>OX381632.1:6934254-9649254 GCA_947459985.1 Diloba caeruleocephala
AAAAATCTAATCTCTTCAGTTATAGCACCTAATCTACCGCCTATTTAGCTTCCATAGCTGAACTGATTCAGCTATATTAGTTAAACTTGAACATTCGTGAAAAGAGGCTTACCTCAATCATTTGGCTATGTGGTAAACTCAGTGAGGTACCTATGTTGAAAAAAAAAATAAGTAAAAGTATCTTATGTATCTAGAATATGCATTTCTGCCAGAGTTCAATTATGTTCCGGCTTTTGCCCGACGTTCTACTGGCATTGCTGTGAGCAACTTAAATTCTGACATTTCATAAGTGCCTGTAATTGGTTTATTTTAGATAAAAATATTTGACTTTGACTTTGATTGTTCTTTCGATCGCAATGGAAAGCATCCTATAATTCAATCTAGACGAGATAGAATTCGCTCCGGTACTAATCGGCAGCAATTTTTCATCATCATCATCGTCAGCAGAATTAGGACTTGTTTATTCGCTTTCATCATTTCGGCCGAATGAAGTCCACTGCTGGACACAGGCCTCCCCCAAAGATGTCCACAACGACCGATATGGATGTGTTGTGGGCTCATTGGGGGGTTTTGCCATAATCGCTACGCTTGGCAGACGGGTTGGCGATCGCAGTTGAGTTGTTAATGTACTCGAAGGACGCTGCTGCCCATCCTCCGGCTAATCCCTTAGTCGACTTTTACGACACCCATGGGAGGAGATGGGGTGGTGGCATACTGAGCTACTTCGCTTTCAAATATGCGCAAATGGTTCTCGAATAACAACAAAACATTGCATAACAAGTTAATAACTAACCACCAATTATTCTTAAGGAAAATTTACCATCAGTTATTCTCAACGAAAACTTATCCAAACTGCATTATTCACTCTAACACGAAGTCGTCCTGTCTAAACGCGCCGGGAAATGTGATTGAGTTTCATTTTCTGAATGTCTAATGAACGCCGCGCATTTCCCCGCCTATGCTGTCTCTCAAGCTTGCACATATCCCATAAGTTAGAGAGAGACAACTATAAGTTTGGCTGCACATGTCGCGAATGAGTGATTTCATTTCATGTAGGTGCTATTCTCTTTATTGCATTAGGTTTTAATTAATTTTCTATGGACGAGTATATGAAAAGGTTTTCGTAAAGGTCCGTAATATTAGTGCTTTCATATGCTTAGTTTTAAAACGCCTTTATTACCTGTAATGAAGTAAATTTAGTTTATTATTAGGAAATTCCATTAACCATAACCCCATTAGTGTTAAAGAGCTATTTACAGGTAGGGTCTGGTTAAATTAAGGTGTCTGTTTTATCAATCTTCCTATATCCCGTACGGATATACCGTCCCCAGGGTGATTACTTTTACATGTAATAATGAGAATAATAATTATTTATTAGTTTTAAATTCAGCCATACCAGAAATCTAATGAAAATTTGATATCTTATTCAATTGAACCAAACAAAAACTATACACATAAATAAAAACACAAATTCCAGCGATTTAAATGAATACAAGTAGGAGAACAATTAATTATACAAAAACGAAAGTCAACATTAAAATCAAAGTTTAAAATCAATTATATTGTCTGATACTAATAAAAAAAACAATACATCCATCATTTAATAATGATAGAATGAAAACAATATTAATGAACTAAGTATATCTATACAAATATAAGAAAATAAAGTCTATTTGTAATTTCAAAATAACAGCTGTTTACTAAATGCATAAAAGATAAGATAAAGATAAAAAAATATGTTTTATTCATGCAAACCCATTTATAGGCACTTATGAATAGTCAAAGCTTTAGTTGCCGCGTTCTAAGGTGTAGATTTCTTATGGACAAGAACGGGCAAGAAATTCCATGGTTACTCTTTTAATTAAATCATATTGGTACAATGTTATTTTTAACTACAATGTTCTGGAAATGATGGTAGACAATGCAGATGTGAGGACAATGCAGGAGAAAAGAACTTCTCAAAAAGTCTACACTAAAAAAGCCTGATTTTAAAATTTACCAGAGTTTTTGATTCATTTTTTTTTAATTCAAAATTTGACGGCACGGTTGGTGCAGTGGCTGATACAGTCGGCTGCTGCGCTCCGGATCGTGGGTTCGATTCCCACACAGAACAAATATTTGTATGACCTGCAGGTAGTTGTTCCGGGTCTGGGTGTATTGTATGTGGAATTCATGTCTGTAAATGCACCCACGACACAGGAGAAATCCTAGTGTGGGGCAATGTTTTAAAAAAATAAATTGTCATGGTAACATTAAGATGACCAATCCCAACAGACGGCACTCGTTCACGAGCATGACGCATGCATCAGCGTCGCCCAGCTCAACCGTATTGTAAGGAAACTTAGCGACCCGACATACAACGCCACCATAAGCAGTACACTTGAGTGAGCATGATATACCTAAACTGCCAGAACAATAACACGTCAACAAAACAAAATAATGTAATAGCCCACATGGTACTCGCACTATTATAAGTACCAAATCTGAATGCATAAAATAAACATAAAAATAAATAACAAAATGTCATATAGAATAATGAAGTCATATAAATTAATGTAATCCATTATAAGAAATGATGCAATTTAAATGTTATTTTTTTTTAAATAGCAATGGTATTAGATACCAAGAAAGTCAATATGAGCCTATGAACATCAGAGCAGGTCAATCCCAAGCATTTTTGTCATCCATATAGTCTGTTACGTTTAAGAAACCTATTCACACAGCTTCTGTTTTATAGTGAACTTGAATTTATTAACGCTTAATTTTTGAATATGACTTGGGATGTTATTGTAAAAACGTACACATAAGCATAAAATAATTTGCTTATTTTCTGGAGCCTAGTGGCAGGAACAATGAGTTTGTGTTATGAAAGTATATACGGTACCTACAACAAAAAGACTATTTTATTCTTTTGTCTGTCTGTTTGTTCTCGCTAATGTCCGAAACGGCTGGACCGATTTCTACGGAACTTTCACTGGCAGATAGTTGATGTTATAAGGAATAACTGAGGCTACTTTTATTTTTAAATATAGTTCGACGCAAAAAAATTAAAACCCATTAAATTCAATATATATATATATATACTCATGTCAAGTGTCTATACCAAAGCACTCTTAATTATTTATAAACAGTCCAATTTCTTTTAAAATTAAACGGCGGGTGAAACCGCGGGGCACAGCTAGTCTATTATAAATGTGAATGTTTGTAAGTTTCGATGTTTGTCTCACAATGAGGGGAGCCAATGCCAAAGGTTTGCAGACGTGCTTGTTTATCAGGGTATATAGATCTAGCGTGGATATTCAAAACACCGTATTTGTTGGAACGAGATGTTAACGCAATTAAAACAGGTCAATTAGGTAAATCACTTGAAAACAAAACGCTGAATAAACAAGCTATTTCTCAGCACAAAAATAGTCGGCCATTGGAATGGTTGACGTTAACAACGCCGCCATATTGAAAGCTAATGGAAAGCGCGGCAAAAAAATTGCGGAACATTTTGTGCTTGCTAATTAATGAATGGTGTATTTTTGTTTATTTCACCTGCTTCATTAAGATCTCATTAATTTTAAATTATGATAAATATTTCTAGAATAATTTTAAGGAATATTAATGTTTGTTATCGTAATAATTGTGTTTAATAGGTGCAATATTTAAGACTGTTATTTGTGAGTAAAAATATCGCTTATTTTTTTATCCATGTACACCGTGTAGCAGAGAAATTTATATTTTGCTTTTGATAGCCCGATTCTTAAAGAGAAGATTATAGGCTATTTAACATCACATTACGACCCTTAGGAGCTGAACAAAATGTCAGAAAGAACGCTAAGTGAAAACGAAGTTATAGCCCGGGCGGGCGATTTGACGTGGTGACGAGAATCGAGCATTACCGAAAAGAGCCGAACTGTGCACGCTTATGTCAATATTTGTATGATCTGCAGGTAGTTGTTCAGGGTCTGTGTATTGTGTGTGGAATTTGTCCCTGTAAACGTACCCAGGACACAGGAGAAATCCTAGTGTGACGCAAAATTAAAAATAAAAAGTCCATTCTAGATCTGTAAGTAGTTGTACCGGGGTCTGGGTGTATTGTGTGTGGAATTTATATCTGTAAAGGCATCCACGACGAGGAGAAATCCTAGTGTAGCGCAAAATACAAAAGCAATAAAAATTGTCTTTTCTAGATCTGCAGGTAGTTGTTCTGGGTCTGGGTGTATTGTGTGTGAAATTTATATCTGTAAACGCACCCACGTCACAGGAGAAATCTTAGTGTGAAAAAACAATCAGGCGACCTTCCTCAATCAAGACCGTAATAAAACTATATCAGTGATTTGAAGAACAAAATATTGAATTTTATTTTGTGACAAATGATTGAGAAATCAAGTGCACTGTGCATGTTTTTTTAGTTTTAACTGGCATGCAACCGCGACCCCCCGAGCAAGTCTATGCGAACCCCTTGGGGCCGCGACCCACACGAAAAACACTGACGTATAATAAGCAGTACCAGTACAGTTAGTACTAAGGTAAGCACTGCTGATGTGTCTTTGAATACTCAATTCAATTCAATTGTTTATTTACTCTGTGTAGGTACTTTATCTGTTAATCATCATCGTCACATCAGCCAAAGGACCTTGACTGCTGAGCAAAGACCTCTCCCACAGATTTCCACAACGAGCTGTTACATGCCGCTCTTATCCAACAACTCCCAGAAACCTTCACCAGGTCGTCTGTCCACCTCGTTGGAGGTCGTCCCACGCCGCGTTTTCCGGTGCGCGATCTCCACTCGAGAACCTTTTTACCCCAACGGCTATCGGTTCTGCGAGCAATGTGCCCTGTCCATTGCCACTTCAGTTTACCAATCCTTTCAATTATGTGGACAACTTTAGTTCTTCTACGGATCTCCTCATTTTGACTCGATTTCGTAGAGAAATACCAAGCATAGCTCCCTCCATAGCTCGCTGAGTGACCTTGAGCTTTCTTCATGATTTCGGCCTAATGAAGTCCACTGCTGGACACAAACCTCCCCCAAAGAATACCACAAGGATCTATATGAGTGTGTTGTGGGCTCATTGGGGGTTTTGCCATAATCGCCACGCTTGGCAGACGGGTTGGCGATCGCAGTTGAGTTGTTAATGTACTCGAAGGAGGCTGCTGCCCATCCTCCGGCTAATCCCTTAGTCAAATTTTACGACACCCACGGAAGGAAATTGGGTGGTGGTATTCTGAGCCGGCACCTCACGGCATTCTTGTGTGGGCTTAAATAAATGATAACAATATATAAGTACATATGATATAAGTTTCCATACACGAGCTGTTATTAATATCTTGAACGTATTTCCAAACCAAAGTAACCACCCCGAGGATCGTACCAATTGTATTTGACGGTATCAATTGCTGAATGATGCCACGCATTGAGTCCGCCCTCTCTGAGGATACATACAACCTGTTTGAAAAATGTATTGCCTTTTACTTGACCTTTTCTCATTTTAGAGTCTACATTTATTTATTTCAAGTATATCCACTAATAATTACTACAAAATAATTTAAATATTAATTTAATTATCCGTGTGGATTAAGAATATAATTTAATTTACCGTGTGGTGCTGGCTACGAATAGCACCAACCCATCTCATCCCGTGGGTGTCGTAAAAGGCGACTATGGGATTGGCCGGATGATGGGCAGCAGCGTCCTTTGAGTACATTAAAACTCACATATCGTTTCTCTTTAGCGAGGAGTCCAGTATGATCTAAACGAAGAAAATGGTTAGGTTTGTCTAAGGCATGTAAATATATTAAAGCTTCATTGATCGTATCAACATTTCGTACAACCTGTATAACACTCAGCCACTTCACATATCAGCGTCGAGAGTCAATCATATAGTTTCGAGCACTCGATGTTAACAATTCATAACGATTACGATAATGGAACGAGGATTAAACCGATTATCGATTATAATTCGAGTAGAGATAGAATTAACTATTAAGAGGATTATGGTGATCAAATTTTGATTGCGATCTTGTTTACTGTCGTAAGTGTACTTTGAATGTGGGATATTGTCTGCTATGTGACCTTGTATTACTTATAACATGAACGACTGGGAGTATTGCTAGCAAAAGAGATTGTAAATATTATAGAATAGAAAAACCGTTCGACGTTACCGACAAATTTTTTTCATTTTAGAGAAGTATTTTATAACGCCAACGTTGCATTATACTTGAAATTGGCGAAATTGTGGAAGATACTCTACATAAGCCATAATCTAAGAGAAAAAGAAGATGATATACACTAGTCAAATATAAAAGACGAACAAAACCAGCAAAAAAAAAACATAGGAAATAGTGAAAAGAATTACGAGAGTTGGCCTGCAGGTGAAATTATCAACATTATTTTCTATTGAGTCCTTTTGGTGGGCGGTCAAAATTTTATTCTGCTGTTTATTTTAAGTTTACTATCTATTATAAAATGGTCTATGATAAAATATTTGACTTCAGGGTCTCAAAACTAGCGACTTCAAGCTTCAATTTGCATCTGTCAATTGCTCTGCTTGCTCTTAAGTCCTACATAAATAGGGAACTTTATTTCAAGAGGGACAGTCAGTAAGATAAAGAGGTTGTATTTATTAAAAAACAATAAGTCATGTTCGTAATAAAATAAATCATAAATTTTATTTATAAATAACGATATCATTTCAGTACAGAAAATCCTTTGTTTACCATTTTAGTACGGCGCGGCGGCGCGTGTTTTATTTTATTTAACATACTAGCTGGGACCCGCGGTTTCACCCGCGTTTAATTTAAAAGAAATTTAGAGTACTTCGACATAGACACTTGACATAGAATATATATACAGTGTAAACTCCATGTAACGTCACTCTATTTAACGACAAACTCCCTTAAGCGTCGAAATCAATTGGCTTTGGTTGGTTTAGCTTGTCTTTCATACAATGTTTCACTCTACATAGCATTACACCCACTCTCAATAACGACAACAATTGAGTAATAAAAAGTACCTTTTAAGTTGCTAAAATTAGTAAAAACTGCGCAGCTGTGTACGATCTACTGTCGCTTTATTATCCTAGCCCGCAATAAACTCGACTGTCAGCATCATGCATACCTAAGAAATTCGTTCTTTTGTTTACAAATTGGGATTGCTTGTACGTGTAGACTGTTGTTGACCATGACTCATAAGTAGGAGTCATGGATTATCTATACCTTATCATATTCTTAGTTGGTGCAGCAAAAGACGTCAGACAAAAATAACAGACTATACGCAATAGCGTTCAAATAACATTCTTTTTTATGCACATAACTACTAACAATAGTCGGAAATAAACTTTTTCTTTTTCTAATTCTGATGTTTCTTCTCTCCATTTAACGACAACTCTCTATAACGCCATAAAATGCACAGTCCCTTCAGTGTCGCTATATAGAGTTTACACTATTGGATTTCAAGGGTTTTTTTTGCGCGGAACCCTAATTACTCTTCTAAAATAAAAGTAGCCTAAGTTATTCCTTAAAAGTGAAAGTCCCGTCAAAATCGGTCCAGCCGTTTCGGAGATTACCCGGAACAAAAAGACAGACAGACAGACAAATAAATTAAAAATTATTTTTTTGTTATAGGTACCGTATATACTTTCATATGCATTAAGTAAAAAGCTGTTATTTTGACATTACAAACAGACACTTCAATTTTATTTATTTGTATAGATTTTTTTACTCGAATAGCAACTTAATTTGATGTTATAACTTGTTTTTTAAATTAACTGTGATCCCTCTATTGTCCCGATTGTCTCCTTGGAATTACCTTCTCTATTTTCGTAGGACCCTATTTATTGAAGTGTTCCGAGGAACTGTTCTACATGCTTCCAGAGGCTGAAAATACTCTGTACAGTTAGTATCACTCTCATAATCGCTATTATTTTAACAGGTCGGCAATTTTAATTGTGCTTTACGTTTTTATAGTATCTCCTGTTGACATGTTGAAGCCTTCGTTACCTGCCGGCACCGTTGGCGCATGGCTAAGTAATTGGTTAGTGCCACGTGTCATGGGGCACGAACAAAATATTTGTATGATCTACAGAATTGTTTCGGGTTTGCCTGAACCCATTTTTTTATCGTGGGTAAGTCCTCATGGAATTCCTCTACCTTGGGAAGGGCGGAGGAGCATGGCGGGCTCAAACCGGCTAAAACCCCACGGTGTCCTTCTTCTTTCCTCTAGCCGGGGGTGAGGTACACGCTTTATCTGCATTAGACTGCGCCCTTGGCAGGTATCGGCCAGTCACTGTTTGACGGGCCCCTTCTCTGTTCGACCTTGTTGGTTGCACCTATCTTACAGAGAGGAGCGCGCAGAACACGCGCGCCACCATCTCGGGCCTGTTCGGGCGGGATCAGAAGTGGTCTCCTCCCGTCCCCGCTCTGCCGCCTCCTTTGCTTACATCACGTCTTCCTAAACCCACGATATAAATCCTAGTGTGGAAACTTAACAAAAGCAATGTTACGACAAATATTGCAGCAAGGTCCAGTTATCCAAGTTTCCAGCCTAAAGCCATAGGTTTACATCAAAGCGAAGGTCATTTCCAACGAACGCAAAGCCGATATAGCCAATTTATGTGTTTATAATACAGACTATCAGCGTCTTATCGACCATTGCGTATGTTTGTCTAGGGCGAATAAACTTAGGAACCAATTTGGACCCTCTATTCGTGTGCGAGAGGAAAGCAAGTATATTTGTAATACTGTTGGTAATTTGGGATATCAGGGTTTTATAGAAAGTAGCGCTATCTCGCTTTAACGACCGTAAAATGTTCACAAGATGTCACCTATATGTACATCACATATGTACATAATTTCTATGTACATCTTATGTACATAATATCTATATGTACATAATTTCACATGGACAGTCATTTTTCTAAAAGTGACGACCAGCAGTGCTATTCAGTAAGAACTCACCTTCGGAAGGGTTACTGTTTTACAGTCGTCCTCTACGAAATATACCTGAAGGCGTGGCACTAATGGGCGGCCCTAGTGGGATTTTTCGCGATATCCTGGACCCTCCCTTCCTTCAGGCCTGCTTCTGTTCGAGCAAAGGACTACCCTTAGCTCAACGTATGCAGGCCACTTCTCATGGTGGCCGGAGATTAAAGTAAGTAAATTTATTTAAAACACTTCAAGTACAATAGTTACAAAAAAACCCAGTAGTACATAAAAGTAAACGTATGCGCTTCAGTTTTACAATTGCACTGGACCCCACACTAGGATTCCCTGTGTCGTGGGGGACAGTTCTTCCCAGTTTAACATCATGATTGTTCACCCGGAAGCCACCAGTGCCAAGCCGGAAACGCCCAGGTCACCTTCTTCGCCACATCCAACCAGACGTTACTTAGTCTCTTGTGCATAGTAATTCACTAGCTACAAGCCTTCTAATGGGAACACAGTAATATCGAAAGATTAAACAATACTGCTCAGAATACCACCACCCCATCTCCTTCCGTGGGTGTCGTAAAAGTCGACTAAGGGATTAGCCGGAGGATGGGCAGCAGCGTCCTTCGAATACATTAACAACTCAACTAACTTCTGAATCCGCAGTGAAAAGTAGTAAAAACAATACGGAATTAGAGATTTTATAGCGGATTTTTAGTTTACCCAGATCTCGCATCATACAGAAAGCCTATACAATGCGAGATCAGCTTATACTGGGTTTATATAGCTTGTTGTGTAGCCGTGTGTACATTATACCTACCTCAATGTTTACGAAATACAATTTTGTGAAGCCCATTTCTACAACGCCAAATCATCGAAGAGTAGGCTACTATTTAACTAATTAATGGGTTTATTTCTTCGGTGGGCCATTTCACCGTAGCCGTGTGTACTAGGTACTAGAGTAGCTATAACAAACAAATTATATGGTCATGAAGTTGCGACCGCGGGGCACGCCACTCCTTCGACTTTTACATGTGTTTTTCGAGTTACTAAAACAATATTTCACTGCACATGAAGGCCTATCTACGTAATACAACTTAGCGCTCAAACACGTCACGTTGCCGCAAGCGGCCTGACTTAGGCTAACGGCCGAAATTAATAATCGATCTAATCCAAAATTCTGATATGTCTGTTTTTGTGTTAAATGTGATCGAAATACGACAACGAATGAATTTCAAAATCGTAAGTCTGAAGATTTTCGATTAGATTGATTATTAATTTCCGCCGTGAGTTACGAGGGTATGCGTGACAAAGATCTAGTTGAGATGTCTTCTCTAGTACGTTATACCTCAATGTTCGAAAATGAGTATGGACACTAAACATAATAAACCTACACGCGACCCCGCAGTCGGCAATCCAATACATTTGACCGTTCCTAAAACAATCTACCCACTCAAAACAAAAAGAAAATCAATAAGCTAGTACATATCTTAGCAACGCCCTTAGCATTCAGGGGTCGCAGCGAAATAAAACAAATCTCTTATACAGCTATGTAAAAAATTATAATGTACGTAATTGTATCTCAGCCCGCACCTGTCGCGTTGAACGACGGAGCAGTCTTGGTCCTTGCGTCTGGGTTTTATTTTTTCTATTGGAATAATTTATTCTAGACATTTTCACTTTACAATCTCGTACACATTTTATGCCGATACCCATGTTTCAGCAAAGCTTTTCTGCGTGCTGATATGGTATATTTTAAAACATCGTTTTATCCAGGTATTTTTTATTGTATTAAGTCTTTACCTGTGAAATTGCCGTTTTGTACGAAATAAAGTATTGTAATTTTTTTTATCTTTATTATTTATTTTAATCTAAGTAATCACCCATGCAATCGATGCAATAATATATATATATATATAATAATAATGATACTGAATAAATATAATAAACTAAATATATATAATAGCATGTCCATACTCCACACACACTCTCGCACACACCCAGTCACCCCCAAATACACATTTTCACCGCAGACTCTTTAAAATAAATTGTTTTTATTTTAATTTTCCCTAATTTTATTCTTTTGATATTGAAGTTTTTCACAAAACTAAAAAAAAATAAGTTTCTTATTCTTATTAAACAACTCGTTTGTGTTATTACGATCTAGTTCAACACAAAAGTTCGCAAAAAGATTTTCAATTGTAGAAAATAGAAATAACTTTAAACTGAAACCTTGTAAATCATAAGAGGGTAGACGATACTTTGAATAATAGCCATCGTGAACATTCTCTATACTAGTTTCATTTGCAGAATTAACTTCGAAAACAAACCCATACGGTCCGTTAATCAAGTAAAAAGCTTGTTCAGACCCTACCCGTAAAGGTTAACGCTTGAACTCACACATTGAAAGTATTTATAACAACCATATACATTTCTCATTTCAGAAAGGAAAATAATAAAGATACGGAAATTCAAATGAAATTCCAGCGAACTGTGTCCTAACTACAATACTAATTGGGCAGCGTTAAAACGAGTTACAGATAAAAGCTTATTCCAAATAAAATATAAATACTTCTAAAAGAAATACTAACTTAGCGAAAAACATGTTTCACCAAAAAAAGCTTTTTTAACGCATTATAAAATAAAATATTACAAACTAAATAGTAGGTACCTACCCTATAATAATCATCATATCGGCCTATAGACGTCCACTGCTGTACAAAGGCCTCCCCCATGGATTTCCACAATTATGTCGTAATTGGGGGGGGGGGGGGGGGGGGGAAGGCGAACTTGGCAATACCCACAACGCTTGACAGGCGGGTTGGTAGGTTAGGTAAGGTTATGGTGCGGCTGGGTAGGCCCTTGGGCCGCCCTTTTTATATGTTAATTTATTTTACATGTGTAACTTACGAACAATCGAACCTACTCCGCTAGTAACCGGGAAACTGCAAGGTTAGTTCATGGATTGGTCCTTATAGTATAACCTTTTTCTATAACAGTTAAGGTTTGCTCTCGGGAAATCTCAGTCCTGAAAGGGCCAGCAAATCCCGGTATTTTGCAGGAATTTAAGAATCAGAGATTCCAAAACTAAATCTCGGTCCTTTTGGTACTTTCACGAAAAAAGTTTTAAATTAAATTAGAAGACAAAGAAAGTGAACTATTGAAATAGAAGAGCTCAATGCAGAGCTTCAAAAAGCTACTGCTTGTAAAAGAATAACAATGCCACAGAGCGAAGATCTTAATACGAATGTGGGGATCGAGGTGACCCTTTTTGTGAACGTAGGTCGAGACAGATTGCCGACGTCATTTGTCTCGGGTGTTTCACTATCTTTCATCAATTCCACCGACAAATGCAGGGCCAGATTATTATGGCTTTGCTGGTTTGCTTTCCAATCGCATAATATCAATCATCGCAACAAATTGAAAATAAGTTTCAATGTTTATTTGTTTCAAAATTTAATTAGTCCTGTGCACGGGCGTAGCCAGGTACGGGCATCTAGCTGGCAGGTGCTCGGGCTCCCGAACCGAAGAGTATATAAAATAAATTAAAATTGTAGTATGCGTATTATTACAGATTTTCCTCACCTCTAAACAAAATACTGACAACGCCCTTGGTTCTGTACGTTTCTACCATATTGTATGGTGTACAAATTCAATATTATTTTTAAGATCAGTCAGGCAATATACACACGCATACATCAGCCTGTAATGTCCACTGCTGAATATGGACCTCCCAATGATCAGCGGTGCAATTCCCTGAGCTCAAACATCCATACATCCTTAAAAACAGGGGTGCAATTTCTTAAGCTCAAACATCCATACATCCTTGAACACGGAATTAAAATAACGGTGAGAACCCAATTTTTGACGCAAATATGACGACTGTTGCTAAGCCAAGACTTTTTCAAGGAGTATCTGGTTTGATTGTTATGTTAAATATTCTTAATTCTTTGTTTTTCTACTTACTTTATACTATGTTTAATAGTGGAGACCTCTAATTGGCTGTCTGTTGCTAACTTTGTTTACAAAATGTATTATTGCTGTTGGTCTTCCAAATAAATAAATAAGTACTACATTATGAATACGTTTACAATTCTCTATAAATTCTTCCATGTCGTCAAAACAACTGTACAGTAGTACCTTCAGACAGAACTGGTTCTATATTCCCAATAACAAGTAAATCATGTCGCTATCCCTCCTGCTTATAATTCTGTCACAACGGAAGAGAAGAATTAATGTCATAATTTTAACCGCAGACATAACAACTCGATTGTTAATATAAAAAATAATTTTAAAGTGAACAAGTACCAGATTGAATATCATCATTATCATCATCATATCAGCCACAGGACGTCAACTGCTGAACAAAGGCCTCCCCCATTGATTTCCACAACGAACGGTTCAATGCCGCCCTCATCCAACGACTCCCAGCGACTTTCACCAGGTTATCTGTCCAATTCGTTGGAGGTCGTCCTACGCTGCGTTTTCCGGTCCGCGGTCTCCACTCGAGAACCTTTTTGCCCCAACGGCCACCAGTTCTACGATCTATGTGCCCCGCCCATTGCCACTTCAGCTTACTAATTCTTGCAGCTATGTCGGTAACTTAAGTTCTTCTACGGATCTCCTCATTTTTGATTCCATCTCTTAGAGAAATACCAAGCATAGCTCTCTCCATAGCTCGCCGAGTGAGCTCGAGCTTTCTTATGAGGCCAACAGTGAGTGACCACGTCTCTGTCCCATATGTTATCACTGGTAACACACACTTTCGTCTTGAGGCATGGCGGTATTGTTTACGAAAAGACGTTGCGAAGTTTCCCAAATGCTGCCCAGCCGAGTGCAGATTGAATAAGTCTAAATAAAATTACAATGTTATTTAGTAGTTTTATGGCGTACATCGTAAAGTACCAAAAAGGTGGAGCGGCGTAGTGTCCGCTGCGCTCAGGTGTGTTATAAAGACGTTTTTCTTGTCTCCGGTCCCGTGGTGCCATTGCTAGATAGGGATGGGACACTAACTCTATTTAGTTTAGAATAAATATATATATCGATATGTATCATAGAATAAAAATTCATAACTTTCTCAAAAGTACCCTGTTTTGGACAGAAGAAAACTTTTAAAATTAAATTTATTTTTCAATGAATTTGCGCCGTTTACAGTGTTACTGTAAACAATTACTCTTTAAAAATGAGGTTTTCACTCTTAGTTTTAAAGTTAAGAAGTAGGTAAAGGTAAACGGTATTACTTTCGACTAACTTCTTCACGAGTATCCCCTTGGAGGGGACGGTGTCACAGGCTCGGCTCGTAAAAAATAAGGTTGGCAGCTGGCAATAACGACATTTGATAGATATTTATAGCTTACATTGCGACAAATTATCCTATTAAGTGTTGCTTTTGTAAATTATCAATATATTTTATTTTAGTATTTCTTTAGTATATTTATACATTTACTGTGTTAATATTGTTATTGATTTAAAACCAGGTATTTTTAGTTATTGTATGCTTTGTTTAGTATAAAGATTTTGGGACTGCATGTAACATAATATAATTCTTATCGATGGCGAACCAAATAAAATAAATAAATAATACAACATAATGAACTCTTAAAACAGTACAACAACATTATTTGTACATAATAAAAATGAAATAGTAATAACTAGTCTGTCACATTTTCAGTAATATTGTTGTGTCAGTAATTATTTGCCATTTTGAGCATGTTCAATAAAGTCATGAGCAACCCAGAGTTTCACTTCCCGATTAACAGCATGGTTACTTTATTACTCTGACTAACTTACTAAATGGACTTTCCAATACGAATTGACACATTGAAGTGTGCACAAAAACGTTTAAGTGGCTCTTCAATCTCTCGCAGGTTGGTAAAAGAATCAATTCGTAGCTTACTCGTAAGTTCACTTTTTGTTTACTTCACCAATGTTCACATTATCGATATCGACAATATCTCTGCACGTCCCTAATCATAAAATATCCGTCAAAGTATGACAAATATTGTTTTTACTACACAACGGGATAGTCTGTACGGATTCTAAACATATCTTGTAAAATACCTTGCTTTTACTACATTTTTCTTTGTGATGTCTCTAGAATTTGCTTTTAGAATAACATAAGTGGAATTTTAACTTTTGCAGTAAGGGGAGAAAAATGTTTGGTTACGAAAAAGAAGGTAATTTAAGAAAAGGAATTCCTTCAATGTTGGCTTTATTCTTTTTAACTACTTCGGGATGAGCAATAATAATGTTACTGATTTGAAAATGGCTTCATCATCATATTAGCCAAAGGATGTCCACTGCTGAACAAAGACCTCCCCCATAGATTTTACAATAGTTCAATTGTGTCATCACATTGGGGGGAGCTTGCCAGTACTCACCACGCGTGGCAGGCAGGTAGGTGAACGCAGTATGGTTGGTTACCGTTCCAGGGAACGGACGCTGCGGCCCTCTGGAGACCCTTAGTCGCCTTTTACGACATCCACGGGAGGAGATGGAGTGGTGTTATATTCTAAATCCGGATACCACACGGATATATTGATTATATTAATTACAATTAATTAGATGACACTGCATGGAATACTACGGTGCTCTATTATTTTATTATGCGATAATTTTAAAACCTTTACAACCTACTTCCTGAAGTTATCATACGTCATCAAATTCAATCATTGTTTCAGTAGGTCCTAACAGAAATGTTTACACGTTATATTGAAACAACAGAGGGCATTTCGCTACATGACAACTTCTGAAAAGAAATGCCGAAAAAATGTGGGGCTGATTGGAGCAGAAAGGTTCTCGAGGGTAGCTGGGTGTCGTTGGATGTGGCGGTATTTGACCGGTCTTTGTGGACACTGGGTAACGCCTTTGTTCAGCAGAGGACATCATTTGGCTGGTATATTGATGATATTGAATCATCTTTAGAGAACAAGACAAAGACTAATGCTCAAGTCCAGACAAAGGTTACGTTACCCTGCTACAGAGTTGACCAAAAGTTTGCCAACACTACCAAGCACTTTCAGCACTAAGTGCCTGACCAAGCAGTCAAGTACAATTTGTCAGTCAGACACCCTATCCTCCCGTTTTAGATCAAATACTTACCTACTTACCTGTTGAAACAAATATCGTATTTCTTAAGCGGACGGCCCCATTGTTACTTAAACTCTAATGGTCGCGGAATTGTCTCAACAAACAAGTTAATTTAACTTGACAACTTGGTGTCCCTTACAATTGTAAAATTTAGGCCGAGCATACACCGGGTATTTTTTTTTATTGCATAATGGCAAAAAAATAAGTTTTATTCATGTAAAACCATTTAATCCCCTACCTCTAAAATATTTCATAATGATCGTTTTATAGTTATTATCAATGAAATAATTTAATCATTCCATATCTAGTCCGAATTTAGAATATAAGTTGCACCACTTCATCTCCTCCTGTGGATGTCATAAAAGGTGATTAATTGTCTCCATACCAGAGGGATGGGCAGCAGCATTATTTCTGTGGCACAGCAGCCATTTTGTGCTCATCAACCCGCCTGCCAAGTCACCACACTTGCGCGCGTATTGGCAAATACCCCTCCAAAATGAAGACACAGTTCTGAAAATTTGTAGGGGAGGCCCTAGTTCAGAAGTGATATAAATGGGTGATATGGTAATATATGATATGATGTGTGTTGTCCGAATTTAGAATTTAATATCACCACTCCATCTCCTCCTGTGGATGTCGTAAAAGGTGACTAATTTGCTCTACCTAACCCTCTCGGGGTTAGGTAGCAGCCTCCCCATTCTGCGCTCATCAACTCGCCTGCATCGCATCAAGCGTGGTGATTACTGGCAAATTCCTCCCAAACTGACGACAGAATTGTGGAAGTTTATGGGAGAGGCCTTTATTCAGCAGTGGACGTTCTTTGGCTAATATGATGATGATGATGATGAATTAATAATGAGGTATTGGCCGCGGAAAAGCTTAATACATGTCCGCCTCAGTTTGTATTGCTGTAATCTATAACGTAGAGGTTAGTTCGATGGCAACTCTAATATTAACTCATCGGATCATAGAGATAAAGGATCATAATATACATATAGGATAGGGAATAACTATGATAGTGTAATATGGCCCTTAGAGTGCTGCATCTTGCGGCATATCGCTTCGGGATACCGCCTCGGCTAAATAATGCCGGGGGAAACTCACGCTCGGTGTGGGCTGGACCTAAATAGGTAAACGGGTCCTGTTTTAGAAGCGGAGACGTTTTACCGATAAAATATTTGATGAGAGTTATAAACAACTGCAAATTACTGTTGTAAATGTTCAGCTGAATTCAGGAGGGTTGCAATTAGTGTCGCCAAGTCCAGTAAGCCACAACATCGGGGCGTAATATAAAATTATAGTTTAAAAAACTATTAGAAACACGCTTTTATGAACTAAAACTACTATTTTTTATGTAAAATAAAACGTTTTAGGTTTTCGATGTCAAAGGTAGAATAATTGAGTCTATTAGAATCAAATACCGCAATGTCCATTTTCGTGTTCTGGCCATAATTCATATTTTTTATATACATACACCAATGGATAATGCTATATTTGTAGCATACTTTAATTTTTAATGCCAGTTTTCTACATGACATTGCAGCTTTGGTTGCATTTTGAATATTCAAATAGATTCCTTTTAATCTGTAGATTCATACGGCATAGAAAACGCATTTTTGCTTTTTTATGGACATTGCGGTATTTGATTCTAATAGACTCAATTATGACCCTATTGCGCTGCAAAAATAAGTAAATATTTACTCAGAGGGAAATTTACGTTCCATCTCAGTACATTTATGATTTTACTGTTCGTAAAAAACAGTGACATCCATAGTAAATTGCAAGATTCCATTACATTCATATGTATAGTTACGCGGAATGTATAGGACTCGTTAAAACAAACCAAATGAGCCCAAACTACAGGGGTTTACTAATATCCATTTAAGAGTTGTACTATCCACTTCCTGGCTTCCATCATCAAGACGGGGTCGATGATATCAAATTATTGTATTGTCATCCGGATTGCATATTTATTCGAGTTCCTAGAGCCTCCCTTTGGTGCCGAAGCTGACCACTCCGGTGGTTTTAGCCGGTAACCACTTCTCCGGGGCGGAGGAAGTTCATGATGTATTTCCACAGGACAATAAAAAAATATATTAAAAAGGTTAAAGGTTAGAGATCTTATGGTTGGTTGATCCCAAAGAATCGACCACAATTCACCGTTCTGCCGTCAGATGGCAAAACGCAATAATTGCAATGCAGGCAGACTTTGCGAATTCAGCATTTTGCCAACAGCGTCGAAGCAGTGCAAACTGCTTCGATTCTGCCATCTCTGCCATCTCTGCCCTGTTTTAGAGATAAAAGGCGTGAAGATCTACTTTCAATATGTAAACTGCTCTTTGCCATTTAAACTGGACGTGTTCACCGGCCTTTTGGTACAAAGGTTTATGTTAATAGTTGTATCTTTGCCATCCTATGTCACTCTGTTTAACATACCTTTGGCGAAGAGAATGTGACTCTTCAAGGGATACTCAGTAACGAGTGCTAAGCAAAATAAATGTTTATACATACATAATAGATACTGAGCCTTTACGAAAAGGAAAGTAAGCGTTACGGCAAATACACATGTGACGTCGTGTCGTGCCACGATGCGACATCGATACGGAATCGTGGCGTGGAAAAATGCAACATTCATCGCCAAGACTTACACGACGTCGTATCGTGAATTCGTGATACGATGCACGGTACGACAAACAGTAATTATTTAATTAATCATTAAAAGCTGCTAGGCGGCAGAATATTTGGCGCTACGGTGGTACATCTACCTAGCCACCATCATATCAGCCATTCATACGTCCTTTTGCTGCGGATTTTGCCTCCCCCATTTATTTCCACAATAGTGTCATCATTTTGGGGGTTACTTTCCAATACTCACTACGCTTGGGCAGGCGGGTTGGTGAGCGTAGTGAGGCTGCTGTTCCACAGAAGGGTGGGTCGCTGCTGCTCATTCCTCTGGTTAATAGTGAGAAAGACCTTTTTTTTTTATTGGTGCCCAGTGGAAATTCTTCCTTCCTATGAACCTCCTTCGCCCTGGGGAAGGACGAAGGGGTATGCCGGACTCCTACTGAGGGGGCTACAGGTCCTTCATGATCACATTATAGGTACCCACTGGTGCCACGCCTCTATGGACATCTCGGAGAGTGTGACTGTAAAGCGATCACCCTCCCCGGGGAGATTGTAAAGCAGCCCCCCGAAGCAATAAGAGAGACCTTTTTTTTATTTTTTTTTATTTGTGCCCAGTGGAAATTCATCGAACTTCCTTCGCCTCGGGGAAGGACGAAGGGGTATGCCGGACTCCTACCGGCTAAAACCACTGGAGCGGTCATAATCGGCACCTAAGGGAGGCTCCAGGTCCTCGTATGATCACACTAGAGGATAAGAGAGACCTACCAGCAGTGGTGTCGGTGTCGATTAAGTGACTCTCAACATTCCAGTGCACTATTACACTGACGCCGCTTATAAAAATGTTTTCAGACTCCACCAACAAAAACACACGGTAATATATTTGTCCGATCAAAAACTTGCAGCTTACGTGTGCACCTGTTTCGTATAAAGACCGAGTGCGTGGCGGGCACTGCGTAGTTTGGTACCCTGGCCATATGGTCGACACATAAGGCTATTGACAACCATGTGATTTGGACTGTGTGAGAGAATAAACATTTATTTTAGTGTAAAAAATTAAATGCTATTTTCATACTAATTCGGGTAGAGAATCGTATTCTGACTAACGTTCTAGAAGGATACAGGTAATAAAATCGCCACCCAGTATATGCCTGTACTAGAAGTCCTTTCACCACAAAAGTGCATCGGCTGGAATTTATGATTGCGACGTCGAGTTAGCTAGCTTCACTTTGATGTCTACATTCTTTGAAAAGTAAAAACAAGGTACAAAGCACCGCTATTCCCTTTGTCGAACCCTTTTTCATTCGCATATACATCGCTTTAAAACTCTCTATCAAACGTCGGACGATCGAATGTAAGCGTCATTGGATGCAAACGTCACTGATATCCGACGGATGATCGAGTGACGGGTACAAATTGGTTCTGAAGCTGGTTGGATGACAGTGGAGTAAGCAATATTTTTGTTTGAAAGATTATCCTGGTGGTCGAGAGTGGTAGGCAGAAAGTTGGTTCATCATTATTGGCTTAAAAAACAGAAAAAAAGTGACGGAAGACTTAAACAGTATTATTGATTAAATAAAATAAATATTGCATGGACGAGACGCACATACGTAGTTCCGTTTTTACTGAATCGTTATAATTTTATTTCTTTGGTTTTATCTTTTCTTTTTTAATGTTGTACCACACTAGGATTTCTCCTGTGTCGTGTGACATGTAGATTACAGACACTAATTCTACACACAATACACCCAGACCCGGAATAACTACCTGCAGATCATACAAATCTTTTTTTCCATGCGGGAATCGAACCCATGACCCGGAGCGCAGCAGCCGACTGTATCAGCCACTGCACCAAACATGCCATCTTCATTACTTTTTTTTATTACCATTTGTCTTAGCTGGGCAGTGCAATTCGTCTGTTTTTGTTGGTGTTTAGTTTGGAATATTTTTTCGTTTTACTTTATTATTATTATAATAAATTGTCTCCTAGCTGCCCGCCCCAGGTTCGCATAGGCAGGTACATGCAAACCCGATTGCAGCGCCACCTACCAGGTCCGATTGTGAATCTAAACCATCCAGGAACCCACTCAAATATACACAAAAAAGTTCATCAAAATAAGTCCAGCCGTTAAGGAGGAGTTCAGTGACATACACACGTACAGAATAATTTTATATAGAAGATTTTGTATATATGTTGGGTGCGTCCTTGCTTGTGTAAAAATTCAATATATTTCTTTCTAAATGACTTTTCGCCGGCAAGTTATACCTAGCTCTAAGACAGCAGAAGGAGTTAGGTAAGAAAGAGAACATGGGTGGTTGGACTAGCATCGGTCATAAGTAGGTAATGTATAAATCGTGTTATTCGAACTCAGAACTCTGTATAGGACTTCAACCAACCAATACATGGTGTATGTAGCAACCATGGTTCCTACCATAGTTGGCCTGCATTATGGGGAGGCATATCCAAATTCCCTTTCGAAAATGGTTGTATTGGATTTCTTCAATAGATTTTTTATATGCCTCGCTCAAATAATGTTTTTGCATCTTGGGCACAGTTTACAGACACAAATCTCACATGCAAAAAAACCCAGAACAACTGTGTGTGTATACCATAAAAATATTGGTTCCGGGTGGGGATCGAACCCGCGACACGTAGCGGAACAAGCCAATCGAATTATGCCATCAAATCGAAATTTAATGGATGTAACATTTCATACAAAACTTATCTCTAAATCAAGCATATGTCATAATCATTTGGAAAATGATTAAAATAGCAATTATATAAACATTATGTCGTTTCAAGGGTTCTAGTTATTTTTTTACATACTAACCATGAAGGGTTTGATACTTCAACCTCTAAAGTAAAAAATATATTTTGAAAAAAAAAGTTGGTAATTAAATAGACAATAAAATATTGATTGAACCGACTATAAAGCTTTTTTTAACCCGTATTTTTGTATGTAACGGTCGAATGAGTGCCTAAACAGCACCACAGCTATAACACCCACCACCCGTCACTTACTCATTGCGTTTTCGTTCTTGAATTTTTTTATAAGGCACAGACATCAATCTGTTTTGCCAACTAAATCATTATATTAGCATTTTTCACGAGCGACGATCGAATGTAGTCTGTGACACATAGTTATTGTATACTCTGTGTCTGTGACGGTCGTAAAAGACGTCCTTCAGAACAATTACTTGTTCAAAGAGACGTCTACCCTTCACTAACCATTACGAACAAAATAATTATTCCACAAAGCCAAACTAGAGGTTATGTCAAAATAATTATATCAAACGTCAACTAACATGACATCTTGCCGCCATGACTGTATTTTGAAGTGTTGCAATTTTAAGTGTAAATTCTTACTTTGATGTGATCTATATAACTGTATGTGATCTATGTAATTTTTGTTTTTGTCTTACTAGTTATATTGCAAAGGTTTTGGCAGAAGGGTTTTAAAGCCGGCCGCCTGCCTGACACCAATCCTCCTTGGTATAATGATAGTGTTGGTGGTTTATCCGCCATCTGCGGTTAATCCAATAGTCCGCACTGGGTTCAAAACTCCCTTAGTCGCCTACGACGTATAAGTAATAACTACTGTGCTTCATAAACCGGCCGCAGATATTATCCGAAAAATTCCTTTGAGTAATAATTCTGTGCAAAGACGAATTGATGAAATGGCTGAAAACATTGAAGAATCATTGTGCAATCATCTGAGGACTAGTCAATTCTCAATTCAGCTCGATGAGTCCACTTTACCAACGAATGAAGCGTTGTTGCTATCTTACGTGAGGTTTATTAAAGATGAGAAAATACGTGAAGAACTATTGTTTGCCAGAAATTTGGAGACAGATACAAAAGGCGAAACCAGATTCAATACATTGGAAAAGTTTTGTGAAGAGAAAGAGATTCCTTTGAAAAATATGATATCAGTTGCTACGGATGGCGCTCCGGCTATGACAGGGCGCCATAAAGGCTTCATAGCATACTTAAAGAATAAAATTCCAGATGTCCTTGCTATACATTGCGTTATTCATAGACAACATTTGGTTGCTAGAAACTTAAGTGAACGTATTTCAATCACTGCAATATGTCATCAAAGCAGTCAATAAAATCCGTAGCAGCTCTTTGAATGATAGATTATTTCATCAGCTTTGTGTTACTAATGACGAAGATTTCAACAGTTCGTTGGCTGTCAAGAGGCAATTGTCTGATTCGATTTTACAACCTGTTTGACTCTATGATAGAGTTCTTGGAAACTAAAGATACAGAACTGCGCAACAAGCTTATAACATCAAAGAATGATATAGCTTACATGACAGACCTGTATAAAATGTTCAACGACATGAACCTCCAACTGCAAAGCGATGAACTAAATTTAATTAAAACAAAAAATGTCGTTGCTGCTTTCGCAGCCAAACTGCTTCTGCACAAAAAGAATATGGGCAGACGTGAGTTTCACAATTTTCCGAATTTATCAGTATACTGCAGTAACGACGACTTGTTTGCCTACTGCCAACATTTGGAAAACCTCCACATTGACTTCACCGAACGATACCAGGACATTTTAAACTTGGAAATACCAGACTGGGTGTTGGATCCGTTTTCAAATGTCAACACAGCAATGTCACCTCAGTTGGAAGAAGAACTTATAGAATTCAAAAATCAAGTTCAAAAATGGATATCAAGAATTTTGGCTACAAAAACCGATCCCGCAATTGTACCCTGGATTGTGGTCAATTGTTCAACGATTTTTGATAGCATTCCCATCGTCATATTTGTGTGAACGTGGATTTAGTGCTGTGGCAACGCTGCTTACTAAAAAGAGAAATCGTTTGCGTGTTACCGAACGTGGCGACTTGCGGCTGTTTTTGAGTAAATTGGAACCTGATATCAACAAACTTATTGAACAGCATCAGATTCAACCTTCACATTAGTTTTTATATAAGAATTGATTATGTTTGTTTTATTTTCAATAAAAGATACTCTGTCCGAATACTATATATTTGCGTTTCAATAATCAGTTATAAGTACTTAGCGGTTTTTAAGTATGTTTAAAAAGGGGGTCGTTAAAAAATAATTTATTCTTAAAGTGGGCAGTAGGAAAAAAAAGTTGGGAATCCCTGGTCTAAAGGTTAAACAGCTTTTCTGCAGAATAGCTGGCATTGCGGTGGTACCTACCTAGCCGGACTCTGTAGAACATGGGGGATGTAAACAATACTCTGCCTACCCTTTTGCGGAAAATACAGACGCGACTATATAGGCATAATATATCATAAGGACCGATGCATGTCTCCTTCATGTGGCTACATACCATTGCGTAGTAACCTACCCTCAAGTGTAGGGGATATTCCGTTATTTATATTATAAGACACACCCCGGTACGATTACGAAGAATTTATTACTATCTTCACGGTTTTCTTATGAGGGCGAGCAGGAAGCTAAGCGATATTAAATAGTGGAGAAGAATTTATGGGACATTTTTTGCCAG
Source organism: Diloba caeruleocephala (assembly GCA_947459985.1). Taxonomy (NCBI): domain Eukaryota; kingdom Metazoa; phylum Arthropoda; class Insecta; order Lepidoptera; family Noctuidae; genus Diloba; species Diloba caeruleocephala. The sequence continues at coordinate 6,958,374 of OX381632.1, forward strand.
AGAGAAGAAACTCCGGAAAATAGGCAAGCTAGTATGCACATTAGAATAATAACACTAATGGAGTCGGCTAACGCAATGTGTAACTATTTGAATGGTGATGGATATGACACTATTCGCTGGGTGGCCCGCGCTGTGTCATTTAATTGTGAACCCTACTCACAAAACATAATTTGAATGAAGATTAGTGATGTGTAAAGATAAAATGATAAAAATATTTTTTTTGTCACGTCAAACCATTAACGGGCACTTATGAATAGTCAAGACTTTAGCTGCCTCGTTCCAAGATGTAGATTTCCTATGGAGAAGAAAGGGCAAGAAACTCCATGGTTATTCTTTTTAAATCATATTGGTACAATATTTTTTACTACATTGTTTTTTAAACGAATGTAATGCGAGGACAATGCAGTAGAAAACAGCCTAAACTTCTTAAAAAAAAAAACTAAGAGTATACAAGGCTAATTGCTATATTTTTTCAAGGTTATGATTCAATTGTCACGGTTAGCATTAAGATGACTAATCCCAATAGCATAACAACATTATCAATGCGCGTGACAGCAAAAGTAATAATACGCTACATATTTCTACAGAAATAGTCAACTTTATTTCAAGGGGACAATCAGTAGATTATAGAGATCGCATTTATTAAAACAACGTTGCAATTCAAACACATAAAATAAAATAACTTAAAATAATAAAATAATAAATAATAAAATAAAATAAATACTTGAAGCATTAGCCGTGTGGTGCCGGCTCAGAATACCACCACCCCATCTCCTCTCGTGGGTGTCGTAAAAGTCGACTAAGAGATTAGCCGGAGGATGGGCAGCAGCGTCCTTCGAGTACATTAACAAGTCAACTGGCGAAACCCCCCAATGAGCCCACAACACACGCATATCGGTCGTTGTGGTGATTTTTGGGGGAGGCCTGTGTCCAGCAGTGGACTTCATTCGGCCGAAATGATGATGATGATGATTAGTTTTTATATCCTAACCTTCAAAGTCCTAAGAAGGCTATTTATATAATAACCCAAAAAAGTATCTACAACTACAATACTGTCTGTTACATCACTGACTGCGGTGCCATCAATAACGATTCGCAAACATAAAACGTAATTTTATGATTTCAAGGTACTTTTTCGTTTGTCACGCGACGTATATAACTCAGGAAGCTGTTCGATGCGAGGAGTTTTGTGTCGATAATATTAGGCTATACTAATAATAAATGTGGGTCTGTTTGTACGTTTGTATGGAAATTTAATAGGGAATATTCACGTCCGGTGTTTGGTTATTAATAGTGTCCATTAAAGACGTTGCCGTGTGGTGCCGGCTCAGAATGCCACCACCCCATCTCCTCCCATGGGTGTCGTAAAAGTCGACTAAGGGATTAGCCGGAGGATGGGCAGCAGCGCCCTTCGAGTACATTAACAACTCAACTGCGATCGCCAACCCGCCTGCCAAGCGTGGCGATTATGGCAAAACCCCCCAATGAGCCCACAACACATCCATATCGGTGGTTGTGGTGATCTTTGGGGGAGGCCTGTGTCCAGCAGTGGACTTCATTCGGCCGAAATGATGAAAGACGTTGCCCGTAAGAATATGGCACCACTCAATCTTATCTCTTGGATGTCGTAAAAGCGACTAAGGGACTCCAAACCAGAGGCATGGGCAGCAGCGTTCTTTCTGTGGAAAAGTAGCCATACTGCGCTCACCAACCAACCTGCCAATAGTGGTGAGTACTGTCAAATTTCCCCTAAAATGACGACACCGTTGTGGGAATGAAGGAGACCATTGTTTATCAGTGAACATCCTTTGTCTCACGATTTAATCTTATGTTTCTGGAAAAGGAGGGTTTTAAAAAGTTATTGTAGCCATTGATGTTATTTTTAGTACTAATATTGATTGTTTTTGGCCTGGCTGTATTGGTCTGTCATACTCACTAAAATGTCTTGCTCGCGGTGGCGTTGTGTATTGGGTCGTACGGTTCCATACAATATGGTTGAGCTAAGCGATGCTGATGCATGCGTCATGCTCGTGAACGGGTGCCGTCTGTTGGGACTGGTCAGCCGTTAACTGCCACGGCAAATAATTTATTATTATAATATTATTGTGGTATGTTCCATCTTTACACAGTGTCCTACATTTTTCTCGGTATATATATGTATAACAATAATTTGTATCAATCAACATTGTAATCTCAATTATGTTAAAAGAGTATCCATGCAGTTTCTTGCCGGCTCTTCTCCATGAGATCAACTATTTGGAACCGTGCAACTTAGATTCTGACGTTTCATAAGTGCCAATATTTGGTTTATTTGAAATAAAAAACTTTGACTTTGACTATTGCCGCTGGATCAATCAATAGATTTATTTTGAATTTTAATTATCAATAGTCAAGTTTATTATCTCCATTTATTTATTTAGTACATTTGACTCTTTGATTATACATAAAAGATGAAAGTACTATGTTAGTGCATAATGTAAAAAAGAGCAAGTTGCGACAATGTAGTTCACCCCTGATTTCGAAACTAGGTTTACACCTGTACTATCAGAATCAGTGATTCGTTCGATGAGAAGTGCTAACTTGAACGGGAAGGTGATGCGGCGATAGGCCTCCGCGACGTCGGTGAGGCGGGCATCCTCGGTGGCGAGGGCGGTAAAACAGTCGGGTGTTAAATTTATTTCTTTCTACCCCACGTAAATGTCTGTTATAACCACAAATTTGTCCAGTATCATTGTATTCACACAAAACAAAAACCACCCTACAGCGCAGGCATATCCACGTCCCATCGTAGTTCTACCATCGCGTGACTTCCGTCTGTAATACAAAAACGAATACGGGACCTCACTTATTTATTCACGAGGGTTACGATCTTACATGTGCTTTGTGAAACATTGTTATTTTTAGTGGCTGTATGAAAATGTGGGGGGATGGGTAGCCATTACTTGTCTTATGAGTTAGTTGAGGGATTGTATAAGGTAGGAGGCTTGGGGTGGGACATAGGAGAGATCACTCCCGCTGAGGCCACGAAGGGCTTGTATATTTTATTATTTTTTAACGTTGCCCCACAATAAAATTTCTCCTGTGTCGTGGGTGCGTTTACAGACATGAATTCCTCGTACGATAAACCCAGACCCGGAACAACTACCAGCAGATCATACAAATATTTGTTCCGTGCAGGAATCGACGACCGACCACGACCCGGAGCGCAGCAGTCGACTATATCAGCCACTTCTCCAACCGTGCCGTCTAAGGGCTAATCGCACATTGAAAACAAAAGTCTTTCTACCTAACCTGGTCCCAAGTTACTTGGGGTCAGCACAATATCATCATCATCATTCATCATTTCAGCCGTAAAAACGTCCACTGCTAAACAGAAGCCGTTTCAAAATATTGCCACAACCACCGGTATGGTTTGTGTTGTGTGCTCATAGGGGGATATTGCCATAATCGCCACGATTGGCAGACGGGTTAGCTATCGCAGTTGAGGTATAAATATAATTGAAGGACACTGCTGCCACCTTTTATGACACCCACGGGATGTAATGGGTTGGTGCTATTCGTAGCCGGCACCACACGGCAATAATATGTTCTAGTCAATTTCAAAAGTGTTGGCAAAAGGGGTTTACAGGCGGTCGCCTGCCTGACACCAGCCCTTCTTGGGTATGCTGGCGTTGGTGGTTTACCCGCCACATACACCGAATACCTTACTCTTCTTCTACAACACCCACGGGACGAGAAGGGGGAGCCGTATTCGTGAACGGAGCTATACGTTAACGACTGCAGTAACAACTATGCAATATTCTTGATTTTTCAATATGGCCGTTAAAAGTTTTTAACACTGTTTTGTGGTCAGTATGTAAACAAACAATTAAGTAATTAATTAATAATAAGATCATCATCATCTTGCCTATAGTCGTTCACTGCTGAACAAAGGCCTCTCCCATAGATTTCCGCAATTGTGTCGTAATTTTGGGGGAAATTTGCCAAACCACGCTTGGCAGGCGGGTTGGTGAGCGCAAAATGGCTGCTGTTTTACACGAGGGACGCTGCTGCCCATCCCGGTTTAGAGTCCCTTAGTCCTTTTACGACATCCACGGGAGGAGATGGAGAGGTACCATATTCTTAATCGGGACACCACACGGACAAGGCTGATATCATTATTTATTATAGATGTCCTGCAGTGCCATGGCTGTTCGATAGAAGGGATGCTGTTGTCCATCCTTCTGTTCTACAGTCGCCTTTTACGATATCCACGGGAGGACATAGAGTGGTGCTAATTCCGATCCGGACACCACACAGAATAATATCACCCTCCGACAATTACTGAAATAGATAGTACTCGATTCTGAACTATCTACTTTCGGTTCGTGAGTGTCTTTTGTCACACATTGTACACTACTTGTAATCACAAATCGGTACGCCCTGTCACCGTCGGTGCCAGTCGCCACAGTCAACGCAATAAACTCTAATAAGTTTGATTTACTTTATCAACGTAGTTTGATATTTATTTTATGGTTTGAAAATAAAATAAATACATTGAAGGCTTAGTCATTCCGTGAGGTTCCCGGCAAAGAATAGACCACCCCTCTCCACACATACATAATCAGCCCATTACTGTCCCACTGCTGGGCACGGGCCTTTTCTCACGGTGAGAAAGGTTAGGCCTTAGTCCATTCCACACACCATTGAGAACATTTTTGGAGCCCTCTCAGGTGTGCAGGTTCCTTACGATGTTTTCCTTCACCGTTAAGGCAAGTGATAATCAAATTTTGATCCACACATGAATCAGAAAAGACAGTTTCGGGCCGGATCGAATTCAGACCCTCCTGTATAGAAGGCAAGCGGTCAACCACTAAGCTATCATTGCTAGTTACTGTCTCTCCAGACACTGGTGTCGTAAACGGCGACTGAGGGGTCGTAAATGGGCTGGAACGACTGGGGAAGTACCACGCCGTCACAGAATACCGGCGTGAACTGGCAACACTGTTGGTAAAAACAGTGTTGCTGCGTTACGTACGGTGAGTGCCGAATACTGGAACCCAAGCCCCAAACATATAGCAGACATAATACTTGGGGGCCTTCACGGAAAAACAGTGTCTACCCTAAAGTTCGACAACACAACTGTTCTACTATTGCGGATTGTTTCTTCTTATTAGTGGTAGGTCTCCTATAGCAAGAGGCTGGCTAGGTAGGCTGGTGGTACCACAGTGCCAGATATTCACCGCTGAGCAATGGTTCAAATTAATTTATTTGCCTAACATATAAAGGTGGTAAAAAATGAAATGTTCATTGTCTTTTAACCAGTAGTGGTGTGCAAATTTTACATTTATCCAGTTATAAAAGTATAGATGATCATTTTATGTCAAACGTACATGCAATGCATTGTATAAATTATAATTAACAAATGTCATAATTTCTATGTATCTAATCTAATGTCATATCATATAATGTGAAATGATTTAAAAACTAATGACACCGAAGGCTATAGATAGATACCTTATTAATTACAGAGTACAGTTTCCTGGCTGGAGGCCTCTTTTGGCTTCGCCAGAAATGACCGGTTAAGCAACCACATTTCCCAGAAATGTATGCGAGAAGCCCAATAAAAATAAAGAAAAAAAGTACAGTTCAAAGCTTATCATAATTAATTTATAGAGTAGTAACATTTATCCAATAAAAAATGGTGTTTAAACTTTAGACATTACTGTGCTCCGGTTAGAAGGGAGTACTGGAGGAGTACACTGTACCTAGTGACATTACTGGGCATAAGAGACTAAATAACTTATGTCTCGAGGTGACGAGCTCAGTATGATGCGTCGCAGGACTTGTCTTGGGTATCATTCTAATTGTTATGGGCAGGCATGTCGCTTACCACCAGCCGAATGACTAGCTCGTCTCGTCATGATGGATTAAAAAAAACATCATCAGCAGAATGACGTCACGTCTACGAAAAATATAGTTAATCTCGTTAAGTGATCGGTTATGACTAACGGAGAATATGACTACCTTCACAGTAAAGTCATCATCAGCCAAACGACGTCTACTGCTGAACATGCCTCCCCCATAGATTTCCACAACATGCCAGTCGCATCCAACGGCTCGCAGCGACTTTTCACCAGTGATCGTTTAGGCAACCCGCAGACTCGGAAACAGAGCTTATTAGAAAAATTAAAGAAACATTGGCAGCAGCCACCGCCCTTGTGCTAATAACAACATACTGTGATCGCCAATCCGCCTGCCAAGCGTGCTGATTATGGCAAAACCACCTATGACCGTTCACTGTACTGGTACTGGTTGGCTCATCTTCAGTAGTGGACGTTCAGAGGCTGATGTGTGTAGCTGTTACCTGCAAATATTAAGAACGATCACCCATCCAAAGCCAAAGCGGCTACGAATAGCACCAATCCATCTTTACCCGTGGGCGTCGTAAAAGGCGACTATGAGATTAGCAGGAGGATAGGCAGCAGCATCCTTCGAGTACATCAACAGCTCAACTGCGATCGCCAGCCCGCCTGCCAGACGGGGCGATTATGGCAAAACCCCCCAATGAGTACACAACACACCCAGACTGGTTGCTGTGGCGATCTTTAGCGGAGACCTGTGTCCAGTAGTGGACTTTAGTCGGCTGAAATTATGATGACCCATCTAAAACACAAAGATCAATTGGTTTGCGCAATACCCAATTACCCACGAGCCCGTCGGAACATCGCGGATAAAAGAACTGATAAAATAATGGCGTCAAAGCTGTTTATTCGCTCGCCTTTCCCCGAACCACATCTCTCTTATTTACACGCAATCTTCGACATTATCCTAAGATAATACGCAGATACATCTTCCTTTAGCAAATGAATATGGATATTTGTACATATTTTCGACTTCAAACGTAGTATAATATAATAATGCTACCATTTGTATGGTACACAGTCCATATGTATCTATTAGGTGCTAGGAGATAAATCAAGATACCCCTGAGATAGTTCATGTGTTTTAGTTAGTGAACAAATATATGGAATAAATATGCATATATTGCAAATGTCATGCTCGTATTCATCATCATCATATCAGCCAAAGGATGTCCACTGCTGAACAAAGGCCTGAACATGAAGTTGTCTGTTCTGTGGCCCTCTCTCCCATAGGTTTTCACAATTGTGTCGACATTTTGGGGGGAATTTGCCAGTACTCATCACTAGCAGGCGGGTTGGTGAGCACAGTATGGCTGGCTACTGTTCCACAGAAGGGGCACTGTTGCCCAAACCTCTTTAATAAAGCCACATAGTCGCCTTTTACTACATCCACGAGAGTATAAAGAACATACTTTAAAACGAAAAAATACTTTATATAGAGCTAAACAGAAAACACTTTTCAAAAGTGTTTCAATGGTTTGCCTGTTGTATATTGTTCCCTCTAACCAAGTATCTTTGAAAAAGAATTTCAAATATAATTTTAGTCAAATAAATCATTTCTTGACATAACTTAGGTAATTAAAGCAATGAATGTACCGGTTGTATTTCTGGAAATGTCTTTGTGTTGTTATGTAAAATTTTATCGGCCTTAATAATCTCTCCTTTGTTTTTGCAGCCGAGGAATCGAGTTTTAAAAGAACGGGTATTTATATTTAACTGAGAAAATGTATTTTAAGTTTAAGGCCGCACAGATGACAATAATGGATGAAAAAGAACATTAGATTTATGATAATTATGAAATAGTTTTTTTTCTGTCGTGGTAGTCGCTCGTTGTACTGAGTCTTGGTAGGTAGATACCTCCACGTGACACCGCAGCACAGTGCCATCACTGTAGAAGCGACCAAGATACCGCACAGCACACGCTCGAGGAGTGTTCTGCGTGGCCTGCCGAGCGGCGGATCCTGGTCGATCGGATCGGACAAGATCTGTCTCTGCCGGCAGTAGTGTCGGCTATGTTGGCAGAGCATACAAATTAGAGTGCAGTGTGTCCCCTTCTGCAAAAGCGTCATGCTCCAGAAGCAGACTGCAGACTGCAGAGCGGGATCGGGATATTTTTATAGTCGCCCTCCTTCCGCTAGAGGGGGTGACCGCTTTACAGTCATCCCCTCCAAGATGAGCCTAAAGGCGTGCATCAATGGGGGGCTCTGGTGTGATATTACGAGGACCTGGAGCCCTCCTTCGTTGCTGAAAATGACCGGTCCAATGGTTTTAGCCGGTAGGAGTCCGGCAGGGCCCTTCATGAGGAAGTTGATGTAGAATTTCCACTGGGCACTAATAAGGCAGGCATTCGCCGCCAAGTAGAGCAGTGTTTATACTTTTAACATGACTGTTCCAGTTAGAAGGGCACTGTAGCTAGTGAAATTACGGGGCATAAGAGACTAAATTACCAATGTTTGGTGGTTACATCTGCATTGTAGTGTCACGCAGGACTTGTCCAGGGTAGCATACGGGCAGGCGTGACACTTGCCACTTACTTACTTACTACACTTACTCTTACTGATCTAAAATAAAAGAGCAGGATCTAAAGTAAATCAGCACTAATGCAGTACGCGACTGTGAAGACATTAAGACATTAAGTAAGTAGGAGGAAAATAGGCCACATCGCCAACAGTATTTAGTTGACTGTTGTCAGACACAAATCCGTCACTTGATTGAGGTCTTACGTCAGCAGAGCCTGATTTACCATAGAGGCTAAATAGCCTGGGGGTGACGAGATATGTCGGAAACCAGAAAATCATTTCGGGTTAGGAGCAGACGTAACGGGACGTTGAGAAATTTGCCAAATTCGAATCTTAACTGGTATGATTCGATTTTTATTATGTTGACGATTTTCCCAATAAATGTATTTTTTTCTCGATAATATTGACGAAGGTCGTTCTTTGGCGCCCTGGTTATATGTGTCTTGGGTAGCTCAAATCCAAAATCAGGCTATCGTAGTCAGTCGTTAGTAAGGACTCTTTACATACTGTGATTTAGAATCGATCAACTCGTCTGTGAACTCCACTGATTTGCGCACAAGCAATTTTCATCCATTATCATCATCCAAAGGCTTTACTAGCACAGCGATATTTATCTGATATTATTTGCCGTGTGGTGCCAGCTAAGAATACCACCACCCCATCTCATCCCGTGGGTCTCGTAAACGGCGACTATGGGATTAGCCGGAGGATGGGCAGCAGCGTCCTTCGAGTACATTTATAACACAACTGCGATCGCCAATCCGTCTGCCCAGCGTGGCGATAAAGGCAAAACCCTCCAATGAGCACTCAAGACAAACCCATACCGGTCGTCGAGGCAATCTTTGGGGGAGGCGTCTGTCCAGCGGTGGGCGTTTTTCGGCTGAAATGATTTACATTGTTCGTGATATCAACCTTCTTCATTTTCACAATAGTTGTCGAAGGCAAACCCATGGTCCCTTACGCTATACAAAAAACCTTCTTTACCTACTTGGATATCCGCAACAATAATATCTAAACTGATATAGGTATATAGTAGTACTGATATAGAAATTGTATATAAAAATCATTCAGTGAGGCGTAAGTGCCAATCACTTAACGATGCGTATGCCGCGACGATCAAAACTTGCTGCCCAATGAGTTGTACTGCGATTTAATGGTCTTAATACTTTTTCAATATCTGTATTTTACACGAAGGTGCCGTTTAGGGGAACATGCTCCAAGTTGTGCATGAATGTCTACTTATGGCAGTTTTTTCAACTTTGTGCAAGAAGCCGACTGGAGGTTCTGATTGCGCTGGGCAATATTTGTTAAACCTGACCACAACTTCGCAAAACCTAAGACCTGAACTTGACAGTTTGGATAATTCACAAATTAAAAAGTCGCTCGGTGAGCTATTGAGCAGGCTATGCTCGGCCGTAGAGTTTTTTTTTTGTTGGGCTTCTCGCATACATTTCAGGGAAATGTGGTTGCTTGGCCTCCAGCCAGGCCTAAATTTAATATTAAAAACTAAGCAACTTTCGCTAAGGGCGCCCCCTGCGGGACACGGACCTTGGCTTAGGGCGTTGCTGGGGATAACAAGCTATTGTTTTGGGGACAGCGATCCAGCTTTATTTAAAATGTATAAATTATAAGAGTTAGCTTTTGAAAAATTATCCCAATAGATAAAAGGGATAAAGGTATAAATAAAACATATAAACACACTGACAATACAATTGATATTTCGAGTAAAGTTATAAAAAATTATGTAAATATAGAACAGTAAAACGCGAACTTTGTGTTTGTTAGTTAAGTATTTAGTTAAAACTAATACCGTTGTGTAATTATTGGGATATACTTATTAATGACAACATGTAACAATAATCTTAATTATGGCGAAGAACATTAAACGTGTGGTGTCGGCTAAGAATAGCACCACCGCATCTCTGCCCTTGGGTGTCGTAAAAGGCGACTATGGGATTAACCGAAGGATGGATGGGTCTACGATCGCCAACCCACCTGCAACCTGCCAGGCGATAGTGGCAAACCCTCCTGATGAGCACACAACAGACCTGCCGTGGTGATCCGTGGGGGTGGCCTATATCCAGCAGTGGATTTGTTTTGGCTGAAATGGATGATGATGATGAGTCTAAGATTGAGTAGCTACTCTATTTTTATTGATGTCCAGTGGAAATTCTACATGAACTTCCTTTGTCCCGGGGAAAGGCAAAGAGGTTTGCCGGACTCCTACCGGCTAAAACCACCGGAGCGATCATCTTCGGCACCGAAGGGGGCTCCAAGTCCTCGTAAGATCACACTAGAGGTTTGGTGCCACGCCTTAGGCACAACACGGAAGAGATGACTGTAAAGCGGTCACCCTTTCTAGCGGAGGGACGGTAACTGTAAAATAAAAAGGTCACCCCCCAGGCAGGTCTCGGGAGAGTAGCGGATACGCTAAATCTTTATGCGGGATTATAAAATAAAAAGACATGAAAGACCCAGACCGCATATCTTTTCTAAGTAGACCACACAAGTAGCTAACCTATGAATCCTTATTAAAATATTAATGTCATAGTCATTTCGAACGTTCATCATATCATCATCATCATATTAGCCACAGGACGTCCACTGCTGAACAAAGACTCCCAGCGATCTTCACCAGGTCGTCTGTCCACCTCGTTGGAGGTAATTCTACGCTGCGTTTTCTCCACTCGAGAACCTTTTTTCCCCAAAGACAATCAGTTCCACGAGCTATGTGCCCTGCCCATTGCCACTCCAGTTTACTAATCCTTTGAGCTATGTCGGCAACTTAATTCTTCTACGAATCTCCTCATTTCTGATCCTCATTTGATCTCGTAGAGAAATACCAAGCATAGCGCTCTCCATAGCTCGCTGAGTGGCCCTGAGCTTTCTTATTTCTTCCACGTTCAGTGTTATAAAAAAACTAACCGTCAAAAAGGAATGATTTGGACTTAGGTTTAAGAGAAATTAAAATTATTGGCATTAAGTCCGCCTCTGTACAATTATAGGGCATAAAGTATAAAATAAAATGGTTCGGGTATCGGAGACACGAGCGCCAAAAAAAGTACATTTATTATTAAAAACACATGTAAGTCAAGAAACGGTAACCCTATTTGGGATAGTCAATCGAAAAAGAAACTAAGGCAACACAGCGTAATATTACTAGAAGCTTCTTAAATTGCCAGGGATAACAAGCTCTTAATGTTAATACGTTACGTATTTTTCTTTCATTTCAAAAATATCATGTATAATACAAATACACATTGGAATGTTATCATTGTTTTACATATTCCATCAGCCGAACGGCGTCCACTGAATTCTATCTCCATATTCGGTAATTACTTTCCTTGATTCCTAGATATCTTTATAATAATAAATTCCATATTTGACGTATCATAATTTCTAATGATAACAGAAATGGGAGTATACGAGTTTCAGAATAACAAAGGAAATTGCTTTCATATGTCACTAATTAGGCTTTAAATAATTAGCAGCGGAATACATGTTTACTTCATTATAACTTTATTAGCCTTTTCCAAACGATGTCACTGTTACGCCATCCAGTAAAAATAGCGAAACGTGGCGCCATCTGGAATTTAGTAGCGTTACTACAGCGTGTTTCAGTGTTCTGGATAGTTCTTTGTAACTAAGGCACGTGGGCATCGTGGGCACGTAAGGCATCTGTCGTCCAATAGCTATACTACTGCATGTAGTAACTTCCAGAATGTGGCGCTACTGGTGTCTAGTAGCGGTACCACATAGCCCGGAAATTTCTAGAAAGCGAACATTCTGGAACTTTCTACAAAGTATCGGTCGGCCCATATACATAGGGGCCCCGAAAGAAGGAGGGATAGTTCAGTTAACTCTGCGATACGACACATGAAGAACAAGTGGAACACCAAGCGATTATCCTGCAAGTCATAAAAGTGATATTGTCAAAAGAATTATTGTGTTTTGTGTAAATTTAAATAAAATTTTAATTCATCCCGAACCTCGGCTCGTAACATTACTGTCGGCTTCCAGTCTCATGAGAACAATATCAGCCTGTGACTTCCCTAATGCAGGGCAGAGACCTCCTCTCACTCATAAAGGTGTGGCAACTTTTTGAGGAGGCCTGTATCTAGCAGTGGACGATATTCGGCTGAAATGATGATGGTAAGATAATAAAGAGATAAGTATCTTATACGAAGCGAATGTCATCTAACAATGTTTATAATTATACTTGGGTACTTTTTATGAAACAAGCCCAATGCACACTCCCAACCATGGCAAATTCCTGGAAGCCACGATCTATGTGGACGATTTTTGGCTGAAATTACGAATGAAGCTATGTGTCTCGCAGTGAAATGAATAACTATTGAACCCGCAACGAAATTACTTGGGTATAACGAGATCCTAAAGTAGGATTGTATGCCTATATTAGTTAAAGGCTCCACGGTCGACTAACCGTAGAGGCTCTGATTAAACAGTGTTATGACAGACTTGTCATAGTATTGTTGAATCAGCTTCACGCTTAGGAGGTTTGAAGGTCGTATAATGTTGTTCTTAGTACAAAGAAACTCGCTGCTGTCCAATGACATTTTACATATAGACGCACCATACACGAACATTATTGCACTACAAAACGGCGCGCCGGCCGCCATTAAACCCGCTTAATAAAAAATAAAACAGAATACAATTTTTTATTTACAATATCGATTTATGTTACGTATTTTTTTTTTTTAATAAAAGTCTTTATCTCTCGCAATAGCAGTATAGTGCATCGTCTATAAACACGGGCTAGCATTATTTATTCGCAATATTTTGCAAATTTTTTTCGTAAGCGTAGTGCTTACGATTCACGTACAGCCACGACACTGATCGATGCGCGACTAAGAGAACTCCGGGCAATTACCTCGCTTTCATGAGACCATCGTAGAGCGCGGGCAACCGATCTACACTTATAAAAACATCTTAGATGCTTTCCGTTTTCTCGATTAACCTTTAATCAAACGCTTTTCCCGTCACCTACAGGTAGAGGGAATGGAAATCTGGGCGGGAAACCACTCGGCCACGGTTATTCCTTCAATCGAACAAAACAAAATAATCGTTACCGCTCGATTTCTTTCTATTACCCGTCACTATAGTGAATCAAAGTGTTGTGCACTTCCGCTGAAAAAGGAGGATCCTCTAACCAGGCTGGTGACATGCCTGGCGGGCCGAAGTCCAACTGTCCAACGGTGTACGTTGGCTATCTGTATATATGAAGCTTACTGCTAAAACATCACTTGCGCGATTTAGGTTTCTCGGCGTCATCAGAAATTTATACTTTGTTCCAATAGATGTCGCTGTAAGTTGTTGTAGTTATGTCGTGGAGATGTAGGTGCCGCCACATCTCTCCCTCCGTGTTGACACAATCACAATAAATCACAAGTATCAAAACGTCCTGCACCCACAATACTCAGTAGGTATTGACAAATCGCTTTACCGGCCGGCCGGAGCGACTCCATTCGCGCGAATTCGGTCACATCCGTTTCCCTTTACGCGCACGTAAATAATATTAGCTGTCGATATTATTCGATGCTGCCGTTTGAATCCAAACATTTTTTACGATGTAGACAAATACAACATATACACACTTACATACCGGTCACAGTGACACTGGAATTAGTAAATTGAAGTGGAAATGGGCGGGGCACATTGCTCGTAGAAATATGGCCGTTGGCGCAAAAAGGTTCTCAAATGGAGACCGCGCAGCGGGAAACGTAGCATGGGACCTCCTCCAACGAGGTGGACAGACGACCTGGTGAGGGTCGCTGGGAGTCGTTGGATGAGAGCGACATGTAACCGCTCGTTGTGGAAATCTAAGGGGAAGGCCTTTGTTCCGCAATGGACATCCTTTGGATGATATGATGATGATGAAAAGTGTCACTGCAGGATATCTATAATAATGGTATCAGCCTTGTCCACGTGGAGTCCAGATTAAGAATATTGTACTGCTCCATCTCTTTCCGTGGATGTCGTAAAAGGCGACTTAGGGACTAAACCGAGATGGGCAGCAGGGTACTTCTTTGGCACAACAGCCATAATGCGCTCACCAACCAGCCTGCCAAAGTGTAGTGAGTAATGATTCCCCCCAAAATAACGACGAAATTGTTGAAATCTATGGGGGAGGCGTTTGTTTAGCAGTGGACGACTTATGGCAGATATTATGATGATGTTTTATTTTACTGTGCATTTCCGTTTATTAAGTGCTTAGCGGGTTCCAAAGGGACGAAACGAAATTGTAATCAGTGAGAATAAGTAAGATAGCTCGTAGAATTGATGGCCGCTGAGGCAAAGGTTCTCGAGTGGAGACCACGAACCAAAATTTATATTATTAACTTGTATTGAATAACTTGACATTTGACTTGACTATTTAAATTGCATATTTTTTTATGTTATTTACTTATATTTAATACTAGCTGAGACCCACGGTTTCACCCGCGTTTAATTTAAAAGAAATTTATAGTTCTTCGACATAGACACTTGACATAGAATATATATATTGGATTTTAAGGGGAATTTTTGTTTTGCGCGGAACCATAATTATTTTTCTAAAATAAAAGTAGCCTAAGTTATTCCTTATAACATCAGCTATCTGCCAGTGAATGTCCCGACAAAATCAGTTCAGCCGTTACGGAGATTACTCTGAACAAACAGACAGACAGACAAAAATAAGAATAAAGTTTTTTGTTATAAGTACCGTATATACTTTCATATGCATTTAGTAAAAAGCTGTTATTTTGACATTACAAACAGACACTTAAATTTTATTTATTTGTATAGATTAAATGTTGAAATATTGTTCTTGTAATATTAATTAAATTATAATATTCATACAAAATTGTAAATGTGTAAGTATTATGTAGCCATAAGAGACTATTAAATCTAACCAAAACCCATTTAAGTCACTATGAAGGCGCATTGACAGGCCACTTCGGCACCAAGGAGAACCTCCATAGGATGAAGCTTAGCACAACCGATACATGCAGTCTGTATGGACAGTCAAGATTCAACGCAGCACATTTTGTGCAGCTGTGACGCTCTGGGAAGACGTAGTGTAAAACTTCTAGGAATAGCTTATCCATTGCCTGATGATAATGCGCGGCTCCAGGTAGGTATGATTGTGACTTCCCTGCGTGGACTGCCGAGCGGCGGATCCTGCTCGATCGGATTGGGCAAGATCTCTCTTTGCCAGCAGTAGTGTCGGCTATGCTGGCAGAGCATGAAAATTGGAGTGCTGTGGTCTCCTTGTGTGAGAACCTAATGCTCCAGGAGGTCGCAGAGCGGGATCGGGAGAGGGCCGATCCCGCTCGGAGGAGGAGGACA
This sequence comes from Diloba caeruleocephala, assembly GCA_947459985.1. Taxonomy (NCBI): domain Eukaryota; kingdom Metazoa; phylum Arthropoda; class Insecta; order Lepidoptera; family Noctuidae; genus Diloba; species Diloba caeruleocephala. The sequence continues at coordinate 6,974,143 of OX381632.1, forward strand.
CGGAGCCGGGGTAACAACCACCGCGGCGCCCGCGCCTGAGCCCCCTGTCGTCTTTATATGGCAGGGCCTTGGCGGTCGCGAGCGCGCATATTGGGAAATCTGCGTACTCATACCGAGCGACCCCCGGGAAGACAGCGATGTGCATGTGGTCACATACCGCTGTGTGCGCAGCACAGCACATAGTGAGGCCTCGGGGTAATCTTTTACAATCCCCTCGAGAGATGCCTGGGGGGGTGGCCTCTTTACAGTCGCTTTCCCTCCGCTAGAGGGGATGACCGCTTTACAGTCATCCCCTCCGAGATGTGCCAAAAGGCGTGGCACCAACGGGTGGCTCTAGATGGAGATTATTCGAGTTCCTGGAGCCTCCGGTGCCGACGATGATCACTCCGGTGGTTTTAGCCGGTAGGAGTCTGGCATGCCCCTTCCGCCCTTTCCCGGGGCGAAGGAAGTACATGAGGTATTTCCACCGGATAAAAAAAAAAAGGTATGATTGCGAAGTACCTACAGGGACTGCTTGATTTGCAAGCGGAGGAGTAGTGCAGGGTTTTGGGCAACACAGTGGACCCAATAGGGTTGAAGTGCGTTCGGCTGATGCTGAGCCCTTAAGAGCCACAATAGAATATAATGGAATCATGCAGCTATTATTGTTATAATTGTTTAGTACTTGTATTGATTGTGTGTACTGCCTGGATGTATTGGTCTGTCATGCTCACTAAAATGTCTTGCTCGCGGTGGCGTTGTGTATCGGGTCGTTGGGTTCCCTACAATATGGTTGAGCTAAGTAATGCTGATGCATGCGTCATTCTGGGGAACGGGTGCCGTCTGTTGGGACTAGTCAGCTGTTAACTGCCACGGCAAATAAATTGTTATTGTGGTATCCTCCAATCTTTACACACTAACCCACATTTTTCTTAGTATATGTTTTACAATAATTTGTACTAATCAACATTGTAATCTTATTTATTTTAAGAGTGTCCATGGAGTTCGTTTCCGGCGCTTCTCCACAGGATCAACTATTTGGAACCGTGCAACTTAGATTCTGACGTTTCATAAGTGGCAATATTTGGTTTATATTAAATAAAAACTTTTTGAATAACGAGCATGGGATGGCATTTAACCGGTCGTTATGGAAATCGATGTGTGAGGCCTTTGTCCACCAACTGTGGACGTCCTTTGGCTGAGAATTATGATGATAATGATGGCCAATAAAAATCTGAAATGACGAGTTTTAAAAATGATGGTTTAAAAGTGTTTTATTATAATACAGAAATCTCTAACGACATTCAAGCTTTCAACCTATTTTCGATTAGATAAAAATACCTCACACAACAGAACACAAGTACATTTCCAATAATATGGTTACGACATAATATATCTGTACACTATTTTCCATATTATAATTTTACGACAGCCAACGGTAGCAGTGTCCATTTTTTTGCGCACGCCGTTTGTGCCTCATGGGCCCTGAGTACAAGGCCTTTCCATTTATAAGGGAGTGGCCTGGACTCGGGGGAGAACCCGTTTGCCCACAACCTTGACAACGTTTGTTTTTAGTCTCTGAGCCTGTTTTACGGATTGTGTTAGAAATATTCATGCGAAGTCATTGTCGGGTTAAGTAGATAGGGCTAATGGATTGGAGTTTCCTGTAGTTTGGAGTTGTTTTTATTGTTAGGAATGTTGAATTTGTCTCGACGCTCTTCTTTTTAATTCATTAGTAATGTAATAATAATAATTTTATTTCAAGCACCACAGACTCATATTGTTAGTTATAGTTTCCTTACGAGCTATGTTAGTACATTTAATTGTTAACTGGGAGGGCTTCGAAAGGGCCGCGTCGTCGGAGGAAATTATTCGCGGATCCTCCGGGGGTCCGCACGCGGCGAGCTGCTGCGGCACCCACTGCGAGAGCGATCACACTCCTCAACTCCCTGCTCACTCAGCACACTAACCTGGATATCTTCCATGATAAGCCGCGGCAAACATATATATAGCTTTATATGTAATTTGTAGAATTTATAATATGTTAAGAGTTGTTTGTTTCAGTTGTGGGTTTTTATATTATCTTTGTTTCGATGTTCAATTAGGTATATAATCGCTAAAATGTAAGCGCTTTGGTAATTGTACTGTGAGCTTGTATTTAAATCTATACAAATAAATAAAATTGAAGTGTCTGTTTGTAGCATCAAAATAACAGTTTTTTACTAAATGCATATGAAAGTATATACGGTACATATAATAAAAAATAAATTTTTTGTCTGTTTGTTCCGGGTAATTTCCGAAACGGTTGGACCGATTTTGACGGGACTTTCACTGGCAGATAGCTAATGTTATAAGGAATATCTTACGCTACTTTTATTTAAGAAAAATAATTACGGTTCAGCGCAAAAAATAACCCTTGAAATCCAGCATATATTTTCAAGTGTCTGTGTCGAAGTACTCTAAATTTCTTTAATTTTAAACGCGGGTGAACCGCGGGTCCCGTCCCATCTAATAAATAAATATGTTGTCGACGTCACGAAATCACTACCGCAAGGTCACAGATCCAGCTGAAACCTTGCAGCAGTGGTTTAGAAACTGACAGTCTAGTCTCCTAGCTATCATAATTAGGATGCTGCTGGCCCTGGCACGAACCCTACGGACCAGGGATGCGCATCGCTTCTGCATGACTGCAAAGAAGCAGTCCACGTGAGCGTTTGCTACCATCCCTGATGCGCTGCAGTAGCGTGGCAGCCCCATCGGAACCCTGGATGCGTTATTATACTGTAAGCGAAGGGCGCCGTATGCTTTTTGAGTAAAATGAGCCTACAGACTACATGTGTAAAACGAGGTGCAGTAGATATCGCAAGTCGTCCACAAAAGCACCCCTTATTGATTTCCACAATAACATTGTCGTTTTGGGCAAGAATTTGCCAGTACTCACCACGCTTCGCAGGCGGGTTGGTGAGCGCAGTATGGCTACTGTTCCCCAGAAGGGACGCTGCTGCCCATCCCTCTGGTTGAGCGGCCCTTACTCGCCATATTCTAAATCCGGACACCACAGAGAGTATGGCTTGTCTTTGATTATGCCACTCTAAATAGGCTCTAAATAGTAAACACAACATTAAAAAAAAAACTACTTTGGAAACAATTAAATAATTTGTGTGATTCAGTACGGAAAGTTTTTTTTCTTAAATCAATAAGAAAAGACAATTTATTTTTATCACAGAGAATACAGTATCATATTCCATTATTTATTATTCCATACCGGAATTCAACAAGATTGCTAAACAACCAATGTACAGACTATGAGTACAAGTGAATCAGTGTATATTTAGTGAAGTGGACAGACCGACAGATGTCATTTGTCATGTTAAGCATCGAGGTTAAGTACTGTTGGGATGGGAGCCGATACGGACGTACAGTTGGAATGGATCGACGAGAGTAGCAGGCAAATAATACATTAAGCAAATACATTTTCGGAAGCAGGAGTCTCCTGGTAGTAAAAAGTTATTTTTTATTTATCGTCTAATCTCAGTTCCAGAAACAGAGCTTCAAATTACTAAATGGTTAAATACACTTTCATACGAAGAGACAGAAATAATGATTACATCTTAATATTATATATATAGTTTACTTATAAGTTAATCATTAAAAATATACTTACGCTAAATCTAGTATAGATTCTTCTTGCACTTGCTACATCTACAAAGGACCATTACAGTACTTAATATCTATACATCTATACAAATAAATAAAATTGAAGTGTCTGTTTGTAATGTCAAAATAACAGCTTTTAACTAAATGCATATGAATGTATATACCTACCTACAACAAAAAAAATATTTTTTTGTCTGTCTGTCTGTCGGTCTGTCTGTCTGTCTGTCAGTCTGTCTGTTTATTTGTTCCCGCTAATATCCGAAACGGCTGGACCGATTTCTCCGGGACTTTCACTGGCACATAGCTGATGTGATAAGGAATAACTTAGGCAACTTTTATTTTAGAAAATTTATTAGGGTTATGGTAAAATTAAAACCCATGAAATCCAATATATATACTCTATGTCAAGTGTCTATGCCGAAGTACTCTAAATTATTTATAAATAATACGATTTATTTTAAATTAAACCGCGGGTGAAATTGCGGGTCCCAGCTAGTGCTTGAATATAATCATAGCTATGATGAACTCCTGATTGAAGAAGTCTACGTCATCACATCATCTCGTAAACTTCCACTGCTGAACATTGGCCTTCCATGATCACTACAATGGTCAAGGGGAACATTGCCATAATCACCACGCTTGGCAAGCGGAATGGTGATCACATTATTGTTTAGCATTCGGAAGGATGCTGCTGCTGCCTATCCTCTTGATATCAACCTTTAGTCGCCTTTACGACACCTATTGGTAGAGGGGTGTGGTCTATTCTTTGCCGGGAACCCCACCGAACATACTGTGCTGGATAATGAAGATTGACTTCAATCCGACGCTATTATTCCCCTCCAGTTTCGGCAGGCACTTGATTGTTTATATGTCAAGACATCATTTATCATTGTATTATTACCATCGGACATGAGGGCCAATTCTCGTAACTAATTTACACTATGACAGAAACTGGACCGAACTGAGATTAAATTATGAATTGACCGAAAAAATGATATTCTGCTACTCTTAAAGTTCAGTCGGATTTCAGTATAATCTCGATCTAGTCTCATTTCAATCTCAATTTTGACGTTTAATTAATGACAATTTAGTCGATGTGACAGTTCGAAATGTTAGCAGGATACTGTTTTGACTTCAATCAACTTTCGATCTCATCACAGTGCAAGTTCACGTTTGACGTTGTTTGTTAGTTTAGGAGAATACCATTTGTGACATTTATGACACTGAGACTAGATCGGAACTATATTTTGAACATTTTTAAATTACGAAAATTGGCCTTCTGATAGGTACAGTTGTTCAGTCAGAGTAGGGTTACCATACGTTCTAGACCATTTAGGTGAACGTTAGCAGGTTAGTTATTCTCAGGTTTATGTTAGCGTAGAATTGAGAATCGACCTCTCAAAATCGACAGAGTGCTATCCCAATAAACTATTAAAGACCCGACCCTGCGATTTATAGCACCAACAATAAACGGGTGCGTCTAAACACGATCCGCTGTAACGACAATGTAGCTAATTTTGGCATCATTACTGGCAGGGCAGTGGACACGTATACAATCGAGAAGACAAGTGTTACTAAACCAGGTGTAAAAAATACTCGGGGGTCGCGGGCGTGTAGATTGGGGACTGCGTCCTCATACCGAGCGACCCCGGGAAGGCGGCGGCGCACACGTGGTCACGTGCCACCATATGCGCAGCACAGCGCACGGCGAGGCTTGGGGGGATCCTTTACAATCCTCCCCGAGAAGTGCCTGGGGGGCGACCTTTTTACAGTCGCCTTCCGTCTGCTAGAGGGGGTGACCGCTTTACAGTCATCCCCTCCGTGATTTGCCTAAAGGCATGGCACCAATGGGCGTCTCTAGTGTGATCTTACGAAGACCTGGAGCCCCCCTTCGGTGCCGATGATGACCGCTCCAGTGTTTTTAGCCGGTAGGAGTCCGGCATACCCCTTTGCCATTTCCCGGGGCAAAGGAAGTTCATGTAGAATTTCCACTGGACATCAATAAAAAAAAGGGGCAGTGGACATGTATTCAATCGAGAAGACAAGTGTTATGTTGGTAATTAACCCAGGTGCAGCAGAAGACAAGTCAACACATACTTTCGACTTACAGCCATAATTGTGATAGATATCTCTATTCCTCCGTATTAAATATATGATCAATGCTCACTGCACTTTGCATTTGCGTGTGTTCGTGAAATATTTAAAATTGTAAATAATGACATATAAGACGGTAGTTAAATAATTCAATTGCGCTAATGCACGACGAACTCTTGATTGAGTCAATACAGGCATAGATATGTTTGCTTTTTATAAAAAAATACACCCGTAAACAACTTATAACATGCAAATTACACTTATAATCTTATTATAAATATAAACCGATATAACTTATATGTACAATCTTCATCAGCAGAGAAAATAAAATTACACTCCCAATATATGTGTAAAATGAATCATCATTTTTATTAGCTTTATTCTTTCTTATTGGTTGGCGGCATCCGTGTGTTACTATGGGCTCCAGCTGCAAATCAGCGCCCGGCATTATGCTGAGCTGGATACCAATTTTTTCTTTACAAGTGTTATGTTGATAATTAAGCCAGGTGTACCAGAATAAAGCATAATGCCAGCCTGAGACAGCTTTGTGTCACCGCGTGTGTGAGAAGAGGACGGAATGGACAATGTAGCGGTGCAGACATAGACGACGCAGCTGAAAGCACACGAAGTCTCAAAAGCCCTATAGTCCATATCCATTTTTTTGTGCAGATATATAATGTTCCTACTTCCTCCGCTCCGGGGAAGGGCGGACATGCTAGACTTCTACTGGTGCCACACCTTTAGGCATATCTATATTTCGGAAGGGATTGTTATTGGATGAGGCCTTTTCATGTTTAAATGGCGTGGCAATTTATTTGCAACTGTGGTATACGCCGTTATTGTCATGTACATCAGACAAAATGCTTATCTAAACTGTTTTTTATCATGTTTAATGTATGTGATGTGGCAGTAATTTCATAAATAAATAAAGCAGTCGTCTCCTCTAGCGGAAGGCAGGTGCGATTGTAAAATGGCCATGCCAACTGAACGGGACTGAAAAAAGGCCTGCCCATAGGTTTCCACAATAACTCGTCGTTTTGGAGTTAATTTGCCAGTACTCGGCAGGCGGCTTGGTGGGCGCAGAATGGCTGCTGTTCCACAGAAGGGACTGCCCATGCCTGGTTTAGAGTCCTTCAGTCGTATTTTTCGACATCCACTTTTTTTCACATTTTACTAATACGGGCACCGCAAGGAATAAAAATCTGTTGGAAACTAATTCCCGATCAGATGGTTCTATTTTATTTGCTGGTATTAAATATAATAAGATCTCACGGCCGTTATTATTAAATCATCACCAGCCCGTCTGTCCATTTCGTTGGAGGTCGTCCCACGCTGCGTTTTCCGGTGCGCGGTCGCCACTCGAGAACCTTTTTGCCACAACAGTTCTACGAGCAATATGCTCCGCATGCCACTTCAGCTTACTTATCCTTTCAGCTACGTCGGCAACTTTAGTTCTTATACGGATCTTCTCATTTCTGATTCGATCTCGTAGAGAAATATCAAGCATAGTTCTCTCCGTAGCTCGCTGAATGACCTTGAGCTTTCTTACGAGGCCCTAGTAGGCCCTTTCTTAGTAGGCCTATAGTGAGTGACATATTATTAAATACCTACACCTAATAATTGTCTATTCTCTGATGACTGACCAACTTTTTATAATCAGCGTGGCTATTCTGTAAGAATTCACTTCTAATCCGCAGTGAAATCTCTAATTTAGTATTGTTGTTACTACTTCTGACTGCGGATTGAGACCTTTTGTATGTCTTTTCAAATATATCTCCGCTTCGATAACCGCCTACTAACGAGTCTTATTTAACTTGCTAGTACAAATTTCTTTTGCAATAAGAAGCACCTTTGTACTTAAGTGTCCTTGTACACACGTGTGTATAAAAATAAATAAAAACTAGCGATAGCAGTCTTAATACATCTAAGCATTTCTAAACGTTCATTAGCTTCAATAACATTTACAACGACTTTCTATCCATCCTATTACACTCCACAGTACTCCCTTGCTATTTATATCGTTGGCGATGTACTAACACTGCTGGTAACGACTTGGCTGTTGCTAATTTAGACACAATTAGTTGCAACGAGCGAACATGTGTAACTAAGTGCGGGGCGAGTGAAGCTAAAATTGTGATTACTTAACCGAGTGTTCCGTGTCGTTTCCGGTAAAGAACACACCACCTCTCTCTACCCATAGGTGTCATAAAAAGGCATTAAGGGTTGATATCAAGACGATGTGCAGCAACATCTTATTGTGTGCCAATAAAAACATATTTCGATCACCAATCCGCCCGTCAATGCGTTTTGATTATGGCAATATGAAACAAAGAAAGTGAGGAATAAACAAAACACTTCTTTGACACGGGAATGACGCATAGCTAAACGATTAAAACTATATAAAATTAAAACCAATACCAATGCAAAAATGTGCTTATGCCAGTTGCGTCACATAAATATGAAACCAGTAGTACACTATAAACATCTAAAACCACTGCGCTGATGTTCTGCAATATCTCTGTATGATGTGATGAAGTCTTCCGGTGACACATACATACATACATACATATAATCACGCCTCTCTCCCGTAGGGGTAGGCAGAGACCACTTCTTTCCACTTGCTACGATCCTTACATACTTGTTTCGCTTCGTCCACTTTCATAATTCCCTTCATACATGCTCTTCGGTTTAGGGTACTCTTGACCTGGCCTTTTTCCAAGACGTCCCTGATTTGGTCTTGAAACGTCCGCCTAGGTCTACCCCTTCCAGCACTTTCATTCACACTCGCCTTATACACTTTTTTCGTCAATCGTTCTTCATTCATTCTCTCAACATGGCCAAACCATCTCAGCATACCTTTCTCAATTTTTGTCACTACATCTTCTTTCAGACCACAACGTTTTCTTATCTCACTATTCCTTATCCTGTCACTCAGTTTAACTCCTATCATACTTCTTAACGCTCTCATCTCAACTGCATTTATTCTGCTTTCATGTTTCTTCTGCCATACCCAACTTTCACTTCCGTACATGAGTGTCGGAACCAACACCCCCTCATGCACAGCCAAACGAGCCTTGTAAGACACCTTCCGACTGTTCATAAAGGAGTGCAAAGCTCCATTCACCATGTTTCCTGCATTCACTCTTCTTTCAATATCACTCTCACACTTTCCATCTCTTGTAAACTTTGAACCCAGATACACAAACTCATTCACCTGTTCAATTTGTTCATCTCCAATCACGATATTGCAGTCTGTCACTGCCTCATCTCTTTCAAACACCATCACTTTCGTCTTCTTTACATTTATCTTCATTCCCTTTCTAACAAGAGCTCCACTCATAGCAGTTACCATCTCCTGCAACTCCTCTGCCGAGGACGCAAGTAATACTTGGTCATCAGCATAGAGAAAACATTTGACGAGTAACTCATTCATTCTCAACCCACTTTCATTCTCTTTTAAATCTGTCAAGCAATTGTTCATGAACAGATTAAACAGCCACGGTGACGCTACACATCCCTGTCTAACACCTTTTTCGATACTAAACCATTCGGTGTACGCCCCGTTTATCCTTACACAAGCACTAGAATCCCTATAAAGAGATTGCAGTGCTCGTATGAGGATACTGCTCACACCGTTCACGGACAATGCTGACCACAATTCATTTCTCACCACTCTATCATAGGCCTTTTCTAGATCAACGAAGGTGCAATAGCTTTTCTTGTTTTTAGCCAAACACTTTTCGGCTATACACCGCAGGGAAAAGACCTGATCCGTACATCCCATTCCCTTTCTAAATCCCGCTTGTGCATCCCATACTTTTTCGTCTGTTTCATTCACAACCCTTTCAATCAACACTTTCGCATACAATTTACCGACAACGCTGAGAAGGCTTATACCGCGGTAATTTATGCAGTCCTGCCGTGACCCTTTTCCCTTATACAATGGCACGATTACGGCTTTGCACCAGTCTCCCGGTACTTGCCCATTTCGCCAGCATAAATTGAAAAGGTGGTACAGCTGGCTAGCCACTATGCCCTGTCCAGCCCTCAGCATCTCGACGGTAATCCTGTCATACCCTGCAGCCTTACCTAATCTCATTCTTTCCAACGCTTTCACTATTTCATCCATGCTTATCTCACTTTCATCATCATTTATATCAGTTTCCATGGAAGGTGTCGGACGTTGTACCTGCTCTTCCTCTCTTTCAAACAAACTTTCAAAATGCTCTTTCCATCTCTTTAACACACATTCTTCTCCTTTTATAATGCTCCCATCTTGACTCCTGATTGTACTCAGCTCCGAGGTAGAAGTTTTTCCTCTGGCTGTTTTGATCGATTTCCAGAAAAACTTGATGTTTGACTGGAAATCTTCAGTGAGCCTCCTATCAAAATCATCCTTTCGTTCTTCTTTCTTTCTAGACACAACTTCTTTCGCTGCTGATTTCAATCTTTTATACTTCGTTCTTGCTTCCTTTATGTCGTTATCCGTTGCCTTCCAAACTTTTTGGTTAGCTTTTGTTGCTAACCAATCCAACCACGCTTTCTTCTTTTCTTGCACAGCCCTTTGTACATCTTTATCCATCCACACATTATAGTTCTTTCTTCCTTTCCTTCTTTTAGCTACCCCGCATACCTCAATAGCAACATTCACGACCCCTTTCTTAAATGTCTCCCACAAATCCTCAATCACACCTAACTCTTCCATGCCTTTAAAACTTTCTTTCAGTTTCTCTACATACTCAACTTTCTTTTCTTTTTCTTGTCGATTTTCCACTTTTACTCTGTCCAAAACACTCGTAGGCTCGGCCCCTCGGTGTCGCCACCGTTTAAAGAGGCCACGCATTCGGGCCATGACCAGGAAGTGGTCTGTGTCGAGGCCTACACCGCGGTATGCCCGAGTGTCTAGCACTTTCTTCCTCAGTCTTTCATCCACAATTACAAAATCAATCATACTTCTAGACTCACCCTCATCTCTTGTATACAAATGGATCTTTTTGTGGTCAAACATTGTGTTGGCCACGTAAAGATTCCATTCCAAGCATACTTCAAGCAGGCTTCTCCCATTGTCATTCACTCTCTCGTCCCCAAACGTACCTAGAACTCCTTCATACCCATCACGCTTTACTCCAACCCACCCATTAAAGTCTCCTAACATCACGATCCGTTCATTTTCTCCGCATTTATTCAAGACCTCTCTCATGCTATCCCAAAATTCCTCTCTCTCTTGTTGGGCTTTTATTGACCCACCTCCGCGCTGATCCGTCGGTGCATAGACCCCAAGGATAAACAAGCGAGTGAGTCCGACTTTTAACCTAATCCAGAGGAGTCTTGGGCTTACACATTCGTGCTCCTTCACGCATTCAGCTATTCGAGAGGAAAGAATTACACCGACTCCCTGACAGCCTCGGCTGGTTTGGGGGACTCCCGACCAGTATGCCGTGTAGGGACCATGAACCGTGGTGTCACATCCTTTCCTCTTGGTTTCGTTCACGCACAGAATATCTATGCATCGTTCATCCATCATCTGACATACTTCATCTACCTTACCATCCATTCCTCCTCTTACATTGAACGTAGCGAAGCGGCTCTCCATGGGCCGCTTTTCGCCCCCGCGAGAGACGAGACGTGATGGGTGGCGAACCACATCGCCGCCATTTTGGTTAATTAAATTATTATTATTATCCATTGCGTTCCCACGAATAGCAAGGGAAAGGTTTGTCCACCCCAGCAGAGCCCCGCATGCCAGGGTAAGGCTAGCCTATCCGGTGACATAACAGCAATATATCCTATTAATATATTCGATGTGGTGTCCGGATTAAGAATATAGCACCACTCCATCTCCTTCCGTGGATATCGTAAAAGTCGACTAAGGGACTCTAAACCCGAGGGATGGGCAGCGGCGTCCCTTCCGTGGAATATCAGTCTTCTGCGCTCACCAACTCGCCTGCCAAGCATGAGTACTGGCAGGTTTTCCCCAAAATGATGACACACGGCATGAGGCCTTGGTTCAGCAGTGGACGTCTTTCGGCTGATATGATGATCCTATTAATAATAAACATTTCGAATGACTGCTCCTGTAGTGATCATTGGAAAGCATATAAACAGTCGCTTTGAAGTCTATGAACGCGGCAATTTAAATAGCACAAATTAACTCGAGCTGGCTTTACTGTCTTTTTTGTTCTGATATACTGGAGCATTCATTCTAATATTCTTGGGTTTTGCACATTAATGATTCAGCACTGAACGAAAAACACAATATTAGTGACTAAAATCCTAGCAACATCGCTTTTGTTTACACTAAATACTCTGAATGTTTATGGAAATTAGATTTTACCGCCGAGTAGCTACAAAATTTGTCGATATTATTTTTAAAGTAAACTTCTTTCGTAAATTATCGGTTTCCCTCAAACATAATCTTACTACTATATATTAAAAATGAAAGTTTGTATGTATGAATTTTTGAGGTTTTCCATCACGCACTAATAGTGGACTTCATCCTATTGAAAATGAGCATAGAAGTAGATTTTTGTCGTGGAATGGGGATTAAGAAACAATTTTTTTTTAAACTATATCTATATTTATTTGAAGCGCTCATTTGCACTCACTGATCTGTAAACGAGGTTAAGCAACGCTTGGTGCGTCAGTCTTTGGATGGGTGACCGCTTAGTGGTATTTGAACTGAGCGGCTCCGTGCTTCGGAGAAGAATTTCATTCGAGAAGAAAAGAAAGAAAGGTTTATCTATAAAAAAACAGTTACTACATTTTAATTTGCGCCCAGCGTAGCGGGCGGGTGACGTGTAGTTTAAATATACTTCTGTACAAAAAAATGTTGATTAACCCACCCAAAGATATTGGAAGAAAGGAGATATGCCATGTAGTTTAAAATGTATATAGAGCCTAGAGATCCAGTTTTCCCCTACCATCCTTCATAGAAACACACTAATGCACACAGTTACAAGTTCTCATCCAATGAACTGGTTAACAACAACATTATAATTGGCTTCTCATACTAAAACACACCCACGACTTTGTAGGTAGCCAATCATGCCGAGCGTACAGACTGCACACAGCGGCCGTACCACGCAACGCGTAAGTTTCTTGGGAGTACCATTCGCTGTTCTATTCACTGCGTTTGTTATTCACCGATTGCTAGTTAAAAGTGCAGAAGAAGAGGCATTGTATTTTGTAAAAAAAAAATGTCGTTCTGCTCCATCAATCCAAATGTAACATAATAAAGCAAACAATAATTTATTATTTATTATTTTTATAGGCAAATACAAGAAAATTCTTTCACTTGCATATTGTATATGATTCCTTCCTTGATGAAGTTAATATTTTCGCTTCGTTGTTTGCATGTTATCCCCGAATAACACAACACGACACTTTAACGAAGTTTCAATTACGCGATCGAACCTCAACTGATGTTATAAAACGGCCATTTTTTTCGAATGGCCCGGATTGTGCACGTCGCGATCGCGCGGTTATGCCCCCGTACCACTTCTCCTTACTTCAAACTTCTGTGAACCCACATAACTTGAACAAAAAAATTACAGGTTGCACTCCGGGAGTGCCGACAGAAGTGAAAACTTATTTTGGCGCGTGAGACATTTTTTAGATGGGTACTAGGTTTACTGGGTTATGAATTGCATTTTATTAATGAATTGGATTTTTTATTAATTATTAGAAACTTTAAAATACATTTAATATTCTTTTATGAATCATCGTTAACAATTTCGACAACTCTTGTATCATCATCATTATCATTATACTTATTACAATCTAAAGTAGAAACTATAGCTGCGTCTCGTAACGGTGTCGCGAGTCCAGAGATTTTATCTCATCTAAAAATATCCGTACCGCGCTAAAATAAGTTTTCACTTCAAAAACAACATAGAATGCATCATAAAACACGAGATTTTTACATTCTCAGTAAAAGACGTTCTAATGCGGAGCAGGTACGACCGCGCGTCGGTACATAAGCCGGTACATTTGGCAACACTAGCGACACTGTTGGGTTTTATTTCATGTAGATTTGGGAATGCAGGGGCTACACCGCGTCTGGTTTTATTTCTTGTCCATTACCACGGAATGTGAGTGTAGGATTTGTGTGGTATTTTCCATCATAAGTCAAGTAAAAGTCACTGGACCAGACAAATCCGGTGTGGTGAAATGTACATGGGTACTTTAAAATTACCTTAAAGGTGTTTCGTATTCGTTACCTCTTCCAAAAAATTGTCGAGAACTTACCTGAAAAAAAAAATAACAATTTAAAATACATAATGTTGCAACTGTTACGTATTGTACAATTAAAACTAAATTAAACTAGTTGGCACGGTTGGCGCAGCGAGTAAGCGATCATTGACCTTCTGCGCTTCGTGTCACACAAATTCCACACACAATACACCCAGACCCGGAACAACTACCTGCAGATCGTACAAATATTTGTTCCGTGCGGGAATCGAACCCACGACCCGGTGCGCAGCAGCCGACTGTATCAGCCACTGCACCAACCGTGCCGTCAAAATTATCTCGAAGGACGCTGCTGCCCATCCTCCGGATAATCCCAGTCGCCTTTCACGACACCCACGGTATGAGACAGGGTGGTGCTATCGTGGCACCACATAATTCGTTTATTTTCCATTTTAATTCTAGTTACAATCCCAAAAACAATATGGTGTTCTCCATCGAAACCATATGACGGAATTCCCAGACACACAAAAACACAACAAAAACTTGCCGCGGCTTTTCTCGCATTCACAAGTGTACTCCCGGTCAAAAGTTATCTCCGACATTTTTCTTAAAGCCAACTTACACTTCTCTGCAAACAATAAGCGATGCTTGACAAAAACTGCTAACATTCGCATAAACTTACTGTTTCTAAGAGGTTTTCACTGTAACTTATCGTTTTTAACTTTTCCGACTGTTTGGACTTTGTTTGTGGTTGAGATATTGTCGCGAGTTGCGATACGAATTGTTTAATATTATATTTCTCTATTGACAGTGTGTTGTACGATTATGAGCGGTTGGATGCGGATAAATGTGACTAGACTTTTCAGTTTAGTTGAAAAATGAAACGGTCAATACTGTAATGTTTCTGTGGTTTGTTCTGTTTTTGCCCTATACGACGAAAATATGGAGCCATCTTACGTCAGCGGTTTTCCCGAACACACAATATGAGATCCTTCCAGAAAAGTGTGTACTTCTCCCTAAAAGGTCGACAATGCATCAGCGACTCCTCTTTTGCTGCAGATGGGCGGCGGCAATGCCTCGGTCGCCAAACTGTTATAAAAAAGTGAAATCTAAGTGCCAATCAAATTACTCAATCGGATATATTCCCTCAATAATCATCACCCGAGAACTGAACCCGGTGCGTTTACTAGCGGTACCCTGGTCCGTTGAGACAGTTTCCCTTCACCCTTCCAGCCCACTCGACTTCTTATTACGGTCGGATGTCGTTCATGTCTTAAGAGGAAGCGGTTGGTAATATAAAAATTACATCTATTTCCGAAAATTGTGTGTTGTCCGTATATTAAGCGGCTGTGAAATGCTTTGTTTCAGGCCTGGACTATAATTTATTATAATGTAATGTACTATATTTACACACTTACAATAGAAATATATTTCAAAGATGTGTTTCTATGAACGATATTTCCACAAAATAGACAATACACGGAAGTGGAGAGCGTGATGCGCCGAAGCGAGACGGAGAGAGCCGACGAGTCACGAAGGTCACCGAACGACGTTTCATAGGAGCCGTTCTAAGCCCCATATACGCTATGATATAATATTATGATTAACACCAAAAAGAAATGACGAGTCAAGTTAGGCTGCTCGGCGATACCCTTACTCACCACAAAACCGATCTAGAACGGACTTTTGAGACGGAAGTAACAACATTTCCATCAAAAATTGCTGTATTTCGTACAGTGGGTAACGAATACCGAAACTCCAACCCTCAGAAATATGGCAGACGTACGACATGGGAGCTGGCCATCAAGGAAAAATGTATGGCTGGCCCATCAGCTGCCCCTCTGGTGTTGCAGATTTTTAATGGCGGCGGTGATCGCTTAGGCGAACCGCATGTTCTTTGCCCTCCTATATAATAAAAATGTGTGTGTGCAATTCACACATGGCAGAAGTGAAACTTCAGAAATGTAGTCTACGAGAGAATGAGAGACCTGTGTTAAATAATTAACATAAATTAATGAACCAACGAACTTTAATACGCAAATGCACAAAAATGATACACGTGAATGATACACCACGTTGACTATGACGCATTTTCTGAAGGCTTCGTAGTACGCAGGCGCAAAGTTTTTTTTTACGCACGATCAAATTGTGCTCCGTATTATTTAATGTTCAAAATTATTTAAACCATCTATATTATCTTGTGGTTAGTACCAATATGAAGTGTATAGTGTAAACAATATGTGCAAGTGTTATTAAAACCCATATATTTAATTGAACGTAAATATTTAAGATTATGTTCCGAGAACTCATTCTACAAACTGAAGTCAAAACTAAGTTTTAAATTGTGATCAAAGTGTAATCTGTGTAATATAAAAACATATATTCTGAACAATAACTAACTAAAAGTACAATATAAGTGACATAACAGAACAAAAAGTTACAAAAACAGTGTTTGTCATTAACAAAGAAAACGGACTTTGGACCCTAGAACAAATTTTAAATCCTCAACGAACTATTAATTATTTGATGTCCACATACAACCTATATCGCAATTTTAACTAGTGTACCAAGTGGTCCGGTGGCGCCTTGCATCAAGTGACGCCTGAATAATTTGACACGCAACATTAGTGAGTTCGCGCCCCGAAATTGGTTTCACTTTTTGCGATTTCCTCGACTGTTGACAGAAAGAATATTGATAACCACTGTCAATAGCTACAACATCTTATTGAACATTGGATCTGGATAATTAATGTTAAAAAAATAACACAAAAAGTAAAAGCATCTTACAATATTTTTATTAAAATTGCTTTCAGTTTAAACCCGCTTTATTACATGATGCAATAATTAAAAAACACCACTATCGTTGTGTTATCGTAACACACTCGCAGTATTTGTCATCTCTTAATTAGCACCATCTGTTATCCTTCAATTATAACTTTTTGAATTATGGCCAAGTGTGCAGCATGCGGCAAATTTTTGTCTCCTAAAGGGGGCGCTGCATGCGTTATATGCAAAAATAAATTTCACCTTGCCTGTGCTCACCTGCCCGAGTCGAAGAAGGTAAGCAGTGGTTGGAAGTGCCAGGACTGCAAAGGAAAGACGCCCAAATGCAGTAAAGCAAGTTTACCTGTAAAGGCAGTAAGTGGAGATTGCTGTGAGAGCACT
The DNA here is from genome assembly GCA_947459985.1 of Diloba caeruleocephala. NCBI lineage: Eukaryota > Metazoa > Arthropoda > Insecta > Lepidoptera > Noctuidae > Diloba > Diloba caeruleocephala. The sequence goes on from OX381632.1 coordinate 6,991,228, forward strand.
CCCAGCCCGGGTAGTACCATTACTTCTTTCGAAGATGTGGCAGAGACAGGTGACTGTGAACGAAATGACCAGCTTCGGGACACTGTACCGTCATCCCAGATGGATGTAGGACAGGAATTAAGGCTCTTTAGGTCTGAGATCCGCAAGATGTGGGATGAGCTAAAAAGTGAAATCAGACAGTTTCACCATGAATTAACAGACTTTCGCGAAACACTTACCACCTGTAATCAACGGGTGGACAAGTTGGAGAGCAGACTTGATGCCCTTGAAAGCCGACAGTCAGGGACCCCCTCTGAGAGCATTGTCAGCCAACTTGAAAATACGGTGGCACTACTTAAGCAAGAGCTCAACAGTCGGGACCAGGATTTACTTTCCTCTGATCTGGAAATATCTAATCTTCCAGAGGATAGCGGTGAAAATGTGCTTCACACCGTCGAGCTGGTGGCAAAGAAGCTCGGAGTTTCCCTTGAAGCCCGCGATATAGTGTTTGCAGAGAGGGTAGGCCTCCGATCTAGTGAGGTGGGCGAGGGGAATGAGGCGGGCGGTGCGGGCGCGGCGCGGGCGCGCGTGCGGCCCGTCGTGGTGCGCCTGGCGCGGCGCGGGCTGCGCGACGAGCTGCTGCGGAGCGCACGCGTACGACGCGGCGCCACCTCGGCCGACCTGGGCATCGCGGCGCCTTCGCGCCGCTTCTTCCTTAATGAAAGGCTTACAAGAAACAATAAGCTGTTATTCTATCGCGCTCGTCAAGCTGCTAATCATTGCGGCTGGAAGTATACTTGGACGAAGCGCGGCAGAATACTTACCAAGCAGGATGATGGTAAGCGTACGTACAGCATTCAGTCTGAAGCGGATCTTGAGCGTGTTTTTAGTAGTGAGATGCTTAAAGACAGTAGCAATTAAAGTAAACATTTTGTCTGTAAAGTTATGTTATTGGCTGTTCCCTGTTCATTCAGTCTTGTTTATGTGTATAACGTTGTATGTGTCTGTCATGTGTATTGTTCATAGGTGTAATCTTTACCACCTTGTTTACATTTTTTACAAACCAACCCAAGCCATGTCTATATTCCCTCTGCCTCAACAGAGTGCAGAGATGGTCCCTACTTACTTACTTACAAAATTTACTAATAATATTGAAACAAACATATTATATGCATATATTTATAAAATAATTAATGCACAAATTCTTACTTATTATAATATATACTATACCATATTTTACCTAACGTACTATGCTATATCCTACCTCACATGTTATGTTTATATCTATATGCAATATGATACACTCACAAAAAACACAATAAATGAACAAAAATAAAAACATGAAAGTTGGGCTCTTTAATGCGGGATCGCTCGGATCGCGCCATGATGAATTTCTGGTCGCCATGGATGAACTCTCGGTGGATATCATGGCGATTAACGAGACGTGGCTTAGGGAGGGCGAGGAGGGCCGCGCACCAACAGTCCCTAACTATCGACTGCGTCATGCACCGCGGCCGGACAATGTTCGCGGGGGCCGCGGCGGTGGAATCGGCTTTTACGTACGCCGCGAGCTGCGTGTGCGCACCGTGCCGCACCCGCCTGCGCCAAATGTTGAGCAGATGTGGCTGAAGCTGACTGTCAACTCATACTCAGTCATCATTGGCACGGCATACAGACCACCGTGGCTTGACGTGAACGTCTTTCTGGACGCGGTGAGTGACTCTCTCTCCTCCTTCGCCAATGCTGACAGGATCCTTCTGCTTGGCGACTTCAACATAAATGTACTAAATGTTGCTGACAACAAAAGTAAGCTACTGGACTGTTTCTTGCAATGCTCAAACCTCACTAACGTTATTACGGAGCCTACTCATTTCACAGACCACAGTGAGACACTTATAGATTTAGTCTGCACTGACGCTAGTGTGTGTGGAGTCACAGTGTCGCACATCCCTGAGCTTGGCCAACATGCAATAATTTCGGTAGAATTCAGTTTCAAACTTGAGAAGCCTGTTCCTTATTGGATTTCTTATAGACCACTTAAGGATATATTATTTGATAACTTTTATAAGGACTTGGAAAGAATTAATTGGGAATATATCAGCAGCCTGGAGGATATCAACTGTATGGTAGCAACTCTGACTAATTATATTATTACCTTATTTGATTTGCATGCCCCATTTAAGAAAACTATAATTAAAAATAAATGTTATCCGTGGATCACTGACACCATCAAAGATATGATGCGGCTACGTGATAAGTCCCATAGGAAGGCAAAGTTATCAAAATCGGATGCCCACATTGAGTCCTACAAACAGCTTAAATATTTGGTTAGAACAGCTATTGACTGTGAAAAACGAGCCTATTTTGAAACCCACATAAATAAAAATATAAAGGCTCCAAAAAGGTTATGGAAACACTTAAAATCTACAATTTTAAGCAGTCAAAAACATGAGCATGATTTACCTCACCAATTTAATGATCCTGAAGCCTTAAATAAACATTTTTTGGAAATACCTGGCAGTGATAAAGTCTCTATATCTGATTTGACATACTTTGAGTTCCACAGATTCGGTACTTGTAGATTCCATCTTGAACCAGTTAGTAAGGAGGCAGTTCTAAAGATAATCCGCAGTCTCAAATCAAATGCTTTGGGTTGCGATGACATCTCGTTGGAGATGCTGATCTTAACTCTTCCTCAAACACTTTCTGTTATAACTTCCATCATCAACAAGTCCATAGTCATGTCTTCATTTCCGGATCTGTGGAAAATAGCAGTAATTAAGCCAATACCAAAAAAATCTAATCCTTCCAGTCTTAAAGACCTTCGGCCAATAAGTTTACTTCCTTGTCTCTCTAAAATTTTAGAAAAAGTGGTTTGTAGGCAATTCACTAATTACCTTGAGCAGTACAAGATTTTGCCAGCTCTGCAGTCAGGTTTTCGCAAAAGTCACAGCACTGCTACAGCACTGCTTGATGTAGTTGACAATGCTCTTGAAGCCAGAGACCATGGTATGGCAACAGTGCTCACTCTACTCGACTTCTCCCGTGCGTTTGATGGTATAAATATTTCACTGCTTCTTTCCAAACTATCATATTATGGGTGTGATGCGGAGACAGTGCAGTGGTTTCATAGTTACCTTAGCAACAGATTCCAATATGTCCAGGTTAGCAGTGATAAAACTGGTAATGTATCAACATCGTCTCTCTCTCAAGTAACTAGGGGTATCCCGCAAGGCTCTAATCTTGGACCTCTACTCTTCATTTTGTACAGTGCCGATATTACTAACTCCATAACCAACTGCAAGTTCCATATATATGCTGATGACCTACAGTTATATATCTCCTTCCATCCCCAGGACTGCCTTCACTCTGTAAATAAAATTAATAATGACTTAGATAGAGTTGCAGACTGGGCAAAAAGGAATTCACTGGTGCTCAACCCAAATAAATCAAAATTTTTAATTATGGGTTCTAGAAATCTTATCACTAAAGTTGGTATGGAGGACCCTGATATCAGAATTGATGGCTGTTCCATAGGAAAGGTACTTGAAGCTCGCAACCTTGGGGTGGTTTTTGACGGTCAGTTACAGTTTGAGACTCATGTGCTAGAAGCTGTACGTAACTGTTTCTACCGTCTGAAACTACTGTACCGAGTTCGTCCCTATATTAGTGTGGATATGCGTATCCTGCTGTGTGAGTCTCTCATATTGTCCAAGCTGAATTACGCTGACACAGTTTATGGGACCTGCTTGCTCAGTAGAACTGAGAGGCTCATTCAGCGGGTGCAAAACGCATGTGCTCGGTTCTGTTTCCATGTGCCGCCTAGATCACACATTACTCCTTTTTTAAACGAGGAAAGCATTATGAAGATGTCGTCTCGCAGAAGGCTCCATTTAGCTACGTTACTATTTGGCGTTGTATTGACTGGGAAACCTGAGTACCTTTACAATAAATTATCTTGGTCCCGTGACTATAACGAACATATGACAAGGGCTTCGTCTTACCTTATGACCACACCAAGTCATCGAACTGCTGCTTTCCGAGGCAGCTTCAAGTTCGCTGCTACCCGCTGCTGGAACGACCTGCCACCACCGCTTCGTGCCCTAAACACAGTTTCTGCTTTTAGTATTAATTATAAAAAGTATCTTTTATGTAAACAAAAGCGAAATTAATACTCACCATGGGTCTACACACTGATGGAAATGGTTTCTTTTAGCCAGAAGAGCTGAATGAGCGGCAAATTATTACTTTACAATGCAAACAAGGGTAATTCCGATGTTCCATATTTACACAATACACATAAACACATTTAAATTTTACGTACTGAATAATAAAATGTAACCAATGTACCACAAATTAATTCAATTCATATAAATCAAATAAATAATTATAAGGCACACAATTCACATGATAACTAATTAATTTTAATAATAATGTTATGAATGTTATCTAAAGTTTTTCACGAACTATTTTTGTTTTGTTTTTGTCATAGACAAAATATGTAGAGGCCACCTGTCTAGCGACTAAATCGATAAGGTAATCGATTGGTAGTCGATTATATTGTTAAGTTTATTTATAATCAGATTTGATATTCCTTCTTCCATTACGTTTGTATATTTGTTACTTTTATTTCTATATAATTACTTTAAATATAATAATCTGTATAAATACATTATTAATATAAATAATGTATTGGTAATCTAAAAATATAAATAATGAAATGTGCGTGATTTGCGTTCTTTTATCTAAGGTCCTATCGGAAGACCAGCGCAATGCTGAGATAGGAGCCTATTCTGATGTCTCACACAAAAATCTATTTGCATGCTTTTTATTTTTTAATTTGATATTTTGGAATATTCTGTGTTGTTATTTACAATTATTTTCTTGTTGTGTACGATCAGAATAAAATTATTTCTTTCTTCTTTCTTTCTTTCTTTCATTCTCTCGCAGGCTAAATCCTATTTTTTATGAATATGTTTGTCTTTTTTTGGTGTCGCTTTTTCGTTTCATAGAATTTTCAAATCACAACGGTGCTTGAGAAGTTTCACTTCAAAAACTTCGCAACCCTTTCGCCTGTGACTTGTCCAGCAGCCACCCTGTAAATATATTAGGCTGCTGGCTATCCGTATTCTTGTCACAGTGAGTCACATTAGTATTACATTAGTATGAGCTCAGCGGAGCGAGGACTATTCATTGGGAGACCGAATAGAACGAATGGTAGAAATGTGGCCTATGAAATACTTATACTGAAATAAATATAAAGAAATGTTTAAAATGTAGCTGAAGGTTAAACAGAAGTGGAAGGTTAAACAGAGGTGGAATGTATACGAAGAGTGTAAGAGGAAAATAAGACCTAGACGTGAAACACACCAGAAGACACGCGAGTGACATGACATTTGTCTCGAAATTCGTCTTCTCTTGTGTGAGACCCGGTCAGGCGTAGATAACACGCCTTGGTCAAAATTTTTACGGACATTTATGACAATTAAGACATGATTGTTTCTAAGTTTTAGCTCAAGTTGTTGGCAATTTGGGATTTACATTAAGATTGATTTTGACCGATCTTTATGATATCTGTCAAATACAGCCTTAGTTGTAAAACCCAAATTGTCTACAACCATGCTGATACTCACGTTACGAATAAGAGACATTTAAGTCGATTGTTTGAAGAAGCAGACACATTGACTCGTTTAGTCACCTATTAAACTTGGATAGAACATATATAAAACGCCCGATAGCACTAAGTTCATCTCTGTAGGTACATATTTAGTGCATGAAGTATTATATCAATAAATATGTTCACATAATTGATGTCTTACTGGGCGGTAATAGACGTGCTGGATACACGTTACACCCCGCTGTGGCGAGGGTTTAACGCCATATAGGGCTGATGATAGCCCCTTGCAACGACTGAATATGCGGCCTCCTACCCACCAACCGTGGTGACAGAGAGCATTCCTACTGTTTTGGGCAAAGCTTACTTCTATCCTGATAGTCCATGACGCACTACTTCCAGTGATGAAAAAAAACCGCATGTCCAAGATATCTGCTTATCGCTTCAGGATTAATAAGTGTGGTAATTATAACGTTAAAAATGAATGTTTCGTTCCTTAGTCGGCTTTTACGACATCCACAGGAGGAGATGGAATGGACTTACAGGACTACAAAGTTCAAGACCCACATTTTCCAGATTCCTGCGATGTTAAGTCCGCGTTCCTTAGCCCGGACTTTTAGCCATCAGGAGTCGTTCCGTCGTTACTTCGTTATAGGAAAGCCAGACCGAATACAAATTCTCCCAGGTTTAGTTAACGTGTGTATTTTTAAATTTGACTGCGCTTATCTAGATGATGTTTTAATAGTTTCGATTCCTCTGAGATCAGAGAACCGATTTGAGTCATTCTTATTTATAGTGTTAAATAGTGATAGCAAATTGGAAAAGATCTTACTTTTATTTTCACTAAAAATAAACAAATAGACATTTTTAACGAAAAATATATCGACTTCAAAAACCCTACACGATATAAAAATATTAATACCACTGAAAACGAAAAATAAACTTTATACCAAACGAAACTTTATGGCACACCTACCTGGCCCCGCCCGACTTTATGAAGTATGCCCCCAACCATGGTTCATGCAGACCAACGAGAACGAGAGGTTATATTTTATACCTGGCCCCGCCCGGCTAAAAATACATCAGTTTTCAAACGTTGCCCTGCACTATGATGTCTCAATTTTAACGCCATACAAATAGTCTATCCCGCTACACGTAGTGCTCAAAGCCAATCACTTAGCCACTGCTCCAATTATGTTTTCGATTGACCAAGATTGTCTATATTAAAGGACAGGTAAGGAAACCTTGCCGTGCGGTGCCGGCTCAGAATGCCACCAGACTATTTCCTCCCGTGGGTGTCGTAAAAGTCGACTAGGACTTAGTCGACTTTTGCTCATCGGCAGCAGCGTCCTTCGAGTACATTAACAACTCAACTGCGATAGCCAACCCGTCTGCTAAGCGTGGCGATTATGGAAAAACCCCCCAATGAACCCACAACGCACCCATATCGATCGTTGTGGTATTCTTTGCGGGAGGCCTGTGTCCAGCAGTGAACTTCGTTCGGCCGAAATGATAAAGGAAACCTTACACTTCATGTGTACAGCACAAAATGATTGATTTTCTTTGTCATTAAAGATTGTAAATCAACATTGCAACTTTGCTAATAGTTGTAGCGGACAAGTCCAAGAGGGAGAGGGCCCTTCCCTAAACCATTATCTTGACAATTTCCGTAGAGTGACGCTTGCAAACGATAAAATATACATGTAATAAATTCAGTTGGGAGGTTTTGTAACTGTTCGATGTTGCATTCGATTTGAGATAAATACATTGATAGGTTATTCGGTCGAATACTGAAACGCCAGTTAATAATAAGTTCCGCTTTAACTAATCGAGAAACCTATTATCGGTAGGAAATCGGGCAGCTGCGGTTGGAACGCGCCTGAGGTTGAATAAAACATTCCTTAGTTTAGACATTGAAGAATAAATACACACACACACATACAAATCAGCCCGACGTCCACTGCTGAACATGGGGCTACCAATGATCACCACACGCGGTGATCATTGATATATGGCCATAATGTATGCTATTTAATAACGAGACGAGCAAGTCATTCGCTTGGTGGTAAGCGTCATGTCTGCCCACACTAATTATAATGCTACCCAGCACTAGTTCTGCGTGGCACCACTTTGCGCTCGTCACCTCAAGACATTAGTTATTTAGTCCATTATGCCCAGTAATTTCACTAGCTACAGTACCCTTCTAACCGGAACATCATCATTTCGGCCAAATGAAGTCCACTGCTGGACACAGGCCTCCCCCAAAGATGACCACAACTACCGATATGGGTGTGTTGTGGGCTCATTGGGGGTTTTGCCATAATCGCCACGCTTGGCAGACGGGTTGGCGATCGCAGTTGAGTTGTTAATGTACTCGAAGGACGCTGCTGCCCATCCTCCGGCTAATCCCGTAGTCGACTTTTACGACACCCACGGGAGGAGAAGGGGTGGTGGCATTCTGAGCCGGCACCACACGGCATTCACCGTTAACGCAAGTGATAATCACATTCTGATTCGCACATAAATCCGAAAAGACGGAGGTACGGGCTGATATCAAGCTCAGGCCCTCCTGTATGAAAGACAAGTGTTCAACCACTAGGCTATCGCTGCTTCTTAAACCGGACACAATAGTCTGAAATCGCCAACACGCAGTAAGCAAGCGTGGTAATCAAAGCGCGAGCTTATTGTTTTGATTTACTTTGCCCTGTAGTGGAACGATTACAGGTTGATATCATCATCGCAGTGATATACGGTATACATAAGAAAGTACCGCATACAATGACGGCACGGTTGGTGCAGTGGCTAATACAGTCGGCTGCTGCGCTCCGGCTCGTGGGTTCGATTCCGGCACGGAACAAATATTTGTATGATCTGCAGGTAGTTGTTCCGGGTCTGGGTGTATTGTATGTGGAATTCATGTCTGTAAACGCACCCACGACATAGGAGAAGTCCTAGTGTGGGGCTAAGTTTGAAAAAAAAATGCACATACAGGTTGTCCAGTACATAGCACGACATACTGCAAGGGGTGAGAGCTTGGGTCAATACCTACCAAAAAACACAATATATGTTCAGCAAAATCTTACGGATTTACAGTAGTACAAAATTTTCCGAAATATCGAAAAATCTCTACCTTGACACAGATTTTTAAGCATCTCGTAGTGAAAAATTCCTTTTCTAGTTTTTTTTACCTCAAATTATTTGTGAATAGTTACTTTACTCATTGATAAGTCTTTATTCTATTAAAAACTGAATTTTTTTCAAGAAATACAATTTTTATTTAAATTTTCAGAGTACAATTTTCTTATCGCATAACTTTAACCTACAGTGGTGAAAAAAAAAATTCGTAAGATTTTGCTGAACATATATTGTGTTTTTTGGTAGGTATTGACCCAAGCTCTCACGCCCTGCAGTATGTCGTGCTATTTACTGGACATCCTGTATATTTCAAACCACTACCAATATAGAGCAGTTTTAACATTCAACTTGCGCACATAACTGTACCCGTCTGTAATTCTTGTGAGTAGCGCATTGAGTACAGTCGTGTACAAATGGAACTACTGTGATTGGATTAGTCGCAAGCCCATGGCATTACTTGTACGGCCGTGTCCAGATAAGACAGTTAACCGCTGCGACTATTTGTGAAATTATAATTTGAGAAGTGAACGGCTATTTGTTTTATGAATCAAATATAATGGCCACCAAATCTTAGCAAGCAAATTTACACGCTATTACAACCTAAATCGAAAATACTGACTGCACATTAAATTAAATTATACCAAATATTGTCATAGTAGGTTATGGTGTAGTTAGGGTGGCCCTCAGGCCACCACAATGATCGCAAACATTAATCCTTGGTTTGAAATGAATTTTATTCTATTTTTTATAGCACAAAATCAAGGTAAAATCATGTCAGATAAACATAAGCCTTGGTTTTAAGCAACATTTTACGGTCAGTCGCCTCATGCATAACCTATACCATTAGTACATGTAATGCTTCTACCAACGAGGAATAACTTACTGTATTTAGTACAGAAAGCCTGGCTCGTTTCATTATTATACAGGATAAACCTTTGTACACTATTGTACATTCATCATTTCGGCCGAATGAAGTCCACTGCTGGCCTCCCCTAAAGATCACCACATCGACCGATACAGGTGTTGTTGGCTCATTGGAGGGTTTTGCCATAATCGCCACGCTTGGCAGATGGGTTGGCGATCGCAGTTGAGTTGTTAATGTACTCGAAGAACGCTGCTGCCCATCCTCCGGCTAATCCCTTAGTCGATTTTTACGACACCCACGGGAGGAGATGGGGTGGTGGTATTCTGCGCTGGCATCACACGGCAACATACATGTACATTAAGAATCAATAAATAAATCTGAACATCCCCTGTATTATAGGTATCGTTTTTATATAAAAAGAAAGCAAAGCTTTTACATAAATCTATTCAGGAGCTCATAGCCATCGCACTCACATATCGGTACATGATCGATGAGGTTAAGCAACATTCAGAATGGTCAGTTTGTGGATGGATGACAGCATAATGGTATTTGAACTGAGCGTCTCCGTTCTATGGAAGACACGTAAAATAGTCAGTGTTGGTTGTTGTCATTAGGCGGCAGTCATTAAGCCAAAGGCACGCCGCGACAGCGGTGGAAGACCCGTCATGGAAGAAAGCTAAAGAGGCAGCGTGGCCCTCGCCTACCGGTTGACGCAGATACTCTTGAACCATGGGTGTTTCGGGAAGTATCTGCGTCAAATACGTCGAGAAAGGACGCAATCAACGCATCGCCGTGATGTTGTCGCGGTGGTCGAAGGGGGTGACCTCTCGCTTCTGCCCGTGGTTCAGTCTATCGCCTGGAATGAGAGGGCGTGTGATGCCGTCGCCTCCTTTTGCGAGGACGTGATGCAAGCAATAGAGGCGGCAGAGCGGGGACTGGGGAGACCACCTCGGATCCCCGCCGCAGAAAATGCACCGGGTGCGGGCTTTGGAGGAGGGCGCTGAACGAACTCCGGCCACTACGAGAAGCGGCCTGCGTGTGACGAACTAGGGGCGGTCTGTCGCCCGAACAGAATCAGGCCAGAGACGGCACAGCCAGGTCGCTCAGAGACGAGACCCGTCAAACAGTGATGGGCCGATACCTGACGGTACGCGGTCTAATGCAGACAAAGCGTGCACCAATCCCGGCTAGAGGTAAGTGGAAGGACACCGTGGAGATCAAGCCGGTAAGAGTCATACACCTTCACAAAAAAATCAACAGGGTTTTGGGCGGCTTGAACTTATTATTCCGACACAATGTTGGTCAAAGCCAATACCTATGATTAGATACTTACATCGAGGAATGATACTTTGTCACAGTCAAGTTTATGTACATAATAAAACAGAAGGGATAATATATTATATACAATAATTAGACGTTTCATGTAGAGTTAAACATACGCTACGCCGGTCACGCGATCGAAATTCCTAGTACCTCGTACCGTGTCTTTCATAATACTTGGTTATTATTACCAATATTCTAAATTCAACAGTTGTTTTACTAAAAACATACATTATAATTAAAATCCGCCCATTTCCACATAATAAATAAACATTATCGCTACTCGAGCAAGTCTTACCGTTGCGATTGACTATGTGGACGCAACCTAACGTTCAATAAGGCATCAATAGAGGACCACTCGGCGCAAACCGCAGCGACGCGACGGTCTTGTCTAAAAGGGCTTTAACTACATTTGCGGTTTGTCTCACATGTGAGACGGCTTTTTGTATGCTTTTATTAGATGTGGGATGTCTGGGGATGATTATAGGATGAGCTGAACTTAAGTGCTCCTTCTCTTTGTTCTTCCGAGTACGACTATTGGGTTGGATATATAGTCTAACATTTGTAATGGTATTATTATTATCGTGCTAGACTTACAAATATCTCGGATGACATAATTTTACTGTGCAAAAGTTCGTACTGTGAATATTTTTCTTTCCGTCGGCTTAAGGATTTGTTTACACCTGATCGATTTCTTAAAGGTTTTTTTTACCATGTTTGAATTGCTCATGCTTCACGCAACGCCGCTGGAAAGAGGGGCAAAACGTACGCTTTTACCTCCTAAAACCACCGGGGCGGCTATCTTCAGCACCAAGGGCTCCGGGAGTCATACCTATACGCACGTCTCGGATAGGGGTGACTGTAAAGAGGTCAACCCCTGATGCTTTTCTCAGGGGGGAGGGGTTAAAAGGATTCCCCGAAGCCTCGCTGTGTGGTGTGACCATATGTGCCATCGTCATCCCGGGGATTTTTGATTTACCTCCATATTTAATGTTTTTATTCGTGTGTACGTTCGCCCTTGAACAACGATCTCACCTGATAAAAAGCGATGAATATGACCTACTATGGAACGAGCACACCCAGAAGATGCCTATTCACTCTTACTTTAAAGGTTAACGGGTTATAGGAAGCAGGGAAAATAGATGCTGGCAAGGAGTTCCACGCTTTGGATGTGCGCATAATGAAGGTTGAGGAGAAGCGCTGAGTACGACATATGAGGATATCAACCAAGTGTGGATGGTAACCTGCAGTACGTCTGGAAGTCCGATGGTAGAATAGAGATGGTGGATCAGTTCGTTTAACTCCCGCGCACACTCCTCGAAGTACAATCTGTAAGAAGATTGACAAGCAAGCAACGTTATGCCGATGTGTGGAACTTGACCATCAGCGCCTAGTCACTTATGAGGCTTTTTGCTCTGCGATTCACCGAATCCAGTGCAGCAAGCTGGTACTTTGCTGAGCAGTGCATTTTTTTATTGGTCTCCAGTGGAAATCCTACATGTACTTCCTTCGCGGAGGGGGGCTCCAGGTCCTCGTACGATCACACTAGAGCCGCCTATTGGTGCCACGCCTTTAGGCACATCACGGAGGGGATGATTGTAATGCGGTCACCCCCTCTAGCGGAGGGAAGGCGACTGTAAAAAGTTCACCCCCCAGGCACTTCTCGGGGAGGATTGTTAAGAATCCCCCAAACCTCGCTGTGCACTATGCTAGGTACACGGCGGCACGTGACCACGTGCGCGCCGCCATTTGCTCGGGGGTCGCTCGGTGTGAGCACGCAGACTCCCCAATTTACACAACCGCGACCCACGTGCTGAGCCGTGCCTGTCTGTTTATGTGCGCTGAAGAATAAAATGTCAATGTTCTAACACACTAACTGCCGAATACTGAAACGCCACTTAATATTAAGTCCCGCATTCAAGAAACTCGTTTTAGGTGGGAAAACGAGCGGCTCAAATTGTTAAAGCAGGACTTAATATATTAAGTGGCTTTTCAGGATTCGGCCGTAAGGGCCGTATCACAGAACGAGAATCAAAAACCTAATGTAGGACTTGAGATAAGATTGCATCAATTGAATATAAATGCTGGACCTATTACGTATGGTTGATATTTGATTTGCGCAATCTAAACTAGACTTAGCCGTATGGTGCCGGCTACGAATAGCGCCATCCCATCTCATCTCCTGGGTGTCGTGAAAGGTAAGTATGGGATTAACCGAAGGATGGGTAGCAGCGTCCTTGAGTACATTAACAACTCAACTGTGATAGCCAACCCGCCTGCCAAGCAAGCCGATTATGGCAAAACCCCCCAATGAGCGCACAATATACCCAGACAAAGCGTTGTGGCGATTTTTGTGGGAGGCCTGTGTCCAACAGTGGACTGCATTCAGCCGAAACGATGAATCTAGACTTACTTAGGTAGATTCTCTTTCTGTAATGCTCACCTAAATGTCGGTCACCGATTGTATATAATCTATATTCTACCTTGTTCTATGTTCCATCGTCCATGTCACTTCAACGTACACATTGTCCGGCCGATATGACTGTTTACTCAGTTTTACTGCTAGCCATACATTGGATCCCTTAGCTTAGGGATCGGGGGCCGGCAGAGCAATAACCCTTGGACACGTGGATCATTTGAGGTGACAAACTCATTAAAACATAGCGTAGATTCCTTAGCGTCCATGCGTATTCAGTATGATATCTATACAAATAAATAAAAGTGTGTGTTTGTAATGTCAAATTAACAGATTTTTACTAAAAGCATGTAAAAGTATATACGATACTTAAGACAAAATAACAATAAAAAAAAATTTGTCTGTCTGTCTTTCTGTCTATTTGTTCCGGCTAATCTCCAAAACGGCTGGACCAATTTTGACGGGACTTTCACAGGCAGATAACTGATGTTATAAGGAGTAACTAAGGCTGCTTTTATTTTAGATTTTTTTTAAATAAAAATTTAGGTATTCGCGACAAAAATTAAAATCCTTGAAATCTAATATAATCCGATTTATTTTAAATTAAACGGCGGGTGAAACCGCGGGACACATCTGGTATTTTTTTTTTTAAAAACGTTGCCCCACACTAGGATTTCTCCTGTGTCGTGGGTGCGTTTACAAACACAAATTCCACACACAATAACACCCAGACCCGGAACAACTACCTGCAGATCGTACAAATATTTGTTCCGTGCGGGAATCGAACCCACGACCCGGTGCGCAGCAGCCGACTGTGTCAGCCACTGCACCAACCGTGCCGTCAAATAAATAGGTACAGAATAGGAAAGAACTAAAACCGAAGCAAAAAAATCTAATCACTTCACGACTATATAACGAGGAGACGAGGACATTTTATTTTGGCGTTCTAAATAAAAACAATGATTTAAGAGATACAACATAAAGAATAATGGCGAGCCCCGTACATTGGATAGTATATAAGGTCTTACTCTATAAATTATAAAGCTATAAACTTTGCCACAGAACCACGAATCCAACAGTGAAACCACATTGGATTCGCATTCAACGGTTTTGTATTTATTATGGACTAACTGGAACCCGCGGTTTCACCCGCGTTTAATTTAAAAGGAATTTAGAGTACTTCGACATAGACACTTGACGTAGAATATATATATTGGATTTCAAGGGTTTTTTTTTTTGCGCGGAACCCTATTTATTTTTCTAAAATTAAAGTAGCCTAAGTTATTCCTTAGAACATCAGCTATCTGCCAGTCAAAGTCCCGTCAAAATCGGTCCAGCCGTTTCGGAGATTACCCGGAACAAACAGACAGACAGACAGACAAAAAAGTTAAAAATTGTATTTTTGTTATATGTCCCGTATATACTTTCATATGCATTTAGTAAAAAGCTGTTATTTTGACATTACAAACAGACACTTCAATTTTATTTATTTGTATAGATTATTCCTTATTCTTATTCTTATTGTGCAACTTAAAACAGCAAACATAGATTATTAAATAAATTAAAACACGATGTACAAAGGCGAGCTTAACATTGAGTTTTATTCCAGCAAACGTTTGAATGATAAAATAATAAGAAACAATAGGTGTCCGGATTAAGAATATAGCACCACTGCATGCGATAACTGGGGTACCTTCTTTTAACCACCAAACGGCCAACACACTATAACTATGTATAATTTATAATACAAACACATGCAAAAAACGTAAAGGTTATAAAAAGTGCATGATTGTTATGTGCGAATGTAGGTCCTTACATAATCTGAAACAAAAATATTGTTATAATAAATTTATGTATTTCATCATCATCATCATCATATCAGCCGAACGCCGTCCACTGCTGAACAAAGGTCTCCCCTATAGATTTCCACAACTACCGGTTTCATGCCACCCGCATCTAACGATTCCCAGCTATCTTTATGGTGCGATATATTTATGCGCATTTATGCACGTTGCACGTATGTCTGCCGCACGTGCAGATGCTGCACCTAAATATGTAGAAACACAACAAACACGATTTATAACCGTAATGTTGTTGAGTATCATCATTCGTGCATTTTATTTATCAGTAAAATGAATTAACACAATCGAATCCACTTTGTAGTACTATCACACCTGCTTACACCTTATCTGTGCACAATTGTACCAACAAATGAGCAAACCATATTACAGGATATACATATTCAAAATCAATTATACGTACACCAGTATCACGTACGGAATGATTAGGATTCGTTAACATTCCGTGAGCGTGGCTCTCATTGTGTTTATGCCTTCATAAACAAGCGGGATGAATTAAATAGACGGGTGAACTGCCTTGAATATATGTATAGGGATAATTTCTGCGGTTGTTTGGAAGGGAAGTTGCTTTGGTGGGAGCAACTTCGGATTCGAACTGAAGTTCTTGCTAATTGCTTTATGGTGGACAGTGTTCTACCAAGTTCACTCTTTATTGCACGATTTTTTAATGTAGAGTCTTGTTACAGAACCAACGTGCTCCAGGAGCGATGGAGGGGTCTTGACGTGGAAATAGTTGTCATCATTCCTAGGCGTGCCATGTGACCGCTGCAAGCGCAGCTTAACTTCATCGATCGTACCCCATATAGGTCTTTCTTTTTTCGTATGGTTAGTGGCCAACCTTGTGTCAGAGTTATTTTAGCCGCCCATAGGCCTCCGACTTGGCTTAACGACTAATGCAGTCTAATGCAGTCTAATGACGTCGACCGGGACTAACGATTTTGCGTGCCCTACAAAGCACGGAGACTGAGCGTCTCCAAATATAAGGACGAAGCCATATCATAAACAATCGTGCTATGAATGACCTGATGCCTGAAACACAGATTTCAATAAATCTAGTTCGGGTAGGCTACATATTCTGCGTGCTCATACCGAGTAACCCTGGGAAGACGGCGGCGTGCACGTGGTCACGTGCCGCCGTGTGCGCAGCACAGCGGACAGCGAGGCTTGGGGGAAACCTTTACAATCCTTCCCGAGAAATGCCTGGGAGCGAACTTTTACAGTCGCCATCCCTCCACTAAAGGGTATGACCGCTTTACAGTCATCCCCTACGTAATGTGCCTAAAGGTGTGGCACCAATGGGTGGCCTCGGCGGACGCGGGGCGCAGATTGGGGAATCTGCGGGTCCACACCGAGCTACCCACGAAGAGACGGTGGTGCGCATGTGGTCACGCCCCGTCGTGTGCGCAACATAGCACAGCTCACTATGAGGCTTCATGGGGATCCTTTATCCAATCCCCCCGGGGAAGGGGGAATATCCACTTTACAGCCACCCTCTCCGAGATGTGCCACCACGAGGCGTGGCACCAGTGGGCGGCTCTAGTGTGATCATACGAGGACCTGGAGCCCCCCTTCGGTGCCGAAGATGACCGCTCCAGTGGTTTTAGCCGGTAGGAGTCCGGCATACCCCTTCGCCCTTCCCCGGGGTGAAGGAAGTTCCATGTAGAATTTCCACTGGACATGAATAAAAAAATAAAAAAAAGGCGGATCGCTGACAGTACTTATAGCTACTGTTCCACAGAAGATACGTTACTGCCTATCCCCCTGGTTTATAGTCCCTTAGTCGCCTTTTACGACATCCATGGGATGGGGTTGATAATTTCTTGCACATTCGCAGGAGGCGCAAAGAACAAAATCTCCAATATATGAAGGTTGAAATAATCGGTCTCCGCTTCCGTCCAATTCCTAAAAGAATTAAGTGACATACATACAGATGGTCACCGTAGTGTGTGACCCAGATCTGTCGAGTGCCAGGTACGACAATTTTACGGCCAATTTACTTAGCTATCGATGTAGGAGAAGCAAGGCTTGGTTTATTCGTTCTTTATTTATTCAAGTACACACGTACGTACAAATTATAAAAATCACTGCGACGGTATGAAAAGGCAACGCACCAAAAAAAAAATTGTTACCTCTAAGACATTATCGAGTCCATCCATGGAGATCAAAATAATATTTTTAAGAGTTTACTCGTGACCACGTACCAACTTGATCAAAACGTCGGGGTTAGTCAAAATATTAATTTATAATAATCTGCACGTGAATAGACCCGATATTGTCTTAAAACAATGTACTCAATTCGCGAATATTTAATACCATTCATTTTATTCACATAAAAGGTAATTACAGATGGGCATAAAACATAAAATAGGATACAAAAATTTTTCGCCGAACTGGCATGCAAATTTAAATGAGGATTAACTAATAATTCTAAAATAATGTATTAATGTATAAATCAATCACTAGCTGGGACCCGCGGTTTCACCCACATTTAATTGAAAAGAAATTTAGAGTACTTCGACATAGACACTTGACATCGAATATATATATTGGATTTCAAGGGTTTAATTATTTTGCGCGGTACCGTAATCTAAATAAAAAATAGCGTAAGTTATTCCTTGTATAGGTATCTGCCAGTGAAAGTCCCGTCAAAATCGGTCCAGCCGTTTCGGAGATTACCCGAACAAACAGACAGACATACAAAAAAAATAAAAATTGTTTTTTGTAATATGTACCGTATACATTTTCATATGAATTTAGTAAAAAGCTGTTAGTTTGACATTACAAAAAGACACTTCAATTTTATTTATTTGTATAGATTAGGATAAATTGTGTTACTTTTATAATTTTGACATTATTTATGTTTATACAAACTATGCGTGATAAAAAATAACAAAAATGGACTTGAATATTTGTAACGATGCACGATGGTGACTCTCGTTATGTCTGTTGCTACTTTATAGTACAGTTTAACCATTACGATGTACAATTTAATAGTTTTTTCGTTCAGTTTTTGTTTAGGATTCAATAGTTACTGCGGTAACATTGCTTAAACATGGAGACCTGTCTCGGATAGTACACTGATCCCTTGGTCCCGACTGTAAAGTGGACAGACTGCTATTAAGTAATTAGTAAGCACTTCGATCCACTCCAAACTCGCTACGACCGAATTAAAGGAACTTCCTCCTTTCGTAAACATGCTTAATTGCATAATAAGTAAGATAACCACGCCTTATATCGCCGAACGGTTGAGCAGGAGTGTATTTCGGTTCACCCAAAACACAATGTAGTAAATATGGGATAGCCCCGATGTAAAAAACACAGATACGACTGAGAATATTAAAAACAAAATATACATTGGCATGGTGTGGTGCCGGCTAAGAATACCACCACCTCATCTCATCCCGTGGGTGTCGTATAAGGTAACTGTGGGATTAGCCGGAGGATGGGCATCAGCGTCCTTCAAGTACATTTATACCCTAACTGCGATCGCCAACCCGTTTACCAAGCGTGGCGTTATGGCAAAACCCCCCAATGAGCACACAACACAAACCGGTCGTTGTGGCAATATTTGGGGGAGGCTTCTGTTCAGCAGTGGACGTTATTCGGCTGAAATGATGATGATGATGTTGATACTTTGGTGGCTAGGAGCGAACCAATGCTGTAGGTCAGAATTGACGGTACGGTTGGTGCTGTGGTTGATACAGTCGACTGCTGCGCTTCGGGTCGCGGGTTCGATTCCCGCACGGAACAAATATTTGTATGATCTGCAGGTAGTTGTTCCGGGTCTGGGTGTATTGTGTGTGGAATTTCTGTCTGTAAACGCACCCACACAGGAGAAATCCTAGTGCGAGGCAACGTCTTATTAAAAAGAAATTTACCAGTCTCGTCTATATTATCTATCAAGAAGCATGGCAGCTTGTGGCGAGCTTTATGTGAGTGGCGACACTGCGTGCCCGAATACCCGAGACAGTCGATCAGGGCTTCGTCTCCGGCATGCGTTTATTAGTCGGCTGGAGCGGAACCCCATGAGTGCCCACAGTACTCTTAACTGTAGCTTGCCTTCTTTGGCCGATCAGAGTGAGACCACTATAGCTATGTGCGGGGGTAGAAGTAGCACTAATTTTTAGATGTGTGATGATGAAACTGGTGTTGAACCTCCCGAGACCTCGAGCCGCTCACGCATGTTGGCAGAAAAACGTATAAAGTGAAAATTGCAACTTTTTAATAAACACGATACCTGCAACGTTCTAATCCCTTAAGTTGTGCAAGGTTTGACCCATCCAAATAGCCATTGATCAATAACAATGCAGTAGGCAAACGTACGATGAACACACAAATAAATATTTCAATAAAATCCCGACGTTTTTCAACGGTAAGCAAGTCCCTTGCACCTTCCTTTCATTTCCGAGCGACCGCGCCGTCGCTTCAGCAATAAAATGTATGAGGGATGCAGTTCTGACTCCCTCCCGTAGTTGTCTCGGACTACAACCACAATTTTACTGGTTGAACTTGAAGTAAAAGAGAAAAGTAACGTAAAGGAAAGCAAAATAAATAGTTCATGGTCACAAAACAATATCCTGTTATAAGTAAGATAGGTACATTTCATCTGGGGGATCCTTTACAACCCCCCCCCCCCCGGGGGGGGGGGGGCACTTTACAGTCACCCTCTCCGAGATGTGCCTATAGGCGTGGCACCAGTGGGCGGCTCTAGTGTGATCATACGAGGACCTGGAGCCTCCCTTAGGTGCCGAAGATGACCGCCCAGAATGCGCCGGTTTCCGCCCGGCTTTAGCCGGTAGGAGTCCGGCATACCCCTTTGCCCTTCCCCGGGGCGAAGGAAGTAAATGAAGAATTTCCACTGGGCACCAATAAAAAAAAGGTACATTTCATAACACGTTATGCATTGCTGTGTAATTATGAATTTAAAATAAAAAACTATAATGAATATATAATGCCGTGTAGTCATCACATCAGCCAAAGGACATACACTGCTGAACAAGGCCTCCCACATCCATAACTGTGTCAGTATTTTTGGGGGAATTTGCCAGTACTCACCGCGATTGGCAGACGGGTTGGCGATCGCAGTTGAGTTGTAAATGCACTTGAAGGACGCTGCTGTCCATCCTTTGGTAAAAAAGTTTGGTTGGTGCTATTCGTGACCGGCAACATACGGCATAAAAATAACAGTAGAGCCGCATATTGATGCCACGCCTTTAGACCCATCTCGGAGAGGATGGCAGTAAAGCGGCCACCTCCTCTAGTGGTGGGGACGACTGCGGACTTTACAGGCCTCTTATCTGATATCAAGGCATGTTTAGAAGGACTCGTAGCTTTACATTACAGCGATATAACGAAAGAATAGTAATTTTCCGTGTGGTGTCCGGATTAAGAATATAGCACCACTCCATCTCATCCCGTGGATGTCGTAAACGACGACTAAGGGAATCTAAACCAGAGGGATGGGCAGCAGCGTCCCTTCTGTGAAACGGTAACCACACTGCGCTCACCAAACCGCCTGCCAAGCGTGGTGAGTATTGGCAAATTCCCCCCAAAATGATGATACAGTTGTAGAAATCTATGGGGGAGGCCTTTGTTCAGCAGTGGACGTATAAATGGCCGATATGATGATGATGAACGAAAGAATAAACATTTTTTTCACATAATATTTGCACAGACACAATATCATTAGGACGAGTACACACGACTGGAGTTTACTGGTGTCATGGGAGCGATCGTGTGTCCTCCGCCCCCGTTGACGTCATTATGTGTTTGCCTTTACTTATATTCACGCAGTATTCGTGTTTTGGAATGAGTAGAAACAAGTACCATCAGAGCTTTTCCCTAAGCTATTAAGGGCGCCGATCTTTGGTGCCGAAGATAACCACTCCGGTGGTTTTAGCCGGCAGGAGTCCAATACATGATTTATTTTCACCAGTTGAACAGTAAAGAGCGGGTTCAAACTTGAGTCTAAAAGGCATACCAAGGGGACACGGCACGGCAAAGGATTTTTTTTGAAAGAAACAGAATGAAACGATTTATTTGGTCTAAAATGAGACACGCATAAAATTAGTTGTATAGTTACAAAACAAAAAACAAAGAAAGTTGGTGTGTGCTTCAGGGTCTGCCAAAAAGGATTTGACTCAGCATATGTCACACAGCTGCCTGACGCTGGTTTTCAACCAAACCATTTGTGATTCACGGATGTGAACCAGTGCATTTATTTATATTCATAGGATTTATTTACATATAGAAGAAACATAATAAAAATAACAAAACAAATTAATAGTACGAGGGCGGCACTGAAAATTTCGGGAATCAAGGAAGTGACACATCGTTACTATTTAAACATGTATTTATTGCTTTTCGAAGTATTCTCCGCGAAATTTGACACATTTTTCCATACGATGGAACCAATCATTGAAGCAACCATTCCATTCGGAAGTTGGGGTCTCCAAAATGGCCGTTTTGTAGGCGACCACAGCTTCTTTAGGTGATGAAAATCTCTGTCCACGCAATTTATTCTTTATTTTAGGGAAAGTATAGAAATCATTAGGGCTTAGGTCGGGGCTGTACGGCGGATGGTCTAATAATTCTATGTTTTCTTGCTCTAAAAACTCTTTTGTTCTGTGCGCGGTGTGAGAACTTGCATTGTCGTGATGGAGGATGATGCGGCGGTTGCAGTTCTCTCTACGGAGTTCAGAAACGACCTGTGGCAAACAAATGCTAGCATAACATTCTGCATTAACCGTTCTTTGTCCCTCAAGAGGAATAGTCATAACATGGCCGGTTTTGGAGACAAACGTGGCCACCATTTTTTTTGCAACACTCCGTGAACGAACAATTTTTGTTGGCTTTAACTCATTTTCGAACACCCAAACTCGTGACTGGTTTTTTGTTTCGGGTTCGTACGCATATATCCAGGAATCGTCACCTGATACGATGTTGTATACAGCATTTGAGGTTCCTGCGTGGAATCTTTCGAGAGTTCTGACGCACCAAGTAACGCGAGCCGCTTTTTGCTCTTCACATAGCAAATGCGGTATCCATCGGGAAAACAACTTTTTACACCTAATTGTTCATGCAAGATTATTTGTATTTGACTCATGCCAATGTCTAAAGTTGCCTGAATTTCGCGGTATGTCACATGTCGATCTTCCTCAATCAGCTTACGCACAGCATCAACGTTTTCTTGGGTGACTGCAGTTTTTGGACGACCTTGACGAGGATCATCACTGAGCTTGACACGTCCACGTTGAAATTCAGCAAACCAGCGATAAATTGTGGTTTTGGATGGGGCTTCATCACCAAATGCAGAAATAATCCGGTAAACACACTGTTTTTGTGTTAAACCACTACGAAAGTCATAATAAATCATCGCTCTTGAATTTTCTCGAGTCAATTCCATTTTCTCAACGACTAAACAAGTTTAACAAAACCTTGTGACAAGACCGTGAATCTTTTTTTAAATAAATAAATGGTATTCGATTTGTAAAACCAAGGAGTTTTCAATTAAAAAGATTTTAATATGACAGGAACAGTGGAAATATTCCATTCCCGATACTTTTAGTGCAGCCTATGTAGTAGGTATATAGTAGGTAAGTGTGCATTAATATCAGTAATAGTACAATAATATAGTTTGTATATAGACATTTGCTCATATGATTGTAAATGTTATTTTAATTCCCACCCTTAATGCTTCTGCATGGTCAAGTCTCTGCGATAATCCGCACGCGACCGTGAGAGAACAACTGTAAGTATATAAAGAAAGAATATATAATGTTCCGTGCGTGGAATTATTTCATGATGGCATAGCGAGTAAGGACCCCGGTAACGTTGATTTTCACACGGATCCACTGCGGTCTGATAAACCAAATTGCCTTTTCTGTAAATGTGCTAAATAGAGAAACTATAATGTCCTAGCCTTTTCGCGTCATCCTCATCATCATACAAGCCAAAAGACGTCCACTGCTGGACAAAAGCCTCGCTTATAAACGTCCAGTTACATACCATGTCTCGTCATTTTGGGGGGAATGTGACAGCTTACCACGCTTGGCAGTCGGGTTGGTGAGCGCAAAATACCACAGAACGCCACACTGCTGCCCATGCCTCTTGTTCCCTAGTCACTATTTACAACATCCACGTGAGAGGACGGAGTGGTGCTATAGCATTTTTTTTTATTATGCCATAATAATAAAATGTACACAAAAAACGTGAGGTGCCGGCTCAGAATACCACCACCCCATCTGCCGTGGGTATCGTAAAAGTCGACTAAGGGATTTGCCGGAGGATGGGCAGCAGCGTCCTTCGAGTACATGCTCAACTGCGATCGCCAACCCGTCTGCCAAGCGTGGCGATTATGGCAAAACCTCGCAATGAGCCCACAACACACCCATATCGGTTGTTGTGGTGATCTTTGGAGGAGGCCTGTGTCCAGCAGTGGACTTCATTCGGCCGAAATGATGACGCAAAATAATTCTGTGAAATAATTAGATACAACAAACAACAAAGGACCAAATAAAACCTTTTTTAGAGTCTGCCGGGTACCGAAAGTACCAAAATCCCGGTATTGCCCGGAAGCATTGCCCGGAATTATAATTCTAAACAGTTTACTCATCCAAGGAAGAAAAGCTGCTTTGTCATCAAAATTAATAATAAATATTTGAAATGTATCCATAACGTAAATGCGTTTCGGAATGTTATGTATTTTTATTTTTTGTGACGTGTGTGCGCTAACATTACTCCATCTCAATCCGTGGGTGTCGGCGAAAGGTGACTATGGGATAAGCTGGAGTACGGGCAGCTGCGTCCTTCGAGTACAACTGCGACCGTCGTCATCTCACCGGCAAAGCGTGGCGATTATGGCAAAAACCAAATATTCTAATCGTTAGATTGGCCCTTACCAGCCATTGCATAGGTCATCACTCCAACGAGTACATGAGTGCAATTGACTTCAGACGCGATCGAGTACCCGTCTGAGAATGTTATCTTACATTATTAAGAAAATAATATAAAGTACGACGTCATGCGCGTTCAAGAAATGTAAGTACATACGTGTACTTACATCACTAAAAATACGTGCAAGGATAAAGAGATTACATTTCATTGTAATTTAATTAATACAGATAATGTTAATATTTAGATAAATGTCACAATCTATCATAATTCTTATCGCCATTTCTGCTTATTGTCATTTCGAACGCTGTCAATAGCGGTAGAGAACGAACTATTAAAGATTAAGATAAAGATAAAAAATATTTTTATTCATGTAAAACCATTTATAGGCACTTATGAATAGTCAAGACTTTAGTTGCCTTTGTTGTTGCCTAGTTGTTGTTGTTGTTATGTACAGTGACAAAGTTAGTTTCGTACTTCGTCAAGAATACAACGATAATCCACTGTCTGAAATACATGTTGTCCGTATATCGACACAGTGCAGAAATTATTATGCGTTGCATCGCAAGTAATCGACACAATGTCTTCAGTGTTTCGCTATTGAATATAGATTTACGGCAAACTTGTGTGAGTAATATACGCACACGTCTAGCTAAAATGCCATGGTGGTAAAGTGCAATGGTGGATTTTGTTCTAACGATTTGAATCTTTGGAAAAAACCTCCCCAATCAGCACACTACACAAATCCAGAACGGTTGATGTGGGTATCTTTGGAGGAAACCTATGTCCAGCAGTGGACTTTTTCCGGCTTAGACGATGATGTAGTTTTATTGTTTATAAAATCATATTTAATTGTTACCTTATTCAGTGTAAAGTCAATCCTCCAACTGTGGTCAAATATGTAATTGTAATAATTTGTCGGCACGGTTGGCGCAGTAGCTAAGCAATTGGCTTTCTGCGCTATATGTTGGGGGTTCGATCCCCGCACGGAACAAATATTTGTATGGTCTACAGATAGTTATTTCCGGTCTCGGTGTTTGTGCATGTGAGATTTATGTTTGTTATCTATACCCACGACACAGGAGAAAAGCTAGTATGGGAGACGTTTAAAAAAACTGCCTGTAACTGCCCTACTGTAGGGCAAATGCCTCGTCTCATACGAAAAAGGAATGGGCATTGATCACGCTTGCTTACTGCTTATTGCGTGTTATCGATTTCAGACCTTCTGATCCAGACTTACTACTGTCGATATTTTTCTTCATCGTTAATGTCAGTGGTGTCTGAGAAATAAAAGTTTTTTTTTATTACACCTATGAAAATACGTGTGACATTAAAAGATAAAAAAACATATGTAAAAACATTTACAGGCTCTTATGAATAGTCAAGACTTCAGTTGCCGCGTTCCACGATGTAGATTTCCTATGGAGAAGAACGGGAAAGAAACTCCATGGTTACTCTTTGTAAATTATAATGTTACAATTTTTTTTTGCTCGATTTGAAGGTCATGTTAGAACAATCAGGAGAAAAGGGTCTAAACTTCTTAAATAGTCTACACTAAAAAAGCCTGATTGCTATTTTTATTCAAGTTTATGATTCAATATGACTATTGGCAGCATTAAGCTAATCAATCCCAACAGACGGCACTCGTTCACGAGCATGGCGAATGCATCAGCGTCGCTCAGTTCAACCATATTGTAGGGAAACTCAGTGAGCCGATACACAGTGACACCATAAGCAGGACACTTGAGTGAGCATGAAATACCTAAACTGTTAGACAAATATCACGTCAGTAAAACAAAATAATTGAATGGCCCACATGGTACTCGCACTAATACAGTATCAAATCTATATGCATAAAACGAATATAAAAATAATAAAAACAAAATAATTGAGAACACAGATGTGCCTGGTTTTGATCTCGGAACCTAGTGATTAAGAAGCGAATCTATAAACCTTCAGGCCATAACATTCAACATCATCATATGAGCCAAACGACGTCCACTGCTGAACAAAGGCCTCCGCCATAGATTCCCACAATGGTGTCATTTTGGGGGGAAGTTCTCAGTACTCACCACGCTTGGCAGGCGGGTTGGTGAGTGAAGTATGGCTATGTTTCACAGAAGGGACGCTGCTGCCCACGAAATCACGGGAGATGGAGTGGTGCTATATTCTTAATCCCGACACTACAAGGAGTACCGCACCATTATCAATTGTTAATAAACGTTATTATTATCATATTGTACGAGTCCAAAACAAATTCTTTCTTTATTAATAAATAAAACATTGAAAATGAAGTAATCCCTGTTCGTAGCAGCAAAAAACAAAAACCACGCCATAAAATTGCTTTCCATCACAGACTTTTGATCCCATCCCCCATCAAACAAACAGATCTCGATTTTTCACGCCACACGTCACCCCCTAAACTTACTCAAACGGACACAATCGAACTAAAACCGAGGTTTTTCGTACACCGAATGACGGAACCCCAAAACGAAGATAAGTGGGGGTAAGGGTTCCATTTTGTATGAAACAGTTGATCGAGAGCAGGAGAGGTGCTTCACGCGATGCGTCTGTAATATTGCGGAATTTTTCGTTGTGTTCCTCGAAAAGGGATGAAGGTTCCACGTGGATGAATTGAAGTTTTTGAATGTGCGTTTTACGGATCTCTTATTTACACACACAATGACCCGCTAAAACCGTGGTTTTTCGTACAGAGAACCCAAAAATACAAAACATCACACGAGTACGGCACGGGAGGGGTATTTCATTGTGTGCATGTGTTATTCGGTGAATGTTTCGTTTAATGAAACTTTATTTTTTAGATTGTTTAATGTAATGTTCTAAACATATGTCTTTGTAAATGTTGTTTAATATTGCGCTATTCACTTATTTATATCTACTGTAATTAATTATTTTTAATATAGTAATTCAAATAATTACACGGCCGTGGCCAAGTAGATGTCATCACCATCATCATTTCGGCCCAATAAAGTCCACCGCTGGACATAGGCCTCTTTCAAAGATCACCACAACGACCGATATCGGTGTGTTGTGTGCTCATTGGGGGGTTTTGGGTTATTCCATTTTATTATCTACATGTCTCTCTACTACACGGGTTTATATCCCCTGTGAAGGGGAACTGGCGGCCTGATTACGTAAGTCGTAGACGCTTCTTCTTCTTCTCGTTCTTAAACGTCATTTTGGTATTACGTACTTGCCGATAGCGATTAATCAAGCGAAGATTTCTTACACTCAGTCTGTTGGACGATCAATGAACTAAAAATAGCATCCTCGGCTTTTAATTTCAGGCTCTTTTCCATTGGGAATCCATAGATGCGCGATAGCTGCTGTCGCATCTGCTGTCGCTGTTTTCAGCTAATACGGGTGCCGGTCTTTTGATAGGCTTACGCGGGGACATGGATCCAACACGCAGAGGCCCTTTAGAGAATTTTAATCTAAAATGTAATGGGACACTAACCGGAAACTCTCCATGGCTAAACTATAAAATGCAGTCTCGGATTGTCCCCGGAGGTGTAAAACTATTGTATAAGATGGAAACTACAATTATAAGGTCTATTGTAATGGGTGCTAAATGAATTATATACTTCTAAAAACGGAAACAACGGCGTCTGCCTCTCAACCTTTGAAGTGAAATTCTGTGGCAGACGGTGACTCGCCACTCACAAGATGGGCCCTCTAAATGGCCACCATTATTATTATAATCGCCACGCTTGGCAGGCGGGTTGGCGATCGCAGTTGAGTTCTTAATATATTCGAAGGACGCTGCTGCCCATCCTCCGTCTAATCCTTTAGTCGGCTTTTACGACACCCACGGGATGAGATGGGTAGTACATGTGGCCAGTAAGTATTATTATTATTCTAGTCGTAATTATCCGTGGCATAACTATAATAATTAGGCCCTACCAGAATACCAGCGCTGTAGCATTTAGATGTTGCAGCACAATGCTGAGATAGGGGCCTAACCAGGCCTCTATACTATATTTCTTTTGTTTGTGCTGTTTTGTATTTTACTATTTCCATACTTGTGCGAGACTGGACTAAATATGTCTTTCTTTCTTTAGTAAAAAACTGCTATATCTTACAATACCAGCACCACAGCATTTAGATGTTGCAGCACAATGCTGAGATAGGGGCCTATTCAGGCCTTGTATATATTTCTTTAGTTTGTGCTGTTTCGTATTTTACTATTTCCATACTTGTGCGAGACTAGAATGAATATGTCTTTCTTTCTTTCTTTCTTTCTTTAATACAAAACTGTAATGTCTCAGAATACCAGCGCTGCAGCATTTAGATGTTGCAGCACAATGCTGAGATAGGGGCCTAACCAGGCCTCGTATACTATATTTCTTTTGTTTGTGCTGTTTTGTATTTTAATATTTCCACACTTGTGCGAGACTGAAATAAATGTCTTTTTTTGTTTCTTTAAAATACTGCAATAAAGGGTTTCGCTGTTATACATGCTGGATACATCGCGTATGTTTTTGATTTTAGTTTTTCGGAGTCCGGAGGAGAACTCTTAATCAGAGGGACGGGCCGCAGCGCCCCTCTGTGAAACAGTAGCCATACTGCGCTCACCAAACCGCCTGCCGAGTGTGTGGAATAATGAAAAATTATGTCACACGACATGTAACCGTCGCCGGTTATCTTATGGGGCTTTTGTTCAGCAGTGGAAGTTTTGTGGCTTATACGATGATGATGAATCATCATCATATCAGCCAAAGGACGTCCACTGCCGAACAAAGGCCTCCCCCATAGATTTCCACAACGAGCGGTAACATACCGCCCGCATCCAACGACTCCCAGCAACCTTCACCAGGTCGTCTGTCCACCTCGTTGGAGGTCGTCCGACGCTGCATTTTCCGGTGCGCCATCTCCATTTGAGAACCTTTTTTACCCCAACGGCCATCAGTTCTACGAGCAACGTGCCCCGCCCTTCAGTCTACTAATCCTTTCAGCTATGTCGGCAACTTTAGTTCTACGGATCGCCTCATTTCTGATTCAATCTAGTAGACAAATACCAAGCATAGGTCCCTCCATAGCTCGCTAAGTGCCCTTGAGCTTTCTGACCACCGGGCCAATTACCTCCTAGTAGTAATTAAATCCCAACGCCATATACAGGCATTTGACCAGACCTTTCCTTACATGTAATATAATATATCTGTCTATTTGTGATTTGTACTCATATCACGACTACTGACGTAATTTAAGTGGACTTTCTCTGGGATAATTGTCATAATCCATAATAATTACAGTACAACTCGTCTGTTGTTTAGTGTATAATGATATATATGCGGATAAGTATTGAGATAATAGGTTTTAAGGACACGGATGTATCGTTTTTTTTTTTTTTTTTTTGTTGTGCTTCTCGCATACATTTCTGGGAAATGTGGTTGCTTAACCGGTCATTTGCTGGCGAAGCCAAAAGAGGCCTCCAGCCAGGCTTAAATTAAATATTAAAAACTAAGCAACTTTCGCTAAGGGCGCCCCCTGCGGGACACGGCCCTCGGCTTAGGGCGTTGCTGGGGATATCAAGCTATTGTTTTGGGGACAGCTGGATCGGTATTATTTAAATTGTATTAGGGGACATAGGGACATTTAAAGCTACAGGCTCGGCACGGGCCGGCGCGAGCAAGAGACGGGAGGGAGAAGTGCTAACTTGAACGGGAAGGTGACGCGGCGATAGGCCTCCGCGACGTCGGTGAGGCGGGCATCCTCGGCGGCGAGGGCGGTACAACGGTCGGGTGTTTAGTGAACGAGACAACGCGAGTCTCTTCATGTGATCTAACGTGATTTTATCGTCTGGATCGACCAGAACGTGCCTCGGGCGGCGTACTCTACTGATACGGGAGGGTTCGTAGTCGGCGGCTGATACCACAAGGGGATTTGGGTGGGACAGGGCAGAATCGAGATAGCGTTTAGACGCTTGTTTCATAAATTGCCTGATGGTCGGCAAGTTAAGGTCGAAATGGAGTTGGTCGTTTCGCATGTACAGAGGCGTTCGAAAATTCCTTTTTGAGGAGATATTTATTAGTTTTTGGTATGATGTGGTTATTTTATTTGTAATAATGTTAAAAACTTTGCCCCACACTAGGATTTCTCCTGTGTCGTGGGTGCGTTTACAGACATGAATTCCACATACAATACACCCAGACCCGGAATAACTACCTGCAGATCATACAAATATTTGTTCCGTGCGGGAATCGAACCCACGACCCGGAGCGCAGCAGCCGATTGTATCAGCCACTGCAATAACCGTGCCGTCACATAGATGAATATTATGAGTTAGGTGTGTACTTTAATTAAAAAATAAACATAATTTCAGCCTAATAAAAAACGCCACTGCTGGGCACAGGTCTCCGCGGCAACCTGTTTGGGAATCTGTGTGCTTGTTGTGAGTTTTTGCCACGCTTGGCAGGCGGATTGGTGATCACAACTGAGTTGTAAATACACTCTAAAAACGTTGCAACCCATCCTTCCGCTAATCTTATAGTTGGCTTCTATGACATCCACAGTGATATGGGTAATAAAAATATGCTTTGAATAAACTTTCAATTTAAGTTTTAATTATTTGAAAGCTGCGTTACTTTTAAAATCAAAAGTTTCGGATGAAAATGTTTTGCGGATATCTAAATGTATAATGATGCTCCGCAAATGCGCATGCGGATATCCGTTACAACCCTAATATTGATCATTAGTATAGGATATTTTTATTCCGATAACAATTACCGCAAGCCTACCCGCAGGCAATAGCTCGTCGGGGTGCTAGGTCAGGAAACCTCCACGTGCGCTCGGTGGCTGCTGGTCCCTCTTGATACGTCCGGGGGGAAGAGCAGTTGTCGGGCTGGTGCACCCTGGGCACCGGGCAATAACTACTCCACTTTTTGGAGGACCTTGTTGCCCGGTGGCTAATATTCTGTAAGGGGTTGGGCCCAGTTAGTGGGCTGTAGGTAGGCCGTATGGTGTTCCTCCGTTTTCGGAGGAGCATGGGCGGGCTAGCGGCGGGCTCGGTGTGCACTCACCCTGCCCCGAGCAGGTAGTGGGAGGAATCCCCTTCCCTGCCACCGTCGATATCGTAACCTCGGTTGGAGTGTCGTGGTCACGTCTCGCGGCTTCGACCGGGACCGAGGATCTTGGCTTAACCGCCCGGATCGCGAGGAAGAAGGCCTCTATAAAAATTCCCCGAACCCAAGCTTTGCGTGCGGCGAGGGGTGCATGGCTGATGGGAAGTTCAGTCGCGAGCACGCAACCCCAGGACTGGCGGAACCTGAAGATGGGATACGCTTGCCCGGGTACAGGGGGCACTGCCCGGGTCGACCATTTATTTCCCCCATACTCGTGGGTCTAGACATGGAAACATCAAAACTTAAAATAAAACACGTGAAGAAGGTGGAGGCAGAGAAGGTGGGAGGTGAGAGGGTTGGTTCGCTGTCGGAGTCCGACAGCGTCCAGATGGACATGGAGTCGGATATCGGCTCCGTGTCCGGTTCAGGTACCTGGACGCGCAGTGCGCGTAACTTGCGCGCCAGCGCGCGTAACTTGCGCGCCAGTGCGCGTGCGCAGCGTGCGGTCGCGTCACTGCCGCGTCCGGGTACGCCGTTGCTGTTGGGTGGGGTGAGCGACTCCGAGGAGTCCTTGGACCCTCGGGGTTCGCACGCTTCACTCAACATGGTGTTAGGTGCAGAGGGCCGCAAGCGGACCCTTCCGAAGGCGTCAGTCGGGTCATCCCCTGACGCCAAAAGGTCGGCCAAAAAGGCCGGAAAGGAATCTAACGTCGAAAGGCTGGAGAGAGAGAACGCTGAGTTGCGCTCTCAACTCGCCAGCCTCTCGGCGCAGATAGCGAAACTGACGACGGAGGTGGGTCTCCTTCGTCGTCAGGGCAACGGTACTGCGAGGCCTAAGGACTGTGTCGCTCCGGCATTCTTGCCGCCGGATGCAGAGGCGGAGTTTCGGCGCTCCATTGTCCTCGAAGTCGGGGGGATGATGGACGCCAAACTGGCGGCCCTAGCTGTGCGGCTCCCGCCGGAGAAACGCCTGCGCCCACCACTGGCAGCGGATTCCCGACAGCTACAGACGGCCACGTATGCGGCCGCTGCCGGGGCGACAAAGAGCGCGGCGAAGGCTGCGGCCCCCGCTAAGGTGCAAAGTACCGCACCAGCCCTATCGAAAGGGAAGAGCGGGGGTCGTGGTGTGGCAAAGGGGACCGGAAAGTCAGACCAGCAGGCGACAGCTGACGGGGCTGCGGCGACCACTGGATCCGCGCCAATCCAGCCAGCAGCCACTGAGCCCGAGTCCTCGCAGTCCGCAATGGACACCACTGAGGGGTGGTCCATTGCAGGCAAAAAGAAGCGGCAGCCCCGGCCTTCTCAGGCCCAACAACCCGCAGTTGCAGAGCCTGCGCAATCTTCTCCCCAGAATGGAGGGAGACAACGCGGAAAACGGGGCGGAAAGAGAGGAAGGAAGGGGAAAGTCAACCTCCCCAAGGTTCCCGCATCGGCCGCCATAACGGTCACGGTGCCCGAGGGCTCACCCGACACAAGGTTGGGTGAAGTCATGGCCGCGGCTCGGCGAAATATTAAGCTCGCCGACCACGGCATTGGTCCGGACACCGTGACCATCAAGAGGTCAGTCAGCGGCGGAATGGTGCTTTCTGTCGCTGGCGAGGATGGTGGCGCCAAGGCCGATAGCCTGGCACGCAAAATGCGGGAGGTGCTCACCCCCATATTTGACGTGCATATTGCACGTCCGATAAAAATGGCGGAGTTGAGGGTACTGGACCTGGATGACGCCGTTACCAAAGCGGAGATCGCAGATGCCATAGTGGCTGCGACGGCGTGTTTGCCCGAGGATGTAAGGGTGGGCGAAATTCGCCGCTCACCGATGTCCTTGGGCACGGTCTGGGTCCGGATCCCACTGGAGGCGGCCAAGAAGCTGGCGTCTACCCGCCGTATTTGCGTCGGTTGGACGTCGGCCAGGGTCGAGGTGTTGGCGGCACGGCCATTACAATGCTTCCGATGCCTCGAACTCGGGCATGTGCGCCTCCGGTGCACCATACACGGGGGGGTTGACCGGAGCGACCGGTGCTACGGATGTGGCGGCCAGGGCCACAAAATTCGGGAATGCCAGGCGCAGACAAAAAACTGCCCTTTGTGTGCGGACTTTGGCCTCCCGGCCGAGCACAGATTGGGCTGCAAATCTTGTGCAGCCCAGAAGAGCAAGAGGGGAAAACCAGGCCCCCCTGCCTCGGCCGAGGAGCTGAAGAAGTCTGCGCCGGCGGCACCGGTCGCACGCTCCGGCTCACCGGAGGCGATGGAGGCCAATTAAAGATCCTCCAGGGAAACCTAAACCACTGCCGCAACGCGCAGAATCTGTTGCTACAGACTGTTGCAGAGTGGTCGGTTGCCTTGGCGGTTGTGGCGGAGCCCTACAGCGTCCAGGAACACCCTCGCTGGTTCGGGGACGCCGGGGACTCCGTCGCTATATATTGGTCTGGAGCTGAAGGTGAGCCGCTCTGCTCCCTGTTGGACAGGGGGCAGGGCTTTGTCGTAGTAGAATGGGGACCTCTGGCAGTGGTGGGCTGCTATATCTCCCCTAACGTGTCCCTCGTCGACTTCGAGGGATACCTGGACGGGGTGGCGCGCAGCATTCGCTGTAAGTGCTTGCCCCGTCCAGTGCTCGTCCTGGGGGATTTCAATGCTCACTCTAGAGCTTGGGGCAACCGTCGGGACGGGCCGAGGGGGAGGATAATGCAAGACTGGGCGGCGTCACTTGACCTCCGATTGCTGAATCGGGGGTCCGTTAGCACCTGCGTTCGGTGGCAGGGGGAGTCGGTCGTGGACCTGACATGGGCGGCTCCTTCTGTGGCCCGCATGGTGTCGGGTTGGCGAGTAGCGGAGGAGGTGGTCACACTTTCGGACCACCGCCACATAATGTTCGACGTGGCCCTCCGCACGCCTTGCCCGAGCCGTTCTAGTCCCAGCCCACGGTCGCGGCGTTGGGCCCTCACACAGCTGGATAGCGAGTTGCTCGTCGCAGCTGCCAACGTCGCGGCCTGGCCAGAGGTTGATCAAGGGATCTTGCCCGATCCGGAGGAGGAAGCGTCCTGGTTCCGGGAGACGATGACGTCAATATGCGACGCATCCATGCCCCGGGCCAGGCGCTCCCGGCGTACGGCAGTGTACTGGTGGTCGGATGAGATCGCGCAGTTGCGCGCGGTCTGCCTGGCCTCCCGCCGCCGGTACCAACGAAGCCGACGCCGACACAGCGCCACAGCCGGAGAGACTGACGAGGCCTATGCGGCCTACCGGGCGGCCACGCTGGCGTTTCAGACCGCCATCAGCGAGGCGAAGGCTCGGTCCTGGAGCGAGCTCCTGGAGGGACTGGACAGGTGTCCGTGGGGGAGACCCTACCGAATGGTAGTGGGCAAGTTACGCCCCTATGTCCCCCCCGTGACCGAAACC
Organism: Diloba caeruleocephala; assembly: GCA_947459985.1. Taxonomy (NCBI): domain Eukaryota; kingdom Metazoa; phylum Arthropoda; class Insecta; order Lepidoptera; family Noctuidae; genus Diloba; species Diloba caeruleocephala. Next base: position 7,025,786 of record OX381632.1, read on the forward strand.
ATGGCCCCGGATTTGCTGGAGGGAGTACTTTCAACGCTCTTTCCGGCGGTCCGGGACCATCCTGGTCCCTCTCCACCCCCGATTGCCTCGGACTGGGCCGAGGAGTTGGGGGTTTCGGAAGGGGAGCTGGGCCGAGCCATTGGCCGCCTAAAGAGTCGCAACACTGCACCGGGTCCGGACGGCATTCCGGGCCGTGCGTGGGTGTATGCACTGCAGTCTCTTGGGGACCGCTTGAGGCGGCTGTTCACCAGTTGCCTCCGTAGTAGCGTGTTCCCGTCCGGCTGGAAGGAAGCCGGATTGGTTCTCTTGAGGAAGGAAGGAAGGGCTGCGGAGTCTCCCTCTGCATACCGTCCCATTTGCCTGCTTGACGAGGCTTCGAAGCTATTCGAAAGAATAATTACCCGAAGACTCGTTGAGCACCTGTCGCGAGTTGGCCCCGACCTGGCCGAAAGTCAGTATGGCTTCCGGCAGCGGCGGTCCACCATTGACGCGATTCTTTGCGTCCGCTCGCTGTCGGAACAGGCAGTGTCTCGGCGGGGTGGGGTGGCGTTGGCAGTCAGTCTAGACATCGTCAACGCCTTCAACTCCATCCCGTGGGGCGCTATTAGGGCGGCACTAGTCCATCATCGGTGTCCGCCTTACCTGCAGGGCATCATAGGGGCCTATCTGCGCGATAGGCACATTCGCTTCGTGGGTAGGGACGGTAGCGTAAAGCAGAGGGAGATTACGTGCGGGGTTCCGCAGGGGTCAGTTCTCGGCCCCCTTTTATGGAACCTTGCCTACGACGCGGTCCTGCGTGTCGTTCTCCCTGCTGGCGTCAGCTTAGTTTGTTACGCTGACGACACTCTGGTGTTGGCCAGCGGGGAGTCCTTCGAGGGAACCATCCGGCTTGCAGAGCAAGCGGTGGCAATTGTCGTGGCCAAAATCCACGCCCTGGGTCTGCGGATAGCGCCTCAAAAAACCGAGGCGCTATGGTTCCACAAACTGCCAAGAAGCAGAGAACCACCCAGTTCGTGGATACGCGTTGGTGACACGCGAATCGGGGTGGGCCGGTACATGAAATACCTGGGGCTCACCCTGGACAGTCGTTGGGGCTTCGAAGAGCACTTTCAGCGCCTCGTTCCCCGAGTCGAGAGGGTAGTGGGTGCACTACACCGGCTGCTGCCCAATCTCGGGGGACCATGTGAGGAAGTTCGCCGTCTCTACGGAGGGGTTGTGCGGTCCGTGGCCCTCTACGGGGCGCCTGTATGGTCAGCTCGACTGTCAGGTGCCCAGCGCTGCAGAACCAAAATTCACGGTCTGCAGCGCAGAGTGGCTATCCGGATCGCACGAGGATACCGAACGGTGTCCTACGAGGCGGCAACTCTCCTGGCGCGTTTTCCGCCTTTCGACATCCTGGCGGAGATGGATGCGTGGGTCTACGATCAGACACGCTCCCTCCGCCAGAGCGGCGAAAACGCGCCTCCAGGGGCGTTGGACAGGCTGCGGCGGCTAGCTCGCCGACGCGCACTTGTAAAGTGGCGTCACCGCCTGCGGATGCAATTTGCGACCAAGCGCGTCGTCGAGGCCGTCCTGCCGCTCTTCGGAGCCTGGCTCAGAAGGAGCGAGCGCGTCACCTATCGCCTGACGCAGGTGCTCACCGGGCACGGTTGTTTCGGTGCGTACCTGCACAGGATAGGACGCGAGGCCACGGCACAATGCCACCATTGTGATAGCGACCAGGACACCGCACAGCACACGCTCGAGGCGTGCCCTGCGTGGGCCGCCGAGCGGCGGATCCTGGTCGATCGGATCGGGCAAGATCTCTCTCTGCCAGCAGTAGTGTCGGCTATGTTGGCAGAGCACGAAAACTGGAATGCAGTGGTCTCCTTCTGTGAGAGCGTCATGCTCCAGAAGGAGACCGCAGAGCGGGATCGGGAGAGGGCCGATCCCGCTCGAAGAAGAAGGAGACGGCGCCGGGGTAACAACCGCCCTGGCGCCTAATTCCGATACGCCTGAAAACCCCTGCCGTTGCTATAAGGTGGGGGACCTCTGGGTTCGCGGGTGCGTAGATTGGGGAATCTGCGTGCCCACACCAAGCGACCCAAGAGAAGACGGTAGCACGCATGTGGTCACGCGCTGCCGTGGGACGCTTTGGGGGATCCTTTACAATCCCCCTGGGGGGGTGACCGCTTTACAGTCACCCTCTCCGAGATGTGCCAATAGGCGTGGCACTAGTGGGCGGCTCTAGTGTGATCATACGAGGACCTGGAGCCTCCCTTACGTGCCGAAGATGACCGCTCCAGTGGTTTTAGCCGGTAGGAGTCCGGCATACCCCTTCGCCCTTCCCCGGGGCGAAGGAAGTTCATGATGAATTTCCACTGGGCACCAATAAAAAAAAAAAAAAAAAAAGGCAATAGCTCGTCACTTTTTCTTATTTCTTCTTTTCGTGTGTTTAATGGTCAACCTTGTGTCAGACTCGTTAAAGCCGCACAAAGGCCTCAGACTTGGTTTACCGTCTACCGTCTAATAATAACAACTGAGACGATGTTGTTTTTGCCGGTGGTAATTCATCTTTCGAAGAGTCATGCCGGACTCCTACCAGCTAAAACGCGTGGGGGCGGTCATCTTCGGCACTTAAGGGGGGGTCCAGGTGTTCGTATGGTCACACTAGAGCCACCCACTGGTGCCGCGCCTTAAGGCAAATCTCGGGAGGGTAACTGTAAAGCGGTTACCCTACCAACAACCGGGACCAATGATTTAACGTGCCCTCCGAAGCACGGAACGCTCACTTTAATGCGGTCACCCATCCTTAGTCTGACCGCGCCGAGCGTTGCTTAACCTGTGAGTCATTGCAACAAGCTATGAGCAAGCGGAATCTTCACTGAATAAAACACAGTCGCGCAAAAAAATGAACACCACGTACAATATTACCCATTTCGTTGTCGAACAGAACCCTAAAATGCTCGAGTGCCAATAAGGGTGTCCGCAGTAGATGAAACAGTGTTTGGTAACACAATTGCGCGGCGCGCTGAATTACAAGCGTTAGGGTTAAGGACACGTAGACACGCTAGGGTTGGGTTGCGTTGTTGCACGGGACGAGTTTAGAGTTAATTGGTTAAGGGTATTTTTTTTCGGGATAATACAGGTTCGTGTTTTAAAATATGAGGATGTGGGCGGAATTTAACCGGTCGCTGTGGGAAAAATATCGTGGCGACCTTTGTTCATCAGTCGACGTCTTTCTATGATGATGATGATGATGATGATAGTAATTCTTGAACTTTCGCGAACTGAATACATGGTTTTAAGACAGTATCGGGTTAATTCACGCACAGATTTTTTTTTAAACGTTGCCTCTCTCTAGGATTTCTCCTGTGTCGTGGGTGCGTTTTACAAACACAAATTCCACACACAATACACCCAGACCCGGAACAACTACCTGCAGGTCGTACAAATATTTGTTCCGTGTGGGAATCGAACCCACGACCCGGTGCGCAGCAGTCGACTGTGTCAGCCACTGCACCAACCGCGCCGATTAATTAAATCTGGATGTCGGATTACGACTAAGAAAGTTCCTAATTTCAATCGGGAAGATGGGATTTATTCGCGTCATGGGCTCCAATGATAAAGAAGTCTTCGCGTCGCGATTTATCTTCGCGTATATCTGCCGATACTGTCAGTAGTATGTGTGGTAACGGTGCACAGTAAGATCTTTTTTTTTTATTGGTGCCCAGTGGAAATTCTTCATGAACTTCCTTCGGCCCGGGGAAGGGCGACAGGGTGTGGCCGGACTCCTACCGGCTAAAACCACCGGAGTGGTCATCTTCGGCACCAAAGGGAGGCTACAGAAACTCGAATAATCTCTAGAGCCACCCATTGCTGCCACGCCTTTAGGCACATCTCGGAAGGGATGGCTGTAAAGCGGTTACCCCCTCTAGCAGAGAATGGTGACTGTAAAGAGGCCACCTCCCCCCAGGCACTTCTCGGGGGGATTATAAAGGATTCCCCCGAAGCCAGGCTATGCGCTATGCTGCGCACACAGCGGTACGTGACCACATGCACACCGCTGCCTTCCCGGGGGTCGCTCGGTATGAGCACGCATATTTCCCAATAAGCGCGCTCACGACTCCCAAGGCCCCCCGCTATATAAAGACGACAGGGGGCTCAGGCGTGTTGGACACGGGCGACGCGGCGGTTGTTACCCCGGCTCCGTGTCCTCCTCCTTCGAGCGGGATCGGCCCTCTCCCGATCCCGCTCTGCGACCTTCTGGAGCTTGACGCTCTCACAGAAGGATGAGGTCTCCTTTTGCAATCAAATTTTCATGCTCTGCCAGAATAGCCGGAACTACTACTGGCAATGAGCTAGGCTCCGAAGAGCGACAGGACAGCCTCAACGACGCGCTTTTGCGCGTACTGTGGCAGCATCAGCTACTCACACTACTACAGCTACAGCTCGAGTACACGCCGCCGAAAAACTTTCGAGCGCCCCTGAAAGCACGCCTTCACTGCTCTGGCGGAGGGAGCGTGTTTGGTGATACACCCACGCATCCATCTCCGCCAAATATCAAAAGGCGGAAAGCGCGCCAACAGAGTTGAGTTGCCGCCTCAAAGGACACCGTTCGGTATCCTCGTGCGATCCGTATAGCCGCTCTACGCTGCAGACTGTGAATCTTGGTTCTGCAGCGCTGGACGCCCGAGAGTCGAGATGACCAAACAGGCGCCCCGTAGAGGACCAAACGACATACAGCCTAGAGGCTTAAATTTCGGGTAATAATATTCTGTACTCAGTTTATATATAGAAAAAAACCGAGGAAAGTAAAAACATTGCCAACAAATATAAAGTAAGTGAAGTGAAAAAATAATTCCTCCAAGAGAATGTTTACTTACAAATTCTATAAAAATAGAATCGATAAGTACTCGTACCTACTTTGATACAAAACAAACAACAAATAATTGTCTCGATGAAACGGTAAAAAAGTTAACAAAACATTATTAAAAAAGCTTAAGTACTGTTATAGTATTGTCTTAGGCTTTCGATAAGTATTATTCATTATAATAAAACACTTTTAAAAGGATTACGTCGCGTATCCCAGATTTTCGATTTTCCTAACATTTCGAACATTTACAGCGTTCGTGGTCGTAGAATGGTGTAGTGTTCGATACGTCAGTAAAATTAATAATCTATATATAATATACACGGTCTAATACATAGAAAGTGGTTTATCTCATTCTCTCACAGCCTTAACCTTATTTAAAATACATTTATAGTAGGTCTCTCTTTCGTTACACATTTTCGTTTCATAAAATCCAATTCACACCATCCCAAAAGAAGTTTCATTTCATTAAGGTATCTATATAAAAAAGGTGAAAATAAATTTAATTCAAAAGACACCTGTCAAAATACTCCTCCTGGTAATGTACCCAGACGATAAAATCACGTAAGGTCAGAATCGAAATAGCATTTGAACGCTCGTTTCATAAATTGCCTGATGGTCGGCAAGTTAAGATTGAAATGGAGTTGATCATTTCACATGTACCAAGGCGCTCCGGTGGTCTTGCGCATGAAACGGTTTTGGAGGGTTTTGTTACGGAGTGTGGCGGATTCAGCGTGTGCGAACGCTGTGCTGGCATAGGTCATGATGGGTCGAATGCATGTGGTGTAAATTCTCACCTTATTTCTAAGTTATAATTTACTACGACCGTTCAGGTGATAGTGAAGGCGACCGAGCACAAAGGCGTCGTGGGCACGCACCGTCTTTGTGTGGGGTATAAAGCACAGTTTTTTGTCTAGGGTGACTCCAAGATATATGGCGTGCGAGTCCCGAGGAACCGATTAGCCTAACCACCTAACATCGAGATCTCCCTGAAGCGTGGGTGGTCGTCGCTAATTTGCAAAATAGGGCGGCTTTGCCAATTTCCGTAGGGCTTGGAGGATCTTAGTTATACCATCGGAAACGTAACCGGAGTGAATAAAATGTTGTAAACATAACATATAAAGCTTAGCGGCATAGTGGGCGCAGTGGCTAATAGAAATTAGCTTCCTGCGCTGTGGGTCGCATATTCAATTCCCGCACGGAATAAATATCCACAGGTAGTTTATCCGGCTGTAGGTGTTGGTGCATGTGAGATGTAAATCTGTAAACTGTATCTACGTTTCAGGAGAAAACTTAGTATGCTTCAGTTATGTAAAAGAAATAATGTTTGTAGGTACGCCGTATCCGTCGCCATATTTATTTACTAGGACACCAATCACAGAAATAGGAAACAAGGAGAAGTGGTACGGGGGCGATACCGTGCCACCGCAATATGCATAATTGGTTTTATAACATCAGTTGAGATTCGATCGCGTAAGTGAAACTTTGTTAAAGTGTCGTGTTGTTCGGGAATAACGTGCAAAAACTGAAGCGAAAATAATAACTTTATCAAGGAAGGAATCATATATCATGTAAGTGTAGTAAATTTCTTGTATATTTATCTATAAAAATAATTAATTAATAAAAAACTATTGTTTTCTTTATTGTGTTACATTTGGATTGATGCAGCAGAACGACATTATTATTTTTGTACAAAATACAATGCCTGTTATCTATCACTTTTAACTAGCAATCGATGAATAACAAACGCAGTGAATAGAACAGCGAAAGGTACTCCCAATAAACTTACGCGTGGCACGGCCGCTGTGTGCAGTCCGTACGCTCGGTATGATTGGCTACTTACAAAGTCGTGGGTGTGTTTTAGTATGAGTAGCCAATTATAGTGTTGTGTTTATTCAGTTCATTGGATGAGAACTTGTAACTGTGTGCATTACTTAGTGTGTTTTTATGAAGAATGGTAGGCGAAATCTGGATCTCTACGCTCGCATACATTTTGAACTACATGACATATCTCCTTTCTTCCAATATCTTTGACACCAATGTTTTCAGGAACTCGAGCCAATTTCCCAATTATAACAACAAACCGTGTCGTATGTTACAATGGTCACATACAGCACGCGTGGACTGCTATCGATCCGTAGCTCCGAAGAAAACAAATTAACAAGACCGACCCCGCCTGAATAGATAATAACAAATGGTTATTGTTACTGTGCACTTCATCATCGTCTTCATCAATGATTAATAAGTATAAACATGTTAATAGTATGTTGTAAGTGCCCGTGGCACCAATATTTAAGCCGTAAGTATCAGAAAACCAGCGCTGCAGCAGAAATGGTTGTACCATAATGCTGATACAGGCTTTATTGGCTTCGCAGATATTACTGTAATGACATATATTTTATTTTGTTAATAATAAGATTTCGTTATCATTTTGCGCGAGTCCAAAATGAAATATTTTCTTTCTTTCTTTATCTTGATACCAGCTTGGAAATTATTAGTCACTCCGTGTCATGATTAGCCCGAAGACAAACTAGCTGTACACGAAACTCAAAATATTTATTTAGGATTAACACTGAAAATCAGCGTCAGGCCTCCCCGATAAACGACCGGCTACATGCCGAGTGTTTTCAACTTTGGGGGGAATTTGCCAGTACTCACCACGCTTGGCAGGCGGGTTGGTGAGCGCAGAACGGCTGCTCCTCCGCAGAAGAGACGCTGCTGCCCATTACTCTGGTTTAGTCCCTTAGTCGTCTTTTACGAAATCCACGACAGGAGATGGAATAGTGATTTGTTCTTAATCTAGACACCCAATGGATACAGGGCTTCAAGTTACAACACGCTGAGTATGCTTCTTTGCCGCAGTTACGACGTGCATCAGCCCATTTGATTTTTAGTTTTTTACCTACTTTAATCCTTATTTTACTCATCATTACAATTTCAGTGTAGATGTTAGCATTAATCTGTTATGTGTAATGGTAGGTACCGATGTGCTGGACAGGCTGAGGCGGCTGGCTCAGCGACGCGCACTTGTAAAGTGGCGTCACCGCCTGCGGATGCAATTTGCGACCAAGCGCGTCGTCGAGGCCGTCCTGCCGCTCTTCGGAGCCTGGCTCAGAAGGAGCGAGCGCGTCACCTATCGCCTGACGCAGGTGCTCACCGGGCATGGTTGTTTCGGTGCGTACCTGCACAGGATAGGACGCGAGGCCACGGCACAATGCCACCATTGTGATAGCGACCAGGACACCGCACAGCACACGCTCGAGGCGTGCCCTGCGTGGGCCGTCGAGCGGCGGATCCTGGTCGATCGGATCGGGCAAGATCTCTCTCTGCCAGCAGTAGTTATGTTGGCAGAGCATGAAAACTGGAATGCAGTGGTCTCCTTCTGTGAGAGCGTCATGCTCCAGAAGGAGACCGCAGAGCGGGATCGGGAGAGGGCCGATCCCGCTCGAAGAAGAAGGAGACGGCGCCGGGGTAACAACCGCTCTGGCGCCTAACTCCGATACGCCTGAAAACCCTTGCCATTGTTATAAGGTGGGGGACCTCTGGATTCGCGGGTGCGTAGATTGGGGAATCTGCGTGCCCACACCAAGCGACCCAAGAGAAGACGGTAGCACGCATGGGGTCACGCGCTGCCGTGGGACGCTTTGGGGGATCCTTTACAATCCCCCTGGGGGGGATGACCGTCTTACAGTCAGCCTCTCCGAGATGTGCCAATAGGCGTGGCACCAGTGGGCGGCTCTAGTGTGATCATACGAGGACCTGGAGCCTCCCTTAGGTGCCGAAGATGACCGCCCCAGTGGTTTTAGCCGGTAGGAGTCCGGCATACCCCTTCGTCCTTCCCCGGGGCGAAGGAAGTTCATGAAGAATTTCCAATGGGCACCAATAAAAAAATAAATAAAAAAAAGGTACCGATGTGCTAGTAAGTCGTAAAGTGGGTTTCCCGTTATTGCGTCTTACACACTTCAACTCCCGAGCATTTAGCTTTGAAATTTGTTACTATTATTATCAAAAGTGTGACGGCAGCAACGATGGTTCCACCTTGTGATTTATTGATCTTCGCCGAAGCCGGCCACGAGTCAATCACACACACACTCACACACACATCAGGCAGTTAAAGTGTACGACTGAACATCCTCTTAGATCACTACAATGATCGGTTGTAAGGATATTGCCGCTTTCGCCACGCTTGGCTTGACGGATTAGTGATCGCGGTATTTTGTAATTAGTACATGAGCGGATGTCGCCATCATCCTCTTCATGTCGAGTCTTCGTGGCGAGGGGTGGCTCATTACAATGTTCCTATTATCGTCTTACGAACGAAAATACACTTTTCTGGAAAACTCTATCCTAGTCCACCAATAAAGTAAGAAGCGGCTATCTTCTTCCACAAATTCAAACAACTAGATGTGTCTGCGACCGCGGCGAGAGCTTTATCGTGTGCGTCAATTTATACCCTGAAGCTGTGCCAAGAACGAATACTGACCACTGTTTTAGGGTAGTTGTCGACTAGCACGTAATCTGTATTGGTGAAACTTACAAGTCCGAGAAAGACGTCTCGAGTAGGGCTCGCAAACTGGGATCCCGAGATTCGAAAATTTCGGGATACCATAGGAAAATCGGCAGTCAATAAAACCGGGATAGAAAACAATTAACCGACATTTTTGGTCTTGAAAGAATTTAACGCGCTTAGTGCCCTTTGCGATCTTTTGAACTCGAACCACAATGCACAAAATACGGTATTTACGAAGTTCTACTTTCTGAGGCCTCCCTTGGCTTCGTCAGAAACGCCCAACCGCAGCCACATTTCTCTGAAATGTTTGCGGGTAGCGGAACACAACAAAGAAACGAACCCACAACCCGTAGCGTAGAAAGTCAGCCACTGCGCCAACCCTGGCGTCAATATAATGTAAATTAATTAATGCAAACTAAGATCATTTACCAGTGAGCTCACTTGCTATGAGCACCTTACTCTTTTGAAATCATAATATGTTACATTATTTTTGACTACATTGTTCTCGAAACGAAAGTGAGGTCTCGATAAGGGTGAGTTACTTGTTTTATAATCCTCGTAATATACTCGCAGAGTCAATGTATGGGCCGTGCACTTGTGCAAGGGATTATCACTTCGTGAACGTTAAAGACGAAAACTGAGCGGGTGTGAAAGGGGCCTAAGGGGAAGGGACGCACATATCACGCATCATATTAGCGTTTAAACGTTCTAGATGTGTCTGATCTGTACATACAGTAAGCACAAAACTGGTGCTCGGTCTCTTTGCAAGGGTCCGGCTAGGTTGGTAGGTACCCTCAGAGCTGCTCACACCGAGCGACCTCCGGGAAGACGGTGGCGCGCACGTGGCCACGTGCCGCCGTGTGCGCAGCACAGCTCAAAGCGAGGCTTGGGGGGATCCTTTACAATCCTCCCCGAGAGGTGCCTGGGGGGCGACCTTTTTACAGTCGCCTTCCCTCCGCTAGAGGGGGTGACCGCTTTACATTCACCCCTTCCAAGATGTGCCTAAAGGCGTGGCACCAATGGGCGGCTCTAGTGTGATCTTACGAGGACCTGGAGCCCCCCTTCGGTGCCGAAGATGACCGCTCCAGTGGTTTTAGCCGGTAGGAGTCCGGCACACCCCTTCGCCCTTCCCCGGGGTGAAGGAAGTTCCATGTAGAATTTCCACTGGACATCAATAAAAAAAAAAAAAAAAGGTACCACTGTAGTGCCAGAGACATTGTCCGCCAAGCAGTAGTGTTTAAACTTTAAATATTACTATGTTCCGATTAGATTAATAACACTGTAGTTAGTTTTCACTGGGTGTAAGAGGCTAATAACTTATGTCTCGAGGTGACGAGGGCAGTGTGGTGCCACGCAGAACTAGTCCCGGGTAGCATTACAATTCTCATGGGTAGGCGTGACGCTACCACCAGGCGAATGACTTGATCGTATAGTGACTTGGTTGTAAAAATAATAATGCTATATCTTCTTTCTTTTGATAAGCAATATTTAACATGCGGATAGCTCGGTGAAATGGTTGGACAGCCAGCAGGAATGCTACGGGCCTGATGGCCCAAGGCGTACGTATTTAGGTGTTGGAACTAGGTGACCTCAGAGATGATGGTAGCACCTGGTGTTGGGGTTGCCGTGAACATAACGAGGTGTTCAATGCTGGTATTGGGGAAATAAGGTGTCTCCGAGCTGCAGCGACCTGGCCTGTGTGGTCAGTATATGACCTCTTTGCGTTCCGCGAGGCGGAGGACGTCTATGTGAATTTGCCCATGTAAAAAGGAAAAATCACCACTGCCGGATATTTTTTTTAAACCTATAAAGTGGCAGACAACCTTCATCATTTCGGCCGAATGAAGTCCACTGCTGGACACAGGCCTCCCCCAAAGATTACCACAACGACCGATATGACTGTGTTGTGGGCTCATTGGGGGGTTTTGCCATAATCGCCACGCTTGGCAGACGGGTTGGCGATCGCAGTTGAGTTGTTAATGTATTCGAAGGACGCTGCTGCCCATCCTCCGGCTAATCCCTTAGTCGACTTTTACGACACCCACGGGAGGAGATGGGGTGGTGGTATTCTGAGCCGGCACCACACGGACAACACTGGACGCCGGCAGACAACCTTACGGCCCTCCTTATTGTAAGCGGTTAGCTTAACCTATGAACGCTTGCAATACCAGAGGCGACGTTCTCGAGTTGCCAACCCTGTAAAAATATTTCTGCGCTCTTTTTAAAGAGCCCCATGCTGTAGTCTCTTGGGAAACTTCGGTAGGGAGCTGACTCTACAAGTTGAGAAAGCGGGGAGGCAGTTTCTCTGTGCATTCAGAACTGGAAGCCGCTGAAAAATAGCTTTTTTCACACACCCCATACACATACTAATGTAATCATTACACTGCAGTGGATCTACAGCCCTTTTATCAAGACAGTCCAAGTAACAAGTTCACAAGTTATACAAGCGACGATGACCTCGCTCCTACTTGATGCACAACCTAAAATGCGATTAGCTAAATTTATTCTTGCTAGGAATACAAATTCTATTGTTTTAGACTTTTTGGATTAAATAGCTTTTATAAAAAAGGTTTATCGTCAGGGATCGTTAACCTTTGTAAAACATTGAGATGGCGATAGCGGGAACGTCTGGTTATCTAACGATACACACTTGCGCAGCATTGGTATGCGAGGTTCTGAGGGTTGTGCACGTCCGAATGAAAGAACGACCGTACCCCTATAGGATTACTCGTGTGATCGTCTTTCACAGCCAATTTGCTCCAATTCTACTGGACCGGTTAAGTTGAAATTTGGTATACATATGAATTTCTGCGACCAAACACGGATGTGTAACGTAAATAAATGAATTTTGAATATGGAGGTCACGTACGGCTAAAAATTTGAAAAATAAAGTTTTGCAAAGTTTACGGTGTGATATATCAAATGGGCGGGGTATGTTGTGAGAGTGTCTCAAATATGTTTCCTAGTTTTAAGAAAAAATATTTTTAAAGTTATTTAAGATAATAGATGAAAATTGACCGTATCCCTCTTTTCTCCGAAACTAATGAGCCTAAAATTTTGGAAATCAAATAGAAAATAGTTCCTTAGTGATACATTACAGATATTTGCAATCTAAGGTCATAAAATAACATGGTAATTTTTTCAGTACTGTGCGTACAAACATACATTTGCAGTTGGACTGTATGTTTATCAACTACAAAATTAAGTTTGTTCTTGGAATAAATTATTGGTATGACATTATTCAACAAAAGACAATATATTCATCAATTCCATTATGCAATCCGGTAGTATACTTACTTCTTTTAGTTAAAACAAACCAAATTTGGGTCAGATAAAAAAATACGGTAGATAAGCATATTCATGTTACGGAATCCTCTCCACGCGAGTTCAACTCGCACTTGTCCGGTTTTTTATGGGTTTCGGTTCTGTGTTGTTGCAGCAACCAGACGAACTGGCGAAACCGAATGGGCTTTCGTCAGGTGCTAACTTATATACTAAGCAACTGAGTTAAGGGCACCCGCTAGTGGGACTCGGGCCTCGGCTTAGCGCGTTGCTGACGGTCAAGCTTGGGAGAGCTGGAACAGTATTATTTGGGGTTTTTTAAAGCTACTGGCTCGTACGGGCCGACGGCATCAGCAAGGGTCGGGGAGGCAGCCTAAGGACGTCCACTGCTGATCAAAGGCCTCCCCTAAAAAATTCCACAATTGAGTCATCATTTCTGGGGGAATTGGCCACTAACCACTACGCTCGGCAGGCGGCTTTGCGAGCGCATTGTGGCTGCTTTTCCACAGAAGTGACGCTGCTGCTCATACCTCTGGTTTAAGAGTTCCTTAGTCGCCTTTTACGACATCCACGGGAGGAAATGGAGTGAGTGAGTGGAGGATATTCTTGATCCGGACACCACACAGACCAAATTACATGAATTTGCTTTAAATTGCGTCGGTCTCAATCCGTCTGCAAGATACGTAAACAACTATCGCGCATTTTTAAATAATAGCTCCGAGTTGTTTTTTATTCTGCCAATTTATTCTAATGTTATTATCACAAAATACACAACGTGTAACATGCCGTGTGGTGCCGGCTCAGAATGCCACCACCCCATCTCCTCCCATGGGTGTCGTAAAAGTCGACTAAGGGATTAGCCGGAGGATGGGCAGCAGCGCCCTTCGAGTACATAAACAACTCAACTGCGATCGCCAACCCGCCTGCCAAGCGTGGCGATTATGGCAAAACCCCCCAATGAGCCCACAACACATCCATATCGGTGGTTGTGGTGATCTTTGGGGGAGGCCTGTGTCCAGTAGTGGACTTCATTCGGCCGAAATGATGACACAACGAATAAACAGAACAGTAGCAAGATTGGGTTACTAAATAATAAAAACTAATAAATTAAATTAATCCAGTGTACAACAAAACAATAATTTTGTTATAGATTGAGTCTGTCGCTGCCATTATGGCTAAATAGTTAGATTATGATACCTTTGTCTTCTAAAACTTGAATTTGTGTCGTCAGCGACTTACCTGAAAGATAAAAGAATCTTGTTTTAGATTTTATTCATATCTTATATACCTATATAAATCTTCTGTACGTGTGTCACTGAACACAGGATGAGTTGATGAAACGGCTGGACCGATTTTTATGTTTTTGTGTAGTTTCGTGGATGGTTTAGACTCACAATTGGGCTCGGTAGGTGGCGCTGTAATCTGGTTTGCATCTACCTGCCTGTGCGAAGCTGGGGCGGACAGCTAGTCTTATATATATAATTCTTCTGTACGTGTGTATGTCACTGAACTCATCCTAAACGCCTGGACTTTGGATTTTGATGAATATTTTGTGTGTTTCAGTGGGTCCCTGGAAGGTTTAGATTTACATTTGGTACCTTTTTTTATTGTCCAGTGGAAATTCTACATGGTAATTCCTTCGCCCCGGGGAAGGGTGAAGCGGTATGCCGGACTCCTACCGGCTAAAATCACTGGAGTGGTCATCTTCGGCACCGAAGGGGCGCTCCAGGTCCTCGTAAGATCACACTAGAGCCGCCCATTGGTGCCACGCCTTTATGCACATCTCGGAGGGGATGACTGTAAAGCGGTCACCCCCTCTAGCGGAGGGCAGGTGGCTGTAAAAAGGCCGCCTCCTGGCATTTCTCGGAGAGGATTATAAAGGATCACCCCCAGGCCTCGCTGTGCGCTGTGCTACGCACACGGCAGCACGTGTCCACGTGCGTACCGCCGTCTTCCCGGGGGTCGCTCGGTGTGAGCACCATCTACGTACCCGCGACCCCCGAGTTACATTTGGACCTAGTATGTGGCCTTGCAATCGGGTTTGCATGACCCTGCCTATACCAAGTTGGGGCGGGCAGCTAGTATACCTATACATTGTGTTATCATTGTATTAATTTGTTGATATTTACGCAAATAATACAAGTAGAACTGAAGGAATTGCAATTTTATACAGCGTAATAATACATCATGAACGAGAGTCAAAACATCGGTATATTAAGGATTGTGTATTGCATAAAAGTATATACACGAATGTATTTGCTGCACGTCTGTTTGTATGTACAAATTTGGTATATGCATAAGGCGTGACACTAATGGGCGGCTTCATATGGGAGATTATTCGAGTTACTGGAGCCTCCTTTCGATGCCAAAGATAACCGCCCCGGTAGTTAGCCGATGGGACTGGCATACCCCTCCGCCCTTCCCCGGGGAGGAGGAAGCATATTAGTATATTTCCACCGGGGCCATAAAAAAAAGTTCATTTATTTGACCATCATCATTATATTAGCAAAAGTATGTCCACTGCTGGACAAACGCCTTCACAATAGATTTCCACAATTGTGTTGTCATATTGTCACGCTTGGCAGGCGGGTTAGTGAGCGCAGTATGGCTGCTGTTGCACAGAAGAGACGCGGTTGCCCATCTCTCTGGTTTAGATTCCCTTACTCGCCTTTACAATACCCACGGGAGGAGACGCAGTGGTGCTATATTCTTAGTCCCGACACCACACGGAGATTCAATATTTAGAAGAAACTTTTGTTTCCTTGTTTTAATCAGCTTTGGGTTTCTCTAAACTGTTCACAACATGCAGCTTGCAAGCCAATCGAGCCCGTATAGGTACTTCATTTCCACTGTAACATAGGAACATATTGGCAGACTCAACTACAGATTGCCTGGGTAGGCTGGCAGCGCCGGAAGCGCTGTGACGTCATCGCGGCGCCATTTCCGCCAGCCATTACCTAATAGAAGCGGGAAATTGTTCAATACAGGGGAATTTTATTGTTTTTCAATTTATTGCTGATTGAATTTAGTAATTATCGTACCAATAAGATCTTTTAGATGGACTTTGATGTTATGAGCCAGATTAGAGCTATAGTGTTCTACTTAAATTGGATGGAACATGGTTAAGCAACGCTTGGCGCGGTCAGTCTATGGATGGGTGACCGCATAGTGGTATTTGAACGTCTCCGTAAAATCGTCGGTCCCGGTTGTTGTCATTAGACGGCAGTCGTTAAGCCAAGTCGGGGGCCTTTGTGCGGCTTGAAGAACTGTGACACAAGGTTGACCACTAAACACACGAAAAGAAGAAGAATTGGATGGAAAATATTGGCCTATAAGGCAGTGGAAAGATAGATGTTAAGAAAATAATTGACGAAGGGGGGGAGGCGGAACATTAGGTGAATGTTTGGATGCGTTTCAGCTGAATAAAGTTCACTGCTGGACACAAGCCTCCACAAAGATCGCCACAACGACCTGCCTCTGGTTTATAGAGTCCCTTAGTCGTCTTTTACGACATCCACGGGAGGAGATGCAGTGGTGCTATATTCTCAATCCGGACACCACACGAAATAACTATAACAATGACAAAATACATGACATGAAATTTATCTTTCAACTATCCCATTACAGAAATATAAGTATGTATCAAATTTACCTATTCCGTTGTTGTCGTAAATATAATGTAAAGAAAAATTGTAAACGCAATGTTGTCTTATCTAACTTTTATACTTCCCGCGAGCGTTGCAACTTTAAACCCAAAATTGTAATCATTAGGCTATGGATAGGTTATGGATTTACCCGTAGAATGAAACGCACCATCGACAGTTCTATAATTGTTTTTACCTTTAATGTCTTTTTACATTCTGATGCAAAAACCAGTATTAAAATCTTTATTTATTAGATACACCTATTTACATATTAATGAATTGAATCATACATATACAAATATATTACGTATTTATATATATCATATCATAGTTGATATTCGTGACATCGTCACACGGGCCTATCAGAATATCAGCGCTGGAGCATTTTGTTTGCTGTAGCACTAGCTGAGATAGGTACCAATTTTTGCCTCACGCATTCACAACTACGTGCTATATTATTTTATTTACTGTTTATATAAAATTTGCAACGTGTGTATGAATGAGGACTCAAAATAAACAAATTTTCTTTCTTCTTTCTTTATCAGTATAAGTGTTATTACCTTATCAATCAAAACATTGCCGATTGCTACAAATAGCACCAAACCCATCTCATCCCGTGGGTGTCGTAAAAGGTGACTATGGGATTAACCGGAGGATGGGCAGCTCCTTCGAGTACATTAACAGCTCAACTGCGATCGTCAACCCGCCTGCCAAGCGTGGCGATTATGGCAAAACCCCTCAATGAGCACACAATACACCTATATCGGTCGTTGTGGTGATCTTTGGGGGCGGCCTGTGTCCAGCAGTGGGCTTCATTCGGCCGAAATGTTACACGATACAGAATCCCAGATTTCGTTCTCTATAGTGACGACACCTACGTCGCCACCATATAACTACAACTTACAGCGACATCTACTTGAACATTAAGTGTCCGATGACGTCAAATAATCCTGAATCGCGTATGTAAAGAGTTCGCACAACGCTGCATAGGTATATACAGACGCCAGGCATAAGTAACACTCGGTTGGAGGTTCCCTCCTTTTCTATGCAGCCACACCACACCTTGGTTCACCAAACTGGTGACTCCAATCATGAACATCAGCGTAGCCTTCACGGTGCAGACAAGCAATCATTTTTTTATTTTCTTTTACGCTCACAGCATAAATCGTTTGAATTATCGGTCTGCTGCAGAGTAGCCGACGTGCAGTTTCTATATGTTTTTATTGTGTTAAGTTGGGTTGCTGGTTGCACTGTTTTAAAGTTCCAGTTGCCAATTGGGAAAATGTTTTATTTAGTCCGTTTGTTACAATCTTAATCTAAAAAAATAGTGTTTAATATTATGGTCTTATAAACTAAAATCAGTTCTTCTATTCTGCACACTATGAAGCATATGAAAAATATACAGAAAAATAATATTTATCGTCAGGTAACATAATAATATCAATTACACAGGACAATAACTAAATTAATATCATACCTACAATAAATTTCAATGGATAGTTTTACATATTTAAGTTACTAGTAAATCAAAGTAAAATTTTATAGAGTCAAATGTCAAACAATATTTAATAACAATGTAAAGATACACCAAAACCATAAAATATTAAATAAAGTTAAATGTCAACAACAATATTTGATAACAATGTCAAGATATACAAAAAACCATAAAATATTAAATAAAGTTAAATGTCAACAACAATATTTGATAACAATGTCAAGATATACAAAAAAAACCATAAAATATTAAATAAAGTTAAATGTCAACAACAATATTTGATAACAATGTCAAGATATACAAAAAAAACCATAAAATATTAAATAAAGTTAAATGTCAACAACAATATTTGATAACAATGTCAAGATATACAAAAAAAACCATAAAATATTAAATAAAGTTAAACGTCAACAACATTGAAATATTTGAAAAAAAAAGGTAGATACAGTATTAATTCAATATTCATTATTATTACCGTTGTCACAAAACCAATTAATTATTGAATAAATCATTTTCTTCAGTAACTTTTTCAGTCTCTTTCTAAATTGTATCATAGGTAGATCTTTAACCGAAGTAGGTAACTTATTATCGATCTTGACACACATAGCATAAGAATTTTTTTTGGTATCCATTGTGTCAATCGTCTATCTAAATGGCTTCCTAGTAGATTTTTAAGTATGTATTTTATAACTACTATTATTATCCTTATGGTGCGAAGAATGAATTGATTTTCTTTCTTACTTCAAACTAATCGATACTACTCTCCAACCATTCCCAATCCCACACTGTTAGCCAGCAATCTTGACCACACGGTTACACACATGTAGTGTTGAGTAGGACATACAAGAGGCAGTACATTTGTCCCGTACATGACACAATATTGTAAGAGCGGCTCAAAATTTTAACATGTACCACTTCAAATTTTATGTCGCGTTACTCTACTCTTCCCACGTGAACTGTAGGGAGAGAGAGAGAGAGAATGAGGCACAGGCTTTTTTTTTTGTTGGGCTTCTCGCATACATTGGTTACTTAACCGGTCATTTTCGGCGAAGCCAAAAGATGCCTCCGGCCAGGCTTAAAATTTATATTAAAAACTAAACAACTTTCGCTTAGGGCGCCCCCTGCGGGACACGGACCTCGGCGGGGATAACAAGCTATTGTTTTGGGGACAGCTGGATCGGTATTATTTATAATGTATTAGGGGACATTTAAAACTATAGGCTCGGCACGGGCCGGCGGGAGCAAGAGACGGGAGGGAGAAGTGCTAACTTGAACGGGAAGGTGACGCGGCGATAGGCCTCCGCGACGTCGATGAGGCGGGCATCCTCGGCGACGAGGGCGGTAAAACGGTCGGGTGTTTAGTGAATGAGACAACGCGAGTCTCTTTATGTGATCTAACGTGATTCTATCGTCTGGGTCGACCAGAACGTGCCTCGGGCGGCGTACTCTACTTATACGGGAGGGTTGGTAATCGGCGGCTGATACCACAAGGGGATTTGGGTGGTACAGGGCAGAATCGAGATAGCGTTTAGATGCTTGTTTCATAAATTGCCTGATGGTCGGCAAGTTAAGATCGAAATGGAGTTGATCATTTCGCATGAAGCACATGCTTCAAGAGGACGTCTTTTTATTCAACGGACATCATGGTGACTGCAAGAGACAACATGATGTTTTTATTCACTCTATTACAAATGTACTAGTACAAAGTACGAGACGCGACAGTTTTAGAAAAATAAGATTTCATGAATGTCTGTTATATACCTATTTGTTTTGCTTGTGTTGCTGTTTATGTCTGTGTATTAGGTATGTTTTAAATCGAAATCATGTTTTACAAATAAGTCGCCTGCACAATAATGTTACAGTGGCTAAGTAAAGACGTCGATACAATCGTCATTCGTCTTATTATTTTACTTTACTTAAAGCTTTGCTTTACGTCAATCACACTTTGTAACACAGGGCAGTACAAATACAGCAACAGTACATGAAATGCTCATTCTTTCAAATGTACCGCCAAGCTTCCTGACGCCTCGCCTCATTTGAAGTGGGACATTGTACTGGCTCGGTACAAAAAAGAAGCTACTCTTACAAACTCATTTTTAAATCGTCTCCTACTCAACACTACACACATGGCTGCAGCGGCCTAACAACCTTGTTCCATTACACTATTTCTACAGTTACCTTACGTTCACATAAAAAATCACCGGACTAATTTCGGTGTAGTTTTCCTCATCGAAAGGTTTTCCTTATGAGCACTCTGAGAGATTTATAGGGATTTATAAAGGATGGGTATTCATCTGTCACTATAGTGTAGATCAATGTTGCCCACAATAGACGGACACGACTCGACATTACGGTTGACGCAGGGGCTAAGCGGGTTTACATGCGATAAATATGCGAGCAAATTCAGCCCACAAGTCAGGTCGAAGGAACACTGTGGTGGTTTTAGCTGGTAGGAATCCAGCACGTTTCTGTCTTCCACGGGTCGTACGATGTGCATGAATAGAGGGGGTGACCGCTTTACATTCAACCCCTCCGAGATGTGCTTAAGGCCTGGCATCACTAGTGTGATCTTACGATAACATGGAGCCTTCGGTGCCGAAGATGACCGCTCCAGTGGTTTTCGCCGGTAGGTTCGCCCTTCCCCGGGGTGAAGGAAGTTCATGTAGAATTTCCACTGGACATCAATAAAAAAAAAGGATGTGCATGAAGATTTTGCGACTACACAAAAACCGTATTTCATTGAAACAAATGCCTAATGTTGTGTATCCTCTTTACAAAAATAAATATAAAAACATAAAAATAAAACCTGATTGTGATGTGTTTGCGGATGAATGGAAAGTGATTTTATCAGAGTGTTTGGAGTACTGTGAGAAGAATGTGTGAATGTGTGTGTAGCTGTAAAGTTCCGATATTATATTACGTAATTCAGTATTTTTATGTTTACCAAACCATTTTTATTATCGCGCCTATATTTATTTTTTGACATCACTTTATAATAATATGCAATCTACTATGTATAATTTTATTTCATTGCTATTATTGTACATACTTAGAAATTAATTATTGTAATTGGCCACGGCCGTGTAATTAATTGTATTTGAATATAGAGGTTGTGACCGCTTTTTAGTCATCCCCTCCGAGATGTGCCTAAAGGGGTGGCACCAGTGGGTGGCTCTAGATGGATATTTTTCGAGTTCCTGGTGCCTCCATACCCCTCCGCCCTTTCCCAGGGCGGAGGAAGTACATGGCGTATTTCCACCGGACCAATAAAAAATAAGAAAAAGCACAATTGTATCGAACGGTTTGTGCCATTTTTGGCGACAGTTTTTTGATCCATATTTCACTGAATTTCTTCTGCAGCATTAGTTTTTGAAGCGAAACTACATTGGGTGTTACTTAGTATAATATCAAGGACAAATTTAAGTGCAACGTTTATGTGTAACGATATGAGTGCATGCGCAAGTTTTATCAAGAAAGAACTGTCAGGCTGCCACGTGTACTGAGTTGCGTTGCACGCGATCTATTATTTACAAAAGTAGCTATAAGTAACTGTGTTTCTTGTACCTCCCCAATAAAATCAGCGCCGCAGACAAATTCAAAACCCTTTTCTGCCTAATTGTGTAAAAACTCTTCACTTTCGAACCCTGCCAATCTCCACGTGCAAAGCGTAAACACTGGCAACACCGTTGCGTTACGATTAGTTATAAATTAAAATATCTCAACCCTCCGTCCGCTGTTATTCTTGAGTGGGTATTCGCGGCACGGCCGGTCGATTCGACCTGGATAGCAAATGAGAACTCGGAATGAATGGAAATAAGTTTACTGTAGGGTTAATTGTGGATAGATATTTTCTTGTTTATATTCTTGCGGACTGTTTATTATCTGTTTTTGTTGTTGTTTTGGATAAGAAGAACGTAATTAAAATACTGCCTTTTGTACTTTCCAGTTCTTTACATAATGTGAAAAAAATGAAACAAGAATAAAATGTTATTGACGAAGACGCCTAACAATAGTTTGACTCAACTAATTTATAACTTAGTAATCCTCTAAACGTATTGTTTTAGGGATGTGCCAATTGAAAAGTCAGTTTGTTTTTCAGATCGAAGCCTGTTTATAATGTTTAAGGTTAATACAAAGAACAAATTACTTTTAAGACTCATTTTCGCTATAACGAAGCTTGAAAGGTGCTCTTGGAGGATCAGGACAGTAAGTATATATTCAAAAATACTGAGTGAGCCATTTATACTTACTTATATACTTTCATTGTAAAGGTTGAAAGGTAGACGCCGTTTTTTTTCGTTTTTAGAAGTATTAATCCATTTAGCACCCATTGCAGTAGACCTCATAATTGTAGTTTGCATTTCATGTAATAGTTTTACACCTCCGGGGACAATCAAAGACTGCATTTTTATAGTGCAGTCGTGGAGTCCCCGGTTAGTGTCCCATTACACTTTAGAATTAAATTTCTCTGAAGGGCCTCTGCGTGTTGGACCCACCCGTGTCCCCGCGTAAGTCTATCATTATTATTATCCTAAGGAATAAACACTGTCACATTCGGTTATGGTGCAGCCCAAGAGCCACCGCAATGCCGCGAACATGTATGCACACGAAACAATTTACCTAAGTCAGATGACTTAGGTAAATTATTTCGTGTGCATCTTGAGGGACGTAGTGAATAAGTTATTGTCCACTCAAATAAAGCATTCGAAACCAGTTACGTGCCCACAGAACGCATGGCCTTTTTAGCATCAACTCAGTTTGTGTAGTGTTTCATATATATCATCATATCGGCCATTTATACGTCCACCACTGAACGAAGGCCTCACCGTAGATCTCCACAACTGTGTCATCATTTAGGGGGTATATGCCAATACTCACCATGCTTAGCAGGCGGGTTGGTGAGCCGCAGAATGGCTACCGTTTCACAGAAGAATACTTTGCTCATATTATATAGAATTTGTCTGCCAGCAAAAGCTTATTTAGCGCACCGCCATTAAAGTGTTGGCATGAGGAAGCATGTGAATACAAGCCGTCCAGACTGACAGAAATTTAAAAATACAGCGATCTATAAACAACAGGCTAGCATCGAATGCATCACCCTAAACTAGTTAGCACACAAACCCTTACTAACACGTTTATTAGAGAAGAATTTTTCACTATAGCCACCCCGGACCAGCCGCGCGACCTAATCGAATGCCAGCGGATCCGGCCAATCGAGAAATATGTTTGTAAATCAATTACTATAGACGATTGGAACCGGTTTGTTTTTCTAAAGCTTACATTGACGAAATGAAAAAGAACGTTCTAGAATTTGTAAGTATTTCAAACGACGCGTGGTCTTAGCTACTGTGACATTGATTGATTTATCAACAATGAATACTTGTATAATTATGATTTATATATTATTATGAAAAGCCTGAGGTGTCCCACTGCCGGGCGAAGGCCTCCCTACCCTCATTCCACTTATCCCTGTCTATTGCTGCGAATGACCAGTCCCTTTGAAAGGGGTCCAGCTCATCCCGCCAACTCTATCTATGTCTGCCGCGTTGGCGTTTTCCATTTAGTGGGACCCACTGGGTTGTATCTTTGGCCCATTGGTCGTCTGGTATACGGCAGATGTGTCCAGCCCGGTTCCACTTAAGCGTGGCGGCGTTCCGAGTGACGTCAGGTACTTCTGTTCTAGAACGGATTACTGTATTTCTGATCCGGTCAATAAGCTTTACACCCAGTATACTCCGTTCCACTGTTCAATGGCAAACCTCGAGAGTGGATCTCTGCTAAGTTGTCAAAGACCATTTTTGATAACCATATGTGACTTGTGAGGGTGGGAAGAATGCATACGTCTGTGAGTCTCCTCTTAAGGGATAGAGGAAGTAATAATTAGTTAAACACACATCCATTAATTACGGATTATGTAAAAAAATCACAGGTCCATTTTTGGGTCCGTACAGCAATTTTTTCTTTATTTTGTTAATGTTTTTCTTCTATACTAGGTATCTGTTGCATGCCTACTGTTTTTATTTTTTTTGTATCTTATTTGTTGAGCGGGACCTCTCTTTCTTTCTATTAATAATTTATTAAAAAAGTAATGTTATAATTATGTAATACTGGTGCCAACAGACAACGTCACTAGTGAAATTACTGGCCATAATAGACTGCATAACTAATGTCTCGAGGTGATGAGAGCAGTGTAGTGCCACGCAGGACTACTCCTGGGTAGCATTACAATTGTAATGGGCAGGCGCTTACTACCAGGCGAATGGGATGATAGTCTCTGCACCATGTTGTATAAAAATGTCTCAATACAATGTCCTGTTTAAGAGAAACCTGTTTTTAGTGCATGTGAATAAGTCTACTGTAAAACCCATCTCATCCCTTGGGTGTCGTAAAAGGCGACTATGGGATTAGCCGGAGGATAGGCAGCAGTGTCCTTCGAGGACACTAACAACTCAACTGCGTGCAAAAGCGTGGCGATTATGGCAAAGCCCCCCAATGAGCACACAAGCCCCCCAATGAGCACACAACACACCCAATATCGGTCGTTGTAGTGATCTTTGGGGGAGGCCTGTGTCCAGCAGTAGACTTTATTTGGCCGCATTTCGGCATGAAAGTCATAATGCCAATATTTCGAAGTGCGCGGGGCAGAGCGCGAACCGAGCCAGGATGGTGCGCGCGGCCGGAACCGACAGCAGGCGTCGTCGACGCTCGCGGACCGTGTATATCCCCCGGCGAGGTATGTGAAAGCTTACTTGTGATGTGTTATTATAAAAGCCATGTATTAAGCGGAAAAAAACCACATTGTATTGTCAGTCAAATTCCAGTAATGTTTTTTTATTTTGTATCTCTAGCCTCCGGCGTATTTCAGCCTCAATCGTCCTATGATTAGGGTTGTTATATCGAAATTTAAAGTCCTGACAAAAAGCCTATTTTTTTTACTTTGTATATATTTTAGTTGTTTTGATTAATCTCTTATTACAAATATGGCGATCGATTTGTTACGGTTTGTCCCCGGTAGACACACTAGTCAACAACTTCGAGAACATACATACGTTCATAGTTCACAACAGATATTGGGATGGGCAAGACATAGGCATTTAACATGACGTTCGTCCTGCCCATGTTCATTTTAAGGCCCACCTGTTGGGAAACTCTGGTGAGACCGAGCATTATCCTGTACTGTTGCAGCTATTCTGCCATGACTGAAAAAGATCGAAGATATGCATACTCGCCATTGTTGTTAATGCCGAATCCTTTCCACTCCAGTAGCTTGACGGCGTCCTCAATTTCAGCAATAGAGAGTTTTGGAGAAATAACGTCCCCTATGTCACGCCTCTTTGCAGTGGAAAAACGTAAGTATAGTGGCAGATTATACTCCTCGGTCCTCTGTATAACCTGCCGCATGGATGTGATCTGTGGTACTAATTCTCGGAAACAAGCTTATTTGGGAGGCTGGAAATCATCAGATCAAGACGATTCGTGATGATTATTGAAAATTGTTTATAAATATGGCTCAGAGGGGATCATTTTATCGTTTTTGTTCGGCTGGAATAAGTTATTGTCATGCGGAATAAAAATAATTTTCAGGTAGCCCAGAAAAGTGCCTACTTCTGTCGCGCTGACACAAGTAGACACATGTTTGCGAAATGATTCCCCACTCTTTCTTTCTCCTGTGTCGTGGAACAGCTAACACATAACTACCATGTACAATCACTCCACACCAGGAACAACGACATGCTGGCTATATGAAATCAGAAATAATTGTTTTGTGCGAGAATCGAACTCGTGGCCCACCACGACCATTATACGTATGTATATGGGCTCCATTCGTATGACTTCATGTATCGAATACTTGCTGAACCCTACCTATCGATTCCGTTTGACAGCGCGTGTTAGAAATAGGTCATATAACCGGGTTATACTAAGGCTTGTTAATTTGCGTTGTGATTAGATTTGCTCGCTACGCCTATAACTCGCTTATGAGTTCGCTTGTTAGTGTACGAGCTGACTAATACAGTAGGGTTGACAACCGCGGCTCTCTGTGATCTTACGAGGCCCTGGAGCCCCCCTTCGGTGCCGAAGATGACCGCTCCAGTGATTTTAGCCGATAGGAGTCCCCTTTGCCCTTCCCCGGGGTGAAGGAAGTTCCATGTAGAAGGGACTCTAAACTAGAGGAATAGGCTGGTGCTGCAGCGACCCGAACAGCCGCCATTCTGGGTTCACTAATCCGCCTGCCAAGTGCGGTGAGTCCTGGAAAATTAACCCCAAAATGACGACACCATTGTCGAAATCTATGGAGGAGTTCCTTTGGCTGAAATTACGAATGATGAAATATACAATACCGACAAATAAGTATCCTTATTGATAAATATAATATTTTTATTAACGTACTCAAATACATACACATGCGGACTGCAAAAATATTGTCATAGTACGAACAAAGGAACGCGTTGGAAGTTTGCTAATGAGCGCCCGTTCCTTTAGGCGAAGCAAGCCCGGTTTCAGACAAAAAATAAATAAAGAAAAAAGATATAGGCAAACATTCAAAAACTTTCTTTTCCACTTTGCTATTTTAGTATATTTAAGACTGCGGCCCACATACACAAATCGGCCCGTAATCGTCCACTGTTGAACATCACTATTGGTGCAGCACGACCACACACGAGCAGACGGCACGGTTGGTGCAGTGGCTGATACAGTCGGCTGCTGCACTCCGGGTCGTGGGTTTGATTCCCACACGGAACAAATATTTGTATGATCTGGAGGTAGTTGTTCCGGGTCTGGGTGTATTGTATGTGGAATTCATGTCTGTCACGACACAGGAGAAATCCTAGTGTGGGGCAAGGTTTTCTTTAAAAAGAAAAAAAAAACTATAATGCAGTGACTGAAAGCGGTAGACAATACCAGTACAAATCTGAACCGGTACCTTTATTTAACCGCTTTACGATTTCGGTACCGAAAACACACCACAGGCATGGTGTGGGAGGGAAGGCTTGACGCCGATTGAAGATTTTTCACCTAATAATATTTTCCGCTTGCTCTTATTATTGCAATTTTGTTATTATTCCGGCTGAATTTGTACATTTTAGTTTTGATAGTCGTAATAGTCATCATCATTTCGACCGAATGAAGTCCACTGCTGGACACAGGCCTCCCCCAAAGATCACCACAACAACCGATATGGGTGTGTTGTGGGCTCAATGGGGGGCACAATCGCCAACGCTTGGCAGACGGGTTGGCGATCGCAGTTGAGTTGTTAATGTACTCGAAGGACGCTGCTGCCCATCCTCCGGCTAATCCCTTAGTCGACTTTTACGACACCCACGGCAGGAGATGGGGTGGTGGTATTCTGAGCCGGCAAATGTCGCAATAGTGTTTAGACATATACGTATATATGTTCGTATATACACCATCTAAAACTTAAAAACCGGCGTCACTATACGGGTACTTAAATAATATCGGTTAAACATTTATTAAATAAAACCTGAAATCATACCACTAAATATTTCTGTAGATTAATATAAATGTAGACTTATATTTCTGTACCGTTGTTAAAAGGGAATGACGATTACCGCTTTATAAAACTACCGATATTTTTCGGTTATTCAATCCCTGGTACAATGAGCGGTGGGGTATTGGGGGTATTGCTATAAGGACCGCGCGCGGCAGTCAGGACGCAGTATGTATTTAATAAAGCACGGGATGAGGCTGCTGTCCGAACGCGCTGAATCACCAGCAAGCGTTCCCCGCCCTGAGGCCTAGTTTACTGACCCAACAGGCGACCCAAGCGTCAGCGATTCCCTCGCTGATGACCGCACCCCATACGGCACCGTACCTTCCCGTGCCGTACAACCAACCCGCACCACAAGTGCACTCTCAGAGGGCCGCCCCTCCCTCACCCCTTCTCAAAACTGACGACCTCTCAGTTTGCCTCGGTCTTCTCAACTCTGTCGACCCGAACAGAGTCGCCCAAATGGCCGCAGCCATTAGGGCAAACCAGGGCCAATACGGCCTCATGCTAGTTCTCAGCGACTTCGCTGATGTTTCATCCGCCCTCCTCTCCTACCGCGTTCATCCGTAATGGATTCACAAAGCAGGTGCAGAATAAAACCCCGATCCCTTAAAATAGGCATCTTCAATGCCAACAGCATTAATGGCCAAAAAGACGAAATCGCCTTATTCCTCCGCGACCACCTTATTGACATTATGTTGATACAAGAGTCCTTTTTGAAACCCTCTCACAGGAACCCTAGAATTGCAAACTATGATATAGTGCGCAACGATAGGACCCACTCCCGTGGAGGAGGCACTCTTATCTACTATAAGAGATCCCTTTATTGCATGCCCCTAGATACCCCGTCCCTTTCCAATCTAGAGGCATCTGTGTGCAGAATAGGCATGACAGGTCATCAACCGATCACTATAGTGTCGGCTTACCAATCCCCCAATGCCCAAGACGATCCAATCCAATCGGATCTCGAAGCACTCTTCGATCTAGGCGACTCCGTCATAGTGGCGGGAGATCTCAATGCCAAACATGAGTCTTGGAACTGTCTCACCCACAACCACAGAGGAAGTAAATTATACTCCCTCAGTAACCTCCTCAATTTTGACATCATCGCCCCGATGTATCCCACTCACTACCCCAGCAATGTTAATCATCGCCCGGATATACTCGACATAGCACTTCTAATGAATGTCAACCTCAAGTTGCATTCCATTGAAGTACTACAAGAGCTAGACTCCGATCACCGTCCTGTGATCCTTCACCTCACCTCCCGCTTTGGCCCCACGGACACAGGGCTACCCCCTCAGACCATTGTGACGACGGACTGGAGGAAAGTTAGGCAACGCCTCAACGACCCCTCGTCCGCTCAGTTAGATAGAATTCCCGAATGCATAACGTCAGTCGCAGACACGCTAGGCGCGATCGACTCCCTCACCGGGCATGTACAGTCCGTCGTGGACGAGTGTTCACGGCGAGTTCCTGCGATGGAAGACCATCGCATGAAACTCCCTGACGATGTACGTGCACTGATGACGGAGAAGAACGCAGCCCTTAGAGCGTACTCATCTTTTCCCAGCGAACCCAATCGCCTCTTTATGCGCCACCTGCAGCGTGCTGTCAAGGAACGTATCAAGGAGTGCCGAGAGGCTAACTGGGATAAGATGTTGGGCGACTTAGAGCCAACCCACCTTGCGTTCTGGCATCTGCAACGGAAACTCAAATCCGAAACATCCAATGCTGTCCCCCCCCTCAACCGTCCCAACCAAAGGCCGGCCTTTGATGACGACGAAAAATCCGAATGCCTAGCTGACAGTCTAGAAGCGCAATGTTCCCCAAGCACTCTACCTGTAGACCAAGCTCACCTCAAAAAGGTTGACGCTGAAGTCGAAAGTAGAGCAGCTATACCGCCTGCCGAGGACCCTGACGACCCCCTCCCTCCGGTCACGGCAGACGAGGTCAGAAATCTCGTGAAAAAGATTCACCCTCGCAAAGCCCCCGGCTCTGACGGTATCACCAACAAGGTGATTAAACTCTTCCCCGAACGTCTTATCGCCTTAATGACCGTCATCTTCAATGCGGCATTAAACAATAACCTATTTCCGCATACGTGGAAACAGGCCACCGTTATCGGTATTCCCAAACCCGGTAAGCCCAAGTGCGAGCCTTCCAGCTATCGCCCCATAAGCCTTCTCAATTCTCTTGCGAAGATTTATGAGCGGATTATCTATTCCCGATTAAAGGATTATGCCGATTCCAAGAAACTCATTCCCGACGAACAGTTTGGTTTTAGAACCAAACACTCGTGTGTACAACAAGTCCACCGACTAGTTGAACACATCACGTTCGGATTCTCACGCGGCCTGATGACGGGAGTCCTCTTTTTCGATGTTGCGAAAGCATTTGACAAAGTCTGGCACAATGGCTTATTATATAAGTTGTACCAACTCGGAGTGCCTGACCGTCTCGTTCTCATCATACGAGACTTCTTGTCAAATCGCAGTTTCCGATATCGAATCACGGGCGCTCTCTCTTCCCCCCACCCCATTAGAGCCGGAGTCCCACAAGGATCCGTGCTAGCCCCATTATTGTTCACACTGTACACCAGTGACCTCCCCAAAAGACCTGCTAATACGACCCAATTAGCACTGTTCGCAGATGACACGGCCATATTCTACTCTGGTAGCAGTCCCGATAGTATAACTAAGATCCTCCAAACCACAGCCAACGTCTACGGTAAATGGTTTAGGAAATGGCGGATCGAAGTTAACCCTATCAAAAGTAAAGCCGTCCTATTTTGCAAATTAGGCGACGACCACCCACGCTTCAGGGAGATCTCGATGCTGGGCCAATCGGTTCCTTGGGAACCGCACGCCAAGTATCTTGGAGTCACCCTAGACAAAAAACTGACCTTCATTCCCCACACAAAGATGGTGCGTGCCCGCGCTGCCTTTGTGCTCGGTCGCTTTCACTATATTCTGAACGCTCGTAGTAAATTATCCCTTAGAAATAAGGTGAGAATTTACACCACATGCATTCGACCCATCATGACCTATGCCAGCCCAGTGTTCGCACACGCCGAATCATACCCACTCCGTAGATTAGAAACCCTCCAAACCCGTTTCATGCGCAAGGCCACCGGAGCGCCTCTGTACATGCGAAACGACCAACTCCATTTCGACCTTAACTTGCCGACCATCAGGCAATTTATGAAACAAGCGTCCAAACGCTATCTCGATTCTGCCCTGTCCCACCCAAATCCCCTTGTGGTATCAGCCGCCGACTACGAACCCTCCCGTATCAGTAGAGTACGCCGCCCGAGGCACGTTCTGGTCGATCCAGACGATAAAATCACGTTTGATCACATGAAGAGACTCGCGTTGTCTCGTTCACTGAACACCCGACCGTTGTACCGCCCTCGCCGCCGAGGATGCCCGCCTCACCGACGTCGCGGAGGCCTATCGCCGCGTCACCTTCCCGTTCAAGTTAGCACTTCTCCCTCCCGTCTCTTGCTCGCGCCGGCCCGTGCCGAGCCTGTAGCTTTAAATGTCCCTTAATACAATTTAAATAATACCGATCCAGCTGTCCCCAAAACAATAGCTTGATATCCCCAGCAACGCCCTAAGCCGAGGTCCGTGTCCCGCAGGGGGCGCCCTTAGCGAAAGTTGCTTAGTTTTTAATAATTAATTTAAGCCTGGCTGGAGGCCTCTTTTGGCTTCGCCAGCAAATGACCGGTTAAGCAACCACATTTCCCAGAAATGTATGCGAGAAGCCCAACAAAAAAAAAAAAAAAAAAAAGGCTGCTGTCCATTCTCCCTCCCGTCTCTTGCTCGCGCCGGCCCGTGCCGAGCCTGTAGCTTTAAATGTCCCCTAATACAATTTAAATAATACCGATCCAGCTGTCCCCAAAACAATAGCTTGATATCCCCAGCAACGGGCTTTTTTTTTTTAGAACTGCGTAAATACTACTTTCGCGGCCCATCACCTGTTGGCTCACGTATGCGCCTACCTGCACATACGGCGATATATAAAGTATCGCCGCAACTCCTGTAGCTTTAAATGTCCCCTAATACAATTTAAATAATACCGATCCAGCTGTCCCCAAAACAATAGCTTGATATCCCCAGCAACGCCCTAAGCCGAGGTCCGTGTCCCGCAGGGGGCGCCCTTAGCGAAAGTTGCTTAGTTTTTAATATTTAATTTAAGCCTGGCTGGAGGCCTCTTTTGGCTTCGCCAGCAAATGACCGGTTAAGCAACCACATTTCCCAGAAATGTATGCGAGAAGCCCAACAAAAAAAAAAAAAAAAAAGCTGCTGTCCATCTTCTTGTATCACCCCTTAGTCGCCTTTTACTACACCTGTGGAAAGCGGTGGTTTATTTTTTACCGGGAATCACACGGAAAAGGCCGTGTCCCACTGAAGGGTGAAGTTCTTTCTTTCCACTCCACTCCGTTCTTGCGATCCTGGCAACCCGTTCTCGTTCCCTCACTTGATCCTTTGTCCATCTGGAACATTAGTAGGTACAACTTCCTTACGTAGCTTAAAGTGAAATACCTTACGGAAATATGTCGCGTTTATTTCATTCTAATATGAACATATATAATACTTTATACAATACAATATAAATACTCCATATATACAACCATATACTATACTTTGTATACTTTGTTTATACAATTTAAATCTATATATATAAAAAAATAATGTTCGTTTGTTCAAAATCGCATATCTCTTAAAGTTCTATAACGGCGGATGTTTTTTATTAAATCAGGAGACTCATAATAAATTATCTATATAGCTAGTAATCCATAAGAATATAGGATGTCATAAATATATGGAAAATACACAATAAGAAGAAAGTACTAAATTGGTAAATACAACAAACATTTAAACAGACAAGTAATGTTCTTTTAATAGTTTTTAAAAAGGAACCAATGGACTAGGTACGTTTGATTGACACAGGCAGTGCATTCCATAATCGGACAGCCTGAACGGTGGAGGATTTATCACAAAATTTGGTAGAATGCACTGGCTTCTCAAGTCTAAGATTCTCCGATGATCTCAAGAATCTCGAATGTGCGTCATTAAGGAACTTAAAATGTTATTAAGGTAAAATGGGGGTTGGTTGTAGGATTAAACAGAGCAGGAAATTATATGAGAATTCCGGCGAAGAGGAATCGGAAGCCACTTGAATTTTGTACGAAATTCTGAAACATGATCATATTTGCGTAAACCTAATTGAACATAAATTAAATACAAAAGTTTTGGAGTCGCTCAAGTTTATCTAATTGTGCCTCAGTAAGATCGAGATAACTGGCAGCAGCATAATCAAGTATATGCAGTAGAAGGGATTGAGCAAGCGCAGTTTTAGTAGTAGTTAGGAGAAAATTGCGTATTCTCCTTAAGGAGCTTGCTGCTGCAAATAATTTCCGACTATAAAATATTATATTATGAAAATTAAAAAGAATATATAATGAATGAAATAAACGCGATATATTTCCGTAAGCTATTTCTGTTTAATGGATGCTATTCGCGTGGACTTCAGAAAATATTCCTTAACACACCCACATATAATCAACGAACAACATTAATCTGTCTAATCACTCAAAAGGCTGGCTTGATAAAAAGAAAACTTGAGGTTTCGTGGGTCACCCGACAGAAGCGAAGCTTCTTACATATTATATGTTAAATCGAATTTATCACAGCAATCATGAAAATGAAATATTCTAAAAGGAATGTTTTTTAATTAATATAATTTAATATCGATTTACTAAGAAAAAATATGCGCAGCCTAACCAATGAGATGCGTTGCGTCATTCGTGTTCGCTCGTTTCACATTTTGCTTGTTA
This sequence comes from Diloba caeruleocephala, assembly GCA_947459985.1. NCBI lineage: Eukaryota > Metazoa > Arthropoda > Insecta > Lepidoptera > Noctuidae > Diloba > Diloba caeruleocephala. The sequence goes on from OX381632.1 coordinate 7,058,919, forward strand.
AATCCCCAATCAATCCCACTGTCATTTTTGGGGGAATTTGCCAGTATTCACCAGTAAGCATTGCACGCATGGGTTGGTGAGCGCAGTATGGCTACTGTTCCACAGAATGGACGCCGCAGCCCATCCCTCTGGTTTAAAGTCCCTTAGTAGCCTTTCACAATATCCACGGGAGGAGATGGAGTAGTGCTATATTATTAATCCGGGCACTCGTAGAGTTAACTTTACTGTACACAATTGGCAGTCTTAATGCAGTGAGTGAAGTGTTCCTCGAACTTCATCAATCTGACCTGCAGACTTAGCGAAACTAAATAAGACATAATGTCACGTGTCTATTTGTCTGTCTTAAACAATTACATTTTACGAATAGACGCGCCATACACGAACATTATTGCACTACAAAACAAGGCGCCGACCGCCATTAGACCGCGTAATAACAAATAAAACAAAATACTTATTCTTTATTTACGATATCGATTTAGGTTAAGTATGTATTTATTTATGAAATAAAACGACTTTTTCTCTGACAAAAGCAGCATACTTCGTGCATCGTCTATAAAGACAGGATGGTATAATTTTTTCGCAATATGTTACTGAATTACGCTTATAACTCACGTGGAGCCACGACACCGGTCGGTGCGCGATTAAGTGAACTCCGGGCAATTACCTTGCTTTCATGTGACCCATCGCATCATGCCTGCGCTCTAGGCGACGCATGAACACTTATAAAAACTTCTTAGGTATTAAAGCGTTATTTCATATTGTTAGTCGAAAGCATAAGGCAACATTATGTCACACAAGCTTCTACAAAATTCCGCAGGGAAATTGACTGTCTACGCCATGTACCGCCGTTCCGAGACAGATGGGCCTTCGATCACCAACCACCTATTAGTGGTAGGTGTCTTAAGAGGCCGGCTAGTTAGGTACCACACCAGTGCCAGATATTCGCCGCTAAGCAGTAGTGTTTAAAGTTTAGACATTACTGTGGTCCGGTTAAGGGACACTGTAGCTAGTGTTACTGGGCATATGAGACTAAGTAACTTTACGCTCACCTCGAGACGTAGCTGTGCGCAGTGTGATGCCTCACAGGACTTGTCCTGGGTATGATTATAATTGTTATGGGCAGGCATGTCGCTTACCATCAAGCGAATGACTTGCTCGTCTCGTCACCCAGTTGGATAGTAAAAAATAAAGTATAGCATGCCCTACGCGCTAATTATGAGAATTACCTGCCTTTTTTGGAAACTGCGTAGGTCTTGACCGACGCAGTTGCCGAAAAGGACAAAGACAAAGATTTTTTTATTTTGTGAAGCATAGGTCGGGTTGATGGTAATTACATAATTTTAAGTATCTCTATGTTCTGCCGTGAGGCGTCATCATTTCGGCCGAATGAAGTCCACTGCTAGACACAGGCCTCCTCCAAAGATCACAATGACCGATATGGTTGTGTTGTGGGCTCATTGGGGGGGTTTTGCCATAATCGCCACGCTTGGCAGACGGGTTGGCGATCGCAGTTGATTTGTTAATGTACTCGAAGGACGCTGCTGCCCATCCTCCGGCTAATCCCTTAGTCGACTTTTACGACACCCACGGGAGGAAATGGGGTGGTATTCTGAGCCGGCACCGCACGGAAATACGTGAGGCGTACAAAATATAGAAAAAAAACATCATGTTCATTTTCATATACGTACACATATTAATTATACTCGCATCCGTCATTATTACCAATGAAAGTACAAAGTTTATAGTGTAAGGACTTTAGATGGAGGAACCATTATTTTTCCTGTATTGTGGGTAGTTTACTGACATACATGTTACATGCACAAACAACCAGACCCAGAACAACTATCTGCCATCTGAACTTTGACGGCACGGTTGGTGCAGTGGCTGATATAGTGGGCTGCTGCGCACCAGGTCGCGAGTTCAATTCCCGCACTGAACAAATATTTGTAGGATCTGCACAGTTGTTCCGGGTCTGGGTGTATTGAGTGTGGATTTTTTTAGTGTAAACGCACCAACGACAAAGGAGAGTCCTAGTTCGTGCACTCGTCTCACATAAACACATTAAACAAACAACTTCGGTAATTAAATTTAGCGAAATATCCACCTCAGTACACCGCTCCACTAAATCGTGCACCTATTGTGTACAAACAAATTGAGCAGTCAGTGAGACTTGCGCCCCGGGTTGTTATTGGTGGACGGTGTTATCTAAAAGTGATCAAACTAAATATACCACAAGTTTTGTTTGTATTTATATATCATTCAAGTTTAAAAGTTGTGGTATGACAAACGTATGCTCTGCGCATATATAATCTATACAAATAAATAAAATTGAAGTGTCTGTTTGTAATGTCAAAATAACAGCTTTTTACTAAATGCATATGAAAGTATATACGGTACTTACAACAAAATAACAGTTTTTATTTTTTTTGTCTGTCTGTCTGTCTGTCTGTTTGTTCCGGGTAATCTCCGAAACGGCTGGACCGATTTTGACGGGACTTTCACTGTCGGATAGCTGATATTATAAGGAATAATTTAGGCTACTTTTATTTTAGAAAAATAATTAGGGTTCCGCGCAAAAAATATAAATCCCTTGAAATCCACTATATATATTCTATGTCAAATTACTCTAAATGCCTTTTAAATTAAACGCGGGTGAAACCGCGGGTCCCAGCTAGTTTGTAATAGAATAAATGGAACAAATGCGGCATATTTCCCAAAAGTTGTTTCGATTCAACTAATGCAAGTAAATTTTAAATTTCAGATTAAACTGACTTTAAAAAAAGTACAGCCTGTCTTCATAAAAATTAACCTAAGTAATTTTTAAACTTTCGCGAATTGAATTCATGATTTTAAGTTAATTTCGGGTCTATTCGCGCACAGATTAATATTTTAACTAACCTCAACGTTTCGATCAAGTTGCATTGACCGTGCGAACGAGTAGACTGTCTACTCGTGACCTCGATATTATTTTAAAATCATGACTTAACCTTTTTTTTTATTGGTGCCCAGTGGAAATTCTTCATGAACTTCCTTCGCCTCGGGGAAGGGCAAAGGGGTATGCCGGACTCCTACCGGCTAAAACCACTGGAGCGGTCATCTTCGGCACCTAAGGGTGGCTCCAGGTCCTCGTATGATCACACTAGAGCCGCCGACTGGGACCACGCCTATAGGCACATCCCTGAGAGAGTGACTGTAAAGCGGTCACCCCCTCGGGGATCATGACTTAACCTAAGTGCCTTCAAAACCTAAATTCTTTCACACAAAGTATTTTATTCTTTATGAACTCGGTTTTGCTTTTTTAGAAGTAAAATTATTGGTTCAATTTCGGCTGTCATCCATTGAAGGGGTCCTCGTCTTTATCTCGAAAGATCTGAACAGATCTTCACCAAATTTAAATGGGACTACACTCGAGATATAGTCTATTCAACAAAAAATAATAATTAAAATCGGTTCATAATCACCGATGACATCGCGTAAAAAACACACAAAAAATATGATATAATATGGCAAAAAAATATGATATTCCTAACTTTCAAAAGAGATTTAAAAATAAAATGTTCCTGTTAAAAATTAGATATCTAATCTAACGGCCGAATGAAGTCCACTGCTGGACACAGGCCTCCCCCAAAGATCACCACAACGACCCATATGGATGTGATGTGGACTCATTGGGGGGTTTTTCCATAATCGCCACGCTTGGCAGGCGGGTTGGCGATCGCAGTTGAGTTGTTAATGTACTCGAAGGACGCTGCTGCCCATCCTCCGGCCAATCCCTTAGTCGACTTTTACGACACCCACGGGGGGAGATGGGGTGGTGGCATTCTGAGCCGGCACCACACGGCAAATTAGATATAGTTACTAGATAAATAAACTCATCTCCTCCCATAAGTATCGTAAAAGGCGACTAAGGGAATCTAAACCAGAGAGATGGGCAGCAGCGTCCCTTCTGTGGAGCTGTAGCCATACTGCTCTCACTAGCCCGCCTGCCAAGCGTGGTGAGTACCTGAGTACAAGAAAATTCCCCCCAAAATGACGGCACTGTTGGTGCAGTGGCTGATACAGTCGGCTGCTGCACTCCGAGTCGTGGGTTCGATTCCCGCACGGAACAAATATTTGTACGACCTGCAGGTATTTGTTCCGGGTCTGGGTGTATAGTGTGTGGAATTTATGTCTGTAAACGCACCCACGACACAGGAGAAATCCTAGTGTGAAGCAACGTTTTTTTAAAAAACAAACAATAAAAACAAAATTGTGGAAATGGATGGGTGAACGCATAGTGGTATTTGAATAAATGAACAAATTCCTCACCCATAGATTTCCACAATATCTGATCTGGCATACTTGGCAGGTGGATTGGCGATCGCAGTTGAGCTGTAAATGTACTCGAAGAACGGCGTTGCCCATCCTCTGGCTAATCCTACAATCGCCTTTACGACACCCACGGCATAAGATGGGGTGGTGCAATTATTGGGCATCACCACACGATAAGTGTACCATGAAAATAGAAATATGGACTTTTTGGAAAGAGTATCCATGGACTTTCTTGCCGGCTCTTCTCTATAGGACCGATATCAACGAAGCTTTGGCGACTCAAGGCCATGGAATGCCTTCTGTACCTGTGTGTACTTACTTGCTTACTTTAGTGTGATAAATTCACTGGCTATTCCTATCCTTCACTTGGAAGACAACTACTCAACGTATAGTTGTTATAGTCGGGGTAATAATTTTAGTGCCGCCCCAGCCGAGCCCTCAGCATAGAACTCTACCACCACTATATCTCAAATGATTCTACAATCCAAACACAATACCGTTATTCAGGAGTCGGTTAATAAAACATCTCTCCCCTATATTTTTATAATAATAAACCCTTAATGAAAAACCGCTTCAGTGGTCACATATAATTCTAAACTGAACAATACAATGAACAGTAAGGGGATAGGCAGGGATAATAAAAAATGAGTGGCGAGACAAACGGCCTGATTCGTTCTTTGTTATCGCAATGAATTTGATTTTAGTCACAATAAATTTGACGAGTGTTTTTGCGTGTGACAATTTTGTCACAATTGTCATGACGTAGACGATTTTGATTGACAATTATTATAAAATTATCTTCAAAAATATGTGTGCATTTTTTTGCAGCTATGAATAGTAAGGTAAGGTCAATACGACATGTGGAGGGCCTCGGGGGTCACGGGCGCGCAGATTGGGGAGTCTGCGTGCTCATACCGAGACTGAGAGATGAGAGATGACCCCCGGGAAGACGGTGGCGTGCACGTGGTCACGTGTCGCCGTGTGCGCAGCACAGCGCACAACGAGACTTGGGGGGATCCTTTACAATCCTCCCCGAGAAGTGCCTGGGGCGCGGCCTTTTTACAGCCGCTTGCCCTCCGCTAGAGGGGGTGACCACTTTACAGTCATCCCCTCTGAGATGTGCATAAAGGTGTGGCACCAATGGGCGGCTCTAGTGTGATCTTACGAGGACCTGGAGCCCCCCTTCGATGCCGAAGATGACTGCTACAGTGGTTTTAGCCGGTAGGAGTCCGGCATACCCCTTCGCCCTTCCCCGGGGTGGAGGAAGTTCCATGTAGAATTTCCACTGGACCGCATAATAAAACAAAGTACTGTAATTTTATTTACAGTATAGATTCTACGCATGGAATGACGTTTGTTCTCACAGTTGTACTATAATTTGCGCATAAGCCTCATATATACACACGAATGCATTTCTTCCGCAATATGTTGCAAGAATTAGATATAAGAATGACATCTAGATGCGACCAGCCGCGACACTGGTCGGTGCGCGACTAAGTGAACTCCGGGCCATTACCTTGCTTTCATGAGACCATCATAGAGCGCGGGCAACCCATCTACACTTATAAAAACATCTTAGAGTTAACCATTATTTATTTTAGTCATACATCATAATGAAATCAATGTCACATTTTACAGAATTCTGAAGTTAAGACGAAGAAAAAGTCTTAACGTTTTACTATTAAGCACTTAAAGTCCAGATTCCCGACAACTCTTTAAAACTACATTGATCTTGGAATTTGTCTCTGTCAATGTCGTCTGCAATTCTAGACTAGAAACAGTTCAGACTTAGATTGAAGATTCAGTCTGCTGATGTGAACTTAATGATATCATAAGTAGGTTAGGAGGAATATCATCATTTTTTTTTTTTTTTAGAATCTCTTTATATCTTTTATGTTATAATAAAGCACTTTTAAACGTATTACATCGCATATATTATAGATTTTTGTTTTTCCTAACGTTTCGAACATTACAGCATTCGTGGTCGCAGAAGAACCAAGGTGATGCGTCGTTACAGATTTCAACAAATTAATAATTTTATCTACAATACAATATTTTTATTTTTGGCTCCGCGCAGGTTGTTTAAACTTTATTGTATATCTTATCTGTACATTATCTGTAGTTACCTGTGTGAGTCCAAAATAAAACTGTTTTCTTTCTTTCTTTCTAATTCTATTCAAAAAATATTTCGTTGCACGCTGTAATCACTCACAGTCTCTAGATGTTTTTCAGTGCGATGCTTTATTTTAATCAAAATTGTATATTTAGCAGTTCCTTTTTAAAGAATATAACGGCCCACTTGTTCTGTTTATATTTTTAATCTATACAAACAAAAATAGAATTGAAGTGTCTGTTTGTAATGTCAAAATAACAGCTTTTTACTAAATGCATATGAAAGTATATACGGTACATATAACAACAAAACATTTTTTTTTTGTGTCTGTTTGTTCCGGTTAATCTCCGAAACGGCTGGACCGATTTTGACGGGATTTTCACTGGCAGATAGTTGATGTTATAAGGACTTTTATTTTAGAAAAATAATTAGTGTACCGCGCAAAAAATAAAACCCTTGAAATCCAATATATATATATATTATGACAAGTCTATGTCGAAGTGCTCCAAATTTATTTTAAATGGTTATTTGAACTGGTCCCAGCTAGTATTGAATATTATTTATATCCCAACTCGTGTTAAGCGACGACGAGGTCGGCGATGGTGCACCACTGCCTAGAACCCGTTTACTTTCGACTAAGATTCCCAGGTTATAACGGTCGGGAAACCCAGACTCTGGCAAGGAGTTTCACTACTTAGCGGTACGCACGGAAAACGTGAAGCAAAACGTTTTGTGGGTATGGGTGGCACATCCAACATATTATCAAGGTGGTGCAATGCTGTTCGTCTGGTTGTCCGATGGTGGAATGGACTTGGGGGAATTAAAACGTGCAATTCTACACATTTGCCGAAAGAAAGATAAGCTTGCAACTCTGTGTCTGTGTTTGAAGCATAAAGCCTTGCCTGACAGACAGTTAGTATTGTTCTTGTTTTATATATATAATTATTCTGTACGTGTGTATGTCACTGAACTCCTGCTAAACGGCTGGACCGATATTGGTGATTTTTTATGTATGTTTGAGTGGGTCCCTGAATGGTTTAGATTCACAACTGGATTGAAGGTGACGCTGCAACCGAGTTTGCATGCAGGTTTGTGAAGCTGGGGTGGGCAGCTAATATTAGAAATGATGACACAGAAAAGATAAAATTGACAAAACGTCGTCTAGAGAACGAAAACCCCGGGAATGCAATTTTGGTGGTAACATTTTCTAACGTGTTACTGGGGAGTTTGCTGCCGTTTCTTTTCTCCTCTCCCTTAGCTTAAACACTAGGAAGCGGTGAAGGTTTATCCATATAACCCATGTTCTGTCCTATATTGACGTTCAAAAATAACTATTTTTCGTCTATTTTGAATAAAATATGTAGTATTTTTTTATTATTATTCAAATATTTGTTTCGGGCGAGGTTCGAACCTGCGACACGTAGCGCAGAAAGCAAATTGCTTAGCCATTGCGCCAATCATGCTTTGCCAACTTGACAAAGGGAAGAATATTTGTAGCAAACATAGTTTCTTTGCAGTCGATCTAAACCTTGCATGACCCTGCAGAGATAGAAAGCTTGGAATTATTCATGTTTCTAGTCTAGTATGTAAATTTAGGATAAGCCTTAGATATGAAAACTGATAAGTTATGTGTAATATAAACTTGGTAAACCTACGACATCAAGGTTTTTATGTAAGTTTCGCACGTAATACACATTGGAGCTCGAAATTTAATATTTCTACTATCCCACATAAGAATTGGTTGGCGTCATCATCATCATAATTATCTGAAAACTTTTTCAAGGTGAATCAGTCCACCGGTCTCTACCCGAATCAGTAGAAAACGGTCTATGTAGGAGTCAGGCATTCCCCTTCGCCCTTCCCTGGGGCAGAAGAAGCACGTACAATGATGTATTTAGACCGGTTGAATCTAAATAAAAAAGGCTCGAGTAATAGGTCACATGTCAATTCCGTATGATTTTGACGTTTTAATTCCCGGGCGATCGTACAATTTGTATCTTGGTTATGGGGCTCTGAGCGCTTTTACCGCGCAAAAAAATGTGAGCCCATGAAATCAAATATATATACTCTATGTCAAGTGTTTATGGCGAAGTAATCTAAATTACAATAACTCCGCGGGTCCCTTGGTGATGTCTATAAAAATATATAACAAGCTACCAGATGTCATAAAAACTGAAAACAAATTTAATATTTTTGTATTTAAATTAAAAAAATATTTGCTTAGCAAAAGCTACTATAGCGTAAAAGAATTCATCGACGATACATTTTAATTTCGATTTATTATTACTCGTAATACTCTTCCTCTCTCCTAATTAACGATGCTGTGCCCAACAGGGTCATAGTTGGTCTATAGATATAAACCTACCATCTGTTTTTTTTTTAATAATTTACTTATGGAATGCAGTAAAGAATTGAATTTAAATTATATATAAATAATCCAATTTATTTTAAATTAAACGGCGGGTGAAACCGCGGGTCCCAGCTAGTGCTAATACAAAATTTTACAAAATTAAAGAAAGCTATTTACACGCCAACTTGTAACCGTACAATCTTCGCATCAAAATACATTTCGTAATACTTTAAATCTTAGTTAATCAAACATTTTGATTGCCGAAACTTCTAAGATTACAAATTAAAAACAGACGCGACTCAAAGTTAAAGAAATACGATCGAACCTCTTTCATTTAATATAATTACAATGAAAGATATCTTTTGCCTAATCTTTTAATGTATTTTCTGCAAATATTTTAATTACAAAGACGTTATATTATTTAAATAAGATTAGTTTAAAGCTTTTATATATTTATTATTTATTACTTTGACAAAATGGCATAGCCTTGGATAGCTATGTAACTTAGTGAATATCTGAGATGGTAGCAGAGTGGAAAGGATGTAGAATGCAGAGGACGGGGTATAAAGGCGAATGTTTTTACCTTTATGACAGGTATAAGCCTCCATGTAGAATACAAGACAGAAAAAATTGAAAGTTGGTACTAATGTAAATACACTGTATCAAAGGGTACCAGCGCCTTCTAGCTTCTAGCGATATATTAGTTGGGATGCTGTTACAGAGACGGCACGGTTGGTGCAGTGGCTGATACAGTTGGCTGCTGCGCTCCGGGTCGTGGGTTCGATTCCCGCACGGAACAAATATTTGTATGATCTGCAGGTAGTTGTTCCGGGTCTGGGTGTATTGCGTGTGGAATTAATGTCTGTAAACGCACCCACGACACAAGAGAAATACTAGTGTGGGGCAACGATAAAAAAATATATGTAAAATTACAATGTGAGGATAAGGCAAAAAGACACGCGCAGATTAAGATAAGTGAAGTTTGAGTGTGCGTGAGTGAGTAGGTGAACCTAGGTAAGGTGTATTGGTTCACCAATACACCTTACCTAGGTTAGTTAGCCGCCGTGATAGTCGCCTTGATATGGTGGAACACTTGCCTTCCATACAGAAGAGGCTGAGTTCGATCCCGGCTCGCACCTCTGACTTTTCGGATTCATGTGCGGATCAGTATTTGATTATCACTTGCGTCAACAGTGAAGGAAACATCGTGAAGAAGCCTTGCACACCTGGGAGGGCTCCAAAATATTCTCAGTGCTTTTTGTTCTTGTGTTTGTTCCGCCAACCCACACTGTGCCAGCGTGGAGCACTAACCTTTCTCATCGTGAGAAAAAGCCCGTGCCCAGCAGTGGGACAGTAATGGGCTGATTATGTATGTATTTCAAATCACTAATAGTAGTAACTAATTATTTTTAAGTAGTGTTTACTGGGACTTTACAGAGCACTAACAAGTCACCCAACGAACGGTGTCATATCCGACACCGTTCAAATCAATCATTTCAGGCAAAAGACGTCCGCGGCTGGACAAATGCCTTTTTTATTTTTTTATGATCCGGTGGTAATACGTCATGTACTTCCTCCGCCCCGGGAAAGGGCAGAGGGGTATGCCGGGACTCCAACCGGCTAAAACCACCGGAGTGGTCATCTTCGGCACCGAAAGGAGGCTCCAGGAACTCGAATAATCTCCATGTAGAGCCACCCATTGGTGCCACGCCTTTAGGCAAATCTCGGAGGGGATGTAAAGCGGTCACCCTTTCAAGCGGAGAGAAGGTGACTGTAAAAAGACCACCTCCGCAGGCACTTCTCGGGGGGATTGTAAAGGATTCCCCCGAAGCCTCACTATGTGCTATGCTGCGCACAGAGGTACGTGACCACATGCACGCCGCTGTCTTCCCGGGGGTTGGACAAACGCCTGCCCCATAAACGACGGGTTACATGCTGTGTCATCGTTTTAGGGGGAATTTTCCATGCTTGTTAGACTGGTTAGTGAACGCAGAATGGCTGCTGTTCCACAGAAGGGACACTGCTGCCCATCCCTCTGGTTTCGAGTCCTTTAGTATCTTGATATCCTTCTTCGAGTAACTATTCTGATGCCTTATTTTTATTGGTCGATACACGCATTTGTGGTGGGAGAGATTTCTAAAAACGCACAAAAGGCTCGCATGTCGAAAACCATTTATCATTTTTTTCTTTTTAAAATAATACGTTGCCCCACACTAGGATTTCTCCTGTGTCGTCGTATTTATTCGACTGCAGATTGTACGAAATCCCGCAAAGTATGGCAACAATGCCAGTAGCTTCGAGTGTGTCTCCGCATGTGTATAAACCGGGTTATCGGTTAATTACAATGAGCCATAAGGTCTGATAGAAAAAACGTAAACTTTTCGTTTAAATTTCACTTCAAATTAGATCAAAAGTGAACTAACCAGATGTGATCTGCGAAGTCCTAAACCGTCTCACAAGGTGCTACACAACACTCGAACCGTCGCCTTTCGCAGCCAGTAAGCATGATATTGCGAATGGACTTATCCTATGGCTGCTACTATCTATACACAGTCCCCTGCCACAGTAATTCATGCATGTTTAACCCGTCGCTCGCCAGTCGTCTAGACGTAAATATGTTTTATAGTTATCGGCGAGGACGCCTACCAATTGCGAAAGTGACTTAAACGTAAATGGGTTTGGGCGACGCGTAAATGTTTTGGTATATTTTGCATTTAAATTATCGCATATGGTTCAGACATTATTGGACGAGATACAGGCCTCTTCATATACAGAGAAGTGAAGAGAAGAGCATTTATCATCAAGCTTGCTCTCTGCGTGTTATCGATTACAGACAATTACATTCAGGTTTTCTCACGATGTTTTCCTTCACCGTTAAATCAGTGGCCTCTCAGGTTACTAAGAAAGTACATATGACATTGATAGATATACTTACGATATCAGGTTTGTACTGCAATGGGCTCCCTTTAATCATTGATGATTTTTTATTAAGTCTTTTTTCTCTAGCTTTGTGGTACCGCCCACGAATAGCACAAACCTATCTCATCCCGCGGGTATCGTAAAAGGCTATTATGGGATTAGCCAGAGGATGGGCAGCAGTTCCTTCAAGTACATTAACAACTCAACTGCGATCGCCAATCCGCCTGCCAAGTGTAGCGAATATGGCAAAAACCCGTCAATGAGCAGACAACACACCCAAACGGGTCGTTGTGGCGTTGTCTCGTTCATCTCGGCAGTGGATTTATTTATCTGAAGTGATGAATATTTATAATTAAAATAATTAATCTTTATCGAACAATCCATCTTTCGTAAGAGGGCTCAATAAACCGATATTTAGCGTTACTAAACATCGGGTTCCCACTAGAGAGACCCAGATGCATCGCAGTAATATTAATCTCTCAGAAAAGCAATATTTCATAGTTTATTGATAGTGACACCTTCAATACTGGTTAGATTTTAATTTACTAGAGATATAAGATTCTCTTGTAAGTTTGTAAGGATAAGGGCTAGGGCAGTCAAGCGTTTTATTTATTGAATTAATTAACAGAGTATAAATAGGTCATAGCAGACACTTTTACACGTCATATTGAAACAACGGAGGGCATTTCACTACATGACAACCTCTGAGAAAAAATGCCTTAAGACATACAAGCAAATGTCCTTTTTTAAAATGTTGTGTATATTTTAACAACATCAATGAATACATTGTGTTGTTATGGCAATCCATACGTGAGAGTAGTGTAGATATAGGCAATCTGTAACTAACGTGCACGCCGAAAGCCTATACTATATAGGCAAAGAATAGGCCACCGCTCTCCACCCATGAGCTACAAGGGGCTGATGAAGAGGATCAAGAGGATGGGCAGCAGCATCCTCCCTTGTGCTAATAACAACATACTGCAGTCACAAATCCGCCTGCAAAAGAGTGGTGATTATGGCAAGGGATAATGAGCGCTTATTGTAGGCCCATGTATCATTGGGAGGCCAATGATTCATTAGGAGGCCCATGTTTCATACGAAGGCACCCCATTTATTATTGGGAGACTCGTGTATCATTGAGAGGCCCATGTTTCATCGAGAGGCCCATGTTCCATCGAGATGCCCATGTATCATTGAGAGGCCGATGTATCACTGAGTGACCCATTCATCACTGAGAGACCCATGCATCACCCAGAGGCACATGTATTATTAAGCGGCCTATGTATCATTGGTAGGCCCATGTTTCATTAGGAGGCCCATGTATTATTGGGAGGCCCATGTATTATTGGGAGGCCCATGTATCATTGGTAGGCCCATTTTTTATTAGGAGGCCCATGTATTATTGGGAGGCCCATGTATTATTGGGAGGCACATGTATTATTGGGAGGCCCATGTATTATCGGGAGGCCCATGTATTATTGGGAGGCCCATGTATTATTGGGAGGCCCATGTATTATTGGGAGGCCCATGTATTATTGGGAGGCCCATTTATTATTGGGACGCCCATGTATTATTGGGAGGCCCATGTATTATTGGGAGGCCCATGTATTATTGGGAGGCCCATGTATTATTGGGAGGCCCATTTATTATTGGGAGGCCCATGTATCATTGAGAGGCCCATGTATCGTTGAGAGGCCCATGTATCGTTGAGAGGCCCATGTATCGTTGAGAGGCCCATGTATCGTTGAGAGGCTCATGTATCGTTGAGAGGCCCATGTATCATCGAGAGGCCCATGTATCATTGAGAGGCCCATGTATCATTGTGAGGCCCATGTTTCATAAGGAGGCCTATTTATCATTGAGAGGCCCATGTATCGTTGAGAGGCCCATGTATTATTGAGAGGCCCATGTATCATTGTGACGCCCATGTTTCATAAGGAGGCCTATTTATCATTGAGAGGCCCATGTATCATTGAGAGGCCCATGTATCGTTGAGAGGCCTATGTATCATTGGTAGGCCTATGTTTCATTAGGAGGCCCATGTATCATTGAGAGACCCATGTTTCCTTAGGAGGCCTGTGTATCATCGGGAGGCCCATGTATCACCGAGAGGCTCATTTATCATTGGGAGGCCCCATGTCCAGCAGTAGACGTGCCCGAGCTGATGTGTTTTGTTGTATTTATACTTTGCTGTGCAAACTCATCGTCTTAAATATTAAAGGATTATTCTCCCTACTTTATAAAACTCCATTAAGCCAGTCTTCTATGACGTGAGCAAAATTCAAAGTGCGAATTGAAAGCACATTTACTTAAAATTCATTGCATTCTCTATAGGTATTTAGGGACGTGCATCACGCACTGACTCTAAGACGTTACTAATTATAAACGCTGTAAAAGTTGTAGTTGGAGAAAATAACTTGTTTGCAGTCCAGTGTTAAGGTACTTTCTAGCACTTTTCAGTTGTACGTGAACAGAATTCCAAATTACCATACATTCGTGAGGTTATGTGGCAAAATGGTAATATTGACACTCGTTGACGGTTTAAAAGCTGCTTTTATCGGCGGCATCTTGAATACGAATGATGTAATGGACCGAAGTGGCAATGGGCGGGGCACATAGCTCGTTGGGGAAAAAAGTTCTCGAGTGGAGACCACGCACCGGAAAACGAAGCCTGGGAAGTCCTCCAACGAGATGGACAGACGACCTGGTGAAGGTCGCTGGGAGTCGTTGGATGAGGGCGGCATTAACCGCTCGGTGTGAAAATCTAAGGGGGAGGACTTTTTTCAGCAGTGGACGTCATGTGGATGATGTGATTATGATGATGATAAATGGACGTTTATTTAGGGCTACGTCAGTTACAAAGGTAGCGGATGCGAATCATGGTACACTGTAGTACATTCTTAGTTATTCTAATACAACACAGACTTAAGCTGACGGAAACTATTGTGGGGACCTGGATTTGAGGTTTGAAATCATCGTCAGTGAGCAAGCATGGTGATTAATGCTCGATCCTTCTTTGTATCAGAACTTGCCCAACAGTGGGAAAGTCCAAAGCTGCTTTTCTGTTTTTCTTAAGTGATGTTCTCAAGACGCCAGAAAGCCAAGCAACTCGCCACTGGGCTAAACGTGCGTATCTATTAATTTTATTGATAGCTATTGTTGTATAACGGGCGCAATTAATTATCAATCTAATCCAAAATCTTCAGATTCAAGATTTAGAACTTCGACTTCACACTTAACACAAAAACATACAAATCCTCAATCCCACATTTAAAGATTGTGGATTAGATTATTATTAATTTCGGCCGTTAGAGTCGTGTCATTTTTGTTTGATATGTGAAATATTTTCAGCATCATTATGACTGCCATCCTTCGACTGCAAGGATTCATTTCAATTCCTTACTTATAATAATAAGATACAAAACATCATCCAAATTTATTTACGATTAGTGAAGTGAAATATTTATCGATATAATCCTTAGATAATATGCGGTGGCACGCACTGCCGCGGGATTAGAACGGGTCGCGAAAACGGGATTCAGCTATCTTGCGAGACAAATTAGTGTTTGTCAGGGGACAGTTGGATTCGTGTTTAATTTGGGAATTAGTCTGTCATTTGTTTATTTCCGTGGTTAGGGGGAGTCCAATTGTGTTGGCGTTTTGTTGGTCACGCAATATCTAATCGGTTTAAGTGATTTTCGATAAGACAGCCTCTATTTTTGGCAAGTGTTTACGATACGATTTTCTCAAGTAAGTCTCACAAGTTTGATGTCCGAACTGTAAGCAATCCCAACTTTTTGGTGTTTACTACAGAATTGCTGGGCTTATCATGAAGTATGTAATCATAATTTATATACAATAAGTAAACTTATATACTACTAGTAAACTATATACATAAACTTATTTTTAGTTTAAATATTTATTAACATACCTATATATTCCATTTAAAAAAATCATATATCGTTTTTTCAGAAATATATATAAAGCGACAAGCAACTTTACTCTTTAATTATTGCAAAAAATATGTGGAAATTACAAATTGTTTTAAAATTTTCAGGGATTGCGTATTCCTTTTTAAGCGCGACGTACTGATTTTCCTCTTAAAATAAATTTTACAAGTAAATTTCCCCCTGTGAATTTATTTTTATTGATTTACCAAGTTTAGTCTAGTCAACCTAAGTGACATAAGACCTGACTCAAGTCAGCATGTCACTTGAGGGATATAGATATCTTAGGATGGAGACCCGTAATGAGTTAAATAGTGGCGCACAAGGACGATGCCGCTGTCCATTCTCTTTTATAATCTCAAACTTCTCCATTGACTGCACCCACGAGAAGCCAGATGGCGTCCCCTATGCCAAAACCACACGGCACCCTCATCTAGAGAGAATCAGACAGTATATAGGTACATTATCAAACATTTCTTTTGCGTAGTTGTAGTGGCCAACCTTGTGTCAGAGTTGTTCAAGCCGCCCAAAGGCCTCCGACTTGGCTTAACGACTGCCGTCTAATGACAACAATCCGTACCGACGATTTTACGTGCTCTCCGAAGCACGGAGATACTCAGTTCTAATGCTACTGACCATGCGGTCACCCATGCTTAGACTGACCGCACCAAGCGTTGCTTAACCTCGCCGATCGTTTACCGATCAGTGAGTGCAACTGGCTATTATTGCTGCTTTATCACACATACTAACACGTTATGGGTCAATATAGGAAAGTTCTCGACCAATACCTGACAAATTTCATACCGCAATCAACAGATAAATACTAAGCGAAATGATTAATATTTATTTACTTATACTTTTATGCCCAATAATGGTACATAAGGCGGACTTAATGCTATATGGCATTCTCTACCAGTCAACCTATGGGTTAAAAAAGAAATGCATTGAAAAATGGTACAAATAAAACTGTCTAACAAAAAAAATACCGACCTCAAAAACCCTGCACGATATAAAAATATTAAAACCACCAAAAAGAAAAAAAAACTTTATTTATGAAGTCGGGCGGGTATAAAATATAACTTCTCGTTGGTCTGCATGAACCATGACATACCTGGCCCCGCCCGACTTCATAAATAAAGTTTTCTTTTTTCATTTTAGTGTATTTAATATTTTTATATCGTGCAGGGTTTTTTGAAGGCGGTATTTTATTGTTTCTTTTCAGTGTAAATAAATGTAGGATTTTTTCCAATTTAGTATCAGTATTTAACACTAAAAATAAAAATGGCCAATCGGTTCTCTAATCTCGGAGGAATCGAAACTATTAAGACATCATCTAGATAAGCGAAACAAAATTAAACCTGTTTATTGAAGCTGGTTAAAAAACTACTAAATCATATGTAATGAAATTTATATGGGACCAATTCGAAAGCATTCTGCTGCACCCATTAAAAAAAGTACTGCTCTAATCGGGCTACAAATGTCGAAGTAATCGGTGTACATACATAAAAAAAAATACGCATCGAATTGAGAACCTCCTCCATTTTGAAGTCGGTTAAAAAGACATAATACAAAACGTTAATAATGAGATATACATACATAAAAATCTACATACTATAGATACGGTAAAATATATAGGTTTAAAATATACTACATACAATACGTGCTATTTATCATTTAATATCATTGTCTTATCATCATATGTATAATCTTCATGAAATAATTCAGTGTAGCGTTCTATTGAGGGCTCGTGGTCCGCATTTCGGACATTTACGAGCAAATAAAAACGGTCGAGTAAAATGATAGATCACGAGCCGTCTATTGTGTCATTTTCCTTGATAAGTATAGAGTTCTGATGTCTTTTAAGCTTCCTCGAACAAATAATAAGATTTCCCACACCCAACTTCCTTATTACCTAAATATCTTTTCCCGGTTTTCCCGGTACAGATTCCCAAATCTTTTGGTCACAATTTTATTTATTTAAGCAAGCTTTGTTGTTGATCACAAACGCAGTTGGCAGGCGCCATTGTGGTAGATTGTATCGACACGGTTCCGCGTTTAATCCTTTAATCCCGGGGTGCGGGATTCGCATCGACCGCACTACAAGACTGTCGGTTTTTGTTGCGATGTTAAAGACATTTAAGTGGAGCCGTGGGTACGGCTATATTCGCTTTCATTTTTAGGGTTCCGCACGTCCGAATGAAAATAACGGTCAACATTTATAGGATCACTAGTGTGTCTGTCTGTCTGTCTGTCCGTCTGTCTCAGTCGATTTGCTCCGAATCTACTGGACTGATTAAGTTGAAATTTGGTACGCATATAAATTTCAGCGACCCAAAACACGGATGTGTAACGTAAATAAACGACATTATGAGGGAGAATAAAATAATAATAGTTTAAAAAAACTAAAAAAACACGCTCTCACAAAAAAAAAAACTGAGTGCCCGAAAGAGCAAGTCTGGAACTGCACGCATGCGTAGTTCGCGCACTAGCTCTGTCTCTCTTACTCGCATGCAAAGGATGCGGAAAGAAATTAATTAATCCTGGCGAATCTAATTAGGATATTTTGATCGGATTATTGCATTGTCATCGACCTTTGACAGGTGTGCAAAGTTTGAAGCAAATCTGATCGTTCAAAGTAGGGCAAAATCGAGCTCAAAGGAGTCGGTTACAAACAAACATACATACATACATACATACAGGTGAAGCTAATAAAAGCGTGTTAAAAATAGAAAATATTTGACAAAAAAAGGCTAAGTGTACTGTGTGATATATCAAATGGAAGGACTTGCTGTGGGGGTCTCAAACATTATCCTTGTTAATTATAAAATAACCAGTTTTAAAGTTATTTAACAAAATAAATGAATAACTACAATTCCCCGCATTATCTCGGAAACTACCGATACAAATTTTTTTTTAATTACTTGGCATTGTCCTTCACATGCATCACTGCTGGACACAGGCCTCCCCCAAAGATCACCACAACGACCGATATGGTGTGTTGTGTGCTCATTGGTGGGTCTTGCCATAATCGCCACGCTTGGCAGACGGTTTGGCGATCGCAGTCGAGTTGTTAATGTACTCGAAGGACGCTGCTGCCCATCCTCCGGTTAATCCCTTAGTCGACTTTTACGACACCCACGGGATGAAATGGGGTGGTGGCATTCTGAGCCGGCAACACGGCTTCACATATAGATTACAGGCAATACTATAAGAAGTCTATGGTCTTAAAATATCACATAAATTTGCGGTTGGAATGTATTGACATTGAATGTAGGAACTTATTTTTCAACTACAATGTTAGGTTTGTTCTTGGATAAATTATCGGTACAAGACAGAATTCAATGAAAGATAGACAATATATAAAGTAATAAATGATATGAAGTATGACCCTAATTTCTAGCGGCGTATGAACTAACTTGTTCAGTTTCACACGAGGGAATACCATCAATTACTGTTTTTACCACTGCCACCCTCACTGCTGGACATGAGTCTCTCTCAAAATGGTGGTATAAGACAGCCATAGTTACAATACTGGCAAGCGAGCTGGTGATTGCAGCTGACCCGAAGGGGGGACTGTTTCGCTGAATGAAGGCTCCCCATACATACAAGGGGAGAAAAGCTTAATGGGACATCGCCTTTAAGAGGAGTCATGGCTACAGCCATGACAAAAGATTGCCGCAGAGCTAGCCCTGCAGTAGTCTCCACGCGTTTCAGCCCATATGACATTATATCGAAGCTTAGGTGAGATGGGCAGTTAGTGGAAAGTGCCCATAAAGATTCAAGTATTTGTATGTGACAATGGGCGGCTCTAGTGTGATCTTACGATGGTCTGCATCTGCCGAAGATGACCGCTCCAGTGGTTTTAGCCGGTAGGAGTCCGGCATGCCCCTTCGCCCTTGCTCACGCTCAAGCTCATGAAGTTCATGTAGAACTTCCACTGTAGTCCAATAAAAAAATGAAAAGGAAAATAGGGACCGAGGACTTAAAGTCTCTAATTCGCGCCAATCACAATTATTCTACAAATACATTTTGTATCTGTTTTAATTCTTCAGAAGTGTAAATAAATGGAAAATGAACTGAAAAAATATCGTTGTAATACTAACAAAACAAATTTTTTTAACTTTGCTGAACACTGCCATCCCTTGACGGTCGGTAAGATACTAAAATTTTTGCATACAAATGTTTTTTGTAGCAATATGAGGGTTGGAATATTCTAGTGCATTTTGTAGTCAGGGGTTTGAAAATAGTGCCAGCTAAACACCTCACTAGTGTTGGTCAATTTTCATTGTATACATTTTTGCCCGGATGACAATTCGTATGGCGAGTGCTTTAGGGAAAGATGAAGGGATAGTTGTGCTCTTTGTTAAATTAGAATACAAAAAAAACATATTATACATAGCATATAAGATAGTGCATTAAAAAACAAACAAAACCCATTATAAAGTAGGTGCGCTGTCGAACAGTAATACGTAAACTATAGTATACGGTTGCATATATGGATTATTTCTTTTCTATTTTTCTGAACAAAACGTTGCCCCACACACTAGGAGTTCTCCTGTGTCGTGGGTGCATTTACAGACATAAATTCCAGACACAATACACCCAGACCCGGAATAACTACCTGTAGATCATACAAATATTTCTTCCGTGCGGGAATCGAACCCACGACCCGGAGGGCAGCAGCCGATTGTATATGATATGTGCATATTATTTAAGTGATTTAAGGAATATATACCTATTCGTATTATTTGTCTGGATTAATTGTCTGGATACGCTATTTGAATATATTAATATAATAAGTACACCAGGGACTACCCCCTTTGTCTTTTTCCGTCCTTTTCTTGTCCATCCAAAGGATGTCTGTAAAAAATCGCTAATAGATAAGACGGCCCATTGTACAATTACTGTTCATAGAATGTAAAAAATTGGAATTAAATACATTATTAATGTAAAATAACTTGATAGTTAACATAACTCATTTAAAATTACATTTTTTATGTTATTTACTTATAATTCATAACTTGACATTTGACTTGACTCAGTTGAAATTACATTTTTTTATGTTATTTAATAACTTGATATTTGAGTTGATTAATTTAAAATTTCATATTTTTTATGTTATTTACTTATAATTCATAACTTGACATTTGAGTTGACTCAGTTGAAATTACATTTTTTATGTTATATAATAACTTGACATTTGAGTTGATTAATTTAAAATTTCATATTTTTATGTTATTTACTTATATATAATATTATAGCATTGATTGAACATTAGTTATTGTTAATATAGTTCATGTAACATTTAATTATAATATTCATACAAAACTGTAAATGTGTGAGCATCGTGTAGCCATCAATGTTATTTTTATTAGTTACTAGCAGTGTGCCCGAGAAGGGGGTTACCCATAGGATCTGAATTTTCAAAAATCCTTAGTGCTCACCTTTCTTATATAAGAAACTCTTGTACAAAATGTTTGGTAGACCCACCGGTTTAAGCTGTGCGTTGTCTGTCAGTGTAAGAGTATTTTTAAGTAGATTTAATAAATGACCTTGTGTATGTTCCGCTCAATTCATCATTCATTCATTTTCAGTTCTCCAAATCATCCATATATTACCTTAATTTATTAGTTTGGCTTGGGAAAGACTTATTAATAAATGTTACCGAATAATTATCTGACAGATTTTTCATCATTTCAGCCGAATTAAGTGCACTGCTGGACACAGGCCTCCCCAAAAGTCGCCACAACGAGTAGCACACTCTTGGTAGGTGGGTTGGCGATTGGAGTTGAGTTGTCTCGAAGGACGCTGCTGTCCATCCTCCGGTTAATCCCGTAGTCGCCTTTTACGACTCCCACGGGTGATATGGGGTGATGGTATTCGTAGCCGGCGCCACATTACAATTTTTTTGTTGCTGAACAATTAATTAACTTATTACAGTAGCTTGTGAAATTACTCGGCATAAAAGATTCAATAACTAATGTCTCGAGGCGATGAGCGCATTGTGGTGCCATTACAATTGTTATGGCAAGGCGTGACGCTTACCACCAGGCGTACGACTTGCTCGTCTCGTTACCAATTCGTATAAATAAATAAAGCAAAAAACAAACTTATAACAACTAACAAGTGAAACATATGTGTGTAAGCCTGAAGACAATTGTTCAGTACCGGATGTGTGAGCCGTGAGTTATGCACGTCTGGCAATGCAGACTATGTCTTACTGCTCGTTTTAAAACACGTTTCAATTTAAAATTCGAACAACCTGAACGGAATAAGTGGCTGTATGTAGAGTAAAATAGTAAACTTTTGAAGGGCTTTCCTTCAGTATATTATGATTTTCGCAATACTTCTAATGCTTCTAATACTTTGGGTGGTACTACAGCCTACCCATTTCACCCGCCATAGCAAGTGTAAGCGTAGTTGTGTTCCGGGTGAAGGATAGAAACTGCCCGTGAATTTACCGGAACAAAGGCATCTTAACTACTATATTAGCAGAGCATGAAAGTTGGGACTCTTTCTGTGAGAGCGTCTTGCTCCAGAAAGAGACCGTAGAGCGGTATTGGAAGAGAGCTATCACGCTTGGAGACGGAATGAGGGTACGTTTAACAACCAAGTGCCCCGCCGCCTATCTACCACACGCCTGATCTCCCTGCTGTCGTTATATGGTAGGGGCCTCGGGATACGCAGCCGCGCAGCTTGAGGTTTGTGCTTATAACAAACGATCCCCGGGATGGATGGATTGCCCCAAAGTGGACCGGCCTTTGCATCAGATGAGCCGTAACTGGTTTACAGTGCCTGTTACATAAAAAATGAGGTCCCGAAATAAGTACCGAACCCAATACGCGTGATAAATAATAACAAATTAATTAAGCAAATGAACTGTAAAAGCCGCATCTTTATACGGTAGTTTACCACTTTCGTTCCTCTTGCCAATTCCCAAATGGTGTCTCTGCACGGCCCATAAAAAACCTCCAGGAATATATTATAATTTACTATTGGACGTGTTCGCGTCTACCCGGTTTACGAGTGCTACCGCAACGTGACGCAACGCGAAGTGCATTTTATTACCGTTTGATATATTACTAAATGAAAATTTTATTTATTGGCGTATGTTTGGGCCTATCTCGTATTTTTAGAGCTTTGGAATAGCAATGTGCGGGATGTAGTACTTACATACAGAAAAAAAACCGAGACAACAAATTTAACAGAGTTTCAAGCCATTTGAATTGTATATTATAAATTATTATTATAATAAATTATAAATTAATAGTATATAATAAATTAATTATTATTATGAATTATAAAGGATGGTTACTAATTTTAAGGAAAGACGTTTGAAAGATAACCAGCTAACAATGAGGTTGGTATACGATTTAATTTTAAACAATGGCTAACAATCGGAACAACTTTAAAATTAAATTACGAAAATACCTTTTCAAAAAGACGTCTGCAGATTCAACTCAACTCGGATTCTATTTTTTTTTTTTTCTCATCTGTGTCTATTTATTATATAATATGTATGTATGTGTTAGTTTCGTATATATATAAACAATGATATACCATAGATATGTTACGTCCATATTAAATGGCGCGCAAAACTCAGTCTCGCTTGATGTAGGTATAAAGCTATAAAACTACACACCTATGCTGTAAGAAAGAAAATACAAAAACTACGAGATTAAAAGAGATAGCTATCTAAAATAACAACTCATGTAGTCGATGTCTTTGTCGCACCTGTGATAGAATATATGCGTTGTCTCTTTTCGTTGCGTGACCTGTGTTTTGTTCGAGAATATTATTCTATAGATAATCAGAATAGTATTTTTACTAAAATATTTTACATAGTTTGTTATTGTTGTACCTGTGGTATGAGATCCCTTGTTCTTTATTTAATTTTGCTTGATAGCTCATACATTTTCTATACGCACAACGGCATTGTTATTACTTAATTAATAAAACAATACAGATTGTGACAGTATGTACTAATTGTCCTGTCTTGAGGCGAACTGGTGCTACAATTGGGGGAGTTTTGGTCTTACTTTTAGCGCCCATGTAACATATCTACTTCTTTTAATATTTATTTTAATTTAATGTCATTGATTTTAAATGATAGAATTTTGAAAATGGAACTGTTCAAGCTTGAACTTCGAAAAACATGTCTCGCACAAATTAATTATAATTTCTACGAATAGTTAAAAATAAAACTATCTAATAAAATAATTAAACACAGCGAAAAACATTGTTATAGACAATAACTAGTTTCCCGGGTACACAAGATTTATAGTATCATGAAGAAAGTTCATCTCCTCTGGTGTATCTACCCCTCTAGAAGTCCGTGTGGTGTCCGGATTAAGAATATAGCACCACTCCATCTCCTCCTGTGAATGTCGTAAAAGGCGACTAAACATTTATTTTTTTCCGTTAGACACCTAATTGCATTTATTTTAGTTGTTTTTTTGTTTTTTATATTTCCGGTGTCTATGTGTACGCTGCTGCAAGCCAATAAAATATTTTTCTTTCTTCTTTCTTTTTTTTCTTTCTTTAACCAGGGAGATGGGCAGCAGCGTCCCCCCTTCTGAGAAACGGTAGCCATATTACGCTCACCAACCCGCCTGCCAGGTGTGGTGAGAATTGGCAAATACCCCCCAAAATGATGACACACTTGTGGAAATCTATGGAGGAGGCCTTTGTTCAGCAGTAGACGTATAAATGGCTGATATGATGATGATGATGATGAAATAGTGGGATAAATGTAGGCCATCTACTCAGTAGGATAAATTACCAACGCGCAAATTCAAAGGATCAAAAATTCCTCACTTCAGAAACAAGCGGTCTAGAACTTGCTAAGTCAGAGGAGAGACTTTGTCCACCTGTGTGTGTTCTATCGCTTGTATAATGGACAGTGTTCTAAGGAGTTGTTCGATATGATGCCAACGGCAACTTACTATTTTCTACGTCTCATTGGCGGAGAGTTCACCCGCATATCCTTGAGCCAAAATCGTCTCGTACTGTACGGTTTCACAGGATCGGTTCCCGCTCACTCACAGGTTGTGGAATCAGCTCCCTACTGAAGTTTTCGCAAGACAGTAGAGCATGGCTTCTTCAAAAAGGGTGTGAAAACATTTTTACAGGGGTGGCAACGCGTGAGGCAAGTGGTGTTGCAAGCTTTCATAGGTTACGGTAACCGGCTTACCATCATGAGGGCCGTATGCCAGTTTGCCACCTTGGAGGTGTAAAAAAGCGTCACTTTTTCCCGACTCAGACACACACACATCAGCCTGGACACTCCACTAGTCATGGCATTCTCATTGATGACTACAATGAGCACTCTTCCGTATTGCCATATTCATCACGCTTGGCAAGTGGATTCATCATTTCAGTCGAATAAAGTCCACTGCTGGACACAGGCCTCCCCCAAAGATCACTACAACGACCGGTCTGGGTGTGTTGTGTGCTCATTGGGGGGTTTTGCCAGAATCGCCACGCCACGGCAGGCAGGTTGGCGATCGCAGTTGAGTTGTTAATGTACTCGAAGGACGCTGCTGCCCATCCTCCGGATAATCCCATATTCGCCTTTTACGACACCCAAGGGATGAGATGGGCTGGTGCTATTCGTAGCCGGCACCACACAGCTAGTGGATTGGTGATCTTATATTATGTTGTTAATAGCACACTAGGGAATGATTCTGTCTATACTGTTGATATCAACTCTTAGTCGCCTTTTACGACACCCATGTGTCGAGATGGGTGGTCTATTTTTTCCGGGAATCACAAGGTTAACCGTTACAACAAACAACAACTAATTATTTTTAAATCATTCCCGTCCAATTAACATGACCCCTATAAATGCAAAATCACATCCACAGCCGCTCCAAATTTAATTCGTGGTCAAACAAGAAAAACACTAATAAACACCGTGACTCGACGTTACCAACATCTGGCGTGACCTAACCGAATGGATTTGTAGCGCTCGGTAAAAAGTTGAAAGTCATTGCTCAGGATATCACTTATTTGGACTTCAAAGCGAATTATTTTAATAAATAAGCCCTGAACGTTATGAGATTTACAAAAGTTACTAGATTATTTAGCGGTTTATTTAAATCGTTATGTTTTCCAACCGTCTCATTTAAAGGTTATTGAGTAAGCGTTTGTTTCGTCGCTCCTCCAAAGAAAATCTCTTGATGACATCTTATGTATTGTGCATGCATTTATGTTCCATTTTACATAATATATGTTTGCTTGAGTGTATATTGCACGTATGATATGTTCAGGTATTTATTGTGTACGAATGTAAGTAGATCATCATTTCGGCCGAATGAAGTCCACTGCTGGACACAGGCCTCCACCAAAGATCACCATAACCCGTCGTTATATATGGGTGTGTTGTGGGCTCATTGGGGGGTTTTGCCATAATCGTCACGCTTGGCGATCGCAGTTGAGTTGTTAATGTTCTCGAAGGACGCTGCAGCCCGTCCTCCGGCTAATCCCTTAGTCTGCTTTTACGACACCCATGGGAGGAGATGGGGTGGTGGCATTCTGAGCCGGCACCACACGGCAAATGTATGTATATATAACTAATACTAATGTAAGTATATAAGATAATAAAATATTGCTTTATGTTTTTTTCATATATTTGTGCATTAATAATATAATAAATGTACACACGGCTACACATCAAACAATACAATACCAGTATAAGCTGATCTCGCATTGTATAGGCTTTCGGTATGATGAGAGATCAGGGTAAACTGGATTTGTATAGCTTGATGTGTACCCGTGTGTACGTGCTACGGTTGCGTGTTGCACGTAGGTATGTATACGGCACGTATGGATGCTGCACGTAGATCATCAATATTTCAGCCGAAAAACGTCCACTGCTGGACAGAAGCCTCTTCTAAGGATTACCACAACGACCGGTATGGGTTTGTGAAGTGTGCTCATTGGGGGTTTTGCCACAATCGCCACGTTTGGCAGACAGGTTGGCGATCGCAGTTGAGTTTTAAATGTAATCGAAGGATGCTGCTGCCTATCTTCTCCCTGTTACCATAATCACCTTTTACGACACCGGGATGAGATGCGGTGGTGGTATTCTTAGCGATATATTTCCGTAAGCTATTTTGATTCAATGGACACCATTCGTAAACTTCACACTACACATTTCATTTGGACTCGTTAATTTCTTTTCTTTTTTATCATGTTATGAATTATTAATGTACTGTTATTTTTCCACAAAGAATAGACCATCCGTCTCCATCTATGGGTATCGTTTTCGTAGCAGCTGGTATTCTAATAGTGTACAAATAAAGAATATTCTATTCTAAGGGTTAATATCAAGAGGCTGGGTAGTTACATCCTTCCGTATGCATAACTAAATACTGCAATTACCGATACGCCTGCCAAGCGCGGTGATTGTGGCAATCAAAATATCCCCTATAACTGTTCAGAAAGCTATGATTGGTATTTCTCTACTATATCGAATCAGAAAATAGGAGATCCGTAGAACTAAAGTTACCGACATAACTGAAACTTGAAAGGATTAGTAAACTGAAGTGGCAATGGGCGGGGCACATTGCTCGTAGAACTGATCGCCGTAGGGGTAAGAAGGCTCTCGGGTGGAGACCGCGCACCGGAAAACGCAGCGTTGGCTGACCTTCAACGAGATGGACAGACGACCTGGCGAAGGTCACTGGGAGTCGTTGGATGAGAGTGGCATGTAACCGCTCGTTGTGGAAATCTAAGGCGAGGCCTTTGCTCAGCAGTGGACTTCCTTTGACTGATATGATGATGATGATGACCGCTCATTGGGAGGCCCATGTCCAGCAGTGGACGATTACGCGCTGATGTGCGTGCGTCCGAATGATCGTTTCCTCAAAATGTTGTTGCATCTGGCGGGTTAACGTCCAGCAGTGAACTGCGATAACAGTATCCATACCAATTACGTTCTCATATGCTCAGCGACAGGGCGCAGCTGATAGTCCGTATGGTGTCCGGAATATAGCACCACTCCATCTCCTCCCGTGAATGTCGTAACAGGCGACGAAGGGACACTAAACCAAAGGGATGAGCAGAAGCGTCCCTTCTGTAGAACAGACATAATCAGACCTTGCCAACCGTGGTGAGTACTGATAAATTTCCCATTGAAATTACGTCACCATTGTGGAAATCTTTGTTCAGCAGTGGACGTCTTTTGTCTGTAATGATGATGATATTCAGCGAGAGCCTACTTTGCCCATTTATTTGTCTCCGGCTCAAGAAAATTATTGTATTTTAATTATCATTTGCAATTTATTAGGTTTACAGCAATTTCCCATGCCATTGCGGCTTTAAAATTTAGGATCAACATCTCTTAATTGAAATTCGTCGCATCTAACCCATAAAGTATGCGAGAGCCACCAGTAATTAAAACAACCGGCCGATGCAGACAATAGCCATAAGTTACCGCTGTCACGTCACTAACGTCAAAAACAGTGCACGCCGCCATTTTAGCGACTGACCGGACGTTAGATCTAAAGTCAGATTTATGTATTGCACTACGACATGAGCTTTTGATGTGGAAATAAATCATATTTTCAAAGTGTTAGAAATATTCACGCTCTTTACTTTTAATTGCATGGTAAGTTAAAACGGAACTGAAAGGCAGATATTATGAATGTTTTAATAGCGGCATGGATGATGCAGTGGCTATGCGATTGGCTTTCTGCGCTACATGGCGCCGGTTCAATCCCCGCACGGAACATTTACGAATATTTGTACTACAGATTTTATTCGTTTATGTATGTTTGAACGACAGATAGTTGTTTCGAGTCTGAGTGTTTGTGCACGGGAGGTTTATGTATGTACATAAACTATACGTATGAAACAGGAGAAAACTAGTGTTGAGAATCGTAAAAAAATACAAAGACATTCTTTTTAAACAAAAGATGAACTTGATGAATATTTCACAAACATATTTTGAATAATATGTATATAAACCGTCTCGTATATGAATTATATTCGGATCAAATCATCACATCAGCCAAAGAACGTCCACTGCTGAACAAATGGGGGAGCCCATAGATTTCCACAATAGTGTCGTTATTTTGGTGGGAATTTGCCAGTACTCACCACGCTTGGCAAGTGGCTACCCACTGACTGCAGAATAACTACTGTGCCACTTACGCCCCAGTCCCTTAGTCACCTTTTACGAAATTAACGGGAGGGGTGCTATATTCTTAATCCAGACACCACAAGGAGCCTCTGAATTGGGAAGCTCAAATCCCTTTTACGAACCCATTTTTCTACATTGAAAATACGATGCAATTTCCCGGAATACCCGCGTTAGCCTTAAACGTCCATTGTTTTACAAGCCACAATGCTCGGCACTACTCTTCCGCGATAAACCACTGCATTTATGAATAAACAGCATTGAGATTTATTATCGACACAACTAGCGGGGCGGACGTTTAACGGAAGCCGTGATTTATTATTTTCACCGCAACACGCCTGAGCTTTGATGTACCACTTTATGATTTAATTATAACTGCTTATTACTTGGCTTCACTTTTAAAGGAGTATGGTTATGATATAAGAAACGTATCCTCTTCTACAAGATATAGCTCACGTATAAACCACACTAGGCTATTCTCATCTTGGGGGGATTTTGGTTCTAGCCGGTAGGAGTCCGGCATACCCCGTCGCCCTTCCCCGGGGCGAAGGAAGTTCCATGTAGAATTTCCACTGAACACCAATAAAAAAAAAAATTTAAAAAAATCTCATAGTTTTAAAACGCCCGTGCACAGTCGTGGGACAGTTAGGGGCTGACTATGTAAATAATTTGAGGTTTGAGTATCTCTTGACATATAAAAAATTAAAATAAATAAAAAAGTATAACGGTAACTTAACAGCCAAACATAGAAAATAGGAAGTCAATCAATTAGATGACTTGCGAGTTACGTAGAAATAAACGGTGGGGACGAGCGGTCACAATGTTGCCATATGTCGCTAACTAGCTGTTTCACGCACTAGCTTGATTTAACGTTGCGACTATATTACACAGGCTAGGAAACTAGTATGCCTCAAAGTCAAAGACAAATATTTTGAAGTGAAAACTTATTTTAGCGCGGTACGCATATTTTTAGATGAGATAAAATCTCTGGACTCGCGACACCGTTACGAGACGCAGCTTTAGTGTGTAATGATAATGATGACGATACAAGAGTTGTCGAAATTTTAACGATGATTCATAAAAGAATATTAAATATATTTTAAAGTTTCTAATAATTAATAAAATACAATTCATAAATAAAATACAATTCATAACCCAATAACCCTAGTACCTATCTAAAAAATGTCTAACGCGCCAAAATAAGTTTTCACTTCTGTCGGCACTCCCGGAGTGCAACACGTATGTTTTTTAAAATTCAAATAAACCAATTACTGGCACTTATGCAATAGAATTTAACTTGCACGGTTCTAATTAGTTGATCCTATGGAGAAGAGCCGGCAAGAAACTTCATGGATACTTTAAAGAAACTTGAGATTACAATATTGAACAAGGTATTAAGAACATATACAAGGTATTTAAAACTTCATCTATACATTGATGAAGAATTAATATAGCAGTTATATAGTACAAATAGCACTTTAGTTATTGGTTACCAGGGAAGCCACATGTGCAGAAAAGAGCCAACGCCATTTGTCCCTGCCGTCAACGTAGTCTTTAATCCTATGATGGACTTTTTTAGGTAGTAACTTCCCGTCTGTGAGATCTGTAGCTGCATTGTATATCTTGTCATAAAATCGAATACAGTTTCCTAAGAATGATTTATTGGTTTTTGACAATCTAAATTTAAGAACAACAATTTTATGTTTATTTCTAGTATTTATAAAATGAATGTCGCTCTTTACATTAAACATTAGCAAGTTTTTACGGACAAACATAATATTTTTAATTCTAATTATTAACTTTTGGTGAAGAATCGCTATTTATTATGAAATCAACTCTTGAACTTGCAATTGAACTAACTAATGCTAAATAGTTAAGTGATTAACTACCTGGGCTACGTGTCGCTCGTTCGATCTCCGCACGGAACAATTATTTGTATGATCGACAGATGATAGTTGTTTCGAGTGTGGGTGTGGTAGCGGCGGTGTTCGTGCATGTGAGATGTATGTCTGTGAACTGTACCCACGACACAGGAGAAATTCTATGTGAGCATTGTTTTTTGAACAAAACAAACATGAATTATAGGCAAGTTCGATCAGAAATGAGGAGATCCGTGGAAATAGAGTTGCCGGTACAGCTGAAAGGATTAATAAGCTGAAGTGGCATGGGCGCATAGCTCGTAGAATAGGCCGTTGAGGCAGAATGGTTCTCGTGAAGTGGAGAACACGCACTGGAATACGCAGCGCGGGATGACAGACGACCCGGTAAAGATAGCTGGGCGGCATTTAACCGGTCGTTGTGGAGATCTGTGGGGGAGGCCTTTTTGCAGCAGTTGACATCCTTTGGCTGATATGATTATAATGATGAAGTTTCTACTTACATGTTTTCGTTAATTCATAAACATTAATTTATAAGGCTCGTGTGGTACCGGCTAAGAATAGCACCACCCCATCTCTTCCCGTGGGTGTCGTATAAGGCGACTATGGGATTAGCTTGAGGACGGGCAGCAGCGTCCTATGAACAACTCAACTGCGATCATCAACCCGCCTGCTAAGCTTGGTGAGTATAGCAAAACCCCCCGAATGAGCGCTTCACTTTACGAGAGGCCTGAAATGATGATGGTAAGCTAACAAACTAAACTAAAGTTGACAACATTAAAGAAAAAAGATTCTTTAGAATTTATTAATGGGTCTGATGCGTTCCAGGGGAAAGGATTATTGCGGTTCCCCTATATGATAGCATAAAAACATGCTATTACTAATCCCCGAACCGTTAATGCATAAGCCTTATGGCTCCCTATACCTGTGAGGGATTTTGACTTCAATGGGAATGCGTTGTTTACAAATATCACACACACACACGTGTTTCAGATGCAGCAAAAGCATTAAGGAATACAGACAGATTATGTCCAGTTAAACCGCTCTAGAATTATGGTTTTCCTGATGAATAGTGGTGGACTTCAAGACTTCGCAATAAAATTTGTATGTATATCGATATTTGTATAGATTAGTTCGGCTGAGTTATGCTCAATTTATCCTATATGCAGTTTTTTAGCTGTTTGGCTTACGGCAGTCCCCTACTGGGTCCGGACCCATAGTAGCGACCTGCAGCCAGCGAATTACTAGCTGTCTCCTGGCCAGAAAAAAGCAAGGAGCTTGCCAGGTCACCTAGAGGAAACAGCTGCCAGACAAAAGATAGAAAATTATATATTCATGTAAAACCATTTACAGGCACTTAAGTCGCATTTCAAGATTAATATTTACTATGGAGAAGAAAGGGCAAGAAACTCCATGGGTACTCTTTATAAATCATAACAATGATTACAATATTTTTTACTAAATCGTTCTTAAAATAAAGGTTACGTTAGGACAGTGTAGGAGAAATGAGTCCAAGCTTCTTATAAAGCTACTAAACAAACTAGGATTTTAATATTTATTAATTTTTATTATCAAATTGTCATGGCAGCATTAAGCTGACCCAATCCCAACAGAGGGCATCCGTTCACAAGCATGGTGACTGCATCAGCATCGTTCAACTTAACTATATCGTAAGGTCCCTCGATAGTGTGAATGGGGGTGAATGAGCGAACAAATAACGCAGTATAGTTTTAGTTTTAACTTGCGTAAGGTGGGAGAGGACATTGATTAGTTTAAAAAAAACATTGCCCCACACTAGGATTTCTCCTGTGTAGTGGGTGCGTTTACAAACACAAATTCCACACAGAAACAACCAGACCCGGAACAACTACCTGCAGATCGTACAAATATTTGTTCCGTGCGGGAATGGAACCCACGACCCGGTGCGCAGCAGCCGACTGTATCAGCCACTGTTCCAACCGTGTCGTCAAAAATGTAAGAAGATTATACTTCGTCGTTTTATGGATGTTAAGTAGCAGTTTTTTTCACTCACAGATAAAATCGGCTCTTTCAAAACCCAGTGCGTATACTAAACAAAATAGCAGCGTTTTCTAACAGTGGAAAGGGGTCAAAAACGCTCAGTCACAATAGTTAGGCGGATAATTGATTGAGCTGTTGGCTTTTGTGTGATTTTCGACTGCGAGGGTCGTCGATTCGATTACCGTGCGATGTACGTTCCATTGTGACTGTTGTAACTCTTCAGCTGGATATAAAGTAACTTGATGGCGGGTGACGCATGCGTACGTCGCTACGTTTTTTCTGTTTTCGTTAGTCTCCAATGCTATTTAATAAGTATCAATAAAATCAATAAGTATAGTCAAAGTTCGGCCGTAATAATTTAATTTTAAAGTTTATTTAAACTTTCTGCACTCCATCTCCGTACAAACGTTAACTATGCCAAATCTCAGACTCCTCCGTGAACAGCTGTGATGATGATGATGACTATCATGGTGTCTCCCATGTCCACGTCCAACTGGTGTCCAGCTCAGCATAATGCCGTCAGTATTATGCATTTATTGTCGAGCACACAGTCAGAAAACAGAGTACCCATCGTCCATTTCAGCCGAAAAACTTAATGACTGGACATAGGCCCCTAAAGATCGCCACGACCGGTAAGAGCTTAGTTGTGTGCTCATTTGTGAGGTTTCCCCATACGCATGGCAGACGGGTTGGCGATCGCACCTATCTGGTCCAGAAGTCTCCAGCAGATACGCCATGATGACTACAGCCTGCTGGGAGCTCTTCTGCAGGTTCTACGTAGTCGACCGGAGTATGATATTTTTCTGTGATATTTCGTATCTCATAATAATCATCAACGTCATCATTTTAGCCGAAAAACGTCCACTGCTGGAAAACAGCCTCCCCCAAAGACTGACACAACGATCGGTATGGTTTTGTGTGGTGGGCCGGTTGGCGATCGCAGTTGAGTTTTATATACACTCGAGGGACGCTGCTGCCTGTCCTCCTACTAATCCCATAGTCACCTTTACGACACCCACGTGATGAGATTGGGTGGATCGGCACCACATAGTAAGGAACAGTGCCCATAAGTATTCCTATTCCTTAACCCTTTGCTTTACTTTTAGTACGGAAGCTAATGCATAAAATCGCAAATACAAATAGTGTCAAAGAGAACGACGTACAGTCAGATACTAAAGCTAATTCATTAATTATATTATGTAATATTAATTTTAATTAATAGTTCGACCATTTCGTTTTTTCTGCTGACTATGGATTATATTGCCCGTGATGTGGCTCGTAGAACTGCTGGCTGTTGGGGCAAAAAAGTTCTCGAGTGGAGACCGCGCACCGGAAAACCCAGCCTGGGAAGACCTCCAACGAGATGGACAGACGACCTGGTGAAGGTCGCTGGGAGTCGTTGGATGAGAGCGGCATGTAACCGCTCGTTGTGGAAATCTTAGGGGGAGGCCTTTGTTCAGCAGTGGACGTCCTGTGGATGATATGATGTTCATGATATGATGAAGTGGCCTCATTAAGAATACAACGCCACTCCTCGGATGTCGTAAAAGGCGACTAAGGGACTCGTAACCAGAGGGATGGGCAGCATCGTTCCTTCTGTGGAACACACCTAAAATGTCCTCATGCGGCAATCTATGGGGGAGGCCTTTGTTCAGCAGTGGACGTCCTTGGGCTGATATGATTGATGATAGGATAAATAGTTCAGCCATTTTGCTTTTTTATCTATGTATTTCAAGAGCACAAAAACTCAATGACGTCAACAACATTTCGTTACTAATAAAATCTACCCCGTTTTACCAGATAATTAATTAAGCGCTCGAGTGGCAAATTCTATCAATTAACATATTCATATTGATAATGGAACGCAAGGGATTTATAAATGATACATGCATGAATTTAGTATTCACAATTCATGAATTGTCAACGTAGAGTAATATAAATTGACATCATAATATGAATATTTCTCCCAAAATGTGTGTTGCATCTATGCGACACGCGAGAGCGTCGAGGCTTCAGTCATTTGACGGACAGCGCCGCGTCACACCGTGAGTCTGCGAGCCTTACCAGTAAAATTAAGAGGTATCCGTCGATTACGGCAAAGGCACTCACTGATCGGTGAAGAATCGGCGAGGTTAAGTAACGCTCAGCGCGGTCAGTCTATGGATGGGTGACCGAACTGTAGGTTTCTACTTCGGAGGGCCCGTAAAATCGTCGGTCCCGATTGTTGTCATTAGACGGCAGTCGTTAAGCCAAGTCGGAGGAGGCCTTTGGGCGGGTTCAAAAACACTGAATAAAGATAGGCCACTTGCCTAACTAAAAAAATGCGGCCGTATTACGACCTGAGGCCGGTGAGATATGCACTGCTTATAAATTCTCTTCGTCTTCGTGTATCGTTCTTTGGTATTTTTTGTCCTTTCCTTTTTCTAATAAAACCAATATTTCTCCTGTGTCGTGGGTACATGCCACATGCACACACCACCTGACCCAAAACAATATCTGTAGATAAGACAAAAATTTGTTCGGTGCTAAGATCAAGCCTGCGACACGTAGCGTAGAAATTCAACCGCTTGGCCACTGCACCAACAGCCGATAAATAAACTGTGACCACATCAACAGCATTGCTAGTGATCTCACGCAGTTCTTTTGGATTGCAGGATGTTTGTGCACTTTTGCTTTTTGTTTTTTTTTTATACGTTGCCCATACAAATATTTGTTCCGTGCGGGAATCGAACCCACGACCCGGAGCGCAGCAGTCGACTGTATCAGCCACTGCACCAACCATTCCGTCTATATGCTATGCCGTCGTTATAGTCGGTACGAGTCCGGAATACCCTTCCCCCTCTCCCCAGGGACGTTGGACGATGCATGAGAATTTCCTCCGCGGGGAAAATAAATAAACATTGCAGTGCCCAGCCGGCGGGACATAGTTGAGGCATCGTCTCTGATGTCACTCTACAGTCATGTTGTGTCTCGTTGGAGTACTTATCGCTATTGAACTAAGTGGTATCTGCAGAGGCCCACCTGGTCCAGAAGTCGGTCCAGCAGATACGCCATGAAGACATGGGCCTACTGGGAATTCTTCTGCAGGTTCGACGTAGTCGACCGGAGTATGATATTTTATCAGCGACTTTTTCGTATCTTATAATAATAATCATCATCATTTTAGCCGAAAAACGTCCAATGCTGGACAAAAGCCTCCCTCAAAGATTGCCACAACGATCGGTATAGTTTTGTGTTGTGGGCCCATTAGGGGTCTTCGCCATGCTAGAGGGGGTGATCGCTTTACAGTCATCCCCTCCGAGATGTGCCTAAAGGCGCGGCACCAATGGGCGGCTCTAATGTGATCTTATGAGGACCTGGAGCGGGGTCATTCATAGTACAATGGGCGGCCTTATCGCACACGGCCATTTCTTCCAGGCAACCTTAGGATGGAGAAACTAAATTACTGTACAAAGATGCGGGGTAGTCTCTGGTGCACACAAATACATATCCATATACTTGAATAATACTATACTATATATATAAATAATGAAGATTATATATACACAACATGCATAATGATATACATATATGGTAATATACAAATAAATAAATAAGTTTAAACCAAATTAGGACAACTGATAACACAGATGTGACATATAGGCAAGGTAAAAGTGAAAAAAGGAAATATAATTACGGTGACATGTACTGTTCCCTCACTTGTCGTTTGAACACTGGTAGCGACTGAGCCCGTCTAACTGAAATTGGTAATGCATTCCACAAACGAGCGGCCACAACCGTGAAGGATTTGTCAATAAAATTTGTAGAATGAATGAGTCTTCCTCGGGGCGAAGGAAGTTCATGTAGAATTTCCACCACCAATAAAAAAAGGAGGTTTTGCCATAATAGCCACGCTGGGCAGACGGGTTGGCGATCGCAGTTGAGTTATAAATGTATTCGAAGGACGCTGCTGCCTATCTATCCTCCAGCAAATCCCATAGTCGCCTTTTACAGCACCCAGAGGATGAGATGGGGTGGTGGTATTGTTAGCCGGCACCACACGGTATATATCAGCATGCGACTATCCCACAGATGGGTAAAGGTCTCTCCTCATAGAGAAAAGGAACGAGAATTGATCACAATGCATGCTCACTACGTGTAGGCGATTTCAGACCAATAAATCCAGGTATCCTCTACGATGTTTTTAAAAGCATAGGTGCGTTGCCCGCGCTCTACAATGGTCACATGAAAGCAAGGTAATTGCCCGGCATTCACTTAGTCACGCACCGACCAGTGTTGCGGTTAGACGTTAATTTTAAAAGTTATTCTTGCAATAAATTGCGGGAAGAAATGCCTTCTTTGTTTATAGAATGTTTATGCACGAATTATACTGCACCTGTGAGAAAAAACGTCACTTCATACGTAAATCTATATTGTAAATAAAAATTACAGTATTTTGTTTTATTACGCGGATTAATGGCGGCTGGCTTTAGTCTAGTTATATGTAGGTACTGGTAGTAGCTATAGTAAAATAAAAATTGACGCCGTTCTGTGGTGCAATAATGTTCGTGTACGGCGCGTCTATTTGTAAAATGTCATTGGGTCTCCTCATGATTATGTTCTTCACCTGAAGTGTCTGAGATAAGCAGAAAATACATATTAAAAGCCACATTAGTACACGCCACGATTTGAACCCGCAAACTGATGCTTAAGAAGCGATGTCCGTAAACCCCCTAGGCCACTGGGGCATTCTTTTCATTCGTACCTTATTTTAAAATAATACATAAATCCCAAAGTCGGATGAGGCGTTCACGCAGTCACAGTGTTTCATATTTTCCTGTTTCGTGATGTTTAATACTTTAAGCTCTTTGCAAAAAACAATTGTTTATACTTTTCTAATACCAAGGATGTTTCTATATATTCTGTTTTTGTTAATCTCATCAAACCTCCTCAGCCAAACAAGACATTATTTCACGCATGACTCGACAAAATGACAAGCACGGCGGTCGCGCGTCGTTTGCCGTCTTTTTATTCTTAGCTGTCATATAGCGTTATCTCGCTCTGTTAGCCCGAACACATTCTATCGCTAAAGACTGTCACACAAAATTACAAATGAAATTATGTAGTACGCGTATCAGTCGTAGTTATTCCAATTCATATAAGTTATTACTTTTAAGACGACACACAACACACACAAATTTAATTGAAAAGAATATATATTTCAGCCCGTCGTTTAAAAAAAAAACGCGAGCGATAAATGTGCGAGCGTGCTGCAAGAGACGTCTGGCTATGTTTTGCGAACATAGCAAACGTCTCTCGCTACGGTGGAATTATGTGATAAACCTTCCTTTCCCACCGCAGGCGAAGGCGGGGACGTTATCCAACCGTTTTGTATAACGTGTTAAGTGTTTTTGTTCGGCCTAACATTTCCGCCAGGGCCTGGTTTTGTTCGAAAACATGTTAGAATCAAAAATATGGTAGCAGCAGACTCGACTTAGATATAACCGTATGATCGTAATATAACCGACGAAATCATAGTTCACGTTCTGTCTAATATTTAACGTAGATGACTTACTTCGTCATTATTTATTTATTTATATACTCTTTATTGTACATCAAAAAAAAAAAACAGATGTTTTGAATTAAGTAAAATTACAATATGCGGCCTTATCGCTATCCGCGATCTCTTCCAGGCATCCTTAGCAACCTTATGTCATTTACGAAGAAAACTCCTGCACATAAGTAATAAAATTAATGTTTAATCGCATAGCGGTCGATCGTGTATCATTAATCACTCGTAAGGGGTGGGCAGATCCGTGGGGTCCCAATAATTTGATGCGGCGACATATTGTCGCTGGACACGGCTCCGTTTTAGGGTACGGTAAGTGCCATTACGCGTAGACTTGTTGCCGGGAAAAAAACGGGAACCCTCCGTTTCTCCGTGGCTGGCAACAAGATAGCTATGCTCTTGGTAATAGAGCGACAACAAATACGTGAACAATGGTCGACAGTAACTGTATATATTTATTTAATAAGGTATGCCCACAGCCTA
Organism: Diloba caeruleocephala; assembly: GCA_947459985.1. NCBI lineage: Eukaryota > Metazoa > Arthropoda > Insecta > Lepidoptera > Noctuidae > Diloba > Diloba caeruleocephala. Next base: position 7,097,630 of record OX381632.1, read on the forward strand.
TGTATACATACTATGTATAAGTTCTAGGCACCGCTCTTAGACACTAGAAAATTAGGGGCAAACCAATATTCTAAAGACTTTTTAAGTAATCGAGGACTCGAGGAGGTGTTACATCTGTATAAACGCATAAGGACTTAAGGAGCCTTACTTGTATTATTAATTTGTTTTGTATATTTATATGTATAACAACATAAAAATGAAAATTAATCACGTCATCACGTCATCACGTTGTATAATAAAAATATTTATGTTTGTATTTATAAAGCTAATATGTGTTTAGGTATTTTAATGTATATTTATTTATATTTAGTCACGTATTATTCCTGTCGTACCTACACTTTTTGTAAAAGAACTCAATATTGGGTTAAGCTCGCCATTCAATTTTGTGTGTTTGGATTACATACAGAAAATATGTGAACAATAAAGAATTGACGTCATTCGATTTTTTTTTTAAACTCATCATCATATCGGCCATTTATACGCCCACTGCTGAACAAAGGCCTCCCCCGTAGATTTCCACGACTGTGTCATCATTTCGGGGGGTATTTGCCAATACTCACCACGCTTAGCAGGCGGGTTGGTGAGCGCAGTATGGCTACCATTTCACAGAAGGGACGCTGCTGCACATCCCTCTGGTTTAGATTCCCTTAGTCGCCTCTTACGACATCCACGGAAGGACATGGAGTAATAACTGTAGATACTTAACTAAAATAAGAGTCAAACTTATACTGACGCAAATGTTATTCTAATTCGGATTTGTTACTTAATCATTAGGATTTTTAAATTCATGATTATAAACGTTAATTTTATTATGCATGTGTCAATTACTTGTAATTATGGTGCAAGGGACTAAAGTGCAAAAGATGTTTATTAAAAAACATACGTCTTAATTTCGGACACACGGGACAAGACGTTGCACGGTTCCTGTCTGTATAGGGTGCGAGTATAAACAAATCGCCCCTAGTACCGTTTTATATGTATATTTCTATACATTTTACACATTCTATAATAGCGCATCTAAGTGTCTCTGTGTGAGTATATTTTATTTTCGATTTGGATTGAATGGTAAATGGAAAAATGTAAAATTTTAGTAATTATTATAGTAAGTAACAGTGATCGGATGTGGTTTAAAATTTTATTTTGCTAAATATCAGTTCTGTTGATTCACATTTAAAATTAGTTAAGCGAAACGTCAGTCGTTTTTAAGCTGTTTTAGGGGTGAAATTTAAAATTTATGTAATAGATATTAAAATAAATAAAGTACAGAGATTCAGGTGAGAGTCTGTACCTGCGAGTACCATTACAATACTGTATCGTTAGTTAAAAGCACTAAAATTGTTTCTATTATTATTACTAATTGTGTCCGCTCTTGACTTCGATCTCGCCTCATGGAAAGCGTTGGATGAGATCTAAGTATTCTTTTTAAAACGTTTCCCCACAGGAGGATTTCTCCTGTGTCGTGGGTGCGTTTACAGACATAAACACCACACACAATACACCCAGACCCGAAACAAATACCTGCAGATCATACAAATAGTTGTTCCGTGCGTGAATCGAACCCACGACCCTGATGAGCGCAGCAGCCGACTGTATCAGCCACTGCACCAACAGTGCCGTCAAAGTTATTTAGTCTCTTATGCCCAGTAATTTCACAACCTACATCTCTCGAGATTGTAAAGTATTCCCCCGAAGCCTCACTATGCGCTGTACTGCGCACACAGCGGTTCGTGACCACATGCACACCGTTGTCTTCCCGGGGGTCGCTCGGAATGAGCACGCAGATTTCCCAATAAGCGTGCTCGCGACCCTCAAGCCCCCCCTACCATATAAAGACGATAGGGGGCTCAGGCGTGTTGGACACGGCCACCGCAGCAGTTGTTACCCCGGCTCCGTCTCCTCCTCTACCGAGCGGGATCGGCCCTCTTTCGATGCCGCTCTGCAACCTCCTTCTGGAGCATTACGCTCTCACCGAAGGAGACCACAGCACTCCAATTTTCATGCTCTGCCAGCATAGCCTATACCTAGCCGGGCTCCTACCTCCAGTAGAATTACAGATAACAAATATAAGCAACAAATATTTAAAAAAGGAACACTGTCGAGAACCCACAACATTTTTATGTGAACTCCATCCCAGCATCCTAATCTATAAACATAGTCGTGTCCCCGTTCACTGGTGATGCGTGAGACAAGCTATTACATCAGCTCAGTCCCCAAGGACACATCTCTGAAGGTACGGACCCTCCTGTAAGAGAAATTACTGTTTTTTAAATGGTTGGATAACACGACACGTCTTTCAAAAGGCAGATGGGTATGGGGACTTATACACGTATTTTTTATTCACCAAGGGGTGGTATTTTATGTTGCTTAAAGTGTCCACTGTTGAGTACAGGCCTTCCAACACTTACACACAAATAAACAGGAAAAGCTTTGTTTTGTAAGTTAGTATACTTCTTCAATTAACAATAAGTACTAATAGCTTGCCGTGTGGTGCCGGCTCAGATTGCCACCAACCCATCTCTTCCTATGGGTGTCGTAAAAGTCGACTAAGGGATTAGCCGGAGGATGGGCAGCAGCGTCCTTCGAGTACATTAACAACTCAACTGCAATCGCCAACCCGCCTGCCAAGCGTGGCGATTATGGCAAAACCCCCCAATGAGCCCACTACACATCCATATCGGTGGTTGTGGTGATCTATAGGGGAGGCTTGTGTCCAGCAGTGGACTTCGTTCGGCCGAAATGATGATGACTAATAGCTTTATTTTTGGCCTTCGAAAGTACGACCACGTGTCCAAATTCCGGACGCGATTGAAGTGGCTATCCCATTCGGCGATGTCGAAATACTCGTGTTCTTTCTTTCTTCTTTTCTATTCTTCGCAATCCTAATTCTTCGGCATATCTTCAGGGTCGTTCTGACTACCTTATCCCCGAAGGAAACGTTGCCGCATGGCGTATTCTCTTCTCCTTCGTACTCCTCGTCACAGTTCAAGATGTTATGATGAGTCATTCACTGAACGTGCAGTGCGCCTTTGGATTTCACTTCCTCATTAGTTGCGTAATAGCCCTTCCTCAGATGTGACATCGGTGTGTTGTGTGCTCAATGGAGGGTTTTGCCATAATCGCCACGCTTGGCAGGCGGGTTGGCGATCGCTGTTGAGTTATAAATATACTTGAATGCTGCCCATCCTCCGCTTAAACCATAGTCGCCTTTTACGACACCCACGGGATGAGATGGGGTGGTGGTATTCTTAGCTGGCACCACACGGCGATTAATACATACTTTCTTGCTAAACGCACTCCTCATTATCTTTATTAGTAAATGCACCCGTGCGAAGTCAGGGCGGGTAGCTAGTGAGCTATAAAACAAATCAGTTAGCAAAAAGAAATATACGCCCAGCGTAGCGAGGGTATCATGGCTAGTAATATAATATAACCCTATATTTTATGCTAGTCTAGCCTCACCCATAACGAAATACGAATATCTTTGCTCACAAAAAATATTTCAGAAAATCTATATGAATATCCAACTTGTATTGCTCTTTTGACATTACACATAAAGCCACTTAAAACTATTGTAGTACACTCGGTGCCATAATAAGGGTTCACTGGATCGCCATAAATGTATGATTGATTGTTGTATACCTTTTTTTGGGCAACAATGTAGTTATTGAATTACATGCCTTTACGATATTTCACCGTCGAAGGGTGGTTTCGGAATAGCTCTTACTTACTGCAAATGCTTAGGTACGACATCTTATAATACTAATTATATTATAAACCATTATACAGATCAGTTATGTCCTCAGACCATACTGACCCGGTGGTATTATAGTTTATACCAGGTAAAATACGAACTACACAATTTTCGTCATCAATGTTCAATTTATTAGTGGTATCGAACATCGTTTGCCGTGTGGTGCCGGCTCAGAATGCCACCACCCCATCTCCTCCCATGGGTGTCGTAAAAGTAGACTAAGGGATTAGTCGGAGGATGGGCAGCAGCGTCCTTCGAGTACATTAACAACTCAACTGCGATCGCCAACCCGCCTGCCAAGCGTGGCGATTATGGCAAAACCCCCCCAATGAGTTCAAAACACATCCATATCGGTGGTTGTGATGATCTTTGGGGAGGCCTGTGTCCAACAGTGGACTTCATTTGGCCGAATTGAAGTTGATGAACCAGATTGTAAACCTGGCGCTGGTATTCTGCTGGATCCCTGTTGTGGAGCCCACAGCTCATTGGGGGGGTTTTGCCATAATCGCCACGCTTGGCAGGCGGGTTGGCGATCGCAGTTGAGTTGTTAATGTACTCGAAGGACGCTGCTGCCCATCCTGCGGCTAATCCCTTAGTCGACTTTTACGACACCCATGGGAGGAGATGGGGTGGTGGCATTCTGAGCCGGCACCACACGGCAAAATCTGGTTCATGCTGAGCTGGAGATCCATTTGGTACAACACAAGCTGGTCAATATCTTTGCTATCTCATTAAAATGTGTCCTGTCTTGTATCAAATAAACCTTTTTAATTTCATTTAATTTCATACAGCCGTACAATTTGTCTTTTGGCAGAAATTATGATTTGGTGCTGGTGGGGTAGTAAGTTTCATAGAAACACAAAGTACCCAATTCCCGGTTTTAGTGATACCGCTTTCAGAGGCAGTACCAGGATTTTTATGTATGTATATATTGCAACCCTGTCACCATGGCAAATTTGCCAACGATATACTTTCATATTTCACAAATGTTGTTTATCGCAACATCAGAATACACAAAATACAGGAAATCGAAAAGATATAAACGTCAAATTTATCGATAAACAACTGGAGCGAAAAGCGTGCCATCGCAAAATAATACACGTGTAAGAATTAAGTAAACATTATTATAATATAAACATACACACAATTTTCCGAGAGGTCCATGAAAGCATTTGTGTTCATGTATTGAATGCCACCACCCCATCTCCTCCCATGGGTGTCGTAAAAGTCGACTAAGGGATTAGCCGGAGGAAGGGCAGCAGCGTCCTTCGAGTACATTAACAACTCAACTGCGATCGCCAACCCGTCTGCCAAGCGTGGCGATTATGGCAAAACCCCCCAATGAGCCCACAACACATCATTATCGGTCGTTGTGGCGATCTTTGGGAGAGGCCTGTGTCCAGCAGTGGACTTCATTCGGCCGAAATGATTTTTTTTTTACTGATTGTATTAATATAATACCTAATATTGCCTTGGATGTTCTGGAAATTAAAAATCTATAGGGCCCAGGCAGTCCACAAAACATCAATACTTCATTTTATAGGTCCTATATTTGGGCAAACCGTGTCCATTGCCGTGTGGTTGACAGAATAGCACCAACCCACCTCATCTCGTGGGTGTCGTAAAAGGCGACAATGGGATTAACGGGAGGATACTGCAGCGTCCTTCGAGTGCATTAACAACTCAACTGCGATCGCCATCCCGCCTGCCAAGCGTGGCGATTATGGCAAACTTCCCAATGAATATGCAACACACCCAGACAGTTCATTACGGATCTTTTGGGGAGGCTAAAGCTAGTGAAATTACTGGGCATAAAAACTAATATTTACTGTTACTAACTAATGTCTTGAGGTGGAGGATGACTGCTGTTCCACATAAGAGACGCTGCTATCCATACTTCTTACTTTCATACTGGTTTATAGTCCCTCAATCGCTATTTACGATATCCACGGGAAGAGATTCCGCATTCCGTGTGGTGTCCGGATTAAGAATATAGCACCACTCCATCTCCTCCCGTGGATGTCGTAAAAAGCGACTAAGGGAATCTAAACCAGAGGGATGAGCAGCAGCGTCCCTTCTGTGAAACGGTAGCCATACTGCGCTCACCAACCCGCTTGCCAAGCGTGGTGAGTATTGGCAAATACCCCCCAAAATGATGACACAGTTGTGAAAATCTATGGGGGGGGCCTTTGTTCAGCAGTGGACGTATAAATGGCCGTTATGAGATTATGAGACGGGAGGAGATGAAGTGGTGCTATATTCTTAATTTGGACACCAAAACATTATGACCGTCAAGCTACACGTTTCCTGTTAAAAGAGCTTTTAAAATGTAGATTTCACATCTTGTATGACCAATTAAAAAATCTAAGTGGACCTTGGCTTCCAGCCAGGGAAACAATAGATCGATGAAGAAAGTATTTAACTGAAATTAATCTTAATTATTCGTAATTTCCTTCAAGTTCTACCAAATTGTTCATTATCTCTGGCGAAATGAGGCAGAAATGTTAGCAATAATAAATAAGTACTGCGACTTCATATTGCCAGGCCGAAGAGTACTAATTTTCTAGTAAATTAGTAGGTCTTGGCACACTGAGTTAGTAATCATATCAGGCAGCGTCTTTATTAGAAAAGAATAGCGCTGTATTTTTAAACTATAACGACGCATACAAGTTAAATTAAGTCCGTATAAAATGAAAAATAAACGGCCATAGCAAAAGGATTAATAACAGGCAACACTTAAAAGTTATTTGCACACTAAATATATTTTTAATTAAATAAAACATAATAACAGTACCAAATAAAATGTGCGTCGATTTATGCAAAATAGTGTTGTCCCTCAGCTTAAAGCAGCAGATCAAACGAAATGATTTTCAGTGACAACCGTTTCTCTTTAGACGCAGGGAAAAAGAAATAATTACTCCAAATTTTATAAGCCACCACGCTTGGGACCATTGATTGCAGCATACTTGCTTGACATGGTACACAAATCTGCTTTGACAACATTGATAAAGAGGAGGGTTGAAGAGTTATGTGCATGGGGAGAAGATTTTAGAATGCAGTTGTAACGCAACCTCAACTTAAATAACAATCTCGACCGAACCATACAAAATACTAGTTGATGTCCGGCGGCATCCGCTGCAATGCCACTTTTTGCTTCTTAGAAACCTTCACCCAAGAGCCAACAACTCTACAAAGTTTCAAAACTCTACAGGATAAATGCTCTAGGAGCGCATAGAGGACAAACAAACAAAGACACATTCAAAAGAAGAAAAGACGACAGGCACGTTTTGTACAGTGGCTAAACGTTTCACTTTTTGCACACTACACAGGAGAAATACTCACAACCCTGGCTTCGCAAAGAGAACCATGGCACCTAAAACATCCTTTTGATACATCCCTGTGTCGAGACGAGCAAGCCATTCGCCTGCTATTAAGTATAATCCGGCTACCCAGGACAAGTCCTGGGTGGTACATTGCCCTCGTCACCTCAAGAGATTCGTTATTTAGTCTGTTATGCCCAGTAATTTCTCTAGCTTAGCACAAATTTTTCCGAAATATCGAACAATCTCTACCTTGACACAGAGTTTTAAGCATCTCGTCATGAAAAATTCCTTTTCTAGTTTTTTCTTTACCTCCAATTATTTGTGAATAGTTACTTTACTCATTCATCATTTCGGCCGAATGAAGTCCACTGCTGGACACAGGCCTCCCCCAGAGATCACCACAGCCACCGATATGGGTGTGTTGTGGGCTCATTGCGGGGTTTTGCCATAATCGCCACGCTTGGCAGGCGGGTTGGCGATCGCAGTTGAGTTGTTAATGTACTCGAAGGACGCTGCTGCCCATCCTCCGGCTAATCCCTTAGTCGACTTTTACGACACCCATGGGAGGAGATGGGGTGGTGGCATTCTGAGCCGGCACCACCACATAAACATATAAACATGAACATTGATAAGTCTTTATTCTATTAAAAACTAAAACATTTTCAAGAAATACAATTTTTATTTAAATTTTTACAGTACAATTTATTTTCTTATCTTAAAATTTTGTACTACTGTAAATCCGTAAGATTTTGCTGAACATATATTGTTTTTTTGGTAAGTATTGACCGAAGCTCTCACCCCCTGCAGTATGTCGTGCTATTTACTGGACACCCAGTATATTGTACCGGTTGTGAATCATGTTTGAGCACGTGAGAAATATATCTGTAAACTTTACCCACGGTGCAGGAGAGATTACTGCGGCCATACGGTTAAAAAAAACAGTCAAATCATTCCATTGCTGAGAAAAAGCTTCTCCCAAGTCGCACTACTACTTGGTTTTCTACCTACCACACATGCCTGCCACATCCGGTGGCCTACTAACCTATTTTGGTCCAACTGGCCATCCATGTCAGATTTAAGTAAGTGCGTATGAATAGAATTAATATTAATACTTACAAATAGATGCAAATTGCGTCCCAGTGTACTCCCGTCTTTTGCTCCCATCTTTTAACATTAGTATTTTGATGGCTCGCGTGAATTATTCACAAATTCATAATTTGCACCCCCTCCCACCCTCTTTGTCCTCAACGTGGCGCGGCGCCCTCTCTAGCACCCCCACCGTGTGTTTCAACGTTTCTCAAACTATGAATTATTTGCCCTTTTTTGGTAATATTTGGCATCCACTACCGAACGAAAGCTTTCCCCATAGATTTCCATAATTGTGTAATACTTTTGGGAGGGATTTACCAGTAGTTACCACGCTCGGCAAAATGGCGGCTGTTCCACAGAAGAGATGCTGCTGCCCATCCCTCTGATTTAGTCTCTTAGTCGCCTTTTACAACATCCACGGGAAGATATTGAGCGATTTTTGTTTACCAGTATTGCCAGCTATTATCTAGATTTTACAAAAATCTGCTATAGCCCAAAAAATATCGTTAATATACAGTGGTAATATCTAATCCAGAAGAAAGTAACTAACTATTTGAAACTCAACTCACGGGATTGGTGGTGATATCTAACTCAGAAGTATGTAACTATTTGAGAATCACTCCAATGAGTGAAGAAAGTTTCTTATTAGCTGTAATTGAACTATTCTAAAATGTAAGAGCTACGCTTGACCAGAGTGGCTTTATTCACTCCACTCTAATATTAATTGCCAATTAGAACTATTGGTCAGGCGAGGAAAGGAGACACGCAGAAGGAAATTAGTTACTAGTTACTAAATTAAAACTAGTGTATAACTAAAATATATTGATTACGGTTACAAAAATATTACTTACTTAAATTGAAGAAACGTTCGCCTAGTAGAACAAAGATAACAACGAATCATATTGAAATACCTTTTATTCGCGTGCGGCATGCACGAAGTTAGATGCGGAACGTTATTCATGAAATTTAAAACAATTTTTTTGTTTATAAATACCTACATTTATAAACTCATATAAGCCATGAGACGTCCACTGCTGAACAAGAATCTACCCCATTAAATTTCCACAATCGTGTGGTCATTTTGGGGGGAACTTGCCAGTACTTACCACGCTTGGCAGTCGGTTTGGTGAGTGCAGTATGGCTGCTGTTCCAAAGAAGGGACGCTGCTGACCATCCCTCTGATTAAGAGTCCCTTAGTTGCCTTTTACGACATCCACGGGACGTCAACGAGTGGTGCTATATTCCTAATAATATAACTTTAAAAGAAGCGACATTTTGAGAACCACTGACTCAAATCATTTCTAAGGTAATTTTATTTGGCTGAGACAGTGACTTCATGTCGGCCAGACTAAATCTATTCCTTTACATTTCTTCACGTGAAGCGACTGTTCCATGAATTTCAGTACCACTGAATGTCGATAAACAATTCAGGTTTCTTCAGAACTGTTCGATTTATTCCGACTTGCTTAGTAGTCAGAAATGTGCTTAACTCCTTTGATATAAGTGTGTTATTTAGAAAATTATATAGTTACGAATTTAAACATAATGCTCGAATATGCGATATATCGCCAAGGTTGGCCTTTGGAATTGGATTCAAAGATAAATTTAACTACACTAGCTGTGCCTCGCGGTTTCACCCGCCGTTTAATTTAAAAGAAATCGGATTAATTATAAAAAAATGTAGAGTACTTCGGAAATAGACAATATTTTTAGTCATATTTTCATGTAGTATTATTACATATTGGTTTTCTTGACATAGGCACGCACGGCTCGGCTCTTCTCGGTAATGCTCGGTTCTAGTCGGGCGTCCGCCCTCAGCCCCCGACCCACCGCGCCGCATCGCCCGCCCGCACTATTACTTCGTTTTCGCTTACCGTTCTTTCTGCCTTTTCCCTTTTTGCGCAGCTCCTAAGTGTCGTAGCGTAATGTTACACAGCCTATGACCTTCCTCAATAATTTGGTTATCAAATGCAAAAATGTAATTTCAAATCCGGCTGGAAGTTCCAGAGATTAGCGCGTTCAAACAAACTAATTCTTCCCGCAGATGTCTTAAACCGCAACTTAGAGACTAAAACGTTATCGTTCTTTTTTAGTTTGGTGTAGTTTTAGACGGGCAGCACCGTCCCTTCTGTGGAACGGCCGCCCTTCTGCGCTCACTTAACCCGCCTGCCAAACATGGTGACTTGTGACTAATTCCCCCCAAAATGACGACACAACTGCGGAAATATATGAGGACGGCTAGTATTCAGCAGTGGACGTTCTTTGGCTGAAATGATGATGATGATCGTGATAACTAAAAAGAAGTAAAAATTCTTTTGGAATTGCCCTAGTCAAATAGCGTTAAAATAAAAAATAAAACTGAGAACCAAAAGCAGAACATATTCAGAAGAGAATTTTTTACCGTGTCAATTATTTCCAGTCTGTTAGACTCACAATCAAAACTAAATTCGTATTTTTATAAAACAGTAAAGCCTACGGCAGATTTTAATTAAAATAAACAGTTTTTCAGTCTTTTGTAAAGTCAGTGCACGGTACGGTTTATAGATATAATAATAATAATGGAAAAGAGCCTCGACTAGCATCTCAAGAGGCTCTCGTTAAGGCGGCTGGATTAAGGGCTTGATACAGAAAGCGTGTACTCCTTGACACGGAACGTATTTTAGAGGAGGCTATCTCTGGTGTCCTTTTTTGACCCCCTGTATCTTGGCACCTATGCCTGATGCTGGTTGGCCACTATTTTTTACATTAATAAAACGTATATTTATATATATTAAAAATGTAATTAAAATGTATGTATATATTCTGAATAAAGGGAATAATAAGAATAAAGTTTATTAGATTGTATGTACAATCCAAATTGTGCCGTGTGGTGCCGGCTACGAAGAGCACCAACCTATCTCATGCCATGGGTAGACTATGGGATTAACCAAGCGGAGGATGGGCAGCAGCGTCCTGCGAGTACACTAACCACTTAACTGCGATCACAAACCCGCCTGCCAAGCTTGCCGATCTTTTTCCAGCAGTGGACTTTATTTGGCTGAAACGACGACAATCCCAATAATTCTATATTGCTAATAATATAGCACGAATTGTAACGAAATACAACCAATAATATTCTTTTTCCTCTTGCTTGTGAAATAATATGAGGAATTATTTCTAAGGCGCATCAAGTCACGGGAACCAACTGGATGAGAGATGCACAGGAGAGGGGAAGCTGGCATAAGAAGGAAGGAGGTCTATAGGAGTTATTCCAGGTTCAAATGATTAAGTGTGAATGTGTTTTTTGGGCAAAGGGAGGCCTTCCCCTACCTCCAGAGATACGATCATGGATTTATCATCATCACCATATCAGCCATAGGACGTCCACTGCTGAACAAAGGCCTCCCTCATAGATTTTTTTGGAGGAACTCGCCAATACTGACCACGTTTGGCAGGCGGGTTGGTGAGCGTAGTATGGCTACTGTTCCGCCGAAGGGACGCTGCTGACCATCACTCTGGGTTAGAGTCCCATAGTCGCCTTTTAGAATATCCATGGGAGAAGATGGAGTGTTGCTATGTTCTTAATTCGGACACTACACCACTTATAATAATAATAAAGATTCCCAAAGCAACATCAAGATCTTCTAAACCTAAATGTAAAATGTGTGTGTATTAGTTAGTGTACACACGTAAGAAGTGAAACTTCTTTATTACATCACTTTTCTAAAAATGATCGACTATTTACAACTTTACAGAAATTGGTTAAATAAAGCTAAATTAGATAAAGTTTAAGCAAAAGGCTTTTATTATCATAGACATGGATACAAATAATACATATTTCGTTATTATATATTTTTGTAATTAATGGCTTATGGTAACTTAAACATGAAATATATGGTTTACATTCCACGGAATTTAGTGACCGAGTAAAAACTCCATCAATTGTAGTGCCGGATCTTGTTGATGTTTGAGGACTGGTTTTCATAGACAAATTCAATTTATCTTTCAAATCAATATGGCGCTTAACGGAAAAATGTGACTTAGAAATAAAGATGGCGCGTAACAGAAAAACATTACAATTTTAAATTTCTCCCATACATCGATAAAGAAGTTTCACTTAAAAAATATACCGATGTTCTTTACCTTCTATAATCCGATTAATTGTAAGAGCGTATTCAGAAGCTTAGCTTAAATTTGTACTTGTAAGTGGATGCTTACCTGTGGAAGAAGAAACAAATTATTAGTTAATTTAAGGGTTAATTTCAAGGGCCCCACCCTTGCCTTTTCGGCGTTTTGATACCCACCCTTATAGAGGGGTTATTTTTGATTGACATATTTACAATTAATGTCAGAAATAAGTGTTTGTAAAGACTACTCAATACATGGGATTACATGACAAATGTAAAAAAGATTAGATTTAGGTACTGGAGTACATTATTACACATAAAAACAATAATTTTATTATTAATATATTAATAATGTACATCATCATTTCGGCTGAATGAAATCCACTGCTGGACACAGGCCTCCTCCAAAGATCACCACAACGACCGATGTGGATGTTGTGGGCTCATTGGGGGGTGGACCCCATAATTTTGTCATAATCGCCACGCTTGGCAGACGGCTTGGCAATCGCAGTTAAGTTATAAAATGTAGTCGAAGTACGCTGCTGCCCATCCTCCGGCTAATCCCTTAGTCGATTTTTACGACACCCACGGGATGACATTGGTTGGTGGTATTCTTAGCCGGCACCACACGGCAACGGTTATAGGTTATAAAAAACAAACATATGACGTGCGCACTGAGGCACGGAAGGGTCATAATGTGGAAGTAATGGTCACCCATCCAAAGTTTGGTCGTTCTGCGCGGTAACCACTTGGCAACATCCCCAAAAACGAATACAAAACCAACACTTTTAGAACATATTTTTAAAGATTTCTTGTGAGGCACTTATAGGCTTTCTATTTCAATCATTAACTCAACAAAATTTCCTTCATTACTTATACAAATATGATCCTATAATTACCTTCCATTATACCGTTGTGTATATGACTTTATTTACCGATGGGGGAGCCATTGCTACGCATGTATCGAACGAACACGTAACTAAACAATACATAGGAAAACAATCAAAAGTTGTCCCCGCGCCTCAAACTAACTAACTTTGTTCATAATGATGGAATATCACGTGGATTGACCATACGTATGGCGATTGGAATAATACACAATTATGTGGTTATGAATACGCTTAGCGACAGTTTTTTCTAATATAGGTCAATCATTTCGACCGATTTAAGTCCACTGCTGGACACAGGCCTCCCTCAAAGATCACCACAACGACCGACATCGGTATGTTGTGTGCTCATTCAGGGGTTTCGCCATAATCGTCACGCTTGGCAGGCGGTTTGGCGATTGCAGTTGAGTTGTTAATGTATTCGAAGGACGCTGCTGCCCATCCTCTGGCTAATCCCTTAGTCGACTTTTACGACACCCACGGGTTGAGATGGGTTGGTGCTATTCGTAGCCGATACCACACGGTGTAACCAAGGGATGAATATATATAGATCAAACGAGCCTCATATTCATCCGTGTGGTGTCCATCATCCAGAATACAGCACCATCTCTATTCGTGGATGTCGTAAAAGACGACAGAGGCTAAAACGGAAGGATGGGTAGCAGCGTGTTCTGTGAAAACCAGCCTTTCTGCGCTCACCAACGTTAAGCGTGGTGAATACTGGCAAATCCCCCTCAAAATGTAGACAGAATCGAGAGAATCTATAAGGGAGGCCTTTGTTCAGCAGTGGACGTCCGTTGGCTGATATGATGATGATGAAACGAGCATGCGTGACGCCTTAATGAGATACATTACCTGTGTTAAATAATTAAGATAAATTAATTAACCAACGAACTTTAATACGCAAATGCACAAAAATGATTTTTTTTTTAAACGTTGCCCCACACTAGGATTTCTCCTGTGTCGTGGGTGCGTTTACAGACATACATTTCACACACAATACACCCAGACCCGGAACAACTACCTGCAGATCATACAAATATTTGTTCCGTGCGGGAATCGAACCCGCGACCCGGAGCGCAGCAGTCGACTGTATAAACCACTGCACCAACCGTGTTGATACACCACGTTGACTATGACGCATTTTCTGAAGGCTTCGCTGTACACAGGCAAAGAGACACGTGCTAGCATACGTACAAACATCTCATTCTCTCGCAGGCTAAATATTATTTACGAATATATTTATCTCTTATAGGTGTCGCTATTTCGTTTCATCGAATTTTCAAAATCACAACAACGGTGCTAAAGAAGTTGCAATTCAAAAGTCTGCTTGGCAATAGAATACTATGTTAGCACTGCGGTGGTACCTGCCTAGCGGTCGCAATAAGAGACCTCTCGATCTCACCAGAAGGCCAATTCTCGTAATTTAAAAATGTTCAAAATATAGTTCCGATCTAGTCTCCGTGTCATAAATGTCACAAATGGTATTCTCCTAAACTAACAAACAACATCAAACGTGAACTTACACTGTGATGAGATCGAAAATGGATCGAAAGTTGATCGAAGTCAAAACGGTATTCTGCTAACATTTCGAACTGTCACATGTACTAAATTGTCATTAGTAGATAAACGTCAAAATTGAGATCGAAATGAGACTAGACCGAGATTATACCGAAATCCGACTGAACTTTAAGAGTAGCAGAATACCATTTTTTCGGTCAATTCATAATTTAATCTCAGTTCGGTCAAGTTTCAGTCATAGTGTCAATTAATTACGAGAATTGACCCTCTGATATTAACTGATGACGGGATCGAAGCGCGCTTGCCTATATACGTTTTCACTCGCAACTCACATGGGAACCTTCCGTACCATACACTTAAACCGGCTAAGGTAATGCGGTTCGAGTGATTAACTTCATGAATAACTTAGTGCTATAGCTTAATAACTGATTTCCGATTTGCTAACAGCGTGCCGTGCTTGTATTCTGTGGGGTGTCCAGATTCCGAATTTAGCACCACTCCCTCACCCCCCGTGGCTGTCGTAAATAGTGAGCTGGAGATGGGCAACAGGATACCATTTTTGGAACAGTAACCATACTGCGTTGAGCGCTGACCAACCCACCTGCCAAGCTTGGTGAGTACTGGCAAAATCCCCCAAAATGACGACACAATTGTGGAAATCAAATGTGGAATGGTGAAGGCCTTTGTTCAGCAGTGGGAGTCCTGGGATGATGATGAAACAGCTTGCCTGGTGTTTATTTCCGAAGTAATAAATGCAATTTGAAATAAAAAATGTATTGAAATAATTGGTACCTTTTTGAATTAATACGTTTATGATTATGGATATAAATGAATGAATTTGTATATTAAATTAGGAATAGTCATCGATTTTGTAGAAAAAAGTTGAAGCAAAGCTGTTCATGTCTCGGATTCGATAATCATATCGAGCAATACGTAATTGTTTTTCTAAAAAAATATCTCTGTTGTAGTGAGCTGGGATGTGAGTTAGGTTTCACTTCGCCTATAACGGTATTTGATCTCGATTCCAAGTGTGAGACTACCGAACCCGTATCGGTTTTCAGGCAAAACGAAAACCCTTGATTGGTACCTATTTCTACTTTCAACGAGTCATCAAGAATTGCACAACCAATAAGCCAACATTCCTTCGCGTTACAGTGAAAACTTCGAGAATGCAAAAATTGTTATTTTTATAGATTAGTCTTGGAAAACAAACCTACGCCGAAATACTTTTTGATGTGTAACGTTTCCTCTCGCTTTCCTACAATATGTGGGAGCTATTGCGTAGAAAGGGACGGAAGTGTGTAACATGCCGGGGAAGATTTAACAGTGGAATCAACTTGTAACACTGTTTCTGTAACAAAATAATGTTATAATACATTTTTTACCATTACGATAACGCAAATCCAAGAAATTAATAACACCAAGGAGATTACATTATTTTTCTAATTAAATATTCTATTTTTATAGCAGTACAAAATAGTTTTGATTCCAATTATTACTTATCTGTAGCAGCGCCCGCTTTAGCGCATGCGCGGTGATAAACTGGGTATTGGCGCCATTCATACATTATTTTAAATTGAATTTCGATCTTTTATTAATGTTGCTTATTATAAGGTGAGATGTCGGATGTTACACATCGACTACAGTAAGGCTCAGTCGTTTTTGTTTTTTATAAAAACCTTTTTATACACGTAAGTGTAATATTAAAGACACAATTAATTAAGCTGTGGTATAGTAGCTTGAACCGTACTTATACTTGCACTTGTATCTTTTCTCCCCCCCTCTAGCTGGGTCGAAGCAATTTTTTGGGTCCGTTTTATCGTATCAGACAAATACTTTGTCACGTACTTTTGAACACTACGCATTTCCGATGTTTATTCATCATCATAATCATATCAGCCAAAGGATTTCCATTTCTGAGCAAAAGCCTCTCCATCCACAGAATTCCACAATTATATTTTGGGGTATTTGCCTAGTACCTACTCACCACGCTTAGCAGGCGGGTTGGTAAGCGCAGAATCGCTGTTGTACTATGAAGTGACTTTTCTGCCGATCCCTGTGGTTTAGAGTCCTTTAGTCGCCTTTTACGACATCTAAGGGAGGAGACGGAGTGGTGTACAATACTGGGGACACTTTGGATCTGTTTGGCGGTATACAACTTCGCAAAAGATTTCCACTCTCACTAAGCGTTCAAAATCCGTGCCGAACCATATAATGAAACATATTATAGGTAGGTACAAGGCTTTTCTGCTTTTCTTCCGCCTGTAGTGATACCTCTATCGCATTTCTGTCGATTTTTTCGATTTTCAGTCTAAGGCAATGACACATAAATATTACAATACCACCCGAAAACATAACATAAAAACGAAAACCAACAACAACATATTCCAGTGTGTACAAATACTAAAGTAAAAAGCTTGTTTCAATACAAAGTTGGGTTAGGGCGGCCGCGCCAATTTCAAACTCAATTTAACTACCGCACAGAGTAGTGTGTGGTGCAGAGGTTCCAATTTCATTAAAACATACATGTTTTTTGCGGTATAAAGCGGACATACAAATCGACTGTCCCTATGTAAATGAATGTGGATATAATTCCGTGTGGTGTCCGGATTAAAAATATAGCATCTCTCCATCTCCTCCCGTGGTTGTCGTAAAAGGCGACTAAGTGAATCTAAACCAGAGGGATGGGCAGCAGCGTCCCTTCTGTGAAATGGTAGCCATACTGCGCTCATCAACCAGCCTGCCAAGCGTGGTGAGTATTGGCAAATACCCCCCCAAGATGATGACACAGTTGTGGAAATCTATGGGGGAGGCCTTTGTTCAGCAGTGGACGTATAAATGGCCGATATGATGATGATGATAATTCTTCTTAGAATTTATTACCTTTTTTATATATAGGACATATTATATATGTCAGTTTTGACATGTTAATTATACAATATGACATTGTTTACTTTGATGGCTATAATGCCCTCTATTTTAATATAATTTAGCATCTTCCACATTTTGTAAATGTGAGAACTTCGTTGATTTTTGATTGTGTATTACAGAAGCAATAGTGTGTTTATTATTGTGTGTATTTTACGTATAGAAATATAAGAGACCAAATAACTAATGTCACGCAGGACAAGACCTGGGTAACATTGCGGTTGTTATGGGCAGACGTGACGCTTACCACATACCAGCCTCATCACCTGATAGTATAAAAAAGAGGAAAAATAATTTTCTTTTGTCATTTCAGCTGAATAAAGTCCACTGCTGGACACAGTCCTCCCTCAAAGATCACTACAACGACCGATATCGGTGACTTGAGTGCTCATTTGGGGGTTTTGCCATAATCGCCACGCTTGGCAGGCGGGTTGGCGATCGCAGTTCAGTTGTTAATGTGTTCAAAGGACGCTGCTGCCCACCCTCCGTCTAATCCCTTAGTCGGCTTTTACGACACCCACGGGATGAGATGGGGTGGTGCTATTCGTAGCCGGCACCACACGGCACGACTTAGATATAACAAAATTAAATAGTAAACATGGAATTCAATAAATAAGGTGCCCGTTGCCACTGTCTCCGTATTATATAGGACGTTTTTGGGCGAATAAGGTTTTCAAAAACGGTATTTTTTTTACAACCTGGCCAGATGTTGGTTTGTGATAAGCGTCGCGGCTGCCCGTAACAACCTTAATGCCACCCAGGACATGTCCTGCTGTGCTCCACAATGCGCTCGTCACATCGAGACATTAGTTATTTAGTCTCTTATGCGCGATTGGTGTCCGGATAAAAAATAAAGCAACACTCCTGTCTCTTCCTGTGGATGCCGTAAAAGGCGACTAAGGTATGCTAAACAACAGGGATGGGTAATCTATGATCCCTTCGGTGGAACAGTAGCCATAATGCGCTCACCAAACGACTGCCAGGAGAATTGAGTACCTACTGGCAAATTCCCTCCAAAATTACGACAGTATTGTGAAAATCTATGGGCAGTGGACGCCCATTGGCTCATATTATGATGATGATATGCCCAAAAATGTCAACAGCTACAGTGGCCTGCAAACCGGAGGAGTTGTGTTCATTTAAAGTTTAAACACAACTACTTGGCAGCAGAATATCTGGTACTGCGGTGGCACCTACCCATCCGGACTCTTGCGATGCTACATACATTATTGTTTATTCGCTAAAATGTTTGCACTATTGCTCGTAGAACTGATGGCCGTACGGGGCACAAATGTTCTCGAATGGAGACCGCACCGGAAAACGCTGCGAGGGACGACCTCGAACGAGGTGGACAGACGACCTGGTGAAGGTTGCTAGGAGTCGTTGGATGAGAGTGGCATGTGACTGCTCGTTGTGGAAATCTAAGGGGGAGGCCTTTGTTCAGCATTGGACATCCTGTGGCTGATACGATTGCAAGTGACGGTACAGTTGGTGCAGTACAGTCGGCTGCTGGCGCGGGATTCGGGTTCGATGCCTACACGGAACAAACATTATTATGATCTGCAGGTAGTTGTTCCGGGTCTGGGTGTATTGTGTGTGGAATTTGTCTCTGTAAACGCACCCACGACACAGGAGAAATCAAAGTGCGGGGTAATGTTTTTTTTAAAAGGAAGGAAAGTACTACTCAAACCTTAGCTTTTTTTTAACTGGCTATATTTTCGGACTTGCTATAAGTCTTGCACCAACGTATCTATGACGGTACACAGCAGGCACCGTAAATGGATATGAATTATAACTACCTGTTGTTTGGCAGTATGAGTCTGTCATGCTCACTAAAACGTCTTGCTGATGGTGGCGTCGTGTATCGGGCCGTTAAGTTCCCTGCAGTATGGTTGACCTGAGCGACGCCGATGCATGCGTCAAGGTCGTGAACGAGTGCCGTCATGTGGGACTGGTCAGTCCTTACTGCCATGTAATCTTGTTTAATGAAATGATTTTTCTTCATCTATTTTATTATTGTTTTACTTCATCTATTTCACACTGGCAGTACATTATTCTCACATAACTTTATGCTACTATATTGCAATGTATGTAACATTTTAAAAATATTTTAAAAGAGTGACTATGGAGTTTCTTGCCGGTTCTTCTCCATAGGACCAACTTCTTGGAACCGTGCAACTACATTCTGACTATTCATAAGCGCCCGTAAATGGTTTATATGAATAAAAATCTTTTGAATTTGATACCAAAAACATCTCTCTTAACCATTCACTGGTCTACGCGCCCCACAGAATAAAAGAGTTGGTTTAATTTTTTAAACAAAAAAAGAACATGGCGCCGCGGTTAATGACCCTTTGTTTCGGCTGTATTGTTCAGACCAGCGGCAGACGGTTAGCGGACATACATACGTTCATACAAGTCCATGCAAAATATGTAACAGCTGTTTAACTTCCATACACGATCATGCAAAATGGCAGCTGCTTTCTTTAAGTTGAAAATAAAGACAGGCCCTTTTAAGACAACGCACTGTTTTTTAATATGCGTAGAGAAAAAAATATAATTCAAAATATCTTGATCTACATCTGAACAATATACCGCTACATAATTTCGTGTAGCATACTAAAAAACCCAACTTACTACGGGGAATAGGTGACGGAAACGCAATTTTGTGTTATCGATTTCTTCTGGCGATAACGCTGGGGCATAACCCATTTATATACAACGCAAACTATAAGGTAAAAGCAACTTTAACTACCATGTAATACAGTTCATTTTACATTGTAGCATGTTGTTACCTAATCTCATTTACGTCTGACATCACTCCAAGTTTATTCCCTACTCCCTCAAAGGAAAATCAGCTTTGAAATAATGTAGTTGAAGTGCAGTTTGTAAAGGTGTTGCGGTGTGATTTAAGTCATTGTGTTATCAAGTCGTAGTCCGGATTCCCCTTCAGTTGGCATTGTAAACAAAACGCCTATTATAATGGACAGCGTTGTGTTGTGCCGTTATCGATAAATTGAGATGGTGCGATAGTGTGACTGATGGATATTTGACGGTGTGTAGTAATTGTATTGTTTTTTGAGTGTTGTCAGTAAATTATATTGTGTGCGTTGGAGACTTTTTAATTTGATGTTTGGTAAATACAAAGTTTTGTGAACCAAATCGACGTCATCCTTTAAATCTATAGAGTGTTAAATGTATGTTGACCTAGTACCATCGTTGATTAATTTGATTACTCGAGGTTTAAGATTCTTCGTGTGTCTCAAAATCTAACATCCTTCAGTACCCCTAGTACGAGTTTCTTTTCATAATTGATTAGCTCACTCCAAACTCTTCAACCCATCGGAACGCCGAACTCGCTAAACGTGTAGCTTACTATTAACTTTCAATTTTGAAGATTAACTTCTCCCAGGGGTGTACAGCTGCGCGGGTGCGTAGATTGGAGAATGCGTGCCCACACCAAGCGACCCACGACAGTGACAGTGGCGCGCATGTGGTCACGCGCCACTGTGTGCGCACCACAGCACAGCGCATAGGGACGCTTCGGGGGATCCTTTACAGTTTACAGTACCGGGGCAGTTTTAAAGTAGACATCTCTGAGATGAGTCTACTGGGCCACATTAAAGAGAAATTAAAATAGGGGTACAGGGCAACAGAAAAGAAACAAATATTGTACTTTATAAAAACAGTGTAATAAAAATACAACTCAAATACGAATCTTATGAAACATTCCCATGTTTGAACTTCCATATTTGCTTCAAGTTAAGAAAATAATAATTTCGGGTACTCGGCAAAATTCCAGTGTTTGGACACAATTTCCCTATTACAATAAAAAAGTTTACTTAATTACTTCAAACATATATTTGACTTGGCGAATATTCAAGGAAAGTTATTCAGTATTATTTTTGGAATACTTATAGTATTTGTTTTTGGTATCAAGTTTCGATGTGTGGGAAAATTAAATTAAGTTACACATTTTGATAAAAATCGGTACAACATCTCTAGCTTGAGTGCCATGTGAGGAAAACAAAGAGGGTTATATCGAAAGGATGGTAAAATAACCTCTTTAACTTATTATATCAAAATGCTATCTCAATTTCCTTGCTGTGCGAGATAAATAGACATTTACAAACTCATAATCATTCATACGATAACTCATTCATCAAAATAACAATTGGTACAAAATCATACACGATTCCATTATAAAAACAACATTACTTTAAAACGCAACAATAACCAATAAATTAATTTCATCGACATCGATCCCAACACTAACAAACGAAATTGTGTAATCCGAACCGCTAGGTTAGGCTATGGACTATGACGTATGAATGTATTATGTTTGTCACACGCCCTCAGTAATTGTACCGAGCACGTTTATCAACGCGATCAATTTAGGCGCAGCACTTATTCAAATTCCAATCGAATTTATTACTTTTCATCATGGTGAAAGCAATAAAAATATAAATTTCCCATCACTAGACAGCTAAACGATTTGTAATTAAATTTGTCACGTCACTAGCTAAGAGCAGAAATTAATATTTTTTGCAACATTAATTCGTATTGCTAATTAAATACTGAGCAATATAAATTGCAATCTGTTCTATTATTTCTTTTTGGAGTAGTTGCTTACTTATATTCTTTTTGGTTCTAGGGTTGTCTTAAATTAGCATAAGGCTGGTTATTTTATACTTGATTAAATGTTACCTTCGACTACGTACTCGAGAAAACTAACTCAAACTCTTAAGGAAGCTTGATAACGCTATGAAGCGTATCCTAAATTAATTTTCATCTAAGGCATCAAGGCCGTCTGGCCGCTCTTGGGAACCGGGCTTCAAAGGGGCGAGCGCATCACTTACCACGTGACGCAAATATTCGCTGGACATGGTTGTTTCGGTACGTGCTGGCACAGGATAGGACGCGAGGTCACGGCACAGTCCCACCAGTGTGTCCTGATCTATTCACTAGTGTATTCTAATCTACTCACTAGTGTATCCTGATCTACTCACTAGTGTATTCTTATCTACTCACTAGTGTAGTCTACTCCACAGTGGAGTAGATCAGGACACCGCACAGCACACGCTCAGCGAGTGCCCTGTCGAGCGGTGGCTCTTGGTCGATTGGATCGGGCAAGAGCTTCCTCTGCCAGTATCGTATAGGCTATACAGTCAGAGCATGAGAATTGGAGTGCCTCTAAAGCGCCATACTCCAATAAGGAGACCGCAGAACGGGATCGGGAGACTCGACATAGTCTAACTCTGCCAAATTTCACTTAAATCTTTCAGACTTTTGAGGGATATACATCCAAGATGCAAACATTGCACATTTAAAATAATAAGGCGGTAGTTTTTGGATACCTCGTCACATATCTCTCGTAAGAGGTGCCGCTTACGCAACCCACAGGCAGAAACTGGCGGAACTACTCACAGCCGAGGACTAAGACAAAATTCATTTCAATCTTCCATTCCCACGCCATCAAACATTATCAATCTCTCCAGTATAAATTAAATAAACTACTAAGTGAAGTTTCAATTTTCAATGTTGCCACCCGTTCCCCCAAAGTAGTAACCCTATCTACATTTTTATGTTGATTTGTCAATTGAGGGAAGTGTTAGGGCCAAACTGAGGGCTAGTTCTACACGACGGGAGATGAAACGGCATGACTTTCTGTCAGAGGAAACTATTTGGTCGAACCATACCACTAATAAACCTTTTTGATTTAGTGTTTTATTCAATTTTGCAATAACAGAGTGAAATGTTACCTTAGCCATATCGTTCAAACTAAAGCCTTATTGGCTTTGATGGGGTAGGTTAATCTAGCCCCGCATTTACAGTCAACTTTTAATATCTGTAAAACCGAGCAGATAAAACATTAGTATGAACGGTACTAGCTATGCGTGCACCTGTCTCATTGTCATCATCAGCCTATAGGCTATAGGAGCTATATATAGCTACCTGCTATATGCTGCACCACTGCTGGATCGTGTCGTAAAAGGAGACAAAGGGTTGATAAAAAAGAGGATGGGCTGCAGCATCCTCCCGTGTGCTAATTACAACATTCTGCGATCACCAATCCGTCTGCTGACCTCGCATTCCGAAGCCTAATATCAGCAGTGGACGTTTACGGACTGATGTGTGTAAATATCCAAATAAAACATGAAATAAACTTACAAATTCGTTTCAGTTATTACTGAAACTTTTTTTTATACTAACCCTACTCATCTATGTGAACTATGCTTACAAAGACGGCACGGTTGGTGCAGTGGCTGATAAGGTCGGCTGCTGCGCTGCGGGTTGTGGGTTCGATTCTCGCATGGAACAAATATTTGTATGATCTACAGGTTCCGGGTCTGGGTGTATTGTGTGTGGAATTTGCGTCTGTAAACGCACCCTCGACACGGGGAAATCCTAACGCGGGGCAACGTTTAAAAATAAAAAGTGAAAATATTATTGAAGCAAAGGCAGGCAGGTAAATGTTTATTTATTGCACGGGATTTGGGTATAAACGTATATAAGGTCTTATTTTAATATTCTTTCTTTTTGCGACCCGAACGCCGTTAGTTCCGCCGGTTTCGTTTGACGTTGCCGACTACCTTAATCGGTCTTCCGGCTGCCTCCGCTATTTTCGTGCTAGATGTATGTTGACATTTTTACAACTAAATGAACCAGTAAATAATTAAATGAATTATTTATAAAAAAATATAATCAAAAGAAATACTTGTACTAAAGATGTTTTGTTAAGGTAAAGGCCCTATGTATAAAACAACATCTCATAGTTAATTTCAGGTTTCTCAAAACATTTGTACAGGAACATATTCTTGATTCGTTTTGTGTATTTCGACCAATACAAAGATGCACGATATGGTTTAAAAAGTTTTTTTTTACTTATTTGGGTTGCCGTTTTTACAACTCTGAGTTGCGCTTTTATATAAGAGACGTACCTAGTTATCATAAAAAGCGTGAATATAAATAAATAAGTAACAAGTGGCGGTTTCAGCTTTCAATGTTGTTACAGGTCCCCTAATTTTTTGTCTTGTAACCCTATCCGCGCATAGTAAACCATTCATCATTTCGGCCGAATGAAGTCCACTGCTGGACACAGGCCTCCCCCAAAGATCACCACAATGACCGATATGGATGTGTTGTGGGCTCATTGGGGGGTTTTGCCATAATCGCCACGCTTGGCAGACGGGTTGGCGATCGCAGTTTAGTTGTTAATGTACTCGAAGGACGCTGCTGCCCATCCTCCGGCTAATCCCTTAGTCGACTTTTACGACACCCATGGGAGAAGATGGGGTGGTGGCATTCTGAGCCGGCACCACACGGCACTCTGAGCCGGCACCACACGGCACCATTATAAACCATTATAAGATTGGAATGGGGTGACCAGCGATACATCATGCGCAATTATATTTACAATAAACATTATATATATAATTCGTTTTGTCGATTTTTAGAAAGGGGTTGATTTTTGAATCGTTAAATGATTCGAAATAATGTTGCTTTGCAATATTTTTTATGTCGAATAGGCTTGCGTTTGTTACTATCTTAACCGGTGTCAAGCGTGGATGCGGTCGCAGATGGAACCCGCGACGTGAACTATTTACTAGTGACGGAATTGTTAGGTCGTAACTTTATGGGAACCTTCTTACTAATTTTGACGCAGAGGAAGCAAGGGTATATAAGTATACAATACTCTATTTGTAATGAGACACGCGTGGGTTAGAGAAGTAGTAGCGACCATAGCAGGAAGAAATGGGCTAGGAAAGGCCACATATCGAGGATAAAAAAGTGCCGGTGGACCAGAGAAACCGTGGCACAACACCAAAGGAAACCGACACCCTCGGTGGCTAACATCAATAACTATCAAATTACAACTGGATGGGCCCGGCTGAAGACCGCCTACTTTGGGAGAGCATTATTGTTATATCGGCCAAAGTTCGTCCACTACTGAACAAAGGTCTCTCATTGATTTCCACAACGCCCAAACACGCATGCATGCACACACATGTTGTCATTTAGGGGGGGAATTGGCCGGTACTCACCATGCTTGGCTCCCCTCTAGAGATGCCTGGGGGGTGGCCTCTTTACAGTCGCTTTCCCTCCACTAGAGGGGATGAGCGCTTTACAGTCATCCCCTCCGAGATGTGCCAAAAGGCGTGGCACTAACGGGTGGCTCTAGATGGAGATTATTCGAGTTCCTGGAGCCTCCCTTCGGTGCCGACGATGATCACTCCGGTGGTTTTAGCCGGTCGGAGTCCGGCATGCCCCTTCGCCCTTTCCCGGGGCGAAGGAAGTACATGATGTATTTCCACCGAATCAATAAAAAAAAAGGCGGGTAATCGCAGTATGGCTCAATAAGACGATGAAATGACCAAGTTACACTTTTTAAATACCGTCAGTAAGTTTAATTATTTATTTAAACTTTTATGTACATTGAGTATACATAAGGCGGACTTAATGCCATGAGGCATTCTCTACCAGTCAACCTTTGGGTTAAACAAAGCACTTCGAAAGAAGTATAAAAGCAAAGCTATAGTTAATGTTAATAAAGACTGAATTAAAAATAGGAATACATACTTAAACTAATATAAAAATAGATACTATATTATATTACATAATTATAAATAGTTAAATAGAATACATAAAATTATCTGATATAAATATTAACTCTAATGACGAAGACAAAACTGATTAGGATTGTAACAATTTCAGGAAGTATTGACGCACTTTACGTTTAAACGCGAATTTATTTAGAGCTTTCTTTATATCAAGAGGAAGCGCATTCCAGAGTTTTATTGTTGAAACAGCGAAGGATTTGGACATAAACCCTGTATGGTGGGATGGAGTGTTAAGAATTAAATTTTCAGAAGCCCGAAGGTCATGACTGTGAGATCCACCTAAAAGTTGAAAGAAAATTTTAAGATAATTAGGAGCACAAGGATCGTTTAGAATAGTGAAAAGCAAGTTAACTTAAGTTAACTTAAGTCAACCATTATTCTTACTGAGATGGCTGCGAGATAATTGTTGAATTCCGACGTTAGTATTTTTCAATACTCATGAATCTAACTTTTATCTTTGTCGGACAAATCTATACAAATAAATAAAATTGAAGTGTCTGTTTGTAATTTCAAAATAACAGCTTTTTACTAAATGCATATGAAAGTATATACGGGACCTATAACCAAAAAGCAATTTTTATTTTTTTTGTCTGTCTGTTTGTTCCGGGTAATCTCCGAAACGGCTGGACCGATTTTGACGGGACTTTCACTGGCAGATAGCTAATGTTATAAGCAATAACTTAGGCTACTTTTTATTTTAGAAAAACAATTAGGGTTCCTGGCAAAAAAAGAAAACCTTTGAAATCCAATATATATATTCTATTTCAAGTGTATATGTCGAAGTACTCTAAATTTCTTTTAAATTAAACGCGGGTGAAACCGCGGGTCCCAGCTAGTATATATATAAAATTAGTTTTACCCTGCTTAGCGTTGCTGTGGCTGAATGCACGTAATTACAACATGATTTTGATTCTGAATAAAAAAAAAGCAATTAATGATCTGCTGGTTGAATAAAAACATGTGCGTATATGAATACAACGATGTGTAAATATTTGAAAACGATATGATGAATGATACATTTTTTATATGGATAGATGAGTTTTTATTGGTCCTCTATGCGTTGCTGTACACTGTACATCCGATTGAGTTGAAACTTTGTACAACTTTGTTCAACAACTTGCGTAAAGGCTTCCGAATAGATAAAAAGAGGCATTGCAACTCGTGCGGGGCATTAGCTTGTATAGCATAAAAAGTACACCAGAAATTTACCACAAGGCCAGGGTTGCCAACTGTTCGGTTTTTTACAGAACTGTTCAGTACTCCAGCCCCATATTCGGTATACCGAAGTCTAAATTAGGTCGGATTATTTTTTATTTAATTCATATCACTGATTTATTTATAGATTTGTAAAATCAATAAATAAATTGGTATGCTGTTGCCAACCGGCAGAAAGCAGAATCAGTTATCACATGTAATTTTTCAAGTTTGCAACTTGCAATGCCTTCTACCAAAACAGTAATAAAAAGTTGTTGACATGTGTAGGTAAGTAAATGTAAATAAATATTACTTTTATCTGTGTTAATATTCTGCTTTACTGTGTATACCTTTTACCCCTTTTTTTTTTTTTTTTTTTTTTTTTATTGATGTCCAGTGGAAATTCTACATGGAACTTCCTTCACCCCGGGGAAGGGTGAAGGGGTATGCCGGACTCCTACCGGCTAAAACCACTGGAGTGGTCATCTTCGGCACCGAAGGGGGGCTCCAGGTCCTCGTAAGATCACACTAGAACCGCCCATTGGTGCCACGCCTTTAGGCACATCACGGAGGGGATGACTGTAGAGCGGTCACTCCCTCTAGCAGAGGGAAGGCGACTGTAAAATGGTCGCCCCCCAGGCACTTCTCGGGGAGGATTGTAAAAGATCCCTCCAAGCCTCGCTTTGCGCTGTGCTGCGCACACGGCGGCACGTGACCACGTGCGCGCCACCGTCTTCCCGGGGGTCGCTCGGTGTGAGAACGCAGACTCCCCAATCTGCGCGCCCGCGATCCCCGTGGCCCCCCACCATGTAGTGACGGCAGGGGGCTCAGGCGTATTGGACTTGGGAGCCGGGACCGTTGTTGCCCCGGCGCCGTCTCGTCCTTCTCCGTGCGGGATCAGCCCTCTCCCGATCCCGCTCTGCAGTCTCCTTCTGGAGCATGACGCTCTCGCAGAAGGAGACCACTGCACTCCAATTTTCATGCTCTGCCAACATAGCCGACACTACTGCCGGCAGAGAGAGATCTTGCCCGATCTGATCGACCAGGATCCGCCGCTCGGACGCCCACGCAGGGCACTCCTCGAGCGTGTGCTGTGCGGTATCCTGGTCGCTTCCACAATGGTGGCACTGTGCCGTAACCTCGCGTCCTATTCTGTGCAGGTACGCACCGAAACAGCCGTGACCGGTGAATACCTGCGTCAGACGGTAGGTGACGCGCTCGCTCCTTCTGAGCCAGGCTCCGAAGAGCGGCAGGACGACGACTCAACGACGCGCTTGGTCGCGAACTGTGACCGAAGGCGATGTCGCCACATCTCGAGTGCGCACCGTCGAGTCAGCCGCCTCAGTCTGTCGAACGCCCCTGAAGGCACGCCTTCCCCACTTTGGCGGAGAGAGCGTGTCTGGTCGTAGACCCACGCATCATACCTTTTACCCCTAGTTCAACCATTACAATTTGATAACACCAATCCTGGGAGTTGCCAGGCAAAGCTCGGTAATTTTGGCAATTTGATCTGGCAACCCTGCTTAAGACGCTGTACGCTACCAGTACGCCAAAAACAACATCAATAAATAAAACGAATCCTGAGCAAATGCGTTCTTTATAATAGGTTATAATATTCCGTTGATTTACTTCCCACACAAAACTAGAACTAAGCCACTAACACTTGTGACCGATGAGTCAACGTGACGGTCGAAAGTGTAAATGAAGCTGTGGAGGGAGATGAATCATTTCTCGGCAGACATCTAGGTACTTCTCATTTTATAACGCAACAACGGTTTATATTTGAACTGTAACAGAAATATGCTGTAATGGTGGCCGTGTGGTTCCCGGAAACGAATAGACCACTCCTCTCCACCCATTGGGCAACGTCGTAAAAGGCGACTGAGCGTTGATATCCAGAGAATAGTATGTTTCGTAGGACAATCTTCATTGATTTCTTCTGCCTTGGGAAGGGCAGAGGCATCTTTCAGGATTAGACCGTATCCCCGCAGGTATAGGCCCGTCATTGTTTGGCAGAGACCCCCGTCTCTGTGCGACCTGGCCGGCCACACATACTTTCAGAGAGGCGCGCGCAGAACACACGCGCGTCTCGGGCCTATTTTTCGGTTTCTATTTGGGCGACGAACTCCCTCTTAGTTCGTCGCAAAAGCTGGGCACTCCCGCAACGTGTGCTACTCGCCCTATTTGACACAGATACGTCACGAAGGCGTCATCCAGAAGGCGAAGGCACCATGTCACCTCTCCAAGAGGATGAACTGCAGCATCCTGCCGTGTGCCAATAACTGCACTGCGATCACCAACCCACCTGCAGAGTGCGGTGTTCATGGCAATATCCCATATGACCTGAGCGGTCTAGCGGTCGGAGCTAGTCTGAGTTCAGCAGTGGACGTCAACGAGCTTCAGGCGGTCAGTATTAATTTGTACCAGATATACACTGCTAAGCAGTAAGTACTGTTTAAACTTTAGACATTACTGTGATCCGGTTAGAAGGACACTGAAGCTAGTGACATTACTGGGCATAAGATACTAAATAACTTTACGTTCATAGCCAGTTGCACTCACTGATCGGTAAACGATCGGCCAAGTTAAGCAACGCTTGGCGCGGTCAATCTATAGATGATGGTGACCGCATAGTAGTATTTGAGCTGAGCGTCTGTGTGCTACTTAGGGCACGTCGAATCCTGGATCCCGATTTTTGTTTGATTGTCGTTAAGCCAAGTCGGAGGAATTTGGGCGGCTTGAACAACTCTGACATAAGGTTGGCCACTAACTCTACACACAAAAAGAAGACTTTACGTTTCGAGGTGACGAGCGAAGAGTGTTGCTACGCGAGACTGTTCCAATTTTATTACTGGACCCAGTGGAAATTCTTCATGAACTTATAGAATTTCCACTATATGCACATCTCGGAGAGGGTGACAGTAAAGCGGCCCCGGGGGGATTGTAAAGGATCCCCCGAAGCGTCCCTGTGCGCTTTGCTATGCTGCACACACGGCAGTGCGTGACCACAACTCAAGACTACTCTCCTGGGTAGCGTAACAATTGTTATGGGCAGGCATGACGCTTACCACCAGGCGAATGACTTGCTGGTCTCGTCACAAAGGTGAATAATAAAAAAAGCCTTAGTTTGCGCTTTATCAAGCTTATATTCCCCATTTCGTTTTCTTCCCATAAACCATGAAAATAAACGCCATTGTTTATTTCTATCCCCCACACACGCATCTCCAACATCCTATACTTCGTTTAGTAGCCATAACTGACCGTAAAGCCGGTAATTCTTTTGTGCGTTCACTGGAACTTTAATATTTTCTTATGCTCAGTTTTATGCATCGTTCGCGAATACAATGGGTTTTATTATAAGTCTTAACGGGCTTTTTACTCGTAAAATGCGTCTTAAAGTTGGTAGATACACGTCATTGGTATACGCGGCTATCATTTTGAGGAATTTGGAAATAACTTTTGCTTTAACTTATAGCTTTATGGGTGAATAATGCTTCCTTGGTCACGTGGTAACATAAGACAGTAATAGCATGGATTACAATGACTATCGCAGACTTCTTCCTGCGCTGCAGTACTTTTCTCTAAGAGACAATTTCGTGGCTGTACGCAACTACGAGCTCGACGTCGTGACAGCCTTCTGTACGACCGAGAGCGCAGCAGCGATTCAAACAGTATTCGCTGACGTATTAAGCTCGTCGACGAACTAGGCTCGTCGCAATAACGTAGACGAGTTAGGGTTTGAAATAAATTTCTTTACAACATAATCGGTTATTTTCGACTGAGTTTAGTTTAAAAATCTGTTGATTTTTTAAAGGAATATCAAATGTAAAAAATGTCTATTTTCTCGCCGTTATTTAGTCACAGTAGTAGCCAGTGTAGCTTTTCATAATTTTGTAAATACCAAACCGCGTTTTCGACGCTTAGACTTAGATAATAGAGTGATTTTACAGTCGGCCGCCTACCTGACACCAACGTTGGCGGTTTACCCGCAATCTAAGGGTAATCCAAAGTGCTGAATGGTACGCACGGGGTTCCAAACTCCTTAGTCACCTTCTACGACACCCACGTGATGAGATGGGGTAGCCCTATTTGCGACCGGAGCTACACGGTACACGATATGACTACCGCATCTAAAGTACGATTTAAAAGCAAAACACTGGCAAATGATTTTAGTAATCACTATTCACAGGGTCGTCCGCATTGATGATCTCATTGCGAGTCGTAAAACAAGACACAATTAAAAATCTATTGTGTCTACACAGCTGCCGTCAATTGACACGCGAGAGGGTATATGGTCGTCCGTCAATTTCAATATGAAGGTGTTTTTTTTAATTCGCCCAGGAGTATAAATATATGCTATGTATTCACCTAAAAAATTGTGAGAGAATTATGACAATTTCCACAATTTCTATGGATCACCATAGTTGTAGATTACACTTCAAATAATACAAATACATACTATTTATAGTCATAATTCTGAAAACTGATTCACACTACGAATACAAAACACGTTCTGCGTAAAACAAACACGACCTCAGCGAATTAAAAGTACTAATAACAGTTTATAAAGCAACGGATAACGCTCATTAACACTCCCATTCGGTATTATTTGTGTACTAGCTACTTACATATGGACCACTGAATAGATGCATCGCAGAAGTTTCACTCCAAACAGAGGGCAATAATGTCATTTCATCGCGTAAACATCTAATTGAACTTGGCCCCGTAAGACTTCTGCAAAAGCGATCGTGAAGTGGCTAAATCGTATGTCAAATCGGGCTCCAGCTGAAAATCAGCGCCCTGGCATCAGGCTGAGCTGGACGCCTATTTAATACAGTGTCTCACACATTATTTAGTTTTCATATTATTAGTTAATTATTTTACTATTATTACTTTCTAGTACTTTATGTCAACTATTATTTTATCCGTATAAGTGGTCTCGTACACAAATAAACAATTTTTCATTATTTCTTTCTATCAGCATTTACGAAGATGCACCTGCGTTGCCATCTGTCTCCTTACCATAATCCCATAGTCACCTGTTACGTTAAACGGGAAAGAAGAGTTAGCCTTTCATTGGCGGCAACCTCGCGCTTCATCATATCAGCCAAAGCACGTCCTACACTCCCGGAAAAAGGCCTGCCCCATTTTACACTACAACTGTGACGTCATTTGAGGGGAAATCAACAAGTTCT
The DNA here is from genome assembly GCA_947459985.1 of Diloba caeruleocephala. Lineage (NCBI taxonomy): Eukaryota > Metazoa > Arthropoda > Insecta > Lepidoptera > Noctuidae > Diloba > Diloba caeruleocephala. The sequence continues at coordinate 7,130,245 of OX381632.1, forward strand.
CACCATGCTGGGCAGGCGGGTTGATGAGCACAGAATGGCCATTTTTGCACAGAAGGGACGCTGCTGTCCATTCCTCTGGTTTAGTCCCTTAGACGCCTTTTACGACATCCACGGGAGGAAATGGAGTGGTGGTATATTCTTAATCCAATACAACACCTCAATCTTGGGTTACCTACTGACGTATAACGTAGCCACGAGACGGCAGAAAGTTGAACTAGCATCGCGCAGGCGAAGTGTTTGTGTCACGTATCGCTTTTTGCTTAGTCGCTAAACGCGTTTGTAATACTTTTGTTCTGGGTGCGCTGTTATCATTTCCTTAGAACTTCTGTATTCTATCTATTGTGGTGCTTATGCTTTGTATTGTCTGTATGCAAGCTTGTATCAAATTGGACGCGCTAAAACTTACTGAACACATCCGTCTTACTCATGCATTAGATTAACGGTTTTTACCGCTTTTATAAACTTGAATGGAGGCTGTATCTATGGTTGGTTATGCTTAAAATATGCCCCAATATTGACGTGGGTGTCGTGAGAACTGAGTGAGAATGATACACAAAGTGCAACAGACGTAAGAATACCGTAATACAACGTGTCGCGTAAATTCAGAAACCTCATAATCTGTATCGAGGTTTTATGATCGGGCGCTTCGTAATGAGTTAAGCAATCTCTTTCCATTGAGACAATGCTGGGAGAAGCTTAACTGCCATGCAATCTTATTAAAGGAAAATCAATTATTATTAACAAATATTAGCCGTGTGATGTCCAGATTATGAATAAAGGCACCATTCCATCGCTTCCCGTGATTTCGTAAAAGGCCACTAAGGGACTTCAAACCAGAGGGTTGGGCAGCAGGGTCTTTTCTGTGGAATAGTATGCATTCTGCGCTCACAACGCGCTTGCCAAGTGTGGTGAGTAGGTACTGGCAATTTCCCCCCAATATGACGACACAATTAGTTGTGGAACCTTTGTTCAGCAGTGGAGGTCCTTCGAATTTTGACCTTTTTTGCGAGTTTGTGCGTCGATTTAACGCAAAATTAGTTTATTTCTATCTTTCTTTGTCTGATTATGAATTATTATTGTACTTCATTTTATACCTTCTTTTTATGAATGGGTCCGCTATGACCTCGATCTCGCCTGATGGAAAGCAATGGATAAGATCTACGAGAACAAGCGCACCTAGAAGATACCTATTCACTCTAACTTTTAAGGTTTACGGATCATAGGTAGCAGGGAAAGCAGACGCTGGCAAGAAGATCTATAAACTAAATGCCAAACATTTAGTTTTACATTTTGACACATTAGACCATATCAATATTTTATTGTAACTATCAAGTGTCCATAGGGATTCTTTACACGCATTTCATTAAATGATTTTTGCCTAATGGTTTAAACTTTAAATCATTCGATAGAGGATGTTTTGTCCTACCTAAATCTATGTTTTGTTTTTTGTTCGAGTTGATTTATGTCAATTTTCAGATAGTTATAAGGGAATGTCAAATTGAGAAAATTGAGCATTTGTGATACCTCCTTCTTTATCTTTTAATCGAAATTCTAAGGTCGCAAAAGCTGGTCGCATCACCTGTGCTGTGTATGAAGAGCCATAGCTGACAGAACCGCTAGTGATTAGTATGCAAAGTTCAAAAATGGAAATGTTGGCCTCAAATACGCACCTCGTCCTGGCCGTCCAGTTGAGTTCGATGAACAGCGATTAAACCAACTTTTAGACGAAAATTCCTGTCAAACAAGGGAACTGGCAGAGAAAATGGAATGCTTCCTCACTGTTAAAGTAAAAAAAAAACACGGCGGGGTCTTAGTTGCCATCCAATAATATGTACTAAACTAGGTGTTCCCACAATACGAGACCCAATTTTATTTGCAACCACACATTCGTAATCTAGCAACGGCACGGTTGGTGCAGTGGCTGATACAGTCGGCTGCTGCGCTCCGGGTCGCGGGTTCGATTCCCGCACGGAGCAAACATTTGCATGATCTGCAGGTAGTTGTTTCGGGTCTGGGTGTATTGTGTGTGGAATTTGTGTCTGTAAACGCACCCACGACACAGGAGAAATCCTAGTGTGGGCCAATGTTTCTATAAACAAAATAAAAATAAACAAGCCGCTGTGTAATCCGTTATATTTAACAAACATACACTATAGAATCCATTACTGTTCGGCTAGTAGAACCTAATTAATATTCCTGACTGTTGCAAGAATTAGGGGCCTGCTCTCATGTATAATTCACCCGAAAGCGATTGCGCAAAGCCTTCCTGTCATGCAATCAATGCGTGCGGCTAATCGACTGACTGAATTAGATTTAGAAGGAATAGATTGGAGATCGCGGATCGGCTAACGAAGTGTAGGATGACTCCCAGCCAGACCATCGTATCAGCCAAAAGACATCCTGCTGATTCCCCCATAAACGGACCGGTTACATGGCCGACATTCTGGTGGGAATTTGTCTCTTACCCCTTCCTCACTCTAACTCTAATCCCTCTAACTCTAACTCTAATCCCTTACTCACTACGCTTGGCAGGCGGATTGGTAGCGCAGAATAGCTGCTGTGCCACAGAAGGGACGCTGCTGGCCATTCCTCTGGTTTAGAGTCCCTTACGGCCGAAATTAATAATCAATCTAATCATCCGTTGTCGTGTTACGATCACATTTAACACAAAAAACAGACATATCCGTAATCCGAAAACCAAAGGTTACGGATTAGGTTGATTATCAATTACGGCCGTTAGTCAGCTTTTGTTAGATCAGTAATTGCTTTAGGTATCTTGTTATAAAATCGAATACAGTTTCCTAAGAATGAGTTATTGGTTTTTGACAATCTAAATTTAGGAACAACAATTTTATATTTATTTCTAGTATTTATGCAATGAATGTCGCTCTTTACATTAAACATTAGCAGGTTTTTTGCCGGAACAATACAAAGAAACGCCCGCAATGTACTAAAAAAAACATTTACCCAAAGGTTTGCTGGAACAAATCTCCGCTTTGTATAGCTCTCGGTAAATCTAATTAAAACAAAGAATTACGAATATCAAAAAAACGTTAACTCGCAAATGACGCAATCGTTGGCCGATAATCTGACCTACAAAAAGTCTGTCGTCTCTGTCCTCTATTTGCCTTGCAACAAATCAGTTATCCAAACAATTTAAAACGTACCTAAATTAATATCGCAAGCTTTCCCTCCTAAAATACCTTAATCGTCGGCCCTCAGGGAGGTCTTAAGTCCCAAAATCACTTAGTTGAACTCTATAGCATATCGTTTACCATGATCATCAAAATGTTATTTGCATGTCTAATTTGATACCAGGCTTACGTCTTGGGATAACTTTGGGATACACGGGACGGTAATTTGGGAGGAAACGCCCCGTTTCTTTTGATTCTATGGATCAAGTTTGAATTTTGTGATTGTTATATACAGGTTGTCCAGTAAATAGCACGACATACTGCAGGGGATGAGAGCTTGGGTCAATACCTACCAAAAAAATACAATTGATGTTCAGCAAAATGTTACGGATTTACAGTAGTACAAAGTTTTCCGAAATATCGAAAAATACCTTGACACAGATTTTTAAGCATCTCGTAATGAAAAATTCCTTTTCTAGTTTTTTTTTTTAACCTCAAATCATTTGTGAATAGTTACTTTACTCACTGATAAGTCTTTATTCTATTAAAAACTAAAATGTTTTCAAGAAATACAATTCTTATTTAAATTTTCTCAGTACAATTTTCTTATCTTAAAATGTTGTACTATAAATCCGTAAGATTTTGCTGAACATCAATTGTATTTTTTTGGTAGGTATTGACCCAAGCTCTCACCCCCTGCAGTATGTCGTGCTATTTACTGGACACCTTGCATTTGTTTTTGTGTTTAGAAGAAGAAACTTTTCCAATTTTATCATGTTCGTCTAAGTTCCGTACCTCTGTCACATAAATATGAGGCCTGTAACTTTCTGTCGTTTTTTAACTGAAAATACCTAATTATATGCAGGCATTATGATAGACAGGTCTTTTGATAGACGTACGCGGGGACATGGGTCCCACACGCAGAGGCCCTTTACAGAAAATCTAAAATTTTAAGGGACACCCTCAATCTCCACGGCTGCACTATAAAATGAATTCACAGATTGTATTCGGTTGTGTAGGACTATTTTGTGTTGCTCTAGTGTGATCATACGAGGACCTGGAGCCTCCCTTAGGTGCCGAAGATGACCACTCCAGTGGTTTTAGCGGGCCGAAGGAAGTTCATGAAGACTTTCCACTGGGCACCAATAAAAAAAGGACTATTTTATGTGATGGAAACTATAACGATGAGGTATTTAACTAAATTTTAACTACAATTTATTCATAGACGAACATGATTACACACAAAAGATCATTCGCCAAAACTTGGTTACATATTTACCGCGAATTTTCTATATTATTAATTCAAAAGCCTACCGTAGCTTGCCCGTGACTAGCCTTTCACCCTATGTTTTTATTTCAAAGACAGAACTAAGGACTTGCTCGAAGTAGTATAAGTATGGATGTAGTGCGAGTAGTATGATTTACTCTCTCGCTGTAGTTAATTCCATTTCTAATAACTTTATACAATGAAATAAATCATAATATCCTTATATTTAAATACACTTTTCAATACGTTAGTATACCGGTTGATATTCACGCGTTTTGTGCCTCCTTGTCTAAAATACGAATTGTAAAACAATACTTTTTTATGATTTTCTGGGTCCTAAGCTTAGTGGTGTACCGGCTACGAATAGCACCAAACCATTTCATCCCATGGGTGTCGTAAAAGGTGACTATGGGATTAGCCAGCGGACGGGCAGCAGCATCCTTCGAGTACATTAACAATCAACTGCGATCGTCAACCCGCCTGCCAGGCGTGGCGATTATGGCAAAACCCCCCAATGAGCACACAACCTACTCAAACCGGTCGTTGCGGCGATCTTTCCCCCGAAGGGGGAGGTTTGTGTCCAGCAGTGGACTTTATTCGGCTGAAACGACGAAGCTTAGTTATAGCAAAGGCAGAACCTACATAATCATTACAATCTAACGGCCGAATTCTGAGACGCCACTCAATGTTTAAGACCAAATATTTAACGGTTGGTGCAGTGGTTGATAGAGTCGACTGCTGCGCTCCGGGTCGCGGGTTCGATTCCGGCACGGAACAAATATTTGTACGATCTGCAGATAGTTATTCCGGGTCTGGGTGTATTGTGTGTGGAATTTCTGTCTGTAAACGCATCCACGACACAGGAGAAATCCTAGTGGGGCAAAGGTAAAAAAACAAAAAAAAAATCATTTTTTCTGATCAACATTTTTCAACAAAATGCCCTCATTCCTAGACTGCCAAATTCTGGGGCAATCCCGGTAATTACAAGGACCTGGGGACCATAGCTAGTGTGCCAGTCTTGTATACCTGCCGTTTATTCCATCAGAATGTAAATAATTACCTGCCTATTCTATGTATATCTTGTTACCCTTGTTACAAAATTTAAGTAAACCCAGGGCTTCCCCTGTGGTAACTGAGGTTAACTCAAAGGTCAGTTTGCGTAAATATTTATGAGTGTGCCACTGATTGCTAACTATGCTACTTTTATTTTGATGTTAGTCAAGTCTTGTATGTAAATTGCATAGAATATTCGGCTCACTTGTAGTAGTAGTTGTAGTTATGACCATGTGAACTGTGTAGTTCACTTTAAAAGATGGCTAAGAGATTTCGTTTCGTTTCGTTTTTTTAAAAACGTTTCCCCACACTAGGATTTCTCTTGTGTCGTGGGTGCGTTTACTAACACAAATTCCACACAATACACCCAGACCCGGAACAACTACCTGCAGATCATACAACTATTTGTTCCGTGCGGGAATTGAACCCACGACCCGGAGCGCAGCAGCCGACTGTATCAGCCACTGCACCAACCCTGCCGTCAGAATTTAATAGTAAACTTAAAAAGAAACAAATTATTCTGTGTTGCCACGTGACCAACAATAAGCTCCAAAACTGATTAAGTACCCGCTGATTTTCAGTGTTAACTAAATTTATCAACGGTATTTTCACCAAACAAAGCTTATATTTACCGCAACCCTTCTCAATTCGGTAAGAAATCAACGCAACAAAACTACATTATGACTGCGTAACTCCCGTAGTCCCGTTAGAAGTTAGCTAAACAAGTTTTTTGTACGACAGAGATGTATGTACGAACTTCGCGATAGACCCTGCGTGTAATTTTATGTGGAGAAATAGAAATATACCGCGCGGACGCGTGTAAATATATGAGAAACATTTTTTGGGTGTTATAGATGCATATGCTTCGTGTGGAGTTCGGATTAAGAACAAAATATAATAACAGCTTTTGACTAAATGCATATGAAAGTATATACGGTACCTACAACAAAAAATCTATTTTATTAATTTTTGTCTGTCTGTCTGTCTGTCGGTTTGTCTGTCTGTCTGTTTGTTCCGGGTAATCTCCGAAACGGCTGGACCGATTTTGACGGGACTGAGAGCTCTGAGCTGAGAGATAGCTGATGTTATAAGGAGTAACATAGGCAACTTTTTTTTAAGAAGTAGCGTTTTGCGCAAACTAATTTAAAATCATGAAATCCCATATATATACTCTATGTCATCTGCCTATGCCGAAGTCCTCTAGATTATTTATAAATAATCAAATTTCTTTCAAATTACACAGCGGGCGAAACCGTGGTACCCAGCTAGTATAGTAAATAAACCTAAATACTTATATAAATACATACGCTAATTATGTGGAGAGAGATGTAGTACATAACAAATACTTGGTTACATTATGGCGTGTAAAGGTGTCTGTATTTACTGAATAAAAGATTCAATGCTGTCCTATTCGTCTTATCTTAGTTAGAAACCGAGTTTATCCCGACCAAAGTTATCTTCTTTATACAAACACAGTTTGCAGCACCACTATTCGAACTCATTTAGGAGCATCAAGTAACATTTCTGCCAGCCCCCATGGGAAAAAGTCGTGACGTTATCGATGTGCAGTAAATAATTTTTCAATGTTATTGACAACCTATAGTTGAACGCTGAATTGAACGTTGTTTCGATCTGCTATGGCTGTTTGCTGATTTGTTATGAAAAATAACTATCGTGGTAATGTATTGTAGGTTTAAATTTATAGAATATTCGATTTTTAAATTGTATGACGTCAGAGTCGATAAAAGGAATCGTTAAACTGACAGATGGCGAATGGAGAATTGGGCCATTCCAATCTGGACAGCTGTACTGTGCGGACGTGCACGTGCGGGTATGGTGATATTATCTCTGTGATTGATATTGCAATAAATAATAATAAAGGATTGTGACTGGAGTTTTATTACAGTAGGTAGGTAATACGTAGAAATGTTCACTATGAGTTTTAGCCGTTATCCCTCCCGTATTTACTAAAGGTCACAAGCGCACTCTATAATTCCTCCGTATTTACGCAGATAATAAAAACATAGTACATTTCCACGTCATCCGTCACTGAGGCCGTTCAGACATTTAGTAAGACATCAATATTGTATACCAAACAGACACGTACAAGTAATGAAATAACTTATGTATCGTACCGATCTCTTCTGGGATACTAGGGCTGCTACCAAGATACTAACACGGTAGGAATTAGGTTTTATCCTACGCGAAGTGAATTTACAATGGGCGAGGCACATTGAGCCGTGTGGTACTGGCTCAGAATACCACCACCCCATCTCCTCCCGTGGGTGTCGTAAAAGTCGACTAAGGGATAAGCCAGAGAATGGGCAGCAGCGTCCTTCTTTTTTTTTTTTTTTTTTTAAATAAAACATTGCCCCACACCAGGATTTCTCCTGTGTCGTGGGTGCGTTTACAGACATGAATTCCACATACAATACATCCAGACCCGCAGACCCGGAACAACTATCTGCAGATCATACAAATATTTGTTCCGTGCGGGAATCGAACCCACGACCCGGAGCGCAGCAGCCGACTGCATCAGCCACTGCACCAACCGTGCCGTCTTCGAGTACATTATCAACTCAACTGCGATCGCCAACCCGTCCCCCATGCGTGGCGATTATGGCAAAACCCCCCCCATTGAGCCCACAACTCACTCATATCGGGCGTTGTGGTGATCTTTTGGGGAGGCCTGTGTCCAGCAGTGGACTTCATTTGGCCGAAATGATGAGGCACATTGCCTAAAGAAACGCTAGTGCAAATAGGCTCTTAAGTCGATACCGTCCACTGGAAAACGCATTGTGGGACGGCGCTCCAACGAGATGGACGGACAACCTGGTGAAGGCCGCTGGGAGTCTTTGGATGCGGGCGGCAGTACTTGTCCCTTTTCCGTTCAGCTGTGGCCGTCCTTCGGCTGATGAAGCACCTGTCATAGGTATATTATACCATCGGCTACTTTCTGCCAGTGACGTGGAGTTCATCTAAATAATCTAGATGGGACTACTGTACGGTTTCAGAGCAGCTTCCTCTCAGGTTGTAGAATGAGTTTTTTAGGTTTTGCAGGTGACAAACTATAGTATGGGGTTCTTGAAAAGCGGTTAAAAAGGATTTTGTTGAAGTTCTTTACCGATCGTTTTGAAATTTTTACACATCGTTGTATTCATATACGCGCATGTTTTTATTAAGCCAGAAAACCCATAATTGTTCTTTTTAATTAGAATCAAAATCATGTTGTAATTACGTACTAAATGCACGTAACCACACCACAGCAACGCGTGGCAGGGTAAAACTAGTAGTTTATAGATTTAAGTTGCGACTTTTAATCCTATATAAAACAAAAAAAAAACACAGTAACCGTCGCTTAGGCACGATGTCTACTGCCACAGGGTGGACACCACTACGTATTTTCTTGGTATTTATTATTCTTGGCTTGTTTTTTCTGTCACAGCCAATTTGTGAACCAATTTTTTTTTTAAACAGCTGGACCCACCATCCTTCTTCAGATCACCGTCCATCTGGCCGGTGGGCGTCCCACATTACGTTTGCCCATACGCGGTCTCCACTCTAGGACTCGTCTGCTCCATCGGCCATCGGTCCTTCGATAAACGTGACCAGCCCACTGCCACTTCAGCTTACTAATTCGGTGTGCTATGTCGATCACTATGGTTCTCTTCCGGATATCCTCGTTTCGGATTCTATCCATTAGAGAGACTCAGAGCATAGCTCGTTTCATAGCCCGCTGAGCGACTTTCAACTCGTGGACTAGTCCGACTGTTAGTTTCCACGTTTCAGCTTCGTAGGGACGACGCCCTGGTTGAACACTTTCGTTTCCAGACATTGCACAATACAAGACGATGATCTGTCGAAGCTTCGCGAATGCTTACCAGCCAAAAAATCTGCTACGAGTACTGAATTTGTAGTAGCACCCATAAGCTCCTCTAAGGTGTAGGCGTTAGAGCATGCAGGACATGCTGCCAAGTCCCGCATTATTTGCGAAGCAGGGAACTCGGGGGTATTTCGAGGGGACAATCGGTAAGCAATGGGTATCGCGTTGAAAATTAAAATAAAGAAGCTTTTTTTTATCGAATAATTATGAAATAAAGGTGCTATTCAACCTCTTCGTAATGTTTTGAGAAAACGAGAAGTGAGAAAACGCTAAGTTTTTTTATTCTCAAAATGTAATTTTATAGTTAAATTATTTACAGCAAAAAAGAACTAAAATTACAGCTAGTAAAAAATGCGCTACCGCTATAACTTTTCTAATTGTTCCCAAATGGAAATCTATCATAAACTTCCTCCGCCCCGGAGAAAGGCGAAGGGGCATGCTTTCCTCCTACCGGCTAAAAGCACTGGAGCGATCATCTTCGGCACAGAAGGATCACGCTAGAGCCGGCCATTCGTGCCACGCTAAAGGCGTCAGCGTAGCACATCTTGAACGGAGTGACTGCAAAGCGGTCACCCCCTCTAGCTGAGGGAAGGCGACTTCCTGTGGAGGATTGTAAAAGAACCCCAAGCCTCGCTGTGCGCTATGCTGCGCACACGCGGCACACTATCCCTATAACCTACTGACTGTCCCTTTGAAATAATATTCGCTATTTTTGTAGGATTCTATAATATAATATTCTACAACAAGTGGTACAACATCATGTCTGTAAGTTGTCAACCCTGTTTGTACTGGTGCGACGGCTCGGGGCAAGTTTATTTATTTTGACGTGACGTTATAAACGTGATGCGTGCCGACTGAATATATTACCTGGGGCTTGCGAGAGAACTTTTGAGTACGTAGTTAGATGTATAATCTGCTCTATATTATATTTCTTTCTTTTTACTTTTTATATGTAAGGTCTATGTAAGGACGCTCGCTTCGAAGCTTGCATAAACATAGGTGTATATGACAGTGACAGCGCGAATGCGTTTGCGTACGAGTTGACAGCGTTCCATTATACTTACACTTAATCAATAACAATATATATTATTTATTACTATTAACATAAATTACGCATTTTAATTCAGTTTATAACTGTTAAGATTAGCATTAGTTTAAATGTTTTTATTATTATGATACTTTATGGTTTAGGTAACACTAGACGACGTCAATACGTCGCACGTATAAGAATGTCGCAGAATATCAGCGCAGTGGTTTTACATCTATGTGACGCCACTGCATTAAGCTGAGCGATATACCTATTTCTGTTTGTACGGACGGGACGCACACTTTTGGATTGTAATTGATTTTTGTTTCATAAAACGTTTATTGTTTGGCTATGCGTTATGTCCGTGTCAGATAAGAAATAAATACATTTTTCTTTCTTTCTAAAATATCGTCGTGGTAGAGACGAAAAGAGCCAACTCATACTATGGGCGACATTAAGTTAGTACCACATCATACTCGGAAATGAAGATTCCTATGGTGAAGAAATTTGGGTACTGTCCCTAGATGAATATTGGATATAGTGGATAGAAGGCAAGTGCAAAATAAAACATATTGAACATAATCTAAAATAAATACACCTGTTTTTAAGGAAATGGGTAAGCTATAAACGCAATAACAGTTTTCACATATTTTTTTTTAATCCTAGCCCCACACTGGTATTTCTCTTGTGTCGTGGGTGCGTTTACAGACATGAATTCCAGATACATTATATTGAATATCTATATATATATTGGTAATAATCTTGAAATTAGGTTGCAAATATTCATGCATATTAGTCTGTTCAGTAGTGCAACGATAGCTTTTTATTTTTTATACGTCCCCAGTGGAAATTCTTCATAACTTCCTCCGCCCCGGGGGTGGGCGAAGGGGCATGCTGGAGCGGTCGTCTTTGGCACCGAAGGGGGGCTCAAGGTACTCGTAAGGGAGTAGTACTCGGAGGGGATGACTGTAAAGCGATCAGAGGCGATCGGAGGGAAGGCGACTATAAAAAGGTCACCCCCGGCCACTTCACAGGGAGGATTGTAACGGATGCAGATCCTGTGCACACGGCGGCACGTAACCACGTGCGTGCCACCGTTTTCCCGAGGTCGCTCGGTATAAGCACGCAAACTTCCCGATATGCGCACCCGCGACCCCCCCACAATGTAGCGACGGCAGGGGGCTCAGGCGTGTTGGACCTGGGAGCCGTCTTTGTGTGGGGTATAAAAGACAGGTTTTTGTCTAGGGCGACTCCAAGATACTTGGCGTGCGGTCCCAAAGAACCGATTGGCCTAGCATCGAAATCTCCCTGAAGCGTGAGTGGTCGTCGCCTAATTTTCAAAAAACGACGGCTTTTGATTTGATTAGGTTAATTTCGATCCGCCATTTCCTAAACCAATTCCCGTACGCTTTGGCTGTGGCGGATCTTAGTTATATTATCGGGACCCAGGCTTGTGTCCAGCAGTGGTCTTTATTCGGCTGAAATGATGATTGTATGGTCGCTATGCCTGCGAAACCTTTTCTTTTCAGAGCGCTATTTATCCATTGCACTCATGGAGAATTTTTCAAGTGAAGTTTTGGCCGAAATAACTAACTTATCTGATTTTACTATGTTCTAGACAATTAGATATATAACACACTGGGATTTACAGGCCGTCATTTATAATCTAATATTGCATTAAGAACCTCTTTTTTTTCAGTTTTGACAGGCGCAATAAATTTATATTTTAATTGATGTATATGCATAATATATGGTGTATTTAACCGTACTTATAGTATCTAGATCTGAATGTATGTAATATTTTATTTTTTGTACCTCTTTCAATGCTTTTCTATTTTAACCCCATTTGTAGGGGATCAGTTTAAATGAAACCACACTTTTCATTATAGAAGTATTGCGAGGAACTTAGTGAACGGAGAAATAACTATGTCGAAGTAACTATGTAAAAACCAATGTCGTCCTATTTTTTTCTTTTTATGATGGGCTTCTCGCACTTATCCCAAGAGGGATCTAGATGCTTAACCGGACAAATTAGCGAAGCATTAAGTAGCCTCCAGCCTAGCTTTAATTATATTTAAGTAACTGCGCCTGAGGGCGTCCCCTGCGGGACAACGACCTCGGCTCAGGGAGTTACTGGGACAGTAATAATCGCAAGGGACTGCTAGATCAATGATTAATTGGGGTTTATAGGAATCTTTTGTTACTACTCGATTTCTCGGCACGGGCCGGCGCGAGCAAGGGTCGGGGTGGAATGTCGTCCTACGTTCAACGCTTGCTTAGATACTCGCAATCTTTACCGTGGCGACAGCCTTTATTTATGATCAAAAACTTTACAAATTGTCTGATAATCTTCGCTATGATAACAACACACAAATGATCAAATATTGTTAGAAATATAACAATTTACATAAGAACTTACTTTTTATATGCATAAATACACAAGCTTCATGTTCAATTTAGGTACATGCAATGATATTATACCATAGATATGTTACGTCCATATTAAATGGAAAAATCAGTCTCGCTGTATGTAGGTATTATGCTATAAAACTACACACATATAAGAAGTAATAGAGAAGATACAAAAACTACGAGAGTAAAAGAGATAGCTATCTAAAATGACAACACGTATACTTGATGTCATTGTCGCATCTGTGATAGAATATACGTCTCCTCTTTTCTTTGCTTGGCCTGTGTTTTGTTCGAGAATATTATTCTATGGATAATTTGAATAATATTTTGATTAAAATATTTTATATCGTTTGTTATTCACGTGTGGTTTGACATCACTTGTTCTTTATTTATTTTTGCTTGATAGTTTGAGCATTTCCTATACGCACGACGGCATTGTTAATACTTAATTAATAAAACAATATAGATTGTGACAGTGTGTGCTCGTTATCCTGTCTTGGGCGAACTGATTGCGAGGTGCTACAATTGAGGGAGTTTTGGTTCTTACTTTTGGCGCGCATGTAACATATCTACTTCTTTTAATATATAATATCATTGGGTACATTTTGATTATATTTAACTGAACTACGATTTTATTTGATAAACTATCACGAAACATAAGGTTTCGTAAAATAACATTACATACATCAATGTATCTAATATATGGCTTTAAAAGTTGATCTCTACGATAGGCCTAATCATTGTTTATATAATTAAAGCAGTTTAAGCGATCAAAGATACAAGATGATAACGAGAAATTAACAAAAATACGATTTAGATAGTATAGTTCGATTTTCGTTGTTTTAAGCACTTTCACAATTACTACAGTTAATGTTTTTATTTATAGTCACTTAAATGTCCATTGTTTGTATTTTAATCACACATTCACTTATATTCATCGCCAACACAAAGGTTGACTGGTAGAGAATGCCACATGGCATTAAGTCCTTGTGGACCACCATTGTACACGATAGTATAAATAAATAAATATTTACTTCGAATAAATACTTCGGGTTATTATAGGATAGGTAGTAAGGAGCACAGACGCTATCAGAGAGTTCCACATTTTAACCGTCAAACAAAAACAACAACAGTTTAATCTTTAACTCTCTCCAAAACTAAGTTTATCATGCAATAAAGATCTAAACTGGTCCAGTTCAGGGTTCGATTCTCGCACGCGCAGCACTTAAGTAAATGTAAACATAGAATGTTTATTTCTGTTATTATAAACAGTTTTATTTAAGCACATCCGTTTTGGTTTGTTTATACATGGACTGGGCTTTTTACAATAAGAGCTAGGCTTGGAGAAGCCGTGGTAAAAAGTGATTGACTAAGACCAAGCTTCAATAATTCGTACGAATGTATCATCATTATCATATCAGCCAAAGGACATCCACTGCTGAACAAAGGCCTCCCCCATAGATTTCCACAACGTCTGATTATATGCCAGTTAGTGGCCAACCTTGCGTCAGATGACAATAACCGGAACCGTCGATTTTACGTGCTCTCCGAAGCACGAAGACGCTTAGTAAAATGCCACTATGCAGCCACATATCCATAGACTGACCGCGCCAACCATTACTTAACCACGTCGATCGTTTACCGATCAGAGAGTACAGGCGGCTATGAGCGCCTTTACCGTTAAAAAATCATGATCACAAAAGAGTATCGTATTGCATTACAATGCAACTCATTATTATGCGAGCCAGTCCCAAACTATGATGACGTAACTTCCTTTTGCTAACTTACAGTGAACAGCTTCTATATTTCGAGAAGTGTTTTTGCAATTACTAAAATACTGCGGCTGATATGATGATGATGATGATGAAAATACTGCGGAACTTGGTATAAGTATGATTTTATTTGTATTTATTTGAGAAATAAACATATACTAATATAACATGCCGCAGTATGCATACTGCATGCCAAGATACTAACACGGTAGGAATTAGATTTTATCCTAAGCGAAGTGAATTTACAATGGGCGAGGCACATTGAGACGTGTGGTACTGGCTCAGAATACCACCACCCCATCTCCTCCCGTGGGTGTCGTAAAAGTCGACGAAGGGATTAGGCGGAAGATGGGCAGCAGCGTCCTCCGAGTACATTAACAACTCAACTGCGATCGCTAACCCGTCTGCCAAGCGTGGCGATTATGGCAAAACCCCCCAATGACCCCAATTAACCCATATCGGTCGTTGTGGTATACTTTGGGGGAGGCCTGTGTCCAGCAGTGGACTTCATTCGGCCGAAATGATGAATATAACATGTAAATTTTACAGACATAAAACAGTTTCCGCAAGTCAACAGAACCCTTTTGACAACGGACGAGAAAATAATAAAATTATATTGAAGTTTGATATTAATTAAAGAACAATTTTAACAAGAAAAAATCTAATAAATCATGAACTCACTTTTAAGCTGAGACCAATGATATTATACATATTATCATAATTTCGACCGAATAAAGTCCACTGCTGGACACAGGCCTCCCTCAAAGATCACCACAACGACCGAAATCGGTGTGTTGTGTGTTCAATGGGGGTTTTGCCATAATAGCCATGCTTGGCAGGCGGGTTGGCGATCGCAATTGAGTTGTTAATGTATTCGAAGGACGCTCCAGCCCATCCTCCGGCTAATCTCTTAGTAGCCTTTTACGACACCCACGGAATGAGATGGCTTGGTGCTATTCATGTCCGGCACCACACGGCAATGGCGCGCAAAATTCAGTCTCGCTGTCGGTATGTATAAACCTATTAAACTGGACACGTATGCTGTAAGAAAGAAAATACAAAAACTACAAGAGTAAAAAAGATAGCTATCTAAAATGACAACACGTGTACTCGATGTCTTTGTCGCACCTGAGATATAATTTATGTGTTGTCTCTTTTCTTTGCTTGACCTGTGTTTTCTTCAAGAATATTATTCTATAAATAATTTGAATAGTATTTTTATTCAAATTATTTTATTTTATCTGTTACTCACGTGTGGTATGAGACCTCTAGTTCTTTATTTATATTTGCTTGATAGTTTGTACATTTTCTATATACGCACGACTGCATCGTTATTACTTAATTAATAGAACAATACAGATTGTGACAGTGTGTGCTCGTTGTCCTGTTTTGGGCGAACTGATTGCGAGGTGCTACAATTGGGGGAGGTCTGGTTCTTACTTTGGGCGCGCATGTAACATATCTACTTCTTCTCTATTTTTTTTTACCTCAAATTATTTGTGAGTAGTTACTTTACTCATTGACAAGTCTTTATTCTATTAAAAACTAAAATGTTTTCCAGAAATACAATTTTTATTTAAATTTTCACAGTACAAATTTCTTATCGCTTAACTTTAACCAACAATGGTTGGTGCAGTGGCTGACACAGTCGGCTGCTACGCTCCGGGTCGCGGGTTCGATTCCCGCACGAAACAAATATTTGTATGATCTGTAGGTAGTTGTTCCGGGTCTGGGTGTATTGTGTGTGGAATTTATGTATGTAAACGCACCTACGACACAGGAGAAATCCTAGTGTGGGGCAACGTTAATAAAAAATAAAAAAATATTGTTGTGAAAAAAATTCCGTAAGATTTTGCTGAACATATATTGTGTTTTTTTGGTAGGTATTGACCCAAGCTCTCACGCCCTGCAGTATGCGTGCTATTTACTGGACTGTATAAAATCATTGGCTGGCACAGAGAAAATGAAAAATCTATACTATTTTTTTAATTGTTTTCACACGTGATTATATTATTATTATAAGCAACAGGATCTTTTAGCAAATATGTTTTTACAATAAATAAAGTTAATGGGTATGGCAGCGATTTCTTTAGTGGCGACAAGCGCAGAGTGGTGCCACGCAGGACGAGTCCTGTGTAGCATTACATTTGTCATGGGCAGGCATGACGCTTACCACTAGGCGAGTAACTTGCTCGTTTCGTCACTTAGTTGATACGACATTACCATAACATGTACCTATATTTAATTTACCAACTCCCCAGCCATCCTTACATCATTTAAACACACTAACTGCTCATCCCCTTAGCCTTAAGGGATAGCGCTATCCAGAAGACAACGCCTCGAGTGTTCATACGCCTTCATTTAATATTCAAAGCGCAAATTTGATGAAAAAAATACAATTCTCCCCCACTCCTGTTTGGTCTGCCACTCCTTGTATTAGGATGTAGCGTGAATTATGAGATAACAGCGGGTTTTCACCTATATGCAAGTATATTTGAATCGGCTTCAAATGTAAGACAGGGCCGAGGAGGAGAGATTCTATTCCTAATCAAAACGCGTCGCGTTTAACCCTTTTGGTTCGCTTCATCATCGTCATCTGATGATATGATTATCAGCCGAGAAACGTCCATTGCTGAACAAAAGCCTCCCCCATAAAACGACCGGTTACATACCGAGCAGCGTCGTTTTGGGGGGAATTTGTCAGTACACATCACGCTTTGCAGGCGAGTTGGTAAGCGCAGTATGGCTGCTGTTCTATAGACAGGACGTTGCAGCCCATCCCTCTGGATTGGAGTCCCTTAGTTGCCTTTTACGGCATCCACGCGAGGAGACGAAGTGGTGTTGGAGCGGGCGAATCGCAGCACCGAAAGCTATAAATGCGTCGCACGCGTTTACGTTTCGATTACGAAAATGAAGTCACACTCGGTGCATGGAACATGGAACTTCCTTCACCCCGGGGAAGGGCAAAGGGGGGCGGACTACTACCGGCTAAAACCACTGGAGCGGTCATCTTCGGCACCGAATGGGGGGCTCCATTGGTGCCACGCCTTTAGGCACATTACGGAGGGGATTACTGTATAGCAGTCACTCCCTCCAGCGGAGGGAAGGCGACTGTAAAAAGGTTGCCCCCCAGGCACTTCTCGGGGACGATTGTAAAGGATCCCCCCAAGCCTCGCTGTGCGCTGTGCTACGCACACGGCGGCACGTGACCACCGTCTTCCCGGGGGTCATTCGGTGTGAGCACGCAGACTCCCCAATCTGCCTGCCCGCGACCCCCACGATTAACAGGTACCTACGTTAATTCGTTATAGATTTTCTAAAAACTTTTAGTGTTGCCCTTGTGGCTTGACACCATTATGACACTAAAACATTTGGGAAGATCAATATATGTAAGATGACAACGAAAGTCCTCTGGTGATGAAGATATTCATGTTTTCTTACCAGCAGATGTACTTTCATCATCATATTAACCGAAGGACGTCCAGCTGTACAAAGGCCTCCCCCATACATCTCCACAACGACCAGAACTGTCATTCGCATCCAACGACTCCTACCTAAATTACCACGTTCGTTTGCCTCCATATACAACCCGCCGCCTGCTTCCAACTCAGGCCATGTATTTGCCCTTACCTCCACAACGTTTTTACTTGATAAAGTATGCTTTACATTTCATATTCACCCGAGCGACATCTTGGTAGAAACGACTCACTAAAATCAACATTATCTTGCCTTTAATATTTTCAATTTATTTAACCTAACTTCATTTTCTTAGCGTTTGATTAGGATCTCTTTTATCGTCTGGAAACGGAAGAAAAGGCTGGTTATTTGATGTACTGCCTTCCAGACAAATAGATCAGATATGGAGGCAGCTGGGATAGAAAGGAGAAAAGGATCGAACGTGGGACTTAGGAGCCTCGTTAGGACATTTAGCAGTGGACTGCTTCGATATGAGTTGGTTGGAATGAGCCTTCAGATACCTACATATAGGGACGATAGGTTTATTTAAGGTAGACAGTACGTTATGCGGTCCTGTTTATCGAAAAACAGGTTGTAATTTCAGTTTTATTGTGTTTATTAATTTTTATAAACAATCAATTTATACTGTTTATTTTTTTTTAAAACAAGTTGTAAATCCAATTTATTTTTGGTATAATATTTTTTATAAATAAAGGATTTAAGCACACAAAATGATCATGCTCCACCTTGTGTTGCACATTCACGTGTTCTTTATTTGCGTGCGCTTTCGTAATAAAATTGTTGAAATAAAAATGTGTTACAATAGGAACTTTATTTATTAACTAGCTGGGACCCGCGGTTTCACCCGCGTTTAATTTAAAACAAATTTGGAGTACTTGGACATAGACACTTGACTTAGAATATATATATATTGGATTTCAAGGGTTTTACTTTTTTCCGCGGAACCCTAATTATTTTTCTAAAATAAAAGTAGCCTAAGTTATTCCTTATTACATCAGCTATCTGCCAGTGAAAGTCCCGTCAAAATAGGTCCAGCCGTTTCGGAGATTACCCGGAACAAACAGACAGACAGACAGACCGACAGACAGACAGGCAAAAAATTTAAAAATTGTTTTTTTGTTATATGTATCGTATATACTTGAATATGCATTTAATAAAAAGCTGTTATTTTGACATTACAAACAGACACTTCAAATTTTATTTATTTGTACAGATATTTACAAAAACAAATAGAAATTACAACTTGGTATTTTGTTTTATGTTTAAAAATGTATAATTTTTTTATATGCTCACTGTCTGTTTAAAGTAATGATCACTGGTTTTGTAGAATGCCTACATGCTGTGTCTTCATCATCATCCTAGCCTGCCACACTTATTAATTCGTCGTACGAATACAACAAATGTAGGCAAAATTTAGCCAATATTTTGGCTACATACTACGGCCAGTTTGATTGGCTAAAACCGATACTGGCGACGAAAATGCTGAATATCAAATAGTCAATTGATTCAGACTATACACATACCAGTTCAGTTTGCTGAATATCAGTAGGTACCTTTTTTTTTTTTTTTATTTTTTTTTTTTTTTTTTTTATTGGTGCCCAGTGGAAATTCATCATGAACTTCCTTCGCCCCGGGGAAGGACGAAGGGGTATGCCGGACTCCTACCGGCTAAAACCACTGGAGCGGTCATCTTCGGCACCTAAGGGAGGCTCCAGGTCCTCGTATGATCACACTAGAGCCACCCACTGGTGCCACGCCTATTGGCACATCTCGGAGAGGGTGACTGTAAAGCGGTCACCCCCCCAGGGGGATTGTAAAGGATCCCCCAGTGCGTCCCACGGCAGCGCGTGACCACATGCGTGCTACCGTCTTCTCTTGGGTCGCTTGGTGTGGGCACGCAGATTCCCCAATCTACGCACCCGCGAACCCAGAGGTCCCCCACCTTATAGCAACGGCAGGGGTTTTCAGGCGTATCGGAATTAGGCGCCAGGGCGGTTGTTACCCCGGCGCCGTCTCCTTCTTCTTCGAGCGGGATCGGCCCTCTCCCGATCCCGCTCTGCGGTCTCCTTCTGGAGCATGACGCTCTCACAGAAGGAGACCACTGCATTCCAATTTTCGTGCTCTGCCAACATAGCCGACACTACTGCTGGCAGAGAGAGATCTTGCCCGATCCGATCGACCAGGATCCGCCGCTCAGTGGCCCACGCAGGGCACGCCTCGAGCGTGTGCTGTGCGGTGTCCTGGTCGCTATCACAATGGTGGCATTGTGCCGTGGCCTCGCGTCCTATCCTGTGCAGGTACGCGCCGAAACAACCGTGCCCGGTGAGCACCTGCGTCAGGCGGTAGGTGACGCGCTCGCTCCTTTTGAGCCAGGCTCCAAAGAGCGGCAGGACGGCCTCGACGACGCGCTTGGTTGCAAACTGCATCCGCAGGCGATGACGCCACTTTACAAGTGCGCGCCGCCGAGCTAGCCGCCGCAGCTTGTCCAACGCCCCTGGAGGCGCGCCTTCGCCGCTTTGGCGGAGGGAGCGTGTCTGATCGTAGACCCACGCATCCATCTCCGCCAGGATGTCAAAAGGCGGAAAACGCGCCAGGAGAGTTGCCGCCTCATAGGACACCGTTCGGTATCCTCGTGCGATCCGGATAGCCACTCTGCGCTGCAGACCATGAATTTTGGTTGGTAGGTTTCGGTCACCGGGGGGACATATGGGCGCAACTTGCCCACTACCATACGGTAGGGTCTCCCCCACGGATCCCTGTCTAGTCCCTCTAGGAGCTCGCTCCAGGACCGAGCCTTTGCCTCACTGATGGCGGTCTGAAACGCCAGTGTGGCCGCCCGGTAGGCCATATAGGCATCTTCAGTCTCTCCGGCTGTAGCGCTGTGCCGGCGTCGGCTTCGTTGGTACCGGCGGCGGGATGCCAGGCAGACCGCACGCAACTGCGCGATCTCATCCGACCACCAGTACACTGCCGTACGCCGGGATCAGTAGGTACCTACACATTTATAAAACTCTTTTATAATATCAATAGATATAATTTGAGGCGCTCATAGCTATTTGCGCTCACTGATTGGTGAGTGATCGGTGAGGTTAAGCAACGCTCGGCGCGGTCGGACTATAGATGGGTGACCGCATAATGGTGAGTGAACTGAGCGTCTACGTGCTTCGGAGGGCACGTAAATTCGTGGACCCGGTTATTGACATTAGACCGCAGTCGTGAAGCCAAATCGGAGGAGGCTTTAGGGCGGCTTAAATAACTCGGGCACAAGGTTTGCCCTTAACCATACGAAAACAAAAAGAAATAACTACAATATCATAGTTCCAAGCCGAATAATTATGATTTCAACTAAAACCATATTCATATTAACGAAGCATAATTCTATTTTTAAAATACGCCGAAAAACGTTAAAATTTCCGCTTCAAACCAGTACAGCGTTCAGCTTAAACCGGTGCAAACTAGTTCAGAGCGGCATATTCGAAAAATTACCATTTCGCAGGCATCATGCAAGTTTAAAATCAATTATAGTCTGATACCGGCTCACAACTTCGGGGGGAGACGGGTATTACACTTTATAATCCTCCGGGGATCCGCAGATCGATAGTGACCTTTCAACCTGAAAGGTAGTTTGGGTTGCTGATAGCTTTAGTTGGAGGATAATATATTTTCCAGCTTTTGTAGACTACATATAACTATGGCCGTGTGATTGCCGGCAAAGAATAGACGACGCTTCTCCCCTCATGGGTGCCGTAAAAGGCGACGTCAAGTATGATAACGTCGAGCAGCAGTATCCCCCCCGTAGCATTATGGCAATATTCCTTAAACCACTCATTGTATTGTATATGTATCATTGGGACGCCAATGTTGAGCAGTGGATCCTGTAATCACCCCAAACATGTGATGTGATAATACATATTTAGCAGAATTTACATAGCTTTTACGAATTTATGGTGGTTTAAATAAATTTTTTTTTTTCTCTTTTATTTGGTTCTCGACTGGCGACCGCGCACCGGAAAACGCAGCGTGGGACAACCTCCAACGAGGTGGACTGACGACCTAGTGAAGGTCACTGGGAGTCGTTGCATGATGGTGGCATGTAATCGTTCGTTGTGGAAATCTAAAGAGAACTCCTTTGTTCAGCAGTGAACGTCCTGTGGCTGATATGATGATGATGATGATTGATATTTAATTACCTTTGACAACCTTGTAGCAACTTTGATAATGTTATATTTTCACTAAAGCAGTAGCAGTTCATGTAATGTTTTGACATTATTCATACATTGTAATAAAATACAAAACTGGAAAATGTGTTACCTAAGGGAATGCTGCGTGGGAGACCGTACGGGGGGGTGCCGTCCCCGTGCTATGGAGAAAGAATTATTTCTCGTCTGTTTCGGTTATACAGTGTGACAATCCACGATTGTGTGCTATAAAAATCTATGTATCTGGTAAAATGTTGTGATAATTAATGTATACATGCCAACGGATTGTTTGGAGAATTTACCGGATTTTTCTAGTGCCTGAAACTTCGTGCACTTGTTGTTGTAAATTGCGCGAAAGTTTATGAGTTGGAAAAATACTAAATAATTGAAAGAGACATTAAAACGTATGTCATTATTCTACGGATCACATCACTGTTGATTCAATGATGATGTATACAAGCGTAACATCTGGAGACCTTCACAATAGATTTTAGAATAGAATAGAATATTGGCCATAGAATTTTGGCCAAAGGACCCGTACGCGGACGTTTCCGCGGATGGATACACGATAATACTGCAACACGCAGAGAGACATGATGCCACCAATAAGTGTGTAATAGTGACGCTGTATTTGTATAGTTTTATTAGATTTTATCATATTGGCTTAATTTATTATATGGGCCTTTGTTGCTTGAAAACAAACAGCTAAAAACCTGACTTCTTCAGCTCTGTGTGTCGTTTCCTTAAATATCGAAGGATTCTCGGAAGAAAAGGCACAAATACTCTCAGTCTCTCTATGTCACAACACCAACTGTGACATACTCTGCGTACAAGAGACGCATCACAATCAGGACCAAACTAGACCACAAATTCCAGGTCTAACAGTTGTTGCTGGAATACCACACTCAAAATATGGGAGTGCTATATTTACGAAGCCTATTATAGTAATTATATCAACGTCTTGTCACTCTATATACTCCATAGAAACCCTCACTGTTGACACCGGTATGTGCACTGTCACTTCTGTGTACAAGCCACCAAACCTGCCATACAAATTCAGGCCCACTGATAACTTCTACAATAGTGACTCAAGGATCGTAATTGATGACTTCAATAGCCATAACATAGCTTGGGGCTATCAAAATACCAACTCCGATGGCAATGCGGTTGAGCAATGGGCAGAGTAGGAAAATCTATATCGATGAAACCGCGGCGGGATGTAGGTGTGGCATTGTCCCCCAGACAATGTCTCATCTACTCCTGCCCACCATGCCCTAGCTCCTGCACTTTGAGTGACCTATGCTCTGCCACTAGTAACGCCTTAGGGGTGGCGAAATTCTGGGAAAATGGCATTTAAATTGATTTACCTTCGAAACGAAACGAACGATTGAGAACCTCCTCCTTTTTGAAGTCGGTAAAAATGGCGAAAAACGCGACATCGAAATTCGAAATTTTGCTAGCTTTATGCGCCATCTTAAACCTTATCTTATCATTATATTATATGATCATGTTACGTGATGTGTTAGCACATTGATGAATGTGTTTGTCACCAGGTGGTGTTCTAAGAAATGAAGCAAGTATGAATAATAACTGATAAGGTTATGTACAGGAACGTTCTAGTTCGGTCATACGGTAAATATTGATTACCTGAGCAATCATGAATCATGTTTGTGTAGCGATAATTTAGGCTCATGACTTATAAGTACACGAAATGATATAAAGGTAAATGAATCGTGAACGTTAAGATAGATGGTGCCGGCTCAGAATACCACCACCCCATCTCCTCTCGTGGGTGTCGTAAAAGTCGACTAAGGGGTTAGCCGGAGGATGGGCAGCAGCGTCGTTCAAGTACATTAACAACTCAACTGCGATCGCCAACCCGTCTCCCAAGCGTGGCGATTATGGCAAATCCCCCCCACTGAGCCCACAACACATCCATATCGGTCATTGTGGTGATCTTTGGGGAGGACTGAGTCCAGCAGTGGACTTCATTTGGCCGAAATAATGAAGAGAGAAAACTTAATATTTAACTTTTTTGAAAAACCAAAGAAATCTTAATGTGTATTTGTACCCAACCAATCTGAGCGTGTGGTGCCGGCTCAGAATACCACCGCCCCATCTCCTCCCGTGGGTGTCGTAAAAGTCGAGTAAGGGATTAGCCGGAGGATGGGCAGCAGCGTCCTTCGAGTACATTAACAACTCAACTGCGATCGCCAACCCGTCTGCCAAGCGTGGCGATTATGGCAAAACCCTCCAATGAGCCCACAATACACCCATGTCGGTCATTGTGGTGATCATTGGAGGAGGCCTGTGTCCAGCAGTGGACTTCATTCGGCCGAAACGATGAATCTGAGCGATCCGCACACGGACACAGAACTCCAAGATCCACATCAAAGCAACTCTAAAAGTGCAAAATCTTAGTGTACAAGCCGCACACAACCGCCCACAAAAGTTCAGCTTATATTGTATTAAATAATTACTCTATAACAAATTTCCATTAAATTCAGATAGCATAATACAATATATTATTGTATTAACAAGGGTTTATTATATTAAGTACACAAAGGAAAATCTAGGCGGTTCATTATTTTCTGACGAACATAATGTCTAATTTAATATGTTTAAGATACGGTACGGTATCTACTGTCTTAACGTAACATATCAAAGAAATCAAAATAATAAAGGTAATTATTTCAGCACCTACAGCTTGATAATGAGGGGACTTAAACGAAACGCACTGAAGCGACGGTCAACAAGAGAGTCAATTCTCCCAATTAAAAATGTTAAAAATATAGTTTCAATGTCGTTACTTTCACAAATAATATGCTCCTAAACTAACAAACAACGTCAAACGTGAACTACTGTGATGAGATCGAAAATCTAGCGAAAGTTGATCGAAGCCAAGATTGTATCCGGCTTGTATTCTGAACTGACAGTTATTAAAATTGGTATTTTCGTCCCTGAATAAACATCAAAACTGCGGCTGAAATGAGACTACATGGAGATCATACTGGTACCAGTGTGAAATTTAAGAGCAGAACAACAACTCGACTTTCGGTCATAGCGTAAATTAATGGCGAGAATTGGCCCTTTTACTGTCGTGGGGATTTTCATGGACTTCCTCCGCCTTGAGAAGGGCGGAGGGGCATGCCAGATTCTTACTAGCTATAACCCCAAGGGTGTTCTTAACTCTCGCTGAAGGTGATGTGTTCGCTTTGTCAGCATTAGGCCGCACCCCCGGCAAGCATCGGCGGATTAAGATTATAAGCACCACTCTTCTTCCCGTGGATGTCGAAAAGGAGACTAAGGGACTCGAAACCAGAGGGATGGACAGCCGCGACCATTCTGTGGAACAGCAGCCATACTGCGTTCACCAACCCGGCTGCTAAGCGTGGTGAGAGTACTGACGAATTCACGCCAAAGGGAAAGTCTCCCAAAGAAAAAAAAAAGGGTACAGATGAACATACTGTCGCATATACTAACATACATAGATGCTGAAAACATAACTCTCCTTTTGGCTTCGCCGTAGTCGGGTAAAAATAGGTATTAAAGGCATATCGAATACAGTGTATACAAATAAATAAAATTGAAGTGTCTGTTTGTAATGTCAAAATAACAGCTTTTTACTAAATGCATATGAAAGTATATGCGGTACATATAACAAAAAAACAATTTTTAATTTTTTTGTCTTTCTGTTTGTTCCGGGTAATCTCCGAAATGCCTGGACCGATTTTGAGGGGACTTTCACTGGCAGGTAGCTAATGTTATAAGAGATATCTTAAGTTACTTTTATTTCTGAAAAATAATTAGGGTTCCGCGCAAAAATTAAACCCTGGAAATCCAATATATATATTATTCTATGTCAAGTGTCTATGTATAAATTTCTTTTAAATTAAACGCGGGTGAAACCGCGGTTCCCAGCTAGTTCAATATATAATTCATGAATATAGTATCTACATAACCATCAGGTCATAAGATGTACTTACACATGTCAGAAGCCTTAGCTCATAATATTACTTTCTTTGTAATTCAGGTAACTGACATCCCTTTGAAGTCATGTTACTGTTGGGGGTTGCTTAACAGTCTAATGAACCGTAAGGGGTGGGTATAGTTTAGGTACAACAGTGATATTTGGGTGCCACGATTTATTAAATGTTAAGAGTTTTTTTAACGTTTTGCACGACTTGATTAGCGCATTGGCATCGCGTCGCGCAGCGCATCGATTCATAATTGCAGCTGAAAACGTCCACTGCTGGACAGAAGCCTTCCCCAAAGATTGCCACAACGACCGCTATGGGTCTGTGTTGTGCTTTTTGGGGGATTTTGCCATAATCACCACGCTTGGCAGACGGGTTGGCGATCGCAGTTGAGTTATAAATGTAACCGAAAGACATCCCTACATCCTTGAATACAAAATTGAAATAACGGTGACAATTCAACTTCATATTCCCTAAACTCGTCCCCATGGCTCACCGTCTGCAAGGTGTTCTTGAATAGCTTCAATCATGTCTTAACGTATACGTATGTTTTTTTCACCGTCATTTTAATTCTGTATTGAAGGATGTATGGATGTTTGAGCTTAAGGAATTGTACCCCTGGTCACGGGTTCAATCCCCGCACTGTATAATTGTATTTGTTTTTTCTGTTTGGCCTACAGAGTAGCGTTCGCTATCCACGTGGTGTCCGGATTAAGAATATAACACTACTGCATCACCTCCCCTGGAATGTATTAAATACTACTAGGGGACTCTAAACTAGACGGATGGGCAGCAGCGTCCCTTCTGAGGAACAGAAGCTATTATGTGCTTACCAAAACGCCTTTTTTTTTAATTTATCCGTTGGAAATACCTCATGTACTTCCTTCACCCCGGGAAAGGGCGAAGGGGCATGCCGGACACCTACCGGCTAAAACCACCGGAGTGATCATCTTCGGCACCGAAGGGAGGCTCCAGGAACTCGAAAGATCTCCATCTAGAGCCACCCATTGGTGCCACGCCTTTAGGCACATCTCGGAGGGGATGACTGTAAAGCGGTCATCCCCTCTAGCGGAGGGATGGTTGGCTGGCAAAAGTGATGTGTATTGTGACAACTCCGTTAAATAACTACAATAGTTGGACAAATGGTATCGCGAAGTTTTTAGAAGATATTGATGTTCTTTAATATTGTAAAACATTTTTTTGCTCTATGATTAATAGTTTCCGCAGCGCATGCGTTGAAAGACATTTCATGGCAAAAAAATTACACCCAGGGTTCCGTCATTGAATTTTTAGTAGAGACCCCATTGTTTTTCTAGTAATAAATATAGCCTTTGTTACTAACCATAACGTAGCATTCAAATGGTGAAAGAATTTTTGAAATCAAACCAGTAGTTTTTGAGTTTATTCGTTACAAACATACAAAAATACAAATCTTTCCTCTTAAAATATTAGTGTAGATTACTAAAATATTATTGCAAAAAAAAGGGAGCGTCAATTCGTTTTTTTAGAAAACGCGAGCCCTATACCCTGCTGCTTGCCTCTTGAAATAAAGCGCAGGTATTTTTTGAAGGCCCTATACAGGATCTTAGTGACTTCGTACTGAAAGCTTTGGTATGGGGTTACACTTAGGCCTATAATTAAAATAGGAAAGCCATTTACCTCGGAAGTAATAGGTTACAGTTTTTTACATTTTTGAGCACGCAATGTATGGTAAACAACGCGATCAAAAGGCTACGTGATTATTGTACTATGATATGATATTATTATGCTACTGCGAGCAATGAACTGACTGACTCATCCGAGAACTGTAGCAATACAACAACTGTTTAGTTTTTATTCCCATTGCAGGTTTATGTTAAAATAAAGAGTTGTGTTTTTATTCAAAACAGCGTTAGGATAGACGAAAACAATTATTTTATACTGAATTCAGTTAAAATAAACTGGAAAAAAGATGAAAATTAGTTCCAGAATCGTGTACTGGTTCAATGGTATCAATTGTCGTTACGATGTCGCTTAAACCCGTTGCAAGATATTAAGACAGTTTCAAATTTTATTATTCGACTTTCATTTCATCTACCTTCAAGCACAATACATTATATTTATCTACCATAAAGCCAGCAACATCTCACCTGAACAGCGAGACATTTTAAACACAACAGTATACTCCAATCTTTACGAGATCATTGCAAGCTCCTATCTTGTACTCAGGGAATTAATTATTCAAGAACAGCTAAAGAAGAGATCGTTCATAGTTAATATCAAAATGTGTTTATTTCTCGCTAGATATAATTACTCGGGTTGCTCGGAAAATGAAGATTATTATTTTAAGTAAAATACGAACATGTACACAACCTTACGTATAAGTATTGATTATAATTAAAGCTATATATATGTGTTATGGATTTGCGTGCAGCTTACCATGTTAAGATAGAACGTAAGCTCCGAATGTGAAAACAAATACAAAACACGCCAACGATTTATCACTGTCACAGATTTTTGACGATTTTGGAAGAGTAACATATCGATATCGAGGTTTGTAGGTTTTATTTTATCGACCTCTACCTCCTAAAACTTGGACATTAGCTGGTAACTTTTCTCTCAATTTTATATAATTATATTTAGATGTCTTATATATAGATAGAAAAAAAATACCTTTAAACCTTGTTGAAATACATTCAGTTAGAAATGTTGAACGAAAAGGGTGAAGTTTGCTCTCAAAGCGTAAACATGGCAAAACTGAAGCAAATATTAGATAATGTTGTTCTAGAACTCAGCAGTTCCAAGTCCTCTGAAGTAAGAGAAAATCAAAAATAACCGCAAGGGTTGAGGTGCTTTTCAGCGACATCTAAGCCCACGATATAGCCGACTATAGATAAGATAAGAAGAGAAAGTACGTTGAGAAAATACTTCAACCGATCAGGCCGTAAAAGTCCATTAATGAACAGGGACTCTAATATGACTACATTGGTTATAAGACATTGCCATAATCACCACGCTCGGCAGGCGTAAAAAGCAATAAGATAAGCAATTTATTTTAAAACAACGTACACAACTAATATTAAAATACAAGTTACGACTTGGATAAAAGAAAAAATATACCAAGAATTATTGCAACACTTAACTGCACAATAAAAATAAAAAAACAAAAATGCGTGTCTATATAACACACGCATAAACGCACATGCACGCAGCGGAGCCACACACCCGTACCCGCGTTAGAAAAACTAAGTTCCAGGTCCTCGTAAGATCACACTAGAGCCGCCCCTCTAGCGGAGGGAAGGCAACTTTCCCAGGCACTTCTTGGGAAGGATTGTAAAGGATCCCTGAAGCGTCTCTGTGCACTATGCTATGCGCACACGGCAGCGCGTGACCATGTGGTCGCACCACCATCTTCTCGTGGGTCGCTCGGTGTGGGTACGCAGATTCCCCGATCCGCCGGAGCCCCGCCCCGCCTTATAGCGACGGCAGGGGGTTTCAGGCGTATGGGAATTAGGCGCCAGAGCGGTTGATACCCCGGCGCCGTCTCCTCTTTCTTCGAGTAGGGTCGGCCCCCTCCCAATCACGCTCTGTGGTCTCCTTCTGGAGCATGACCCTCACAGAAGGAGACCACTGCTTTCCAGTTTCGTGCTGTGCCAACATAGCCGACACTACTGTGGTACATTAGCTTGACCTGTATCTATGTAAATATGAATTAATGTAGGTAGTAATGGAATCATGCAATTAAATTATCACCCACTTTTAGATGTCCGATTGTTTACAAATTTCGCAGACGTATCAAGAATCGATGACACTACAATAATTTGACATGACTATCTTAATGGTGGTGTCACCAAGATCATCAGATCAAGATTTAAATAAACCCAATAACAGGTTATTATTATACACTAGAGTGTAAATAGTTTTTAGGCAGTTTTATAAAACCATTTCTTTTTTCAAGACCTTGTTATCTTAGAATTATCTCCCTTTTAAACCCTGTATTTTCAATAACCGAACGTAATCCACGAACGTCATTTTGACTAATGTTACGATAGCGAACTAAAAATATTTTTTACACACGACTGTTTTAGATTTGTGGCTCAGACTAATGGGGACAGATCCATAGCTAGAACCATTTGCCATGTTATCATTGAGGCGGCAAAATCTCCTGTTCCCTCTTATGTAAAAAAAAAGATTAGTTAACCACAAAGAGTTTCCTAATCATTTTCAGCCTTTAATGTCCCACAGCTGGGCGTGGGCCTTTTCTCACGGTGTGAACGGATAGGCCTTAGTGCACCACGCTGGTTGGCGGACTACAAACACCATTGAGAACATTTTGGAGCCCTCTAAATTATTCAGGTTTCCGCACGATGTTTTCCAACGCAAGTGATAATCAAATTCTGATCCGCACATAAATCCGAAAAGTCAGAGGTCGCCGGGATCGAATGCAGACCCACAGTAGCCTAATTAATACAACGTAAAAAGATTAATTATTGAAACAAAAAACTGTATAGCCTCTTAACGATCTGTACCAAAGCCAACAAAAAATGCATCATGGGAAATTATTATCAAGACACAGGTGTATGCTTACAGCTACAGCTTGAAGCTCATAGACAAACAAACTTGTATCAGTTTAGGATCGTGTTGTTAAGATATTAATAACAACATAATCTGTTCGTTACATATGCTTAATATGTTGATGTATTGAGGGTAGAGCAACATGCCTTTCGTAGGTTCGGCGAAGGCTTGCCTGACACAGATTCGAAGTGATAGGGGCGACCTTATAGCTACATGTTTAAGTTCACAATCATAATCATTTTAGCCAAAAATAGTCAAGCAAGAGCAAAGTGCTCTAGCACATCACGATGAAATCCTAGCTCTAGTTCAATAAATATCTCATCATCATCATCATCATTTCAGCCGAAATTATTATTAATTGATATTATTAATATATATTATATTATTGGCAGACATGACGCTTACAACCAAGCTGATGACTTCCTGGTCACAGAGGCCGTCAGACGGTATAGATATACAAAAACGAACACGACGGTTGGTGCAGTGGTTGATACAGTCGACTGCTGCGCTCCGGGTCGTGGGTTCGATTCCCGCACGGAACAAATATTTGTACGATCTGCAGGTAGTTGTTCCGGGTCTGGGTGTATTGTGTGTGGAATTCATGTATGTGAAACGCACCCACGACACAGGAGAAATCCTAGCGTGGGGCATAGTTTAAAAAAAAAAATAACGTAAAGACCGAACCTGCAAGCGATGGCACAAATTAAACCAAACACAATTATATATGTATATCTTCGTATATTAGTTAGTCGCTAAACCTATTTTAAATAGTAAACAAGCGCAAGTGAGGCTGAGCTCGTTCGTGACTGCGCCGCCGCCTGAAGGCTTAGCGGCTCAGGAGGTATCAAGGGATGCTCGCAAATACAGGAGTCTTGAGACAGTCAAGTGTACCTATGTTTTGGCACGGACTTCTTAAATATTAAGAAGATGAGTCCGAGTAAACAACCAGTCTTTGAAGGTCTTGCACGTACAATGCTTGAGCAATTATTGGGACTACTTCGGACACATTAGCACCATTAGTTAGAAAGATACCATCCGTGGAAGTGGAACTGTACAACAGAGATTAGAGAATCTGTGTGCTCATACTGTATCGTAACCACTTTGTTGTTACCGGCCACGACACAGGAAATATCATAATTCTAATGTGCCCACAGTCATCACATCAGTTAAAAAAACTTATCCCGTGAGGGTTTTAATAATCGACTATGGGATTAGAAGGAGGATGGGCAGCACCATCCTTCGAGTACATTAACAATTCAACTGCGATCAACCCGCCTGCCAAGCGTAGTGCTTACGGTAAAACCCCCCAGCGAGCACATAATAATAAACCCAGAACGGTCGTTGTGGCGTTCTTTGGGGAGGCCTGTCCAGCAGTGGACTTTATTCGGCTTATATGATGATGATGATTTTTGTATTTCCTATAAATCACATTTAATAGTGGGAAGTATCAAAGATTTATCAAAACGTAGGCATTTCAAATAATATAAAATTTCATTTAATAACATTGTCTAGTAGGTTCGGAATTCGAGGGCCAATTCTCATAATTTAAATATGTTCAAAATATAGTTGCGATCTAGTCTCAGTGTCATAAATGTCACAAATGGTATTCTCCTAAACTAACAAACAACGTCAAACGTGAACTTACACTGTGATGAGACCGGAAATGGATCAAAAGTTATTTTATATTTAGTTATTATACTAGATCGAGATTATACTGGAACCCGACTGAACTTTAAGAGTAGCAGAATACCATTTTTTCAGACAATTCATAATTTAATCTCAGTTCAGTCAAGTTTCAGCCATTAAATTAATTACGAGAATTGGCCCTCAGAAATGTTTTTAACGCGTTTATTCATCAACGCATTTGCTTTACACGGTATATAAACCAATTTACGATGCGTCAATGAATATGACATACTGGACAATTGGTTTGTGGTCCAAGGGTCGAACTTACAGCTGAAGTGAATTAAAAAGTGTTCTCGGTAGGGTTGTCGAATCGGAAAACCGAAGCATAAGGTTTTTTTAATCTACGTAGTCCACACAAACTGCTGGACACGGAACTCCCCAAAAGATCGTCACAACGACCGGTCCAGTGCTCAATTTTGGGTTTTGCCAAAATTAAATATTACTAAAATTAATAATTTTGAGATAAATAAACTATTATTGAATTGAATTCCCTCAATTAATTTTTACATTGGCCACATGTATTTTGAATTTGTGGTCACTGGGTCAACCAATTTGGATCCCCTAGGAGAATACCTTACGAAAAGACTATAATATTAATATTTCACATAATATAGTGTTACGTATTATTTAAAATGTCTAAGTATTGCTTTAACAAGTGGAGAAGAATTATAATATATAAAATATACATAAAATAAATGTTTTCATAGAGAAAACACCAAACAATACTTACAATGATACATTTTTGTCCTTTGAATATTTCAATGTAATGTAATGGATTTCTTTCTTTTAAAAAACGTAGCCTCAAACTAAGAGTTCTCCTGTGTGGATGAGTTTACAGACATAAATTCCACACACAATACATACATATTTCATACATGTGAAACCATGCTTAAAGTTCGTAACTTAAACCTTGAAACGAGTTAATAGTGGATATAACCAGTAATGTACTTATGGCTATGTTAGAACCACGGACATAATAGTAATCTACTTATAGGATTGTTTGGTTAGCTTCGAAGTTATGGAAATTAATTAGCTAAGTATTGATTCGGCGTTTGCTTCAGGGCTTGAAATAGGCTTACAGATTTTATTCAGAGGTCCCATGTCCGAGAGGAAGATTGTATGTAAGGAACTCGTGTGACCCTGGGATCCCCCACTCGTCGTTTTTTGTGGACAAATTGTGTTGGGCCGCCTCCGCCCTGGGTGAAGCGGAGGGGACTGCCGGACTTTATCGGCTTAAACTTCGCCGTGTTTCTTCTATATACCTACCACCAATGACATTTAACATTCAGGATGTCCAGTAAATAGCACGACATACTGCAGGGGGCGAGAGCTTGGGTTAATACCTACCAAAAAACACAATATATGTTCAGCAAAATCTTACGGATTTACAGTAGTAACAAGACATCCTGTATAGACGCGCCATTATGGCACTATTTATGAAATAAAACATATTTTTCTCTCATAATAGCAATATACTTCGTGAATCGTCTTTAAACACAGGCTGGCGCTATTTTTTCGTAATATGTTGCTGAATTTCGCTTATGATTCACGTCGAACAACGACACTGGTCGGTGCATGACTAAGTGAACTCCGGGCAATTACCTTGCTTACATGTGACCATAGTAGAGCGCGGGCAACGCATCTACGCTTACAAAAACATAGCCTACCACTGGTTGTTGTGAAAACTGACTAAGGTGTTACCGCTGACAGAAGTTTTAATTTACATGAAGAACGGAACCCTACTTTTAAAGAGAAGTAATAGATGAGTTTTATTTAAGCAAAGTCTATCATGAGTTTTTATGTATATTTAGAAGTTATGTACAAAGAGACTTCAAATGACGAGACGGTACGACTGGCGTAGTGGCTAAGTGATTGTCTATATGCGCTTCGTGTCGCGGGATCGAGATACGGAACAAATATTTATACGATCTATGGATAATTGTTTCGGATCTGGCTGTTTGCCCAAATGAAATTTATGTGTGTAACTGTACCGAATTGTGCGACACAGAATAAATCCAAGTCGCCTAGGTAGCCATATAAAAAAAAAAAAAGTCATATATTTAAGGTAGGCCTAAGTTCAACATAGAATATATGATGATTAGCTGATCCTAGCAATGCGTTCATGCAAGCGCGTGATCACAGCATGATATCATCACCAAAGGTGATACCAAAAGCACATCTCTGTTTACCGTAAAGATACAAATCCTATAAAACACTACCGTATAATGCGACCGCATTCGTATGGTGGTTTTTATCACTCCCCATAAAACATGCCTTAACTTTAACAACTGATTTACCGTCCTGAATTTACGAACTAATAAAAATTAAACCGCAAACGTGCGGTGACAAACTAATCGATATAAATGTTGAGAGGTGTTGAGGCTCCAAGTAGCAGGTAAAGCTGAGTGGAGACCACGCACTAGAAAACGCAGAGTGGGACTGCGAGATGGACAGACGACCTGAAGGTCGCTGGGATTCGTTGGATGCAGGCGGCATGTAATCGTTCGTTTTGTAAATCTGTATAAGGGAGGCCTTTGCTCAGCAGTGTATCTTCCCGCTAATAATATGATGATTTATCATATTCTTATTATAGATGATAACATTCTGTGGGAGTGTGTTCTTTGGCAAGAGGAACGCAATATTATGTTTGACAGCTTGCAAGTTACATCTGGAGTTGTTTACTATACAGACCTTGTTGCAACTAGGACGAATTCCCGTGCGTTCAGGCGTTTTTGCCATAACTTCTATTGGAATCACCCGTAATTAAATATTTATAAACATTTTTGTACCCGTGGAGCTTGGCAACTAGGCATATCCTAGTTGTACACTCCCAATTATTGTGCCTATGGCCTATAGTATTTTCTCTGTCTCCTGCTTGCTACGACGGGAAGTGGAATGTATATTCTTTGCTACTCCTCCATTTTCTTTTCTGATTCATTTCGTTGCGGGTTCCAAGACAGTTCTTCATTTCTTTGGGACACACCAAGCTTCATTGGTCGGTGTTCTTTTAGGATTGTAGATCCTGGCTTACAGGAGTTGCAGTGGTTGGGAATGTGGGGCGGGCTTGTCCCAAAAAAATAAAAAAAATATGATGATGACGGTTAAGTTGACAGATTAGGTGACTAATCAATAAATAATAAGCAATAATGTTTACACTTCTACTGAAAGGGGGAGCGGAATAATGGAATTGCACGTACTCAATCGCTTTAGGTAAATAAAATTGATAAGGTGTACACATTGCCTGAGGCCTTTATTCAGCAGTGTACGTCTTCCCGCTAATAATATGATGATGACGTTTAAATTGACAGATTAGGTGACAGCAATCATATTGTCAACCGCAGGGCTTACGCACTCGTGAGTTCGTGATGCTGCTGGTCGGTTATTATAAGCGGAAAAAGCGTGAAGATATATAAATCTTTTTACATGAATAACAATTGATACTCAAGTCCAATTTTATTTATCGAACAAATAACTGTTGCTGCCACCCTCCGGAAATACCACACAAGCGCTAACTGCTTTCGGAAACGATAAAAATTCTTACTAATCTTTCGAATTTGTTACTTATTCGAACGATTTGAAAAGAAAAATGTCTAATTCCTTGGAAATGCATCCAAACAATTTAAAAAGAGAAGTGATTTGACAGTTCAAGAGTTATGGCGGCTATTTTAGTAATGGCGGCAAGACGAAATGGCCAGGCGTTGTTTTAAGATATATTGGTTCAGGCTGTTTGATGTTGAAAACTTTAAATGAGCAATATAAAATGATTCATTTGAATGCTGATGTGGGATTTGTGGGAATCAAGCAACAAATATTATATTATTATATGCTATTATCGAATGGCTGGTTGGCTGGTTATACTTAATCAAGATGTATTTTGGTGCAGAGGTAGAACAATACCTACCTTTGTTACGCTCAATCGCGCTAGGGTGCGGCCTATGTGAGTTTGTCGTCGATACTCGTGTTTCTGTTGTCATTGACTTACCTGAAAAGAATAATTTCATTTATTACTACATGTACAAAAGAAATAGTCCACCCCTCTTCACCAGGGGTGACTTAAAGGTGATTAAGGGTTGATTCAAGAGGATGGGCAGCTGGATGCTCCCGTGTGCTTATAACAACATGTTGTGATCACCAATCTAGGTAGATTAGTAGGTACTTAGCAGGTGCTAAGCCTGGTGATGATGGCAACAGCGATGTCCCCTGTGACATATGATGATAGTTCATTTTAGTGGTCACTGGGAGGCCCATAATCAGCAGAGATGTGTAAGAGAAATAGGGCTTTACTTTAACATATTATTTTTACAAAAAAATTTATAATATAGTACAAAAGATAATATTGCGCGTCTCTGAAGTGAGCCATACCTGCACAAACGTCACCGATTTGCGACTTTTTCAATAAGGGCTCTACCCCGCCTACTCCGCAAACCGTTTAAATCTAAAAAGCGACTACTGCGCAGACACTTGTTTCGCACTTCGGAGAGGCACGGTTATAATGCGCGTATATGTATACTACACTACATATCAAGCTATGCAAATACAGTTTACGCTGATCTCTCATCGTACGAAAGCCTATGTAATGCGAGATCAGTTTACACTGAAAATGAGTAGCTTGATATGTAGCCAATACGTACTATAATCATTCATAAATATAAACATAAAAAAATAATATTATTAGTACCATCCTAAAAAAATCTTTATAAAACCAAACGATAGTTATGGGGAACTAGGTAGTTATGAAAAACAATAATATTAAAAATGAATTAAAGCTTGAATTATGAAGGGTAATTCCGATGTCACCATAAATTAGCCTTTTAATAAGACTGATTAATTTTAAGAGTTGACCAGTCCCAACAGAGGGCACTCGTTCGAGAGCATGACGCATACATGAGCGTCGCTCAGCAGACAGCACCTTCGGGATTATGTATTTTTACCTTCGAAGCCAATTCACAAGATCTTTGGAGTTGCTTTTTGATGTGACGGGTGACTACCTACTTGTACCTCAAGCTGTTACGACACCAATGGAACCTGAGGACAGCCGCTGTTCAAAGAACATGCATCTATCCACGACTTGACCACTGCAGTGTCGATTGAACTCGAAAAGTACGACGACGCGTTTATTGTTGGGCAACGAGATCACCATCGTCATTTTATCAGCCGAAGGAAGTCCACTGCTTAAGAAAGGCCTCCCACAGAGATTTCCACAGCGACCGGTTACATGCCGCCTGCATCCTAGTTGACGACATAGCTGAAAGGATGAAGCGGTAATGGGTGGGGCACATTGTTATGGTCATTGGGGTAGCAAGGTTCTCGAGTGACGACGAGATACACGAATGATAATAATAGTTCTAATTATTTTCCGGTCCCACTCATTGTTTATCATATACGCGTATGATCCAATACGTCGCCTGCGGCTCGTACTGGCAATACCCGGTTTATTTACTATAGCACGCCATGAGTGCGTTGTTAGGGCATGTATTCTGAACAAAGGGCGTAAGGCGACGCGCACGCCACACGTAATACCGCCTTGGGCTAATAGTGAGGATAGAACGATATAACATACGATATCGATGTTATATACGATAAAGTCATCGATATTCTCGAGCTGTGACCGAGTAGCAGATAACGTAACGTGGGATGGACAGACGACGCGGTGAATGTCACTGGGATTCGTTGGATTCGGACGGCATGTAACTGGTCGTTGTGGAAATACTAGAACCTTTCTATAGGGATATAGATTACCCCGGTAAAAGATTCATACAAATCCGTCGTGTAGTTTCTGTAAAAATTGCACACAATTTGAAGTCGGTTATAATCACAGAAATAGGAAATAAGGAGAAGTGGTACGGGGGCGTAACCGCGCCACCGCGACATGACCAATTTGGGCCATCCGGAAAAAATTGGCGTTTTATAAAATCAGTTGAGATTCGATCGCGTAAGTGAAACTTTGTTAAATTGTCGTGTTGTTCGGGGATAACATGCAAAAACCGAAGCGAAAATAATAACTTTATCGACGAAGAAATCATATATATTATTATGTATAACAAGAGTAAATTAAAACAATAATTTGTTTTCTTTATTATATTACATTTGGATTGATGGAGCAGAACGACATTATTATTTATGTACAAATACAATGCTTCTTGTCTACCACTTTTAACTAGCAATCGGTGAATAACAAACGCAGTGAATAGAACAACGAATGGTACGTACTTACGCGTTGCGTGGTACGACTGTCGTTTGCGGTCTGTACGCTCGGTATGATTGGCTACCTACAAAGTTGTGGGTTATTCAGTTCATTGGATGAGAACTTGTAACTGTGTGCATTAGTGTGCTTTTATGAAGAATAATAGTGGGAAGATGGATTTCTAGGTTCGCATACATTTTGATCTACATGGCATATCTCCTTTCTTCCAATGTCTTTGGTTAAATCCACCTGATTGTTTATCTTCGGCATCGAAGGGGGCTCCAGGATCTCGTGCACAATCGCACCAGAGCAGCCCGTTGGTGCCACGCCTTTAGCTATCGCCCTCTATAACGGAGGAGAGGCGACTGCAAAAACGGCCGCCCCCAGGTACATCATGTACCTACCCATACGAAACCGGTACGGATGACTAGTGTATTAATTATGGCCACTACTGTACCTAAGTATCCATAAAGCAAAAGCAATGTGCTTGCT
Source organism: Diloba caeruleocephala (assembly GCA_947459985.1). Taxonomy (NCBI): domain Eukaryota; kingdom Metazoa; phylum Arthropoda; class Insecta; order Lepidoptera; family Noctuidae; genus Diloba; species Diloba caeruleocephala. Next base: position 7,169,362 of record OX381632.1, read on the forward strand.
GATTAATACAGTTACTCAAATTTGCTAATATAACACATGCGTGTATCTAATTGCCACAGACAATATTAGCTTTCGATAAGATAGGGGCAAGCCTACGGTCACTATTAATATTATATCTATATCGATATATTGATCAAATATCGACTACTACCCCACCACTGACCACAATGGGTTAACGCTCCGTTTCGCCAAATAATCCTGGGAAACATTGAGTGCGGTGACCACGCGGTCTGTATTATATAGGACTGCTTGCTGATGTTCAAGTGACCATGCTTTTTAATAATGTTTACACTTCTACTGAAAGGGGGAGCGAAATAATGGAATTGCACGTACTCAATCGATTTAGGTAAATAAAACTGATAACGTGTACACATTGCCACGGTGGGTACGAGAATTGATACAACAAAGCTGGATACAAAAATGGCGAGCACGGAAATTAATTCATAAACTTTTTTTCACTAGGTAACAAGAAGAGCATGTCAGTCGCTAGGCGGTAAGAATCGCTTTTTATTTTGGTCGCGAAATCCTCATGGATTTCCTCCGCCCTGGGAAAGCGCAACCCGCTATAACCCCACGGTGGTCCTTCTGCTTACATATCTGCTCACATATATTACATATAACAATCATATTGCTATCTAGGACGGGTCTTGCGTGGCACCAATCTGAGCTCATCACTTCGAGGCATTAGTTATTTAGTCTCTTATGCCCAGCTATTGTCGTTATGCAAAAGCAAAATGATAATAATACTAAAACGTATTTTTTTTTAATTTAAAAAAGAGTGTTTGGCCTCCTTTTAAAGTACAATAGCTATTTGCTTTAAAAGTATTTTAACAGGAAAAAAATTGACGAGTAAACGGTGCAGTGATTCGAATTCGAAATATCCGGAGGGTATGCTCTATCCTTTCCGGGTACAAGTTTACATGGAGTTACCGCTTTATATTTCAGTACTTACTGCCATCTCTGACTATTTAGCAATTTTTATACGCATATGTATTTAGAATATTTCTCTATTGTTTAAGTTTGACGTGAAGCTTTAAGGTTTACATTACAAAAAAATGGACTACTTTTAAACTATTAGCATATGAATCGGAGTTACACGTGATGCTGCACGCAAGAGATGACAGATCAATGCTATATAATTCCTTTCCCATTTATACAATCATCAAACGGGAGAAGAGACCGAATAATACAGTTGTTTCTGTCGTTTGACATATATGTGTTTCGTACACGATGAAACGCGTTCGCCCGTGTTGAAATAACGCTATATGAAAGCTAAGTGCCAAAAAGAGAGCAAACACCTCGCTACCGCTTGTCTGTGGAGTAGTGAGCTTATGGCGACCATGAGGTCTAAGAAAGTCGCCGAGAATAGTACGAGAATACTACCCGCAGCAGTAATAGTATTGTACCATGTTATAAAGTTAGTTAAATAAATTATTGGGCATTTTCAGTCAAGGACCATAGGATATTTAAATAAATAAATTATCATATTTCATGATCATTATTTCAGCCGAAAGCGGATGTTTTATCTGGACAGAAGCCTCTCCCAAAGATTGCAACAACGTCCAGTGTGGGTATGTGTAGTGTGCTCATTGGGAGTTTTGCCACAATAGCCTCGTTTGGCAGACGGGTTGGTGATCGCAGTTGAGTTATATGCATTATACTGCACCCCATTAATAGACGTTCTACCGTAAATTAAAAGCTAAACGTTCGTAGGTAGATATATTCCCCCCGGGAAGACGGTGGCGCGCACGTGGTCACGTGCCGCCGTGTGCGCAACATAGCGCAAAGCGAGGCTTGGGCGGATCCTTTACAATCCTCCCCGAGAAGTGCCTGGGGGGGCGACCTTTTTACAGTCGCCTTCCCTCCGCTAGAGGGGGTGACCGCTTTACAGTCATCCCTTCTGAGATGTGCCTAAAGGCGTGGTGGCACCAATGGGCGGCTCTAGTGTGATCTTACGAGGACCTGGAGCCCCCCTTCGGTGCCGAAGATGACCGCTCCAGTGGTTTTAGCCGGTAGGAGTCCGGCATACCCCTTCACCCTTCCCCGGGGTGAAGGAAGTTCCATGTAGAATTTCCACTGGACATCAATAAAAAAAAAGGTAGATATATTCCATAAAAGACAAACCTCAACAAATCGCGTAACGAGTAGTACTTAAACTACTCGTAGTAACAATAAAACATGTAATACTTAAAACAATAAAATCTTCAGTCGGCCTTTATTTTTATGCAACTAATTTCAGAACATAAACTGTATGAACGTTCAAAAAAAAACCAAACAACGTATTAAACTAGCTATTCCGATTCAATCAAAAAGAGAAACCTTATTTTCAAACCAAATAAAAATACAATGGATATTCAACAGGAAAAACATCACGCCTCACCAACGAACGCAGGGCAGCGACAACGTACAAATATTTGTGGACTAATTACAATTTCTGAACGTAAAGTTAACATTTCATTAAAGGTACCGTGTCAACAGGGCTGATGGTTCGGAACGAAAAAGTAAAATAATTCAAAATGGCCGCCCCTCAGTCTCTAAACAGAAAGGCAGAGAAGTTCCACTGCAAACAAATCCTCAAAACTATCATGTGGCATATCCGATAGCATTTCGGAAAATAATCTACTGTTGCTAGTAGTAGTTCTACCAAAATGTTTGAAATATTTATTTCATAAGGAACAGTTTACATATATAAAGTTTATATAGCTTATTACAACAACTTCCTATATGTATACCTATTATACGAGTAGATGTACACACCATTTGCAAATATGGTCGAATTAAATTGTAAAATATAATCATTTAAATATTGTGTGATTGTGAATTACGACTAAAATGTAATATATATAATTAATAATAATTACAATTACTTCCTCCGCCTTGGGAAGGGCAGAGGGGCATCTTACCGGCTAAAACCTATGGTGTCCTTCCACTTACCTCTAGCCGGGGGTGAGGTGCACGCTTTGTCTCCATTAGAACGCGCTCGCGGCAGGTATCGGCCCGTCATTATACTAAACCTAAGGCTCAGTTGTGTCCTAGTAGTCCTAAGGTCAGTTAGTATATCTTGTGTTCCAGTAATTTTACTTGCTGTTCCTACCCCTCATATGGAACACAATCACGCTTATTAATTATTCTGGCGGAAGATATAGGCAGGACGGTAAGTACCGCCCTAGTCGAACTCCAACCCATAACTGCACAAAAGAAAAAATAAAGAAGATCTAAAACCTGTACTGTAAAATCTGAGTGTTCTATTCATGTGCGAAATCCTTTTCCATTAACGTAAGCATTTTACTATTCAGGGATTTTCAGAAGTGGTTCTTCTGAATCTTATTTTACACTGCGGCGGTGCAGTCTTTGTCAATTTATGGAAGTGTGTTTGTCTGTTTTTAAGACGAAAACCTCTGAAATTATGGCGTTGCTTTATCACGTTGAAATGTAAATAACGAATATTATAATTTAAGTCGTGCAAAGGCGAGAAAACATCGCAGTTCGTTACAAAGAGTTTTGGGGACCCAGTGGTCGAAGTCTTGTGGTCGATGATGCTTGTGTAGTAGGTGACACCCGCCTTCTGTTATTTAAGATAGATAAGATAAAGATAAAAAAGATCTTTATTCATTTAAGCCATTAACAGGCACTTACGAATAGTAGAGACTTTAGTTACCACGTTCCAAGATGTAGATCTCCTATGGAGAAGAACGGACAAGAAACTCCATTTTTACTCTTTTTAAACCATGTTATGTTACAATATTGATGTCTACATTGTTCTCCAAATTCAGGTTATTTGAGGACAATGATCTTATGATTTATTTATTTATATACACTTTATTGTACTGATTGTACACCAAATTTCAAAAACAAGAAATAACAAAGGGTCATAATAGTCAATGCACAATGGGCGGTCTTATTGCATTTATCTGTTATTTTTAAATATGGACTAAGTCATCATACGGCCGAAATTAATGATCAATCTAATCCAAAATCTTCATATTGAAGATTTTGAAATTCATCCTTTGTTGTGTTACGATCACATTTAACACAAAAACAGACATATCCGTTATCCGAAATCCAAAGATTTTGGATTAGATCGATTATTAATTGCGTCCGTTAACCTTTCGGGGATCGCCAAACCAACTAGGATGGGTTATGTAATACCTCGTGAGTGACCTAGGGTTGCTTACTGAAGCGGTCCGATGTGGAGGCAGACTTGCAGCAAGGGATTTTATTTTATTTTATTTTTTATTTATTTTATTTATTTCATAAGGCACATCAACAGTTTACATATGTTAAGTTTATATAGCTTATTACAATAACAAATTCCTATATGTATACCTATTATAGATGTACACAACATTTGCAAATATGATCGAATTAAATTGTAAAAATATAATCATTTAAATATTGTGTGATTGTGAATTATGTCTAATATGTAATATATATAATTAATAACAATTATGACAATTAATAAATAGAACATTTTTAATACATTTTGAACACAGTAAATTAAATTAAATTGATTTGTGAAAACGACAATAGATTTGATTTGTTTATAAAATTTCTAAAATTTCTAATATTTCTAAAATTTATGGATTATTCATACATTTTATATATCATGCAAGTACTTGCAGCACCTTACTTTTGAAAAGGGCCAATGAGGTATGAAAGATATCGAGATCAGACATTTTGTAATTCAGTGTATTGTACTCATTGCACATTCTGCTTAAGGGAGAGTTTAAACCCAAGTTCGATTTCACAGTTGGTGTATAGAAGGTCCTATTTGTTGGTTGTCGCGGTATGGTACGGGGAACATTCACAAATATCCTCTCAAGGAGTTCGCTACATGTGATTTTATTGTTTAGTAGCTTATGCAGAAAGCACAAGTCGCTGACTCTTCGACGATTGCGCAAGGATTGAATTTCAAAATGGGCCAGTCGCATGTCATAACTGCATCTATGAGTAATACCAGGAGAGATAAAAGCCAAGTGTTTAGTAAATGAACGTTGAATACTTTCAATTCGCTGGGAGTGTATACTATAGAATGGACACCAAACTATAGATCCATATTCTAAATGATTACGCACCAATGCATTAAACAGAATGATCTTAGTGCTCGTATACCTGAAGCCTTTAGTGTTGCGTTTTAAGAATCCAAGCATTTGCGCCGCCTTGCTAACAATTGAACTGATATGTGCTGAGAAGCGAAGCTTATGATCGATAATTACTCCAAGGTCTCTGACTTCGTTCACTTTCTGTATCTTAACTCCACTTAGTTCAAATTCCGTCTCCAAACACTTATTTTTTCTAGAGAATTTCATGTGGTTGCATTTGCTGATGTTTAGTACCATATTGTTAACATTGCACCAATATTCTATTCTAGCCAAATCGTCTTGCATGTCTCTGACGTCGGCACTAGAACGAATTGTTTTATATATTTTCATGTCATCAGCGAATAATAGTGTTTTGCAATGTAAGACTGCTGACGTTATATCATTAATAAATATAGAGAATAGTAACGGTGCTAGATGCGATCCCTGTGGTACTCCAGAAACAGCGAAATAAGGATGAGATTCATGACCGTTAACTAATACAGTTTGAAGTCTTTTTGCTAGATAGGATTGGAACCAGTGCAGTAAAGACCCATGAATGCCAAAATATTCTAGTTTTTCAACAAGATGGAATGACTGACTTTGTCAAAGGCGCTCGAAAAATCGGTATAAATAGTGTCTATTTCTTGGCCCTGGTCAAGTTCGCGTGATAGATCCGAAACAAACGAAATCAAATTAGTCTGAGTAGAGCAACCAGCTCGAAATCCATGTTGACTTGGTGAAAGCCCAGCTTCGACATGGCTGGTCAATATAGGGCACATCAAAGATTCGAACAGTTTGGAGAAGCATGACAAGACGGCGATGGGGCGATAGTTATTGGTGTTGGAAGGATCGCCTTTCTTATGCAGCGGTATGATACGTGGATGGCTAACTTAGTATGTAAATTTCAGCAATTTGCTTGCTACTACAAAATCACTGGCCTGATTCTATATCATTTTCAGTAAACTCATAGCCATTGCACTATCTTATAGGTAAACGATTGGCGAGTTCTCTGTCGGATCACCTCGTTTCGGATTAGATCCTTCAGAGAAACGCCAAGCATAGCCCTCTCCATAGCTCTCGTATCACTCCCGTAGGCTATATTTAGCATTTACTTATTCATTCAACCCATATTAGCTTGTAATTGTATTCTAAGTTTATCCAATTTGTGCTTTAGATAAATATGTATGTTTATTTTGCAATATTGTAAACCCAGTTGGTACATTACAGTGACACACGCTTATTTAATAACCTTCTGTACTTACCCGTGACAAGCAATTATTAAACTATTCTGTTCTATTCAACAAATACCTAAATGTTCCGAGAGTGTGACATTCATGTCAATACCCTGTAGGAGAAATCCTAGTGTCGGATAACGTTATTAATAATACAAAAACAAGAAATATCTAACAAACTTCCATAAATGGTGAACATAACAATCATAACAATTTGAAAAAAATATTAATCATGGTGTTAATTTCCATATTATTGACAATTATAAAAATATTATACACATCAACCCTCAAATGTCCGGTGCTGAACAAGGGCCTCCTCCACCAATGAACGGTCATAGGAGGTATAGTCAGGCTTGGCATGCGGGTTGGTGATCGCAGTATGTCGTTATTAGCATATGGGAGGATGCTGCTGCCCAGTCTCTTGATATGATCAACCCCTAGTAGTTTTCCAACAACCAGGGATGGTCTATTCTTTAGCGGGAAGAAACAGCTATCGGCTTTATCATACTACGAAAATATAGGTTTGCTAAACGCCAGCTGTTTTAGATAAAATATTGTTATGCTAATTTAATACAAAAACAATTTTTGCCATCGACATTTCTTGACTTGTGAATTCTTATTTTCAATCAAGCAAACGCGATTTGAATGCCAAGTGGGTGTCCCCACCATTTTGTTTTCACTTATAATTCCCGCCAATTTCCAGAAAAATGTTAATTCAAATGGATTCCATCTGTTTTGCTAAAATTATTTTAGTGCGGAGGGTGTCCATTTTGAATAATTTTGGCAGGTGGAAAATTGATTTTTGAAATTGGAATTAATTTATAATTCAGGTCGTTTACTCATTTTACTTTGTAATCATTTGATCACGTGGTAACGTGTGATGTCAATCCCATAGCCGGCTTGACTTCTATGCGTCATTTGTGCAAAATAAAGTCATCATATTTAATTTCTCATACTGGTCTCAAAACACAATATATTAATGGTAATACTATATCTTTGATGAAACGTAGCACTCATATTTGCATTGCGCTCAAAGGTTTAATTCAAAAACCTAAAATTTAAGGGGTTTAGAGTAAAAAGGGTGCAACAGACAATTTCACCAAAAATGAGATTTGCCATTCAATTGTGTATCGATGTAAGCGCTAATAATACACACACATTTAAACCTTTTTTACCTGACGCATAATGCAGCTCATTATACTTTACGAGGATCTAACAACATTTTCTCCAATAATTAAGTACTAAAGAAACCACAAATAAAACTACTACAAAGTGTAAGTAATTAATTACTTTAACAATAACACAAAACAATAAAACTAATATTTGTATTAAAAAAATCAAATTGTCGAGTGTGAGTTCACACGTGGTAGAAGTCAAACTTTGTATTTTGGTTAATTTGTAAGAGAATGAGATGAATATACTATCGAGGTTGTAAACAGAGAGAGACAGAGAGAGCGATTGATCGACAATAGGGAATAGGGAAACTATATAGAAACGTGTTTTAACTCATTCTCTCACAGCCTAAATCCTATAAATACATTTATAGTTGTCTCTCTTTCGTTACACATTTTCGTTTCATGAAATCCTTTTCACACCGTCTATAAAGAAGTTTCAATAAAAAAAAAATACAAACTTAAACCTTTTTTGTCAAAATCGACTTTCTGTCGTTGAACCCTTTTTACTCTAAGCCTTTCAATTATTCATGTTATTGTCACGGCACCTATTGATAAATATCAGTTTCAAAATTAATCTCCATTCATACGTAAGTACATAAGTGTATTTAACGTGTAATATATTATTACTACACTAAGTCTTGATACCTCAGTGAATTTTCAATGTTGAAATACCCTCGTGCGGGACTACCTTATGATTATGACGGCTCTGTCTTAAGTGGAGACTGGCTTTGAAGGTAAATATGTTTTAAATTATTAATTACACGTTCCTCAATTCGTTAGACCGTGTGTGTGCTTAGGATTCCTGACGATATAAGCTTCGTAAAAATTATGCCGAGGACTGATATTATTTTTAGATAATGGAATATTCAACTTTTTACTGACAGATAAACTGATTGCCGTGTGGTGCCGGCTCATAATGCCACTACCCCATCTCCTCCCATGGGTGTCGTAAAAGTCGACTAAGGGATTAGTCGAAGGATGGGCAGCAGCGGCCTTCGAGTACATTAACAACTCAACTGCGATCGCCAACCCGCCTGCCAAGCGTGGCGATTATGGCAAAACCCCCCAATGAGCCCACAACACATCCATATCGGTGGTTGTGGTGATTTTTGGAGGAGGCCTGTGTCCAGCAGTGGACTTCATTCGGCCGAAATGATGAAACTGATAATATTTGTTTGGTGTTGTGTTCGGATTAAGAACATCGCACCACTCCATCTCTTCTTGTGGATGTCGTAAAAGGCGACTAAGGGACTAAACCCTTTAGTGGAACAGCATTTCATCATTATCAATTCTAACAAGTTTTTTTTTTTTTGAAAAATCTTTGCCCCACACTGGGATTTCGCCTGTGTCGTGGGTGCGTTTATAGACATGCAATACACCCAGACCCGGAACAACTACCTGCAGATCATACAAATATTTGTTCCGTGTGGGAATCGAACCCACGACCTCCGGCGCAGCATTCAACTGTATCAGCCACTGCACCAACCGTGCCGTATATCGACATTCATCGAAATTCCGAATAATTAATAGATAAACACATATTTTGTCAATAAGGTACCAGGGAAGCCACATGTGCAGAAAGAATCAGTGCCAAACATACCTGTCGTCAACGTAATCTATAGCTTTATAATAAGCTTTTCCAATAAGAACGCGTTTAATATAGGCTTTAAACTTTCCCTCGGTAAGATCTGTAACAGATTTGGGCAGCTTGTTATAAAAACGTATACTATTCCCTAGGAATGACTTATTCGTTTTAGCTAATCTAAATTTAGGTACTTACTATTATTTTATGTTTTTGCTGTGTATTTATGTCATGAAAATCGCTTCTTTTATAATACTTGTGCAGATTTTTGCGAACATGTAAAATGTTTTCAAAGATATAAAGTGACGGCAGTATAAGTATGGTAATATATTTAAACATGCCACATACCACCAACAAAAGAGGTTCTCATAAAAAAATAATTGGTGGATAACATATCCATCGTACGGAACACTCTCCACGCGACTTCAACTCGCACTTGTCCGGTTTTTTCAAAGAGTGTCTATGGAGTTTCTTGCCGATTCTTCTCTATAAGAGACTTTTCCGAATCATGCACCTTAACTGTCGACTTGTCTTAAGTGCCTATGTGAAATAGCATATAAAGAACATTGAGTTGTGAGTGTCATCAATTGTTGAATTAGTCCAATGCGTTTGCCGCGTAGATAAAATGTTTATGTGTTATATCTGCAAAAATATAAAAAAAATGAAAATTAGAATTTGTTTTTTTAAATAAACCCGATCCCTACACTATAGCCTAGATTTTTAGCCTTGAAATAGTGTTCACAATTTTTTTAAAGACCTTTATAAAACCGTTATCACATCCTTCACAATCCAAAGAATCAAAGTCAGATAAGTATAGATCCGGTTTATTTTTCGAGAATTAATATTCTCCCTCCATCACAGGATATAGTCAGAATTTAAAGCGATCGGTGTTCCAATAAATGGGGTAGGAGATTAACGTGATGACGTCACACAGCACCCCTCTTTGGGAAGGCTCTGTAGGGTTTAAGGGTAAGGCTAAAATGTAAGATGAATTTGCATATAAATATAATTTCACGCATGTTCCCTGATATGTTATGCAATCACATCAGCCCGTAGCCCACTGCTGAGCGTGGGCTATCCAACGCTACTTTGAAAGGTAATAATTTATTACGGGTTACTTAGTTTATGCAGGACAGCGATAATGCTGTCTATCCGTTTTGACATTACCTACCATAGTAGCCAGACAACCATAGGAATAGAGGCGGTGGTTTGTGGAGCCACGACTCGGTCAAAAGTTCGATATAATTTTTTATGGAACTTACCTATAATGTAGCTAGAAAAAAAATCACTACATCAATATGTAAAAAATCTAGCAATAAACATGTCCCTCCCTGTCTCTACCTCTGGATGTCGTAAAAGGCATGCTTAAGCCTTAAGGGAGCTGGGGGTAGATAAAGATAATGGAAATCCTAATAAACCCGCCAATCATAACTTTGAACTGAACTTACCGACACCGACCGGGATGATCTACTCAAAACTAACCTATGACAATTAAAATAGGCAGGTAACTATCATTTGAGTGAGCCGTTATTACTGATGTTTTTTTACATCCTGTGGTGCCGGCTACGAGTAGCACCAACCCATCCCAGTGTCTGCCGTATATTTGTTAGTCGGATTTTCGCTTTTTGTTATTAGGACGCACAGGTAGATCGAGACTTCGAGAATATATCTCAGATACACTCAAATCGCAGATACATTATTATTTTCAGCCGTAAGTGTCGCCACTGCCAATTTACATGTTATTTCCAGACTTATAGCTTTATAAGTAAAGAACTATATTCTGTATTTTGTTCATAATTTTAGGCTCGATAGCTTCGGAGATAAGGGATAATGGATAACATCGTAAATTTTCATCTATTTTCTTAAATGACTTATATAAATAAATTCCTTTAAAATTTTATAATTAATTGAGAACCTCATAACAAGCCTTTCCATTTCATATGTTACAAGGTACATAACATATTTTTCAATTTTCTAATTTGTCCCCTGTAGTCAATATTCATTTATTTACGTTACACGTCCGTGTTTGGATCGCAGAAATTTATATGTGTACCAAATGACGGAAAGACATACAGATAGACAGACACACGAGTGATCCTATAAGGGTTCCGCCGTTTTTTCATTCGGACGTACGGAACCCTAAAATACCAATAAAATGTTGAGGCAAATTTATCTAGTACTATACGATGTTAGGTCCCTGTGGTGTCCGGATTAAGAACATAGTACCACTCCGTCTCCTTCGGTGGATGTCGTAAAAGGGGACTATGGGACTGTAAGCAAATCACACATGACGACACATTTGTGGAAATCTAGGAGGCCGCCCGTTGCATATTCCTGTCCTATTGTCTATGTTATTCGGAAGGTACCTACAAAATTACCACACTGACTGTATAGGTACTCTTAGTACATGCACATACCACCTCTCTTCCGTAGCTTGAACTTTCAAAATCTTGGTAAATCCGCAGAAAATTGATGCAATTACAATTTAAATCTAACCACCGTGTACCGGGTTGAATCCAAACTAACCCCTCCAACCCCACAGCTACTAAACACTACAACCAAGTTCCTATCAGCAATTAACAAAAGATCCACAAAATAAGATAAGGTTGCACACTGTCGACACGTAAGTCCGCACGACGTATTTTAATCTTGAAATAAATTCGCAATCACGACATTAAACCGTTCCGGATTACCGGCGTTTGCTGACCAAACACTAACTAATGAAACAATGTGTTGTCCCCTCCATAATCAAGGGTGGATGTTCACATTAAGCGGTTAAGGATAGGCACGCAGCTGCGGCTGCGACTGTATTAGATTAAGGAAATTAGGTTTTTAGTCGGGTGATGTGATGCCACCATCTCTTCCCGTGGACGTCGCAAAAGGCGACTGATGGGCTAAAAACTGAAGCAGGCAGCAGCATCCCTTATGTTGACACCATCATTCTGCGCTCACCAACCCGCCTGCCAAGCGTATCCCCCCCCAAATGATGAGCAGTGGACGTCCTTTAGCTCATATGATGATGATGATGATGATTTGATTTTGTTATTGCAATTACAGTATCCGGTTTAGGCCTGTTATAAGGTTATATCCTTAGTTCTAATTTGGCTACTGCGTAAAAACCAAAAATTATTATATTAAACTTGTCTCAGTTTAATTTTGTATTGGTTTCTTTAAAAAATACACATCTTCATCAATACGGCTTAACCCTAGGTATCCGTTGAGCCTCTCCCAAAATGCACTACACGATGATCACACACACATACACATCAGCCCGTTAACGTCCACTGCTGACCGCACTACAGCACCCCCGGCCATAGGTAAGTAGAAGGAACATCGTGAGGTTTCAGCCGATAACAGTCAATACCCCTAAGACGTCCATGAGGATTTCCCCACGACCAAAAACAGCGGGTATGACCACAATCATCACGCTTGGCAAGCGGATTGGTCATCATTTCGGCAGAATGAAGACCACTGCTGGACGCATACTTCCCCCAAAGATTACCACAATGACCAATATGGGTATGTTGTGGGCTCATTGGGGAGTTTTTCCATAATCGCCACGCTTGGCAGATGGGTTGGCGATCGCAGTTGAGTTGTTAATGTACTCGAAGGACGCTGCTGCCTGTCCTTCGGCTATTCCCTTAGTCAACTTTTACGACACCCACGGGAAGAGATGGGGTGGTGGTATTCTGAGCCGGCATCAAACGGCATTACGGCGGATTGGTGATCGCAGTATATTGTTCACACGGGAGGATGCTGCTGGCCATCTTCTTGATATCAACCATTAGTCGCCTTTTACGACACCCATGAGTGGATAGGCGTCGTCTGTTCTTTGCCGGGAATCACACGGAATCGCAATTATCTAATGACATTAACAAAAACCCCATGAAAAACATCGCATCTGGAATTTAGTTACATCATCATAAATCGCAAGTGCGCGCCCAGACTAACATTTTCCCCTGTAAATGATAGCGTTAGGAATTGGATTCTGCCGGATTTATGTGTGCGTGATTAAAGTCTGTCCCTTGTGTACATACGCTTTCATATATGTGTGCGTGTAATTAGGGCTGTAACAAAGATTTTGTGGCAGAAGCTGATACGTAATAATAACTTTCATTACAGATGTTGTGAAAACTTCGCAACGTCTTTTCGTCAAAAATACTGCAATGCCTCAAGACGAAAATCTTTGACCAGTGTGTGTTACCAGTGATGACATATGGAACAGAGACGTGGTGACACAATGGGTCTCATAAGAAAATTTAAGGTCACTTCGCGAGGTATGCAGAGAGCTATGCTTGGTATTTCTATACGAGATCGAACTAGAAATGAGGGGATCCGTAGAAGAACTAAAGTTATCGACATAGCTGCAAGGATTAGTAAACTGAAGTGGCAATAGGCGGGGCACGTTGCTCGGAGAACTGATAGCCGTTGGGGCAAAAAGGTTCTCGCATGGAGACCGCGCACCGGAAAACGCAGCGTGGGACGACCTCCAACAAGGTGGTTAGACAACCTGGTGAAGATCCCTGGGAGTCGTTGGATGAGAGCGGCATGTAACCGCTCGTTGTGGAAAACTTAGGAGACGCCTTTGGTTTAGCAGTGGACGTCCTTCGGCTGATATGATGATGATGAAGACAAGATTTTTGTGAAATTCTGCCACATGCCTAGCACACATGGTAGTGCTGAGCGATTTTTCCGAAACGCTCTAATAAAACATGTTGTAGAAGAAAACGAACTGACGGTTTCTCGGCTGACACTAGGTTTCAAAACGAACGAGACAGCTGACGTGAACTAAACACAAGTTGCAAACTTCGTACTTTCTTAAAAATCGTTCCATTCAACCGTTCCTTTACAAACGTTACTGATTACGTCAAAACACGAAAGAATAATATATATTATACATAAGTCAAGTTAACAATCATAATTTAAGAAAAAAACGACTGTTTTCTTTTTTGAGAAAATAAAACCGTTTTGCTACATTTTCCGAAAAATCTGAAACAACCCAGTACTAACGCGTGAGCGGAGCTATAGGCAAAATAAACCACACAGTGGATCCCAGATAGAAGGAAACGTTGCAAGCCCATAAAATATAAGAATGAGCTGGACTCTCTGGACTGGGGAAAATATTTGGCCTTGCAGTGGGACACTATAGGTATAATACTCGTACTACATCACACAGATGGCTTTGTTACGGCTGGCCTCGACTTTGCAAGCCTGTATTTATGGAGCTGATAAGTGTCTTTAAGCATCAAATATGTACTAAGAATGACGCAAATCGTCATCACCACAATTATAATTATCGCCCGTGGGACTTCCTACATATACCTTAACTAATAATTTGTCAACTCAAGCAGCTGTACATTTTGCCGACAGCCCTGCGTGTGATTAAAGTCGGGGACACAAGTGGAACGTACAAGTAAGTGTGTTTCAGCGCGATTTGTCCTTATTAGTGTATTGATTGCTTCGCCACGAGTTACTGCCAGTGATTCGGCTCTGACCGACTGAACTGGTCTTTGGTTTTTAGATCACTTTTGCCTCAAGGAATAAACTAGCCGCTAGGATATTTACAGTATTTGGTTTTCACGTCGGATAGTGTTATTGTGTAGGATTGTGTGGAGAAAGCCTTAATGCCATAGGTTATTTTTACCAGACGACCTTTGGATGATGCAGAGACAACGAGATGTATCAACAAATAAGAGTAAGAGGTATCTAAGATGCGATGACATTTATTTTCTCAGTGTACAAAATGATATGCCAACTGATACCTTGACGTCATTTAAAAAAATCTGTAACTTCCTTAGCCGTTACATACCGACGAAGCATTCGCAACAGTTTCTAGCCATAGATAGAAGAATTACAGTATAGATAGTCTACGCCTTCGGCTGAGTTATCGTGCAAGGCGGGACCCACTCGATCACCGGGCCACGCCCAGCGCTGGGCGACAAGCCAACATGCACCCGTAAGTGTTACCGATTTAGTTAAGGAGTTCTATGATGAAAAAGGGAAATCGAAATCTCTCGAAGACTCGGGTTTGTTTTTTTACACAACATTGTGTTAAGTCATTCGTGGTAAGCAGTACGCCTTTTTTATTGATCAGGTGGAAATACCTCATGTACTTTCTTCGCCCCGGGAAAGGGCGAAGGGGCATGCCAGACTCCTACCGGCTAAAACCACCGGAGTGATCATCGTCGGCACCGAAGGGAGGCTCCAGGAACTCGAAAGATGTCCATCTAGAGCCACCCATTGGTACCACGCCTTTAGCCACATCTCGGAGGGGATGACTGTAAGGCGGTCATCCCCTCTAGCGGAGGGAAGGCGACTGTAAAGAGGCCACCCCCCGGGTATCTCTCGAGGGGATTGTAAAGGATTCCCCCGAAGCCTCACTATGCGCTGTGCTGCGCACACAGAGGTACGTGACCACATGCACACCGCTGTCTTCCCGAGGGAAGCGGTACGCCTACCAATAACAGTTGTAATGCTACCCAGGACTAGAGCTGCGTAGCACAACACTGCGCTCGTCACCTCGAGACATTAAATATTTAGTTTCTAATACCCAGTAATTTCACTAGTTACAATGCCGGTATACAATACTGTTTAAAGGGGAATGCTTATTAAATGCCTGAAATGGACAGAAACTACCAATAGTTCTAAATTCTACTTAGAATAAAGTATGAATAATCAAATTATTCTCGAGTTTGTTTAACTAGGGTGAAAGTATAACTGTTATTTTAGTATTTAATTAGATTCTCGTCTAATGAGGTTGTCAAGGGTGTGGAAAGAGAGATTTATAATAAATCATTCATGTTTGACATGACTTCCTGGCCCGGCTTTTGTAAATCTGATTATCTAAGCTTGCGAATATTATGAAACCAAAATATTTTAAAAACTACAAAAAGTAAATTGTATATTAGGCTGTAAGAATCGCATGTCTTTTGCCTTACTAGCAATTGCTAGTGCCAATAGTGAAAAATTTATCATTACCGTATTACGTTTAATTTTTTCATTCGTTCACTTGATTTAATTCATTGTTTTGCGTTAGCGACTTGAACTATGGACTGTCTTTTCTGAATCTTTTTTGTTGTTTAATTATTACTTAATAATCTCTTAGTCGGTACTATTAAGTATTCTGCACCTCATCTAACGACTCCCAGCGACCTTAACCAGGTCGTCTGTCCACCTCGTTGGAGGTCATCCCACGCTGCGCTTTCCGGTGCGCGGACTCCACTCCAGAATCTATTTACCCCAACGGCTGCGCCCACTGCCACTTCAGTTTACCAAGTTTCAAGTTCAGTTTTATATAGATGTTATGATATAACATCAGCCTGTAACTACCCCACTGTAGGGCAAAAGCCTCTTCTTATACAGAGAAGGCACGAGCATTGATCACCACGGTTGCTCACTGCATGTTGACGGTTTCAGACAATTTAGATTTAGGTTTCCTCTAGATATTTTCTTTCACCGTTAGGCAGTGGTGTCTTAGATTAACTAAGAAAGTAGACACATAGACAGTCACATTGGTACATGTTAGGTTTGGAACCCACAATTTTTTTTGTGTATTTCGTTCGTCCCGAGAAAGGGCGGAGGGGCATGCCGATCTCCTACCGACTAAAACCACTGGAGCTGTCATGTTCGGCACCGAAATGGGGCTCCAGGTCCTCGTAAGCCGCCCATGATGCGACACGCCATTAGGCACATCTCTAAGGGGATGACGGTAAAGCGGTCAACCCCTCTAGCATAGGGAGGGCGACTGTAAGAAGGTATTTTATCTTATGGAACCTCGCCTACGACGCGGTCCTGCGTGTCGTTTTCTCCGCTGGCGTCAGCTTGGTCTGTTACGCTGATGAAACTTTTGTGTTGGCCAGCGGGGAGTCCTTTGAGGGAACCCGCAACCTAGTGCGTAAGAAGCGAGTGCGTAAACCTCCGGATTACCACAACATAAAGTAAAGGTAGGTATATACTCTGATACGGATGTTGCTAGCCATAAAATCTAATCCAACTTGGATCCAATACACGAGTGCCCAGGAACCACACGTCATAAACGAACAGATCAGTTTAATTAGAAACAAATAAAAAACAAACTATAGTAAAACCTCAAACGAGTTTTATCCGGTATCAGTTCATAACTTTATTTGTCACCAATAACACACTTCCTAAAGGAATCCAAAAGAACGACCGACCCTTTGAAGTTACATCAAAAAATCTTATATCTATGGGAAAAGTCCGTCTTTGATACAGAAATAGACTGTTTTAAGTCTTATATGTATCCGTTTTGAGTTCAAATTCGGAAGGAATATGGTAATTTTAGTTTACAAAAAGAAATCTGTCACTTTTTCTTTGAAAGACGACGACTTTCGGTAGAATGAACTGAGATTGTTAAATTTGGATAAGAATTAAATTTAAAGGATGCCCAATTTTAGTATTTTAGGTACATACAGTTTTGGTTTTGTCTGATACACATGAAGGCGACTATGCATCAAAGCCCATGTAAGACAATAACAGTCATCCAAATATTTCTTTACAAGCTATTATTTCCGTGTGATGTCCGGATTATGAATACAGCACCACTCCATCTCCTCCCGTGGTGTGTAAAAGGCGACTATGGGACTCTAAACCAGAGGGATGGGCAGCCGCATCCCTTCTGTAAAACAGTAATCGTACTCTGCCCACCAACCCGCCAGCCAGTAATTGCTAATTTCCCCAAAAATGATGATACAATTGTGGAAATTGATGTGTATATAGCTGGTATAGTATTTCGGGAGAAGACTGGAAACCGTAATGAGTAATCAAACGACCTTTGGACTTCACGTATATTCGTAGACTGACACATTTAGAATACAGTACAATTAATTAACTTATATCTATATACCCACTATTCACAATATATCACAGAAATCTACGGGAGAGGCCTTTGTTCAGCAGTGGACGTCCTTTGATTAATATGATGATGGTAAAAATATTGTTGATTATGGAACGATAAGCGAAATCGACACCTGTAATGTTTTTTACACCGCTAAACATATACAAGAACTTGTGATGCAATGATAAATCATACTGCAAAAAGCAGTAACATTGTTCGTATATTTGGTCTGAGAAGACGTGAAAGTCGAACCTGTTATGTCGTGGATTGTAATGAAAGATGAAGCTATCTCTGCCAAGGAGTGAGAGGACTTATCACTCACTTGTCATTGACTTTCGTTCAACTCTATCGCTACACTAGAGTAATAATTAAATCATATCCATGCACCTTTAATCTAAGTACATATCCTCAACACATAAGTTATTCGGCTCTTTAAAAACGTCATCGAATTTTGTTATAGAAATGAGTGGAGCGGTTTTTTTTTCATTAGTTTTATAGTTACTAAATAGCGGTACTGTATTATGGCGAGTGTGAAGGCTTACAATAGTATCTTTAAACATTTTAAATTATTAATAATTGTAGCTGCTGAAATACCTCACTATCGCGGCACTCTGTTAAGTACGGTATTTATTTCGTAACAATAACTGCCAATATTTATGCAATTTAATGATGCAAATGCATGGGCGTTGTCATTGATGCCTCTAATGTAAGTTTATTCAATATGTTGGAGTCAAGTTGATTTCCCAAATGAAATTAAGATTTCATCCAAATCACACGATATAATTTTTAAGGGTTAACGAAATGCTTAGCTCTGCGCCTTATCACTAAATAATTTTCTTCACAACGTAATGACTAGCCATCTTGTAAAAATAAGAGTCGTATGTGTGCTCTCAGTTTGCGGGTAGCTTTACACATTATGGTATCCTGTGCCCGGGAGTTGTTTCATAGATTATACTTTTGGTAAATTTCACTGACTTATTTGGGGTAAGCAAAGGGGCAAAAAAGAGGCAAAGGCAAGGGGAAAGGTCCTGACAGTGAGCCAATGACAGTATTGGGTTATCAAGCATATTTTAATACCAAACAATACCTGGCTCGGGTATCGAACTCCAAACTTCAAAACATCTCGGAAAGTACATTTAACTGTACATTAGTGCTGTATTAAGTTATAAGAATGCGTTATAGAACTCTATTTCCTTTTTAAACATTTCTGCATATTGTAAGGCAAACTTGTGCCATGGTAGACCGCATTCCATTAAGCGAGATCGAGGTAGGGAGCGGAGTCCCCTCCATCACTTCCTCTAAAGTATCTTCTGAATTGGATGTAGTTCTGAATTATCTATGTAACTGGGAAGGTGGCCTATCACACTGTTTAAATTACTAATACACCCACTACCCATGTTGATAACCAGATACAAAACACAAACAAAAAATCCTCTAATGTTCATAAAAAATATTTTTATAGACACAACATGACTCCATAGATTCCCACTGTCGACACATGGCAAGCATATGTCTTCGCAAAGCCGGCTACGTTTCAGGAAACATGAATGAAACATTAATAGTTTCCTACTTAATGATACTATTATAATTTTAAATTGTATCGTGATTCATTGGCTGATTCTGTGAACGTGTTTTTCCTTTAGTCATATTTAACATTATAATAAAAGTAGGTAGGTACAAAAATGCCGGTAAAATTGGGCTATTTAGGATCCACCGGGCTATTTGACTCCAAGAACAATTTTCAGATATATTCAATATTTTTGAAGTTGTACTGAAAATCACTGTCCAATAAAAACATCGTAGGGATTAGAAAGAAAGAAAGAAAATATTTTTATTTCTGCATTACGAGCGCAGGTAAAATAAAAAAGACAATTTAAAAACTATAACTAAGTCACAAGTAACACCCACATATAAATAAAAACTTATCAAATAAACACATAACATTTTTTTTAAGTGGCAATAGAATGTACCTACTAAATACAGTTATAGGCGCAAATTTAAATGAAAAAACAGAAATCAAGTGCGCCGAAGTGTGCAGAAACTGGTTGACACTCAGCATATTGCCGAGGCGTTGAGACAACGCCAACAGCACTGATCTTCAGTGTCAGCTTCCTTGGTGACGTAATGGCGTCATCCGGTTGGGTAAAAACTATGTAAAACACGAATATCTAAAGTAGTCATAAAACTTACTTAAACTTACGACCGGCTAATTATTTTATCTATTTGAAAACATTAATGGAATTTCTTACTCGAATTCCCAATTAGCCCCGCGATTCCCAAACAGATAGAGAATAAATTATACGGTATATGTTTTTACTGAGAAATCTTTGAGAAAGACGCTATTTTAGCTCAGTGTCTTACCGTCTTTACCTTATTTTTTATTACATAAGGTACTTCTCCGTCCCGTGTACGCGGACTCTTCCGGTTAAAGGCACCGGAGCGGTCATTTTCGGAACCCAAGGAGTGCTCCAGTAACTCGCAAACAATCACAATGGAGACACCCATACCGTTCTAATCGTCTATCAATTGTGATTATGGAGGGACGGAGTGAGTTGGGTGCAAAGAATATGCGAGTAAACCCCGCATCCCCGGCGTATGGAATGTCGAAGGAACAACGACCACATAATTAGACCGTACGAATTTGTATGCGCAATAAGAATCGAACCCGACCTTGCTGCAGAGGAGTCTCATCCGCCACGGGGTGTATGAAAAACCCTTCATGAATGAGGATACCTTTTAAATTTACTTTTTATTGATCCCCAGTGGAAATTCATCATGAACTTCTTCCACCCCGGGGAAGGGTGAATGGGCAGGCCAGACTCCTCACCATCCTCGTCATCTTCGGCACCGAAGGGGGGCTCCAAGTCCTTGTAAGACGACCTTGTACATCTCGGAGAAGTGACGATACCTAATAAGGTCCGGTGAAGCCTGGCCTGTCAGTCCCGGAACGAGCCTTGCTGACTGGTTAATGTTTTCACCATGAAGTGTTAAGAAGTGCAGGCAGTCAAACGCTCTAACTAGATCGCCAGTCGGGTCGCTATAAATATAATCCCACTTCGATTTGAATGCGCAAGAGCTACTGCTACATTCATTTTTTTTACATTTACTTCCAGACTAATGTAAAAGGAATGCGTTTGAATATCAATTTATCTTTCAAACGCTACCGTTACAATAAATAGTAAAACAGCAGCACCTTTTTAATTTAATTAATAGTGCTAAGAGATATACCTCGTTATCTTTATCTTGAGATTAAACGCCATTACGCGTACACGGTACCGGCATTAGCATTGATAAGAAAATAATATATTACCGATATACTGAGAAAGAGAAACGAATGCGGTCAAACGGGTACTGATTTGTTATGTTGAAATCTGTCTAATAGTGTATTGGAAGCAAGAACAACCTGTGCCTGAAATCCTCCTGGGTACAATTCCTGGGTCAGGCAACGTGTGAGTGTGGCGAATATGCAACAAAATCCCGGACTCCCAACGATAAGTAGGTCGGGAAGAGTCCGGCACATCCCTTCGCCTTCTCCAGGGCGAAACAAGACAAAGATTTCCCCACGTACAAAAAATGGGCCGGCAAAGTGAACTCGTTTTAGTTCAATCCGAGTAAAATGTTCGGCCATATCGAATGAATGTATAGCTACCGAAATTATTGATAATGTTACAAATGTGTAAGTTTGTGCAGAAGTTAGGATGTTTGTTACTCAATCACGCTGAAATGTATGAACAGATTTGGATTAAATTTGGCACACAGATAGACCATAACCAAAAACTACTACTACTTTTTATCTTAAACTAAAAAC
Organism: Diloba caeruleocephala; assembly: GCA_947459985.1. Taxonomy (NCBI): domain Eukaryota; kingdom Metazoa; phylum Arthropoda; class Insecta; order Lepidoptera; family Noctuidae; genus Diloba; species Diloba caeruleocephala. The sequence continues at coordinate 7,191,094 of OX381632.1, forward strand.
GACTACTTTTTATCTCGGAAGAATGAATAGTTCCCGAGAGATTCGCGTTATAAATCTTACTGTTATAAGCCGAATTATACTCTGGCGAAACAGCAGGCAAAGTCTAGTCTTCTCATAAATAAAATCATTTCCTTTTACCTTAATGAATAAAAAATTGCGAAATATATTTTATACATGGCCACACTGCCCTTTATAATTTACAGCCGCTGTCTTAATTAACCAGTGATTACATCACGCGACATTTTTGTAATTTTCACTTCGTGACCTTTACCTCGAAGATATTTCTTTCTGGTAGCTGTGAATTTTGTGTTTATATAGTGTCTGTATTATTTATTGCGTATTACTCATTAGTTAGAAACCGGATAAAGGAATGCAAATAAGCGGTCCCAATGTAATATTCTCATAATGACAGAGATTTGCAAATCAACCAAGTACTAGTATGTATACAAAAATATCAACACGAACGGCAAGCAAAAGTAATTTAAACAGTTTTGAAAAACTTCCCTAAACGATAATCACTCATCACTTCGCGCCGTCACGTCTTATCCACCGCTAATTCACGCCAAACCTTCCCGCCATTTATTGACGTCAAAACAAACGCTCGACGTTCGAGGAAATAAAAATTAAAAGTCCCCACAGCTAAGAATGTCTCCACCAATGAGCACGGCATAAATAATCAGCGGGAGTACGTCTCGGCAAATTACCCAGAACGGGCGGGTTGGAAATTGATGGCAACACTGAAATAAGTGCGCCATGTCAACTATGTTGGCTGTCGGCGCGCTTGCCTTTGCCTTTATTTTTTTCTTCAGTAATGATTCGAGTGGCGCGTTCTAAATTGGTTCTATTGTAATTATGGCGGGCTTTTTATTTATGGCAGTTTGTTTGTCCTTTTTAGAGGTTGTCTCGTTTGCTGGACAGTGGGAGAAAATGTGTCGGCTGCTTGAACCTTGAGAATAAATTCTCGATTAGGAGAAATGGGTTATTTTTGGTTAATAAACTGTTCAGGGTGACAGGCTTTGATATTTTTCATCTAGTTAGCTGTCATATAATAACATTTATAATCGGCAAATGTACGGCCTATGTAAGTTATAGATTTGATCAAGTTACTACTAATAAATTAGGAGGCATATTCAGGTCAAATAATAATGATTATGATCAAATTGTGGTCAGAAACTATTCATAACTATAAGCTTTGTGCTGTATTTGTGATCTTAAAATAACTACTTGCACTTATTATATAAACATCATTCTTCTTACATTATTTTCTCTCGCATTAAGAGTACATAACTTTCTTTTATCTGACAGTCATTATTTATCTAAATAATATTATTAATTTTATAATAAAACACTTTGAAACTGATTACATCGGGTATATTACAGATTTTGGTTTTTCCTAGTTATTGAACACCGCTTAACACATTAAAGACAAAGATAAGTGTACAATGGGCGGTCTTATCACACAAGGCGATCTCATCAACGTTAACGTTTCAATCACTTTGCAGCGTTCGTAGTAGTATAGACGCTTCACAAGTCTACAGTGTGTGAACATGCCCTAGCTAGACAAACCTAACCATTTTCTGCACAAAGATCGAACTCAAATCCACACGAAACAAAATCGATATGTAATTACTATAGAAATTAGGATGATTTTAATTAAAACAATTAACCAAACTTCATACCACATTGAAAAACATCAAGACACTAAGTGATTGCCTATGGCGTGCATAGAAATAACTTTTGGTTATAATTGTACTGTAGATGCAAGACGCAAGTCTTTAACCAGTGATGACATATGGAACAGAGACGTGGTCACTCACAATAGGCCTCATAAGAAAGCTCAAGATCACTCAGCGAGCTACGGAGAGAGCTATGCTTGGTATTTCTCTACGAGATCGAATCAGAAATGAGGAGGTCCGTAGAAGAACTAAAGTTGTCGACATAGCTGAAAGGATTAGTAAACTGAAGTGGCAATGAGCAGGGCACTTTGCTCGTACAACTGATGGCCGTTGGACGCAGCGTGGGACGACCTTCATCGAGGTGGACAGACGACTTGGTGAAGGTCGCTGGGAGTCGTTAGATGAGGGCGGCATGTAACCGCTCGTTATGGAAATCTAAGAGGGAGCTAGGATTTCTCCTGTGTCGTGGGTGCGTTTACAGACATGAATTCCACATACAATACACCCAGGCCCGGAACAACTACCTGCAGATCATACAAATATTTGTTCCGTGCGGGGATCGAACCTTTTTTTATGTTTTATTTTTTTTTATTGATCCGGTGGAAATACATCATGTACTTCCTTCACCCCGGGAAAGGGCGAAGGGGCATGCCGGACTCCTACCGGCTAAAACCACCGGAGTGATCATCGTCGGCACCGAAGGGAGGCTCCAGGAACTCGAAAGATCTCCATCTAGAGCCACCCATTGGTGCCACGCCTTTAGGCACATCTCGGAGGGGATGACTGTAAAGTGGTCATCCCCTCTAGTGGAGGAAAGGCGACTGTAAAGAGGCCACCCCTCAGGCATCTCTCGAGGGGATTGTAAAAGATTCCCCCGAGGCCTCACTATGCGCTGTGCTGCGCACACAGCGGTACGTGACCACATGCGCACCGCTGTCTTCCCGAGGGTCGGTCGGTATGAGCACGCAAATATCCCAATAAGCGCGCTCGCGACCCCCAAGGCCCCCCGCCATATAAAGACGACAGGGGGCTCAGGCGTGTTGGACACGGGCACCGCGGCGGTTGTTACCCCGGCCCCGTGTCCTCCTCCTCCGAGCGGGATCGGCCCTCTCCCGATCCCGCTCTGCGACCTCCTTCTGGAGCATTACGTTTTCACAGAAGGAGACCACAGCACTCCAATTTTCATGCTCTGCCAGCATAGCCGACACTACTGCTGGCAAGCGGGGATCGAACCTACGACCCCCGGAGCAGCAGTCGACTGTATCAGCCACTGCACCAACCGTGCCGTCAAGAATAATGATATATGATGTACGGTAGATAAAAATAAATTTTCAAATCTGTAACGACGCCTGTCACCTTACTCATCCTGCGACCACGAACGCGGCAGTGTTCGAAACGTTAGGAAAAACGCAAATCTATAATATACATGTAATCCATCACGAAAACCTAAGACATTGATATTGTTAATTTTATTGGCAAATGGGTATTTCTGATATGACAGTAAAGGAAGCAAGATATTTACAGTCACTTTCCGTGATCGTTAGTTAATGCCTAGCTCGTAGAACAGATGGCTTTTTTTTTCTATGTCGTCATGTCAGCCAACGTACGTCCACTGCTGAACAAAGGCCTCCTCCATAGATTACTACAATATTGTGTCATCATTTTGGAGAGAATTCGCCAGTACTCACCACTCTTGGCAGGTGGGTTGGTGAGCGAAGTATGGTTACTGTTCCACAGAAGGGACGCAGCTGCCCTCTGGTGTCCTTTAGTCGATTTTTACGACATCCACGGAAGAAGTTGGAGTGGTGTTATATTCTTAATCCGGATACCACACGGTTTTTTTTAATTTATCTCGGTGAAAAGGGTTCATGTACTTCCTCCGCCCGGGGATGGGTGGAGGGCCATGCCGGACTCCTACCGGCTAAAACCATCGGAACGGTCATATTCAGCACCGAAGCAGGGCTCCAGATCCTCGTTACAATCACACAAGAGCAGGCCATTGGTGCCTCGCCTGTAGGCGTCTCGGAGGGGATGGATGACTGTAAAGCGGGTGCCCACCCGGCGGGAGGCGACTGTAAAAGGGCTGATAGCTATTGGGGTAGAAAGGTTGTCGAGTGGAGTCCACGCACCGAAAACGTAAAGATTGCCTCAACGAGATAGACAGGCGACCTATGGGCCCAGCACGAATATTTTGACGTATAGTAAACGTAAACGTGTGTGGTGCCGGCTCAGAATGCCACCACCCCATTTCCTCCCATGGGTGTCGTAAAAGTCGACTAAGGGATTAGCTGGAGGATGGGCAGCAGCGTCCTTCGAGTACATTAACAACTCAACTGCGATCGCCAACCCGCCTGCCAAGCGTGGCGATTATGGCAAAACCCCCCAATGTGCTCACAACACATCCATATCGGTGGTTGTGGTGATCTTTGGGGGAGGCCTGTGTCCAGCAGTGGACTTCATTCGGCCGAAATGATGAAACGTAAACGTATCGCAAATTCGATTCGGAATCGAATTCACTCACATTAGTAAAATAACGAAGCTGCGTTAGCTCAACCCCTTGTGCTTAAGCTTAGTCGAAATTTTTTGGATGCTGTGGCCTCCTATAACTGAAGGAGTACACCGTTAGAGGACCCATTTTAATTTGTATTTCTTTATGATGTTATGTGTATGTCCTGTGCTGCTGTTGGAAGCCCTTAATAAATAAATAAATAAATAAATAACATTGTTAGGTACTATAATATCGATGATACTTTTTGTAGACCTAGCCATTTAGGAAAAAAAGATTAATTTTAAAATGTATAATTGAGAATGCCAGTAACAGAGAAAAGAATTCAGCTTATAGCTGCGAGCTTGTCGGGTCGAGATTATATTATTAATTTAGAAATGAATACGTGAAGAGTTAATAAAATTAATGTTAGCACAAAAAAGAAGTACGAGTATTCTCCCCCAGTACCCAAACTCTCCTCTAATCAAGCCGGAAATCACAGTACTCTCATCATCATCACCATATCAGCAACCCGAGACCCGGAGCGCAGCAGCCGACTGTATCAGCCACTCCACTAAACGTGCCGTAGTGGACATCCTTTGGGTGAAATGATAATGATGCTGCTCAATGATTGAATGATGATTGAGTGACTACCAGGTCCATTATCATGAAATTATACTAAATTCTTTGTACTGAAAAATGGCTCTGTAAGTTCCCTTAAACAAAATAGACCCTGACAAGTCTATTGTACATCGAAAGCACTCTTAGTAACCTTCATAATACATCTTCAGACCCAGATGGGAGCTTAAGCTAAAAAACCCCTCGAGACATAAATATCAACTTACGACTTAATCTCGTACTATTTTACAAATTAGATAAAAAACATTTTACGTACACCCCTAGGGGTACGTCGTGTCTGAAAAATTCCGTTGCCTTCCAAGTGAAACGCCTGAAAAAGCTCTTTGAAGATCTAAGGTCCCTAAAGGCAACAATAGATCTTCAGATAAAATAAAAATACTTTTGGGGCTATTTAAATTGCATTCAAATAGAGGTAACTTACAAAATTACTAGATTTTTTAAATTATAATTTATAAGCACAGATGATATACAAGCGGAGCCCAACTTTGTGAATGTCTAAATCTACCTCCCCAGGCTCATCTCGGGGGGATTGTAAAGGAGTGCCCCGAAGCGTCGCTATGCCCTGTGCTGCGCACACGGTGGCATGAGACTAGATGCACACCGCCGTCTTCTTTTCTTTCTTCATATATCGTATTTTTCAGCGTCCTTTCTTCTCATATATAGCTAGCATTCTTTTTTTGGGGTGTCGACCTAGCACTCGGCGCCCTCTTCGCTCTTACTGCTCTTTTGTTTGGGTCGTGGCCTTGGCTTGGCTTAACGATCGCCGTCTAATGACAACAACCGGGACCGACGATTTCACGTGCCCTCCAAAGCACGGATATCATATCGGCCGAATAAAGTCCACTGCTGGACACAGGCCTCCCACAAAGATCACCACAACGACCGATATGGGCGTGTTGTGGGCTCATTGGGGGGTTTTGCCATAATCACCACGCTTGGCAGACGGGTTGGCGATTGCAGTTGAGTATTTATTGTACTCGAAGGACGCTGCTGCCCATTCTCCGGCTAATCCCTTTTCGACGTCGACTTTTACGACACCCACGGGTGGAGATGGGGGTGGTGGTATTCTGAGCCGGCATCACACGGATATGATCTGTTCAAATAATACTATGCAGTCACCAGTACATTGACTGACCGCACCGAGCGTTGCTTAACTTCACAGATTTGTTCATGGATCAGTGAGTGCTCGATCAACTGGCTTTGAGCACTTTGTGATTGAGGATTGATTGATACTATAGGTAAGCGTGCTTTGTCCTGGATCGCATCGACATGTAACATCAGACATACATAGCTAATTGCAAAACATGAAGAATAAAAATGTTCTGCTTTTTCTTAATTATCTATACAAATAAATAAAATTGAAGTGTCTGTTTGTAATGTCAATATAACAGTTTTTTACGCAATGCATATAAAAGTATATCCGGTACCTACAACATTTTTGTTTCTTTTTTTTTAGTCTCTCTGTCGGTATGTCTGTCTGTTTGTTCCCGGTAAACTCCGAAACGGCTGAGCCGATTTCTACAGGACTTTCACTGGCAGATAGCTGATGTTATAAGGCATAACTACAACAGGCTATTTTTATTTTAGAAAAATAATTTTACTGTTTTGCATAAAAAATTAAACCCAAGAAATCCAATATATATACATACACTATGTCAAGTGTCTATGCCGAAGTACTCTAAATTATATTTATGTAATCCAATTTCTTTTAAATTTTACTGCGGGTGAAACCGCGGGTCCCAGTTAGTTTAAAATAATTCCTTTGGAAACGCTTTATGCGACTATGGCAATACTTTTATCATAGTACTAAACTGCACAAGCAAAGTCAAACATCCAGTTAGCTCATCATATCAGCAGAAGCACTTGCACAGCTGAACAAAGGCCTCTGCCATAGTTTTCCACAGCGATAGATATAGGTATAGATATCGCCCGCATCCAACTACACTCGGATTACTTCACCAGGTTGTCTGTCCATCTCGTTGGAGGCCGTCTCCCGCTGTGTGGTCTCCGCTCGAGAACCTTTCCGCCCCAACGGTAGTCAGTTCTACAAGCTATGTGCCCCGCACATTTCCATTTCAACCAGTAAGCTATAATTCATTAACTAATTATAGGCGACTTATAAACTCGAACACTTCTAATTTAAGAACCTCTCTGTACCTATGCAAAACATTCAAATCCCGCTTTTCATAAATTCTAATTCACATTGACAGCCCTAAACCGGATAGATCCAGTTTGCACTGAAAAAAACCGCCCCTCGCCAGTTTTGACATAAATAAGGGCATGTAAGCTGGTTATTAAGTTAAAGTAAATAAGTTGAACTGTCCCTAGGAACTCTTAAGGCGAAGATGATAATAAATTTCGACCCCACCCGTGGTAATGAATCAATTGGACAAAGAAAATGGAGAGGCCTTAGTAGTAGTCAAATTGTAATGGGCAATTTGTGAAAAAGATGTTACACGGTTAAGAAAAGGGTTCCAGGAAACTATTTCTAGTATAAAAATGTTGTCTTGCTAACTTGATAGTTTTTTCCATCATAAGTAAAACCAAAATATTTGCATTAACAATAAGTTATCGCTGCATTCTCAGACAGTTAAAACTAACCTAAACTTCAATCGCGTATTTACTTGAAACTGATTGATTATTTCCAAGTTCAAGAAAAAGAAAACAAAAAGCACTTTCAACACCCACTCCATTCGTTTCTGTCCTTTTAAACTGCATTTTAAACTCTACGGATTTATTTTAAAGTTATTTCCATAAACGTTCGGCTCGACAACCCTATTTTGCACTAACTGCTATAAATTTTAAACCTTAAACCGTTGTAATAGGGACAGAAAACAACGTTTTTGTATCATTCAATAAATGTGCAAATATTCACGAAGTACGTGAACTATGTATATTTTCATGTATCATTAATATTAAAAGCTCCTGTCTACGTGTGCAGTATTTCATTTTGTTTTTAAGTTGGCAGTAAACGAATGCTCTGTTACTGGAACCTAATGACCTAAAACTTAGGTCATTAGGTTCTATCTAGGGATCCTTTACAATCCCCCAGGGGGCTTTACAGTCACCTTCTCAGAGATGTGCCTTTAAGCGTGGCACCAGTGGGCGGCTCTAGTGTGATCTCATAAGAGAACTGGAGCCCTCTTAGGTGCCGAAGATGACGAACCCAGTGGTTTAAGCCGGTGGGAGACCGGCATACTCCTCCGCCCTTCCCCACTGGGCATAATAAAAATAATAAAAAATGTTTCTATCATCGTTATCCGTAGGATAAATTAATTAATTAATTGGCATACACTACTGACACTCGCTTCGGTCACCATCATAGCAGCCAAAAGACTTCCACTGGTGAACAAAGGCCTCTCCCATAGATCTCTACAACGACCGGGTCAAATTTCTTTATATAATTATAATGACATCATTTTACTTTATGCACAGAATAAATTCTTTTCATTATTTGTAAATATTTTTCTGCCCATGGCACAAAAAAGACGTGTACGAAAAAAAGATGTTTTTCGGTTGTCAATATTAAACAGCTAGAGTGACGCAGCGATATTTGTGGAGCTCTACCAGGAAGCTGAATCATATCCAAAACCGATAGTACGTAAAGTAGTACCGAAAGTACTCTACTATTTATTTTATTCCTTGAATCATCACTGGCTCAGTCTGAATCATTGTGACACCTATTGACGGAATGGAAATATGGTCATCATTAACTTATTGTGGAGCCCGACCCAGAACAACTATCAGTGAGCGTAATGTACCGTGCGGGATCAACGCCGCGACATGCAGCGCAGAAAGCCAATTCCTAAGCTACTGCAACAACCGTGTCATCACGATTATATCGTCATCATCATCATCATCTCAGCCAAAGGACGTCCACTGCCGAACAAAAGCCTCCTCCCTAGATTTCCAAAATAATTGTGTCATCATTTTGGGGGGAACTTGCAAGTACTCACCACGCTTGGCAGGCGGGTTGGTGAGAGCGTAATGGCTGCTGTTCCACAGAATGAACGCTGCTGCCCTTTCTTCTGGTTTAGTCGCCTTTTACGACATCCACGGGAGGATGTAAAGCGGTGCTATATTTTTAATAGTTAGTATATAGTTAATAATTGTAGGTATTGATCATGCTGCTTGGATTGGATTCGCTTAATTCTGCCATGGGGGATGCTCTCATTCCCTATCGATGACATGTATACATTTTTGTAAAAGGAATATTAATAATAAATCGGCCTTAATATTATTAGGTAAGTAAGTATTCTTTTTAATACATTATAAACAAATAACTTTCTTCATTTCTTATTTACTACACTGATACTCAGCACAATTATTACACACTCCATTCATGCATTCATTACACACAACATAAATCATAATACATTTTGTATTATGTCATACGTGACATTGACATCCGTGGTGTACATAAGGTTCCAGATGAAAACCAGCGTCCGGCACTTAAACCTGGCATGAAGCTGATCTGGACACCTATTTGGTGCAACCGTGAGACATATATTATTAGGTACCTACGAAGGTTTACGTTAGTTTTATTTGGACTTGTACATTTTTATATTTTTAAATATTGTTATATTATGTCCCCGTTTTTACAATCGTGTCTCTGTGTTGTGATCAAAATAAATCTTTCTTTCTTTCTTTTAATCCGGACAAAAGAACATCTATTTCAACTTCATGTTTTGCTACTAACTTGCGTTTAAAGTGAACACCTTTCTATTTCAGGGAATACAATGAAACTATATTGTGTAAACGGGTTTCCCTATTCCCTAGTAAGACGAGATAATAAGAGTATTGATATCCAAGTGGTAATTTACTTCTCGGCAGCAAGATTTGATTGATTGTAACTGGCAATACTGACTCAAATTTCGTATAACATAAAAGTTACTACGGTGGCATATAAAGGTTTGAGTTTTTCATAAATTGTTGCTTTCAGTTGACTATCGCGCGTGACGCAATTTAAAATCTATTTGTTTTCAGGAAACAACGGTCTATTGCTACAATTATTAAATATACACAATTAAATGACATATTATATTTAGCTCCACAATTTCACACGTGTATGCGGCGACGTGTGAAAACTTCCGGTACAAGACTCCCTTCGGAAGGTCTTCTTCATAAACGTTTCTAGTTTGCATGTTAGGACCTGCACCACAAACGATTTAAAGTGAATGTGGCGCGACTCCAACTTCTGAATCCTCACAGTCTATTGGGTCTTCACCCGGATGAACTCGATGATCTCCTCAATTTTCGTGGAGTGGTGAAGACGCGACACAACTGCGTTGAGGCGATAGCGGTATGCAGCAACATGTTGGTTCCGTGGAGGGCGCTACCACTCTGATTACGACTAGACAGCTTCTTCTTCTTCTCTACTTTGATGAAGCCGTCTTGATCAGCCTGTCCTTGGCGTATTGCTGGATGCAAGGTGATTCGGACAGGTCCTGGGGTCCGCGGTGCGCCCTCGGGTTTGGCTTTTGGCTGCCGCTGCTTTCTGACGGGAGGTTGACTTGCAATGTGAATGCCCAAAACCTGGAAACCGTGTCGGACCACGCATGAAGTAGGGTTCGATTGTAACCTAACATCGTCACCATCTAATGATTTGAATACGAGAAGAAGAAAAATAATTGGATTTTCGTAAAATAGGTTTTCTCAAAGTACAGCCACTCTCGGCACCGGTACAATGTTGATACTATTGTATCTCTAAAACATATTTTTAGAAGTCTAGAAATTATTTTAATCTCAATCAAGCATTTGATACTAAACAGAAGGTAGGAAACTACTATTAACTACCTTGTGATACTTCAGTCCCTTATATTTATATATATTTATATACCAAAAATATTAGTAACTGGGATGTTAGTGGACTGTAAACGCAAGTTTTATATGTAAAAATATATTAAAATTTAAGGAAACAAACAAGAAACCATTACAAGTAAAAAAGGTGAAGTCGAAGACCAAAAGCTGACAGACAATACTTTTTAAACATGTCTCAAAATATTAAAAAAAAAAAACTTTAGCTGCCAGTTCGCAACACTCTCCCCTCCCGTGGGAAGACTATACTAATTACACATAACATTTTGAAAGTAACAGAACACAATAAAAAAAAATAAAAAAAAACAAATATATTAAGTTATTCAAAAGACAAATGAAACGTGGGATCTACGAAATACCAAAAACTTACTCATTCCGTATGTATACGGCGGGAAAATTGATGGCGCTTTGATACAATATAATATCATCCTTTTCAATTTGTTTTAAACCACGACGTTTCGTATCAACATTCTTTAATTATTTCGCCATTTTCGTTCTCGTTTCACCGCCAATTCAGATAAACAAAAAAGTTTGAATCTCGTTCACAATCTTCCATTCGTTTGAGTGCTCTATTTTTAAAACGTTGAACTGTCAACTGTCAAACTCGATGACAGATGGCGTTGGGCGCAAGCGAAATAAAGGGGTGTACACACTAACCATATAATGAGAGTGATTTTTTTTAGTTTTAGTCTGAGTAAGTACTTAAATAGAACTCAACTTAGGTTGCTTACTTACGCCTGGATAAAAAGAACCTACCTACCTACCTAGAAAATACCAATATCCTACAAGATACATCAGCTCATAAGCTGTTTTAAACCTTGTTTATTTTGTACCTATACTTACTTTAAAAAAAAAAAATTATACAATCTTCGATCGATTCGATTCGATCTTAGTGGTCGAAGGATAGATTATTCTTAGACGTTTCTAAGGTTCATAAATATAAAACGAATAAATCCTGTTAAAGGAAATACGAGAAACAATGACTATATTAACAAAAATAAATGCATAATTACGCGGCTAGTCTAAGGCTGCGTCGCTTCGTCGCCAACTTACGACCCTGAATAAGCCAGTTTTCCGTGAGTACATTCCTAAGTCCAGGGATTTGCGGGCGGCCATGCTACCGCCCGAACATATCCGAGATTAAGCGAACGAGCACGTTTTGCCTATTACGAACGGTTACGATTTTAAACATGGCCGCCTCGGTTTGACGTTTCATGTTTTTTCTTTTCATTTATCGGTACGCAATGGGCCATGGAGTTCAGTTTGGCTGATGAGTTACTTTAGCTAATGGAAATTTATTATGACAACCAAATCTCAGTAGATAAATTATGATAATAATATTTTATCTTTAGTTATGCGACTGTGATATTTTGGAATCTGTTATATTATCTTTATTACAAGGCGTTCATAGCCAGTTGCACTCACTAATCGGTAAACGATTGGCGAGGTTAAGCAACGCTTGGCGCGGTCAGTCTCTGGATGGGTGACCGGATAGTGGTATTTATATATATTAATTGAAAACTCCTTGGTTTTACAAATCGAATACCATTTATTTATTTAAACAAAGATTCACGGTCTTGTCACAAGGTTTTGTCTAACTTGTTTAGTCGTTGAGAAAATGGAATTGACTCGAGAAAATTCAAGAGCGATGATTTATTATGACTTTCGAAGTGGTTTAACACAAAAACAGTGTGTTGACCGGATGATTTCTGCATTTGGTGATGAAGCCCCATCCAAAACCACAATTTATCGCTGGTTTGCTGAATTTCAACGTGGACGTGTCAAGCTCAGTGATGATCCTCGTCAAGGTCGTCCAAAAACTGCAGTCACCCAAGAAAACGTTGATGCTGTGCGTAAGCTGATTGAGGAAGATCGACATGTGACATACCGCGAAATTCAGGCAACTTTAGACATTGGCATGAGTCAAATACAAATAATCTTGTATGAACAATTAGGTGTAAAAAAGTTGTTTTCTCGATGGATACCGCATTTGCTATGTGAAGAGCAAAAAGCGGCTCGCGTTACTTGGTGCGTCAGAACTCTCGAAAGATTCCACGCAGGATCCTCAAATGCTGTATACAACATCGTATCAGGTGACGAATCCTGGATATATGCGTACGAACCCGAAACAAAAAACCAGTCACGAGTTTGGGTGTTCGAAAATGAGTTAAAGCCAACAAAAATTGTTCGTTCACGGAGTGTTGCAATAAAAATGGTGGCCACGTTTGTCTCCAAAACCGGCCATGTTACGACTATTCCTCTTGAGGGACAAAGAACGGTTAATGCAGAATGGTATGCTAGCATTTGTTTGCCACAGGTCGTTTCTGAACTCCGTAGAGAGAACTGCAACCGCAGCATCATCCTCCATCACGACAATGCGAGTTCTCACACCGCGCACAGAACAAAAGAGTTTTTAGAGCAAGAAAACATAGAATTATTAGACCATCCGCCGTACAGCCCCGACCTAAGCCCTAATGATTTCTATACTTTCCCTAAAATAAAGAATAAATTGCGTGGACAGAGATTTTCATCACCTAAAGAAGCTGTGGACGCCTACAAAACGGCCATTTTGGAGACCCCAACTTCCGAATGGAATGGTTGCTTCAATGATAGGTTCCATCGTATGGAAAAATGTGTCAAATTTCGCGGAGAATACTTCGAAAAGCAAGAAATACATTTTTAAATAGTAATGTTGTGTCACTTCCTTGATTCCCGAAATTTTCAGTGCCGCCCTCGTACTAATTTTCTAAAACATTCAACCGAGACGTAAGTATATACGATTTAAAATCCAATGACCTAAAACTATCTTAATTAATTTAAAAAAGGGCCGGACTGCCCACATACAAACCTCTGTCATCATCATCAACCACGAGAGAATAATTTTACGACAAAAATGTTAAAGCAACTCGTTTCGAATAAAATACTCCGTTTTGTTACATATAATAATCACGAGGCTGTAGTTCCTGAAGAATAGCCCAACCCCCTTTTAGGCAGTGGGTGAAACTAAGGAGATATTTTTTTCCCAGAGAAATGACAGCAGCATCATCCTGTGTGTTACAATTTTATACTGCGACCACCAAACGGTTGGTGCAGTGGCTGATACAGTCGACTGCCCGGGGGTTGCGGGTTCGATTCCCGTACGGAACAAATATGATTTGCAGGTAGTTGGTCCGGGTCATTACACCCAGTATTGTATGTAGAATTCATGTCTGTAAACGCACCCACGACACAGAAGAAATCCTAGTGTGAGGCAATGTTTTCTAAAATTTGACCTCACGCAGGTCTCACGGACACCAGAATTCTCATCATCTGCAGTGAATGCTGCCCATCGACTTTATAACGAGTACGAGCTAACTTGTAGCGAATATCTTTCAAAAGATCAGGTGCGTATTATGACATCTTTTTATACAAATAAATTTAGAGCCGGTACAAGCCGGTTTGCGATAAGGTTTTAATACCAAAGACCAGGGGTGCAATTCTCTAAGCTCAAACATCCATACATCCTTGAATATAGAATTGAAATAACGCTGATAACCCAATTTGGTATTCGCTAAGACTGGTGCTCGTGGCTCACTGTCTGCAATGTGTCCTTGAATAGTTTCAATCATGTCTTTGCGAGGACCAAATTGGTTTTTCACCGTTATTTCAATTCTGTATTCAAAGATGTATGGATGTCCGAGCTTAAAAGATTGCACCTCTGATCCATACGCTGTGGCAGGTTATACAGAAGACCGAGGAGTATAATCTGCCACTATGACTGTATCAACCACTGCACCAATCGTATCAACCACTGCACCATATATTTGAGGACCTCACAACTAGCCCTTCCATTTCATATGCCTCCCAAAATTTAAAATCCATTTATTAACGTTATACGTTCGTGTTTGGGTCGCAGAAATCCATATGTGTACCAAATTTCAACTTAATCAGTCTAGTAGACTCGGAGCAAACTGGGCTGTGACTGACGGACAGACAGACAGACGAGTTCCCAAGCAAATAGGAAATGGCGTGATGATACGCATGCGCGTGACAGCCACACTTAGATCTAGTTAAGTATATGTTAGGCATGTTGTAAACAAACATTAAGATAAGTCGCTTTGGTAGCGTAAGTCAATCTTATTAAATAGTTCATTGTGTAAAAACGTACCGTTTCATTTAACAACCCACCTATAGACTCTGTCACACGTAAGTACGTAACTAATAATCCGGCCGCGACCAGCCTCACTTAATTTTACGACCAGCCCAAGCTAATTATCAACGCATTTTTTACAATTCATCATTCGTTAATTAATGTTTCTAGACAATTCACTCCAGATTTCTATCAAATGTCAATGATATCTTCATCCTAATTAATCTTAGGGGGCTGGCCGCAAACGTCGTCTGTCATCACTCGCGACAGATATACGAACGACATTTTGAAATAGAACGGGTTGCTAGAAGGGTGGCCCAGTGTTATGTAAATGACAGGACAGTCTCGGTTTCTGGAATTATTGACTACTTTCTAATTTGTTTCTTTACTTTTGTTTTTAAAAAAACCTTGCCCCTTGTGTCAGCCAGTGCACCAACCGTGCCGAAGAAGCATTTTAGCCTTAGAAACCATGTGAAAGCCTACGACGAACCATTTTGTGTTACACACATCAGCCAGTAGGTAAGTTATGCTGAACACGGGGCCTTCGAATTATCCCTACAAAGAGCGGTCATATTGTCATAATCACCATACTCAGTAGGTAAATTGGTGATTGCAGTATGTTTTCACAAGAGAGGATACTGCTGCACATCTTGGTATCAAGCCTTAACCGCCTTTTACGACACCCATGGATAGATAGGGGTGGTCTCTTCTTTGCCATGAACCACACGGAATACGTAATTTATTGCTCAAACCTTTTTTGCCATAATTGTAATGTCAGCAAATACCATACAACTCGAATAGACAAGTTTTATAGTATTTGCTGACATCGCCACATATTATAATTGTCATACCTACAATTATTAAATTTTTCTTTGATCATTACACGATTGCTTCAGTTTTGACACTCATTTGCCATTTGTTTACTATGGAAAAAATATTGTAGTCCCATTATTTTGTCCGCAATGGTTTTTTTGATTCCCTTAATCCGACAATTTGTGGTCACCCTACCACTGACGTAGACGCGAGCCCGCTAAGCGTTTGAGGACTTAATTTATTGACTGCCGCCCGTCACACTAGGGATTTAAATTTAAAGCTCCATATTTGAATGTGTGTAACTCACAGCTGTATTTTCATCTTTATTTTACTTTACAGACTGAACTCGAGGAAATTTACTAGAAATCTGCGGTGTAATGCTGACAGAGCGTGCACCTCACCCCGGCTAGAGGTAAGTGGAAGGACACCGTGCGGTTTTTAGCCGGTAAGAATCCCCCTCATCCCTTCCCAAGGCAGAGGAAATCCATGAGAATTACCCCGAGATAAAAAAGAAAAGTTACTAGAAAGTATACCAACTACCACCTAATTGGTTTAGTGGTAGCGGCTTCAAACCTTGAGGTATAGAGACTTCAATTTCTAGGTTAAGCAAGCTCAGTTAGGTAAGTATAAGGCTGAGAATAAAACAGACTACCTATAATTATTGTTTTTTTTTTTAAGAATGTAAACGAATATCTAAATCATAATGCCTCCTTTCTAACTAGAGGGCAGATGGAAGTATTGCCAGATTGGGTAATTCTAAAATAAGATAAGGTTTTTTTTTTTAATTTTGTCGATTCGTATTAGGTTTTCCAATCCTGGAGATTTTTATTGCTAATTTTGTAATTACAAAAAGTAAAATAATTACTCCTGTATTAAGAGCCCTTACGGGGCCCATTATCGCATATTATATAGCCTAGACCCGGTAACTGTGAGCCCCCTGCCGTCACTTCATGGTGGGGGGCCTCGGGGGTCGCGGGGTTTCTGCTGGGTTATCTGCGCGATTGGGGAGTCTGCGTGCTCACACCGAGCGACCCCGGGAAGACGGTGGCACGCACGTGGCCACGTGCCGCCGTGTGCACAGCACAGCGCAAAGCGAGGCTTGGGGGGATCCTTTACAATCCTCCCCGAGAAGTGCCTGGGTGGGCGACCTTTTTACAGTCGCCTTCCGCTTGTCGCGGAGTGCCTCCTCCGTGTTCCTTCCTGGTTAGCTCAACTAGGAGGCTCTCTCCACGGCAGCAAGTAACGGAGTTCAGTTATTGTGATTCAATGAAACGTAGCATATATATTGTTATAATGGTATATTGATATTCACAACTTCAACACTTCATGCTGATGATTATATAAATTTTCAAATATAGCTCATAAACACAATATTTAAGCTAGTTAAAAATAAGTAATTGGAAAATTGCAGGAGACTATGGGTCAGAGCGACAGCTGTGTGTTGAACCACTAGCGTTCAGAATCTAATGTCTAATGATAATGATAAAATATGAAGAGCGACTCTACGTCACATAAATTCGAATTTTGATTTGAATAAAGAATGAATCGTGAGGTGGACAGTGATGAAAAGGTATGAAGTCATGAAAGAGGTTGATTGAAATGAAGATGAAGGATGACTTCGTCACACGCTAGAGGGGGTGACCGCTTTACAGTCATCCCTTCCAAGATGTGCCTAAAGGCGTGGCACCAATGGGCGGCTCTAGTGTGATCTTACGAGGACCTGGAGCCCCCCTTCGGTGCCGAAGATGACCGCTCCAGTGGTTTTAGCCGGTAGGAGTCCGGCATACCCCTTCGCCCTTCCACGGGGTGAAGGAAGTTCCATGTAGAATTTCCACTGGACATAAAAAAAAAACCGTACCGCTTGAAATGGTTGTTTATGCTATAGGAAAACCTTTCGGAAATAAAACTATATGCAACTCTATTAGTAGGTATTATTACTAGTGGAGCAACAATTACGCTTGGCGGGTGAGCGCAATATGGGCGCTGTTCCACGGAAGGGTCGTTGCTACCCATCCCTGGTTTATAGTCCCTTAGTCGCCTTTTACGACACCCACGGGAGGAGATGGAGTGGTGCTATGTTCTTAAGGGGCCCCACTATGAAATGTTTTAAATTGATTGGTTTTTACTTGCCTAGGACTAATTGTTTAAAAAAGCTATCGTTGCATACGAAATATCTAGAGATAGCAAAAGTGACAGAGAACAGATTTTCAATATTTTACTCTTTTCATATCGTAATTGCAGATTATTGCTACGGACTGTGTTAATCGGAATCACAGACATATTATCAGCCCGTAAATGTCCACTGCTGAACATTGGACTCCCAATGATCACCACAATGTGTTGCAGCGTCCTTTCTGTGGAACAGTAGCCATACCTACTGGCACCAACCCGCCTACCAAGGGTGCTAATTGTTGAGTACTGGAAAATGACAAAAGTCGTGGAAATGTGTGGTATTTTTACGCAACCGGATGACGAAATGAGCAAATCATTCGCCTGGTGGTAAGCGTAATGCCTGCTCACATATTGCTACCCAGGACTAGTTCTGCGTGGCACCACACTGTGCTCGTCGCCTCGAGACATGTAGTCTCGTATGCCTAGCAATTTCGCTAGCCCATCTTACCAGAGGTGTGCCGTGGGGTGCCGGCTCAGAGTGCCACCACCCCATTTCATCCCGTGGGTGTAGTAAAAGTCGAAAAAGGGATTAACCGGAGGATGGGCAGCAGCGTTCTTCGAGCAAACAACAACTGAACTGCGATCGCCAACCCGTCTGCCAAGCGTGGCGATCATGGCAAGACCCCCCACTGAGCACACTACACACCCATATCGGTAGTTTTGGTGATCTTTGGGGGAGGCCTGTCCAGCAATGGACTTTATTCGGCCGAAATGATGATCTTACCAGAACACAGTAATATGTAAAGTTTGTCGCGGAGTGCCTCCCTCCGTGTTTCCTTCCCGGTTAGCTCAACTGGGAGGCTCTCTCCACGGCAGCAACTAACGGAGTTCGGTTAATGATATTGAATGATAGATCATATATATTCTTATTCACAATTTCAATTAACACTTCATGCTGATGTAGATATTTTTAAAATACACCTTACTAACAATTATTTAAGCTTGTTAAAAATAAGTAATTGTAATATTGCAGGAGACTATTTGTTAGAGCGACAGCTGTGTGTCGAACCACTAGCGTTCAGAATCGAATGTGTAATGATGATGATCAAAATATGAATGATTCGACACCACAATACTAAATTCGAATTTTGATTTGAATAAAGAATTAATCATGCAGAGGACAGTGATGGAAATAAAAAATACGAAGTCATGAAAGAGGTTAATTGAAATGAAGATGAAGGATGACTTCGTCACAAGTTTAAACATTCGATACGGCTTCGCGGCGTATAGCTGGCAGTGTGGTGGTACCTACTTACCCGGCTTTTCGCCTTCCGCCTTTGTTCAGCAGTGGACATCCTTCGACTGATATGATGATTCGACCCATGATATTTTAACCACAACATTTTTCTTTATTTCCCACATACACACGCAGACTACAGATATCACGCACACACATCGAAACCATTTAAGGATGTGCTTAAAACCCCATAACAATACATGAATGTATCGCGGCGAACTTGTTGATGGTAATACCTACATGCCAAAGTAATCCGATGCGTTACTCAAAGTGTTTTACACGGCCCCGCTTTCAAGGCCCCTCTTCTTTTTAGCTTAGCGGTTTATGTATCAGAATATTAACATGTAATTTTGAGACTGGGTAAGGGATGCATAAATGTCAGTGTTAACAGTAATTTCTTACCAATATATTCAAAGGCCAATAACTAATTTATGATTGACTAGCTGGGACACGCGGTTTCACCCGCGTTTAATTTAAAAGAAATTTAGAGTACTTCGACATCGACACTTGACATAGAATATGTATTGGATTTCAAGGTTTTTTTTTTGCGCAGAACGCTAACATTTTTCTGAAATAAAAGTAGCCTAAGTTATTCCTTATAACATCAGCTATCTGCCAGTGAAATTCACGTCAAAATCGGTCCAGCCGTTTCTGAGATTACCCGGAACAAACAGATAATCAAAGAAAGAAAAAGAATTAAAATAGATTTTTTGTTATATGTAACATATATACTTTCATATGCATTTAGTAAAAAGCTGTTATTTTGACATTACAAACAGACACTTCAATTTTATTTATTTGTATAGATAAAAACGTCGTGATTATTATTTGGGAATTTCAGAGAGAGGTATTATCCACGCTATGTTACTTCCTGTCATTACAAACAGACACTTCAATTTTATTTATTTGTATAGATGTATACATTATGTCTTGAGGCTTTTTGTATTTTTGGTTTCGGAAAGCAATGTTTACCTTGTACAATCTTATTTAATTGATAGTTTATTTTGTTTTGCGATACCGAAATAAAAATATTTTCTTTCTTTCTTTCTATTTGAATATTAAGGTAATTATAATTCATTCAACTACGATTATTATTTAGATAAATGATAACATTACTTTGCAGTTTATGAAGTTACTTTACGGCCCCTAATCATAAACCGGTCCTTGGGGATCCGATGTAACCACACTTCAAAAGATTCAGACATCAAAACTATTCCCCAAATCTTTGTATTTAACCTTAATCACTAATGCCCCTAAACGAAACGCCCTCGGGGAGCTTAACTTCAAAGTTTGAGCATCTTTGCCAACGCATATTGTTTCTTATAAATATGTATGTATCTAAATACAGATTAGACAGCAAATGGAGAAAGAATGTGGCGTCTTTGTATATCGAAAATCCGAGTCGCGACGCCGGCGAAAGTCCAATATCCCCCTTGCACCCTACGAATTCATTAAGAAAGGTTAGTTTCTCCCGGCACTAAGCTGGTCAGAAACAAATGTATGTCCATTAACTGGCTGCAGTTCCATACGATTGTAAAAAAGCGTCTATTAATGTGCGAAGTCCAATGAATGCAAGCGGCATATTCACCTGCTGCAATACGTAGACCTAAATGTGTAATTCGCCAACTCAATGCGAGTCCCCATCGATAAACATCATGATCGGCCAAAACATAATCCTGATCACACTTCATTTGTTTTATACTCCGTGTCCGCGGGTCTAAAAGTCTAAACATCCCTAAATGTTCGACGTTAGAATACAGCTGTGCACTCGCAGGGTTAATTATCTAGATAATTGCGGTCGTATGAAGGTTTAAGACTGTATATTCTAATTACAGACACCATTTTGGGCTCATTACGAGTACTCGGTGCTTGTAATAGTAGCGGTTAGAGCAGATTTCGGGAGAGGTACTGATAACCGTACGGTGAAAGCTAACAATACGGTTATAATAACGTGACGGGTAGAATATACCTAACGAGTAATAAGGCACTCGTATTCTTTTAGTTTGAGTCTGTTTTACTGTCCAATAGAAAAAGGCTCGAGGTTTAACTAATTTATATTGTTTTATCAGGTATATTATCAGAAAAAGTTACATAATTATATGAATGGTTTTGTTCTGACCGATCAGATAGCATTCATGATATTGATATCGGCTACTAACTAGATACACTTACAGAACTGGCCCTAAAGGTTGACTACCGGAAAGATTTTTTAGTAGGTAGTTTTAGTTGATTTTTACAAACTCTTCAAATTCTGGTAGGATGATATGAAGGTTTGAACGGATTACATGGCGTATAATATAGATTTTTGTCCTGACGTTTCGATCAACACTTTGAAGAGTTCGTAGTCCCAGGATGACTGAAAAGTGTTTTATTATAATGAGTAATAATCGCGAAACCCTAAGAAATTACTATGAAGCTTTGAGCTTTGGTTGGTAGAGAATAGTTTTATAAGTCTTCTGCAATGATTTGTTCATAAAGTAATAAGAATGGTTTGATGGAGCATATTTATCGCAAACACTAATTTAAGCACCTTATGGGGCACACAACAGCAACGAAAATACCGTCAGTGGACAATCGCTATCGCATCACACTGGAAGTAATAATAAAGAATAATAATTGTTTATTCAATCAAGACTTACGATCAAATTATTACAATACCGCACAATACACGCTCGAGGAGAGTGCCCGGCGTGGCGGCGGTCCTGATCGATCAAATTTGAAATTAGAGACTACATTTGAAAATGCTTTGTCAGAACTTAATTATGGATTAATATTTTTTTGACAATGACTTTTTAATTTTTTCTTTATATCTCCGGTGTCGTGGGTGCGTTTACAGACACAAATTCCACACACAACACACCCAGACCCTAAACAACTGCCAGACGTATTTTATTATCTATTAAGGACTACAGCCGTATTTTGCCGGACAAGCATATCTCAAATAAACCTGCTCATAACATCATTACCCACGTGTGTTACAAATTGACCATAAATACCACACAACCTAACTTTATGTTGATAACTTGTAATTCTTACACCATAACTTAGAAGAAAGTGTGGACGCATACATAAATTAGTGATAGTATTTTTTGTCATGCACTTCACGTAGCGTCATTTAAAACGCATTATAACGGGGGGTTAGACACGAAGCCTTTTGTTATGATAACTTTAATGGCAACAGGATTTGAATAATGATACTCAAGCTTTTCAAAGCTTTCTATGAAAATAGCAACGGTGGTTAATACAAGATAAGGTTAAATGACGGCACGGTGGGCGCAGTGGCTAAGCAATTGGTATTCTGCGCGACGTGGGGTTCGATCCCCGAACGGTTCAAATATTTGTATGATCTACAGATAGTTGTTTCGGGTCTGGGTGTTTGTGCGTGTGAGATGTATGTCTGTAAACTGTAATTACGATACAGGAGAAACAAGTACTATTTCTGGTTGCTTGTGGCTGAAAAAAGGGGCACCTTCCATAAAAAAAAGTAAATATTATATTCATATAATCAAATCTCATGAATGGCCAGTCTCTCGGTAGGAGATTTTGAATTTCGTAAATAATAACGTTTCCACACTTACGGGCAGCGTTCTAATGCTTATTAAGATATTATTACGTATTGTATTATGTATTTTACCGTACTATTAGTATCTGTATGAAAGAAGAAAGAAAAGAAGAAAGAAAGAAAGATTTTATTATTGGCACACAATATACATGGTTACATACATTCTTACAACAAAACTACACATTGTGCCAACAACGGGTCTCATTAAGCTATTTGCTAAAATACTGCGCAGGCAGTATTCCAGCGCTGGTTTTCGATAGGACGCCCAGGTAACATACGGACATCAAGTCGAAGTAAATAAGAAAAAAAATACAAAATGTTGTATGTATTTTAACTCTCATTCTTGAAACACCTATTTGTTTTTGTACCTTTTTCAATGCTTTTCTTTTATAAGCCAAAGGTCGAGAATGCCATATGCCATTAAGTGCGCTTTTTGTACCACAATCGTACATGAAAGTATAAATAAATAATGTCGGTAGAGAAACATTCCCGAAATGACCATGGAATGAACGGAACTTGTTATTATGAATGATGAATTTCGAACTACATTACTATTTTACTTCGTACATGATTAAGTTGACGTCTTGTTCGTATTTGCTTTTCATATCGAACGTTTTTTCTTTAAGTTTTTATTTTCTCTTACGTGACGGCAATCTTGTTACGGTCTACGTGATGATGAGTAGCAAACGTACTCATAGATATCAGTAATCTAATGAAATCAGGTGCGTTGTTGACCAAAGGGTTAAGTTGGAATGCCTTTTGCTCCCGTAGATTCACTTGCTTTCTATAACTGCGCTTGCGCGTTTATCGCAGGTGAAATAGATAGAGGACGCGATGCAAGCAAAGGAGGCGGCAGAGCGGGGACGGGAGGAGACCAACTCTGATCCCCAGCGCAGAAAAAGCACCGGGCGCGCACGACGATCTAGGGACGGTCCGTCGCCCGGACAGAATCGGGCCCGAGACGGCGGTGCGTGTGTTCTACGCGGGCTCTCCGAAGATAGGGTCGCACAGAGACGGGGTTCGTCAAATAGCGACGGGCCGATACCTGCCGGAGGCGCGGTCTAATGCAGCCAAAGCGTACACCTCACCCCAGAGCTAGAGGTAAGTGGAAAGACACCGTGGTGTTTTAGCCGGTTAGAGACCAGCATCTCGGGAGTCGCGGGTGCGCAGATTGGGCAGTCTGCGTGCTCACACCGAGCGACTCCCGGGAAGACGCGCACGTGATTACGTGCCTCCACAGCGCAGAGCGAGGCTTGGGGGGATTCTTTACAATCCTCCCCGAGAAGTGCCTGTGGGGGCGGCCTTTTTACAATTGCCTTCCGTCCACTAGAGGGGGTGACCGCTTTACAGTCATCCCCTCCGTGATGTGCCTAAAAGCGTGGCACCAATGGGTGGCTCTAGTGTGATCTTACGAGGACCTGAGGCCCCTTCAGTGCCGAAGATGACCGCTCCAGTGGTAAGCCGGTAGGAGACCGGCCATGCCCCTTCGCCCTTCCCCGGGGTGAAGGAAGTTCCATGTAGAATTTCCACTGGAATAAATAATGAATAAATAAACAAAAGAGTCCGGCATGCCCCTCCGCCCTTCCCAACGCGAAGAAAGTCCATGAGGACACCTCACAAAAAAGGCGATATAGGTAGGGCTGTGATACCGCCCTAGGCGAGTCTTTCACATAGAACTATGACCACTACGAGTCCAGACGGTAAATCAAAAATCAAAAATGTCACACACTATGATTTCTTCTGTGTCGTGGGTCCAGTTTACAGACATACATCTCACACGCACAAACACCCAGACCCGAAACAACGATCTGTAGATCATACAAACAATTGTTGCATGCGGGGATCGAACCCGCAACAGCGCAGAAAGCTAATTGGTTAGCCAGTGCGCCAACAGTGCCCTCACATTTAAATATTTCGTAGACCCTAGTTTAGAATTGGACATTACAAGCGGGTAATATAATAAGTATAATTAAGACATACTTCTCAGAAACATCGCCTTCTTAAAACTTCGTTATTTAAAGCCACGTCTATAATTTATCTGTTCAAAAAAAGAACAATACCAACTTAAACGATACGAAATAATATGTAATTGTCCACAAGCTGGCTGGTTCGTGTAGATCTGTCCAATTTATTTTATTACTACATCGCTTACAAGCGCCCATGGAATTTATTATGTGATGGGTGGCCCGTTTTTCTGGCCTGCATTGTAATGAGAAGTGTTTATTGGGTATTAGATAGTTACGTTTTTGTTTTTTAAACGGTTTTTTGGTTTGTTGGTTGATAGCTATTAAAAGTTCAATGTGGTTCCTGACTAAAACTAAACGATCCCTCTCCACCATCCAAGTCATAAAAGGCTATTTAGGATATTTAGAGGTCGAGCAGCAGCATCTTCCCGTGTCATCATCATCATCATTTCAGCCGAAAAACGTCCACTGCTGGACAGAAGCCTCCCCCAAAGATTGCCACAACGACCAGTATGCGTTTGTGTTGTGTGCTCATTGTGGGGTTTTGCCATAATCACCACGTTTGGCAGACGGGTAGGCGATCGCAGTTTCGTTATAAATGTACTCGAAGGACGCTACTGCCCATCCTCCGGCTAATCCTATAGTCGCCTTTTACGACACCCACGGGATGAGATGGGGTGGTGGTGTTCTTAGCCGGCTCCACACGGTCTTCCGTGTGCTAGTAACAATATAATGCGATTACCAATCCATCTGCCAAGTGTGCTGATAATAGGCATATAATAATAAACGCAGGATAAAGCGTAGTATAGCCACCAAATAAAAGAACACATACGTCGTCAGACTTCAAGCATAGACGCTCCACAAAGTCTGCAGTGTGTGAACATGCCTGTACTTAACATAAAGTACTGGATTGCGTAAAACCAAGTTGTAGGTTCAAATCTTGCCGACGGTTTCTGTTTGACTTTTTTGTTTGCGTTTCTGTTTTTGCTTCAGTCTGGTTAATTCTGTTATTTAGGACATTTTCGAGTCATTTTTATAGATTTCTAGATCTCAAAAAAAATGATGGACCACGAAATACCATTGACAAGCCGTAAAAGACTTTCCAGAGATAAATCGGTGGAATCTGTTCGGATACCTTCGCTACCTAACCATTTTTTTCGTTTTGATCAAACTCAAGTCCTGGCAAAAAAGAACCGATATGTACCAAGAATGTTTCGTACACCCTAATTTCAATAGAGAAGACGGTTGGCAGGTACCAGCAGTTTGGAATCGTATTATTAAAATAACAAAGTCCCTACTTTCATACCACTAAAAAACATCAAGACACAGTAATTACTGCGTGCATCAAACCAATTTTGGATTAGAATTGTACGATAGTTTCTTTTTTATCTGTAACTATGCCTAATTAATACCTTTATCATTCTGCGACTACGCATGCTGAAGAGTGTTTGAAACGTCAGTAACATAAAATAGATATCTATAATATACGTGTGGTAATCCGTTTAAAAGTGTTCATCATAACCCTCGAGATCAGACAAGAGAGCGCCTGGATGATACGCACAAGACAGAGGAGGCTGGCAAAAGAGAAAGAAGGCCTTCACCCAGCAGTGGGTGATTCCGGGCTAGATAGAGGCGTGTTGTTCTTCGTTTTATAAGCCTGCATTTAATTGAAAACGGTTTATAATATCACTAATGTTTCTTTAATAATACACATGGTTCAATTAAAGGGGATATCCATTATCCCAATTTTTTATTGTTATAATGGTAATCATTAACGATTTCTTAGATGCAGTTCAGGAAAAGAACTAACCCAAATAGCGCGATGTTCAGTATTTTATACTGTTCTGGGTGGCAGATGCGATTCTCTAATCGAGGCCAACTTTATTTTAGTGTATTGCTTAAAAATATGGGTTTTGCCGCAGATTACCTTTACTTATTTATTTTCCGACCGCAGTGGAACTTCTCACTTGTTCCATCCCGGACAGAGGGATGAGTTGAGCTCTCAGCGGCAAAACTACGTGGTCGGTCAACTTCTGCACCTCAGAATCTCGTAAACGAACGCTCCAGAGCCGTTCATTCGTGCCACGTATATAGGCTCACACGGAGGGCGTGACTGAAGAGTCCTCCCTTACAGCAGATCACCTAATACATATGTATACCCACTTCGAAATAAGTTTAGCTTCCATAAAAGCCTAACTCCGACTTAAGTTTCGGATCAACTCAAGAAATTAGGTTTGATCTTTCGATCGCACATAATTCTAAGTTATCTATTGTAGCATATAAATAAAGATACAATTTTAATTTAAAAATCTACTCACCATAGGAAGAATAGACGGCCAGCATAAGCAGAAGACAGAACCTGGCGACCACCACACCCATATTCACATGGAACATATTCAAAATGGCACCCATTGCAACACAAGATGGCCGACTATCTATACTACACGAAGCACTCGATATTACATAATAATGATATTAATTTAATTATTCTATTCGTTTTTCGAGTTCTTGAAGTATTTGTTAACGTTGTGTGTTTTGAAATCATTCGCGGGGTGTAGATTCGGCTTCTGAAAAGAAATGAAAAATCAAATTAGCCACCGGTTATTTTAGTTTAACTTATAATGTAATACTTTTAAAATAAAACGGACTTCAAATAAACACAGCTATCATATACATATATACCATTTTATAAAGGTGTTTGTTTTGTCGGTACCTACGCCATCATTTTTTCATTTCGGCCGAATGAAGTCCACTGCTGGACACAGGCCTCCCCCAAAGATGTCCACAACGACCGATATGGATGTGTTGTGGGCTCATTGGGGGGTTTTGCCATAATCGCCACGCTTGGCAGACGGGTTGGCGATCGCAGTTGAGTTGTTAATGTACTCGAAGGACGCTGCTGCCCATCCTCCGGCTAATCCCTTAGTCGACTTTTACGACACCCATGGGAGGAGATGGGGTGGTGGCATTCTGAGCCGGCACCACACGGTACTACGCCATATCTCCCTTAATACTTAATCAAAATTAACGGTTGAGACATCATTTTGAAGGCTATGTATTAAAAAATAACGAAAACGCGCGAAATATTCGCACGGTTCAATTAATTTTATCTTGATAAGTCTATACATAGGAATGATGTCTTAATATTTTATAAACTAAAACTTTCCTATAGGTACACATACAGTGGCCATTTTTTGTATTGGTGCCCAGTGGAAATTCTTCATGAACTTCCTTCGCCCCAGGGAACGGCGAAGGGGTATGCCGGACTCCTACCGGCTAAAACCACTGGGGCGGTCACCTTCAGCACCTAAGGGAGGCTCCAGGTACTCGTATGATCACACTGGAGCACACATACAGAGGCCTGGTGAAAGAATCATTGAAATCGGTCGTAAAGTTTCTGAATAAAATCGCGCACATACAAACATACGAGGGAACACACAGAACCTGTGTTTTTGAAGTCGGTTAACAAAAACATGGTTATATATCAGTAATATCAATATAGAAAAGAAAGAAAGAAAGAAGAAAGAAAGAAACATTTATTTCTACGCACCAGACAACACACTACACCCATCATAAAACAATCAATACAGACGAGACATATTTAGACATATTTAACTAAATAAAAGCAAAATGTTACTACTGCACAAACAAAAGAATAATGTAGAAATAAAACAGGATATGCATGTCTGTGCTGTGCGTCGTATGTGCGCAGAAATAGGTAATTGTTCAGCTTATTACTGTGACATCGGACGGACCTAATGCCACCAGCGCTGGTTTTCAACAATAACCTCAGTATACCATTCAATATACTAAACCATTTATCTCGTCAACCGTGTCGTGACCGAGTTAATAATATTTATAGCCAGTCCATCTATCCAAAGAACGTCCGCTGCTGAACAAAGCCCTACCCCATAGATTTTCCCAATGGACGGCACGGTTGGTGGAGTGGCTGATACAGTCGGCTGCTGCGCTCCGGGTCGCTTCGATTCCCGCACGGAACAAATATTTGTATGATCTATGCAGGGAACAAATTTGTATGCAGGTAGTTCTGGGCCACTACACAGGAAAAATCCAAGTGTAGGGCAATGTATAAAAAATAAAATCTCAACCACGGGTCACGTCGTGTGTCGTCATTTTTTTTTTTTGGAGGAAATATGCCAGTAAGTGCTCACCACAGTAGGCAGGCGGGTTTAATTTAAACTTTTGTAAGATTATGACACTTAAGAGAAGTCAAATTTAATGTTATATTGTATGACTAGCTGGGATCCGCAGTTTCACCCGCGTTTAATTTAAAAGAAATTTAGAGTATTTCGACATAGACACTTGACATAGAATATATATATTGGATTTCAAGGGTTTTATTTTTTGCGCGGAAACCTAACTATTTCTCTAAAATAAAAGTAGCCTAAGTTATTCCTTATAACATCAGCTATCTGCCAGTGAAAGTCCCGTCAAAATACGTCCACCCGTTTCGGAGATTACCCGGAACAAACAGACAGACAGACAAAAAATTTAAAAATTGCTTTTTTGTTACAGGTAACGTATATACTTTCATATGCATTTAGTAAAGAGCAGTTATTTTGACATTACAAACAGACACTTCAATTTTATTTATTTGTATAGATGTATAGATTAAGTATCCTCTATTTCCGACTTTTCAGTCGATCTATTGGGTCCATCGCTAGTAGATATTGCAGTGGTGGTAACGAGCTGTCGTAGTAGAGACTAGCTGGGACCCGCGGTTTCACCCGCGTTTAATTTAAAAGAAATTTAGAGTACTTCGACATAGACACTTGACATAGAATATATACATTGGATTTCAAGGGTTTTATTATTTACCTGGAACCCTAATTATTTTTCTAAAATAAAAGTAGCCTAAGTTATTCCTTATAACATCAGCTATCTGCCAGTGAAAGTCCCGTCAAAATCCGCCCAGCCGTTTCGGAGATTACCCGGAACAAACAGACAGACAGACAGACGGACAGACAGACAACAATTTTTAAAATAGTGTTTTTGTTATATGTAACGTACATACTTTCATATGCATATAGTAAAAAGCTGTTATTTTGACATTACAAACAGACACTTCAATTTTATTTATTTGTATAGATAGTGTTTTTGTTATATGTAACGTATATACTTTCATATGCATATAGTAAAAAGCTGTTATTTTGACATTACAAACAGACACTTCAATTTTATTTATTTGTATAGATGATAGCTATTGTTATCAGTATTATGATACTATCAATAAGGGGCGTGATACTTATAGCAACTATACTGTACAACGTGTGGACAGTGCATTAGAGTGGTATCGGGTGACTTGCCCCCAAGTACTGCTAATGACGTGTAGGCGAGGAGCTGGCAGTGGGGTTAATTGCCTTATCGAATAAGTTATGAAAAAAACGAAAAATACAATCGCAATTATTGGTATCCCATTAGTGTATCAAGAAGGTATCAAATATCGGTAGACTATATTATTTTATATAATTAATTACTATGTTTTTGTTTGCAATTGTATGTACGTACTGTTTTGATAGGCGAGTAATATTATGAATAGATATAGTCGGCAAAAACATTCTCTAGCGTAAGGGAAAAACGTAATATAAATAAAAAATAAAAGAAAGTATAGAAGTATAGACACTTTCCAAGCTCTATCGACTGGTATTTTAAAGCTTCGAAATAGTTTCATTCTAGATGGTTCTTTGTTTCTACGGATAAAAGCACGGCTTAAACGTCCCTTTAATGGAAATTTCCGTCAAAGATGTGCATGTTTTGAAAGATCATCATTTCGGCCGAATGAAGTCCACTGCTGGACACAGGCCTCCCCCAAAGATCACCACAACCACCGATATGGATGTGTTGTGGGCTCATTGGGGGGTTTTGCCATAATCGCCACGCTTGGCAGGCGGGTTGGCGATCGCAGTTGAGTTGTTAATGTACTCGAAGGGCGCTGCTGCCCATCCTCCGGCTAATCCCTTAGTCGACTTTTACGACACCCATGGGAGGAGATGGGGTGGTGGCATTCTGAGCCGGCACCACACTTTTGAAAGATAAAATACAAATAAAACAACAAAAGAGCACACTGCGGAAACTCTATTGTTACTAAATGAAAATGGATTAAAAAGTTTGTTTCATTGGTAAAAAATGCCCATTGCTATTAATTGATACCATCAGTTTTGAGTTTTATTTAATTATTAATTAACGCGACAGATTACATACAATAGGGAAATTCAAAAGGCTTCCACAGAATTAAAATCCGATACTAATAAAATAAAAAATTCAAAGTGATTCATTAACGGCCGAAATTAACAATCGATCTAATACAAAATCTTTGGATTTCGGATAACGGATATGCCTGTTTTGTGTGTTAAATATGATCGTAACACAACAAGGGATGTATTTGAAAATCTTAAATCTGAAGATTTTGGATTAGATTGATTACTAATTTCGGACGCAAGTTCTTCGAGAGATATCTAGAGAAATATAGAGTTCACAATATGTATACATTACAGACCAACCAGACAAAAGCCGTGTGGTGTCCGGGTTAAGAATATAGTACCATTCTATCTCCTCCCGTGGATGTCATAAAACGTGACTAAGGGAATCTAAAGAGAGAGATGGGCAAAGGACAGTTTTGTGAAACAGTAGCCATAATGCGCTCACCATCCGCCAGCCAAGCATTGCTAGTACTGGCAAATTCCCCCCAAAATGATGACACAATTGTAGAAATCAATGAGGAAGAATATGGATTTGGTTCAGCAGTGGATGTCCATGGGCTGAAATTGATGTTGTACATACAGACCAACGGGCGGAGAAGTTTTCTTTAAATCATTACAAATATGTTCTTACACCAAGGTTGTACAAAATGTACTATGACTCTGACCCTGACTCCTTAACTAGAAAATTCTGGGACTCTGTGCAATGTGTACATCAAGCTTTAAGATAGACCACAGTTCCGTCAACAGAAACTTTGCTATATTATAAAACATAACATCAAAAACCCCGAAATTCATGCGTCATCATATAACATACCTATTTCACTGTCCTCTCCCAAACAACGCCCTAAGGGCTAGCTAATGCAGTAATTATTGCACTCTGTGTTTTTGTTTCATCTGCCCGCAGGCAACGAGACGGAACCAAGAACCGTTTTGTTATATTTCTCTTACGTTTCACAAATTAAATGTGTAACTAAGTGGAAAATGTAAAATGCAAGTTTCAAATTGTTATTTTAAACTTAGTGTTTTTTGTTTAAAGTTGTGAGTTATTATTTAATTAGGACATGGGTTTAAAATCTCATACTCAATTGCTTCACGATTTATAACGGGTGACATTGTAACGGCAATTGATACCATGGATTCAGTAATCACGACTCATTTCTGGAACCTCAGCGTTAGAATTTTGCGTCAGTCTATTCGTGAATTTTCAGATTTTTCGTCTTCTCTAACGCTATTTCGATTAAAAAAACAAAAATTTAATTATTTTCACGTAAGACTGCAATGTAAATAAAAACTTAACGGCTAGGCGGCTGTTGTTTTGCTACAGTTCTATAATGAGGCCATCGCTCGCAGTAGCATTATAATATCAAACCACGTAGTGTTTTGATCGAGTTGTTTACGATACATTGCGTGCTCCAAAATAACAAAATCTGCAACCTATTATTTCCTACATAAAGCTTACCTATTTTTATTATAGGCCGTTGTCACTTACACCGTGTATAATAAAATAATTAACAGACGGCAAGGTTGGTGCAGTGGCTAAGCTTTTCAATATTAATGTATAATATTTGCACGCCGCATTGTGGCAAAATGTATCTGGCACTGTACAATATAAATGTCATCTTTTATGTAATCTACATTTTATGCAAATAAATAATTCTAATCCTAATTCTAATCTATGGGCTAAGCGACTGGCTTTCTGCGCTACGTGTCGCGAGTTCTCCGCACGGAACAATTATTTGTATGATCTACGATCGTTGTTTCGGATTGGATACCCAGAACCGAACAGTTACCGTTTATTTGTTTTACAATTTATGCATACACAGAAACAAAAACAGAAAGAAAGATGAAATAAAAGTAAAATATACTGCTTATTTCTTTAGAAATTCCAGCAGACCTGCGATACAAGTATTTGAATAAGAAGAAATGTAGACACTGTGTGTAAAGCATTAAATATATGAAATTTAATAATGACTAATAGATATATATATATACACAGAAAAAACAAAAATATAAATACACACATACGTATACACATATCAAAAAATGAAAATAAAATACATTCATTATAACTATGACGACGAGGCCAGGTAGTGCTCTTTAAGATGTTTTTATATAGAGAGACGGTTTTACAGTTCCTTAACTCCGCTGGAAGCGAATTCCACAATCTAACGGCATGTACAGGAAAAAGGAATAGTAATCAGTTTTGTTTGATGGGAATTTAAGGATGGATCTAAAATGAGACCTGCAAAGCGCGTCAGTCTAGTGAGTATAGGATAATTGTTTTAAAAATGTTGGGTTATGAAAGATATAAAAGGGGAGACAATACTCAAATGTGTTGCTGCGAAGACGAATTGGGAGCCACTTGAGTTCCTTGATGAGATACATGGTGAGACTTTTTAAATTAAAAACAAAACGAATGCATACATTTTGCAATCTCTCAAGTTTATGCGAGAGGAGCTCTTTGGAGCGTTCGAGCAGGCATCAGCGTAGTCAATAATTGGCTAAATAAGAGTTCGAGCAAAGAAAAAATTAATAAAAACCAGAATACCTCCTAGAGAGGAGCATTGTTTTTTAAAGAGAAAGAAAGAAAATTATAGATCGCTTGACAAGAGGCTACATTTAAAAAAAAAAAACGTGTGTTTGATAAAACATGCGCCAATCCTAACAATTGAGTGGGTCGCAGAATTCATTAATGAAGTTACCAAACTGTAAACACTAGTGATAGCCTCTGTTCACCCCGGAACTTAGTTTACATATCCATACCGACGCGTATCAGACAAAGATTCAATTAACAGAATATTATTTTGTTATTTGAACTCAGTTCACAGATCCATACCGACGCGTATCAGACAAAGATTCAATTAACAAAACATTATTTTTATTTACTAAATACTAATTACAATACGTTCAAATCGTTTAAGATAAATGTTTTGCTTAATTCTAAATATATTAAAGTAAAATTTTCTCATTATCATTCAACAAATTAGTCCGAAAATTAAACGCCTGAAGGATATGCGTAAGTCGAAAAATAAAAAAGTTTGATAATTAAACCGGGTTCACTAAGGCTGAACTAACTTCATTAATTTCTGGTCGGATTGTACAGGAAAAAACTTTTCTTGTGATCACTCGAGCATCATTTTCGATGTAAAAAATAAACATGATTACTTTTTAGTTAAAAGTAAAGAGCGCTTCAGCCAGAAATGAGTTCATAATGGATAATCAAAGTTGGTTTGATCCCACGACCTTTCAACTCACAAGTGACGTTCATAAATCTCCCAAGAAAACACAAATTAATTTAAATATATTTTAATTATCTTTACTTAACAATATCATCTTCTGATAAAAAATCATAAGTTTTTTTTTTAACTAGTTTTGTATATTTGAATACACAATTGCAGAAGTAGGCCACACAGCTGGCAAATTAAATCGAACTGGGCTGATCACATCTGCTGCACCCCGGGGAAATATTGACGACAAGAACACCACAGTGATCTATGAGGGAGGCCTTTGTTCAGCAGTGGGCGTCCTTCGGCTGATAAGAAGTAACAGCGTTATAGACAATGCCCCCGGCCATCAACAATAATCCCAAAATGCTCACAAAGAAAATTAAGGAACTCTACTATTATGTCCTCGAGAAACTAAAAGAAATAACTTGAAACTCCCACATTGACCCAAGACAAAGACATTATCAAGAAGCATGTAAGAAAATGCCTTCTGGTTATATTTTAACTTTAATAAAGAAAAATAAAATAATTGACAATATTACTGGTTTGTTACAACATAAACATGTCCGCGGATTACGCCGCGGGGCGGGCTTTGACGTACCTTTAATGTTGGACTAAAATCAGAACTGTTAGGGGTAGGAAACAAATACTGATAGTACGTGGATATAATAACCCTTGGATATTTATATATAATCCTTATATCAAAAGAAGGATATCAATTCTATGTACTTTTTTTAACCTGATGTATAATGTACAGTGGCATCATGTCGTAATTGAGGTCTTTCTCAAAAAAATTATATGCGTCTAATCAAGAAATAGTAGATAACAGTTTTATATAAAGCATCGATGTAAATACATATACAGGACCAATAAAAAGTGAAACTAAGTGGAAAATCATTAGGTTATAATGATAGACTATATACGAAAAAGAAAATGATGAATAAAACTACATTTTGACGCCATTTTTTCTTTTTCCAAATACTGTTATAGTGAGGTATGCCAAGCTCAACCAAATGTGGTGACGTCGTGTATCGGGTCGCTGCGGTGCAATATGGTTGATGCATCATGCTCGTGAACGAGTGCCGACTATTGGAGTTGGTCAGCCTAATGCTGCCAATCTGCAATGACAATTGAATCATAACCTTTATAAGTACAATAATAATCAGGCTTGGTAACTCACTACGGGCCTCATAAGAAGGCTCAAGATCAATGGCGAGCTATGGAGAGAGCTATGCTTGGTATGTCACTAAGAGATACGACTCGTAAATGTGGAGATAGAAGAACTAAAGTTGCCGACATAGCTGAAATGTAAGCTGAAGTGCCAATGGTCGTGGTACATTACTCGTAGAACTGATCGCCGTCGGGGCACAATGGTTCTCGAGTTAAGACTGCGTACCAGGAAACGCAACGTAGGACCGACTCAAACGAGATGGGCCGAGGACCTCGTGACAATGGCCAGGAGTCGCTAGACACGGGCGGCCTATAACCGGCCGTTGTAGAATTGGGGGAGGCCTTTGTTCAGCTGTGGAGGTCCTTTGGTTGATATGATGATGTTTAAGAATCTTCAAGAGTCTTCTCCTACACTGTCCTCAAATATCCTTCATTTCGAGGACAATGTAGTCATAAAAATTGGAACAAAGGTAGGTATTATGATACAAAAA
Source organism: Diloba caeruleocephala (assembly GCA_947459985.1). Lineage (NCBI taxonomy): Eukaryota > Metazoa > Arthropoda > Insecta > Lepidoptera > Noctuidae > Diloba > Diloba caeruleocephala. The sequence continues at coordinate 7,226,694 of OX381632.1, forward strand.
GAGTACGAAACCATGAGAGTTTCCTGCCTGTTCTTCTGCATACGAAATCTTCATTTTGGAACGCGGCAACTAATGTCTGACTATTCAAAATTGCCTGTAAATGGTTACCAGATTTTTTTTGTTGGGCTTCTCGCATACATTTTCTTGGAAACGTGGTTGCTTAACCGATCGTTGCTGGCGAAGCCAAAAGGTCTTCAGCCAGGGCTAAAATTAATATTCACAACCTAAGCAACTTGCGCCAAGGGCGCCCCCTGCGGGACACGGACCCCGGCCCAGGGCGTTGCTGGGGATAACAAGCCATTGTTTCGGGGACAGCTGGATCGGCACTATTTAATATTAAGGGACATTAATAACTACAGGCTCGGCACGGGCCGGCGCGAGCATGAGACCAGGAGAAGCACCAACTTGAACAGGATGGTGACGCGGCGACGGGCTTCCGCGGGCGTTAAGGGAACGCAATTTTGTCATCCGGGTCGATAAGTGCGTGCCGCGGGCGGCGAACGCTACTGATACGGGAGGGTCGATAATCGGCGGCCGATACCACATGGGGGTTCGGGTGGGACAGGGCAGAATCGAAAAAGCATTTGGACGCTTTTTTCATGTATTGCCTGATGGTAGGCAATTTAAGATCGAGGTGGAGTAGATCGTTTCGCATATACCAAGGCGCTTCGGTGGCCTTGCGCATGAAACGGTTTTGGAGGTCTTGGAATCTACGGAGTGGATAGGATTCAGCGTGTGCGAACACTACACTGGCATGGGTCATGATTAGCCGAATGCAGGCGATGTAAATTCTCACCTTAGTACTTAAGGATTTTAAAAATCGTTTTATTACTATCTTTTTATACAGTCGAATCTATTTAGACTGGAGGTCGAGCCCAACATAGTTGAAAAAGGCTAGCCTCATTATAATGATGACTTGGCTGCAATTAAGTAAATCACAATACCTAAACCCGACTCCTAAAGACAGATCACTGCTTACACAAACAAAACACAGTGACATCGTCCCGTCTGCGTTTGTCAAGCGAATGATTAATGTTGTCGGCCATTTTGTTTCTTTTTCCCGCCTTTACGAGTAAGCGGCCGCTTTCAACTCAGTCAAGATGTTTAATTATTGCCTGATTGTGTGAATTAGCTGGTAATGGGTTACATGGTATTTGATATGGTGGAAGGGATGGTTATTGAAGTTTACTGGAAATATACATTACTGTATTATAGATACAAGAAGCAGTTTGAATGTGAGAGATACCTAATTGAATCGAAATATATCGCGTTTATTTTATCCGATCGAAAATCGAAACGTCGAGCAAATTAATAGTATTTTATTTTATATTTTTATTGGGCATGCATTTATGTTACTTTACACAAATGTGTGCTTAATTGTGTATTGCACGTATGATGTTTTAGGTATTTGTTATGAACAAATGTGAGTATATATGATCGAACATAAAATATTGTTTTATATTATAACTAGCTGGGTCCCGCGGTTTCACCCGCGTTTAATTTAAAACAAATTTGGAGTACTTCGACATAGACACTTGACATAGAATATATATATTGGATTTCAAGGGTTTTATTTTTATTGCGCGGAACCCTAATCATTTTTTAAAAATAAAAGTAGCCTAAGTTATTCCTTATAATATCAGCTATCTGCCAGTAAAAGTCCCGTCAAAATCGGTCCAGCCGTTTCGGAGATTACCCGGAACAAATAGACAGACAGACAGACAAAAAAAATTAAAATTGTTTTTTTTATTATATGTACCGTATATACTTGAATATGCATTTAGTAAAAAGCTGTTATTTTGACATTACAAAGAGACACTTCAATTTAATTTATTTGTATAGATTCATATATTTGTGCATTAATAATATAATAATTGTATGTGCTAGGGCTGCACGTTGCACGTATATATGCTGAACGTAAGTATATATAATTAATGAAATAAACGCGATATATTTCCGTAAGCTATTTCAATTCAATGATTTTTATTTCTACAGAAATACTCCATTATGCTGCATCATCTTAGCACTCGTGAAAACAAAAAGGAAACGTATATGATACCATAACAGTAAACCGATGCTTTTCTTAGAATCAAAGCGTTAAAATAGCCGCCACAGTCACTTCAAAGAATCTAACAAATAAATACTGAAGACTATGTTGTACGAACGCGTTCTATCGAGGTGACAAGTTTTGTTAGAAAAATACTTTATTACAGGTATATGTACGAAAGAAAGAAAAGAAAAGCATGAAAGAAAGAAGGTAAGAAAATAAATTTATTTGACACAGACAATGTGGTACACATAAACTTAAAAAAAATTACAATAAAAACACAAGGAGAACATTTTTGTGTGCCCCACAGCTGCGCCAAACAAGCCCAGTTCAGCAAAAATGCCAGACCACTAGTGCCTGGCATAGTATTCTACTTCTATCGTGTGGTTATAGTGGACACCTTTGCATAAGTTCGAACCCACCGACCAACCTTTTGGTTCATAATTGTATGAACCCACTCACTTTTTTAATGGTGTCCATTGGTAATTCAACATGAACTTCCTTTACCCCGGGGAAGGGTAAAGGGGTATGCCGGGCTCCTACCGGCTAAAACCACTGGAGCGGTCATCTTCGGCACCGAAGGGGGGCTCCAGGTCCTCGTAAGATCACACTATAGTCGCCCATTGGTGCCACGTCTTAGGCACATCACGGAAGGGATGACTGTAAAGCGGTCACGCGTTCTAGCGGAGACGGTGACTGTAAAAAAGTCCCTCCCCCCTTAGGCACTTCTCGGGGAGGATTGTAAAGGATTCCCCCAAGACTCGCTGTGTGCTGTGCTGCGCACACGGCGGCACTTGACCACGTGGGCACCGCCGTCTTCCCGGGGGGACTGAACCTACTCGTAGGAAAGACAAGCATCATTGTGATAGCGACCAGGATATCGCAAAGCACACGCTCGAGACGTGGCCGCGTGGGTGACCGAACGGCGGATCCTGGTCGATCGGTACGGGCTCCGCTGTCGCTACCGTGTGGTGCCGTCGTGGCCGGCACCAACCCATCTCACCCCATGGGTGTCGTAAAAGGCGGTTATGGGATTAGCGTTCTATTAAATAAAAATTAAATAGACGCGTCATACAAGAACATTATTGTACTACAGAAGGGCGCGGCGATAAATAAAAAGTAAAACAAAATACTAATTTTTATTTACAATATCGGTTTACTTACGTTAGTATTTATTTATTAATTAAATACAACGTCTTTTTCTCTCACAGTTGCATTAGTGCATTGTCTATAAACACAATATGTTGCTGAATTATGCTTGTGATTTCCGTCGAGCCACGAGTCTACGACAATGGTCGGTGCGTGACTAAGCAAACTCCGGGCAATTACCTTGCTTTCATGAGACCATCGTAGAGCGCGGTCAACGTATCTACACTTATAAAAACATCTTAGCCATGCAGCGACGGCATTTGACTGTAGAGGTTAAACGGTACCCACATTACTAATAAAAAAAGCAAGGTTTTAAATATTTGTAAATTCGCGTTATACGCCTGTTTTTCCTTCTTAAACTAAATTAGGCTGGAATAAAAAAGCTAGATAATATCTGTTAAATAAGCTTAACCGTCAATTAGATACCGACTACTGAATTATTGACGCTTTTTGTAAGTTCGACCATTCCCACGAAGAATTCGGAATGACGTAAAAAAGCGTATCCACTGACCGTCATACCGCACAAGATGTAAAAGTCAACCGAAGCGATCGGATAAAGTATATAATATTATTTACTTTTATATTATATAATCGGAATCTCAGAATGCCACCTCCCCATCTCCTCCCATGGGTGTCGTAAAAGTCGACTAAGGGATTAGCCGGAGGATGGGCAGCAGCGTCCTTCGAGTGCATTAACAACTCAACTGCGATCGCCAACCCGTCTGTCAAGCGTGGCGATTATGGCAAAAGCCCCCAATGAGCCCACAACACATCCATATCGGTCTTTGTGGTGATCTTTGGGGGAGGCCTGTGTCCAGCAGTGGACTACATTCAGCCGAAATGATGATATTATATAAAAAGAACATTGTCTTTGTGAGGATACGTCATCGTTATCATCATTTTAGTCGAAAAACATCCACTGCTTCGCATTGGCCTCCCCTAAACATCGCCGCAGCAACCGGTCTACATGTGTTTCGTTCTTATTGGGGGGTTTGCCATTATCAGCCACGAGATGAGATGGGTTAGTGCTGGCACCACACGGCAGGGGTTCGGAGTAGGTATACGTACCAAGATTCAAAGTCTACTTCAAAAGTCATGCAAAAGCGAGGCGATAAACGATAAATGAAAAAGGTAACTGTACTATAAAATGTCAGATTTAGCGCACGCACTATTACAATAGCGGTATGATGGCCCTCATGGTGATGATACGGCATGGGGATTTCAAAAAAGCTTATGTCTGCACTAAATGTCAGCGACTCCCATGCCATTTGCCGTACTATAACCCAAAAAAGATATCTAATGATCAATAAGTTAGGGACTGATCTCCACAACGAGTCTCGCAACAGATCTGTAACACTATCGCCAAAGTAATCTTACCTCAGTGATAATTTCACCGGCATATCGTTGACGACTCCCAATCAGCTACACGTCTACGAGTCGTCAGCAATCTGACGGCCAATTCTCGTAATTTAAAAATGTTCAAAATATAGTTCCGATCTAGTCTCAGTGTCATAAATGTCACAAATGGTATTCTCCTAAACTAACAAACAACGTCAAACGTGAACTTACACTGTGATGAGATCGAAAATGGATCGAAAGTTGATCGAAGTCAAAACGGTATTCTGCTAACATTTCGAACTGTCACATGTACTGACTTGTCATTAAATAAACGTCAAAATTGAGACTGAAATGAGACTAGATCGAGATTATACTGAAATCCGACTGAACTTTAAGCGTAGCAGAATACCATTTTTTCGGTCAATTCATAATTTAATCTCAGTTCGGTCAAGTTTGTCATAGTGTAAACTAGTTACGAGAATTGGCCCTCAGGCTGTCAGTGTATTATGTCCAAAACCGACCACACGCGGTCAACCCGCAATCTCGCGGCTGACTCGCGGCGAATTCGTGCAGTTTATTCGCCGACTGCACGTCGTATCGCCGATTGGAGATTTTTCGTAAATCTTCTATAGGCACGACAGTGTTGTCGTTTCGAAGATCCACTCGCCCATGTAGGTTGGTCATCAGCACTATCATCATATCAACCGAAGGACGTCCACTGTTAAACAAAGGCCTCCCCCATAGATTTCTAGAACGAGCGGTTACACGCCCCAGCGAACTTTACCAGGTTGTCTGTATATTTCGTTAGAGGCCCGAGCCACGCTGTGTTTTCTCCGGTCAAAACACAACGGTATTTTTTTACATTGCGGGTGCGTTTGTGTATATCTGTGTGTGCGCGTGCGTTCGCGCCAGCGCGTGTTTGTGTTGCGTGTTCGTGTGTGCGTGTTTGTATGTGTACATTTACTTGGTAAGTCCTGAGGGTGATCTCAGGTAAGCCCGAACTATAATTATAAATGAGGCGTTAAATATTATAAAGCGTACTATATACCTACCTCAGCCGTGATCGATACAATGACGTTATAAAGGAGCGTCCAGCCAGCGGACCCTACATTTTTTTTAATGTACCTAATGGTTTTCATAACTCCCAAAAAGGTTAATTTCGCACTTCTTTTGTACTTCATACATTTTGAATCTGTAACCTGTTAAGTGCTATACTTTACAAAGTGTTAAAACGAAAAAGACCCTTCCTACGATTGGGCTAAAGATATTTTTTAAATTATATTTTACTGTTTTTCGAATAATACTTAAATATTACGCTATTTGCTAGTAACGCTAAAACAAACAAATATTTAAGACAAGCGGATTACTTCAACAAAAACACCGAGACGCTACTTTTGACAATTTTTTGTGCCATGTTTTGACACTTTGGTACCAAAAAAGTTACTTTAACGCGCAGCTGTTGACGTGATAAAAATAGAACGTTTTGGTTTTTCTGTTTAGTACAAATATTGCCGTTGGGGAATCTTTCAGCCGTCGGGATAAAGGATTAGCTTAGTAAATGTTACTATCTAATAATATCTAGTTGCCAAACATCGTTCGTCAACAATACCGCAATGCTGAAGACGCAAGTGTTTAACCAGTGTGTGTTACCAGTGATAACATATGGGACAGAGACGTGGTCACCATGGGCCTCATAAAAAAGCTGAAAGCTCAAGGTCACTCAGCGAGCTATGTAGAGAGCGGTGCTTGGTGTTTCTCTACGAGATCGAATCAGAAATGAGGAAATCCGTAGAAGAACTAAAGTAGCCGACATAGCTGAAAGGATTAGTAAACTGAGGTGGCAATGGGCAGGGCACATTGCTCGTAGAACTGATGGCCGTTGGGACAAAAAGGTTCTCGAGTGGAGACCGTGCACCGGAAAACGTCACTGGGAGTCGTTGAACGAGGGCGCCATGTTCGTTGTGGAATATGGGGAAGGCCTTTGTTCGGCAGTGGATGATGAACCAAACATAAGATTTTTGCGTGGGAGAGCCTAGTTATACTCAGTAGCTGACTGGAGTTCGTGAATGGGCTGGCTCGACCAAGGAAGTATCACGCCGTCACAGAATGCTGGCGTGAAACAGCAACGGTGTTGATAACAGCAGTGTTTTCGCGTTGCGTTAGGTGAGCGACGAATGGCCGCGGGCGCTGGAGGAGGGCGCTAAACGACCTCCGGCCACCATGATGAGCGGCCTGCGGGCGACAAACTAAGGGCGGTCCGTCGCCCGAACAGAAACAGGCCCGCGCAACTGTGTAGGATCGGTGCCGCCAGCAAGGTCGCACAGAGAAGGGGCCCGTCAGACAGTGACGGGCTGATACCTGCCGGGGGCGTGGTCTAATACAGATAAAACGTGAATGTGGTTCACGTTTTATCTGCATTCCCCCGGCTAGAGGTCAGAGGAAGGACACCATGGGGTTTTAGCCGGTTTGAGACCGCATGCCTCTCCACCATTCCCGAGGCGGAGAAAGTCCATGAGCATTTCGCCACGATAAAAAAAAGGTGAGTGACGAATACCCAAAATATGGCAGACATACGACACGGGGGCCTTCACAGAGAAAGTGTATGTCAGCTCTCTAAAGGTCTTCAGTGTCGCGGATGTTTATAGGCAGTGGTGATCATTTAGAACACGGAAATGTTTGTATGATCTGCAGGTAGTTGTTCCAGGTCTAGGTATATTGTGTGTGGAATTTATGTCTGTAAACGCAACAACGATCCGATCAGGAGTAATACTAATGTGTTCGTTAAAAAAAACATCCCTGACCTCCAGCGATAGGTAGGTCGAAGGAACACTGTGGGGATTTGGCCGGTAAGATTCCGGCACGACACTCCACTTCCGCAGTGCGGTCATTGAGGATAGCCCACATACATAAAAATAGCCACCTACCTACTAATTATATGATATGGCGACTTTTCATCTGTAAACACGTACATGTAAGCGGGTTCGTCCTAAATAAGCCCGTTTTAAATAATGGAGGCTCAAAATAGCCTTGTTTTTATAATTACTTGAGATTGTTTTTTTTCTTTTCGCTGAATAATAGTATTTTCTAGCGAACATAAAGCAACGACCATACAGACATAATTGTTGTGATCTAAATATTTTATCTCTTTCCGTGGGTGATGCTGTTCCGCAGAAGGTACGCTGCTGCCCATGCCTCTGGTTTGTCGTTCCTTAGTCTGTTTTTACGACATCTACGGGAGATGGAGTGGTGCTATATTCTTAATCCGGACACAACACTGGAGTTGATGATATGAAATCTACTAGTGTGAAAACAGCAGCACTCCCGAATCGTGTTGGTAGGTCATCCATCCGCTAGAGGGGGTGACCGCTTTACAGTCATCCCTTCCGTGATGTGCCTAAAGGCGTGGCACCAATGGGTGGCTCTAGATGGAGATCTTTTTTGTGGTTTTAGCCGGTAGGAGTCCGGCATGCCCCTTCGCCCTTTCCCGGGGCGAAGGAAGTACATGAGGTACTTCCACCGGATCAAAAAAAAAAAAAAAAAGGTCATCCAAAGTTGACGGTAGTACGCATGTGGTCGCGTGCTGCTGTGGGACGCTTTGGGGGATCCTTTACAATCCCCCGGGGTGATGTCACCCTCTCCGAGATGTGCCTATACGCGTGGCACCAGTGGGCGGCTATAGTGTGATCATACGAGGACCTGGAGTCTCCTTTAGGTGCTGAAGATGACCGCTCCAGTGGTTTTAGCCGGACATACCCCTTCGCCATTCCTCGGCGAATACCAATAAAATAAATTTTAGGCAATATATTAAGATGTATGGTTAATATTCCTGGCAGTATGAGTCTGTCATGCTCACTAAAATGTCTTATTGAGGCTAGCGTTGTGTTGGGTGGTTAAGTTCCCTGCATTATGGTTGAGCTGAGCTATGCTGATGCATGCGTTATGCCCGTGAACGGGTGCCCTCTGTCGGGCCTGGTCAGCTCTTGACTGCTATAGCAATCTTATTGTAAGGCAATTAATATCATTGTGTATAGATATGTGGTATTTATCCCACACATTGGCATGCATTATCCTCACATAGCTATTTAGATTACATTGTTTTAAGTAATAACAATGTAATATTTTATATATATATTACAAAAGACCAACGACTTGGAACCGTGCAACTTTTTAAATTCTGGCTATTGACGTAAGGGCCAGCAAATAGTTTACATGAATAAAATAATAACATAAAATAAAACCTTTTCACTTTGTATTTCACTATATACTGTTAACAAACCATTTCCTGACCTATTTGATATCATAGCCTACAGCTATTAGACAACCATCAATCAATCAGATGAATTAAAATAACGCTTTGATGTCAATTGCGTCACAATCGTGGCTCAGTGGCTTGATTGGACAACAATCAAAAGATCGGGGCGAGTACATATCATTGAAATGTGCAGTCGGAAACATACCTACGTAGTGTGTAGTGTCATGATAAAAACAAGTAACATTTTTTGTTATCCTAAAGAAGTATGACTTATGTATATAATACTTATGTGTGTGTACTTACACACTATGTGCCGTGTGGTGCCGGCTACGAATAGCACCAACCCATCTCATCCCGGGGTTGTTGTAAAAGACGACTATGGAATTAATAAGTAAATAAGTTTTCACTTCTGTCGGCACTCCCCGAGTGCAAACCGTATTTTTTTTTATCATTTTCACTATTCATTGAACTCGTAATTCATCATTATATAAGCCAAAGGACGTCCACTGTTGAACAAAGGGCTCCGCACGAGGTTTCCACAATAATGTCGTCATTTTTGGGGGAAATTGCCAGTACTTACCTTACCACGCTTAGCAAGCGGGTTGATGAGCGCAGCATGGCTACTGGTGCACAGAACGGACGCTGCAGCCCACCACTCTGGTTAAGAGTCGCTTAGTCGCCTTTTACGACATCCACAGGAGGACGTGGTGGTATATTCTTAATCCGAACACCACACGGAATTAACTATATATCATAAGACTTCCCGTTGGGCCAGTTAGGTTCTCGAGTGGAGACATCGCAAAGATATTCCGATGCTATGTCTGACGCAGCGTGGGACGGTCTCCAATGAGATGGAGGACCTTAGTTATTTGTTGGGCTACTTGGAGTTATCTCAAGATGTGGCTGCTTAACCGACCAATCTGGTGATGCTAAACGCCGACCAAGCCAAGGGTAATAAAACTTACCAACTAAGCAACTGCATCTAAGGGCGTCCCCTGCTGGACTCGAATATTATATATTATTATATATTATAGGGATATTTTAAGCCACTGAAATGACACGGGCTGGCACGAGCAAGGGTCGGAGGTCGACAGACAACCTGGCTAAGGTAACTAAAGTTGGTAGCCGTTGGATGCGGGCGGCATGTAACCGGCCATTGTGGAAATCTATGGGGGAGGCCTTTGCTCAGCAGTGAGCATCCTGCAGCCGACATGATGAGGAATTGCGCGGTGTGATGAGAAGCTTTCAGATTACTTTTGACTTTAGGGTAACAAACTCTTGCTATCATTCTAAAATTCCTGATAGAATAACTTTATAAAACGCTTCCCCGAAAGTTTAACCCAAGACCGCTCGGCAGCCGAGCCTGTGATAACTAGACGAATGAGAGGATGACCAAAGCAGTACAAAAATAATTACGATACTTTTAACGACCTAACTGACCGCAAAGCCAAATCGATTGTCAAAACCGGGACAAGGGTGGCAAGCAAAAATTATAAATTCCCACCCCACGGGGAGGTAACGAAACATCGGTCGACCTCGTGACCTTTTCTTTTTTTTAAGCGATGTAAGCAGAAAAATCTTTCTACTGCTCAACGAGAGTCAAGAGGCATAGAGATAGTGAAGTGAATTTCGGCAAGCTATCGATGAATGACATAATTTATCGATATATTGCAAAATTCAGGAGTGTATGTGTTTTCCGGGAAAAATAAACCAGCTCATTATAATAAAACATGCATTTTATTAAATCAAAGTAATTTTATTGCATCGAAATAATTTTTAATTTGAATTGTACGATAGACAATATAAAATAACTTTTTAAAATCTGTAACGACGCCTGCCATCTTAGTCATCCGGCGACCACGAAACGTCAGGAAAAACAAAAATCTATAATATACGCGATATAATCAGTTTTTTTTAAATTTTATTATAATAAGTAATAATGGCGAAAACCTAAGACATTACTAAATAAAACAGCTATGGTGCATTTTTTTCTTTAATAAAAGTATGCTTGAGAATTCAATATGCCCCTCAAAAGAAACATTACCGTGGTGAAGTTATAGATTTTCAGGATGAAAGAGACTTTCCTCAGGGAGCCGCTGTTGACTCGTGGCCGGTTTCTGGCAAAGAGCCACTCCAAGCGTTCCTGTGTCCCGTATCAAATCAAGTACAAAAATATTACTATCATTACTTCTAGTCATCCTAATTAGCGACTATATTGCAGGTTTAAAATAAATTTCATTAGTTCGTAATTTATCGTAATAAATATCTTGTAAGTCTCTAGTTTCAGTCGCTTTATAATCAGGTTCAAATATTTCTAGACTTATTAGACCGTAGGTGTGTGTCCATACAGTAATTTTGTTTTAAAATATTATTAAGCTTCTACCATGCGGCTTAATTTATCTTGTTCTGTAGTTTTAATATGAGTAGAATATCAACATGAAATATGGGGATCGTAAAATATGTTAGGAAGTTAACATATTTTACGGATAACATATAAAAAGAAACGGAAATTAACGAGAAATTACCTTTGAATAGCTTGACATATCGTTTCAATCATGATGACGGTTTCAAGTTATCATCGACATGGAATCCCGACATTAAAATAACACAACCTCGCTATTTGTAGTTGGTTAATTAATAGGACACAGTCTGCGTAGTATGTGGCGGTTCTAAAATATATAAAGAAACAACTGAGCTGGATGAACATAAATCAACCTCACAAATGGAGTGATCTAGCTACAACCTAGTCGAAACGTCAAGCTATTCAAAGGTGATTGATGATTTCAAGTTATTTCCCGCTTATATGTGTATTATAATGCAACGTCAAAGTTTTGAAGTTTTGTATATTAATAGATAAGGCAATACGCAGTTGCAAGCCATTTGGCATTCCTTGAAATATCTTTTCATAACTATCGACAATGTCCCACCCCTTCACGCTCACCTGTATAATTTGAAGGGTCCTAGAGTGCAGCGCTCTTGAGCCGACCCCTTTACATCGTGTCACCTCTCCATTCTTTGCGCACCTTTAGCGAAGCGCCGTTTACTTCATACAAGGCTATACTTTGCGTGTATTTATCGTATTTTTATCCTTTGGTTCACTGATACGTGTTGGAGTATCCACTAACGTTTAGCCACGTTATGTTTATCGGGAAGACACGTCACAGTGTTTAGTTTGGACCCATGTAGTTTCCGGCGAAGAGCTTGCCACTCCCACACTTTTTTTTGTCGCGGGTAAATCCTCATGGGCTTCCTCCGCCTTGGGAAGGGCGGACGGAGGGCATGTCGGACTCTTACCGGCTAAACGCACACGGTGTCCTTCCACTTACCTGTAGCCGGGGGTGAGGTGTACGCTTTGTCTGTATTAGACCGCGCCCCCGGCAGGTATCAGCCCGTGCTGTCAGCTGTGCAACCTTGCTGGCTGCACCGATCCTACAGAGAGGTGCGCGCGAAACATACGCGCACCATCTCGGGCGACGGACCGCCCGTAGTTCGTCGCCCGCAGGCCGCTCCTCATGGCTGGAGATCATGCCACTCCCACCCTCGTATCGTATTAAGCGGCTAAAGGTCTATTTATCCCAACTCCAAAGGATGGACTACTAAAACGAACTACTACGAACATACTAAAAAGAACATACTGCGATCAATAATTTGCCTGCTAAGCGTGCTGATTATGGCATAGTCGTTTATCATTTATGTTAGGCTAAATAGATTTCACTGTCGACCAACAGACGGCACTCGTTCACGAGCATGACGCATGTATCAGTATTCCCTTATCTTTAGCGGCTATGATAAAAGTAGTATATTACCGAAAGGTTTATATAGGCTAGCGGGCATTTTAGTGTAGACTCCTAGAACGATAAAATAATGGTCACGTGTCGCCTTGTGCGCAGCACAGCGCATAGCGAGGCATTGGGGGAATCCTTTACAATCCCCTAGAGAGGTCATGCACCTCTTAACAGTCACCTTCCCTCCTCTAGAGGGGGTGACCGCTTCACAGTCATCACCTCCGAGATGTGCCTATAGGCGTGGCACCAGTGGGCGGCTCTAGTGTTATCTTAGGCACCGAAGATGATCACCCCAGTGGTTTTAGCCGGTAGGAGTCCGGCATGCCCCTCCGCCCTTTTGCGGGGCGGACGAAGTACATGACGTATTTCCACCGGATCAATAAAAAATGTAATAAAAAAGTAGACTTATATGTGGAGGACTCGAGAGTGAGTGAGTGTTATTAGTCATAAATATTTAAATATTTCACCCACCATAACAGTTATAGATGGCACGCAGTACGTAAGTTTTACTTAGTGGCTGGTCGCATGGCTTTGTGCGTTGCGTGTCGCGGGTCCATTTCCCGGACAGGAGACTGGACCATATGGATTTTATGACCATAACCCCTACGAGGTCCGGTTTTGGGAGTTTGTGCATGTTAGATGTATTCAAGTGTAAACAGTACCTGGACACAGAGAAATCATCGTCAAGTGCAGGTCTTTGTTTAAAAGATATATATTATGCTACAGTGAAACCCTTTTTTTTAGTTAAAACGCATTTACTCTAGGTAAATCTAGTTTATACTGAATGCCTTTGTTCCAACTAGAATTTACTGCTTGTCACAAATGAAAGTAGTTTTTTTTTTCCGTTGTCCGACACTAGGTTCTCTCCTGTGTCATGGGTTACAGTTACAGACACAATACACCCAGACCCGAAACAACTACCTGCAGATCATACAAATATTTGTTCCGTGCGGGAATCGAACCCGCGACCCGGTGCGCAGCAGCTGACTGTATCAACCACTGTACCAACAGTGCCGTAAAAAATTAAAACTTTCTTTTCTTTATTTTCGCGTGGTCAACCTTGTGTCAGAGTTGTTCCTCCAAAGATCTCCGACTTCGCCTGACAACTGCCATCTAATGAAAACAAACGGGACCGACGATTTTACGTATCCTCCAAAGCACGGAGACGTTCAGTTGAAATACCACTATGCGGTCACCCATCCATAGGCTGACCACAACTAGCTATTAGCGAATAATCGTAGTTCAAACTGATTTTAACAAGACAAAACGCGTTTAAACCGTTCAATCTTCTAAGGCAGATTCGACTCTGAGGGGTTAGGTAGGTTAGAAAACGAAGGGCTTGCCTTGGTGGTGGTTTTTTTATTTATTTATTTATATACACTTTATTGTACACCATATAAAAACAAGGAAAAAAGGAGAAAAACATAGTCAATGTACAATGGGCGGTCTTATAGCATACAGCGATCTCTTCCAGACAACCTTTGGATGGGTTTGAGAAATAAGAAAGGGATAACGAGCAGTCTAGGTGTACATGTACAAAGTAGGGCATATTTTAAATTACACATATATAATTATTAAAATACATACTAATACAATAAAAATAAATAAATGGTATATACAAATAGTGGAGTGTGTCGAGTGGTGCCGGCTCAGAATACCACCACCCCATTTCCTCCCGTGGGTGTCGCAAAAGTCGACTAAGGGATTAGCCGGAGGAAGGGCAGCAGCGTCTTTCGAGTACATTAACAACTCAACTGCGATCGCCAACACGTCTGCCAAGCGTGGCGATTATGGCAAAACCCCCTAATGAGTCCACAACACACCCATATCGATCGTTGTGGAGATCTTTGGGGGAGGCCTGTGTCCAGCAGTGGACTTCATTCGGGCGAAATGATACAAGTAAATATTGTATTTTACCTCGTTTCACAGCACTACTGCTACAACTGACATTTATTTGTGATTAGCAATAAATTCTAGTAGTAACGAAGGCATTCAGTACAAACTAGTTCTAGAAACGTGTAAAGACGGTAACTGTTGTTAACATGTAACATTTTTTTTATTGAAACGTTGCCCCGCTCTAGAATTTTTTCTGTGTCGTAGGTTCGTTTACAAAGACAAGTTCCAGACCCGGAACCCGCGACTCAGGCCGCAGCAGCCGACTGTATCAGCCACTGCACCAACCGTGCCGACAACATTTTTTTTTTTTTTCATTTACGCTACCACTTCTCGTAAGGCATTAACTCTGATTTTTATGAACGACATTAATGACAAGAAAGTGCAACTTTCGAGTTTAAATGCCACTGGTAAGTAGTTGGTTTACATTTGACGGTCGATTATTCACTTAAAGTTCAGTACCTACCAGGTTTTAATAACAAAAGCAATTAATATCATGGCCTTCTCCAAAGAGACATTTTTATCCAGGAAAAAACGGGAATAACAAGCGTAGAAGAGATGTACAGTTTGGTGTGTGGAGCTGAGTCCACGCACGATAATGGGAGGGAAAATACCAATTGGGGTAAGCTTTATCTGTACCCGAAAATATGTTACGTTATATTTAGTATAAATGAAGCCAGTTTTCAAAAAGACGAGGAAGGCGCTATATGCTGGGCTATGACCTTTGATAATTACTGTCTTACTGCAGGGCACAGGCCTTTTCTCACGATAAGAAGTGTTAGGCTTTAGTCCACCACGCTGGCCTAGTGCTGGCTGGCGGACAATGCACACCGTTGAGAAAAATTTTGAAGCCCTCTCAGGTGTGCAAGTTTCCTCACGATGGTTTCCTTAACCATTAACGCAAGTGATAATCAAATTTTGATCGGCGCATGAATCCCAAGAGTCTGAGGTGTGAGATCGAACTCAAATCTTACTATATAGAAGGCAAGCGTTCGACCACTAAGGCTATCACGCCTTTCGTTTGAGCTTTCGCGACCGAGCAATTCGCCGCCAATGTTCACTTTTTGACGTGTCTTGTACCGCTGACCCTCTTAGCTGACACTAATAGCACATTCCAGGATTGCCACGACGCTATCTCGTGTACATCCTTGTGTGATGCTATTGAAGTGCGTGCTATGCCATTCTCCATGCTATAGCTATTTTCGAGGCCTAAGCCATTCTCTTTGCTGACAGATATTTTCGAGGCATCAAAATATTGAATTGGTATTTACAAAATCGATTGAAGAATACTAAGCTCTACGTTTTAAATAAGGAACACTGTAGACTATATGAAGGAAGACGGTTAGCCCTTATTCTTATGCAAGATTTCAATTTTTATAGCCTAGAATCCGTTCTGTGTTCCATACGGTGTTCGGATTAAGAATGTAGCACCACACCATCTCCTCCTTTGGATGTCATAAAAGGCAACTAAGGTACTCTAAACCAGAGGGATGGGCAGCAGCATCCCTTCTGTGGAACAGTTGCCTGCCAAGCGTGTTGAGTACAACTGGAAAATTCCGTTCAAAATGACGACACAATTGTGAAAGTCTATGGAGGTCTTTGTTCAGCTGTGGTCGCCCTTCGGCTGAAATAATGATGATGATGATGATAGCATAGAATTTCCGATGAGCTAAGTAGTAGTTGTGAATACCATTTTGCACAGCGATGCACTCAACGGCAATCAGAAGGACGTTTCGAAGACGATTACAGACGAGAACGAGAAGAGAAAGAGACGGCTCTTCGGCTGACAGATGGCAGGATAACCATTGTCTGAATATGTCAGACTAAACACCCAAGCAGAGCAATGGGTACTAGCGCCACCAGTGTGATAGAACTGGAGCGGCGTGGCATCATGGGCAGCTCTAGTGTGATTTCATCATCCAAAGGACCTGGAGCCTCACTTCGGTGCCCGAAGATGACCACTCCGGTGATTTTAGCCGGTAGGAGACATACCTCTTCGCCATTCCCAGGGGCGGAGGAAGTTCATGAAGAACTTCCACCGGAGAACAATACAAAAAAATTGTAGCGGACACGAACCCATTTGTCCAGCGAAAATGTTACTTTGAGTAAGCCGGCAGTGTGGCCCTACGCTAAGTAGGATAGTCCTTACCTTGTTTGATACGGAAATTAAGCGAAACCAACGAGCACACGAACTTCGCAAGCATTTTGATGATCTATCAAAAATTTCGTTCAATATGAAGCCGAGTGCAGGAAATCGGCGCCCCCTATAAGCATTTATTAGCCCCTCCAAGTTTGATATCGGGCCGTAAACGAGTATTAAGAACATAAAACTCTCGTTAAATCCGTACCAATAATGCTACGAATACGTACCGGATTTCGGTACCACTACCGCGTACGTACTATCACGTCTAACTCTATTTAGAGTCTTTATTTATTGTATGTATTAATATGCAAATTGGTCTAGTTATACTATTTATTTATGCCAATACATGTATTTTCTTGTATTTATTATTGACAATGAATATTGGGCCCAGTGGGAATTCTACATGAACGTCTTCCGCCCCGACAAGAACGGAGAGGCATGCCGGACTCCTACCGGCTAAAACCACTGGGGCGGTTGTAAAGCGGTTACACTTCACAAGAAACTGACAGAGCACTACCGGGCTCTCAGCAAATGGTGTAATTTCCGTCACCGGTCAAATGGTTACGCATTGGGTATGACTATCCTTTTAGTATTATACCCTTTATTCAAACTATATACATATTAATTACATTTTTAAAATATATATCAAAATACATGTTTTAAAAATATAAAAATTGTGACCAACCAGCATCGGGCACAGGGTCCAAGATACCGGTGGTTAGGACCACAGAAAGAGGAACCTCCTCACAATACGTGCCGTGTCAAGAAGTACCGCTTTCTGTATCAAGCCCTTGACCCAGCCGCCTAACGAGAGCCTCTTGAGATGATGGTCGAGGCTCTTTGCCATTAGGCCATGGGCAGAAACAACTATCGGCACAATGATTGCCGTGTCTACGTTCCACATGTCAACAATCTCGTGTGCTAAGTCAAGATATTCAATTTCTTTATCTTTTTCAGCTTTCACGAGATTCTCATCATGTGGAACAGTGACATCGACAATCATTGCGCGGCGCTCTAATTATTACATAATGAGTATTATTATTAATTATCTAATTTAATAATTGGTCCGAAAATCATAGCATTCTTGACTTCCAATGAAAAGCAATTGAGTGGGTCTATTTGTGAGCCCACACAAGAATTCAATATCAATCATGATTTGAGAACATAATCGCCCGATATGGTTTAAAACAAACCACGTGCCATTAAACATTGTAAGTGCAGTTAATAACTTAAATACAATCTTGATAGCGGGTAGTTATCAAGTACAGTGAGCGGCAATACTACCCCGGTAATTAGTGGACGATTGAAGCAAATTGCTGCAATTATGTACTCGACTGTATACGGCTGAGATCCCCGTGAAATTAATAAGGTTATGTTCAGATATAACTTTTTTGACGCGCGTTTTTCGTACCCGTTTAGCAGTGAAAGCGTTTTTACGGTATATCTAGATCGAACTCGGCTGGCTTCGTTCGTTCGATAGAGCAAGCAGAACACAATCAGCACAGGGTGCAAGCAGAATGCAGTCAGTGTGCGTGCTATTACAGTTCACTTTGTATGATATTTTCTTGTAGACACGACACTATTTAGAGCTTGTTCTAAAACAGGGTGACATTTAAAGTGTGACACTATTGCGCACAACATTCACGTCGCATTTTATCTTAAGACAGAAATTCTTAAAGCATATGTATTGATTATTTTATTAACTTCGAAATGTATTATGCTTGTGGAAGAAACGCTTGTGGCTGTATTTAATGGTTACAGGCTGTAAAAGTCATATCGCCCGTAATGTGGCTTCGTAACTGGTGAAGGGTTGTCGACAGGCGACATCAAAACGCCCGGCTAGCGCTCTTCTAAACCCGGCTTTATAAAGTCAACTTTCATCTGTCCACTATAATAAATCTATAAACCTTTATGGTTAGTACTTTTACTAAAGAAGGCACGAACATTTAAACATCTAGTCGCAAGCGCTGTCTGAAGTTCCATCCCCGGTTTAGACACGTCATTATTTATTTATTTATATAGAAACCGCAGCCATAGTTTCGCATATTAAAAATGGTTTACGTGACTATAAATGTAACTTTTTCTTTTACCCAGTACAGTTAACGAATCAGTTTTCCAAAAATAGGTTACAATAACGGGAAACATAACTTTGTGCCGTAAGACTATTTTCGTACACATAAGTAGACTAGTAAAGAAACTCCATAAACATTTTATAAGCCATTCGATGCACGCACACGTCTTCTATTTATTATCGTAGTAAGCACCGCTAGATACCCCTCGCTATGTAGTAAATAGAAGTAGATATCTATAGATGTACATAGATTAAGTAAGGTATTAACTAAGGTTGCCTGGAAGAAATTGCCGTGTGCGATACGGTCGTTCTTATACTAAGCGATACTTTTTATCGTATTTTTTATAAACAGGTGTACAATAAAGAATATAATAAATAAATAGATACATTGAATACAGCTACCTTTTTGTTTAACTCTATGGAAATACATCATGTATATCCTCCGCACCGGTTTGGGACAAGGATATAGGGACTTCTATCCGCTTATATCACCGAAGCGGCCATCTTCGGCATCGAATGGGGGGCCCAGGTTCTCGCACTAGAGCCGCACATTGGTGCTACGCCTATAGACATATCTTGAGATTTTTTGCTCGCAGCGTAGAGCGAGTCGCGCGAGCAGACCGCGTCCCCAGATGCGCGACACGGTCGCCTACATCGGAAACATGTGGGGTGCAATTCTCAAAGCTCAAACATCTATACATCCTTGAATACAGAATTTAAATAACGGTGATAACCCAATTTCTGATCGCTAAAACTGGTCCTCATGGCTTACCTTCTGCAACGTGTCCTTGAATCGCTTCAATCATGTCTTAGCGAATACCGAATTGGTTTTACACCGTTATTTCGATTCTGGGGTGCAATTCCTTAAGCCACGTTGCAGGAGGACAGCCATGAGGATCAGACTTAGCGATTACCAAATTGGGCTATCACTGTTATTTCAATTCTGTATTCAAGGATGTATGGATGTTCGAGCTTAGAGAATTGCACCCCTGTATTCAAGGATGTATGGATGTTTCGAGCTTAAGGAATTGCACGCCTGCATACAAAGCTCTATAGGGCGTTGCACCGCGACCACAGTCGCCGTTGCCAGGTCGCGGCTGCAAAGTCGCGACTACCAAGTTCCGAACGTCACCTTAACACTTCTAGTAGGTACCACCCCAGTGCCATAAACGCAGTGGGGTCCCACGCAGGGCTAGTTCTGGGTAGCAATTGTTATGGCATATGGCATGCATTACGGTTATCACCAGGCGAATCACTAGCTCGTTTCGTAACTGGACAAAAATCATTTTGGAATCCCTACTCACGTTATTGTCATTTGCGTGAGTGGCATAGGGGGGCGCGCTTTTAGTGTTAAGCGTGTTTCTATGTTCGTAAAAACGTCACTCGCACTACGTCACTGTGCGTTCTACTGGCACTTGTCCGTGGACGCGACGGAACACCACGCCTTGCGGCCAAAAGTCCTCTTCCATGACGAGGTGCAGACAACACGTTGGTACTTGCACGTAAGTACATATTTTTCGTTTAAATCCTGCTTTACTTACATTTGATGAAACACATCATTATCACTTTCGAGAAAAACAATTGGTTTATGTATGAGCCAACATATTATTATGTAGCTACGTCCACGATGATCGAGCGAAAATGTGCGCCACCGCATTCCATTACTCATTCTATGAAATCTTATGCAGATGTAACCATGAAGATGTATCTGAGTGATTCGTTAATATTATTTTCTATAAATCGGTAGTCGTAAAATACTGGCAACGGCAATTAAATGGTAAGTACCTCAAAGGAAGTATTGAAATTACCTACTTATTATACATTATTATTATACAAATTTTTATCCGTCGAAGTTAAGACTTGGTATTTTAGATAGGCGTGTGGTGGCGGCTCAGAATACCACCACCGCATTTCCTCCCGTGGGTGTCGTAAAAGTCAAAAGGTAGCAGCGTCCTTCGAGTACATTAACAATTCAACTGCGATTGCCAACCCGTCTGCCAAGCGTGGCGGTCATGGCAAAACCCCCTAATGAGCCCACAACACACCCATATTGATCGTTGTGGTATTCTTTGGGGGAGACCTGTATCCAGCAGTGGACTTCATTCGGCCGAAATGATGATTATAGAAAGTACTAGCGACCCGCCCCAACTTCGCGCGGGTAGCACTAAATATGGAAAACATGGCACAAAATTCTTATTCTTATTTTTTATTGCACAAAATAAAACAGTAAGCAGATTATTAAATTAAATAAAACATGATGTACTAAGGCAAGCTTAACTTAACATTGAGTTTTCATATTTATTTATTCAGGTCTTCCCACAGCTCGTGCATAGAATATACTATTTAATTAATTTACATATGGTAACAGGCATACACACTAGCCAATTACAGGCTAACCAACATTTGCCATAATGAGTAACATCTATACAAATAAATAAAATTGAAGTGTCTGTTTATAATGTCATAATAACAGCTTTTTACTAAATGCACATGAAAGTATATACGGTATATAAGACAAAAAAAACTTTTTTTGTCTGTCTGTTTGTTCCGGGTAATCTCCGAAACGGCTGAACCGATTTTGACGGGACTTTCACTGGCAGATAACTGATGTTATAAAGAATAATTAAGGCTACTTTTATTTTAGAAAAATAATAAGGGTTCCTCGCAAAAAAATAATCTTTTAAATTAAACGCGGTTGAAACCGCGGGTCCCAGCTAGTAGATAATATAATACGAGTAGAAAAAATAACAGACGGGTGAGGCAGTTTAAGCTTGAAATTATTATTATTATTATTCTTACAGCAAACCTTGAAAAAAAAAGTGTGTGTGTCAGCTCCGACGCACGACTGGAGTTTACTCCGTAAGTACAATTGTCTCAGTAATTAATAGGCAGTGAAGGTTAAAAAATAAAAAGCACGGATATTTACGATATATATCATATACAGAAATGAATTATAACCTACCTAGTAACTGCATCCAAGTGTTCGGATTTGTTCCACCGTCACTTAAACTAGATTTATCCATTTTTTATTTAGATATTTATTCACTATATATAATATTGATATTTAATATCATAATTATTAATGTGCAGGGACATTAATAATTATGATATTAAATATCAATATTTATATATAATAAATGAAATAATATAAAACTTTGACATCAAGTGATATTTGACACATACACGACTTTAACGCAGAAGGTGCGCAGAAAAACGTAACGCATTTTAGTTAACGATCGACAAAATTTCACTCCTCATATATGTTTAATACTGGGGGCCTTATATATAAATCGATTCATAAGGAGTAAACTCCAAAAAACTGTTGATCCTATCGCTACCACTTCACAGGATCATCCTCTGAGCTATTCTGAATATTGCCTCATCAAAATTGGTTCCACCGTTTTGGAGCTCATAGGAAACATACATATACATCGATTTTTATATATGTTGTGTACATGAAAATCTTAATTTTTTATACCAATTTGACTCTTATAGAAAACCAAACCAAGCACGGGCATTCGCCTTTCCTTATGTAATACTACTTGAACCGCAGACCCAAACAATAGTACTATTATACTTATACAGCTACTATACAACCAGGATTCGCCCGAAGCTATGTTTTACTGTCGTTTTATGGTATACGCTACCCAAGACTTTAACGTTATGTTTTATTGTTACGTTATAGAAGCATACGGTTAGTCGTTCACATCAAAACAGATTTTTTTATCTACATTAACATGCTAAGTCTTTTAGGGTTCTCAGCTTGACAATTGACGTTTGAATTCTACGTTTGTTTTTTATCAATTATCTGGCTGGCTATGAACTCTTTCGGACCAGTAACGAAGATGTTTTAGACTAATCTAGTGAAATAAAACTTAAAGGTAGAATACATAGAATAAATGTATCGGGGCCATAAGCATTTAGAGGCGCTCATAGCCACTTGCACTCACTGATCGGTTAACGATCGGGAAATTTAAGCAACGCTTAGCGCGGTCAGTCTTTGGATGGATGTCCGTATAGTGGTATTTAAACTGAGCATCTTCGGAGGGCACGTAAAATCGTTGGTCCCAGTTGTTGTCATCCGACAGCAGTCGTTAAGCCAAGTCAGAGGCATTTAAGCGGATTGAAGAATTCTGACCCAAGGTTGGCCACTTACCAAGCAGAAAAAGAAGGGGACATAAACAAACAGAAAACGAAATAGAGGAGTGCCTTTTTTGGGATTCTCGCAAACTTTTCCTAGAAATGTGGTTGCTTAACCGTTATTTCTGGCGAAGCCAAAAGAGGCCTCCAGCCAGGCTTAAAATTAATATTAAATACCAAACAAATTTGGCTGAGGGCGCCCCTCGCGGTACACGGACCTGGGCTTAGGGCGTTGTTGGGGATAACAAGCTATTGTTTTGGGGACAGCTGGATCGGTAGCATGCATTGGCTGCGCAGTAGTTGCTTTTTAAGTCTTAATAGTTTGCGGGGTATGCGGGGGCCGAGCGCTTATGGAAATAGTCACCAATCGCTGACGTTCGCGCAGCAACGGTTAACTCCAGAGAAGCAAACTAAAAATGCGCGTACTATACAGTTCTAAACAATTTTGTATCGATAAAAATAAAATAAAACTGTATATCGTGAACGTGTTACTATTAAGAAAAATCATTAATAAAAAAAAACAGAATGGTTAGCCAAGCCAGAACTCAGAACGGAACTGGCACAGATCTGGGCTATACAAATAGGTGTTTGTCAGGTTCGGCAATCGAATCCGCGACTTGTAGTGCAGAAAGCCAATCGATGAGCCAGTGCGTCGAGTCGTCAAACAAAAATCATCTGCTTACAGGTGATCCATTGTAGCTCCAGAGTAGGTAATAGTTTAGTCAGTTACAATCATAAACATAACATGATTTGTCATTATTGGCAACACATAAAAAACCCAATGATTCAGCCTGCCTTGTTTTCTTGGTCACGATGACTCGTAATGATTCAGGGGCACAATAAAAACAATGCTTAGTTCGCAACCCTAATTATTTCTTTCTGCTATTCGTGATTACGCGAGGGATCATTTCGGCCAAATAAAGTTCACTGCTGGACACAGGCCTCCCCCAAAGATCACTATACCGATATGGGTGTATTGTGTGCTCATTGGGGGGTTTTGCCATAATCTCCACGCTTGGCAGGCGGGTTGGCGATCGTAGTTGAGTTGTTAATGTACTCGAAGGACGCTGCTGCTCATTCTCCGGCTAATCCCTTAGTCGCCATTTACGACACCCTCGGGGTGAGATGGGGTGGTGCTATTCTTAGCTGGCACCACACTGCATCAGTATGTAATCAAAATTAGTGTTTGTTATTATTTTGATAGCAGTTATCGTTTGGCATTTCCTCAGGCTTAATAAAGCAGATGAGAAGGGAAGCGGCACGCTGCCTGTAGGTATATATGTAAGCAATGTAATATTTAATTATCTAAACCAAATCCCAAGCATTTCGATGCTTACCAAGGCTCTTTCAACAATCAATTTGGATATTGTCGAGCAAATTATTTATTTATTATACTCTTTATTGTACACCAATCGTTAAAGGTAATAAAAACAGTAGTGCTTATAAGTATATTTTAGAGTTCAATGGGCGGCCTTATCGCGCTCGGCGATTTCTTCCAGGCAACCTTAGGATGGAGAAATACTTAACTGGATAATATATGCAAATTATAAACCTTAAAACGAATTGCACAAAACAATTTCATTTAAATGAAAGTTTCTACTGATTTCAAAACATATACATTTTATTTATGTATAACGAAAATAATATAAAAAGCAACAAACCAAAATCGAAAACGAATACTGAAGTAGAATATTAAACTAAAAACTACTTAATTGCATAGCACTTAAAAATGTCTATAATTATAAGCTCCTACTAAAGCGGTGAAGGGGGTTCAAGAAGACAACCAGTAGGTTATTAAAAAACAAGTTTCAATGTCCATTCTGTTATTGAAATAATTAAGTACTAAATAAAGTAGCTATTCGAGCACTAAAAACAAAACTGTTTCCTTTCTTTTCTCACTACTAAATTACAAACACTAATACAAATAAAAACACTTTAATTTCTTTAACTAAATAGTGCAAAATATGTTTATTATTCTCCAATAAATTTCTTTATTAATTATCGCAAAAAATGGAAATTATCACTTGTTTTTTAACAAGGGATTGCGCGCTTTAGGGATCACACTTCTGATTCATCCGAATAAAGGCCTCCCCCCATAGATTTCCACAACAGTGTCATCATTTTGGGGGGTATTTGCCAGTACTCACCACGCTTGGCAGGCGGGTTGGTGTGAGCAGTATGGCTACCGTTTCACAGAAGCGACGCTGCTGCTCATCACTCTGGTTTAGTCACTTTTTATGACATCCACGGGACGTGATGGAGTGAAGCCTCGTAGAAAGCGAATAAGGGAGTTAGGAACCCGGTACCGATGCCGGTACGTACCGGTAGGTGGCGGGTAAACCACCAACTCTAGCATACCCAAGGTGCCACACTGATTGTAAATCCCTTTTTCCAAAATCTTTTGCATAATGACCATCATATTGCGACGACCCCAAGCAACTTGGGACCAGAGGTAAGAAGATGGAAATATGCATAGCAATCAGTATTTTCCTAAATAATTCAGCTTATAGATCGCTGCTAAAACAATAATAACTATATTTATTCAAGTGACCGGGTCTCAAAAAGGTTATATAATTCAGTCTGTGTTGTCCCACTGGAGGGCAAGGCCTCCCTTTCCTTTTGCCACTCAATCCGATCCTGAGCCAATATGGACCAATTCCACCTATAAGCGTCAAGTATAGCATCCCTCCATATTCGTCTGGGTCTGCCACGATGCCGTTGGACGTTTTCGGGTACCCACAATGTGGGTCGAAAAGTTTCATCATCATCATCATGATTTCAGCCAAATGTCATCCACTACTGAACAGAAGCTTCCCAATTTATTACCACAATTTTGTCATCAGTTTGGGGGGAATTTGCCGATACTCACCACGCTTGGCAGGCGGGTTGGTGAGCGCAGAAATGCTACTGTTCAGCAAAAGGGACGCTGCTGCCGATCACTCTGGTTAAGAGTCCCTTAGTCGACTTTTACGACATCCACGGGAGGAGATGGAGTGGTGCTATATTCTTAATCCGGACCCCACACGGACATTGAAATTGAAAAGATTAGTAAAACTTAAATCTATGTTGGTAGTAAAATACAAAATATTTACAAAATCATTCGCGACTCACCGCTGCTTCATCCCATGAGAGATGGCGCAACAGCGCTTCACGTATGCCCTGGCCCGCACCCTGCGAACCAGGGATGCATATCTCTTACGTATCGTTGTGTAAAACATACGAACATCCCTAAACCGCTACAGAAGCGAGGCATCGCCACCCGCTGCAAAGGGCGTTGTACGATTTTCAATACATCTAACCCATACCCACGTGCTGTCGTAAAAGTCGACTAAGGGATTAGCCGGAGGATGGGCAGCAGCGTCCTTCGAGTATGTTAACAACTCAACTGCGATCGCCAACCCGTCTGCCAAGCGTGGCGATTATGGCAAAACCCTCCAATGAGCCCGCAACACACCCATATCGGTCGTTGTGGTGACCTTTGGGGGAGGCCTGTGTCCAGCAGTGGACTTCATTCGTCCGAAATGATGAACCCATAGGCTGAATCTGTAAAAACTTGTACAATAAGCTCGCTATTATTATAGCTATTAAAGTGTGAGTTTAACACTAAATAGCATGCTAGCTCTTATCGACAACCCCCTGCGCTCTTGTTCAATGTCGGCATCATCATGGAGATCAGCAGTGCTATTCTGTAAGAACTCACTAGCACTAGAAGGGAGTTTCCTTCTGAATCCGCAACGAAAAGTGTGCATGCATGTAACCGCATTGCAATGCATGTAACCGCTCGTTGTGAAAATCAGTGGGGGAGGCCTTTGTTCAGCAGGGGACGCCTTTTGGCTGATGTGATGATGATGATGATGATGATAGTTGTTTCGGGTCTGCATGTGAGATCTATGCCCGTAAACTATACCCACGACACAGAAAAGCTAGCGTCGAGATCATTGTAAAAAAAAGATTTATACATTTTTGTATTATAAACAGTTATTACATTACTGATAACGGTATAATTGTTTGCAATATGTAACATATCACATTATTGACTCGAGGCGTGGGAACCGCCATTATCGTATTAGTAGGTTAGCAGGTTAATTAGGTACTCTTGTCTATTGTGATAACAACACACGTATAATGGAAATTGCGTGGAAGGAATATTACTGCACGCACGGCTACATATCAAGCTATATATAAACTATCAGTATAGGCTGATCTCGCATTGTTTAAGCTTTTGTTACAATGAGAGGTCAGCTTATACTAGAATTTTTATAGACTAATATGTAACCGTGTGTACGAGATTTAGGAGTAATAGAATAGTGGGTATGGAACGGTCATTGAGGTCTCTTTAGGCTTTGTCCAAAAGTGGACAGCGACACGCTGGGCATAGATTTGAAGAGTAAGAAAATAATGGTTTAATACTTAACAGTAATCTGGGGACAATAATTTAATAGACTTTTTTTTTGTCAATATGTTGTTATGATCATCATCATCATTACGGCCTAATTAAAGTCCACTGCTGGACATAGGCCTCCCCCAAAGATCACCACAACGACCTATTTGGGTGTGTTGTGGGCTCATTGGCGTAAACGTTGCCCCACACTAGGATTTATCCTGTGTCGTGGGTGCGTTTACAAACACAAATTCCACACACAATACACACCCAGACCCGGAACAACTACCTGCAGATCGTACAAATATTTGTTCCGTGTGGGAATCAAACCCGCGACCCAGTGCACAGCAGCCGACTGTATCAGTTGTTAATGTACTCTATGGACGCTGCTGCCCATCCTTCGGCTAATCCCTTAGTCGACTATTCCGACACCCACGGGAGGAGATGGGGTGGTGGTATTCTGAGCCGGCACCACACGGCAAAGCCGGCACCACACCACCGGTTGTTATGATAAGATCTGCAAATGAGTAGCGGCCTACAAGCAAGCCGAACCTATGGAACCCGTGCCATAGATGGAACACGATTGGACATTGTGGGTACGATATGGATTGAACGCAATATTTGAAATTACAAATGTTCGATATTGTCGACAAAATGTGACTAAAGTTACACACACACACATCAGCCCGTATGTCCACTTCTGAAAATAGGCCTCCCAATGCGCGTTAAGGTATTGCCATAATCACCACGCTGGGCTTGAATTGATGTCCTCGTATCTAAAATACATAAAGATAAAGAAAACGTATTACCTCACACACATAACAAAAGGTACATAAAATTTTGTGTCGTATGGTAAAGAAACAGACTCAGCAATGTAGGCAGTGCGCAGTCATTAAACCACGCACTGGTCAACGCTGGTTTCCAGTCCGTCCCCTTTACTACGAATAATAAATTAACAATTAACTGCAGGTCCTACAAAAAAAAAAAACGCATAATATAGTACGGAAAAACTCAAAACGAGAAATATTTTAATAAATACATACTGTCTAAAAGTATACTTGTATACTTTTCCTGGCACCACACGGACTCAGATGTCGTCATTAATATAGGATG
Organism: Diloba caeruleocephala; assembly: GCA_947459985.1. Classification (NCBI taxonomy): domain Eukaryota; kingdom Metazoa; phylum Arthropoda; class Insecta; order Lepidoptera; family Noctuidae; genus Diloba; species Diloba caeruleocephala. The sequence continues at coordinate 7,255,006 of OX381632.1, forward strand.
TTAATGTAATCAATCACAGTTTTTACCATCAATTCTTAAATTGTTTGTCGACACGTCATAGCCACATAAAATATTTTTTGGAAAAATTTGGCACGTAGATGTGAGAAAAGGTTCGCCATCCCTGGCCTACATAATGGTAAGTAGCACCGCGTGGTCATCAGCAACGTATTAATTACTGACGACCGACTGATTTCTTAATCTTTTGACACTATTATTATTTAAATTACTATTAAATTATATTACATTCTATATATCCTTTTTAAATAACGTTGCCCCACACTAAGATGTCTCCTGTGCCGTGGGTGCGTTTACAGACATGAATTCCACATACAATACACCCAAACCCGGAACAACTACCCGCAGATCATAGAAATATTTGTTCCGTGCGGGGCTCGAACCCACGACCCGGAGCGCAGCAGCCGACTGTATCAGCCACTGCACCAACCGTGCCATCAATATATAGAATGCATTTTATTCTTGTAATATCACCCGCTGTTTCTACCCTTCGCATGGGACACAACTACGCTTACACACTATTGTTTTGGTGGGAGAAACAGGTAGGGCCAGGTAGCCAGTCGAGCCGTTAAAATAGAGTTCTACTTACCATTGTGTACCAATATGTACATTACTGCACGATTGAAGCAACGGCTAATCGCTTCCCGTTCTGCGCTACGTGTCGCCTTTTCGATTCCCGCACGGAAAAAAATGTTTGTTTGAATACATGCCCGATGACTGCAGAAAACTACAGGATTAATTACTTCTTAATAAAAAGAAAAAGTTGATGTACATAGACAAGCTTAACTCAATATTGAGTTCTCTTAGCAAACCTTTAAGCGATAGAGTAATGTTACATGAGGATCTAATTAAATGTATAACAATAATGAAGCATTACTAGATATTTATAAATATAAAAGTGACATTATAATAAAACAATTTAAAACGGATTAAATCGCGTGTATTATTGATTTTTGTGTTTCCTGACGTTTCGAACACTTTGCAGGGTTCGTGGTCGCGGGCCACGGGGGTCGCGGGTGCGCAGATTGGGGAGTCTGCGTGCTCACATCGAGCGACCCCCGGGAAGACGGTGGCGCGCACGTGGTCACGTGCCGCCGTGTGCGCAGCACAGCGCAAAGCGAGGCTTGGGGGGATCCTTTACAATCCTCCCCGAGAAGTGCCTGAGGGGGCGACCTTTTTACAGTCGCCTTCCCTCCGCTAGAGGGGGTGACCGCTTTACAGTCATCCCTTCCGTGATGTGCCTAAAGGCGTGGCACCAATGGGCGGCTCTAGTGTGATCTTACGAGGACCTGGAGCCTCCCTTAGGTGCCGAAGATGACCGCTCCAGTGGTTTTAGCCGGTAGGAGTCCGGCATACCCCTTCGCCCTTCCCCGGGGTGAAGGAAGTTCCATGTAGAATTTCCACTGGACATCAATAAAAAAAAAAAAAATAAAAAAAAAGGGTTCGTGGTCGCAGGATGACTAAGGTGACAAGCGTCGTTACAGATTTAAAAAGTTATTTTATCTGTTTGGAATCCGGTTATTAAATTAATAAAATCCCAAACAACACACCACACTAAAAAACATCAAGACACTGTGAGTGATCACTGCGTGCATCGAAACAATTTTTGATTAGTTTTGTACGGTAGATAAAATAACTTTTTACTGACAAACAAACTTGACAATCCGACCGCATTGGATTGGGTAGGTTTATCGGGAGTACCGCGACTCTTTCTCATAGGAGGGGTAGGCTTCGAAGGCCCGCGTCGTCAGAGGAAATTTATCGCGGATCTCCCGAGGCTGCGCACGCAGCGAGCCGCTGCGGCACCCACTGCAAGAGCGACCACACTGCTCAACTCCCTGCTTACACAGCACACTAACCAGGATATCTTCCATTATAAGCCGCAGTAAATACATAGTTTAGGTATATAGTTGTTTATGTCCTTTGTAGAATTCATAATTAATGTGTCAAGATTAAGTTGTTTGTTTTAGTAGTCTAAGTGTTTTATACTATCTTTGTTCTGATGTTTAATTATACGTATTTGATCACTAAAATGTAAGTACTTTGGTAATTGAACTGTGAGCTTATATTTAAATAATAAATACCGCGCACCGGAATACGCAGCGTGGGGCGACCTCCAACGATGTGGACAGACGACCTGGTGATGGTCGCTGGGATTAATTGCATACGGGCAGCATGTGCCTGCTCTTTGTGGATATCTATGGGAGAGGCATTTGTTCAGCAGTGGACGTCCTTTGGGTGATATGATGATGACCCTGTTTCGGTGCTCGTTCCTTCTTTGTATGAGACCGAGGGCTTTAGCCTGCAGTAGGACAGTTACAGGCCGACATTATTATCATAAATAGTTAGCTCGATAGCTGATCTACCTTTTTGTCTTGCAAATTCAGACTTTGTCTAGAGTGGCCCTTGCCTGCAGTGTTGCCGCAATTATTTTTCTGTAGGTACTATTAGGTAAGTATATAATTGCAACCAAAATATAGAGGAACCGAGCAACAACGCCTTATATCCATGAGAAAATAAAAACTGGACAAGTACGAGTTGGACTCGCATGGAGAGGGTTCCGAAATTGCTGAATATGTCTATTATTGAATTCGGTCTTGTACTAATAATTTATCCCAAGAACAAAGTTTACGTGTAGTTGAAAAACATGTTCTCCGATACATTCTAACTGCAAACGTAAGGTTGTACGCACAATATTAAAAGATTTACCATGTTATTTTAAGACTATAGACATCGATTTTCCTGTAAACTTTGTCTTTGTCTATTTCTCTAAATAAAAACGTTGCCCCACACTAGGATTTCTCCTATGGTGCGTTTACAGACATGAATTCCACATACAATACACCCAGACCCGGAACAACTACCTGTAGATCATAGAAATATTTGTTCCGTGCGGGAATCGAACCCAAGACCCGGAGCGCAGCAGCCGACTGTATCAGCCACTGTACCATCCGTGCCGTCAAAACTACAAGTAAAGAGCTATTTTCCATATTATTTTATATATAAGTAGTTTCGGAGATAAGAAAGGGAAAGATCAATTTTCGCCTATTATCTTAAATAACTTCAAAACTATTTATTTTAAAACTATTAATTTAATATCTACACAATAAGCCCTTTAATTTAATATGTTACACGGTACAGTTTTGCAATATTACCCCAAAGGGGCCCCCATATTCAAAATTTATACATTACAGTTACACGTCCGTATTTGAGTCACAGAAATCCATATGTGTACCAAATTTCAACTTAATCGGTCCAGTAAATTTGAAGAAAATTGGCTGTGACAGACGGACAGACAGGCAGACAGACACACAAGTGATCCTATAAGGTTCCGCCGTTTTATCCTTCGGACGTTCGGAACCCTAAAAAATAGATATCTATTTAAGCCATGGAATTTTTAAATCTTGTTCGATTCAATCATTTAATTTTCGATGTTTGGATGCACTCAGGGGGGATGCTCGTAACCAGAGACAAGCGCTAATGCGTTCCGAGTACTACGGATTTAGGCTGGCTGGCGAAACACAACCCGATACGAGTTTAATGGAACCCCATCGTTTGATTTTAAGACTATTTTTATTCAATTTTGTGTTTGATTATATTCTTGGCAGAGGTGGACGATTTCGTAATGGAGACTACCCATTTTTGGGTCCACGGGTTACAGGAGTAACAAATAGTGAGAAAAATATACATACATATATAAAACCACATAAACGAAAAAAACTTATGATTTACAATGGATACAATTAGAACATGTTTTTTTACATTTGTGTTTTTTGGAGGATGCATTACGCCACCGCCGTTAAATGGCTTACAAGGCATTGTGTCAGACTTAAAGCAAATACCATTTCTTAATCAAAATGACAATTAACCCTATGAAATAGATAATTTATTTTACATTTGGACAATTAGCGTCACCGCAGTTCGCAGTACGAGACCGAGCGTGTCGTCAAGGCCAACCTGCCGCTCTTCGGAACCTGCCTCAGAAGGAGCGGAGCGGCTGCGGCACCTACAGCCTGACGCAGGATTAACCGAGCACGGTTGTTTCAGTGCGTACTTGCACAGGATAGGACGCGAGGTCACGGCACAGTGTGGCACCACTGTGATATCGACCAGGATAACGCACAGTACACATTCGAGGCGTGCCCTGCCGAGCGGTGGATCCTTTTTTTATTTTTTATTGCTGCCCAGTGGAAATTCTTCATGAACTTCCTTCGCCCCGGGGAAGGACGAAGGGGTATACCGGACTCCTACCGGCTAAAACCACTGGGGCGGTCATCTTCGGCACCTAAGGGAGGCTCCAGGTCCTCGTATGATCGCACTAGAGCCGCCCACTGGTGCCACGCCTATTGGCACATCTCGGAGAGGGTGACTGTAAGGCGGTCACCCCCCCAGGGGGATTGTAAAGGATCCCCCAAAGCGTCCCACGGCAGCGCGTGACCACATGCGTGCTACCGTCTTCTCTTGGATCGCTTGGTGTGGGCACGCAGATTCCCCAATCTACGCACCCGCGAACCCAGAGGTCCCCTACCTTATAGCAATGACAGGGGTTTTCAGGCGTATCGGAGTTAGGCGCCAGAGCGGTTGTTACCCCGGCGCCGTCTCCTTCTTCTTCGAGCGGGATCGGCCCTCTCCCGATCCCGGTCTCCTTCTGGAGCATGACGCTCTCACAGAAGGAGACCGAGCGGTGGATCCTGGTCGATAGGATCGAGCAAGAACCCTCTCTTAGAGTGCTCTGGTCTCCTTCTGTGACAGCGTCGTGCTCCATCCAGAGACTGCAGAGCGGGATCGGCCCTCGGCGGGGTCGTCGCAATATGGCCAGGGCCTCGAGGGTCGCAGGCGCGCAGATTGGTGAATCTGCGGGCCTTCTTCATGAACTTCCTCCGGCCGGGGAAGGGCAAATGCCGGACTCCTACCGGCTAAAACCACTGAAGCGGTCATCTTCAGCACCGAAGGGGGGCTCCAGGTACTCGTAAGATCACACTAGAGCCGCTCATTATGCTTTTAGGCATATCTCGGGAGGAGATGACTGTAAATCTGTCACCCCCTCTATCCCGATCCCGCTCTGCAGTCTTCTTCTGCAGCTTGACGCGCGGATATGTTTACTGGTGATAGGTTATAACCATTGGCCAGATAGGTAGGTACCACACCAGTGCCATATAATCGCCGCTTAGCAGTCGTGTTTAACTAAGGTGGTGATGACTTAAAGTTTTGTGTGCTATATGACTTAAGGGTACATGATATAGATCATTAGTTCGAAAAGTAGTTTAGACGGCACGGTTCACCAACAGTGGCTGATACAGTCGGCTGCTGTGCTGCGCTCCGGGGCGTGGGTTCAATTCACGCACGGAAAAAATATTTGTATGATCCGCAGGTAGTTGTTCCGGGTCTGGGTGTATTGTGTGTGGAATTTATGCCTGTAAACGCACCCACGACACAGGAGAAATCCTGGTGTGGGGCAACGTTTTTATAAAACAATAAAATAAGTTAAGACTGTGTTCCGGTTAGAAGAGCTCTGTAGCTAGTGAAATTACTGGACATAATAGACTAAATCTTAAGATCCCTAAGCATTCCACAGTTTGCAGTACAAGCAGCACGACTTTGGAATGCCTTACCCGATACAGTTAAACAAGCTCAATCATACGAGCATTTTTTTTAATGGTAAAAGAGCATTATCTATCTCTTTAGTTCACTTAAATATCCAATATTGTATCAGCAACTACCTATGTATAATATTATATTATATATACATATATTTGTATTTATGCATTAATATGCAAATTGGTGTAGTTATACTATTTATTTATTCAAATTCGTGTATGTTCTTGTATACATATCGATATTATTATATACATCATCGTTCAGTACACCTCAGACTACCTGAATTTATTTATTTCCCTACTTTTAAATCCATCCAAAGGTTGTCTGTAAAAGGTCGCTTTTAGCGATAAGGCCGCCCATTGTGCCACGCTAACTATTGTAAATAATCCTTTATATTATTTTGGTGTACAATAAAGTTATATTCTATTCTATTATAAATCACTTAATGTCTCGAGGTGACGAGCGCATTGTGGCGCCGCGTAGCACTAGTCCTGGGTAGCATTACAATAGTTATGGGCAGACGTGACACTCACCACCAGACGAATGACATGCTCGTGTCGTGTACACTTCGTAGGTATATTTATTTTATTTTACATCATTAGTTTAAGTTCCATAAAATAAAAATATTGTTATTTACGATTATATTTTGTTTTATGAATAGAATATCTATGACTTTTCCATGCCAAAACTAGTCAGACTAAAAATGTGACCGAGAAGTGAACTTTCCCGGGCAATAGGCAAGTACATCTCTAATGATTTCCAAAAAGCAGTAGACAAAATAGTATAAAGGCCATAATGTAAATTCACGAGGGTCTACCTCGACGAGATCAAAAGAAACTAACCGAACTTATTTACATCGAATATGTAGGCAGGCACCAATAACACGAAAACGGCCGAAACATTAAGCTATTAAAAAAAAAGCTTGTTTGACTTAACACTTTTTCGGTCCGAACTAACCAGAAGGCGAAGTTCACTAAAATTACAAAAATAAACATTATACGTTTATTTTTGTTACATTACATCAGCTGTGGCTGTGGTGGGTGTGTATTTCAACAAATGGTAAACAAAAGTATTGTATCCTTGGGTAGAACCCCCGTTCTAAGTAGATTTTCTTTGAAGAGAACCATAAAATCCTCTTTTTTCTGATCCGGGAATCGGAGTTCTCGAGATCGGTGAGTAAATTAATAATCCAATAATATATAATATTATTCAAAGTCAAATATTTTTATTTCAAATAAACCAAATACTGGCACTTATGAAACACAAGACAGGACACATTTTTACGAGATAGCAAAGATATGCGTGTATTGTACCAAATGGGTCTCCAGCTCAGCATGAACCAGATTGTAAACCTGGCGCTGGTATTCTACTGGATCCCTGTTGTGGTACACGGATATTGAGCAACAACGCAGACATGAGTGTAATATATTAAAGGTTTAACAAATAAATCAAGTACATGCTGTTCGTCTTCATTTCGGGGGAAATTGGACAGTATACACCACGTTTGACATGCGGGTTTGTGAGGGCAGAATGGCTCTGTTCCACAGAGGGGACGCTGATGCCCATCCCCTGGTTTTAAAATCCCTTGGCCGCCTTTTACATCATCAAAGACAGGAGATTGAGAGCTGCAGTATATTCTTAATCCGAACACTATACGTCGATGTTCGATACAACTAATAAATTGAACATTGATGATGGAAGTTGTCTAATTTGTATTTTATCTGGTACACAGTGATGTCAAAAGTCAAAGTCAAATATTTTTATTTCAAATAAACCAAATATTGGCACTTATGAAACGTCAGAATCTAAGTTGCACGGTTCCAAATAGTTGATCTATGAACAAGAGCCGGCAAGAAACTCCATGGATACTCTTTTAAAATAATTGAGATTACAATGTTGATTGATACAAATGATGGCAAAACATATAACGAGGATGATGTAGGCAAATGTATAAAAATACATACTAATGTAATATAATTATTATTCGCCATGGCAGTTAATTAATGGCTGACCAGTCCCAACAGACGGCACCCGTTCACGAGCATGACGCATGCATCAGCATCGCTTAGCTCAACCATATTGTATAACCATATTATCCTGTGTGATGTCCGAATTAAGACCACTCCGTCTCATCCCGTGGATGTCGTAAAAGGCGACTAGGGGACTCGTAATATAAAGGCATGGGCAGCAGCCTCCTTCCTGTGGAACAGCAGCTATTCTGCACGCAACAACCCGGCTGCAAAGCTTGGTGGGTACTGGCAAATTCCCCCTAAAAGGGCAATACGGATGTGGGGATCTATGGGGTGGCTTTTGTTCAGCAGTGGACTTTATTCGGCCGAAATGATGACTCCGTTCACGTCGTTTAGTGTGTAACTATTGCATCCCCAGCAAGGCCCCTTCAGCCTAAAAGCCTTTTTTCATTAAATAAATATCAAAAATGGCTATAAGATGATGATATCCCCCTTCCAGTCCCATATTAACGATCGTCGTCGTCCGAGGCACGACTGCATATCGACTCCCGACGATAACACCTCCTCCAACCTCGTTAAGAAGCATATAAAAAGAAATTCGAAGAGTCTAATTCAAACAGACCGCTATACCGTCGTCGCCGGCGAGACCCTTCCACGACGACTCATCCCACCCCTCAACGTCCCTTGCTGGAGCCGTCCTGTGGCGAGCCTTTCAATACGCCCTTGCCCTCTCAACCCCCTAAGCAGAGGTGCACCCTTCACTGTGTTGCTTTCTTTTTAAGGTATTGGCAATCTGTCCGGTTAAGCAGCTATTGCTCCAGCGATCTGCAGTCCATTGGAAAACTCGAAAAAGCACTTCCAGCCTACCTCAATACGCAGCGACAGACTGTTCCAAATAGAGCGGTAAACTGCTCTTCGGCATTTGCCATTGCGATCATGTTAGTCTACAATATACAGACAAGATGTACAAAAAATGGAAAAATATCACACGGCCTATGCTATAAAACCATTATATAAACAATAAAGGATATGCGACCGGCTTAGCAGTGCCTATGTAATACTATACTGCATTAAAAACCTGTTATAAAGAACAGGTCTATGGATCTCGAGGTAGCTGGCCACCGCGGTTTATGATTATTTTATGATGTAAGTTCGTCATTAATAAAATACTGGTATTCAGTCTCATCTAGTCTCGATAGACTGGAAACCTAATCCACCATAAAGGACTAGATTTCCGTGTGGTGTCCGGATTAAGAATATAGCACCACTCCATCTCCTCCCGTGGATGTCGTAAAAGGCGACTAAGGGAATTTAAACCAGAGGGATGGGCAGCAGCGTCTCTTCTGTGAAACGGTAGCCATACTGCGCTCACCAACCCGCCTGCCAAGCGTGGTGAGTATTGGCAAATACCCCCCAGAATGATGACACAGTTGTAAAAATCTATGGGGGAGGCCTTTGTTCAGCATTGGACGTATAAATGGCCGATATGTAGACTAAAGATGATGTTTGTTATGTTTATTCCTATCCGAGTCTATCGAACACGAAACAATACACTGACAGGATATTTAGGTAGTTTTCCTGTCAAAATAATTTCCGTACCTCAAGAGAACAGCAATTAATTTTTTTAAGAAATAAGAGACGGTTCACTATTGGCTTGTAGCTGAAGGGCTACTGTGCAAAGCGATCGGTAGGTTAGGCTGCGCGTACTCCGTTCACGCCTTGCCGTGTGGTGCTGGCTACGAATGGCACCAACCCATCTCATCCCGTGGGTGTTGTAAAAGGCGACTAAGAGATTAGACGGAGGATGGGCAGCAGCGTCCTTCGAATACATGAACAATTCAACTGCGATCGCCAACCCGCCTGCCAAGCGTGGCGATTATGGCAAAACCGCCCAATGAGCACACAACACACCGATATCGGTCGTTGTGGTGGTCTTTGAGGGAGGCCTGTGTCCAACAGTAAACTTTATTCGGCCGAAATGATGACTCCGTTCACGTCGTTTAATGTGTAACTATTGCATCCCCAGCAAGGCCCCTTCAGCCTAAAAGCCTTTTTTTCATTAAATATATATCAAAAATTTACATTGAAATAAGACTGAATTGAGATCATTTAGTGGAGAAGAAGACCAATTTTTTGTCAATACATAATTTAATCTCAGTTCTGCCTACTTTTAGTCAAAATGTAGATTAATACAAGAATTGCCCCTCTGATTACACTGGAAGGTGACCCCCACATTATATAATAACAATAACACATAGCCTGTTGCAAAACCCCTGATGCAAATGTGCTTAACCAGACAGACTGTAACAGACAGGTCACCAAGATATCTGCGAAAACCTACCCCAATATGCACTGTTCCAAATAGACACGGGCACAAATGATATGTGAATAAGAAAAGTCCATATGGTGTCAGGTTTAAGAATATAGCGCCACTGCATCTCTTACCATGGATGTCGTAAAAGGCGACTAAGGGACTCTAGAGGGATGGGCAGCTGCTTCCATTCTGTAGAACAGCAAAAATTCTGCACTCACCAACCTGCCCGCTAAGCATGGTGAATACTGGCAATACTTAAAAATCAAATATACATAATCCCTTTAGATCAATATATTTAACACTAATTGTATCCATATGTGTGGCGCAGGCTCAGAATGCCACCACCCCATATCCTCCCATGGGTGTCGTAAAAGTCGACTAAGGGATTAGCCGGAGTATGGGCAGCAGCATCCTTCGAGTGCATTAACAACTCTACTGATGCAAAAGCAAAAGTTTTGTTTATAAAATTGGTTGAATAGCTGTCTTAGAGGTTAGATGAAAACAGATACATATTATAGGGAATTAAATAATTTAACATATAATATATTTTGAAAAGAATAGTTGTTTAGTGTTCACAACCAGATTTATCTAATAGCTGGTTACTTTTACTGCTTCAGTCTATAGTGCATGCAAAATAGTGCCAGTCCTTCCAACAAACAAACTTAAACAAACAACAAAATTAAACAAACAAGATTTATATGTTAAACATTCAAAGAATTCTAAAAATTCAAAATTAAGTGCAAATCTAGACTTGAAACCTGCCTAAATAAATCTAAATAAAATAAATACCCCTCAATTACAACCATAAAAATTAAGTAGGTAAATCCGTATTGCAAGTCAATAATAAAATGAATTAATCTGTCAAAACTCAAAGCAGTGCTTGCAGGGCCCTACATGCAGTATCGCTGCCGGATTGTATAGTGTGAATGATTGCAGAGCCGATATTTATCAGTTCTGTTCTCTGAGTAGGCCGTTTAAGACCTTGATCATAAACTGCCATTGAGTAAATTTTTCTTGAAAAATGTTACTGACACAAATAAGTAGGTACCAATCACAAAAAAAAAATGTTACAGGTGACAGCTGACAGAATCCCTCATACAGTGTCTATGTTATATGCATTTCCTTTAATTTCACAAGATTAGTGCTGATATTGTTGTAGCTCACTTGAAGTGAAAAGGTAGGTATGATCCGTGAGAAGGAATTGGATTACATTTTTTTATGTCAAAATCTCACTTTAGATTTTTAATCCTAATAGAATATCACGCGATCGTCGTACCTACACTGTTATCTTTTTTTATCATGTTTTGAATGCAGCCATTGTCTTACCTAGGTCTATTTATAATTCATAGTCTACGACACGGCACGACCTTTTTACAAAGTAAATGATTGCAGGCCAGATAAAATAAATACTGGCTCTATAAAAGTGGTTTGACCTAAAAAAAATAAGTTCCTTGCGTTCCCGCCATTAGGTCACTATAATATTATTTCATTTTATATTTATTTACTTAGAGTACATATAGTTTAATGTTTCGAGTAAAACAAATATTATTTGTTTACTAACCTCTCAACGTTGAAATCTCCGTAGCACAACAAAACAGTGAGTATGTTGTTTGGTTGTCATAATCACCATCACTTTACGAATAAATAAATCGGTCGCACTGCAGTCATCAACAAAACCACATTGTGAACGCGAATAAACAACATTCGTAACACCGTTCAAGCCGGCTCTGTATTGACCCGATCCTTTATGAAACCATGGGGAAAATATGCATTTTTTATTAACTTATATCGATTATAAGCGCTCCACAGCTAGAACACGACAGAACACCAGCGTAAGAGGAGTGTTTTAAAACGGGTTCTTTATGTAACAATATCACTCGCGAGCACCTCCGTAATTTCATTAATAACACCTAAAAATCGATCCCACAACAAGGCTCACGACAATTCAAACAGAAGACTGCGGCGGCGTGTTAAATTCATTATTTTAGTAAGTAGCGGCCCAATAAAATATGGTACGGCGCGGTTTATAAAATATAAACTTGTTTTCGTTACTCCACGTCTGATAGGTGTGAATTAATACTTCGCCGAACAATCTTTCGTGTCATATTTCTTTATACAATGGATGCAAACAATAGAGTGCTAATAAAAACGCGCACGACCCAAACGACGCACGCTCGCGGTGACACTAAACTCGACATAGATGTCGCGTTTCTGACGGCCATTGTGGAAAATGGCGGTCTACGTCAGCCGTCAAACAACTGCAAACCACATTAAACTCTATGACTCGAAACCTAAGTGCCATAATTGATTGTCATTTTTCATCATTTGAACACTATTCGATCGTATAATACAACAAAAATGAAAAGTCCTGAGTGGTCGAAACTTACGATCAATGCAAAGTGCTTTTTCACTGAGCGTATTATTAAAAAAAAGTATTTTTGTCTCTTCATACGATTTTAGACAACTTCAAGTCTTATTGTTGGTGCGCGAGCGACCTTGCTAAATATTGAAAATATTATAGTCTCGGTTAAAAATTGTTGATTTATTGAATTAAAATTTGATTTAGAGGTGAAGATAGGTATTCTGAAAGTATTTCTACACATAATTTTATCTACATTTAACAATTGTATCATTCTATTCGAAATAAGTAATTGCCTGCCTGCTTCGTAAAATAACTGTCATAGAAGAGTTTAAAGTTATCTGTTGTCAAGTTTCAATTCTAATACTTTAATAATGATGTCAAATTAATTGCTCGGATTGTTATTTTTATTCTTAAAACATTGCTAGATATGTTTTTTATTTATTGGTCTCCAGTGGAAGTTCTTCATGCACTTCCTCCACCCAGGGAAGGACGAAGGGGCACTCCTACCAGCTAAAACCACTGGAGCGGTCATATTCGGCACCGAAGGGTGGCTCCAGGTCCTCGTAAGATCACACTAGAGCCGCTCATGATGCGACGCCTTTAGGCACATCTCGAAGGGGGTGACTGTAAAGCCTCTAGCATAGGGAAGGCAACTGTATAAACCAGGCACTTCCCGGGAAGGCGGCACGTGACCACGTGCGCGCCACCGTCTTCCCGGGAGTCACTTGGTATGAGTACGCGGACTTCCCAATCTGCGCACCCGTGACCACCGAGGCCCCTTACCGTAAGGCGATGGCAGAGGGCTCAGGCGTATTGGACGTGGGCGCCGGGGCCGTTGTTACCCCGGCGCCGTCTAGTCCTTCTCCGTGCGAGATCGGCCCTCCCCCGATCCCGCTCTGCAGTCTCCTTCTGCAGCATGACGATCTCGCAGAAGACCACTGCACTCCAATTTTCATGCTCTACCAACATAGCAAGTAGTGTCTACTGCCAGCAGAGAGAGATCTTGCCCGATCGGATCGACCAGAATGTAGGTCGATACCTGTGGCAGCTGTCATCGAAATCAATCATTTCTAGATAATTTCATCAGTTCAAATCATCCAAATACCAGAGAATGAAATTCAATTTAATCATAATTAACTTATTAAAAAAACGATGTATATATTTTCAACATCGTCCAGCCCTAGGCACGTTACTTTAAAGGCGTGGCACCAATGGGTGGCTCTAGATGGAGATCTTTCGAGTTCCTGGAGCTTCCCTTCGGTGCCGAAGATGATCACTCCGGTGGTTTTAGCCGGTAGGAGTCTGGCATGCCCCTTCGCCCTTTCCCGGGGCGAAGGAAGTACATGAGGTATTTCCACCGGATCAATAAAAAAAAAAAAAAAAAAAAAAAAAAGGCACGTTACTTTAATTATCTGACAGCTGTCATATGTCATCAAGCTATGTTAGAATTAGAACGGCAGGTAGGCCTGCAGTAGCACGAATAGGTAATAATTTAGCTTAGAATATGAGGTATCTATAACATTGCTGCATTATTTACTTCCTAAAGGCAATTACACGTCTCCAGTATATTGTAGATTGCTGGTACCTAATGTGTTGTCTGTTACAATCTTGATAAAAAAAAGCATGAAAGTAACGTTATTCAAAATCTACTATAAAATAATTAAAATATACATAATATAATTGATAGTAATTAAAACTTCTGATTAAATTCATTAGAATTTCGCTTCTTGTCCTGTACATATTGACCGACGACGATACATCGATTTTGTACCACGATTAGGACCGATGGTTTCGGTCAATAAACGAGATTTGGCGCCAATTTTGATTCTAAGGTAACTTTGATGCAGGTCATGTAAAAAAAGGCTGTCCAAACGAATTAGCATACCAAACCACGCTGTTCTAAAAACACACACCATCATAGCGATGTAAACATTTATCGTAGCGACATCTATTGTTATGAAAAACCAACTACAAATAACTTCGACAGTAATAAAGTTGCAGAATTTTTACGTACGATAACACTGTTAACAGCTTTTATTTCACAAGCTATTTAATCTCTTAAGGAATAATTGACCTACGATACCTAAATATCAAGTTTTTTTTTTCTTCCTTTTTATTGTTGTAAACTATAAGAAATTTAAGACAAGGCGCTATTGTTATGCTTCCCCAAGACAATTCCGCTTATACCCACACGCGCTTGCCACCAATGACCGACAGGTGGCAGGATAAACAATTCGAACTTCCCTCACTACTAAATATCGGGGCACATATTGTATACTAGTCGCAAATTTTTTGAACGTAGTTGGGGATTCATTCGCTGTTTTTGCTCATGTTATATTTCCAGAACTCAGTGTTGGCAATAGATCTTCTTTAGCTATCACATCATGCTTTTTAAACTTTTCAATTACGTTTATGATACGAAATTTTAAAGATAAAATCAGTTATATAGTAATGTCTTAGGTTTTCGCGATTATTACTCATTATCTAAACACTTTTAAACGGATTACACCGCGTATATTAAAGTAAGTAATTAAGCATATTTAAAGTGCTTTATTATAATGTTTAATTTAAGAAAGGTTTATTCTATTATAATCTGCTTATTTACTTTATTATAATAACCATGATTTCAGCCAAAAAACGTCCACTGCTGGACAGAAGCCTGCCCTCAAAGATTGCCACAACGACTGGTATGGGTTTGTGTAGTGTGCTCATTATTGGGGGGTTTTGCCATAGTTGACACGGTTGGCAGACGGGTTGGGGATCGCAGTTGAGTTATAAATGTACTCGAAGGACGTTCCTGCCCATCCTCCGACTAATCCGAATAATCGCCTTTTACGGCACCCACGGGATGAGATGTGGTGGTTGTACCTACTTTGAGCCTGCACCACACGGCCAAAAGTGCATTCATGTCATGTTAAAGATGTTTTTGAATGAAGTCTATTACGTTTTTCTAAGAACCTACGTCTTGGAGTGATTTTTTATGATTTGCATTTGGAATATAAGGTATTGCTGACATGCATTCATTTTCAGGCTATAGACCCAAGTACCGCATCTCCGTGTTTTTGATGTCTTGCTAAAAGCTTTCACCCTGTTCTTCGCTGAAATCACCGAGATTTTCTGGGAAAAAATTATGATGTGAGTCTTAAAATGTAATAGTACAATAACAAGTTTTGGTCCACTATTCACGTCCCAGCTCCATCATCAGACCCTCGTCACCAATTAGTAATGTATGGCTCTCGTTAAAATAAACAAAATGAGCCCGAAGGGTTTACTATTAGCCATTGAAGAGTCCCACAATCCACCTCCTGGCTATCATCAGGTCAGTTCGATTGTACCAGGTTATTGTATTGTCATCCGGGTTACATATACTTGCAAAGTTTCAAATTGATTCGACAATTAGAAATAGGTTAAAGTCGACTTCCAAGATTTTCTTACATAGTTTGTTAGTTACAGAAGCTAATAAAAGCGTGTTGCTAGAAAAATATATGTTATGGTTGAGCAGATATACCCGAATGTGATAAGACCGCCCTTTGTACATGTCATGTTACGTAACTATTCTCTTTTCATTCTGTTATTCCTGCTTTACAAAAATCGGTAATCAGTATTGTATTGTATTGCATCCCTGGGCCCTCGCTCCACTCGCTATGCCATGTAAAATAATGCTAAACGTGTAAATAGTTTTTATATACAGTTAGGTAATTTGGTCACGGCATTTGTTTTGTTTAACCATTTGACTTTTGTCTTAGCTGTTCAATAAATAATATAGAACAATACTTTTGGAGTCCAAGATTTAAGTTGAGTATTAAATCCAAAAAACGCTTCGTAACCAAAAGTCGGTGACAAACAGTCAAGTTGTTGATTCTAAAGTATATTTCTACAAATACCTATACCATAATATTCATGGTCACTGTTTTTATCCTTTAGCTGTAATACAAATAAATAAATAAAATTTAAGTGTCTGTTTGTAATTTCAAAATAACAGCCTTTTATTAAATGCGTATTAAAGTATATACGGTACTTATGACAATTTTGAAGTGAAAACTTATATTAGCGCGGTACGCATATTTTTAGATGAGATAAAATCTCTGGACTCCCGGCACCGTTACGAGACGCAGCTGTAGTGTGTGCATATATGCATGTACATATAGGAGACCGCGAACGCGTCTAGATAAATAAAAAAAAATAAGTTTTCACTTCTGTCGGTACTCCCGGAGTGCAACCCGTATTTATTATTTTATTTTTTTGTCTGTCTGTCTATCTGTCTGTCTGTCTGTCGGTCTGTTTGTTTCCGCTAATGTCCGAAACGCCTGGACCGATTTTGACGGGAGTTTCACTGGCAGATAGCTGATGTTATAAGGAGTAACAAAGGCTTACTTTTGATTTAGAAAAAAGAATATGGGAATAAGAATAGCCGCGAAAAAAAAACCCATGAAATCCAGTATATATATATATATATATATATATATGTCGAATGTCAGTGTGGTACCACGCAGGACTAGTTCTGGTTAGCATTACAATTGTTATGGGCGGGCATGACACTACCCAAACAATTATTGTGTTTCGATGTTTTTTCTTTATTTATTTATAGGATCCCGTGGATATGTCAGTCCTTTTGTTACAAAAGTTACTTATCTATTAACCGTTCATATCGGATGAAGCATCTTTAACATATCTAGTTGTTTAGACATTTCATAGATATGTAAAGCTGCCTTTGAGTTGGGTGTAGCTAAATTGCATTGAACCAAACCAATATTTTGTTTGCTTAGTTTAAACAACTGGAAAAACTGTCCCAGACTGCTACGGTTCCGTTCACATTCTATTATGTAATGTTGGATATCATCAACTACGCCACAAACTTCACAGTTTGGTGAATCATATTTTTTCATCATGTGTCCAAACTGATGGAACATGAAATTAAAATAATGAAACACTTTTATACGCATTGAACAGCGTCTATAATAAGATTTTATTTTTGTAACTTTTCGAACTGCACCTTCTTGGTCGCAGGATGACTAAGGTGACAGTCGTCGTTATTTTGTGGAGCGTCTGTCTTCTCAAAACTGCAGTGTGAATGATCACACACTGATGACCTTAAAATTAAAATATAACGTAACAATGATAATAACGTTGCCAACAATAGACATGTTTTGGAATGTAAATTGTTGCTAGCGCCCTCTTCATTAAGTTCCGGTGCTATTTTGTTGTAAGTACTTTTTACTTGGTTATACCTTTTAATTTAACTAGATGGCAGCACACTAATGCTCTGGATCTGTCATGATGCTGTCCCTGCTTAACCTGTGATGGCTCAACTAGTGGGAAGCTGCGTTAACATCAGGCAAAATCAAACTTTTTCAATTTCGGATTATTTAATCTGATATATGCATGAGTCAATGTCACTCGTAATAACCTCGCCCGTTCAGCATGTCAGCGCTTTCTGTCGCTTTGGCGTTAATACCTCTTTTTGCAACAAAAAATTATTATACATAGATCAAGCACTGAAAGTGCAAATGATTCGTCGCCGGGGCCCTGGAGGAAATGCTCGAAAATGGTCGTGATACCACTTTTAAAATTATAAAAAATTGTGAAGTGTCAGTTTGGCTGTAATAATTAATATGTAATTTATTTCATATGTATTCTAAAAAAGCTAGAAATTTGCATACGTAGTGATCCATAGGCCATTTAAAAAAAAGTTCTTTAACGAATCCGTAATTGCTCTAAATAGGCTGAACTCGAATGTTGATCACTGGCTCTCTGACGGCATGGTAAAAGAGAAACATACGGGATATAGTGCATACAAAACAACAACTTAAGTAAGTAAAAACAGAGGAGTTGTAGTCTACGCAGAATTCACCTGGTGTTGCAACACTATCTTTATAGAACCAAGTCTTGGTTAAGCTGACAGCATATTATTAAACATAAATAACGATTTTACTCTCGTAGCTATTTATCGGTATAGCTTTTACAAACGCGGAAAGATTTCTAAATCCACTTGACAACACATTTTCAGAACTAAAAAATAAACGAAATATAATTGTAGCTGGTGATATTAACATTAACGATTTAAACAACGATCAAGTAACAAACTATGTAGGTCTCATGTCATCTCATGAATTGTCTCCTGCTATAACTCTGCCGTGTGGTGCCGGCTCAGAATACCACCACCCCATCTCCTTCCGTAGGTGTCGTAAAAATCGACTAAGGGATTGGCCGGAGGATGGGCAGCCGCGTCCTTTGATTACATTAACAGCTCAACTGCGATCGCCAATCCATCTGCCAAGCGTGGCGATTATGGCAAAGCCCTCCAATGAGCCCACAACACACCCATATCGGTCGTTGTGGTGATCTGAGTCCAGCAGTGGACTTCATTCGGCCGAAATGATGATAACTCTACCAACCAGGTGTGGTGCCTGCATTGATCACATATTTACAAAGACAAAATCTGGACAAAATCCTTTTGGTGTTGCTTGTAGCCTACCTATCCCAGATCATGACCTTGCCCTGTGTATTGTTCCTCTGAAATTACAATACAACAACTCTAAACGCTGGAGAGTCAGAACAGATTCGGATGGCGTGGCTGATGAGATCACTAAGCCGGACTGGAATTCAGTTACGGGCTCCTCATGCACGAACACTGCTCCTTTTACGACATTATCACATGCGCCATCAACAATCACACGGAACAGAAAGATGTGTCGCAAAATGGTTAACATCAAACCTTGGGTTATCCCTAGTTTAATAAGGTGCATTATTCATCGTGACAAACTCCACCTAGATTAATTCAGTAAAATTGAATTGAGAATATTATCTATATAGTACGTCGACTAACAAACACATTAGTGTAAGTATTTTATTGGACTGTGAATTAACAAAAATGTTTTGCAGGTATATGGAGCTCTTCAGTGGCGGCTTGGGGCGGTACACGGGCGGCAAGGCAACTTTGAGGGTGCGAGAGGGGTCTTTACCGGTGATCCACCGCGCGAGACCGTTATCATATGCGCTTCGCGATCGCATCGATGCCGAGCTGGACACGAAGCTGGATACCAAGCGTGTATTGGCACTGCAGACGCAATTGACTCTCTTATCCATGAGGTGGCTACTAAATTAAATACAAATATGAAAGTGGCTGGGCTATTCCTTGACCCCACTGCTGCTTTTGATATGGTAAATCATGACATACTTGTAGCAAAACTAGATCATTATGGTATTAGAAACAGTATCTTCCAATCATATTTAAATAATAGGCAACAATTCGTAGAATTAAAATCTATTGAAAATAAGCAAGATGTGGTAACAAAATCCAAAGTGATCAACATTAAACGTAGATATATCAAGGATCAATACTCGGTCCAATCTTCTTTTATTATATTTATAAATGACCTTAATAATTCTGCAACTGCTTCTATCCCCAATGCGAAGGTTATAGTATACGCAGATGCCACGAATGCCATAATGACAACTACCAGCATATAAGACCTTACTTTAAAAATTAACACAGCGCTTGTAACCTTCAACAATCGGTTCTGGCGAACAATTTAAATCTGAATGTTGAAAAGACCCACATTATTTTATTTAAAGCTACAGCACATTTGGTACATAGCAATATTTAATTTTATAATGCTTTTTGACATGAGTAGGGCTTTTGACTTTGTCGCACATCCGATATTATTACAAAAACTCGAATGTTACGGGATAAGAGGTCCAGCACTAGATTGGATAAAAACCAAATGTGTATTCAATTATGCGATGTAGACAAGAGTAAGGTCTTAATGACGTATGAATCAAGTAAAAAATGTAACAAATATGGAATAGAATAGAATAGAATATTCTGTATTGTACACCATTTTAAAAACAACTACTATGAATAATTATATGAACAGTAATTGTACAATGGGCGGTCTTATCGCACATGGACAATGGACGAGAAAGAGATGGAAAAGACAAAGGGGGTATTCCGTGATGTACTTATTATATTAATATAATCAAGTAGTGTATCTAGACAATTAAATATAACACAAATAGGTATATATTCCGTACATTACTTAAATAACATGCACATATATACAACCATATATAATACTTTATGCAATGCATTACAAATAATCCATATATACGTATATACAACCATATACTATACTTTATACAATACAATTACTCTATTTGTAAATACAACAAACAATTAAACAGGTAAATAATATTAATTTAAAAATTAACCAATGACTTGGCACTTTTCATTGATACAGGCAGTGTATTCCATAATCAGACAGCTTTAACGGTGAAGAATTTATCACAAAATTTGGTAGAATGCACTGGCTTCTCAAGTCTAAGATTCTCCGATGATCTCAAGAATCTCGAATGTGCGTCATTAAGGATCTTAAACAGAATACTCTAAAGCAAGGAAAGTATATGAGAATTCCGGCGCAGACGTATTGGAAGCCACTTGAGTTTTGTACGAAATTCTGAAACATGATCATGTTTGCGTAAACCAAATATAAATCAAATACAATAGTTTTGGAGTCGCTCACACATATCGGCCATTTATACCCCCACTGCTGAACAAAGGCCTCCCTCATTCCACAACTGTGTCATCATTTTGGGGGGTATTTGCCAATACTCACTACGCTTGACAGGCGAGTCGGTGATCGCAGTATCATAGACTATACACTTAATACTGACAGGCTACCGCTTCACAGAAGGGACGCTGCTGCCCATCCCTCTGATTTAGATTCCCGTAGTCGCCTTTTACGACATCCGCAGGAGGAAATAGAGTGGTGCTATATTCTTAATCCGAACACCACATGGACTAATCCGAACATCACACGGACTCGAGTCGCTCAAGTTTAGCTAATTGTGCTTCAGTAAGATGGAGATAACTGGCAGCAGCATAATCAAGTATAGGAAGGAGAAGGAATTGAGCGAGCGCAGTTTTAGTAGCAGTTGGGAGGAAATTGCATATTCTCCTCAGGGAGATTGCTAATGGAAATAATTAATCAAATATGCAATTCTTCCATACGAAACATGCAAACCATTTTCGTTAGACCTGCACCTTTTTACAAATACAAAAGAGATTTACCCACTATTATCAGTCAGAAATTGTAAACATCAGCAAATACAGCCTCGTATTATCAAAAGTTGCGTCACAATGACGGTTAAAGAATGTATCTTAATGATTGGTTGACATATTATTTTAGAATGATTAATTGCTCCTTTTTGGTTTGCCAGTTCGGCGAAACATCTATGTATCCTATTATATGTTTTTTTATTTGAGTAAAATGAATTGAACTGAATGGACTTCCTCCGCCTTGGGAGGGGCGGAGGGGCATACTCAACTCTCTTCTTGCCGAACACTTATTGGCTACAACCCCACGGTGTCCCTTCCACTTACCTATGGCTGGAGGTGAGAGTTTCGGCGGAAGCATCGGACTACACCTTGGGCAGTTATCAGCCCGTCACTTGGTCTAACGGCCCCCATCTCTGTGTGACCTGGCCGGCAGGACATGTCTTTAGAGAGGTGCGCGCAATACACAACGCGCCGTCGTCTTGGGCCTGTTTCTGTTCGAGCGATAGACCCCTCGTTTATCGCCCGCAGGCCGCAACTCATGGAGGCCGGAGATCATTTTATTATAGCTTTAGTTTATGATGGTTGTATTTATAGTATATTTAGTTCTTCTGTACGTAACAACACAAACATTAATTTTATTTATTACTTCTTACCTACATACTACTTTCACTATTGTTATTTGCTACACGTAGGTATTTTTATTTATCCATGTTCTACAAACTGATTTACATCCGTAACACGTCACTACTTAAGGTCCAGTTGAAAACCAGCGCCAGGCACTAGTGGTCTGGCATGTTTGCTGAACTGGGCCTGTTTGGCGCAGCTGTGGGGCACACAACAATGTTCTCCTTGTGTTTTTATTGTATTTTTTTTTTCTTTTTCAATTTATGTGTATCACATTGTCTGTGTCAAATAAATTTATTTTCTTTCTTTCTTCTTTCTTTCTTTCATTCAGCAACCATCGCTCCCTGCGGTCTTCGATGTAAAGGGCCCTCAGGGAGTTCGCCCACACTGGGGCCCCGTAAAGGGCCATGGACCGCATGACCCCCATGCATGCGCCTCGGCGGCGTCATCCGGCAGAAATATTTGGAGCACTTATTTACATTTATTGACGATGTTTGAAGATAATAGATATTGAGAGGGAGCGTAGATCACTAGCGGTCCGAGGTAATATGTTGGCACGTAGATTCTTCCGTTGTAGGTACTAACCAAATCAAAATGATTCAAACCGTACTGTCAGGGTCTGTATACGGGACATCTTTGAATCAGCCACAATTCAATAGACTAACATTTCTAGGATGCTTTTTACTTTTTACTGCCACGGTTCATAGTATATCTGCGATGTTTGCACAGAACCGAAATGACGAGTTTCATGCAATTTTGCAAAAAAAATAGCATCTTTAATATTCAGAATACGGGTCAGTAATAATAGGATCTTAAAATTAGGCGCGGAGAGTCCTTTACTCTCCCATAAGCTGCATTTTGTGACATTCTAACAGAGCAATTTTTTTAACGTTGCCGCACACTGTTTTTTCTCCTCTGTTGTGGGTGCGTTTACAGACATGAATAAAGTCGGCTGCTGCGCTACGGGTCGCGGGTTCGGTTCCCACACCGAACAAATATATGTATCATCTGCAGGTAGTTGTTCCGGGTCTGGGTGCATTGTGAGTGGAATTTGTGTCTCTAAACGCACCCACGACACGGGACAAAATCTAGTGTGGGGCAACGTTATAAAAAAACTCGTAATTACTTTAATAGGATGGGTAGCAGCATGCTTTATTGTGCACATAAACAACATGCAGCTGCAGCAGTACCTGATTGTCTGCCAAGAGTCACGATTTATTACAGTTTACACCACATCCTCGCATGTATGTAAGGATTCAGACGTGGGCTGATTTGATATGACGCACATGCAAAAACTCAGTCGGTCCCTGGTTTTTCTGAAATCAGTCATTACAACAAAAATTGCTATATTGTAGATCCGTGACATGGTCCTGATATTGTGAATAGAGGAAAACGTATGGGGAAGGAGGATAACGCTTAGTATAACCTATTAGTCAGTTGCAAAACGTCCATGCGTTGTGAATATATTGAGACAAGTCATGGATACATATTGATTGTTATATTTATTCCCGGTGTAAGCAAAGCGGTTAGCAGTTTATGGCCAACATGATTGTGATCTTTTCACAAATTTCTTCATTAATATTTGGAAGATTTCTAAACCATCATCATATTAGCCAACAGACATTGCTGAAAAAAGTCTCACCTATAGATTGCCACAATTGTGATGTCATGTTTGGGGGACTTTGCCAGTACTCACCACGTTGGCGGGCGGTTGGTGGGCGCAGTATGACTACTGTTCTACGGAGGGACGCTGCTGCCCAACCCTCTGGCTTAGAGTGTCTTAGTCGCCTTTTATGAAATCCACGGGAGGAGATGGAATGGTGCTATCTTCTTAGAGCTAGTGTTAGTAATCTTTTAGTAAAAGATAATTTTGACATAGTTTTAATCATCTTATAAATAAATTACTAAACTGTATTCTCCGGTTAGACAGTGATGTACTAATAAACACATTTCATCGACGGTAGTATAAATTCCAGTGTAAGGAACCAGTACCATTTAACTGACATGCCTCTACACTCAGTAGTACTACAGAGAGTTTCCGAAAAACAAAATGCCTATTTGCCCAACGTGGGAATTTAAGGATGAAAAAGCTGGTGACAGTCTGATAGTGAAATAATGACTGCCCCCCAGAGTGGTGTAGTGTTGTTAATATCATCAATGATTACGTTAACATCGTTTGTAGTATGTCTAACCCGGCTAACTTCCTACGGTCGTGGTCCATCTGGTTTCCAGGTGGAAGGGTTTCACACGAAGGCAAATGCTCATTCTTGGCCATGTTCCCTTCATCAACATAGTAAATACTAGAAAAGTACATATTTAGTAACTTAAACATTGCTAAACCATATTTGTGCGTAATACTCCGTAGTAAAAATATGACTTTTAAAAGAGCCCCAATTAGTTAATACCTATGTTATTATGCATTATTCCAAAGATTAATATTGATTTATTCATTACATTTTCCCGTAATGTAAATTTTGACAACGTGGCGATGCCAACCCTCTCTAAATATAATCGATACACTAAGAAATGGGTGCATAAATCGATCTGATCGTAAATCTTCTTTTTTATTTAACTCTGTTTCGCTTCTATTACAATCATGTTCTTTATCAAAAGCAAACAATGTGTTTGGCGGTTTAAGGACGTCTAAAATCGATCTATTGAACCGATCCAATACTTCCGGTTTATTAAAACTATTGATTTTAAGGTACAAAAATATCGATTGTCCGACAAATCGGTCTTATCTACGATAATGTACGTTGACGTTCAGATTTCATTACATAATTTCATTCTGTTTGTTGTTGTGTACGCATGCGAATTAAGTTTTATCCTCCACCGTTCTGTTTGACGACTATTACGAATATGAACGCTGTTACTGCTCCCGATTACGACCTTGGCTTTACATTGAATACCTTACCCGCATCCCACGAAGAGTGGCTTGCCAATGGATAACGTATTTGTTTCTCACGAAGACAGTGGCACGATCATAGATCCCGCTTTGCATGGTGACACCAGCTTATCACAGATATATATCTGTGTCAACTGTGGCGTGGATACACGAAACCTTGAGAGATTAATCCTCAACATTGTGGAAGTTCGGTCTATAATTCAGCAATGGATCGCGACACTACAAGTAAATCATTGATTAATTCGGTACAGTGTTTTATGGAAGCAAAAATAATTGTAGTTATTTATGATTATATAGAAAAGTCTGACCGAGTTCTATGTAAAAAATTGTGGTTGTTTCTTTATCTATGATATCAACCCTACTGTCTATGATATGTTTCATTCATGGACATCACTTGGCCAAAACCTCATTATCAAGTGGGCATTACCGTTTAGTGATTCGCAGTGTTTGCGCAAGAACTCGTCTGCTCAAATGGCAATTGGTCCTTTAACAGACATGATTAGGATCTACCACGTCAAGATGCTAATTTAAGTAGGTCGATTTGTCCACTTACTCCCGGTAAATTACGTTTTGGATCTTATCTTTCCGACAAAGCTTAGCTCCCCGTAGCTCTCTGAGTGACTTCAAATCTGGACTAGACAAACTGCTAGTGCTCATTTATCGACACCGTCATCCATAGCAGTTATTCGCAATTGTTACTTTTTAATAATAATAATCTGAAAAGTCCTTTTCAGTCTGGGTTTAGGCCAGGCCATAGCACTGTCTCTGCCCTCCTTAAAGTGATCGGTGATATTAGAACCGGCAAGAAGGATACTAGATACTAAGTCACTGTACTACTATTGATTGACTTCTCCAATGCTTTTAATACGACATCCTTTTGTCCATACTTTCCCATATTATGGTCTCTCCCAAAGCGCTGGAATGGTTATCATCTTATCTTCGGGAGCGCCAGCAATCAGTCCATGTTGAGAGTTCTGCTCCACTAGATGCAACCTGAAAACTGGCGTTCCACAAGGCGGGATACTATCTCCTCTTCCATTTTCTGTGTTTAAAATCTAATTACCCAAAAGCTTCAGTGTGCGTCTAATCTTTATGCCGATGACTTGCAGTTGTACTCTCAAACTCGCGTTTAACAATGCGATCAGAGCCGTAAACCACGATTTCGAATCTATTATGATCTGGGCTGAGGGGTTTGGTGTGTCGGTAAACCCCAATAAATGCCAAACTATCATTTTTGGATGCCATAGTATCTGAAAAGTGGGCAGTGCTATTGTTCCACCTATCATCTTCAATGGCATAATCATTCCTGTGAGCTCCAGTGTCAAAAATATTGGCCTACATCTCGACTCTACACTTAATTGGCGTTCGCAAGTTACGAATGTAAGCCAAAAAGTGACAGGTATTTTGCGGTTTCTCTATCGCCGCAGAAAAATTCTACCATCTCACACAAAAGCAATGCTTGTGCAGCCTTAATTTTTCCAATAATCGATTACGGTGATGTGTGCTACTTTGACTTGAATGAAGCTCAACAAATTCAACTTTAGGATATTTATATATTTAATATATATGTAATGTTTATGTAAGTTTATACATACATTTGTAATTTTAATAAATGTCATCGCATTTATACCTCTCACTCTTATTTTGTTGGTACATATTCCTTGTTTTCTCTGCATCACCTAAAGGTCGTCTGGCAGAAAATGACTATGGCATTAAGACCGCCTTTGTATTGTACATTAATAACAAATAAATAAATCAATAAAAAGGTAAAAAAATCCGTGTTATGTCCGGATTTAGAATATTGCACCACTCCACCTCCTCCCGTGTAGGTCGTAAAAGGTGACTAAGGGTCTCTAAACCAGAGGATGGGCAGCAGTGTCCTTTCTGTGTAACAGTAGCCATTCTGCGCTCACCAATAAATATGACGATACAACTGTGGAAATCTATGGGGGAGGCCTTAGTTCAGTAGTGGACGTTTTATGGACGATATGATGAAATAAATAAATAAGATATCTAACATTTTTCCCTACGTAATCTGTATTATCTACTTACGATTTTAGAAATCATCCAAATATCATGACGTCATTTACGTAAATATCACAATAGAGCTGCTAAGCTTTGCTTTCAAAGTGAGCAAATATCAGCACAAATATCAGCGTGAATATAAATGGATATAGAAATATATCCCAACGCAAATGCGGCTGTGGTTACCCTACACCAATGCTGACCACACGACTGTGTCATATGTTCTAACTATATTGGATAATAGTTTTTATGTCAAATGAAGCGTTTAGTCTCTTTAAAATGTTAAGCAGAGCGATTATTGTGTGTTTATTTGGATTGTTTTCGGTGGAATTTGTGAAAATGGGTAAGTAAAGTTTAAATTTATTTACATAAATAATTATCCGAAGCTGGAACGTATTCAACATTATTTTATCTAGTCTACTCGTATATCTGTAATAGGCTTACATTATTTAGTATCGTTTGGCTACATGCCGTGCCGTGTTGTGCAGTGTGGTGCCGGCTCAGAATACCACCACCCCATCTCCTCCCGTGGGTGTCGTAAAAGTCGACTAAGGGATTAGCCGGAGGATGGGCAGTAGCGTCCTTCAAGTGCATTGACAACTCAACTGCGATCGCCAGCCCGTCTGCTAAGCGTGGCGATTATGGCAAATCCCTTCAATGAGCTCATAACACACCCATATCGGTCGTTGTGGTGATCTTTGGGGAGGCCTGTGTCCAGCAGTGGACTTCATTCGGTCGAAATGATGATGATGGTGATGGCTACATGCCATTCGATACTAAATAATAAGGCGATTTAGAATTGCCATTAACGATATATTTTTACCATAGATAATGATACATTACAAAGAAAGATAAACAATCTAGTGGATTGCGATGAAATAAATATAGAGAGAGCGGTGCGTTGGCAAGTTTGAATTTTTCCTTAAATTCTATATTTGAGTGAATAATGAGGAAATTAAAATTATTTTGTATGAGAAGCGTTTACTTGTGATATGAATAAATACTAATCAATATATTTGATAGTTGGGTATAAGGTGACCTAATACTTTTGGTTGGTCAAATAATAGAACTTCCTTTCAAACGAAATAGAAAACTGCACAAATTAATTATTTACAGACAGCAGTCTATACATTGTCTAGCGAATAATAACATAATAATATTAGTATATTAGGTGTTATATTGTGAAATAACTTTAAATACATAGGGTGTAAATGATAACGTATCTTTGGGCCGAGGTTAGATTTAGGCCTATAATATAAAGGATAGCCATTTATCTCGGAAATAATAAGATGTAACCTGTTTTGGTCATTTTTGAGCACGCAATGTATTGTAAACAACGATGCTAAGCGATTATTGCACTATCATATGATATTATGAAGCTACTGCGAGCGATAGCCTCATCTGTGAACAGTAGAGAAACAACAGGCGTTTTGTTTTTATTTTACATTGCAGTTTTATGTGCAAGTAAATAGTTCATTTTCTTTTTGTTCGAAATAGCGTTAGTATAGACGAAAACAATTATTTTATACTGAAATCAATAAACTGGAAAAATAATCAGATAATTCATGAAAAGAAATCAAGAGAAAGAAAAGTATCATTTACTGAATCCAAGGTATCAGTTTTCGTGACGATGTCACTTACACCCGTTATAATTAATGAGGACCCGCTTATCTATCTTATCGGATACACACCTTGAGTGTCCCGAATTGGTTTCGCAGATTACATTTAAGGCCCTGCTGCCTGCGACACTAATTATTTCACGTGTCCAGATATGCCACAAACTATGCCAGAAACTGTGTACTCACGCGCATTTCTCGAATTTATAATACATAATATCTGTCATATTTTCAGCCCCTCTAAAACTCCTTTTTCCAAAAGCCGCCTCACAGGAAGTGGACCTGGATGAGTCCCGATGGTTCCACGAGGAATGAGATTGACTTCATCATGACCAATAAAAGACAAATATTCAATGATGTCTCTGTGATCCACAGGGTGAAAACCGGTAGTGATCACCGAATGGTAAGAGGCACATTGAATATTAATCTCAAAGTTGAGAGGTCTCGTCTGATGAGGTCTACGCTCCGGCCCTCTAGTGCTCATATCCAAAACCCCGAGAGCTTTCAACTCGAACTCCAAAACCGCTTCGAGTGCCTGGAACATTGCGTATCTGTGGACGATTTAAATGGTAGGTTTGTAGAAACTGTCCAAACGGTTGGGTCTAAGTTCTTTAAAGCCCACCGTAAAGGTAGACCAAAAAAGTTCTCCGATCACACTCTCGACCTTATGGCAGAAAGACGCGCCATGACGCTGCAGTCTTCCGATGATGCTGAAGCATACCGACTGCTCAATAGACGGATATGGAAGTCCTTGCGGCACGATATCCGCACCTTTAACACTAACGGTGTTAAAGAGGCGATTGAGCGGAATCAAGGCTCCAAAGTGTTCGCAAGAGACAAGTCTATTGGGCAAAGTCGTATTATGAAGCTGAAGACCGAGGACGGCAGTGTAGCGTCGACTAAGCCAGAGGTTTTGAGAGAGATTGAGAACTTCTACCGGCAGTTATACACCTCGGTTACTATACCTACCATTGGCTCTGACAAAGACCCGCGAGCCAAACTAACCCGACACTATACCGAGGATATCCCGGACATCAGCCTGTACGAGATTAGGATGGCCTTGAAACAGCTTCAAAATAACAAGGCGCCGGGTGGAGACGGAATTACGACAGAGCTTCTGAAAGCGTACTTAAAGTCCTTCAGAAGCTATTCAATTCCGTCTTACTCGAGGGCACAACGCCGGAAGCGTGGAACAGAGGTGAGGTGGTGCTCTTCTTCAAAAAGGGTGATAACACCCTATTGAAGAATTATAGACCCATCTCACTTCTGAGCCATGTTTATAAGCTGTTTTCAAGGGTCATCACGAATCGTCTCGAGCGCAGGTTTGATGACTTCCAGCCTCCCGAACAAGCCGGTTTCCGAAAAGGTTTCAGTACCATAGACCACATCCATACGCTGCGGCAGGTTATACAGAAGACCGAGGAGTATAATCTGCCACTATGCTTGGCGTTTGTGGACTATGAGAAAGCCTTCGATTCGATCGAAACCTGGGCAGTGCTGCAATCTCTGCAGCGGTGCCAGATTGACTATCGGTACATTGAAGTGTTGAAGTGCTTATACAGAAACGCCACCATGTCGGTCCGAGTACATGAACAGAGCACGGGGGCAATTCCATTGCAGAGAGGTGTGAGACAGGGGGATGTCATTTCCCCGAAACTGTTCACCGCTGCAATGGAGGATGCCTTCAAGCTACTGGAGTGGAAAGGATTCGGCATTAACATCAATGGCGAGTATATCACTCACCTTCGATTTGCCGATGACATCGTAGTCATGGCAGAATCGCTGCAAGAGCTCAGCACAATGCTCGATGATCTCAACAGAGTTTCCCAACAGGTGGGCCTTAAAATGAACATGGGCAAGACAAAAGTCATGTCAAATGTCCATGTCGTGCCCACCCCAATATCCGTTGGGAGCTCTGTTCTCGAAGTTGTTGACGAGTATGTCTACCTAGGACAAACTGTCCAGTTAGGTAGGTCCAACTTCGAGAAAGAGGTCAATCGTCGAATCCGACTCGGCTGGGCAGCGTTCGGGAAACTTCGCAACGTCTTTTCGTCAACAATACCGCAATGCCTCAAGACGCAAGTCTTTAACCAGTGTGTGTTACCAGTGATGACATATGGAACAGAGACGTGGTCACTCACAATGGGCCTCATAAGAAAGCTCAAGGTTACTCAGCGAGCTATGGAGAGAGCTATGCTTGGTATTTCTCTACGAGATCGAATCAGAAATGAGGAGATCCGTAGAAGAACTAAAGTTGTCGACATAGCTGAAAGGATTAGTAAACTGAAGTGGCAATAGGCAGAGCACATTGCTCGTAGAACTGATGGCCGTTGGGGCACACAGGTTCTCGAATGGAGACCGCGCACCGGAAAACGCAGCGTGGGACGACCTCCAACGAGGTGGACAGACGATCTGGTGAAGGTCGCTGGGAGTCGTTGGATGAGAGCGGCATGTGACCGCTCGTTGTGGAAATCTAAGGGGGAGGCCTTTGTTCAGCAGTGGACGTCCTGTGGCTGATATGATGATGATGATGAAAACATACTTTTCGGTCTCTTTTAGATTATAAAAGAATGCTTCATGTGTATGTAGAATACCACCACCTCATCTCCTCCCGTGGGTGTCGTAAAAGTCGACTTAGGGATTAGCCGGAGGATGGGTAGCAGCGTCCTTCGAGTACATTAACAACTCAACTGCGATCGCCAACCCGTCAGCCAAGCGTGGCGATTATGGCAAAACCCCCCCAATGAGCCCACAACATACCCATATCGGTCGTTGTGGTGATCTTTGTGGGAGGACTGTGTCCAGCAGTGGACTTCATTCGGCCAAAACGAGGAGGGAAGAAAGAGAATCAGAGCCGCAATGAATCTGTCGACGTCTTGTCAAATAGGTATATGTGTACTTTTATTAGGGCTGCGTTCTTCTCCGATGTCACGTACATCGTCAGGGAGTTTTATACGATGGTTTTCCATCGCAGGAACTCGCCATGAACATCCGTCTATGACGGACTGTACATGACCGGTGAGGGAGTCGATTGCGCCTAACGTCTCTGCGACTGAGGTTATGCAATCGGGAATGCTATCCAAGCGGACGGACGAAGTGTCGTTCGTGTAAAGCGGTTCCCGTATTTATTACTTTGTTAACAACGGTTCATCGCGTTTATAATAATACTTTTTCTTGAAGCGACATGAAGGCACTTCAAGAAAAAGTATTGTAATAAAGGCTGAAGCACGCTTCAGGGATACCTGTTGCCAACTTAATTGATCTTCATTTTAATGTTCGTATTCAATCGGTCGATCGATAATTTTTCGTGTGCACGGTTTTATTGAAGAAATAATGACAGAAATTCAGAATAAACCAGAAATACGGTTATTTTCTCAATCTTTATAGCAGAATAGATTAGTTAAACTAAGGTTTCATACCGAGTTCTTAGAACCCATTTTTTTACTTATCTACACTTGGAAGGACCAAGTCTAAAGTCAAGTTTCTTCTAAATTCATATCAATATCGTACGACGCCAATGCCATGATGAAAATTTGTCTGGATCACACGACCGCTGAACGTGCACTAAGGACACACCGATGCACGCTCTCTCGCTGCTAATCGCTGCTGTAAAAGTAGTATAAATGCGCAGTTATAAATCTATTTATTTGAAAATACACATTTTGCCATGTGGTGCCGGCTAAGAATACCACCACCCCATCTCATCCCGCGGGTGTCGTAAAAGACGACTATGGGATTAGCCGGAGGATGGGCAGCAGCGTCCTTCGAATGCATGTATAACTCAACTGCGTTTTGTTTTTTTGTTTCTCTTCCTCAGTCGTCGTCCGTCATCTCGCATACGCAACTCTTCTGCCAAGCGTGGCGATTATGACAAGACCCCCCCATGAGCACAAAACACAAACCGATACCGGTCGTTGATGCAAACTTTTGGGGAGGCTTCTGTCCAGCAGTGGACGTTTTTACGGCTGAAATGATAAATACACATTTAATACGAATACTAATAATAAATATTGTTTAGCGGTTCATACATTTTTTTTTCAAATAAGAATATTAAAATAAAATTCAATTATATGTAAACTGAATAAGTTTTAGTTCTTATTATAATAAAACATTTTTAAACGGGTTCTATCGCGTATATTTTAGATTTTTGTATTTCCTGACGTTTCGAATGCTTTGCAGCATTCGTGGTCGCAGGTCGTCATCCTGAATATACGCGATAGAATCCGTTTAAAAGTGTTTTATTATAATGTGTAGTACTCGCGAAAACCTATGACATTTTACTTCTAATTTCTTATTCGTGTATGTATAAACGCATTTATTTTCTTTATTTCATGTTTACATTTTCATCAAATAATTAGTAGGTATAAGACACTTATCCGTGTGGTGTCCGGATTAAGAATATAGCACCACTCCATCTCCTCCCGTGGATGTCGTAAAAGGCGACTAATCTAAACCAGAGGGATGCGCAGCAGCCATACTGCGCTCACCAACCCGCCTGCCAAGCAAAATACCCCCTAAAATGATGACACAGTTGTGAAAATCTATGGGGGAGGCGTTTGTTCAGCAGTGGACGTATAAATGGCCGATATGATGATAAGACATTACGCGTTTTTTGTTTACAGACAAACCTGTGCAAGTTCAATTTGATATAAATGTGAAGTATAATAAGATGTTCTGTGCACACACTCTTGAAAAACATAAGGAACACACGTATACGGTCCGGGAAGGAAAATATTTGGAAATATTAGTAAACTATAATAAGATAATAAACTACATAAGGTTTGTAAGCTTCTTAACTTTTATATGCCAGGAGCTTTTTAGAATCATGGGATTCAAATTTGTTATTGAACAGGGGGCCTAAAAAGGCCGCTTTAGGTGAATCATAATATGAATTACATTAGAAATCACAAAATGGTCACGTTAATAGTCAGTTATGATTAAGTGGCCATTTTGTGATTTCTAATGTGAATCGTATTGAGATCATTAGTATGCCTTATAAATAAAACTTAATACGGTCTTTTCAGGCCTTCTGGACCATTTGGTGATATTTAATGTGATTCATATTATGATTCTGCTATAGCGGCCTTTTTAGGCCCCCAGAACTAGATTACGATTACGAATCTCCCTACGAATGTATCCTTTATAATATTTTATGCGAGGCACATATTGGTGACTGCTAAAAAGCGGGCTTGTTAGTGTGGCTTTTCGCATTCATCTCAGGGCAATGTCGCTGCTTTCTGCCAGACTACAATACCTAAAAACTAAGCAAGTGCAGCTAGGCGAACCTCAGCTTAGGGTGTTGCTGGGAAACCAAACTAAGGACAGCTGGATTGATATTATTGAAACGTTTTTAGGAGATGATTAAGACTTACTGGTTTGGTACAGGCTTCGAATCGCGGGTTCAATTCCCGCACGTAACAAATATTTGTATAATCTGCAGGTTCTTGGTCTGCGTGTATTGTTTGTGGTATTTGTGTCTGTAAACGCACCTACGACACCGGAGAAATCCTAATGTGGAGAAACGTTTAAAAAATGAAACCTCTCGAGGATGTGGTAGAAAGTGACTAAGAGTCTCCCACCACTGGGACGGGTAGCAGCGTCCTTTCTGTGGAACAGTAGCCGTACAGCGTCTACCAACCCGCCAGCTAAACGTACTGCGTTCTGGAAAATTCCCTCCAAAACGATTCTGCTTACTGGGGAGGCCTTTGTTCAGCAGTGGACGTCGTTTGGCTGAACTGATAATGATGAGATGTCTATAAAAATCGATATATAGTACGTCCCTAAAGTAGCGGTAATCGTTCTACAAACACACTATAATAATATAATGATCATACTAACTTTTACTAATTTTATTCGTTTCAGGTGTGCTGATTTACACAGGTCAAATACTACTTTTATTTTTCCCCAAAGTTATATATATTTGCCCAAAGTAAGTAATCATCTATACAAATAAATAAAATTTAAGTGTCTGTTTGTAATGTCAAAATAACGCCTTTTTACTAAATGCATATAAAAGTATATACGGTACACATAACAAAAAAACTATTTTTAATTTTTTTGTCTGTCTGTCTGTTTGTTCCGGGTAATCTCCGAAACGGCTGGACCGATTTTGACGGGACTTTCACTGGCAGATAGCTGATGTTATAAGGAATAAATTAGGGTTCCGCGCAAAAAAAATTAAACTGTTGAAATCCAATATATATATTCTATGTCAAGTGTCTATGTCGAAGTACCCCTCAACGACGTCGCGGAGGCCTATCGCCGCGTCACCTTCCCGTTCAAGCACTTCTCCCTCCCGTCTCTTGCTCGCGCCGGCCCGTGCTGAGCCTGTAGCGTTAAATGTCCCTTAAAACAACTTAAATAATACCGATCCAGCTGTTCCCAAAACAATAGCTTGTTATCCCCAGCAACGCCCTAAGCCGAGGTCCGTGTCCCGAAGGGGGCGCCCTTAGCGAAAGTTGCTTAGTTTTTAATATTTAATTTAAGCCTGGCTGGAGGCCTCTTTTGGCTTCGCCAGCAAATGACCGGTTAAGCAACCACATTTCCCAGAAAAGTATGCGAGAAGCCCAACAAAAAAAATAAAAAATAAAATGTCGAAGTACTCTAAATTTCTTTTAAATTAAACGCGGGTGAAACCGCGGTGATAATTGGAAGGTCCTAGGAGGAATATATATTATATATACGCTGTATGATATCATAATTATGACCTAATAATAATAAACTTTTTCACAGATCAAGGTTGACAAGAAAATGGGTGCTTTATGGAACTGTACGATATTCGCACATAAGTATAACACCAAGATATTGCCCGTGGTGGAGATTGAAGGAGACAGTTACAGTGCGGCTTATTGTTATATGCAAATCCATGTGCGGTTAATAAGTAAGCATCTATAATCTATACTCTACACACAAATAAAATAAAATTGAAGTGTTTATTTGTAATGTCAAAATAACAGCTTTTTAGTAAATGCATATGGAAGTATATACGGTACCTACAACAAAAAAGCTATTTTAAATTTTTTGAAGTGAAACTTCTTTATCGACGGATGGGAGACATTTTATAGCAATGTAACCTTTTTTTTTGTTACGCGCCATCTATATTTCTAAGTCACATTTTTCAGTTATGCACCATATTGATTTGAAAGATAAATTTAATTTATCTATGAAAAACAGTCCTCAAACATCAACACTACAATTGATGGAGTTTTTACTCGGTCACTAAATTCCGTGGAATGTAAACCATATATTTCATATTTCAGTTACCATAAGCCATTAATTACAAAAATATATAATAACGATAGTAATAGTTCTATTATAATGAATGAAATGCTATAATAATCTTAATAGCAATAAGGTGAAATAACTTTATTATTTATATCCATGTCTATGATAATAAAAGCCTTTTGCTTAAACTTTATCTAATTTAGCTTTATTTAACCAATTTCTGTAAAGTTGTAAAAAAAATGATGTGATAAACAAGTTTCACTTCTTACTTGTGTATAGTAATTTACACACACATTTTAATTTTTTTTATCCGTCTGTCTGTTTGTTCTGTCTGACCAATTCCTACAGGACTTTCACTGCCAGATAGCTGGTGTTATAAGGAATAACTAAGGCTACTTTTATGTTAGAAAAATAATTAGGGTTGCGCACAGAAAAATGTAATCCAATATATATACGTACTCTATGTAAAGTGTCTATGCCGTAGTACTCTAAATTATATATAAATAATCGCATTTCTTTCAAAAATTTTTAAATCACAGCTACAACGTGAATCTTTACGATTTTCATAATTTAGTGCAGGTTTTTTCCCCTAAAATGGTAGATTTATATAAAAAACACAGGTGTACTTTATCGGCAAAACATTCCAAGAACATGTATAACTTTAGCTATCCAACTATAAGCAATAAGATACCAGAAATTAGTAATTGGTTGAATAAACTTAAATAATTAAGAGCAGGGAAAAATATCTTCACGTTCAATTTTACCCAAATATTTTTATTTCTAGTTTATACTGACCAATGAGTTAGAATAAATCTTTATAGTTCACTTCCTAAATATAAAGCTCTTAAAATAACGTTCAACATAATGATCAGTTGCATAAGAGTTCCAAGAATGTCATTTTTGGGCCCTCTGTATGACACGTGCGTTGACCAGTCCACTCAGGTGATAAGAGCAATGAAACATCTTTTAGCAACTGGACGGGATAAACAAGGGAACATCCTGATTCACTTGACATTTATCAGACAATAAAAAAAATATCAGACAATAAAAATAAATAATATGGTAGAGATAAGAGTGACGGCAAGTACAACAAAATTAGATGAAACGATAGGTGCTAATGTCTTAATTTATTTAATTGTATTGATAATTATTATTTGCTTCGAAGGATTTAAGAGCTTTAATAAGCTAATAGCAAGATTTGCGAAACATTGCAATAAATACAAGTAATCTGTTCATGCTACTCGTACTCCGCGTATTCTGTGTCCTAAATGCATGTTTGCAAATTTGGACCTGGCTTTATCTTTGGACTGTTTCTGTCATACCCTGCTACTTGTTTTGCGACTGGACTCTGTGATTGAGTACTCTCCTGACAATTTGCCACAATTTAAAGGACTAACGGCTGCAGAACGAATCCAGTTCTCCAATGAGTAATACACCGATATCCTTAACTGTTACGGATATTATGACGGCAATGCTTTGGCCGCTCGCCGTGAATATCTTCGCCAATTTTATGGCCGCCGAGTACCACACAGGTGATGATGATGATTTAAATAGAAGAATTAGAGAGACGAGAACGGGCGCAACAGACAAGTTCAGCTGACGAAGAACTAATTCTTCTCTCTCTCTAATAGACCCCAGACCGTCAACACATATTGCAGCAAACCAACTAGGAATGTCATAGTGGAAGGTGCGGTCTACTGTGCACACTCCAGGGTTGTATCCGTACCATTACACACCTGTGCATGTAACTCACGTAGGTCATCCCGTCTAACGAATGAATTTTTGTAGATTAATGTTAAATGCAGACCTAGAGGTCCCATGTTGTAGAGAAAATATTGTGGAGAGTTGAGTCCAAGACGGACGGGTTTGATCAAGAAGGGATCACGAATTACCAAAATATACACTTCAGGGCCCCGAAGATAAATCAAAACCCTAATAGAAAGTGACCAAAGGGCGATGCCATTTTTCCTTAAACGTAAATGACAATTTAGTTGGTCCACTTATTCTTCCAAAAAATTCGAACGTTAATTCGATGTTTTTCTTTTTTGATAGAGAATACTTATTTGAATTATTAGGAGAAGTGCCACTGGATGTGAGAAGAGGATTTAGATTCCAGCACAATGGATGTCCTACACACTGGAGAATCACTGTTCGTCACTGGTTAGATGCCAATTTTCCCGATCGATGGATTGGCATATGTGGCCCAATTCCTTGGCCAGCAAGATGCCCAGACCTAACTCTAATGTATTTGAATTTGAGGATACATGAAGAAGTGTACGATGTCTCACCAGTGCCAACAGTCGAAGAATTGAAAGTAGAATAATGAACGCAGCTAATTCAATAAAAAACAATTTAACAACCAGTGATGTGAATGATCCTATCATATTTTGAAAATAGACTGTAAAGCTTTCATTACTTAGGTTCATTTAATTATGTTGCATTTTCTGATCATTATTGTAATTTTGATTGAAGATGATTTTGTCCTTTTCTCAATAATTGCATTTTGTTCACTCAATTCCTGGTTTCTGGTAACTTGCTGTGTCTCGTTGGATAGCTGATAAGTTGTGTATATTTTGGCATGTTCTGCCGATAAAGTACTTCTGTGTTTTTATTGCAGAAATCGACCGTTTTAGTCAAAAAACCTGCTCAAAATGATGAAAGTTGCAACGATTTAAAAACGATTAAAGATCTATTTCATCATTTCGGCCGAATGAAGTCCACTGCTGGACACAGGCCTCCCCAAAGATCACCACAACGACCGATATGGGTGTGTTGTGGGCACATTGGGGGGTTTTGCCATAATCGCCACGCTTGGCAGACGGATTGGCGATCGCAGTTGGGCTGTTAATGTACTCGAAGGACGCTGCTGCCCATCCTCCGGCTAATCCCTTAGTCGGCTTTTACGACACCCACGGGAGGAGATGGGGTGGTGGTATTCTGAGCCGGCACCACACGGTTGAAGATCTATTTATGTTTGACTATTATGTATTGAAGATTTTAAAGCATATGAAAGTAACGGCACTTAACTTTTTTTTTCTTTCTTTCATCATCATCATCATCATCATCATTTCGGCCGAATGAAGTCCACTGCTGGACACAGGCCTCCCCCAAAGATCACCACAATGACCGATATGGGTGTGTCATGTGCTCATTGGGGGGTCTTGCCATAATCGCCACGCTTGGCAGACGGGTTGGCGATCGCAGTTAATGTACTCG
Source organism: Diloba caeruleocephala (assembly GCA_947459985.1). NCBI lineage: Eukaryota > Metazoa > Arthropoda > Insecta > Lepidoptera > Noctuidae > Diloba > Diloba caeruleocephala. The sequence continues at coordinate 7,293,933 of OX381632.1, forward strand.
AAGGACGCAGCTGCCCATCCTCCGGTTAATCCCTTAGTCGACTTTTACGACACCCACGGGATGAAATGGGGTGGTGGCATTCTGAGCCGGCACCACACGGCATTTCTGATTTCTTTACTTATGACAAAATAACTTTTTTTTGTTTGTCGGATCTGTCTGTCTTTCTGTTTGTTCCATCTCATCTCCGGAACAGCTGGACCGATTTTGACGAGACTTTCACTGGCAGCTTATATTATGAGAAGTAACTTAGGCTACATTTATTTTAAAACGAAAAAGACTTGTCCACGCAAAAAATGAAAAAATGAGATATCCAAAAGATGAAATCCAATACATAAACTCTACTGTCTACTGTATGTCAACTGTCAATGCCGAAGTATCTGCTCCAAATCATATATAAATAAATCGATTTCTTTTAAATTAAATGGCGGTGAAACCGCGGGTGCCAGCTCAGAATACCACCACCTTATCTCCTCCCGTAGGTGTCGTAAAAGTCGACTAAGGGATTAGCCGGAGGATGTGCAGGAGCGTCCTTCGAGTATATTAACAACTCAACTGCGATCGCCAACCCGTCTGCCAAGTGTGGCGATTTTGGCAAAGCCCCCCAAAAAGTCCACTACACACCCATATCGGTCATTGTGGAGATCTTTGGGGGAGGCCTGTGTCCAGCAGTGGACTTAATTCGGCCGAAATGATGAATGATGAAAACGCGGGACACAGCTAGTAATATATTAAACCTTACACGGTTGAACTCTTCAATTTGTTCGGGGGTTATAAGGGGTCAGTTTGATTGCAAATGATCTCTCCTACATCCCCGTAATGGATTGCCGTCATATAACCAGTAACCCTGTATATGTTTTCACTACATTAAAGTGTTTGTGTTTGCCGTGTGGTGCCGGCTCATAATGCCACCACCCCATTTCATACCGTGGGTATCGTAAAAGTCGACTAAGGGATTAACCGGAGGATGGGCAGCGGCGTCCTTCGAGTACATTAGCAACTCAACTGCGATTGCCAACCCGTCTGCCAAGCGTGGCGATTATGGCAAGACATGAGCGCACAACACACCCATATCGGTCATTGTGGTGATCTTTGGGGGAGGCCGGTGTCCAGCAGTGGACTCCATTCGGCCGAAATGATGAGTGTTTGTTATAATGGGCTCCTTATGCGTTTTACAGCTACCTACTAGTTTGGTATAATATAACAAACATACTTCGATTTGAAAATCTCATTTTTACGTCTTCACATAGAAAGGAAGTATGTCACAGCAGTGATCTACAGACATTAATTTCATGTATACATGGTCTTTCTATCACGTCTGCACACTTTTAGTTTTTAAATAGGTTTGTTTGTTTCACAAATTAATTTGCTTACAGTCCAAGTTTTGTAGTTTCAAGTGAATTCAACTTTATATGGTTTTGCTATCACAGCTGCACACTTTTAGTTTTTAAATAGGTTTGTTTGTTTCACAAATTAATTTGCTTGCAGTTCAAGTTTTGTAGTTTCAAGTGAATTCAACTTTATATGGTTTTTCTATCACGTCTACACACTTTTAGTTTATAAATAGGTTTGTTAGTTTCATAAATCAAATTGCTTGCAGTTCAAGTTTTGTAGATTCATGTGAATTCAACTTTGTTTCAAGTTTTGATTGAATTCAAATTTATTTTATGTTTATAATCCTTTTATGTACCTACAGAAGTACTCCGTTTGCTGTTCCGCAGATGCCCCCCAGAGTATTCTAGTGAATAAAATGGCGTTGGAACCAGTTCGTACAAGCTTGTCCGAGAAGGAATTTGACTTTACTACCGAGTACAATTATGCAGATGGGGATATAGTCGACGTCAGTTGCATCAATTTGAATACCAGTGGTCAGTTGAGTATGGAATATAAGTACGCAGACAAGCTAAGCGGTAAGTTTGATACTCCAGTTATAACCAATATTCTATTAGCTGTATTACCTGTACGTATACCATAAGTGAGACGGTCCGTCAAGAAACGTTGAGTGACGAGTAGCGCACGTCCCAAAGAGTTATGCTGAGTTTTGTTTTAAGAAGTAGGTTTTCATTTTTATACTTTATATCTATTTTAGGACTCAGGACTTTTGAAAAAAGTTTATGCTAATTATATATAATAAATCAGTAAGCATTTAACTTAGAATGATAAATTACAGATGTTTTGATTTAGCAATTGGTATTATAGAATAGTGTGATCATACGGCGGCCTGGAGCCCCCATTAGGTGCCGAAGATGACCACCCCAGTTGTTTCAGCCGGTAGGAGTTCTTCGGGTCGGAGGCAGTTCATGCTGAAATGGCGACCAAAAAACAAATTTCAGCAACTGTGATGCGCGTTTCCGATTAAAGTACAGGATCCATTTTTCATCACAATTCAAAATCCCCTCATTATTATGCCGATTGAGTAATGTAAAGCAGCACTCGGCGCGTTGGTATGCTTCACTAAATTCGTGCGGTACCCATTTTTCAATATTTTCACTTTTCTAATTTGTGTCAATTGAATTAAAAATGTTTTATCACTGACACCGAAGCCTGCTGCTCACTCTGACGTGATATGCGATGGATCCGCTTCCACAGTCGTTTTTTTTAAATCGATTTATATTTGAGGCCCCCGGTATGAAAAATTTATGAAGAGTGAAATTTTGTCGAGCGTTAACTAAAATGCGTAACGTTTTTCTGCGCACCTTCTGCGTTAAAGTCATTTAGGTGTCAGATGTCGTTTGATGTCAAAGTTTTAAATTATTTCGTGTAATATAAATAAATATTGATATTATATTAATTAAACATCATTATTAATTATGAATACGCAGTGGAGTGATTAAGTATAAAAATATGGAAAAAGTCTAGTTCAAGTGACGGTGGAAGAAAATCCGACGAACACGTAGATGCAATTACTAGGTTGACTATAATTCATTATTATATATAATACATCGTACATATAAAATCCCTGCTTTTTATTTTTTAACCCTCACTGCCTATTAATTACTGAGGCAATTGTACTTACGGAGTAAACTCCAGTCGTGCGTCGGAGTTGACACACACGCATTTTTTTATTCTTCGTTATTAACCTGGGTCTCCAGCCGTACATAGGGCTTGTTCTGTAGGTCAAATTTTCTACAACGAAAACGTCGGAATCAAAAAGGTGACACCTACACCGCCAGCATAACTACAATCTACAACGACATCTACTTGAATATTAATTGCAACTCTCAGATGACGTCAAAGAATCCTGAATCACGCTTGTAAAGTATTCGCGCAACTGTGCATATATACAGTCGCCCAACATCAATCATTGAGCTTCGGCCCGCTAGGTATACCATCCGCCTGGCTGGAGGATCCTCCATTTTCTATAAGGAACACCACACCTTGTTCCCCATAGGTACTGTATTTTCTTTTGCAGTAGCTGCCCCATAGACATAGTTAATCATTTGAGCTGCAGCGCGGGTGCCACGGTGGAACTCGTATTCGTAAATAACGCGTTATTTTAAGTTTTGATGATGATGACAAATGATGATCACAGTGATGACTAAGAACAATAAAACATTATCCGAACTTCTCGATAAATATACTATAGATCTCAAAGGAAGAAATCTAAATAGAACTGATCAATGTCACAGATGTTTCAAAAACGATATATTAAATAATAGTCAGTATACGATATAACACAAAGTATATTGAAAGTTAAACAAAGCAGTGGTTTGTTCTTATTAAGTGAAAATGTTAATAATGTTGATTGTTACGAATGCACCCGGTCGCGATGATTCCGTGTAATGCACTGATTGATTTTACGTAGATGATTACTTTATAGGCACTCGCGCCTAACAAGCTATGTTCGGTAACCTTACACCGAACAGCTCTTAGGATTAGCAAGCTAAATGTCCATGGTTAAGCTACATTTCTTTGGGTTCTGGAGATGAAAGTTCTCGATTGCGATAAATAACGATACTATGACATATCAATCAGGGTAGGCCTATAACGAACATTGGTCGTGCTAGGCTAATATAATATTGGTATAATTTGGTCCATGCAATGTATTATATAAACTGGGGATGTAATCACACCAATATTTAAAAAAAAAGTCAATCTGCAAACGTAATAACCATAAAAAAATATGCAAATCTACAAAGTTTACTGATATGTATCCTTTTTTTTATTGAGCCGCTGGAAATACATCATGTAATTCCTCCGCCCTAAGGAAAGGCGGAGGGGAACTCCTACCGGCTAAAACCACCGGAGTGGTCATTTTCAGTACCGAAGGGAGGCTACTGGAACTCGAATAATCTCCATTGGTGCCACGCCTTAATGCACATCTCGGAGGGGATGACTGTAAAGCAGTCACCTCCTCTAACGGAAGAAAGGTGACTGTAAAGAGGCCACCCCGGGAACCTCTCGGGAATATTGTAAAGAATTCCCCCAAGCCTCGCTTTGCGCTGTGCTGCGCACACGGTTGTACGTGACCACATGTACACCGCCGTCTTCCCGGGGTTGCTCGGTATGAGTACGCAGATTTCTCAATAGGCGCGCTCGCAACCCCCAAGGTATCCTATCGGATTCCGAACTCGCGCAGCTACCTCATACGCTGATGCGTTGTACAATCCTTTTCTAGTTCCTAAAAAAATGCTCTGGGGCACTTTTGTATTCATCATTTCGGCCGAATTAAGTCCACTGCTGGACACAGGCCTCCCTCAAACATCATCACAACGAATGATATGGGTGTGTTGTGGGCTCATTGGGGAATTTTGCCATAATCGCCACGCTTGGCAGACGGATTGGCGATCGCAGTTGAGTTGTTAATGTACTCGAAGGACGCTGCTGCCCATCCTCCGGCTAATCCTCTAGTCGACTTTTACGACACACATGGGAGGAGATGGGATGGTGGTATTCTGAGCCGGCACCACACGCCATTTTTTGTATTATTGGACATTATTCACACTCCTCAATTTTTATGTAAGTATTGGAGATTTTAAGTCTTTCCCCGATTTTGGGTATCATATACACCCTAGTTTTGTAGTTTATTAGATCTATATGCTGTAGACATACTATTGTTTAACTGTTCTTTTTTCAGATGTGTTTACAAATAAACAACTATCATCAGTCGTTGGAGTTGGTTTCCGTGCCAAGTTGCATTCTGAACATAGCGATACCAACATGATATGTAATTATAAGACATCAAATGACTACACAAAAGTTGTAGTCAAATTTGTCATGCAATCCAAATTCGAAAGTAAGATTTTCGCTTTTTATTATTTAATAAAAATATACAATCTAGCTATCCATAACTTACCCACTGATCTTTGTTTTGTCCGTGTGGTGCCGGCTACGAATAGCACCAACCCTTCTCATCCTGTGGCAGTCGTAAAAAGTGACTATGGGATTAGCTGGACGTAAGGCAACAGCTATGGAGAGAGCTATGCTTGGTATTTCTCAACGAGATCGAATCAGAAATGAGGAGATCCGTAGAAGAACTGAAATTGTCGACATAGCCGAAACGATTAGTAAACTGAAGTGGTAATGGGCGGGGCACGTTGCTCGTAGAACTGATGGCCGCTGGGGCACAAAGGTTCTTGAATGGAGACCGCGCACCGGAAAATGCAGCGTGGGACGACCTCCAACGAGGTGGACAGACGACCTGGTGAAGGTCACTGGGAGTCGTTGGATGAGAGTGGCATGTGACCGCTCGTTGTGGAAATCTAAGGGGGAGGCCATTGTTCAGCAGTGGACGACCTATGGCTGATATGATGATGATGATGATGATGAAGGCAACAGCGCCCTTCGAGTACATTAATAACTCAACTGCGATCGCCAAGCCGCCTACCAAGCGTGGCGGTTATGGCAAATCCCCCCAATGAGCACACAACACACCCATATCGTCTCTACTAAATGTATTAGATTTATTTACTGCAGCCAGTATTGACTTGCACAGGTTTTCTGTTAGAACTTTCAAGCTTCGCAGATAAGTAACTTCACGGTCGCCTTTACTGGCCTGATCAAGATCGTGACCCTATTCATCTACTACGAGATACTTCATTATATCTGCCCGTAACTGTCCACTGAAACCTCATCCTCCAAATGATCAGCACCATGAGCGGTCTTAGTGAATATTGTCATGATCACAACGCTTGACAGAAGGATTGGTGATTTTGTTAGTAGCGCACGGATACGGGCTTAAATATCCAAAAAAAATATCACAATTGCTGCCTATCCTCTTGATACAAACCCTTGGTCGCTTTTATAACACTTACGGGTCAACACCACTAATATCATTGTGCATAAATATGTGGTATTTATCCCGCACATTGGCATGCATTATCCTCACATAGCTATTTTTACGATTTTATTGTATTAAGTAATAAGAATGTAATATTTAATATATATATATATTTTAAAAGAGTATATTCATGGAGTTTCTTGCCGGTTCTTCTCCATAGGACCAACGACTTGGAACCGTGCAACTATTTAAATTCTGACTATTCGTAAGTGCTAGCAAATGGTTTACATGAGTAAAAAAACTTTTGACTTTGACTTTGACACCCATAAAAAGGGAAAATACCACCGCTCAACAGGGGTGGTATTTTCTTGGGAATCACACGGACAATAAGAAGATACATCTATGGTTCTAAGTCACTTCTCTTTTCTATAGATATTACAACCGTGAAGATTAATGGAATGATTATGAGACCAAAACATAAACAGGGAACCTATACTGAGATTGAATACGAATGTATAAGTAACGAGAAATTAGAAGTGTTGTGTGAAATAGACTTGAATCGAAGAAAAGATTTGAAATTGGTTGTTGCGGACTATAGATTATCTAAGAGTAAGTTAGGAAAGTATACAGGTAATGTAAAAGTAATTAATTAATTATTTTATGAGGGTTTGGTATCGAAGGGAAAAACTGGTCACTGTTGCAACTCAGAAAACGCCTATGATCAAAAGTGTGAGGTTGATTCCAAACTGTTGGCAAATATTTTACCCATGTATTCATTTATTTATACATACTCTTTATTGTATACCAGGTAATGCATAGAGATAAATATTAAAAAATATACATGTATAGTGGGCGGTCTTATCGCACAGGGCGATCTCTTCCAGACAACCTTTGGATGGACTGGAAGAAAGGAGAGAGATATTGGGCTGTCAAGTGTACAATATATCATACATAATATTACTTAGGCATAATAATATAAAACACATAACAATACATACAATAAATATTTATATATAAAACGACGATAAAATATACTAATAAACATCAAATATAATTGGGAAAAGAGAAGAAAAATTAGAGAGAAAGATTTTGCTGAACATATATTGTGTTTTTTTGGTAGGTATTGACCCAAGCTCTCACCCCCTGCAGTATGTCGTGCCATTTACTGGACACCTGTATATTTACTATTATCTATACAAATAAATAAAATTGAAGTGTCTGTTTGTAATGAGCTTTTTACTAAATGAATATGAGAGTATATATGGTACCTACAACAAAAAAACAATTTTTAAATTTTTTGTCTGTCCGTCTGTTTGTTCCGGGTAATCTCCGAAACGGCTGGACCGATTTTGACGGGACTTTCACTGGCAGATAGCTGATGTTATAAGGAATAACTTAGGCTACTTTAATTTTAGAAAAAATAGTGTGCCGCGCAAAAAAAAATAAAACCCTTGATATCCAATATCTATATTCTGTCAAGTGTCTATGTCGAAGTACTCTAAATATCTTTTAATTAAACGCGGGTGAAACCGCGGGTCCCAGCTAGTGTTTTATAATTCGGGAGGAATATTGACCTTGTTATTCCGATTGGATTAGACACTATAAAAAAGAAATTTCTTGCGCTACTAATTTTAGGTTATACAACAGATCAATTACAGTTTGCTATACAGGGCTGTTTAATATTTTGGTCTTTGTTAAGAATATATTTTTTTATCAAACTTTGACATTGGCAGAATCGTCGACGAACCGATTGAACCATTAAACTAAAATTGGAATTGGAGTCTGTACTGGGGGCTATTTAACCAGATCCACTACGGTTTGCTTTTCAAGGGCTATTTAATATTTTGGTTCATGTTTTTTTTTCCAACTTTGACATTGGCAGAGTCAACAATAAACCGATGAAGAATAATTACTATATTTATACGTGTTTTTCATAAGTTTATGCGAGTAGCTTACGCATAATCTCCCCCCCCCCCTTCCTCTCCACGTGGAAGGCTATGGGAGACCACGCTGCAGTGCAATACGTCACCGCCTATACGTGTGATTTAGAGAAATTGTGAAACTAAATATAATACGACACGTCCGTCCGCTTGGATAGCATTCCCGATTGCATAACCTCAGGCGCAGAGACGTTAGGCGCAATCGACTCCCTCACCGGTCATGTACAGTCCGTCATAGACGAATGTTCATGGCGAGTTCCCCCGATGGAAAATCATCGTATGAAACTCCCTGACGATGTACGTGACATCGGAGAAGAACGCAGCCCTAATAAAAGTACACATATACCTATTTGACAAGACGTCGACAGATTCATTGCGGCTCTGATTCTCTTTCTTCCCTCCTCATTTTGGCCGAATGAAGTCCACTGCTGGACACAGGCCGCCCCCTAAGATCACCACAACGACCGATATGGGTGTGTTGTGGGCACAAATGGGGGGGTTTCGCCATAATCGCCACGCTTGGCAGACGGGTTGGAGATCGCAGTTGAGTTGGTAATGTACTCGAAGGACGCTGCAGCCCTTCCTCCGACTAATCCCTTATTCGACTTTTACGACACCCACGGGAGGAGATGGGATGGTGGTATTCTGAGCCGGCACCACACGGCACACTTCTTTTCCTAGTATCTATTAATTATGGATGTACTCGTATGTTTATTTAGTCTGTATAAATATTGTAATATATAGTTGTATGTTTATGTAAGTTTATACTATTTCTATACCAGTAAATAAATGTCTTCGCATCTATGAAGCATGCTGAATAGCTACAGCAGAAACACTTAGCGAAGGCTATCTTATGAGACCAGATGGCATAAAACCGATGACTCTGAGGAAGAGGAATAAAATACATGGGCATCTTGTGTATTCATTCTGTAAATAAATAATATTTAATATGACATGGCAATCTATGTAATAAATCTTGTGTATTAATTCTTCAAATAATTATTACCTAAATAAATAAATATTCTTTGTATTACTTAATTGTTTCCTCGTATCGATAATACACTCACCGCAGTTGCGCACAACACTAGCACTGCTATTTAAGGGCCAAAAGTGCGAGCGAGAGGTCGGAGGCCTATCGCCGCGTCACCTTCCCGTTCAAGTTAGCACTTCTCCCTCCCGTCTCTTGCTCGCGCCGGCCCGTGCCGAGCCTATAGTTTTAAATGTCCCCTAATACATTATAAATAATACCGATCCAGCTGTCCCAAAACATTAGCTTGTTATCCCCAGCAACGCCCTAAGCCGAGGTCCGTGTCCCGCAGGGGGCGCCCTTAGTGAAAGTTGCTTAGTTTTTAATATTAAATTTAAGCCTGGCTGGAGGGCTTCGCCAGCAAATTACCGGTTAAGCAACCACATTTCCCAGAAATGTATGCGAGAAGCTCAACAAAAAAAAAAGAAAAAAAAGCGAGAAGTCTGATAAAAATGATCTGTGAATCTTAACTGAGCGTTAGTAATGGCCCTAGCTAGTATAGCTGCAGCTTGGCTCTACCGCAAACATTTAATTGTTCAACAAATCATTTTGCACTTTGCATCATTGCGCACATTCGAACCACGTTGTGTGTGTAAGCGCTACCACGAACTAGACAAATTTATCATAATGATTTTTACATGTTCATTTATAGGTAATGATTCTATGGCAGAGATAATTTCATATCCAAATACTAAAACAAGTCTGGTATGTGGAGCCGACTATAAGACAAATGACCATGTAGCACATAAGGTCAGAATTATTTTTACTCCAAACGACAAGTTAATCGGTAAGTAACTAAAGTGTACTAAACATTATACAAATCGGGTTAAAAATGTAACCCTAAAAGATGTTAATTTATTTATTTATTTATTCATATTTTTCATATTATGTTCACATTTTCCTTTGTTTTTTTTTATTGGTGTTCTGTGGAAATTCTACATGGAAATTTCTTCGCCCCGGGGAAGGGCGAACGGGTATGCCAGACCCCTACCGGCTAAAACCACTAGAGTGGTCATCTTCGTCACCGAAGGGGGGCTCCATGCCCTCGTAAGATCACAATAGAGCCACCCATTGGTGCCACGCTTTTAGGCACATCTCAGAGGGGATAACTGTAAAGCGTTCACCCCTTCCAGTGGAGGGCAGGCGGCTGTAAAAAGGCCGCCCCCCAGGCACTTCTCGGGGAGGATTGTAAAAGATCCCCCCAAATCTCGCTGTGCGCTGTGTTGCACACACAGCGGCACGTGACCAAGTGCGCGCCACCGTCTTCCCGGGGGTCACTCAGTATGAGCACGCAGACTCCCCATATAATATTTTCCAGGAGACTCACCAGTTTTACTTTTACACAGTTTTTTTTGTACTTACTATTGTAATATTCACCACGCATGCCAGGTGGATTGGTGATCGTAGTACGCTGTTATTAGCACACGGAAGGATGGGTGCTATTGCCCATCCTCTAGATATTGACGCTTACTCGTCTGGTACGGACCCATGGGTGTAGAGGGACGGACTTTTCATTGCCGGGTACAACACGGATGCTTCTATCAATTCAATATATGACATGTTCGTCAAAACATTACACGCAAGAATAGAAACGAATACTGCTTAAGAATGTCTTCAACACAATCATCATCGTTATATAAGCTTAAAAACGTCCAGTGTTGAACAAAAGTCTCCCCATAAGACGATCGGTTACATGCCGTGTGTCATCATTTGGGGGGATTTGTCAGTACCACCACACTTTGCAGGCGGGTTAGTGAACGAAGAAAAAATTATGAATCTATTAACTAAGAGTGGGTTCCTTTAGGTCACACCGGACCCAGAGCGGGACCGCAGAGAGGGACCGCAGAGCGGGATCGAGAGAGGGCCGATCCCGCTCAAAGAAGGAGAAAACGGCGCCGGGGTAACAACCGCCCTGGCGCCTAATTCCTACACGCCTGAAACCCCCTGCCGTTGCTATAAGGCGGGGGACCTCTGGGTTCGCGGGTGCGTAGATTGGGGAATCTGCGTGCCCACACCGAGCGACCCAAGAGAAGACGGTAGCACCCATGTGGTCACGCGCTGCCGTGGGACGCTTTTGGGGGATCCTTTACAATCCCCCCGGGGGGGTGACCGCTTTACAGTCACCCCCGCCGAGATGTGCCTATAGGCGTGGCACCAGTGGGTGACTCTAGTGTGATCATACGAGGACCTGGAGCTTCCCTTAGGTGCCGAAGATGTCTGCTCCAGTGGTTTTAGCCGGTAGGAGACCGGCATAACCCTTCGCCCTTCCCCGGAGCGAAGGAAGTTCATGAAGAATTTCCACTAGGCACCAATACAAAAAAAGGTCTCACCGGACCAGGAAACACACTACTAACATCAACAATCAACATCTAACTTTACTACATGTTATCTTTCAGATCCGTGTCCATTTCATATAGATTTGCTACCAAACAATGTAATTATGGAACTCTATGAGAATCACAGACTCAAGATCTTATACTACGAGTTCGAAAGTGGCGAAACATTGATGGTAAAATGTTACAGTACTTGTACACCAGGACCTATTACATACATAGAGTCAAAAATAAACAATACCGGTAAGTGAATTTTAAAATCTTCATAACTCTGTTAGAGGTTTTTGAATTTCTTCTAATTTCTGTCACGTGAAATATTAGGATATTTGGTAAGAGACAGAAATGGAAGGGGATGTTTTAATCAACCAATGTATTGGGGAGAAAATATCGCATAAAAAGGTTTCATTCAAGTGAAACTGCTCTGGATAAAGACATTTTTTACGGTCAAACGGCAATGACAAAATTTTGCCACGGAACCAAGAAACTTCTGGTGTAACTGATAGTAATTTTTATTAATTTAGAAATATATAACATATAATAAAAAATAATACTATTTTTAAGTAGCGCTAATGATGAAAGGTTGTCTGGAAGAGATCGCCCTGTGCTATAAGACCGCCCATTGTACATGTATCTTTTTAAATATTTATCTCTATGTATTATGTGGTGTACAATATATATAATATAATGTATATAAATAAAATAAATAAATGACGGAAATGTTGAAAGGAAATTATTTGTCTTGGTATGGGCATGTGATGAGGAAGGATCAAACGCATGTGACTAAGAGAGTAATGCATATCATTGTTGATGGATGGAGCCGCAGAGGGAGACCAAAGAAAAGATGGATGGATTGTGTGAGGAAGAATATGAAGAAAAAGCTAGTAAATTATGAGCGGACAGGGAAAATGGAAGAGAGAAACACGTTGACCCCAAGTAACTTTGGACTAGGGCAGGAAGATGATGATACTATTTTTTTTTATAATATTTGACGAGGTCGGGATATTGTTTATTGAAATATATTAGTCAGATTTTTCGTCCTTCCTGTTTCATAGGTCAATGTAATTTTGTTATTATTTTCGGATTTTATAAATTATATGATTTACAGTTTTTTTATTATTTGTATCTTCTTCATTCATTCTTCTTATTTTAGGCATATGTTTTGTATTGTTACAATTAAATATTAAAGTGGATATGAAATACCACAGATATTTTTAATGCGGCAACATTTTGAAATGTCTAATTCCTAAATTGACTAAACGAATATATTGTAAAGTACATTTATCTCTTGGCCGTGCTCTACTTTGTTGCTGATTGCTATCTTGTGTTTTCCTCATGTATTTATGGATAACAACGTTAACTGGATTGCGATTTGGCTGCTAAACACGACTACTTATAGAGATATATATTACCAGCCGTTGCCCGCGGTTTTACCTGCGCGTTTACTTTGATAAATATATGTACAAATATAGCCTATATCACTCAAGGATAGTGTAGCTTTCTATGAAATAATTTTAGAATGGTTTCAGTAGTTCAAGAGATTTCCCCATACATACATACAAACAAACAAAAACTCTTTACAATTATTATTTTTCAGGCATCAAGGCCCACAAAAGTAAATACAATATAATAATACAATATACGATTTATAACTAACATAATATACTATAAATAGACAATAAAAAATAAACACTAATTCACATGATGTCGGCGTCGTGTGTCGTCCGGTGTCCGGTGGCCTCTGTATCGCCGGACATTGGAGATTATTGCAGCATATCGCTTTCCGAAATATTGTCGTTATATTGGGTCTTTACCTCTGAAATTGCCGTTCTGTACCAAATTAAGTATAGTAATTTTTTCCCACCTTTTTATTTATTGTAATCAAAGTAATCACCCATGCAATCGATGCATCTTTGCCAAAGCAGTGGCAGTATATCGATGCCCTTCTTGAAGAAACAACAATAATTAAAAATAATAACAAAAGACAAAAAGTGTAATAATATGTGTAAAAAGGTAATTACACAAAGATTTGCTAATAAAATAAATAATTATTGTCTACCTACAACCTACCTAAAATGAATTGTAAAAAATTTGATACGCCAATTTTTTTTACATAGCAGATGAATGATCAGGTGAATGACTTGCTCGTCTCGTCACCAGGTTTAATAAACAAAAACTGGGCATTAGATGATTATAGATTTCTTAAAATTTATCAATACGTCCTGTAAGTCATATTTTGTAAAAAATATAAATATTATTCGTTTTTCAGCAAAAAAAATTTCAAATGACATGTCTGAAGAAATTCAATTAACTCCGAAATCCGACAATACTGCAATATCTTTTTACCTCAAAGAGCAAAAAGGTAATGATATTGATTCTACCAACGACCCAGTGTTTCGAGAGATCAGAGTTATCTTTCGCGAGAAAACTATGACTCCTTTTACTACGTCATTGCCGGATATATGTAAGTTTTAATTTTAATATTACCCATATCTTGTCTATTTAATCTTGCAACTTGATTGCTTGCATGATCTTGGTTATTATATTTCATTGTCATCATCATATCAGCTTATATCAGGTTGTCATTTTGGGGGGTCTTAGCCGGTACTCACCATACTTAGCAGATGGTTTGGTAAGCGCAGTATGGCTAATGTTCCATAGAAGGGACGCTGTTGCCTATCCCACTGGTTTAGATTCCCTTAGTTACCTTTTACTACATCCACGGGAGGAGATGGAGTGGTGCTAAATTCTTAATCCGGACACCACACGGAAATTAATATTAATATTATGTTTTATTTTTATTACTTATATTATATTTTTTATTTATCAACTACTTTACATTACGAGTGGCGATCTGGATCTAGATTATCCACTACCCTTTTTTACCATCTGATTTATGAACTGTGACTAATGAATTATGTATGCGCTAATAACAACAGATATTGCTATTACCAATCTATTTGCCTAGCGTGGGCGTTTAAAAGCTTACGATGATATATAACGAATATCCTACAAGTTCCTACAAGCTACAAATGCATATTTATATGTTTAAATGTATTTAAGATGTGTAATATCCCAATATATTAAGCATTGGACCTAGTATAATACCTTGTATAAACCGGTCTCTATTTAATTTGACGTTCGATTTTTTTAGGTTTGATCTTTCATTTAGTTATTAATATCAAATGTAAATCAGAAATTCTTTAATACATTGGGATTAATTTGATAACAGAAAGATAAGTTATGATAATGATACAGTAGCTTAACTGTATCAAAGGCTATTAGTTAACTATTGTAAATAGATAAGTGCTCTTTTTTTTATTCATGCATGAGTGTAGTTAGCATAATTGACCGCAGTATGGAGTGATGAAGATGGCCGCTGCTGCCGAAACATCTACTTTAAAATCTTTTAGGCGTGATGCATCTTATATAAGATAAATCTTTATTGTTGTAGCATCTCTACCCTCAACTGTAACGAAGGAAATTGACACCATTAAAGGTAAATCATTATTTCATTTTTCCAAGTGTTGTTCCGTGTGGGGTATGGATTAGGAATATAGCACCACTCAGTCGTCTCCGTGGATATCGTAAAAACCAACTAAGGGACCCTAGATCAGTGGTACTGGCAGCAGTGTCCCTTCAATGGAACAGTATCCATGATGCTCTCAGCAATCTGCCTACCAAGTGTGGTGAGTACTGGCAAATTCCACCCAATTTTGTTTTTTATGTTTTATACCACTAAGGTGGCAAACATGCTTACGGCCCGCTTGATGTGAAGTGGTTACCGTAACCCTTTTTATTTTTATTGATGTCCAGTGGAAATTCTACATGGAACTTCCTTCATCCCGGGGAAGGGCGAAGGGGTATGCCGGACTCCTACCGGCTAAAACCACTGGAGCGGTCATCTTCGGCACCGAAGTGGGGCTCCAGGTCCTCGTAAGATCACACTAGAGCCGCCCATTGGTGTCACGCCTTAAGGCACATCTCAGAAGGGATGACTGTAAATCGGTCACCCCCTCTAGCGGAGGGAAGGCGACTGTAAAAAGGTCGCCCTCCCAGGCACTTCTCGGGGAGGATTGTAAAGGATCCCCCCAAGCCTCGCTTTGCGCTGTGCTGCGCACACGGCGGCACGTGACCACGTGCGCGCCACCGTCTTCCCGGGGGTCGCTCGGTGTGAGCACGCAGACTCCCCAATCTGCGCGCTCGCGACCCCCGAGGGTTACCGTAACCCACTTGCGACAACAGGAGTATGACTCGCGTGTTGCTGACCCTATAAAAAACTCTTCACGCCTTTTTGAAGAGGGTTTGATTCCACAACCTGAGTGTGCGGGGTAGAAATTTTTTCTGAAACCGTACGGTACGAGACCTTTTTTTTTGCCCCACACTAGGATTTCTCCTGTGTCGTGGGTGCGTTTACAGACATAAACTCCACACACAATATAAAAAAAATACGTATCGAATTGAAAACCTCCTTTTTGAAATCGGTTAATAATTTCGATGTTGCACACCTGCCAGGCGTTTCACGACGTCTCACTTTTTAGGGTTCCGAACGTCCGAAGGAAAAAACGGCGGAACCCTTACAGGATCACTCGTGTTTCGTGATGTGCCTAAAGGCGTGGCCAATGGGCCAATGGGCGGCTCTAGTGTGATCTAACGAGGACCTGGAGCACCCCTTCGGTGCTGAAGACGACCGCTCCGGTGGTTTTAGCCGGTAGGAGTCCGGCATACCCCTTCGCCCTTCCCCGGGGCGAAGGAAGTTCCATGTAGTATTTCCACTGGACACAAATAAAAAAAAAAAAAAAAGTTCACTCGTGTGTCTATCTGTCCGTCTGGTCCTCTGTCACAGCCAATTTGCTCCGAATCTACTGGACCGATTAAGTTGAAACTTGGTAAACATATGGACTTCTGCGACGATGAATTTTGAATATGGGGGTCACTTTTAGGGGTTAATATAGACAATTAAAGAATACAGCTTTGCAAACTGTACCGTGTCACATATGAAATGAAAGGGCTTGGTTCGAGGGTCTCAAGTGTACTTCTTTTCTAATTTCTTCTTCTTCGTTTTGATGACATTAAAAATCCCTTATTTTGAAACTATTTGGCACAGATATGTCATTTGAGTATCTTATATTTTATTCAATTATGAATACCATCTAGAAACACGTGTTAGTGTTGTAAAAGGCAACTAACTTATCTAGGCATTTTGTCATCAACTTCAACACCTGACTTTGTATCGTGCTATGTAATGCAGACATTGCTTGTGTAATGATAATTATACACTGGCAGATAGCTGAACTTAGGCTTTTATTTTAGGAAAATAAATAGGGTGCCACGCAAAAAAAAACCCTTAAAATCCAATGTATACAGGGTGTCCAGTAAATAGCACGACATACTGCAGGGGGTGAGAGCTTGGGTCAATCCCTACCAAAAAAACACAATATATATTCAGCAAAATCTTACGGATTTACAGTAGTACCACTGTAGGTTAAAGTTAAGCGATAAGAAAATTGTACTGTGAAAATTCAAATAAAAATTGTATTTCTTGAAAACACTTTAGTTTTTAATAGAATAAAGACTTATCAATGAGTAAAGTAACTACAAATAATTTGAGGTAAAGAAAAAAAAATTAGAAAAGGAATTTTTCATTACGAGATGCTTAAAAATCTGTGTCAAGGACTCAAGGTAGAGATTTTTCGATATTTCGAAAATTTTGTACTACTGTAAATCCGCAAGATTTTGCTGAACATATATTGTGTTTTTTGGTAGGTATTGACCCAAGCTCTCACCCCCTGCAGTATGTCGTGCTATTTACTGGACAACCTGTGTATTCTAAGTCAAGTGTCTGTGTCGAAGTACTCTAAATTTCTTTTAAATTAAACGCGGGTGAAACCGCGGGTCCCAGCTAGTATAGATACATAACGTTAAGCTAATAGTGTTTCGCTAGTATTAGTATTACGTCTCTCATATGGCTATAATCCCCTGTAATGAGGTACCCGGTCTTTTATTTACGTAGTAGATCTTTACCTATGAAATTGCCGCTCTGCAGTACTGGCATTTTCAAATAAAATATATTTTGCTTGGCTATGAATTCTAATTTTAAATTTAATTTATTTTAAAAACATGGTTATATTATTTGAAATCAGTCTTATGTGTATTGATTAGTGTTATGTTTTCATCGCTTTTGAAACTTTTTTGTCGTCATGGATAAGTTGAAAATTAACCAAAATTATGTATGTCAACAACGCGGCACAAGCGGCATGCAACAACGGAGCGAACTCTACAAACGAACGCACAACCCGGTCTTGGCTTGCCCCTCCGAGGTCGTTCGAAAACTTTGGTCGACAATGACGAATTAAAGGCGATTGAGGAAGAGGCCGCGTGGTGCCGGCTGTGCCGTGTGGTGCCGGCTCAGAATGCCACCACCCCATCTCCTCCCATGGGTGTGGTAAAAGTCGACTAAGGGATTAGCCGGAGGATGGGCAGCAGCGTCCTTTGAGTACATTAACAACTCAACTGCGATCGCCAACCCGTCTGCCAAGCGTGGCGATTATGGCAAAACCCCCCAATGAGCCCACAGCACATCCATATCGGTCGTTGTGGAGATCTTCGGGGAAGGCCTGTGTCCAGCAGTGGACTGCATTCGGCCGAAATGATGAGGAAGCTGATGATACTCAATCTACGGCTGAATTAGCAGCAGCTTTCGAAGTTAGCATCAAAACAATATTAGTTCATTTGAGTCAAATTGGCAAGGTAAAAATATTGACAAATGGGTGCCCCACGAACTTAACAATCATCAGCGCCACGTGCACATAGAAGCCTGCCTTGCGAATTTCAACAGGCACAGAAACGAAGAAATTTTGAGCCGCATTGTTACCTGCGACGAAAAACGGATTCTGTTTGACAATCGCAAGCGCTCAGTAAGTTGGTTAGATCGTGGTTCAGTAGCTTATCAATGTCCTAAACGAAAAATTAGTCCGCGAAAAGTGAGGGTTACTGTTTAGAGGTCTAGTGTGATTCATTACACCTTACCAATTGGGATGAGCATTACTGCAGATGGGTACTGTGAAGAATTGAACACTATGATGGAGAAGCTCGCAACCAGCTTAGATCAATCGCTCGTCTCCGCTGCTCCTGCACGACTACGCGCCACCCCAAACTGCACAACAGATGGTTTCCAAGCTACAAGAGCTGGGGTTGGAAGCTCTCCGTCATCAGTCGTACTCACCAGACCTTGCGCCTACAGACTTTTACATTTTAACAGAATTTGGATAACTTTATGCGGGAAGAAAATGCAATACCCGAGACGCAGTGCTAAATGCCTTAGCAGGGTTTGTCGCCTACCGTCCATATGGTTTTCTTCAAGAAAGTAGTAGTACCAATAAATTATCCCAAGAACAAACTTAACATCGTAGTTGAAAAACATGTTCTCCCATACGTTACAACTGCAAACGTAAGTTTGTACGCACAATATTGAAAGATTTATCATGTTATTTAAATACCATAAACTTCTTATTTATTTTTTTTATTTATTTATTTATTTATGTACACACAGAAATATTATTACATAATTAAATAGGAAAGCAGAGTACAAAGGCACAGCTTATTTCTACAAGAAATCTCTTCCAGCAGACCTGCGAGAGGAGAGTTTGAAGAAAAGATGTAGGCACGGTGTGTAGAGGTAATACAATACATATAAATATAGACACAATATATATATAATCATATACCTACATACTATATATATTATATATATACCTACATACTAATATATACATTAATATAATATATATGAATACATACATAGCTAATTAAGTGGATACAGAGAGATAGTGCTCTTTAACACGTTTTTTAAAAATACAAATGTTTTTACATTCACGTATATCAGGCGGTAGCGAATTCCATAACCTAACTGCATGCACAGATAGGGAATAGGAGTAGAAATCGGTTTTGTGGGATGGGAATTTGAGAAGGGTTTTTAGATGTGATCTGCAGGGTGCATACGGCGGACGGGTGTAAGAAAAGCGTTCCCGCAGGTAGGATGGAGATGTGGGGTTATGTAGGATATTAAAAAGGAGACACAATATCCGAGTATTCCTGCGAAGACGAATTGGGAGCCACTTGAGAATCTTGCGAAAATTAGAGACATGGTCGTATTTTTTAAGGTTGAAAATGAAACGAATACATAAATTTTGCAGTCTCTCAAGTTTGTTTAGTAGCTCCTCTGTGGCATCCAAATAACAGGCGTCAGCGTAGTCTATGATGGGTAGAATGAGAGTTTGAGCGAGAGAGATTTTGGTTTTCAAGGGCAAAAAGTTCTGGAGACATTTCAGTGAGTGAAAGGTGAAATGCACCTTCCTACTAACGTCAGCAACATGAGCACTCCACGACAAGTTACTGTCTATAATAACTCCTAGGTTTTTAGTGGTTTCCGCGTAAGCAATTTGAACACCATCGAGACTGAGTGGTGTTAAAGATGCAACAACAACTCTACTCCGCATGTTTCTGCTGCCGATGATCATGGCCTGAGATTTACTAGGATTGATGTGTAGGCCAAAAGACCTAGCCCATATAGCGATACAATCCAGATCACGATTCATGGCAGCAATAGCGAGTTCCACTTCAGACCCAACAAATGATCGGTACAGCTGCAGGTCGTCTGCGTAGAGATGGAAGTTAGAAGATATAACCCTGGTGACAGAATTTATGAAAATAGAAAAAAGAAGAGGGGAGAGGACGCCACCCTGAGGCACACCCACACTGAGATCACGCCGATCTGAGAAGGTCTCATCAAGGCGGACACACTGCGAGCGTCCCCGAAGATAGGATTCGAACCAAGTTATGGTAGAAGGAGAAATATTTATGGAGTTGCGGCACCCGAGAAGGATATCAAAGTCAACCGAGTTAAAAGCGCTGCTAAAGTCAAGCAACACGAGTATAGTGAGATATTTATTTTCCATAGCCCAGCGAATGTCATCAGTGACTTTCAAAAGTGCTGTTACTGTGCTATGGCCGGGACGAAAACCTGATTGGAAGGGACTCAAAAGATTATTTTTCAATAAAAAAGTAGACAGTTGCCGATGAACGATATGTTCAAGAACTTTTGAAATATAGGGAAGGATAGAAATAGGTCGAAAGTGAGACAGTGATGCAGGATTGGAGACTTTAGGTAGAGGAATGACGTGTGCCATCTTCCAAGACTCAGGAAAGGTACAGGAGTATAAGGAGTAATTGTAAATATGGGTCATAATGGGAAGCAGTATGGATAGAATGGGAGTGATCATCCTTGAACACAATTTGTCATCACCCACAGCTGACGAATTAATGGCTAGGATAGATTTTTTAACATCATCCTCTGTAACAGCACTGAATGTAAAGGGAGAAAACTGTGGCATTGGCAAACTCGAGAGATATGTTAACGTGGAAGTTTTGACGCTGGGGTCTAAGGAGACTGGGGGAGAAGAGAAATGTTTGTTTAGAGCACACAGGTCAATATCCTCGGAAGCGATCAGAGGAGATTTGCCAATACCAACAGTTCGAAGAAATTTCCAAACTTCAGAAGAACTACGGTTATCTAGAGAACTGTGAAAATAGCGTCTCTTAGCATCTCGACACATACGACCACAGCGATTACGAAGGGTTTTATATAGATTCAAGTTACGCTCCGTGGGACTTCGTTTATACCTTTTTTTGGCTTTATCCCTTTGTACCATAAGCTCTTTTATCTTAGGAGTGAGCCAGGGAGCAGGATTATTTTTAAGCTTGACGCGTCGGGTCGGAGCGTGGCGATCGATTAACCTAATAACAATATCTTTGAAATTAGTCACCATATCATCGATGCTAGTGCTTTCGAGTACACAACTCCAATTGATAACACCAGCATCACATAGCAATGCCTCCAGGTCCATGCCCTTGTAATTCCGAAGGAAGAGATACTGCGACTTACGTTTAGGAGGACGAACACTGTAGGACAGATAAATTAAGTCGTGGTAGGAAAAAGGAGCAGTAAGTTGCCCATGAGAGGTCACTTTACTGGGAGACGAGACTATAATAAGGTCTAGAAGAGAAGGTGTGCAGTTAGGGAAATGGTGAGTGGCAGAAAGAGGTAAAGTGTCGAGATTAAAAGCAGATAATATAGATAAAAGTTTATGAGCGCGAGAGTCATTTTTCAATAGACATGTATTGAAATCACCCATCAAGACTACGTGATTATATAAGGGACAGAAATCATTTAAAAGTGTATCGAGAGAGTCGAAGTAGTTGATATTAAGATTAGGACTGTAAAATACGCCTAGAAGCATTTTGGAGTGATGAATTGTTATCTCAAGGAAAAGATGTTCTGCCGATTCTGAATAAGGAGATGGTGACGCGCTGATAATCTTGTGAGGAATACCAGCTCTCAAATAGATGGCAACACCTCCACCACCTTTTTCAGTTCTATCGTTACGTATGAGCACGAAACCTGGTAGTGCATACTGGGTAGAAAGAAGAGATGGTTTAAGAAACGATTCAGAAATCAATAGCGCATCAAGACAAGCACTGCTAATGGAAGCCAGAAGGTCGGTGTAGTGACCAGGAATACTCTGGGCATTGATGTGAGCAATATTCAGGTTAAGTGGGAAATCTGAAAAAAGAGAGGAGATCTGGTCATGCAAAGTTAAAGAAGCAGAAGATTCGGTATCCGCACTGACAAAACTGTTTACTGAGGAAGAGCACGAGAAGAAACTGTCATCAAAATCAATAAATTCATCCATACAATACAATATAAATAATAAAAATATATAGATATAAAAGTAATAATAAAATACAATAACTGATAGATAAAAAAAAAAAAAAAAAAAAAAATTACAACTAGCTGCTGAACTATTAAGCTCACCAACTCGCTGATGATAGTAGAAGGTATTATAGGTTTTCTTGTAATCTATAAGGTTAAACCTGTAATATAGGTAGGTATGCATTTTTAGGCTTGTTGTTTCCGAGACAACGGAGTGGGCGATGGTCTATTTTCTCGAATAACTTTAAAACTATTAATTTCAAAACTATAAATTTAAGACGCTCACAATAAGCCCTTCCATTTCATATGTTACACGGTACAGGTTGCAAAACTTTATTCTTTAATGTTCTATATTGCTGGAGCCATATTGTATATGCGTTTCATGAATGTTGGGTCGGAATTGACTCGTTCTGGCATGTCCTCAGCGACTCTCATGCAACGGAGTTTTTTTAAGTAAATTCAGGTCTTTTGGGACTAGCCGAGCGGTAACATGTTTCATACCCAAATGATTAGTTAAAATGGTACGGATCGACTCGTGAGATACAGAAAGTTCGGCCGTTATCTCTCCCAAAGTTGAATGAGGATTTTCAGTCACTATTTCCTTCACTTTCACGATGTTAACTTCAGTTGCAGACGTTGATGGCCTACCAGAGCGAGGCAAATCTTCCAACACATCTCGACCGCTTTTGAACGCTTTGTTACCACTCATAAGCACGTGTTTTTGATAAAGTCTCCTCACCGTAAGCCTTCTGTAACATTTTCAGTGACTCCGAACACGAAATTCCATTGGCGATACAAAATTTAAGACAATCTCTTTGTTCGGTGTTTTTGTCCATAATGAAATTGCGCTATACACACTAGATATGATATAACTAAAAACAGCACTGTATTTCATATAAATAACAGATGCAACTCAAACTCCGCGCCAAAATGGTAAATAGTTGTGCCAATCTAACAACAACAATAAAAACAAAAATTTGAATTTGGAACCTTAAACAAATCATCCATTCCCGATACTTTTTTGACTGAATGTATATATATATCAGATATGGGTCCAACATGCAGAAACCATCTTCTTCTTCTTCTCTTAGATTAATGCAGAAACCATTTAGAGAGTTTTAATCTTCAATGTAATGGGACACTGAGTATTACTCATATTTATCCTTTAAACCTCCCAGCTTTTTTAATTTTGTTAAACAAATGCGTCTACTGAGCTTGTAGGTATGACTTAGATTAGCAAGTCAGACAGTTTGGTTATGTTTATCTCGTGGTAAATTCGTAGGAACAGTCCATGGTTAAGAATAGTTTTCAGTGAATGGTAATAGGTTCGTCCTTAATTACATGGAGTAAATATAGGAGTATTAATAAACTGATCAACGCAATATGGGTCATTATATCGGCCATACAACGTCCACTACTGAACAAAGGCCTCCCCTATAGATTTCCACAACTTTGTCATCATATTGGGGGGAATATTCCAGTACTCACCACGCTTGGCAGGCGGGTTGGTGAGCGCAGAATGGCTACTGTTCCACAGAAAGGACGCTGCTGCCCATCCCTCTCGTTTAGAGTCCCTTAGTCGCCTTTTACGACCCCACGGAAGGAGATGGAGTGGTGCTATATTCTAAATTGGGACATCACACGGACATCGCAATATGGGTGCCCATCAGTATATTGTAATCACATTTATTTAAAATATTGTTACTTATCAGAATTATCATTATCTAAAATACATCGCACATAGCAGCAACATCTGAATGGAAATTGACCAAAATTGGTACACAAAGTTATGCTCTTGTCAATCAATAGGCTATGGATAAGTTATGAATATACCCGTAGAGCGAAACGCACCATCGACAGTTCTATAATGGTTTTTACCTTTAATGTCTTTTTAAAGTGTGATGCAAAAACTAGTATTAAAATATTTATTTATTAGATACACCTATTTATTATATTAATTAATTGAATGATACAAATATGTTATAATTATATATATACATACAGTCCGTGTCCGGATTAAGAATATAGCACCACTCCATCTCCTCCCGTGGATGTCGTAAAAGCCGACTAAGGGAATCTAAACCAGAGGGATGGGCAGCAGCGTCCCTTCTGTGAAACGGTAGCCATACTGCGCTCACCAACCCGCCCGCCAAGCGTGGTGAGTATTGGCAAATTCCCCCCAAAATGATGAAACAGTTGTGGAAATCTATGGGGGAGGCCTTTGTTCAGCAGTGGACGTATAAATGGCCGAAATGATGATATATATACATTTTTTCTTCTCTATTATCAAACTTGATATTCGCGACATCGTCACACGGGCCTATCAGAATATCAGCGCTGGAGCATTTTGTTTGCTGACATGTGAATTGGTAACAGATGGATATAACTCAGATGGAAATATGAAAACTTTGATCCCGGCTGCTGCTGGTGCCGTTATTTGCATCGTCGTCACCTGCATATCAATAATTGTCTTCAAATGGATGAAACGCAGCCGTTCACAGGTACAAAAATATAATATTTGGTTTGGTTGGTTTGGTCCATACACACGCCCAGATAGATAAGATGAGCTTGACTGTAATACAAGAGTGGGAAACCGGAATAAGTGCTTGGTAGTATGTTTGTGTGGAAAATAAGTTGTCCAACAAATTTTTTTTAAACTTGCGTGGCGCAAGGGGATTTCTTTGGTTTCGCCTGTGTCGTGGGTGCGTTTACAGACATGAATTATATGCAGATCATACAAATATTTGTTCCGTGCGGGAATCGAACCCACGACCCGGAGCGCAGCAGCCGACTGCATCAGCCACTGCACGAACCGTGCCGTCAATTTGTGTCGCATCACATCAACTCCCATCACTTTTACCTTGTTACTCGGTAGTTAATGTGCCAGTGCTAAGCTTTAATATAAACTCCTTCTAAAAATATAAAGTTGTTAGTGATATGTCAATGTGTCAATGTGATAAGAAAGAAAGAAAGAAAAATGTTTTTATTAGCACAAACAGTACACACAACAAAAAACTTACAACCACTAAACATAACAACTATAAACTAAATACATCAGCTATGTACATATTGTGCAGTAGTAAAATTATAATGCCAAAGGGCTTACAGCTCAGCATAATGTTAGGCGGCAGTAAACTGAGCACCTAACGGTGTTTTTCAGCTGTAACCCAATTAATTGTGTCATACGCTCGAAACTAAATAAATCAATATAAATGCACATAATTTATTTTTGTTCTGTAATGTTTACACACAATTTGCGTATATGAGTAATAAAAAAAAACAAAACGTTTCATTTGGTAATTTAGAAGAACTTACAATATTGATCTACTAATCCACTTAAGATACCTATCCACCCCAATAAGAAAATCCGACAAATAGTTTTTATAAAATTATTATAATTTATTGATACTTACCAGTGCCTATTACTGTAAAACATTAATGCGATCACAGAAGACACCCACATCCTCCAAAAATCAATAATAAAAATTGGTGTTGCATTTTAATAAGAAGAAACTATAATAAATAGGTTACCTATATTACAATTATAAATTCAAGTTAATCAGAGAACATAATTTAATTCCTAATTAATTAAGATATACACGGCATAATATGCCTTTCTTATAAAAAGAGCGATGCCGAACATAGATAATCACACACAATACATAAAAATATGTACCAAAAGTTCTACGTACTCATTTTCCACACAAACATACTACCAAACTATCACGTCGGGGTCGCCAGTTTGTCATGTTGTGCTATATTGGCAGAGCATGAAAATCGGAGTCCAGTGGTCTCCTTCTGCAAGAGCTTCATACTCCAGGCTTGCAGAGCGGGATCGGGAAAGGGCCGATCCCGCACGGAGAAAGACGAGACGGCGCCGGGGTAACAACCACCCCGGTGCCCAGGTCCAACACGTCGTTACACGCGGGGGTCGCGGGCACGCAGATTGGGGAGTTCGCGTGCTCACACCAAGCGACCCCCGGGAAGACGGTGGCGCTCACGTGGACACGTGCTGCCGTGTTCATAGCACAGCGCACAGCGAGGCTTGGGGTGATCCTTTATAATCCTCTCGGAGAAGTGCCTCGGGGCGGCGTTTTTACAGCCGCCTGCCCTCCGCTAGGTGACCGCTATACAGTCATCCCCTCCGAGATGTGCCTAAAGGCGTGCTAAACTTACGAGGACCTGGAGCCCCCCTTCGGTGCCGAAGATGACCGCTCCAGTAGTTTTAGCCGGTAGTAGTATCCCTTCGCCCTTCCCCGGGGCTAAGGAAATTCCATATAGAATTTCCACTGGACAAACAATAAAAAAAAAGGTATACTCCGGTGAGTAATATATGAAAGTCAACGACCACATTTTTTCTTCATTCAGGAAGGACCTCATGAACGCAACTACTTGAATCTACAAAGCCAAAGTGAATATACAAATCAATCTCAATTGGAATCTAATTACACAGTACCTGTAGATCGAAGAGAAGAAGATGCGAGTTACTCTGTGTCCTACAGACCCGAAGGCGCTCTCTACTCAATTCCGATACCAAAGTGTGAGAGAAAAAAAAGAAAAAATAAAATTGAACCGACATACGCGAGCCTAGACATAAAAATAAATAAAAAGGGTCAACGAGAAAATACCTGTAAAGATTTGGAAGACCCCAGTTATACAGAATGTGTGTATAAAATGGAACAATGTTACGCTAAAGTTCTTCCAAAGAGTGAGCGGAAAACAAAAGACAACAATCCATATGCAAATGTTACAAATGAACCCCCTTATGTTAACAGAGGCAACATATGTCCAGAACCTACGTATTGTGAACCTAATGGTGAATCAATAAGTCAAAAAAATCCATATGCTAATGTATTAAATAATACCCGTTATGTAAATAGTCCTGACCAAGAATATGTGGAACCTACTTATTGCGAACCTAATAAACAAAATCAATAAATACATAATTGTATACTTCACTGGCGTGACCTCTGAAATGTGTTTTTGAATTTGTTTACGATAGTCGATAACAGTATTTCATGTATACATCCTGCAAAAATAAAAATAAATATTTCAAGAGGACATTCAGTAATCATAAGGATCAGGTTTATTATAAAACAAGATGGAATTTCTTATTTTTTGTATTAATGAAAAAATAATATGTTGTCTAAAATAGAAAATGTTATTTTGGCAATTTCACTACGAAAATGCATACGCAATTTTATTTTTATTTGCTTAAAGTAACTTTATTCATAAATAATTAATTAATACCAAAATAAAATGGACATCAGTGCTTGTTTTTTAATAAACGGGATCCCTATAAACTACTGATTACTCTCCTTAAAATAAAGTTCACAATTTTTTATGACCTTGTAAATGCACTTCTCCGAGTTTCCTCTCGGTGTGCAATGAAGTATACTCTAGTCTACTGTCCTTTAAGCAACGCGTCTGACATTATTAGAAGAAAAAACAATTAGGTACCTTTTCTTATTAAAATTTTATTATCTTCAGTTTACTATTATTGAAATGTTAACAGGATTTGGTCGGTAGCAATAACGGCCAACATATGGCTGAAATTAATAATCAGTGTAATCCAAAATCTTTACATTTAAGATCAAGGAGTTGACTGTTTTTAACACGCTTTTATTAGCTTCACCTGTATGTATGTATGTATGTTTGTTTGTTTGTAACCGACTCCTTTGAGCTCGATTTTGCCCTACTTTGAACGATCAGATTTGATTCAAACTTTGCACACCTGTCAAAGGTCGATGACAATGCAATAATCCGATCAAAATATCCGATTATCCTAATTAGATTCGCCAGGATTAATTAATTTCTTTCCGCATCCTTTGCATGCGAGTAAGAGAGACAGAGCTAGTGCGCGAACTACGCATGCGTGCAGTTCCAGACTTGCTCTTTCGGGCACTCAGTTCAGCACAACCTAGCGTGTTTTTTTAGTTTTTTTAAACTATTATTATTTTGTGTTAAATGTGATCCTAACACAAAAACGGATTACTTTCAAAATCTAAATTTTATTTTTTTTGGGTTAGACTGATTACTAATTCCAGCCTTTAGGGAAATATTTTATCTATCTTATATAGTTTTCATTCAATAGATATTGCGTTAAAAATTATAAACATTTAAATTTCATTGATAGTAAGTAGTAAATCACTAGGGTATAAAATCCGATGGAGTTATAGAGTTATAGTATTTGCTTGCCATTCTGTTTAGATATAGAAATAGATAGTATTTTGTTTAAATGTATTTCAGCAAAGTATTTATTTCGTTGATTGATCATGACGTAGTTTAATAATATCATCTTTAAATATCGTAGTTTAATCATTGGGTTCAGAAGTTAGACGATCACTAATAGACGTTAGAGATCGTGTAAGTTTTGAGCGATTTAACTGATGGAGGTTATAATTCACACAAATTTTTTGTCAACCCTGTTGTTTTTACTTATGGTAGGATCCGATAGGTGGCGTTGAATCGAGTTATTAGAAAATTATATATTTATGGACCAAAATATATGACTCAAATAAATCTCAAAATCTGGACCTGTTTAGGTGGCGGTGGTCGAGTTACTAATAAATTTTAATTTTATTTGCCAGCTCGTTTATTTTCATCAACAGTGTCGGAAAATGTTGTCGTTTAATTATGTCATTTAATCATTTATTTTATGTGTATACCTTGTAATACATACATACCAATATTTAAATTTTATAATATATTTTTTAATATAAATCGATAACTTATAAATCTGTAATATCAAAATATTGTATAATATTAGAAATGCCAAAAAACATTGCTGTTAAGTATATAAAATTTTGTCAGCTGCATTATCGATCTAACTTTGCTTTAATCAATGATAAAACATTACAAAGAAAAAGTTGTAAATTAAAATATTAATTATTCTACTCTGAAATGCATTTTTATTTCTTCTGATGTGATAATCTTAACCTGTCCTGTTATCTTTAGTGAGCTATATCATATTTCTTATAATCTTTCGTTTTCATCGAAGAAAAGATAGAATCTTACTCGCTTACTTATTGAACTTGTTAATTTATTTTGGGTACTAATAAATACTTGTATTGGTGTGTGTAAGTGTGGTGTCCGGTTTAAGAATATAGCACCACTCCATCTCCACCCGTGGATGTCGTAAAAGGCGACTAAGGGAATCAAAACCAAAGGGATGGGCAGCAGCGTCCCTTCTGTGAAACGGTAGCCATACTGCGCTCACCAACCCGCCTGCCAAGCGTGGTGAGTATTGGAAAATACCCCCCAAAATGATGACACAGTTGTGAAAATCTATGGGGGAGGCCTTTGTTCAGTAGTGGAAAGTATAAATGGCCGATATGCTGATGATATATGATGATAAATACTTGTGTAACAAACAGACATAATCCTTCCACTTAAATTTCTAGTTTAAAATTAATATAAAGAAATTACAGCGTGTGCAACTCAGTACACGTGACCGAAGTAAAACTTGTCCGCGCGTGCGCCTACATAACGTTACACACGAAATGTTGCTCTCTAGTTTGACCTTGAAATTTGACTCTCATCGCACACAAAGAAGTTGTACTTCAGAACACCGAAGTATATTAAATGATAAACCTCGCAACTTTAAATAGGATTTGGGAGCGTTACCTCCGTTAAGATAACGTAATCATCATCATATCATCCGAAGGACGTCCACTGCTGAAAAAAGATCCCCTCTCAACTCCCACATAGATACCCATAATTGTGTCATCATTTTGGGGAGTACTCACCACGCTTGGCAGGCGGGTTGGTGAGCGCAGTATGGCTATTATTCTTCGACCAAAAATAGTACTAGATAAAGGATCAGGAACAAAAACACGTCACTCAAGTGGCCACGACTGCACTTATACATTTATATTTCTTACTACTAAATGTATAAATAGTATCAACAATTTCAGTTGATTATAAACCGAAATTCTCAAACACAAAGTTTATTAACGTTTGCAATGTATTTGTATTTAAGATCTTTTCTCATCGGAGAACAGGCTATAAAAATGCCGATTTAAAATTGAAAGTTTTTTAACTAAGAAATAAATATGTAGACATATGGTGCTGAATGTATTTTAAAACTAGAAGCTGTTCCTGGTATTATCACACGTTTTACATTTCAATGCTTAATAAAATAAAATGTAATATCAAATTAATAGCGTTTCTTCCCTAAATCAAAGAACATGATAACGTACTATAAACTTAGATGATAATTATATTTAAAAACTAAGGGGTCACCCAGTTCTGGGTGAAGGCCTCCTCCATATGTTGCCATCTTTCTTCATCATCTGTCTTGGGTCCTGGTTCAATCTTTCCCAGCCCCTGCTATGATATCATCTCGCCATCGTTGTAGTGGTCTGCCACGGAGTCACTTTCCGTCTCCTGTATACCAATTACCAATGTAGGACACGTTCGCTCCACCTGTTCTCTGTAGTACTCGCGATGTGTCCTGCCCATTTTCATTTAAATTTTTAAATGCTATTGAGATCATCGAGCATTGTGGTGAGCTCTTGCAGCGATTCTGCTATGACTACGATGTCGTCGGCAAATCGAAGGTGAGTGGTATACTCGCCATCGATGTTACTGCCGAATCCTTTACACTCCAGTAGCTTGAAGGCATCCTCCATTGCAGCGGGGAACCGATTTGGGGAAATGACGTTCCCCTATCTCATACCTCTGTGCAATGCAATTGCAAAATGCGCTAGCAGCGCGCTCTGTACATTAACTCGGACCGATATGGTGGTGTTTCTGTTTAAGCACTTTAACACTTCGATGAACCGATAGTCAATATGGCACCGCTGCAGAAATTGCCGCGCGCCAATGTAACCCGACACTATACCAAGGGTATCCCGGAAGTAGCCTGTACGAGATTAGGATGGCCTTGAAACAGCTGAAAAATAACAAGGCGCCGGGTGGGGACGGAATTACGACAGAGCTTCTGAAAGCGGGTGGCACACCGGTCCTTCAGAAGCTATTCAATTCCGTCTTACTCCAGGGCACAACGCCGGAAGCGTGGAAAAGAGGTGAGGTCGTGCTCTTCTTCAAAAAGGGTGATAACACCCTATTGAACAATAATTGACCCATCTCGCTTCTGAGCCATGTTTATAAGCGGTTTTCAAGGGTCATCACGAATCGTCTCGAGCGCAGGTTTGATGACTTCCAGTCTCCTGAACAAGTCGGTTCCCGTAAAGGTTTCAGTACCATAGACCACATCCATACGCTGCGGAAGGTTATACAGAAGACCGAGGAGTATAATCTGACACTATGCTTAGCTTGGACTATGAGAAAGCCATCGATTCGATCGAAACCTGGGCAGTGCTGCAGTCTCTGCAGCGGTGCCACTACGACTATCGGTACATAGAAGTGTTGAAGTGCTTATACAAAAACGCCACATGAAGAGAACACGGGGCTAATTCCAATGCGAAGAGATGTGAGACAGGGAGACGACATTACCCCGGAACTGTTCACCGCTGCAATTGTGGATGAAGAAATGATTCAAGTTACTAAAGTGGAAAGGATGTGGCATTAACATCAACGGCGAGTATATCACTCACCTTCGATTTGCCGATGACATCGTAGTCATGGTAGAATCGCTGCAAGAGCTCAGCACAATACTTGACTCAACAGAGTTTCCCAAGAGGTGGGCCTTAAAATGAATACGGGACAGATGAAAGTCATGACGAATGTCCATGTCGTGCCTTTCCCTATATCCGTTGGGAGCTTTGTTCTCAAAGTTGTTGACGAGTATGTCTACATGGGACAAACTGTTTAGTTAGGTAGGTCCAACTTCGAGAAAGCGGTCAGTCGTCAAATCCGACTCGGCTGGGCAGCGTTTGGGAAACTTCGCAACGTCTTTTCGTCAACAATACCGCAATGCCTCAAGATGAAAGTCTTTAACCAGTGTGTGTTACCAGTGATGACATATGGAACAAAGACGTGGTCACTCATAATGGGCCTCATAAGAAAGCTCAAGGGTCACTCACCGAGCTA
This sequence comes from Diloba caeruleocephala, assembly GCA_947459985.1. Taxonomy (NCBI): domain Eukaryota; kingdom Metazoa; phylum Arthropoda; class Insecta; order Lepidoptera; family Noctuidae; genus Diloba; species Diloba caeruleocephala. The sequence continues at coordinate 7,326,214 of OX381632.1, forward strand.
TGGAGAGAGCTATGCTTGGTGTTTCTCTAAGAGATTGAATCAGAAATGAGACCCTTAGAAGAACTAAAGTTGCCGACATAGCTGAAAGGATTATTAAACTGAAGTGGCAATGGGCGGGGCACCTTTCTCGTAGATTTGATGGCTGTTGAGGTAAAAAGGTTCTCGAGTGGAGACCGCGCACCAGAAAACACAGCGTGGGACGACCTCCAACGAGGTGGAAAGACGACCTGATGAAGGTCGCTGGTAGTCGTAGCATGAGAGCGGCATGTAACCGCTCGTTGTGGAAATGTATGGGGGGCCTTTGTTCAGCAGTGGACGTCCTTTGACTGATATGATGAAGTTCTGCCACAATTTAGCCCATGGGCAGTATTGCTAAATTCCGTTGTTTTCAGTTGGTCAGATTTTAATAACGTCAGACTTTCAAACGGTTAAAATTGGAAATCGTCACCATTTCAAATGGACAGTCCCTAACATCTTTGTTCATCGTGTCCTTTGCAACCCTAATATTATATAAACAAAACATCGTTTTCAGTTGTAATAACATTTCCAATCCCATGACGATTCCAATGATGGTCTCTAAACGGATATCCATTTGAGTTTCGTTAACAGTTGTCCCCATTTAAGTAGTGTTTACTACTTTGGTGATTGGAATACCAGGATAATTATTAAATTTTCCTGCAACATGACCAATATGCTGATATAACTAGGGATACACTAAAACACGCATTTGATAGGACAATCTGTTTCAAACCACTTTTACTAGAATAGATGACGAGCGCAGTGTGATAACACCCAGGACTAGTTTGTAGTATTACAATTGTTATGGGCAGGCGTGATGCGAATGACTGGTTCATATTGTAACCATGTAGCGTAAAAAATTTGCTTCACGCTTGCAACTATAATGCCTACATCTAATTGTCGTGAAAATGAAACTTTGCAGACTTATAAAAAGCCCATGCCTGAAAAGGCATCGAAGCAAGCTAATGAGGAAGGTTTTCTGTTGGTGCAAAGGAGGAAGCGCCGTCAGCGAACCAATAAGAACCGCTGCGGCACGGCTCCTGCGGAGTCCAAAACAACGATACGTGCCGCGAAGCCGAACACTCCAATGTATTTTTCTCACCTACACTGGTGTAGTGTAAGGCGGAGGACATCGTGGAGTACGTGCGTCAAAGGACCAAGTACACGCCGAGAGTGCAGCTGCTGGAGTCGCACCGCAATGTCAGCTTTAAGGCGTTTGTGGTGCGAGTACTGTGTGTTATGTGCATCTCGTCATAGAAGAGGACTTTTGACTGCAAGGGGTGGTGTTCCGTCGCTTCTGCGGACAAGTGCTACTAGAACGCACAGTGACGTAGTGCGAGTGAAGTTTTTACTAACATTAACTTTCTTTATACTAACATAATCTGTATTATTACAATATATATGGGCTGGTGGTATTCTGAGCCGGCACCACACGGTTTAGCCGAAAAAGAAAATAGAAGAATTATAGAAGAAAATTTATTATTATTATATTATTACATGCCGCCATCATCCAATGACACCCAGCGACCTTGACCAGGTCTTCTGTCCACCTCGTTGGAGGTCGTCCCACGCTACGCTTTCCGGTGCATGGTCTCCACTCGAGAACCTTTTTACCCCAACGGCCATCGGTTCTGCGAGCAATGTGCCGCGCCCATTGCCACTTCAGCTTACTAATCCTTTCAGTTATGTCGGCAACTTATGCAACCGCAATGCCTCAAGACGAAAGACTTTAACCAGTGTGTCTGACCCACCGGTAAACACGTCTCTGTCCCATATGTTATCACTATAACATATAGGACAGAGACGTGGTCACTCAAGATGGGTCTCATAATGGTGTCGTAAGGTATCAGGAACCGGAATATCTGTGCAGCAAGCTCAACTGGGTGTCTAGCGGACGCGAATGCGGGAACAGGCAGTGTTCACCACAGCTGTCCATTCCACCACACAAAACAGCCGCATTTAGAAGTAGTTTCCGTTATGCAGCATCAAAGATATGGAACAACCTGCCACCGCCTATAAGATGTCTTGATACAATTCATATCTTCAGAAAACACCTACGGCGGTACCGGACTGAGGCACAACGGAAACTGGATATGATAAATATCAACACATCATTTATTTAGTGCACGTTACATAACTTTGTGTAAGGCTGGTGTACGTGAACGTGGGGCACAGTGAACGTGAATGCACTTGTGGCCACTGGCATGTATCCTTGTTGCGTGTGCTGGTGGAATACGTTTACTGTGGATATAACTAACTAACTTATTAACGGTCACATGCGAAACAAGAGGCGAAAGTGTCACAATTGGTTTTTATAATTACTACACTACTTTTGAATTTATTTGTCTATACACAAACTATTTTTATTATACTATTACTGATATAAATGCACACTTACCTACTATTTATATATACCTATTATTATTAATCCGTTTTGTTATTTTTATTATGTTTATCCCAGATGTAAATAAATCGTACGTATATAAATAAATGCACTGGTTCACATCCGTGAATCACAAATGGTTTGGTTGAAAACCAGCGTCAGGCAGGTGTCTGACATATGCTGAACCAAATCCGTTTTGGCGAACCCTGAGGCACATACCAATTGTTTTTGTGTTTTGATTTGTAACTGTGTAATTAATTGTATGTGTGTCTCATTTTCGACCAAATAAATAATTTCTTTCTTTCTTTCTTTCTATAAGAAAGAAATGATAAAGACAAGAAAATATTCCAAGAATGCTCAATATAAAACCAAAAACTGAATAAATTTATTGCATTTTTTTTTATGAAATTAGTATTTAATCAGCTTATGAGGCTTTTTGTTTTCTTAAAATTTCGACACCCCGACCCGCTCACACCGTTGCTACTCCCTGTTGCCTATAGTGGTGGCCATTTAGGGGGCCCACCTTGTGAGTGGAAAGTCACCGTCTGCCACAAAATTTCACTATAAATGTTGAAAGGCAGACGCAGTGTTTTCAGTTTTTATAAGTATTTAAACCATTTAGCACCATTGCAATAAACCTTATAATTGTAGTTTCCATCTCATAGAATAGTTTCACACCTCCGGGGACAATCCAAAACTGCATTTTTATGGTGCAGCCAGGGAGAGGCCCCGGTTAGTGTCCCATTATATGTTAGATTAAAGCTCTCTAAAGGGCCTCTGCCTGTTGGACCCACGCCATGCCTGCGGCAATATCGCCGCAATTGAATGGGACATGATAATGAAGTTCAGGTCTTCACTAGTACATAATACTTAATAGCTCAATGTTGCCGATGTAGGTCGCACAGTTACAAAACTGTATTGGTACTGGCTGGTCACATCAGCCCTTATGCCGAAGGAGCTATGGACGCAAACTATCAAGCATTGAATCCTTAACAGCAGCAAACGATGTCGCGGTAGGCCTGACGGAAACGGAATGACTGATTTCTAAATGATAAAAACTAGAAGCAGACAGAGATAAGTAATAAGGGAAGTGAGGCATTGGCGCTGTAGTGGGTTACCGTAGACTTGAAATAAATAGTTATAAGTAAATTTACCGAGAAACATGTTAATTATGCGTTGGATCAAAATAATTGTAACGTCATTAAATAAACAACCAAATTGCAGCACGTAGTAATGGGGGATTTAATGAAGTACGTATCGATACAGATTATTCTAAATTGTACAGCTATCGATTCTGGTATATGTACCAGTATCGATACTTCAATGATGACGAATCGACTCCACACCTAGTATTACTACACATTAATTTGGTCAATTATCCGTATTAATGCAAAAATTGTGGTGATTGTATTCTAGAAATAGATTTGCCGTTTGTGTCAATCATAGTTATTATTTATTTATTAGTCATAATTCATAACAATGTTCGGTTTTCTAATATGTTTCGCTGTTTTAATATTTAAATCTGAATCAGAAATCTTTCACTCTGGTAAGATTGATAAAATAAGTTTTAGTAATTATATCCATTACTACCATTATCCCTAAAATATCATTTATTAGTGATTAATACTTGAGGACAGTCTTGAGCTGTTGGCACCTGCGGGCTGTTACGTAACTGTGCTAGTGACCAAGTCCAGGTACATGTGACAAACCTAGTGTTAAACATAGTGACATGTCCAGGGATCCTTTATTCAAATTCAAAAGCTTTTTATTCGTGTAAACCGTTTACAGGCACTTATAAGTAGTGTAGTATTTAAGTAGTTAAACGGTTCCAAGTTCTACGCCCTGTGAAGAAGATACGGCAAGAAACTCTTGGAAAAACCATGTCTTCTGAGGCCGCAAAAGGCTAATTTCGAGCGGGCGTCCTCTCGTAAACAGTTCAAGTTTGCAAGACTTAGGGCGCTATCTATCCCACAGTCTCCGGCCTCAATCGCTGGAGGATATGGCAAACGGTCTGTCCTCTTCAAGGGTGGAGCATACTTCGTCACCGATGGTGCTGCCTTCCGTGGCGCTCAGCGTGGAAGGTGGTGACGTCGAGCTAAAAGTGCTACGGTTTCTGGCCAAAGCACTACCCAGGGCGCGATGGTATTAATGGCCGTGCATGGTTCCTGGCTCTGAATGCTCTTGAGCCCCGAATAGGAGCGCTACTAAGTGTATACCTGCTCGAAGTAAAATTGCCGTCCGTAAACCACGCTTTCGGGCCGTTAGACGAGGTGGGCAAGGTCTTTGCGAGACTAGGTAATTGCAGATCGTCTTGTTCTGCACTTGACCATTGAGACGCCGGATGGTGGATAACCAATTGCGTCTCCACCGTCGACGTGAAAATGCGCGTGAGGGCTCTGACGAAGAAAGCAATATCCTGGGGTGAGGTGGTAGCGACGGTGTCTCTTGACATCACTAACGCATTCAACACTAGCCCTGCCTTGGCATTCAATAGTTGCATTAGAGAAGTGATCGCGTATCATTGGGTGCTGATCTTCCTCCGTTGCAATGCCGGGGTCTAACTGGCAAACGAAGCAATCATTTATCTGGATTGGGACGATTGAGTCAGCAAGAGACGACGTGCGGTGTTCCACAGAGATCAGTCCTCGGGCCGCTTCTGTAGAACATCAGGTACGACTGGGTGCTGCACGGTACATATCTACGCAGTGTCGGAGTAATTTGTAATGCCAATGATATGCTTGTGGTGGCTTAGGGGTGGAGGTATTAGCATGTACAAGTCTTTTGAAAGATCTGGCAGTCGGCTCTAGAGGTATCCCCCAACAAGTCAGAGTACCAATGATACGCTTGTGGTTGCTCGGGGGAGGAGGTATTAGCGTCGGCTACGGCAACGGCTGAGACTGCGCAAGTCGTTGGAGAGACCTGGTAGCTGAGTTTCGCGGTGGCCCTTAACAAGCCGGACGCCCTCTGATTTCACTGGACCAGCATGCGCCACCCATGGGATCCCATTTCTAGATAGCCGGCGCATCGCCGTCGAGTCAACGATGAAGTACCTGGGACACGTCCTCGATAGCTGGTGAAATGTCATTCCGCATTACCGGCGGCTGGCCGCCAAAGTAATGGGTGCTGCAGCTGCACTTGAATGGCTGCTGCCCGATTTGGAAGGTGGCAATGCATCCTACCGGAGAATCCACATGGGGGTTGCAGTATCTATACGCTATACTGTCGCAGCGAGGGATGGCCCTCAGGGTAATAAGGTGACACCATACAGTCCCCTATAAGGTGGAGTGCTTCCTTTCCAGATCGCCACCCTGGGATCTGAAAGCGATAGCTCTCGTGAGATCGCTCGTGGCGGATAGGTTCTAAGGTGTGAACGCCAGAGCCTCGAGCGATAGATCGGCGTGGCGTTCTCACGGAAGGTGAGATGTCAGTTTCTCTCGGAACATGAATGTTTAGGGAAGTATCTGTGTCACATAGGCCAGGAACAGATGCCTGGTTGTCTCCACGGTGCGCGACGGACTTGGGGAATCCATCACCCGATCACACATAGGCTTAAAACGTGTTTCGCGCGTGCCTTTCTGGTGGCTGGTCAGAACGCATAGATGGATGGGGCCCACCAATTGGTGGACTGAGAGCAGGCGAAGGTGTGGTAATTGCGCGAGCGTATCCTGCATTCTCGGCCTCCACAGTGGTACTTCAGACTATCGAAGGAACATCGTAGTAGTTTTAATAAGAATCCCACGCACGCTCCTCTGTCTTATCCAGGCAGCTTCTCCTAACAGCGCGAAATACGTCCATGTGGATGCCTCTCGACAAAAAAAGCTTGAAATATTTTATTATAGTATAAACACTATGTATTATAAGGTGCCGTGCGGTGCTGGCTACGAATAGCACCAACCCATCTCATCCCGTGGGTGTCGTAAAAGGCGACTAAGGGATTAGCCCGAGGATGGGCAGCAGCGTCCTTCGAATACATTAACAACTCAACTGCGATCGCCTACCCGCCTACCAAGCGTGGCGATTATGGCAAAATGCCCCAACGAGCACACAACACACCGATGTCGGTCGTTGTGGTGATCTTTGAGGGAGGCTTATGTCCAGCAGTGGACTTTATGACGGCCGAAATGGTGGTATTATAAGGTCTGTCTGATCCAAAAGGAGTGTGTATGGGTCATACTATATAAAATTGCAGGAATTCCGAATTGTGAAAATCAATTTGAATCTACTCGTTTTCCCCGAGCTGCACAGTGCCGTGCTAGACTTGGTCGGTATGGTTGTGGTAAGTTACTTTAAGCCCGTTCCCTCAGAATTTCTACATTTTATAGTTTCATTTCGGTAAAGTTTCTGACTTTATGCGCTTTTCTATCTTTGTCCAGTCTATTCTTCTGTGGAATGCACTAATACTGGAAATCAGGATGCCATCAGTTGGCATTGTTTTAAAACTAAACTACGGTAACACCTCCATAATCATATGGCAGAAACATCTCACAAAAAATAAAACAAAGATATGAAAAATTTAAAATGTATCTTGCTAAATCTTCAATATTGGGTGTTTCAAAGCCATAATATACACATTTTATTTGAACAGTGAGTTTATTGTTATATCAAGATGTTGTCTGCAGCGAAAGTGCGCATTCGTGGGATACAATATGATAACTGGGTTATAAAGGACAAAATTAACCAGTATCGGGGACAGATAAAATTATATCAAAGTGTTGGAGAGTATTCATCCAGAGATCTTTAACAAGAGGAAACAACTTGATAGAATCAGATACACAAAGAAGAATAAAATGGAAAAATATCGCTTGGCACAGTTTATGAAAGAGTAAAATTGGACTTCTGTGGTGGTGGCCTGGTGACCTGAAATACAGGCTTCAGCCTAGCTTAGGCACCAGTCTCTTATAAAATGTTTTAATAATACTATAACTAGACAATATTTTATTTTGTTGCAACTTTTTCATTATTGTGGTGAGAAATAAATTACTTACTCTCTCACTGTTGATTATATTATATATATTGTCTGTATTCGTATTATGCCCTTTTCTTTTTAACTGCTCACAGTTATACTGTTAGTGCAACTGCCATGTTTTGTTTCTGCAGCACCTTACGGTTAGTTTTGGGCATTAAGTCCGCCTCTGTACAAATTGAGCGTAAAGTAGGTATTAAATAAATCATTCGGACAGGGTTTTGTAGTATATAATGTATAAGACAAGTATGACATGACCTTAGCTGTCAAACAGACTAACTTCATATGGAATCTTCCATTGCGGATATGGGTGCATTTCCGCTGGATGCTAAAATTTAACCCTCAGTACGAGTATAACTTCTACTACAAATCTGTTTCCAGACGAAAATAATCATTATTTTTCTAAATATTCTGTTTTTTCCAGGAAATCCTGACATTACTATACACTTTTCAAAGAATAATAATCCGAAATACATCGTTGTAATGAATGAGCCACTTAGGATTATCCTGAAAAATTTCTATGCAAGAATTGTGCGGTGAGATTATTGAAATTAATATTTTATAGGTGTAATTTATATAATAATTATAAGAAAGAAGCTTAAAGCCCTTGACCCAGCCGCCTAACGAGAGCCTCTTAAGATATTGGTTGAGGCTCTTGGCCATTAGACCGTTGGCCGTAACGTCTATTGGCACAATGATTGCCGAGTCAACATCCCACATGTCGACAATCTCGTGTGCCAAGTAAAGATACTTCTTTGGTTTCGCAAAACAAAATAAGGTAATAATTAAGAAGAAAATCAACAGGTGTACATAAAGGCAAACATTACTGTACGGATCCAAGCATGGACCCCATCCCAGCACATGCTACAACACAAAATGTTGCAACGGTGATTTTTAGATAGGACCATAGAATGAGCCACGGACGCTCATAACATTTTCATCATTATTTAATTAAATTAATGCTATTTAAAATAAAACAAAATTAATGAGTTATCCAAGAGATTCGCTGGACCCATATTTTATATATTGCGCGGGTGGCTCTCTTCTGCAATATAAAATTTTCAATCTACACATCTGTTACTACCCACAGAGTAATACCATAATATGACACATATAAGACAATAAATAAATAAAAATATTGCTTTGGAAATAAGCAAAATATACCAAGCTGGCCATAACTACGTCAGTTAGATGCCTAATTTTTTTGTCTGGAAATGAAACAGAACCACTTGATAAAGCCTTTATATTATTTATTTATTTATTACACGGCCGTGGCCAATTACAATAATTAATTTCTAAGTATGTACAATAACAGCATTGAAATACAACATTGTAGATTACATATTATTATAAAGTGATGCCAAAAAAAATATATATAGACGCGATAATAAAAAAGGTTTGGTGAATATAAAAATACTGAATTACATAATATAATATCGGAACTTTACAGCTACACACACATTCACACATTCTTCTCACAGTACTCCAAACACTCTGATAAAATCACTTTCCATTCATCCGCAAACACATGACAATCAGGTTTTGCGTCTAGAAGAGCATTGAGGGCAGTGAGGGTTCGCGGAATAGGGGATCGAGCACGCGCGACAGTTCGGCATGAGGGAACTGAGAATAGTTTGTGTCTCCTGTTACGGCGGTAATTAATCGGAGTGAAGAGCTGTAACAGTTCCCTGTGGAGATCTGGGGTATCTATTCCTCCACGGAGAACCTTGCACCTTGTGGGCGGTTGGTCATTCGATCGTCTTACTTCTAATGAATTATAGCCTAAGTAGCCCAAGAGGAACTTCGTCGGATACCTGTATGGGTAATACTGATACACGCGCTTATAAAGGAAGCTAAGAAAGGCTTTTTGTACTTTTTCTAGTAACAGAGTGTAAGTACTCTCATGTGGGTGCCAAACACATGAGCTGGCCTCAAGCTTACTGCGAACTAGGGCTCCGAAGATGAGCCTTATGACATGGTTACTCTTGAAATCGCTGTAATTCCTCAGCACAAAGCCTAGCCTTCTGTAGGATTCCTTGGCAACTATCGAAATGTGCTCATGAAATGTTAGCTTTCGGTCGAATGTGACACCAAAATCTTTGATTGTTGTAGATCTTGTAATGTCTTTGGAATTTATCTTGTATTGAAAATCAATTGGTTGCCACATGCGGCCAAAAGTCATGGCATAACATTTGGATATATTGAGTTCCATTCTGTTTGCCACTCCCCACTCGTAAACTGCGTCTATATCACGCTGCAGCTTCACACAGTCACTTACAGACCTTATTTCTGAAATCAACTTAAGATTGTCTGCATATAAAAGACACTTAGCATGTTTAATGATGGCAGGAATGTCATTGATCATCAGAGTGAATAGAAGAGGTCCGAGAATAGACCCCTGACTGACCCCAGAGCGCGTATGGTATGGATGTGATTCGTAAATGCCCAACCTTACATATTGCCGCAGCACATAATTTCGTCAACAGTAAATCATTATCGACTCGGTCAAATGCCTTACGGAAGTCAAAGTAGAGAACATCTGCTTGGCCTCTTCGATCTATCCGAGTCAATATATAATCGACTACTGTGAGTAAATTAGTGTTGACCGATCTTTTTCTTCTAAAACCGTGTTGCTAATTGCACAAATATTGCTCCACCTGTCTATAAATGTGTTTGTGAATTATTTTCTCAAATACTTTTGCTGGTGATGATAATATAGCAATGGATCTGTAGTCCTCAACAGATGATTTGTTGGAGCTTTTGGGAATAGGTATGACTCTGGAAAGCTTCCACCGTGAAGGGTAAACTCCGGTAGTTAGTGCCCAGTTGAAAATATGGCAAAGCGGGCGAATCAGACATTTTAGACCCTGCTTCATGAACCACGGAGGAATATTATCGGGTCCAATGGAGGCGCTGGGTTTAAGATTTCTAATCCCAAATGAGCACCCCATCGTAGTTTATAGTCAATACCTAGAAATACGGTTTCATTTACTTTCTCTGGATCGTTGCCTTCAAAAATTATTTCTAATCCGACTTAAAGTAAGTTTGGCAACGAAAATTCAAAACATTTCATTTTACTAGCTTTTAATAAGAGATTATTTGCAGTAAACTATAAATGGTTTCTGTCTAAAGATTGACTAACTCTCTAAGGATAAACTATCATTAACGTGTATAATTTCATTGACTTTACTGTTTATGTTCGGTCTTTACCTATAAAATTGTCGTTTTGTACGAAATAAAGTACTTATAGTACGTTATATACACAATTAAAACTAAAAATATACATTCTATACTACTATATAACTAAACTTACACAATATACTCGTATATACAAATAAAACTAGAAAAAAAGGACGCATTTAGGCTTCAAAGTACTCCTCCTCATCGCTGTCAACTGGTAATGTTCCCAGAAGACTGGCAGCATTACCACGTTGAATGGCAATGCTAATTCTTTGCCCAAAAATAGACCATCCCTCTGGTCTGGTCTGGGAATATCTTTAAAAAGCAGATGTGCACTCGGACCCCATGACGCAAGCGTTTCGATCCCAAACGGCTCAAACACATAACTTCCAATGAGGTTATTATGTTTGCGCCGTTTGAGAATCTCTGCAGCAGCAGCGGCAGCGCCAGCACAGCCCGCTGAGCTAGAAAGATGGGATAGAAGGGTGTCGACACAACTTGCATCCCACACCAGAGGCCTTCCCAACTTCCATGGCAAAAGTGACATACCATCTGATCTCTTCCCATCAGCACGTGCCAAGCCACTGGGTTCTATAGCTGGCACGCCGGAGGTGTCAAGAGCTTGGCAAATAACGTAATTAACATTTGCGTGTCGAGCTATGCGGCCCGCGCTCCCACTACAAGACAGGCCATGGTGACAGAGGCAGTCGACAGCTTCACCATAATGACACCTATGAGAAGCACCACAAGGAGCACCTAAACGTCGGCATGTAGCGAGCCGAAAAGTAGTGTCATCCAACATAGTGCCTATGTTGGGCGACGGGAGTGCCTGAAGCCAGAGACCCAACTCCTATTCACCCACAGCAAGCAGACGAGCACGCTCAGCATTATTGATTGACGTATTTAAAGCTCCTTCAGCACATTCAGAAGCTAGGAGACCGGCATTTCCCTCCACCCTTCCCCGGGGCGGAGGAAGTACATGATTTATTTCTACCGGATCAATAAAAAAAGGATAATACATGTTTGAGAGCTGGTCCACGAATTCCGTAGTGACCCAATTTACAAACTATTGTTATCGTCACGTATTATTATCAACGCAATCAAACGCCTTGGAAAGATCCCAGAAGATACAAAACGCAACCTGTGAGCATATCTAAGATATGAAAAAGGCTTCAAAGATATGAGTGATTAGTTTCGTTCCCGCGTCCAAATCTACCCCACTTAAAGCCAAACTGCGGGTCATGCAAAATCTCATTTGTATTAAACTGAGCCGACATCTGAACAAGCACAATTTTTCTAAAATTTTCCTCAATGTGGGAAGAATAGAAACAGGTATACAGATGAGGCGTACAGATGCTTACAGCCAGAATTTTTTTAAGATAACTTTACTATGTTTTAACCAAATCAAGGGAGGTTCCACTATCGATACAATGATTGAAGTGTTTTGTAAGAAAATTATCTCTTTCTATCTATATAGGTATACTAAACATTTTGTCTGCCTCTTATCACTGACTTACCATTTATTCATTAAAATAAATCAGTCAATAAAGTTTGCACGTAAAAAGGCCTAAAATGCAAATTAAAGTGTACGTACAAATATTTTACGTAGATTTTTATTTGCTTATGCAATAATTTGTTCAATCCATAATAAAACCTTTAACAAAAAAATACCCACTTCAAAAACCCTACACCGTATAAAAATATAAAAACCACTAAAAAGAAAAAAATTACTTTATTTATGAAGTCGGGCGGGGCCAAGTATAAAATATAACTTGAGTTGGTTTGCATGAACCATGGTTGCCCCATTACTGAATCTGATCTGATCTTGAAATCAGTTTTTTTTTTTTTAAAGTTTTATTTGTTTCTTTTTTGTGTAAATAAATGTTAGAACGTTATCTAATTTGGTATTATTATTGAAAAATAAGAATGACTCAAATCGGTTATCTAATCTCGGAGGAATCGAAACTATTAACACATCATCTAAATCACCGCAGTAAAATTAAACCTATTTATTGAGGCTGGTTAAAAAAGTACGGAATCAAATGTAATGAAATTTATATGGGACCAATTCGAAAGCATTCTGTACCTTTTACAAAAATAATTGCTCATATCGGTTGACGAATCTCTGAGTAATCGGTGTACATCATCATTTCGGCCAAATGAAGTCCACTGGTGGACACAGGCCTCCCCCAAAGATCACCACAACTACCAATATGAGTGTGTTGTGGGCTCATTGGGGGGTTTTGCCATAATCGGCACCAACCGAGGCGTCAATCAGATCCTAGTGATACCTTTATTTGTTATTACCACCAACTTATGCATTTCCATGCTTCAAAATATCATCGTTTCGGCCGAATAATGTGCTGGACTTGGGCCTCCCCTAAAGATCGCCACATTGACTGGTCTGGGTATGTTGTGTGCTCATTAGGGGGTTTTCTTATAATTGCTACGCTTGGCAGGCGGGTTAACGTTCACAGTTGTAAATGTACTCAAAGGACGCTACTGCCCGCCTCTCTGCTAATCCCATAATCGCCTTCTACGACACCCACTGGATGAGATGGCTTAGTGATATTCTTAACGACCACACGACATATAAATGTTTATGCAATACCATCATTTCGGCCGAATGAAGTCCACTGCTGGACACAGGCCTCCCCCAAAGATCACCACAACGACCGATATGGGTGTGTTGTGGGCTCGTTGGGGGGTTTTGCCATAATCGCCACGCTTGGCAGACGGGTTAAATATAAAAATCTTGAATTCTGAATAGAATAAATATGATATGAACATGAGAATATTTTTTTGGGTTTTAATAAATTTAACTAGTCTAGCATCTACTTACCACCGGCTTGCTAAACCAAAGCTATGCTTTGTGCTGTTAATCCTTTTATAACGTTTTACTGTTCTGTTCTCAGGTGTTATGATGATTTATATTTGGAAAGTAGTTCATCGTTTGTATATGAAGATGCTTTAAGTGGAACAAGTGACTCTGTTCACCAGGTTAGTTACTGCACACGCCTTCTGGCTCAGAAACGACTTTTCAATAATTTTGTCATGTTACTTTTAGTATACATACCATTTATCACTGGTGGTAGGTCTCCTATTGCAAAAAGCCGGGTGTAGGTACCACCCCAGTGACAGATACTCGCTGCTAAGCAGTTAGTGTTTAAAGTTTAAACATTACTGTGGTCCGGGTAGAATGGCACAGCGACTTGAAAGTACTCTCTTCAGCAAACCCCGGGTCATGGTTTCGATGACTGGGAGGACCCAAGGGTGCAACTTGCTTACCGGCGTTCGATATGGTCTCCCCCTTAGATCCCTGTCCAATCTTGCGTATGATGCTCTGCAGCGTCATCGTGGCCGATAGGCCCGAAAGGCCTCGACAGTCTCTCTGGCTATAGCAATTAGCTGGCGTCGGCTTCGTTGGTACCAGCGGCGGGATGCCAGGCAGACCACGTGAAATTGTGTGATCTCCTCCGGCCACCAGAACACCACCGTACGTCGAGAGCGCCTAGCCCAGACCGTTGAAGTCCCCCAGGATGAGCACTGAATGGGGAGAGCACTTACAGTGAATACTGCGCGCTATCCCATCCAGGTATTCCTAGAAGCCTCACAAAACTGAGGCGCTATTGTTTTATACACTGCCACGTAGCAGAGAACCACCCAGTACGTGGATACGCAATGGTAACGCGCGAATCAGAGTGGACCATGAAGTATCTGGGGCTCACCCTGGACAGTCGTTGGGGCTTCGAAGAGCACTTCGAGCGCCTCGTCCCTTGGATCGAGAGGGTAGTGTGTGCCTTGAACTAGCTGCTGCCTAATCTCGGGGGACCGAGAGAAGAAGTTCGCCGCCTCTACGGGGGAGTCGTGCGGTCTGTGGCCCTCTACGGGGCGCCTATATGGTCACCTCGACTGTCAGGCGTCCAGCGCTGCAGAGCCAAACGTCACGACGACAAATCCTACTAACGCTTTTAAATAAAATATAAAAAGACATGGTACATCGAAATATATTAAACAGATGCTAAAGTTTCGTGTGGTTTTCGACAAGGTGTGCACTATCCCCTGGGCGTCGTCAACAGCGACTAAGAGTTCATATCAAGAAGATATGTAACAACATCCTGACAGCAGCCAAAGGACGTCCACTGATGAATAAGTTCCTCTCCCATAGATTTTGTTTTTATTGAATTGTATTGTTATTTTGGGGGGAATTTGCCAGTACTCACCACGCTTGGCAGGCGGGTTGGTGAGAGCAGAATGGCTACTGTCACACAGAAGGTACGCTGCTGCCCATTCCTCTGGTTCAGAGTCCCTTTATCGACTTTTACGATATCCAGGGGATGAGATAGAGTAGTGCTATATTCTTACTCCGGACACCACCCGGCAACATTCTCCGTTGTGCTCTAGTTTACAGACGGAAATCTCAGATGAACAAATTCCCAGACCCGAAACAACTATCTGTAAACCATACAAATATTTGATTGTTGTGTTCTGTGCGGAAATCGAGATCGCGACACGCAGCACTCATAGCCAATTGCTTCATGTCTGTAAACGCACCCACGACACAGGAGAAATCCTAGTGTGGGGCAAAGTTATAATTTTTTTTTTTTTTATGATTACAGATCTCTAACGTTACTGATATAATGAGTACAATATGGAAGTGCCAAGTCCTGCAGGACTACCGTGGTGGGATATCTTACCAATATAATAACCACTACTACACATGTTACGAATTATTCTTCAACCTGCATGTTAAAGCTGCAAGTAAGTGAATTTCTGTTATCATATTATGCGTGGCACGTTGTTTTAGATTTAATCAAAATGATCATATTATATTAGCTGTATGAATACAGTAAAAATAAAATATTTCTGTCTACAAAAAAATTTTTCGTTAAAGAACAGCCTCCGAATGGAAAGTGCCTACCACGCTGGGTGCGTTACCCAGCTGTATAGCAACAGATGCTATACTATACTCACAGAATAAGCAGCGGGTATAGTGGCCGTGACCGTTCAAACGATGGCCTAAATCCCTATTTGGCTGCCGCACCCCAGAGACCTACACTTTCGACACGAAATGGCACAGGAATTGTGCATTGGCTCCAAATGTCCAAGTTTGTTCCGCGTTGGAGACGACCGCAGGTCAGATGCTGCTGTGAGCATAATCATCATTTCAGGACATTACCTAGGACAAACTGTCCAGTTAGGTAGGTCCAACTTCGAGAAAGAGGTCAATCGTCGAATCCGACTCGGCTGGGCAGCGTTCGGGAAACTTCGCAACGTCTTTTCGTCAACAATACCGCAATGCCTCAAGACGCAAGTCCTTAACCAGTGTGTGTTACCAGTGATGACATATGGAACAGAGACGTGGTCACTCACAATGGGCCTCATAAGAAAGCTCAAGGTCACTCAGCGAGCTATGGAGAGAGCTATGCTTGGTATTTCTCTACGAGATCGAATCAGAAATGAGGAGATCCGTAGAAGAACTAAAGTTGTCGACATAGCTGAAAGGATTAGTAAACTGAAGTGGCAATGGGCAGGGCACATTGCTCGTAGAACTGATGGCCGTTGGGGCATAAAGGTTCTCGAATGGAGACCGCGCACCGGAAAACGCAGCGTGGGACGACCTCCAACGAGGTGGACAGACGATCTGGTGAAGGTCGCTGGGAGTCGTTGGATGAGAGCGGCATGTGACCGCTCGTTGTGGAAATCTAAGGGGGAGGCCTTTGTTCAGCAGTGGACGTCCTGTGGCTGATATGATGATATACTCGCCATTGTGTGTTTGAGCAGAATATTACGATCTAATTCCTATGCATGACACATATCAAAGAGCGTTCGTATTACACAAACTTGCAATAAAAACTATTGTACAGAATGCGTTCAAAAGAGCAGTAGCATGCTAAGGATTGTATTGTAGTGAACACACGGTAGTCCTACGTCTGTACGTGTAACAGAGCTCGCTCACTGTCACACTGTCAGACACGCATTATACGCATATTTGTGGCCGGTTTATACTTTTTACACCAGAGAGCACCGAAGGGGGGCTCCAGGTCCTCGTAAGATCACACTAGAGCCGCCCATTGGTGCCACGCCTTTAGGCACATCACGGAGGGAAGGCGACTGTTAAAAGGTCGCCCCCCAGGCACTTCTCGGGGAGGATTGTAAAGGATCCCCCCAAGCCTCGCTTTTCGCTGTGCTGCGCATACATCGGTCGCTCGGTGTGACTCCCCAATCTGCGCGCCCGAGACCCCCGAATCAATGATAACCTAGGTGGTAATTTTGAAATCTTTTTATTTTGTTATTGCAATAAAGGGTTGAGAATAAAAAATAAGAGATAGCAAAAAGAAATCGTAATAATTACCTACGTTAACAAATAGCAACAATTATTTATGATGTGTTAAGGTAGCTTTATTTATTTATTTTTATTTTGTTTTTGTTGTAGGTATGTATCCTTTTAGTGCAAATAAAATACTTTTCTTTCTTTCTTTCTATTCATTTGCTGTACGAAAAATAGATTGAAACTAAACCTCAAATTTTAATCTTCAAATAACCTGATATAGCGCAATATATTTAATATATTAAGGGTATAGTCTATGGGTATCACGTACTAGAAACGAAAGGGAATTATTATCGACCCACTGCGAATAAAAAGTAATTATTAAATCTTTTAAAACCTGTCAACAAACGTGAGATTCGAACCCACCCACCGGATCGTTATTGAATTCACCTAGTAGCATACGTGATCCACTATGCTAGCATGCCATATGTTAATCGGTTGAAATTATGAACTAGAATTAGTTGCAGAAAATAGTTAATGTGTAGGTGTCTTTACTATAACTAAGGGACTAGTAGAAATAAGGCCGTAAGTCAAACCAAAGCGTCAATCTATTGCGTTGTGAGATTGCTACTGGACTTATGAACGCGACCGTACGTGTTGCTCAAATAACGTTATACAAGGAATACTTTAACACTACCTAGTCTTTTTTTATTCATTCTAATGACAACAGGCACGAGGAAGGAACAAGTTTTGTTTTTTTAAACTTTGCCCCACACTAGGATTTCTCTTGTGTTGTGGGTGCGCTTACAGACATGAATTCCACATACAATACACCCAGGCCCGGAACAACTACCTGCAGATCATACAAATATTTGTTCCGTGCGGGAATCGAACCCTCGACCCGGAGCGCAGCAGTCGACTGTGTCAGCCACTGCACCAACCATGCCGTCAAAAGACATTCGCCTGATGGTAAGCTTCATGACTTCCCATTACAATTGTAATGCTGCCTTGGACAAGTCTTGCATGGCACTACCCTGCATTCGTCTCCTCGAGACTTTTACCCCATTAACACGGTAATGTTTAAAAACGACTACTTGGCGGCAGTATAAGCGGATATTTTTTATTTGTCCCGTAGAGAAATACCAAGCGTAGCTGTCTAGACTTGACTTTCTTTCTTTCTTTATGAGGTGCATAGCGTGCGACCAACTCGTCTTTAGGCACGAAGGTATTTTTCATCATACATCAAGGACGGCTCTAGTGTGATCATGCGGGGACCTGGAGGCCCCCTTAGGTGCCCAAGGTGACCGCCCCAGTGGTTTTAACCGGTAGGAGTCCGGCATGCCCATCCTCTTTTACCCAGGGCGAAGTAAATTCATGATGAATTTCCACTGGGACCAATAAAAAAAAGGTAGATTGTGTCATGAAATAGACCGTAGAATATGATCAATTGCATTTGCAGGTATTAAAAAAATACAACTGCGCGCCCCAACAATACCGATTTCTCATGTATCAGGGGTATAGTTTCATCATTTCGGCCACTGCTGGACACAGGCCTGCCCCAGAGATCACCACAACGACCGGTATGGATGTATTGTGGGCTCATTGGGGGGATTTGCCATAATCGCCACGCTTGGCAGACGGGTTGGCGATCGCAGTTGAGTTGTTAATGTGCTCGAAGGACGCTGCTGCCCATCCTCCGGCTAACCCCTTAGTCGACTCTTACGACACCCACGGCAGGAGATGCGGTGGTGGTATTCTGAGCCGGCACCACACGGTTGTACTCTGTAGATGACACAAATATTGATTCTGTGCGGGGATCAAACCCACGACTTAGCGCAGAAAACACAACCTTTTAGTCACTGCTGAATGTTTTCGCTCGTCGCCACATTAGAGGACAATACATAAATAATGATGTTTTGTTGACAGTATCGGTGAGAATAAGTGTAAACAATTTGATTTTGCCGCAAGTTAACGCGAACCTATCAGTGGAATATGATGGAGAGGCTCGCTACTCGTACGTGCACGGCGAAATGGTGGACCTATCCTGTGAACATCAAAAATATGGCAGTCTACGTTTAAAATACTACGATGCACATGGTAAAGACAAATTAATATGTATATTATAAAGGTTTTACCGACTATGGCTGGTTATGGTATATTCAATAACCTTTTAAAAATGTCGTGAGAACGGCTGGATGGATTTTAATATGCATGTTGTTTATCTAACAGTCAAATTTAATCGGTAAGGCACGTTTCACCTCAAAATCAATACAATTCAATCACCATATGTTGAAAACCTGAGAGATGCTGGACCTCTGTCGATTACTGTCCAAGCTACTAACAAATTCTATTACATTTTTTAACTACATACATTTATTATACCCTGAAATCCATGAAACCAGGAAGCTTATTTAAATAAAACATAAAGAGTAAAATATAATAGTGCAAAATACACAACAAAATTTGCAGAAGATGTACCAGTTCATTAAATAACATCGTATATGTAGATGACATTATGATTATTTAGAAATAATCATAATTATCAGATAATATATGACGTTTTATGTTATATTAAATTTGCATGCCGTGGTAAACTTTACTTTCGGAAACTGTCAATGTGTTTTATGTTAGGTTGTTCATCGTGCCAAGTTAATTCAATACCATCATCATCGTCATATCCGCCAAAGAACGTCCACTGCTGTACAAAGGCCTCCGTCATAGTTTTCCAAAATATTGTGTTATTTTGTGGGTTATTTACCAGTACTCACCACACTTAATCACTATGACACCTTACTATTTAAACACAGTATGTGTCGTAAAAGGCAACTATGGGATTAGCCGGCGGATGGGCAGCAGCTTTCCTTCCAGTATATTAACAACTCAACTGCGATTGCCAACTCACCTGCCAAGCCTGGCGACTATGGCAAAACTCTCCAATGACCATACAACATAAACCCAGACAGATCATTGTGGCGATCTTTGGGGGAGGACTATGAGCAGCGTTCGACGGTTTTCGGCTTAAATTGTGATGGTGATGTTGTAAACATATTCCAGAAATACCATTGTGAGGAACACAAAAGTCTTGCATATTTTATGAGCTGTGCGTACAATAGCAGGGATAAACCCACTGCACCAACCGTGCCGTATCCGTTACAGACAATGAGCCATGAGGACGAGTCTTAAAGAATACAAAATTGGGTTGTTACCGTTATTTCAATTCTGTATTCAAGGATATATGGATGTTTGAGCTTAGGAAATTGGACTACTGACCACAACAATTAACATTAACTATTGCCATATCGCTAAGATTATTATAGCTGGTTGTTGATTGCTGTGTATAGTTCGTGTTGTTTTTCTTATGATTAGGAATATAGCACCACTCTGTATTATGCCACGGATGTCGTAAAAGACGACTCAAGGACTCTAAGCCAGCTCTTTATTATTAGCCAGGATTGGATTGGTGGATGCGCAGCAGGATGAAGGGACCTTGTGTGGAACACAAGCGCACCAACCCGCCTGCCAAGCGTGGTGAAAACTGGCTAATTCCTTCCAAAATGACTACACAATTGTGGAAGACTATGAGGGAGGCAGACTGGCTGGCTGCACTGCTAAGCAAAACAGCAGTGGACGTCCTTTGGCTGTTATGATAAAGATGATGTATTCATAAATCTTTAGTACCTTTTACGACATCCACATTTTCGGTTACTAATATTAATATTAGTTTGGATATTTCAGATGTTCTTATATTTGAAACAGCAAATTTGAAAAGGAAGGCCCAGTTTCGTTCTCTTTTAAAACCGGAAAATTCTGATTCTTACGTCGATTGCATTTATTTGACCTCAAGGCCCGAAGACGCATATAGATACAGAACAACCTTCAGTCTGAGGAATCTGGATTTAGATGCAAGTAAGTATATTAATTGTACAATACACACTTCATCACTGTAAGGATATTTTACGTTTATGTGCGTAACTTAAAAATGTGTGTTGTGTGTGGAATTTAAGTCTGTAAACGCACCCACGATACAGGAGATATCCAAGTGTGTGTGGGTTTGAATCCAAGTCCACACGTTTAAAAACTAAGAAACACCTTTTTGTTCTTTTGTCTTCTTCGGTCTTCTTAAAATATATGTTTACACGGCGTGTTGAACTTTTATTATTTTAACACCCACGTCGTAATATTTGCCAGTTTATACAAAAAGTTAGTCACATAGGCACGTCATAGAAAAGGTAAATGAAAATAGTTCCACAAAAACATTAACAAAGTGTTTCTGACGCTTGTACATCCCAGAGACCAAGATATAATGTCTCTTGTGTCTGTAAAGCACCCACACCCTTCAAACCAGAACAGCCAAGGGTTTTGCTCGATCTAGAAGAGGAAGCATCCTGATTCCGAGAGGTGATAACGTCGATTTGCGACGCATCCATGCTCCGAGCCAGGTGCTCCCGGCTCACGGCGAAGTACTGGTGGTTAGAAGAGATTGCGCAGTTGCACGCACTCTGCCTTGCATACCGCCGCCACTACCAATGATACCGACGCTGGCTTCTAAACGCTCGCTCCGTCTACTGCCTTTTCTGGGGGAATGCAACGCTCACTCCAGGGGTGCAATTCCTTAAGCTCAAACATCCATACATCGTTGAATACAGAATTGATAACGGTGATAACCCAAATTGCTAGCTTCAATCATGTCTTAGTGAATACCAAATTGGTTTTACACCATTATTTAGTTTCTGTATTCAAGGATGTATGGATGTTTGAGCTTAAGGAATTACACCCCAAAGCTGGAGGTAACTGCCGGTACGGGCCGAGAGGGAGGACTTTAGAAGACTGTATCTCTCTGACATATTGCGGGCGTAGTGCTACAACCGGAGAGACTGTCTCTAGGCCTATCGAGCCTACCGGGCGGCCACAATGACGCTCCAGCGTACTATCCGCAATGCAAAGGCTCGGTCATGGAGCGAACTCCTGGCGGAACTGGATAGGAATCTGTGGAGGAGACCTTACCGAATAGTAGTGCGCAAGTTGCGCCCGTGAGTCCCCCCGGTGACCGAAACCATGGGCCTGGATTTGGTAGAGGGAGTACTTTCTACGACTTTTCAGGTGGTTCGGGCCCTTCCCGACTTCTCGCTTCCCGTAATTGCCCCGGACTGGGCTGGGGACTTACGGGTTTTTGAAGAGAAGTTTGGCCAAGCCGTGGGTCGCCTGTAATCTCGAAATACCACTTCGGGCTCGAATGGCATTCCGGGCCACGCATGGGTGTTAACACTGCATTCCCTTGGGAGTCAAAACAGTCATTTTAGGCGATTGTTTACCAGCTGCTTCTATCACAGCGTCTCTCCGTTCAGCTGGAAGGATTGGTTATCTTAAGGAAGGAGGGAAGGATCGCGAAGTCTCCTTCTGCGTACCATCCCATTTGCCTGATCAACGAGGCTCTGAAATTATTCTAGTGAATAATTGCCCGAAGACTCGTTGAGCACTTGTTGCGAGTTGGTCTCGACCTGGCTGGACAGCCAGTATGGCTTTCGGCAGCGGTAGTCCACCATCGATGTGATTCTTCGCGTCTACTTGCAATCGAAGCAGGATACTGGTGGGGTGGGGTGGGGTTGGCATTGGAAGGAAGTGCATGTAGAAATTCCACTGGACTACAATAAAAAAAGGAGTCCGGCATGCCCCTCCACTATTCGTCGGGGTGGAAGAAGTACATGATATACCTAGATATTTTCAGCGGAATAATCAAAACTAAAGTGAAACCCAATTCAGGTAAAAAGCTACACAATCACACCATTAAGTTTATGCTCAAGCCTTGCTTCTTCGCTCGGTTTGCGCGTAGTAAAATAATAAAATAAAGTAAAGTTATTTACATACTTAATAGCTCTGTTAGAGTTAGCTAGCAGTGTCGTCACGATATTTTTGAACCCCTTTAACTTTACTCAATATTGAGTCTTGCACTTTATGCGATGAAAGTCATCTGTTAGTAAACACATATATTAGACGTGCTGCAGTTCAAAAGCACTGCACATCTGCACATCACTGCACTCATATGCACTGTGATATTGCACTCTTAGGATATTGTAATAACACATAGTTAGTGGCATGGTTAGCGCAGTGGGTAACCGGTTAACATTCTGCGTGTCGCGGGTTCGATCCCCGCATGGAACAAATATATTTTATGTCTGCAAACTGTAGCCACGCTACAGAAGAAATCCTTGGGTGAGCAAAAATAATGCGTTTCGTTACCGACAGATAGAGCACGGGACCTCATGGTGTCTGTAAATGGTTTGAAATTGACACCGCTGCCATCAAATTTAACTAATAATGTGAATACAAGTCAAAGTTACACAACCAACTATCAGTATAAATATATTTGCGGAGAAATATTAAATACAACGTGTGAGAAAAACAAAGAAACAGAAGGAACATTACGATTTACTTCTTCTGATCGATTGGAGAACGTTAGAGGTAAGTTCATTCCAAAGTCAGTTCAAATTATTAATTTCTTTAAAAAAATACGGAGTCGTTACTTTATATTATAGTCCAATACAATGACGCGTTCAGAAAACTGATAGGGTTATCGTGACGTTGTAGTGTCAGGGATGTTTGCAGCAGCTCGTGTAGACTGCTTTTATACACAAGCTCGCCGCAACACTGCTATTAATAGGAAGAGTAATGGCCAGCTCCAGTAAGGTTCTGAACATGATAGCTGACGAGTAGATTGTTCATACATAGTTCACTACTGTCAGATACATGAATTGAATAGTATCTTTTACTACCCATATCATCATCATATCAGCCATTTATACGTCCACTGCTGAACAAAGGATAGATTAATTCCCCCATAAATTTCCACAATAGTGTCATCATTTTGGGGGGTATTTGCCAATACTCACCACGCTTGGCAGTCGGATTGGTGGGCGCAGCATGGCTTCCGCTCAACAGAATTGACGCTGCTACTGCTGCCCATCCCCCTAGTTAAGAGTCCCTTAGTCGCCTTTTATGACATCCAGGGAAGGAGATGGAGTGGTGCTGTACTCACAATCCAGACATCACACAAAGAGACAAAGATAACTTATTTGCATAAACATAATAAAAAGCCGATTATTTCAGCTCATGGAAAACAATCAGAGAAAGTTTATATTGCTCTGGATTCTAGGCACGTCGTGAACAAAACCCTTACTTGTGGAATCGAAAATACAAATAAAGAAGCAAGGATACTATTTTTGTCCAAACTGCAGTATAATGGTCAGTAAATTAATCACTGAATTACTGGGAGTTTAGGTGTGCTACGCTCCGCTCACTCAAATGTCCTGCTGATGGTAGCTTCAAATGTTAGCTCTTATTGATACTTATCATAATTTCAGCCGAAAAATTCCACTGCTGGATAGAAACCTCCCCCATTGCCACGATGAGCGGTAGAGGTTTGTGTTGTGTGCTCATTGTGGGGTTTTGCCATAATCGTCACACTTGACTGACGAGTGGGCGATCGCAGTTGTGTTATAAATGTACTTTAAGGACGCTGCTGCCCATTCTCCGGCTAATCCCAAAGTTGCCTTTTACGTCACCCATGGGATGAGATGGGGCGGTGGTAATCTTAGCCGGCACCACACCTTACTTATATGTGACACAAACTTGGGAGTGAATTGGACCGGTTACAGCTATGGTTTCTTGATAAAAATATTTATTATGACAGCATGGATGGTGTAGTAGCTACGCAATTGGCTTGCAGCAGCGGTACATGTTGCGGGTTCGATCCCTGCACAGATCAAATATTTGTATGATCTTCAGGTATGTCCCGGGTCTGGGTGTATTGTGTGTGGAATTTATGTCTGTAAATGCACCCATGACACAGGAGAATTCCTAGTGTAGGGCAACGTTTAGAAAAATACATGCCACCCGAATCCAACGACTCCCAGTGAGCTTCACTAGGTCGTCAGTCCACCTCGTTGGAGGTCGTTCCACGCTGCGTTTGCCGGTGCGCGGTCTACACTCGAAAACCTTTTTACCTCAACGGCCATCAGTTCTACGAGTAATGTGCATGTATACAATTCAATTCAATTCTTTATTGCATTCCATAAGTAAATTATTTTAAAAAAACAGACGGTAGGTTTATATCTATAGACCAATTATGGACCCTGTTGGGCACAGCATCGTTAATTAGGAGAGAGGAAGAGTGTTACGAGTAATAAATAAATCGAAATTAAAATGTATCGTCGATAAATTCTTTTACGCTATAGTAGCTTTTGCTAAGCAAATATTTTTTTAATTTAAATACAAAAATATTAAATTTGTTTTCAGTTTTTATGACATTTGGTAGCTTGTATATTTTTATAGACATCACCAAGGGACCCGAGGAGTGCATAGCTAGTCGAGAAGTTGGTAGATTTAATTTATTTTTGTGGCGAAATATAATTTTGGTTTGTATGTTTTCACGTTTATTATAGAATTCAGGGTATTTACGGACAAATTTACATATTTCTAAGATATAGATGCATGGTAGCGTTAAAATTTTGAGTTTTTGGAAATAGGGTTTACAAGTGTTGATTTGTTCTATGTTTGCTAAGATTCTTATTATTTTCTTTTGTAGGATAAAGACAGTGGGCGCGTCTGTACTATTTCCCAATAAGATTATACCATAGCTGAGCCAGGAGTAAGCATAGGCATAGTAGGTGACGAGTGCAGTTGATAAATCTGTGGTCTTTTTGACTTCGCGTAGGGCGTATGAAAATTTTGACAGTTTTGCTCTCACCTTTTGTACATGCAATTTCCAGTTTATATGAGTGTCGATTGTAAATCCGAGCAAGTTAAACTCGTTTACAACTTCTAACTTTAACCCTTCAAATGTGAAATTTATATCTATTGGTATTTTCTGGCAGGGGTAGAAGGACATTAATTTATAATGTATATCGCGACATCCCTGTGCCTGTTCATAGTACTGTTAATTCGGAGGCTCGTGTTCTGATGTGTTTCCAGCATCCAAATCTTTAACTCTCCATAATACCTGCAAAATGGCTTTTGTGTTTATGCTACACAGTAATAAAATGAGAACCCTGACGATATCGTGCTGTCTTATCATGCCTCAGCCTTCAATCGTGAACTGTACAAAATGGTAATTTTTTAGAGCTTCGATTAATTGGTCTGCCTGTGGAAAACGTGGAGTACGAGTACATCCATGCTGAGTATCAACGCGTTATGGCTTATCAGTACACTGTTAACGAGACCCTGGATCTGACATGCGTCACCGAAATAGTGAACAGGGGGAAGCTACTTCACTGGGTTTTCGAGGGTAAGTATAGAAAATATATGACTGTCCAGAGAATCAGTGTCCGAGTCGAAAGTGAATAGATATCTTCTAGGCAAGTCGCATAGCAAATGTATAATAAAACTTTTAACAAAAAAATACTGACTTCAAAAACCGTACACTATATAAAAATATTAAAACCACTGAAAAGGAAAAAATAACTTTATTTATAAGTCGGGCATACCTGGCCCTGCCCGACTTCATAGATAAAGTTTTTTTTTTCCTTTTCAGTGGTTTTAATATTTTTATCGTGCAGTGTTTTTAGAGCCGGTATTTTTTTTGTTAAAAAGTTTTATTTGTTTCTTTTTGGTGTAAATAAATATTCCAAGTTGGTATCTGTTTACAATTTAACACTAAAAATAAGAATTACTCAAATCGGTTCTCTGATCTGAGAGGAATCTAAACTATTAAGACATCGTCTAGATAAGCGCAATCAAATTAACCTGTTTAAAAAACTACTCAATCAAATTTAATGAAATTTACATGGGACCAATTCGAAAGCATTTTGTACCAGTTAAAAAGAATTGCAAAAATTGGTCTACAAATCTCGGAGTAATCGGAGTACATACATAAAAAAATATACGCGTTGAATTGAGAACCTTCTCCTTTTTGAAGTCTGTTAAAAATGACACAGTGAATATTTCCACATTCCACAAAAAGCGCAGTCGTACCCTTCTGTACAATTGGCGGCGAGAACTACCGCTTCAGACAGATCTCCATGATCGGCCACCCGATCCCTTAGGAATCTCATAGTTATGTCAAATACGTGAGAGTTTTTTTCCCAAAACTTGTTCTTTACAAAGAGGGTGTGCGGCCACGCCACCGTTGCAGTCAGTCTCCAATGCCTCCTTACTGCACGTAAAAAGTAATTCCTTAGGTGATAAATTTGTGTGACTCAGAATACCACCACCCTATCTCCTCCCATGGGTGTCGTAAAAGTCGACTAAGGGATTAGCCGGAGGATGGGCAGCAGCGTCCTTCGAGTACGTTAACAACTCAACTGCGATCGCCAACCCGTTGCCAAGCGTGGCGATTATGGCAAAACCTCCCAATGAGCCCACAACACACCCATATCCATCATTGTGGTGATCTTTGGGGGAGGCCTGTGTCCAGCAGTGGACTTCATTCGGCTAAAATGATGATAAATTTACATCATGTGGTCGAATACCAATCATGACCTATATCAGCGGCATGTTTTCACATGCTGACGCCTGGCCACTCCATCGCGATATATACAGGCTGTCCAGTAAATAGCACGACATACTGCAGAGGGCGAGAGCTTAGGTCAATACCTACCAAAAAACACAATATATGTTCAGCAAAATCTTACGGATTTACAGTAGTACAAAATTTTGCGATAAGAAAATTGTACTGTGAAAATTTAAATAAAAATTGTATTTCTTGAAAACATTTTAGTTTTTAATAGAATAAAGACATACCAATGAGTAAAGTAACTATTCACAAATAATTTGAGGTAAAAAAAAAAACTAGAAAAGGTATTTTTCATTACGAGATGCTTAAAAATCTGTGTCAAGGTAGAGAGTTTTCGATATTTCGATTTTGCTGAACATATATTGTTTTTTTGGTAGGTATTGACCCAAGCTCTCACCCTCTTCAGTATGTCGTGCTATTTACTGGACATCCTGTATACTTATTTTGTTTTAGTTTTATATTGATGATGCGTAAATATAAACGAATTTTTTTTTTATTGTTGTCAATAAGTTTGGTCTTGTGGATTAATTTTGTATTTGTTTTTCTCACGTTGTTATGGGACCCGCAGTTGGTGTCATTGTAATAATTTGTAGAAATGGGGACAGACTGAAAACTAACGTTATTCAGGGCGCGCACTGCCTCCTTCGCCCGAATAGATGCAGGCCCGAGACGGTGGCGCATCGTGTTCTGCACACGCCTCACTGAAGAGACGTGCAGCCGGCCAGGTCGCATAGAGACAGGTTCCTTAGACCAAGTGATGAATGCCTACCCGGCGAACACCGTACTCGGCCATAGGTAATGATCAGGAACACCGTGGGGTTTTAACTGGTAATAGTCCAGCATGCCCCTCCGCCCAAGGCAGAGGAATTCCTACAACTAAAAAAGAAGATCGCGCACTGCCAACGTTGCTGAGTCAGTTCCTTCTACCACACATTATTTTTGTACCATTTGTTGTTAAACTTTTCATACTAACTTGTGTCTTCTATTGGAAAAAATTACTTTCATCTTTATGTTATCCTTAACTTTTGGCGGGTATCTAAGAGCCCCGCAGAAATCGTCGAAAAAAAAATGGCTCGCATTTTTTGGTTGGTTGGAGTGCAACCAAATAAGTGGCCTGCGGCTCTCAACTCTGACTAAAATTACTAGATTTCCCAGTGCCAAAGATATACGCTCCACGGTGGAAGTTAGCGGCGTAGTAAGTAGTGGAAACCATTACATACAACAGTACATAATCAGCCAGTTACGTCCCCCTGCTGGGCACGGGCCTTTTCTCACGATCAGAAAGGTTAGGCTTTAGTCCACCACGCTGGTCTTTTATTGATCCGGTGGAAATACCTCATGTGCTTCCTTCGCCCCGGGAAAGGGCGAAGGGCCATGCCGGACTCCTACCGGCTAAAACCACTGGAGTGATCATGGTCGACACCGAAGGGAGGCACATCTCGGAGGGGATGACTGTATGGCGGTCATCCCCTCTAGCGGAGGGAAGGCGACTGTAAAGAGGCCACCCCCCAGGCATCTCTCGAGGGGATTGTAAAAGATTCCCTCGAGGCCTCAATATGCGCTGTGCTGCGCACACAGCGGTACGTGACCATATGCACACCGCTGTCTTCCCGGGGTCGCTCGGTATGAGCACGCAGATTTCCCAATAAGCGCGCTCGCGACCCCGAAGGCCCCCTGCCATGTGAAAACGCCAGGGGGCTCAGGCGTGTTGGACACTAGCCTTTTCTTACGATGAGAAAGGTTAGGCCTTAATCCTCCACGCTGGTACGGGTTGGCGGTCTACATACACCATTGAAAACATTTTGGAGTCCGCTCCGGTGTGAAAGTTGCCTCACGATGTTCTTCTACACCGTTAACGCAAGTAATAATCAAATTCTGATCCGTGCATGAATCCGAAAAGTCGGAGGTGCGGGCCAGGATCGAACTCAGACCCTGCTGTGTGGAAGGCAAGCGTCAAACACTAGACTACCCTATCACTTTATATTATAATATATCCTTTACAATTTCAGATGAAGTTATTAAAGCCCAGCAAAATATAGACCTGGTAAAATTAATACAAAATATCACTCATAAATTCACTTTGGGAGCCAAACACAACGGATCTACGATTGTATGTAAAAATGTTCCAAGTTATCTGGATCGTTTGAATAGATCAATTCGGGTCATCCTTCATCTGAAGCCTGAAGATACAAATCATTCTGAAATTGCAAGTGAGTGCAGATATTCAAAATTAATGCTTAAAACTTCCATAGACCTGTTCCTGGTTTGAGTGGTTATGACAAAGGTTACCTAGAGTATTGCAAAATTAAATAATACTGACCGTGGTCAAGATGGTTAACGTTTCCCCACAAATCTAGACCACGGTTTATCGGTAGGGCTCTAGTAGGCGACCTACTGGGGGTGAGGTGCACCGGGGGCGCGGTCTAATGCTGGCAAAGGGTGCACCTCACCCCCGGCTAAAGGTAAGTGGAAGGACAATGTGGTGCATGCCATGCCGCCCTCCCCAAGGCGGAGGGAGTCCAGGAAGATATCACAAAGGCAAAAACAAGAGCTGTGGTTGGCGTAATTTTCGAAAATATATGGAAACTGGAGCCCTACCAGCCGGTGTATAGACCCGGCTGAAGATATACGTATTAGCAATCATCAAAGCATATGTACCGTAAAGTCCGCCAAACAGATATTTGAAATGCCCAATAATTTAGATTGACTGCCATCTGACCTCCTGACCTCCGCAACCTAAAACTAGAGAGAGAGATTTAAGATATGAATTTTAAATAAGTATATATTATGATTGTAAAAGTTCTGTTTTCGCTAGGGGCTATATAGGACTCCAGTGTGATCTTACGAGGACCTGGAGCTCCCTTCGGTGACGAAGATGACCGCTTCAGTGGTCTTAGCCGTAGGAGACCGGCATGCCCCTTCGCCCTTCCCCGGGGAGAAGGAAGTTCCATGTAGAATTTCCACTGGACATCAAAAAGAAAAAAAAGGTGCTATATAGGAGGCTTTACAGGCCTATACATGACAACAAACTAATAAAAAATTATAATTCACGTCGGATGACTCTAGGATGTATCCTAAATCGTAAAACTGTATTAACAACGTCATAAGATATGTATGTGATAATGTACCATTACAAATATTTAAAGATTTCCGGAATTCGTTTAGTATTTTATCAATTACTAAACATAGTAAACATACACACACGTACAATTCTGATGAAATATATGTTTTTTGTGCAGATGACGATACTACATTTCTGATGATTATCGGGTCTACAGTTGGAGTCATTATAGTCATTATAACGACTGTCTGTGCAGTATGCTGGTACACGAAAACCAAGAACATCCATCCTATTCAGGTACTTATATGTAAAGTTTAACCTATCATAGTCCATTACTGAACCATTGCATTCAGAAAATGGGTTCGTAGCCTAAGCACTCAAGAGTCGGCCCAGTTAAACGAATTCCTTCACCAGCCTAGTATGGGCTGAAGGTTCGATGGTTATGCCTTCGGCCAGTTAAACCTGATTCCCGCTGGGCTGAGTGCACGGTATATACAATTACGAAAGCTGCATTTTTATTAGAAAAGGAAATGACTGTCAACTTTATGTTATTAATATTTTTTGTTATACTTTCATCTATATAATTACCTGTGGCCCAAATGAAATGACAAACTGCAAGTATCCAAAGTCTATCTCTATCTCACACTGTGGTGCATTTAACAGCTTCCAGCTTTAGATTTGCCTTTCTCCCTTTCACGGGTGCATAACTATGTTTAAGTCGCTTAAATTTTCATTTCAGAATGCATATGAAAATCTGTCAAATCAAAATGACAGTCCGATCCCAGCGTTTCCAACGCAGTGGGAAAATCCATATGAAGATACTCACTACACCAAAATAGAAGAGGACGCTACGTTAGAAAATCGTAAATTTTTGCCGGGTGTCAGAGTATTCCATGGGACACCGCAAAAAAGGCAGAGTAATGCACCAAGCGAATCACATTATACTGAAATAGATGAATATTTTAAGCCTCAAAACGATGATCCGCAAGCCACTTGTAACAATGTAAGCAACAACAACAGTGAAGATATACATAAGAGGCAGGCAGGTAGCAAAAATTATGGCAATGTAAAGCCAGGAAGTAGCAGTATCAATTATGGAGATTCAAGACAAAGCAATAGCACCAGTTATGATAAATTGAGTCGTAGCAATATGAGAATCAATAACGTTGGGCAGGACAGCAGTAGTAATAGATACGGTAATGTGCATCAAAATGCTAGCAAGAAAGATAGTGGTATTTTTAGACAACGTAGTTGTAGCTGGATCGATAATCAGAGACCAGTTTATAACAATAACATAGCTATAAAATGTAAGCAAGATTGTACCAATACCCGGGTTAGTAAATTAAAGGAAAATAGTAATAATAGTAGTGATTATGCAAATGTAAATCAAGATAAAGAATACACGCACCCTTCTAGAAATACTTTAGGTAAGCCTAAGGCAGGTCATTACGAGAACACCTTTGTGCAAAATGAGAATAGCCAGTCTTTAGAATATGCAGAGCCGTACACGGAGCCAAGCGAAATGAATTGTGAAAATGAATTTTACGGTTAAGCATTTCATTGGTAATTATTTGTTAAGTACTTCTTAAAAACATAATTCATCATCATCATATCGGCCATTTATACGTCCACTGTTGAACAAAGGCCTCCCCCATAGATTTACACAACTGTGTCATCATTTTGGGGTGTATTTACCAATACTCACCACGCTTGCCAGGCGGGTTGGTGAGCGCAGTATGGCTACCGATTCACGGAAGGGACGCTGCTGCCCATCCCTCTGGTTTAGATTCCCTTAGTCGCCTTTTACGACATCCACGGGAGGAGATAGAGTTGTGCTATATTCTTAATCCGGAATTGTTTTGAATTAAGTATTTTCTTCTTCCAAGTCATTCCCAACTACGTTCTGGTTGGCTTCCACTATAACGATTACAATCTTGTTTATTATAAATATGATTTAAATTAAGTTTGTTCAGTGTAGATTGCTGTGCCAACGTGAGATGATGTGAGAATGAAATTTTGCTAATAACATTAGCAAAATAGAAAGACTTCATGTATGTCAGTTTTTTTTTTAAACGTTGCCCCACACTATCATTTCTCCTGTATCGTGGGTGCGTTTACAGACATGAATTCCACATACAATACACCCAGACCCGGAACAACTACCTACAGATCATACAAATATTTGTTCCGTGTGGGAATCGAACCCACAACCCGGAGCGCAGCAGTCGACTGTATCAGCCACTGCACCAACCATGCCGTTGTTGTTTAATTTAATTTATAATAAATTTAATTCTACCAGGACACCACAATGTGTTATAAGAATTTAATGCATACCGAAAGAAGTATTTACGATGAAGAGTGTTTTCTAACGATGACATTTTTTTATTTATTTTTTATTGATCCGGTGGAAATACCTCATGTACTTCCTTCGCCCTGGGAAAGGGCGAAGGGGCATGCCGGACTCCTACCGGCTAAAACCACCGGAGTGATCATCGTCGGCACCGAAGGGAGGCTCCAGGAACTCGAAAGATCTCCATCTAGAGCCACCCATTGGTACCACGCCTTTAGCCACATCTCGGAGGGGATGACTGTAAGGCGGTCATCCCCTCTAGCGGAGGGAAGGCGACTGTAAAGAGGCCACCCCCCGGGTATCTCTCGAGGGGATTGTAAGATTCCCCCGAAGCCACACTATGCACTGCGCACACAGCGGTACGTGACCACATGCACACCGCTGTCTTCCCGGGGGTCGCTCGGTATGACCGCGCAGATTTCCCAATAAGCGCGCTCGCGACTCCCAAGGCCCCCTGTCATATAAAGACGACAGGGGGCTCAGGCGTGTTGGACACGGGGACCGCGGCGGTTGTTACCCCGGGTCCGTGTCCTCCTCCTCCGAGCGGGATCGGCCCTCTCCCGATCCCGCTCTACGACCTCCTTCTGGAGCATTACGCTCTCACAGAAGGAGACCACAGCACTCCAATTTTCATGCTCTGCCAGCATAGCCGACACTACTGCTGGCAAAGAGAGATCTTGCCCGACCCGATCGACCAGGATCCGCCGCTCGGCAGTCCACGCAGGGCACTCTCCGAGCGTGTGCTGTGCGGTATCCTGGTCGTCTCCACAGTGGTGGCACTGTGCCGTGACCTCGCGTCCTATCCTGTGCAAGTACGCACCGAAACAACCGTGTCCGGTGAATACCTGCGTCAGGCCGAATGTGACGCGCTCGCTCTTTTGGAGCCAGGCTCCGAAGAGCGGCAAGACAGCCTCGACGACGCGCTTTTGCGCGTACTGTGGCAGCATGAGCCGCTCGCGCCATAGCTAGAGTGCACGCCGCCGAGCCTGCCGCCTCAAAATTTCGAGCGCCCCTGAAGGCACGCCTTCACCGGTCTGGCGGAGAGAGCATGTTTGGTGATACACCCACGCATCCATCTCCGCCAAGATATCAAAAGGCGGAAAGCGCGCCAACAGAGTTGCCGCCTCAAAGGACACCGTTCGGTATCCTCGTGCGATCCGTATAGCCACTCTACGCTGCATTTAACGATGACCTACATTTGGATTTCTTCTGTCATGGTTACAGTTTACAGACATCAATCGCTCCTGCACTAACACCCAGACCCGGAACAATTACTATCTGTAGACACAATTATTTGTTCTGTGCGAGGTTTGAACCCGCGACAAGTACCACAGAAAGCCAATTGCTTAGCCACTGCGTCTGTTAATGTGATGAAATATGTAGCTTGTAAGTTTTTTTTTACAAAACTGCCCTATTGTTAAAAGTTGAAAGGAAGAAAAATATTTGGTTTACTGGTTTAAGCCTGTTAGCTGTAAGGTACATATAGACAGGTAATATAAAACGCTATGACAATGCAATTAGGTGACTAAAAGGAAAAACAGAAACTAGGAAGGGAAGGGATGAGGAGGGCGCTTAAGAAACGTTGTAAATAGAATAAGTCCATTTCTTCTTGCTGTGTTGTTACACTGAAATTTTAAATTAAGAGAATGGAGAATTTAGGTCACGAGCTATTAAACAGTTTAAAATACTTGTGGTTTGCTCTTAAGGCCATTAATTAATGAATCCATTACTTACTTACTAAATGTGTGTCCATTAATATAATGATTTGAATAATATAATTTGATATAATAAATTTGTTTTAATTTTTTAATACATCTTATTATTCAATTCACTAGATGGCGGGTTTAGAAGAGTATACGATCCTTGTGACTTAATAGTCTATTAATGCACGGTTACTAGCTACCCGCCCGTTTCGCCCAGGCAGGTACATTCAAACCTGATTGCAGCGCAAAATCGGTCCAGCCTTTTAGGAAGAGGATAGTGACATAGACAAGTTCAGAATAACTGTACGTATAAGAAAAAGACAAGAAAGACCATTGTTAAAAAGTATACGATTTGAATTGAGAACTTATTTAGACATGATCCGACGTGACGTTTCGGTCAATCGTATAAACGTCGGGAATAAGATGATTTCTGAAAAAAACAATGGAACCATACGACGTTGCCGACATATTTTTTAGGTTTTTTTTTAATTTTTGTGAATTATTTTATGGATATGCAAAGATTTAACTAATCTAAACACCGTACAACGTTGCCTAATACTTGACATTGGTGAAATTGTGGAACATACTCTACAGAAGCCATAATCTAAGAGAAGAAGTATAAGATGATTTCTGGCCTTGTCGATTGAAAAAGAGACTTATTACAAGTTGTAATATAAGATGCATAACTTCTTTTAAGTGACATAAAACCTGGTACCAAGACTGTTGATGTTGACTGTTGTAGATGTTTCCCACAGTACCTAACTCTTCGAGTATAGGCACGTTTTTATTTGCCTTTATGTATACTTTGGTCTTTCGTGATGTCTTGGGTTTATTGGCGAATACTAGGTAAATCAACAGTACCCAAGAGAAGACGGTAGCACGCATGTGGTCACGCGCTGCCGTGGGACGCTTTGGGGGATCCTTTACAATCCCCCTGGGGGGGTGACCGCTTTACAGTCACCCTCTCCGAGATATGCCTATAGGCGTGGCACCAGTGGGCAGCTCTAGTGTGATCATACGAGGACCTGGAGCCTCCCTTAGGTGCCGAAGATGACCGCTCCAGTGGTTTTAGCCGGTAGGAGTCCCCTTCGTCCTTCCCCGGGGCGAAGGAAGTTCATGAAAATTTCCACTGGGCAGCAATAAAAAAAAAAAGGTAAATCAACAGCGTCTGTGTAGCACGTGGACCTAAAGAAGTAGTGGACTGTATGAGGAACTCTTGAAGATTTTAGAAATACGATATGACTACAATTCTGATCCTCGTCTAGAATAAAGCAATCTCAACTCCACCAACCTTAAGCTTCTCCCTTATCCTGGATCGGATCAGGCTTGCCGAGACAGCTCGGTTCCTCGTGGATGGATGAGACGTCACTATTGGTTTCTAGAAAAGTCTCAAGGAATCCAAATCGTAGGCACACACATTCGAATGTTAAGGTTTGTTCTGATACGATCAGAATGCACTAATCACTGGGTGAAGAAATGTCAAGCTGTATGTACATTGTACAATGTGTTAAGGACACATAGGCGTGCATGGCACCGCGACACAGCTTCCGTTCTGGTAGGCGAACGTCGACTCATCGTGCCAAAAATGGCTGCTCATCGCCGTCACTTCACCAGAAGTGAGGGTAGAAGACATAACATTAAATGGAGTTTAAATCTACCTTAAACTAGACAAGGATCGAACAGTCTCTTTTCAGTGCTACCTTTAACTATTTTCTATCCTTTAAGATAAAAGTGAATAGGTATCTGCTGAGAACGCTTGTTCTATCATAAACGCCATCCATCGGTTTACATCAAGCCTGATCTAAGACAAGAGCAGACCCATCATAAAAAATGCTTCCGTTTGTACTCTTTTTATTCATCATACATACCCATTAGCCTGTAAACGTCTACTACAGAACCTGGAGGCCCAGATCAACACAATGAGTGGTCATAAGGAATGTTGCCTCAACAAAACATGCAAGAATCATGACCTAGATCCATTTACATAGGCTGCACTAAAAGTATCGGGAATGGAATATTTCCACTGTTCCTGTCATATTAAAATCTTTTTAATTGAAAACTCCTTGGTTTTACAAATCGAATACCATTTATTTGTTTAAAAAAAGATTCACGGTCTTGTCACAAGGTTTTGTCAATCTTGTTTAGTCGTTGAGAAAATGGAATTGACTCGAGAAAATTCAAGAGCGATGATTTATTATGACTTTCGAAGTGGTTTAACACAAAAACAGTGTGTTGACCGGATTATTTCTGCATTTGGTGATGAAGCCCCATCCAAAACCACAATTTATCGCTGGTTTGCTGAATTTCAACGTGGACGTGTCAAGCTCAGTGATGATCCTCGTCAAGGTCGTCCAAAAACTGCAGTCACCCAAGAAAACGTTGATGCTGTGCGTAAGCTGATTGAGGAAGATCGACATGTGACATACCGCGAAATTCAGGCAACTTTAGACATTGGCATGAGTCAAATACAAATAATCTTGCATGAACAATTAGGTGTAAAAAAGTTGTTTTCCCGATAGATACCGCATTTGCTACGTGAAGAGCAAAAAGCGGCTCGCGTTACTTGGTGCGTCAGAACTCTCGAAAGATTCCACGCAGGATCCTCAAATGCTGTATACAACATCGTATCAGGTGACGAATCCTGGATATATGCATACGAACCCGAAACAAAAAACCAGTCACGAGTTTGGGTGTTCGAAAATGAGTTAAAGCCAACAAAAATTGTTCGTTCACGGAGTGTTGCAAAAAAAATGGTGGCCACGTTTGTCTCCAAAACCGGCCATGTTACGACTATTCCTCTTGAGGGACAAAGAACGGTTAATGCAGAATGGTATGCTAGCATTTGTTTGCCACAGGTCGTTTCTGAACTCCGTAGAGAGAACTGCAACCGCCGCATCATCCTCCATCACGACAATGCGAGTTCTCACACCGCGCACAGAACAAAAGAGTTTTTAGAGCAAGAAAACATAGAATTATTAGACCACCCGCCGTACAGCCCCGACCTAAGCCCTAATGATTTCTATACTTTCCCTAAAATAAAGAATAAATTGCGTGGACAGAGATTTTCATCACCTAAAGAAGCTGTGGACGCCTACAAAACGGCCATTTTGGAGACCCCAACTTCCGAATGGAATGGTTGCTTCAATGATTGGTTCCATCGTATGGAAAAATGTGTCAAATTTCGCAGAGAATACTTCGAAAAGCAATAAATACATTTTTAAATAGTAATGTTGTGTCACTTCCTTGATTCCCGAAATTTTCAGTGCCGCCCTCGTACAACAAGTACTTATTACAGCAACAACCGTTCATGAAACAGGGTCTTTAATCTATACAAATAAATAAAATTGAAGTGTCTGTTTGTAATGTCAAAAAAAATAGCTTTTTACTAAATGCATATGAAAGTATATACGGTACCTAAAAACAATTTTTAAATTTTTTGTCTGTCTGTCTGTTTGTTCCGGGTAATCTCCGAAACGGCTGGACCGATTTTGACGGGACTTTCACTGGCAGATAGCTGATGTTATAAGAAATAACTTAGGCTACTATTATTTTAGAAAAATGATTAGGGTTCGGCGCAAAAAAAAACCCTCCAACTCCAATATATATATTCTATGTCAAGTGTCTATGTCGAAGTACTCTAAATTTCTTTTAAATGAAACGCGGGTGAAACCACGAGACCCAGCTAGTACTTCATAAATATACTACCCGTTGACTTGTCAACTTATTGACGCTATGTACGGATTTAGCAGTCGACGGTAATTTGACAATTAAAACGAAATATAACATAGTTAAATTACATTTATTACATCATAACATAATATTTTTTTCACAATAATACTTATTTATGATCACATTTCTTTCATTTGTACCCTTAATTATAATATACCACTTGCATTTAATAGTTTCATCCCAATTGTTGTTCATGGCTGAAGATTATTGGAATTTAAACATTTTAGTGATTGCTTTTTTATATATATTCATTTTTAGTATATATGCTAAAAGGATTTTCATCCGCTTGCATGTGAAGGGATGTTACGTTCGACTCCGAATCATATGTATTCGATTACGATAGTACGATTCAAATCTTACCTTCGAATTAGACTCTGGTTCCGATAGTACGACTCAAATCTTACCTCCGAATTAGACTCTGGTTCCGATACTACCAAAAGTGATGTTAACAGACATTCGCGGTTCGCCGACGAAGAATTAAGTGCTATGCGAATTGCGACAATGTGCGATTGTAAATACGTTTTATTTGTTTACAATATAAAGCACCCGCGGTTAATATGAGTTACATAGATGGTAAATACGGGTAATATGAAAGACCAATGCACTTTCATGTTTTTTTAATACCCTTATGTGGCTCAATTTTTGATATTGTTGAAGTCAATATTGTGCTCTAAAAAATCGATTTGTTTTTATAACCTCCAATTCTGATTCACCTCCGACTCCGCGGAGGTCATTATGGTCAACGTTATTGTCAACAAATTCCATTATTTTTTATAACCTCCAATTCTGATTTACCTCCGTCTCCGCGGAGGTCATTATGAGACCTCTGACTTCGCTAAATCTGCGATAAAAACACCTCCGTAACAGAACGAATGTATACCTCAATGGATATATAAGGTCTTATTTTAATAATCCACGATATTTTGCATGGCACCGTAGTAAATGCTAATGATTATGTTCCTACCACACAAAATTAATTTGACGGTGAAAAATTAGTTTATTTCTTTTGTGCGGCGCCTACTTTCGCCTGTTTCGTTTGACGTTGCCGGCTACCTAAATAGGTCGGCAGGCCGCGACCACCGTTTTCTTACTGGATGCAAGTGGATATTATTATAACTTACTAGAAGAACCAGTAAGTAATGAAATGAGTGATTTATAAAAAATGCTGACAAAAATACAACGGATTTATTTTTCAGTGATACCTACATTATCTTCAGCATTCACATAGGCTGCATGCAAAATATCGTGGACTATTAAAATAAGACCTTGTATATTAGATAGATACCTCAATTTGACGGAAGATCAAAAACGCCGTCGTGTGGATTGGTGCTGCGAAATGCTTGAAAAGTATAGTGGAAGTGACTCGAATGCTGTGTTTGACATCAGCAAAGGTGATGAAAGCTGGATATATTGATACGAGCCCGAAACCAAAAGACAATCTGCCCTCCATTGCTTCCATTCGAAGATTTGCCAACAAAAGTAAGGAGGGGCAGAATTTAAGGGACGGATCATTTCGTAATATTTGCTCTAGAGGATAAGAGGACTGGTATGTTAGTCATTATTTACCGGTTGTACACGTGAAGAAATACTCTATATTGTTTTTAATTATTACAAACAATATAAGAATGTTTCGTGAAGCCCTAGGTGTTCCAATATCTAAAGTAGCAAAAGATTTGTATAGATTCGCAACTAACAGATTATACTGACATAAATAGTTTTATATTATACTTAAAATATTATTAAAAGGTACAATTGGACTGCCATGTACTCTGTATAAAAATCCCTAATCAAATTGAGACGTAAAAAATAACTGTTTTATTTAGTCATATCATAGCAATTGCTATCATAGCAATCATAATTTAAGTAATTTACCACTTGCGCCTCTGCATTCATGACAGAAGTAAGACTTACCCGCGCATGCACCCGCATGCGCGAGCATAATAGGTGTGGCCCTATAATGCTCACGCATGCACTTACACCTATTATGATCGCGAATGCGCCCACACACGTAACGTTACACATAAAACGTTGCACTCAAATTTGACCTTGAAATTATACTTTCGAGTCCAAAAAAGTTTTACTTCAATAATTATGGTAACGTCATATAGTTCATATTGATCGATTAATGTAGCCAATCACATATCTTTTTTATAGCTTCCGTAAATAAACGCACTTTCTGTGTTTTCTTTTTACCTTTTCATGAGATAACATTAAGGAAATTGACTTTATTTAACTGTAATAAGAAGTATGTTCGTTTTCAATACCTCTCCTGTACCGTTTTTTGGTACATTGTTTATGCTTTGAAAAATAAATCGATTATAATATATATATTATACTCTAAAAAAACTTCATTTTTATTTCTGGATCAACAATTAAAGCTTTTGTAACTCGTAAAATTAATCTTTTAAAAAGGTATGAAAAGAAAAAGATTCTTTAATTCACAAATCAGTGCAGCTCAAGGAAACAATGGCAGAATAACAGATAAAGTGAAGCTACTATCAGGTTGCCTATCATAATGGGAAAGCCGATCTTCAAGAACTCCACGAAGGTAAATCGGTATCCATGCTGTTCTGCCACTCCCGCGCATACAACATTTGCGCTTGCGCCGATAAGTGTTCCGTTACCTATAAAATGAGGTAACAATAAGAAAAAGTAAGGTTATAGTGAAGCTCTGATTAGGAATCCAACATAGGTACAGTCATGAGCAGAAATAAGTATATATAATATTAAAAATTATATTACACATATATATACACAGGATGTCCAGTAAATAGCACGACATACTGCAGGGGGTGAGAGCTTGGGTCAATACCTACCAAAAAAACTCAATATATGTTCAGCAAAATCTTATTTTATATGTGCTTGAAAAGCAACTTAATAAAATAAAAAATATAAATTACAATGTATTTTTAATAAACGCTATCCCTTATATAGCCTTGAGATTTTACCTCGAAATAAAGTTTTCAATTTTAAAAACGACGAAAGAAACGGTTAATAATATGTTACACACATGCATGCACACAAACCAACACACACAACATCCCTCGCACACACGCATATACACACACGAATACACAGTGTGTTGCTTAAAAATCGACTATCAATCTATCGACAGCACTACCCCTAAAACATTCATACTATCGATTGGCCTATCGATAGTATCGATTTTTTTTTATATCGAACAATACTATTGATACTATCGATAGTTGAAATTATACAATAGTATCTATACTATCGATAGTATTACATGATTTTTGACTATCGATAGTATCGATAGTATTTACGACCCAGTTCGATAGTATCGGCACTATCGATACTATCGATAGTATTGTTGCAAAGCTCCCAATCAATACTATCGATACTATTGATAAAATCGATACTATCGATAGGCCAATCGATAGTATGAGTGATTTGGGGTTATATGACACTATAGATTGACTATCGATAGCCTATCGATTTTTAAGCAACACTGTGACACACTAATTACTATCATGATGAGTTCGTACTCTTGATATCAACCAAGTTGGTTTTACGACACCCATGGATGGAGAGGGGTGATCTATTCTTCGTCGGGAACCACACGGAGTGTGTACTTGTGCTGTAACGTCTATATTATTCTAGAACAATTTCACCAAGGTTTTTGAAGTGTAACACGATTATATGATGATAGACTGATCTGATGATATTTCGTACCTCCAAGACAGGCTCCGAAGCTGAGTGCCCAAGCTAAGGGCGCTAGTGGCAAGCCCAGTCCAGCTGGATCCGCTAACGCTGCGATTACGCGTACCATCATGGTGGAGAGAGGAATGTTGTCCACGAAAGCTGACGCTATGCCGGACACCTGAGTTAAAAGAAATAATATTTGGTAATTTTTAATGT
Organism: Diloba caeruleocephala; assembly: GCA_947459985.1. Classification (NCBI taxonomy): domain Eukaryota; kingdom Metazoa; phylum Arthropoda; class Insecta; order Lepidoptera; family Noctuidae; genus Diloba; species Diloba caeruleocephala. The sequence goes on from OX381632.1 coordinate 7,368,258, forward strand.
AGTGTGGGGGGTTCCGTGTGGTTTCCGGGTAAGAATAGACCATCCCTCTCTACCCATGGGTGTCGTATAAGGTGACTAAAGGGATATATCAATATCAAGAGGATGGGCAGCAGCATCTTCCCGTGTCATCATCATATCAGCCAAAGGACGTCCACTGCTGAACAAAGGCCTCACAGGCCTCGTTTACTAATCCCTTCAGCTATGTCGGTAACTTTAGTTTTACTTTAATCTCCTCATTTCTGATTCGATCTCGTAGAGAAATACCAAGCATAGCTCTCTCCATAACTCGCTAAGTGACGTTCAGCTTTCTTATGAGGCCCATGGTAAGTGACCACGTCTCCGTCCCATATGTCACACTGGTTAAAGGGAAATGGGCAGCAGCGTCCCTTCTGTGTAACGGCAGCCATTCTTCATTCACCAACCGGCTGCCAAGCCTGGAGAGTAGCGAAAAATGTCCTCCAAAATAACGACACTCCTTTGGCCTTTGTTAAGCAATGGACATCTTTTGGCTGATATGATGATGATGATGAATTAAGCAAACATAAATTATTCATACATTTCTACTTACCCACAATATAAGCATAATAGCGACAGCAAGTCGTGACTCTTCACCCACTTGTAAAATTAGCGTCTCTGTCATATTGCCGATCCAGGATATAAGACCCAGTTTGGACAATGCCTGAAAGAGAAAATGAAAATTAGTCTCGCTCTGTTCTTGGTGTCATGGTGGCTCATAAGTAAACGGACTCGCTTCTTCTTTTACACCTGAGCGGTGCCGTCGCTATATGGTGGGGGAGGGGTATTGGGGGTTCGGGCACGTCAATTGGGGAGTCTGCGTGTTCATACTGAGCGACCCCGGTAAATCGATGGAATGCACTTGGTCACGTGCCACCGTGTGTGCAGCATAGCGCACAGCGAGGCTTGGGGATCCTTTACAATCCTACCCGGGTGCCTGAGGAGCAGCAATTTTACAGTCGCTTTCCCTCTTCTAGAAGAGGTGACCACTGTGGTAAAATACCGACGGGACAAGTTTCCCTGGGGTTTTCCTCGAGGCGGAGGAAGTTTATGATGAATTTACACTGGGAACCAATAAAAAAAGGCAGGATGGTATTGATTACTATTTCATACCCTTTCACTTTCACAAGAGGACTCAAAATGCCTGGTCACAAATTTATTCTAGTTATGACAAACTAGTGGCTGACCAGATCAACTGAGCTGCAACGACTAGCAAGGTCGCTACAGTATCCAGAAAAAATGGTTACTTGTTAGATCTGTGGTCATGCGAAATTTGTCCGTGAGGTGTCCGGATTAAGAATATAGCACCATTTCATCTCCTCCCGTAGATGTCGTAAAAGGAGACTAAGGGAATCTATAAATGAAAGGGATGGGGAGCAGCGTCCTTTCTGTAGAACAGCATCATTCTGCGCTCACCAACCCGCCTGCCAAACGTGTTATTGACAAATCCCCCCCAAAATGATGACACAATTGTAGAAATCTATTGGGAGGCCTTTGTTCAGCAGTGAGGCTTTGGCTAATATTGTGATAATGATGCGAAATTCAGATGGCAGGTTTTTTGCCAACGCAGTGATGACATTAATCTATCACCCCTGTCCATAACAATTTGAATGCTACCCAGGACTAGACCTGCGAGCCGCCACTGCTCCCGTCACCTCGATACATTCGTTATTTAGTCTCATATTTATTTGTTTATTTAATTAAAGCATGGAAGACTTACAGCTAAATAAATCTAAAATAACACAAAATTAGTAAAAGGAAAGCCAATAACAAGCCTTCGCTTATAGACATGGAGTAATAATTTAAATTTAAGCGGAGCATACAGAGTAGGCACTGCTACGCTAAAGAAATGTACAAATCTTCTCATTTTAAAAAGTCAAGGCTTAAGCACCTCCTTGCCGATGACACACTTGTTACCAAGGGGTCGATAACACGCTTCTTACACAAACTATTAAAAGTTCTGCTTGCTCGCACAAAGTAACTGTTCTGTCTGTAATTTGATGAAGCATTTGGTACACGAATGGGTGGATTGAAGCGAATTGATTTGGATGGAATGTTAAAGTAGATTTTTGCCAAAAGCTCAGGACAGTCAATATCACTATTAAGGATTTTTTAAAAGGAACACATAGTCAGCTATCTCACGACGATTTATGAGTGGTAGCAGGTGGTATTTTTTACATAGTTGAAGATAATCTACAGATTGGTAGGGATTTATTTGATGAAAGCAGAGCAAACCTAGTCAAACGCTTTTGTATTTGCTCAATGCGATCAATATACTTATGATAAAATGGGTTCCATATTTGAGACGCGTACTCCAAGTAGCTTCTTACAAATGTACAATATAAAATTTTGAGAGTTTTAACTTGAGTAAAAGATTTAGAGAGTCTCATTATGAAACCTAGTGATTTTAATGCTTTTTTGACAATAGCATCAACGTGCTTGTCAAAAACGAGTTTGCAATCATGGGTACTCCTAGGTCCCGAATAGTATTGCATTTCTTATGCCCAGTAATTTCACTAGAAAATTCTGTGCAAAGCATTGATCACCTGCATTAAGTAAAATGGAAACCTTAACCTAATATACTTGGGAAAAGGTTAGTCTGACAGAAGATTTTATTCACCTCCATAAGTACGAAGAGTCCAGCAAAGAACAGCAGCGTGGACCACTCGACCCTCGCTAAGATCGGCTCCAGGTCATCTCTTTCAGCTAGGAGAAGAAGTAGCAGTGCTCCTAAGAGCGCCGTCCAGCCCAGAGATAAACGCTCTGAAATCATCACATGAGAAGAGTAACTTCTTGTGCTAAGTCGTGATGGCATGATGGCGCAGTTGCCAAGTGATTGGCTGGTTGGGCTACCTGTCGCAAGTTCGATCCCCGCATGATTTAGAGATAGCTGTTTCGGGTCTGGGTGTTTGTGCATGTGTGATGTATGTCTGAAAACTGTACCGTGTATAGCAGAAACGAATGTGGAGCATCGCTTAAAAATAGAATGAATGTTCCAAAAATATTTCCGGCCTAGGCTCAATGTCGTAAATGTTACAAATGGTATTCTCCTAAACTAATAATCAACAAAATCAACCAGTATCGGGGCCTGATAAAGTTATATCAAAATCAGTTATATCAAATGTATTGGAGAGTCTTCATAAAAAGAACTTTAACCAGAGGAAACCACTTGATAGAATCATATACACGAAGAAGAAGAAAATGGAAAAATTTCGCTTGGCAAAGTTCATGAAAGAGCAAAATTGGACTTCTGGGGTGGAGGCCTGGTGACCTGAAATACAGGATTCAGCCTAGCTTAGGTACCAGTCTCCTACAATAAATTTAAATAATACTATAACTAGGAAATATTGTATTTTGTTGCAACTTTTTCATTATTGTGGCGAGAAAATAAACAAAAGTTATTGTGGTGAGAAAATAAACACGTCAAATGTAAACTTATATTGTGCTGTAATCTAAAATGGATCGAAAGTTCGTCGAAGCCAAAACAGTATTCTGCTAACATTCTGAACCTTTTTTTTATTTATTTTTATTTGTTTTATTGGTGCCCAGTGGAAATTCATCATGAACTTCCTTCGCCCCGGGGAAGGATGAAGGGGTATGCCGGACTCCTACCGGCTAAAACCACTGGAGCGGTCATCTTCGGCAAACATTCTGAACCTAACCAGGTAATAGAATTGGTATTCTCGTCCTTACATAAATGTCAAAACTGAGATTGTAATTAGACTGGACTAAGATTATACTAAAACCGGCCTGACCTTTTAGAGAAGTAGAATACCAATTTTTGGTCAATTAACAATTTAATCCAAAAATTTAAATCGTTACACAGGCCCTTACCAAACATTGCAACGTTCCAAATAAATCATCACTCAAACGAGTGATCGAGTGCATTTAACTTCAGACGCGATCGAATACCCGTCTGAAGACGTTATCTTAGATTACAAAGAAAATAATATATCGTACGACTTCATGGCCATTCAAGAAAGTTTAATACATTACTAGTAATACGTGTAAGGTTAACGTGAGTACATTTCACTTGTAATTTATTGAATACAGGTAATGTATTCAATATTTAAATAAATTTCACAACCTGTCACAGTTCATAACGCCATTTTTGTGTATTGTCGTCACGGACGCTGACAGTAGCGGTAGAGAAAGAACTATTTGAAATACTTATGAGAAACTATTTAACATACTTATGAGAAGGACTGTGACAAAGATAGTTTCGTCAAGAATACAACGATAATCCATTGTCCGAACTACGTGTTTTCCATTTAATGATACAGTGCGGAAATTATTAAGCATGACATCTCAGGCCATCGACACAATGTCTTGCGTGTTATTGAGTTTAGTTTCACGATAAACTTGTGTGAGTAGGTAATCTACGCACACGTCTAAGTAGATGCCACGAATTTTATTCTTATGGGCCTATCTAACGATTTGAATCTTTAATTTAATCTCTGTTCAGTCAACTTTCGGCCATTGTGTAGAATTTTCTAGAATTGACCCTCTGATGCGAGGGGGATAGTCTGTAGAAACCATGAGTTAAAATGCACCAACATGTCTGGTTGCTGCCAAAGTAGACCATCTCTTCAGCAGTGGGTATCGGAAAGGCGACTAAGGTCCGTATTACAGAACCATCCTCAAGTCCAGTTTGATCTTTAATCACCTGATCACTGTTTATGTATAGAATATGTACTTGAGTCTCGGTCGTATTCCAGAACAATAATCAATCTAAACTCAGTTGAGACGAGATTCAAATCACGCCTCAAGCACATATTACTCATTGTCTATGCATCAGCCTGTTTTCGATTACGATTTATTTCCATTACCAAATTTGTTCCAATCTGCGCAGAATACGAAGTAATGAAATGTACCTCGAAAACCCTATTAATTAAGAAATATAGATATTAACAAAGTAGTTCCTTTTCACATACAAGGTACATTTTTAATAGAGTTTATTACATACTAGGTACCTACGTAAAATATTTTTATACATTTTAACGAGATGAATGTTGTTGAAGTATAAACTATAAAGGAACGTGTGTTGGCGCCTATTGTCATTGAACACTTGAACAGATGTTATATTATATAAATATCGTTTAATTAATTAGATATAGTTATTAACCTGTAGCGAAATTGTGTTGGCTCCTCCAGAAAGTTAAAGAAAAGAAACAACCTCATTAAAAAAAAATACGATTATATAACTCCTGTACATCTCATATACATCTGAGATGAACACTAAAGACCAAACTTCTTTTCGAATGATCGTTAGTAAATCATTGTAATAGTCAACTTCTCCAAAAATATCCATTTTGTGATAAATATATACTTCCATTCAATGACGTTTTACAGATACATTAATCTACGATATCATTGCAGAGAGACTTTATAAAAACATCTTAGCTTGTATTCAACAAAAATATAACCAAAAATCAATTCGCAAGAAACATGCATTAAAAACTGTGCTCAAGCGCTATCCGGACCACACTCACGTGATCACAGTTCATATCTCTGCTCTAGTACAGACCTATAACTGAGTGACGATTTAGAATAAAGCCACGACTCAGTTGAACTACGTTCAATAAATCTATGCTTGAGGGACGTTTTAAAATTAATGCTCAACTCAAAACTAGTTTTAAACTGAGATCAATGCTTGAGTTTCGTTCTGTAATACGGACCTTAAAGATCAAGGCAAGGCAGTAGAGTAGCAGTAATATTAACATCAACTCACGTAATTCTGGAATTGCATGCAAGAAGAACACGATGATGACGAAAGACACGCAGATGGCTGACTTAACTAACAGCTGTTTGTCTCTGATGCGGTACTGAAAACAAAACACCATAAATTATCATCATGTCATCATCATAATCAGCCCATTACTGTCCCACTGCTGGGCACGGGCCTTTTCTCACGACGAGAAAGGTTACGCCTTAGTCCACCACGCTGGCCTAGTGCGGGTTGGCGGACTACACACACCATTGAGAACATTCTGGAGTTCTCTCAGGCGAGCAGGTTTCCGGATGATATTTTTCTTCACAGTTAACGCAGGTGATAATCTAATTCTGGAGGTGCGGGCCGGGATCAAACTCTGATTCTCCTGAAGGCAAGCGATCATCCACTAGGCTATCAATGCTTAATTAAGGAAGTCATTCGCATATTTGTTCCTTGCGGGAATCGAACCCGCGATCTGTCGCGCGGAAAGCCAATAAATAGCCATTCCGGCGACCGTGCCACCAACTTATAATATTATTATCATCATCATATCAGACAAAAAATGTCCACTACTGAACAAAGGCCTCACCCATAGATTTTCACTACGACCGGTTACATGGAGTGTGTGGTCATTTTGGGGGGAATTTGCCAATAAAGAATTTTGGTAAATGCAGAACAGCTGCTATTCCACAGAAGGGACGCTGCTGCCCATCTCTCTGGTTTAGTGTCCCTTAGTCGCCTGTTAAGACATCCACGGGAGGAGATGGATTGGTGCTACATTCTTAATCCTGACACCACACCTAACCATAATGGCCACCAATAACCTACCTTCTGCTTCATCTGTGCTAACGTAGAACAGAACATGGGATCAGATCTAGAGGCTCCTCCTCCCGCCTCTCTCTTAGATAGAGCGAAGTTTAGTTTCTCTACCTGAAAACAGTCGAGTGTGTACTGATTGATTAATATAATATATGTAGGTAATAACATGTCGCAAAATATTGGCAATTGTGGCAGTCATCATATCAGCCATTTATACGTCCACTGCTGAACAAAGGCCTCCCCCATAGATTTTCACAATTGTGTCATGATTTTGGGGCGTGTCTGCCAATACTCACCACACTTGGCAGGGTTGGTGAGCGCAGTATGGCTACCGTTTCACAGATTCCCATCTTCTCCGCTGCTGCCCATCCCTCTGGTTAAGATTCCCTTAGTCGCCTTCTACGACATCCACGGGAGGAGGTGGAGTGGTGCTATATTCTTAATCCGGACACCACACGGAATTGTGGCAGGATGTAATATAAAAAAGTTATTATTATTCCTTCAAACATCATCATAATCACCATCTCATGGACCAAATGAAGTCCACTGCTGAATGAAGGACTTAACCATGGATTTTCTCAACGACCCCAGTTCCCATCCCTCGTATCTCAGCGACCTTCACCAGGTTGTGTATCCACCTCGTCGGAGGTCGTCCCACTCTGCGTTTTCCGGTGCGCGGTCTCCATTCGAGAACCTTTGTACCCCAACGGCCATCAGTTCTACGAGCAATGTGCCCTGCCCATTGTCACTTCAGCTTACTTATCTTTCTAGCTGTGTCGGCAATTATGATAAGGATATATCAACATGCTGGAATTATCTAAACGGTTTAGCAGAGCCGTACTGTTCATATCAGCCATTTATACGTCCACTGCTGAACAAAGGCCTGCCCCATAGATTTCCATAATTGTATCGTAATTTTGGGGGGTATTTGCCAATATTCACCACGCTTGGTAGGCGAGTTTGTGAGCGCAGTATGGCTACTGTTCTACAAAAGGGACGCTGCTGCCCAGCCCTCTGGTTTAGTCCCTTAGTCGCCTTTTACGACGCGCAAGGAGATGGAGTGGTGCTATACTCTTAAACCGGACACCACACGGATATTGTTGATAACCACATATTATCGATGACGGGACTTCTCCCATGTAATAGGTTACCTACTGCCATTTCCCAAACATCGTTCCAAATCCAAAGCTGGCTACTGACGTGCCATAATTAGAAATTATATTTCCCAACGAAATAATACTGTGGACGACCGCTAGATCAATAAATAAAACAGTACCTTCTTCTCTAGCGCTTTCCTCACTATATCCTCATCTCTTGAATATGACGATAGGGAGGCAGCAGCACGTCTCCACACGGATATCTCTTGACGAAGTTCTGGAAGAATAGGTTAAGTCTTATTCGGTGGACATAACATTATCGTACTAGTTGACGGACTGGCCTGGTCCTTCCTAGGTCCTCTTAATCTGACTAAGCTCGAAAAGACAGTGTAGGCCATAGGAGAAAAAAAGGCACATTATAATATTATTACATCCAGTCATAATGTTCTTACCTAATATATCTCTAGGCACGCTATTTCTCAGCTTGTTGATATCCCTGAACATGAAGCGCAGCTGGAAGTAAGTTTGTACCCCAACTATAAGAATGCCGACGCCCATGTGCATTGTGAATGTCGTGAAGTTTATATTCTGAAACAATAAAATCAAGTTATTAAAATATAATAACCATAAAAATGCCACCACCCCATCTCCTCCCATGGGTGTCGTAAAAGTCGACTATGGGATTAGCCGGAGGATGGGCAGCAGCGTCCTTCGAGTACATTAACAACTCAACTGCGATCGCCAACCCGCCTGCCAAGCGTGGCGATTATGGCAAAACCCCCCAATGAACCCACAACACATCCATATCTGTGGTTGTGGTGATCTTTTGGGGAGGCCTGTGTCCAGCAGTGGACTTCATTCGGCCGAAATGATGAACCATAAAAATGCCGTGTGGCTGTGTGTGTGTGTGGCTGTGGCTCAGAATGCCACCACCCCATTTCATCCCGTGGGTGTCGTAAAAATCGACTAAGGGATTAACCGGAGGATGGGCAGCAGCGTCCATCGAGTACATTAACAACTCAACTGTGACCGCCAACCCGTCTGCCAAGCGTGGCGATTATGGCAAGATTCCCCAATGAGCACACAACACACCATATCAGTCGTTGTGGTGATCTTTGGGGGAGGCCTGTGTCCAGAAGTGGATTTAATTCAGTCGAAATGAAAAAAAAAAAGAATGAACCATAAAAATAGCAGTGGGATGTCGCAAAGGTTCGGGGGCTTCCGAACTCACTTTTAAGTTTATCGGAGATTTCAAACCTGGCATCCACCAATGTGGCTTTCTTAACATCATATTAGTTTGTTAGTTAATCTAAGACATCGACTTTACTTCGTCATGCTAGCACGTAAACGTGGATCGTTGAACGTTAGCATCCTTGGAGACCATTACAACACCGATCGTGAGGGAACAAGTCCATAACCACTAGGTGTTCTTAACAAGGGGTCGCGGGCGTGCAGATTGGGGAGGCCACGTGCTCACACCGAGCGACCCCCGGGAAGACGGTGGCAGCGTAAAGCGAGGCTTGGGGGGGATCCTTTACAATCCTCCCCGAGAAGTGCCTGGGGGGGGGGACCTTTTTACAGTCGCCTTCCCTCCGCTAGAGGGGGTAACCGCTTTACAGTGATCCGTGGCACCAATGGGCGGCTCTAGTATGATCTTACGAGGACCTGGAGCCTTCCTTCGGTGCCGAAGATGGCCGCCCCAGTGATTTGATGCCCTTCCCCGGGGGCGAAGGAAGTTCCATGTAGAATTTCCACTGGACATACATAAAAAAATTAAAAAAAGATTTTAATACAAGTTTCTTCTAAGCTAAGTAGGACCTAACCCAGAATTATGATGACGATTTCCTTTTCAATTTAATCATCTTTCTTTATTTCGTTTGCTCACTGACCAACCTTCAAAGGCCGCCCGAAGGCCTCCAAAGGACTTGGCTTAATTAACGATTGCCGTCTAATGACAACCATCCCGGTTCTTATTTTCCCGATGGTTTTATGTGCCCTCCAAACACGGAGTCACTTAGTTCAGATATCACTATCCGTTCATCCACCCATAGAATGACCGCGTCGTGACCGCTAATTAACTATCATCATCATCATTTCGGCCGAATGAACTCCACTGCTGGACACAGGCCTCCCCCACAGATCACCACAATGACCGATATAGATGTGTTGTGGGCTCATTGGGGGGTTTTGCCATAATCGCCACGCTTGGCAGACGGGTTGGCGATCGCAGTTGTGTGGTTAATGTACTGGAAGGACGCTGCTGCCCATGCTCCGGCTAATCCCTTAGCCGACTTTTACGACACCCACAGGAGGAGATCGGGTGGTGGTATTCTGAGCCGGCACCACACGACACCGATATAATATAACTATAGAAGGGTATTATGTGGCAATGATGGCATTAGTGTAGCCACTCAGCCCACGTGATCTATTCAGTTGTGATGCATACCGCTTTAACAATAGAAGGGTGTGTAGCTATGATGACGTTAGGCGGGTCCCCCACCGGTGTGGCCGCTCCACCGACGTTGCTGAAGATCACCATCGACATCAAAACTGGAACTGGGTTCAGTTGGGTCACCTCGCATAGTCTGGAATAGTCACAATAAATATTATCACATTACGCCGCCGCCGTGTGGTGCCGGCTCAGAATACCACCATCCCATCTCCTACCATGGGTGTCGTAAAAGTCGACTAAGGGATTAGCCGGAGGATGGGCTGCAGCGTCCTTCGAGTACATTAACAACTCAACTGCGATCGCCAACCCGCCTGCCAAGCGTGGCGATTATGGCAAAACCCCCCAATGAGCCCACAACATATCCATATCGGTGGTTGTGGTGATCTTTGGGGGAGGCCTGTGCCCAGCAGTGGACTTCATTCAGCCGATATGATGATATAATTTTAGCCAAATAACGTCCACTGTTGGACAGAAGCCTCCCCCAAAGATTGCCATAATGACGGGTATGGTTTTGTGTCGTGCGCTCATTGGTGGGGGATTTTGCCATAATCGCCACGCTTTGCAGACGGGTTTGGAGATCGCAGTTAAAATGTGTGTTGCAGCGTACGGTGTCCGGATTAAGAATATAGCACCACTCCATCTCCTCCCGTGGATGTCGTAAATTCTAAACCAGAGGGATGGGCAGCAGCGTCCATTCTTTGGAACATAAGCCATACTACGATCACCAACCCGCCTGCCAAGCGTGATGAGTGCTGGCAAGTTCCCCCCAAAATGATGACACAATTGTTGAAATCTGTGGAGGAGGCCTTTGTTCAGCAGTGGATGTCTTATGGCTGATATGATGATGAATTGAAAATGTACTCGAAGGACACTACTACCCATCCTCCGGCTATGCCAATAGTTGTCTTTTACGACACCCACGGGATGAGATGGGGTGGTGGTCATATAAATGGTATAAAATCCCAAGCTTGTTCAAGAAATGTGTACCATATTTTTAATGGATACCTTCATTATACATACGTGTTCCTATCATGTGCTTAATAAATTTAACATAAATGTTATAACTGTCACAGTAGATTAAGGTCCAGCTGGGGTGGCACTTGGGCTACTAAGGGTGACATTTTCTCCTGACAGATTTTTTGTTGCGGATCTGACCTCACATGTCAGATATCCAAGTCAGGATAATTGTTACTGGTTCAACTGTCAGAAAATTCTCAGTTACAGCCTGACATGGGCAAACTCACACCAACGACCCCGAAGAAATCTGTAACTTCTTTTCTATTTTCTTTAAATCCATTTATGAACCGCAGTCTTCGAATAGTGCATCATCATTTAATGAAGATTATTCGGACAGTAACCCCCTCATAAATAAAATTGAGCTAAGTGTTAGTGAAGTTTTGAGAGGACTCAAATCTTTAGACTCAACAAAAGGACCAGGACCTGATAGTCTTCCAGTAGTTTTCTTAAAAGCTACTGCAGATAATCTTTGTTTTCCTGTACAAATTTTATTTAATAAGTCACTGACACAGGGTACTTTTCCTGAAGCATGGAAGGGTGCCATTATAACACCAATTTATAAGTCTGGTTCTAAGCAAGACGTTGAGAATTATAGACCAATATCTATTCTGTCAGCCCTACCGAAGCTCTTTGAAAGATTGGTGCATAACAGAATATATCCTGTACTTCATAATAGCATCATCCAACAACAACACGGATTCGTTAAGAAACGATCAACCACAACAAATTTAGTGGCTTTTGTGGATTATTTATTTAACAATATGGATTCGCGTATTCAGGTGGATACTGTATACACTGACTTTCGAAGAGCGTTCGACAAGGTTGACCATAATTTACTTTTGAATAAAATTTCATTTAACGGCATTCGGGGTGATTTATTTCGATGGTTCTCTTCTTATGTAAGGAACAGAACTCAAAGAGTCGTGGTTAATGGCTTCCATTCCGCTACTGTTACTGTTACTTCTGGTGTGCCTCAGGGCTCAATTTTGGGGCCCCTTTTATTCATTATATTTATAAATGACATCAACACTTGCTTCCGTAATTCAAAATTATTACTCTATGCTGATAACATGAAAATTTACAGGCCCATCAGGGGTTTTCAGGACAGTAGATTGCTGCAGGAAGATTTAGATCGTCTTACTGAATACTGAAAAAGTAATAAACTACAACTGAGCATACCCAAGTGTTGTTGTGTTAGCTTCACAAAAAATAAGAACATTATCAAATACCCTTATTCACTAGATAGCACCACATTGTCTAGGCTGTCCGTTGTTCGTGATCTTGGGGTTCTTCTTGACGAGAAACTTCACCTGGATGCTCACATTAACAGAATTGTGAATAACGCCTATCGCATGTACGGTTTCGTTATGAGATCTACTAGAGACTTTTCACGCCCCTCAACCTACTTGCACTTGTATAAATCTCTGATAAGATCTCAATTGGAATAAGCGGTGCAGGTGTGGAATCCTTTTTACAATAAGTATTCAGATTGTATTGAAAAAGTGCAAAGCAAATTTTTAAAAGCCAGGCATTACCGTTGCTCCCACGCTTCTTTATCTTATGATAGCTTACTTAAAAAGTACAAAATACTTGATTTAAAATCTAGACGCACTCTCCTAGAGACAGTATTCTTATTTGATTTGTGTGGCAATGTATATGACTGTATGGACATTCGTAATAAAATAAGTTACTTAGTGCCTAGAACCACGATGTGCCGTGGGGTGCGCGCACGACCACTGTTTGCTGTGTCCTCCAGTCGCACTAACGCAGGCTTGCGGGCACCTCTACGCAGGCTTACAAGTAATTACAACAAACATTTTAACCATATTGATATGTCTGCCCTTTCTGCGAATAAATTTAGAAAAAAGGTTCTTATCACGTTTAATAATAATTAAATTGAAAAGTGAAACAATACTTACTTAGACTAGTTGTTAGTTTGCATGCCGTGATGATTTGTCTATCTGTTGCATTGTTGTTAATATGTATTTATAGTTTGTAGGTTCATATTCATATTCATATTTATTTATTTGTTCAAAGCATATGTATGTACACAGTATTTTACAAGATGTTACATTTAAAAAATTGTTTGTATCAACATGCTTTGCCGATATAGGCGTACAAATGAATTTTTACCAAATTAAAGTAATAAGTAATTATAAAAACTTATGAATTATATAAATGTCAAAGGTTTTGCAATAATAATAAATTAAAGTTAATGTCAAAAGGAATAATAAATCTTTTGACATTAATGATTGAAATATAATAATGTTATTAATCACATTCTCATATTGACTTGTATTTGTCATTATTACAAATGCAAGTACCTAGTCTATGGTGTAAGGACAAAATAGAACAGCATACCCTAATTAAGTACTTATTCATCTACAAGGAAGTTCTGAATCGTGTAGTATGTTTTCTTTATCAGAAATTTAAAGAGTTTTTTCTTGAATAGTTGTGGATTATCTATACTTCTTATATCATGCGGTAGCCTATTATATATTTTAGAAACCATACCAAAAATACTTTTATCAAACAAGGCCGTTTTATGGGCTGTGTGGCAAATCCTGTTTCTGTAACGCATGCTCCGAGGATTGTCGTATAAATGGTTATTATTTTTTACAAAATTAGCAGCTTGAAATATGAAAAGCGAAGGGAAAGTCAGAATATTGTTTTTCTCAAAATATGGCTTGCAGCTATCCGTGGGTTTTAAATTAAATGTCGCTCTGATACATCTTTTCTGTGCTTTAAATACAAGCTCTCTATCTGATGAATTGCCCCAAAATATTATACCGTACCGTAATATAGATGATACATACGCATGATATGCAATGGTTACTGTATGTTGGTCGGCAACCCTATTCAACATCCGCAAAGCATACGAGTATTGATAAAGCTTTTTGCATATTCCATCCACTTGCTTAGTCCATGTCATTTTATCATCAATCCAAAGTCCTAAAAATATGGTTTCATGTACAATGTCAATCTGATTATTACAGTAATTTATGTCATAATTATATTTGTTATTATATCTCTGCCGAAAATTCATAATTTTTGTCTTACCTAAGTTTATATTAAGATTGTTCATATTAAGCCAATTTATTATTTTTATCAAAGTACTGTTAATCTCCGATTCAATATTACTTATGCTAGTGTTATTGAAAATGACGGTACTGTCATCTGCAAACAGAATCATTGGGTGTTCAATAGCTCTCGGAAAATCATTTATATACACAAGGAAAAGCAGGGGTCCTAGAACACTTCCCTGTGGGACGCCAAATCGAACTATTCTAGTAGATGAAGTGTAATGCTTGTCCACTTTTGTTCGAGGACATATTTTGTTAATTTTCGTAAACTGCTTTCTGTCAGCTAGATAGGATGTAATTAGATTTAATACATTTCCACGAACTCCGTAATGAGCTAGCTTGGCTATTAATATACTATGGTTCACATGGTCAAACGCTTTCGATAAGTCCATATATAAAGCCAAAATAGGTTTCCTTTTATCCATATTAATAATAACATTACGAAGATAATCATAAATTGCCATATTAATGGTTTTGCTCTTCCTGAACCCTTTTTGTTCCGGAGCTAGAATACAATTGGCCTCAAGATACGTATACAGGCTATTATATATTACTTTTTCAATTATTTTTGAAAAAATCGGTATCAGAGCCACAGGTCTATAACAATTCATATCATTACGATTTTCCTTTTTGAATACCGGCTTAATTATGGAAATTTTCAATTTTGTTGGATAAATACCGCGTTCGATACATAAATTTATAATAAAACTCATGACTGGGGCAATAACTACAGAAACGGCTTTGATAGCCTTTGTTATAATACCATCATAACCGGTACTGGATTTATTTTTTAAATGGTTAATAATTGTAAATACGTCAAGTGGAATTGTTGGTAACATGAATAGGGAATTAGAATTTTTATATGTCATAGATTTAAGGTAATTATAAGTGTTAAATTGTATACCGTTATTAATTGATTGTATTTGGTCTATATAAAAGTCATTAAAAGCTTGTGCAATTTGACTAGGCCCTGTTAATTTTTTATTGTCTACATTTATTTCTTGTATATTTTCTGGAGGATAGTTAATTTTGTTTTTCTTTATAACATTCCAGGTTGCTTTTGACTTATTGCTTGATTTGTGTATATAGTGGTTGTTTTGACATTTCTGTGTGAATTTAATAATACTTTTTAGACGTTTACTGATGTTTTTAAATCGTGCCAAATTTTCTAGATTAGGAGTTCGCCTATAGTTCCATAAAAGTACCCTTTTCCTTTTACAGCACTTACGTATACCCTTCGATATCCATTTCGGTCTTGTATGTACATACTGTCTATACTTTTTTAATGGAAAGCATCCATTATACTATTCCATAAATTTATTAAAAAATAAGTCAAAAGCCATATCGGGCTCATGCTTTCGTAGATCTTATTAAATGTTAATTTCGCCATAGATTCTTTGAATGTAATCATGTTATATGTGCTATAATCACGTCTGTTTAGGTACCAATAAGTAATAGTACATGTTTTTCGCACCGGACATTTTAATGTTTGAGCCGTATGATCTGAAAGGGCAAGATCTAGAGTTTCGATCTTGCTTCCTCTTATATTATGAAATATATTGTCTATACAAGTATTACTACATAATCTTGTGGGTTGGCGCAATCCTATTTGCAAGTTATAACTTGCCACAAGGTGTCAAATATTAATGTATAAAATCGCATGATATTATATGTATTTCTAGTTATATTCTGTGGAAAATGCTGTTGGTTACACATTTACTCTTATTGTGTTAACATTTTTTTTAAATTTAATATATAATGTGTCACTGTTTGTTTTCCCCAATAAATAAAAAAAATTAAAAAAAAAAACTCAGGCTGTATGGCATAGTTCTGAGAAATAGGGAATACATGCATAATATAAAATATATCCTCCTTCTGAAGTCATAATGGATAAACGTGCCTTATCTCGTTGACCGCACGCACATAGCTTTCTGCCTCAAGACAGTCATAAACTTTACGAGCTATGTGCCCTAATTTTTGTCTTACCGAATAGTGACCGGAGTCATAAGAAGAACAGTTGTGACATTATCGAGGAAAGTTGAGAAGATCGCAGTGAAGAAACAGAGAACGTTGATCAGGGGCCATGTCCTGCCGCCTGTCACCTGAAAACATAAATTAATCTTTGTAGACGAAAAACCCTGTTGCCGAAGCAATTGTTAATCATACACTTCGAAACTTCTAAGACTCCATGAGAGAATTTCCGTAGAAAGTGTCCAGGCCTGCCATAACATGGTCATCAAATAAAGGCTGAAATAAGTATTTAAATTATCGACGCGCTTGGCAAAGGTTGAGACAGAAAGATTCTCGAATGGAAACCACACACTGGAAAACGCAGCGTGAGGTGGTCTTCAATGAGATGGATAGATAATCAGGTGAAGGTAGATGGGAGTTGTTGGATGCGGGTGGCATGTAACAGGTCATTATGGCAATCTGTGGCTACGTTCAGCAGTGGACGTCCCTCGGCTGATATGATGATGCTAATGGTTGGCAAACTGGTTCGTCGTTTATAATTCAAATGCTATAGAAATATTATAACCCGTTCTCCTGACCTAATTGCCTAATTCCATTTTACAACACCCACAGAAAAAGTGGTAGTTTATTTCCACTTATATATGAAGGACTGGAATGAGGTGGTACTACAAGTCCTACCTATTTCACCTACCTTTACTATTATGTGTGAGCGTAATTCTGTTCTGGGTGAACGGTCGGAACAACCAGTGAATTTATTGGAACACAAAGAATTCCAACATGAGCCTTAAGTTAACAACCATGATATTGCTGACGTCCATAGATGCAGTAGCTACTTACCATTCGGTAGTCCATATAATATAAAGTGGGGGCCATTATTTTCCGGGAAAAGCACAAGCAATTAAATCTGGTACATACCTCAAAAGCCAAGACAGCAAGGTAATCAAACAACCCAGTTTCCGCCAGAATAGCGACCAATAGCATCATGCTAAACAGCAGCAACAGTGTCTCCACGTCCAGCCAGGAGACTAGTTCTGGCAATGATGGTCGGGCTCCGCTGAGAGCTAAAACAGCTACCGCGAGGGAAGAGGATAGAAGAGCTGCTATTGTGCGGTTAATGATCTGGAAGATTAGAAGATTAAAACTAGATTACACACATTAGGCCCGACAGCGAGGGCAATCAGAGAGATGCTTAAAGTCTGTGAGAACTATGCTGCTAAGCATGGACTATTATATAAAGAAATGTGAATACATGGTATAGTGTTGAGTAGGACATACAAGAGGCGGTACATTTGTCCCGTACATGACACAATATTGTAAGAGCGGCTCAACATTATAACATGTACCACTTTAAATTTTATGTCGCGTTACTTTACTCTTGGCATGAATGAGGCACATGCTTCAAAAGCATGTCTTTTTATTCAACGGACATTATCGTGACTGCAAGAGACAACATGATGTTTTTATGCACTCTATTACAAATGTACTAGTACAAAGTACTAGACGCGACAGTTTTAGAAAAATATGATTTCATGAATGTCTGTTAAATACATTTTTTTTTTGCTTGTTTATGTCTGTGTATTAGGTATATTTTAAATCGAAATCATGTTTTACAAATAAGTCGCCTGCACAATAATGCTAAAGTGGTTATTAAGTAAAAACGTCGATGCAATCGTCATTCGTCTATAATCAATCGCTTCATAATACTTTGCTTTATAAGACAGGGCAGTACAAATACAGCAATAGTACCTACATGAAATACTCGTTCTTCAAATGTCATATCAATGCCAACCTTCCTGACGCCTCGCCTCATTTGAAGTGGGACATTGTACTGGCTCGGTACAGAAAAGAGGATACTCTTACAAACTCATTTGGAAACTATTGCTTTGATATACAGTTCTCCTATTTTAAAGAAATTTATGCAGTGACCGATCAAGTAAGAACGATGTTTCTATCTTGATCATCTGTTGCATGAATTTCACATTAATTATTATGTTGGCACTTCATATGTTTCAATACTAACATGAGTTAATAAGTTCCTTCACAATCTAATATGGATCCATTTGATGTCCGAAATAAAAACATTTATTATTATTTTATTTTATTTTATTCTATTCGGAAAACTTACAGCTAGTAACTTACAATATTCGTAAACAATACAAAATTGAAGGCCGTTTACAAGTTTTCACTTATAAACACTAACTAATAGAAATCTACAAAAGTCGGTAAATAAATAAACCTTAACACAACTATAAAATTAAATTATGCAAAGCCAAACAGTTAATTATTAGTAAAGAAATTTTTCGCCATTAAATGCTTTAGCCGAGAAACACTGGTATTGAATATATATTATCCAAATCTTGTTCACAAGAGAGTTTATTAAAACATCTACAGGCGCGTATTAAAAATGTATTTTGCTTATATGTAGACTTAGCAGGGGGGACAAACAGTAAGCTAGGCTTGCGCAACACTCTGGAATGTGTTACAAATCCTAAACCGGCTAGCATCTCGGGGCAGTCAATAGTACCATTTGCGACTTTAAAAAGAAATGTTATATCTGCAATACGTCTGCGCTCATACAAAGGTAGTAAATGAAACTTCCTACACCGCACTATGTAATTTGACGTATATTTTCGCGTTTTATATTGCAAAAAGGGTAAAAAACGCTTTCGAACGCGCTCAATTCTGTCTATATAAAAATTATAGTTTGGGTTCCACACTTGTGAGGCGTATTCCAAATGGCTGCGGACAAAAGCACAAGAAAGGATCTAAAATGTATTCACTTTTTTTAAATCAGCTGATGACGTCTTCTGAATTTGGGCCCACAAGGGTCACTACAATGTGCGGTCACAGGGGTCACAGGGGATATTGCCAAAATCACGACGCTTGGCGGGTGGATTGGTGATCGCAGTATCTGTTATTAGTACCCGGGAGGATGCTGCCGCCCTCGTGACATCAGCCTTAATTCGCTTTTCACGACACCCATGTGTAGAGAGATGTGGTCAATTCTTTGATGAGATCCACACGGAGCTGGAATCATCCGTTCAAAAATGTTTGTTAACCTTACTTACCTTTTAACCGTGTCTATCTTTCGCATCCATAGCAGACGATTCATTCAAATCCTTTTTGAGCCGGTAATAATAATCAGTCTAATACAAAATCTTTGGATTTCGGATTGAGGATTTGACTGTTTTTGTGTTAAAACCAAAACGGACCAAGTTCAAAATCAAAAGATTTTGAATTAGGTTGATTAATAATTTCGGTTGTAAATCACGCCAGCCACTTGAGCTTCGATTTAAAATTTTCATCTTGTGCGATAACCTAACCCTATCACCTTGGATAACCTTTCTGAAGTCCACTGCTAGTTCTTCTTTATCAGGATTGGCAAGCGGGTTGCCAGCCTGCAGAGGCTCTCGCTCTAAACCATGCCTATGCCACTAGCCTGAGCTATTTAATTTATTTAAAGCTGTCCTAATACTTGTCGATTATATCAGATCCTTGTTGGATAGTAGAACGGAGCGTGCCAGTGACGTCATCGTATGTGTTACTTGAAATATTTATAAGTTTTTCTAACAGCCCTTTCGGGTCCTGTATCCTGGACTACTAGATCTTAGAGTAAATCTAGCTATAGAATTATCTGCTTACGAGTACTTGAGAGCACTTACCTCAAATATTATGAGCGTATACAACGTGATTAGAAGTATAGTAGCATATATGATGCCATCTTCTTGATCAATGGGATTCCATTGGTAGCTCACTGTCAGAGGTACTGTGCTGTTGCTGGATGTACTCATACGTAAAGTTACCTTTGTACCTGAAAATGTTTAAGAAGTACATAATTACCTAAATACATTTTGTAACTCTCTATGGAGTTTTGGGTCGTTAACGGTTTGAAAACCTCAACTAGAAGCGTTGAATTTCTCTATTGTTGTTAGGGCTACTATTACCATTTCTACATAATGACAATAAACGGTAAATTGCGTAGCAAATTTATGTATGAGAATAATCGATTTCTTTCTATTCGTAGTCCTCCACGCGCTTCTCCTGCTTTAACGCAAATACAGAAACAGCTTGACATTCATCCAGAGGAAACAACGATTACTTGTGATATTACTGTCTGCAATCTCACCGTTTATTCCAATTTGATCCCATCTAGTAATTTCTTCGTTCACAAGAGCATCTGGTGTGTTGGTTACATTTTTCTTATGTTTACCATTATGTAGTATAGGTGAATTATCTTGTAATATGAGAGTCTTGCTCTCAGTTGAACTTGGTGAAAAGTCTAGGATGTCCTCCGGCTGTAGGAAGATCTTCCATTTTGTCGAATTCTGAAAAAAGCTATATCATCATTTCAGCCCAAACATGCTGCTGCATCACTGCTGGACATAGATCTCCCTCAAATAATAAACAACGACCGGCCTGGGTTTGTGTTGTATACTCATTGGAGGGCTTTCTCATATTCGCCACGCTTAGCTGTCCTCGAAGAACGCTGATGTCCATTTCGTAGTCGCCTTTAACGACACCCACCAAATGAGATGGGGTGGTTCTATTCTCAGCTGGCAGCACACGACTAGATTTATATGCGTTTATATACATATTACCGTGGGTGATGGTGTATTACTACTAATCTGTATACTTCGGAGAGCATATCAGTGGTTGCGACCTGTTTTTATACAAGTGTCCGATACAAGCAATCGAAAGCTTGAAAATATACGAGTATGTTGGGTTGCGAAAAATAAAGAAGAGACCACGCACCGGAAAACTCAGCGTGGGACGACCTCTAACGAGGTGGACAGACGACCTGGTGAAGGTCGCTGGGGTTCTTGGGTGAGGGCATGCAACCGCTCGTTGTGGAAATCTAAGTCCCCAGGCCTTTGTTCAGAAGACGACCTTTGGCTGATACGATAATGATTGGGTTGCGGAGGAGGTGGGGAATGTTAAGGTCAGCACAAGTGCTAACCGGATGATGATATCAGAATTTCACTCGGCATGGCTGACCTCAGCACCCAATTACTGGAGAAGTAAGACCGGTTGTCAGAGATTTGGTTTTCTGATTACTCTCGCGACAACCTATACAGAGCATTTAATGTGTTCTCCAACGCACAGAGGGGTCCCGATATGTTGAAAATGGTCACCTATCTAAAGTCAACAAGCTCTGCTTGACCATGTAGATCACTCGACATGTAACTATATTGCCAACAGGCCCTCGCTGTCACCTTGTGTAACATTTGTTAAAGTAGGTGCTCCTCAAACATAATTAGACTACATCTTCATGCATAAACACTATAAAAATTCAATCAAACAAAACACACATGGATGAATCAATGAGACGGTAAACAATACAATGCAGTCATTATTTATGACTAAAGTACTTTTATCTCGTAAATATGTATGGCTTAACAGCAAAGATTGTAATTAAAATCAAGTAGTAGTTATTGATGATTGCTAGAATATTTACGTATTTAATGTACACTCCACTTGTTTAGGTATTTAAAAAAAACTATTGCTCACTTTTCAATTATCACTATCGTATTGTAACTGGTTGACATCTCCTAACAATGGAGTTATCTAAAAAGAGGATAGTCGTTTGTTTGCATTTAGTTAAGTATCTAAACGAATAGACTATCGTATATTTTGATCTAACGTGGATCTATAATTGTAGAAACGTGCTGCATCATACTAGCCAAAATACGTCCACTGCTGAACAAAAGCCTCCCCATAAGATGGCCGGTTACATGCCGTGTGTAGTCATTTTGGGGGGAATTTGCCAGTACTCCCCACGCTTGGCAGACGAGTTGGTGAGTGCAGAATGGCTGCTGTTTCACGAAAGGGACGCTGCTGCCAATACCTCTGGTTTAGGGGCCCTTAGTTGCCTTTTACTAAATCCATGGGAGGCGATGGAGTGGTGCTTTATTTTTAATCCATACACCACACGGATTATAGGGTCTGCTTATAGGCTTCATAATTACCATTCATATATTTATAATAACTCATTTATTATTGAGATGCCTAAGCCTTTCTCTAGAGTGCGGTGATCAGTTTTAAGAGGTGGGATACCTGCTGGAATTCTGCCAGAGAGTCATCTGCGACATTTCGATGTAGCCATAGCTGCAGTATATTGCTACTCTCGTTGGTAACTACCTGCGCGAACGGACCTGTTAGCGTGATCAACACTTTGACTCTATCGTTGCTTACTGGTAGCTCGTACTCTGGAAGAAAATAGAGAGATGAATATAGATTTATTTGGATGACACAGTTGGCGCAGAGGCTAAGCGATGGGTCTACTGAGGCAGGTTTCCATCCCGAATGGAACAAATATTTGTGTAACCTCTTTTACACGTCTGAAAAATCACTGACTTCTCCAAGCATGCTGAACTCCTACCGGCTAAAACTTCAAGTGTACCTTCGTGCACATCGCGTCGAGGTCACGGGAGACGAGGAGTTCGTTCGCAATCCAGGCAGTGCTGATCCACTTGGGGCACACCCCGTCTCGGCGGAGAGGGGAAGAGTGTTGTTACTCCCCTCGACCTTTAAGGGATGCGCGTGGAATGGAAATGCGCCAATGACGGTCACGATTACGGAAGTCTGAAGTGGGTATCTGCTAGTCTTCAGCCCTGCATAGTCTTCTATAGATTCGGCAAGTCAGAGAAGGAAATCGACGCGGTTCAGGTGCTATCCCTTACATCTATAATCTGGCTTATGGTCGGCAGAGGTTATCCCGATCGCGTCAGTCAGCGCACACTATGGCTCTTCCCAAACCAAAATATTTATATAATATATTATTTTACTAGCCTTGTTGTTTGCAAAATATTATACATTATTTTGTTAGCTTTATTCGTTTAGAGATTGCAAGCGGCGCTGCTATACCTGTGGACTTTCGATTACCGAGTCAAATATTGGGTTATTGGGTACATCAGATAAAAAATTACCAAGAGCAGCCCAGAGTTTGAAATCGTAGCAGTAAAAGGCGATGTGTTTCTTTGCCCCATATTATATTATGCTTCATTCCATTCGCGCGAATTTTTTATGAATAGTATCTTAGTCGTAAGATCTTCGACGAAGAGGCCACTGTATCTCCACCTGTGGTTGCTGTAAAAGGAGGCCTCATGTCTATTCAGAGTAAGTGCAGCAGTGACCTTCTGTATACAAATAACAACATACTTCTATTACCAATCCGCCTGCCAAGAGTGGTGATTATGGCGCGGTCCTTCGTCCGAGCATTGGGAGCCCATGTTCCACAGTGAACTGTTTTATAACAGTACTAATAATAATAAAATAATACACTGACTAGTAGGAATAAATTCAGCCTAGACCAATATCATTTCCCTTGAAAATTTAAACACATGATAATGATGAAGTGCTGTTATCTCTCGTCAGAGACATACGGCTCGCAGAATGAAATTCCACTATAGACAAATTATATCTGTGAATAAAATATATGAACATACCTTTTACCTCGCCCCCTTGTACAGCGGTATGTAGAACTACGTCAGACCTCTCCATGTTGAGAAGTAGAGATACGGTAAGGAGTACCCAACATGACACCAGGCCAGCAAGCTTCAGGGTACGGAGCGCGTTGTCCAACTGTGAATACACAAAAGGATTTGTGAAGAAGCTCGTTGCATTCCTGCAACTGATCTTAACTGATAATTCATGACGGAACTATTATAGGGTTGGTAAAAAAGATGCCTGCAGGATCACTGTGGAGGACAACATTTGACAGAAAAATCATACAGCATTGAATGTAGAATCGAAAGAAAAGTTTTAATCAGCCTTATGATATCAACTTTGCACAACGCGATGCTTTAAGCTTCACTGCAACATGCCAATCAGATAGAACGGCTGTTCTTCATGGCAACAGCATATTTTCGACGCTGATGCTACAAAACATTGATTTGGTATTCAGTAAATCACTTGAAGTTATACCAGCGATATACTGTAACAATGCAATGGCGCGAATGTGGACTTGTATTATGAAGGCAACCCGTTTGACATTTCTCCAGATAATTTGGCTCACAGTTGCAGCTGGAAATTCTAATCTACGAATTTTACTCTTTGCTCAAGAAAAGTAAAAAATAATTATAACTTCTACTATGTATCAGTTAGCTATAATAAAACCTAATCATAGAATCCACGAGGTTCGGTAGCTTCCATAAATAATGTAAGTAGTCCTTGCAAGTGTCAAAAGAGACAACCATAGCCAAAAAAATGTTTTGATGGACTATCTATAAACTGAAATTAATTATGTGGAATGTATCTTTATTTCGTTACTTCATTTTGTTTTTTGATTCATTTCATTTCGGATTCTAAGACAGATTCCCTGAAACACACCAAGCTTTATTGCTTGGTTTATTACTGGTGGTCGCCAATATAGATACTGGCTTACAGGAGTTGTAGTAAACGGGAGTGTGGTGGGCTTGTCTCTTAATTAGTCTATCTCTAACTTTTTATACGGCACTACGCTCCCTATTAAATGAATCTAGCTGACTGCGCCAATAACTTTGTCGCATCTTATTTTTCTAAATGTTGGACTCATACAGCCCTACGTTAACTGTGGTTTACCATGTGTTTGCCTTTTTTTAAATATTGTATCATAAAAATTCAGTGGACCTTTTTCTTCTTAACTGACTTCAATTTTGTGTCATCGACGGCATGCATCGGTTCCATTAGCCTGGAAAAAATTTAGATACGTGTAATACCGTCTGACATGTAGCTTAATGTATTTCATAGCTTTGAGTAATCACTGCTCGTTGCTTCGGGTTATAAGCGAACTTTGAATTCATTAATGTGGATATCATATCTCATGAAACTTACCTATTGGTAGCATCTTTGAGTGGATCAGGATCCTCCCTCTTGGCTTCCACGTCATGTTTCTTATCAAATATCGTCTTATCTCCTTCATTTGGCACATCTGGAGCTTCGATTTTACCTAAAATGAGCACAAATATTGATTTATCCTAGCTTAAAAAGACAACTATATGGTGCTCGATTATCTTAACTGTTCGTCATACGAGTATATCGGTACCGGTAAAGAATAGATATTAATGACCCGTAGATATAAAGAGCAACTAAGAGTTGACACTAGAAGAAAGTCAGCAGGTTCCTCCCGGCACTATCAATGCTATCAATCCTGATCGTCCATTAGAGCAGCTTTTTAGGAGACCCATGTTAAGATCGTGAGGATGGAGGAGGAGGATAGAGTGATTTATGTTCCCATGGATTGTAACTATACCTATATCGCCACTGTATCAACTGCAGAAATAGCCAAAAACGAAAAGCAATTTGATGCAAAACAAGAGGGTGTTTTTTTTATAAACTTTGCCCCACACTAGTATTTCTCCTGTGTCGTGGGTGCGTTTTACAGACATGAATTCCACATACAATACACCCAGATCCGAAACAACTACCTTCAGATCATACAAATATTTGTTCCCTGCGGAATCGAACCCGCGACCCGGAGCGCAGCAGCCGACTGTATCAGCCACTGCACCAACCGTGGCGTCGAGGTACAGTCAGCGACATAAGTCGAAGTTTATCGACTCATGTCGCTGACTGTACCTACTGCCCGATCGTATGATAGGCGCATGAGGCGATTGCCCGCCAGCTATTTCAGATTACTGCTTTAGAAAATAAATGGATAAACTGGTGTAAATTTAAGACACTTTTTACTAATTCGGTAGAGCAAACATCTGTGTGGTAATAATAAGAATATAGTACCACTCCATCTCTTCCCGTAAGTATCTTAAAAGCCGACTCAGGGACTCTAAACCAGAGGGATGGGCAGCAACGTCTCTTCTGTGGGATATTAGCGATACTGCGCTTACCAACCCGCCTGTCAAGCGTAGTTAATACTGGCAAACTCCCCGCAAAATTACGCTACAATTGTGTAAGTCTATGGGGAGGCATTTGTTCAGCAGTGGATATCCTTTGGCTAATATGATGAGATGAAATAGTACTGATGTACCTCAAAGGTTACAGGGTTTTCGGAAATTTTATGTATAAAAAAGAGGTTTTCTCACCATGTTGCTGCTCGTACCGGTGCTTGAAGGGTGCCAGCAGAGGATCGTACTTGATCTCATCAGGCAGATCCAGCCATATCTCCACGCTGCCCGGTGTCAGGTCACTGCAGGACACCACGGAATACACACTTTTTCTGTCCTTTTTCCTACCTATACCTTTTATTCTTTGCAACACTTCCGCCATTTTAAGTGTCAAGGCATTTTTAGTTACACCGTTTTTATAGCTATACCATAATTAAAACAATTCTCAAATAAGCTTTTAGTTTAAAATTATAAATAATCTTTTCACAATAGACATTTATTTATAACATTTAATAAAAAAAAATGTATATATCATGGAAAATATCTCATTATAAATTCCTGTTTAATGTGTAACCAAAAGTACGAACCAAACGAACCAAAGTATGGGGATTTAGGTATTTTTGCACCCGCTTTCTCCTTTCTCCAAACCCTTGCTACGCCTGTGGTAACAACTCATCAACGTATTCATCCTCGCTTTGACCGATTCAGATGAACAAAACAAATACTAGAACTACTGTTTTAAATAATTGTATTGCGCTGAGGGAGTTCTTTTTATATTTGCCCAGTTGATGAACTCTTGCCTACCATAGAGGAGGGTGCAAATTCAAGCCATCTACCTTTTCAGATTCATGTGTGGATCGGAATTTAAGTATCACTTGCTTTAACGGTGAAGGAAAACAACATCAGGAAACCTACATAGCTAAGGGGGCTCCAAAAAGTTCTTAATGGTGTATATAGTCCGCCAACCTGCACTTGGTGGACTATCATCATATCAGCCACAGAATGTCCACTGCTGAACAAAGGCCTCCCCCTTAGATTTCCACAACGAGCGGTCACATGCCGCTCTCATCCAACTACTCCCAGCGACCTTCACCAGATCGTCTGTCCACCTCGTTGGAGGTCGTCCCACGCTGAGGTTTCCAGTGCGCGGTCTCCATTCGAGAACCTTTTTGCCCCAACGGCCATCAGTTCTACTAGCAATGTGCCCTGCCCATTGCCACTTCAGTTTACAAATCCTTTCAGCTATGTCGACTACTTTAATTCTTCTACGGATCTCCTCATTTCTGATTCGATCTCGTAGAGAAATACTAAGCATAGCTCTCTCCATAGCTCGCTGAGTGACCTTGAGCTTTCTTATGAGGCTTAAGGAAAGTAAGAAATGCCCAGTATTGGGATAGTAACGTCTATGGCCTGGAAAATCGTCAGTATAACCGTTCCTCAACGACATCAACGTAATTATTTAGTCACTTAAAGTTCGAATAAGCGTGATACATTGTAATAAATCTTCAATCCTGCTGTGGATCACGGATTGTTTATGCAACGTGCTGTATTATTTTATAAATAAATTTTAATGTTAAATACTCAAACTAAATCAGAGGGATGGGCAGCAGCGTCCCTTCTGAGAAATGGTAGCCATACTGCGCTCACCAACCCGCCTGCCAAGCGTGGTGAGTATTGGCAAATACCCCCCCAAAATGATGACACAGTTGTGGAAATCTATGGGGGAGGCCTTTGTTCAGCAGTGGACATATAAATGGCCGATATGATGATGACTCAAACGTCCGTTTTCTTTTATCTATGGCAAATAAAGGGCCGATCTTGGAAATCAATCAACCAAAATAACCAAACTATGTGGTGCCGGCTCAGAATACCAGAAAACCCCCCAATGAGCCCACAACACACTCATATCGGTCGTTGTGGTGATCTTTGGGGAGGCCTGTGTCCAGCAGTGGACTTCATTCTGCCGAAATGATGATGATGATGAACCAAACCAAATCTTGAATGGTGTAAATATTACTTTTTTCGGTAATGACGATACACGGTAACTATATTACGCTCACCAACTCGCCATCCAAGCGTGGTGAGTACTGGCAAATCCCCTTAAATGACGACCCAATTGTGAAAATCTACAGGGGAGGCCTTTGTTGAGCAGTGGACGCCATTTGGCTAGTATACCTATATACAGCAAAGGGGCAACAGACTACCAAATAGTAAGTAACAACGGCAACCATGGATTTAAAAAAATCTAGTGATTATCTAATATTTTATTTGGAATGTATTTTGATCTGGTCAAATCTGCACCTTTTTCTATCTTTCGCCTAGACCACAAATACGCTTAAACATAGTTGTTATGGCGGGAGAAATAAGTAAGACTGTAGTACAAAAACACGCCTGAGCACCCACCGTCTTTCCTGGCTGGAGGCCTCTTTTAGCTTCGCCAGAAAATGACCGGTTAAGCAACCACATTTCCCTGAAATGTATGCGAGAAGCCAAACAAAAAAACAAAAAAAAGCACCGTCTTCATACAGCGGGGTGCCTCGGTGGTCGCTGGCACGGAGATTAGGGAGTTTGCGTGCTCATACCGAGTGACCCCCGGGAAGACGGTGGCAAGCACGTGGTCACGTGCCGCCGTATGTGGAGCACAGCGCACAGTGAGGCACATCAGGGGATCTTTCCAATCTCTTTTTTCGTGGGGAAATCCTCATGGACTTTCTGCACCTTGGGTAATGCGGCAATGTCGGACTCAAACCGGCTAAAACCCCATGGTCCTTCCTCTTACCTCTAGCCGAGGGTGATGTGTACGTTTTTTCTTACATAAGTTGTCGTATCAAATGGCCAGCCATCTTTCCCCTACTTTTTATCTATGGTTAAAAGTACTTATTTCTTCAAGCACGCGTTTTTTTAAAGGAGTTCTCGCAGACATTTCCGAGAAATGTAGCGGCTTAACAATTTCTGGCGAAGACAAAAGAGATCTCCAGCCAGGCTTAAATGTTTATATTTTTAAAGGGAACTGCTCATTATACGGAAAACAATAAAATACTTTTAAACGGATTACATCGCGTATATCATAGATTTTTGTTTTTACTGACGTTTCGAACACTTTGCAGGGTTCGTGGTCGCAGGATGACCAAGGTGACAGACTTTGCTACAGATAAAAAAAACTACCGTACAATTGCAATCAAAAATTGTTTCGATGCACGCAGTAATCACTCACAGTATCTTGACTTCATTGTTTTAATAACAGAATTCCAAACTGGTGATAATGCGATGTAATCGTTTAAAAGTGGTTTATTATAGTGAGAAGATAATTATCGCGAAAAGACCTAAGATTACTAAGCAAATGCTTAGTAATGTCTTAGGTTTAAATCAAGATGTTTTCTTTTTATTTATTTTTTATTGGTCACAGTGGAAATTCATCATGTACTTCCTCCGCCCCGGGGAAGAACGAAGGGGCATGCTAGACTATTACTGGCTAAAATCACTGTGGCGGTCATTTTTGGCACCTAAGGGAGGCTCCAGGTCCTCGTATGGTCACATTAGAGCCGTCCACTGGTACCACGCCTATACGAAGAGGATGACTATAAAGCGGTCATCTCCTCTAGCGGAGGTAAGGCGACTGTAAAAATGCTCCCCCAGGCACTTCTCGGGGAGGATTGTAAAGGATCCCCGAGAAGTGCCAAGAACAACCCATAGAGATCCAGGTGTCCTCAAGATGTTTGCCAACGTCAATAATGTCTTTGATAAACTAAGAAAGTACATATCATGAAAAAGTCAAATAGGTACATTTCGGTCTGATCCCGCGAGAATCACCCCCGAAACGCCTGAAGCGCATGCTTGGAACCTTTGTATTTGCATCATGCTCGGAACGTAATACATCAGTGTCTTGAGGACTCTTAAGACGGGTGGGCTGTACGTGCGTTATTTTGTAGAAATGCAAGCCAAATTAAACAACTTTGAATAATTTATTATTAAAAAACGAATTGTAAATAAAACAAATATAGCGTTTACGAAAAAACTAAAATACCGTAAATATATTTAAAGTAATTTGTTACTTAGTTTTGTGTTTTGAGCTTATCATAGAGTAAGTCTGAGAATGCCTAAATATAAACATAAATGTAAAGTGAAGCGTGCCCGTGCTGTAAAAAAATATGCTTAGTACTTACATTATTTCTAAGCTGTTTATTTTCGGTTTTAGTTGACTTTACTATTTCGTTTGTCGGTATTACGTAAAAAATGTTGAAAGTTAGGTCATCCTAACTAGTTCCGGTAAGCATTTACCTGATCACCATCAGACCTACAGAATGTATTATATGCTACATAATCTAACTGGTGAAACTCATAATTGTAACTATGTCATTATTAAAAAACCTATTACGGTCTCTCAGGGAGCGAATAAAAAGTAGGCAAAAGAGTGCGACACATTTGTTTTTGCCTAATTCAACAGAAAGAACGAGAGCTTTTTCTTTGCCAAAATCAGCATGTTACTAAACAAAGTAATTGTGCCGAATACTCGATTCGGTAGAGTAAAACCGAATATTAAAAGGTACAATTGGCTTATATGCCGCTTCTTTATTGAATTGTTACTTATAAATCATAAAACATGCCAAGGCCTTGCAAGGCCTATGCGAAAAAACTTTTGAATTTTGTTTTTTTTTGTTTTTATTCTTTTAATAAACGTTGCCCCACACTAGAATTTCTCCTGTGTCGTGGGTGCGTTTACAGACATGAATTCCACATACAATTTGAAATTAGAATTGGGTAAGTACAAGTTGAAGTTGAATTTGATTTTATACACACAGGAAATATTGTTTTACTGCAGAACGCAATAATCACCACAATCCACAGCCTAAAAACAATAGCAATGTATATCACTCAATAGACGCAACAAAACATTCACTAACAGATTTTCACAACTGCACACAAATATGTACTAAAAACAATATAAATATAACAAACAATAGAAGTGTATGGGTTCAACAACCTCGTGATACTGGTGTGAACTGGTAAGTACCGCTCCGAACCGGTTACGTCTCGAAATTTCTAGGCGCCATTTTGTATGATACTTTTTTCGACTTTCGAATTCGCGTGTTTGTTTGTGTTGTAATGCAGCTTATTTAAACTTCAGAGCATGTTTATGGTTATGTTAAAATATTTTGAAAGTGTAGGACAGACATGAGCCTAGAGGTATGTATATATGCAGATATAGGTCAAGGTATGCCACCTACCTACATAGGTTTATTGTAGTTTTAACGGTTAGCTCTTTTTAATTTTTTATACTGATGACAGCTACAGATGTTGCTCTGTTTTATTTTGTGTCTCTGTATTGTGAATTATGATCAAATAAATCTGGTTTTCTTTCTAGAGTAGGACTGCCATACTCGTACATGTTAGAACGCCGACGGGGAGATTTGGTATCTGAAATAGCGAACCTATATACTTGATTTAAGTGTACAAAAACTCGATTAATATGAAAAACAAACTTATTAAATCTGTCTATTTAACATTTAGGATTCAGGTTAGAAACTTTGAATTAGACAGCACGGTTGGTGCTGTGGCTGATACAGTCGGCTGCTGCGCACGTGGATTCGATTCCCGCACGGAAATGTTTGTATGATCTGCAGGTAGTTGTTCCAGGTTTAGGTATATTGTGTTTGGATTTATGTCTGTAAACGCAACCACGATCCGATCAGGAGTAATCCTAATGTGTTCGTTAAAAAAACATCCCTGACCTCCAGCGATAGGTAGGTCGAAGGAACACTGGGGGGATTTGGTCGGTAAGATTCCGGCACGACACTCCACTTCCGCACTGCGGTCAATGAGGATAGCCCACATACATAAAAATAACCACCTACCTACTAATTATATGAAAACTAAAACAATAAAAGAAATTGTTAGTAGATATTTCTTAAATCTAAAATAAATTGAAAAATCAACGAATCCATCTATAGCCAAACAACCAACCAATTCATACTCCTACCGACACTGCTGTTTGTCTTTTTTGCCTAATAAATCATTGCATTATCTATGCCCACGATCCCCGAGGCCCCCCGCCACCTAGCGATGGCTGAGCGAGTAGAGAAGACCGAGTCTTGTACATATTGCCATTTCAAATGGAATTCATGTTACCTACCTGTTTGCTGGTATTCATATAAAACAATAATGGAAAATAAATGGCTAATTAAAATAATAAATCAGAAAATGACATAGCACTAATGGGTCGCCCGGTTAACGGTGTCATATCCGTCACCGTTCAAATGGTTATGCAATGCGTGGGCCGATTATTCTTTTAGATTTTATTATTCTAAAGAAACCTCAAGTTATACGGCGAACATTTTTGTTTCGCGTAGCATTAGGATACACATTGACTTACATATCTTCAAGGTGAGTGGGTCACTCACTCAAGCATAAATGTAGCAAGTAGGGTTGTCACACGTAGTAATAAAAAAACGGACGTAGTATCATTGCAAATAACGTTTTTTAATCGCGTTATTTTTAACTGCAGCTATAAGGTCTCCATCTCCTCCCGTGGATGTCGTAAAAGGCGACTAAGGGAATCTAAACCAGAGGGATGGGCAGCAGCGGCCTTACAGTAAAGCGGTAGCCATACTGCGCTCACCGACCCGCCTGCCAAGCGTGGTGAGAATCGAAATAGCTTACGGTAATATATCGCGTTTATTTCATTCATTCTATATACCTACGTGCATTAATAATATAATACTTGTATGTGCTAAGATTTCACGTTACACGTAATTATGTAGTAGTAGTATGCAGAATACATGAAATAAACGTGTTATATTTCCGTAAGCTATTTCGATTCAATATTTTGTTGACGTATTGTTTGATTTTTCGGGGATTATCCTCTGACCAATTAGCAAACCTATTGTAGCCTCAGAAAGGCTATTTTGTTTTTTTTCTTTTATTTTTCTTTTTTTAAAAAAACGTTGCCCCCCACTAGGATTTCTCCTGTGTCGTGGGTGCGTTTACAAACACAAATTCCACACACAATACACCCAGACCCGGAACAACTACCTGCAGATCGTACAAATAATTATTCTGTGCGGGAATCGAACCCACGACCCGGTGCGCAGCAGCCGACTGTATCGGCCACTGCAAAAAGAGAGAAAGAGTAAAGAAAGGCAAGAGTTAAGGAAAGGCACGTTTTGATGCCTTATGTCACAAATAAATAAATAACGGGCTGATCCTATTGCCATTTACTAGGCAGAGTTCCAAATTCTGGGCTTCTGATATTCTGTAACAAAAAACCCCAATAAAACTGCCTGAACTTAACGGGTATGGCCTAGTATGGCTCCCAAAACTTCTTGGCAGCTGCGCCGGCGACAACTGTAACTACATTTCCTCGTTAACAGAACGGATAATAGAAACGTTATTTATTACATATACGCAGAAATTATCCTATAACAGCCCTATTTGTAAGTTAATCGCTTATGCGTGTACCTATAGTAATAGATCGAATCAGTTTTTATGAGTTTTTTTATTACCTCGGCAACTACGACAACCGTTCCGGTATCTTTGCCAATATAAGTATGGAAATGAATAAATTATGATAATTTAAACTAAGTCTTGTCTTATTCAGTGTGGTATCGGGATAAAGAATATAGCACCACTCCATCTCCTCTCATGGATATCGAAAAATGCGACTAAGGGACTCTAAGCTAGAAGGATGGGCAGCAGCGTCCTTTCTGTGGAGCAGCAGTCATACCGCGCTCACCAACCCGCCTGCCAAGTGGTGAGTACTGGCAAATTCCCCCCAAAATGATGATACAGTTGTGGAAATCTATGGGGGAGGCCATTGTTCAGTATTAAACGTCCTTTGGCTGATATGATGATGATGAATGTCAATGCGAAATGTAAGCATATCTACTCTACTAGATAAGACCTTTTTTATATTCATGAATAGGTATGCCCTTGACTTCGATTTCGCCTGACGGAAAGCGATAGATGAAGACCACGGTGGAACGAGCGCACCCAAAAGATGCCTATTCAGTCTTATTTGAAAGGGTAATGGGTAAGTTAACGGGCTATAGTAGCAGGGAAAGCAGACGCTGGCAAGGAGTTCCGCACTTAGGCTGTGCGCATAGTGAAGTTTAAGGAAAAGAACTAAGTACAACTTATCGGGATATCAACTAGGTGTGGACGGTAACCTGCAGTGCGTCTGGAAGTCTGATGAATGAATTTAATGGAGCTGATCAGCGATTCTAGCGACCTGACTATAATATTATTATATAGACCCACACCAGTGGTTGTGGCGATATTTGGGCCTATTCCAGCAGTGTATGTTTCTTGGTTGAAATGTAGATATCGTTTACATTAAGAGCATTATCTATCTCTTTAGTTCACTTAAATATCCAGTATTGTATCAGCAAATATATATGTATAATATAATATAATATTATATATTTGTATTTATGTATTAATATGCAAATTGGTGTAGTTATACTATTTATTTATGCAAATACCTGTATTTTCTTGTATATATATCAAAATCATTATCTACATCATGGTTCAGTACACCACAGACTACCTGAATTTCTTTATTTCTCTACTTTTAAATCCATCCAAATGTTGTCTGTAAAAGATCGCTTTTAGCGATAAGACCGCCCATTGTGCCACGCTAACTATTGTAAATAATCCTTTATATTATTTTGGTGTACAATAAAGTTATATTCTATTCTATTCTAACTGCTATTAGTATTTTTTTCTAAACGATCGGCTCTGAAATATGGCTATGATTGCTCTTGTTAGAAAACACACACACACACAATGTTTCCATTATAATATGTAAACGAGTTCTAACTAACACCAATTAACTACCTCCTATACATTTATGTATATCTATTTATATATCCACCGCGGACCGCGAGTTTGGCGTCAGGTGCAGCAGCTAAGCCTTGTTGTGCCTGAGCGCACATTACGGGTTCAATTACTGCGCGAATCAAATATTTGCAGGATCTTCAGACATTTCTAGCTTACGATATGTACATGTGGCGTTAGTAGGTACTTTTCTGTAGATGTGGCTTGGAAGCCAAATATATCTCTAGTGCTATTTCTATTGCATAATTTGTGTCATCATATCAGCCAAAGGATGTCCACTGCTGAACAACGGCCTATAACCGATTGATTACATCCCGTGTGTCGTCATCCTACCGCCCGCTGTTCCTGTTAATGTGCCATCCGCTGTGGCAGATGGGTTCAGCTAGGGCGTCTCCCTCCCTGACCCGCTCTACCGCCCTACTTCCGCGAGATGACCTCCTCGCAGAAAGATGGGACTGCCTCACAAGTCTTCTCGTAAACCTATTTTATCTCAGCTCAATGCCTCAATAAATACCACCACCCCATCTCTTCCCGTGGGTGTCGTAAAAGTCGACTCAGGGATTAGCCGGAGGATGGGCAGCAGCGTCCTTCGAGTACATTAACAACTTAACTGCGATCGCCAACCCGTCTGCCAAGCGTGGCGATTATGGCAAAACCCCCCAATGAACCCACAACACACCCATATCGGTCATTGTGGTGATCTTTGGGGGAGGCCTGTGTCCAGCAGTGGACTTCATTCGGCCGAAATGATAATGCCTCAATGCACAAAG
Source organism: Diloba caeruleocephala (assembly GCA_947459985.1). Taxonomy (NCBI): domain Eukaryota; kingdom Metazoa; phylum Arthropoda; class Insecta; order Lepidoptera; family Noctuidae; genus Diloba; species Diloba caeruleocephala. Next base: position 7,403,845 of record OX381632.1, read on the forward strand.
CTACCATCAGCATGACATATAACACGATAAAATCTCTTTTATTCATTGGTCGTTTACTATGTACCTACCGCATACCTTTCTTAGGAAATAGGATGGACGGGGTGTGGCGAATGAGCGAGTAAATCCCGCAGCCCCAGTGATAGGTAGATTGAAGGAACACGGTGGGGCATTAGTCAGTAAGAGGCATCATCAACAGCCTATAGCAGTCCACTGCTGGACACAGGTACTCACAGGCCTCTCCAATGTCACGCCACGAGCATGATCCTCGGCTTTTCTCATCCAGTTCATGCAGCACCCTGCGAACATCGTCACTCCACCGAGTCTGAGGGGGTCCTATACTACGTTTGCCGAGCCGAGGTCTTCACTTAAGAATACGTTTGCCCCAACGGCCATCGGTTCTACGGCTCAGATCCGGCTAATAGTCAACAACATAATAGTTAACACCCCTCCACGATCTCCAGAGCGGCGGAATTCACCACGTACAAAAATATGGTAGATCAGTTGGACACGAATCGTGTGGAAGAAGTTAAAATAATGTGTTTGATTTTGTTTTATTAAGGTCTAGCTGGGACCCGCGGTTTTACCCGCGTTTAATTTAAAAGAAATTTAGAGTACTTCGACATAGAATATATATATATTGTATTTCAAGGGTTTTATATTTTTTGCACGGAACCCTAATTATTTTTCTAAAATAAAAGTAGCCTAAGTTATTCCTATAACATCAGCTATCTGATAGTGAAAGTCCCGTCAAAATCGGTCCAGCCGTTTCGGAGATTACCCGGAACAAACAGACAGACAGACAAAAAATTTAAAAATTGTGTTTTGTTTTATGTACCGTATATGCATTTAGTAAAAAGCTGTTATTTTGACATTACCAACAGACACTTCAATTTTATTTATTTGTATAGATGTCTCCCACTACATTGTCTTCTGGACCGTGGGTACGGTTTACAGCTACAAATCTCAGATGCACAACCACCTAAACCTGAGGCATAATATTTTTGAAAATATTTCATTTGTGAAACTAATGAAATGTCGCTTACGCTATTCTTCCCTAAAAGGCTCATTGTGCTGTGTACAAACTACGATTATAAATAGCTCAGTACCTATGATTGTAAACACCGCAATTAACCATTTCCTCCAGTTAAATTGAGTTGGAGACGTAAAGTGGATGCACGCTTTTTGACGGCACGGTTGGAGCAGTGGCTGATACAGTTGGCTGCTGCGCTCCGGGTCGTGGAGTCGATTCCCGCACGGAGCAAATATAGGCGCACCCACGACACAGGCGAAAGCCTAGTGTAGAGCTAAAGTTAAAAAAAAGCTTTTAAGCTTTATTTATAAAATGGCAGGACTTTATTAATCTCATACTGCTCGAGAACATATTGGTTAAGTTATTATATCTGCGTAACCTGTATGTATTGGGATATTTCTAGCATTTCTCACCGGCTTGTGTTTCTCCCATTGGGTACAGGGACAGCCCAATCGTGTTTTCCAAGGCGCAAGGTCTTTGGTGATATTAAATAGGATGTGATAAAGCAGTAACATTTATTTTAAGGGGATAGTCAGCAGGTTAATAGAACAGTGTTTATTAAAAAAAGGTTATTAGGTAATTTTCAATTTCTTTATTGCTTTTATTTTGGATATTAATTATTGAATATAGTTGCTATTGAGTAACAAGCACCAAAGATATCCAGATTTTACCATTTTGTTACGAAAACGCACACAGATATAGAACTCACGGCACGGTAATCAAATAGAGATGAGAAAAAAATGTTTTCGAGTAGCAACGTTACTCATTAATTTGCTAATTGCAAAATCAATATCAAAGTCAAATTGTTTTTATTCATGTAAACCATTTGCTGGCACTTACGAATAGTCAAATATATCTTATTTCGTATAAACGCGAGTCCATCCCGTGGGTGTCGTAAAAGGCGACTATGGGATTAGCCGAAGGATGGGCAGCAGCTTCCTTCGAGTACAATTATAACACAACTGCGATCGCCAACCCGTCTGCCAAGCGTGGCGATTATGGCAAAACCCCCAATGAACACACAACACAAACCCATACCGGTCGTTGTGGCAATCTTTGAAGGAGGCTTCTGTCCAGCAGTGGACGTTTTTCGGCTGAAATGACTCCCTCCGCCCCGGGGAAAGATGGAGGGGCATGAGCTGCTGCCGGCTAAACTCACCGGCGGGCAGATTACGTATATCGCAGACGTTTTGCGACAGGCGTAAATCGCGCAGACGCCGCTATCAAACATCATTTTGGTACTACGTATTTGCCAATAGTGATTAAATATGTGAAGAGCTTTGAAACAGACTGTCGGGCGATGAATGAACACAAAATTGCATTCTCGCCTTTCAATTTCAGGCGACTTGCACCGTTGGGACCTTGGCTGCGCGATAGCTGCTGTCACATCTGCTGTCGCTGTTTTTAGCTATCAGGGAGCTGAGCTGTCATCTTTAGCACCGAAGGAGAGCATTAAGCCCCCTTAGAGCCGCCCATTGGTGTCACGCCTTGAAGCACATCTCGGAGGGGTGCCTGTAAAGCAATCACCCCCTCTACGGAGTGGAGGCAACTGCATAAAGGCTACTCCCCCCGCTCCCAACAACCAACAGATTTTCACGTTTAAAAAAATATCACTATTTTTGTAGGACTCTATAAACCCTTTTCTGTATATTTTTAATTTATATTCATTTTTAAGAGAATGAATGCACTATGAAGGTGGTAAAGAGAGAGAGAGAGGGATTGATCGACAATAGGGAATAGGAAAACTATATAGAAACGTGTAATATCTCATTCACTCACAGCCTAAACCCTATAAATACATTTATAGTAGTCTCTCGTTCGTTACACATTTTCTTTCTATAAAATCCAATCCACATCGTACCAAAGGCTTCACTTTCAAAAATTACTATACTTTAATTCGTATAAAACGGCAGTTTCATAGGTAAATACCTTTTAAAATGGCACTTAACACTATACGGACAACAACAGTTACCAAGGACAAACTGCCTGATCAATACTGCACCGAGTTTTGATAACAGACTTATCAGTAAAAGTACTCGGATGATTATTTGCATCAGTTGGCACAGTGGCTAAGTGGGTTCGATTTCCGAAGGGAGCAAATATTTTTTTGACCTACGGGTAGTTGTTCCGATTCTTTTGTACATGTGAGATTTATGTCTGTAAACTGTATCGACGATAAGGGAGAAAATCAAGAGCATGTAATTTTGAAAAAAAAATGACACCTTCTATTACCTTAATACTTTTAACCCCTTGAGCGGCAATAAAAATGACACGTATAGTGGAACAAGGAGTTAATATAAAGAAATTTACGAAATATGGGGTTGTAGAGGTCGCTGATTACAAATCGGCTCTCAAAATGCAGATATTCAAATTGCATGACGGACACAATGGAAAACAAATGGAATCTGATATTATACTCTTTGCTGATAATACTTGTGACTCGGTTAACCATAGGTCAGCCAAATGCTGCCATGACAACTGAATCAAAATTTAAAAAAAAAATACATTCAGGCTTGTTTTGTAGACTTTTTAAGAAGTTTAGACTCGTTTCACCTACATTATTTTCACATAACCTTGATTTTTACAACAATGTGCTCATAAAATATTGTAACATTTAATATGATTTAAAAAGAGTAACCATGGAGTTTCTTGCCCGTTCTTCTCCATAGGAAATCCACATCTTGGAACGCGGCAATTAAAGTCTCGACGATTCATAAGTGCCTGTTTACGGTTTACATGAATAAAAATATTTTTTATCTTTTTTTATATTTTATCATATAGGATGCGCAATTTTAAAAAATTTTCATTTTCACAGCAAATTCTTAATCAGCGACCTTGAAAACGCTCGAGTACCAAATTCATAATTCATTCCTGCTCATCGACACAAGAGATGAATTGTTAGAGAGTTGACAACTACATTAAAGTAAAAAGTAATTGAATTAGCCAACTCAACATATGTATATCTCTGCTTAACACCACTTTTCCATGCGTACGGAAATCCTCATGGACTTTCTCAGCCCTGGAAAAAGGCGGTGGAGTGTCCCGGAGTCTTACCAGCTTATCCCTGGACGTGCGGTATTCACTTATGGATTAGGCCACACCCCTAGCAGGTCTCGGCCCACCTAAAGTGGACCCCGTCAGTGGGAGCATGTGAAACGCACCCATGCCACCGCCTCTGGCTAATTTTAAATGAAGCGACGAATTTTGCCAATTCCACCGTACAACAACGAATAATTATGTACCACAATTAATGCACATGCCCCTCTCTTATTCGTGCGTGACGATTATATATATACGTATGTAATTACATTAAATAGTGTCAAGTTTCTAGCATATGCGTCTCATATACCTTATTTAAGTCGCAACTATTGTATTCTTATCCTTTATTGTACAACATTAAAACAGAATTATTGTTGAATAAAATAAAACATGATGTACAAAGGCGAGCTTAACTCAACATTGATTTGTTGTTTTCTTCCAGCAAACCTTTGAATGAAAAAATAAATAAATAATAGAAACAAAAGAGGACAGTATGAAGTGTACAATCAGGAAGAAAACAACAGTTAAGAATAATGTTAAAATACCCAACTATACAGCATAGATATAATATATACTTAAATAAATACATAACAATATAAATAAATATTTACCTTAAATACATACTTATTATAACTTATAACTATGTATTTAAGGTAAATATTTGAAAGGAAATGCTTTTTGAGTCCTTTCTTGAAAACGTCCAGAGAAGAGCTTGTATTCAAATCGTTTTATTATTATATCTCTTACGTTCATATTACTTCCCGTGTGCTCTAGGGCTCTAATCTCAGTCCACTGTTCGTTAATATTTACATCATTGATGTTAATAATTACATTCATAACACTTGAAATCTTGTTATATTGATAACACGAACGTTTTCAAAGTAATTAAGTCTAAAATTCAGACTGCATTCGCTTACAGAACTTAATATTACATAAGTGTATCTGGGTAATTATTATGTAATGATTTTTTTACATTTAAATGTATCTACCCATTACAGTTACACACCGTACTATAACATGACCGTATCCGTAACGGCACATGCAAAAAAAAACAGTCTCAGAATTGAACCCTGTGGTACGGCCATTTTTACTAGAGACCATGGTGGTTTGAATCTAATTACACCTACTTTTAGCTGTCTTTTGGAAAGGTAAGATAATACAAGGTCAAGAGCTGGTCCACATATGCCGTAGTGACCCAATTCACAAACGAGCGTATTGTGATCAACGCAATCAAAAGCCTTGGAAACTTCACAGAAGATGCCAAAAGTATCCTGTTAGCCCTCCTAAGCTTCTGAAATAAGAGTGGTTAGTTTCGCGCTAGCGCATTCTTAGTCAACCTAGCTTTTCTGAAGCCAAAGTGCCGATCATACAAAGTTTCGGTCTCGAATCTCGCGATTTTCACGTGAGCTACATGACATGCCGCAACAGCTGGACAATACAGTATTGAGTGAGTATCTCTGGGATCTACGCTGCTTTCAAAATAATTCAAAAACAGTGAATCCAGAGCACACACCATTGCCTTATTTTTTTATTTATGTAGTCTTGGTCTAAGTTAGAAGTTTGGTCGCGGGAGTGGCACGATAGTCCTCCATCCATCCTCCATTGCGCTCCTCAATTGATCATTGTACTGGCTACTTACAATTATAGTCGTGTCATCCGTTTCCTCTTGGATACGGTCGGACCGCGATATGACTTCAACGGTAACTTGCGGTTGTATCGCTGTCTGACAGCGGGAAGAAATGACACGACTGTTCTGCACTTCCGGGCGTAACCGATCAAGCGCAGCGTTCCCCCCTCTGCAGATCCAAAATATGCGCGCATGACGTTGTCATTTATTTCTTGAGTCCGTTTCATGCGCTGTACATAACCACCAGCAGCGAAAACCTGGTTCGGGGCCGGCTGGTCCCTAGGTCCCAAGTAGGTCGGTGGCCAGCCTCTCCCTTGCCGATGTACAGGTGCTGTTGACGTTAGCGGGGAGAAAAACTCGTCAGTAGGGCTCGAAGCTGCTTCAGCTGCCGACGTCACTGGTGTTACAGGATCGGCGGCTACGAGGCGGAGCTGGGCTACGAGTCCTGGGGTGGAGGGTGTGCTCCCCTGAATCGAAATCTAGTCAGCATTTATACTTACCATCGATACATTACAATTCCAATTTTAGTTCATATACTTTCTTCATTTTTGATGACATGCCAGATTTTGACAATTGTCATGATCCAAATATATTTTTTTACAATTTTCTTTGATGTTTTTTTTATTGAAACTTTTGGTTATTGGTCGAGGTCCAGGTGATATTTGTTAGAGTATTTATATTGTTTACCGGGTTATTTTTACTTTAATAGGACATTTATTGATTTTAAAATATTAGTAAAATGGCGACATTTGATTTCAGTGTTGCCCGGTTACTCTTATTATTAATGTAAGATAACGTTCTCAGACTGATACTAGATCGCTGAAGTCAAATTCCTCGTTCACTCGTTTGAGTGAACCTATTTTGAGGGTTGCAATGTATAGTAAGGGCCTATATAACGATTTAAATCTTTGAAAGAACCTACAACCGGGTGAAGGTTGCGGAGCTTACGGCTAGCGGCTCGGCTTGTAACCCTTACTATACGAATGCTCACATTGTAACATGTTATATAATGTTGAAATGAATTGGTGAGTCGCTAGCTTAATATTTCTATTTGAAATCAAAGTACTCGTTTAGCCGACGACCCCAACTCCGTCAAAATATCAGCATTGATTGCGGTCGAGGTATCTAATAATTTTAGATAAAACTCTGGTTAGATACATGGCCTATTTGACAACGATAAGCAAGGCGGGCTCACAGACGAGCTCTGTTTATAACCAGATAAGGAACTTATACTATTATTTTACAGTTTACATTCCCATTTTGATATTTACGAGGTTATAATATCCATTTTAATTGAAAGGTTTAAAGTCTGACTAAATGTAATCGATAATCTTTGGTTTGGTGATTGAAGATTTGTCCCTTTTGTGTGTGTGTGTGTGTGTGTAATTGTGATCTTAACACAAAAACAGATCAAATTCAAATGATTATATCTAAAGATTCCAATTGAGATCCAAATTGGATTATTAATTTCGGCCGTAAGAATAGCACCACCCCTACTCATCACATGGGTGTCACCAAAGGCGACAGTGGGATTAGGAGGAAGATGGGCAACAGCTTTCTTCGAATACGTACACTATGAGTCATATGTATTTCTTGTCTCATTGTTCTTAACCATATACTGCAATGACGTGATAACTTGCGAAGGCATCGAGTTATCGAGTAAACAGGTGCAACTTGGAAGACAATTGCACTGAAATGCGCAAGGCAATAGCATCTAAAGGCGATACAGCTAACAGTGGCAAGGAATAGAAAGTACCAAATAAAGATAACCAGTGGATTTTGATACAAAAAGAAAATTAAGAAATATATTTTCTACAGAGAGAGGAAATGCATTAACAGACTCAAAGGAAATTGAGAAAATCGAATCAAGATACCTCTGTTTATTTTGAATGTGCACACAGACGTATGTGAATAGGATATACCTCACCAAAAAGTCTCTAACGTTAAAAGCTACTTAATAGATATTACAACCGTTGCTGATAAGAAAAGAGGTGGGTAAAGACCGGCCTGATTTCGTCTAAGATAAAAGTAAAAGTTATAAGTCTCTATTTAAGCGGGTTTTTTTGGGACTAGCCCGCCACACATTCCCAGCCACTGCATCTATATTGTAAGCCAGGATCTACCAAACTGCTGGAACCCACAACGAAATTAATCCGAAAAGAAAAAGGAGGAGTAGGAAAGAATATACGTTCCACTTCCCTCCGTAGCAAGCAGGAGACAGAGAAAATACTATAGGCCATAAGCACAATCATTGGGAGTGTGCAACTAGGATAAGCCTAGTTGCCAAGCACCACAGGTACAAAAATATTTAATTACGGGTCCTACGTTGTGAGCTATTGTGGCTGATTCCAATAGCAGGTATGGCAAAAACGCCTGAACGCACGGAAATTCGTCCTAGTTGCAACAAAGTCTGTATAGTAAACAGAAGAGGTTATATTGTTTTTAACTGAAGTTCAAGAATTTAACATAACATACATAAAATAAATATTACAGTAAGTTGATTAAACAACCCGTTAAACACATTATGCTTTTAGATTTTGGATTATTTTCATTTTTTTTTCCTTTTTAGAATATTCGGCGACTATGGTCTAATACGGCGACGCATGAATCACAATATTTTAGATTTTTCTAATAGTAGAGTTGCCAACATTTTATTAGCCAAAGGACGTCCACTGCTGAACAAAAGCCTCACCCTTAGACACTCACAACAACCGTTTATACAAGGGTTTAGTTGTTTATTTGTGTCGTCATTGGGGGAATTAGCCAGTACCCACCACAGGCAGGGGGGTGGCGAGCACAGTACGGCTACTGTTCCACAGAAGGAGTGTTGCTGCCCATCCCTGGCAGTATTAACTAACTGTTCACTTTTAAAAATCACGAGGGTTGATAAGATTAGGCCGTCTTTGTTCAGCAGTGGACATCCTTTGGCTGACATGATGATGATGAAAATCATAGTATGACAATGTTTCTGAATTCTCACTTCGTTTCATCATTGCAGCCGAATAAAGTCCACGGCTGGACACAGGCCCCAAAGACCGCCACAACGACACATCTGGGTGTGTTGTCAGCTCATTGGGGTGTTTTGCCATAATCGCAGTGCTTGGCATGCGGGTTGGCGATCGCAGTTAAGTTGTTTATGTGCTCGAAGGACACTGCTGCCCATCCTCCGTGTAATCCCATAGTCGCCTATTACGACACCCACGGGATGAGATGGGTTGGTGCTATTCGTAGCCGGCACCACAATATTATTACTTTCGGTTATTCAAATGTATAAGGATGTGTGCTAGCTGAAATGTAACAATGACATACCAAATAATAACAAAAATGCCACTTGCATTAGATTACTGCAAGTGGCATTTTTGTTATTATTTGATTGAGGGTCTGAGTTCGATGACGGCCCGCACCTCCGAATTTTTGGATTCATGTGGGGATCAGAATTTGTTTATCACTTGCGTTAACGGTGAAGGAAAAACATCGTAAGGAAATCTTCACACTTAGCGGGCTCCAAAACTGTTTTCAGTTGTTTGTGTCATCTGCCAACCCACACCAGGCCAGCGTGGTGGTAGCTGGGCTTCGGGGGACTCCTTTACAATCCCCCCGAGAAGTGCCTGGGGAGGTGGCCGTTTTACAGTCACCTTCTCTCCGCTAGAGGGGGTGACCGCTTTACAGTCATCCCCTCCGAGATGTGCCTAAAGGCGTGGCACCAATGGGTGGCTCTAGATGGAGATTATTCGAGTTCCTGGAGCCTCCCTTCGGTGCCGAAGATGACCACTCCGGTGGTTTTAGCCAGTAGGAGCCATACCCTCTGCCCTTTCCCGGGGCGGAGGAAGTACATGATGTATTTCCACCGGATCAATAAAAAAAAAGGCCAGCGTGGTGGACTAAGGCCTAAACTATCTCATTGTGAGAAAAGGTCCGTGCCCAGCACTGGGATAGTAATGGGCTGATTAAGTAAGTATGTATATGTATACTACAATAATTAACTATAACATGACAGACAGACGCGTTGCTGGGTGGTGCCTTTGCACCATTTCTTTTTCCCAGCTTAAACACTAAGTGGTGAAGGTTGGCCGTTTTTGGGGGCTGTCTCATATTATGTTTACGTTCAAAAAGTACTATATTCAGTGTATTCGGAATGAACAATGTTTTAATCATTAATTCTACTGTTTTTTGTTTTCATAACAGCTTTGATGTAACTGGTAACTTGCAAGTCGGAAAAATAATTATAGCACTTTCCATTTTGGAAAACTCGCAATGCCAGTAAATAAACAAGGAAACAAATATGATGTTGAGGATTAAATCATTAACACAGACGTAGCTCTACATAGAGTAAGTTTCCAATTAAAATAAATAACAAAAACACGCCAGAACTATTTACCAACAAACCACAAATTCAATTTCCTTTAACAATATCAAATACAAAAGCAGTAACACAACTTCTTTATCAAACTTTCACTATTCAATATTAACGAGCGCACCGAAAATTAAATATTGCGGATTATTGCGCAGCGCGTGCGCCGATCGCGGTTCTACCAAATACACTGAGCCGTAGTCGATCAGCGAGACAGGTTGTTGCCATGATGCATATTGAAACGCTATGGACGGCGGCAAAATTCTGTTTACTAATATTGAAAGCTGTTTTCCGGTTTCGATTATGCGTAATCTGGGTTTCATGATATACATACATGTCGTTATATGTATCGTGTTTGTGATTGACGTGTTTTACAGTAACGATACCACCTGGATCTCCACATGGGTGTCGGAAAGATGACTAACGGATTATGTCGTGTACAGCACAATGGATCCAATAGGGTCGAAGTGCGTTCGGCTGATGCTGAGCCCGTGAGAGCCACACAATGGAATAGAAAAACGGATTATGTCAATAAATTAGGTTCCTACCTTGCACCACAGTTCTAATTCCCTCTTAAGTTGCTCCGAGTAGTGTTTAAATGATAAAAATAGTTCGTGGTGAACGCGTGGTGATATTGCGCATTCTATAGAAACTTCAGAAGGTACTAGAGGTTTGGCGCAAGGTATACCGTCGTCGTAGCCGGGAGTTTACGGACTCGATTCTCAGCACAGACTTGCGGCTACAAAACCTGGCATAAGTCAATGTGTCTTTTTCAATGCCTCAATTCTTTCCAAGTTATTATAAGAGACTACTGACTATAACTGTGAACCAAAACATGGTGAGGAAATGTATGTGGGAAAGGATGTAATTGTCTGATATCTAACACGCAGCGAACAAGCGTGGTGATCTGTGCTCGTTCATTATCTGTATGAGAAGAGGTATTTGTTCATAGTGGGACAGTTATAGGCTACATTATTATTATCATTTAGTTTTCTTCTCATTTGGAGAGGGTGAAGAACCTATAAAGCGGGCCGTAGCAAACTGTCAAAGGGGAAGTTAATAGGGATTAACTGGATGATAGTGTTGATGATGTTAAAAATTCCAGTCACGGGACAAGTGTTAAGATAGTGGCTTTCTCAACCATGAGGAGTGAAACTATTGGGACGATGTAAACTGTTTGTGCGTGCAATTGAATTTGTATTGGTAGCAGCATATTCCTGTAGGCTATCGAAATCATACTACGATCAACTGCAGCGTTTATTAGTAGAGTTCTATGTGAAGTACTCGACTGGGGCAGTACTCAGTCCTGCCTATTTCTCTCACCATAACTAAGAGTAAGCGTAGCTAAGCTTTCTCGTCTGTTTTGCTTCTGATAGATTTACAAAATTACCTTTATTCTTAGTTTACGCAGTCACAATAATAACAGCAGTACAAAGTCAAAGTCAAATATTTTTATTTCAAATAAACCAAATATTGGCACTTATGAAACGTCAGAATCTAAGTTGCACGGTTCCAAATAGTTGATCTATGGAGAAGAGCCGGCAAGAAACTCCATAAATACTCTTTTAAAATAATTGAGATTACAATGTTGATTAATACAAATTAAGGTAAACCATATCCAGAGCATTATGTAGGCCAATGTATAAAAAAAAGACATACTAATGTAATATAATCATTATTCGCCATGGCAGTTAATACATATAAGGATAACATGATTTCCGATACTTATAGCCAGCTGCTTCATGATAATTACTAGGTTTTCCTTGAAAACCACATGGCATTTGTTTTAATTGTGTTTATATGCACGTTACTTTGTCGCGGTGGTTGAAGGTGGTGACTTCTCGCTTCGGGCCGTGGTTCTGTCCATGGTTTGGAGCAAGAGCGCGTGGATAGCCGTCTCCTCCCTTTGCAAGGAGGTGATGTACGTAGAAGAGGCGGCGGAAAGAAAGAGAAAAGCAGCAACCTCTCTCCCCTCCCGAAGAAGACGCACCGGGAGAGCGCTTGCTAATATCACTGGGCTTCATGAGCTTTAGCCTGCGGGTGGCGGACTTGAAGCAGTTTAGAGACAAGGCCGAGACGAAAGCGCACCGTGGTGGAACAGGGTGGCGCTTCTAGAGTATTGTGTGGCTGTTCAGGCTGCACACATGGACGGGGCCCGCCATAAAGAGTAGCGGGTAAAACCTGCCGGGGGTGTAATGAATGCGTGAACGAATCCTGCACCCGCAGCGTATGGTAGCTCGAAGGAACACCGTGCTAGTTTTAAGAGTCCAGCACGCGGAAGCCTTCTATCCCAAGGCAGAGGATGTCCTTCAAAATTACCCAGGATAAAAAAGCGTCAACTCCAACTATAAATAAATACAATTTCTTCTTATCCCGTTAGAACCTGGCTTATCAACACAATTAAAACAAACCCCATGTGGTTCTCAAGCGAAATCAATTAATCATCAAGAAACAGTTGGCTATAAGTATCGGCAATCACATTTTCCTTGTAAGAAGCTAAACAAACATGAAAGAAGATTATTTTTGTGCTAAATATCGACGTATATGTAAGGTCTTCTTTATGAATGGAAAAGATTTTAGGAGGTAAATCGCATCGCATCGGTAAGTCGCAATAGAGGGTTTTACCACAAAAAATATATATAACATCAACCTATATTATATACATACGTAAAATTAATTTAAATAATTGATGTTTCCGTTCGCATAAAGCATCGCGTAAAAACTGTAGGTAACTAGTATTATTATGTTTTTGTAAAAATACTGTGTGGTATTGTCATCGATCACGGCTTTGCCGTGTGGTGCCGTCTCAGAATGCCACCACCCCATCTCTTCCAATGGGTGTCGTAAAAGTCGACTAAGGGATTAGCCGGAGGATGGGCAGCAGCGTCCTTCGAGTACATTAACAACTCAACTGCGATCGCCAACCCGCCTGCCAAGCGTGGCGATTATGGCAAGACCCCCCAATGAGCCCACAACACAGCAATATCGGTGGTTGTGGTGATTTTGGGGGAGGCCTGTGTCCAGCAGTAGACTTCATTCGGCCGAAATGATGATGACGCACTCAAGATAACACTAAAACGTTTTTGAAAATGGTCCGGTCGAACAACAATGTGGTTGTTTAGTAGCCCACCAGTGTGTGTTGATACTTGGAATGAATTCTATAGCATTCGTAGAGCCTAGCTTTAAAATATATTCCATTATACACAAAAAATATTACATAATAAGTATGATAAGAATGATTATGGCAATATCCCTTGTGAACGCTCATTGTGAGGCCAATGTTCAGTAGCGGACGTTACCGAGCCGATACCACGATTGTCTTGTAATTGTAGTCTGGCTAAGCTAACTCTGCAATGCATATGAGCTATGACAACACCGCAAACAATAACTGTCAAAATATTTGGATTGTTCATAAATGCCAATGTTGATCTAACTAAGCGAGTAAGTACAGACCAAGCCAAGCTGTATTGGAATAATAAGAACACTACAGAGATTTTCACCTAAAGATTTTTCCAAAGGTTTTGATTTGTGTGGTGTCCAGATTAAGAATAAAGCACCACACCTGTGGATGTCGAGTGGCCTCTTGCCATGGAGATGGAAAGGGACTGGATATGGAATAATTAAAGATATGGGATATCATGCTTAAAAATCATGATCTGCATATTGAGCCGAGACATTGACAATAGGGATGCCTTGAGATTTGCTTTGAACGGGTCTACATAGATTGTGATTTATTCCTAGAGGCGACCTATGTTTACATACTACACTTTTTTTTTTTTTTTTTTTTTAAAAACGTTGCCCCACACTAGGATTTCTCCTGTATCGTGGGTGCGTTTACAGACATGAATTCCACATACAATAAATTCTCTATGATGTCCTAACATTAAACTCACTCTCGTCATCTTTTTATTTCTAGTATTATTTATTTATTTATTTATTTATTATACTCTTTATTGTACACCAATCGTTAAAGGTAATAAAAACAGTAGTGCTTATAAGTATATTTTAGAGTACAATGGGCGGCCTTATCGCACTCGGCGATTTCTTCCAGGCAACCTTAGGATGTAGAAATACTTAACTGGATAATATATGCGGCAGTTGATGGTGCACACAGATACATAATCAAATAACTAAATTACGTATAGTATACTAAATATATAAATAATGGAAGATTATACACAATATGGATATATAAATACACAAACATTTATATTTACACATATACAAATACTTTTTAATTTATTCAACAAAATATCGAAAAGCAGTTACTTCAAATGTAATACTTAGTAAATTCTAAGCAAAAATAATCACAGTGACAAGTAATGTTCCCTCACTAGTCTTTTGAACACTGATATTAACTGAGCTCGTCTTATTAAAACTGGTAATGCATTCCACAAACGAGCGGCCTGAACTGTAAAGGAGTTATCAATAAATTTTGTGGAATGCATTGGCATTTTAAGTTTTAGGTCTTCTGATGATCTTAGAAATTTTGTATGAGTGTCACCGATGAACTCGAAGCGTTTTTTAAGGTAAGAGGGAGTGGAAGGAATGAATTATACACTGTAAAGTAACGAAAGAATATGAGTATTCCGACGAAGGCGAATTGGTAACCACTTGAGCTTAGTGCGGAATTCTGAGACATGATCATATTTTCTTAAACCAAATATAAATCGTATACAAACATTTTGAAGTCGCTCAAGCCTTTCAACTTGTTCCTCTGTAAGGTCAAGATAGCTGGCATCAGCATAATCGAGGATAGGAAGGAGAAGGGATTGTGCAAGCGCAATTTTAGTGGTAGTAGGAAGAAAGTTGCGTAATCTTCTCAAGCTGCTTATTGAAGCAAATATCTTACGACTTACTTCTTGTAGATGAGCAGTCCAGGATAAATTCCTATCAATGATAACCCCAAGTTCCTAACTTTATCACTAAAAGGAACTGAATTGTACACGATTAGGTCGTAGTTCTCTAGATTAAATAAATGCACTGATTTATAGTTTCAAAAATTCTTCCTACCGTTTGTAATTAAACGTCTATTTCAGTTTTCTTCTTATTATTATTGCACACGTTCGGCAAATGTACAAATTTGTTAAATTTGATGACTGTATTTGCGTTTTTATAGAATTATATACTCACCACTAAATTATTTACGAAATAAGTCCAAATGCTGTATATAGTCATCAATTCGTGTCATGGAATTTGCAAATTGACTTTGCGTTTGTTTGCTACAGTCATTAGTAGGATTAAAATTGATTAGAAATAAGGATTAAAAATATTTCTAACAAATGGCAGCGACAACGTTTTGAATACACTGAAGCTTAAGTTGGTTCAAGTTCTTGAATTAAGTCTATAGAGTGAGAGTTCAAGTTATTCAAATTTATATACGACTACTGCTGAACCAAGGTATTTATTTTTATTTTGCAGAGGCAAGATTGTCCGACCGAGCACGAGGCGAGCATTGCGGAGATATTTGGTACCTAGTCGATCATATGGTAGGCAAATGAGGCCATTGACCGCCTGCCGTTTTGAATTGTCTCTGTGTTAGTTCGATATTTCTGTGAAAAAATAAGAAACTAGTTTTTTTATAGATTCGGTTAGAGAAAGTTGGGCTGATAGGTACACTTCTTAAACGCTTAGTGGTGATTCACTCGGCATTTAGTATATGCCTATACCTATATGGCCTATGCCAATGAGCCGAGAAGACGATAAGATCAACAAGTGGTACTTAGTACCTTTTTTTTTTTGTTTTATTTTTTTATTGGTGCCCAGTGGAAATTCTTCATGAACTTCCTTCGCCCCGGGGAAGGACGAAGGGGTGTGCCGGACTCCTACCGGCTAAAACCACTGGAGCGGTCATCTTCGGCACCTAAGGGAGGCTCCAGGTCCTCGTATGATCACACTAGAGAGTGGTACTTAGTACCTACTGTCACCTGACATCATGCTGAGCAGTTAGCACATTTGGCACTGTTGTTTTAAAATGATATTTTTGTTTGCCTGTATAATTGTTTGTGTTAATAAAATATACCTTTCTTTCTTTCAGCTTCCTGTCGAGTGGTAATAACAACATACTGCGATCACAAATCCGCTTGTCAAGTAATTGTAAGGACAATTGGTAGCCCATATTCAGCGGTGGACGTTTAGGGGCTGATGTGTGACTGTGGTGCAATCGAGCTCGCTCAGGGCGCAGACATCCTAAATACGTCTCTGGAAATAGATATAGTGATAGTAAAGTGTCAAGCCTTATTAATCTTATTTAACCATTCGACCTCGACCTCCCCGTCCTCCCACGTTCACCTTGATTTTGTAAAGTATGTAAAGCTATGAGGTCGTTAACTATACCTGGCAAATGGTGTGGCTCATATTGCGGCCAGACCAGAGTACAGAAGTACCAAGATCTTATCGAATAATAATGTCTTAGGTTTTCGCGAGTATTACACATTATAATAAAACACTTTTAAACGGATTCTATCGCGTATATATTAGATTTCTTTTTTGTTTTTCCTGACGTTTCGAACACTTTGCAGGGTTCGTGGTCGCAGGATGACTAAGGTGACAGGCTTCCACGACCACGAACCCTGCAAAGTGTTCGAAAAGTCAGGAAAGACAAAAAATAAATCTAAAATATACGCGATAGAATCCGTTTAAAAGTGTTTTATTATAATCTTATAGAATAATAATTTCAGCCGAAAAACGTCCACAACTGGTCAGAAATCTCTCCCAAAGATTGCCACAACAACCGCATGGGTTTGTGTTGTGTGGTCATTGGGGGATTTTGCCATAATTGCCACGCTTGGCAGACGGTTTGGCGATCGGAGTTGAGTTATAAATGTACTCGAAGGACGCTGCTACTCATCCTCCGGCTAATCCTACAGTCGCCTTTCACGACACCCACGAGATAAAATGGGTTGGTGCTATTCGTAGCTGGCACCACATGACCTATTTATATAGTGCAATCATGGAAAGTCCCCGCTTAGTCTCCCATAACATTTTAGATTAAAATTCTCTAAAGGACCTCTGCGTGGACTCCCCGCAAAAACTTATCAAAAGACCAAGTTCCTTTCAAAGAATATAAACCCGTGGGAGACACATCATTGCTCTTCTTTCCTAAAACCAAAACGCAATTTCTAGACAATACTTCATACACGAGCCAATTTCAGGAGGATAATGAAAACCTGTAACCAACACAATTACCTGTAACAACATCCACGGAATGATAAAATGATATGGGCTGGTGGTATTCTTAGCTGGGACCACACGACGTACTTACAGAATACTGGAGTAAGAACAGTATGTGTTATTATTATTCGTGTGGTGTTCGTATCCGTGAGGTGTTTGGATTAAGCATCTAGCACCACTCCATCTTCTCCCGTGGATGCCGTAAAAGGTGACTAAGGGGAACTAACGCAGAAAGGTGGGTTGCAGTATTCCTTGTGTGGAATAGTAGGCATACTGCGCTTATCAACCCTGACCAGCCCGCCAAGCGTGGTAAGTACTGCCAATTTTTCACTAAAATGGCGAAACAATTGTGATAACGTATGGGGGACTGGGGAAGTCTTTGTTCAGCAGTGAACCTCTTTTGGCTGATATGATGAACTCGTACACTTAGTCCACATCACGCGGGAAGCGCTCATATTTTACGTTTAGAATCAGTTTGAGGTCATCAGCAAATAACAGACATGTGGCATCGGTGACGACATCAGGCAGTTCATAATGATAATTGTAGAGGTCCCAGGTTACTTCCTTGATTTATTCTTGATTTAGTTAAGGCTTCGTTTTGTCACCAGCATATTTGACTAGCAGCCATTGGTCCCACATAGGTATAGCAAAAGATAAGCTATTCGGAGGTGAATTCTGACAGTTGCTAGCTTTGTAATAATAATAAAATAAATAATAATAATAAATTAATTAAATCGAAAGCTTTTTTGAAATCAAAATAGGCGGCATCGACTTGCATTCCCACATCAGTGTGTTCACTGCATATGTCAATAAAGTGTAGTAGGATGCTGGTTGTGCTGCAAACCGGTCTGAATCCACGATGTGCGTTCAACAATACGGTGAAAACGACTACTAAACACCGAAAAAATGGATACATACATCTTCTGTAATTTGAATTTTTTGTAATAATTTCCTGAAAGTAGCACGAAACAATGAAATGCTCATGTTTAAAAATGAACATGTGCTTAATTTTGCTATCCTTAAACACAAATTTACTTTTATTGTTCAAAAAATGGTCTTATCGCGTCACGATTTTAAAATACACAGTAATATACTACCAGGGAGATATTTCCGTATGAAGAATGAAATATAGTCAACGAACGTACCGTTTCATTATGTATTCGAACCATATGACTAGGTATGGTGTTCGTTTACAAGCTTGCCGAGTAGACACCTGCATGGAATACTAAATGAAAATTTGTTAAACTGGTTACAAAACAACCGGTCAACACTGGGCAATGTTTCGTAAGGACATTCCTGATACTTTCGATGGTTACTGATGTAAGAGAGGTAAAACCAATGGGATCCTTATTTGCTAAGTGGCCCTAAATATCCTTTCTTTTTATTGATGTTCAGTGGAAATTCTACATGGAACTTCCTTCACCCCGGGGAAGGGCAAAGGGGTATGGCGGACTCTTACCTGCTAAAACCACTGGAGCGGTCATCTTCGGCACCGAAGGGGGGCTCCAGGTCCTCGTAAGATCACACTAGAGCCGCCCACTGGTGCCACGCCTTTAGGCAAATCTCGGAAGGAATGACTGTAAAGCGGTCACCCCCTCTAACGGAGGGAAGGCGACTGTAAAAAGGTCGCCCCCCAGGCACTTCTCGGGGAGGATTGTAATGGATCCCCCCGAGCCTCGCTTTGCGCTGTGCTGCGCACACGGCGGCACGTGACCACGTGCGCACCACCGTCTTCCCGGGGGTCGCTCAGTGTGAGCACGCAGACTCCCCAATATGCGCACCCGCGACCCCGGTCCTAAGTATTCTAAATAAATCAATATGGCAGGATGTTGAGGCATGGTACACGTGCCACATGTAGTAAAAACTGAAAGTAAACTGTGGACACGCCTTAATTATCATAATCGGCTCATTACTGTCCCACAAGCATTACACACAAGCACAAACACCCTCATATACACTTAACCACAGTCATAAATCATCACACATATTTTCTTCACAATATTCATATTTTAAATTATATTTCAATATTTCATGATAAGCTTTGTTAATTTAATTAAAAACTTATTGCATAAAAAATTTCTCACACAACTATTGGGAAATGACACTGACTCCTGTAACACAGATATTGTACCTAGCACGGGAGCCAGGGCCTCACTACTTTGTAATCAATTTTTATGCCAATAAAGAATTACTATTACTATTACTATTACTGCTTGGCACTGGCCTTTTCTCACGATTTTCACCGTTAATGCAATGACAGCACGTTTGGTGCAGTGGCTGATACAGTCGGCTGCTGCGCTCCGGGTTGTAGGTTCGATTCCCGCACGAAACAATTATTTGTATGATCGGCAGGAGATTTAATCTGTAAACTTTTGGAGAAATCCTAGTGTGGAAACATTCATCATTTATTTCATTCATCGATTATTTGATTTGGAACCAATCGCAGTCGCCCCAGAACTAAGATTTCAAAACGGTGAGGTATCAGCATGTGTCGTGTCGATGAGTATGTCAAAATATGACACTTAATTCTTATTCCCTAAAGGTTTTTCTTTAAATATCACACTGGCAATGTGAATTACACATAGATTTTATAGTTAAGTATGTTGTTATCGGCTCAATAAGGTGAGTGCCTAATGAATTATCGTAGTTTAAATATACCCTTATTTTCTAATTATGCACAAAACCACATAATATGAAGATTTTACACAAAAACAAAACGGTGGTAAGTGTTGCAATAGAATACCTATATTACTAAGTTCTGAAAAGCTCTTGCAAGATGATAGTCAGAATAGCTGACCAAATCTTGTTGACTGATATAAATGATATTATGCATCTATTTATTCATATTATTTATATACTCTTTATTGTACACCAAAACATATTATAAACAGAAGTTTAATAAAAAATACAGTACAATAGGCCTTATCGCTATCCGCGATCTCTTCCAGGCATCCTGCTCCATCTAGCAATAAGCTCCTATTAAATTGCCGTGTGGTGCCGGCTCAGAATGCCACCACCCCATTACATCCCGTGGGTGTCGTAAAAGTCGACTAAGGGAGTAACCGGAGGATGGGCAGCAGCGTCCTTCGAGTACATTAACAACTCAACTGCGATCGCCAACCCGCCTGCCAAGCGTGGCGATTATGGCAAAACCCCGCAATGAGCCCACAACACATCCATATCGGTGGTTGTGGTGATCTTTGGGGGAGGCCTGTGTCCAGCAGTGGACTTCATTCGGCCGATATGATGAAATAGCCGAATTTGGGTATTTTGGAATTTTAGGCAAGATTTCGATTATTTGTGATCGAATATAGGAATCAAAATTATTATATGCATAAGTAAACCATTAATCCGCAAAAGAGACAAACCTGACACACGTATACCGCACGCTACAATGAGATGAAGGCCGATTCTCCTAAAAAAAAACTAAAATATAGTTCCGATCTTGTCTCAATGTCAAAAATGGTCCTAAACTAACAAACAGCGTCAAACGTGAACTTATATTGTGATGAGATCAAAATTGTTTTTTTTTTCTTTGGAACAATTGAACCGTACGACGTTGCCGACATATTTTTTAGATTTTTTTCATTTTTGAGAAATATTTTATGAATATGTAAAGATTTATCAATCTAAATACCGTACGACGTTGCCTTATACTTGACATTGGCGAAATTGTGGAAGAAATTCTACAGAAGCCATAATCTAAGAGAAGAAGAAGAAGAGATCAAAATTGGATTGATACAGATAATAAAATTGGTACGTATTCTCATCCTTAAAGTAACGTTAAAATAGAAATGCGAATCATACAGAAACTGGACTGTAAGAGGTAGAAGTAGATTCTTTGACAATTTAAAATTTAATCCCATTTCGATAAATTTCCAGTTATAGTGTAAATTAATTACAATTAGAATTCGTTCCTGGCCTTCTTATAAAAACGCTCAATAATAATATGTTATTTGAAAACAAAATTGCACGTCGACCATGTCCCCTAAACTTAGTCTAAGGAAAATACTAACCATATACAATCTTACCGTTCATATTCGATGGTAGATATGTCGGCATCACTGGAACTGTGGTTGACTTTTAGCATGCCATTTCTTCTGAAGAAGGACTTCCTTCTCGCCCTGCTACATTTCTCATCTGTGCTAGATTCTACGAATGATATGGTTGAAGATGACGTAAACTCTTTGTGATTCTCCATCAGTCTGGAAAAGACGAAATTACTTAAAAATTTGAAGTAAAAACATAAGGGACGGTAGTGTTGTGTTCACTGATAGTGGTATAAGTAGTGGTGGTGGTAGGTCTCTTAATGCAAGAGTCCGGGTAGGTAGACACCACCGCATTGCCAGTTACCGCCAATTAGTGTTTGAACTTAGATATTACTGTGTTCCAGGCATAGGAAACTATTGAATTGAAATAGTCTGCTCGTGACCACGGACGCTGCAAAGTGTTCGAAACGTCGAGTGAATTATTTATATTAGTTAATTATTTATAATTATTTCATTCATTCATTCATTCAATTAATGAGTAGTATTTTATTTTATACTAGCTGGGACCCGCGGTATCACCCGCGTTTAATTTAAAAGAAATTTAGAGTACTTCGACATAGACACTTGACATAGAATATATGTATTGGATTTAAATGGTTTAATATTTTTGCGCGGAACCCGAATTACTTTTCTAAAATAAAAGTAGCCAAGTTATTCCTTATAACATCAGCTACCTGCCAGTGAA
Source organism: Diloba caeruleocephala (assembly GCA_947459985.1). NCBI lineage: Eukaryota > Metazoa > Arthropoda > Insecta > Lepidoptera > Noctuidae > Diloba > Diloba caeruleocephala. The sequence goes on from OX381632.1 coordinate 7,425,799, forward strand.
AGTCCTGTCAAAATTGGTCCAGCCGTTTCGGAGATTACCCGGAACAAACAGACAGACAAAAAATTTAAATGTTGTTTTTTTGTTATATGTACCGTATATACTACCATATGCATTTAGTAAAAAGCTGTTATTTTGACATCACAAACAGACAGTTCAATTTTATTTATTTGTATAGATATAGATAAATATCTATATATTTATCGTGCATGCATTTATGTTCCGCTATACAAAGGTATTGGTTAATTGTGTTACACGTATGATTTTTTCAGGTATTATTATGAACAAAAGTGTATAGGGAAGAACAATAAAATATTGTTTTATTTCATAAATTTGTGTATTAATAATATAATAATTTTGTATGTGCTAGGGCAGCACGTTGCACGTATAGCTGCTGTACGTAAGCGTATAGAATAAAGGAATTAAACGCGATATATTTCCGTAAGCTATTTCAATTCAATGTATGCTATTCGCGGAAACTTATATTACATAATGAACTAGATAGGTAATGTCTCGAGATGACGAGCGCAGTGTGGTGCGACGCAAAACTAGTCCCTGTCCATGCTACCCAAGCATTAGAATTGGCATGGGCAGGTGTAACGCTATAGTATAATATTAATTTCATTTCATTTATTTCTGGTTTAATTTTACTATAGTTGTTCCAATGACTAGTAACAAGGTCAAGGGCGAGTTGAACTCGCGTGGAGAGGGTTCCGAAATTGTTGAATATGTTGTCTATTGTTGGATTTGATCTTATTCCAATAACTTCACAAGAACAAACTTAACGTCGTAGTTGAAAAAACGGTTTTCCCATACATTTACTAAAAAAAAAAAAATCTCTTGATACCAACCCTTAGTCACCTTCTTCAATACTGATGGGAAGAGAGGGATTGCCTATGATTAGTTAAGAACCACGCGGAAGGTTAAGACTCCTTCTTCTTCTTTTTTTCTTTAATGTTTTAACGGCATACGAGGACCTGGAGCCTCCCTTTGGTGCCGAAGATGACCGCTCCAGTGGTTTTAGCCGGTAGGAGTCCGGCATACCTCTTCGCCCTTCCCCGGGGCGAAGGAAGTGTATGAAGAATTTCCACTGGGCACCAATAAAAAAAAGAAAAAAAGGTAGGTACCACCCCAGTGCCAGATATGCGCCGCTAAGCAGTAGTGTTTAAACTTTAGACATTACTGTGCTCCGGTTAGAAGGACACTGTAGCTAGTGACATTACTCACCGTAAGAGACTAAGTAACTTTTATCTCGAGGTGACGAGCGCAGTGTTATGCCTCGCAGGACTAGCCCTGGGTAGCATTCTAATTCCAATTCATCCAATTCATTCATGGGCAGGCATGTCGCTTACCACCAGGGGAAAGACTTGGCCGTCTCGTCACCAAGGTGTATAAAAATAAACTTGAGAAATGTCAACAAAATATAATTTATTCACGAAATTTGGTTTGCTACTATATTGATTTTTCTGAGAACGATTTCGGATTTCACCTTGAACCGACATTACATTATTTAAATATATAAATAAATATCGATTGGTTCCTACTCAATAAAAAAGGTACTCATGTCGTTTATATGACACGCAATCATACGAAACCTAAAAATATTATACACATTTTTGAAAACCCTAAATAATAATATAGTGCTATTAAAAAAACAATTTTTACCTGATTACGCCTTGTGTTACAAAGATTTATACGATATAATATCATCTGTACTTCAATGTAAAATGTTCACAAAAATATTTTAAACACAATTTTAGTATAAACACGTTTCTATGCATTTAAAATATTGTAAATACCCACATTTTTTACTAGTACTGTGTAAATCTGACGCCTGCTGTTTATAAGCTGTGGCGCTATTGTCGCGCGGGAGAATCTTGAATCAATTAATTGATTATTTATTATTAGTCAAAACTACACAAATTCTATGTTTGATAAATTTATACGTTTACAATAATCACAATATTTTATTTTGTTGTAAAATATGCGATGTTTACAAGGAATTTTATACAAAAAGTTGTTCAAATCACTAGGTTAGGTACTGTCATGTTTCAGTTTTAGCTGTGTAAAGATACCTACCTACACATATAAATGTAATGTTATCAATTCTGTGACGTAAATATAGAGCCGTCGAAGACTTACAAAGGCCTATAAGTCGAAATAGCTACGTTAGTAAAACATTTAATTATTGGTATATTATACATATTAGGTACTCTATCGTTTAAAAGAATAAATACAGGAGTAAGTAAATATCAAGCAGGAATTTCTTAAACGATTATTAATACTAACGAGGAGATTTTGCTGGTTCTGTTTAACTAATTACCTTTGTACTTTTATGTACAAAGTTTACATTATTTAGGATAATACATTATTTTCATCATTCATCATCATTTCGGCCGAATGAAGTCCACTGCTGGACACAGGCCTCCCCCAAAGATCACAACAACGGCCGATATGGGCTTGTTGTGTGCTCATTGGGGGGTCTTGCCATAATCGCCACGCTTGGCAGACGGGTTGGCGATCGCAGTTGAGTTGTTAATGTACTCGAAGGACGCTGCTGCCCATCCTCCGGTTAATCCCTTAGTCGACTTTTACGACACCCACGGGATGAAATGGGGTGGTGGCATTCTGAGCCGGCACCACACGGTAGACATTATTTTACCAACCGATAAAAGAATAAATAATAGGTGTCAGTGCCATCTAGTAGCAGAAATTAAACCTACATAATGTCACCTTTCATATTGTAGTTCTTCTATTCTGCAATAGATAGCAGAATTACTAAATATATTTCTGATGTGTGAAGGAGACAGCACCAATGTACAAATGTCAGCGCAAGTCTAAAAATAAAACGATACATGAACATCCTTTCCATTGAATAAACAAAAGGACCTTTAGACGAAAATATTCAAAGTTTGGCCGCCGCTACCTGCGTTGCCTTTTGTAACACTTGCCATCTCATAATTTTATGTTGAAATGAGAGAGAGAAACATTTATAGGATTTCTGCTGTTGGCATCCGTTTTCTTCATATTGTTTTTGTTTCCGCCTACCAGTGCCTTCGCAATAATGTTTCAATCAAAATATCTGTGCGAAAATCATTTATTTAGACTTCATTAATTCATTTTGTGAATAATGTGTTGATATTGTAAATAAATATGAGTAAATTTGTGATCTGTTGTGTTTTATAAGACAGAATCAGTGCGTGCTTGTGTCTGTTATTGATTTTTTTTAAGTTGGATGTAGTGATTATTTGTATTGAGTTCAGTTTGAAAATAAATGATTTAGATTGGAACTGAAGAGCAGGTAAATACATATTGTCTTTTATACTTAATTAAATAAATTAAATAGTTTGTTTTCGTTTTATCCTAATGACTATCAGTCTTATCTGGGTAACATTTTCAGTGTAATAAATGAAATACCTACAATAATTTTAAGATTTTTCTATTTTGACAGTATTTATTGTTATATTTATCTACTTGCAAGTATAGTAGGAATGACTCTGATCAGTTAAACTCTGAGACATTAACTTTATCAAAGCTAATCTTGGTACTTACCTCAGTAGTTAGCGTAAGTAAAACATTATTTGCGGAGTGGGTAGAAGATCAATTTGTATTTAAATAACGACAAAAACATAGTGTTTAGGGCTTAAACAGCCAAGAATGCTCCCAAGCGTTATTGAAACCGTTATTGATAGATAATATATCTGGAGTATAAACGTATGATACTAATGTAAGTCTGGAGTGTCGCATTATATAGCAGATGGCTGTGAGACATGGATAATTGGACACTGAGTCAGATTACAGAGAAAGTTTGCAAGCTTTTGAGATTACCTGCGCAGAGGCTCATAGCTAGTTGCACTCTCACTCACTGAGCGGTAAACGATCGGCGAGGTTAAGCAACGCTTGGCGCGGTCAGTCTGTGGATGGATGGCCTCATTGGCATTTCAACGGCATTTTGACGGCACGGTTGGTGCAGTGGCTGATACAGTCGGCTGCTGCGCACCGGGTCGTGGGTTCGATTCCCGCACGGAACAAATATTTGTACGATCTGCAGGTAGTTGTTCCGGATCTGGGTGTATTGTGTGTGAAATTTGTGTCTGTTAACGCACCCACGATACAGGAGAAATCCTAGTGTGGGGCAAAGTTTAAAAAAAAAACATAAATAAGTTCACGCTGATCTTTGATAGTTAGACTTAGATAGCTTATACTGGAAATGTATAGCTTGATATAGCCGTGTGGACATCCTTTTCAATTCGCAGTCGGTTAAATAACCGTAGTTAACCCAATGACATTTTACATAATTAGACGCGCCATACACGAACTTTATAGCACTACAAAACGGCGCGCCGGCTGCCATTAGACTGCGAAATAAAAGTAAAAGAAAATACAATGTTTTATTTACAGTATCGATTTAGGTTACGTATTTATGAAATATTACGTCTTTATCTCTCACAGTTGCAGTATATTTCGTGCATCGTCTATGAATACAGGATGGCATTATTTTTTCGCAATATGTTGCTGAATTACGCTTATGATTCACGTCGAGCCGCTACACTGGTCGGTGCGTGACTAAGTGGACTCCGGGCATTTACCTTGCTTTCATGTAACCATCGTAGAGCGCGGCCAACGCATCTACACATATAAAAACATCTTAGAGTTATTGGTAGAACTTGAACTAAAATTGGTCATAATCTACTTCTCGACCAAATGTCACTTTAAGTGACTCCGTTCAGTCCTTGGAGAGTGATTGAGGGACAAATATATATAGGTACAATCTTTCGCATTTATAATATCCTAGTCAGATTTAAGGAACTATCATTTACTTTTAATACTGAATAAACTTACCTATGCCGTGTGGCGCCGGCTAAGAATACCACCACCCCATCTTATCCCGTGGGTGTCGTAAACGGCAAAACCACCCAATGAGCACACAACACAGTTCCATTCTGGTCGTTGTGACAATGTTTGGCGAAGGCGTCTTTTTTATTTATTCATCCAGGTGATGAGATGTGCAAGTCATTCGCCTGGTGATAAGCGACATGCCTGCCTATAACAATTATAATGAATCCTGGACTAGTCCGCACACAGAAATAGTACCCAGGCCTACGGATCACATGCGCTCCTCACCTCTAGACGTCAAACTATTTCTCCAGTGTGATCTTACGAGGACCTGGACCCCTTCGGTGCCGAAGATGACCGCTCCAGTGGTTTTAGCCGGTAGGAGTCCGGCATACCCCTTCGCCCTTCCCCGGGGCGAAGGAAGTTCCATGTAGAATTTCCACTGGACACCAATAAAAAAAAAGAAAAAAAAAAAACGTAAAACTATTTAGTCGCATATGCCCAGTCATTTCACTAGCTACAGTGCCCTTCTAACCGGAGCACACACTACTGCTTAGTGGCGAATATCTGGCACTGCGGTGGTACCTACCTAGCCATCCTCGTGACGTTATTCGGCTGAAATTATGAAACTTAAATACAGATACCGCCAAATACCGACAGCTTTTTCATAATAATGGAGGCTGGTATTCGCGTTGTCTAAAAACAAGAAACTATCCTTGCATAATTGACATTTTGATGAAAAACTGGTTTGAACACAAATCTGTGCAAGGCCACATAAACAAAAATGTATAGTAGGTAAATCATTATGTATACTGAAGGGACTCATAACCTTGGCCACTTTATAGAGCGATCTGCGAGGTTAAGGCGTAACTACCTTGGCTATGTATTGGATGGGCGACCAGATTTTACAAACAACGGGGTCTACCTTTTTTCTTGGCGAGCTCGTTATTGACAGACGTTGGTATGCCCCAGGTAACCGGGGTCATAGCGGCACGCATGTGATCGCTTGCCGCGCTCAGTGCGCAGCACAACGCAAATGGCTGGAGGTAGCCTCTATTTCGCCTCCCCTCCGCTAAATGATAAATGATCTTAATTTAGCAAATAGGTGAAGCAGTTGACAAAACTTTTTAGTTCGGTTATCTACAAAAGCTGGGCAGAGTTTGGGAAACTTCGCAACGTCTTTTCGTCAACAATACGGCAATGCCTCAAGACGAAGGTCTTTAACCAGTGATGACATATGGAACAGAGACGTGGTCACTCACAATGGGCCTTATAAGAAAGCTCAAGGTCACTCAGCGAGCTATGGAGAGCGCTATGCTTGGTATTTCTCTACGAGATCCAATCAGAAATGAGGAGATCCGTATAAGAACTAAAGTTGTCGACATAGCTGAAAGGATTAGTAAACTGAAGTGGCAATGGGCAGGGCACATTGCTCGTAGAACTGATGGCCGTTGGGGCACAAAGGTTCTCGAATGGAGACCGCGCACCGGAAAACGCAGCGTGGGACGACCTCCAACGAGGTGGACAGACGACCTGGTGAAGGTCTCTGGGAGTCGTTGGACGAGAGCGGCACGTGACCGCTCGTTGTGGAAATCTAAGGGGGAGGCCTTTGTTCAGCAGTGGACGTCCTGTGGCTGATATGAATGAATGAATGATGAACTAAAAAGTAGAAAATAATTTTATATGTGTTTTAAGAATAGTGATTAACAAAAAAAAAAACATTGTAAAAAGGCGTTTTTTGAACTATTATTTATTTTCTATTTTTTGTGTGGGTAACTAAAAACGTGTTTTTTTAACGATGTTGCATTGTCATCGGTAGTTGATAAGTTTCAAATCAATACTACGTTTTGAAGAGGATGAAAATCGAGTTAAAAAAGTCCTCAAGTTACCTAGATACATAGATGCATACCAAGTCCCATCCCAGTTGTAAACCTCCATTTTTAGTGGCCAACAGTTTTTCTGTCTTCTGCTTGTTACGGAGCGAAGTGGAACGTATCTTCGTTCCTACTCCTCCTGACTCCTCCTGTTGCTTTTCTGATTAATTTCGTTGCGGGTTCCAAGTTACTTATTCATTTTCCTGGAAAACATCGAGCTTCATTGATCGGTGTTATTTCCGGTGGTCGCCACTGTAGATCCTGACTTACAGGCGATGCATTGGTTGGGAGTGTTGCGAGTGCGCTTATCCCGAAAATTCAGTTGCTCCGTGTAAAATAAGTGTTATATATAGGATGAAGTACATACTGTTGGTACATTTACAATTGAGTAGGGCCGAGATATTGTTTACAGGATAAATAAATACTTTTTCGCGTCTACGTAAGTCCATTAAGGTAAAATGGACAAATAGGTACGTTTAATGTTGATACAACTTCACGTAAACACATAGAGGCGTTTGTTTGCAATAACAAACACATGTCTTACAAGCTGTTATTTACCTCATAAGTATATAAGTATATAGCACATAATTTACATATGAGGTAATGGAACTGTTGGTCTCCTATTGAAAAAATCCAGCTAGGTACTAGTGATGTAACGAATGTTCTCATTCGCATTCACGAATATTCGGCTATCCGGCTCGGCTATGTTCGGTGTGGCACATGGCTGACACGAAATGTCTAACTCGTATGACATTTTGCGCGCGCTTTATTTGAAAATCAACATTCACATTCGTATTCGTATTCGCGAATATTGGATATGAGTATTTGCATCCGCATTCGCATTCGGGAATGTGAAAAATCTAACATTCGTTACATCACTACTAGGTACACGCAAAGTAGTTAGTGTTTAAACTTTAGACAAACTGTGTTCCAGTTAAAAACCGACTGTAGCTAGTGAAATTACTGGCTATTAGAGACCAACGGCCGAAATTAATAATCGATCTAATCCAAAATCTTTGGATTTCGGATTACGGATATGTCTGTTTTTGTGTTAAATGTCATCATAACACGACAACGGATGAATTTCAAAATCTTAAATCTGAAGATTTTCGATTAGATTGATTTTTAATTTCGGCCGTAAGTAATTAATGTTTTGATGACTATGTAGTCGTCACTCAGGTTTAGTCCTTTACGTCATCACATGTTTTAGATAATGCGATACTCAAACCCCGGTACACCAGGATATAGGAACTGTAAAAATGCGGTACGTGATATACATATTATGTGGCATGTTTAAAATAAATACTTTTATTATGAATCAATGATATTATACCATAGATATGTTACGTCCGTATTAAATGGCAAAAGTCAGTCTCGCTGTATTTAGGCATATAAAGCTATAAAACTACACACCTATGCCGTAAGAAAGAAGATACAAAAACTACGAGAGTAAAAGAGATAGCTATCTAAAATGACAACACGTTTACTCGATGTCTTTGTCGCACCTGTGATAGAATATGTGTTGTCTCTTTTCTTTGCTTGGCCTGTGTTTTGTTCGAGAATATTATTTTATTGATAATTTGAATAGCATTTTATTAAAATATTTTATTTAGTTTGTCACTCACGTATGGTATGGGATCCTTTGTTCTTTATTTGTTTTTGCTTGATAGTTTGTGCATTTTCCATAAGCACTGCAGCATTGTTATTATTTAATTAATAAAACAATACAGATTGTGACAGTTTGTGCTCGTTGTCCTGTCTTGAGCGAACTGATTGCCAGGTACTACAATTGGGCGAGTTTTGGTTGTTACTTTTGGCGCGCATGTAACATATCTACTTCTTTTAATATATAATATTATTGTTAAAAATACAATGTTTATTCGACTATTATCAATGCGTGACTCAAATCGCAGAAATTATACCCATAATAGAAAATTCTATGTAGACATTTGAGAGGTGAGTTGACATTGACTATCAAAGTTTGAATGTACTATTTTTATATTTTATCTTTATGTCATAATAGAGTTTGGGTAAAGAAGCTTTCTAACTTTGGACAGAGAAACATTTTAAAACAGAAACGTTCTACAGTAGGTACTGTACGCGCGTTCGAAAATACATTGATCTTCTCTATCCTGGGCAAATAAGGTTGGTTTATGAACTCTTTCAGACTAAAACCACAGCGTTATTTCGATCTACATATCACCAGGGCTGCAGGACTTGTCACTTGACAGGTTTGCCCAAGCCCATGCAGGATACAATTCTAATTCGTAAACACAATTCTACCTGAACCCGTTTACGAGTTGCGTAAAATTTGTTTAAAAAAAAACTAACAGTTCTTGTTAAAAAGACTGGTTTTTATTCAAGTCCAGAATTGCCAAATCCGACCGTCACGTCATTCTAAATACCGACACTTCTATAAAAATAACTATAATTTAAAAAATGCAAATGCTAACACTGCAGCGATGCGAAATGTTATTTTTGTTGGAAATCCCAATTAAATAAAACAAAGACGTAGTTGAATACACAGGCTGCTAAAATCTTATAATAATTTCGATTTGATTTTATATCCGGCAAAGATTATGCAAGTGCCTCTTTTCATTGGAGGGATCCTCTCACGAGCATAGTGTCCTCAATGTAATTTTTTCATCATCATCATCATCATTTCACCCAAAAAACGTTCAATACTGAACAGAAGCCTCCCCCAAAGATTGTCACAATGACCGGTATGGGTCTGTGTTGTGTGCTCATTGCGAGTTTTGCTATAATTGCCACGCTTGGCACGGGTTGGCGATTGCAGTTGAGTTATAAATGTACTCGAAGGACGCTGCTGCTCATCCTGCGGCAAATCCCATAGTCGCCTTTTACGACACACTTGGAGTTTGGGTGATTCTTGGCCCGCACCACATGGGTCGATTCGGGATTCGCCGGATTTCGGAGAGGGAGGGAGAGGGGGAGGGGCATGAGAGACTACTTGCCTAAATCCCCGAAGCCTTGCTGTGTGTTGCTATGCCCACGGCGGTATCTTGCCCAATCCGATCAACCAGGATCCCCCACTTGGCAGCCAACGCAGGGCACGCCTCGAGCGGGGGCTGTGCGTATCCTGGTAGTCTCCAAAATGGTGGCACCGTACTGTGACGTCACATCCTATCCTACGTACGCACCGAAACAACCGTGTCCGGTGAATACATGCGTCAGGCGGTAGGTGACGCGCTCGCTCCTCAGGAAGCTATTTTCTACCTTCCCAGTTCTTTCCAATTTTACAACTTCTAATAATTTCTAACTTATGTAATGATAATTCATTTACTATTCAAGCGGCTCGCTTGTGGAATGTACCTATTGAAATAAGACGTGCTCAAACACTACCTATTTTTAAGAAAATGATGTAGAAGCATTACCTTTCTCTCTAATTTTTCTTCTCCTTTTCCAGTTATATTTGATGTTTATTAGTATATTTTATCATCGTTTTATATATAAAATGTTTATTGTATGTATTGTTATGTGTTTTAATTTATTATGTCTAAGTAATATTGTGTATGATATATTGTACACTTGACAGCCCAATATTTCTCTCCTTTCTTCCTGTCCATCCAAAGTTTGTCTGGAAGAGATCGCCCTGTGCGATAAGACCGCCCATTGTACATGTATCTTTTAAAATATTTATATCTATGTATTATGTGGTGTACAATAAAGAGTATATAAATAAATAAATAATGTATGATTTTGTTCACAGTTCAAATAAATCAAAATGAAGACCAAACTAACTTCGGTGACTTACCTGGGGTTTACAGCGATGGACCGACGCTTCTCGAACGCAATGCTGCCGTGGTTGTTTCGAGAGATCAGAGCTACGGGCATCAGGGACAAGGTAGGTGTAAAGGTTGAAGCAGAAACCCCGTAGTTAAGGAGTTGGACTACTGATCGAGCTATCAACGCATAGTCGCCTTTTACAACACCCATGGTTGGTGAGCTGTGGTCTCTTCTTTGGTGAAAGAAACGATAGCAATACTGATAAATCATTTATTTTCCAGCTCAGCATAGCAATAGAAGACGGATGCCTGAAAGCGTACAATGGTAATTTTGAGCCAGTTATTGTTCACAGACTGGTCGATATTATTAGGTAAGAACCTATTGATGATATAATATTTTGTTTAAACTAATGTGTCTCAAGTTTTGTATCGTCCCACAGCTAGGCCGAGGTCTACCCCAATTCTATCCACTCGTGGATGTCGTTAAAGTCAACTCATCCAGAATACTGCAACAATAAAAAAACTCGATCTTCCGAGCCGTAGTAAAAATTAGCGCCCGTCATTAATAACACTAGGACTCACTTGCTTGTAAATTCATCATCACCATCATTATATGGCTCCCCATAAAGAAAAAAATTATCAAATGAAGTCAGTTCCTCTATTTTGATTTTAAAACTCGTTTTGTTACAAAAACGCCAAAACGAATCATTAGAACCATTAAAGGTTAGTGTTACGAACTGCTATGACGTTATGTATATAAAAAACGTGATAAATAACTAGATATACATACACGCCTTTTGTTCTGTGATGTTGCAAGAATCCGTTGTTTGATTATAAGCTTGAAAGTCCTGTGGACACTCATGGGGTACGGCATTCGGGTACGCAGTGTCTCGCTGCAAGCTGTCTTGCGTTCTATAAGCTTCTTAATAAATCTCCTTGTGATAATCTTTTTCGTATCAAAAGGGAGGAAGAATTGAGGAAGTTGCTTTAATCTGCCCTCCGGATTGTGTTACCCCATGGTGAGATAACGACCGCCCAGAGGATCCTCTTAGCGACTAAAATCACCGATGTGGCAGCAAGGCCGTTCCAATGTATTTTTCTGGGGGCCAGATTGTAACATGTGCTGCGATATTAGGTAACATATTTTCCCATAAATAAGAAGAAAGATGCACTGGAAGGATTCTGGGATTGGAATTAGGCGCGTTTCTCCCCTTGCGTTCGGTTGGCGCTAAGTGCTTTTTTTTTTTGTTGGGTTTCTCGCATACATTTCTGGGAAATGTGGTTGCTTAACCGGTCATTTGCTGGCGAAGCCAAAAGAGGCCTCCAGCCAGGCTTAAATTAAATATTAAAAACTAAGCAACTTTCGCTAAGGGCGCCCCCTGCGGGACACGGACCTCGGCTTAGGGCGTTGCTGGGGATATCAAGCTATTGTTTTGGGGACAGCTGGATCGGTATTATTTAAATTGTATTAGGGGACATTTAAAGCTACAGGCTCGGCACGGGGCGGCGCGAGCAAGAGACGGGAGGGAGAAGTGCTAACTTGAACGGGAAGGTGACGCGGCGATAGGCCTCCGCGACGTCGGTGAGGCGGGCATCCTCGGCGGCGAGGGCGGTACAACGGTCGGGTGTTTAGTGAACGAGACAACGCGAAGGCGCTAAGTGCGTCTATATATATATAAGTATATTCTATAGATTGTTCTTCGGGGAGTGTGTGCGGAAGCAACACGAACTGATCCTACCTTTCCCTTCCACCATGGGGCATCCAGACGCACTGTAGGTTGCCATACGCACTAGGTTCATCATCATTCATCATTTCAGCTGAATAAATTCCACTGCTGGACACAGCCCTCCCCCAGACATCCCCACAACGACAGGTCTGGGTGTGTTGTGTGCTCTATTAGGGGTTTTTTTCCTAATCGTCACGCTTGGCGGACGGGTTGGCGATCGCAGTTGAGTTGTTAATGTACTCGAAGGACGCTGCCAGACAGGAAGAATCCTAGTGTCCATCATTGAAACTTTTCGATCTTGTCTTCCGTACTAAATATCAGCCATTATCCAGGGCAAGCCAAGTTCCGGGCCGTCCTGAAGAGCTGTTCTACATCCTGCTAAATGAGAAGGAGGGACTACTGAACTGCTTCCTGTTCAAGGCCGCAACTGTCCACGAGGTAAGTGTTATCAGACAAATCCCTTAGCTTGGAATCTCCATGCCAAACCGAAACCTCATCAGAATATGCATAAGAAACAATACCCACTAGGCCGTTCCCTAACCGATCAACACCGTCACCAGAACGTTCCGTCACTCTTCCGAAGCTCCATATACACTCTTAAAAAAAAAGTAATAGTACAATGTTGTTTATTACATTTTAACACGTCAGTTATGTGAAAACAAAGTGGACTATACGTGAAATACATTCAAGCAATAATAAAACACATGATCGCACATGTGACAGTGGATACTAATACTAATATGATACACTGGTAAAAGTCAACGAAGTTATTAACTTACGAAGGTATTTACAAAATATAGAAGATAAAAAAGAAGTTTTAATTTGTTTTAATAAAAACGTTGTCCCACACTAGGATTTCTCCTGTGTCGTGGGTGCGTTTACAGATATAAATTCCACATACAGTACACCCAGACCCGGAATAACTACCTGCAGATCATACAAATATTTGTTCCGTGCGGGAATCGAGTTCACGACCCGGTGCGCAGCAGCCGACTGTATCAGTTACTGCACCAACCGAGCCGTCACCGTTCCTTAGTCACCTTTACCGACATCCATGGGAGGAGATGGAGTGGTGCTATATTCTTATTCCGTACACCACACGGAATAGAGTAGAACCAGATAAATGAAAATCGGTAACAGTACATCAGAAAATAAGCAACATAAAATCAGTAACAGTAAACGAATACAGTGCAACCAAATAAAAGTGAAAATAAGTAAATAGTTTTAGTAACGTTTTTGTCTCCGTAGTCTAAGATGTTTTTACCGACTTCGAGAAAGAGGAGGTTCTCACCGATTACTCCGAGATTTGTGGACCGATTTGAGCAATTCTTGTTTTAACTGGTGCAGAATGCTTTCGAGTCGGTCCCATATAAATTTCATTACATTTGATTGAGTAGATTTTTTAACCAGCTTCAATAAACATGTTAATTTGACTGCGCTTATCTAGATGATGTCTTAATGGTTTCGATTCCTCTCAGATCGGAGAACCGATTTGAGTCATTCTTATTTTTAACACGCTTTTATTAGCTTCACCTGTATGTATGTTTGTTTGTTTGTAACCGACTCCTTTGAGCTCGATTTTGCCCTACTTTGAACGATCAGATTTGATTCAAACTTTGCACACCTGTCAAAGGTCGATGACAATGCAATAATCCGATCAAAATATCCGATTATCCTAATTAGATTCGCCAGGATTAATTAATTTCTTTCCGCATCCTTTGCATGCGAGTAAGAGAGACAGAGCTAGTGCGCGAATTACGCATGCGTGCAGTTCCAGACTTGGTCTTTCGGGCACTCAGTTCAGCACAACCTAGCGTGTTTTTTTAGGTTTTTTAAACTATTATTATTAGTGTTAAATACTGAACCAAATTTGAAAAAGTTCTTGCATATATTTACACTAAAAAGAAACAAATAAAACTATTTAACAAAAAAAATACCGACTTCGAAACCCCTACACGATATAAAAAAAATAGGGGCCAGGTATGCGCCAACCATGGTTCTTGCAGACCAACGAGAAGTTATATTTTATACCTAGCCCCGCCCGACTTCATAAAGGTTTTTTTTCCTTTTCAGTGGTTTTAATATTTTTATATCGTGTAGGGGGGTTTTGAAGTCGGTATTTTTTTTTTGTTAAAGTTTATATAAGTATATCATTGTGCGTAGTACACACGGCTACATATCAAGCTATACAAAACCAGTATAAGCGGATCTCGCATTGTATAGGCTTTCGGTATGATGAGAGCTCAGCGTAAACTGGTATTGTATAACTTGAGTAGCCGGTGTGTACATAATTAACGGAACGTTGTGTGGTCATCCGCAAAAAATATGTTTAATGCAAAAACCGAAAACACATCTAAACTAATATTTAATTAAAATTACATTTTAATATTTTTTGTACGTGTGTTTGTAACCGATTAAGTAAAAAATGACGCAGCCGATTTTAAGAATTCAATCACCTATAGAAAGCTACATTATCAGCGAGTAACCATGGGCTATAAGTAATTTTAATAAAATTAGAGATCATTATGAAAATAGCAATAATGTAATCTAAGGTATCAAGAATTTGCCTATAAAAGTCAAGCCGCAGCCGTCAGTAAAGTCAACAAAATTTCACACAATTTAAAAGACAAATTTTCATTTTAAACATAATGTTTGGCAAAGTTATAAATTTTAATTTCATCTTTATAGAAACTTCTAGTTCTATAAATAATTCATTTAACAAAATAATTACCAGATCAATTTCATTTTTATAAAATATTGACAAGCAAATCATTTATTAATCACGTAAATCGGTAAATCAACGCACGTCATAAAAAATAGTTTTTAGAAAAATATATAAATTTGATCATGAAATTTTACTCTCATTGCGTCAAAGAAGTTTCAATTCAAAAACAAAAAACAGTAGTTTAACCCTGAAGTTATAATACAATTGTTTTGACCTATATTTAACAATGTTTTCATTTCGGCGCTACACTGTCGACTTTTCTTAGTAATACATCACTGTCAAGATAATCTTTCACACTAGTATACTAGACAAACTAACCAAGAGGTAATATGCGATAAGAGGTTCTTGCCGTGAAGTTTTTTTTAATACCGACGTCATAATATTGACTCGTTAAAGCATTGCTATGCTGATATTCTTCATCATCATTTCAGCCGAATAATGTCCACTGCTGGACACAAGCCAAAACCACAACGACCGGTCTATATGTGTTGTCAGCACAGCGCATAGTGAGGCTTCGGGGGAATTTTTTACAATCCCCTCGAGAGATCCCTGGGGGGTGGTCACTTTACAGTCGCCTTCTCTCAGCTAGAGGGGATGACCGCTTTACAGTCATGCCCTCCGAAATGTGCCTAAAGGCGTGGCACCAACGGGTGGCTCTACATGGGGATTATTCGAGTTCCTGGAGCCTCTCATCGGTGCCGAAGATGACCACTCCGGTGGTTTTAGCCGGTAGGAGACCGGCATGCCCCTTCCCGCCCCTTCCCGGGGCGAAGGAAGTACATAAGGTATTACCATCGGATCTATAAAAAAAGGTGTGTTGTGTGCTTATTAAGGGGTTTTACCATTTTCGTCACGCTTGGCAGCGGGTTGGTTATCGCAGTTGAGTTGTTAATGTGCCTACTCGAAGGACGCTGCTGCCCATCCTCCGGCTAATCCCATAGTCACCTTTTTTGCCACCCACGGGGTGAGATGGGATGGTACTATTCGTACCCGGCATCACACGGCTAATGTTCAGCCTAATGACTTTATTGTGATCGCGTGTTCTTAGCCTTTACAGCAATGTTCCACCACAAATGTCCTGCTTTCATCAGCAGTATAATACCATTATTGTAATGCGATACGTCTGTTTAAAATACGGTTGAGTTTCACGATAGCTGTATCATGCTTGCCGTCTGTCAGGATAGGCCAACTTGAAACTGTTATGGATCCTTTTTCCAAATGTTACCCTTTTTTCTTTCTTTCTTTCTTACATTTTGATCTATATACTTAAGGTTTTCGAATGGAGACCGTGCACTGGAAAACGCAGCGTGAGACGACCTCCAACGAGGTGGACAGACGACCTGGTGAAGGTCGCTGGGAGTAGTTGGATGAGAGCGGCATGTGACCGCTCGTTGTGGAAATCTAAGGGGGAGGCCTTTGTTCAGTAGTGGAATTCCTGTGGCTGATATGATGATGAAATATACTTACCTTGTAGTTCAAATCAGGAACTCTTTAGTCGTTTCGGTATTTCTCCTGCACAAATGCTGACTTCAAAGTCCCACACTAAGATTTATCCTGTACTGTGGGTACAGTTTACGTATATAAATCTCAGATGCACAAATGGCGAGACCCGAGACACTATCTGTAGATCATACATATATATTGTTCTGTGTGGCGATAAACCTGCGACACGTAGCGCAGAGAGCCAATCGCTTAGCCACTACGCCTACCCGTCATGTAAATTTATTTAAGAATGAAAAAGTCGTTCAGATCAAGTCGAAATACATTTATTTGTGAACATTGGTTAATGCAGGATGGTAACTCCATTTTTGAATCAGCTGTGTTCTACCATTTACCATGGTGTACAAACATTTGGATATAAAATTAATTAGGAATTATACATCTGAATGACAATAACCACTTCATCATCAAGGAAGGATCCTCTGCTGAATAAAGCAAGAAGAAAGATAGAAATCTCATTTTTCACTCATATATTTACAATAGACAGAGTATTTTAATGCGGCAGTTCTTTTAATAAGTACTTACTTTAAGAACTGTTATAAAATTAGAGGGAGCTGACAAAAATGGAACTTAGCTGACCATTGTGCCACTTCGTTATAATGAATCGGCGATACCAGATTTTGCTAACACCTTGACGGCACGGTTGGTGCAGTGGCTGATACAGTCGGCTGCTGCGCACCGGGTCGTGGGTTCGATTCCCGCACGGAACAAATATTTGTACGATCTGCAGCTAGTTGTTCCGGGTCTGGGTGTATTGTGTGTGGAATTTGTGTCTGTAAACGCACCCACAACACAGGAGAAATCCTAGTGTGGGGCAAAGTTAAAAAAAAAAACGTTCCACGTACCACATAATTTTGGGGGGAATATGCCGTGCTGGTGACCTCAGTGTGGCTATTGTACAACGAACGCATTCTACTGCGTATCCCTCTGGTCTAGAGTCCCTTACGGCCGAAATAATAATCAATTCATCCAAAATCCAAAGATTTCGGAATAGGGATTTGTGTGTGAAATCTTCAGATTTAAGATTCTGAAATTTATCCGTTGTTGTTACGATCACATTTATCACAAAAACAGCCGTATCCGTAACCCGAAAGCCAAAGATTTTGGATTAGATCAATTATTAATTTCGGCCGATAATCGCCTTTTACTATATTAATTATGCACAAATTTCAACTGAATTTATTTGAATCTTAATTGTTAGATTATGGCGGCGGCTAAGGATTATTAAACGGCAGAGGCCAATGATTAGTAGTCATCATCTCAGGGCTGGTATTAATAGCAACCGGTTTTCACTTACACAAAATCTAATCTTTGGACCCAAATTAACTGTGTCTGACTGCTCGGGTACACGGAGTTACCCGCAACAGAATAAAGCAGAAAAAAAAACAATTTCCTGGTTATATCACAATGTCGATTGAAAATGTCGAATTAATGAATATTGATTTAAATTCTGAATAAACAATAGCCGAATGTTGCGCGTTACGTATTGGAACCTTGGTGTACTGTAAATTTAGATTCACGAACGAACTTTATATGTCAGTAGTCTGTCGGTTTCGGGATTTATAACTACATTGGCACATTAATTTATTTCGCTATTAAATGTTAAATTAATTACAAAATAAATAAATTCTGCAGATATTAATTGAAATTGCAAAGTGACTTCAATAAATAAGTCAAAATAATTGTTGTAAAAACAAATGTGTTTATGCTTTTATCGCGTAACTTTAAAATTGTAACGAACTTAAATAGTGAAATAGTGTGTTTTGATATGTTTGTATCTTGAAATAGATGAAGAGATTTTTGGTTCTTTCTTATATTGGATTTCGAATAAAGAACGTTATGTAATTATGTGCGAATTTTGTTTGATATTCAAATATTGAAAACATCAAACTTGGTAACTAAAGCAATTGAAGTGAAACAATTATATTAATAAATAGAATTGAAATTGAACTCCTTTATAAATAATACACCTCCGTAACTACTCTGAAAATTTATTTGATAAAGTTAACAAAATTCTCAACGGGAACACCTAATTCGTGACATAGACACGGCACATATTTCCCTGAATTTAAACAAGTTAAATCAAAACTTCATAATTTATGTTCACAAATTATACTAATACCAACTTCGACTGTTGCTAAAAGCATACATTTATTTAAAAAACGTATTCTGCTATTTTTAACGCACCTATTTATCCTATTCAAATCTAATAGATACCACAAAATAGAATCATAGCCAAATTAAGGAGTCACTGAAATACAAACGCATACGTCCTATAAAGCCCAACCGTTATCAGTGACACAATTTTCATTACTCTCTTACAAATGCTGCAATAATTCATACGTTTCCAATGTCACTGCTCTCATCTTCTGCCTAATTTAACGCAGAAATTCAAACAAAGAATATACCGCAAGATATATAATTAAAGATTAAAATAAAATCAAGCATTGCTGTGACCAATATTTACAAGCCAAAAAGGAAGAAAGAAGAAATAGAAACAATCAATAGATACTAACTTCCAGATCTAATTATTAGAAGTTCTGCTTATGCTACAAGAGCTGACGCGTGTAGTCATCGATTAATAACCATTTGACAGCTGTGCCAAGAAATTACGATGTTGACTTCAGTATTCATTCCTCTCGCGCGCCAGGCAGCCGTGTACTATACCGCTAATTTATCTGACGTGCAGTTTTGGCTTGGAGCTGTGCTGATAATACTCGCGTGTGAAATGGACTTAATATACTTCCATATTCTAAACGCTATGAACTTGGAACTAAATTGAAAGTGCGAAATATGAGGTCGGATGTGAGAATTTGACACTTAATTGCAATTGTAAAAGTTTGGATTAACCGTTTATTTAAAACCGTCTAAAAGTTTATAGTTTTGTCACAACAAAAACAGCCCTTGAAAACTGAAACTCCGTTTCGGGATTTCTCCATTAACTGCTGGTATGTTTTGAAAATAGCACATCAGTTGTGTGCCAACAGTGAAACGGTGTGGAATCGCTTCGCACTGGCCAGTGTAAACACAAAACATATGATTCGCGCGCATTTTAAACGTGCGATGCAATGTCTATGTAACTCGTTTGAGTTTTAAAGAATATGGAATTTTAATTAAATTGCAGGAGGCATTCGAAATTGAAAATTGGTCTCGAAGTGAAGAGCTATTTGGAATTCGAATTAAGTTCCAAGATTCAACTTGAACATTTGAACAACGAAACGTGTAATGGAATTTAAAGAATAGTTTAAAAATTTCGAACGCCGAGCTTCAATAATTTTCAAGCTCTTTATAATAACTGGCTAGAACAAATTTCTTTATTCAAAGTGGAATGTGTAAAAGAATGTGGATTTACTAGTAGTGGATTTATCGATAAACATTTTTAAATTGAGACTAATGGTTTTATAATAGTTAGTGCCGTTATTATCATTGAATCAGACAATGATGTTGTGAGTTATTGGAACTAATAATTGCCGTGGATATAATCAATCGTAAGTATAATTTTATTTTATATCTACCTACTATCACCTGCCAGTAACATACTATTAGTCGTAGTCCGCGAGATTGTCGGCATATAAAAGGTTTTGTCATTTGTAAAATAAAAAACATCGTGTTAATTCACACGCGGTAGAAGTGAAACTTTGTATTTTAGTTAATTTGTAAGATAATGAGATCAAAGGGGGGAGAGAGAGAGAGAGAGAGAGAGAGAGAGGGAGGGGGGGGGGGGGTTATTGTCGAAAAGGGAATAGGAAAAATATATAGAAACGTGTTTTATGTCATTCTCTCACAGCCTAAACCATATAAATACATTTATAGTTGTCTCTCTTTCGTTACACGTTTGCGTTTCATAAAATCCAATTTACACCGTCCCAAAAGAAGTTTCACTTCAATAAATGAACGTTTCTAGTTCATTGGCCAGCTTAGTTAAAATTATATCTCCGATCCAAGGAAGAAAGACATAATGTTCTACATTGACATCATATGTCAATTTATATGGCCTTTTTTGTCGTGGGGACCACATGGATTTCCTCCGCCTTGAGAGGTACGGAAGAGCAAGCTGGACCCTTACCAGCTAAAACCCCACGTTGGGTTTTAGCTGGCTTACTTACTTGGCAGCTTCCACTTACCTCTCGCTGGGGGTCAGGTCTTCGCCTTATCTGCATTAGACGGCAGCCCTGAGGGTACCTCTCAGGCTCGTTATTTGGTCTGACAGGCCGCGTCTCGGTGCGGCCTGGCCGGCTACACATCCCTTCAGAAAGGCGCGCACAGAACACAACGCATCGCCGTCTCGGGCCTGTTTCTGTTCGGGTGACTAAGGCATGGTTGACCTTGAGGATCGAAGCAATACCACTTTTATTCCTAACTAGCTGAGACCCGCGGTTTCACCCGCGTTTAATTTAAAAGAAATTTAGAATACTTCGACATAGACACTTGACATAGAATATATATACTGGATTTCAAGGGTATTATTATTTTTCAAAAATAAAAGTAGCCTAAGTTATTCCTTATAACATCAGCTATCTGCCAGTGAAAGTCCCGTAAAAATCGGTCAAGCCGTTTCGCAGATTACCCGGAACAAACAGACAGACAGACCAAAAAATTTTTTTTTTGCAATATGTACCGCATATGCATTTAGTAAAAAGCTGTTATTTTAACATTACAAACAGACACTTCAATTTTATTTATTTGTATAGATAGAAATTATCTCGTACACTCGGCTGCATATCAAACGATCCTAGTGCTCCTAATTATCAAAATTTTCCTTCAACTTTTGGGTGGCTCCTACAGTCATAACCTTCGTGCTTCCGAAAATTTAATTCTTAACATTCCATCCCACCATATAGGGTGTATGTCCAATTCTTTCGCTGTTTCAACAATAAACTCTGGAATGCGCTTCCCCCTGACATAAAGAAAGCTCCGAGTAAATTCAGGATCAAACGTAAAGTGCGTCAACACTTCTTGAAATCGTTGCAATTCTGATAATTCAAAACAGTTTTCGTCATTAAGGTTAATATTTATATCAGTTTTTTTTTGTATTCTGTTTAATTATGTATAATTATGTACCGTGTGGTGCCGGCTCAGAATACCACTACCCTATCTCATCCTATGGGTGTCGTAAAAGTCGACTAAGGGATTAGCCGGAGGATGGGCAGCAGCGTCCTTCGAGTACATTAACAACTCAACTGCGATCGCCAACCCGCCTGCCAAGCGTGGCGATTATGGCAACACCCCCAATGAGCACACAACACACCCATATCGGTCGTTGTGGTGATCTTTGGGGGAGGCCTGTGTCCAGCAGTGGACTTCATTCGGCCGAAATGATGATGTAAAATAATATAGTATCTATTTTTATATAAGTGTATGTATGTGTTTTTATTTTTAATTCAGTACATTTCAACATTATCTATAGTTGTGTTTTTGTACCGTATTCTTCTTCTGTATCGATGTGCTTTTATAACCCAAAGGTTGACTGGTAGAGAATGCCTCATGACATTAAGTCCGCCTTGTGTATATAATGTATATAAAAGTTTAAATAAATAAAAATCAAGCTATACTTTTCCAGTATGAGCTGATTTCGCATTTCCTTACGATGAGAGATCAGCTTAAACTAGATATGTTTAGCTTGTGTGTAGCCGTGTATACAATCAGAGGACTAATTACGTATGATATGGAATAGAGCATCAGTCTCTATCTCTACCTATGAGTCTCGTAAAAGGCGACGAATAACAACATATTGCGATCAACAATCCACCTGCCAAGCGTGGTGATTATGGCAGTATCCTATGAAATCTATCATAGCAATGTTTTTTTTTTTAATTTGCCTCACACTAGGTTTTCTCCTGGTTCGTGGGTGCGTTTACAGACACACAAATACACCCAGACCAGGAATTTGCCAGTACTCACCACGCTTGGCAGGCGGGTTGGGGAGCGCAGAATGGCTACTGTTCCACAGAACGGACGCTGCTGCCCATCCCTCTAGTTTAGTCGCCTTTTACGATTTATTTACGGTTTATTCTTAATCCGGACACCACACGGACCACATAGGTCAACATACACACATACATTTTAATAAATATTACAATCAGGCTTGTTTAGTGTAGACTTTTTAGGAGGACTGTTTTCTTCTATGTTGTCCTCACATAACCTTAATTTAAAAAGAGTAGCCATAGAGTTTCTTGCCCGTTCTTCTCCATAGGAAATCTACATCTTGGAACGCGGAAACTAAAGTCTGACTATTCTTAAGTGCCTTTAAATGGTTTTCATCGTCATTATTTAAGCTGGAAAACGTCCACTGCTGGACAGAAGCCTTCCCCAAAGATTGCCACAATGACCGGTATGGGTTTCCGTTGTGTGCTCAATGGGGGATTTGCTATAATCGCCACGCTTGGCAGACGGGTTGGCGATCGTAAGTCATTTATTTCATAACAAACGTACATTTGTGTTGAAAATTAAAATTGATAATGAACAATTGTAGATCATACACAATAATCACATCATAAACTTAACATACTAATCACACTAAAACATTAAACACAAATAATTTTTTTATCTTAAAATCCATTACTAAACCCCAATCAATAAATTAAATACATTATTATGTTTGTTGCCTGTCGTTTATAAATTCATCAATACAATAATAGCCCTTCTTCAACAAATACGTTTTTAATTTATTTTTGAAAATGTTTACACTGTAGATGCTTTTAAATTCTGTAGGCAACTTGTTGTATAAAGTAACGGATTGTACCCTAGGACTATGTTGAACTACATTTAGTTATGGCTGTATCATATTAGGCAAGTCTTTCCTACGAGTACTTTCTCTAACCTGTCTTTCTGTTTCGGTCTCATATTTATGTAACTTTTTAACAAAATTACTTAACAAAACTAGAATATAGAGACATGGCACCGTTAAGATTTCCAGTTGGATGAATTTATCCCTACAAGATTCTGTTTGTTTTAAACGTAACATTGTCCTTAAAGCTCTTTTTTGCATTACGAACGCCGAACTTATATTGTACTTGTAGCTATTACCCCAAAGTTCAATACTATATCTGAGTTTTGACTCTATAAAAGCAAAGTATACCATCCTAAGTTGAGCTATCGCAAGTACGTCCCTTAGGGTTCTGATTGCGTAGCATGCAGAACTTGTTGTTTTTGCTATAGACGATATCTCCTTTTTCCAGTTTAACAAAGCGTCAATTTGTACACCTAGAAATTTGACATTGTCAACTACTTCCACTTTATTACCACAAGACACAACTTCTAGACAAGCGTTTTTTCGTACCGTTGACCTGAATAATATACACTTTGTTTTATTTACATTTAGTATTAAATTATTTACACCAAACCAGTGTTCAAAAGCTTTGAGTAGACTATTTATTTTAATTTCTAAATTATCAATATTATCTGCAGATACTATTGCATTTGTATCATCGGCAAAAACAATTAACCTAATGTCCGACAAAAGGCTTCTAATATATTCTATTAAGTCATTTAAAAATAGGATGAAAAAGATTGGACCCAAAACAGAGCCCTGGGGCACACCTCTGGATACAGTTACAAGATTCGATTTATAACGTTTTTCTTCTCCATCTACTACTGACTTAATCTCTACATACTGCCGTCTGTTATGCAGATAAGAGGTAAATAGTTTTAAAACATTATCCCGTACACCATAGTGTTCCAACTTTGCCAAAAGAATATTATGGTCCACAGTATCGAAGGCAGAACTAAGATCCAAGAATACACCCGCCACTTTATGCTTGTCATTTAAATTACAAACGACATAGTCAACTAAAGCCTCCACAGCATCGGTGTTTCCTAATGATTTCTGGTATCCAAACTGCTGACAGTTTAAAATACTATAGGTTCTTAAGTGGCTCATGAGTCGCATCTTCATTATTTTTTCAAAAACCTTTCACAACGTTGTCATCAAAGAAATAGGTCTATAATTTGCTGGATCTGTCCTTGAACCTTTCTTGAATATAGGAAGTATTCGGGCAATTTTGAACTGATCAGGGCACAGACCCAATGCAATACACTCATTATAAAATGACGCTAAGGGCTAAATTGCTAATAAGTCAATATTGTCTTTAATAATAATTAAAGGTATTTCATTATCTTAACCATTTTTAATATTTCTGCCGGTGTCACTAAGTCAAAGCTCATGTTCTTGTCTACTCTGTTAATACTTTCTGATAAATATGTCAGTGCTAATTTTTGGTCACACGTATGTAAGCGCACAATGATCGAACTTTTGAAAAAATGTTTGCTACCTCTAACGCGTTGTTAATAACATTATTGTGAATTTTAAGTAAAATGTGATCATTTTCAATGTTTCTAGTAACATTGCGCCATTGATTTACTACCTTCCATATCGCTTTACTGGAATCTAATGCCCTTTCTATTTGTCTTTTAACTTCATTCCTTTTTGCACAATTAACTACTTTTCTGAACGCTTTAATATAATTTTCTCGGTATTTTAGAACTGAATAATTACATTGTTGCTTATCTATAGTGTTAAGAAAGCGCTTTACTTTGCTAGCTGTCTTAATTCCGTTTGTTAACCACTTAGTTTAATTAAATTGATTTAATAATGTACCTGCTCGAAGGACGCTGCTGCCCATCCTCCGGCTAATCCCATAGTCGCTTTATACGACACGCACGGAATGAGATGGGGTGGTGGCATTCATACATTCTTAGAAAAAAAAATTATCGCTAGTTGTGTGAAACCCCGGGGTTTCACCCGACGTTCAAGTTAGAAGTAATCGGATTATTAAAAGAGTACTTCAACATGACAATACTTTTTGTCATATGTTGTGTTAGTATAATTATACTGGTTTTCTTGACATAGGCATGCAATATTCGGCTCTTCCCGGTTATGCTCGGTTCTCGTCATCACCGCATCGCATAGCCCGCCCGCGCTTTTAGTTCGTTTTTAAAAATTAAAAGTAGACTAAGTTACTCCTTACAATATCAGCTGTATGTCAGTGAAAGTCCCGTCAAAATCGGTCCAGCCCTTTCGGAGATTAGTCGGAACAAACAGACAAAAAAAATAAACATTGTTATTTTTTTACAAGTACCGTATATACTTTTATATGCTATTAGTAACATGCTGTTAATTTGACATTACAAACAGACTTCAATGTTATTTATTTGTATAGATAGGATTATGTATGGGCTGATTACGTATCTTGCAGACGGTTTACGACACGCGTAAATCTTGCATTCGTTGCTGTTAAACAACAATCCAACTGTCAACCACACACGTACTGGTGGTAGTACACATTTTTACTGGTGGTAGGTTTCTTATTGCACGAGCGGCGGATCCTGGTCGATCGGATCGGGCAAGATCTCTCTCTGTCGGCAGTAGTGTCGGCTATGTTGGCAGAGCATGAAAATTGGAGTGCAGTGGTCTCCTGCGAGAGCGTCATGCTCCAGAAGGAGACTGCAGAGCGAGATCGGGAGAGGGCAAGGAGAAGGACAAGACGGCGCCGGGGCGACAACCGTCCCAGCTCCCAAGTCCAACACGCCTGAGCCCCCTGCCGTCACTACATGGTGGGAGGCCTCGGGGGTCGGGGGTGCGCAGATTGGGGAGTCTGCGTGCTCACACCGAGAGCGCTGTGCTGTGCGAGGCTTCAGGGGGATCCTTTACAATCCACCCCGAGAAGTGCCCGGGGGGGGCGACCTTTTTACAGTCGCCTTACCTCCGCTAAAGGGGGTGACCGCTTTACAGTCATCCCCTCCGTGATGTGCCTAAAGCGTGGCACCAATGGGCAGCTCTAGTGCGATATTACGAGGACCTGGAACCCCCTTCGGTGCCGAAGATGACCGCTCCAGTGGTTTTAGCCGGTAGGCATCCGGCATACCCCTTCGCCCTTGCCCGGGGTGAAGGAAGTTCCATGTAGAATTTCCACTGGACACCAATAAAAAGGTTTCTTACTGCAGGAGGCCGGCTATGCGTGCTGCTCATGTATGTATGTATGTTCACTTCTGCTGTCACACACACAAACCCAATATAATGTTGCTATAGTTTTCCATTTTCGTCACGACACAATTAAGGCATAATTAATATTTTTCGGGCACAGTGTTCACAAGGAGATGGCAAAACACTAACGGACCATCCAGCGAATGGTGTCATATCCGTCACCGTTCAAATTGTAACGCATTGCTTGTGCCGACTACCTTTCTAGGAGCTGTTAAAGTCGATGACATATTTCCCACGCGCGAAAGTTATAAAAAAACATTTTATGAGTAGTGCCAATGTTAATACACAACACTAGCTTACCTGACTGCATACTAAAAAGAGGTAAACGTGTTAACTAACTGTTGTCAAAGGGCCGACACACGACATTTGTATGCACCGAATAACTGTTTACGTTCAGTACGCAAACAGATATGGCGGTGAATTCTACGATGGAAATTCCGTATTGCATGCAACGGTATTGTCTCTATTCGATTTAAAAACGACTTCAAACACAAAACGTTTCTACGCTAGCTGTGTCGACATTCAAAGTCAACATTTCTGCCGAAAAACGTCCACTGCTAGACAGAAGCCTCCCCTAAAGCTTGCCACATCGACCGGTATATTTAAGTGTTGTGGGCCCATTGGAGGTTTCGCCATAATCGCCACGCTTGACAGACAGGTTGGCGATCGCAGCTAAGTTACAAATGTACTCGCTACTGCCCATTCTCCGGCTAATCCCATAGTCTCGTTTTACGACACCCACGGGATGAGATGGGTTGGTGGTATTTTTACAACTACGGTAGACAGTTTTTTTTTGTTTTTGAGTCTATTATAATATAATTTAAATATGTGTTCAGTAAAACGATTAGTGTTTACGGCTCAAACTGATTTATCTACTGAGCTTTTTAAGAGAAGAAGCTCTTAAATACTGTGTTGGATAAAGTCCAAAACCATTGACACATTAACTAGTGATGTAACAATTCACCGTGACCTTCATGACCTTTTGCTAATTAGTGTCCCAGTCAAGGTCACTGTCAATCAAGTAGGTTTACGACCCCATGTTAAGATGCTGTAAAATCTTGTGTAGTGACGTTAATTAGGATGATTATTCCTTACGATGCCCGCGTCTGTACCTATTTTTTTTATTGACAATGCCTTTTCTTCAGTTAAGTAGGATTTTGTAACCCTCGTTGTCTTAAACTGACATTTCTGTACAATGTTGGCAACCGACATAGTACATAAAATATGTTGTAGACGGAGTTTGCCCTTGAATAGTCAAGGGCAAACTCTAGACTAGTCCTATAAATGTACCCGGAAAATATAAACACGGGATATCGCAGTGTATACAAATTTATAAATAAATCGACCACGCAACGTCATGGCACGCGTAACATCAGAGGACCAAATCCGTCGACATTGGGAGGGAGAGGCGAGACTGTAGAAATAAAGAAGAACGAAGTGAAGTGAGGCACGATACCTTCATAGACTGCACAATGGGTTTACGGTCTTATTTATTATCAGAAAATGGTTTTGTTTTTCTCAAATACCATTATCATCATCATTTATGCTGAATAAAGTCCACAGTGGCCGTATGGTGCCGGGTGCCTCCCCCAAAGATCCCCACGAGGACCGGTCTGGGTGTGTGTGTGCTCATTGGGGGTTTTTTATATCCCCGCATGGCAGACGGGTTGGCGATCGCAATTGAGTTGTTAATGTACTCGAAGGATGCTGCTGTCCATCCTCTGACTAATCCCATAAGCCTTTTACGATACCCAAGTGATTAGAGGGGCTGGTGCTATATAGGTATATATCTGTACCGACAATTATTTTTAAAACATTGCCTCTAGCGTAGAACCTTTCTCGTGGGTGCGTTTACCGACACAAATTCCACACACAATACACCCAGACCCGGAACAACTACCTGCAGATCATACAAATATTTGTCCTGTGTGGGTATCGAACCCGCGACCCGGAGCGCAGCAGCCGACTATATCAGCCACTGCACCAACCGTGCCGTCAAATGTATTTGCTCTCATAAATAAATGTGTCTAATTAAATTCGTGTCGGCGTTGCTTCGTCTGCTTTCGTGTGATCAATGGCCGACCTTGTGTCAGAGTTGTTCAAGCTGCCCAAAGGCCTCCGACTTGGCTTAGGAAACGAAGCAACACTGTTGTTATCAACAATGTTGCTATAGTCAACCGATGACGAAAGCTAGACTCTCCCACGCAGAATATTGCACGTGCACTCTGAAGTACGAAAACGTCATACCAGAGAACGTCCACTACTGAACAAAGAGCCTCCCCCACAGAATTCCACAGTGGTGTCGTCATTTTCGGGGGAACTTTCCAGTGCTCACCACGTTTGGCTGGCGGGTTGGTGAGCGCAGTATGACTACCATTCCACAAGAGGGACGCTGCCGCCCGCCCATTCATCTGGTTTGGAGGCCCTAAGTCGCCTTTTACGGCATCCCCGGGAGGAGATAGAGTGATTCTATATAAAGAAATACGGACACCACACGGCAACGCTCCGTTTAAATAGTTACCACCACCACTACGCGGTCTCCCATCTATAGACTGACCGCGCCAAGCGTAGCTTAACCTCGCCGGTCGTTAACCGGCCAGCGTGTTCGACTGGCTATGAGGAGCTCGCGTCATTTGCTGCAAAAACGCAATCTTAAAACTTTATTAGTTAATTGTCAAAAATGTGTCAAGTACTAATTAGTAAGCATTTGTCAAAATTAGTGCGTCACTATTGTTTTTGAAATTGTATGAAAAAAATGTGTTTTTCCTGTATCAGCTATTCGACTAACATAGCAACGTTATTTTGCGCATGATTACTTCTAATGTAAACGGCCGGTTTGACAACAAAAGAGGTGCGTCATCGACATAGCGTGAACTGTCTGAAAATCATTGAAATCCATAAAATTATCCAGTCAAAAATTTATGTTTGCCAATTTTATTTTAATTTTATTACTAGCTTCCTGCCCGCGGTTTACCCGCGTGTTTACTTTTATCAATATAGATACAAATATAGCTATATTAGTGAAATGAATGCCCATCCTCCGGTTAATCCGACAGTCACCTTTTACGGCTCACGGGATGAGATCATCATCATCATCATATCAGCCACAGGACGTCCACTGCTGAACAAAGGCCTCCCCCTTAGATTTCCACAACGAGCGGTCACATGCCGCTCTCATCCAACGACTCCCAGCGACCTTCACCAGGTCGTCTGTCCACCTCGTTGAAGGTCATCCCACGCTGCGTTTTCCGGTGCGCGGTCTCCATTCGAGAACCTTTGTGCCCCAACGGCCATCAGTTCTACGAGCAATGTGCCCTGCCCATTGCCATTTCAGTTTACTAATCCTTTCAGCTATGTCGACAACTTTAGTTCTTCTACGGATCTCCTCATTTCTGATTCGATCTCGTAGAGAAATACCAAGCATAGCTCTCTCCATAGCTCGCTGAGTGACCTTGAGCTTTCTTATGAGGCCCATTGTGAGTGACCACGTCTCTGTTCCATATGTCATCACTGGTAATGATGATGATGGGATGAGATGGGTAGGTGCTATTCGTGGCACCACACGATCCCCATACTAAGTCCCCGGATAGTCTCCCACAACATTTTAGATACAAATTCTCTAAAGGGCCTCTGCGTGTTAGACTCCCCGCAAAAGCTTATCAAAAGACCGGGTTCCTTTCAAAAGATATTGACCCGTGGGAGACACACTATTACTCTTCTTTCCTAAATCAACACGCAATTTCTAGACAATACTTCATACACGAGCCAATTTCAGGAGGATAATAAGAATATGATTTTCTTAGAAGCGTATTGGATTGGGTCCAATTTTCTAACGTCTACCATATAATGATGAATTATAGAAGGTACACATTGTACAATATACTCGTATAAATAGTCGCTAACATCATTATTTTCAGATGTCTGTTTTTAACGTTTGGATTTCTCCTGTATTGTGGGTACAGTTATAGACATTCATCTCATATCCCGTCACTGAAAAAGCAGGTTAACAATGAAAACCAGCGCTGTTGGCGTTGTTTACCTCAATACTCTCAGCGCCTCAGCATTATGCTGAGTGTCAACCCATTTCTGCACACTCGCGAATATTCCTAACTGGCTTCGATAATCGATTATCGAAGCCAGTTAGGAATATTTTTTAGGCTAATGTTATTTGTTAACTATTAGTATTTTGACCTATAGTACTGTGAAGACGTATTCTATTTGGCCATTTCATTCCAACGGAAAATAAATGTATGCGTGTTGCAAGAGGAAAAAAATGTAGATTGATTTTTTGTTTTCACTTTGTCTTTTGCTTTACCAGCGCCTGTTGTGTGGGCAGAAATAAAATAGAAAATCTTTCTTATTTATATCCACAAACGCTCAAAGCCGGCACAACGCCCTGTAGGGCATTTAACTATTTGTTCGGTGCGGGGATTGAACCTGTGACCCGTAGCACGGAAAGCCAAGCGACTAGCCACTGCACCCGTGCCGTAAACCATATTTATTTCGGTATTCTTTACAGAGGTTGTCATGTAGATACTGAACTGCCTTGGGGAGTCTGCGTGCTCACACCGAGTGACCCCCGGGAAGACGGTGGCGCGCACGTGGTCACGTGCCGCCGTGTGCGCAGCACAGCGCAAATCGAAGCTTGGGGGGGATCCTTTACAATCCTCCCCGAGAAATGCCTGGGGGGCGACCTTTTTACAGTCGCCTTCCTTCCGCTAGAGGGGGTGACCGCTTTACAGTCATCCCCTCCGTGATGTGCCTAAAGGCGTCGCACCAATGAGCGACTCTAATGTGATCTTACGAGGACCTGGAGCCCCCTTCGGTGCCGAAGATGACCGCTCCAGTGGTTTTAGTCGGTAAGAGTCCCCGGGGTGAAGGAAGTTCCATGTAGAGTTTCCCCTGGACATCAATAAAAAAAGGTACTGAACTGCCCACCGTTGTTGCAATATAACTGGTAAAAGTATCTGTTAGGATTCGGGAAATCACATTTGTATTGTAAAAAAAACACATTGTAATATAATATTTTAAATGTCCATGGTGTTTCCTGCCGGCCCTCCTCCATAGAATCGACATGTTGGAACCGAGCAACTTAAATTCTTGACATATAAAAGTGCCCCTAAAAGCCTAATTGAAATAAAAAGTTAGAAGTTGAGTAAATTAAATTAAATTCGTCATATCAGCCGAATAAAGACTGCTTTGACACACCTCGTTGGGGTGGTTTTGCCCTAATTGCCACGCTTTGCAAGCGGGTTGGCGATCGCGGTTAAGTTGTTATGTGCTCAAAGGAAGCTACTGCCCATTCTCCGACTAATCCCATAGTCGCCTTTTATGGCACACACGGGCTGAGATGGGTTGGTGCTATTCGTAGCGGGCACCACACGGCAAGGCTAAATTAAATTAGTCAGATAATATTAGGGTTTTTAAAAAAATATTTTTTGTGACGCCGTCTACTCGGCTGGCCACTATTTCTATTAGTGTATTGTCACTATTATTGGCCACTTTACGCTTATTAGATAGATGGCTCATTTTCCCGTCACAGACACAATTGTACTAACTTTATGATTTAACTATTCCATATGTTTATTTACGATACAATTATTTCCCTATGTACAATGCCTACAATTCGGTTCTGGCATTTAGTGGTCACTGTATTTTTTCCTTTAATGACCTTTTCGCATAGGTACATCCCAAAGGACATGTGGCTGCTAACCGGACAATTGGCGAAGCATAAATAGCCTCCAGAGTCTAATCTGGCTTTAAATTATATACTAAGTAATTGCGCCTAAGGGCATCCCCTGCGAGACTCGACCTGATAGACCTCGGCTTAGGGCGTTATTCGGATAGCCACAAATCCTAAAAAGGGACTGCTGGATCGATATTCATTAGGATTTAATAAAATCTTTTATTACTACTGACTCGGCCGGGCAGGGAGTCGGGGTCACTGTTCTAACTTGCCCGATTTTTTTATTAATTCAGCCTCAAATTAATAAAAACTCATGCAGTCGTTTTGTGGTCAATCAAATAAATCAATTGCCTCATAAGCACTTGACTAAAACAAAATTTGTGATTGATGTTTGACCAACCTCACTCAGGCCTATGAAAATATTGCTTCGGCAAACATTATTTCGGCGAACCGTTGTCAGCGTAATGAAATTTCAAACTTTTTTATTGATTTTTTATTGAAAGAAAGAAAGAAAAGTATTTATTGGCAGAAACAATTATACCTACAGCAAACAAAAACATAATATTAAAACAAAAGTACCAAAAGGGACAACAGTTCAGCATGATGTCAGGTGGTAGTACCAAGTACCACTACCTAACGCTGATTTTCAGCTGCAACCCACGAGTGCCATACGCAGTAGACTAGTAACTAGTAGAATTAATTTTAATAATTCTATATGTATATAATGTAGGTAACAGTATGTGATATAATAATTAGGTACATAATGTAATGATATTTGTTTAGTATACCGTAATAATAAATACATGTAACGATGTATTAAATAGGCGTAGAAAAGATAGAAGGAACAAACAGTCCATTAGTTACTTCCCCAATAATTACTGATTCATCATCAGCTATTGTGTATGTAGCGAATGAATGTAATTATGTAATTAGTACGAGTAAGGGGTCAAAAAGTAGTGAGAATGAGATAGAATATAATGACTATTGATAACTTAATAATTTATTTTTCTACATAGTTTCAGAGTCTCTCTACACACCGAGTCCAGCGCTTTTTCAAGGCTTCAGTCCTTTTCACAAAAAATGTTTTGTCTTGGTCCTGTAAAAAGCTCTCCACGGCATCCATCACCTCGTTATCGTCTTCGTACCTGTTTCCCCTTAACTATTTTTTCAATTTGGGGAACAGATAAAAATCGCTAGCAGCCAGATCTGGTGAATTAGGGGGGTGGTCAATCAATTCGAAGCCAGCTTGCTGAATGGCAGCCATCGCAGCTGCCGACCGGTGCGCGGGTGCGTTGTCGTGATGAAACAGCACGCCCCTTCGAAGTTTCCCTCCCGTTTTCTCTTTAATGGCATTCCTCAACTTGGGAATTAAAGCTGCATAATATTGGCCTGTAATAGTGGTTCCACGCTCCAGGTAATCAATCAACAATATCCCTGGTGACCCCCTGAATGTAACTCTTTGATCGCTCAATACAATTTTCTCGACTCTCGCAACATTTTCTTGGGTGACTGACGTCGATGGACGGCCGCAACGATGTTCGTCTTCCGTGCTCGTTCTCCCTCTCCCTCCCTCGAAATTGAGAAGCCCACCTTGCGACAGTGGGATACGGCGGATTAGACTCTCTTATTGTTACCTCCAAATCGCAATGAATCTCTTGCGTCGTTAACTTTTTTAAACCAAGGTATTTAATAACGGCTCGCACTTCGTTTTTCTCCATTTTCGAGAACACGTTCCGACACGAAGCAAACAAATGACTACATTCAGAAAAACACAAAAGAGAATCAAAGATTTTTTCTTTATTAATATTACAAATATGTATCTGAGCTATGCCTTTTTATTTATTTTTTTATTGATGTCCAGTGGAAATTCTACATGGAACTTCCTTCACCCCCGGGGAAGGGCGAAGGGGTATGCCGGACTCCTACCGGCTAAAACCACTGGAGCGGTCATCTTCGGCACCGAAGGGGGGCTCCAGGTCCTCGTAAGATCACACTAGAGCATCTGAGCTATGCCTGCCAGTATTTGTTTTTTCTTACCAAGGCGTTTGTCGTTCTCACTACTTTTTGATCCCTCCTAGTATGTATGTAATATAATAATAAGTGTATGGTATATAATAATAAATCAATGTTGCGATGCATAAAATGTGTGTAGAAAAGAAAAATTAAGCAAACAATCCATTATAATATAAATAATAACTGATCGGACGACCAAATTAATAAAAACAAGAACAAAAAGTAGGCGGTGTCACATTAATGAATTATCTAAATCTGTATTACTGTATTTAATGTCCACGACATGATTTTCATTAATGACCCATACATATTATAATAAATAAAACGTGGCGAGTTCTTAGGGTCAGGCGACAGTGTTTACATCATGAGTAACCCTGCTAGTGTTGTGTGCCTGTGTTGTACTTCTATCTCGCTCACGGCGGCGCCTGCGTGTCGCACATCTCCTTCACGACAACATGCAACCGCACGCCACCGCGCGCCTCAGTCCTAATCGGGTGCGCACTAATTTTTAATTTATGATAGAGTCTGGCCAAGCTAACTCTGGATAGAAATAACGGCAACACGCAAACAAAAACTAAATTATCAAAATCTCTGTGCAGTGTGTGTGCAAATTTTTTGCAATATAGTTATTATGCCAATGCAGAGTTAGTTTTGTCAAACCAAGCAAGTAAGAAGTATGGTGAGCGACATAAGTCGCTGAACGGTTAGTTTTTCAAATTGCTTTCACTGTCTGGTTTTGAATCAAATCCATTATTTTTCTAGATCAAAACAATATTTAAATATTTTGTTGTTTACGACTTATGCCACAGACCGTACCCTACTTACTTGCTTGTTTGACAAAACTAACTGCATTGGCATAATAATAACTATATTGCAAAAAAATTGCACACACACTGCACAGAGATTTTGGTATTTTAGTTTTTGTTTGCGTGTTGCCATTATTTCTATCCAGAGTTAGCTTGGCCAGACTCTATCATAAATATTTCCATATGTGAAGTTGAATAAGTGAAAAATAATAATATACTAGCCTACTTAAGGTAGCTTAAGGAGAGGGGCACGGCGTCGCGCGTGGCCCCCTTGAGTGCGAGGTCGTGGGTGGTGTCTTACACCGCCCACTCTTAACTACTACTTGTGAGTCCCGTGTTTACGTGTAGTACACTGGCTACTGATTGTCCCCCGAATATACAATCGAAAGACACGATACAGGAATATTTGAAAAGAAATGACGACATATTTATTTATTTATTATATTCTTTATTGTACACCAGTTATTAAAAAGTAAAATAAAAAGTAACACTTTGAATATAGAGTACAATGGGCGGCCTTATCGCACACGGCGATTTCTACCAGGCAACCTTAGGATGGAAAAAAAAATACTAGCCAAGATATGGGGTAGTCTATGGTGCACACAAATAAATATCCATAAACTTAAATAATACTATACTAAATATGTAAATAATGAAGATTATAAATACACTACATACATATATGGTAATATATACACATATAAAATATACACATATAATATTGTTTTACTTTATATCAGAGTCGAATACCCGACCTCTGTTGACCTTATGCTCATAAACTTTCCATTAAAGACTTCACTTTGAACTGGTTTTCAATAGGATAGATTTTTGTTTGAAACACGAGATAAGCTAAGTGGACCATGAATTAGGACAATGAATTTTTTTTGATGTGTTATACTGTTCCCCATGTTAGGATTCCTCCTCTATTGTGCGTACAGTTTATAGACATAAATCTCACATGCACAAATTACAGACTCGAAACGACTACCTATAGATCATACAGATATTTTAATAACATTCTTCTCTTACATCGCGTATATTATAGGTTTTTGATTTTTCTATCGTTTCAAACTAAATTGTTTTATTATAATGAGTAATCGAGTAAACAAATCCAATCACTTAACCACTGCGCTAACCGTGTGTAGTTCTACTAGTTAGACTATATTTCCCTTTTAAAGAATTGACAGCTCATCATTCTTCATCATCGTCATCAAATTATTCATCATTATCTTTATTACTTTTATGTGAAGATGAGAATTTAATTTAAATTAAAAGTTATCCGTTAGCCATTTGTGTAACTTAATTTAAAATAATGTAATGTTATATTCTGATTGAAGCTATGAACTCATCATAAATGATGTCCACTGCTGAAACAAATGCCTCCTCCATAGATTATCACAATTGCCATGCCTGGCAGACGGGTTGGTAAACCTGGTATGGCTAATGTTCCACAGAAGAGACGTTGCTGTAAATCCCTGAGGTTTATGTAGTCTCCATGTAGGACATCCACGGGAGGAGATGGAGTGGTGCTTTATTCTTAATCCGGATAACACACGAACACGGAAAGCTATGGACTAACGAATCGACAATAATTAATAGGTCAGTATACTTCTTAGTAGGTCAAGTGCGCACGTAAATGATTTCCTGCTCTTTTGAGTGATTATATTGGCTTTATTCGTTTCCACGTTCATAAATTAAGTCACTATTGTAGGGCTACTTCCGTGAAGAGTTTAAGGTTTAAGACATTTTTTTCTCAAACAAGAACTTACAAGGTTTACTCATGTGAGTTACTTGAAAACGATTATACAGAAGAAAGGTAGTGCCGATGGTAAATAGAGGATGGAATTGGTGGAAATATGGTCATTAGTTCAGCCATGTTTTGTGAAATTTTGTTCAAACTTGTTTACTGCTTTTCCATAGTCGGTTTAGTTTATCAATCTTATTTTTATTTAATTTATTTTGGGGTTAGAGATCGTTGCTGGAAAAGCTTTTTAGCCAGATTCATTGGACTTAAAATTAAACAGAAAATGGATCAATATATGTAAAATTATAGGTTATCTATCTGAGTATTTTTGGAACATACTCGCTAAGATTTTTCATTGGATACCAAACAATATTTTGTACTTTTTTTTTATAGCAGTTTATGTCCGCTATGATCGGCCACGTAGAATTTTTTGTGACGTCATATAGCCTATCCTATTCTAAAGCTACAGCTAGTGCCCTTCAAACCGGAGGCTTGAATAGGATAGGCTATATGACCCACATGAACACAGCTGTTTAAAGTTTATACACTATTGTTTGGCGGCGAATATCTAGCACTGTGGTGTACCTAGCTAGCCGGACTCTTGCAAAGAGAACCACGCCCAGTAAGAACCATTCGAAGGATTATATTGAAACGGAGTGCCTTAGCGCAGGTTCTGATTTGTTTGCGGGCTGAGGGGCTACACCGAAAAAAGTGTAACAATAAAAAACGACCAAACAACCAAAAAACACAAACACCAAAAACAGACACGTTTGTGCCGTGGTTTTTGAGGCACTTCTCATCACGTAGGAAACTAAAAATGTTCATCCAGGTTGCCGTCAATTTTGAGAATATGCAAATTTTTTAACGTTTAAGTACCCTTTTTATTATTATAAATAATCATTTTTCCTGGATAAATTGTGCGAGCAATAGCTTGCAGCATGCAGAATAAAAACTGTATATTTTTTATACATTTATATGAGTACTTACTCGTACATTTGAGGTTATGATGTGATGACAATGTAGGAAAATATGTTATGTATTATTTATTATTATTAAATAATATATACATATTATTAAATAATATATACCACAATATACTTTGAATAAATTGAAAATTGAATTGAATATTTTATATATTATTTTTTATTTAATCATTACGTAATACAAACACAAAAAAGGTATATCGAAAGGAACGCCGTTCCAAGCGGGTGACCATAAAACACCTCTCTCTTTTTTTTTTATGAATGTTTTGTATATTTTATTTAATATTCATTAGATTCGATGAACATTGAACATGGAATACACACTTTTATTTAGCGCCTAAACCAGTTGTACTACGAGTATTTCAAGTCCTTTTATCTTATCATTGTTCATAAATTAATGGCTAACGTGGAGAGGGTCATTTTAAATTGATCATTACTAATTTAATTATATACATTATTAACTAAACCATAAAGTTTTATGAATATTACAATCAGGCATCGTTGTTTAGTATACACTTTTTTAAGAAGTTTACTTCTTTTTTCCTACATTTGTCATCACATCATAACCTCAAGTGTAAGCACTAATAAGTATTATATCTTAGGATTATTTAAATAAATAGTTTAAAAAAACTAAAAAACACGTTTTAGTGGATAACTGAAATAAAAAGTAGAAAAATAATTATCAATAAGTTTAAAATATGAATAGTGATTAACAAAATAGTATTTTATTGTAAAAAAGGATGGGGTGCTTGATGTCAATTGTTGAAAATATTTGTAAAGGTAGCGTCATCATAAAAATATCTGAAAAAGCACTCCACGCTTTTTTATAAAAAAAAATTGTTTTGCCATGCTGTGTGTCCATGTTGCCTGTCCGTAGTCTCAATAACTCCGGGTGGTAATTATTTTCCCAAGCATCTTCCTTTGGACGTTTAAGTAAACAAATTCTCCCTCCATTACGGATAAAATCATCTGAACAATGAGACACTATTCGAGTCTCATCGGACTCTTGCCGCGGAAAATTGAATCGACATCTTATGGAGGTATTATTTTTTGTGCAAGTTTGTGTTATCATCATCATCATATCCGCCATTTATACGTCTACTGCTGAACACAGGCCTCCCCCATAGATTTTGTTTGTGTATGTGTATGTCGTTCAATTTATAATTTCTTCCGGGTACCAGAGATGAAAACATCGACATCGACAAGATAATGGGCAAACTATTTAAACTATTGCATTGTCATCAGTCCTTGATAAGTGTTAGAAGTTACAAATCAATCCGACGTTTTGAAGGGGATGAAAATCGAGTTCAAAAATTCTGTTACATAGATACATACCAAGCTAATAAAAGCGTTAAGTTAAAAAGAGTAACCATTGATTGATGATAAGTGTAGCCGTTGATGTTATTATTAGTATTGATGTTATTGATTGTCTTTTGCCTGGCAGTATTGGTCTGTCATGCTCACTAAAATGTCTTGCTCGCGGTGGCGTTGTGTATCGGGTCGTTCGGTTCCCTACAATATGGTTGAGCTAAGCGATGCTGATGCATGCGTCATGCTCGTGAACGGGTGCCGTCTGTTGGGACTGGTCAGCCTTTAACTGCCAGCGCAGCGTCCTTCGAGTACATTAACAACTCAACTGCGATCGCCAAACCGTCTGCCAAGCGTGACGATTATGGCAAAGCTCCCCAATGAGCCCACAACACACCCATATCGGTCGTTGTGGTGATCTTTGGGGGAGGCCTGTGTCCAGCAGTGGACTTAATTCGGCCGAAATGATGGTTACTGGTGAGCTAGCTCATGAATGGACGCTACTGCCCATCCTCTTGATAGCAAAGCTCAATCGCCTTCTACGACACCCATGGGGGAGAGGGGCTTTTCTTTTCTTTTCTTTATTAGGAGACTGGCTGACAACAAAATGTCAATGCGATTTTAAACTTCTCAATAATCAGCGAATTTGTGTGATGCATTTATATTCTTACTCTGCAAAACCCGTCATACGACACGCGCGAACATACATATAATTATGACATATTCACGAGATCTTCGCGCAAAATTTAACATACATTGTATGTTAAATAAATCTGCATTTTTAATGTGTGCTATCAACCGGTTTATGATTATGAATTAATGATCTTAATTGACTTGACGCATCTACTACACAACTACATACATGTACCTGATCGGTGTGACTTTGTAATGAGGTAATTTTATTGACATTATTATATTATGACCAAACTTAACGGAGCGACTTGCCGTGTGGTGCCGGCTAAGAATAGCGCTAACCTATCTCATGTCATGGTGTAAAAGGTGATGATGATGAAACGGGTCCAAAAGGTTACTAGCAATGTGTGATGAACTATGCTTGCGCTGGGAATGTGTTGACGTCAATAGCGCATATTGTAGTTTGACCTCATGACTTCGCTCTTCTAGATAGACGTTATACCATTACCTCTTAAATGTTGTTTTCAATCATTTGTTAAATGGTATTTAATCACGCATTGTATGCACAAATACCTCCCTGAAGAGTTAAGACGTAGTCTTCATTGTTGTTTTGACGTTATAACTTATACATCCTCTGTTCGTCGAACTCTGTTTTAAGACCATTTTGTTATTATAGGATTGTATGGAAATATAGATAGTGTGGCACTGTCAAGAAGCAAGGATAGCCTAGTGGTTGAACGCTTGTCTTCCATACAGGAGGGTCTGAGTTCGATCCCAGTCTGCACCTCTAGCTTTTCGGACCCATGTGTGGATCAGAATTTGATTGTCACTTGCGTTAACGGTTTAGAAAAACAACACGAGGGAACCTTCAACCTGAGAGGGCTTCGAAAAAAAAGGGAATGTCAACCGACCAACCCGCACTTGGCCAGCGTGGTGGACTAAGGCCTAACCTTTCTCATCAAGAGAAAAGGCCCGTGTCCAGCAGTGGGACAATAATGCGCAAATTATGTGGCACTGCGTGTCATTAACAACATACTGCGATCACTAATCGCCTGCAAAGCGTGGTGATTATTGCAATAGAATTCCCAATGACCATTCATTGTAGTGATCACTAAGTCGAGGACCATAGTCAACATTGGACGTTGGCTGATGCGAGTGTGTGGCACTGCCAAGAATCCTCAGGAACTAGTGGTGTTGGCAGTTCCTGTCATCCAGAGCGAGTTTCTCTTTACTCATTTCATAAATTAGATTTCACACTATTTGTTAGATTTCCCTACCATAACATTTCAACACAGAAATAATCATGGCGAATACCATACAAAAAATAAAGAATTTTAGTAAGGTTGGACTGGAGTTTAGATCTTTGGTATCTAAAGAATAGCTTTTAGGTAAGTATTTAAAATATTTAGAAAACCCCGCTTTAAAAATATAAATTATTTTTGGATTCCTAATTTATTC
This sequence comes from Diloba caeruleocephala, assembly GCA_947459985.1. Lineage (NCBI taxonomy): Eukaryota > Metazoa > Arthropoda > Insecta > Lepidoptera > Noctuidae > Diloba > Diloba caeruleocephala. The sequence goes on from OX381632.1 coordinate 7,466,817, forward strand.
ATTGGGCTAATTTCTGAACGCGACATTGACAGTTGATTATTATGACACGTTCAGAAATTAACACAAGTTCCAATTAATTTCTTAAAAATGTTATTCCGGGGTTCTAAAAATATTTTAAATACCGAACGTTATTCTTTAGAGACCAAGGCTCAAAGTAAAACTATTCCAACTTTTTTTTTTGTGTACAAGACCTGCCATGATTCCTTTGGCTTTTTTTATTTAATGGTGACGTACAAACATAGGTAATCATACTGATGCTAAATATTTCTACAGTTAGAATTCATTTATAGGTATACCTATGTAGCGCTATTAGATATCGTAGTGTCTTATGGTATGTTAGCAGAGCATGAAAATTAGAATACAGTGGTCTCCTTCTGCGAGAGCGTCATGCTGCAGAAGGAGACTGCTGAGCAGGATCGTGAGAGGGCCGATCCCACATGGAGAAGGAGACGGCGCCGGCGAGGTAACAATCGCCCCGGTGGCCAGGTCCAACACGCCTGAGCCCCCTGCCATCACTATATGGCGGGGGCCTTAGGGGTCGCGGGCGCGCAGATTGGGTAGTCTGCGTGCTCATACCGAGTGATCCCCGGGAAGACGGCGGCGCGCACGTGCTTGGGCTTGGTGGGATCCTGTGCAATCCTCCCAGAGAAGTGCCTAGGAGGCGGCCTTTTTATAGGCGCCTTTCACTAGAGGGGAAGACCGCTTTACAGTTATCCCCTCCAAGATGTGTCTAAAGGCGTGGCAATGGGCGGCTCTAGTGTGATCTTACGAGGACCTGCAGCCCTTCGGTGCCGAAGATGACCACTCCAGTGGTTTTAGCCAGTAGAAGCCGGCGTTACCCTTTACCCTTCCCCAGGGCGAAGGAAGTTCATGATTCATTTCCACTGGGGACCAATATTAATAGTAATATAAAAAAAATGTTTCTTAGATTTTGTTAAGTCCCTATAGAAATATATTGTAGTATTAAAGCGAGCCCAATAAGTCATTAGTAATTTTAGCTATGTGCTACATGACAAGTTTCTATATCCAACAACTTCCCTTTAGAGTTCACACGTGACGGAACATGAGAATAATAAAATGTAAAACATGCAATCTGTTGCATGTTCACGATAGACTCGATATGACACATGTTTTCCGCACGGCGTGACTTTGTAAAGAGGTAAACTTTACAAAGTCACGCCGTGCGGAAAACTGCCGGCTCAGAATACCACCACCCCATCTCCTCCCGTGGGTGTCGTAAAAGTCGACTAAGGGATTAGCCGGAGGATGGGCAGCAGCGTCCTTCGAGTACATTAACAGCTCAACTGCGATCGCCAACCCGTCTGCCAAGCGTGGCGATTATGGCAAAACCCCCCATTGAGCCCACAGCACAGCCATAACGGTCGTTGTGGAGATCTTTGGGGGAGGCCTGTGTCCAGCAGTGGACTTCATTCGGCCGTGATGATGAAACATTTAATTAATATTGAAACATGTTACCGTGGTTTGTATAATCTCTGATCTGTTATTATGTTGTATAAATATTAATTTATAATCGTTTGTGTTTTAGTATTTTAGGCTCCGGTTGTCAGACGAATATCTATGGTCGACCTGACGAATAGGCAAAAGCCCGAAATTCTGGCAACCGGTCTAGACCTAAGGGTATCGGTATTTTTACTTTATATGTATAACTAGCTGGGAACCGCGGTTTCACCCGCCGTTTAATTTAAAAGAAAGTGGATTATTTATATATAATTTATAGTAATTCAGCATAGACACTTGATATAGAGTATGTATATATATATATAGATATTGGATTTCATGGGTTTTATTTTTTTGCACGGAACCCTCATTATTTTTCTAAAATGAAAGTAGCCTAAGTTATTCCTTATAACATCAGCTATCTTCCAGTGAAAGTCCCGTAGAAATCGGTCCAGCCGTTTCGGAGATTAGCGAAACAAACAGACAGATGGACAAAAAATTACAAATAGCTTTTATGTTGTAGGTACCGTATATACTTTCATATAAATTTAGTAAAAAGCTGTTATTTGGACATTACAAACTGACACTTAAATTTAATTTTAGAACTTAAATGTATGTATAGATAAACATCGCCATTGCGTTTATTTTTACTTATCACAGGAAGATTTATCGCGCATCGCTCGGGCGCTTTATATTACCGGGATAAAAAGTAGCCTATAATTTAATATTAGATGCATAGCCTATAATTAATAATATGTTTTAATCGCCTATCTGTGTGCCATGTTTAATCAAAACCCGTTCAGCCGTTTTAGCGTGATTAAATGACAAACATCTTCACAAACTTTCACATTTACATACTAGTTTTGGAGTTTACCGATTACAAATAAACATACAAAAAAAAACAAATGTTATCTCTTCATAATATTAGTATTGATTACTAGGATTAGACTGCGAAGCTCATACGGCGATCGCTTCGTGTAGACTATCTACTAATATTCAGCCGTATCTGGTTAGAATTGAAGCTGACTGACGGTGTGACATAGTTGGGAAATGGCTAAAAAAAATAGCTATGGTATGCTATTTCACGAATTTAATAAAGGCAACTGACTAACTAAAGTTGCCGATCTAACTGCCGACAGATCGCCAACCCGTCTGCCAAGCGTGGTGATTATGGCAAAACCCCCCAATGAGCGTTATGGCTGTGTTTTGGGCTCATTGGCTGGTTTTGCCATAATCACCACGCTTGGCAGACGGGTTGGCGATCGCAGTTGAGTTGTTAATGTATTCGAAAGACGCTGCTGCCCATCCCATGATTAGCCGGAATCCCTTAGTCGACTAGTACGACACCCACGGGAGGAGATAGGGTGGTGGTATTCTGAGCCGGCACCAAACGGCAAACTAAATATGTAGTAAATACATATTTATACGAGGGCGGCACTGAAAATTTCGGGAATCAAGGAAGTGACACAACATTACTATTTAAAAATGTATTTATTGCTTTTCGAAGTATTCTCCGCGAAATTTGACACATTTTTCCATACGATGGAACCAATCATTGAAGCAACCATTCCATTCGGAAGTTGGGGTCTCCAAAATGGCCGTTTTGTAGGCGTCCACAGCTTCTTTAGGTGATGAAAATCTTTGTCCACGCAATTTATTCTTTATTTTAGGGAAAGTATAGAAATCATTAGGGCTTAGGTCGGGGCTGTACGGCGGATGGTCTAATAATTCTATGTTTTCTTGCTCTAAAAACTCTTTTGTTCTGTGCGCGGTGTGAGAACTCGCATTGTCGTGATGGAGGATGATGCGGCGGTTGCAGTTCTCTCTACGGAGTTCAGAAACGACCTGTGGCAAACAAATGCTAGCATACCATTCTGCATTAACCGTTCTTTGTCAAGAGAGGAGGAATAGTCGTAACATGGCCGGTTTTGGAGACAAACGTGGCCACCATTTTTTTTGCAACTCCGTGAACGAACAATTTTTGTTGGCTTTAACTCATTTTCGAACACCCAAACTCGTGACTGGTTTTTTGTTTCGGGTTCGTACGCATATATCCAGGATTCGTCACCTGATACGATGTTGTATACAGCATTTGAGGATCCTGCGTGGAATCTTTCGAGAGTTCTGACGCACCAAGTAACGCGAGCCGCTTTTTGCTCTTCACATAGCAAATGCGGTATCCATCGGGAAAACAACTTTTTTACACCTAATTGTTCATGCAAGATTATTTGTATTTGACTCATGCCAATGTCTAAAGTTGCCTGAATTTCGCGGTATGTCACATGTCGATCTTCCTCAATCAGCTTACGCACAGCATTCAGGACTTCTGGATTTACCAGCGGAGGAGTAATGCAGGGCTTTGGGCAGCACAATGGACCCAATAGGGTCGAAGTGCGTTCGGCTAATGCTGAGCCCGTGGGAGCCAACAATAGAATAGAATAGAATACGCACAGCATCAACGTTTTCTTGGGTGACTGCAGTTTATGGACGACCTTGACGAGGATCATCACTGAGCTTGACACGTCCACGTTGAAATTCAGCAAACCAGCGATAAATTGTGGTTTTGGATGGGGCTTCATCACCAAATGCAGAAATCATCCGGTCAACACATGTTTTTGTGTTAAACCACTTCGAAAGTCATAATAAATCATCGCTCTTGAATTTTCTCGAGTCAATTCCATTTTCTCAACGACTAAACAAGTTTGACAAAACCTTGTGACAAGACCGTGAATCTTTTTTTAAATAAATAAATGGTATTCGATTTGTAAAACCAAGGAGTTTTCAATTAAAAAGATTTTAATATGACAGGAACAGTGGAAATATTCCATTCCCGATACTTTTAGTGCAGCCTATGTAAGAGACGTTAAACTGATCGAATACTATGAGTTATATTGGAAAATCATCATCCATGTTCACTGCTGAAAAATAGACTCCCTAAAGATTTACAGAACATGTCATCATCTTGGGGGAAGTTTACAGTACAGAGTCCCTTAGTTGAAAGAAGAAGAAATATCGCCACAACGACGGGTCTGGGTGTGTTGTGTGCTCATTGGGGGGTTTTGCCATAATCGCCACATTTGGCAGGCGGGTTGGCGATCGCAATTGAGTTGTTAATGTACTCAAGGGATACTGCGGTTAATCCCATAGTCGCCTTTTAGGACATCCGCGGGATGAGAAGGAGATGGGTTGGTGCTATTCGTAGCCGAGTATCACGAGTAAATTATAACAAATTGTATTTAGTTTAAAATACGTATTTTTTATTGTGTGGGTGATAAGATAAATACCAGTCAATTATCTATACATCTATACAAATAAATAAAATTGAAGTGTCTGTTTGTAATGTCAAAATAACAGATTTTCACTAAATGCATATGAAAGTATGTACGTTACATATAGCAAAAAAACTATTTTAATTTTTTTTGTCTGTCTGTCTGTCTGTCTGTCCGTCTGTCTGTCTGTCTGTCTGTCTGTCTGTCTGTTTGTTCCGGGTAATCTACGTAACGGCTGAACCGATTTTGACGGGACCTTCACTGGCAGATAGCTGATGTTATAAGGAATAACTTAGGGTACTTTTATTTAAGAAAAATAATTAGGGTTCCACGTAAAAAAAAAAACCCCTTGAAATCCAATATATTTATGGTATGTCAAGTGTCTATGTCGAAGTACTCTAAATTTGTTTTAAATTAAACGCGGGTGAAACCGCGGGTCCCAGCTAGTCGTAAATACAACTTCACCATTCGCCATAAGGGAGCTCGTTCTCCAATTTGTTTTACACAGTTTGGGAGCCAATAGACAGTGAGTCTTGACTTTCTGCCCTAACGACCATCAGTTACGAACTATGTGCCCCACCCATTGCCATTTTAAATTATAATATTTTGAAATTCAGTCTGTCTTTCCGGATATTTATAACAACATAATAAGGAAACGGTCGGGTTTTCCTTGTAGTTAATGAAAAATTACTAATATTCCTATTTATCCTGTACTTAATTTTTAATGCGAAAGATATCAATATTTTTTATTTTATTTAACACCGTGTTTTAATAGAGATTCCTTTCACATGGATTTTCACAATGTGTCGTCCTTTTGGGAGAAAATTGCCATTACTCACTACGCTTGGTAGTAGAGATGCGCAAAGTATATCAGTGAAAAGAAAAGAGTGATATATATCTTTAGGATCGAAAGATTCACTCTTTTATAACTAGATCCCAACTCGCCCAGTAAATCAGGGGTGAAATTCTCGAAGCTCAAACATCCATACATCCTTGAATACAGAATCGAAATAACGGTATAAAACCAATTTGGTATTCGCTAAGACATGATTAAAGCTATTCAAGGACACCTTGCATAAGGTAAGCCATGAGTACCAGTCTTAGCGAAAACCAAATTGGGTTATCACCGTTATTTCAATTCTATGTTCAAGGATGTATAGATGTATGAGCTTAGAGAATTGCACCCCAGAGCCGCTCACTCTTTCACTTCGCGGAAACCGTAGAGCGGGATACAAAGTTACGATCTATTGAATGAGCAAAATTCGAATTAATCGCTCTCTAGTTTTAGAGGCGAATTAAGCGACGTACCTAACCAAATTTTTTTTAAAATGTTTGTCCTCCGCGCCACAATTCATTATGCACAATTAGTTTTAATGAGCGGCTTGATTATAGCGACATTATACGACTAATTTTATGTAGATAACAATAACCTTTCCACCCAGTCACTCTTTCCAATAATTAGCCTAGACACAGATACAAAAGATTCAAATATATAGTTGCAATGAAAGTGAGCGAGTGAGAGATTCGCTCTTTGAGAGAGATACATATCTTTATATATCTCGCTCGCGAGCTACTCATCTCTACTTGGTAGGCAAGTTGGTAAGCGCAGAATGGGTGCTGTTTCGGAAAAGAACTCTTTACGACATCCACGTTCTTTTTAGTGTGGTGTCCGGATTAAGAATATAGCACCATTCCATCTCCTATGGATATCGTTAAAGATTGCGTAATCGATTTGTCCTAATATGCACATTTTTATCGTTAAATATACTTTTACAGATCATTCTTAGTTACTAACGTGTATGGCAATAAAGTTTCCCTGCGATTTTGTATTTGCATTCAATTAAGTTTGTAATTTGAATTAATTAAAATTAATTCTTGAACTTTAAAATCACCATCAGCGTTCAAGGTCCATACTTTGGCTCCCGGAAATTAAACACCTTAACATCAATTCACACATGAATCGAGCAATGAAAACAATTCGCAAAAAGCTGTTGTTGTTTACCTAAACACAAAAGGGCGACCTCAAATTGTTTTTAAAGCGTTTTTAAACCTATGTTTGAGTTACGTTTTCACACATAATGTAACATGTATTAACAGCAAATATTAAGGCTTATACAGTTGCCAATGATAGGTGAACCATCATTCACAGATACAAGTGATAATTTAAGCTAAAACGAGATGTACTATAAATTTTGTGGTAATTAACTATAAAAACAGTATAACAAAACTAAGTTACTGTCTTAGTACTATTATATAATATAAGAGAGAAGTAACAAAATACAATACACTAACATAATAACAGAATGAATATTATGGGATTGAGCTTTAGTACTTTAGAATTTTGGTAATTGGATATCTTGGTATTTTAAAGGGGACTTTTAATTTATTGTTAACCAATCTGAAAAAGAACATGAGAGCTTGAACATTTAAATATTTAATATATTTTTTGTCTTTGACAGATACAAAATGCATTCACACAAACCATTTTTCGGGTCTCATTCGGACACCTCTACTATTAATATAAAGAACATGGTAAGATGCACGTTGTGTACTGTATGTGCATTACTTTAACCCCGCTCTGGCAAAGTTGTATCTTCCAGCTTCCTCTATGTTGTTTTCTTATCGTTATCATATCTTAACCTAGTTCTATAAAAAGTTGTTTCTTCATTCTTAACGAGATTTTACAGAAGCTTTGCTATTCGTGAACAGTATCAACTTAGCTTGATGAAACTTAGCTAGCAGCACATGGGTTGTTTCACCAAGTCTTCGAAAGCTTATCTTGTATCTCTAGATTTCTTAAAAATTTCGAACTCGTATAACAACATCAGACCTATGTGTTATGACTACAAGGTCCTGTTTCCAACTGTGAGTCTTCTTCGTCTTGCTTGACTTTCCAGCTTTCTAAGGATTGACCATTTGTCCATTTAATAAAACTTTAAAGGCATTAAAATGCTAGTAAACCGCTTCTAATTTTATTCTGCCCCGTTCTGCTTGGTTTAACCTTGCGAATGTAAGCAGAACGCTAATTACGAGATATCAACCAAACAACTTTACAACTCATCGAACATCGCATGTATATATGTATTTTGTTTCCATTAAACTTAAGATTATGTTAAAAATATTGCATGTTATTGCGGCTAGTCATTTTACAAAAGCTGTAAAAATTTATAATTACTGTGAAATATGGATTTCTGTTATGCCCAGGCCTCACTCATCGTAGTCCAACCTTCGCGAAGAGTTCGGCGCTTCAGGCGAAGCCAAAGACACTTCGCTCCGCTGTCGGTAAACTTTCGCACATCAAATGATTTTGTCGCGATGAACTTCGCTTGCGCGGCCACTCTTCAGTTGGTGTACAGACAAAGAGTACAATAATATAGTAGTACCTAATTGTAATTGGACGTAGCTGACGTCTTGGCGTAAATTAGATTATACGACGTAAAAATCATATAATCTGACTTTCCGATGCAGCCTTTACTAACTAATACCTTTATATTTACAATTACATATATAAATTTATACTTGAGTTTGATGACACTATAATTTTTAATTTAATGAATTATTTAAGTACTTTATTTTTTATTACACATTTATACACGAACACAAAATAATATATTATGTACATGGGTACTGCAACAGCATTGACGTCTGTCGAGCACAAGGTTCCAGATGAAAATCAGCGCCAAGCACGTAAGGGTTTGGCATTAAGCTGATCTGGACACCTTTTTGGGCAGCCATGAGACACATTATACCTATCAATGTTTTACAAACCTCTTCTGTTTATTTTTGTCATATAAATTGTTTTTGTTTATTTTAAATTGTTTAATATTCTTATTGTGTTGCATCTTGCTGTCCAAATAAAAGTTTATTCTATTCTATTCTATATGTATTGGAGTAACAACATTTTCTTTTAATTTATTCGTAATAAATATTACGAGGCAGAGCCGATATATCGACCCCCGAGGAACAAAATCGTAAAGTGAAAAAAACATTACAACTGTCGTAATATCACTTACGAGATCACTTACTTATGAGTAAATTTTTTGAAAAGACAAAAATTTCACAATCAATTATTTGCCGCCATAAAATATAGAGCGACCGCGTCGCCCATCTTTTTTTTTTCGTTTGTTATCGCCATAGAAAATCACAACGATCTATGTGGCCACGCACATTGCCCGTAGACCGAATACGAAGTTTTCTTGCACGAATATAATCGCGATGTATGAGGCCCCAGCATTATGAAAATCTACCAACAAATAGGCACCAAAAGAGTTCTCCCGTGCACCAAGTTCAAATGGTCTGAAACAAACTGGCTACTTATAGTTCTAGATCATGACAGGTTCTTTAAAAAATAAGTAGCCTACTTTTAGCAAAGAACTCAAAGTTTGAATTAGAACTAGAAATTAACAAATATAGGATAGAATAGAATCGTTTATTTTATTCAGTCACTAGCTGGGCCCCACGGTTTCACCCGCGTTTAATTTAAAAGAAATTTTGAGTACTTCGACATAGACACTTCATCATTTCGGCCGAATGAAGTTCACTGCTGGACACAGGCCTTCCCCAAAGATCACCACAACGACCGATATGGATGTGTTGTGGGCTCATTGGGGGGTTTTGCCATAATCGCCACGCTTGGCAGGCGGGTTGGCGATCGCAGTTAATGTACTCGAAGGACGCTGCTGCCCATCCTCCGGCTAATCCCTTAGTCGACTTTTACGACACCCATGGGAGGAGATGGGGTGGTGGCATTCTAAGCCGGCACTTGACATAGAATAAATATATTGGAATTCAAGGGTTTTTTTTACGCGAAACCCTAATTATTTTTCTAAAATAAAAGTAGCCTAAGTTATTCCTTATAACGGTTCGGAAATTACCCGGAACAAGCAGACAGACGGACAGACAAACAGACAAAAAATTTAAAAATATTTTTTTTGTCATATTTAACGTACATACTTTCATATGCATTTAGTAAAAAGCTGTTATTTTGACATTACAAATAAAAAAAATTGAAGTGTCTGCAATTTTATTTATTTGTATAGATTAGATCCTAACAGACACTTTTAAACGTCATATTATAACGATGGAATTGATTAGAATAACCAAATTAACTTTGCATGTGCGTGCCTCATCATTTCGGCCGAATGAAGTCCACTGCTGGACACAGGCCTCTCCCAAAGATCACCACCACCGATATGGATGTGTTGTGGGCTCATTGGGGGGTTTTGCCATAATCGCCACGCTTGGCAGCCGGGTTGGCGATCGCAGTTGAGTTGTTAATGTACTCGAAGGACGCTGCTGCCCATCCTCCGGCTAATCCCTTAGTCGACTTTTACGACACCCATGGCGACACCCAACACACGTGCGTGCCTGCGTGGCATATAATCCAAACCCTGATGTTCTATCGTTAGCTTTTTATGAATGATTTGTGAATGATTCTATATTTGAATGTTGTTATTTGTGTGGTGAATAAGGGAATGAAAAAAAGTAATTAAGTACCTAACGCCGCCATAACAATGTTACGTCTTCTAGTCATAAATGTATGTTTATTTCCGGAAAAAATCCAACGATAAAAATTCACGCCTTGAACTTAGATTAAGTATAATTAATAAAAATGTGTCTTAAAGTGTCATAGATACCTTTTTAAATATTTATTCGCAATGAAGATAAATATTGCTGCATCCGTCAAAGCCTGGTAGCAGAGCAGCCAACCTTGGAAACTAGGATTATGATTAGCTAAGAGCTACTTATCAAACCACGTAGATTTCTACTGACGCAGTACTTAATTTGTTGTTTTGCTAACGCAGAATTTTATATGAAGTACCTACATATGTCATTCTTTAATGAAAATTATAAGCACTTATCTAGTCTTTGTTCCTTTTGTAAGCAAGCATGATATTGCATGATTGTTAATTCATACTACCACATGGTGTTTGTTGGAGTGCTCATACCTAGTTGCACTCACCGATCGTTGAGGTTAAGCAACGATAGGCGCGGTCAGTATATGGATGGGTACCACATAGTGATATTTGAACTGTCTCCATGCTGCGAATGTCACGTAAAATCGTTGTTCCCGTTTCTTGTCATTACACGGTGGTCGTTAATCCAAGTGGGAGAAGTTTGAGCGACTTTCTGACACAAGGTTGGCCAAAAGCCAAATGAAAAGAATAAAAGAAAGAACAATAATATTTGTTTCCACCTAAGCAAGCTTGTTTGCCATGTGTTTCCGGCTCAGAATACCACCACCCCATCTCCTCCCGTGGGTGTCGTACAAGTCGACTAAGGGATTAGCCGGAGGATGGGCAGCAGCGTCCTTCGAGTACATTAACAACTCAACTGCGATCGCCAACCCGTCTGCCAAGCGTGGCGATTATGGCAAAACCCCCCAATGAGCCCACAACACACCCATATCGGTCGTTGTGGTGATCTTTGGGGGTGGCCTGTGTCCAGCATTGGACTTCATTTGGCCGAAATGATGAAGCTTGTTAGAAAAACATTAAGAATCTGATACTTAACTAAATTTAAAATATACGTTAACCACCTTTATCTCCCCTAATCGCCTATTAAGGCCGACCCATATCTTCAGTCGTTACTAATTATCATTATCATCATCATCATATCAGTCAAGAGCCGTCTGCGAACAATGGCATCGTTCATAGATTTTCATAAAGACCGGTTTCATGTCGCCCGCATCCATCCTCGTCTGTCTATTTCGTTGTCCTGAGCTGCATTTTCCGGTGCGTGGTTTCCACTCGAGAACCTTCGCTATGTGCCCGCCTATTGCCGCTTCAGCTTGCTAATCCAGCTATGTCGGTCGTTCTTCTATGGATCCCCTCATATCTGATTCATAACTCTCTCCATAGCGCAAATATGATCTTTAGCTTTCTTAGAAGGCCTATAGTGAGTGACCACGTCTATGTGCCATATATTATCACTGGTTACAGAATTTCGCTGTTAGTAGTGCGAGAAAAAATAAAAATAAACTATTGAGCTTCGTAACTTTAGAAACAAATACTTGGCTACTACTAATTACTAAATTGGTTGTCTACACCATTTTAGTAACTAGTGGAGACTTGCAGAAGTAGGTTTTGTGTATTACGATGCTTTAATGGGCGTTGACCGCTTTACCATTCACTCCGAGATGTGCCTAAAGGCGAGGCATCAATCGGCTCTAGTGTGATTATATGAAAGAAAGAAAGAAAAGAAAGAAATACATTTATTCGGTATGGCACATAATGACAGCATTAATCAAATGATATAAAGAATAAAAATAATATAAAACAAAAACAAGATTACCCTTAACCAACTAATTGACAGTATTGATTGCTGTCGAGCATGCCCGTGCCGAAAAGGTCACCAACGCAGCATTTGCTGGGGTAAATTATTATGCACAATCAATAATTATAAATTAAATAATAACATTATATTAAAACAAATAAAATACATGTCAACATTAATTGTATTGCATTCAAATTGAGAGGTAAGAATAAATAATCTCAGCTTTATTTTAAACTAGCTGAGACCCGCGGTTTCACCTGCGTTTAATTTAAAAGAAATTTAGAGTACTTCGACATAGACACTTGACATAGAATATATATATTGGATTTCAAGGGTTTTATTTTTTAAACCCTAATCATTTTTCTAAAATAAAAGTAGCCTAAGTTATTCCTTATAACATCAGCTATCTGCCAGTGAAATTCCCGTCAAAATCGGTCCAGCCGTTTCGGAGTTTATCCGGAACAAACAGACAGACAGACAGACAAAAAATTTAAAAATTGTGTTTTTGTTATAGGTACCGTATATACTTTCATATGCATTTAGTTAAAAGCTGTTATTTTGACATTACAAACAGACACTTCAATTTTATTTATTTGTATATAGATGTACTTATATTTGTCTGATCCTTAATTGGTGGAGGTGTGTTGTTCCAATATTTGGTTGCCGCATTCCGGAAGCTTCCGCGGAAGGCTGCAGATTTGTGTTCTGGTATGGCCAGTTGCTGAGCATAACGCCTACCCTCGCGCTGCCGGTGACTATTTACCCACATAAGCTTAGAGTGCAGGTATGGCGGGCATACAGTGCGGATCGAAACGTGCATTCGGAAAGGTGCACAGAGTTAATTTTGGACTCTTAGTCGATTTTTACTTAAATTCTATCCTCTTTAGTATATATTTAAACTGACTAATTGTGTAAAAATATCTCGTCCTACGTAATATGTTATGTATCCCTCCAATATTTTATGTGTTTCTTCCCCATTTACTAAGAAGTATATACAAGGTCTTACTTTAATAGTCCACGATATTTTGCATGCAGCCTATGTGAATGCTGACGATAATGTAGGTATCACCAAAAAAAAACTGTTGTACTTTTTTCAGAATTTTTTATAAATCACTCATTTCATTACTTATTGGTTCTTCTAGTAAGTTATAATAATATCCACTTGCATCTAGTAAGAAAATGGTGGTCGTGGCCTGCCGACCTATTTAGGTAGTCGGCAACGTCTAACAAAACAGGCGAAAGGAGGCGCCTGTCAGCGTCGCACAAAAGAAGGAAACAAATTTTTCACCGTCAAATTAATTTTATGTGGTAGGTACATCATCTTTAGCATTTACTAAGGTGCCATGCAAAATATAGAAAGAAAGAAAGAAAGAAAGAAAAATAGTTTATTGGTCACAAAACACCCAAACACAAGCCAAAAAGTTAAAAAATATAATATCAATAAAGTAAACATATCATATCGTGGATTATTAAAATAAAACCTTATATATGTTAATCTTTTGCCGTAGCCGCCCATGGCATCAACATAGATGCCCTATCAGAATACCAGCGCTGTAGCATAAACTGCTGCAGCATATGCTGAGATAGGGACCTTTTTTGGCCTCATACAGCACTATTAAGCCATACACTTGTATATTTTCTTATTATTTCGTTTTAATTGTCATTGTGTATGAGACCAAACTGTTTCTTTCTTTCTTTCTTTCTTTCTTTACATATATCAAAGACCAGTACCCCTAGTACGAGTTTCTTTTCACAATCGAAACGTAATAGTAAACTACACGTTTTCCGCGTTCGGCGCTCTGATTGGTTGATGAGATTGCAGCGCCAATCGCACCGCCGAACATAGTAAACGTGTAGTTCACTATTACGTTTCGATTGTGAAACGAAACTTACTAGGGGTACTGGAGGTCTGGAGCCGGCTTCTGTGCCAAAGATGACCACTCCGTTAGTTTTGCCGGTAGAAGTCCAGCTTGCCCCTCCGTCCTTCCCCGGGACGGATGATGTATTTCCACATGTTGTTTTTTTTTAAAGGCGTGCCACTGAAAATGGAAATTCACAACTGGGAACAGCCCTAACCAGCTTAAAACAGCGTCCTTCGAGTACAATGATTAATGTTATAGCGCTCATAGGCAGTTGTACTCACTGATCGCAAACCATTGGCGAGGTTAGGCAACGCTCGGCGCGGTCAGTATACAGATGGGTGACCGCATAGTGGTATTTGAACTGAGCGTCTCCTAGCTTCGGAGGGCATGTAAAAGCGTCAGTCCCAGTTGTTATCATTAGACGACAGTCGTTAAGCCAAGACGGAGACCTTTGGGCGGCTTGAACAACTCTGACACAAGGTTGGTTTGGCAATGTCTCATTAACCTCTTAATTGCTGTCCATGGGTACCGTTGCTGCTACCATCGGGTAAACCGTAACTCGGTTGCCGTAGTTACCGTGTACAACTCGCTACTCCTTTTTTATTCATCATTTCGGCCGAATAAAGTCCACTGCTGGACAGGCCTCCTCCAAAGATCACCACAACAACCGATGTGGATGTGTAGTGTGCTCATTGGGGGGTCTTGCCATAATCGCCACGCTTGGCAGACGGGTTGGCGATTGCAGTTGAGTTGTTGTGTGCTCGAAGGACGCTGCTGCCCATCCTCCGGTTAATCCCTTAGTCGACTTTTACCGACACCCACGGCTTCGACCAAAGTAAAATGAATGGACGGGCCCTATCCATACAACTAGCTCAATATTAATGAGTCAAAACTGTCAGACCTATACTTTAATACCTATTATAAGTGTTTATTACAAAAAAAGAGATAACGAATATAATAACTACGTGAGAAAAAGAGAATATCTGTGTTTGTCTGTTACTCTCGAACCGTCTGACATTTGAAGACAGTAGCGTTAGCAAAACCCACATGGTACAAATTCATAATTAGTACCGAGCTTTTTTTTTGGTACAATATTTTGAAGAAATGTTGATAGTGTTATTTGAATAAAGTAAGTTAATATGTTGGGTTGTATAATATTAATATTATGTTTATATTTTTTTTTTAATGTTCTAATGTGTATTTTGTATTGGTAATAAATTAGAATTTGATAATAATCATTATTTCCTAACAATTAAATTACAATGTATGTACTTGTTACAAAATAAACATCAGCCTTGAGGTAAAGGTAAAATAAAAAAGAAAACACATTTAATCAGCATATCAAAATCTTTATTAAATACTTTGCTATTATTTTAAAATAACATTTACTTGCCTTCAAACAAAACAAATTTATTTACTTTTTGGCGCTTTGTATGGATTTTAATCCCAGGATCGTGCTTGTGCAAATGATGGAAACGAACTTTTATATAATTTTCTATTATTGCTTTCAACAGTTGTTCAAATGAGTGTACAGTAATTAGGTTTAAAACGAAACTGTTCACAAAACATTTAAGGATCTCTGCCATTATGTATTTTGGCTTACTCTCCGAAATAAAGGATGACTATTTTTTTGTTTAATGCACTTTATATATACTTTCAGCTTTTAAGCAAATTTCAAATAAATGTTTTGTAGGAAAAAGATTTAATAAAATTAGAATAACGCTACTACTTGGTGTAGCAGGAGCATCTACAGCAGTAGTGGGTGAAGTAAGTCTTGGAGAATCAGGCGAAACAACAGTAATTTCTTCTCGTTGTATCTGTAAACGGAGACACTGTGATACTTAATAATCCAGAGAAAATATTCAGATTATATCACTGCGAAACCATTAAGAATTAGACGATTAGATTAGATTATTAGATTAGCTTAGTTAGCAGTGATAAAAATTTTGTTATCATACAAGAAACTCCATTTTTATAATCGGCATCTTAATTTATTTATTTATTTTAAGGGAAAACAAACAGTAGTATATAAAGTCTAATACAATGGTTTTAAAACTAGACTAAATAAATATACTACCCACTACATTTTCCACAGATTACTTTATAGAATTTAATCTGTTAGCAGAAAAAAGGTAAATAGAAACAAAAGTTTGTAACTAAAATTTATTAATATAATTTAATATACTAATGTATCTCGAAATCGTGTTATGTTAATGTCGTTATCAATGTCAGTTTTAATGATAAATGTAGTGTCCGCCATCTTGAATTTTAAAATTGACCTTAAATTTGTAATCAGTCAAATGCTAAAGTACCTCGAAAACGACACCCATGTCAAAATTATTACCCATAAAATTGTCAGATATAACCTAATTTCGAAGTCAACGTAAAAAAAGAGGTGGGGCCGGTAGGAATACTCAACAACTGGCTCAGTATTTAACATAATCTTTACCTGAGAATGAGGTATAGCAGTTTTATTTATTTTGCGCATTCCTTTTTTCGTCATGTACGTTTCACCGGGTGCAAAGGGGTCGGAACATACGCGGCTGTATGTATTTGAGGTCCATTCTCCATCTCATCTCGCTGTCCGTACTATTTCCACCCATTTTTGTTGAATGGCACTGTTACCTTGGGTATCTATAGTATAGAAAGTTTAATTTTTTTATTAGCATAACATTTTGTACCAATACCAACTTATACCATATAATTTGGTATTAAGAAAACTAGTTTGCTGTCGGTACATTGGGTAAAGATCGGTACGCGTCGGAATTGTCGAACAGTTCGGGCTTTCCTTGTCGCACTTAGTATGTGCGAATATTTCTGTCCTGTTCTACTACTTCGTGCATTTAAATAAAAATAAAATGGAGACTACTAAAGATGGGCTAAAGTGTTATAATTTTTCAATGAATTATACTGCTGTGTTATATTTTTTAAACTGTTGTTTTAAAGTGTTATAATATTTATTAAAATGTTATTTGAAATAATGTTATATCTTAGAGTGTTATAACTTATATGCGTCGTTGTATTATAATTCAAGTGTTGTTTATTATAATTATAATGAGTTGTATTTTATTTTTGGTTAAAGCGTTGTTTGTTATAATTATAATGAGTTGTATGTTATTTAGTGCTACATTGTATTGAAAGAGTTGTATTACATTATAAAAGTTAATATTACGGTTTGATTTTATTTAGTCTTTTGAGTTGTATTTGGTACAAAATAAGTTGTGTTCATATCTAGAACACTTAAATCATTTACACTTTACACTAGACCTATATTTACACCCGGAGGATGGGCTGCAGCGTCCTTCGAATACATTAGCAGCTCAACTGCGATCGCCAACCCGCCTGCCAAGCGTGGTGATTATGGAAAAACCCCCCAATGAGCATACAACATACCGATGTCGGTCGTTGTGGTGATCTTTGAGGGAGGCCTTTGTCCAGCAGTGGACTTTGTTCGGCCGAAATGATGATATTTACACCTTATAGCATACGTAATTGAACTACGATGATGATGATGATGAAAACGAAATTAAAATATTTACTAAACTAAACTACCTACTTGTTCCAAAATTTTGCATAACCTAAACATTATGTAGTTTGTCGGTAGAAACTGCAAATAAATATTCGCAATTTAAAACCAACGAAATATGTTCGGTGCAATGAACTCTAAACTGTTAAAATGTAATTCTTGGAGTTCATTATAAATTAATCATGCTATCTCATTATTTTTGGCTGTAGCAAGTCAAAGTAGCTCTTATTTCTAAGTAGAGAGTGCTCATTTAACCTTGAATAAGTAAAAAACCCGCCATCTATTATAAGTTAGATTGAATTACTTAGTTCTTCGATATCGTACGTACATGTACTGTGATCTAAACGAAGCTAGATGGCGCTGTAACCAAAATATCGAAATTAAAATTAAAACAATGGCTATAATATATATTATAACAGTCTTGTTAGATTTCTAATAATTAGTTATACTGCTATAAAAATATATTTGAATATTTAATGTGTTATGTGTTATAACGCCCAACTTTAGAGACTACTAAACGATGTAATTGAAATTAAACACATTTATGACAAAATAAAATAATAATAATGTACTTACGCGTGGAATGTGATACCTGAACTTTTATTTTGGTTCTTTTTTGTGTTTTTGCACTTTGCAAATGCACATGAAGGCATATTTTTGTAAGTTATTTGGATTGCATGTAGTAATAACCGTACGTGTCACACTGTTAAAGGACGGAGACCCACTGAGACGAAGTGAGAGCCGGCGCTTACTTTATTGACTTCAAAAATCTGTACGTTTAGGCCCGTCCATTCATTTTACTTTGGTCGAAGACCCACGGGATGAAATGGGGTGGTGGCATTCTGAGCCGGCACCACACGGCAAATTTATTTTATTATTATATTATTTTATTCCTCCATACCGGGGAAGGACGGAGAACGGCGAAACCCACCGGAGCGATCATATTCGGCCCGAAGCTCCAGGTCCTCGTACGATCACACTAGAGCCGCCCGTTGGGGCCACGCCTATACCTATAGGCATATCTCGTAGGTGATGAGTTGATGACTATAAGGCGATAATAATGCCACTGCTTTCTGGTTCGTCAAACCGCTTGTCTGTCAAGCCCAATGTAAAACAACATCACGGAGTAACTGATACCACACAGAAATAGACTTATTGTGTAGATTTCTCATGAGCTACTCAACAGCCGTCGAGCCGGACGTCAGCCACATGTGAAGGATTTATTGTTTCGACAGCGCTCAATCTAGACATGTCACTTAGATTATTTATGTGCATCTAGTATATGAGCTAAAATAAAGAATATCTGTACTAAAATAATTGGTGCAGTGGATATTGCTTGGCCTTCTGCGCTTCGTCCCACGGGTTCCATACCCCCACACCAACTATTTGTATGATCTTCAGACAGTTATAGATATGTTACGTCCATATTAAATGGCGCGCAAAACTCAGTCTCACTGTAGGTATGAATAAACCTATAAAACTGCACACCTATGCTGCAAGAAAGAAAATACAAAAACTACGAGAGTAAAAGAGATAGTTATCTAAAATGACAACACGTGTACTCGATGTCTTTGTCGCATCTTTGTATTATCTCTCTCTACTTGACCTGTGTTTTCTTCGAGAATATTATTCTATAAATAATTTGAATAGTATTTTTATTCAACTATTTTATTTGTTACTCACGTGTGGTACGAGATACCTTATTTTTGCTTGATAGTTTGTGCATTTTCTTTATACGCACGACAGCATTTTATTACTTAATTAATAAAACAATAGAGACTGTGACAATGTGTGCTCGTTGTCCTGTTTTGGGCGAACTGATTGCGAGGTGCTCCAATTGGGGGAGTTTTGGTTCTTACTTTTGGCGCGCATGTAACGTCATCTACTTCTTTTAATATATAATATAATTGCTGTAAACTGTACCCACGAATCTCTCGTGGTGACGAGCACAATGTGGTGTCACGTAGGACTTGTCCTGGGTAGCATTGCAATTGTTACGAGCTGGTGTGACGCTTACCACCAGACGAATGAGTCTTCGTATCGTCACTAGGTATAGTACTATAGTTTCTATTATATTTTCTATGGTTGTACTAAAAAAATTTACATGTTAAAAATAATATGCCTCGGGGAGTGTACAAAAGGTGCATAATGGCGACGTATGTGTTGTCACAGTACACACAATTAGCCAAAATCTTTCATCTTCATATTGATATCGGCCAAAAGAGGTTCACTGCTGAACAAAAGCCTCCCATAAATGGCATACTGTGTTGTAATTTTGGATGGAATTTGCCAGTACTGACCGCTCTTAGTAGGCGGGTTGGTGAGCGTAGAATAGCTACCTGCTAGTCCACAGAAAGAAGCTGCTGCCCATCCCTCTAGTTTTAGAGTCCCTTTGGTCACATTTTCGCCATTGACGAGGGGAAAAAGAGTGGTGCTATATTCTTAATTCGGTCACTACGCGGACAATTATAATTACTAAAGACTGGATTACTTGATTTAAGTCATTTATTTTTATTTGTGTCGTCATTTTGAGAGGAATTTGCCAGTACTCGCCACACTTGGCAGGCGGGTTGGTGAGCGCAGTACGGCTACTGTTCCACAGGAGGGAGGCTACTGCCCAATCCTCTGGTTTAGAGTCCTATAGTCGCTTTTTACGACATTCACGGAAGAGACGGAGTGGTGCTATATTCTTAATCCGGACACCACACTGATAATTCCGTTAATACAGTTGTAGATTTCTTGCACATAATATTTATAAAGACCGACTTTGGAGTATACCTATTCATTTAAATTTTATGTTGCATATTTCGGCTCTTTGAGGTGATTGTGTTACATATTTCGAGAATTTATATATGATGCATACCAGCATATTTCGACCATTTCACGTTGCATATAATCCGGTCTCAAATAATTATCATTACTAAGCTTTCATCATATCAGCCACAGGACGCCCACTGCTGAACGAAGGCCTTCCCCTTAGATTTCCACAACGAGCGGTTACATGCCGCCCTCATCCAACGACTCACAGCGACCTTCACCAGGTCGTCTGTCCACCTCGTTGGAGGTCGTCCCACGCTGCGTTTTCCGGTGCACGGTCTCCATTCGACAACTTTTGTGCCCCAGCGGCCATCAGTTCTACGAGCAATATGCCCTGCCCATTGCCACTTCAGTTTACTAATCCTTTCAGCTATGTCGACAACTTTAGTTCTTCTACGGATCTCCTCATTTCTGATTCGATTTCGTAGAGAAATACCAAGCATAGCTCTCTCCATAGCTCGCTGAGTGACCTTGAGCTTTCTTATGATGCCCATTGTGAGTGCCTACGTCTCTGTTGCATACGTCATCACTGGTAAGCTTTAATAACAGTTAACGTACCAATAATTTACGATTATTAATAAACATTTCCATTTATAACAATGAGTGAGAATCAAAGTTCATTTTGAATTCGTAAATATCATACAAAGACGGGAAATATGGCATACAAACTCGATTTCGTACTTAGTAATTGGTTCTGGCAAGATGCCAGTCGACGTTAATGTAGCTGCCAAATAGACTAGCAAATATTCAGTGGGTTACTTCGATTATCTTTGGGGTTCATTCAATAGTCGATAGTTAGAAAGAAAGAAAGAAACATTTATTTGTTGCAAAACATGAGACACAATAGATTAGGTAGGTAGTAAGTATTAGTGAAGTTATACAATATTATGTATCTCACGGTTGCACCAAATAGGTGTCCAGTTCAGCATGTGCCAGGCAGCTAGTGCCAAGCGCTGGTTTTCAACTGGAACCCGCTTTGAAGATGACCCACGGACGCCAAACAGAGCATACAGCCTTATCGTAGATTCGTGCGAATTTTGCGTTGTAATTTGTGTGTTGTGTGTAGTGTATCGTGTACTGTATAGACTGTATTGCACTTTAAGTGCAGTCAGTGCAGTGATAAAAATAATTAATCAATTACTGGCTCTTAGCAAACGTCAGAATTTTAGTAGTATGATTCCAATTGGTCCTATTGAGAAGAGCCAGCAAGAAACTCCCATTGATACTCTTTTAAGATACCCTTTATCTTCTTGCCCTGGTCCCAAGTTGCTTGAGGTCGCCTTTACCCGCCACCGCGAGTAACCCAAAGTAATTCATGGTACGCACCGGTTTCCAAACTCCCTTAGTTGTCTTCTACAACACTCGCGGGATGATATGGGGTAGCCACAGTATGACTCACACAACCGTAATACAAAAAATAATAATATGAATATAATTGCGCACGAAAGTAAAAAACGGTTGAGATGGTACGCGTCATATCCGTGTACAATATCAGTCGCTTAACATCTGCTGTGGTACATGTACAGAGCACCACCACAGCGCTGATTTTCAGCGACAAACTGCGTCACCACAAAATAAGTCGAAATTTTTTGGATGCTGTGGCCTCCTATAACTGAAGGAGTACACCGTTAGAGGACCCATTTTAATTTGTATTTCTTTATGATGTTATGTGTATGTCCTTTGTTGGAAGCCCTTAATAAATAAATAAATAATATTTCATCCGTAATCACTCCCAATATTTTATTTATAGACAGACTGCTTATTGATTTTAAATCCTTTGGTACGCATTTATTGGTAGTGATCGTCATCACGCACACATTACTATGCTGGGTTACTATAGGCATATAATCATCACAATAGTAAAGAAATAATCCCCACTTGGAATAATCGGATTGGCGGTGCAAGTAACGCCGCTCCTGCACGAAGAAAAAAAATGCGCATAAGTACGTATATTTGTGTCAAAGTCCAAAAAGCATTTTAAGATACTTTTATAAACGGAAGTTCGGATATTATCCATATCTATTTCCAACCAGATTTCTCCTCGGTTGCTTAGGTTTTCACTCGCTCCAAGTCAGACGAGCTGCGGACCCACTTGTTACTGCGTGCAAAATTATAAATGGACATATTGACGCATCTACTTTACATGGGGAGCTGTGTCAATTATTCGACCCTGACAATTATAACCGGGCAAGAAGACATAACTTGTTTGCGATACCGCGTTGTCGCACGGTTGCGCGAGCAATGTCACCCATACCGCGTATGTTGAAGGCGCTCAACGCACTCCTGGAAACCAATCCTGAACTGGATATGTTTGATGATGAGTGGAAGGAGATACTGTTGGAATATTTGAGGTGTTGTGAGAAGTCTTAAGTAATCAGTGTAACTGACTTATCGTCGTTCTGATTTTTACAGACTTCAAAAAGGAGGAGGTTCTCAATCGATGCGTATATTTTTTATTTTTTATTATGTATGTACACCGATTACTCCGATATTTGTTGACCGATTTGAGAATTGACAATTCTTTTTTTAACTGGTGCAAAATGCTTTCGAGTTGGTCCCATATAAATTTAACTATATTTGATTGTGTAGTTTATTAAACAGGTTAATTTGATTGCGCTTATCTAGATGACGTCTTAATAGTTTCGATTCCTCTCAAATCAGAGAACCGATTTGAGTCATTCTTATTTTTAGTGTTAAATACTGATACCAAATTGGAAAAAGTTCTGTTATATATTTAGACTAAAAAGAAACAAACAAAAAAACTTTTTAACAAAGTAAAGTAAATTAAAGTTTTTTTCTTTTCAGTGGTTTTAATATTTTTATATCGTGTAGGGGTTTTGAAGTCGGTATTTTTTTCGTTAAAAAGTTTTAAATATTAATAGATAAATAAATAAAAGTAAATTTACTCATGACGATACGATTTTCATTGCACGATCGGCGAGTAGTCACGTTATATCGTGATTCGTGGGTCTGTCCCTACAAGCAAACGTCAAGTATTGTTCTCGTTGGTTAGCAGTGATACTATAATGATTGAACGCTTGACTTCCATACAGGAGGGCCTGCCTAGCCCGCACCTCCTACTTTTCGGATTCATGTGCGGAACAGAGTTTGATCATCACCAGCGTTGACGGTGAAGGAAAACATCGTGAGGAAACCTGCATAAGGCTTCGCAATGTTCTCAATGATGTGTGTAGTCCACCAACCCGCATTAGGCCAGCGTGGTGGACTAAGGCCTAACTTTTCTCATCCTGAGAAAAGGCCCATGCTCAGCAGGGGGACAGTAATGCGCTGATTATGTTAGGTTAGATTTACAACTGTTACAGTCACAGGCCCGCGGACTAGGCATGTGAAACAAGAGGTGTTCTACCAACCAGAGGAGTTCCATTTCTGACTTCTGCATGGTGTAGATATACATTAGTAAGTATGATAATTTTAAACCATGAATATCATATGTAGAACCGGATTATAAGTACCTAATTAAAAACCCGGCCATTAAATGTTATTCTCTGGCGTATAATTTCAGTTGGGACAGAATAAACGTTATGGGTTATGTATTTTTTGTTGGTCAATCCAAAAGTTCATATTTAAGACCGTTTATAGTCCATATTACATTATCATTATTTTTATTACACATATTATTAAGTGGACAGACTGGATCAAGAATGCTTCATGTGCAATCTTGTCTCGTGATCCACGAAGGAACGATCGATGGCCAACCTTCCTGTAAAGCCCTCGGTCGTAATCTTCTTCTCCTGTCCACGCTACATTTCATATGAAAATAGCTCATCATCAAAGGGCGTCCACTGCCGGACAACGGCCTTTTCTATAGATTTCCATAATCGTGTATTCTTTAGGGGAGAATTTTCCTGTATAGACCACGTTTGGCGAGCGCAGTGTGGCTACTGCTCCACAGAAGGCCAATCCCTCTGGCCAATCACTTACGGCCGAAATTAGTAACCAATCTAATCCAAAATCTTTGGATTTCGCATTAGGAATATGTCTGTTTTGTGTTAAAATGTGATCGTAATGGACCCTTGAAAATCTCAGAGAACAACGAGACCAGATATTTTTGTATAAAATCATAAATAATTTAGTAGACCTATATTTTAAGTAACATCTATTTCAATTGCCCACGCAGTGATGCCCGCAATAAATCGACATTTTACACCTCGATATGTAGTACAAATTATTCTAAGGCCCGTATTACAGATCGAGAATCAAAACTCAAGTTGAACTTGAGTGGAGATTGCGTTAATCAAATATAAACCCTACGTTATAGGTCCAGCATTTATAGTCAATTGATGGAATATTGATTCAAGTTCTACCTGTGTTTTGATTCTCGATCTGTAATACGGTCTTAAGAATCGTTTTATTGCAAGAACGTGTCACACTCATTCACTCATAACAAATCATTTAACCACATTGATGTATTTAGGAAAAACCAAACAAATTATATTAATTCCGTTAAGGCAGTCACAGGTTCACCCCTCCAGTAGCATTATTAGTATTTTTAATTTGAAAATTGTTAAAATATTAATTTCCATCTTTCTTTTTATTTTCTTTAAAAATGTTTACTCCAAGTTTAGACAATACTGATATGTTACTTGGTTCATTGTTATATTGATGCAGTATGTCCTATGAATAAATAAATAAATGAGTAATGCAACATTGGATGATTTCAAAATCTTAAACCTGAAAATTTTGGATGAGATTGATTACTAATTTCGGCCGCTAGTTGCCTTTTACGACATCCACGGGAGGAGATGGAGTGGTGCTATTTTCTTAATCACACACACATACGGACTGCATATTTTTCTGTTCAACCCGATAGCCAGAATTTGATTACAATAAAACACTTTTAAACGGATTCTATCGCGTATATTTTAGATTTTTGTTTTTCCTGACATTTCAAATACTTTGCAGGGTTCGTGGTCGCAGGATGACTAAGGTGACAGGCGTCGTTACAGATTTTAAATAGTTATTTTATTTGATCTACCGTACAATTATAATCAAAAATTATTTCGATGCAGGCAGTAATCACTCAGTGTCTTGATGTTTTTTAGTGTGGTATTTAGTTTGGGACTTATTATGTTAATAACTTTATTATGGTTAATAACAGGATTCCAAACGGGTGGTATCTGCCAGCCAGCTTCTCTGAACATTCTTGGTACATACCAGTTCTCTGTCGCGAGGACTTGAGGTTGATCGAAACGAATTTATTCCAACTATGGTTCCTCTATTTGTGGCATCAGCATAGAGAGAAAAGCAGCGGCGTCGTTTCTGTGGAACAGTAGCCAATCTGCGCTCACCAACCCACCAGCCAAGCGTGGTGAGTACTGGCAAATTCCCCCCAAAATAACGACAAATGGCATATCACTTACATGCCGTGTGTCGTCTTATGAAGGAAGCTTTTGTTCAGTAGTGGACATTTTCCTGTTGATATAACGATGACCCTCTGTTTCGGTTGGAATTCAGTATTCTCAACGGACCAATTTTTGGACCTCAACATCGTATTTGTTCAGAAATTAGGACATTCAATACATTTATTTTGTTTTGGTCGGGGGCTAGTGGGTAGGTCTATAAATAGTTCATGCACGAAGGAATAAGAGCGTAAAGGTCTAATTAATTCAGCCCAATAAAGTCCAATGCTGGACACAAGCCTCCCCAAAGAGCGCCACAACGACCGGTCTGGGTGTGTTGTGTGCTCATTGGGGGGTTTGCCATAATCGCCACGCTTGGCAGGCGGGTTGGCGATCGCAGTTGAATTGTTAATGGACTCGAAGGATGCTGCTGTCCAACCTCCGGTTAATCCCATAGTCGCCTTTTACTACACCCACGTGATGAGATGGGTTGGTGCTATTCGTAGCCGGCACCACACGGCCTGTTACAGAACGCACGTAAATAAACAACATAAGGATAAAATAGAGCGATAATTATTAAGGTATTTGACAGTTGCCCTTCAACGGACACAAACGTGACCTCCGTATCCTAATATTTATTTATATTTTTGTGTTAATTGAATAAAAGAGACATTAAAATGAACCGGTTCACCAAGAGGCATGTTTTTTATACAACTTGGTGACAAGACCAGCATGTGATCCGCCTGGCGGTAACTGCCACACCTGCTGATGACACTTGTAATGCTATACTCAGGTCGAGACTTGCGTGGTACCACACTGCGCTCTTCGCCTCCAGACAGTAGTCGACGGCGAATATCTGGCACTGCGGTAGTCCCTAACTGCCTACCTAGCTGGACTCTACAGATACCCAGCTAAAAAAAATTGCCTCATTTATTTATAACCTTTTTCTGTATTAATCGAATTCGTAGCCGCCCATCACAACTGGCCCTATCTGAAAAAAATTATGCGGTGTCGTGGGACACCAGGTAGGAACGAAGTTCCTTCGGCTAATGTAGAATCGACACTTATACACTACTCGCTTGTGTATGCGACTGTCGCGCCTGCGCACGTCTCATTTAACGGTTTTATTCCACGCACTTTTTTCCACGGATTTTTTCTTACGGTTTTACTATCACATTTTTTTCAGCTCGGTCGCGCAACAAAATCCCTATCCCCTCCAAGCCTGCCGTAAGGAACTTCGTTCCAAAAAAAACAGCGCAGTGGTTTTTTTCTTTAAATATTACTGCAATATGCTGGAGATAGAGGATTGTTTATCTTCGCGCAGGTTGATTAAATTTTATTAAACAAAAATAATCTCTATGCTATCTGTAATTTCCTGTATGAGCTCAAAATAAAACTGTTTTCTTTCTTTCTTTAACACTAGTAATAATATCTTATATATATAATAAAAAGTATTTAGGTTTGTTCGGGTGGTTTATTACAAAATGGACTCGACCTTTAAAGCCAGTAAAATATAAAACGGCCAACTATCAACTTTTGTGTAGCGATTAGAGTTTTATCCTTTTTATTATAATCACACCACGCCCTTTCAGTAGAACATTGACCGATTAATTAATGGCCATATGGTGGTATTGTATTATGAAAACATTGCTTGATACTGAGTATCCTGTTACTCAGAAACATAAAATACATGCATATAACTGTATCTACATAAATAAGGTAATGGGTTTTGTTTTTAAGCCATAGGGCTGCTGCAAATACGAAATTTAAAAAGTCGATATCATCAATACCTATTGCAGGCACTTACAGTCAGAATTTGTAGCACAGCTTAAAGTCGTTGGTCCTGAAAGGGAAAAGAAAGGAAAAGGCCGAATAGAAACTCGATGGATTCTCATTTAAAATATGTGAAATTATTACAGACTTATTATTACAATAGAATCGTGAAACGTTATGTGAGGATAATGCATGCCATTGTGTGGGATAAATACACGCATATCCACAATGATAATTAATTACCTTACAATAACATTGCTATGCACCCGCAGGCACCCGTTTATGGAGATTGGAGTGCTAATTTAGGTTAGACCAAGGCCAAGGCGTCGAGGTTATTTATTTTCAATAAAATATAAAACTAGTTTAATTCTACTATAAAAATTTCGTCAACATCATGTCAGCCAAAAACGAAGACTGGTTACATGCGGTGTGTCGCCATTTTGGGGGAAATTTGCCAGCTTGGCAGGCGGATTGGTGAGCATAGAATGGGTGCAGTTCCACAGAAGGGACGCTGCTGTCCTTCCCTTTGGTTTAGAGTCCCTTAGTCACCTTTTACGACATCCATGGGTGGTGCTATATTCTAAATCCGTACACCACATGGAGGAAAAAAATATATTGCAAGCTGTTCCTCCTTATGGTCTCACTGGCATTCCTTGTCCGTTATTGTCAAGGGGTCAAGTTGTCGGGCACGAGTTGTCGTGGTCGAGTTTTTGGGGTCGAGTTGTCATAGGGACGAATTGTCATGGGGGCAAGATGTCGGTGTCGAGTTGATTCAATTATTTTATTCATTATCATCATATTTATTTTACAATATAATCCCAAGCCATATTAAAAAACTAAGCGTTAATAAATTCAAGTCCACTATAAAACAGAAGCTGTGTAGAAAAGCTTTCTATAACCTAACAGACTATATGGACGACAAAAATGCTTGGGATTGAGCTGTTCTGATGTGCATAGGCTTATATTGTCATTCCTGGTATATCTGTATCTAAAACCAGTACTTTTTAATTAATTTGACATTTAAATTGCATCATTTCTTATAACGGATTGTATTAATTCATATTGTATATATTAACATTATGTTATTTATTTTTTATGTTATTTTTATGTTTATTTTATGCATTTAGATTTGATATTGTAATAGTGCGAGTACCATGTGGGCTATTCCATTATTTTGTTTTATTGACGTGATATTTGTCTGGCAGTTTAGGTATATCATGCTCACTCAAGTGTACTGCTTATGGTGGAGTTGTATGTCGGGTCGCTAAGTTTCCCTACAATACGGTTGAGCTGGGCGACGCTGATGCATGCGTCATACTCGTGAACGAGTGCCGTGTGTTGGGATTGGTCATCTTAATGCTGTCATGACAATTGAATCAACAACTCTGGTAAATATTAAAATCCGGCTTGTTTAGCGTAGAATTTTTAAAACGTTTAGACTCTTTTCTCCTGCATTGTCCTCACATTACCATCATTTCGAGAACATTGTACCAATATGATTTAAAAAGAGTAACCATGGAGTTTCTTGCGCGTTCTTCTCCATAGGAAATCTACACCTTGGAACGAGGCAACTAAAGTCTTGACTATTCATAAGAGCCTATAAATGGTTTTACATGAATAAAAATATTTTTATCTTTATCTGATATTATCTTTATTAGAAATTAATATCATATAATAAAGTATCTGTTATCGCCAGCTACGTTTATTACTAATGGTATTTCGGTCTTTTGAAGCAATGTGGCACGTGGCTAATCTTAATTAATTGCAGATCGAACTATTTGCGAAATTAAATTGCGGTCGCCAGAGTCATGACTACGAATGCGGTTTCAAAAATATAGCAGTGATTAGAACTTGCAAGTACGGTAGCTATAAAGAGCAAGAAATCCAAAAATCCGACCTTGAAGTTAATTCTATAATGTGGATAGTCCTCGTGATTTTCCTTTGCCATGGGGAAGGTATAGGGATGTGCTTTAGTCTTACCGGCTACAACCATCATGGTATTTATTCAACCTACCTCCTGCCGCGGGTGCGGGATTTAGTCACGCATTGACAATTAGACCACCAGGAGATTTTGACACTCCACTCACTCTGGTGATTGCTGTGAGGTAATAATAGCATCATAGCATCTCCTCCCGTGGATGTCGTAAAATGCGACTAAGGGACGCTAAACCAGATGAGCAGCAGCGTCCATTCTGTAGAACATTGGCCATACAACGCTTACCAACCCGCCTTTTTTTTTTTTATTGATGTCCAGTGGAAATTCTACATGGAACTTCCTTCACCCCGGGGAAGGGTGGAGGGGTATGCCGGACTCCTACCGGCTAAAACCACTGGAGCGGTCATCTTCGGCACCGAAGGGGGGCTCCAGGTCCTCGTAAGATCACACTAGATTACCAACCCGCCTGCCCAGCATAGTGAGCACAGGCAAATTCCCCACAAAATGATGATTTCACTATGGAGATCTATGGGGGCGATCTTTGGTCGATTAGACTCATTCTGGCCCCGACCCCCTGTGCAGCTTGGCCAGCCAATGTTTGCCGTCGTTTCGGGCCTGTTTCAGGTGGGGCGACGGGCAGCCCCAAAGATATTGGAAGAAAGGAGATATGCCATGTAGTTCAAAATGTATGCGAGCCTAGAGATCCAGTTTTCCCCTACCATTCTTCATAAAAACAAACTGTGTGTTACAAGTTCTCCTCCAATGAACTGAATAAACACAACATTATAATTGGCTTCTCAAACTAAAACACACACTTTGTAGGCAGACTGCAACACTGCAGCCGTACCACGCAACGCGTTAGTTTATTGGGAGTACCATTCGCTGTTCTATTCACTGCGTTTGTTATTCACCGATTGCTAGTTAAAAGTGATAGATAAGAAGCGTTGTATTTTGTACAAGTATAATAATGTCGTTCTGCTCCATCTATGCAAATGTAACGCAATAAAGAAAACAATATTTTTTTAATTTATTATGTTTATAGACAAATACAAGAAAATTCTTTCACTTGCATATAGTATATGATTCCTTCCTTGATAAAGTTATTATTTTCGCTTCGGTATTTGCATATTATCCCCGAACAACACGACACTTTAACAAAGTTGCACTTACGCGATCGAATCTCGACTGATGTTATAAATCGGCCATTTTTCCCAAATGGCCCGGATTGTGCATGTCGCGGTGGCGCGGTTACGCCCCCTTACGCCCTGTACGCCGCCATTTCTCCTTATTGCACGCCTCATAAGCGAAGCGTTGAGGTGGGTATTACTGTCAGTTTACGCACACCGAGTGATTCTCCAACTTAAAATGTCACTTTCTTTATTCTTTATTGCTTTTATAAGTGAATATAAATAGACAAATGTTGAGAAAAAAACACTATTTTTAACACTCATGATATTTTTAAATCTCTTTTGATTATTTAAACTAATTAAAAAATTGTTTAAAAAAGTTATGTCTTGGACGTCCGTGTGTCTGTATGTATCCCGTATCTTGTGGTCACGATAACGAGCGAAATACTTCACTTATCGAGTTGGTTTTTTTTTTATAGGCTTCAGTATTTTGAGAAATAGAAGCCTATTACTTTTCACGGTATAATTCGATGTAGTTTAATTATTATTTAATAAATTAAAGATTATGAGGCGTGCACTTTTGAATTTTCCAACTATTTTATATAGTCGTATTTTTAAGAAACAATGGTACAAATGTTTATATGTATATAAATTATTAGTACAACTTACTACGATTTAAATAAAAATGTATATACTAATCAAACATAAATAAAATATAGTGTCTTAGCAATAAAAATAAACTTTTCTTTTAGAATACAAGCATTTTTGCGTATCCTTTTATTAAATAAACTTCGTATACTAATAATAATATGACTTTGTGATCACAGCCCATGCTTTGTTACTTTCCTCAACAATTTTTAGTGTTTGGCTAGACCGATTAAGTTGAAATTTGGTACACATCTGGATTTCTGTGACCCAAACACGTACGTGAACGTAAATAAGTGAATTTTGAATATGGGAGTCCATTTGGCGGGCAATATAGAAAATCAAAGAATTAAGTTTCGCAAACTGTACCGTGTAACATATGAAATGGAAGAGCTTGTTGTGAGGGTCTCAAATGTATTTATTTTAACGTGCACTTTTGGATTTTCCAACTATTTCTTATTTCTGTGGGCTGTCCCTAGTACACTGCACGTAGGCCGCATGGCACAAAGCGATGAAGTGCACGCCCTAAACTAAACAGTGTTGTGTTAACGACAAAGTCGTGTTGCACAATCGTGATGACTAATGTTTGTGATTTTATTGTCTTATACAAATTGATGGTTAGCATAACAACCACCGTTCTAATACATAGAGTTAATTATTTATTACCTACTGTTGTAACCTAGTGTATACGTAACGATAACAGTTGCAAATTATTTTTAAAGATTACTTGCATTATAGGTGTTACTCTAAACCATACTAACTAAGGGAATCTAAACCAGAGGGATGGGCAGCAGCGTCCTTTTTGTGAAGCGGTAGCCATACTGCGCTCACCGACCCGCCTGCCTAGCGTGGTGAGTATTGGCAAATACCCCCTAAAATGATGACAAAGTTGTGGAATCTATGGGGGAGGCCTTTGTTCAGCAGTGGACGTATAAATGGCCGATCATCATCATCATCATCATTTCGGCCTAATGAAGTCCACTGTTGGACACAGGCCTCCCCCAAAGATCATCACAACCACCGGTATGGATGTGTTTTGAGCTCATTGGGAGGTTTTGCCATAATCGCCACGCTTGGCAGGCGGGTTGGCGATCGCAGTTGAGTTGTTAATGTACTCGAAGGACGCTGCTGCCCATCCTCCGACTAATCCCTTAGTCGACTTTTACGACACCCATGGGAGGAGATGGGGTGGTGGCATTCTGAGCCGGCACCACACGGCAGCAAAAAAATGGCCGATATGGTAGGGTTACTCGTTTGTCACTCCTGCAACGGCTGAAAACGTCTGGATCCGACAGCCGGTATTGTTTAGTAATTGGGGTATTCCAGCATTTCCTCTTTTAACTACTGTGTTGTACTAATACATCCATCATCTACTAACATGAGCGAATCCGCCACGAAGGACCAAAATATGTACCTACTCACATAAGCTATAAACTGTAAATGTAATGTGACTGTAAATGAGAAACAAAATTAGTGTAAGTACCTACTTATATTGTTTATCCTAAAAGTTTATTTTAAAATTTTGTATACCAATTTATTTGAATTTAATTTTAAAATAGACACCGTTCGATTGCTTCGGTAGGGTGCACCATAAACTAGAGGGGTTGGCCGCTTTACAGTCATCCCCTCCGTGATGTGCCTAAAGGCGTGGCACGAATGGGCGGTTCTAGTGTGATCTTACGAGGACCTGGAGCCGCCCTTCGGTGCCGAAGATAATCGCTCCAGAGGTTTTAGCCAGTAGGAGACCGGTATGCCCCTTCGTCCTTCCCCGGGGCGCAGGAAGTTCATGTAGAATTTCCACTGGGCACCAATAAAAAAAAAGGTTGCACCATAAATCGTTGATTGATTAATTAGTCTTGCTTATGTTCGAAATTCGAATCAACATTTGTACTTAGTTTAAATATTTCATCATATCAGCACGTTAATGTCCACTACGATAGTTACTATAAACGGCTTTGTAATAGCAGAGCTAGCCCAATCGCAGGTAACGCTCGTTTTCGTCACGGGCCGGTTTACGCCGACGATTTTTATTTTTTTAAATTCTGATAGTCTGACCTTCATAACTGAAGGATCAGACGTACACATCCATATCAACTCGTATACATCAACCACTGATCATGGACCTCCCAATGATCACTACAACGAGCGGTCATAGAAGATATTGTCATAATCACCACGGTTAGTAGATGGATTGGCGATCACAGTATGTTGTTATAAGTGCATAGGGCGACGCCGCTGCCGATTCTATTGGCCCTAAATTGCCTTTTACGAAATAACTGCGATCGCCAACCCGTCTGCCAAGCGTGGCGATTATGGCAAAACCCCCCAATGAGCACACAGCTGAAACCCATACCGTTCGTTGTGGTAATGTTTGGGGAGGCCTCAGTCTAGCAGTGCACAATTTTCAGCTGAAATGATGAATGAAGATTCTACGAAATGTCTTGGGAGGCACTTCCTGAATGACTTTCGTTTTGACGTGGTTTTTCTGGAGAACCACATGGAAAAATCACAGCACAATATACGGCAAAAATACATGAACGACCTGAAATTAGGGGCTGCATGTGATGTTTATGTACGTGCACTTCGGTGAATGTTACAACTCCAGTGCGCGACGATAACTGAGGACCATTATTTAATCAGTGCTAGCTCTAACTTACGATTATCTGATCATGTGTGGTGTTTGACTGCGGTTGTGTCGAGTGTTATATGTCCAAATGCCAATCGGGTACATGACTTTATCTCATTGGCAAGTCAATCAGTATATTATGGTACAGTTGTTATAACGAATATAATGTACGCATAATTAAACCATTATGACAACAATTTGTTTATGACATATTAGATGACAATGTCGTGTGGTAAAAGGCGACTAAGGGATTAGCCGAAGGATGGGCAGCAGCGTCCTTCGAATAGCGCCTCCCAAGCGTGTCGATTATGGCAAAACCCCTCAATGAGCACACAACACACCGATATCGGTCGTTGTGGTGATCTTTGAGGAAGGCCTGTGTTCAGCAGTGGACTTCATTCGGCCGAAATGATGATGATGATGAGATGACAATGCGATTAGCCGGAGGATGGGCAGCGGCGTCATTCGAGTACACTTAACCTAACTGCGGTCGCCAACTCGTCTGCCAAGCGTGGCGATTATGGCAAATCCCCCCAATGTGCACTCAAAACAAACCCATACCGGTCATTGTGGGAATCTTTGGGGGAGGCTTCTGTCCAGTAGTGAATGCTTTTACGGCGTTGGCGCAGCGCTCCAAACTCTTCACCCATCATCATCATATCGGCCAAATGAAGTCCACTGCTGAACAAAGGCCTTCCCCAAAGATCACCACAAGGACCGATATGGGTGTATTGTGGGCTCATTGGGAGGTTTTCCCATAATCGCCACACTTGGCAGACGGGTTGGCGATTGCAGCTGAGTTGTTAATGTACTCGAAGGACGCTGCTGCCCATCCTCCGGCTAATCCCTTACTCGACTTTTACGACACCCACAGGAGAAGATGGGGTGGTGGTATTCTGAGCCGGCACCACCCGGAACAAACCTATGATTACTACTGAAAAATTGAATTCATGCCATATACGGAATCATCATTTTAACCCAATTCAACACATTTGTTATTTCCTTAAAATATTGACTTAAGAAAAAACAGGCCATTAACAAATGCAGTATTGTATGCAAATATTGACGAAAATCAAAACAATGAACTTCTAAGAATAACATTTAAAACTGTGTAAGAACATATAGCTAAACGAAATGGCACAATTCCCAGAACGAATGCATTTATACGTGTCAAGCAATTCTCATTACTAGTGCTGTTCACGAACGGAATACTTCTAAGTTAGGATCAAATATTATAAGAAATATATCAGCTACGTATTTCATTTATAGTTCCGATAAATATTCTCTGTGATCTGAGGGCCAATTCTCGTAATTAATTTACACTGACTGAAACTTGACCGAACTGAGATTAAATTATGAATTGACCGAAAAAATGGTATTCTGCTACTCTTAAAGTTCAGTCGGATTTCAGTATAATCTCGATCTAGTCTCATTTCAATCTCAATTTTGACGTTTATTTAATGACAATTCAGTACATGTGACAGTTCGAAATGTTAGCAGAATACCGTTTTGACTTCGATCAATTTTCGATCCATTTTCGATCTCATCACAGTGTAAGTTCACGTTTTACGTTGTTTGCTAGTTTACGAGAATACCATTTGTGACATTTATGACACTGAGACTAGATCGGAACTATATTTTGAACATTTTTAAATTACGAGAATTGGCCCTCTGAAATCAATTGTCATAGTCAGTCTCGGATTACACCGCGTGACTCATACGTCCATCCTTATTGTTAATAAAATGTGAAGGTACTTGTAAAGCCACATTTCAAAATTAGAACAAGCAAAGCAAGCAAGCAAGCGTGTTTCAGCAATATTCTTCGACATGTCGAGCGCTTTTGACCTCGTCGATCATCGTATTCTTTTGCAAAAATGTGACCTCTATGGGATTAGAGGCAAAGCACTACAGTGGATAGACAGTTACTTGAATAACCGCAAACAGTGTGTAGAGATAATTCGTGTAGACTTGAAACTAGTCTCTACCTCATATAGATCTGCCTACAAGGCCAATAGATTTGGAGTTCCTCAGGGGAGCGTTCTGGGGCCTCTCCTATTTCTACTCTACATAAATAATATTACAAAGGTCATAAATCATAAATGCACGCTTTTTGCGGACGACATCTCCGTAGTTATCCCTCAGAGTAACGTTAATCTTGATTATGAACACACGTTAAAAAACTGTATACAATCCATATCCAAATGGCTAGATGAAAATAACCTGACTGTTAACATATCTAAAACGAAAGTCATACAATTTAGAAATTACAATAGCACTGTCAGTGACTTAAAAATAAATTATAATGGTCAAGAAATAGCAGAAATTAATGAAACGAAGTTTTTAGGCATAGTGCTCGATAACCACTGTAACTGGAAAGCCCATGTAAAAAACGTTTGTACTCGTATCAACAGATTCGTATATGCACTCAGAAACATTAGGAGGCTAGCTTGCGAGAGGACTGCCCAAATAGCATATCATGGGTACGTGGGGTCAGTACTCAGATATGGCCTGTTACTGTGGGGTAATTCGACGGAAATAAGTAAAGTGTTTGTATCACAGAAAAAATGTGTCAGAGCAATATGTGGTGCCGGTCCTGTTGATTCTTGTAAGCCCCTCTTTATAAAACTAAAGTTGCTTACCTTAACGTCTCTCTATATTTTTGAAAACGGTGTATTTGTCAAAAAGCATTCTGATTTATTTGAAAGAACAAGTGACAACCGAAGATTTATATCAAGAGACTAGAACTAGTACTTCCTATGATGTCAACCGCTTTGTTTAAAAGAAATAGTAGTTGCATGACTATCCAAGTTTTTAATAAAATACCGAAAGGTCTGAGGGAACTACCACTTAATCGCTTCAAACCTGCGCTTAAGAAATGGCTTGTAGATAAATGTTTTTATACTATTACTGAGTTTATGACATGTAAGGATTTGTAAAGCGAATGATAATGATGTTCTGTTTTGCGAAATTCTGGAATAAGATATAATAATCTTAATTTGACATTTTTTATATTGTAATTTTCAGTTATATTTGTGAAATGACATTCTAACTTAACTCTTAGCAATATTATAATTTTTTTTGACATAGGTACGTTTCATGGTAAATTTTGTCTACACGCTTACATATATATATTCATACTGCACTAATTCAATATAATTTAATAAATAATATTACTGACTATGGTGTCTTCAAATTCAATTTATGTTTTGTTGCATATGTTTAAATTCATTACTAAGTACAGCAATAATAACACTTGATTTTTGCATGCCGATTGTACGGTGAGACGTGCTGCACTATACCAATTGATGTAACATCTCTGAAACCATGTTTCTAGCAAATAAATGTTCTATGTTCTATGTTCTAAAGATATTGATAAAATAATAAAAAAAGAAAATCCTGCATGTGCAACTCAGTACTGCGAGCCAACAAGAATAGGAACGAGATTTTTTTCATTTTTGTGTAATATTTTATTGAATATGTAAAGATTAATTAATCTAAACACCGTACAACGTTGCCTTATACTTGACATTGGCGAAATTGTGGAAGATACTCTACAGAAGCCATAATCTAAGAGAAGCAGAGTGGTGAAGAGTGGAGAAGAATGGTTTGTCAAGGAATTGATGAGTATGATTCTGATTACAACTACATATTTCCTTTTTTAGTTAATAAACTCGAGATACTTACTACTTACTGTGTAAAAAAATGAAGAATCCTCTTTGGGTTACTGAGCCAGCGAAGTGCTGAGTGGAGATTGCTGGAAGTCCTATTATCATTTAGTGAACCAACAAACAACTCTTGTAATAAAACGCACAAACCAACTTGTTATAACCAACATATTGACGTCTATTAACAAATTGAAATTGAATGCAATATCTATCATGGTCTTTATATATCATTGTCACAAAATCATTGTTCAATTACGAACAGCGCCATCTATTGACCTGTTGACGTGTGTTATAAACAAACGGTGTGAGTCAAGGCTGATCAATTATTATTGTTTTGGTAGGGTTGCCACTGATATGAATTTGTTCCTGACCAGCAATGATGTCTCATGATGGAGATGTTGTTTTTAATATAAGGTCTATAATTCTAGAGGCATGTAATTTTAATACTGAAAATGAACCGTGCTAATTACTTTTCCGAGTAATTTATTGGAATATTACCTACTCTTTTTGTTCTAATGTGTTACGTGAATAAACAAACTAAACGACATCAAAATGTCAAGTGTCAAGTAAAATAAGCTATGAAATTTTTAAAATAATTTATTAAATTATTGGGTATATCAAAGCCATAATATACACATTTTATTAGAACAACAAGTTTATTGTTATCAAGATGGTGACTGCAGCGAAAATGCGCATTCATGGGATGCAAGCAGAGATTTAAATCTTTGGATGCAAGATGATAACTGGATTATAAAGGACAATATCAACAGTATCAGTGCCTGATAAAGTTATATCAACCTATGGAGAGTATTCAACAGAACTTTAACAAGAGGAAACAACTTGATGGAATCAGATACACGAAGTACAAGCAAATGGAAAAATTGTTTGGTACAGTTCATGAAAGCAAAATTGGACTTCTGGGGTGGAAGGCCTGGTGACCTGAGGTACAGGCTTCAGCCTAGTTTAGGCACCAGTCCCCCACAGTAAATTTGAATAATACAGTAACTTTTATTGCGGTGAGAAATAAATAAAGACCTTAGGGCATATACACTCGCATACACATAGGTACATTTGTGTGTGTATGCATTACTCATACCTGATATACAACATGTCATTTTGTCTTCTCGCCCTTTTGCACGGGGATATAACATGAATTGTTTACAATATTGGGAGTTGTTATGCCTTGGTGCTTGAACGTGTAACTCGCTCATGTCCATAATCGTTAAACGTTGATAACCCATTAACAGAAAACCACACAGTTAAAAATCTATTGTCTCGCGCCTGCCGGCAATTAACAGATAAGGGGATAAAGATGATCATAAATCAATCGTTAGTTATAACTTGCTTCGAGTAAAAAGAAAAATATTAGTTCGACTCATGGGTAGAACACATAGCTTGTAGAACTGATGACCGTTAGGGCAGAAAGGTTCTCGAATTGAGACATTAAAATAGTATGGAGATTGGTTTTTTCCATTGACCCGGCTCAGAATACTACCACCCCATCTCATGCCGTGGGTGTCGTAAAAGTCGACTATGGTATTATCCGGAGGATGGGCAGCAGTATCCTTCGATTAACATTAACAACTCAACTGTGATCGCCAACCCGTCTGCCAAGCGTGGCGATTATGGCAAAACCCCCAAT
This sequence comes from Diloba caeruleocephala, assembly GCA_947459985.1. Lineage (NCBI taxonomy): Eukaryota > Metazoa > Arthropoda > Insecta > Lepidoptera > Noctuidae > Diloba > Diloba caeruleocephala. The sequence goes on from OX381632.1 coordinate 7,505,798, forward strand.
GAGCCCACAACACATCCATATCGGTCGTTGTGGACATCTTTGGGGGAGGCCTATGTCCAGCAGTGGACTTCATTCGGGCGAAATGATGATGAACATTTATAACTTAACCGCGATCGCCAACCCGTCTGCCAGGCGTGGTGATTATGGCAAAAACCCCTCAATGAGCACACAACCCCATACCCGTCCTTGTTACAATCTTTGGGGGAGGCTGCTGTCCAGCGGTGGACGGATTTCGGTTGAAATGATGATGATAATGATGAACAAAGTTTTTTTTTTTTTTTTAAGTTGCCCCACACTAGGGTTTCTCCTGTGTCGTGGACCCGGAGCGCAGCAGCCAACTGTATCAGTTACTACACCAACCGTGCCGTCGAACGTTGTACCTGTACTAATGAAACCAATGTATCACAGGCACCAGATGAGAGACTTTGCAGGGATCGTGCTCGCAGTTTGATACGGTAGATAAAATAAATTTTAAACATCTGTAACGAAGACTGTCGCCTTAGTCATCCTGCGACCACGAACCGTGCAACGTGTTCGAAACTTCACAAAAACATTATTTTTATAAATCGTTTAAAAGTATTTTATTATAATTGCTTTTTAATAATCGCGACTGATTGTCCATTTTATATAAAGTTCATGATTTTTATAGGAACCGATATATTTTTCTCTTCGTCGACAACCCTATCGTTCGTCTAATATATACCACATTCAGGAAGTAATTGGTTGTTTACATCAACTTTTAATGTAACCAAAATTAACCTTGGCCTGCGTACTTAAGGTTTTCGCCCGCTGCCACGCCAGTACACGTGGACTCATTAGCTTATCTTCATAATAAAGAAGATAGATAATTTATAATTATGATAATTTCTAGATCATGATGATGACTTCGTATCGTCACCAAGTTGTATAAAAAAACGAAATTAGTGACGCATGTCTACCGTTACCATCAATTAAATAATTTCCTTCAATTAAGAGTTACGTGGGACGTCATCAATTATGTTGTTTTTTTTTTCTTTGGTGACCCTGCCTAATCATTTTATTTGCTTTGGCTAACAAGTACTGTCTTTTAAAGAATCGACCTTTTTGAAGGACATGAAAAATTTAATTTATAATATTAATTCGTAATGTCATTATTGTCAGCATGTCAGCCGAAGGCCGTCCACTGCTGAACAAAGGCCTCACCCATAGATTTCCACAACGGGTACACGCCGCCCGGCTATCCTATCACCAGGTCGTCTGTCCATCTCGTTGGAGGCCACCCTAGGCTTTTTTGGTCCATTGGTCTCCACTCGATAACCGTTCTGCCACAGCGGCCATCAGTTCTACAAGTTATGTACCTTGCCACTTCAGCTTACTAAACCTTTACGCTATGTCAGCAAAATGACGGCCAGGTTGCTGCAGTGGTTGATGCAGTCGTCTACTGCGCTCCGGGTCACGGGTTCGTATCCCGCACGGAACAAATCTTTGTATGATCTGCAGGTAGTTCTTCCGGGTCTGGGTGTATTGTGTGTGGAGTTTATGTCTGTAAACGCACCCACGGCACAGGAGAAATCCTAGTGTGGGGCAACGTTTTTTTAAGGTAAAAAAAAATGCCGTTCTTCATCATCATAACAGCCGAAGGACGTCCACTGCTGAACAAAGGCCTCCCCCATATATTTCCAGATAGACCGGTTACATGCAATGACTCCCAGTTATAGGTATAGTTATAGGTCTGCCCCTCTCGTTGGCCGCCGTCCCACGCTGCCTTTTCCGTAGTCGTGCGTGGTCTCCACTCGAAAATCTCTCTGTCCAACGGCCGTCAGTTCTACGAGCTATATGCCCTGCCCGTTGCCATTTCAACTTACTAATCCTTTCCACTATGTCAGCAATATTAGTTCTTCTACGGATCTCCTCATTTCTGATTCGATCTCGCAGAGAAATACCAAGCATAGCTCTCTCCATAGCTCGCTAAGTGACCTGGAGCTTACTTATGAAGCCCTAAGTGTAAAACTCATTTGTACGTATGGAACTGCTTAACATAACGTCGATGCGCGAGTCATAGCCACTGATCGGTAAATGATAGGCGAAGTTAAGCAACGCTTGGCGCAATCATTCTGTGGATGGGTGACCGCCTAGTGGTGTTTGAACTGAGCATCACCGTGCTTTGGAGGGCATGTAACATTGTCGGGCCCGGTTGTTGTCCTTTGACGGCAGTTGTTTAACCAAGTCGGAGGCCTTTGGGCGGCTTGAACAACTCGTGACACAATGTTAGCAACTAACCGCACGAAAAGAAAGAAAGAAAGCTGCACCTGCAAAAACCGCTATATGTTTTTAATCGAAATAGGTCCTTGATGCATTTTTACATTACTTTCGAAAGCCTGTAAAACCCAGTTTGTAATTATATGTATCCGATGGTTTAGAAAATAGCTAATTCAACCATGTTATTCGGACAATGGTTTACAAAATAGAAAATCAGCTATGTTAAAACTTCGCTTTAGAAAATGCAATTGATAAATAGCGCTCGGAAAAGTTCGGTTTTTCACATTGCAGATTTCGCAACGACAAGCCGCTGATTTCCACTGTACTGTAAGGATCTTCTGTCTTACCAGATAAATAAATATAAACACTGATTCAACGCGTGTTTATCTAGACTGTCTAAAGGTGTTTAAATGCGTGTCTATCTTTCTTTACCACCAATCAATGTCTATCAATACTGTTTTGCTATGCAATAGTTTTGCATATGTAATGCTGGCTTCGAATAGCAGCAACCCACCTCATCCCGTGGGTGTCGTAAAATGTGACCATGGGTTTAGCCGGAGGATTGGCAGCAGCGTCTTTCGAGTACGTTAACAACTCAACTACGATCGCCAACCCGCCTGCCAAGCGTGGCGACTATGGCAAAACCCCCCAATGAGCACACAACACACCGATGTCGGTCGTTGTGGTGATCTTTGAGGGAGGCCTGTGTCCAGCAGTGGACTTTATTTGGCCGAAATGATGATGATGATAATATTTTAACTTGATTGTTTTGTTATGTATAGAGAATTTCTGCAGTGCCCCAACAGCGTTCATGTCATTGTATACTAAATTACTGACTACAGTTTTTGCATAAATTTTTAACGAAACGGAAACGTTTTTAACAGAATAAAATGAATAGAAAATGTTTCTTGCGCTTGCGTCTTCAATGTGATATTACCGAGTCCCTGTGAGCTAAAAAAGAGACGAGCTATCAATACAAGACATTCCATCCACTGGGATTTATCCATTGCGTCGTATTAATCACAAGTGTCAAAGTGAGGTCAAAGTTTATGACAACGATAAATGAAATTTTTCAAAATAAAAGTATTCAAAAAGGTTTTATTATAACAATCATTATAATAAAACCCTTTTGAACATATAACATCGCGTACTTATATTATAGATTTTTGTTTTTCCTGCAGTGCAATTCCCTAAGCTCAAACATCCATACATCCAAGGATGTATACAGAATTGAAATAACGGTGAATGATAAATTTGGTATTAATTAAGATATGATTGAAGCTATCCAAGGACACGTTGCAGATGTTGAGCTATGAAGAACGTCTTAGCGAATACCAAATCGGGTTGTCATCATATCGGCCATACAACGCCCACTACTGAACAAAGGCCTCCCCCATAGATTACCACAACTGTGTCATCATATTGGGGGTATGTTGCCAGTACGCACCACGCTTGGCAGGCGGGTTGGTGAGCGCAGAATGGCTACTGTTCCACAGAAAGGACGCTGCTGTCCATTCCTCTGGTTTATCCCTTAGTCGCCTTTTACGACTTCCACGGAAAGAGATGGAGTGATGCTATATTCTTAATCCGGACACCACACGGACATCGGGTTGTCACCGTTGTTTAAATTATGTATTCAAGGATGTATTGAGCTTAGGGAATTCCACTGCTGATGTTTCGAACACTTTGCAGCATTCATGCGGTCACAGGATGACTAAGGTAACGGGCGTCGTTACAGATTTTAAAAACTTACGTTAGTTTATCTACCGTATAATTCTAACAAAAATTAGTTCCGATGCACCCAGTAATCATCAGTGTCTTGATGTTTTTAGTGTTGTATGTTGTTCGGGGCTTTATTACTTTAATAACAGGATTCCAAACTGGTGGTACCTGCCAGCCATCTCTATGCAAATTAGGATGTTTTTTAATTTCAATAGCCTTACGTAATATTCTAGGTACATATCGGTTCTCTTTCGCGAGGACTTTAGATTGATCAAAACGAAGAAAAAGGGTTAGTTTTGCCTAAGGCTTAGCCGTGTGGTGCCGGTTCAGAATACCACCATCCCATTTCCTCCCGTGGGTGTCGTAAAAGTCGACTATGGGATTAGCTGGAGGATGGGCAGCAGCTTCCTTCGATTACATTAACAAATCAACTGCGATCGCCAACCCGTCTGCCAAGCGTGGCGATTATGGCAAAACCCCCCAATGAGCCCACAACACACCCATATCGGTCGTTGTGGTGATCTTTGGGGGAGGCCTGTGTCCAGCAGTGGACTTCATTCGGCCAAAATGATGATGAAGGCAAATAATATACCTAATATAAGGGATATAATATTGCTAAGAATGAAAGTAAAATTCGGAAGTGCAGGCGGATGACGCCAAGAGAAATCAGTGTAGAATTCAAAATGATTAACTTGTAACTCTTCTTTGTTTTGAATTTCTGAAGATGTCAAAATCTTCCATGCCACTAAGTCAACGAATTTCTTAATTTAAAAGTGTTTTATTATAATTCATAATTATTAATAAATTATCTGAATATCTAATTCGTTGTCAAATAATGACGCGTACTTACTATACACTTGTAGTTAAGATATCATCATCATCATCATATCAGCCACAGGATGTCCACTGCTGAACAAAGACCTCCCCTTTAGATTTCCACAACGAGCGGTCACATACCGCTCTCGTCCAACTACTCCCAGCGACCTTCACCAGGTCGTCTGTCCATCTCGTTGGAGGTCGTCCCACGCTGCGTTTTCCGGTGCGCGGTCTCCATTCGAGAATCTTTGTGCCCCAGCGGCCATCAGTTCTACGAGCAATGGGCCCCGCCTATTGCCACTTCAGTTTACTAATCCTTTCAGCTATGTCGACAACTTTAATTCTTCTTCGGATCTCCTCATTTCTGATTCGATCTCGTAGAGAAATACCAAGCATAGCTTTCTCCATAGCTCGCTGAGTGACCTTGAGCGTTCTTATAAGGCTCACAGTGGGTGATCACGTCACGATCACACTGTTAACATGATCTATGTTTACAGTCGCCGCCCCTCCGCTAGTGGGGTGACCTCTTTACAGTCTTTACAGTCAGTTACCTCTGCCGAGATATGCTTAGAGGCGTGGCACCAGTGCGCGGCTCCGGATCGTTTGTTCTTGAGATCCCAGAGGCCCTTCTTTGGTGCCGAATATGACCACCCACCAGGTAGTTTTAGCTAATAAGGCTCTACCTTCAGCCGGGGGTGCCGAACGATGTACAAGCATTTCTACTGCAGTGAAAAATAAAGTTGACTGCGACAGGCCAATTAGTAATAGCTTATTAAATTGTTTCAGGTGACAGACCTCTTCACCCAGATGCGGGAGCCTTCACCGGGGGCCCCAAGCCCCCGTGGCTCAAACAACTCGCTGGCGAACGGTGCCGTCACCAGGAACATCGGCTTCCAACAGCAGAATAGCTCTGAGCATCTACCTTGGAGCAGCCCTGCTATATCTTTGCCTGGGAATTGCAACTCTAACTTGTAAGTAACTTATGACGGCGGTAAAACACCCTTCCCGGTTATAGGCAGCTGTGTCACTGATGCGAAAAGACTGGTTCAGCATTGAGACTAAGAAGAATAAAGTGGAAGAAGCGGCACGTGGATGTGGGAATAATTTGTTCGTGAGTAAATTACATCATATTCAAAAGCAGTGTAGAGTGCTTGGTTCTACACCGTATGATTGTCGGCAAAGAACATACCACCCCTCTCCATTCATGGGTGTCGTAATAGACGACTAAGGTTTTATATCTAGAAGATGAGCAGCAGCGTCGTCCCATCGGATAATAACAGCATGCCGTGATTATCAATCCGCCTGCTTAACTATGCTGAACGCTTATTGTATTGATAATTGGGAGGCCCATATTCAGCGGTGGACGTTTATGGGAAAATGTTAGTAGTGGGTGTGTGTGTGAGTTCGTGTGGATAGGTGTGTGTAAGTTCGTGTGTGTGCGCGCACGTGCATGCGTGAGCTCTTTGTAAGAGGTCTGCGTTATTTACGGTCGAAATCTAATCCAAAATCTTTGGATTTAGGACTGTGGATTTATCTGTTGTCTCCGTGTGATGTCCGGATTAAGAATCACCACTCCATCTCCTCCCGTGGATGTCTTAAAAGGCGACTAAGGGAATCTAAACCAGAGGAATGGGCAGCAGCGTCCCTTCTGTAAAACGGTAGCCATACTGCGCTCACCGACCCGCCTGCCAAGCGTGGTAAGTATTGGCAAATACCCCCCAAAATGATGACACAGTTGTGGCAATCTATGGGGGAGGCCTTTGTTCAGCAGTGGACGTATAAATGGCCGATATGATAAGTGTGATCTTAACGAACGATAACTTAGGACTAAAATTGGGTAAGCTTCTCTCCATCAAGCCAGAGTATCAGTTTTTTCAGAGAAAAACTAGAACAGCATTGAGAAACAAAAATTTATTTTCAATTCCAGGACGAGTGAGACGCAGTCGCCCATCGTCCGGAGTACCAGCAACGCGTCCGCACTTACCTCGTTGTGTGCTGACCTTTCTGCATCAGACTCTCATTTCTTTGAGGTAACCTATTTGTTTTTGTGGTGGCACTTGCCTAAGTGCGCACCGCCGTTTTCCGGGGGCCGCTCGGTATGAGGACGCAGATTCGCCAATTTGAGCGTCCGCGACCCCTGTATCCCCGCTATATAGAAACAGCAAGGGCTCAGGCGCGATGGACATGTGCGCAGGGGTGGTCGTTGCCTCGGCGCAGCTGTCTTCACATTCTACACCTACACATTTGCATCACCCTCTGCCATTAAATATGTATGCTGATAAGTGTATTTTCAGTGTCGTTTTCGGAAAAGAATAGACTACCGCTCTCCACCCATGAATTAAAGAGTAAAACCAAGAGTTGATATCAAGAAGATGGACTGCAACATCCTCCCATGTGTTATTCCGTGTGATATCCGGATTAAGAATATAGAACCACTCCATCTCTTCGCGTGGATGTCGTAAAAGGCGACTAAGGGACTAAAAAACTGGAAACTAACGACTGGACTCTAAACCATCAGGATCATTCTGCGCTCACCCACCCGTCAGCCAAGCGTGGTGACTATTTGCAAATTCCCCCCAAAATGACGACCCAACTGTGGAAAACGATCGGCCTCCCCGCCTTTGTTCAGCAGTTGAAAGTTCTTTGGCTGAGTCGGCACAATTTTAAAATAAAAGTAGGTAAATTACTATATTACAAGACGATGGTAGATTCATCTCAGCTCTGATTCTCTTTTATACCTAGTTGTATATATCTATTAAATATGTATGTTTGTTTAGTCTATATGAATATTATAGTATAATCGTATGTTTATGTGAGTTTATATACCTATTCCTATACTGAGTAAATAAATGTCTTCGTATCGAGACATATCTTGTTGATGCATCTACCTTGTCTCTGCTTCACCCTAAGGTTGTCTGGTAGAAAATGCCTATAGCATAAAGTACACTGTACAATAAGCCTAAATAAATAAATAATTTGCCGTGTGGTGCCGGCTCAGAATGCCACCACCCCATCTCCTCCCATGGGTGTCGTAAAAGTCGACTAAGGGATTAGTCGGAGGATGGGCAGCAGCGTCCTTCGAGTACATTAACAACTCAACTGCGATCGCCAACCCGCCTGCCAAGCGTGGCGATTATGGCAAAACCCCCCAATGAGCTCAAAACACATCCATATCGGTGGTTGTGATGATCTTTGGGGGAGGCCTGTGTCCAACAGTGGACTTCATTAGGCCGAAATGAAATAAATAAACCATCTATGCGAAAACGCATCCAATAGAGATTGAAGAACACATTTTACCAAGATATCTATAATTTTCAGGTCCTTTACATCGGCAAAGTCCGGATATCACAGCGCAAAGTCCCCGATTCTCTGATCGACGATGCGCTGAACAAATTCGCTCACCATGAAGCTGAAAAAGCGCTGAAGCAACGACGGCACAGCTTGCTGTCTTCCACTGGGGTCAGTAACCATAGTTTATAGATTTTATGATGTCTTTAAGGGGTACTGTATGTCCTTATAAGGAAATATGAAGCTTAATAATGTCTTTAGGTTTTCGGGAGTATTACACATTATAATAAAACACTTTTAAACGGATTCTATCGCGTATATTTTAGATTTTTGTTGTTCCTGACGTTTCGAACACTTTGCAGCGTTCGTGGTCGCAGGATGACTAAGGTGACAGGCGTCGTTACAGATTTTAAAAAGTTATTTTAATTTATCTACCGTACAATTATAATCAAAAATTATTTCGATGCATGCAGTAATCACTCACAGTGTCTTGATGTTTTTAGTGTGGTATTTGGTTTGGGACTTTATTATTTTAATAACAGGATTCCAAACTGATGGTACCTGCCAGCCATCTTCTCTATTAAAATTAGGATGTTTTTTTAATTTCAATAGCCTCACGAAATATTCTTGGTACATATCGGTTCTCTTTCGCGAGGACTTGAGGTTGATCGAAACGAAGAAAATGGTTGGGTTTGTCTAAGGTATGTTCGCACACTGCAGACTTTGCGGAGCGTCTATGCTTGACGTCAGCTATGTGTTCTTTTAACCTAGTGGCTATACTACGCTTTGTTTGCCCTATGTATGACAACCCAGACTCACAGTCAATCTTATAGACCCCTGCATATTGTAAAGGAATGTGACACTTCACCGGTTTGAGAAGTTGGCTGATCTTCTTATGCGGCTTGAAGTAGGTTTTTATGGAAGCACGCTTCAAGATATGACCAATTCTGTCGGTGACTCCCTTAATGAATGGTAAAACTGCAGGTCGTCGATCAACCGTGGTGGGTTTCGGGCGGCTTCTGCGACGGGGATTTGGAGCTCTCAAATTGTTTCGCCGGAGAACTTCCTTCACATGGTGAAGTTCCCCTGCCAGGTGGTCGGGGTCGCAGATGCCGTGTGCTCTCTGTAACAAAAATTTAGCTACGGTAACTAACTGACTGACCCTGCAAAGTGTTCGAAATGTCAGGAAAAACAAAAATCTAAAATATACGCGATAGAATCCGTTTAAAAGTGTTTTATTATAAATATGACGCTATTTTTTTCATGTTACATATATGTTTTTTGCGCGTTTGTTGAACGTAAAATTTGGAGCATAACGACACGAAAATACGACAGTATGAAGTTGGCTCGGAAAATGTTTTATAACAATAAAATTGAAACCAGCGCACGCATATCGTCACGAAAATCAGACTGTGTAAAGTTGGCAATCACAGATAATTAAAAGTGCATATTTATATTACTGACTTTATTTGGTTTAAATATATTTGAATAGTTTATATGACAATAAATTTTAATGTATATTTTTTTCTATCTATAAATACATGCATATAATTGTAATTTAATTATGTTCGTTATACCTTTCTTAGATTTTTATTTCCTACTGAAATAAATGGCATACGGAATGTTTTGTCTTAGTTACCGCAAGAAGTATATCTTCTAACGAGCGTACACAAATAGTTTTTAGGGTTCTGAAAGTCCGATTAAAAAACCGGCGCAACCCTTACATGATCACTTGTGCTTCTGTCTGTCCGTCTGTCACAGGCAATTTGCTCCGAAACTACTGGACTGATTTAATTGAAACTATTGAATATATCAGGAGGAGATCCGTAAAAGAACTAAAGTTGCCGTCATAGTTGAAAGGATTAGTAAACTGAAGTGGCAATGGGCGGGGCACATTGCTCGTAGAACTGATCGCCGTTGGGGAAAAAGGGTTCTCGAGTGGAGACTGAGCACCGGAAAACGCAGTGTGCGACGACCTGCAACGAGGTGGACAGACGACCTGGTTGAAGGTCGCTGTGAGTCGTTGGACGAAGGCGGCATGTAATCGCTCGTTGTGGAAATCTAAGGGGGAGGCCTTTGTTCAGCAGTGGACATCCTGTGGCTGATATGATGATAATGACGGGAATTTATTTATTTATTTATTTCATACATACAAATATCTTTACAGGCTAAACCCAATGCCATATTGTAACATTAGTAACAATATTATCAGTATAACTAAATACTATAGCAGATTTTACAGACTGCTATCCTTGTGAATTCACTCAGATCACAAATGAATATGTCAATATCTCCGTCTATGAGGTTTAGAGTTTTGAACTACATCCGTCCGATTTACTACAATGAACCTCTTTACACCAAAAGGACATGAAATTTAGTGTTATGAGGGCCAATTTTATATTTTATTATTTCTTTCAGGTTTCAATATATAGCTCCGATTCCAAAGAACACCTCGAACAAGAAAACAATATACCACCCTATGAACAAAATAACAATAACAAAAAGATATTGACACCTAGTACAACGCCCTTAGAACCCGACAAAGCATGGGCCAGTGCCGAGACCCTAAACTCAAGGGCTGACCCCAAGAAAATAGATGAAGAATTCGACATGTTCACAAAAGAACGAGTTGACACGTCCGCAAAAGAAACTCAAATCAGAAAACCTATTGCAACACCCTTAGAGCCGAACCTTTTGATCCTGAACGTCCCCAAAAACAATTTGGACACTGTCAAGGAAGAGGACAAAGCCGAAATATACTCCGTTATTTCCGAAACAGCGTCATCCATAACTGAATTCTGTCAAAAGACCAAAATGGAAGACTCGAAAATTGACTCTAAAGACCCTGACCCTTTTATGGACGACTTACATGGTCAAGAAAAGACTCGGGACGACAGTCCAGCTCCTATGAACTTTCAGGAGATTAGTAGAAAACCGGTGGTAATAGAAAGGAAGACGTTGAATGAAAATAAGCCATTCTTGAGGGATAGGTCAGCCTCAATAGGGACTATTAACCACAAGACGCCGATCACACAGCTGATAGGGGAGCAGAATAGGACTATGCTGTTTCAGGTGAGGATTTTTACGTTCTTGCACTTGTAGCCTACTCACTAAAATGCATTATTCATATGATATCATTATATATTTTCAATATTTATATAAGTATCTATTTACACAACTATATACAAAATATTACACTGTTTACATTGTATTAGTACATTGTTTACATTACTATGTTGTGCATTGGAAACAAGCTAGCCGCCCCGCCGGCGAACCCGTTCCGATGCACAACATAGTAATGTAAACAATGTACTATTTTACCATTTAATTTGTCATTATTTTGAGTTGTAATAGAAATGTTGTTATGTAATTATATTGTATTGTTGTGTATTAGATTTTGTATATAGTTGTGTAAATAGATACTTATATAAATATTGAAAATATATAATGATATCATATGAATAAATTGTGATTGTGTGTGCATTTAAGTGAGTAGGCTACGCACTGCTTATGATTGTATTCTCGCATTTCCCTGCCCCTCTGCATGTTTTCTATATATGCAGTGTCCCAGAAGTCAACGTCAAGCCGGAAACGGGCAACACGCCAAGTCGTGACAGTTATTAGAAAAATATGTAAAAATATCTAAGTCATGTACTTTTAAAATTATTTCAAATCTTATAAACTGATACCCTGTGATGATCTTTCAAGTCCTGTAGCTACAAATATTAACTTCGCATTTATTTTTTCTGTGATATAACTATAAATAACCCTTCTATAAATTACAGTTAAAAGTTGAAACATAACTGCCTCAGTTTTAAATCAAATGTTAGATTTTTGCCCAACATGGAATTCAAAATATTACATCACCCATCTCTAGTGTGATCTTACGAGGACCTGGAGCCCCTCTTCGGTGCCGAAGATGACCGCTCCAGTGGTTTTAGCCGGTAGGAGTCCGGCATACCGCTTCGCCCTTCCCCGGGGTGAAGGAAGTTCATGAAGAATTTCCACTGGACATCAATAAAAAGAAGGTGTACACTTACTTGGTAATTGTTATCCAGGTTGGCCGCGCAGAGCTTCGACTAATAAGCCCTGACAGAAAACAAATTCTCCTCCACCGCGGATTCAAGGACGTAGCTTCGTGTGTTCTCGGCCGCCTCAATAAGGAACACTTCGGCTTCGTGTGCCGCGAGACGAACGATACGTACGCGTGTTATGTGTTCAAGTGCGAGAGTGACAGCGTGGCGCAGGAGGTTATTAATGGTAAGACACCGATGTTCTAAAGTTAACACATTTTAAATAATACCGATCCAGCTGTCCCCAAAACAATAGCTTGTTATCCCCAGCAACGCCCTAAGCCGAGGTCCGTGTCCCGCAGGGGGCGCCCTTTGCGAAAGTAGCTTAGTATATAATGTTAATTGTAAGCCTGGGTGGAGGACTCTTTTGGCTTCGCCAGAAATGACCGGTTAAGCAACCACATTTCCAAGAAATGTAAGCGAGAAGACTAATAATTTCTTTTTAAAGTCCACAACAGGGCAAGTCGATACAAGTATTTTGACATCTTAAATGTCACTAGAGTTTGTGACGAATTCGATTGCCTATATAAGTTCCAAGAGATGCCTCAGCTAAATAGTAATTCAGGAATGTAATCAATCATGGACTTCCTCCGCCCCAGGGAAGAACGGAGGAGTATCTTACCGGATAAAACTAACTGAATGGTCAACTTCGGCATCGAGGAAGGGTTCTGTCAGAGTCTCAAGAACAATCGCACTGGAGCCACCTGTTGGTACCACGCCATTAGGCACATCTCAGAGGAAACCACTGATCTGCCACTGTAATGGCTAACAAAATTAAATTGGTATCCCTTTTCTCGTTTCCTGCGATACCCGGTCCATTATTCAGTCCGCTTACCGGCTTGGTTATCTCCAACGATATTATACCATATATATGTTACGTCCATATTAAATGGTGCGCAAAATTCCGTCTCGCTGTATGTATTTACCTATAAATTGGCAAAATTTTATAGCAATTGCCATAAAAAACCCTATAAAATTGCACACCTATGCTCTAAACAAGAAGATACAAAAACTACGGGAGTAAAAGAGATAGCTATCTAAAATGGCGGCACGTGTACTTGATGTCTTTGTCCCACCCGTGATAGAATATATGCGTTGTCTCTTTTCTTTGCTTAGCCTGTGTTTTCTTCGAAAATATTATTCTTTAAATAATTTGAATAGTATTATTATTCAAATATTTTATATAGTTTGTTCCTCGTGTGGGTTATTAGATCCCTTGTGCTTTATTTATTTTTGCTTGATAGTTTGTGCGTTTTCGATATTACCACGACAGCATTTATTACTTAATTAATAAAACAATACAGATTGTGACAGTGTGTACTCGTTGTCCTGTTTTAGGCGAACTGATTACGAGGTGCTACAATAGGGGGGAGTTTTGGTATTTAGTTTTGGCGCGCATGTAACATATCTACTTCTTTTAATATTTAATACCATTGGTTAACTCTATTTAATTTACACTTTATAGTGCATTACTTAATCGTGCTAGGTTACCTTTAGCTCCCAGCAAATCTTCGTACCAATAACGCTTTATTACTTTTTGTTCTAGCCATCAAACAAGCGTTCGCCGCTCATGCCGAGCTCATAAAGAAGACAAGAGAGAAGTCCCCGAACATGACCTGTGAACACTGTCCCATGCTCTGGTACCATCGACTGTGTCACGATATTGAAGGTAAGGCTATCTAATGGTGGGCCAAGCTTTAGTTTAACATCATGCGGTACCTACCGCTACAAGTAATTAATTTTGTATTCATCATCATCATTTCAGCCTAAAAACGTCCACTGCTGGACAGAAGCCTCCCCCAAAAGATTGCCACAACGGCCGATATGGGTTTGTGTTGTGTGCTTATTGGGGGGTTTTGTCATAATCGCCACGCTTGGCAGGTGGGTTGGTGAGCGCAGTATGGCTACTGTTCCACAGAAAGGACGCTGCTGCCCATCCCTCTGGTTTAGAGTCCCTTCGTCGCCTGTTACGACATCCACGGGAGGAGATGGAGTGGTGCTATATTCTTAATCCGGACACCACACGGAATATTACGGGTATTCTTAGCCGGCAGTTAATTAATTAATTTCGTATTATTGCACCAAAACTTCTTTGGGCGTCGAGTGTAAAATTTCAAGGTCAAATTTGAGTACAACGTTTTATTTATGTAACATTGACTGCCACGCGCATGCGCATAAACGATTTTTCCATGCTACTGAAACAGATGTTTTACTTCTGCTACGTTTACTGGGTATCACGCTATTTCTTTTACTTATTAATAAGTGTATATAATGGGAGGTGTGGTATCCAAAAAACCAGCGCCAGGCACTAGTGGTCTGGCATGTTTGCTGAACTGGGCCTGTTTGGCGCAGCTGTGGGGCACACAACAATGTTCTCCTTGTGTTTTTATTGTATTTTTTTTTTCTTTTTCAATTTATGTGTATCACATTGTCTGTGTCAAATAAATTTATTTTCTTTCTTCTTTATTTATTTTCTTTCAAAGAATAGAGCATCACTTCATCTCCTCCTATGGATGTCGTAGAAGGCGGTTAAGGCACTAAACCAGAGAGGGATGGGCAGCAGCGTCCCTGCTTTGGAACAACAGCAATACTGCGCTCACCAACCCTCCTGCCAAGCGTGGGGAGAACTGGCAAATTCCCCCCAAAATGATGACACAATTTGTGGAAATCTATAAGGAAGGCCTTTGGACGTCTTATGAAATGAAGTTAACAAGTCTTGCTAATTCGTAAAATAATTTATTTAAATATGACAGACAGTATTCCTGACATCTTATAATATATGGCCTCTAGCGAGTTAACATACAGACGGCTGTCTAAAGAGTTTTCAATATACTACATCTCTCCCCTCCTAGCTGCTGTGGATCAAGGGTGCACCCAAAAGCTGGTCGAGGTGTCGGCGCCAGACATCACCATTATCGGTGCGAACCTCGTAGTGCAGTCTGCCCAAACGTTTTTGAACGGGATTGGTATTCTCGTTCACATATAATGTTTAAATGAAATACAAAACATTATAACATGAATAGAAATTTATTTTGTGACACACATCAGAACTTTTATCAAAGCTTGTAAGCCTAAAGCTTGAACAGTTTACATCAATTAGGAGTTATGTCACCGAGCTGATGTCAGTAGCGCAGCAATTGAGTGACATCGGTAAGGAGGTTGACGATGAGTTATTAGCAACGTTGATGTTACAAGGTTTGACTGAAACTTTTCAACCGATGAGGCTTGCGATTGAAAACTCAAGAGTAGAGTTGACCACAGACTATGTGAAGACCAAGCTGTTACAGATGGAAGCTTCATACAGTTCAGGTCTAAGTACCAGCACCAATGATACTGCACTTCTAACCGATAAACATCGTAAAGCAAAGAAACCTGTGCCAAGAAAGGCACATATGATAAAATGTTTTATCTGTAATGGACCACATAAAGCAAAAGTTTGCCCTGAATTTGACTAAAACCTCTTGCAACAAGACGAGCTTTATATCGCTTCTTTCTCCCCGTCTCTTCTTTTATTCTAAATATCCATTTAGAATCCACAACGTTGCAAGATTGTGGTAGCTCCACCAAAGTCCAAGTTTTATTTCTCTTCAGACATCTACTGACATCAGCTCGGTGACATAACTCCTAATTGATGTAAACTGTTCAAGCTTTAGGCTTACAAGCTTTGATAAAAGTCGGCATCTGTTATTTAATCCTTTATCCTCAAAAGCTGACCTTAAAGACTCCCACGCC
Source organism: Diloba caeruleocephala (assembly GCA_947459985.1). NCBI lineage: Eukaryota > Metazoa > Arthropoda > Insecta > Lepidoptera > Noctuidae > Diloba > Diloba caeruleocephala. The sequence goes on from OX381632.1 coordinate 7,521,667, forward strand.
TCCTTTGCCGTTTTTGCATGTCTTACGTGGATCAGGCAATGCGGTTTTATCATCAAGCATATCCTGGCTCTAGCTTTTTGGTCTCTTTTTAAGCCTAATACATCTGAACTCTCGGGTGTCGTCTGAGTGTACTCCCAAAGGTCGTCATGGATTAAGTACAGCTCTACCATAAACTTCCATGTGTTATAATTAGAGTTTCCGTCAAGTTTCTCTATAGACGTTAAGCTCATACCTGTATCATGTGGTTGCAATCTCTCAGCCACTCTCTATTATTGGTCATGTGGTTAGTTGCTCCTGAATCAAGAATCCATTCTTGGTACTCTCCTGCCGTTGCAAGTCCAAGTGCTACTGAAGCATTCTTCTTGATTTTTGGATTTTCAGGGCAAACTTTTGCTTTATGTGATTATTAAAACCTCTTTGCTTTAATACTCCTCCTTAATCTCATATCTCCTGGCACTCCTCTCATCACTCATCATCATCTCAACCCCATACTACTCACACACCACTCATACTTCTGTCTTAACAACGCCTTGGTCAGAACATCCGCTACCATCCGCGCTGTCTCCTTGTACCTTAATTGTAGATCACCTTTCTCTATTGCCTCTCTGACAAAGTGATATCGCACATCCACGTGCTTCGTACGTTGGTGGTGCACTGGGTTTTTAGCTATCACCATAGCCGACTGACTATCAGTGAATATAGTAATTGATGGTAGCGTAATTGATTCTCGCCCCATCTCTGCTATAAACCTGCGAAGGAATACCGCTTCCTTTGCAGCCTCAGATAGTGAAATATATTCTGCCTCCGCAGTTGATAAAGCAATTGTTCTTTGTTTCTTGCTCTCCCAAGAAATCGCTCCTCCTTAATAGCAGCTCTCCACATTTCTTTGTCTCTTCTAGACATTGCCTCTTCGACACTCTGTGGATCATCTTCACCAGCGGTTGTTTGGTAAGTGATATAACCTGGAAAGTCTCTTTTCTTCCTTTCTCTAATAGGATATCTCCTTTCCACATGATGATCATCATCTTCCTTTTCATCAGATGTCATCCACTCTTCATCACTAACAACTTGATTCTCTGCTTCAATGCACTCCTGCACTGGCGGTTGCTCAATCTTCTCTTCTTTATTTTCAGTATCTCCTTGAAAATCTTCTTGAGCTTTTCTCAGGTGCAGACCTTCGTCTACATTCTTAGTCAAATTTTCTTCAAGACTGACTATCACATGCCCTTCATTCTTATTCTCTATAGGCTTCACACTGTTGAATTTTTTATTTTCGAAAAATACAACGTCCCTCGCCTTACTAAGTTGTCCGCTTGCCGGATCGATTAGTCGGTAAGCCTTTGACTCTCCGCAGATACCGACGTGAATAAGCTCTTTCGATTTTGGATCCCATTTCCTCCTTTTAGCGTCGGGGATATGTGCAAATGCTTTACATCCAAAAACTTTGATCATACTCAGATCTTGCTTCTTCCCCGTCCACGCTTCCTCTGGCGTTTTCCCTTTGACTGCGACTGTCGGAGACCTATTCTTTAAATAAACGGCATAATTTACGGCCTCGGCCCAGAAAGTTGTTTCCAATCCTGCCTCTTGAAGCATACTCCTAGCTTTTTCTACAATCGTTCGGTTTGCACGTTCTGCAACACCATTCTGCTCGGGCGTATACTCTACTGTAAGTTGGTGTAGGATTCCACAATCCTTCATCAACTTGTTCATCTGTCGGTTGACATACTCTTTGCCATTATCCGACCGAAGAATCTTCAGAGTCTTCCCAGATTGTTTTTCTACAAAAGTCTTGAACTCGTGAAACTTTTCAAATACTTCACTCTTATTCTTGAGGAAATACACGAAAGTTTTACGCGTGAAATCATCAATGAAAGTCAAGAAGTATTTGTATCCACTGAGTGAATTTTCACCCATTGGTCCACAAACATCAGAATGAACTAATCCGAGAACTTCTTTAGCCCTATTCGCACGACCTCTCTGAAACGGTTGTTTCGTTTGTTTCCCCATTAAACACGCTGTACACTCTAAGTTAGTTGAAGTGTTAGGAAAACTTACTCCTGTGGCTAATTTGTCTCTCAACAATGTAAGGTTACGTATGCCAAGGTGCCCCATACGCCTATGCCACAACTCCATATCTTCACTGATAGTCGAAGCTAGTGCGATTTCCTGTGAACAGAGTTTTAGTTTATAAACACCATTCTCCTCAACACCTGTATGTGCAACATCACCTGTAACCTTACATCCATCTTCTCGCAACAACTGAAAACCTTTCCTTGAAAACACTACCACAAAGCCTCTCTTTACAATAGTGCTCACACTTAATAGGTTGGTTTTTAAATCGGGTACATATATCACATTACTTACGCTCGCATTTTCTTTCTCGCATATCACAGACCCTACTCCTATACCAAACACCTTACCTCCATTTGCACACCCAATCTCTATCTTTCGGCCACACATCCTGAAATCTCTCAGCCACTCTCTATTATTGGTCATGTGGTTAGTTGCTCCTGAATCAAGAATCCATTCTTGGTACTCTCCTGCCGTTGCAAGTCCAAGTGCTACTGAAGCATTCTTCTTGATTTTTGGATTTTCAGGGCAAACTTTTGCTTTATGTGGTCCATTACAGATAAAACATTTTATCATATGTGCCTTTCTTGGCACAGGTTTCTTTGCTTTACGATGTTTATCGGTTAGAAGTGCAGTATCATTGGTGCTGGTACTTAGACCTGAACTGTATGAAGCTTCCATCTGTAACAGCTTGGTCTTCACATAGTCTGTGGTCAACTCTACTCTTGAGTTTTCAATCGCAAGCCTCATCGGTTGAAAAGTTTCAGTCAAACCTTGTAACATCAACGTTGCTAATAACTCATCGTCAACCTCCTTACCGATGTCACTCAATTGCTGCGCTACTGACATCAGCTCGGTGACATAACTCCTAATTGATGTAAACTGTTCAAGCTTTAGGCTTACAAGCTTTGATAAAAGTCGGCATCTGTTATTTAATCCTTTATCCTCAAAAGCTGACCTTAAAGACTCCCACGCCTCCTTTGCCGTTTTTGCATGTCTTACGTGGATCAGGCAATGCGGTTTTATCATCAAGCATATCCTGGCTCTAGCTTTTTGGTCTCTTTTTAAGCCTAATACATCTGAACTCTCGGGTGTCGTCTGAGTGTACTCCCAAAGGTCGTCATGGATTAAGTACAGCTCTACCATAAACTTCCATGTGTTATAATTAGAGTTTCCGTCAAGTTTCTCTATAGACGTTAAGCTCATACCTGTATCATGTGGTTGCAATCTCTCCAGTCGCTCACCACTTGAAGTTGTACTTACAACTTTACCTTCAGTCGCCATAATAGGTAACAACTTTTTTCATTAAACATTGAATAGACTCGTGCTGGGCCCATAACCTGAACGGGATTGGTATTCTCGTTCACATATAATGTTTTGTATTTCATTTAAACATTATATGTGAACGAGAATACCAATCCCGTTCAGTTTTATGATGCTGCCAAACTGCCACCGCTGCGTGGCACTCGTGTAGTCACGAGCCTGTACCCGATCGCCTGGGTTGAACTCTCTGACATTGACCTCCTGAAGCGTTGGTGCAGTCTCCTTTTCTTTTCTTAAAAACATAGAATGTAGTGCCGTGCGTATTTCTCTGCCAAACATAAGCTGGTACGGAGTTTGACCATTAGCATTTGGTGTCCGTCGGAGACGAGTTTTCACTGTCACCAACTTCTCTACTAAGTTACCTCCTTCCCCCTCTATGCTTCGTAAGATTCTCTTAATTGTCTGCACAAAACGCTCGGCTTGCCCATTGGTTGCAGGGTGGTATGGAGCGGAGGTCTTATGAATGATCATACAATCTTTTAAGTATTTTTCGAACTCTTCTGAAACGAACTGTCGACCATTGTCTGAAACCAAGATGTGAGGTGTCCCAAAGGTGCAAAATATTTCTTTCAGTTTTTGTATGCACCAAGAGCTTGTAGTTGACTTGGTTGGTATAATCTCAGTCCATTTTGAGAATGCATCTACAATAACTAAAAGTTGGTGTCCGTGCACAGGTCCAGCGAAATCAATATGAAGTCTTTGCCATGGGCCATTTGGCTGTTCCCAATGGTGCAGTGGCGCTTTCTCTGGTTCATTTTGTTGCAATCTACAGGTTCTGCATGATTTGACTTTGGTCTCAATCTCGTTGTCAATTCCTTTCCAGTATACGAAACTGCGAGCCAATAGCTTCATCTTTACAATGCCTGGGTGACCGAGGTGTAGTTCGTCTAGCACTTGTTCGCGTAGTGCTTTTGGAATTAAGACTCGTGATTCTCTCAATAAACAACCATCATGCAAAGTAAATTCATTGTCCTTGTAACCGAGTGTTTTTAGTGATTGGCCAGTTTCCAATGCTTGTAGCAAAGATGTACAGTCGACGTCTTTTCTTGTTTCTGTCGCTATGACATCTGGAATAATATCAATGGTATGGATTTGCTGAAATTGAAAACTGTAATTCTAGTCAATTCTGTTGGTCTTGGTGTTTTCTACTGGGAACCTGGATAAATAATCAGCATTTGAGTTGTTCGCCGAAGTTCTGTATTCGATGTTATAGTCAAATCCAGATAAGAAGTGAGCGTAGTGAAACAGCCTCATCGTACTCATTGCCGGTAGCGTTTGATGTGGGTGGAAAATTACTGTCAGTGGTTTATGGTCTGTGACGAGGATGAATTTCCGACCATAACAATAGTAGAAAAACTTTTTCAATCCCCAGTGTATCGCTGTGGCTTCCTTGTCGATTTGACTGTAATTCTGTTCTTAATTCTGCTGTATTGGTTGGATGTTCTGTTTTGACTATTGCATTTATCTTGTCCCTGTTTTTGTGTAGACCTTCTTTGTCAATAGTGTGTCCAAGGTAATTTATACTTGTTTGGAAAAAATGGCACTTGTCTCTGTTTACTCGAAGGTTACTTTCTTTTAGTTTATTGAGTACGAGTTTGAGCCAATGTAGTAGTTGTTCTTTGTTAGCTCCTTGTATTATTATATCGTCAAAGAAACATTTAACTCCTTCTAGGCCTTGTAACAGTTTGTCCATGAATTTCTGCCATAGGCTCGGAGCTACCTTAACTCCAAACATGAGCCTGTTTACTCTGTAAGTTCCTCTGTGTGTACTGAGTGTTTGTAGCATTGCGCTCTCTTCATCCATTATCATGTTTAGGTACGCCTGAGTTATGTCGAGTGTACAAAATAGTTTACCTCCATTCATCTCTGAGAAAATATCTTCAATCATAGGTATTGGATATTGTTCATCTTGTATAATTTTGTTTAGGGTAACCTTATAATCAGCACATAATCGGATATCCCCATTTGGTTTGACAACTGGTACTACTGGAGTACCCCACTCAGAGTGGTCAACTTTCGTGATTACACCTTGTGTGCATAGTCGCTCTATTTCTTCATCCACTTTGGTTTTTAAAGCATAAGGTATTCTACGTGGTCTAATAAAAATTGGCTTAGTGTTCTCTTTCAGGTTTAGGTGTCCTCTGAAATTAGGTATTTCGCCAAGGTCGTTTCTGAAGACTGATGTCTTGTAGAGCTCCAGAAGTTGGTCTAATTCTATGTTTTCAGTAAGTGGTACAGCTTTTATGTCTGCTAAGTTAAGTGTATCGAGTTCTTTCATCCAGCTGCGGCCAAAAATTGGATCAACGTTGCTGTTGATAATGTACAGTTTTCCGTGGAATTCTTTTCCTTGGCATCTGCATTGAACGTATGCTACGCCTGTTGGTTTAATTATTTCTCCAGTATAAGTTCTGAGTTTTAGGTTTGTCTTAAAAATTCTTCTTCCAATGTTTAGTTTTTTATAGTCTCGTAATGACATTGAACTTAGTGTAGCTCCAGTGTCAAATTCCATCTTTATCTTAACGTGTTCAATATGTACCGTTATCATATATTTTTCAGATGATTCTCCAGATATGATATTAATATTATTCCAGTCATCGTGGTCACTTGTCATTGAGTCTTCTAATAGGTTCGTGTTCGGTTTATTCTTTTTAATACTCGCATTAGAGTGGCGCTGAAGGCAAACACGGGCTAGGTGACCTATTTTATTGCATTTATAGCATGTAACGTTTATAGCGCCACATTTGTTGGATTCGTGATTCGCAGCACCACAGCGGAAACATTTCCCTTTTAGATCTTTAGGTGTAATTTGTCTTGGACTTTGTCCTCGTCCTGCCGGTCGCTTATAGGGGGTAATTTTGTTGATGTGGTCACCATTGGCACTTGGTTGTTCATTAGTAATCATTGATGCGTTTTCTGCCTTACCCGTTTCAATAGATATCGCAATCTGTGTCAGTGATTTGAATGTATGTACTGTTCGGTCTTGTAAGATTTTTAAACGTGCATCGCTATCTTTCAATCCCCTTATAAATTGTAGGGATAAAAAGCTTTCTGATGTTCCTTTCTGACAGTGTTGGCAATTGAAATCACAGTTAGTGGTAAGTTTCTTCAACTCTGCGGCGTACTGCGCTACAGTTTCATCAGCTTTTTGCGTTCTTGTTATGAATTTATGTTGTAGCGCCCATTTGCTAGGTTTTGGGTCTAAGTAGTCGTTAAGTATTTCAGTGATATCAGCAAATGACATATTCATTGGTTCTTCCGGTGAGGATAAATCGCAAAGTTTTTCATGGAGCTCTGGTGATAATGTTGACAGTAAGATATTTGATTTCATGTGTGCATCTGATATATCGTTCAATCGAAAGTATACTTCCAGTCTTTTTTTGAAATTGTTGAAAGTTTCTGATTGTTGTAGGGGTTGAAATTGTATCTTCGGTGTATTTTTATGCCTGGATTCACTTTGTCTTATGTGTTGTTGTTGTTGCTGGTTCTGTTGTTGACCTCCATTCTGTGTCTGTTTAGTTAAAAGTTTAATTTTTATCGTTGTATGAAGTTCTTCGAACTCGTACCTGTATTCTTGTTCTTGATCATAAGCGTCATCGTCCTTGTCGTCGACGGTCTTGTTTTCGATTTTCTCTTGTACTTCCCGTATAGCTAGGATCGTCTCCTTCAGGCCCAGGAAGCGAGCATTAATGTCTTCGTCAGACATCGTTGCCCTCTGATCGATATAGGTGTCGAGTCGCGTGAGCATCCCGCGCAGGGTGCCACGATATTTTCTTAGTTTGTCCATTTCATATTTCTATTTACACAACGTTTATTTAGCTTTTTCTCGTCGCCAATAACAAGTCTTGCTAATTCGTAAAATCATTTATTTAAATATGACAGACAGTATTCCTGACATCTTATAATATATGGCCTCTAGCGAGTTAACATACAGACGGCTGTCTAAAGAGTTTTCAATATACTACAGAAGTTATAGATTCAAGGTCTATAATTTAATTTCACTTTTCATTTGTACAAAATATTTACCTCATTGCAATACCTAGTGTCTTTCTATCATATAATCATATCAGTCATTTATTCGACCACTGCTGAACAAAGGTCTCCCCTTCAGATTACCACAATTGTGGAGAATTGGGGGTGTCATATTGGGGGTGTTTGCCAACACTCACCACGCTTGACAGGTGGGTTGGTGAGCGCAGTATGGCTACTGTTCCAAAGAAGGGACGCTGCTGCCCATCCCTTTTATTTAGAGTCCCTTAGTCGCTTTTTACGACATCCACGGGATGAGATGGAGTGGTTATATCATATTGTAAAATCACAACTCTATACCAACCTAAGAACCATAAAACTTTTTAACAAAAAAATGACAACTTCAATATTCTATACGATATTAAAAACAATAAAAAGAAAAAAAATACTTTAACCTCCTCCTTTTTGAAGTCGGTAAAAATGTTTTATTGTATAACTATAAACCATTCAGATTCTGATTAGAGGTAGAGCCACGTGCTCTCACTGGCCGGTAAACGATCAGTAAGGTTAAGCAACACCTGGCGCGGTCAGTCTATGGATGGGTGGCCGCATAGTGGTATTCAAGCAGAGCTGAGCGTCTCCGTGCTTCTGAGGGCACGTAAGATCGTTGGTTCTGGTTGTTGTCAGACGGCAGTCGTTAAACGAATTCGGAGGACTGGGTGGCTTGAACAACTCTGACTCGGTCTGACATCCGGTTTTCAGAGCTACCACTGAATAAAATTTGTAATGGTTGTCAACCAGGTATGAACGACAAGAAGACGCACGCGTTCATTCTGCGTCGCATAGAACAGCTGCCTGATGAGGAGCAAGATCTCATCGTCACCAAATATCAGGGTGGCACCAACCACATGTATGAGGTAATCATTTTCTGTGTTTTCTTCTGTGTAACGTAATATGCTTAGAAGGATGGCCTCTTGCGGAACACTGTCAGAAACACACACACACACAAGCAATGGGTGCCCAAAACGCCAAAAGGAATAGTAAAAAAAGAATTCTGTGGTTGTGCTGACTTGAAATAATGACAATCCTAATATAAATCCCGTGTGAATTAAAACAATAACAAAATAGGTATAAATAATATTTACACGTGTTTAGAATTGAGGTTATACAGCTGAACCGCGCACAATGCTTGCTGCTCGAAGCTCGATAATCGCACGCACACGCACACATACAACCGAATATAATAGAAAGAGAGGGAAAGTTTGCCTACCGTATATAATAGAAAGAGACAGAGAGAAAGAGGGAAAGGTCGCCTGGAGGGGGCATAACGGTTTTCCCTTACGTGACGATTTCTGCCAGTTCACTCTACTGTAAGCCGCGTAAAAGAATTTCGTTCCAAAATTTATTTCGATTATCAAAACCTAAACCTGAGTTTATTCAAAACCAGTTCCTGCTGGCATTTCTGCCAGATGCTGGTTTATTGTTGCAATATGGCATGTAAAGGCATTAGTTAGAAGTTACTTTATAAACGCAGTGATAGCTTAGTGGTTGAACGCTTGCCTTCCATACAGGATGAGGAGTCTGAGTTCGATCCCGGCTCACACCTCTGACTTTTCGGATTCATATGCGGATCAGGATTTGATTATCACTTGTGAAGGTGGAGGAACACATCGTGAGGAAACCTGCACACCTGAGGGGACTTCAAAAAGTTCTCAATTTATTTATTTATTTATTTATTTATTTATTTATTTCTCTCATGAAGGTACATAATATTATTAGATTACAAATAATAGTGTGTGTAGTCCGCTTACACTACTCGGTGAGCGTGGTCGGGACGCTTTGGGGGATCCTTTACAATCGCCCCGGGGGGGTGACCGCTTTACAGTCATTCTCTCCGAGATGTGCCTATAGGCGTGGCACCAGTGGGCGGCTCTAGTGTGATCATACGAGGACCTGGAGCCTCCCTTGGGTGCCGAGGATGACCGCTCCAGTGGTTTTAGCTGGTAGGAGTCCGGCATACCGCTTCGCCCTTCCCCGGGGCGGAGGAAGTTCATGAAGAATTTCCACTGGGCAACATTTTTTTTTTTTTTTTTTTTTTTTTTTTTTAATCTTTTTTTGATTTATTTTAAAAAAATAAAAAAAAAAACATTTTTTTTTTTAAAAGCTTATCTTGGTCAACTATGGCCTAACTTTTCTCGTCGTGAGAAAAGACCTGTGTCCAGCAGTGAGACAATAATGGGCTGGTTATGTATGTTATATAATAAACAATTCTTATTACAGACAAGTGAACACAACGCGTTCTTAATGATGTTACTCAGAGCACACTGCGAAGCGAAACAGACGAGACATGTCCACGACACAGCCGAAAACAGGTAAGCAGTAATTACAGTTAAAATCTAAGTACATAGAAAAGTAGGTTTCAGAGGAACTTCCTCTTGCGCATGCGCAGGTTGTAGAATCCGCTTCCTACTGAGGTTTTCCCAAGTGACTACACCATGTGAACTTTTTCACAGGGACGGTAACGGGCGCTACATACCTTTGGTGTTGCAAATGATCATGGTTACGGTAACTGCGTAACATCAGGCGGGCCGTATGTTTGTTCATCAGCCCAAGAATATCCATTGCTGAATAAAGTCCTCCTCCATAGACTGGCACAATTGTGTCGTCAGTTTGGAGGGGGTTTGCCAGTACCCACCTAGCAGGCTGGTGGCTTGGTGAGCGCAGTTTGGATACTATTCCACAGAAGAGTCGCTGCCCATCCCTCAGGTTTAGAGACCCTTTGTCGCCTTTTACGACACCCGCGGGAAAGATGGAGTGGTGCTATATTCTTAATCCGGACACCACACGGATTAATCGAATCGATGACTGATTCTGAACTAAGAAAACTAAAAAATTAAGATGATATATAAATCGATCTACTTATTTCCAGGTCGGAGTTCCTTAACCAATATCTAGGTGGCAGCACAATATTCTCAAAAGCGAGGCGGTCAATATCCAGCAGCTTCGATCTACTCAAACGGAAGGCTAGTCGAGACGAGACGGGGATTGTACCGCCAATAATTAGGAAGGTATGTTTACTTCATCATTTAGCCAAATCATGTCCACTGCTGGACAAAGATGATGCTGATGTTCCAAACATACGTACAAAGTGTTTAGCTTCCATGTTTTTCGTGCGTGCTAAAGAGTGGAACTCATTGTCAGTCTGTGTTTCCAGACCGTTATAACCTTTTTTTTATTGGTGTCCAGTGGAAATTCTACATAAACTTCCTGCGCCCCGGGGAAAGGCAAAGGGGTATTCTGGACTCCTACCCGCTAAAACCACTAGAGCGGTCATCTTCGGCATCGAAAGTGGGCTCCAGGCCTCGTAAGATCACCACTAGAGCCGCCATTTGGTGCCACGCCTTTAGGCACATCACGGAGGGGATAACTGTAAAGCGGTCGCCGCCCAGGCACTTCTCATTTCCAATCTGCGCGCCCGCGACCCCCGACGCTACGACCCCTAGGAGCCGAGCAAAGAAAGTCCAAAAGAACGCTAAGTGAAAACGAAGTCTGCGCAGGCGGGCGAAGTGACGCGGTGGCTCGGGGTCTGAGAGGCCCCGGGGACAACGGAGTATTACGGAGAAGACTCTTGCTTTTCGGTGGATGAAACTGCGAGGCACAACTAGTATTTAAGAAAAACCAAGATTTCAGTAACTTACATGCCATATTTTCAGATAGAATTTCGATCTGTGTAGTGTCGCTTAGTCGCCTTTTACAACATCCACGGGAGATGATGAAATGGTGCTATATTCTAATTTAGCCTTATGTCTTTTCAGGAACCCTCCCCTCTTCCCACGGCTGTTCCAACGGCGATAGTGTTAGACACTTCTTCGGAACCATCCGGTTCGGAGTTACTGGCTCCTGAGGTTGTGCGAAGCAAGAGTCTGTCTCCCAATGTCTTGGACACTGGTAAGCTAACATCACGTTAAGAATTAAATATACTAAGAGAGCTATGGCTTAGTTTCATCATCATATCAGCCGAAGGATGTCCACTATTGAACAAAGACCTCCTCCACAGATTTCCACAAAGCCTTGTTACCGCTCGCATCCAAAGACTCCCAGCTCCCCTTCACTAGATCGTCTATCCATCTCGTTGGTGGCATCTTGGATTGTTTAACAGCTATTGGGTAACTCGATGGACTGGCCGGGTTAAGCAAGCCGTGGTCGTGTCTGGAATGAGTGACGATTTTGCACTAACCGAAGTCTGCCTTACAAAGCACATTCAACCTTCGGGTATGGTTGTCATACCTATACCTTTTTTTATTGGTGCCCAGTGGAAATTCTTCATGAAGTTCCTTCGTCCCGGGGAAGGGCGAAGGAGTATGCCGGACTCCTACCGGCTTTAACCACTAGAGCGGTCATCTTCGGCACCTAAGGGAGACTCCAGGTCCTCGTATGATCACACTAGAGCCTCCCACTGGTGCCACGCCTCGGAGCATAGTCACATCTCGGAGAGGGTGACTGTAAAGCGGTCACCCCCCGGGGGGATTGTAAAGGATCCCCCAAAGCGTCCCATGGCAGCGCGTCAACACATGCGTGCTACCGTCCTCTCTTGGGTCGCTCGGTGTGGGCACGCAGATTCCCCAATCTACGCACCCGCGAACCCAGAGGTCCCCCGCCTTATAACAATGACAGGGGGTTTCAGGTGTATGGAAATTAGGCGCCAGGGCGGTTGTTACTCCGGCGCCGTGTCCTCTTTCTTCAAGCGGGATCGGCCCTCTCCCACCATACCTATACCTATGGCGGTAGAAGTGGGTAAGAAGCCCGAAATTCTAACAAGCAGTCTAAATGTAAGGATATCGCTATCTCGGAAAGTAAACAAGTGTGAAGTTCAGATGGCAGGCGCCCTGTGTCATCATATCAGCCAAAGGATCTCCTCGGTTTCCCCATAGATTTCCACAAATTGTATCGCCATTTTGAAGGGAATTTGCCAGTACTCACTACGCTAGGCAGGTAGATTGGTGATCACAGTATGACTCTTCTATACATATATATATATATATATATATCTATATTTTTTCTCTATTATCAAACTTGATATTCGTGACATCGTCACACGGGCCTATCAGAATAACAGCGCTGGAGCATTTTGTTTACTGTAGCACTAGCTGAGATAGGTACCAATTTTGGCCTCACGCATTCACAACTATGTGCTATCTTATTTTATATACTGTTTATATAAAATTTGCAACGTGTGTATGAACGAGGACTCAAAATAAACAAATATTCTTTCTTTCTTTCTGTTTCATATAAAAGACGCTGCTGCCCATCCCTTTGGTTTGGAGTCCGTTAGTCACATTTTATCTGCGAACGATCCCTGGGAAGACGGTGCTCTTGTGCTCACGTGCCGCCGTATACGCAGTACAGCATACATCGAGGCTTTGGGGGAATTCACTACCCCCCTCCGAGATGTCCCTGGGGAGACGTACTTTTTAGTCGCTTCCTTCGCTAGCGGACTAGAGGGGGTTGACCGCTTTAAATACATTCCAAGATGTGGTTATAGGGGTGCCAACAATGGGCGGCTCCAGTGTGATTGATTTAACAAGATCCTCGACCCTTAGACGCTTTTTATGGTAAAGCCCATAGATGAAGAGGGGAGGCCTTTTCTTTAATTTTATACAAAAAGCTCATCAGCCTCTTATTTTTTGCAGAAGTGGTACTGACTCCACATTCGACCATGACCCCAACGCCTGAAGAGAGTGAAGAAGTTAACCAAGATGGAACACCTGTCAACTCGCCTATGATGGACATGTGAGTTGTTCCATCATCATCATCCGCCTACTATTGGCCTCCCCCGTAGATATCCACAATTGTGTCGTGATTTTGCGCGTTGGTGGGCGCAGTATGGCTACTGTTCAATTTATTTTCTTTTTGAAGTGAAAACTTCTTTTTGCGCGGTACGCATATTTTAGATGAGATAAAATCTCTGAACTCGCGACACCGTTACGAGACGCTATTTGAAGTGAAAACTTCTTGGTTTCGCAAGCGCGCGCTTTTTGTGAGGCGGCTCGTACCGCAGCCATATAGTATAGTATTATATTTTGTGAACTAGATAAATAAAAAAAAAACATTTATTGCTATAAAATGTTCACTTCTGTCGGCACTCCCGGAGTGCAACCCGTATTTTTTTTTTACTGGGGAAAATCCTCTTGGACCTCCTCCGCCTTGGGAATGCCGGGGCGTACCGGGCTCAAACCGGCTAAAACCCCACGGTGTCCTTCTTTTTACCTCTACCCGGGGGTGAGGTGTACGCTTTATCTGCATTAGACCGCGCCCTTGGCAGATGGCTACTGTTCCACAAGCGATGCTGCTGCCCATCCCTCTGGTTTTAGAGTCCCTTAGTCGCCATTTACGATATCAACGGCAGAAGATGGAATGGTGAAAATTCTTAATCATGACAAAACCAGGTTTTGTTACCATCACCGTAAGGTATAAAATTATTAAGGGGTGGAGTCTGCCTCTCATATTTGTGCATAAATAATAAATAAATAAATGGTCCGTGTGGTGTCCGGATTAAGAATATAGCACCACTCCATCTCCTCCCGTGGATGTCACAAAAGGCGACTAAAGGAATCTAAACCAGAGGGATGGACAGCAACGTCCCTTGTGTGAACCTGTAGCCATATTGCGCTCACCAACCCGCCTGCCAGGCATGGTGAGTATTGGCAAAGACCCCCCGAAATGTTGACACAGTTGTGAAATCTATGGGGGAGGCCTTTGTTCAACAGTGGACGTATAAATGGCCGATATGAATGAATAAACCAGATCCGCTCGCTGCATCAACGAGCTATCAATTTTATACATAATTCTTACTTTTTAGTTTCGGTAACAACTTTGTGTTGCCAGTTAGAATTCCTCTTTCTTAAAGTGTTTTTCTTTTTGTGTCCCAAATCTCGTATACAATAGATTGTCTTTTCATCTTTCATTTCTAATATTAATGTGTTCTGTGAATCTAGTGTTAATGAAGTTTACGTAAAAACATATTATTTTAGTTTCCTGAAAGTGAGTGACACTCGACCCGCACCAGTAGGAGCCGGCAGTGAGAACGAAGCCACGTGGAGACAAGCCATCTACGAGAAGATTGTGCAACCAGATGTGCTGGTCGAAGGTAAACACGTAAACTAACAATCACTATATTAACGGGTCGTGAATATTTGCAGTAAACACCATACTTGGCAAACTTTCTGGTACCTATAACATAAGTTGAATCTTACCTTGGGTACCAGAGTTCAACCTATACTACTTACATACGTCATGTTGTATGTTTTATATATTTATGCAGTCTTTTTTAAGTAGTTATTGTACAGTTTCTTGGAAATACATTATTCTTATTCTTAAACGATTAACTGGTTATTTTGAAACTATTGCTAGAATATCTTCTGTATCGAAGGTACAGTTTACAGACACAAATCTCACCACAGACTAGACATGGAACAAGTATCTGCAGGTCAGACAAATCTTAATGGGGAATCTGCGTGCTCACACCGAGCGACTCCCGAGGAGAAGGTGGCGCACATGTGGTCCCGCGCTGCCGTGTGCGCAGCGCACAGTGAAGCTTCGGGGGGATCCATTATAATCCCGGGGGCGCTTTACAGTCACCTCCTCCTCTGTGATCATATAAGGACCTGGACCTCTTCGGTGCTGAAGATGACCGCTCCAGTTGTTTTAGCCGGCATGCCCCTTCGCCCTTCCCCGGGGCGGGGGAAGTTCATGATGAATTTCCACAAATTTTTTAGAGGGACAATTCAACCCTCCGTTGTTCTCATGCAATTTCAACTATTGAGGCACCGCACGCCGTGGAAGCTCTCAAGAGGCACGACTTTGTACGACTTAGTTGACGAATATCATCATAACTTTACTACATAGCCTATGTCCATGTGGAATGAATTATACCTTTCAAATCCAGAAAGAATGATTAAATTAGGTGTAGTGGTTCCGGAGATTACCCTCCATATTTACACAAACTCACAAAACTCGCAGTCTCTCTTTATAATATTAAAATTTAATAATAAATTCAATTCAGGAGAATCATCGCTTCGAAAACTATCAGCTCCCAAAGGGAAGAGGACAAAGGAAGAATTGCGGCAGCTATGGAAGATGGCTATCGACCAAACCATACTGCTCGTCAGAATGGAGAAGGAGAATGCTCGACTCAGAGGTAAGTTTCTCTTTCTTGTCGGACCTAGAATTGCCAAGACTCTCATCATCATATCAGCCAAAAAACGCCCACTGCTGAACAAAAGCAGTCCTCATAGAGTTCCACAGTTGTGTCGTCATTTTGGGGGAATTTACCAGTACCTATAACGCTTGGCAGGTGGGTTGGTGAGCGCAGTATGGCAACCGTTTCACAGAAGGGACGCTGCTGCCCATCCCTCTGGTTTAGATTCCCTTAGTCGCCTTTTACGACATCCACGGCAGGAGATGGAGTGGTGCTATATTCTTTATACGGACACTACGCGAAATTAGACACCAGACCCTACGACATTACCCGGGTAATAACGAAGTTTCAACAGTGAAGTGTAAAAATTGGACTAGATTTTCCAACTTATCATAAGGCAATATTTTTACCAGATGTATTCATGAATTCATTTATCGAGTCTGTTCATCAATTGCTGGGTCATCGTTTCTATCAAAAATATCTATAGTAGTAACACTTTTACTTTGTAATCGGTAATAGTAAAACGACAAACCAAGAAATATCTAACCTAATATTAAATGTGTTATGTACACCATCTGTCCCTTATTTCTTCTTCTCTTAGATTATGGCTTCTGTAGAATATCTTCCACAATTTCGCCAATGTCAAGTATAAGGCAACGTCGTACGGTGTTTAGATTAATAAATCTCTACATATTCATAAAATAATTCACAAAAATGAAAAAATTCCAAAAAAATATGTCGGCTACGTCGTACGGTTCAATTGTTTTTTCCCCTTATTTGTCAAATGTAACTATTCCTCAAGATCGCCCTATCTGGCTGTCAATGGGACAGATAAATTTATGGTTCAGGCAGTCGACTCATTAAGAAAAATAAAGCTTTTGCATACCCCATCAGTACATTCACTTAAAGACAAAATTCATACTTAATAAGAGCGAGCGGAACATACAACACAATATGTCAGAAAGTCGATTTGTTCTCTACTAGTCGCTCTCAATAAAAAAAATGGTTTATTTGATGGTCATTAACAGAGTATGTGACACATAAAATATATTGTATTTTTCTTCATCATCATCATATCGGCCATTTGTACGTCCACTGCTGAACAAAGGCCTCCCCCATAGATTCCACAACTGTGTCATCCTTTTGGGGGGAATTTGTTAATACTCACCACGCTTGGCAGGCGGGTTGGTGAGCGCAGTATGGCTACCGCTTCACAGGAGGAACGCTGCTGCCCATCCTTCTGGTTTAGAATCCCTTAGTCGCCTTTTACGACATCCACGGGAGGAGGTGGAGTGGTGCTATATTCTTAATCCGGACACCACACGGACAAATATTTTTCTTACGTGTTCCAAATCAACTTTCTGTCTACCTATTTCTCTTCTCACTATCTTGTGAAATTATTTTCCTATTGATACAAAATATTTACCAATTTCTAAACCTCCTATTCCTACTAAAATATTAGTCATTCTTATAAAACGTTGGTACATGTCACACAACTTGAAAATTTCAATTTTTCAAATAAGAACTTGTGTTAATTAATAGGGGTCGATTTTTAGATCGTCGATCCCCAAAATCAGTTTTCGTTGACCCCTGGGAAGCCGATATCGACCTCTTGGACCACTTTGGGGATCCTGGAATAGATCTCTTTTTAATTTAATGAATGGGGTCGCTCTTGACCCTTGACCCCTTGTACTATTCTTAGCAAGAGACTCACGAGTAGGTACCTATGTTTATACTTAAAACTTTATAAAACATTATCTAACTTACAGAAAATGAAGAATCGTCAGCAGTTCGTCGAATAAAGCTGGAATACACTGAGCTTGGCGTTTGTGATGCTGGAGTGAGTCTGATGTGGGACTCCCTGCTGTCGAGGGACTCTTCGCAGCCCATGGCGAAGGTCGACCGGCATATGCTCACCCAGGCCGTTATACAAGGTAACATATTATTATACTAGCCATATAAGGGGTAAGCTGTTACTCGCGACGTCGGCAAGGGAATGTCCAAAGTATGCTAATGCAATATAGGCAAAACACGATCAGTAATTTTGAGTTCAGTTGGGCGTTATAACATACAACAAACAATATATTTCAATATAATTTTCTAATCTTATAAGACATAAAAATGCAATCGTGACTGTTATAATATTAATTACTAGCTGTACCACGGGGTTTCATCCGTTTTAAATAAATCGAATTGTTTATAAATATTTATTATATAATTAGTATATAGACTTTCTTGGACTAAACAACTTCAGGAAGTCAGTCGTAAATTATTTGCTACAGCAGGCTTCTTGAGACGTCTTCGTAATATAGCACACTCTCTTCTACTCTTGATCCTTGACTATGCTGATGCCAGCTATCTTGATCTCACGAAGGATCAATTTGACAAGCTTGAGCGACTTCAAAATCTTTGTACCAGATTTATATTTGAAGTAATTAAGAGGCAGTCTGAGGTGTAAGAGTATATACTGATATAAATAAATATTATTATATACTATACTAAATAAATAATAACTATTTGAACTAATAATATCATGGGACCCAAATTAGATAAACCGATTATGTGTACAATTGTGGATTCTCCTATTCTTACTTCACCTACTCGAAGCAAAGAGAATAAAACCACTTGAGAGCCGATGAGCAGATTTATTCTAGGCACACGACCCACTACAGCGGGCCGGGGGGACTAAGACAAATCCGCGACTGTAATTGGCTTATGCAACAATGGCACCGAAAATGCACCGCCCGATGGCTCCCTTAGTGCTGTACCTCTCAATATCGATAAAGTCGATTTTATACTATGAACGTCATAATAAGTATCTACCTTCATAGTATACAGTCGATTAAATAAATGTGAATGAATATGTATGTATGTCAATTTTAGGTATGTATACATAATTGGATATTATTAGTACTAGACTTACCGTGTGGTGCCTGCTCAGAATGCCACCACCCCATCTCCTCCCATGGGTGTCGTAAAAGTCGTTTCTTGTCATTACACGGTGGTCGTTAATCCAAGTGGGAGAAGTTTGAGCGACTTTCTGACACAAGGTTGGCCAAAAGTCAAATGAAAAGAATAAAAGAAAGAACAATAATATTTGTTTCCACCTAAGCAAGCTTGTTTGCCATGTGTTGCCGGCTCAGAATACCACCACCCCATCTCCTCCCATGGGTGTCGTAAAAGTCGACTAAGGGATTAGCCGGAGGATGGGCAGCAGCGTCCTTCGAGTACATTAACAACTCAACTGCGATCGCCAACCCGTCTGCCAAGCGTGGCGGTTATGGCAAAACCCCCCAATGAGCCCACAACACATCCATATCGGTCGTTGTGGACATCTTTGAGGGAGGCCTGTGTCCAGCAGTGGACTTCATTCGGCCGAAATGAGTGAGTGAGTGAGTACTAGACTTTATACTATGAAGTTTGTGCCCTGTACGCGCCGCCAAGTGGTTTTATAGTCGTTGACTCGACGTGAGAAACTTTTTGCGTGTAACTTAAATGTGTACTGTACCCCTAGTACGAGTTTCTTTTAACTATCGACACGATGTAGTAAACTACATGTTTATGGCGTTAAGCGCGCCGATTGGCTAAACAGTTTGGAACGGGCCAATCGCAGCGCCGATCGCGGCAAACGTGTAGTTTACTATTACGTTACGATAGTTAAAAGAAACTCGTACTAGGGGTACAGGTCTGCTCAGTCGACGCGTCCGACCACTTTTTTACGTGCATGACAACGCACGCTGGACGCGTAAGAGGAGTGTGTTCAGATAGATTTGACGGCACGGTTGGTGCACTGGCTGATACAGTTGGCTGCTGCGCTCCGGGTTGTGGGTTCGATTCCCATGTTTTTTTTATTTTTAATCGTTGCCCCACACGGTCAAATCCTGAGAAATCCTATTTCTCCTGTGTCGTGGGTGCGTTTACAGACACAAATCCCACACACAATACACCCAGACCTACCTGCAGATCATACAAATGTGCCGGCTCAGAATGCCACCACCCCATCTCCTCCCATGGGTGTCGTAAAAGTCGACTAAGGGATTAGCCGGAGGATGGGCAGCAGCGTCCTTCGAGTACATTAACAACTCAACTGCGATCGCCAACCCGTCTGCCAAGCGTGGCGATTATGGCAAAACCCCCCAATGAGCCCGCAACACATCCATATCGGTCGTTGTGGACATCTTTGCGGGAGGCCTGTGTCCAGCAGTGGACTTCATTCGGCCGAAATGAGTGAGTGAGAGTGAGAGAAACGCACCCACGACAGGAGAAATCCTAGTGTGGGGCAATGTTTTTAAAACAAGGAAAAAAATGAATGGTGTTTGCCCGCAGGAGTGCCGCGCATGTCCCGCGGCGGCGTGTGGTACTTCCTGGCGGAGCAGGCCTGCCTGCGCTCGGCGCCGCCGGACACGCGTTCGTGCCCGCTGTACCACACGCCCTACACGGCGCTGCTGGGGGGGCTCACCAAGCACCAGCACGCCATACTTATTGACTTGGGTAAGTTTTTATATGTCATCATCATCATTTCAGCCAAAAACCATCTACTCCTGGAGGAAAACCGCCCTGAAAGATTGCTACAACGACCGGTATGGGTTTGTGTTCTGTGCTCATTGGGGGGTTTTGCCATAATCGCCACGCTATATAAGGTCTTACTTTAATAATGGAAATGATTTTAAGGCTAGGCTCTATGAATGCAGAAACAAACTTCATAGTCTGCAGCGCAGAGTGGCTATATGGATCGCACGGGGATACAGGACAGTGTCCTACGAGGCGGCAACTCTTCTGGCACGCTTTCCGCCTTTCGATATCCAGGCGGAAACGGATGCGTGAGTCTATGGCCAGACACGCTCCCTCCGGCAAAGCGGCGAAAGCGTGCCTTCAGGGGCGTTCGACAGACTGAGGCGGCTGGCTCGACGGCGCGCACTCGAGATGTGGCGACCTCCTACCTACCTGCACAGAATAGGACGCGAGTGTCTAGTGGCACTGTGCCGTGGAAGCGACCAGGATATCTCACAGCACATGCTCGAGGAGTGCCCTACGCGGGCTGCCGAGCGGTGGATCCTGGTCGATCGGATCGGGCAAGATCTCTCTCTGCCAGTAGTAGTGTAGGCTATGTGAGTGCAGTGGTTTCCTTCTGCGGATGCGTCATGCTCCAGAAGGAGACTTCAGAGTGGGATCGGGAGAGGGCCGATCCTGCACGGAAAAGGACGAGACGGCGCCGGGGAAAAAACGCCTGAGCCCCCTGCTGTCACTACACGGTGGGGGGCCTCGGGGGTCGTGGGCGCTCAGATTGGGGAGTCTGCGTGTTCACACCGAGTGATCTCCGGGAATACAGCGGTGCGTACGTGGTCACGTGCCACCGTGTGTGCAGCACAGCGTAAAGCGAAGCTTGGGGGGAACCTGTACAATCCTCCCCGAGAAGTGCCTCGGGGGGTGACCTTTTTACAGTCATCCCCTCCGTGATGTGCCTAAAGGTGTGGTACTAATGGACGGCTCTAGTGTGATCTTACGAGGACCTGGATCCCCCCTTCGGTGCCGAAGATGACCGCTCCAATGGTTTTAGCCAGTAGGAGTCAAGCATAGACGGCACGGTTGGTGCAGTGGCTGATACGGTCGACTGCTGCGCTCCGGGTCGTGGGTTCGATTCCCGCACGGAACAAATATTTGTATGATCTGCAAGTAGTTGTTCCGGGTCTGGGTGTATTGTATGTGGAATTCATGTCTGTAAACGCACCCACAACACAGGAGAAATCCTAGTGTAGGGCAACATTATTTAAAACAAAAAAAAATACCCCTTCGCCCTTCCCCTTACAATATCCACTAGAAAACTAAAAATAAAATTTAAAAAGAAAAGCCCTCCTTTGTCGTGGGTGCGTTTACAGACACAAATATAACCGACAAAAAACTTTCACTGCTGAACAAGAGCCTTCCCCATTAAAACGACCCGTTACCTGCTTTGGGGGGAAATTTGCCAGTACTCACCACGCTTGGCAGGCGGGTTGGTGAGTGCAGTATGGCTGCTATTCCACAAAAAGGACGCCGCTGCCCATCCCTCTGGTTTAGAGTCCATTAGTTGTCTTTTACGACATCCACGGGAAGAGATGGAATGGTGCTATATTATAATTCCGGACACCACACAAAATCGGTCGATAAAACTAATAGGAACTATAAATTCCCTTCCCAGGTCGCACATTCCCGAAGCACTCGTATTTCGCATCAGCGCTAGGCCCAGGTCAGTTGGCGTTGTACAACATACTGAAAGCCTACTCACTGCTGGATCCAGACGTCGGCTACTGCCAGGGTCTTAGCTTCGTCGCTGGAGTACTGTTGTTGCATGTAAGTCATCTTTATTTACCACAAGCTGTGCCCGCTGTTTAAATTAAAAGAAGGTTTAGATAGTTGACATATAGAGTATACATATTAGATTTCATGGGTTTCAATTTTTTACGCGGTAGCTTAATTTTTTTTTCTTTTCCTAAAATATAAGTAGCCTAAGTTACTCCATAAAATATCACTATCTGCCAGTGAAAGTCCCGTCAAAATTGGTGCAGCCGTTTTGAAGATGAGCTGAAGAAATAGGCAGACAGGCACTGGGGTGGTACCTACCTAGCCGGACTCTTGCAATAAGACACCTACCACCAATTAATGTCAATCAACCAAAACTCGAATAACACCGATCGTTAATCGATTTTAACCGGATAAACGAAACCATCAATTTTTTTTAATTTGGTTTCGATAACAGCCGCCCACCGCTATCATAAACTTCACAATCGATAATGGTATGGGGGGGAAACAATCCTAGTTGCGAAAGTACTGGCCCTGTAGTCACACACGTGTGGTGAATAAGACTTAAATTGATTGATAAAACCAATAGTGTGCTGCAACAGCCCCATCACATTATCATAATAATCAACATTAATAAACCTTATTTTGACACTATTGTAATTTTAACATTTTATACTTTAATTGTTATTGATATTCAATGACATTAACTTAAATTTCTAGTTGACTTCTATTATTATATGTCAATCAATGTTTGTGTGAATGAGAATTAAAATAATCAAACTGTTATGGAGTTAGAACAAATTATTAATTATATATTATATAATTATATCTAATATTGTAAAATTGAAATTGTGAATATTGTTGAGTATATGAAAATCCATAAGACATATGATATGTCAATCATTAATATAATTATTATTACAGGCTCAATAAAAAAAAAATAAAAAAAGGATCCATGAAAACTTGACTGTTGCATGCCTATAATAGGCGAAAAATTATGTACCGCTGATAAACATTTCATTGCAAATAAACATTTCATTGCAAATAAACATTTCATCACATTAGCCTTAGGATTTCCATTGCTAAACAAAGACCTCCCCCCATAGATTTCCACAATTGCGTCGTCCTTTTGGGGGGAATTTATCAGTACTCACCACGCTTGGAAGCCATTCATCAAGGCTTTTGTTTGGGGTGGTAGCTGTATCTCCGCTGGAGATTCTTAGTAGTTAGTTCTACCATGACCAGGAATAGCGGGGCCTGGGGACTTGGGGCCGGTATTTTAGTTGGTGGAGTTGGTGAGGGCAGTATGCCTACTGTTCCTCAGAAGGGACGCTGTTGCTCATCCCTCCGGTTTAGAGTCCCTTAATCGCCTTTTACGATATCCACGAGAGGAGGTGGAGTAGTGCTATATTCTTAATCCTGACACCACACGACAACAGTTTGACGGCACGGTTGGTGCAGTGGTTAACACAGTCGGCTGCTGCGCTCCGGGACGCGGGTTCTATTCCCGCACGGAACAAATATTTGTATGATCTGCAGGTAGTTGTTCCGGGTCTGGGTGTATTGTGTGTGGAATTTATGTCTGTAAACTTTCAGTATTAAGTGTATAGTCTATGCTGTAAACGCACACACGACACAGGAGAAATCCTAGTGTGGGGCAAAGTGTTATAAAAAAAAGAACATAATAGTAGTAGCAACAAATCCAGAACAACTTTCAAAGACTTTATTAACATTCATTTTGCAATATTATAACAGATGGAGGAGGCGGAGGCTTTCATTCTGCTCCGCCACCTGATGTTCAGACGAGGTCTTCGCAAGCAGTACTTGCCTGATATGAGCGCTCTACAAGTTCAGGTAACAATCAACACTAGCGCAGTTTTAAGTGCATAACTCCATCCCGTTGATTTCGGACAAGGAATGGTTTTTTTGCCACAGCAAACTATTTTTCCGACATTTATAAAATTACCGTCATCATGAAAAAAACAAAAATAACATACTTTTGTACATAATCGAACTAAAAAGTAGAAAATAGTTTTCAAAAAGTTTAAAACAAGAATAGAGTGATTAAAAAAATGTCTTAAACGTTTCATCTGTACCCAAGATGTAAATGCGCATGTAAATGTCACTATCTGAACTCAGCCTCAATATGAACTCACGATTTTGATGTTTCCGGCCCAAGGAAGATTACTTCCAGACTTATATATAACTAGCTGGGACCCGCGGTTTCACCTGCGTTTAATAGAATATATACATTGAATTTCAAGTTTTTTTTTTGCGTGGAACCCTAATTATTTTTCTAAAATAAAAGTAGCCTAAGTTATTCCTTATAACATCAGCTATCTGCCAGTGAAAGTCCGGTCAAAATCGGTCCAGCCGTTTCGGAGATTACCCGGAACAAACAGACAGACCGACAGACAGACAGACAGACAAAAATGTTTAAAATGCAATTTTTGTTATATGTTCCGTATATACTTTCATATGCATTTAGTAAAAATCTGTTATTTTGACATTACAAACAGACACTTCAATTTTATTTATTTGTATAGATATGTATAGATATACCAGTTTTTTATAATTTACAGCTATATCAACTCTCCCGCCTGCTCCGAGACCACGAACCCGATCTCCACGCAAAGCTCGAAGCCTTAGACATCTCCCCCGCACTGTACGCAGCACCATGGATGCTAACACTCTTCACCAGCCAGTTTCCCCTGGGCTTTGTCGTCAGGGTGTTCGGTAAGTTATTATTATACTACTAGCTGGGACCCGCGGTATCACCCGCGTTTAATTTAAAAGAAATTTAGAGCACTTCGACATAGACACTTGACATAGAATACATATGTTGGATTTCAAGGGTTTTATTGTTTTCGCGCGGAACCCTAAATATTTTTCTAAAATAAAAGTAGCCTAAGTTATTCCTTATAACGTCAGCTACCTGCCAGTGAAAGTCCCGTCAAAATCGGTCCAGCCGTTTCGGAGATTACCCGGAACAAACAGACAGACAGACAGACAGACAGACAAAAAATTTAAAAATTGTTGTTTTGTTATAGGTACCGTATATACTTTCATATGCATTTAGTAAAAAGCTGTTATTTTGACATTACAAACAGACACGTCAATTTTATTTATTTGTATAGATAAATTTATCAGGTCATATCTCCACCGCACTTCGCAGCGCTATAGGTGTATATACACTCTATACCATCCAGATTATCATTTGGGCCGAATGAAGTCCACTGTTGGACACATGCCTGCCCCAAAGATCACCACAACGACCGATATGGGTGTGTTGTGGGCGAAACGTCTAGCGTCTCGTAACGGTGTCGCGAGTCCACAGATTTTATCTCATCTAAAAATATGCGTACGGCTCTAAAATAAGTTTTCACTTAAAAAAAAAGTTAACATTATTTGTGATTTGTGACATGCCTTTGTTCCAGACCTGATATTCCTGGAGTCCCTCGATATAGTATTCTCCGTATCTCTCGCCCTCCTCTCCGCACATAAGGACGGACTGATGCTATGCGAGAGCTGTGAGGAAGCTGCAGAGTACCTCAAACACAAACTGCCGGATATGGACCGAGGGTTCTATGAGAAGGTTATGAAGAAGGTATGTTATAAAACTATTGTTATCTAGATCATTATTCTAGATTTAAGACTGGAGAGATTTTGTTAAGTTAGCAAAATAGGTCAGCATTTCGGCCGAATAAAGTCCTGGACACAGGCCTCCCTCAAAGATCACCACAACGACCGATATGGGTGTGTTGTGTGCTCACTGGGGGTATTGCCATAATCGCCACGCTTGGCAAGCGGGTTGGCGATCGCAGTTGAGTTGTTAATGTACTCGAAGGACGCTGCTGCCCATCCTCCGGCTAATCCCTTAGTCGACTTTTACGACACCCACGGGATGAGATGGGGTGGTGCTATTCGTCGCCGACACCACACGGCAATATGTCAGTACAAAACAAAAAAAAAACAAACAAAACCTAACTAATAATAGTTACTCTATTATTAGTTAGGTTTTGTTTTTCAATTTTAAGGGATCTAGCCCAAATGGTTACCAAAAAATACCTTAAAGGCTATTAGGTACACCCCGTTGTGTGTCCACCCAGATATTTTGTCTGTTTGATAGGATCCTTAATCGGGAGCTGAAATTCAAGAGAGTTGACACTATCACTTTGGGTATATGGTATATATTTGGTAATATGTCGAGACTTCGTTTACCCATTTCAAATCCGGTTTTAATACTTTTCGAGTCATTACCGAAACTGCAGAAAAGTATTGCCCCTCTCAATTACCTACTTATGGCAACAGGCATATTTTATCACCCAAACCTGTGAACTATAAATGATTTACGCAGTTCAATTATGGACACCCGTTGAAAGGGTTTTCGATGCCGTTTTTGGGGAAGTGGTTGACAAAATATCCCACATGCTAGGGTTACACTATTTAATGGCCTAAGGGTTGTTGATGGGATTTTTAACCGGTATTTAAAAAACCCACACGATATGTGTTACACTATTGAACGGCTTAATTTAAGCTGTTCTGAACGGGTTAATCTTTCAAGTCCCTCTAACACTCACAAGGTAACCGATTCGGCCGAGCTCCGAGTCGGAGCTATGTAATATGATTTCTGATTCTGCTAATTGGCATTGGTTGCAAAATTGCATGTTCAGGCTAGCACGCCTCGTGTCTTCGAAAGACAACTCTTAACCGGGGTTACTTTTATTTATTTTTAAGATTGTACGCTCCATGCAGTAGTACTCATATCGGCCATTTATACGTCCACTGTTGAACAAAGGCCTCTCCCATATATTTTCACAACTGTGTCATCATTTTGGGGGGTATTTGCCAATACTCACCACGCTTGGCAGGCGGGTTGGTGAGCGCAGTATGGCTACCGTTTCACAGAAGGGACGGTGCTACCCATCCCTCTGGTTTAGATTCCCTTAGTCGCCTTTTACGACATCCACGGGAGGAGATGGAGTGGTGCTATATTCTTAATCCGGACACCACACATAGGCAACATAACAAACTTATACCTTTGTGAATTTTCATTTTATTTTATATTTATATCTATTTTAGTGCTGCTATATTCTTAATTTGTTAACTTATTGTGTCCAGCAGTGGACTTCATTCGGCCGAAATGATGATGATGATATTCTTAATCCGGACACTACACGGAATGTCCGGGCACCACTCGGAATAGTGCTAATGACACTTAATTTCCAGGTCCACACATTCGACATTAGTCGTCAACTCTGCGACTACGCGGTCGAGTATGCTGTGCTGCGGGAAGAGATGCCGAGGTTAGCAGCTTTAACAGAGGACAACAAACAGCTAGTGGAGGACAAGAATAAGATGAGTGAGGAGCTCGATGTAAGTGTATTTATCGATTAATGTGTTCAAATTTATAAGCCACCACGTCTCTACCCATGGATGTATTAAAATGCTACTGAAAGACCAGGTACTGACCTGAAACAACATCACCAAACAGTAAACTTCTGCGTCTAATTTAATTCTTCGATATACTAATGCCCGGTTTTTATTTCGTACGGACCGTTACTAGCAATGATATTATAACATAGATATGTTACGTCCATATTAAATGGCGCGCAAACGTCAGTCTCGCTGTGTGTAGGTATACAACTATAATAAAGAAGATACAAAAACTACGAGAGTAAAAGAGATAGCTATCTGAAATAACAACACGTGTACACGATGTCTTTGTCACACCTGTAATAGAATATAATGTATTGTCTCTTATCTTTGCTTGGCCTGTGTTTTCTTCGACAAAATTATTCTACAGATAATTTGAATAGTATTTTTTATTCAAACATTTGATATAGTTTGTTACTCACGTGTGGTATGAGATCCCTCGGTCTTTATTTATTTTTGCTTGATAGTTTGTCCATTTTCTATACGCATGACGTCATTGTTATTACTTAACAATGACGTCTTACTTAACTTACTTAACGATACATATTGTGACAGTGTGTGCTCATTGTCCTGACTCGGGTGAACTGATTGCGAGGTGCTACAATTGGGGGAGTTTTGGTTCTTACTTTTGGCACGCATGTAACATATCTACTTCTTTTAATATATAATATCATTGGTTACTAGTTAAAAGTTCAACTCCATAGATCTCGTACTCCAAAAGCATTAATCATTTTATCTTCTATTGTAGGAAGCCATGGACGCGATAACCAATTACCAGAAGAACCAAGTGCGACTCGAAACTGCAAACAAATCCCTTGAGCAACAAATCACGCTACTCAGTCGCTACATCTCCGCCTACCATAAGCAAGACCTACCTATCGAAATAAAGAAAATTGTCCATAACCACAGCAAGAAGTTGACCTTCAAAATATTCTCCACGAAATTCTCGAACGAAGACCCTGTTTCTCCTGAAGACCCTAGAAAGAACTTCAAAACAGGACTGAGTTCGCCGAATCTCTTCGCCAAAATCAACAAAGAAGATTCGCCGAAAGATATCGAACATGAACGAAGACAATTTATGATGAAGAAGTCCCAGTCAGTCCATTCAGGATTGATAGCAAACATGAAAAACTCCCAACTGAAAGTTCTGGACGAGAAAAACGAAAATCATAAGAACGAGAACATTTCTGATTCTCTAAAAGACTCCCTCAAAGAATTGGGGAAGAAGAATTCGGGTTTCTTTGCGAGCACGCACGAACAAATACGCCAAGAAAGACTTTTCGAACACCAATTGAAGAATAATTTCGACGAGAATCTACGAAAACTAGACGAGAAGTTAAACGAGAAGTTAAGCCCGAAATCACATATGGATGATGTTAGTATTTTCCAGAGTAGGAAAAGTATGTCATTAAACCTACAACCCACGAAAGATGGTATGAAAGTCAATGACAGTGGTTTCGTCACCCCGTTGAGTCCCGAAGATAGGAAGGACGATTCATGTTCAACCATTTCCCATCCACTAAGCGATTGTGATGTAGACATTAAGTTCGATGGGCAGTCGACTAAGTTAAAACAGATTAGGCCGATAAAGCATGCTAATGAGAATTAGTCGTAGTAGTTAATTGTAAAAGTAGTGTAGTTATATACAGGTTGACTGATTAAACGCGTTACATATTGATTGGGGGTATTCATTGCACGAATTTCGTCTTTATAATTAAACTAGCTGGGGCCCGCGGTTTCACCCGCGTTTAATTTAAAAGAAATTTAGAGTACTTCGACATAGACACTTGACATAGAATATATATATTGGATTTCAAGGGTTTTATTTTTTTGCGCGGAACGCTAATTATTTTTCTGAAATAAAAGTAGCCTAAGTTATTCCTTATAAACTCAGCTATCTGCCAGTGAAAGTCCCGTCAAAATCGGTCCAGCCCTTTCGGAGATTAGCCGGAACAAACAGACAGACAAAAAAAATTGTATTTTGTAATTTTATGTATTTGTATAGATTGAAGTGTCTGTTTGTAATGTCAAAATGACAGCTTTTTACTAAATGCATATAAAAGTTAACTGGACTTACGGTACTTATAACAAAACTTTTTTTAGAACTTTATTTGTCTGGCTGTCTGTTTGTTCTGACTAGCGTAGTCTGAGAAACGACTGGACCGATTTTGACGGGACTTTCACGGGCAGATAGCTGATGTTATAAGGAGTAACTTAGACTACTTTTAATTTAGAAATAGTACTAGGGTTTCGCGAAGCGAAATATTAATTGTATATAAATAATTTGATTGCGTTTAAATTAAACGGCGGAACACAGCTAGTTTCAAATATGTTTATAAAATAATTTACATTTGATCTATATTCCCACAATTTCTTGCCAGTATTAAAACATGAAGGGAATATCATTTTATTCTATTATACTAACTTTTTAATCGGCTTCGAAAAGAAAGAGGTGCTTAATTAGTCTGCACATATGTTTTTTATGTATGTTAGCATAGCTCTATTATTTATGCTCCTATTTTGGATTTTCATAGTAAGATGTGGACTCGTTTAAATTTGGTGACGATCTGATGAAGATAAAAAAGGGAACTCTTTAATGGATGACTGCAGATTACCCGCGATTTCAGCAATCGCTTTTCTATGTATCGTTAATGGCATTCAAAACAGTAAAATAAAATAAACTTAATACTTAATACTTTAATTTAATTATGTGTATTGTAGTCGGGTGCGCTCTCGCACATTTTCATTACGATTTATTTGTGATTAATCTTATTTAAAAAAATCCCGTCAGATGTAAAAGAAAAGAAAGAAAGAAATGTAGGTATTTTATATGATGAGCAATCGTGTGTTTTGAATATTTCACTTGTTTAATCAGTGATTCTGTATTATGTGTTATGTACTAAGTGCTGTATTGAATAAATTATAATGTCCCATAATTGCAGAAACGAACTTTGGCATATCGGAGAATCTTCTAGAATAAGTCCTAATACACATCCGGGTACATCACTCAAAGCATAGTCTCACATCGCGTACATATTTCCTACATTCGCGTCCTATTTGGGACATGACATCATTTTTAAGACGCGTCTCGGAAGCTTAAAACGGCGATAAGTTTCCCAGATTAGACGAAGACTCTAGACGCGCCAAATCGCTTTGAAATTTGCATATTAATTTCCACTATTGTACTGTTCTTACAACTTCCATTTTCTAGCCATGTCAAATTATTTATGTGGAGTATGAGTGATAGAAATACGAGTCATCGTTTCGGCCGAACGAAGTCCACTGATGGACACAGGCCTCCCCCAAAGATCACCACAACGACCGATATGAGTGTGTTGTGTGCTCATTGGGAGGTTTTGCCATAATCGCCACGCTTGGCAGACGGGTTGGCGATCGCAGTTGAGTTGCTAATGTACTCGAAGGACGCTACTGCCCATCCTCCAGCTAATCCCTTAGTCGACTTTCACGACACCCACGGGGGGAGATGGGGTGGTGGTACTCTGAGCCGGCACCACACGGGTAAATACGAGTGATTTTATGTAATAAAAAAACACAATGCCCATGCGGCTACGGCGCAATAGAAAATATATATCTCGTGCCGTAGCGGTTTTATAACACAATGCTTCACGTTTAGAACTTAGTACACAAATGTTTCGTATATGTACATAGACGCCTCTTGACGAGTCTTTAACCAGTGTGTGTTACTAGCGATGACAATGACATGTGCCTCATAAGAAATCTCAAGGTCACACGCCGAACTACGGAGAGCGATGTTTGCTATTTCTCTATGCGATCCGTAGAACTAAAGCTGCTGACATAGGTAAAAGGATTAAACTGCTAAACTGGCAGTGGACGGGGCACATAGCTTGTATAACTGATAGCCGTTCTGGCAGAATGGTTCTCTGAAAACGTAGCGTGGGGATAGCATCCAACGAAACATACAGACGACCTGGTGAAGGTCGCTGGGAGCCATTGGATGCGGGTGGCGTGTTACAGGTCGTAGTGCAAATCTATGGGAAGCATTGCTTAGCAGCGGACGTCCTTCGAATGAAAGGATGATGAGATGCCTCTACCGTTAATGGTAAGTTATATAAACGAATTGTTGCCTGTAGTGATAATTGTATGTCACACGCAGTTTATATTTTGTAAGACTTCTAATCGATCTCATTGTTGGCTATATGTCGGGCTCAGCTGCAATGGACGCACCTCGAACCTATTGGGTCATTTTTGCAGACCCTAGACTTCTACTCCGTTGCTGTCACATCGAAGAGATCTTGTAGGTGCAAGCATTGAACTGCCATCACCATCTGGCACGGGATAAGCTGTTCCTAAGTGATGCCCTACGCCTAGCAAGAGCGTCGCAGTCATACAATATGTGTAACATCGACTCTTTTTCACCCCTGCAGAGTCTACGTGTATCTGCGTTCTCAGTTTCATTCTGTGGAGGTGCTCATTGGTACCGACATTGTAGAACTTACTAAGCTATCGCACACACACACACACACATTGGCCTATCCACTGCTGAATGTGGTCTATGATTACCACACTTCTAAGTCGGATTGGTGATCGCAGCATGGTGTTAGATGAAAGTGCTCGGAAGATAAGTGAAGGAGTTTATAATTTGTCTTAACCTCTAACGGTATCGTTTCGACCGTCTGCGAAATTCAAAATCACGGCTGACATCCAAAGGGAACTGAGGGTATATCTGAACTTGCCTTTGTCGAAAACTTTGGACAGTATATTTGTAAATAACCACCCTGATGAAGTACATTATTTTGGCCGGAATGCCTTTGCTTTTCAAGCCTCGAACTGACCTAATCGTACGCTCTGCGAGCACGGACAGCACACTAAAGGAAGGCCACCGAGAAGCGATACCGAATGTAAACTAAGCCAGTGTAAGGTCATTTGCTAATGCAGGGTGTCGTTACCTTTATGAAAATGTTCTTGTTATATCTGGCTGATATCATTTCACTATTATTATTACTTTAAAACGCTGACAATGTATGTTAATAATAATATTAGAATGTTTGTATATGGACTATAGACTATTAGTAATGAAATAACAGTAATTCAACAAATAACAACGACAAATAACTCAAAGCATCTGTTTGCTCACACACAAAAGCAGTATCACCATGAGCGCTTTTCGACACCCAAAGAACACAAATTTACATAATGGCCACCGAATGTTGGCGAGCTGGTTGGAGGCTGAGAGTTGGTGATTGACTTGACCATCGAACATATTACCGTGAGCGCGCAAAATATACGAGATCAAAAGATTTTGCCATAATGCCGCGTAGATAATAGATTGTCTGTTCCATATTCGTGTTTCCGGTGAATGAACTTTCGTATCGCTTCTCGTTGGTCTTCTTTAGTCATTGATATCTCTTTAAGTGAATCACTTATTCCGATTCCGTCTCCGGATCCGAGTCGACTTAATGATTCATTTGGATCCTTTGATGCATTGGTTCTGTTTTGTTAAGGCAGTCGTTTTACACTTTGATTAGGTAGTAGTAGTAATAGATATAACTCCTTTCATTGATTGGTTAGTTTTAGTTTGACATGAAAAATACGAACTCAATTAAATATAAATTTAATTAGGCGATATAAAACAATATGAATCTTGAAAATTATAGATAGTAGTGTTGGGTCCCTCATTCGTGAGGTACCTCGTTTGAGTCCCTCGTCACGCTGTGGCGCTACGCGACTTGGCAATTGCACACAAACAAATAGATTCTTTCTCATTCCCTTGCCTCGCGAGTCGCAACCATCGTGGCCCGCATTGTTCAATAGCTCGCACCTCAAACGAGGTGCGAGCTATTTCACAATCGTGAGGACAACACGAGGCCCTCATTCATCCTCGTTTAAAATAGACGAGTAACCCATCTCTCGTAGACAGAACGTACCACACTGTACTTGTGAACGAAAGAGAGGTGATTAATCTCTCGCTTTCTCGCACTCATACATGACTGCATGCGTATCACTGACTTACCGACTCACTCCGCTCAAAGTAATAATTTAGTTTATTCAGTGTATCCGAAGCTACCCATCTGTGTAGACGAGTGTTTCGTATTCGGTGAGCTATTGTTATGAGTAACGACGTACCTACCTAGTATATTTGGACTAGGTAACTTGATTTTAGGATCAGACCGTTTTGTTTGCTAGTCGTCTTACTCAGCCCAGTATGTGCTTACTGAAAAATTCGCTCGATGAGTTCGCAAAAACATCTAAATCAGCAATATCCCTGAAATACACGTTTGATTAGGTCTGACATTACCATCAGCCATATTGGTACCTATATCAACTTGTTAATAAAGAGCGTGTCTATGAGGGGCTGTGTTCATAATATAGAATAGGCCTTTAACTAGCTTTATAAGATGAGTATAGCTGTAAAAGTAAAATACGTACCTAAAATGTTTGCAATGCATGGCTTATGGTTGTTTTCTGCGTATCCATAACAAATAGGGAGCCATATATGTTTTACTAGGGTAGATACTACAATTGACTGCACTATATGGAGTAGAGAATAGAGTAATATTTGTTTTACTAGAGGATACTGACCTATTTTGTTGTAAAATCACTGCTTATCCTGCAAAGTATTCAGGTTCTGTGCCCCGAGGAGCAGCGCGGGAGTTTTACGCCATGTCTCCGATTCTAATTTTAAATTGTATGTTTATTTAAAAAATATGTTATGCTATGTTAAAAATCACAGCTTACTTCATCACCAATAAGTTATAAATAAGTGTAACATTTGAATGTATTTTATTTATTTCTCAATATAATATTTTTACCAATTGTGGATTTTCTACGAAAATCTATGTTGCATCTGAACTTTAATTTCGATTTATATTGTGTTAGGTATAATTATTGTATCATTTATTTTAATGATTAAGTAAAATTTTAAGGTCAATATTGAGTGAAACGTTTTATTTGCGTGGGCGCATGCGCCGGTTGTAAAAGGTATTGGCGCATGCGCAAGTAAGATTATTTCTGTAACGTGTAATGAGTTGCACGCGCTCTGATTTGTTGTATATTCTTCAATATTAATACCTACATGTCGTCATTTATTTGAAGCCAAAACTTTTGCTATTACAATTTACATTTTTTATAGCCTTTACAACAATATGTCGGATAAACTATTGAAATAAGCGAACGTATGCTGGTTTAAAGAGTGTATTCTAACGCACAAACTTCCTATTGTCAGTGAATTCTGTAGCTTCAAGCCTTGTGTTGCTGTTTATAAATGTATACGGTGGTTATGTTAATATTTACCCGAAACGTTAAACTGGACGTGGCAAGCGTAGTGTGCGTAGCACTTCTCTTTTCACCGTAGGGATGGTCGATACTCAATATGTAATAAACATCAATATCGATGTTCGATTAATACATTTTCGATAAGACTACTTCTACGTGTCTATAAATAAACCTATTAAAAATAAATATCTGCCAAGCTATTTAATTTAAACTGTAATAGAAGTTTGTCTGTAAATTGGGTTATTTAAGAATAACAAATTTGGAGCCAAACCTTTGTGTTTACAATTTTATTGTATAATAAAACATGTTTCATTAGGCTATATAACAGCAACAAAACAGAGTAAGAGCTTCTATCACCGACATTTATAATTAAAACTGACCCGTTTAAAGTTTGAACTACAAGAAGATTTGAAAAAGTATTTTTTTATTGTTTGTTGTATTTACGAATTCATTCAATGGTTTTTAATTTCAAATTATATCGTCATCGATAGTTTATAGATACTGTTATCGATATTTATATATGGATCGTCCCTACCTTCCTACCCCGCCGCGTAAAGAGCGCATCATGACTATGGGCATTTGAATCCGAAACTAGTTAGGGCATACCCGAAATATTCACGTGAGTAAAGCCGTATATACTTATAAACATGAATATAATTTAAGAAATTTATTATATAAAATGTGTATTTAAATATTAATTTTTGGTTTAAACTAAAAGTTCATTGGTCAGCATTAGTAATGGAATCGACTGCAATAATTTTTCAATTCACGTTTTATTTCGTTCCAAAAAATGTTTCAAGTCGGACACGGCAAATCAACTGACCGCGCCGGCGACATCGCATCAGTAGATTACCTGTTACTTCGCCTCACGCTCGCTGCCAAGTGCATTTTGTTGTTTTCAAGCTGATCATGATTATGCGGGAACAACAAGGCAACATTATATCGGCCATTTATACGTCCACTGCTGAACAAAGGCGTCCCCCATAGATTCCACAACTGTGTCATCATTTCGGGGGGTATTTGCCAATACTCACCAGGCTTGCCAGGTGGGTTGGTGAGCGCAGTATGGCTACCGTTTCACAAAAGGGACGCTGGTACCCATCTCTCTGATTTAGATTCCCTTAGTCGCCTTTTACGACATCCACGGTAGGAGATGGAGTGGTGCTATATTCTTAATCCGGACACCACACGGACTTCCGGACACCACAGGGACTATCCGCACATAGGCAACATAACAAACTTATAACTTTATGAATTTTCATTTTATTTTATATTTATATCTATTTTAGACAAATTATTACTGAAAATCTTTTTGGGGTGGGGCTTTTGTGTACCTATACTTAAAATAATATTGTAACGGCTGAATATTGAAACGCTTTCTTAATTTTTTAATCCCGATTAACGGTTTGCCTTCGTACCGAAATAAAACAAGCAGGATTTAATTATTATGTGGCGTTTTAGTTCTTTTTTGCTACTGTGTTTGGCCTGGACCCAAAGTCCATTGGCCATTATTTCAGTATTCGGCCGTAAGTATTGCTATTTTTAGCGAATACATATATTATATTGCTAGTATTTGTAATCAAAAGTTGAAACTTTAGTTTATGCTATATTATAGCTTTAGTTTTTAAATTAGAAGTAATATTGACGCCTCTGCTTCCGTAAGAAAAGTAACCAAAGAATAATTGCTATGTATTAATCATTATGTCCAAAATAGTCGGTAGTTTTTTTATAAAATAAAATGTAATAAAAAATATGTAGTCAATATAAATTGCTCAAAATTGTTTATATTTTATTATATTCTTATGTACGAAAGGACACTGGGAAATTATCGTTTGGCTTAAGTATAGTAAAATATTGTGATTTATTACAAATATTTAAATATAAATAAATGTATAATTGATTAGTTTTTTTTTTATATCGGCAACACCAAGCCTGCTCGGTGCATCGCCAAGGACAAGGATGATAGTCCTTGCTTTGAAGGTGCCATCGTATGACGTATGACGATTTGCTATCGCATTCACTCGTTTTCATAAATAAAGCAAGGAAATTTATTTATTTACAATCCAATAAACTACCAATGCATACAATAAGAGATCAGAATGCCAAAGGGGTCATCAGCTCAGCCAAATGACGTCCACTGCTAAACAATGGCATGACTGACTGACTGAAAATTACTAGTTACGTGCTGCCCACATCCAACGGCTCCTAATGAGCTTCACCAAGCCTAGAGATTGCTGCACCACCCAGATTTTGATCGAATCGTAGGATTTCTCATAATCTACGAACGCTAAGGGTACTGATAGATTATACTCCTCAGTCTACATAGTATACCCGCCGTAGCGTATGGATGTGGTCTAGGGTACCTTTTTGAAAACTGGCTTGTTTGGGAGGCTCGAAGTCATCAAACCTGTGCTGGAGACGCTTCGTGATGACGCTTGAAAACAGTTCATAAATATGGCTCAAAAGCGAGATGGGTCTATAATTATTCAACAGGGTGTTATCACCCTTTTTTGAGATGAGCACCATCTGATCTCTGTTCCACGATATCGGCGTTGTGCCCTCGAGTAAGATGGAATAGCTTATTATGGACTTTAATTACCGGTGATTCACCCGCTTTCAGAAAGTCTGACATCACCGGCCTTATTATTTTTAATCTGTTTCAAGGCCACTCTAATCTC
This sequence comes from Diloba caeruleocephala, assembly GCA_947459985.1. Classification (NCBI taxonomy): domain Eukaryota; kingdom Metazoa; phylum Arthropoda; class Insecta; order Lepidoptera; family Noctuidae; genus Diloba; species Diloba caeruleocephala. The sequence goes on from OX381632.1 coordinate 7,558,873, forward strand.
GTACAGGCTGATTTCCAGGATATCTTCAGTATAGTGTCAGGTTAATTCAGCTTTCAGGTCTTTGTTAATGGTAGGTGTATTTACTGAGGTAAACAGCTGTCAGTAGAACTTCCTGATCTTTCTCAAAACCCTCTGGCATAGTCGATGCTTCGCTGCCGCCCTCGGTCTTCAGCTTCATAATCTGACGTTGCAAACACTGAAGTGTGTATTTATAATGCACTTTATAAATTGCATTATTTTTCCGTGTGGTGTCCAGATTAAGAATATAGCACCACTCCATCTCCTCCCGTGGATGTCGTAAAAGATGTCTAAGGGAACCTAACCAGAAGGATGGGTAGCAGTGTCCTTTCTGTAGAACAGCAGCCATTCTGCGCTCACCAACCCGCCTGCGTGGTGAGTCCTGGCAAATTTCCCCCAAAATGATGACACACGGTACATAACCGATCGTCTTCTGGACGTTCTTTGTTCAGCAGTGGATGTCTTTTGGCTGATATGATCACTATCAAGTCTATGATAGTGATGATGATATTATTCATTGCTTTGATGGGTATATACAACCTTATTTTAATTATTTTTTCATTGGTGTCCAGTGGAAATTCTACATGGAACTTCACCCCGAGGAAGGGGAAGGGGTATGCCGGACTTCTACCAGCTAAAACCACTGGAGCGGTCATCTTCGGCACCGAAGGGGGACTCCAGGTCCTCGTAAGATCACACTAGAGCCACCCATTGGTGCCACGCCTTTAGGCACATCACGGAAGGGATGACTGTAAAGCGGTCACCCCCTCTAGCGGTAGGAAGGTGAATGTAAAAAAGTCGCCCCACCGGGCACTTCTCGGGGAGGATTGTAAAGGATCCTCCCAAGCCTTGCTTTGCGCTGTGCTGCGCACACGGTGGCACGTGACCACGTGCGCGCCACCGACTTCTCGGGGGTCTCTCGGTGTGAGCACGCAGACTCCCCAATCTGCGTACCTGCAACCCCCGAGGCCCGCGTATATACAACTTAGTGCAAAAGATGTGACAGCAGACATTTGATTGTTCCTTATACAAAGCCATCACTATTTTGTTTGGAAAAAGCTTTTAGTATTAAGTTACACATGAGTTCTCTCTGACTGAAGTTCGGTAGGTAACTACGGCACGCAGGTGGCCATGTGCATCTATGTGGCAGCATAGCGCACAGCATGCACTAGGACCATAAGCTTATTGCACTAACGTAAACTAGCACACACCATTCAATCGAACTAAGATAAAGCCTAAATAATGTAGATCCTTTAAGTTGTCTACCTCAAAGCAGAGATTATAACCAAAAAAGCTTAGTCAAAATCATTGTCATGGATATGTCAAAATTTCTGTATGAAATCTTATTTGTTGATATTATTTTAAATTAAATTTCAGTCTATAAATTAATATCTAAATTCTCGTGCGATTACGATGTCAAAGTTATGAGTAATTAGGAAATTATTTTTAGCTTGTTTCGCAAAATTTACTGCGTTAATCTTTATTCTTCTTCTTCACAGCCTGTGGTTTTAATTAGTAAAGTAAGTACCAATGTATATATATAAATCGTGGTACTTATATCCTCTTTAAACCCGGATATGAACATCGGCACGTCTGTGTTTAAAGCTAGGTGAAGAGCATTGCTGTGGGCTCACTAAGTTAATGTAATGTAAAATGGCACTTTCTTTCTTATAATTATAATCAGAATCGCATGGAGTAAATAAAATTAATACTGACCTGTAGCCGGATATTATATACTTACGACATTTTGGCTTATAAAAGGCGATCCACGGAGATTGGTCAGTAGAGAAAATCTGAAACTATTACAGGTAGAGAAAGAACTACGTCGTCAATGTTAGTGTTAAGAAAATTCTAAAGCATTCAAAGATTTCCAAAACGCTCATAAGTAGGATTGGTGTAGAGCACGATCATGTTACTTGAAAAAAAATGAGTAGGTACGTATACAACATATACTTTAAAAAAATATTATGATTACCTACATGTCTCCCTAATCACGGGTTTATATCCCCTGTAAGACAAAACCCGGTATTTTTATAAGCTTACGCGGGGACGTGGGTCCAACACGCAGAAAATTAGAGAATTTATATGTTTGGAATATTTAGTTTAATCATAAATAGTGTATATATAATTACTTTGAATGTGTATATCAATATTATATTTTTGCTAATGTAATGGGACACTAACCGGGGGACTCCGTGGCTGCACTATAAAAATGCAGCCTTGGATTATCCCCGGAGATGAGAACAATTGTATGAGATGGAAACTACAATTATAAGGTCTATTGCAATTCGAAATTATTATTATTTATTGTACAAAAATATATACGTGTGTAGACAGTCAATATAAATTTGATGAACAATTCGATTCCGTGTGGTGTCCGGATTAAGAATATAGCACCACTCCATCTCCTCCCGTGGATGTCGTAAAAGGCGACTAAGGGAATCTAACCAGAGGGATGGGCAGCGTCCCTTCTGTGAAGCGGTAGCCATACTGCGCTCACCAACCCGCTTGCCAAGCGTGGTGAGTATTGGCAAATACCCCACAAAATGATGACACAGTTGTTGAATCTATGGGGGAGGCCTTTGTTCAGCAGTGGACATACAAATGGCCGATATGATGAACAATTCGATCTAAACCCAGACTGAGTTTTCTACCAGCAAAACCATCGAATGATAGAGAGGTGGTGGTGCAAAACTTTTCCATATAATACATTTTTGTTTTAAAAGACGACGAGTAACGACTTGTAAACGTACTTACTGGTTCTTTAGTAAAACAATTTAACTTTAATACCCACCAGGATATAAGAGAAAATCAAAATGTCGAAATTAAAACTGCCACAGAGAATGTTGAACCATGTAGAGGCGCATAGAAAGTGGTTGGATATACTTGAAGTAGCACAAGTAACAGTTGAAGAGGATTCTGAATTAATAGTAAGTAAGGGTAGGTATTAAAATAGTAACAACTAGGAGGATACTATTTAAAAGGGGATGGATATGACACCGTTCGCTGGGTGACCCGTTAGTGCTCAGTATAGGCACTCGAGGATGTTTTCAAGGTTCTGGACTGGAAAAGGCTGAGCGTCAACAGAAATGACGAATACATCACTCACCTTCGGTTTGCTGACGATATAGTGGTCGTCGCTGAGACCATGGAGGGCCTCAATGTAATGCTTAATGACCTCAGTAGAGCCTCCGAAAAAGTTAACATGGACAAGATGAAGATCATGTCGAATATACACATAGTACCGTTAAGATCAGAGAGTCTACGCTCTTCTTTTTTTTTTTTTTTTTTTTGGCGGAGAAAATGCCTTACGCTTGCCACGCCATCTGGGGAGACCGCGTGGTTATGTGGGGCTTGCACCCACTAAAAACTCCGCCATGTTACCTGCATCCGCTTTTTGATGGGCCACGAGAACTGCATATATACTACTTTCGCGGCCCATCGGCTGTTGACGCACGTATGCGCCTACCTGTACGTACGGCGATGTATCTAGGACATCGCCGCAACTCGAGAGCCGTGCAATGCAGGCGGCAGACTCCCCGATCTACCGCCCGCTGGCTACTTTTAGGGCGGCATCAAGAGGGCATTACGCCGCCTACGCCGGCCGACCTGTCCGCCTGCGACGGATCGGGTCAGCCAGGGCGTCTTCCCCCCTGACCCGCTCCGCCACCTCCTTCCGCGAGATAATGTCCTCGCAGAAGGTTGCGACTGCCTCCCAAGCCCCCTCACTGTCTACCATGGCTTTTATGAGAGCCGGCAACGTGAGGTCTCTACCAGCCACTGCAATGAGGTCACGGCGCTGCACCGCCCATGCCGGGCACTGCTCGAGACTGTGCTGCGCCGTGTCCTCACTGTACCCACATTGATGGCATATGGGAGTCGCCTCCCGCCTCGCCACTGTGTGCAGGTATTTGCCGAAGCAGCCATGCCCCGACAACACCTGCACAAGACGGAAGGACAACGTCCCATGCCGCCTTCGCACCCACTCTTCCAGGCCTGGCTGGATAGCCCTTACGGTCCTAAGACCAGCACTGGGCATCTCCAGCTTCACCTTCCACTGGTCCATGATGGCGCTATGAGTCTCACTGCGCCATCGCGTGACAGCTTCAGGCGGAGCGGCGGCCCAAACATCCGCTATCCTCCTGTAGACTGTGGCGAGCACCCGTGCCTCCAGGTCCCACGGGGGTGTCCCCGCGAGCACGCACGCGGCCTCGGTAGACACCGTGCGGTATCCGCGTATAACCCTGACTGCCATGACTCGTTGAGGTCTCCGCAGTAAAGTCTTGTTCTGGGCAGTCAGGGATTCCGTTCTTCTCGTCCAAAATACCGCAGTGTCTTAAGACGAAGGTCTTTGACCAGTGTCTGTTGCCGGTGGTCACTCACCATAGACCTCATAAAAAGGCTCGAGATCAGCAAAAGGGGTAGTGGAGAGGGATATGCTCCGAGTTTGCCTGCGAGATCAAATAAAAAATCAGGTAACCGATATAGCCCGAAGAATTGCCAAACTTAAGTGGCAGTGGGTGGGGCACATTGCTCGTAGAACGGATGGCCATTGGGGCCGAAAGGTTCTCGAGTGGCAACCGCATACCGGCAGACGGCGCGTGAGAAGACCCCCCACGAGATGGACCGACGACCTGGTGAAGGTTGCGGGAATCCGCTGGATGCGAGAAGCGCAGGACCAGTCATTGTGGTGATCTTTGGGGAGGCCTATGTTCAACAGTGGACTTCAATCGACCGAAATGATTTAAAAATGATGATTGATTTGTCTAGCCTACAAGAAGGTGTGGTACACCCATATGGTGTGTTCTATGGGCCCATTGGGAGGTTTTGCCATAATCACCACGCTTCGCAGGCGGGTTGGCGATCGCAGTTGAGTTGTTAATGTACTCGAAGGACGCTGCTGCCCATCCTCCGGCTAATCCCTTAGTCGACTTTTTCGACACCCACGGAAGGAGATGGGGTGGTGCTATTCTGAGCTGGCACCACATGGCGAAGCCGGCACCACAAATATTCGATTATTATTCGATAATAATGACTGATAGTTACTACTCAGCAGATAGTAATAATGACAGTTTTATCAGTATTGCTTCTCTTGCTGGAACACTTAATTCTCGATTTCTTGGTGTACCTGAAAATTTCAATGGTGTTCATTTAAATACCCAGAGTATCCCAGCTCATTTCCACGATATGCTTGTAAACTTTGACTGTAAAGATTTGCTATTTTAGTTTCTGAGTCATGGCTCATGCCATGCCTCGACTCTACCTCCTATTCCTTGCCTGGATTAAATCTCATAAGAAACGCGCTGCTGGTCCTGGTGGTGTTGCTATATACCAACGAGAAAATATTCCTTTTTCCATTGTCACTATTTTAACGCAACCACCGCCATTAAATGCTGGCGAGCATATTTTTGTTGAGATTGAATTCCAGCATATGGAAAGTCTTACTTGGCGTTTATTACTGTCCCTCATTACGCATAGACCACTTCTCTTCTTTTGAAAATATTCTTCAAATTCTAACTCCGGCTTACAGTCATACCATTATCATGGGTGATTTCAACATTGCCTTCTCAAAAAAGATTTCTCTTCTCTTCATTCTGTTATAGAATCTAACAACTTAATCATTATCTCCTCTAACCTCTTAATTCCACTCATCATTTTCCTAATTCTGTTCCTCCACTACTCGACTTCATATTGGTTTCTTAAAAGAACATTTTGGTCCAATGTCCGACACGTAATCATTTAAAGTAGATATTTAATTATTTTTATAATTGGAGGTACAAGAAGGGCAGCCGTGCGTTCCACTGGTGATTCCGGGCTCCTCCGTATATGCTGAAGACGATCACCGTGGGTTTTTAGCCGGTAAGAGCCCAGAGACTTCCCACATATGATTAAATCTGGATTAAAAATGATTAAAAATGAAAAAAAAAGGGTAGAGAAATACCGATAACGGCGGCTAACTTACTCATACATACAAGAAAATTAGGGTTAATCCTTCAACATCAACCTAAAAATTATCTTCATTTTGAATCTTCAGCACTTAGCATCCAAGGGCCTCAGACTTAAAGAACGCGCGTTACCCCCAGCGGTACTCGGCAGAAGCTACGCACGATACTGCGACCTTGTCAACAAAATGTACGACGCATATTTGAACAGCATCCATCTGCAAAGAGCTCCATATATGCTGGCGATCATCACTGTGTTTGTTAAGAGGTTTGTTTCAAAGCTATATTGTGCAGTATCATATCAAGCTAACGACGTTCACTGCTGAACAAACGCCTTCCCATAGATAACCATAGCTGTGTCGTAATTTTGGGGGGATTTGTCTGTACTAACCACGCTTGGAAGGCGAGTTGATAATCGCAGTATGGCTACTTTGCCACAGAAGGGACGCTGCTACCTATACCTCTGGTTTAGAGACCCTAAGTCACCTTTTATGACATCCACGGGAATAGATGAAGTGGTGCTATACTCTTAAACTTGACACCACACTATATACACGATATATATATACAACGTGGTGATGAGACGAGCTAATCATTCACCTGATGGTAAGCATCATGACTTACACTGCACTCATCACCTCAAGACATTATCACATCACTTAAGTTATTTCTCTTATGTTCAGTAATTTCACCAGCACCTTCTGACCGGAAAAGGACGTCCACTGCTGAACAAAGGTCTCCCCTATAGATTTTCACAAGACCGGTTACATTTCACCTGCATCCATAGGCTCCTTCACTTTATAAAGCTACCATCACCAGGTCGTCTGTCCGTCCTGTTTGCACCTATGTTTAACAGAGGAGGTTCTCCGGCTAATGTAAGACGATGTCGATCCTGTTGGCTTATGCCAACCACTGAACAACTCAGCGGTAGTCTCTCATAAGCCCCATATTTTTTAGGTTGTATATGCCATGGTTCACCTGTATGGGCCGATAGGGTTGTATCGGTGCGGTACGACGTAAACTGCTTCAAGCCAGCGCTTAACGTTGATATCCTTGTGTGAGCTGTAGTAAGTACTGCTCTGTATGTGCTAGCAGGTGTTTTGTCAGTCGATCTTGAGCAACGTACTCCAATGTACTAATCAACGACAGAAAATAGGGAAGCAAAATTTGGAAACAATATTTATCTGCAAATTGTTTAGACCACAGACTGGTGTTTGGGAAGAACTCTTAGCCGAATGGCAATGCAGGTAGGGCACGTCGATAAAGGGTCGTCACCCACATTAGTTCAAATTCAATTTCAATTCAATTTCAATTTATTAAATTTTATTACACATACATTAAATATGGTTTACTTATGATCCCCGCACTAGGACGAGCCTGTATCGCGGGAGATCGACACATTACACAGTATTATATTTTTGTTATATTAACAAATGATAGATGTATCAGGACAAACTTAGGGAAATAACAATTATACAAAGTCTGGCTACAAGGAAAAGGAATTACTAATATACCTAAAAGAGTGCGCTCGTATTGTGCGTTTGTGAGGGAGTGTGGGTGTGTGTAAGTATGTCAGTGTGGGCGAGTGGTGTGCGTGTGTTCGCTAGAGTCAAATGTGCAGTCAGAGTACATACAGTATAGAAGCGAGAGCCGAGCAGTTTCATTAACCCTACTTATCTATCTATGAGTAACAAATTTTCTGTGTCCTCATAGTCCAAGGTTAGCAACCATTTTCGAACTCTTTCCTTCAAATCATATATATAATAAATAATTTCGGCCGTATGAAGTCCACTGCTGGACACAGGCCTCCCCAAAAGATCACCACAACGACCGATATGGGTGTGATGTGGGCTCATTGGGGGGTTTTGCCATAATCGCCACGCTTGGCAGACGGGTTGGCGATCGCAGTTGAGTTGTTAATTTACTCGAAGGACGCTGCTGCCCATCCTCCGGCTAATCCCTTAGTCGCCTTTTACGACACCCACAGGCGGAGATGGGGTGGTGGTATTCTGAGCCGGCACCACACGGCAAATCATATAGTGAGCATAAATAAGCAGAATAATTAAGATCGAAGCTTCAAGCTTGTTGCCTCACGATTCTGTCAATGTTTAACACCGGACTGTGATTCCCTTAGCCGCCTTTTAAGAGATTCACGGGAGGATATGGAATGGTGCTATATTCTTAATCCGGACACCACACGGAATGGTGTATTCTTTGGCAAAATGAACGCAATATTATGCTTGACAGCTTGCAAGTTACACCCGGAGTTGTTTACTATACAAACCTTGTTCCAACAAGGGCGAATGTCCGTGCGTTCAAGCGTTTTTGCCATACCTAGTATATACCTACTTATTGGAATCAGTCACTAGTAGCTTACAAAATAGGACCCGTAAACAAATAAATAAAATAACAATATAAACATTTTTTTACCGGTGGTGCTTAGCAACTGGCCCCAGTGGTAAACTCCCATTTATTGTGCCTATGTGCCTATTTTCTGTCTCCTACTTGTAATAGAGCGAAGTGGAATGTATATACTTTTTCTTTTCTGATTATTTTCGTTGCGGGATCCAAGAAAGTTATTCATTTCTTGGGACACACCGAACTTGATTGATCGGTGTTCTTTCCGGTGGCCATTGTAGGTCCTGGCTTACAGGAGTTGTAGTGGTCAGAAATGAATGGCGGCCTTCTGCCAAAAAAAATTAGTCAAACATCTATCGCTTATTAAATAATTCAGTAATGTTATTTTCCAGGTTGTACGAGCTTCGCGAGGAGCTGGTACATATCATTGTCAATGATTACATCTACGTTGACTCAGCTTTGACGCAGCTCAAAATGACACCTTTAGACATACAGGTATACTCTTGATGGTTATCCTAGTAAATTTAGATCAAAAATATTTTACAGACATTACATCATTCCCAGCGACCAATCGTTGGATGAGAGCGGTATGTGACCGCACGTTGTGGAAATACATACGTCAGCCATTTTTGCAAATGCCTGCACAGAAGGCTTTCACGCCATCATGCATAAGAACACCGACCGACCGGGCTGCCCTATCTAAAGACACTGGCCGGAGAATATCTTATTTTATTTCCTTATTAACAAACGCAGTTCTAACGCCAATGATACCGCAAGATTTGGCGAAGTCACTTTCAAAACTAAACTATTAAGGTAACCATGCAGTTTAATGTTATGTTACTGTTTGTCCCTATCCCAGCCCAATAAAGTCCACTTCTGGACGCAAACCTCACTTCGCTGGTTGGAGGAGGTTGAAGCACACGAGGTTTTCCACCGCGGCGTAAAATATGTTTCTGTTCCATATAGCTTGTAAACTAAACCTTTTGTAAATTTTTCTTATTTACTTCGACTTGATGTCCGTACGTTACCTGGGCCTCCCATCGAAAACCAGCGCTGGAATACTGTCTACACAGTATTTTAGCAAATAGCTGAATGGGAGACCCGTTGTTGGCACAATGTGTAGTTTCGTTGTAAGAATGTATGTAACTATGTATATTGTGTGCCAATAATAAAATATTTCTTAATTCTTCTTTCTTTTCTAATAATCAGCCTATATAATCTCACTGCAGGGGAAGTATCCCTTCCATCTTTCCATTTCTTCCGTTTATTTTACAGATAGTGGTTCCGTATCATTACCCTCTAGAATGTCGGACTGACAACATAGAACAGGTCTTACAAAAGATGTGGGCAGATGCTGTAAGGAGAAAAAAGATTCGGGATAGACCCGAGCCAGTAAGTTGTTTGCTGTCATTGTTTCGATACGTAATACCGTCGGTTTCAGGCAATCACATCCGCGTCGCAGATAATAATGAGATAAAAAATAGAACCGACTTCAATTGAAGCCTTTTTTCATACCTCTAGAAAGAAGAAAGAAAGAAAACACATTTATTCAGCACACAAAATAACTGGTAGCTCAAAATTATAATACAACAGACATATTTATCTATACAAATAAATAAAATTGAAGTGTCTGTTTGTAATGTCTAAATAACAGCTTTTTACTAAATGCAAATCTTACGGATTTACAGTAGTAGAAAATTTTCGATAAGAAAATTGTACTGTGAAAATTTAAATAAATATTGTAGTTCTTGAAAACAGTTTAGTTTTTAATAGAATAAAGACATATCAATGAGTAAAGTAAACTGTTCACAAATAATTTGAGGTAAAAAAAAAACTAGAAAAGGAATTTTTCATTACGACTTACGAGATGCTTAAAAATCTATGTCAAGGTAGAGATTTTTCGATATTTCAGAAAATTTTGTACTACTGTAAATCCGTAAGATTTTGCTGAACATATATTGTGTTTTTTTGACCCAAGCTCTCACCCCCTGCAGTATGTCGTGCTATTTACTGGACAACCTGTATATATTTGAAAGTAAATGGGCAGGAAATGTACCATTCAATTTCACTCGGACGGCGGCAGCTCTGCAACGCGCGAGTGAGACCTCTGGTGTTGCAAGTGTTCATAGGTTACGGTAACCTCTAGTGTGATCATACGAGGACCTGGAACCTCCCTTAGGTGCTGGAGCCTGACTCAGAAGGAGCGAGCGCGTCACCTACCGCCTGACGCAGGTGCTTACCGGGCACGGTTGTTTCGGCGCGTACCTGCACAGGATAGGACGCGAGGCCACGGCACAATGCCACCATTGTGATAGCGACCAGGACACCGCACAGCACACGCTCGAGGCGTGCCCTGCGTGGGCCGCCAAGCGGCGGATCCTGGTCGATCGGATCGGGCAAGATCTCTCTCTGCCAGCAGTAGTGTTGGCTATGTTGGCAGAGCACGAAAACTGGAATGCAGTGGTCTCCTTCTGTGAGAGCGTCATGCTCCAGAAGGAGACCGCAGAGCGGGATCGGGAGAGGGCCGATCCCGCTCGAAGAAGAAGGAGACGGCGCCGGGGTAACAACCGCCCTGGCGCCTAATTCCGATACGCCTGAAAATCCCTGCCGTTGCTATAAGGTGGGGGACCTCTGGGTTCGCGGGTGCGTAGATTGGGGAATCTGCGTGCCCACACCAAGCGACCCAAGAGAAGACGGTAGCACGCATGTGGTCACGCGCTGCCGTGGGACGCTTTGGGGGATCCTTTACAATCCCCCTAGGGGGGTGACCGCTTTACAGTCACCCTCTCCGAGATGTGCCAATAGGCGTGGCACCAGTGGGTGGCTCTAGTGTGATCATACGAGGACCTGGAGCCTCCCTTAGGTGCCGAAGATGACCGCCCCAGTGGTTTTAGCCGGTAGGAGCCCGGCATACCCCTTCGCCCTTCCCCGGGGTGAAGAATGTTCATGAAGAATTTCCACTCGGCATCAATAAAAAAAAAGGTTACGGTAACCGCTTACTATCAGGCAGGCCGTATGCTTGTTTAACACCTTAGAGCATGAGTGCGAAAGAACTACAGAGTAGAGAAACAAGACAGCTGCGCCATGTATTTTGAGAATATTAAATGCATTTAAATATTGCACTAGGGTACGTGGATGAACTCCCTGCCGATAGCGATATGCGATGGTAGAAATTAAATCTATACTAAATTTTGGTAAAATTTGGTATTCGCTAAGACATGATTGAAGCTATTGAAGGACACTTTGCAGACGGTGAGCCATGAGGACCAGTCTTAGCGAATACCAAATTGGATTATTACCGTTATTAAAATTCTATATACAAGGATGTATGGATGTTCGAGCTTAGAGAATTGCACCCCAGGATCCTTGATGGATTGTCAATAAAAACAATACTTGTTATACAGCCAAGACGAGCATCACTAACTCGCCGTGAGAGTAATTTGTTAGAAGCTGTGTCTTCTACCGTTGAAGAAGTGGAGGTCTCAAAAGAAGAAACAGAGTCTCCAGGTAAGTCAATATGAGCCAAGAAGTCTTCCAAGTATCATGTAGTCTTTTGTAAGTCATTTGCTTGGTGGTAAGCGTTATGCCTGCCCACTACAATAGTAGTAGTCCATGAGCCCTCGTCACCAGAAGTTATTTAGCCCAGTTATTTCACTAGCTGCAGTGCCCTTGTGACCGGAGCTCACGAGTAAGTCGGTAATGTGTGGTGTGTATGAACGGGGACTCAAAATAAACAAATTTTCTTTCTTTCTTTAAATGTTCTCTAATGTTTAAAGTTTTAATACTACTACTAAGCGGTGAATATCTGGCACTGCGGTGGTATCTTGTTTTTATTTTTTATTGGTGGCGGAGGGGGGCTCCAGGTCCTCGTACGATCACACTAGAGCTCCAGTAAGAGACCTACCAACGCGTAATGGGTTGGTGAGCGCAATGAGGCTACTGTTCCACACAAGGAAAGCCGCTGCCCATCCCTCTGGCTTAGAGTCCCTTAGTCGCCTTTTAAAAAAATTATGGAATGGGGGTGTAGTGGTGTTGTAATCTTAATCCGAACACCATACAGACAGTTGTTGACATAAATTGGGTTTTTATTATATTATTTGGAGAAGATACAGACTTCTGGAATACAGTATAAACTAGCGCAGGAGTCAGGAAATTCACTAACATGTATGAATCCAATTACTTAAGCCAATAAAGGTTATTATTAAAATTAATTGATTGATTGGTTTTGCCGACACGGTTGGTACAGTGGTTGATACAGTCGACTGCTGTGCTCCGGGTCGCGGGTTCGATTCCCGCACGGATCATACAAGCGATCTGCAGGTAGTTGTCCCGGGTCTGGGTGTACTGTGTGTAAAATATATGTGTGTAAACGCACCCACGACACAGGAGAAATCCTAGTGTGGGACAAAGATTTTCATTAAAAAAAAAACATAGTTAGCGACGTTGGTGTCCCACTGCTGGGCACGGGCCTTTTCTCACGAAGAGAAAGGTTAGGCCTTAGTCTACTATGCTGGCTTTTTTTTTATTGATCCGGTGGAAGTACCTCATGTACTTCCTTCGGCCTGGGAAAGACCACGCTGGCCTTATGCGGGTTGGCAGACTACACCATTGAGAACATTTTGGAGCCCTCTCAGGTGTGCAGGTTTGCTCACGATGTTTTACTTCACCCTTGACGCAAGTGATAAAATCAAATTCTGATCCGCACATAAATACGAAAAGTCAGAGGTACAGGCTGGGACCAAACTCAGACACTCCTCTATGGAAGGCAAGCGTTCAATCACTGGGCTATCACTGGTAATCATCATTTCAGCCGAAAAACGTCCACTGCTGGACAGAAGACTGCCCCAAAGATTGCCATAACGACCGGTATGGGTTTGTGTCATTGGGGGTTTTTGCCATAAGCGACATGCTTGGCAGGCGGGTTGGCGATCGCAGTTGTTATAATTGTACTCGAAGGACGCTGCTGCCCATCCTTCAACTAATCCCATAGTCGCCTTTTACGACACCCACGGGATGAAATGGGGTGGTGGTGTTCTTAGCCGGCACCACATGGCACGGCATCACTGGTAAACTGGCAAATTATATCAGAAGATTAAATTTGTGTTTATTTACTGTAGCCTCAAGTGTTCACACACTCATACCCGAAGAGTTTATACAAGCATCTTTGATACAGAGACATGAAAGATTCAGGTAACTACTACTACTTATGTTTTGTCCTGTCCTATACATATTTTGATCGGTTTGAACCGCGGGTAATTTCATCATCATCGTCATTTCATCCTCATAAAATCACACACACACAAGCCTCCCTTAAAGATCGTCACAAAAATCGGTCCGGATGTGTTGTGTGCTCATTGGGGGTTACCATAATCGCCACGCTTGGCAGGCGAGTGCCAAGTGAGAGGCAGGTGCCAGCTAAGAATAACACCACCCCATCTTATCGCGTGGGTGTCGTAAAACTCGACTATGGAATTAGCCAGAGGACGAGCAGTAGTATCCTTCGATTACATTTATAACTCGCCTGCGATCGCAAACCCGTCTGCCAAGCGTGGAGATTATGGCAACCCAACAAACAACATAAACCCACACTGGTCATTGTGGCAATATTTGGGGGAGGTATTTCGGCTGAAATTATGATGATCATGACGATGCTGCTCTACGTCCTTTTGATATGAAACCTTAGGCACCTATTACCACACCTTTGGGTGAAGAGCGGTGGTCAATTCTTTTCCGGAAACCACAAGAACGGGGGACTCACTTAGTGGTTATTAGTCAGCTTACTAAGTGTGGTGAACAGATGACGTCTCTATTACACTATTATACAACGGACGCTGTACTCATCGCCTGAATTTATGCACGTGAGGAATTCCTCATTAGACTTCCTCTGCTCTGGGGTACCGGAGTTCTTATCCTAAAACCCAACGGTGTTCCTTCAACCTCCCTATCGCGGGGGGTGTGAGATTCGCTCGCGCTCTCACTGCACCAGGAACGCCCCCCAAGGCTGGTAAGTCCATGCTGTATAATATATTAATGGCTCTAAACCTTTTCAGGTGGTTGTGGTGGAACAGTGGTTCATGAAAGATTTCAGAGAAAAATCTGTAAAACGAAAAACGTATTTCAGTAAAAAAGCCAAAGAAGTGCCATTGGACCTGAAGATTAAAGCCGCAAAAAGGATTCAGCTGATCTACAGGTAGTAAACTGAAGTGGCAATGGGCGGGGCACATAGCTCGTAGAACTGATGGCCGTTGGGACAGAAATGTTCTCGAATGGAGACCGCGCACCGGAAAATACAGCATGGGCACGTCCTGTGGCTGATATGATGATGATGATGATTATCTACAGGTAACTTATGTCGTATGGCCCTGGCATAGACTAGGTGACCTTTTGACAACCCGTGAATGTCGTAAAAGACCCCTAATGGTCTATGCGCAGGAGTAAGCTTTTGTGTGGTAATATTGCAACATTATTTCAAAGGAAAAAATCATACTGTCCTTGCCAAGTTGTTTATGATAGAAATATAGTTTTAGTTTTATTCAAATTTATTATTTGGTCTGATTACTGTAAGGATTATTTACTGTTGATATAGACAGCTCTATTACTTGTGGTGCTAAATAGTGAATGCTATGTACGCCATAATTGTCATATGCATTGGTCATAGTATTTAAAATAGATTTTAGTATAAGTGTAATGTATGTGATGTGGCTGTACTTTTATAAATAAATAAATAAAAGCCACGAAATATTATAATCCGTTTGTGGAGTCATCTGTTAGATGGTACACGATATACTATCAGCCAAAGGACGTCCACTGCTGAACAAAGGCCTCCCCCATACATTTTCATAATAGTGTTATTTTTGGGTATTTTCTAGTACTCACCACATTTGGCAGACGCGTTGGTGAGCGCAGTAAAGTTACGATGATACGATATGACACAACGGGGACCCCTACCGGATATAACCACCGGAGCAGTCATTTGGGCACCGAAGGGGGGCTTCAGATCCTCGTAAGATCACACTAGAGCCGCGCATTGGTGCCACGCCTTTAGGCATATCACGGAGGGGAGGTTGTGTCTACCAAATAAGTTGCTGCATTGGATGGCCTTTCTGTGTTGTTGGCTTAAGGAAGCATACGTTTAGCTGTAGGCGTTATCATCATTTCAGACAAAATACGTCCACGGCCACGGCTTCTCTCAAATATCGCCGTAACGATCAATCTGAACAATCAATCAATATGTCATGTGCTCTTTTGGGGAATTGCCATAATCGCCACACTAGATAGGTGGGTTGGCGATCGTAGATAAGTTGTAAATTTTTTTAAACAAAAACAGACAAATCTAATAATAGTCATTTGCTTTTAGGGAGTTTATGAAAATAAAGCGAGAGAGAGTCAGAGAAACTAGGAGAGACGAGCTTCTCGGTCTAATGCCCGACCCCTCCAGGAGTGAAATCAGTTACACGGAGGAAAATAAAAAGGTAAAATTATTAATTAAATATTATTAAATACATACTACGGCTCGTTAAGTTTCCAAAACATGGTTGAGCCAGGGGTGGATCCAGGATTTCATTCTCGGGGGGCTCAGGGGCCTTGCCCTTGCCCCGACTGTGGGTTATACAATAAGTAGTATTTTCCCCGAGAAATAGTCGCTTCCTGCTTCTGTCTGTTTCTTTGTGTATATAATTTGTAAATATTTTGTACAAAATTACTGAACTATGACGGTGTTTTGTCAAAAAAACAATAAACAAATAAAAAAATTTAGTCTTAAGAAGTCTTACAGAAAAGTCCGTGATAGCATGTGTCTATATCTAAGGTGCACTCATAAAAACTATTTACTCGTATATCTATTACAAGTAACGAATTAGTAAAAATCGATCGGTTATTTGCGAAGCTATTTACTCCAGTTAAGTATTAATTCTTATTCAGATAAATATGTTAGTTACCTCGTGCATTTAAAATAGATTAAAACTGTCGGTTACACTATATCATTAAAATAAATTCTTTGAGATATCCTCGATTCAGAATTATGTGCAACTAAAAATATCGGACGGCCGGCCGGCACGCGCGCCGCCGATTCTGTCCGCGCCACGGCCTATGAAATAAACGTTATAAAATAAACATACTTAACACTCTTGTTTTGCCGTGTGGTGCCGGCTTTGCCGTGTGGTACCGGCTCAGAATACCACCACTCCATCTCCTCCCGTGGGTGTCGTAAAAGTCGACTAAGGGATTAGCCGGAGGTTGGGCAGCAGCGTCCTTCGAGTACATTAACAACTAAACTGCGATCGCCAACCCGTTTGTCAAGCGTGGCGATTATGGCAAAACCACCCAATGAGCCCACCACACACCCATATCGGTCGTTCTGGTGATCTTTGCTGGAGGCCTGTGTCCAGCAGTGGACTTCAGTCGGCCGAAATGATGAACACTGTTGTTTGCGGACTTCTCATTTCCATTATGAGTGAATGCTCCCCACAGAGTACTTTTGTTATACAGAAAAATGCACTGGCGTGCGAAGCTGGGGCGGGTCGCTAGTAATATATGTATATAGGGTCTTACTTTAATTAAGGAAATAATTTTAGGAGGTAAATCTATAGATTGCAATTATGCGATTTAGCAAACAAAATAAATATATCATCAACCTTTATTTCATTATTTTATAAAATAAAGGGTGACGATATATTTATTTTACAGAGTCAGTAAATCTTTCGCTACTCGAGTATTTAAATATTTATTTATTTATTATCAGCAGAACCGATACTTGATATTTGAAATGAATTCTATATAATTCATAGAGCCTAGCCTTAAAATATTTTCCATTATTAAAGTAAGACCCTATATATACTCACATGTAGGTAGGTATGTCACGTAATTCAAAGGCATTTATATTAAGCATACACAAGGAACAAAGTGTCTTTGTGAAGAGAGAAATAGACATTTATTTCTATTACTATATATATGTCTGTAAACTATACTCACGATACAGGAGATATGCTAATGTGGGCAATGTTAGAATATCAGTCTATCAAATATCCTCCCTCCGTTCTCAACAGCTGTCTCAGGCCCGCGTGCTCATCGTGAAAAAATACCTAATGTAAAGTGAACCTCATCTCCGCAGGTGTACGAAAAACGACGCAACACAAGAATGAAAATTAGACAGACATATTTGCAAGAACTGGAGAATGAGAACACACGACTGATAATGCTTAAGAAGGACGACCAGATCGATGATATCACTGATGAGATCAGGACCTGGTTCCAGGAATGGTGAGACAGCATAGTCATATTTTATTTTTCATATTTGACGGAATAATATATTATACTTTATTGCAAGAGGCCGGCTAGTTTGGTACAACCCCAGTGCCAGATAACGGCAAGCAGTAGTGTTTAAACTTTAGATATTACTGTGCTCCGGTTAGAAGGGCACTGTAGCTAGTGAAATTACTAGCCATAAGAGACTAATTAACTCGACATCTCGTAGTTAAGGCGAGCGCACGGTGATGCCACGCTGGTGTGACGCTTTCCACCAGGCGAATGACTTGCTTGTCTCGTCACCAAGTTGCATAAAATATGAAAACAATTTAATATGTGACTGACTGAACTTGTTACAGAATAACACAACAGAGAAAAAGCCTCATAAAAATATTATAACAACACAACTTTATAATAATGCGTGCTATGAACTTTATTGTAGGCGTTACTATAAGTCATTTTAGACATTTTCGTTCTATGAGTAACGACAATATTGAACTAGCGTTGCGCCCGGGTGCCCTCATTTCACTCACGTAATAAATACAGCATTTATTCTATCTCGATTAGTATATTTTTCTACCGGTGAAAGACTTTCCAGAATCGGTCTAGTAGTTTTAGAGTCTATCTCCCTACAGAATATAATATAATTTATCAATAGATAAATCAGGCCTTAAAAGAGAGATTTTGAATAGTGATGCTCATGGAGACTCCGCGGCAAAAGGCTTTGGCCAAAGAGCTATTTACCCCATGGGCTAGCCTGATGTTAACGGTTATATGAGAAGCAATTCCACCTCGGGCAAGATCTAAAACAACCTGGTCGATCGTTTCGGCAGTGATAGGCGGGTCTGGAGTGTTCGTTCCCGATTTACCGGAGCCCTCCCATCCATGAGGATATTCTTATCCAACACATGTTCTAGGTATTACGGTTACGGTTTCTTTCCCGAATACCCTTACGAGGTGGAAGGTGGAACAATTATGGTTCTCAGAGGAGAATATCCAACCGTAGAGGAGCAAAAAGAACACGACGAATGGATAGAAACAACAACGAAAGGAAAGACTAAGGATCAGGTAAATATTTTTGGCCACAAAACCGCAATGACGAATTTTGACTTCTTTCTTATCTTTCTCTTTCTTGGCAGCACTCATAGTAATAGCTGTATTGTAGCTTTACCGCGCAGGTCAATTGATCTGAAAGGTTAAGCTGAACTTGCTGCTGTCAGGATTTGGAAAGGTGACTCTCAAACTACTCAATGCCACAGAGAGCACATTAAGCTGCCGAGTCCGATTTGCCCGATTTACCATCTGTCCATCCATGTTCCATGTGGTTCTTGGCAAAGATAGACCACTCCTAATCTACCCACGGGGGTTGGAAAGCGTTGTTGTCACGGTGATATCTCCTATGACCGTTCATTGTAGTGATTATTGGGAGATCCATGTTCAGCAGTGGACTTTTAAGGGCTGATGAGTGGTCAGATGGCAGTCGCTTCCTGTTAAATGCTGATACTTAGAATATTTGTGAATATGCCAGGCTGATCACCACGGGCATGGCTTTGGCAGATGGGAGCTCCTAAAGATTCCATAAAAAAAATCAAATGCCAATTAATTTATTGACTGATTTATAATTGATGTTAATAATAAAGTTTTAAATGATTTTAGATTTTTTAATAATATAGTAGTCGAAAAATTAAATCTGAGCTCAAAAGCACTGTTTTATAGTTTTTTAATTCTTCCAGTAAACAATTAACACTGTTTAAATTGTATTTATTTTTATTTGGGCAACTACTCTGACACAAGGTTTAAAGATAAGATAAAAATATTTTTATTCATGTAAAACCATATGCAGGCACTTATGAATAGTCAAGACTACAATCGTTCACGAGCATGACGCATGCATCAGCGTCGCTTAGCTCAACCATATTGTAGGGCAACTGAGCGACCCGATACACGACGCCACCATTAGCAGGACACTTGAGTGAGCATGACATACCTAAACTGCCACACAACTATCACGTCAATTAAACAAAATAAATTAATAATCCACATGGTCCTCGCACTTACAGTTTCAAATATTAAAAAAAACAAACCTGTAATTGGTGTCATTTAAAAAAAATTGCCACGAATTTGCCACGAAAGAAGATTAGGCACTGCAGCACCAATCTGATTTTAATATTCATATTTCAGCTGAAGGCAGAGACAGCACAAGCCAAAGCAGAGGCCCGGCTGAAAGCGGAAGCTTTAAAAATTGCCCAAAAGAAGGATGCAATACAAATATTGAAACTGAGGTGCAATCCCTTCACCGACCCAGGCTATAAGCCACAGGCGTCGCACGTTATTGAGCAGTTAATTGAGGTAGCGTATCCTTGGTAGTTCCGTGTGGTGTCCGGATTAAGAATATATTTAGCATTACTTCATCTGCTCCCATGAATGTCGTAAAAGCAGCGGTGACCACTTTACAGTCACCCTCTCCGAGATGTGCCTATAGGCGTGGCACCAGCGGGCAGCTCTAGAGTGATCATACGAGGACCTGGAGCCTCCCTTAGGTGCCGAAGATGACCGCCCCAGTGGTTTTAGCCGGTAGGAGTCCGGCATACCCCTTCGCCCTTCCCCGGGGCGAAGGAAGTTCAAGAAGAATTTCCACTGGGCACCAATAAAAAAAAAAAAAAAAAGGTATGGGCAGCAGCGTCTCTCTTGTGGCACCGTAGCCATACTGCGTTCACCAACCCGCCGACAAATTCTCTTCAATATGATGACACAATGACCGATATGGGTGTGTTGTGGGTTCATTGGGGGGTTTTGCCATAATCGCCACGCTTGGCAGACGGGTTGGCGATCGCAGTTGAGCTGTTAATGTACTCGAAGGACGCTGCTGCCCATCCTCCGGCTAATCCTTTAGTCGACTTTTACGACACCCACGGGAGGAGATGGGGTGGTGGTATTCTGAGCCGGCACCACACGGCAAACCGGCACCACTCGGCAAATACATAACAATATAGATATGATCCACCCGTGCGAAGCCGGCGGGTCAGCTATAAGTAGAATCTCTCACTCCAGGCCTTAAAAGTCTACAAGGCGTCATGGTCATTGTATGACGCTTTGCCTCCTGAGAGATATGGTGAAGCCATATACGGGTACATGAAACCCCTCCTCATTGAAGATCTGATGAGCACGATGCATAAAGACTGCAGGAAATTCGTGGATGAAATGATGAGGTAACTATGTACTAATATATCATTCCCAACCCGCACTAGGCCAGCGTGGTGTACTAAAGCCGAACCTTTGTCATCGTGGGAAGAGGCTCGTGCCCAGCAGTGGGACAGTAATGGGCTGATTGTGTATATATTATTCAGACTTATGTATATAGTCTCACTAGATGATATTCAGCGATCGGCATTGTGTAGAAGCAATGTGCGATGGAGGGCGGGCGCCGCCTTCGGCAATCATCGGGTCCGCCAGTCGGCTCGAATTCAAATTCAAAATATTTTTATTCATATAAATCATTCGCAGGCACTTTTGAATAGTCAGAATGTACTTGAGCGGTTCCAAGAAGTTTCCATGGGGAAGAAATGGCAAGAAACTCCATAGACACTCTTTTAAAATCTTATCTCTTTAAATGAGCAATTCTTGTAATTAGAATGTCGGAATCGGCTCCAACGATTTTCATAAAATTTTGTATATAGGGGGTTTCGGGGGCGATAAATCGATCTAGCTAGGAATCATTTTTAGAAAATGTCATTTTATATGTCATTTTATAGGTGTTTGAGTAGTCTCAACTGAAAAATATGACTCTTCCTGACATCTATTGGCGAATAATAATACTATTTTTTGTGAGCAACTAATTGCTTTAACGACACAACAGCAGATGGCGTTGTTAAGTAACACGAAAATACCGAGCAAAGCTCGGTCAAACATCTATAATTATAAAACGTTACATTACATTGTGAATAGTTACATATAGAATTAACTTAAGTAAGAATCATGGACTGCCAGTGTGATCTCACCTGCGCAGACGTGCGTTACGAGGAGGCGAGTCGGCCCAACACTGAGATCCTAACCGACACACACGCTGATCATAATATATTAAAATTACACCGTTTTAACAAAAAAAAATTATAGTATATATATTTATATCACAAGGATTATAATAAAAGACTTTTAAACGGATTACATCGCTTATATTATAGATTTATGTATTTCCTAACGTTATAACGATTTATAGTTTAATATATTCACTGTCTCTTATTATAAGTCCTTAGCTGGGTGCCATACATTTTGGTCCTTCGAACTCATGATAAACAAGGGCGAGCACCCAAAGAGATAGCTATTCATTGCAGGAAATTCTTGAATAGTTTGCTTTTCTTTAGTTTATCAAGTCTGACTTATCATCTATCCTTTTCTATTTATATTAAACAATGATTATGTTATACTCTTGCCGTGTGGTGCCGGCTCAGAATGCCACCACCCCATCTCCTCCCATGGGTGTCGTAAAAGTCGACTAAGGGATTAGTCGGAGGATGGGCATGGGCAGCAGCGTCCTTCGAGTACATTAACAACTCAACTGCGATCGCCAACTCGCCTGCCAAGCGTGGCGATTATGGCAAAACCCCCCAATGAGCTCAAAACACATCCATATCGGTGGTTGTGATGATCTTTGGGGGAGGCCTGTGTCCAACAGTGGACTTCATTCGGCCGAAATGATGTTATACTCATGTTGACTGACGAAATTGTAACTTTCTTAATTTCATACCTATTCATTTCATATTTTATACAAGGACTTACTTTAATAGTCCACGATATTTTGCATGCAGCCTATGTGGATGCTGACGATAATGTAGGTATCACCAAAAAAAAATATCTGTTGTATTTTTTTCAGCATTTTTTATAAATCACTCATTTCAGTACTTACTGGTTCTTCTAGTAAGTTATATGAATATTCAATTGCATCTAGTAAGAAAATGGTGGTCGCGGCCTGCCGACCTATTTAGGTAGTCGGCAACGTCAAACGAAACAGGCGAAAGGAGGCGCCCGTCAGCGTCGCACAAAAGAAAGAAACAAATTTTTCACCGTCAAATTAATTTTGTGTGGTAGGTACATCATCTTTAGCATTTACTATGGTGCCATGCACACTATCGTGGATTATTAAAATAAAACCTTATATATTAATTTTGTATCAGTTCCTAAATGGAAAAATATATGATTCCGTGGCGAATTACTTGGCATACACAATACAATTGAATTATATTATATGTAAATAATGTAGTAATAACTAGGTACAACTAATTAAAAAACAAGAAAACTATTCTAGTAATTTGTATTGGACTTGTGTTTTTGGATAAATGCAATTATATGTGATTTTTTATTTAATAACATCAGATCATTTTGCATAAGAAAATATTTGTACACCGTTGACGATAAGACATGGCGGCAATTGTATTGCAATTGTCTATAACATCTTTATCACCTATGTTGTACAAATAAATCTTTTGAATTTGAATATATTAATTTAATGCATATATTTTTGAAACACGGAACACACAGAGGTGACTGATATATCTTTTGTCTATCGCACCGAACTATATTTGACAGAGAGGGTCTCTGTCAAATATAGTTCGGACCCAAAAATGATAATCAACCGAGCGGTCGCCCTGGGGACTGTATATTTGGGAAACTTACCTCGTAGACGGACTTACCCAAATCGAAATTATATATATTTTGATTATTATACATTTTTCCCTTTCAATTATTTTTTTGTTTAATTATTTATTTATTTGTCCTTACAGATTAGATCTAAAGTTACTAATACAAATGCAACGGGAAATGTATAAGAGCGTCGGCTGGAAATACCCTAAAATTAAAGCTAGAAAGAAACCTAAGGACCATCCTTTGCCAAAGACTTTGGTTGTAAATGAAAAGGTGTTGAATAATGTACAGGTAGGTACATTGTCACCCTCGGGGGTCACGGGCGCGCATGTGGTTACGCCGAGGGAAGTGTCCTTCCTTCCTCTAGAGGAGGTGACCGCTTTACATTCATCCCCTCCAAGAAGTGAATAAAGGCGTGGCACCAATGGGCGGCTCTTGTGTGATCCCACGAGGACCTGGAGTATTCGCTAAGACATGATTGAAGCTGTTCAAGGACACGTTGCAGAAGTTAAGCCACGAGGACCAGTCTTAGCTAATACCGAACTGGGTTATCACCGTTATTGCAATTTTGTATTCAACGATGTATCGATGTTTGAGCTTAAGGAATAGCACCCCGGATAATTCCTTCAACTAGAAGCTTGATAAAGGCGGTCATCTTCTAAATACTGTGGGTGGAAACACGGGGGTCTTGTTTACAATGCACGGCTTGGATGACAGTGGGCAACGGATTTGTCTCTACGAGAATTTGATGAAAGAAGGAGGTACAGTTGGTAACAGGACGTTTAAGCTAATTTGGGAGCATGTACAGTTGCCTTCCTTCTCATGACCTCTGTAGCGTTGAAATACCATACCAATTTTTGAAGTGAAAACTTCTTTTAGCGCGGTACGCATATTTTTAGATGAGATAAAATCTCTGGTCTCTCAACACCGTTACGAGACGCTAGACATTTAGTTTGGCGTTTCGCCGTCGGGATCGCATTAACCCTAGTACCCATATAAAAAATGTCTAACGCGCCAAAATAAGTTTTCATTTTATTCGGCAATTTTTTTTTTAAACTTTGCCCCACACTAGGATTTCTCCTGTTTGTGGGTGCGTTTTACAGAACCCGGAACAAGTACCTGCAGATCATACAAATATTTGTTCCGTGCGGGAATCGAACCCACGACCCGGTGTGTAGCAGCCGACGGTATCAGCCACTGCACCAACCGTGCCGTCTATAAAGTGTTATTATTTATTTTCAGCAAATCTTTGACCTTGGCATAATTACGAAGCCAACAACAAAATTCAGTGATATTTATGGAGATACAAAGTATGCAGCCTATGACTTCAACATAAGGGACCCGGATGCTAAGTAATGATAACAATCTTGACACTATATTATGAGAGAAATTTAATTCTGATGGTATCGTAATCAGCAATAGAATCAGAACCAGGATAATCATCACCATTAATAATCCCCTAAAAGATTTGTGGTTAGACTAGTCTCATTTCGGCCGAATGAAGTCCACTGCTGGACACAGGCCTCCCCCAAAGATCACCACAATGACCGATATGGGTGTGTTGTAGGCTCATTGGGGGTTTTGCCATAATCTCCACGCTTGGCAGACGGGTTGGCGATCGCAGTTGAGTTGTTAATGTACTCGAAGGACACTGCTGCCCATCCTTCGGCTAATCCCTTAGTCGACTTTTACGACACCCACGGGAGGAAATGGGGTGGTGGTATTCTGAGCCGGCACCACACGACAGACTAGTCTGACCAACGGGAGTTATTGTCTCCGTTGTTTAGATCTACTCAATGTCGTCCGTAGTACAGTTCTTTACGAAAAGGTCATATACTAAATTGTTTTTAGTTTTTTAATATGATAAAATATTGTAGCTGTTTGTCATATATCATCATCATATAAAACGTCCACTGCTGAACAAAACCCAGGCTGCAGGGCTGCAGGCTGGTTGGTGAGCGCAGAATGGCTTCTGTTCCACAGCAGGAATGTTACTAACCATCCCTCATATTTAGAGTCCCTTAGTCGCCTACGACATCCACGGGAGGACATGGAGTGGTGCTATATTCTTGATCTGGCCACCATACGGAATCTATGGGACATGACTTAACTAAATTAACAAATAAATTGAGAGACAAATTTATTCATACTGAATTCACAAATGATGTTGACTAACGAAGAATAGATAGCTGGCCATTTTTTTAAACTTACATTGAATTGAGAAAGGTTAGGCTTTAGACCACCACGTTGGCGGACTACAGACACCATTGAGAACATTTTGGAGCCCTCTCAGGTGTGCAGGTTTCCTCACGATGTTTTCCTTCACCGTTAACGCAAGTGATATTCAAATTCTGGTTCCGCACATAGGTAGGTATTGCTAAGGACTAAAATTGCTGATAACGCTCAAAGGATTAGTAAGCTGAAGAGGCAATGGTGGGGCACATGGTTCGTAGAACTGATGGCTGTTAGGGCAGCAAGGTTCTACTCGAGAACCTAGAACCATGCAGCGGGAAACGCCGCGTGGGATGGCCACCTGCTTATAGACAGACAACCTGCTAAGGGTTGCCGGGATTCATCAGATGCGGGCGGGGAGGGGAGGCCTTTGTTCAGCGGTGGACATCCTCGCTGGCATGAACTATGAATGTAATGAACAAGTCGCTATGCTAGAATACTCTGATGTTTCCTAACTGACCTCTTCATTAGAAACGCCAAACAAACTCGGGGCTGATGTCACTTTTATTTTAATGCCCAGAAAATATATTTTGGTGATTAGAACTTGCTATACTGCTAATTGTGATTTGTAATTTACTGTAATTTAATTAAAGTAATTTATTAAATTTTAAGTAATTTATTTTCTCACCACAATAATAAAAAAGTTGCAACAAAATCAACACACAATTAGATTATTAATTGATTTGACCAGCTTTTCCTCAGCATACTTTTTCTTCCAGATTCCCTCTACCAGGTTACGCAGATATCAAGTCTCGGTTGATGTTATCATGTGTGTTTGGTTGCGGGATAGAACCAGGGGCTCCTAAGAAGAAGGCTGTCATGTTGTTAGGCCCTGAGAGGAATGGGAAATCTTTTCTGGTTGATGCTGTGGCTGGAGAATTGAGAAAGTATCAATTTTATTATAACCTTACAAAGCTTTTCTCTTTTGTGTGTTTTTTTGTACTAGTTAGTGCCAACCTGATGGTTCAAGTCAGTTACCTGCTGGTAAGCTGTGTGGTGCCGGCTACGAACTGTGTGGTGCCGGCTACGAATAGCACCAACCCATCTCATCCCGTGGGTGTCGTAAAAGGCGACTATAGGATTAACCGCAGGATGGGCAACAGCGTCATTCGAGTACATTAACAACTCAACTGAGATCGTTAACCAGCCTGACAAGCGTGGCGATTATGGCAAAACCCCCCAAGGAGCCCACAACACTCCCATATCGGTCATTGTGGTGATCTTTGGGGGAGGCCTGTGTCCAGCAGTGGAGTTCATTCGGCCGAAATGATGATGATGACATCATTATCTGTCAAAAAAGCAACTTACATAATTATTTCCGTTACAGACGCTGTGAAAATCGATATTACTCCAGAAGGTTTCAGTGCCGTGCTAGCGAAACCTGTTAAGGAGCTGACCCAAGCGTTTCTAGCAGCCAGAGCGTTTCAACCTGCTGTCGTGTTCATGAGGAATATTGAGAGGGTGTTTGCAATCAAGGTACGTATTGTTACAGTCTCACAGAGTCACCATAGCCGTGGCTGTTCTAGAAAACTACTGAATATGCGCCAAAAAGGGGCAAAAAGGTTCTTGAGTGGTGACCGAGCACCGGAAAACGTAGCGTGCGACGAGATGGATGGATGTCCTGGTGAAGGTTCCTGGGACTCCTTGGATGTGAGCGGCAACTAACCGGTTGCTGTGGAAATCTGTGGGCCTTTGTTCAACAGTGGACGCCCATTAAATTACATTGAAATATTTAAATACGTACATAATTTATAATTAAGAATTCAAATATAAACATTATTATGTTATTATGAAACCAACACAATAGATACCAGTTCGCAATTTTAATTTGTATACATTTTTAATTCATGTGAATGTGGGTATACCTACTTCAATAACACAACACTATTTCCACGAACTGTTCGTGTATCTGGTCTGCTCGACATCCTTATGTCACTGTAGGGATCCAGCAGAATACCAGCGTCAGGAATAATACCTGGTACATGCTGAGCTGGACACCCATTTGGTACAATCTTAAGACACACATTGCACGCACGTTCTGAGACTGATTATGTTATGTGATCTGATTCTTTTGTTTGTTTTCTGTTTATGATATGTTTCGTTAAACTGGTATGTTTTGTGTCTTTGGTTGCACCGAATAAACACTTTTTTATTTTATTACTATATTATTATCGACTGATATGACGTACCTCCTGCTTGAATCACTACATTTGAACGAAGTGTGTTCAGAGAACGTTGCTGCAGAACCCTCTTGATGTTGTTACCTTAAATAATGCCCTGAGAAGACAGGCGGTTACGAATTCTTGCCCATGATACACACGACGTGACGAAGCTGATATTAAGTTTTAATAATTATTTAAGGTACCACCAGAAGAGAAGCATCTCCAAGCAAATATTTTGATGAAACCGTTAACGAAAATTGTGAGACAGTTATCGGTTAATGATAAAGTTATATTCATAGGTAAGTAAGAGTTGAATAGCATTACATCAGTAAATAATACAAACTTCACAAGTGTAAGCAGCCTTTTCTCATACGGGAAATAAATCCAGGCTGGCAGGCAGGCATAATGAGATAAGAACTAATAACTATAACCTCTACATACCGTGCTTACATCTTTTCTTCAAACTCTCCTCTCGCAGGTCTGATGGAAGAGATTTCTTGTAGAAATAAGCTGTGCCTTTGTAAACTGCTTTCCTATTTATTATGTAATAATATTTCTGTGTGTACATAAATAAATAAACTACAGCTAGTGCTGTCTGAGGTCAAAGAAGGTCCCTATGCGCTTCAGCATACAATTTATGCTGCAGCGCTGGTTTTCTGATGGCCTTTATGTTGATGCCACGGGCAGTTACGATATACATCCAGTCAAAAAAGTATCGGGAATGGATGATTTTTTATGGTTCCAAATTCAAATTTTTGTTTTTATTGTTGTTGTTAGATTGGTACAACTGATTACCACTGATTATGGCGCGGAGTTTGAGTTGCATCTGTTATTTATATTAAATACAGTGCTGTTTTTAGTTAAATCATATCTAGTGGGTATAGCGAATTGCATTATGTTTATGTTTTGTCTTAAATTTTGCATCGCCAATGGAATTTCGTGTTTGGACTCACTGAAAATGTTACAGAAGGCTTACGGTGAATCGACTTTATCAAAAACACGTGTTATGAGTGGTACAAAGCGTTCAAAACTGGTCGAGATGTGATGGAAGATTTGCCTCGCTCTGGTAGGCCATCAACGTCTGCAACTGAAGTTAACATCGCAAAAGTGAAGGAAATAGTGACTGAAAATCCTCATTCAACTTTGAGAGAGATAGCCGCCGAGCTTTCTGTATCTCACGAGTCGATCCGTACCATTTTTATTAATCATTTGGGTATGAAACATGTTACCGCTCGGGTAGTCCCAAAAGACCTGAATTTTCTTCAAAAACTCAATCGCATGAGAGTCGCTGAGGACATGCTAGAACGAGTCAATTCCGACCCAACATTCATGAAACGCATTGTTACTTTTTGATCCCACAAACTTTCGGCCTATTTCGATACTGCCTACGCTGAGTAAAGTTTTTGAAAAATGTTGATACATTTCAACAAGCACGACCTGCTTCACAAAAAACAGTTCGGTTTTACCAAAGGTCGTTCAACTACAGATGCGGGCGTGGAATTGCTGAAAAACATTTTCGAGGCCTGGGTGAACTGGCAGGACGCTCTTGGTATATTCTGTGACTTGTCCAAGGCCTTCGATTGTGTACATCACGATACGCTCATAAGGAAATTGCACCATTATGGATTTTGAGCTTCTGACTTCTTACTTAAACAACAGAATTCAGAAGGTTGCTGTTAATGGTAAGAGATCTCCAGGATCTTCGGTCACCATGGGCGTTCCACAGGGATCTATTCTAGGCCCTTTTTGTTCCTCATTTATATTAATGACTTGCCTTTTTACGAAAGGCATAATCATGAGATTGTTTTAAACGCGGATGATACGTCGCTTATTTTCAAAATCCAGAGACATATACAGAATTTTGACGAAGTTAACGATGCAATCTCTAAAGTTGTCCATTGGTTTAATGTAAACAATCTTCTCCTTAACGAGAAAAAAACTGTTTTTATAAGTTTTTCAATGCCTAATGTCAGACAGTTACATACCAATGTACTGCTGAACGGAATAGAGCTGGACCCTGTTGAGTCATCGGTTTTCCTTGGGATAACTATAGATGCCAAATTGCAGTGGGGCCCACATATTGCCAAGTTGTCAAGTAGACTTAGTTCTGCAGCCTACGCCGTTAAGAATATTCGGAACATTACTGATGAAGATACAGCCAGGATAGTTTATTTTAGCTATTTACATAGTATAATATCATATGGGATTCTTCTCTGGGGAAACTGTGCAGAAATTAATACCATCTTCACATTACAGAAAAGGGCAGTTCGAGCCATTTACAAATTGGGTCCAAAGGTTTCTCTCAGAGAAAAATTCAAAGAGATTGAAATTCTGACTGTAGCTTCGCAATATATAAATGAAAATTTATTGCATGAGCACAAAACATTTTAAATTTTGTAAAAAATTCCGATATTCACTGTGTACCAGGTATAAACACAATCTAGCTGTACATTATACTCGTCTCCACAGAGTAAGCAACTCGTTCATGGGTCAATGAATACGTTTATCTTTATCTTTATCGGTATCGGTATCGTTATCGTTATCCATAAATATAGTGTAATTTCTTTTAAATGTTTTATAAAACAAAACGGCTGTTGATTTTATAAAACTGATCATCGCTCGCAGTAGCGTAATAGTTAATATTACAAAACAAATAGCGTTTTGGATAACGTTACGATACATATACGATACATTATACGATACATTGCGTGTTCTGTGCAGTACAGTAGAATAATATTAAGTACCTCAATTAGCAGTGGCAATTACGGGAGAATCATTGTGTTACTGTAAGAAAATGGGCACGTGTGGACATTGTGTAGCCAAAAGCCCTAAGCTGAACACGTGCTGCATATTAACTGTAACGCTGATTTTCAGCGGAATCCCAAATTGTGCAATAAAAATGATGATGAAAAACAGTAAAAATATATCAACCTTTATTGGAAAGGTTGATATATTGTATTGTATTAGCTGATCTCGTATAGGCTTTCGGTACGATGAGAGATGAGAGCCAGCGTAAACTAGATTTGTATAGCTTGATAGGTAGCCGTGTGTACTGAGTTTACGAATTTGCCGACATAACAGAAAAGATTTGTCAGCTGAAGTGGCACGTACCGAAAAACAGCGTGGAATGGCCTCTAATGAGATGGACGGACGACCTGGTAAAGGTAGCTGGAAGTTGTTGGATGTAGGTGACATGTGGAAATTTATGGGCGAGGCCTTTGTTCAGCAGAAGACATCTTTCGGTGGATATGATATGATGATGCAGTTAACAAATTTTGGAGTGTTTTTTCAGCGACGTGCACCAATCCCTTTGTTGCAAGAACTCAACCCTTGGTCAAATTGTTTGATGAAATTATCCTGGTTCCACGGACTGACTATGGAACTTTACAGCAATTCTTTTACCAGAAACTACAAAGGTAAATCATCCAACACCACTCCCATCTCGTCGTGGATGTCGTAAAAATTGACATCTCTAAACTAGAAGCACAGACTATAACTGCACTAGAAGCGCCCTTCTGTAGAACAGTAGTCATACTGCACTCGCTAGCCCACCTGCCAAGTGTGGTGAGTACCTACTGGTAGAGACCCCCAAATTGAGACACAATTGTGGAAATCTATGTGGGAGGCCTTTGATCAGCAGTGGATATCCTTTAGATGATAATATGAAATGATGACAAAGGTGTTCGTACTTTTTTTTACCTTATTTATAAAACTATGCCTAGTTTTGTACCATGTGTAAATTTTATCGAATTTTTCATGAAAACACGTTCAGAACAGAACGTGTAGTGTTATTTTATTCCTATCGAGGTTCGCAGCTGCAAAGTTAGCTCTAACTTTGATTACGAGTACAGTAGACGTATTATTAGTATTATTTGCCGTGTGGTGCCGGCTCAGAATGCCACCACCCCATTTTATCCCGTGGGTGTCGTAAAAGTCGACTAAGGGATTAACCGGAGGATGGGCAGCAACATCCTTCGAGTACATTAACAACTCAACTGCGATCGCCAACCCGTCTGCCAAGCGTGGCGATTATGGCAGGACCCCCCAATGAGCACACAACACACCATACCGGTCGTTGTGATGATCTTTAGGGGAGGCCTGTGTCCAGCAGTGGATTTGAAGACGTATTATCTAACTAGCTGTGCCCCGTGATTTTACCTGCCGCTTAATGTAATAACTTCGGCTCTTCTCTGTTCTAGTCGGGCAGCCGCCCTCAGCCCCCGACCCACCGCGTCGAATCGCCCGCCCGCGGTATTACTTCATTTTCACTTAGCGTTCTTTCCGACTTATTTTTCTTTTTCCTCGGCTCCTATAGATTGTAACGTGTCGTTTAATTGCCGTCCTCAGATATAGGGCTGATAAAATGCAAAAGATTATTTTTAAATCCGACTGGTAGGTCTAGAGATTAGCGCGTTCAAACGAAAAATAAACAAACTTTTGCCTTATTATATTAGTATAGATGTCTACTGTGACTCAAATAAGTTTGTAAAACGGTAGTAATCAACCCAGCCATATTTCTTTTTGGGATTTGGATTATTACGATTAGCCAATCACTTTCTAACTACCAACTATTGATCCGACCATTTCGGGACGCCTTATGAACTATCACTGATATTTACACAGTATAAGAAGCATACCTCGCGACTTCCCAGTTCAACCGATTGCCCAGCTGATACAAGGCTATGGTTTTGGTGTCATCATAGAAGCCTACAACGATTTTATGACCCCAGAAAGGATAGTGAGGTGAGAGAAATACAGTATCTTCTACTAACAAGGCAAGGCACTTAATGAAGTTTAAACGAGTTACCCAGAGATAACTTATGCCAAAGGCAGAAGCGACGCTTGGCGATGTTGGTAAGTATGTACCCTATTAATATTCTATTCTATGTTACACTATTAGTCTAGCTGTATCGCCGCAATCTGGAGGTAGAAATGAACCAGTAAGTGCAGGCCCCTCTCTTCCATTGGCCATTCTGGGTCCCCGCGATCGATAAATATATTTTCCGTAAATCAAACTATAAGTATAATCTTACTATTTGGCTGTTTTGATATTCTGTCTGGCTGCTAACCTTCAAGGTGATTCCCTATTATTTTTAAGTTTTACGTAGCTAATAGTAACGTAAAAAGGAACGCAACTCACTCGGGTAAACCGACTCCTTGAAATTTAATCTTCGTTCATCTGTTGTTTTGTTTTATGTTCACGACTGTTTTCAGTGTAAGACAATTACAATACTGAATTAAAATGGACACTGGTCTGGTGGCCTGGTGGCGAAACTGAAGAAACTAATAGTTATTCAGGAATATATCATCTTTAAAAAAAAACAACAAAATTAGAGACGTCTTTCAAAATGTAGAAATTGCATTGAGAATCTTTTTAGGCATCATCATCATCATCATATCAGCTAAAGGATGTCCACTGCTTAACCAAGGCCTCCCCTTTAGATTTCCACAACGAGATTACACACCGCTTTTATCTAACGACTCCCAGGTCTTCACCAGGTCGTCTGTCCCCAAAATTCACGATCTGCAGCGTAGAGCAGCTATACGGATCGCACGGGGATACCGAATGGTGTCCTTTGAAGCGGCAATTCTGTTGGCGCACTTCCTGCCTTATGATATCCTGGCGGAGATAGATGCGCGGGTGTGTCACCAAACACGCTCCCTGCTCCAGAGCGGTTAAAGTGTACCTTCAGGGGCGCTCGAAAGTTTGAGGTGACAGGCTCAGCGGCATGCACTCGAGCTGTGGCACGAGCGGCTCATGCTGCCACAGTACCAACAAAACCGTATGAAGTACCCGGGGCTCACCATGTACAGTCGTTGGGAGTTCGAAGAACACCTCGCGCACCTCGTCCACCGAGTTGAGAGGGTAGTGGATGCTTTACACCGGGTGATGCCCAGCCTTGGGGGACCGAGTAAGGAAGTTCGCCGTATCTACGGGGGAGTTGTACGGGCCGTAGCCTTGGCCTTGGAGATGTGGCGACATCGCTAACAGTTGCAGTTTGCGACAAAGCGCGTCGTTGAGGCCATCCTGCCGCTCTTCGGAGCCTGACTCAGAAGGAGCGAGCGCGTCACCTACCGCCTGACGCAAGTATTCATCGGTCACGGTTGTTACGGTGCGTACCTGCACATAATAGGACGCGAGGTTGCGGCACAGTGCCAGCATTGTGGAAGCAACCAGTATACCGCGTTGCACACGCTGGAGGAGTGCACTACATGGTTGCCGAGTGGCGACTGGCAGATCCTGGTCGTTCGGGTCGGGCAAGATCTCTCTTTCTGCCGGCTATGTTGGCAGAGTATGAAAATTGGAGTGCAGTGGTCTCCTTCTGCGAGAGCGTCATGCTCCAGAAGGAAACTGTAGTGCAAAATTTTGAGAGGGGCGATCCCGCACGGAAAAAACGAAACGGTGGCTGGGGGCAACCTTTATACAGTCACCTTCCCACCGCTAGAGGGGGTGACCTCTTTACAGCCTCTGAGATGCGCCTAAAGGCGTATCATCAATGAGCGGCTCTAGTATGATCTTACGAGGACCTGGAGTCCCCCTTCGGTGTCGAAGATGACTGCTTCAGCGGTTTTAGCTGATAGAAGGCCAGCATGCTCCTTTGCCCTTCCCCGGGATGGAGCTAGTTCATGAAGAATTCAATTTAAAGAAGAAGAAAAAAATCAGACATTAAGAAGTATAAAAAATGGAACAATATTACATAATATAATCTAATCACCCTAGCCATGTGGTGTCAGGATTAAGAATATAACACCACTCCATCTCCTCCCGTGGATATCATAGAAGGTGACTAAGGGACTCTAAACCAGAGAAATGGGCAGAAGCGTCTCTTCTGTGACACAGTAGCCATACTGCGCTCACCAACCCGCCTGCCAAGCGTGGTGAGTACTGGCAAATTCCCGCTCTAGGGGAGGCCTTTATACAGCAGTGGACGTCCTGTGTGTGATATGATGAGAATAATATATAAATAGAAGTAGAATAAAAGAAGATAGCGTGGTGATATATCCTCATAATTTTTCAGATTGAATGTTGACCCGCTAGCCCCCGGAGAAATTTTAGATGTGTTGCTTGATAAAGGCGTCGAGCCCTTAACTTTAGAGGTAAGTCTCAGTCTTACTCTTTCTTTATTCCTGGTAGTTTGCCAGCTTAGGCATAAGACCAGGACCAGCATAGTATGGTGAGTTATCATATCAGCCAAAAGACGTCGACTGCTGAACTAAGGCCTCCCTATAGA
Organism: Diloba caeruleocephala; assembly: GCA_947459985.1. Lineage (NCBI taxonomy): Eukaryota > Metazoa > Arthropoda > Insecta > Lepidoptera > Noctuidae > Diloba > Diloba caeruleocephala. Next base: position 7,593,697 of record OX381632.1, read on the forward strand.
TTTTCACATTCTGTCTTTTTTGGCAGAATTTGCCAATACTCGCCATGCTTGGCAGTTTGCGCAATATCCCTTCTGTTGGAGGAACGTTGCTCCACCTCCTCCCTCCCTCACCTGGTTTAGGGTCCCTTAGTTGCCTTTTACGATATCCACGGGATGAGTTGAGAGTGGTGCTATATCCTTAATCCCGGACACTACGCGAATGGCGAGTACCAGGGTAAAATCGCAAGTGTTTCTGACTATCAAAGTTGTTAAACAAACTTAGTTTTCTCAGCCGGAACATCAATATAATGATAAATAATAATAATAATTCGTTTGTTTCAGACTAATTGTGTGTCCATATTTTGTTAAAATTATCTTAAAACAATGATCATAAAGGCATTAAAGCAAATATTACGCGAGCAAAAGACGAAGAGTAGTTACTTGAACGGGAAGGTGTCACGGCGATAGGCCTCCGCTACGTCAGTGACGCGGGCCCGTCCTAACATTTTGTTCGACCTTCTATTACAAGCTTATGGCAAAGAGCGTGCGAAGCTATGCTCGGCTAACAATAGCCTTTTGTGCAAGTTCTGCAGGAACTCGGGGCGATTGTTAGGTTTACAAATTATTCTATTAACTATTTCATCTAAACTGAGCTAACTATAGTCTTTTGTCCAAATTCTCCAGTAATTCGTGGCTATTATAAGCTTTACATATTATCGTTTTATTATCTACACATTTTTACTTGCACATGGTACACAGATGTTTTTTTTTATTCTTACTTAAGCTATTGTTATTATTTTTATGCTCCTCAACAACCACTAATGGTGAATGAAAACATTGTGAGAAATTCTGGATTTCGTAAGACGGAAGCTGGCCAAAGATTGCCACAACGACCGGTATCGGTTTGTGTTGTGTGCTAATTGGGAGGGTTTTGCCATAAACTTCACGCATTGGCAGACGGGATGGCGGTCGCAGTTTGGTTATAAACGTGCTCGAAGGACGCTGCTGCCCATTCTCCGGATAATCCCATATTCGCCTATTACGACAACCATGGGATGAGATAGGGTGGTGGCCGACACCACACGGCGATCCTGGATTTAATGGTCTGAAATCACCAACACGCATTGAGCAAGCGTGGTGATCAATGCTCGATCTTTCTTTGTATGAGAGGGCCATTGCTCTGAACTGGGAATGTTGCATACTCATACATATATTATTCTCACCTTTAATGTTTTTCCAATTAAATCCTTTTCCTGTGGCCGCCTACTACTATATCGAGTGTTTTATGCGTGGGAGAGCCTAGCTACTTGGAGGTATTACTTTTTACTGGTGGTAGGTCTATTATTGCACACAGCGAGCTTTCGGAGGGATCCTTTACAATCTTCCCGGTGAGGGTGACCGCTTTACAGACACCCACTCTGAGATGTGCCTATAGGCGTGGCAACGGTGGATGGCTCTAGTGTGATCATACTAGGGCCGGTTTTAGTCGGTAGGAATACGGCATGCCCGTTCGCCCTTCCCTGGGGCGCAGGGAGTTAATGATGAATGCACTGGGATGAGAAAAAGAAAAAAAATCTACTATTGCAAGAGGCCGACTAGGTAGGTACCACCCCAGTAGATATGCTGGCGCGCTTTCCTCCTTTCGACATCCTGGCACGCTTTCCGCCTTTCGACATCCTGGCAGAGGTGGATGCGTGGGTCTATGATTAGACACGCTCCCTCCGCCAGAGAAGCGAAAGTGCGCCTCCAGGGGAGTTCGACAGGCTGAGGTGGATAGCTCGGCGACGAGCACTTGAGTAGTAGCGTCACCGCCTGAGGATACAGTTCGATCCAAAGTGCCTCGTCAAGCCCATCCTGCCACTCTGCGGAGCCAGGCTCAGAAGGAGAGAGCGCGTCACCTACCTCCCTGAGGCAAATATTCACTGGGCGCGGTTGTTTCGGTAAGTACTTTTTTTTTTTTTTTTTTGGGACAAGCCCGCCACACATTCCCAACCACTGCAACTCCTGTAAGCCAGGATCTACAATGGCGACCACCGAAAAGAACACCGATCAATGAAGCTCGGTGTGTCCCAGAGAAATGAATAACTGTCTTGGAACCCGCACCGAAATTAATCAGAAAAGAAAAAGGAGGAGTAGGAAAGAATATACGTTCCACTTAAGTACTTGCACAGGATAGGATGCGAGGTCATGGCACAGTGCCACGAATGTGATAGCAACCAGGATACCGCACAGGAAACACTTGAGGCATGCCCTGCGTGAGCTGCTAAGCGGTAGATCGGGCAAGATCAGTATCGGGAGAAGGCCGATCCTGCTCGGAGGAGGACAGGTCATCGGGGTAACAACCACTCTGGTACCCATTTCCAACACGCCTGAGTCCTGTCTTCGTTATATGACGGGCGGCCCAACCAAGTTTCGAGGGTATCCTCTACAATCCTTCTGAAATATGCCTGGGGACCACCTTTTTACAGTCGCCTTCCCACCGCCTGAGGGGGTGACCGCTTTACAGTAATCTCTTGCGAGATTTGCCTAAAGGCGTGGCACCTATGGACGGCTCTAGTGAGAATGAGTCGAGGACCTGGAGCTCCCTTCGGTGCCAAAGATGACGCTCCAGTGGTTTTATCCAGTAGGAGTCCGGCATGCCCCATGATAGTACAGTATAATTCTCTCGGAGTTTGCGTTCTGGGTGAGTTAGGGCGTGATTGGTAGTGCAGTATAATAAGCGGCGCACTAACCAGGGTCCACGCCCAATTTTTTTTGTATACATTGCCTTGGATTTCTCCTGTGTCGTGGGTGCGTTTACAGACATGAATTCCACATACAATACACCCAGACCTGGAACAACTACCTGCAGATCATACAAATATTTGTTCCGTGCGGGAATCGAATCCACGATCCGGAGCGCAGCAGCCGAATGTATCAGCCACTGCACCAACCATGCCTTATTTATTTAAAGTTCCTTTAATACAAATTAAATAATACCAATCCAGCTGTCCCCAAAACCAATAGCTTGCACAGTTCAGCAACGCCCTAAGCCGAGGTCCGTGTACCGCAGGGCGCGCTCTTAGCGCAAGTTGATTAAATTGTAATTTTAATTGTTAACCTGGCTCGAGGCCTATTTTGGCTTCGCCAGAAATGTACGGTTGAGCAGCTAAATTTCCACGAAATGTTTGCGAGAAGCACAAATAAAAAGAAATAAAAATAATTGGTGGCCACTCCACCCTTTAAACAGGGACCTTAAAATCGTGTAGTGTAAAAGGATTTTAAGCGGCTGTCATTCTTTTTACCTTCTTAAACCATAAAAACGCTATAACTACGCTTGGAAAATTATTTGTACATCGCAGTGTGTTGTTATTTGTTGATAGAAAGACCAGTTCTGACCACACTTAATTAAACCTACAGGCAGAGAGAAGTCAGCCTTTATAAAAAGTTTTTTACTTATGTATCCCATTCCGTTCAAGTATTTTTTTTACCACATTTGCTTTCCGAATTAAGAATATAGCAACACTCCACCTCCTCCTGTAAATGTCGTAAAAGTTAACTAAGGGACTCTAAACTAAACTCTAAAGAAAAACGGGCAAGAAATTTCATTGTTAAAAATTTTACTCAATGGGTACTCTTGTATTGACTGTAACAGGGATTCACATAGCCATTTCCACCTTGATAAGCTAAACCTTTTGATATATCTCATTATTCTTTTCAGGACTATCAAAAATACATAGATTTCATCATTGCCAATACTCCATTAAAGGCTGAAAGAAAAGAATTTGAGAGAATCAATATAATCAGAGAAGACGCATACAAGCAAATGGAGAAGAAATTAAAGGCCGATCAGTCTACACCAAAACTTGTTTAAGAACAAGTCACTTACATTATAGTAAGACACTTAGCCGATTACATCGCGTATATTATACATTTCTGTTTTTCCTGACGTTTCGAACACTTTGCAGGGTTCGTGGTCGCAGGATGACAAGCGTCGTCACAGATATAGAAAGTTTCTTAGTTTCTTTAATTAAAAGTGTTCAAGTGAAATTAGCAAAAAATAATATGTAGAGTTTTGTTTTGTATGTAATTGATTGATTGCGATGAAATAAAATATTATGAACACATATTCTTCTATTAATTTTTCCTTTTTGGAGTTTATTGGAGTTTACTCGTTAAGAATCGATTTATATATAAGGCCCCGGATTTGAAAAATTTTAGAGGAGTGAAATTTTGTCGAGCGCAAAAAACAAAGGTTATGATCTAATTTCATGCAAATGATTATCCATAAAGTTGCAGTGGACACATAAATAAATATTCATCCACTTATTGTAAAAAATACGATCTAAACTTACAAAACGGAACACACAGAGACGCTGAGTAGGCGCTGAGTTTAGAAGTGCACCGTTGAGTTTTTGTCGTAATATATCAACCTTCGTTAATTTTTATATGGCTGCAATTTTTTTAGCTTGTAAAGTTGTATATGGACTCATTATTTAATAAACCATAGTATTTAAACGGTAATTCATCATGAACAAAGATTTTAGTAACACGCTACTCTTCGGTTTTGCTGGGATGATATCGACCCAGCAGGTCTTAACGGTATGCACAATTTAGCGGGACATACCATCCCAACCGGGCTTGAGCGATTCCGGACACCGCACCGATCCGGACACATATAAGAGCGCCTAGTTGAAATAAATTGAGAACTTCCGGGGACAGCCGTTCTAGATTGAAGACAATCTAAAAAAAAACATGTTAACGATGTAATGAGTGTCCTACGACAGAAAAGGGAAACGGCGGACAATTTTCCGACAACTTTAGAATAGGTAAAATAATAAGCCATGCAAGTACACGTAGAAATTTAATGCCCCGGAATGTATAGAAACAAATACATAGAGCCAATCACCAACTTGCTCAATCAGGTGAAGAGTATGTCTGCCTCGATTACAACCCTATGGTAGATTTTGTATTAACGTTCTACAAGGCTGTCTGTCCCCTGAAGTATTTAATTTAGTTGAACTAGGCGTTTTTAAGAGCCGTTTTAAGTTTTCTAAGTGCCGTGTGGCGTCGAATAGCACCAACCCATCTCATCCCTTGGGTGTCGTAAAAGGCGACTATGGGATTAGCCGGAGGATGGGCAGCAGCGTCGTTCGAATACATTAACAACTCAACTGCGATCGCCAACCCGCCTGCCAAGCGTGGCGATTATGGCAAAACCCCAATGAGCACACAACACACCCATATCGGTCGTTGTAGTGATGTTTGGGGGAGGCCTGTGTCCAGCAGTGGACTTTATTCGGCCGAAATGAGGCGTTTTTAATCAAGTCATATCCTTATACTAATGAAGATTATGAAACTGTTAAGCATCGCGCATTAAAACTAGAAATTGGTAATAAACAATACTCCAGTTTAAGTAATAAACGAATATAGGTTGTGGATGGTAAAATGGCAGCGAAACGAGAATATTCCGCAGTCAATTCCTAATCTCATATAAAGTTGTGTTGCTGAAATGTATGAAAGATTTTGTGTATTCTTTTTACACTACCAGTTAGTGTAGCTACGGCATAAAGGTCTTCTAGGTTTTCTACTCTATGGAGGTTCTAAACTTTGACACATAAACCTTTAATAATCTATATACTATATATTATACATTTATATACACACTAAAACTAAAAACATACAGACTACTGACCAATAAACTAAATAATAATAAAAAAATAAAAACAAAAGATAATATATAATAAAGTTGCACATGCATTTAGGCGTCGAAGTACTCCTCCTCATCGCTGTCAGCTGGTAATGTTCCCAGAAGACTGGCAGCATTGCCACGTTGAATGGCAATGCTTATTCTTTGGCCAAAGAAAATACCAGCCCTCTGATCACGTGAAGCATCGACCAACCGTCTAGCTATATCTTTGAAAAGCAGACGTGCACTCGGACCCCATGACCCAAGCGTTTCGACCCCAAACGGTTCAAAACAATAATTACCTATTAGGTTATTGTATTTGCGCCGTTTGAGGGCCTCTGCTGCAGATGCAGCAGCGCCAGCACAGCCTGCCGTGCTTGGAAGATGGGATGGCGCAAGGGTGTCGACACAAGTTGCGTCCCACACCAAAGGCCTATCCATCTTCCATGGCAGCAATGACATACCGTCTGGTCTTTTGCCATCGTTACGTGCCAAGCCATTGGGTTCTAAACTTGGCTTAGAATTAGATCGTCGATAACAAACCTCAATCCCAAATCCAAAGGTTTTGGATTAGATTGATTATTAATTTCGGCCGTATGTGTATGTAAAGTATTTTTATGCGTTATTCGATATCGATACGCGCTAATCTTGAATTCACGCTGAGCGCTACTGACATAGTTATCAGTGCACTAAGCAAGCGCGAAGAAGTACACGACTATTACATGACACGTAATGGTCAGGCCATGGCTAGATTGGTTTATCCTTGCGCGAGGGAGGAGAGGCTGCTGCGCCGCGACAAAATTAAATCTGAAATGGCGTGAATAATTATTCACAATGAACAACGCGTGTAACATATTAACAGCACAGAGTCGTGCGTGTCGTCATACGCATACGTTTATGTGAGGCCTGACCAGACATTATATGAAAAACTAAAAAAAACTGTGGCCGACTTAGGCCCGGTCATGACCTCATATGGATCTAGGATGGACCTGGATCTGCCCTTGCTAGCTGGACTCTTGCTTCAGACATACCACCATTAGTACCATTTACAGACACTTCTGAATAGTCTAATTTAAGTAGTTGCACGGTTCCAAGATATTTGGATGAGAATCAGCAAAATGCCATGGACACTTTTAGAAAAATTAAAAAATGTTACAATATTGATATAATAGAATTAGGTTAAGTGATAATAATGTGTTGGTTGGCAAAATGTGTAATGGATGAAGTACCTACAATAATAACAAATGTGCCATTTAATAAGATTGCATGGCAGTTGATCACAGTTAAAGGAAGTTTGAATAAATCTCCAATTAATTTTACAATTTTTTCCTTCTTTATAATAAAACAACATACTGCTATCGCCAATCGCCTGCCAAGCGTAGTGATTATCGAAATGTCACTAAGCATGTCTCACTAGCCCTATAACTGTTGATAATAGCGGTGAACGAATACGTTATCGTGCAGTGGTTTTCGGATTAATATGACATGATGAGGAATTAAGCAAAAATTTAGGGTTGGCAAATTTTTATTCAGTCAGCAATTATTTATTTTCGTACAAAAAGTATGTATATCTAACCTTCACGATGAAATATTTTTTAAACGTATAACTGCAACAATGCGTGGCAAAAGGACATTGAAACCATACATCGCAATGAGAAACATCTGTCTAATCTATGGAAAAACCAGACTTCCATAATTGTATCGGAGTTTACTGTGGTCTCCATTTTCTGTATAAGGTTGACTTATGAAGAAAATGGAGACCACCGTAAACTAACAACACAAGTTAATAAATAAAACACGGATTGATTAACAAGATAATTCCAGCATTATCGAGCGTGAAGTTCAAAACATTTCATACGTACAGGACTTTACATTGTCCGTGATGGCTGGGAACAGCTTACCGCAAGGATTAAAACAACTTCAAGATACACTGCTCGACGCAATAACATATATTTACCACGGCCAGATAAGTACGCATCAACGCAACTTAAACATGAACTTCGTACCATTTATGGCCAGATGCCTAACGAACTCACACTGCTAATTAGTAATATAGACACGGATCTTCAGTATATTTACAAATTGAAGGACTAAACGGAAGGTCAAAGGTCAGAGCGAAGCAAAAATACGTCATAATAGAAATTATGTTACCACTTGTAGCCCGAGAGAACTTCCAACTTTATAAAATTATACCAGTCCCACACCAATCGAAAACTACCATGACATGGACATGAAGTACCAGCAAAAAATTAATACGATTAAGCAATTGTGTTTTTGTAAAAACTGTCTATGCATTCACTTAAAGCAATCATGTTTATCGAACAAACGATGTCGCAAATTCTTAGGTACGCACATTACTAGTTCATTACTACACGACCACGAGGCTATAATGAACCAAACGCAAACTGCTTCGGCAGAACCAACTATCGAAACCTTAAATAGTACAGCAAATAACCATAATACGACGAGGTCATCACACATATCCTGGGGCGACATGTCAGAAATACTTTTACCCACCGCTATAGTGAAGGTCAAGAGAGCGGATGGCACTCAGTACAAGATGAGAGCTTTGATTGACCAGGGGAACTGTCATTGATCAATGAGAATGCAGCTCAGGTCTTAGGATTAAAGAAAGCTCATTTTAAGGGGCATTTTTTTGTGTAGGCGAAAAGTGAAATTACTTCAAAGGCATGATAGAGATAACATATGCAATCGATGCATAGTGAGTTTTCTTTTGAAACGAACGTGATAATTATAAATAGCTTGATGAAACGTCTCCCGAACCATACTTTTACAAAACCATCACCATGAGACTACATCCAGGGAATAAAGTTGGCTGACCCGGAAAGTAATATAAGCAGACCAGTAGACTTGCTCCTCGGGGCAGATGATTACAGTAAAATTATGTTAAGGGTTATCTTGAGATGAGACAAAGATAAGCATCAAATTGCGCAACAAACGCAGTTAGGATGGCTACTCTGTGGATCTATGAAGATATCACATCATCATAAGCACGATTGCAACAGTATTCTTAACATGTTGCTGTCTGATGTCTAAGCATGGAAGACATGTTTGAATATTGGGAGTACGAAAATATTAGACAGAAGATAGAGAAGTCAAACGACGACCCCGAGTGCCCACAACATTTTTAAAGAACCACAAAGAGGCTTAGAACTGGAAGATGCGAAGTCCAGCCGCCTATTAAGCCGGCGATGAAAGAGACATTGGATCCCACCAAACCACAAGCTTAAGCTCAATACAGAAGATTGGAGAAAATGTTTGAGAAGACAAGTGAATTTAAAACAGATAACCAAAATATTATGAACGAAGACTTCGCTTTGAACCAACTAACACCGCCAAATACCAACCAAATGCTCAGGTGCTACATGCCACACCACACTGTCACTCGAGCTGAGTCAACCACCGCCAAACTGAGAGTAGTTTTTAATGCCTCAGCAAAATTATCTTCAGGGCATAGTCTACGATGTAAATGATGTAACGTACCGATAGAAACCATTCGTAGCAAATCGGGTTACAGAAACACCAAAACCATACCATCAAAGCATTGGCAATATACGTCAAAATAATGTATAATCCAGCAGGCTGCACAAGTCGCAGATTGACTGTCAAGCAACTCACGAACCTATGGTCGCAAGGAATATCAGGGTTACCATCATATACAAACCAAGAAAAACACCGTACCATGTATGAAACTAATTTAGAAGTTAACTGTTAAACCATCAATTTTAAGACCAACAAACGCGGTAACTATATACAAGCGAAGGGAATCTACAAATTATAAAATAGTAAGTTATTTATTAAGTAAATTTAGCTTGAATACAAAAATAACTCGCATATTGGCATGGATACTACGACTGCCTATTTCCAAGAAACAAGTTTCCCGACCCTATCTCCGATTACACGAGCTCCGGCGAGCAAAACATCTTAACATCTAAAACGTTCAACAAGCAGAATTTGCAATCGACCTGCATTATTTAAATAAAACACTTTTGCACAAATACACAAAATGATAATAAAATACACTTAAACTGGTAACTACTTAAACTCTTAAGTGGTAAAGATATGGTAAAAATGGTTCTGGCAATGGTGGTGAGCATGCGGTGTCTCAGAAGAGATCGGAACACGAACTGAAGTTGAATTATATCGAATGAGCGAATATGCATTATTGCGTACGACAATTATGCACACACACACAAATATGCAACAATTATGCATATTTGCTGAGTGTTCGATTTAAACTCGAACAAACACAGTAATTAACAGTTAACACTAATTGGTTTGAAGTAGTAGTACACTTTCAGTCAGGGTTAGATTTAAAGACCACAGGGCATGTAAGTAAGTACCACCACTGTACCAGATATTCTGCCGCCAAGCAGTAGTATCTCAACATTAGACATTACTGTGTTTGAAGGGCAATGTAGCTAGTGAAATTACTGGGCATAAGAAACTAAATAACTTCATATCTCGAGGTGACGAGCGCAGTGTGGTGCTACGCAGCACGTGTCCTGGGTAGCATTACAATTGTTATGGGCAAGCATGACGCTTGCCACTTGTATAAACAAATTTTTTGTTTACACCGTCATAGCGTTGTCATTCCCTGTTACAATGTCATCAGCAAACAGTAGAACGTTACATATGCCATGTAGATGAAATGGTAAACCATTAATAATAAAGTTTTAAGTTTTCGCAATTGTTACTCATTTTAATAAAACTTTTTGTTTTATTAAAATCAAGAATACATAATAAAAATGGGCCGTGTATTGAACCTTGAAGCACGCCTACAGTATCAGAGGACAAGACATTTGTCTGAACTTAATTAAAAATAAGTGTACTCAAAAGGAGGCTGCTGAGAAAAGGTGTTTTTTTATTCCCCAGGAACCATACGGTGGTACCCCACTGTATCAATACTGTCTATCAACTTGGTGTAAGAGTATATATTGCTTTTGCCTGGTCTATTTGACGGCTCCTAAAAATCTACGTGTCAGTTTGCTATCAAATTGTACTTCTACGTTGTTTTGTCTATATGACCCCATATCGGTTGAAGGTCTCTCTCTATCTCCCTACACCAATTACTCATTAAAAACATTCAGACTTCATTGAGAGGTTCTCTTTCTGTGGTGAAGGCATTATAGTTATTATACTAATCATAATTATGTTTTTTTATTATAATGTCCTAGATGTAATGTGAATCATAATTTTCATTTCGGCCGAATGAAGTCCACTGCTGGACACAGGCCTCCCCCAAAGATCACCACAACGACCGATATGGGTGTTGTGGGATTATTGGCGGGTTTTGCCATAATCGCCACGCTTGGCAGACGGGTTGGCGATCGCAGTTGAGTTGTTAATGAACTCGAAGGACGCTGCTGCCCATCCTCCGGCTAATCCCTTAGTCGACTTTTATGACACCCACGGGAAGAGATGGGGTGGTGGTATTCTGAGCCGGCACCACACGGAAAGCCGAAATTTTCCGGCTCTTGCGTCAGCTTTATTACAAGGTCCACGTGTACATCTACAGAGTAGTGAGTAACTGCGTTTTAAATTTTCAAATGTATGTGTTGACAGCCCTACTCTGCATGTACAGGTGTGGATAAATGTATTCTGAAAATGATTATAGCGTTCACAGCCATCGGTCAAGTAAGTTGTTTAATATATTTTTGTACAAGTATATGTATTTGGCATAATATGGTGCCTCGTCTATGTCAAGTTATAGCAAACTTCAAGTCAAAGTAGCAGTTCCATTTGCACTGGTGCGGGGTGACACGAAGAAAAGAGGAGCTGACCCTAAAAAATTGATGACAGTTTGCGCAGTCGCTAAGCAATTGGCTTTCTGCGCTACGTGTCGCGGGTCCAATACTCACACGGAACAAATATTTGCATGGCCTACAGATAGTTGTTCTGGGTCTGGGTGATTAGCCCCCTGCCGTCACTTCATGGTGGGGGGCCTCGGGGGTCGCGGGCACGCAGATTGGGGAGGCTGCGTGCTCACACCGAGCGACCCCCGGGAAGACGGTGGCGCGCACGTGGTCACGTGCCGCCGTGTGCGCAGCACAGCGCAAAGCGAGGCTTGGGGGGATCCTTTACAATCTTCCCCGAGAAGTGCCTGGGGGGGCGACCTTTTTACAGTCGCCTTCCCTCCGCTAGAGGGGGTGACCGCTTTACAGTCATCCCTTCCGAGATGTGCCTAAAGGCGTGGCACCAATGGGCGGCTCTAGTGTGATCTTACGAGGACCTGGAGCCCCCCTTCGGTGCCGAAGATGACCGCTCCAGTGGTTTTAGCCGGTAGGAGTCCGGTTTACCCCTTCGCCCTTCCCCGGGGTGAAGGAAGTTCCATGTAGAATTTCCACTGGACATCAATAAAAAAAAAGGGTCTGGGTGATTGTGCATGTGAGATTTATGTCTGTAAACTGTATCCACGTCACAAGAGAAAACTGAGAAATAGTTTGCAAAAAATGGATAGCTATCTTGGCCGGAGTGCTGCATAGAGTTACGTCTAGCCCTGCGACGATGCAATTTCTCGTATTATCCACACTACTTGGTGATATCTAAATGTTTTCATATTGAACTCAACTGTACCCCATTCAATTGTTTAGAAACGAACTGATCCTTCGATTGTTTTACATTCCTTTCATAACAATATGACTGGTCTTTATAATCATTTGTTACTGTAAGCCTTGAATGTTTTTGTTACGCGCTTATTGTAATATTTTTAGTTTTGGTGGTGAGGTTAAGTTATGATGGTCGAAATTTAGTGCGTAGAATTGGTCGGCGTTGGTTAGAGGGAAATAAGTGTTTTCTGTAAAGTATATGTGTGTTTATGATTCACCGTGAAAATGCAGTTCGTAGTGCGAATCACTTGGGCACAGTGGTTAACAGATTTCAGTGCCGCAATATTCTTTAGTATTCATGATAAGATTTTTGTGGAATACTATTAAGTTAGGTAAGTCACAGTATTTCGTGTGGTGACCTCCATCTCCTCCCGTGGATGTTGTAAAAGGTGAATAATGGAACTAAACCGGAAGGGCAGGAGCGTCCGTTCGGTGGAACAGTAGCCAGAAAGAAAGAAAGTTGCAAATTTCCAATAGATATGGAGGAGCATTCAATTGTGGCAATACTCCCGGGAAGACGGTGGCGCGCTCGTGACCACGAGCCTTCACAATCCCCTCCAAGGTACACCTGAGGAGAGAAGTGGTGACCGCTTTACACAATTTCCCTCCCAGATGTGCATAGCACAGCACGGTTAAACTAAAACACAGAACTCGTAATAGTATTTCGATGCGGCTCTGGCTATGGGTTATCCGTGTGGTGTCCGTTATATCCGTGTGGTGTCCGGTTTAAGAATATAGCGCTACTCCATCTTCTCCCGTGGAGGTCGTAAAAGGCGACTAAGGGACTCTAAGCCAGAGGGATGGGTAGCAGCGTACCTTCTGTGTGACAGTAGCCATTCTGCTCTCACCAACCCGCCTGCCAAGCGTGGTGAGTACTGGCAAATTCCCCCCAATAAGACAACACAATTGTGCAAATCGATAGGGTAGGCCTTTTGTTCAGCAGTGGATGTTCTATGGCTAATATGATGATGATGATGTTCTCTTATATTAGTTACCTACCTCGCGGACGAAATCGCAGCTAACAGGTAGTATGTTTATAAATGTAAAAAATGCTAACACGGTTATTGCGTATATATTATTGCACAACGTCTACATTGTTTCATCGGCATTTTTTTTTATGAATTTGTTTGTTGTGCTTGATTTTATATTATCATCATATCATCCACAGGACGTCCACTGCTGAACAAAGGCCTCCCTCTTAGATTTCCACAACAAGCGGTTACATGCCGCCCTCATCCAACGACTCCCAGCGACTTTCACCAGGTCATCTATCCACCTCGTTGGAGGTCGTCTCACGCTGCGTTTTCCGGTGCGCGGTTTCCATTCGAGAATCTTTTTGCCCCAACGGCCATAAGTTCTACGAGTAATGTACCCCACCCTTTGCCACTTCAGTTTACTAATCCTTTCAGCTATGTGACCTTTAGTTATTTTACGGATCTCCACATTTCTGGTTCGATCTCGTAGAGAAATACCAAGCACAGCTCTCTCCATAGCTCGCTGAGTGACCTTGAGCTTTCTTATGAGGCACACAGTGAGTGACCACGTCTCTGTTCCATATATCATCAATGGTATGATGATTTTACATTTGAGCTTTAAATCAAATTAAGTTTGTTTCTACTGTATATATGTACAAATTCCCCCCATAGAGGACACAGTTGTGGAAATCGATGGGAGAGGCCTTTGTTCAGCAGTGGACATACTTTGGCTGATATTTAATGTGCTGAGTTGTTAATGTACTCGAAGGACTCTGCTGCCCGTCCTCCGGTTAATCCCATAGTCCCCTTTTACGAAGCCTACGGGATGAGACGGGGAGAAGATTTTTTACCGCGCGCAAAATATTTGGTTCGTCTAAGAATTTTTTAAATCAGGTAGTCCATTTCATCTTGTACATCATCAGCTGAAGGACGCTCACTGCTGACCAATACCCACCCCATTGATTTCTACAACGGCCAATTACACTGGGAGCTGGTTGTTTTGTATCGTAATTAGGGAAATTTCGAGTACTTAGTGTACTCAGCACGCTTGTCAGGCGGGTTGGTTAGTGCAGTGTGCTTACAGTATGCTGAGTGCGAGTTTTCGTACTAATGCTATCACGTTGGAGTTTACTCTGATTTGTATGGTAACTTGTACAGCGCCTCTGTCGGGACGTTTAAGAAATTTTTAGTGAGTGTGAGATTTTCACTTTGACTCAACGTAAAGTAAACCTTACTTTAACGTGAAAATGAGCGTAAACTATATGTTTTGCGAGTGTGAGTGGCTAATTCTGTTCAATGTTGACATTTCTAGTGAAAATTACGTTAACGCTGTTGTAAAGTCATTCATTTTGTGCATTGTCAGTAAAATTGATTAATATTGATAAATTATGGATATTTTTATTCACTCACGATTATATTTTACACGGAGAACGCTTGATGCAGCGCGTGTACAAGATGAGAGAAATAAAATGCTCAATATTAGAGTACGTTTCCGTAGATCGTTCGATCCTACAAGAGATCTCCCTGAAAAAGGATTTAGAGATGCATATCGTCTCAGCAAAAACGCTTTTAGGGTTTTGTGTGACGAACTTCGCGAGCAAACCGACGTAAAATCTACGCAAAAGATAAGTTTGTTCCACAGAATGGACACTGCTGCTCGTCCCTTTGGTTTAGAGTACTTCAGTCGTCTTTTACGACAACGACGGGAGGAGATGGTGCTTTGTTCTTAATCCGGGTACCACACAGAAGACCACAGTTTTAGATATTGAATATTATTTTGTTACTCTTACCTCTGCGAGTTTAAAATAAAAGAGTTTTCTTTAAGCTATCAACTTTATAAATTTGACGTATCAACTATTTGCAATAAATGCCTTTGTTAGTACATTCGCGAACAGCGCTTCTTTACGAGTAATAATCTTTTCGTATTGAATATGAATTTTAAAATTAGTTTTTCTATGATCTATTTCGTGAAGTCGTTATCTAAATTAAAGCCTTAAATAATTTTATACATTTTTTTATAAACTTTTCTGCAGATAAATTACCAAGCCATTGCACTCAAACGTTTACTTTTTTCTTTGGTGAACTGTGCTATATCGTTATCTGCCTCCATCATTCCGGAACATTGCGTTAAAGATATCTAGCAAAATAATTGACCCGTATGTCATTAAAATAACGTTTATATTCTTAGTGTTGGCTACGAATAGCACCAAACCATTTCATCCCGTGGGTGTCGTAAAAGGCAACTAAGGAATTAGCCGGGGTACGGGCAGCAGAGTCCTTTGAATACATTAACAACTCAACTGCGATTGCCAACCCGCGTGCCAAGCGTGGTGATTATGACAAAACCCTCCAATGAGCACACAACACACCGATATCGGTCGTTGTGGTGATCTTTGAGGGAGGCCTGTGATAAATATGAACTACACAATAGGTTATATTTAGTTACCTATAGTTTTTCAATACGGCCGGTGACATGCTAAATACGAAATTGGTAGCTTCTGAAGGACTTTACGTACCAGTGCTCTACCCATTTTCAGAAGCTCTGTCGTAATTCTATCATCAGCCGGCGCCTCGTTGCTTTTAAGCTATTTCAGGGCCATCCTTATCTCGTACAGGCTGATGTCCGGGATATCTTCAATGGTCTCAAGTTGATTAGGCACGCGGGTCTTTGCGACAGCCAATGGTAGGTGTGTTTACCTAGGTGAACAATTGTCGGTCGAACTTCTTAGTCTCAAAACTGCTGGATTAGTCGAGTCTACGCTACCAACCTCAGTTTTCTTCGGTCCTCTGCCCCTCAATGTGCGGACGTTGCAGGTCACTAGGGCTAGTTTTAGTTTTTATTGGTAGCTGGATATCTGCCGGAGGTTCTTGGCTACCCCTGCCCCACCGTTATCTCGGCCGCTACCAGAACCAGGAACAGCAACGCCGCCGGTGACCGGGGCCCTGGTTTTTTATTTGTGTAGTCATTTTGGAGGAAACTTGTTAGTACTCACCACGCTTGGCAAGCGTATTGGAGAACGCAGCATGGCTACTGTTGAAGGGATGCTGCTGTCCATCCCTATGGCTTGGAATCCCTTGGTCGCCCTTTAATACATCAACGGGAGAAGGGGTGCTATATTCTTAATCCAGATTCCACACAGAACGGAAACAAACTTAATTTGATTTAAAGCTCAAATCATATCAGTTACAGGACGTCCACTGCTGAACAAAGGCCTCCCCCTTAGATTTCTATAACGAGCGGTTACATGCCGCCCTCATCCAACGACTCCGAGCTACCTTCACCAGGGCGTCTGTCCACCTCGTTGGAGGTCATCCCACGCTGCGTTTTCCAGTGCGCGGTTTCCACTTGAGAACCTTTTTGGCCCAACGGCCATCAGTTCTACAAGCTATTTGTCCCGCCCATTGCCACTTCCGTTTACAAATCCTTTCAGCTATGTCGGCAACTTTATTTCTTCTACGGATCTCCTCATTTCTAATTCGATCTCGTAGAGAAATACCAAGCATAGCTCATAGCTACGATCATATGTACAATCAAATGCGTGATGTAATTTACACATTATGTGTACCGGTTAAAGATATTAATTATGCGCTCAATTAGATAAATGCAATAATGCATTCAAATGATCGAAACCATTTTTTCGTTGACTGTATTTTATAGATGTATGCAATGTATGCATGCCATCACGTGTAATTTAAAATTATTATTGTATTAAGAAGTATTAGCAAATACATGTCATTTTAATTGGATTCAGCCGTATGTGTTGTAATTGCCTGATAATAATAAATTATTTGCATGTTAAATTAATAGTCAAAATATTAGTTCAGTTGAAATTATTTGCGTTTAGTAATAGTGTTTTTGGAACTATAAGATCGTAATAAGTTGTTCTATTGCTTTAAAATTTTGTATGTGAAAAAGGAACGGTTTGGTTCGGTCGCCGTTTATTTCTTTGTTTCAGTAATATCTTTAGTAAGCGATTTTTATTGAAGGAATTGAAATTGCGCAGAATACATTTTTAAAGTGACATATTGTTGGTGTTTTTAAAACAGACTTAGTTTCTTAATCATTGTAAAGGTAAGGAAATAAGTGTAATAGTCTTGCCTATGAAGAGTCCATTTTTAGAAATAGATACTTGTCAATTGACCCAACGGTTACGGTAGGCGTAGTCTGCTTATATTGTATACCTCGTTTAGTTGTTTGGCTTGCGTCCGCGGCAGCAGGGATGTGGGCAGAGCCGACAGGAACGTAGATAGCGACCCCTTTAAACATTGGCTCAGCCCACTCCCAGCTTACGTCCCAGGTCACTTTTTATACTACCTATCGCCGAGACGAGCACGTCAGTCACCTGGCAGTAAGCGTTTCGCCTGCATATAAAAATTGTAATGCTATTCAGGACTAGTCCCGCATGGCACCACACTGCGCTCTTCACCTCCGGACATTAGTTATTTAGTCACTTATGCACAGTCATTTATTAAGTTATACTGCCCTTCTAACTGCAATACAGTTAACTGAGATAAAATACTACTGTTTGGTGGCAAATATCTGGTACTGCGGTGGTATCTACATTTTTTGTAGACACACTGCATTTTCCGGTGCGTAGTCTCATACGGGCGAATTTAATTAGAGCAGGAGTGCTATTCTCTAAGAGACAATTTCGTGGCTGTACGCTACGACGGGCTCGTCGTCGAAGGCTGTATCCTTAGGGAATAGCATAGCAGTATTGTGTAGTTTTTAATCAGGACAAATATAGTTTATCTCGGGACGTAGGGCAGAGCGCTCGATAACGGTGACAGTCCCGATATATCGGGACGGATGGCAACCCTGGGTATGCCAGACTCCTACCGGCTGTAACCACTGGAGCGGTCATCTTCGACACTGAAGGGGGGATCCAGTTCCTCGTAAGATCATACTAGAGCCGCCCATTGTTGCCACGGCTTTAGTCACATCTCGGAAGAGATGACTTTAAAGCGGTCACCCCCTGTAGCGAAGGGAAGGCGACTGTAAGAAGACCGCCCACCAGGCACTTCTCAGGGAGGATTGTAAAGGATCCCCCAAGCCTCGCTGTGCGCTTTGCGGTGCACACGTTTGCACGAGACCACGTGCGCGCCCCAGTCTTCCCAGGGGTCGCTCGGTATGAGCACACAGACTCCCCAATCTGCGTGCTCACGACCTCGAGGCGGACCGGGGCTCAGGCGTATTGGTCATGGGTACCGAGATGGTTGTTACTCCGGTGCCGCATGCATATGCTCCTTCTCCAATCGGGATTGGCCCTCTCCCGTTCCCGCTCTCATAGAAGGAGACCATTGCGCTCCAATGTTTATGCTCTGCCAACATGGTCCGATTGACCAGGATCCACCACCAGGCGGCAAGACGGCCTCGATGATGCGCTTCGTCACAAACTGCAACCTAAGGCGCTCGACCTTCGAAAACGTCTGGAGACGCGCTTTCACTGTCTGGCGCAGAGAGTAGACCCACGCATTCATCTCCATCAGGATATCCAAAGGAGGAAAGCCCACCAAGAGAGTTGCTGCCTCGTAAGATACCGTTCCGTACCCTCGTGCGATCCGTAGAGCCACTCTACGCTGCAGACCGTAAATTTGGCTCTACAGCGCTGGACACCTGACAGTCGATATGACCATCTCTCCAGGCTCCAGAATCTCAAGAATAATCGCACCGGTGCCGCCCGGTTGCACCACACTTTTAAACGCATCTCGGAGAGGAGTAACTAAGGCGGTCGCTCCCTCTAGCAGAGAGAAGGCTACTGTAAAGAGGCTGTCCACCCACGCTCATCTCGGGGAGGATTGTAAAAGATCCCCGAAACCTCGCTGTGCATACGGTGAAACTCGGCTACGTGTCTACGCTCCGTGGTCTTTCCGGGGTCGCTTGGTTGGAATACGAAGATACCCGAATCTTTTTTTTTAATTCTTTGGATCATCTAAGGTCTAAGCGATTGCCGCCGTCAATAAACAATTGTGTGTGTGTGTTGTGTTGCCGACCTTTCATACACACAATTTTTCCTTAAAGGCTCCCGTATCGTATGTCTGCCATATTTTTAAGGGTTGTTCTTCCGGTATTCGTCACTCACCGCAACTCAGCAACACTCTTGTTACGAACAATGCTGCTGCTTCACGCAGGTATTCTGTGACGACGAGGTAACTTCCTCGGGTCCCCTTTACGAGTTCTAGGCAACTAATGACCACAGTTAGGCTCACCTACGAGTACAATCACGTAGATACTGCCCTGATTTTATTGGTCTCGAGTGGGAATCCTTCTTGAGCTTCCTGCAACCCGGGGAACGGCGAAGGGGCATGCCCGACTAAAACCACTGGGGTGGTCATTTTTGGCACGGAAGGGGGGCTCCAAGTCCTCGTAAGATCACACTAGAGCCCCCCATTGATGCCATGCCTTTAGGGACATGTCCGAGAGGATTGGCTTAGCCGGCTTTTAGAACACCCACGGAAAAAGAGGGTGTTCTGCTTTGATCTTCGTCGCATTTAAGTATCGAACTTTTCCAATTTTATGGTATCAGTTGGGATATTTTGAGTTAGCTGTTAAAATAATTATAATTATTATATTCCTTCAGATTTCAAAATGGCTGATGCGACGACAGGTATTGACAATAAAGCGTACGAGCACACAGAAAATAAAAGTCCAAATCAAGCAATTTTAAGAAATACTTTGCCAAAACATAATGATATTGAGAAAGATAATATAGAAAACAATAAAGAAAATAACGAAGTAAATGATAATAGAGCAGAAGAAATTAATGAAATAGTAGCTATACCAGATTGTATGTACAAACTGCGAGGTCCTGCTTTCAGAAGTATGAAGGAAAAGAGATTGAAAAAGTTATGGAGGAGGCGGTCACTTACAGAAGGGCAGAAAAACGATGAAGTGATGTGAGTAACATTTTACTTTATACGCCCATCTAAAGCAAACCTATATAATGCGCAGGCTTGCTTTAAAAAAGAATTGGTTTGCTACAGCAAAATACGAATTTTATGCGTCTCCCCCCAGTAAACAATAAAATACGAGCGTATTGTCCCACTAGAAAACAAAATACTTTTACAGAACTTATGTCTGAGGTGATTCAGTCCGGCCGGCGGTGGTTAGTCTAGCCTCGTACTCAGCCTACTAGATTCACAGTTGGACATAGGTATTTTAGAAGTATTTTGGTATTACCTAATTAAATATCGCTCGTTTCACATAAATTTTACAGGTTTTTTTTTGCCAATATAGACATTTCAAGCCCATCGTAGATTGGGGATGTTATGGTTGTGGTTTTATCGGAAGCGGAGGCAGATTCGGAGGTCTCATTAAGGCCTCAACGAATCGGAGGTGAATAGGAATCGTAGCGGAGTTCTCAAAATCGAATGGAAGTTTTTAGTATATACATACTTATAGAAATACTTATTCTAAAAATATAGATTTTTTGTATTTATTTACTGAGAAAATACTTGTAATAACAAAGAGTATCTTGTAGGTAATCAAAATAACAAAAGTTACAAATTGTGCTGTATATAGGAAACAAACAAAACACGGTTAAAAAGTTTTATTTGTTTATTTTTAGTGTAAATAAATGTAAGAACTTTTTCCAATTTGGTATCAGTATCTGACTCAAATCGGTTCTCTGATCTGGTGGTGTTTCTTAAGAACAGTTTGTATTACGAGTAGCTGTCTTACTGTGAGGACTTCAGAATGTGAATATAATTCAGAAGTCGGAAATAATCGCCACGCTTGGCAGGCGGTTTGGCGATAGCAGTTGCTGAGAGGAATCGAAACTATTAAGACATCGTCTAGATAAGCGCAGTAAAATTAACCTGTTATTTGAAGCTCGTTATGTACAAAACTACTCAATCAAATGTAATGAAATTTATATGGGACCAACTTGAAAGCATTCTGCACCAGTTAAAAAGCTATTGAAATTAAAGAATTGTTCAAATCGGTCAAGAAATCTCTGAGTAGGGTAGGTACAAAGGTAAAAAAAAATAAAAAAAATACGCATCCAACTGCGAGCCTCCTCCTTTTTCAAGTCGGTTAAAAATGGCACTTCGCGTTATGTTCTATCAGATCGCGTGTATTACCCCTTAATAGAAAGCAGTATCCTAATGCATCAAGTTTATCAAATATAATATACTATATCATTGCATCAAGTATGCCTTTTATTAGTTTGTCGCATAAACGCCTGATATAAGTCTCATAGCTATAAAACTCCAAGCGATGATATATAGTTATAATATTAAAAAGTAATTTTTTAGCCATGTGTTTTTTAATGAATACTCGTACCTACATATCACCATATCAGCCACAGTGGATGTCCACAGCTGAACAAAACCTCCCCCATAGATTTCCACAACGCCCGGTTACATGCCGCCCACATCCAATGACTCCCAGCGACCTTCACCAGGTCATCTGTCCACCTCGTTGGAGGTCGACCCACATTGCGTTTTCTGGTGCACGTTCATCACTCGAGAACCCTTTTGCCAAACTTGCAACTGCCATCGATTCTACGAGCAATGTGGGGCTCATTTCCACTTCAGCTTACTTATCCTTACAGCTATGTGGGCAACTTTAGTTTTTCTACAGACCTCCTCATTTCCTACTTATTACATACACATAATATGCCCATTACTGTCCCACAGCTGGGCACGGGCCTTTTCTCACGATGAGAAGGCCTTAGTCCACCACGCTGACCTTTTTTTTTTTTTATTGATCTCCAGTGGAAATTCTACATGGAACTTCCTTCACCCCGGGGAAGGGCGAAGGGGTGTGCCAGACTCCTACCGGCTAAAACCACTGGAGCGGTCATCTTCGGCACCGAAGGGGGGCTCCAGGTCAGCCACCACGCTGACCTAGTGCAGTTTCGCGGACTACACAGCATTGAGAACATTTTTAGAGGCCCTCAGGTGTGCAGGTTTCCTCACGATTGTTTCCTTCATCCACGGGACCGATAGAGTGATGTTATATTCTTATATTCTTAATCCGGACACCACAAGCATTCTACAGATAAGATAAGATAAGATAAGATATTTATTTCGCAAATATGGGTACAATAAGATGACATAAATGATAATTAAGCACATCCATATTTCACCATTTGGCATGCAAAAGTACTTACTTACTAAAACATAAAAATCGTTTTATAATAGGTTTATGACTATCTCTACAACAAAATTACAACTAGTAAAACTTATATCTATGAAAACTATTTAACATTCAATTACATTCAAATTACATAAAAGTACCATAATAATAGTTGTCTACATAATAAGGTTAACAGATGTCTGTTTCCGTTAAAAACTCGCTGACATCATAATAGACTTTGTCTGCTAGAAAGTTTCGTAGCTTATTTTTAAATGATGTTCCATCGAGAATTCTCCAACTTTTGGGTAATTTATTAAAAATAATTGGTGCCATGCAGCAGACACTTTTGCGCTTTAGTGTAGTTACACCCACAGCTAATTACTGTTAAGTTCAAATGAGCGCTTTCTAAATCCATTAAACTGTGGTATCAATTAGTAAACTTCCATTGCCAAACATAGGTTTACATATAGACCGTTAGGCATAATGAATAAGTATGTCATGTTCACAAAGTTTCTTGCTAACGGTGGCGTTGTGTATCCGGTCGTTCGGTTCCCTACAATATGGTTGAGCTAAGCGATGCTGATGCATGCGTCATGCTCGTGAACGGGTGCCGTCTGTTGGGACTGGTCAGCCGTTAACTACCACGGCAAATACATTATTACAATATTATTGTGGTATGTTCCATCTTTACACATTAACCTACATTTTTCTCTATACATGTTTTACAATTATTCGTATCAGTCAACATTGTAATCCGGATTGTTTTAAAAGAGTATCCATGGAGTTTCTTGCCGGCTCTTCTCCGCGAGATCAACTATTTGGAACCGTGCAACTTAGATTCTGACGTTTCATAAGTGCCAATATTTGGTTTATATGAAATAAAAAACTTTGACTTTTATGCAGAAATATAACCACGATCAGCGAGCTTAGTAAATGATCATACTTAGTCCTTTAATCGCCGACTTAGGTAAATTGACATATCTTATTCCTTATTCACTGAGTTTGATAAAATGACATAACTTATCTTTTGATCACTAAGCTGTAACTCTGACTGACCTTGGCACCATGAAAAGAGATGTACTATTTTTTATAGAACCACACAGTTTCATGACCATGACATGCTTTTACCATCGCATCGTCCAAGTGATTTAATGTACAGTGCAAACAAGAATTCAAACGATAACTCGTAAAATTGTAATAGCCCATTAAAACTAGAGTTGATGAGAATAGTAGCTGTTACTTAAACACATGTTTAAAAAAAAATTATGGCCTGACGAACTCATCATTCGTCTGGCGGTGAGCGTCATGGCTGCCCATAAAAATTGAAATGCTACCCTGTGCTGGACCTGCGTGGCACCACACTCCGCTCTTCACCTCGAGACATTATTTTTTTATTCGTATGCCCCGTAATTACACTAAAGTGCCTGGGTGAATATCTGGCACCGCGGTAGGTACCTTTATGTTATTAAATGGATCCCCAGCGGTAATTTACCATGAACTTCCTCCACCCCGGGAAAGCGCGAAGGGGCATGCCGGACTCCTCCCGGCTAAAACCACTGGGGCAGTCATCTTCGGCACCGATGTCAGGTCCTCGTAATATCACTCTGAAAACGTCCATTGGTGCCTCGCCTTTAGGCACATCTCGGATGACTAAAGCGGCCAAACCCTCTAGCAATGGGGAGGCGACTATTAAAAGTCACCCCTCCAATGCACATCTCGGGGGGGATTCTAAGCCCTGCCCCCGAAGCCTCGCTGTGCACTGTTCTGCTCACACGGCAGCACGTGTCCACGTGCGTGCCGCCGTTTTCCCGGGGGTCACTCGGTATGAGCACGTAGACTCCCCATTCTGCGCACCCGTGATCCCCGAAGCCGCTCGCTATATGATAATGGGAGGCGACTCAGGAATATTAGATTTGGGTGGTGGGTGGGGGTGGTTGATATCCCGGCGCCGTCTCGCCCGTCTCCGTGTGAAATCGATATCCTTTTCCCAATCTAGCTCTGCGGTCTCCTTCTGGAGCATGACGCTCTAACAGAAGGAGACCACGGCACTCAAATATTCATGCTCTGCCAACATAGCGGAAACCACTGCTGAAATCTTGCTCGGTCCGATAGACCAGGATCCGCCACATAATTTCACGCCGCCCGTATTTTCAGACCCGCCATCCGTAATGTGCCTATATGCGTGGCAGCTCTAAACATTCGTTCTCTAGATCCCTGGGTCCCCCTCCAGTGTCCTTATAATACCCTTCACCCCTGTCCTCGGGCCGTAGGACGGTGCATGAGTATATTCATCCGGGTTTTGACGAGCTGTGTGTGAGTGGAGTGTCAAATCCCGTCTCCGGCTTGGCTTTATTGGTTAGCTGGAGTTGACTCACAACCTCAGATCAGAGGCAGCCGTGCGATGGCGAGATATTGTTGTGAAAACATTCAATTAATAAACTGTACTTATTATTAAGTTTATGCCGATTAGTTTTTTATAATCTTGTTGTGCTAATATATATATATATCAAAAAAAAAAAAAAAAACAATATCACGTTTACGTATCGTTATTGCCATTTCTATACAAGTTTAAGAAAGTACTGTTTTTTATAGATGGGGAGTTATGTATACCGATGCCCTGAATTGGAATAAAAACTATTTATAAAATATTATGAAATTCGAAACGTTTTATCGTAGCAGTATGATTAAAGAATCCCGTTTACGTATGACGATATTACCCCTCATAATGCATTGTCTGCACTATTATAAATGTTTACAAATACCAGCCAACATCTGTGTTTGTTTTAATTATATAACTGGCATTATAGGTACCTTCAGTAAAAAAACACCTATATGCATAGGCTCTTTCGGAAGCTGTTGCGTAATCTAAATACTATTCGTATGAGCATAAGCAGCGGGTTTTTATTTTCACTGTCATACGCATAAGCGTCACATCAGAAATCTTCAAACAGCCTATTACTATAAGCAACTATTTTTTATTGATCCAGTGGAAATACATCATGTACTGCCTCCGCCCCGAAGGTACCCCTGCCAGCCTTCTACCGGCTAAAACCACCGCAGTGGTCATCTTCGGCACCGAAGGGAGGCTCCAGGTCCTCCAGGTATGATCACACTGGAGCCGCCCACTGGTGCCACGCCTATAGGCACATCTCGGAGAGGGTAACTGTAAAGCGGTCACCCCCCCCGGGGGGATCAAAAAAACAAAAAACAATCTCCATCTAGAGCCACTCGTTGATGCCACGCCTTTAGGCACATATTGGGGATGACTGTAAAGCGGTTACCCCCTCTAGCGGGGGGTTGGCGACTGTAAAGAGCCACTGCCACAATCACCTCTCGGGGGGATTGTAAAGTATTCCCCCGAAGCCTCGCGATGCGCTGTGCTGCGCACACGGCAGCACGTGTCCACATGCACGGCACCGTCTTCCCAGGGGTCGCTCGGTATGAGCACGCAGATTCTCCAATAGGCGCACTCGCGAGCCCACAAAGCCCTTCCGCCATATAAAGCTGGCATGGGGCTCAGGCGTATTGGACACTGGTGCCGCGGTAGTTGTTACTCCAGCCCCAGGCCCTCTCCCGATCCTGCTCGGAGACCTCCTTCTGGAGCATGACGCTCTCACAGAAGGAGACCAAAGCACTCCAATTTTCATGCTCTGCCAGCATAGCCGACACACTACTACTGGCAGAGAAAGATCTCGCCCAATTCGATCGACCAGGATCCGCCGTTCGGCAGCCCACGCAGGGCATTCTCTGAGCATATGCTGAGCGGTATCCTGATCGTTTCCACCGTGGTGGCACTGTGCCGTAACCTCGCACCCTATCCTGTGCAAGTACGCACCGAAACAACCGTGTCCGGCGAATACCTGCGTCAGGCGGAATGTGACGCGCTCGCTCCTTTGGAGCCAGGCTCCGAAGAGCGGCAAGACAGCCTCAACGATGCGCTTTTGCGCGTATAGCGGCAGCATGAGTCGGTCGCGCCACAGCTCGAGTGCACGCCGCCGAGCCTGCCGCCTCAAATTTTCAAGCGCCCCTGAAGGCGCGCCTTCACCGCTCTGGTGGAGGGAGTGTGTTTGGTAATACACCCACGCATCCATCTGAACCAGGATATCAAAAGGCGGAAAGTGCTGCCGCCTCAAAGGACACCATTCGGTATCCTCGTGCGATCCGTATAGCCGATCTACGCTGCAGACTGTGAATCTTGGTTCTGCAGCGCTGGATGCCCGAGAGTCGAGATGACCAAACAGGCACCCCGTAGATTGGGCAGCAGCCGGTGGAAGGCCCCATTACCGGACTGGAACTATCCTTTCGACCCGGGCGACAAGACGCTCGAATTGTTCTTCGACGCCCCAGCGATTATTATATGGACCTACCATTCATCGCTTTCTATTTCAAGCTGGGAGAAGAAGCGGCGCAGCAAGCCGTCTCATCATCATCATGTCAGCCAAAACACGTCCACTGCTGCACAAAAGCATCCCCAATAAGACAACCGGTTACACGCCGTGTGTCGTCATTTTGGGGGGATCTTGCCAGTACTCGCCACGCTTAGTAGGCAGGTTGGTGAGCGCAATTACGACATCCACGGGAGGAGATAGGGTGGTGCTATATTCTTAATCCAGTCTGCTGTCTTGTTATTTTTACTTACTATATTATACACACACACAAACGCATCAATCCGTAAATCTCTACTGCTGAACTTGGGCCGCTTTATGATCACTACAATGATCGACATAGCGGCCATAACCACCACGCTTGGCAGGCGGATTGGTGATCACAGTAATCAACTTTTGGTGTGTAAAGTGTTGTAAGTAAACTTTTTAAATACAAATTGTTTTCTGGTTATAAGTTAACAATACACACATACTCGTAATTCTGGTTAACGTTTGAATCAATGTTTAATTACTTCTGAAGATAAGATAATGAGTTCGTACTTTGAAATTAATACTTATTCTGACCGTAGCAATCTGATAGGCTTGAAATACTTCGCGTTCTCTTAACGCTTTCACATGCATAAAAAGATTGTTACACTTTTTAACCAAATTAATAAATTTGGAGGTTCTAAATTCCATGCGTGTTTTTGTTTAGTGTATGATACACAGGTTTGTAGACCGATTCCGAGATTTGTAAACCGATCTGAGCATTTTTTTTTAATAAGTGCAGAATTCGTCCGACTTGGTGCCATATAAATTTCAATTTCAATAAACATGTTTAATTTGACTGCGCTTATAGATGATGTCATAATAGATCACCGATTCCTTCGAGATGAGAACCGATTTGAGTCATTCGTTGCAGATAATAAAAGTAAAGCGATTCCAGATTTTCTTTATGTTCCATAACTAATTCAAAATGAGTGATAATAAAAGTCAGTTGCACTCACTGATCGGTGAAGTTAAGCAACGCTTGGCGCGGTCAGTCTGTGGATGGGTGACCGCATAGTGGTATTTGAACTGAGCCTCTTCGTGCTTCGAAGGGCTCGTTGGTCCTGGTTATTAAGTCAAGCTGGACCGCTTGGACGGCTTGAACAGCTCTGTCACAGGGTAGGCTACTAAAACAAACAAAAAATGAAATAAAAACTTCAAACAAACTTTTTACCAGTTAGAATATAAATTGCATGGTTCTAATCTTTCTTCCAAATGGTTGGTCCAATGGAGAAGAGCAGTGGTCAAACTCCAAAGATTCTCATTTAAAATAATGAGTATTATAATATTGATTGACACAAAATAAAAACCGTTTCGAGTTCCTTGGTGACTCTCATACGCGATTCCTAAGGTCATCAGAAAACTATACTGTAATAGTACTATACGTACTATCTTAATATATTCTTATGCTATTGCGAACGAGTGAACTGGAGCGAAACAAGCCATCTGGTTTTTATTTACATTACACAAATAAATTATTTATTGTGTTTTTATTCAAAATAGGGTTATAAGATAGCATATATAGAGATATAGATAAGCAAAATTCTTACGCTGAGGGCTTCAGATCATATACTGAATCCATGGTATCAGTCTTCGTTAGGATGTAACATACACCCGTTATAACATAAAATTAAAAAATCTAACTAAAAACGCTATAAGTCTAGGTCATTATGTAAAGAATGAAACTATTATACGGTACTACTATGGTACTACTATTATATGGGGCCCACGGGGGCCGCGGGTGCGCAAATTGGGGAGTCTGCGTGCTCACACCGAGCGAGCGAGGCTTGGGCGGATCCTTTACAGTCCTCCCCGAGAAGTGCCAGGAGGGGCGACCTTTTTACAACCGCTTTCCCTCCTCTAGCGGGGTGAGCGCTTTACAGTCATCCCCTCCGTAATGTGCCTAAAGGCGTGGCACTAATGGGCGGCTCTAGTGTGATCTTACGAGGACCTGGAATCCCTTCGGTGCCGAAGATGACCGCTTCAGTGGTTTTAGCCGGTAGGAGTCCGGCATACCCCTTCGCCCTTCCCCGGGGCTAAGGGTGAAATAATGGTGATAACCCGATTTAGTATTCGCTAAGATTGGTCGTCATGGCTTACCTTCTGCAACCTGGGGTGCAATTCTTTAAGCGCAAACATCCACACATCCTTGAATACAGAATTGAAATAACTGTGATAACCCAATTTGGTAAACGCAAAGACTGGTCCTCATGGCTTACCTTCTTCAACATGTCTTTGAATAGCTTCAATCATGTCTTAGCGAATACCAAGTTGGTTTTATACCATTATTTCAAATCTGTATTTAAGGATATATGGATGTTTGAGCTTAAGGAATTGCACCCCTGTCCTTGAATAGCTTCAATCATGTCTTAACGAATACCGAAATTGGTTTTACACCGTTATTTAGATTCTGTATTTAAGGATGTATGGATGTTTGAGCTTAAGGAATTGCACCCAAGGACGTTCCATATCGAATTTCTACTGGACATCAATAAAAAAAGGTACTACTATTATAAATGTCCAAGTTAGAATGTTTGAGTTTCTGTCTCGTTCAAACGGCTGCATATTCCAATTGCATTTGGCATACTCGTAGAATAGATTATGTCGTGGCACATATTCTACGACGCAATACCCTAATATAGTATACTTTTTATTTGAATAATATAAAAAATTGAGTGCGCTCAACTCAATACACTCATCAAATTAGCCCGCGCATGCACCGACGTTGCACTATAATTTGCTTTTAAAATTTAGCTCTCATCTTGCATTAAGTCTTTTTACTTCAAAAACAAATACCACGAAATATTAATTTACGCCTAGCGAAACAGGAGAGTCTGCTAGTATTATAATATTTCATCATCATCATCATATTAATCAGCCAAAGGACGTCCACTGCTGAACAAAGGCCTCCCCATAGATTTCCATGACGTCCGGTTACATGCTGCCCGAATCCGACGACTCGCAGCGACCTTCACCAGGTCGTCTGTCCACCTCGTTGGAGGTCGTCCTACGCTGCGTTTTCCGGTGCGCGGTCTCCACTCGAGAACGTTTTGCCCCAACGGCCATCAGTTCTACGAACAATGTGCCCTGCCCATTGCCACTTTAGCTTGCGTATCCTTTCAGCTATGTCGGCAACTTTCGTTCTTCTACGGATATCCTCATTCCTAATTCGATCTCGTAGAGAAATACCAAACATAACTCTCTCTATAGCTCGCTGAGCGACCTTGAGCTTTATTACGAGGCCCATAGTGAATGACCATGTCTCCGTGCCATATATCATCGCTGGTAACGCAAACTGGTTAAAGACATGTTTATTAATAAAATATGAATCAATTAGATATGTCAGTAAAACACTAAGATTGTTTCAGTGCAGTAAAATAAAATAGGTAATAACATACCTAAGTAATGTAGATTCCATGCTTATTAGATAAATACGATAACTCAGTAGATACTATGGGAATTTATTACCAATGGTAGGTACTGTTCGTAATGAATGCTTGACTTTGAGATTGAATGATACGGCTAACCCAAGGCATATTTTTTTCTTTATTGAATGGTGCAGTCACCATTTTATAGGTATACAGGTGTGTACCGATAAAATCATTTAAAAATGGGTGCTTTCATTTAAGAATTCCCAATAGACCCTCACCCTGACTTCGCACGGTTAGAGTTACACGCTTATAGTTTGTGTTATAATTTGATATGACATTGTGCCAAAATAAACATATAGTCTAGAACCTCGCCCAATAACCATCTATCTAACAGAGAAACCCTTATTCAAATCTATTCTCTGTTAGAGGTGGAGAGTAAAACCGCGAAAGGAAGCCTTATATGAAATCAGTAATTATTAATATAATTAGTAGTCATTAATAAGTTCGTATTGTGGTAATTAAATATAATTAAAGATAAGCCAAAAACATTAAACATAGTATAATGTGGCTTATTACAAACTTAAACAGACAAAGAAAGTAAAAGGATTTTGATTGTATGTTGTGTTATTGGGCGGTGTTAACGCTAATAGCTCTCTAAACCATACAACTTTTGTATGGACAACACACATTTAAGACATGCAATAATGGGGTAGTTAGGTAGGTTCAACATAGAGAAAGAGGCCAATCGTCGAATCCGACTCGGCTGGGCAGCGTTCGGGAAACTTCGCAACGTCTTTTCGTCTACAATACCGCAGTGCCTCAAGATAAGTCTTTAAAACAAGTGATGACATATGGCACAGAGACGTGGTCACTTACTATGGGTCTCAAACAAAAGCTCAAAGTAACTCAGCGAGCTATGGAGAAAACTATGCTTCGTATTTCTCTATGAGGTCGAGAGACAAAGATAGAGTAAAGTTGCCGACATAGCTGAAAGGATTAGTAAACTGAAGTGGCAATGGGTGGGGTACACAGTTCGTACAACGTAGTTCGTAGTCGGGGTAAAATGGTTCTCGAGTGGAGACCGCAAACCCGAAAAACGCTGCGTGGGATGACCTCCAACGAGGTGGACAAACGACGGGGTGAAGGTCGCTGGGAGTCGTTGGATGAGAGGGGCATATTAATAACTACCCGTTGTGGAAATCTAAGGGGAAGACCTTTGTTCAGCAGTGGACGTCCTTTGACTGATATGATGATGATGATGATGATACTGTTTTTGGTCGATGCTCTCTCTTCGCCGTGTGGTGTCTGGATTAAGAGTGTAGCAACATGGAGTGTTCCTTCTCTTCCCGTGGATGTCGTAAACGGCAACTAAGGGACTCTAAACCAGAGGGATCGGCAGTATCGTTTTAGAACTCTATGAGACAAGCCTTTGTTCAGCAGTGGACGACATTTGGCTGATATGATGATGATGATAATAATGAATAATGGGCTAATAAGATGTCAGTTATAATAAAGGTTGGAGCAATAGTAAGCTGTTTTCAAATAACTTACCTATGTCTTCCGCCAGTATTAGTCAGAACGCGCTGCCCAAGTACCTGGCTCCTAAAAGCTCATCTTTATTTTTTTCATGTTGACCGAAAATTGTCACTGAAAACCAGCGCTGGTGTCGATGGATCTTTTCAACGTCACAGCATTATGCTGAGTGACAACCATTTTTTGCACGGGCACGACGCCATGATTTTTGGATTTTTAATGGTTAGCATTATAAAACTTACATATAACTGGTAATGTAGTTTATATTTTATGTTAAGCCTGGATTCCGAGTCTTTTGGCACATACCCTTATCATAACTTTGTATTGCCATTTTATTGCATTTTGTATGTTAGTTTTTGTGTTTCTTATAAATATTGTGCCTAATTTTAATTGTGCGTCGTTACTGGTGCAAAAATAAATAGTTTTCTTTCTTCTCTTCTTTCTTTCTTTCTCTATTATCGCATTACGGGAATGGCTAAACACCATTCCTCGTTAGCACTTCCTTATTATGCCTATTAAGAAGCCATGATCACTTTTCAGTCTTTGGATCACTGCAAACATGTATAAGGTTCTAAGATAGTCGGCTTTATTTAGCCAATAATTTCGTTTGGAGTAGGTAACACGTCCCAAGATGTAGATTTCCTAAAGAGAAGAACGGTCAATTTCTTGAACGGGAAGAAGGGCTGTCTATTCATGAAGTGCCTGTAAATGAATTACGTCGTTTACATGAATCTACAAATCTTATATAATCTAATGTTTACTTTTTAATGATAAGCTTTTTTAAGGTCTTTATGCATTTAAATTCTTGTTTTATGATGAGGGAGAGACCCTCTTCGTGTATTGATTTATAAAATAAAATGGTATCGAACTATCCATGCTTGTAACCCGGAACTATTCTGATTACCTATCCTAAACATACATTTTTTTAAAACGTTGCCCCACATTAGAATGTCTCCTGTGTCGTGAGTGTTTACAGACACAAATTCCCCACACAATACACCCAGACCCGGAACAACTACCTGCAGATCATACAAATATTTGTTTCGGGCGGGAATCGAACCCACGACTCGGTGCGCAGCAGCTGACTGTATCAGCCACTGCACCAACCGTGCCGTCGACATTGACCTTTATAGCAAACCTTTACACTAACTATCGATCCAAATAGGTATGTAACTAAGTTCGTTATCTAATCCAATTTAATAAACAAACTAGTGAAAAATCCTTGAGATATTATGCCATGATGCCGCTGATAAAACACAAAACATAAAACAACGCCAGTCGAGAATCGCGCGCGGCTGCATGAGCACGTCCTGTGTCGCGACAAAAAAAAAACACCTTTTAGTAGTGTAGTGCATTCCCGCCATTTTAGTAGCGAACTGTCAAAAAGTTAGAATTTTTGTTTTGTCGATTGCGTTTGAGTGTAAAAGTGCTATTGTTTTGTTGTGTTACAACAAGTTGGGTTTCTGCCAGGTTCCGCTTGACATTTTACTGTTTGTATACAGAGTATTTGTTTTATTTTTAGAAGAACACATTCCTATGTATACTTACGATTTTGTCTGACGGTATAAGCAGAAGTATAAAGACAAATTTTCACATGTTCCGTCTTCAGCAGTAGGTATATGTTTATAGCTACGAACATACATAGTCTACTAATATAGTGACTCAATCGTATAAACCATATAAATAGTCGTTAGTTAAGTAATTGACTATAAGGTTCATTAAAACTTACTTAAGAATTTGTACTAGTTGTGGTTAAATACTCCTTGATATCTATCAACTGCATAATATCTCACGGAAATCGATTGTAGGAAAGCGTAAATATGATGATAGAGTTACGAAATGCATGTGTTATTTAGGCTTCTTTATTATGATTTATGACAAACTTAGGCCCGTATTACAGATCGAGAATCAAAACTTAATACAAATCAAATATGAACCCTACGTTATAGGTCCAACATTTATATTCAATTGTTGCAAACTCGACTCAAGTGCCACTTGAGTTTTGATTCTCGATCTGTAATACGGTCCTTAGTGTTTTAGTGCGGAACTCTACTAACCCCGCTGTGGATGATAAGCGCAATCGTATGTGATAGTGTACAGTACAGTAGATAAAATTAATTTACTCAAGGATATTCAACGTGATTTATATTGGCTTGGGAAATATTCAACTGTTATTGAATTTGCTAAACGAACCAATTTGTCTGTACGACTTATGGAACCAAGATTATTATTATAAAAAATTAAACTAGGTGGGTACGAAAATTCTTACTACATTTTTCCAAGAGTAAAAAAAATACCTGTTGAGGGCTGTCAAAAGACATTTCTTAGATTGGGAGAATTTGTTTCTCTTAACTCCGCGCCGATGTAATTAGGTACTTATGTAAATATTATTCACATTTTGTATAAAAGGAATGAATATATTGAATTTGTAACATGTTTATAAATGTTATTTTAAATTATTCAACAATTACGAACCGCAAATGTAAATGTTCTTAGGAATTTTTTACTTTATTAGACCAAAATTGTCTGTTTTCGTAGAATATCTACTGACGCTACGATGTTTATTTCACTGTACTGTTTTTGCTTCTAGCTATTTTCACACATGCCCGCACACGCACACACACATTGCCGTGCGGTGCCGGCTACAAATAGCACCACCCCATTTCATCTCGTGGGGTGTCGTAAATGGCGACTGTGGGATTAACCGGAGGATAGGCAGCAGCGTCCTTCGAGTGCATTAACATGCATAAGCGTGGCGATTATGACAAAACCTACCAGTGAGTACACGGTACACCCACGGTACCGGTTATTGTGGCGATCTTTGGGGAGTCTTGTGTCCAGCAGTGGACTTTAACCGGCTGAAACGATGATGAACGACACGCATCAGCCCGTAAACATCCAATGCTGCCCATGACATTGTCATCACCACACTTGGCAGGCGGATTGGTAATTGTAGTATGTTGTTATTAGCTCAGACCACGATGCTTTGCTTTTACGATACCTTTGCGATCATTTTACGACACCCATGAGTGAAAAGG
The DNA here is from genome assembly GCA_947459985.1 of Diloba caeruleocephala. Taxonomy (NCBI): domain Eukaryota; kingdom Metazoa; phylum Arthropoda; class Insecta; order Lepidoptera; family Noctuidae; genus Diloba; species Diloba caeruleocephala. The sequence continues at coordinate 7,628,383 of OX381632.1, forward strand.
GGTACTCTATTCTTTTCCGGGAACTACACGAAGCCAGTGTCGAGTAATTGTTGTTTCTAGTTCTTTTTATAATTCTCCAAGCACTACAAGTGTCACACTAAAAGTTTTTAGAAAATCAGAAACGGAATAATGTAGGAACCTGTTAATATTTTTATTGTTGTCATATGCGATGGAACCATTGACCGAAGCATTGAGCCCACTCTAGAGATCTCTTTCACGTTTTCTTCGAACGCAGCCTAGGCTGGCTGGCTCTAGGCCTGGACATCTTCGGGGTTCATAAAGCGAGTTCCTCTAAGTTTATCTTTTATTTTGCGGATAAAGTACAACTACAACAAACTACAAGAGTCAAATGAATATTTTTTTTTTTTGCTTTTAGGAAGGCTTACAGACTAATATCATTTTGGTTTGTATAATATGTATTACAGATTGCTAATAACAAGCCTCCGCAGATAAAGATAAAAAAAAATTATAGATAAAGATTATATTAGATAAAGATTTCGACACGCAATTCGTAAAAACAAATGACATGAATTCAATGTACATCTACAGCTCCCCAAAGAGTTCTTTATTTGAAATTTAAGATTTTTTTTCATTGGCGTCCTTTCTCACTGGCCAATTCTATAAACATTCAGTGTGACCCTCGTAATTGTTTTTTCAATTTTTTTTATGCTCCACGCACTTAAAATTTACGGCTCAAAGACAGCAACAATACACATTTTGCCGTTTATCAGTAACTGGTGGATCCTCCACAATATTACAATGCATTTTTGGGAAACAAAAAAGCTGTTCCAAAAACTTGTTTCAATAATACATTCGTGCATCTGTATACACAATAGTTAAGATCCATCAGTATTAAATGGTTCACTATTGATTCGCATAAAATTTTATGTCATACATTGGCATACTTTTACTTGTCCTAATAATCGCATAATATTAATTCTGCATAAATGTTTAGGCATATGTTCTTTACTTTAACTACTATGAACATCATCATCATCATATCAGCCACAGTACGTCCACTGATGAACAAAGGCCTCCCCCTTAGATTGCCACAACGAGCGGTCACATGCCGCTCTCATCCAACAACTCCCAGCGACCTTCACCAGGTCGTCTGTCCACCTCGTTGGAGGTCGTCCCACGCTGCGTTTTCCGGTGCGCGGTCTCCATTTGAGAACCTTTTTGCCCCAACAGCCTGCTACGAGCAATGTGCCCTGCCCATTGTCACTTCAGTTTACTAATCCTTTCAGCTACATCATGGTTATGAAGGATAATATTCTGAAGCATGATATTACAAACAAAACGGTATTAAAACATAATGTTTATTGGTACACAAATAATACGTCCAAATAATTAACTCCTTACGTGTAATGACACGACACTATTGCGCATTGCTAAAAAAAAAAAAATACAGAATCACAATTATATGTTTGCTTATATAATAAATTTACTGTTTGTGTTGGATGAAATAACTTTCATACCTATGTAAAATAAACATATTCGCTGGTTAGACGTGGCCTAGGAGCTACCACGCCGCACCGTAACATAAAACAATTGGTCGTCCAGTGGAAATTCTTCATGAACTTCCTTCGCTCCGTTGTAGAAAGAAAGAACAGAAGAAAGAAAGAAAGAAAAGTAATTTATTCTTTGCACCATAGGGACAGCAATAGTATTAAAAAATATCAAAGGAACACATTAATAATACATTTGAAAACATAGACAAAAAAGTACCAACAATAGAATCAGCTACATAAAATGTCAGAAGTGGTCAGTGGTACATACAGTAAAAAAATACAGTGCAGACAACAATTCCACATTGTTGTCACACTGTCTGACACTTCACAATTCTACAAGTTGGCTACACTGGAATAGACCAACTCTCGTTTGGCCAAAGGACTTGGAATCCAGTTAGCGTATTATCTATGATCTAGTCCAAACATAGACCATAGTAAACAATAACGAAGGGCGAAAGGGCATGATTCCTTCGGCTAAAACCACTGGAGCGGTCATATTCGGCACCGAAGGGGGGCTCCAGGTCCTCGTAAGTTTACTCTACTGTCACAGTGTAGTACCCAGGTTATACAGGATAACTATTAGACGAATAACTAATATAGCTCTTTGCGATTCAAAATTTAATCGATAAACATACCCAAATGATAGTTATGCCTATATATACAGTGTGCAAAAAGCGCATATTATTATTATGCCATTCAAAGTTATGCCTAAATAGTTATGCTAAAGTAAATTACGAATTTGAAAAAATATGCGAATCAAAGGGATCGCGTAGAAAAAAATATTATTATTCAAAGAACCACAAGTTCATTTTAAATAGAACTAACTCACTACATCGCTTCTTCTTCTTGCCCCAAGTAACTTAGGGACGGCCCAATATGTTAGTCATATTGTAAAGGTTTTGGCAAAGGAATTTAACAGTCGGCTGCCTTTTTTTATTTTTTTGTTGTACCGGTGGAAAAAAGTCATATACTTCCTCCGCCCCGGGAAAGGGCGGAGGGACATGCCGGACTCCTACCGGCTAAAACCACCAGAGTGGTCATCTTCGGCACCGAAGGGGGGCTCCAGGTCCTCGTAAGATCACACTAGAGCCGCCCATTGGTGCCACGCCTTTAGGCACATCATCACGCAGATTTCCCAATAAGCGCGCTTGCGACCCCCAGGAAGACCACTCTACCTAAACTGATTTAAAGCGACGATGGTGTACGCTTGCCTATAAGAAACTAGACTCTGGCAATGACTTCCACTCTTTAGCGATACGTACGAAAAATGTGGAAGCAAAACGCTTCATACGTATGGGTGGAATATCAACTATTATAACGGTACCACGGTTGTAACATGTGACAATTATAATGTTGTTTACATCATCAACATAGCAGCCATTTATACGTCTACTTCTGAACTAAGGCCTCCCCATATACTTCCATAATTGTTTCGTCATTTGGGGGGTATTTGCCAATACTTACCACGTTTGTGGGTCGGTGAGCGCAGTATTGCTACTTTTCCACAGAAAGGATGCTGCTGCCCATCCGTCCGTGGTTTAGAGACCCTTAGTCGCCTTTAACGACATCCAACGTGAGGAGTTAGAGTGGTGCTATATTCTTACTCCGAATACCACAGGGACTACATCTAAATAGATCTAAATAAAAATGACCTTTCCATATAATTTGATTATGTATATCTATCATGTTGGGTTCCATGTTCGCGTCAAATTGGTATCGAGCTCAGCATAATGCCGGGCAGTGGTGTCGGGTGCTGATTTTCAGCTGGAGCCCATAGTGACACACGTATGACAACGGATAAAAAAGGATATGATATAAAGCTACATGTTATAATATTTTTATATCGATATTGACAGTGTAATTTTACTTTATACGACCTGGTTCAAACCAAGGACGTCTAGATAAGTGGGTGCGCTCAAGATCACTAATAATTCTACGTTAATAATTAAAACATTTAGAACTAGGCCTATTCGTAGCATTGTCTAATCTATAACGAACAGATAACACGATAACACACGAAATATTCAAGGTTAGCTAAAGTTTATTCTACGATAATTGTAATAATCTGTTTTGATTAAATTAATAACAGATTGCTAAAATGATAAAGCTGTTTCTCCAAAATATTATTCACTAGACTTTGCTAGAGGCTTCGCCCGCGTAAATTGCCATTGCATCCCTCGGGAACTTTTTATTTTCCCGAGATAAAAATCTAACATGATCACGAGATATTCAACACTAACTAAAGTTCATTCTACGATAGTTGTAATAATCTATTTTGAATAAATTAACAATAGACTGCTCAAAAGAAAACCTGATTTCCACAAAATATTATTTCCTAGACTTAGCCTGCGGCTTCGCCCGCGTAAATCGGCAGCACTTCCCTCGGGACCACAATATTGTAATCTCAATTGTTTTAATATATTCATAGCCAGTTGAGTTCTATGGAGAGAGCTATGGTTGGTATTTCTCTACGAGATCGAATCAGAAATGAAGAGATCCGTAGAAGAACTAAAGTTGTCGACATAGCTGAAAGGATTAGTAAACTGAAGTGGCAATGGGCAGGGCACATTGCTAATAGAACTGATGGCCGTTGGGGCACAAAGGTTCTCGAATGGAGACCGCGCACCGGAAAATGCAGCGTGGGACGACCTCCAACGAGGTGGACAGACGACCTGGTGAAGGTCGCTGGGAGTCGTTGGATGAGAGCGGCATGTGACCGCTCGTTGTGGAAATCTAAGGGGGAGGCCTTTGTTCAACAGTGGACGTCCTGTGACTGATATGATGATATATGATGATAGCCAGTTGCACTCATTGATCGGTAAACGATCGGCGAGGTTAAGAAAGGCTTCGCGGTCAGCCTGTAGATGGGTGATATAGTGCTTTCTCAACTGAGCATCTCCGTGCTTCGGAGGACACGTCAAATCGTCGGTCACGGTTGTTGTCATTAGACTGCACCCGTTAAGCCGAGGCTTGAACAATTTTGACACAAGGTTGGCCTTTTACCACACGAAAAGAAGACCAGAAACCAGAATATACGAGAAAGAGAGTGACTCTTTCTCGTATACTTACTGCAGCATGTGACAGGATACTACTCATTATCTACATACCTTTGAAATTAATATTGTCTGCGAATATGAAATTAAAACCATGGTAAGGAATCGTATTGCTACGGTTGCAATTCCGTGTAACTACTACTCGTATATCTCCATAGTAGTATTGCCTTTCAAGGGTCAGTAGAACACTCAATACTGTATAAATTCTCAGTGCTTGAACACTGCTGTCCACGTTGGTTTGTAAATCGCTCTCATTTTAATACCCCAAACCTACAACATACTATGCCTTTTAGGATCTCTTCGTGGGTCTGGTTATGTGATCTCTGGTCTCCATGAGTTGCCAGCGGGTGGCGACAGAGTGGGACGCATAGTTCTGTGCGTGCTTGTCTAGAAACTGGTGCGGCTGGCCGCGTCGCATATGGCGATGAGCCCATGAAGAAAATATTTGCATTTGCTTCATGGACAGGCCATACCAAAAAAGTGGCGGGCCGAGACCTGCCCGGGTTGCTGTGAAAGCACGAGCGGAAACTGCACCCCCGCACTTACCTTTTTCAACACCTGAGTGGTCACCTTCACACCTAAGGGTACACTGCACTAAGATTTCTAAAACAATAGCTCTGGAGCCATCCGTTGATGCCACGCCTTTAGGCACATCTCGGAGGGGATGACTATAAAGCTCGGTCACCCTCTCTAGCTGTTGCATGTTTTGTGACATCAATTTATTCAGGCTTACTTAACTGACAATTCAATTTTTTTGACATGAGGGTATTATTATTAGTTATTTACACCTGAACTTTTTTTTTTATATTCAACTGGTTTATGATTTGATATTGACACTTTTAAGAGGTTTAGACTTTACTATGTTTAATGTAGGAACATTGTCTTTATATAACCTGAATTTTCGAGAACATTGTACTCATAAATATTGTAACATGATTTTAAAAGAGTAACCATGGAGTTTCTTGCCCGTTCTTCTCCATGGGAAATCTACATCTTGGAACGTCGCAACTAAAGTCTTGACGATTCATAAGTGCTATTAATGGTTTAAATGAATAAAAATCTTTTTATCTTTATCTAGCGGAGCTTACACCTGCACTGTGCACTGCAGAGCTTTGAGTGTCATATTTAAATGTCAAAATTCAAAAATAATAATAACGCGTGCCGTGTGGTGCCGGCTACGACTAGTACCAACCGATTACAGCCCGTAGGTGTCGTAAAAGGGGACTATGGGATTAGCCGGAGGAGAAGCGTCCTTCGAGTACATTAACATCTCTACTGCGATCGCCAACCCAACCAACTTGCCAAGCCTGGCGATTATGGCAAAACCTCCCCATGAGCACACAACACATGTAAAAAACATGGCAGAGATCAGAATTAAATATAAAGAAAATTATGTAGGTCTGAATTTATATTATTTAGAAAACAACTTTTGATCTACAACTTTTAGAACCGCTTCGTCGCTGATGACCAAAACAACAATAGGGACAAATATTAGTGTAGTATAATGCAGTGAACACAGCCCACACAGTTTATCACAACATAAATACATTTTAAATAAATAGTTACGAAAATTACATATCGATAAAACGTTGTTTATACTCTTTCTTGATAACCTAGAAATAATGATATCTGCTAAGCGAGTAGGAAATAATCAGTTGAATAACATTATTAATTATTAGGACAGATTATTACGAAGGGCTCCCCCATAGATTTCCACAGTTGTATCGCATTTTGTGGGGAATTTGCTGGGAATTTGTTGGTGAGTGCAGTATGGCTACAGTTTCACAGAAAAGACGCTGCTGCCCATCCCTCTGGCTTAGAGACCATCGCCTTTTTGACATCCACGGCATGAGATGGAGTGGTGCTATAATCTTAATCCGGACATGACATAGATACTGTTACAAAGATTAGAAATTAATAGATATAAAAAAATGAACAACACCGGTATTTGAAAGCGAAAGATAGAATCTTACTTTATACACGATAAAAAAGAAGGATTATTTACAATAGTTTTACAATAGTTAGCGTGGCACGATGGGCGGCCTTATCGCTAAGAGCTACCCTTTACAGACAACCTTTGGATGGAATTAAAAGTTGGGAAATAAAGAAATTCAGGTAGTCTGTGGTGAACTCAAGAATGATATACCTATATTTGATATATATACAACAAAATACAGGTATTGGCATTTGACCTTGTCTGTTACCAGAAGCTGTGGATAAAGCTGCAGAGATTAAATTTACCACTAGAGCTAGTGAATCTATTGAAGTTCTGGTATGGCTCGCAAAATAATCATGTCAAGTGGGACACCGTGTCTTCCGAGTCATATCAATTACATTGTCGAGTTAGACAGGGTGGGTTGACATCACCTGCCTTGTTTAACCTGTATATCAATGACCTGATTAATGAACTCAGTAAAGCTAATGTGGGCTGCTCAATAGATGGTATTATGATAAACAACCTGAGCTATGCAGACGATATGGTTTTATTGAGTCCATCAATCAGCGCACTTAAGAAATTGCTGGCTGTATGCGAGTCCTATGCGACAACCCATAGGCTCATATATAATGTCAAAAAGTCAGAGCTATTGGTTTTTAAATGTAAAAATGCATCATTAGACAACGTTTCTCCAGTGAGTTTCAACAGAATACCACTGAAGCGAGTTACTAAGTTCAAATATCTAGGACACGCGGCCACGGAGGGCTTATCTGATGATGCAGATATCGATAGAGAGCGTAGGGCGTTGGTGGTCCGATGCAATATGTTGGCTCGCAGGTTTGCACGCTGCAGTAGTGATGTAAAATTATATCTATTTAAAGCCTACTGCCAAACTTTTTATACGTGCAGCCTGTGGGTGAAGTATACGCAGAAGGCCTACAACGCCCTACGTGTTCAATATAACAATGGTTTCAGGATACTGATGGGGCTTCCACGTTTTTGTAGCGCGTCACAGATGTATGCTCACGCGCGCGTCAATGACTTCTATGCCATCATTAGAAGGAGAGTGGCATCGATGTTAAGCAAAACGCATGGAAGCGCTAACGGCATCCTGGCAACATAAGTCAAAAAACATGATAATCCTTTTCTTAGGCATTGGTTAGATACTCACTTGTATACTAGATGCCTTTTTTATTGTTCTCCAGTGGAATTTCTACATGGAACTTCCTTCACCGTGGGGAAGGGCGAAGGGGTATGCCGGACTCCTACCGGCTAAAACCACTGGAGCGGTCATCTTCGGCACCGAAGGGGGGCTCCAGGTCCTCGTAAGATCACACTAGAGCCGCCCATTGGTGCCACGTCTTTAGGCACATCATGGAGGGGATGACTGTAAAGCGGTCACCCCCTCTAGCAAAGGGAAGGCGACTGTAAAAAGGTCGCCCCCCCATGCACTTCTCGGGGAGGATTGTAAAGGATCCCCCCAAGCCTCGCTTTGCGCTGTGCTGCGCACACGGCGGCACGTGATCACGTGCGCGCCACCGTCTTCCCGGGGGTGTATACTGGATGCATAGGACAGATTTAATTTTCTAAATAAACCTACGAGTAACTTACTTAAAATCATTGTACTACCATAGTTATAAGAAATTGAAATACAAGCACTATGGATCCCATTTATATGCGCAATAAAGTTATTATTATTATATTATATAAATAAATAGTATAACTACACCAATCCGCATATTATTACATACATACAATAAATAAATACTATATTTATACAATATTATACATTGTTATATGCTGATATCCGTATAGATCGTGTGGTGTCCGGATTAAGAATATGGCACCACTCCAATTCCTTCGTGTCGCAAAAGGCGACTAAGTGACTCTAAACTAGAGGGATGGGCAGCAGCGCCCCTTCTGTGGAACAGTCGCCATACTACGATCACCAACCCGCCTGCCAAACGTGGTGAGTACTGGCAAATTCCCTCCAAAATTACGATACATTTGTGGAAATAAATGGGAGAGGCCTTTGTTCAGCAGTGGTCTACCTATGGCTGATATGATGATGATGATGATGATGATAATAAAATTGTATGCCATGATCATATGAGCCCCCCTTAGGTGCCGAAGATAACCGCCCCAGTGGTTTTAGTCGGTAGGAGTCCGGCGGCATGCCCCACCGTCCTTCCCGGGGCGGAGGAAGTTCATGGAGAATGTCCACTGGGCCCAATAAAAAGTAAATAAAAAAAGCTGTTTTTATTCTAAATGCAAAACATTGTCAACACAGGTGGACGGCTCTATGCAATCATAACACTGTTAAAATAAAACATAAGTTTATTTACAATATTAATTAAACAAAATGAGACAATTATGGTGTAAGGGCGTGTGCAGATGTAATTATGTCAAGGGTATAATGTCACGGAATAATGGAGTTTATTATTTATAATCATGTGCTTCCAGTGGTAGCTGATAAAATATCTAGTATAGCTTATTCCTCAATATCATATAAAGCTAATATTTGATCTTCATATGACAACAATCCCATTTTTTGTAAAGTATGTCTTAAATCCATCCATATGGTGTCCGGTATTAAGAATAATATAGCACCACAAAATCTCTTCCCGTCGATATCATTAAAAGCGGCTAAGGGACTCTAAATTAGAGGGATGGCAGCAGAGTCCCTTCTGAGGATCAGCTGCCATCATAGATCCGCCTGCGAAGCGGCATATTCCCCCCAAAAAGGCACACACATGGCATGAAACTGGTCGTTTATGGGGGACGCCTTTGTTTGGCAGTGGATGTCTTGTGGCTGATATGAAACGATGTCCGAAATATCGTGATATGTTCGCCTCATCCAGACAGGACCTAAAACGACTTAAAAATTCAGATATCTCTGCATGTACAAGTACATATACGTCATGGGTGGGATCACCTCCGTCCTGCTAACATGGTGGGGGGAGGGGTGATGGCTAATCTTTGCGTTATACTCGTAAAAGGGTTTTGCTTGCATTGACATTTTGTTCTACTGGCTAGGACTTTGCTTAGCGTAATGCAATTCTTATTTTCCGAATGGTAAAATCAGTAAAGCCTAACCGAGTGGTGCCGGCTACGGATAGCACCAACCCACCTCAATCATTGAGTGTCGTAATAACTCGGATTAACTGGAGGATGCGCAGCAGCATCCTTCGAGTACAGTCACAACTCAACTGCGATCGCCAACCCGCCTGCCAGGCATGACGATTCTGGCAAAGCCCCCAATGAGCACACAACACACCCAGACTCGTCGTTGTGCGATCTCTAGGATAGGCTTGTGTCCTGCAGCGGACTTGATTTGTTGATATTGTAATTTTTTTCCTTTATAATCATTTTTCTATAGCTGGTTACTATTACATAACATCTGTTTGCCAAACATATGACCGTTATTTCACACGTAAGCGGCCACGCGCCATTATAAACTTTCTCTAGATTGGCGGCAAATATATAATATTTTATATTAATGTTTGTGTAGTTTAAGTTATAAACAAAACGGGTTTCTCGGAACTATCTTTGTTCGATTGCGTAATGGGGTGTGCTAGCGGAAATGACATAGTTACTACAAGTAACTATCCTGTTTGTTATTTTGTATATGAAGCATATTTAGAAATATTGTATTATGTGTTGTGCGTATTGTATTGTATTATGAGTTTGTTTCACCTTATTCTCCCCAGCTTAAGCACTGGGAAGAGGTAACTAGGGCTTGTAATGGTGCTTTCATATGTTGACGTTTCATGACTAATTTTAGTCTATTGTGAATAAATTATATTTTATTTCAGGTCATCAACCAAAGTTATACACCATATACTTAAGTTGGTTCTTGGAACTGACAGACCATGAGATGAGATTTCAAATCTTGTGTGATATAAATATTTCCGGTAATGCAACGGTATTCGTTGTCGTACTTTTAAGAATACGACTACGAAAACGGATACTGATTCTACTATTCGGAAAATACGAAAAGGAATATGCTAATCAAAGTCAAAGGCAAAACACTCTAGTCAATATAAATACAAGTATCTACTTTAATAATCAAAATTAACTCCTGGTTATTTTATTTTAACTATTAAAATTACTTAATAAATAAATAAAATCTGCGAAATAAATAGCATACGCCATGTTTAAATGTTATACCCTGTGTCGCTCCCACAGTTAAGACGAATCTTCAACTTCAACTCTTAGATTATATGGCTTCTTTAAGGCAATATTCCACAATTTCGCCAATGTCATGTATAAGGCAACGTTGTTCGGTAGCCCGAGAATATTTAACTCTTAAAATATTATAGAAGACTTTAAATATTCTACAAAAAAATGTCGAATCCGTCGTAAGAATTTCAATTGTTTTCCAAGACGAATCAAACCTCATATGTTAGAATCTATCAAGCCGTTTTGATTACAGATCGTGCCTAAGAAATACACATACATTCATACAGTCAAAAGACATTGCCCTCCTCCTGGGAGTCGGATAAAAAGCATAACATTGGCAGTTATTTTGGTGACAGACAATTTATTTTCTCTTTTTATATATTGCCAGCTGTTAAATACAGTTTAATCTTGTTAAATGGTTTAAGAGTAATCCTTAATCGATCTAAAATACCGACTATTTATGGGTCCGGTACGTTTTACTCTAATATTTATACGAATGTCATCATGATATGTGCCGAATATACAACATCTTGAAATAACAATAAACTCGCTGTTCTCATAAAATGTGTAATATAACGGACGTCCACTGCTGGACAAATGCCTCCCCCATCGATTTCCACAATTGTGTCGTCATTTTGGGGAGAATGTTCTCCAGTATTCACTACGCTTGGCGGGTGGTTGGTGAGCGCAAAATGGCTCCTGTTCCGTTGAACGAACGCTGCGGCCCGTCCCTCTGGTTTATAGTCCCTTATTCGCCTTTTACGACACCTACGGGAGTACCATATTCGTCGGACATCACACAAAAGTTAATTTCTGTTTATATTGACAAACTTCAGCCAGAAATAAATGTATAACGTTCTACTTACGTCTCGTACGGTAACGTTCATTCGATCGTGTATCAAAGGGCCTAGCACGAATATTTTGACGTATAGTAACGTAAACGTATCGCTAATGTGAGCGAATTTGGAATATTTCGAAAATACAAGTATCCTATAGCATTTTCGTTTATATTTATACGACAAACACAATTCGTATCATATGTAGGTATGAATGTGCGAATCAAGTTTTTTCATTTCAAAATTCACTCACGTTAGCGATACGTTTACGTTACTGTACGTAAAAATATTCGTACTAGACCCACAGTACCCCTAGTACGAGTTTCTTTTTACGATCGAAAGTTAAATAGTAAACTACACGTTTACCGCGTTCTGCGCTGCGATTGGCCTGATCAAAACTCATCAACCAATCGCAGCGGCGAACGCGGAAAACGTGTAGTTTACTAGTACATTAAGATTGTAAAAAGACAAAATAGCGTAAAAAGAATTATATAGCTTATATCGCTTAGCTTTTAGTGTACCCATATTAAAGTTAGTATGTTGACTGTGATTATAATTAATTTTATCTGTGTTAACTCGCATAATTACATCCGATATAAGTTCACTATTTATAGCGATATTTATATTCGTTTTGATCATACATAAGTATACGTTAGTGACCATTCCGTGTGGTGTCCGGAGAAAGAATATAGCACCACTCCATCTCCTCCCGTGGATGTCGTAAAAGGCGACTAAGGAAATCTAAACCAGAGGGATGGGTAGCAGCGTCCCTTCTGTGAAACGGTGGCCATACTGCGCTCACCAACCCACCTGACAGGCGTGGTGAGTATTGGCAAATACCCGCCAAAGTGATGACACAGTTGTGAAAATCTATGGGGGAGGCCTTTGTTCAGCAGTGGACGTATAAATGGCCGATATGATCATTGGGAGCCCCATGTTGAGTGGTGGACGTTTACAGGATTATATTTTTAAACTTTGCCCTACACTAAGATTTTTCCTGTCTCGTGGGTACAGTGTACAGACATAAATCTCACATGCACAAACACCCAGACCCGAAACAACTATCTGTAAACCATTCAAATATTGTTACGTGCGGAGAACGAACCCGCGACACGTTGTGAAGAAAGCCAATCGCTTTGCCACTGCACTAACCGTGACGTCAATGTGTATGTGTCACACCCTTGTTTGTCTTTACGATATCCTTTAGATGAAATGGAAACACCTGCATGACTTTGACACTGATCTTTTGCATATTTTGTTTGAGTACAAAATTAGAATTAAAGTGATTTGGAAAGAATGTTGGGAATTATTGTAATTAATGTTTCCAACTCTGTAATATAATTACCATTACACACGTGTAATGGTAATTATATGAATGAATGTTTTATATTTATAATAGTGCCATGAATGCCACTTTAAAATGATAATTCGTGCCAACTCTATTGCGTATTAAACCACTCAGATCCACGGGTCCATCGTCGCTTCACCAGGCTACATAGAAAAGTTTGTAAAAAGAAAAGTGTGTTTTTTCCATTCGTTCAGTTGTTCGTCGAGTCGACTGTCCAAGATCATTGTATCGGCCATACAACGTCCACTACTGAACAAAGGCCTCCCTCATAGATTTCCACAATTGTGTCATCATATTGGGGGAATTTGCCAGTACTCACCGCGCTTGGCAGGCGGGTTGGTGAGCGCAGAATGGCTACTTGTTGCACAGAAGGGACGCTGCTGCCCATCCCTTTGGTTTAGAGTCCCTTAGTCGCCTTTTACGACATCCACGGGAGGCGATGGAGTGGTGCTATATTCTTGACCCGCACCCGTATTAGCTAAAAACGGCGACAGCAGACGCGACAGCAGCTATCGCGCATCTAAGGATTTCCCAGTGGAAAAGAGCCTGAAATTGAAAGCCGAGGGTGCAATTTTTAGTTTATTGATCGTCCAACAGACTATGCGTCAGCGATCTTTGCCTGCTTAATTGCTATCGGCAAATACGTAATACCAAAATGACGTTTAAGAACGGCGTCTGCGCGATTTACGCCTGTCGCAAAGCGTCTGCGACTTACATATCAGCCCGCCGGACACCACACGGATACATCGGTCCAACATCGACTCGCCTATATAATATAGAATTTATTCTACAAAAATCTTCCATTGTTAGAGATTTCTCGTTTTATGTCAGTTCATAATGGTACTACAGCGTACGTACTAGATATGAAACATACATATCATTGTTTAGCGTGCAAAGTATCGTGCTGATAACATTGATAAGTGCATGACGCTACGGGAAACGTGAGGCATGTAACTATTTATGTATTATATGATAAAATACACAATACACTAAACATAAAATCGTTTAGCGCTAAATTAAATCTAAACAAATAAATAAAATTGAAGTGTCTGTTTGTAATGTCAAAATAACAGCTTTATACTGAATGCATATGAAAGTATATACGGTACATATAACAAAAAACAATTTCTAATTTTTTTGTCTGTCTGTCTGTATGTTCCGGGTAATCTCCGAAACGGCTGGACCGATTTTGACGGGACTTTCAATGGCAGATAGTTGACGTTATAAGAAATGACATAGGCTACTTTCATTTTAGAAAAATAATTTGGGTGCCGCGTAAAAACAATAAAACCCTTGAAATCCAACATATATAGTCTATGTCAAGTGTCTATGTCGAAGTACTCTAAATTTATTTTAAATTAAACGGGGGTGAGACTGCGGGTCCCAGCTAGTCTTTAATATAACAGATAGTAGACCAATTAAGAGATGTCAGGAACGCATTCTATCGGCGGCCGCACTGTAGATGACTGACGAACTGTTGAAGGTCGCTGGGAGTCGTTGGATGCGGGCGGCATCTCCTTCTTAAATGTGAGAACTTCGTTGACTCGTTCCACTGTTACCTGTGGGTTAATAATTCTCAATTTCAATTTCGGTACTTCAAAAACGTCAAGTGTCGAAGCAAAACAAAGATATGAAAAATTGAAAATGCATTTCGATAAATCGCCAATATTGGGTGTATCAAAGCCATAGTAGGTATACACATTTTATTAGATCATGTTATATCAGGATGTTATCTGCAGCGAAAGTGGGCATTCATGGGGTGCAAGATGATCATCATTTCGGCCGAATGAAGTCCACTGCTGGACACAGGCCTCCCCCAAAGATCACCACAACCACCGATATGGATGTGTTGTGGGCTCATTGGGGGGTTTTGCCATAATCGCCACGCTTGGCAGGCGGGTTGGCGATCGCAGTTGAGTTGTTAATGTACTCGAAGGACGCTGCTGCCCAACCTCCGGCTAATCCCTTAGTCGACTTTTACGACACCCATGGGAGGAGATGGGGTGGTGGCATTCTGAGCCGGCACCACAAGATGATAACCGGGTTATAAAGGACAAAATCAACCAGTATCGGGGCCTGATAAAGTTATATCAACGTATTGGAGAGTATTCATCAAGAGAACTTTAACAATAGGAAACAACTTGATAGAGTCACATACACGAAGAAGAAGAAAATGGAAAAAACAATAAATGGCACAGTTTATGAAAGAGCAAAATTGCACTTCTGGATTTATGGAAGGCCTGGTGACCTGAAATACAGGCTTTGGCCAGCTGAGGCACCAGTCTCCCACAATAAATTTGAATAATACTGTAACTAGGCAATATTGTATTCTTTGCAACTTTCTTTTTTATTATTGTGGTGAGAAAATAAATTACTTACTTACTTAAATTCTGATTGTGTATTACAGGAGCAAAGTGGACTTTACACTTTATTTTCACATACCTGACGTGTTAAAATATAATAAATTAAATAGTAATATTGCTTTTTTTAAAGAGTGTCTATGGAGTCATCTAGCTTGCTCTTCTCCATAGGATCGACTTTTCCGTCGATACCATGCACCTCAACTGTTGACTTTAGTGCTGATTAGTGCCTTAATGAAATTAAAATTTGAACTTTGAACCGATTGTTGTGGAGTTGAGGATTTCCCTAGGTAAAAAGAAAAAGTTTAGACAAGGCAGACACGCTTTTGGGCATTTACTGCCCGTCATCTTTCGGCCAAATGAAGTCCACTGCTCGACACAGGCCTCCCCCAAAGTACACCACAACGACCGATATGGGTGTGTTGTGGGCTCATTGGGGGGTTTTGCCATAATCGCCACGCTTGGCAGACGGGTTGGCGATCGCAGTTGAGTTGTTAATGTACTCGAAGGACGCTGCTGCCCATCCTCCGGCTAATCCCTTAGTCGACTTTTACGACACCCATGGGAGGAGATGGGGTGGTGGCATTCTGAGCCGGCACCACACGGCATACTTTACTGCCCGTAACAACTATCAAAGGTTGTCGATACCGAAAGCTTAGCGTGCTCGCAAACACGGAGATAATGATATTGTATAAAGAATGATCGTCAATCGGAACTGGTCAGCCGGTAACGACCATGGCAAATAAATCATAATTATAGCATGTTCCATCTTCACACATTAACCAAAAAAAACTCGTTTATATGTTTTACCATCATTTTTTACGGCACGGTTGGTGCAGTGGCTGATACAGACGGCTGCTGCGCACCGGGTCGTGGGTTCGATTCCCGCATGGAACAAATATTTGTATGATCTGCATGTAGTTGTTCCGGGTCTGGGTGTATTATGTGTGGAATTGTGTCTGTAAACGCATCCATGACACAGGAGAAACATTAGTGCGGGGCAACCTTTATTAAAAAAGAAAAAGTTGACTTTGGTCACCCATCAAATGTATGGCCGCAGCAAGCGTGGTTTGGATCGCAAATCAGTCGATCGACACCGTAGCCAGTTTTACCGCCAGAATATGGTTTTTTCGACACGTATCAGTAAGTGAACCGAAACATAATCATTGTTACTTAAAATATTTAAATATACAAGGTTAGAGGAAAAGTTTAACAATACGCGTTTGCTACTTGACCTACTGGAACCGATGAATCATCTTATTTTAATATGGTCTATTTCTTATTTTATCTTACTGCTCTTTTAGCATTCTGTACAAAAAAGGTAAATCAAATATCACCTCAAGTAATATCCCCTAACGTTACTTGAGGTAGAGATGGTTTCATCGAAGGTGGAGGTGAGTCGGAGTTTGTTAACAAATTAATAATATTAAAGGGAAATTTTCTCACGCGTTTTTAGTATGTATATAATAACATTTAGTTATATCTATACAAATAAATAAAATTGAAGTGTCTGTTTGTAATGTCAAAATAACAGCTTTTTACTGAATGCATATGAAATTATATACGGTACATATAACAAAAAAACAAATTTTAAATTTTTTGTCAGTCTGTCTGTCCGTCTGTCTGTCTGTCTGTCTGTTTGTTCCGGGTAATCTCCGAAACGGCTGGACCGATTTTGACGGGACTTTCTCTGGCAGATAGCTGATGTTATAAGAAATAACTTAGCCTACTTTTATTTTAGAAAAATAATTAGGGTATAGCGCAAAAAAAAAAATCCCTTGAAATCCAATATATATATTCTATGTCAAGTGTCTATGTCGAAGTACTCTAAATTTCTTTTATATTAAACGCGGGTGAAACCGCGGGTCCCAGCTAGTTAGTACATATAGTTACACCTGAGACTGCCTCATTACTTCTATCTACCATTTTCCTGGAAGAGATCGCAGACAGCGATAATGCTGCCTATTGTACTTTTACTTAAATCAAAACTTCTGTGACTATGTTTTGGTAAACAATTTTTTTTTTAAAGTTGCCCCACACTACGATTTCTCCTGTGTCGTGGGTGCGTTTACAAACACAAATTCCACACACAATACACCCAGACCCGGAACAACTACCTTCAGATCGTACAAATATGTGTTCCGTGCGGGAATCGAACCCACGACCCGGTGCGCAGCAGCCGACTGTATCAGCCACTGCACCAACCGTGCCGTCGAACAATAAAGGTTATATAAAGAAATATAATCATAATCATCATATATATTATTTCTTAAAGGTGTTTTTTGTCGGTACGCCATTACTCTCTTAATAAGTACTTTACCAACATTAATGATTGAGACATCATTTTGAAGATAATGGGAATGACGAAAAATAACCATATATAGGTACACCATTCGGTGACCGATCACGATGCTGTGCGAAAATATCGCACGGATCAACTATAGCCTGACCAATACTGCTGTGCCGGCGGGGGCCGAGCAGCCGCTCCGTTACATAGTTCGTGCTCTTGCCTTCCCACTCCCCACCTCCCCGCGCATACCCAAGGCGCGGTACAGCGGTATTGGTCAGGCTATAGTTGAATATTATAAATGCTGGATGCTGCATATTTGATTAACGCAATCTCGACATAAGTTCTACTTAAGTTTTGATTATAGTTCTTTAATACGGGCTTTAGTCTTATTTTCGTTTCTAAGTGGTTGCCCGCTTATGGGTATGGTGGCTGTTAATAATTAGACAGGACGTTATTCGCTTCGGGAGAGGGCCGATCCCGCTCGGAGGAGGAGGACACGGAGCCGAGGTAACAACCGCCGCGGCGCCCGTGTCCAACACGCCTGAGCCTTGTCGTCTTTATATGGCGGGGGGCCTTGGGGGTCGCGAGTGCGCTTATTGGGAAATATGCGTGCTCATACCAGCATTGCGACCCCCGGGAAGACAGCGGTGCGCATGTGGACACGTACCGCTGTGCGCAGCATAGCGCATAGCTGGGCTTCGGGGGATACCTTTACAATCCCCCCGAGAAGTGCCTGGGGAGGTAGCCTTTTTACAGTCACCTTCTCTCCGCTAAAGGGGATGACCGCTTTACAGTCATCCCCTCCGAGATGTGCCTAAAGGCGTGGCACCAATGGGTGGCTCTAGATGGAGATTATTCGAGTTCCTGGAGCCTCCCTTCGCTGCCGAAGGTGACCACTCCGGTAGTTTTAGCCGGTAGGAGTCCGGCATACCCCTCTGCCCTTTCCCGGGGCGGAGGAAGTACATGAAGTATTTCCACCGGATCAATAAAAAAAAACAAATACGGGCCTTAGTCGCTTGCCGCACATATCAACTATAGCAAAATTCGTCTATCCTTTACCAAGGACCACACCTATGATCTTGTGAAAAGGAAACTTCAAGTGGCCTATAAAGGTAAATACGACCGTTTCCTAAGACTTAGTAAATACAAAATGCATAATACCTCTATTGTTAGTAGTAGAATGCGTCATGCATTTAACATAACTTAACGTGCACTCATTAATAATGTAACACTTTTGAGTCTTTCAAAGCGTTATTTATACCTGCTATAGGTATTTATTACAGTTTTACGCCACCTTTGCTGTTGTATTCGCGGCACGATGCCTACCACAGGAATAGGAAATAAGGAGAAGTGGTACGGGGGCGTAACCGCGCCACCGCGACTGGGTCAATTTGGGCCATCCTTTTTTTTTTTTTTTTTTTTTTTTGTTGGGCTTCTCGCATACATTTCTGGGAAATGTGGTTGCTTAACCGGTCATTTGCTGGCGAAGCCAAAAGAGGCCTCCAGCCAGGCTTAAATTAATTATTAAAAACTAAGCAACTTTCGCTAAGGGCGCCCCCTGCGGGACACGGACCTCGGCTTAGGGCGTTGCTGGGGATATCAAGCTATTGTTTTGGGGACAGCTGGATCGGTATTATTTAAATTGTATTAAGGGACATTTAAAGCTACAGGCTCGGCACGGGCCGGCGCGAGCAAGAGACGGGAGGGAGAAGTGCTAACTTGAACGGGAAGGTGACGCGGCGATAGGCCTCCGCGACGTCGGTGAGGCGGGCATCCTCGGCGGCGAGGGCGGTACAACGGTCGGGTGTTCAGTGAACGAGACAACGCGAGTCTCTTCATGTGATCTAACGTGATTTTATCGTCTGGATCGACCAGAACGTGCCTCGGGCGGCGTACTCTACTAATACGGGAGGGTTCGTAGTCGGCGGCAGATACCACAAGGGGATTTGGGTGGGACAGGGCAGAATCGAGATAGCGTTTGGACGCTTGTTTCATAAATTGCCTGATGGTCGGCAAGTTAAGGTCGAAATGGAGTTGGTCGTTTCGCATGTACAGAGGCGCTCCGGTGGCCTTGCGCATGAAACGGGTTTGGAGGGTTTCTAATCTACGGAGTGGGTATGATTCGGCGTGTGCGAACACTGGGCTGGCATAGGTCATGATGGGTCGAATGCATGTGGTGTAAATTCTCACCTTATTTCTAAGGGATAATTTACTACGAGCGTTCAGAATATAGTGAAGGCGACCGAGCACAAAGGCAGCGCGGGCACGCACCATCTTTGTGTGGGGAATGAAGGTCAGTTTTTTGTCTAGGGTGACTCCAAGATACTTGGCGTGCGGTTCCCAAGGAACCGATTGGCCCAGCATCGAGATCTCCCTGAAGCGTGGGTGGTCGTCGCCTAATTTGCAAAATAGGACGGCTTTACTTTTGATAGGGTTAACTTCGATCCGCCATTTCCTAAACCATTTACCGTAGACGTTGGCTGTGGTTTGGAGGATCTTAGTTATACTATCGGGACTGCTACCAGAGTAGAATATGGCCGTGTCATCTGCGAACAGTGCTAATTGGGTCGTATTAGCAGGTCTTTTGGGGAGGTCACTGGTGTACAGTGTGAACAATAATGGGGCTAGCACGGATCCTTGTGGGACTCCGGCTCTAATGGGGTGGGGGGAAGAGAGAGCGCCCGTGATTCGATATCGGAAACTGCGATTTGACAAGAAGTCTCGTATGATGAGAACGAGACGGTCAGGCACTCCGAGTTGGTACAACTTATATAATAAGCCATTGTGCCAGACTTTGTCAAATGCTTTCGCAACATCGAAAAAGAGGACTCCCGTCATCAGGCCGCGTGAGAATCCGAACGTGATGTGTTCAACTAGTCGGTGGACTTGTTGTACACACGAGTGTTTGGTTCTAAAACCAAACTGTTCGTCGGGAATGAGTTTCTTGGAATCGGCATAATCCTTTAATCGGGAATAGATAATCCGCTCATAAATCTTCGCAAGAGAATTGAGAAGGCTTATGGGGCGATAGCTGGAAGGCTCGCACTTGGGCTTACCGGGTTTGGGAATACCGATAACGGTGGCCTGTTTCCACGTATGCGGAAATAGGTTATTGTTTAATGCCGCATTGAAGATGACGGTCATTAAGGCGATAAGACGTTCGGGGAAGAGTTTAATCACCTTGTTGGTGATACCGTCAGAGCCGGGGGCTTTGCGAGGGTGAATCTTTTTCACGAGATTTCTGACCTCGTCTGCCGTGACCGGAGGGAGGGGGTCGTCAGGGTCCTCGGCAGGCGGAATAGCTGCTCTACGTTCGACTTCAGCGTCAACCTTTTTGAGGTGAGCTTGGTCTACAGGTAGAGTGCTTGGGGAACATTGCGCTTCTAGACTGTCAGCTAGGCATTCGGATTTTTCGTCGTCATCAAAGGCCGGCCTTTGGTTGGGACGGTTGAGGGGGGGGACAGCATTGGATGTTTCGGATTTGAGTTTCCGTTGCAGATGCCAGAACGCAAGGTGGGTTGGCTCTAAGTCGCCCAACATCTTATCCCAGTTAGCCTCTCGGCACTCCTTGATACGTTCCTTGACAGCACGCTGTAGGTGGCGCATAAAGAGGCGATTGGGTTCGCTGGGAAAAGATGAGTACGCTCTAAGGGCTGCGTTCTTCTCCGTCATCAGTGCACGTACATCGTCAGGGAGTTTCATGCGATGGTCTTCCATCGCAGGAACTCGCCGTGAACACTCGTCCACGACGGACTGTACATGCCCGGTGAGGGAGTCGATCGCGCCTAGCGTGTCTGCGACTGACGTTATGCATTCGGGAATTCTATCTAACTGAGTGGACGAGGGGTCGTTGAGGCGTTGCCTAACTTTCCTCCAGTCCGTCGTCACAATGGTCTGAGGGGGTAGCCCTGTGTCCGTGGGGCCAAAGCGGGAGGTGAGGTGAAGGATCACAGGACGGTGATCGGAGTCTAGCTCTTGTAGTACTTCAATGGAATGCAACTTGAGGTTGACATTCATTAGAAGTGCTATGTCGAGTATATCCGGGCGATGATTAACATTGCTGGGGTAGTGAGTGGGATACATCGGGGCGATGATGTCAAAATTGAGGAGGTTACTGAGGGAGTATAATTTACTTCCTCTGTGGTTGTGGGTGAGACAGTTCCAAGACTCATGTTTGGCATTGAGATCTCCCGCCACTATGACGGAGTCGCCTAGATCGAAGAGTGCTTCGAGATCCGATTGGATTGGATCGTCTTGGGCATTGGGGGATTGGTAAGCCGACACTATAGTGATCGGTTGATGACCTGTCATGCCTATTCTGCACACAGATGCCTCTAGATTGGAAAGGGACGGGGTATCTAGGGGCATGCAATAAAGGGATCTCTTATAGTAGATAAGAGTGCCTCCTCCACGGGAGTGGGTCCTATCGTTGCGCACTATATCATAGTTTGCAATTCTAGGGTTCCTGTGAGAGGGTTTCAAAAAGGACTCTTGTATCAACATAATGTCAATAAGGTGGTCGCGGAGGAATAAGGCGATTTCGTCTTTTTGGCCATTAATGCTGTTGGCATTGAAGATGCCTATTTTAAGGGATCGGGGTTTTATTCTGCACCTGCTTTGTGAATCCATTACGGATGAACGCGGTAGGAGAGGAGGGCGGATGAAACATCAGCGAAGTCGCTGAGAACTAGCATGAGGCCGTATTGGCCCTGGTTTGCCCTAATGGCTGCGGCCATTTGGGCGACTCTGTTCGGGTCGACAGAGTTGAGAAGACCGAGGCAAACTGAGAGGTCGTCAGTTTTGAGAAGGGGTGAGGGAGGGGCGGCCCTCTGAGAGTGCACTTGTGGTGCGGGTTGGTTGTACGGCACGGGAAGGTACGGTGCCGTATGGGGGGCGGTCATCAGCGAGGGAATCGCTGACGCTTGGGTCGCCTGTTGGGTCAGTAAACTAGGCCTCAGGGCGGGGAACGCTTGCTGGTGATTCAGCGCGTTCCACGGCGATGGCCTTTGAGGGCTGAGTCGTTGGGACGTGGGAGGGGCCTGAGAGGCGTAATGGGCGGCCGCGAAGGCTTGGGTAGCCGCTTTGCGCTTTGCTGCCTTGTTGTTAGCGCGCGGTGCTTTGGGGCATCCGCGATAATTCGCGGGATGACCCGACTCACCGCAAAGCACACAACTCGGAGGCTCTGTGCAAAGCGTGCGATCTTTGGGGCGATCGCAGTCGGAGGTGCTGTGGTCACCTAGGCACTTAACGCACCTAGGTTTGGCGTAGCAGTGTCGCTGCGCGTGACCATAGAGTTGGCAGCGGTGACACTGCCCGGGAGGACCATAACGATGGGGAGGTTCGATTTTGATGCCTGAGAGGTGGCATACAGTCTTGATATTAAAAATCTTCCGATCATTATCGGCGGTCTTTTCGCATATGGCGAGGACCATATCGTAAGCTTCACCGCTGCGACCAGCGTGCATGCGATGAACTTCGAGGACGGGGATACTTTGCGACAGAAGGTCGTCTTTGATGGAGTCGGTGTCGATCTCCTTGGGGATGCCTTTAAGGACTACCCGGAGTGGGCGTTCCTCAGCGAGAGAGTACGTGTGAAAGTACACGTTCCTGTCTTGGAGGGCACGGGTCAAAGACCTGAAGTCTTGGGCAGTGGGAACTGCCACTTTGACCCCGACGGCTGTGGTGCGGGCACTTAGGTAGTTAATACCTAGCTCTATACACATTTTGGACACGTCATTCCACTTGTCCTTGGCCTGAATGTATATAGCAGGCGGTTTTTTGTCCTTTTTAGGGACCTTGGCGGGCTGGGATTGGGAGTTAGCGGGGGTAGGGGTAGGGGGAAGACTGGCCTGAGAAGAGGCCGTTGTGGGGACAGGGGCAGAGGGCGGAGCGGAGGACGAGGCCTCTGCCGTCTTAGGGGCTTTAGCGGGAGCGGCTTGGGCGGAGGACTTGGCCTTGCGGGCCCGCTTTTTGCGGTTGCCACTGACGAGTTGAAACTCGTCTGAGGCAGAGTCGGAGGATAAGTTTTGGGGCGGAGGGGTGGAGTCGTCACTCTCTGACATTTCCGAAATGTCTGAGAGAGTGGGCATGTCGGCGTCGGGGGATGCGGTAGCATTCGAGCTGGAAGGGGGGAGGGGGGGTTTTGCTGGAGGGGCGGAGGAGATGCCCGCATCAAATTCGGGGGTTGTTCCCCTTTTTTTGGGTTCGGGATAAGGGGGCTGCACTATTGTGCCTGGCTCAGATGAGGGGCAAAGGAGGTTGCCGTAATTGGCAACGATATAGGGGTCCTTTAAGAGGACCTCCCTAATAATTTTCATTAGCGTGGCGTCGTCGGCCATTTTGTTTGCAAAACAAAATGGCGGACGTGGAACAATAAAAAACAGAAATACGCCTAAAGCGTAGAGGACAATTGATTTACGCGATTCCCTATCCGCCCGGGTTGGATGGGCCCGGGGGTGTGTAACAACCCCTCCCTGCCGGGTGTAGGCAGGGAGGTATGTGTACCTGTGGTGAGCCCTAAGCTAGTACCATCCGTGGCCAGTCTTAATGGGCAAACGGGTCCCTGACAGCTCTTTTGCAAGGGGCGATAAGGTATCGCCCGCAAGAGACTGTATGATCTGTAAACGTAGACTCGAACTAGGGTCGACTAGGGTAGCCCCCAAGGCCGGTGGTCCTAGTCCGCTGCCGACTAACTGCTTTGCCCTGATGGGGCTAGGCGGGTGTGGCGGGTCAACACCCCACTCGGCTTCGTTGGCACCGTAAGGTATCCGCCGAGGACCACCAAACAGTGGTTTTTCCCTGAAGGGGCACAATAACGCGATGAATTAATCGGTGAAAGAAACAAAATCAGTAGTCGCCTTGAAAAAGGCAACGCGTGATTTATTTGAAGTGACTGCAATCCGATGGGACGGATTGCGGAAAAACACTACACGGCACACTGGTCGGGGAGCGCGAGCACAACACGACTGTCTGTGGCGAGCGTCAGACGCGGAAATGATTGGGCCATCCGGCAAAAATGGCCGTTTTATAACATCAGTTGAGATTCGATCGCGTAAGTGAAACTTTGTTAAATTGTCGTGTTGTTCGGGGATAACGTGCAAAAACCGAAGCGAAAATAATAGCTTTATAAGGAAGGAAAGAATCATATACAATATGCAAGTGACGGAATTTTATTGTATTTGTTATAAAAAGAATAAATTAAAAATTATTGCTTTCTTTATTATGTTACATTTGGATTGATAGAGCAGCACGACATTATTGTTTTTGTACAAAATACAATGCGTCTTATCTAGCACTTTTAACTAGCAATCGGTGAATAACAAACGCAGTGAATTGAAGAGCGAATGTTACTCCCAATAAACTTACGCGTTGCGTGGTACGGCTGACGTTCGCGGTCTGTACGCTCGGTATGATTGGCTACCTACAAAGTCGTGGGTGTGTTTTAGTATGAACTGCCAATTATAATGTTGTGTTTATTCAGTTCATTGGATGAGACCTTGTAACTGTGTGCATTAGTGTGCTTTTATGAAGAATGGTCATGGGAAAATGGATTTCTATGCTCGCATACATTTTGATCTACATGGCATATCTCCTTTCTTCCAATACCTACGGTACGGTGCCTACGGTACGGAATGGCCTATAGATATTTTATGAACTAAACTGTACGCACAATACAGGGAAATTTGGGTTATTTGAGCATTGTTTAAAAACAACTTGTCGAGTCTGAGTTCACACGCGGTAGAAGTGAATTTTGTATTTTGGTTAATTTGCAAGAGAATGAGATGAATACCCTATGGAGCCTGGAGGTGGTAAACAGAAAGAGAGAGAGAGAGAGATTGACCGACAATAGGGAATAGGGAAACTATGAAACGTGTTTTATCTCATTCTGTCACAACCTGAACCCTATAAATACATTTATAGTAGTCTCTCTTTCGTTACACATTTTCGTTTCATAAAACCAATTCACACCATCCCAGAAGAAGCTTCACTTCAGAAAAGTGATCGCAGTTCTCGTATGTGATCGGCGGCGGCCAGCGCAGCTTTGTAAGTCGCCCCGCAACGCGCTTTTAGTGTGAGCCATTTCAGTACATTTATTTTATAGGGATGCGCATAAACTTCCATATTGAGAAACAATATATCGATATTTTATTATCGCCAACAGCTTTACAGTATTGATATATCGAATATTAGAAGACAATATCGAATATGTCAAATAAATTTTATTTAAAATAAATATTAATTTGATCGCGAACATGCTTTGGCAAAGGTTTGAAGTTCTAGTCTAAATCATCATTTCTAATCAAGAGCGAGGTTAAGGGTGAGATTCAGAAACGAGTCTAAGCGTGAACTTACTCTTCCATATGTCAAAATGCACTACTTACGCCCCTAATTTTGAAAGATGGAAGCGTGAACTTACCTTAGACTCGTTTCTGAATCTCACCCTAAGGGTTACGCTTCTTAGAACACGGTGGTGGGGTGAAAGTGGCGCGGGGCTGCGCAGCTCTGTACTGTATGATAGCGTTTAAGAAACATTGCTAGTGACATCGGACCCATATCGATAAACAATTATCGATATACATTATTTCTCGAAGTAATCATTTCTGTGTTTATTTCTTTTTCGTATGGTTAGTGGAGACCTTGTGTCAGAGCCGATTTGGCCGCCCAAAGGTTGGTGCGGCTGGTGCGCGCCACCGTCTTCCCGGGAGAAGATGACTGCCCCAGTGGTTTTAGCCGGTAGGAGTTCGGCATGGGCCTTCGTCCTTCCCCGAGAGCGGAGGAAGTTCATGAAGTATTTCCACTGGGCCCAATAAAGTGAACCACTGTTTAGTGGAGCCGGTTTAACTTATGAACTAGTAAGCAATCGTTTAGGTGACAAAGCCGCATAACTGTTGTTTGTCAAATATAATTTTCCTCTTCGAAATTTTTGTTACCAGTAGATAGATTTTTTCTGATTTTTAATTAATCCTTTTTGTCTTTTTTTGACCACCTCCGCCTCCGCTTCCGTTAACCTCCGGTTTCACGGAGGTCAAGCTGCACCTCTGCCTCCGGCTCCGCCTCCGATAAGGTGTCCTCCGTTGTATCCCTACTAGAACGCGGAATACAAATACTACATATACGGAATACTAATACTAAAACTTAAAGCTGAAGTTTTAAGATTTTGTTTGTTTGTAGGTTCCAAAATGACATTCCAATTATAATTCAATTAATTACTTAGATTTTCGATAGCTTTGATAAATTTGATTTTATATACAATGCCTAGTAAAAAAGCGTTGTGTATGTAAATATCAAGCTTTATTTTACCTGCCTTAATGGGAACAAACACACATAGTTTATTTTTGTCCACACATGCACAATACCTTTCGAATTATATAAGTTAAATTCCCCTCCTTTTATAATTAATACTTAAAAAAGGTGCGAAAAGTTTTTTCTTTTTTTTTGTTGGGCTTCTGGGAAATGTGGTTGCTTAACCGGTCATTTCTGGCGAAGCCAAAAGCGGCCTCCAACCAGGCTTAAAATTTAAATTAAAAACTAAGCAACTTTCGCTAAGAGCGCCCCCTGCGGGATCCGATCTCGGCTTAGGGCGTTGCTGGGGATAATAAGCTATTGTTTTGGGGACAGCTGAATCGGTATCATTTATAATGTATTAGGGGACATTTAAAGCTACAGCACGAGACGGAAGGGAGAAGTGCTAACTTGAACGGGAAGGTGACGCGGCGATAGGCCTCCGCGACGTCGGGAGGCGGGCATCCTCGGCGGCGAGGGCGGTAAAACGTTCGGGGGTGCGAAACGTTTCGATGTTTAGGTATTAATATAGCGATGATACAAAACGTAAAATAAATTGAGCCATATTCTTTCCTAGTCATAAAAGCTGTTGACAAACATCGCATGTCAAATGATTCAATTTGAACAATACATTAAAAATACCTGCGGTTCGCTTCGTTTTCCTTACATTATTTGTGGTAGGTACACATTTAGATGCGTGATGCACACTACTATTGTTTAGATATCACGCACATTGGGTTTTCCGCTGCAACTGGTTACAATAAAGAATATACAATATTTCTCTTAAACTCTGTTCGACCCAAAATAATGTGGGTATATACTACGAACAATGATGTACTTGTTCTGGAACTTCGTCACGGAGATCCTCCGCATGGGCTGGACTTTCGAAAGGCTTACGCGGAGAAATGGTTCTAATACTCAAAAGTCCTTTCTTCATCACCATATCAGTCACTGGACGCCCACTGCGAAACAAAGGCCTCCCCCATAGATTTCCACAACGAGCGGTTACGTACCACCCGCATCCAACAACTCCCAGCGACCTTCACCAGGTCGTCTGTCCACCTCGTTGGAGGTCGTCGCACGCTGCGTTTTCCGGTGCGCGTTCTCCACTCGAGAACCTTTTTACCCCAACGGCCATCAGTTCTACGAGCTATGTGCCCCGCCCGTTGCCACTTCAGCTTACTAATCCTTTCAGAGATCCTTTAGAGAATTTTAATCCATGAAATAATGGTTGGGTAATTAAGTAAAAGCCGTGTGGTGCCGGCTCAGAATGCCACCACCCCATCTCCTCCCATGGGTGTCGTAAAAGTCGACTAAGGGATTAGCCGGAGGATGGGCAGCAGTGTCCTTCGAGTACATTAACAACTCAACTGCGATCGCCAACCCGCCTGCCAAGCGTGGCGATTATGGCAAAACCCCCCAATGAGCCCACAACACGTCCATATCGGTGGTTGTGGTGATCTTTGGGGGAGGCCTGTGTCCAGCAGTGGACTTCATTCGGCCGAAATGAATTAAGTAAAAGTACAAGGCCAAGGCAATCTTAGAGAGGAAAATGGTAGATATAAGTTATTATGAGGCAGTCTGAGGTGTACCTATATACTAGGAGGGATCAAAAAGTAGTGAGAACGACATACTCCTTGGTAAGAAAAAAAAATACTGGCAGGCATAGCTCAGACACATATTTGTAATATTAATAAAGAAAAAAATCTTCGATTCACTTTTGTTTTCTTCTGAATGTAGTCATTTGTTTGCTTCGTGTCGGAGCGTGTTCTCGAAAATGGAGAAAAACGAAGTGCGAGCCGTTATTAAATACCTTTGTTTAAAAAAGTAAACAACGCAAGAGATTCATTGCGATTTGGAGGCAACATTAGGAGAGTCTGCTACGCCGTATTCCACTGTCGTAACGTGGGCTTCTCAATTTCGAGTACGGAGAACGAGAAAGGAAGACGAACATCGTTGCGGCCGTCCATCGGCGTCAGTCACCCAAGAAAATGTTGCGAAAGTCGAGAAAATTGTATTGAGCGATCGAAGAGTTACCATCCGATACTTAATTCAAGAAACGGGCATTTCATATGGAAGTATTCAATCCATATTTAAACAATCTTTGAATAAGAGAAAAGTCTCCACAAGATGGGTGCCGAGAATGTTAACCGACAGTCAGAAACAAAATCGACTTGACATTTCGAAGATATTGTTGGACAAGTTTCAAGAAGATTCTGAAAACTTTTTGTCTCATTTCGTAACAATGGACGAAACGTGGGTCCATCATTTTGAACCCGAGACAAAACAGCAATCTTCGCGAGAGAGAAGAGAAACTTCGAAGGGGCGTGCTGTCTCATCACGACAACGCACCCGCGCCCAGGTCGGCAGTTGCGATGGCTGCCATTCAGCAAGCTGGCTTCGAATTGGTTGACCACTCTTTCTTCACCAGATCTAGCGGCTAGCGATTTTATCGTTTCCCCAAATTGAAAAAATACTTAAGGGGAAACAGGTCCGAAGACGATCCACACACAATACACCCAGACCCGGAACAACTACCTGCCGATCATACAAATATTTTTTCCATGCGGGCATCGAACCCACGACCCGGAGCGCAGCAGTCGACTGTATCAGCCACTGCACCAACCGCGCCGTCATTATTATTTGTAATTATTTGATATTTATTTGTACGCAAAAAAATATCTCTTAATTTTTGTCCTAAGAATCGATCCTCATAACTAAAGATCCACATGCCTGCCACCCCAATACCAATGAAGCAATAAATATTTTCTACAGTATAATTAAAATCATATTTTTATATCGTTACGGTACAGTTGGACCTGCGATTACTCGTGATACGTGTAATCAGCCTTATCTGATCATGTATGACATGGGCTAAGGAGAAATTCGAGTACAGTCAGACTAAAAACAAATTCCAATAAAAAATAACGTTAAAATTATTAATACTTTTGCATATTCTCTAAATTGACGATACCCTGAATGGATTGAACAAGTTTTAGATTCCTAGGTGATCGGCGAGTGCCTAAAAATCATTGCAAAAAGATGTCGGTTTTTGGTATCGTTAATCATTGTTACACGTTTTTCGGTCTAGCCCCTCAGTCCGCAAAAAGAAATCAGAACGATAACGTGCGATAAATATTTTTGCATATTCTCAAAAGTGACGGCAAGCTGAATCGATTGAAAATCGCAGTTGTGTTGCTAACGTACTCGAAGGAAAATCCCAGAGTCGCCTTTTACGACACCCGCGGGATGAGATGGGTTGTTGCTGTTCATAGCCTGCACCACACGACAAATTCATAGCCGTCGCCACACGCCCACGTAACAGTACGGACGGTATTTAATTTTAATTAAAAAATTTAACTACTTAGCATCATTTTTATTTACTAGCACCATCATCATATCAGCTGAAGGACATGCAATGCTAAACAAAGGGACAACATGGGGAGGCCCAAAGATTTCCACAACTGTATCATCATTTTGGGGGAAATTTACCGGTACTCACCACGCTTGCCTGGTGGGTTGTTGAGCGCAGAATAGCTGGTGTTCCGCAGAAGGGACGTTGCTGTCCATCCCTCTGGTTTAGCCTCTTAGTTGCTTTTTACGGTGCTACATTGGTGCTTCATTGTAGTGGTGCTATATTCTTAAACTGGACACTACACGGAAAGGCAGATATACCACGTGGGCCCCCATCTTCAAGGAAAAAGTGTATGACTCCCGTGAATGTGGCAACATATCAGCGTCTACCTGGTGTCGCGTATTTTAATGGGTATTAATATACGCGATACCAGGGAGACGCTCATATTTCTCTACGAGAACGAATCAGAAATGAGGAGATCCGTAGAAGAAGTAAAGTTGCCGATATAGCTGAAACGATTAGTAAACTGAAGTGGCAATGGGTCGGCACATAGCTCGTAGAACTGATGGCCGTTGTGGCAAAAAGTTTCTTCAGTGGAGACTGCGCACCGGAAAACGCAGCGTGGGACGACCTGCAACGAGGTGGACAGACGACCTGCTGAAGGTCGCTGGGAGTCGTAGGATAAGGGCGGCATGTAACCGCTCGTCGTGGAAATCTAAAGGCGAGGCCTTTGTTCAGCAGTGGACGTCCTGTGGCTGATATGATGATGATGATGAAAACCAATCAATTTTGCCTTTTTCGACTATAACGAGTAATTTTTTGTGATTTGGTATTGCTACCCAGTTTTTTTTACGAACTATTTTTGTTTTGTTTAGTCATAGATAAAGTAGAGGCCACCTATCTAGTGAAGCACTAAATCGATAAGGTAATCGATTGGTAGTCGATTTCATTAATAATTTTGTATATAATCAGATTTTATATTCCTTCTTCCGTTACGTGTGTATTAAGTAATTGTAATTTTAATTTCTATATAATTACTTTAAATATAATATGCTGCATAAATACATTATTAATATAAATTGTATTGGTAACTGTGCGTGATTTGCGTTCTTTTATCTCAGGTCCTATCGGAAGACCAGCGCAATGCTGAGATAGGAGCCTATTCTGATGTCTCACACAAAAATCTGTTTGCATGCTTTTTATTTTCATTTGATATTTTTCAATATTCTGTGTTGTTGTTTACAATTATTTTCTTGTTATGTGCGATCAGAATAAAATTATTTCTTGCTCTCTACCCAGCAATAATCCCTGAGGCGACCCAAGAGCTAGTTGGCCTCCTATAACATAAATAAAAACCGGCCAAGTGCGAGTTGAACTCGCGCGGAGAGGGTTCCGAAATTGCTGAATATATTGTCTATTGTTGAATATTGTCTTGTACCAATAACTTATCCCAAAAACAAAATTAATATCGTATTTGCAAAATATGTTTTCCCATACATTCCAACCACAAACGTAAGTTTATACACACAGTATTGAATGATTTATCATGCTATTTTTAGACCATGTACTTCTTATAGGTTTTCCTGTAATATATAGGTGAGGAGCCATTGTCTGTTTTGTTATTGTGTGTATTTTAATTTTAATTAGTCTACTTTGTTCACACATATCTAGCTTATTACAATGTAATAACAATATTGTAATATAACTTTTTTTGAAAAAATTATATCCATGGTGTTTCTTGCCGGCTCTTCTCCATAGGACTTTTCCG
This sequence comes from Diloba caeruleocephala, assembly GCA_947459985.1. Classification (NCBI taxonomy): domain Eukaryota; kingdom Metazoa; phylum Arthropoda; class Insecta; order Lepidoptera; family Noctuidae; genus Diloba; species Diloba caeruleocephala. The sequence continues at coordinate 7,660,304 of OX381632.1, forward strand.
AACCGTGCACTTAACTTGACTTTTCGTAAGAGCCTATTAGGGCCAATATGAAATAAAAAAAATGAGTTTGAGTTTGAGAGCAATTATTTAATTGTTTTTAAAATTTTAGGCCCAGTTTCGGAGATAAGGTCTTCACCTTGGGGAATGGTCAATTTTCGTTAATTTTCTTAAATAACTTAGAATCTATATATTTTAAAATTATAATTACATTTGAGACTCTCACAACAAGCCCTTCCGTTTGTTGTTACACGGTACAGTTTGCAAAACTTTATTCTAATTTTTTTTATATAGCCCGCTAAAAGTGACCCCCATGTTCGAAATTCATTTATTTACGTTACACATACGTGTTCATCATTTCGGCCGAATGAAGTCCACTGCTGGACACAGGCCTCTCCCAAGGATCACCACAACGACCGATATGGGTGTGTTGTGTGCTCATCTCGTCTTAATAATCGCCACACTTGGCAGACGGGTTGGCGTTCGCAGTTGATTTGTTAATGTACTCGAAGGACGCTGCTGCCCATCCTCCAGCTAATCCCTTAGTCGACTTTTACGACACCCACGGGATGAAATGGGGTGGTGGCATTCTGAGCCGGCACCGTGGCATACGGGTTCGGGTAGCTGAAATCCATATGTGTACCAAATTTCAACGTACTCGGTCCAATAGATTCGGAGCAAATGGGCTGTGACTGACGGACAGACAGACACACCTTTTATTTTATTTTTTATTGATCCGATTGATGCTGCGCACACAGCGGTACGTGACCACATGCACACCGCTGTATTCCCGGGGGTCGCTCGATATGAGCACGCAGATTTCCCAATAATATCGCCATACAAAGACGACAGGGGGCTCAGGCGTGTTGAACACTGGCACCGCGGCGGTTGTTACCCCGGCTCCGTGTCCTCCTCCTCCTAGCGGGATCGGCCCTCTCCCGATCCCGGTCTGCGATCTCCTTCTGGAGCATGACGCTCTTACAGAAGGAGACCACAGCACTCCAATGTTCATGCTCTGCCAGCATAGCCGACACTACTGCTGGCAAAGAGAGATCTTGCCCGATCCGATCAGGATCCGCCGCTCGGCAGTCCACGCAGGACACTCTCCGAGCGTGTGCTGTGCGGTATCCTGATCGTCTCCACAATGGTGGCACTGTGCCGTGACCTCGCGTCCTATCCTGTACAAGTACGCACCGAAACAACTGTGTCCGAAACAAATGTGACGCGCTCGCTCCTTTGGAGCCAGGCTCCGAAGAGTGGCAAGACAGCCTCGACGACGCGCTTCTGCGCGTACTGTGGCAGCATGAGCCGCTCGCATGAGTGCATGCCGCCGAGCCTGCCGCCTCAAACTTTCGAGCGCCCCTGAAGGCACGCCTTCACCGCTCTGGTGGAGGGAGCGTGTTTGGTGATACACCCACGCATCCATCTCCGCCAAGATAACAAAAGGCGGAAAGCGCGCCAACAGAGTTGCCGCCTCAAAGGACACCGTTCGGTATCCTTGTGTGATCCGTATAGCCGCTCTACGCTGCAGAGCGTGGATCTTGGTTCTGCAGCGCTGCATGCCCGAAAGTCGAGATGACCAAACGCGCCCCGTAGAGGGCCACGGACCGCATGACTCCCCCTTAGAGGCGACTTCTTCCCTCGGTCTCCCGAGATTGGGTAGCAGCCGGTGCAAGGCACCTACTATCCTTTCGATCCGGGGAAGAAGATGCTCGAAGTGCTCTTCGAAGCCCCAACCATTGTCCAGGGTGAGCCCCAGGTACTTCATATACCAACCCACCCTGATTTGAGTGCGTATCCACGAACTGGGAGGCTCCCTGCTTCTCGGCAGTTTGTGGAACCATTGCGCCTCGGTTTTGTGAGGCGCTATCCGCAAACCCAGAGCGTGGATTTCGGCCACGACAATTGCCACCACTTGCTCGGCAAGCCGAATGGTTCCCTCGAAGGACTCCCCACCGGCCAACACAAGAGTGTCGTCAGCGTAACAGACTAAGCCGACGCCAGCGGGGAGAACGACACGCAGGACCGTATCGTAAGCGAGGTTCCACAAGAGGGGGCCGAGAACCGACCTCTGTGGAACCCCGCACGTGATTTCCCTCCGCTTCACGCTACCGCCCCGATGATAGCCTACAGATAGGGGGGGCACTGGTGGTGGACTAGCGCCTCCCTAATTGCACCCTACGGGATAGAGTTAAAGGCGTTGACTATATCAAGACTGACAGCCAATGCCACCCCACCCCATCGGGACACTGCCTGTTCTGACAGCGAGCGGACGCGATGAATCGCGTCGATAGTGGACCGCAGCTGCCGGAAGCCATACTGGCTGTCGGCCAGGTCGGGGCCAACTCGGGAGAAGTGCTCAACGAGTCTTCGGGCAATTATTCGGACGTTTGGAACCCTAAAAAAATCGGATCGGGTAATATTTTATTTACCGACTGTACACTTGTACAGGCTACTTTCTCTACTTTCCTCCACATCGCGTTCAAGACCAAGCCCGGCTGCTTTTCACTTGTTAACCGTGTTTTTCTTTTATATTTCCGTTATATTTATTTAAAGGGGGTTCTATTGTGGCGATTTGTCTTTTGTTCTTCGGCAGTAAAGTAAAAAGTGCGCGAAAACTGTGAAACATTTTTTATCTTAATTTCTTCTGTATCTGTGTCAGTGGCCACAGAATAGGGAGCTTTCAATGAAGCCGCATGATAGCTGTGCATTTGCGGTGAAATGCATGCATTTGTAACATCACATTTACTTTACCTACATACAAATTTGCAGCGCCTATATCAACTGCAATGTAAGTGATTAATATACTAAGGCGAAAGGATTTTAAATCGAGGGGTGATGTACTGGATTCCTGTGCTTCCCGGCAAAGAATAGACCACCCCTCCACCATCCATGAGTGCCGTAAATGCGACTAAGGGTTCATATTAAGGGGATGGACAGCAACATTGTTCCGTGTGCTAATGCTAATAACAATATACTGCGATCACCATAGCGCCTGCCAGGCGTGGTGATCATGGCAATATTCCCTATGAGCACTCATGTATAGTGATCATTGAGAGGCCCATATTCAGCAGTGAACGTTTACGAGCTGATGTGTGTGAAGGGTAGTTTAAAATGAGATATGATCAAAAGTTCAGGCAAAAATCTATTTAGTGTTTATTTTTACCTGTTACTTGAGCTATATCGGTTAGATATTTTTATACGTACGTTCAGCCAACTCTACCCAAATCACAAAAAATTACTCGTTATAGTCGAAAAAGGCAGAATTTATTGACTTTCATCATCATCATATCAGCCACAGGACGTCCACTGCTGAACAAATGCCTCCCCTTTAGATTTCTGTAACGAGTGGTTTCATGCCACCCTTCATATCCAACGACTCCCAGCTACCTTCATTAGGTCGTCTGTCCACCTCGTTGGAGGCCATCCCACGCTGCGTTTTCCAGTGCGCGGTCAAGAACCTTTTTGCCCCAACGGCCATCAGTTCTACGAGCTATGTGCCCCGCCCATTGCCACTTCATTTTACTAATTCTTTCAGCTATGTCGGCAACTTCAGTTCTTCTACGGATCTCCTAATTTCTGATTCGATCTCGTAGAGAAATACCAAGCATAGCTCTCTCCATAGCTCGCTGAGTGCCCACAGTGAGGGACCGCGTCTCTGTTCCATATATCATCACTGGTAACACCAGTGTGTGTTAACAGTTCGAGAACCTGTCGCCCCCACTGCTATCAGGCCAGCTATGTTCCCCGCCCATTGTCACTTCAGCTTACTAATCCGCCTTAATTATAGCGTCTTAAAACATTACAAAAGCTCGTTTTCATATACCTACACTTAATAAGTATAAGGATATGAAAAAGATTTATTTAATTTGATTGTCTCTTACTGGCAGCTTATTAAAGCAATTATGTATTAACACAGCTATTTTGAGCGACTTGTCAGGATTCTAGGTATATGCGGTAAAGAGGGTTTACTTCTTAAAATAACAAAAAAGTTTTCATACCAGGCAGTTTACCAAAATTCCAGTGCCCATAAATTATCACTATCAATCAATAACAAAACCCCAACTTGTTAACACAACAATTCTTGAATGTAACCTTAAAATCCTAGTGTTATAAATGGTATTATCAATAAAATTGTGTACGTTATGATAAAACTGAACAATGGATAAGATTGTGAAGAATGTTAAGTCTTGGGGTGCTCCTAGGACCAGTGAGGAATTGTCTCGCAGTCAGTACTCGCTGGTGTCGACTGACCTGACCGATGGTGCTGTGCAGCTGTGGCTCGGCCTTCCTGATGAAGTCAAGTACGACCCAGCCCTGCAACAGTTCCGGCAACACTATGAGAAGGAACATGGTGAGTTTATTAATATTCTACTATAACATAAACGTAATGTAATTAGCCTTTATTCAGATCAACTTAACCTAATAACAATATTCTGAAGCAAACTTAAAACTTATATTCAACTTTTAATGTTTTTGTATAATATTTTTGTCTAGTATCTGCTGCTTTTTTATCTTTTGTAAATCTGTTTGCCAATCGGCAATGTAATGTAATAGCCTTTATTCAGATCATAAACGTAGTTGCCGTTTATTAGAGGCATATACTCACTAGTGGTCTACCTACGAATCTAGCTGATTCTCCAGGAGTTAAAGTTACACTGACGTAGAAAATGTTGGTTCTTTTTATGCCGTGTAAGGTGCTTTTTGAGTTATTTTTTTATGTTTCCGGTGTATATACTTTGTGTGTAGTTTATTTATTTATACTATCAATTACAATGGTCTTTACACCACTAAAAGTAACTAATTTATAATACATAAAAACACAAAGATCATATTACATATTAAGTCATTCATAGTAACATTCACAACATCTAGTAGATGCTGACATTATAAGGTTGAGTTTGTCGTTTAACACGTCACAATAGGGAACAGCATCAACTAGGGCATTGATTGCGCCGCGCATGCGACACAGCAGGCAATGCGCATGCGACACTGTTGCCTCGAATAATCTGTGCCAACGATTACGCCGATGGCGTAAATAGTTATTTGGCAGATAAATGTGTACAGTATGTAAGGCAGTTCAGGGGATCTAATATACTTCGCTAGACTTGGTTATGACCTCGCCGCACTAAGAGGGAATTATATCTTAGCATTCCTAGTGCCGGCTCAGAATGACACCACCCCATCTCCTCCCATGGGTGTCGTAAAAGTCGACTAAGGGATTAGCCGGAGGATGGGCAGCAGCGTCCTTCGAGTACATTAACAACTCAACTACGATCGACAACCCGCCTGCCAAGCGTGGCGATTATGGCAAATCCCCCCAATGAGCCCACAACACATCCATATCGGTGGTTGTAGTGATCTTTGGGGGAGGCCTGTGTTCAGCAGTGGACTTCATTCAGCCGAAATGATGATTCCTAGTAGATTATTTTGAATAAGTATCATAGGAAGCCCTTTGGACTTTTTCAATTGCAAGAATGTAAGAAGATTCATATAGATTCCACACACATGAGGCAAATTCTAACTCACTTCTAACAATACATTGTATAATATTTTAATAACGTTAGGATCATGGAAATATCTCTCTCTCTCTCTCTCTCTCTCTCTCTCTCTCTCTCTCTCTCTCTCTCTCTCTCTCTCTCTCTCTCTCCTTTCAATGAAGCAACATTTAGAGTGAGCGGTGGCCGAATCCAGACTGTAGAAATCCGAGACGTCTAAAAGTACGTTGGATTGATGACATTATCAAAGTCGCGGGCATTTCTTGTGTAACTGACAACATCCAGCAATAATCGAAATAACACTGCAAGTGAGACAAAAATCTAGACTGACCTAAAAGGTGAAACATCTTCAAGTTGATGCGAGACATCCTGTCAATGTGCATTGACCTTAAGGGTAAATAGAAAGTTGTTCTTGATGATGTTGTGGATCTACATTTAATGGATGACGAAGTCTCGTCTTCTCACATAAGCCCCTAAATCTAGACTGCTAAACTTGGCTCTCCGCCACTGACTGCTACAATGATTAGTCTTATGGAACGTAATGTGATATTTAATACGCAAAAAGACGGTGTTTGCTTATCTGCTTTACAATCTTAGTCTCATTCTATGATATCAACATGACAAGAGAGGGTAGCTTATTATTTTCTAGGAATTACAAAGCCAAAGTAACGATGGTGGTAAGCCCACGTCAGCATCAATTACATACATACACACATCAGTACAAAACAACACTATTTCCTAATCTAATAACCGGAGATAGATCTTTTGGACGTGGAATGGAGAATCCATTGGACAGGAAGAATCCACCAACAGAATGTCTGTATGCCTGGTGTCCCAGACCCTACAGTTAATGTTGGCGTCTTTATATTATTATGCTTATTGCCCGTGAAAATGTTGCTTGCGTGATTTAGGGATTTCCTGACGTCACACTTAGGGTTCACAATGGCACCTTGATGGCACATATCACAATAATCTCAAGCTCAGCAGTGACATTTGCTTCTACATACCAAAATAAGGTAGTGTTTTACATACATTAGACATTATTGTTAGTCTAGATTATGTTTCTTGGATACAGTATTAAAGAAGCGTTGCGGAAGTTTATGTATATTGCCATAGACGATGGATGATTAAACAAGCAAGTCAGTGTTGTTGTTGGAACCCTACCAAATGATTTTTAGTTAATCAGTCCATAGTCGCTTATTTTGTGGATTGTTCAATGTATTATTACGTCTTTGCAAAGTATTCTCCACCAGTGTATATACAAATTTTCATGCTTTCTGTTTTACTGCCTGCTCGAATGCAGCTAATGCATCTTCTGACGAAGAAAATTGTTTCCCTTTGAGTATTTTTCGAGTACTTATACAGAAACGCCACCATGTCGGTCCGAGCACATGAAGCATGGGGGTAATTCCATTGCGAAAAGGTGTGACACAGGGGGACGTCATTTCCCCGAAACTGTTCACCGCTGCAATCCTCCATTGCTTCAAACTACTAGAGTGGAAAGGATTCAGTATTAACATCAATGGCCAGTATATTACACATCTTCGATTTGCTGATGACATCGTAGTCATAGCAGAATCACTTCAAGAGCTCAGCACAATGCTCGATGATCTCAACAGAGCTTCTCAACAGGTGGGCCTTAAAATGAACATGGGCAAGACGAAAGTCATGTCGTACCCATCCCAATATCCGTTGGGAGCTCTGTTCTCGAAGTTGTTGACGAGTATGTCAACCTGGGACAAACTGTCCAGTTAGATAGGTCCAACTTCGAGAAAGACGTCAATGGTCGAATCCTACTCGGCTGGGTAGCGTTCGGGAAACTTCGAAACGTCTGTTCGTCAACAATACCGCAATGCCTTAAGACTAAAATCTTTAACCAGTGATGACACTCACAGTCCGACAGACAGTCATTAACCAACTGATGCAGTTTATATATTATGTACATATGACGAAAGTCTTTAACCAGTGTGTGTTACCAGTGATGATATATGGAACAGAGACATGGCCTCTCACTGTGGGACTCATGAGAAAGCTCAAGGTCCCTCAGCGAGCTATGGAGATAGCTACACTTGGTATTTCTCTACGAGATCTAATGAGGAGATCCGTAGAAGAACTAAAGTTGCCGATATAACTGATAGAATTAGTAAACTGAAGTGGCAATGGGCGGGGCACATATGTCGTAGAACTGATGGCCGTTGGAGCAAAAAGCTTCTCGAGACTGCGCACCGGAAAACGCAGCGTGGAACGACCTCAAACGAGGTGGACGGACGATCTGGTGAGGGTCGCTGGGAGTCGTTGGATGAGGGCGGCATGTAACCGCTTGTTGTGAAAATCCAAGGGGGAGGCCGTTGTTCAGCAGTAGACGTCCCGTGGCTGATATGATGATGATGATGATGAGTTTAATTTTTATTTTAGGTAATGTTTCTATTTATATCATATTCATAAAGTGGAGGCAACTTTTTTTTTTTTTTTTAAAAACGTTGCCCCACACTAGGATTTCTCCTGTGTCGTGGGTGCGTTTACAGACATGAATTCCACATACAATACACCCAGACCCGGAACAACTATCTGCAGATCATACAAATATTTGTTCCGTGTGGGAATCGAACCCACGACTCGGAGCGCAGCAGTCGACTGTATCAGCCACTGCACCAACCGTGCCGCCAACTTTGAATTTGGAATGTTACAGTTATCTAGTACGTGTACAAAACCCATAGGATAATAATATTATCACAGCCGGAGACCAAATGGCACATGGACTACTTAATGGATCTATCTTTAGTCCAACATAGTTCGTCAGCTTTAGTATAAATAAGTATCGGAAAATGTCCCAGTCTAGACAGATATAATAGAATCTCTTGTCTAGAATCTAGAATCTCTTTTGGTTTGTCACAGTTCCAATTCATAGTTATTTATACATCTAATTTGCGTGCTGGCGTTCCGTGGTATTTCAATTATATTCTTTATTTGGATAGGTTTATACCCCGGTAAATTCATCATCATCATTTCGACCGAATGAAGTCCACTGCTGGACACAGGCCTCCCCCAAAGATGTCCACAACGACCGATATAGATGTTTTGTGGGCTCATTGGGGGGTTTTGCCATAATCACCACGCTTGGCAGACGGGTTGGCGATCGCAGTTGAGTTGTTAATGTACTCGAAGGACGCTGCTGCCCATCCTCCGGCTAATCCCTTAGTCGACTTTTACGACACCCATGGGAGGAGATGGGGTGGTGGCATTCTGAGCCGGCACCACACGGTAAATTACATATCTATATTTCATCCATAATTTTTAACTGACTATAACGTCAATAGTATGATATGTGTACGAAAAATAAACAAATCTAGCTTGTGTTTGTCCATCAAATGAATTTAGCTGTTGCTAAACAAAACTAACTGATCCCTTTATCTCCCTTCTGCCGTCGGACTTTCAGATGCACTGTAGGTTGCCGAACTTGGTTGGTATCCCTATAAGTTGTATTCAGCGCTTCTCCTCAACCTTCATTATACGCACAACCAAAGTGTGGAATTCCTTGCCAGCGCCAGTGTGCCTACCTATAACTCGTTATCCTTTAAAGTAAGAGTGTATAGGCGTTAGCTTCTGGGTGCATTAATTCCATCGTAAACCTCATTCATCGCTTTCTATTAGGTGAGATCGAGGTCAAGAATAGAGAAAACAAAGTCTTTCCAAAAAGTTGTGTTTTGCAGTTGGCAATCCCGTATCCATACACCCTCGTTATCATCATATCAGTCAAAGAACATCCACTGCTAATCAGCATCCCCGCCCCATAGATTCACAGAATGTTTTCTTTTTTTTATAACAACGTTGCCCCACACTAGGATTTCTCCTGTGTCGTGGGTGCGTTTACAAACACAAATTCCACACACAATACACCCAGACCCGGAACAACTACCTGCAGATCGTACAAATATTTGTTCCGTGTGGGAATCGAACCCACGACCCAGTGCGCAGCAGCCGACTGTATCAGCCACTGCGCCAACCATGCCGTCATCAGAATGGTGACGTAACTTTCCAGTACTTACCACCCTTGACAGGTGGCAGTTGACGATTGCGGTTGAGTTGTCAATGTACTCAAACTCTGCTGGCCATACTCCGGCTTATCCCATAGTCCCCTTTTACGACTCCCACGGGATGAGATGGGTTGGTGCTATTCGTAGTAGCATCCCCTCTGGTACAGTAGCCTTTCTGCGCTCACAAACCCGGCTGCCAAGCGTGGTGTGTCCTCGCAAATTCCCCCCCAAAAAGATGACACACGGCATGTAACAGGTCTGGGGAGGCCTTTGTTTAGCAGTTGACGTCTTTTGGCTAATATAACGATGATGATGATGATGATAAAACTAGTCTATGCATGTGAAAAATATAAGGTGACATTATATCTTTCTCCCCTCGCCGGTGACGACATTGAGAATTCATCAATAGCAACATAGTAGCTTCCGTATAGTGGACACCTTAAAAAGATTTTTGTGTTTACTAAGACGAACCGAACACGCCATGTTTGAAAATTGCGTTTTAACGAGTAAATAATAAAACCTATAACCTCGAAATAATAAGGTAATGAAATAATGGGCATTGACCACGGCCAAATTCAGTGAGTATTTTTCGCCAAGGACTAGAGGCACTCTCACACTGGCGATTAAAACTTAAAATACATGTCTTTAATTTTTCCTACAAAAGTAAGTCCTAAGTCGCTCCACATACGCAACTAAAATTTGTTTACCCAATCTTCTGTAGCACAAATATATTTTTAACTAGCTGGGACCCCCGGTTTCACCCACCGTTTAATTTAAAAGTAGTTGATTTTATTTGTAAAAAATTTGGAGTACTTGAGCATAGACACTTGACATAGAGTATGTATATATATTGGATTTCATGCGTTTTAATTTTTTTGCGCGGTTGCTTAATTATTTTTCTAAAATAAAAGTAGCATTAGTTATTCCTTATAACATCAGCTATCTGCCAAAGTCCCGTAAAAATCGGTCCAGCCATTTCGGAGATTAGCGGAAACAAACAGACAGACAGACAGACCGACCGACAAACAGACACCTGAAAGACATAAAAATTAAAAATAGATTTTTTGTTGTAGGTACCGTGTATACTTTCATATGCATTTAGTAAAAAGCTGTTATTTTGACATTACAAACAGACATTTCAATTTAATTTATTTGTATAGTTAGTCTCGATTTTAATTACAAAGTAATGTGATTCTATCCAATTTACCTTCCAATGACGACATGTCTGTTTACCAACTATTTTTTGTCAGAGTTCCAAGCGTCTCGGGCTCTAGGCTATATTTACACCGGTCTAATCCAGTTCACCGATATCTAACTATAACTAAACGCATTGAGGTACATTCAGTCAAAAAAGTATCGGGAATGGATGACTTGTTTATGGTTCCAAATTCAAATTTTTGTTTTTATTGTTGTTGTAAGATTGGCACAACTATTTTCCATTTTGGCGCGGAGTTTGAGTTGCATCTGTTATTTAAATTAAATACAGTGCTGTTTTTAGTTATATCATATCTAGTGTGTATAGCGAATTTCATTATGGACAAAAACACCGAACAACGAGTTTGTGTCAAATTTTGCATCGCCCCGGGGAAGGGCGAAGGTGTAGCGACTAAATCCACTGAAGCGGTCACTTACGGCCATCGAAGGGGTGCTCCATGTTCTCGTAAAATCACACTAGAGCTGCCCATTGGTGCCACGCCTTTAGGCACATCACGAAGGGGATGACTGTAAAGCGGTCACCCCCTATAGCGGAGGGAAGGCGACTGTAAAAAGGTCGCTCCCCAGGCACTTCTCGGGGAGGATTGTAAAGGATCCCCCAAGCCTCGCTGTGCGCTGTGCTGCGCACAAGGCGATACGTGACTACGTACGCGCCGCAGTCTATCTGGGAACCTATCTCGGTATGAGCACTCAGACTCGCCAATTGGTGCGCCCGCGACCCCCGAGGCCCCCACCATGTAGCGATGGCAGGGGGCACAGGCGTATTGAACCTGGGCGCCGGTGCCGTCTCGTCCTTCTCCGTGCGGACCACGCTGGCTTAGTGCGGGTTGACGACATGGCGAACATGATTTTTTGAGCCCTCTCCGTTGTGCAGGTTTCCTCACGGTGTTTTCCTTCACCGTTAACGCAAGTGATAATCAAATTCTGATCCGCATATGAATCCCATCCTGGGCCGAGATCAAACTCCTCCTGTATGGAAGGCAAGCATCCAACCAATAGCATACCACAGCTATCGGTTGCGCCAACGTATCCGATTAAAAATAATGAAAGTAATTATAATCAGCACGGCTGCATGCACAGCTACACATAGTCTTTCCAGTATAAGCTGAACTCACATTGTATAGGTTTTCCGTATAATCTGAAGTCAGCCTAGACTGAAAATATATAACTTGATATAAAGCCGTGTGTTCCCATAAAAAAGTGTGTGTGTGTGTCAGCTTCGGCGCACGACTGGGGTTTACTCCGGAAGTACAATTGTCGCAGTAATTAATCAGCAGTGAGGGTTCAAAAATCAAAAGCACGGATGTTTATATGTACGATATATATCATATATAAAAATGCATTATAACCTACCTAGTAACATAGGATTTTTTTCCATCGTCACTTAAACTAGATTTTACCATGTTTTATATTTTTTACTTATTTATTTAATCAGCGTATTAATAATTAATGATATTAAATATCAATATTTATATATATTAAATTATATATATTAAATTATAATATATATATCACGACATTTGACACATACATGACTTTAACGCAGAAGGTGTGCCAGGTAGGTGCGCAGAAAAACGTAACGCATTTTAGTTAACGCTCGACAAAATTTCACTCCTCATAAATTTTTCACACCGGTTTTTTTTTTCATATATAAATAGATTCATAAGGAGTAAATTCCAAAAAATGTATGTAATACAGGTATTATTTTCGCAATAGACAACCACTGTTGTTTTTAAGATTAACTATGCATTTCGAAAACCTTTTTTTGTGAATATATAATGTACCACTAGCAGATTCACGTCCTCAAATCTTGTTGGTGATTATATCTCCACCTGTATAATGTGGGCGAGTGATCGTCCTTGCAGATGCTCCACAGCTGTGTATAGTGTCATACACATTTTGTGAGAAAACGGAGCTTTCTATAATATTCAAACCGGTTAAATCCACATCACTTCGGTATTGTACTGTATGGTTAGGGTTACCATTTGTCGGTTTGGGCATCCGGGGACCATCCGACCAGGGTTTTGTATAGTCTGGATTTTAAAGGATGCTCCAAACTCAAACTCAAACTCAAATCTTTATTGCATTCATATGTTCATAAGTTAACAGAAAATTAGATGCGTATCAATATGAAACCCTGTTAGGGCGCAGCAATTTTACTATACAATAACAATAGTATTTTTGTTTGCTTAAAATATTAAAAGGAAGAGATTAATACATACTTATTAAAGGTTAAGGCGATTATTCAGCGGTTATTTATATTAATTATAAATTTTTGATACATCTTGTACATTTTAATATTATATTATTAATAACTCCTTACCCCACGCTCGCGCTCGACCGTTTTTAATGTAGGTATTGGTTAGTAAACAAATTATCTGGGGTTTAAGCTTACTCATCATCATTTCAGCCGAATAAAGTCCACTGCTGGACACAGGCCTCTCTCAACGATCGCCACAGTGCCCTGTATGGGTGTGATGTGTGGTAATTGAGGAATTATGCCATAATTGCCACGCTTGACAGGCGGATGGCGATCGCAGTTGAGTTTTTAATGTACTCCAAGGAGGTTACTGCCCATGCTCCAGCTAATCCCATAGTCGCCTTTTACGACACCCACGGGATGAGATTGGTTGGTGCTATTCTTAGCCGGCACCACACGGCATTAAGCTTACTAAGACTTTCGAGCTTCTTGTCCCGGTTTATTGATTTTATAGATGGCAACCCTATGTATGTTAGACAGCGGTCTCATGCAATATATTTTCTGTATATCAACCGGCCGATTTAACGTCCTCTAGCCGCAAATGAAATAAATATAAAGGCTATTATCATCTTTGAAGTACCTATTATCAGGTCAGCTTTACATATATTCACTTTCACCAGAAAATCAGTACTGTTAACGGAGACTTTACCATATCTTTAATGCTCAAGCACTATGAAATAAATTAAAATAAAAACTGGGCAATAAATGTATTATCTACCATGTTTAAAAAAAACCTGACCTATGTTTTTGTGCTAACTAAAAAAATGTGTATGTCACCGGACTGTAGAACAAAATTGCTGAATATATTGTCTATTGTTGAATTTTGTCTAGTACGAATAATAATAATCCCAAGAACAAACTTAACATTGTAATTAAACAACATGTTCTTCCATACATTCGAACTGCAAATTTAAGTTTGTACGCACAGTATTTATAGATTTACCATGTTATTTTAGGACTATAAGAGTTCTTATAGGGTTTCCTGTAATCTATAAGGAAAGAACAATGTCCCATATTCTTTTCAAAATTGTAGGCTAAGAAGGCGTTTCGGAGGTAAGCGGCGGGGTATGGTCAAATTTCATCTATTTTCTAAAATAACTTTATATCTGTTTATTTAACAATTATAAATATTGTTGATAGGGTACATTTGATATGTTACACAGTAGAGTTAGCAAAACTTTTATATTAACTTATTAACTTTTTTAATTTTCCCCCCTAAAAACAACATTAATTTATTTACGTTCCATATTCGTATTTGGGTCGCAGAAGTTCATGTGTACCTTCAACTTTAATCGGTCCAATAGATTCGAAGCAAATTGGCTGTGACAGACGGACAGACAAATAAACACACGAGTGATCCTATACGGGTTTCGTCGTTTTTTCATTCGGAAGTACGGAACTATTAGAAGATTGAAGATAACTATATTATATATTCATATAAACATTCATGCAAATAATTTTATTTATTCATATAAACATTCATGCAAAGTTTCAGGGTATGAGTGTTTATGCATGTTAGATAATATGTATAATGTCTGTGAACTGGTACACAGTACAAGAGAAATATTAGTGGATGGCATGGTTTAAAAAAATAATAGTTTAAAAAAACTAAAAAAACACGCTAGGTTGTGCTGAACTGAGTGCCCGAAAGAGCAAGTCTGGAACTGCACGCATGCGTAGTTCGCGCACTAGCTCTGTCTCTCTTACTCGCATGCAAAGGATGCGGAAAGAAATTAATTAATCCTGGCGAATTTAATTAGGATAATCGGATATTTTGATCGGATTATTGCATTGTCATCGACCTTTGACAGGTGTGCAAAGTTTGAATCAAATCTGATCGTTCAAAGTAGGGCAAAATCGAGCTCAAAGGAGTCGGTTACAAACAAACAAACATACATACATACATACAGGTGAAGCTAATAAAAGCGTGTTAAAAAGAAACTGGAGGTTTAGTGGGACACCGGTGGGTATGGAAGCGAAGCCTAATTTACAATATGTGCTGCCCAGCTCATGAGGAGTGTTGCATCGGCGCGTTCGTGTTTGCATTTGCTCGTTTCACATTTTGTGTGTCAACAAAGAGAGAGCTTCAAACACGATTTGTGTTGGATGTTCTCCCCAGCTAAAATAGTTGTAAACAGCAGTCGACCATCTAAGATTTGACCGTAGAGACATAGTTGCTTCTAGATATGAATTTCTAATATATCACTTCGTCTTGTAATGCCAAATATGATAACATATAAGCACATTTTCGGCGTTGTCGCCGGATTTAGAATATAGCACCACTCGTAAAAGGCGACTAAGGGACTCTAAACCAGAGAGATGGGCAGCAGCGTTCCTTCTACGGGACAGAAGCGATACCGATTACTAGCTCACCTGCCAAACTTAGGGAGTTATATTTCCCGAAATGACGAAGCAATTGTGGAAATCTATAGTCGAGGCTTTTGTTCAGCAGTGGACATCATCATTTCGGCCGAATGAAGTCCACTGCTGGACACAGGCCTCCCCCAAAGATCACCACAACCAACGATATGGATGTGTTGTGGGCTCATTGGGGGGTTTTGCCATAATCGCCACGCTTGGCAGACGGGTTGGCGATCGCAGTTGAGTTGTTAATGTACTCGAAGGACGCTGCTGCCCATCCTCCGGCTAATCCCTTAGTCGACTTTTACGACACCCATGGGAGGAGATGGGGTGGTGGAATTCTGAGCCGGCACCACACGGCATCGTTTGGCTGATATTGATATATGAAGATATGACGAAATACAATACAATATTGCTTCTACTTTTATTGCGTTGTAGAGAAAACATTATTTATTTGTATTCATTCGCATTGCATTTGTACAAGCTCTAAGCTGTGTACAAACCGGTTCAATCCAGTTCGAACCAGTATCCTATGCGTACTTTATAGTTTTAGTATGTCTGCGAACTGCCGTCGACCTCGCATGCGCCTGCATTTTAATGGTCTATCGTCTATACAATAAACTAAGGCTTACTCCGATCAGCCCTATATTTACACGTATACGTTGAGGGGACGATATTACGAATAGTATGCATTATTATCGTTGGGAGCTCTGTTCTCAAAGTTGTTGAGAAATATGTCTATTATTCTGGTATTCTTAGCCGTGTGGTACCGGCTAAGAATACCACCACCCCATCTCATCCTCTGGGTGTCGTAAAAGGCGACTATGGGATTAGCCGGAAGATGGGCAGCAGCGTCCTTCCATCGCCAACCCGTCTGCCAAGCGTGGCGATTATGGCAAAACCCCGCAATAGGCTCATAACACAAAACCAAACCGGTCGTTATGGCTGTCTTTGCCTCCCCGGCTTTTGTCCAGCAGTGGACGATTTTCGGCTGAAATGATAAAAAATTATGATGTCTACCTGGGACAAACTGTCCCAGTAGTACCTGTTTAGGTAGGTCCGACTTCGAGAAAGAGGTCAATCGTCGAATCTGACTCGGCTGGGCAGCGTTCGGGAAACTTCGCAACGTCTTTTCGTCAACAATACCGCAATGTCTTAAGATGAAAGTCTTTAACCAGTGTGTATTACGTGTAGACGTGGCCACTCACTATGGGCCTCATAAGAAAGCTCAAGGTCACACAGCGAGCTATGGAGAGAGAAGTGCTTGATATTTCTCTACGATATCGAATCAGAAATGAGAAAATCCGTAAAAGAACTAAAGTTGCCGATATTGCTGAAATTATAAGTAAACTAAAGTGGCAGTAGGTGGGACATTGCTGTAGAACTGATGGCCGTTGGAGCAAAAAGGTTCTCGAATTGAGACCGCGCACCGGAAAACGCAGCGTGGGACGACCTCCAACGAAGTGGACAGACGACCTGGTGAAGGTCACTGGGAGTCGTTGGGTGCGGGTGTCATGTCACCACTTGTTGTGAAAGTTCATGGGGGAGCCCTTTGTTCCGCAATGGGCGTCCTTTGGCTGATATGACGATGACACACTCAGTTTAACCCCCGCGTGGTCGGGCGGGCGAGAAATGAATTTCCGCATGTGTCGGGGAATTGCGCGCTGCGCGAGGGTTATTTTCGCCGTGCGTTTAAACTGGAATTTTCTCAATATTTGACTATGGAACCTATATGAAGAGGTTAGTGATTTAGAATCGTAAAGACATTCTCTATCCGATTATCTTTATTTAAATTAATAATTTTTATTTAAATCGGCCGAGAAATAAAAATCAAAAAAATGTTTCACTTTATTTTGAAGAAAAATCGTTATGTACTCGAAAATAATGCACAAAAATATTATTGAAAAAAACGGGTTGCACTCCGGGAGTGCCGACAGAAGTGAAAACTTATTTTGGCGCGTTAGACATTTTAGATGGGTACTAGGGTTAATGCGATCCCGACGGCGAAACGCCAAACTAAACGTCTATACTCGGTATATGTTACTGTGATATCGTAACATTAGATATATTAAAAAATGATTTATTAATCGGCAGTTAACAATTATTGTATTATCGGTTCTTTAAACACTAGGCAAAACAGTTGTTATAAATTTTATAGCAATTAATGTTTTTTTATTTATTTATCTAGACGCGTTCGCGGTCTGCTATATGTACATGCATATATATACACACACACACACACACACACTTTAGCTGCGTCTCGTAACGGTGTCGCGAGTCCAGAGATTTTATTTACTTCAAAAATATTTGTTATATTATTTACAAGATTAAATTTACAAAATTAAAATACGTTTATATAAATATAATTTTTTTACATACCTGCGTGTAACCTGAGATTTCTCTAGCTTAATCTTACCACGGGTTTTAAAAGTACCTACCTACTCAATTGTAGAAATGAATAGTGTCTCTTATATGTTCACCAGAATGTTTCCTTATTATTATTTATTTTGTATTTCCATACTTCGTCACAACATTTGTACATACATGCAATCAAAAATCATAAAAATATTGAGTCTAGGCTCCCCATCTCTGTTGCTGATATGAAGCCAGGGTTCGCGGGGCTTAGAGTGGGGACCCTGACCACTCATTCTGAATGACCTCCGGGAAGACGGTGGTATGTATGTTGTCACCTGCCACCTTGTGCGGCAATGCGCACACCGAGGGTTCGGGGGAATATTTACACACCCCTCCGAGACGTACCTGGGGGCGACCTCTTCACAGTCTCCTCTTTACCGCTACAGGGGTGACAGCTTTGCAGTCACTGCCTTCGAGGTGTGCCTATAGGCGTGGCACTAATGGGCGTCTCCGGGCGGTCATTCTCGAGATACATTCTCGAGATACCGGAGCCCCCCTTCGGCGCTGAAGTTGACCGCCCAGGTGGTTGTAGCCGATAAGAGTTCGGTACGGGTGAAGAAAAACCATGAGGATGTTTTTTTTTTCTCGAGATAGTGCTGTGAAGCTGTGTGTATTGGGTAGGGCATTCTGTTAAGATTAAGCGATCACCGGTATTGAATAATTCAATACCTGAGTTTCGGTAATAAGGCATTTTTTCGATACTATCATTTAAAAAATGAAAACCAAATTCATAATCGTGTTTTGTTTCGTTATTGATACCGTTTATTTTAGGTCAAATAATGAAAGAATCACAAATTCTAATCAGTTTAAAAAAATATCAAGTAATTCAATAGCCATCATTTAAATAGGAATAAAATATAAATCTGAAAGGAGGAACAGAATCAATAAACTAATATTAAAAATTATACTCGACAATGAGTACACAAAGCATTAAAATATCACAAATAATTAACAATAATCGATAACGAGGCTCGAGGACGATGAAACCATCCTCTACCAGGCAGCGCACAAGAAGAGACTCTCGTATTTTCATTCAATTATCAGATAACAGACGGCACGGTTGGTGCAATGGCTGATACAGTCGGCTGCTGCGCACCGGGTCGTGGGTTCGATTCCCACACGGAACAAATATTTGTACGATCTGCAAGTAGTTGTTCCGGATCTGGGTGTATTGTGTGTGGAATTTGTGTTTGTAAACGCACCCACGACACAGGAGAAATCCTAGAGTGGGGCAACGTTTTAAAAAAAAAATGTATGCCGTCGCTAGGCCTCGATTATCATAAATTTTCTACAACTTACAAGTCAATTACTTTACTGTAAGCTGCAGTGGAAGATACCTTCAAGCTACTAGAGTGGAAATGATTTGGCATTAACATCAATGCCATAAATATATCACTCGATTTGTCGACGATATCGTTGTCATGGCAGAATCGCTGCAAGAGCTCAGCCCAATGCTCAAGGATCTGAGGACGACTCACGACACGACTAAGACGTAATTTGAAAATGTTCAAAATATCTTATATATCGTATTCGTCACGTCACATGGTATTGTAATAGAGTTCAAACTCTTTGGGAGAAAATCCTAGCCACACAGAAGAAAAAAACATTATTTGAAATAATTGTATGAGAACATTTTGACAGAGAAAATAAAGGAGAATGAATTCGGGCTGCCGTCAGCACGGTAGTGTTGCTTAAAAATCGACTATCGATCTGTCGATAGGACTACCCCTAATACATTCATACTGTCGATTGGCCTATCGATAGTATCGATATTATCAATAGTATCGATACTATCGATATTATCAATAGTATCGATACTATCGATATTTTTTTACATATTGAACAATACTATCGATAGTATCGATAGTTGAAATTATACAATAGTATCGATACTATCGATAGTATTACATGATTTTTGACTATCGATAGTATCAATAGTATTAACGATCCAGTTCGATAGTATGGACGCTATCGATACTATCGATAGTATTGTTGCAAATCTCCCAATCAATACTATCGATACTATTGATAATATCGATACTATCGATAGGGCAGGCGATAGTATGAATGATTTGGGGTTATATGACACTATCGATTGACTATCGATAGCCTATCGATTTTTAAGCAACACTACAGCACGGTTGTCAATTGTAGAAAAAGCGAATTGTGTTATATTCTATATAAATAAATTTATATAGAAATAACTAGTTTCTTAATTCCAAGATCATACACAAGTTCCTTCCCGTAATACGCCAACCCAATTAGACTTCAGTCACTACCACAGAGTACCTCTACAGTATTATATACACGTCACACATGGTATTCTCCTAAACCAAAAAACAATGTCAAACGATGATGATGAGCACTTTTAAAAACATCTTAGGTGATGAGATCGAAAATGGATCGAAACCAAAACGGTATTCTGCTAACATTTTGAACTGACACAGGTACTAAAATTGACATTAAATAGACATACTTACTTAATAAAACTTATTTATATTATTTGTGCCGTTTTGTTTGTATTTTACTATTATATTCATAATTGTGCAAGACTGGAATAAATGTTTCTTTCTTTCTTTCATCAAACTTGACATTGAGACTAGATTGAGATAATACTGAAATCTGACTGAACTTTAAGGGTAGCAGAATACCTATTTGTAGTCAATTCATAATTTAATCTCAGTTCGGTCAACTTTGAGTGTAGCGTAAAATAAATAAATTCCGAGAATTGGCCCTCTGATTATATTATAGGTAGCGCTCTTCCTTATGAAACAATAGAATAATGGTTTCCACAGATGTGTGTATCTACTACATATTCAGGTTAACCACACGATAACATAAAAGTAAGTAGGTTAATATTACCTATGTGTAAATAGGATTCGTGTATCAGTGTATTAGTAGTAGAATATTCTATTCTGTTCTGTGTGCACATTAACTAATTTTGCTAAACGGTTTTTCGTCTGCGTTATTTAATGAAAAATTCCCCCAAGTCAAACAAATTAAATGCCGTGTGGTGCCGGCTCAGAATGTCACCACCCCATCTCCTCCCATGGGTGTCGTAAAAGTCGACTAAGGGATTAGCCGGAGGATGAGCAGCAGCGTCCTTCGAGTACATTAACAACTCAACTGCGATCGCCAACCCGTCTGCCAAGCGTGGCGATTATGGCAAAACCCCCCAATGAGCCCACAACACATCCATATCGGTGGTTGTGGTGATCTTTGGGGGAGGCCTGTGTCCAGCAGTGGACTTCATTCGGCCGAAATGATGAAACAAATTAAACAATTGAATCATTATTCAAATTTCCAGCGTTTATGTTAATGACGAAGAATTTATCTATAGTTTTCCTAAACAACTTGACATGTGCCCTTTGGTGCCGGTTAAGAATAGCACCACCCTATTTCATCCCATGGGTGTCGTAAAAGGTGACTATATGATTAGCCGGATATAGGCAGTGTCCAGCGTCAAAATGCGATCGCCTGCCAAGCATGGAGATAATGGCAAACCCCCCAATGAGCACACAACACAAACCCAGACCTATGTCCAGCACTGGGCGATTTTCGGTTGCAATGATGACGATGATGATGAACATGACAATGGAAAGTACGGCGTAATTTATTCCGTCTTCAGTATAATAATCCATAAGTCCAGCAGTGGACCTCATTCGGCCGAAATGATGATTGCATAAAATAAGTACTATAACTATTACAGTTTTTCCCAGACACAAAAAATTCACGTTGTATAAGTTCATTGAAAGGCCGTTAACCTCTAAGTCTCATTAACAGTGCAACAGCGCAGGCATAGTAAATTGCTTTCAAACGCCACAGTGTTTACGTAAATATCTTTTACGACTTCTACGGGAGGAGATGCGAGTGGCGCTACATTCGTAATCCGGACACCATGCGGATAGCTATGATATTCTTTTCTATTTCTAGAAGTCGTATAGCAAAAGCTATTGCATAAAACCACAGCCGGCGCAGAATACCACCACCCCATCTCCTCCCGTGGGTGTCGTAAAAGTCGACTGAGGGATTAGCCGGAGCAAATAATTAGCAGAACACACCGATATCGGTCATTGTGGTGGTCTTTGGAGGAGGCCTTTGTCCAGCAGTGGACTTCATTCGGCCGAAATGATGAATGACACGTAACATTTATTTGACCTTAGGTCAATCTATAATTAATTATTGTATTACTTCATGGGGCGGAGCACTAAAAACTAATATACTTCCTCTTGAACGAGCTCAGAGAGCAATTCTAAAAGTAGCCAACTTTCATCCATTTTTCTTTCCTACTCATCTATTATATAAATCGTGCAACGTGCTGACTGTTCGTCAACTGTTCATTATGCACTTAATATTAAAACAGCACACCATGCTTCCCTACAAAGCTGATATTACTAACAAGAGGCGGAATGATATAGTCTGCACTTCAAACTCAACTTCAAAACATATGTTTGTAAATAGATTTTTTACATTCCTAGGCCCATTTTTGTACAATAGATTAAATAGAGAACTGAGTATTTATAAGTTAGATTATTTTAGCTGTAAAAAAATAATATGTCAATATTTACAAAGCATTACTTACGAACAGACAGAATGTTTACTCGTGGTATGCAAATAAATCGCTGACTTACTGTAGCGTTGAGCCATCATTATTACATAATATGTTACCTCATTCTAATTTATGTTTATTGTATTGTTAATTTATAAAACCGCAAGCATGCACTTCATAGCCTGAAGCACAGGTTCAACCTAGTTCAGGTAAATATATAACTGTACTTTATTTTAATTGTAAGATACTTATTGTAAATGTTTTGAACTTTTTTCTTAATAAACAATTTATTATATTATATTATTATTATATTAAATACGGAGGAAGGTGCTTCCAATTTTTTCATACATATCGCGAAGTTTCGGTACTCCTTACCGGAGTTTGTTTCCGGATAGTTACAACCTAGGTGTCTTCAATAGGTTATTTCTAGGCAAGTTTGCTCCATCGTCGACCACATCGTTGCTTAACATCAGTTGAAATAATGAGCATGCTGAATAGGATGCTTGCGCTCGACCCCTGAAATCACCCCTTTGTCACATTAGGATAAGCATCAGCCTAGTAACCACTACGCTGGCGTAGTGTGGGTTGGCATTTAACACAAATTTTACATTTTGGGGCTCTCTCTGGTTCCGTTAACGTAAGTGATTATCAAATTCGGATCCGCAAATGAATCCGAAAAGTCAGAGGTACAGGCTGGGATCGAACTCAGACCCTCTTGTGTTTAACCACTAGTTTACCACTGCTTTTTTAAATAATGTTTAAGAGAAATTGAAAAGTGTTCCATTCTATGCTAGAAACTAGACGGCTGAAAATGATAACCTTACTTTTTTCTCAGGTGGACTTGGAATCCCTATCAAGTCCAAGAATGGGTCCGTGACATCAGCGAACGGCAGACGGCTGCCCAGCGTCAATTCTGCACCGCATTTGAATAACAATATTCATATCTTGAAGGAAGACGTCGCTTTCCTCAGTGGCCTCCAGAAGTGCCCAGTTACTGAAGAGAAAGGGGAGAAATTGTTAGTACTGATTTGTATCATGCTCATGATAGGATAGCACCAAATAACATTACTCTTGGGCTGGTTTCAGAAGTATTTAATTTTATTCATAAGGTATTGATATTTAGGTCCAACTTCGAGAAAGATGTCAATCGTCGAATCCGTCTCGGCTAGCCAGCGATCGGGAAACTTCGCAACGTCTTTTCGTCAACAATACCACAATGCCTCAAGACGAAAGTCTTTAACCAGTATGCGTTACTACTGATGACATATGGAACAGACAGGTGGTCACTCACAATGGGCTTCATAAGAAAGCTCAAGGTCACTCAGCGAGCTAGGGAGAGAGCTATGCTTGGTATTTCTCTACGAGATTGAATCAGAAATGAGGAGACCCTTAGAAGAACTAAAGTTGTCGACATAGCTGAAAGGATTAGTAAACTGAAGTGGCAATGTGCGGGGCACATTGCCCGTAGAACTGATGGCCGTTGGGGCAAAAAGGTTCTTGAATGGAGACCACGCACCGGAAAACGCAGCGTGGGACGACCCCCAACGAGGTGGACAGACGACCTGGTGAAGGTCGCTGGGAGTCGTTGCATGAGAGCTGCATGTGACCGCTCGTTGTGGACATCGAAGGGGAGGCCTTTGTTCAGTGGACGTCCTGTGGCTGATAATAATATGATGATGATTGATATTTTGTTGACTGGCAATCGCCCATACAATGCATGGCCCCGAATTATGTTGGTCGTTACATTTAAGAAATTGGTACAGTGTGATAGGGTATTTCATGAGTATTTAATTACAATTTTTTATTCTCAATTGCGTTTAAGTAAAATCCTTGATTTTGTGACAGTGAGATTAATTATGGCGGTATGATCCAATAGCTATTATCGTTTATTTTATCAATATAAATAATACATGTACGTATCGATACATGTAATTCAGGAATTGTTTGCAATACTCCAGACAAATTGGTATCCAAAAGGACTGTTATTACATATTTGGCACAATATTTATAATTGTGTGGAAGTGTATAAGTGTGTGTGTGTAATTTTATTTTAATTGTGTGGTGCCGGCTATGACGTGTGGTGCCTGCTCAGAATACAACCACCCCATCTCCTCCCGTGGGTGTCGTAAAAGTCGACTAAGGGATTAGCCGGAGGATGGGCAGCAGCGTCCTTCGAGTACATTAACAATTCAACTACGATCGCCAACCCGTCTGCCAAGCGTGGCGATTATGCCAAAACCCCTCAATGAGCCCACAACACACCCATATCGGTCATTGTGGTGATCTTTGGGGGAAGCCTGTGTCCAGCAGTGGACTTTATTCGGCCGAAATGATTGATTGATTTTAATTGTAAATCTCAAAGATAAACAGTGAAACAAAATATAAAAATATACACTTATTTTTTAGTTAAGCTCCCATTTCTGTAACAAAACAGACCCAAAACCACCCATGTCCTTTAAATCAACTCAGTCACGATCATCGTCACATCAACCAGTTTGTCCACTGCTGAGTAAAAGCCTCCCCTACATTTCCATAATTGTATCAAGATTTTGGATGGAATTCGCCAGTACTCGCCATGCTTGGCAGGCGGGTTGGAGAGCGCAACATGGTTCCTGTTCCACAGAAGGGATGGCGCTGCCCATCCGGAGGAATGGGCAGCAGCAACCGGAGGGTTTAGAGTCTCTTAGTTGCCTTTTACGAATGCACGGGATGAGATGGAGTGGTGCTATGTTCTTGATCCGGACACCAAACGGAAGCAACTCAGAACTTAAGTTTAATTTTGTTTGCAGACTTGATGATGAACCAGCGCCCAAACAGAAAACAAAGGTAAGTAGCAATATTTAAGTCAACAAGCTAGCTCTAATTTTGCGAACGCATTATTTCGGGTCTAAACGCAGCTCAAACATCCGCTGGAATTTACCTTACCACTCCATAAACTTTCCAAATTTCATTCGTAATATCAGCCAAAGGGCGTCCACTGCTGACCGGTCACATGCCACCCGCATTCAACTACTCCCAGCGACCTTGACCAGGTCGTCTGTTAACCTCGTTGGTGATCGTCCCACGCTGCGCTTTCCGGTGCGCGATCTCCATTCAAGAACCTTTTTTCCGCAACGGCCATCAATTCGACGAGCAATTTGCCACGCGGTAGCCACTAAGCAGAATTAATAACTACTTGACCATGGAAAACTTGCCTGTCTTTTTTCTGAAAAAATCATGGAAATTAATTTTAATTGACAATAATAAGGCCGTTGTAGAGCATACTGATATTTCCAATAGATCACAGACCGTGTATAATCCGTGTCGTGTCCGGATTAAGAATAAAGCATCACTCCACCTCTTCCCGGGAAGTCGTAAAAGGCGACTAAAGGACTCTAAACCAGAGGGATGGGCAGCAGCGTCCTTTCTGTGGAACAGTAGCCATTCTGCGCTCACCAACCCGCCTGCCAAGCGTGGTGAGTACGGGCAACTTGCCCCCAATGTAATGACACAGTTGTGGAAATCTATGGGGGAGGCCTTTGTTCAGTAGTGGACGTTGTATGGCCGATATGATGACAGACCTTATTTTTCCAAGCAGGGCATCAGTTTGTAGAGCCGTTACTTGTTTTCTTTTATTTTACCTGGTGGAAATACATGATGTACTTACTCCCTCCTACCCGGGGAACGGGCTGTTGTGTTGGGCTCCTAGTGTGGTGGGCTCCCTTAGTGCCACGCCTTTAGGCACATCTCCGGATTGGTAAGCGGCCACGCCTGAGGGGAGGCCAATTTAAAAGATCCCCCGAAGCCTCGCTTAGCTTGAGGAGCCGTTCCTAATTACTCATCCCGTCGTAGGTGTCGTAGGTGACTCATGGTTTTATGGTTTTCGAAAAGGATGGGCAGCAGCTGTGAGCTAAAATATACTCCAATCAAGATAATGTGATAGACCATTTTAATAGCCATTGGGAGTGCTCGTTTAAGGCGTGAATATAGAGTAGAACAAGACGCGATGTGACGCGGCCGTCTATATGTTTAGCCTTAATTCTACACGCAATGTCATGTTTTGTAATATTTTGATAATAAATCAACTATCAGCTTTATTTGCCTCCACAGATGGCGCAAGCCAGACACTTCGTTAAGATGACCTTACTGGTCGCATGCTGGATGTTCTTCACTATAGTGTTCTTGATGTACAACGAGAAGGAAGAAGTTAGTCGACATTCTTCAGTGGCGCCCGGAGAAATCAAGAGTAGGTTTAGCTTAAGTAATAAAGAATAACGAGGAGTGAGGGTTGGGGAAGGCTGGCTTGTTCAGCAGTGGACGTCCATCGGCTGATATGATGATGATGATACAAAGATATTTAAGACGATTCCTCTAACTTTTCCCTCACCTGACGAGGCACTGTTGTTAGGTATCTTATTGTTAGAGTCCGGCTTGGTAGGTACCATCACAAGGGAAGATATTTTACCGCCAAGTAATTGAAACTTTGCTCTAGTGTGATCATACGAGGACCTGGACCCCTCTTAGGTGCCGAAGATGACCACCCCATTGGTTTTAGCTGGTAGGAGTCTGGCATGCCGCTTCCCCGGGGCGGAGGAAGTTCATGAAGAATTTCCACTGCGCCCAATAAAAAAGGCTATTATAATCTCGACGCCACACGTAAGGCAATATATACATTTATCTTTTCCAGGTTATGCTGTCCTCACAAACCACGATAAAATTTCAATCCTACTAAAACTAACTGGTCCCTTCGTTTCCGAGCAGAATGAAAAGAAATTGAATTCCAGTGAAATGTTAAATATGCCTAAAATGGAAGTGTGGCTTGATTATTTGGACGTGAAGAGCAATGAGGAAGGCTTCGATGCAGCATCGGACCCTGTGGAGGTACGTGAAAACTAGAACCTTCAAGAATCTGGAGTAAATTTTCCTCTGAAAAGATGCCTTATAATTGGAGTAGTATTTCATAAACCACCAAAAACCCTGGGGTTTGTATAACAAACTATGGCGATTGCTCAACAAAAGTACTGAATGCACATCTAATAAGCACTTAAAAAATACTCTAGCAATAAACTCAAACTCAATTTTTTTATTTCATATTGGGCCTAATAGGCTCTTACGAAAAGTTAAGTGCACGGTTCGGAAAAGTCGAATAAAGAAAAGAAAAATAATTCAAGTTTATAATGATATAAAATAGATACTTATCGCGATCTATAAGTATGTAAATAATTAGTAATAAAAATAGGATCCGTGCTAAATTAAAGTGAAGCAATTACAGTGTGGCCTAAGGTGGCCGCCGTACCTTAACCGACTGTGACAGTTTTTGGCCCAACTTAGTTTGATATGCAATCAGTATTTCTGATTTGAAATCTGCATTACTGGTATGAAATGAATATATATTATTGCACAATCATTAAGATTTTAGTTATGCACTGAGAAAAACAATATGGTCCATTTCTGATATAAGTTTTGATTTGTTTGTTGAACAGTCAGCAACAGGAATAGCTGATAATTTTAGTTTTTAAATATGGCATTAAATAGGAAAGTATTGCTTACGGTAAAGAAAAACCTACGTTTGGATTATTTAATAATAAAGCTTTTATTGTACATCAAATCGTTTTCGAAATAATGCCATGTTTAAAAACTTAAATGTTGTGCTACTTTTATTGCTGACTGTACTGGTTTTATTAGCAGAAAGTTTTAAAGTTGGTATACCAAATATTTGTATGATTACAGAACTCTACTTGTCGTATGCTCTGATATGTATTTGGCGTGTTGTGTGTATATGTACGTATCCCTCTTTTGCAGTCTTCTACCCACTGGTCGCTAATTCTCGATCCAGAAGACAAAATTGACTTCACAGAAGGCGAGACCCGAACGAAAATCCTAAAAATAGACTCAACTGCCACTAGAAGAAACTTGGCGAGCCAGAATTCGAACCGGAGTGTTTTCGCAGTTCGGATGTCCACAACATCCAATTCTACGGCGCCGTTCGCATTGAGTTACAGTTTGGATCCGCTGGATATCTCCACTGGTGTTATTTACGCGTGTATACTCCTATGTGCGCTCTATGTACTCATTATATTTGAGGTAAGTCTTATTTATTTATTACCGACTTCGAAAGGGAGGTTCTCAATTCGGTGCGTTTTTTTTATTATTTATGTACACTGATTACTTAGAGATCTGTGGACCGATTTAAGCAATTCTTTTTTTAACTGGTGTAGAATGCTTTCGAGTTGGTCCCATATAAATTTCATTACATTTGATTGAGTAGTTTTTAACCGGCTTCAATAAACAGGTTAATTTGACTGCGCTTATCTAGATGATGTCTTAATGGTTTCGATTCCTCTCAGATCGAAGAACCGATTTAAGTCATTCTTATTTTTAGTGTTAAATACTGATACCAAATTTGAAAAAGTTCTTACATATATTTACACTAAAAAGAAACAAATAAAGCTTTTTAACAAAAGAAATACCGACTTCAAAACCCTAACCACGATATAAAAATATTGTGGTAGAGACGATCAATATCGATAAATATGGGCCCTAGATGCAGTACCTCATCATTTCGACCGAATGAAGTCCACTGCTGGACACAGGCCTCCCCCGAAGATCACCACAACGACCGATATGGGGTGTATGGCGCGCTCATTGGGGAGATTTGCCATAATCGCCATGCTTGGCAGACGGGCTGGCAATCGCAGTTGTGTTATTAATGTACTCGAAGGACGCTGCTGCCTATCCTCCGGCTAATCCCTTAGTCGACTTTTACGACACCCACGGGAGGAGATGGGGTGGTGGTATTCTGAGCCGGCCCCAAACGGACAATTAATACTAATAAGATAACATTTCAAAAAATTATGCGTTGTGAAATGAAATCTTCTTTAATGAAAAAAAGCTTCTTTGGTTTGGTGTTTTGCTCCCCAAGTGTATAATAAAATACCCGATGAAATAAAAAGTATGCCGTTACATAAGTTCAAAAAAACACTTAACGGATTATTGCTTGAAAAATGTTATTTTTCTCTAGATGATTTTCTTTATGATAAATCTCTATAACTATAATTACATAAATTTTAATAGTAATAATGCATACTATAGTACAATTACTAAAATTTATTATATTCTTAAATACTTATATAATTAAATTGTATTAAATTTATATTTTTAATTAATACAATAGTTTTCAGTAACAGTAGAATATAATGTTATCTGTAAGTACTTACCTATTTGTATGTCATGATTGGCAAAGCATAGCGCACTACCTAACTATTTAAGACCTTTGTATGTAAATACCTATGTTTCACAAATAAATAATCTATTCTAATCTAATCTAGAGTTGCGGTATCTTGCCCGGTATAAATCACACAGATTTTTGTTTACACCAAATGTACATCAACGTTATAAAAACTAACAATGCTGGAGAGATGTCCAAGAATTTTCAATGCCAAGAAGGAGATGATCGTTTGTTGTTGTTATTAACAAATCATTGATGAGGAATTCTGCTACGTTCAAGCTAAACGAACACAGACAATATTCCATCGAAGTCAAAAATGTTATGCAATATTCTTTTTTGAAATAGATCTATTACAGTACCTAAGTTCTCTAAAGAAGAGAAGAGCTGGCAAGAAACTCACTGGATTTTCTTTAAAATTAATAAAGCTGATTCAAATAAAGAACTCAAAAAACTCTAGGAAAACCTTCGTCCTGCAGCTTCAGCTATTCCTGTAGAAGTTTCTACGTAGAAGCTTATCGAATATATTTTGACCTGATTTGATTTCCTCCATCAGGTAATAAATCGAACGATGGCTGCAGTCCTAATCTCTACGACATCCTTGGCAGCGCTAGCGCTCACTGGCGAGCGACCCTCACTGCCAGAGCTGATCTCCTGGCTGGACGTGGAGACCCTGCTGCTGCTGTTCAGCATGATGCTACTAGTCTCTATTATGGCTGAGACTGGACTGTTTGACTTTCTAGCTGTGTTTACTTTTGAGGTATGTTATTCGCATAAATAAATTGTCCACTACATGTATATAAGGTTTTTCTTATGTTAGGTTTCTAAGTTCCAGGGGAGGCAACGGTCTTCGCGAATTGAATATTTTATTTTAAGACAAAATGTTATGTATTCGCACACAGATTAAACAAGTATTTTGATTAACTTGGACGTTTTTATCAAGTTACATTGACTGTGGTTGTTGGAATTGTTCCGTATGTTTTCCGAGTTTCGTGTGATTCTCGGATTCCCGAGTTTCGCTTGATTCCAGGCAAAGAAGACCCTTCTCCGCGTATGGATCACGTAAAAGGTGACTAAGGGCAGGCAGTATCGTTTTTTAATTTTATGATTGATTTCCACAATTGAGGTGTCATTTTGGTGGGGATTTACACTCACCACGCTTGGCAGGCGGGTCAATGAGCGCAGTATAGCTGCTGTTCCACAGAAAGGACGCTGCTGCCCATCTCTCTGGCTTAGAGTCCCTTAGTCGCCTTTTACGACATCTACGATAGGAGATGCTATATTCTTAATCTGGACACCACACGTAATATCTTCCCGGTAGCATCCCGTGTGCTAATAACAACAGACTGCGATCACCGATCCGCCTGCCAAGTGGTGATTATTGGAAGGCGCATATTCATCAGTGGACTTTTATGTCAAATGTGTCACTCAAAATGCTGTGTTGATATTAATGCACGAATATACCCGACTTTGTCTTAAAATGTTATAGGAGCTAGCCTCCTAGCTGATCGTAGAGATGCTGGTTCTGTTCTGCTTGTTTAATTGCCTACATTGGCAGATTTAACAGAAGTGCCGTGGCTTTCCCGTGCACTTCGCTCGGAAGATAAAGACGATGGAGATGAGGTTGCGAGAACTGGATGATGCCGTCACGCCGAAGAGCGGCGGCTGAAGCCATCGCAGTGGCGGATGGCTGTCAGCCCGAGAAAGTCCAGTTGGGCGCTGTCCCACTGGAGACAGCCAGAAAGGTGGCGTCCACCTCGTGTGTTTGCGTGGGGTGGACATCGGCCAGGGTCGAGGCATTGGCGGCACGGCCCTTGCAATGCTTCTGATGCCGCGAGCTCAGGCATATGCTCGTCCGATGCACCTTACATGCAGGAGTTGGCCGAAGCGACCGATGCTTCGCCTGAGGCGGCCAGGGCCACAAAGCGAGACAGTGCACGACGATGTCGCTGAATTGTCCGCTATTTGATTTAATGTATTTGTCACACATATTATACATATTTTAACTTTCTGCAACATATTAACTTTAATGATGCCAAATCCTAAATCAAACGTTTAGATATTAACATGTAGGTGTATATCCTGTATGTAGTATACAGCTATAATAATATTTATATACATTTCTACTACACACCGTGACTACATTTCTTGTCTCCTAACTCTTCTCTCGCAAGTCTGCTGGAAGCATTTTCTTAAAGAGATAAGCTAGCCTTTGTATGTTCTCCACTTTCCTATGGAACTATCCATAGCCATCGTATCAGCCACTGCCAAGACGTCCACTGCTGAACAAAGGCCAACCCCACAGATTTCCACAATGAGCGGTTACATGCCACCCGCATCCAATGGCTCCCAGCGACCTTCACCAGGTCATCTGTCCACCACGTTGGAGGTGCGCGGTCTTCACTCGAGAACCTTTTTACTCCAACGGCCGTCAGTTCTACGAGCAATGTATTTATATATAATTATCCATAGTGTTTACAAATAAATAACAATATTTGCAAAAAATCTAAATTGTTTGATTGATTTCGAATAATGCGCAATAAAAACAAAATTATTTAAAAAATACTCCATCTTTCATAATATTTCTTACCTTATTTTTAAGATAAAAGCATTAAGACTAATAAATAAGTAATTAGTTTCATACACGAGCCACTATCTCACGTGCTCACACACGACACGAGATAAAGTTTAAATACATTTAGATAAGAATTTAATTAACAGCGGAAATGACCTTCTTTCGTATCATCATTTCAGCCGAATAAAGTCCACTGCTGGATGCAGTATGGGGAGTTGGGTGATTTGTGTTAATCGCATTGCTCGGCAGACGGATTGGTGATCAAAGTTGAGTTGTTAATGTCCTCAAAGGACGCTGCAGCTCATCCTCCGGCTAATCACATAGTCACCTTTTACGACAATCACAGGATGAGTTGGTGATATTCTTAAGGAGCCTACTCAAAGCCTGCAGGGCTGAACATGCGGTATCTTTGCCGAATTGTAAAGAGTGAATGTTTGCAGAGCCGATGTTTATGGATAAATAATAAGATAAGGGCTTTGAGTAGCTGGCACCACACTATTTCAATTCATTTCATACCACGTGACTCTCAATAATACTTTGCTGACGGCACGGTTGGTGCAGTGGCTGATACAGTCGACTGCTGCGCCCCGGGTCGTGGGTTCGATTCCCACACGGAACAAATATTTGTATGATCTGCAAGTAGTTGTTCCGGGTCTGGGTGTATTGTGTGTGAAATTTGAGTCTGTAAACGCACCCACGACACAGGAGAAATTAAGTTAAAAATAAATAATAGTCAAATTGTATTTCATCTACTGTAGAACCAAGGATTTACTTGCTCCATTTAGTCCTACTTAGTTCATAAGTTGGTGTTATTGTAGATCTGGGTGGACTGCACGATATTGATTCGGTTTGCATCAGTATGATTAACACTGCCTGATAAACTTCTTAAAAAAGGAACGTAATAAGGTTATATTGGATGAGCACACGGAAGGATGATGCTCTGTATAAGCACAGAGCCACACTCACCTTCTATGACATCCTCGGGCTGAGAGGACGTGGCTTACTGGTCAATGCTACAAGGTTTATTCTTCAAAGTCATATTGTAACGAGCCGGAATTCGGGATAAATTAAATTTACCAATAATACAAGAAACACACTTTATATTCTTGATTACAATTAATGTCACTTATAACACTTACAGCATAATTTTTGGTATTCCTCATATCCTTCACAGTGTCCCAGAGTCAACTGAACTGCAGTATATATAATGTACTCTTTACTGAACTGCCCCTACTTCTTTCGCGGCCGCTATATAAGTGGGCCAAACGTTACTTTATAGAAAGTTCCAGAATTTTCGCTTTCTAGAATTATACAGTCATAGACTACGATACTAGACAACAGATGGCACCACATAGAACAACCCCAAACATTTTGGTAGCTACTACACGCTATAGTACTGCTTCTAGACAACAGATGTCGCCACGTGCCTCAGTTATATATAATAACTATCCAGTACACTATATGTGTCTACAGGCCTTCATATTGCTACTAAACACCAGATGACGCTACGATTCGCTATTATTTAACGGATAGCGTTAAAATATAATTCACTGCTGAACTAAGGCCTCTCTTATCATCATCATCATCATCAGCCTATATCGGTCCACTGCTGGAGGTTGGCCTCTCTCAGCGTGCGCCACAACACCCAGTCATCAGCACCCAGACCCAGCAATCTTCACAGCTCGTCCGTCCGTCCGGCCGGTGGGCGATAGATAGACAAAGTGCTCCCCCATAGATTAACACAATTGGGTCGTCATTTTGAGAGTCCTTTTTTTAAAACGTTGCCCCCCACACCAGGATTTCTCCGGTGTCGTGGGTGCGTTTACAAGACACAAATGCCACACACAATACTGGGTGTATTGACCCGGAACAACCTGCAGATTTTACAAATATTTGTTCCGTGTGGGAATCGAACACGACCCGGAGCGCACCAGCCGATTGTATCAGCCACTGCACCAACCGTGCCGTCGAGAATTGGCCTGTACTCGCCACGCTTGGCAGTGGTTGGTGAACGCAGTATGGCTACTGTCCCACAAAAGAACTTTGCTGCCCATCCTTCTGGTTAGAGTCTCTTAGTCGACTCCACATTACAATGTCCAGGGGATTAGGTAATGGTGCTATATTCTTAATCCGGACACCGGACATGGACTTATTCTTAGTGCGACTATATTAATATTTATCTTCTCTCTGCAAGGTTCTTCATATATATCTACATAGTATTCGTATATCTAAGTGACCCAATATTTCTCTTTCAGGTAACAAAAGGCAAAATATGGCCGTTAATAACGCTGCTAAGCGCCATCACGGCCTTCGTATCCACGTTCCTGGACAACGTGACGACTGTACTGCTGATGACCCCTGTTACTATACGGTAAGGAATCGACCACCAGGGCTTTCCCATATAGGCTGATAGGCTGAACTAGGGAGGCGCGAGGGATAGATGTTTGGCGCAACTGTGGGGCACACACAAATGATTTCTTTGTTTTTATTGTATTTTTGTTTTAATTCAGTTTATGTGTACCACGTTGTCTGTGTCAAATAAATTTATTTTCTTTCTTCTTCTTGTTTCTTTCTTTCTAGATGGTGCGAAGATTGTTTGAGTGGTAAGTCTGGTGAGACCCCTCTATGTTTTTGTTTCGTCGGGAAATCCTCATGGCCTTCCTCCGCCTTGGGAAGGCCGGACTCTTACCGGCTAAACCCCACGGTGTCCTTCCACTTACCTCTAGCCGGGGGGAGGTGCACGCTTTGTCTGCATTAGACCGCGCGCCCGGCATGTGTCGGCCCGTCACTGTTTGATGAGCTCCGTCTCTGTGCGACCTGGCCGGCCGCACCTATCTTCGGGGAGGCGCAAGCAGAACACTCGCGCCGACGTCTTGGCCCTTATTCAGTTCGCAGGCTGCTTCACATAGTGGCTGGAGATCGAGACCCTCTACCTCACTTTTGAGAGTGACTGGAGGTTCGAAGGGCATTTGGACTACTTTGTTCCTCGGATTTAGTGCAGTGCTTGCCTGTTGGTAAGGATTTTGAAGCGTGCTGATTTGCAAAGGTAAACTCCGGCTGCAGCGAAAACTGGCCGCCAGGATTGAACGAGAAGGGTAGAACCAACCAGACTTCTTCT
The DNA here is from genome assembly GCA_947459985.1 of Diloba caeruleocephala. Classification (NCBI taxonomy): domain Eukaryota; kingdom Metazoa; phylum Arthropoda; class Insecta; order Lepidoptera; family Noctuidae; genus Diloba; species Diloba caeruleocephala. Next base: position 7,695,530 of record OX381632.1, read on the forward strand.
GTTTTAGTCTTCCGGCTAGTGGCCTTGTATCAGAGTTGTTCAAGACATTTGAATTGGCTTACCGCCCACCGTCAAATGACAACAACGGGAACAGACGATTTAACACGCCCTCCTAAGCACGGAGACGCTTTGTTCGGATACCACTAAGCGGTCACCCATCCATAGAACGACCGCACCGATCGTTGCTTATCCTCAATGATCGTTTACCGATCAGTGAGTGCAACTGGCTATTAGTTAGTTGATCCGCCTGTACCAGTTAAATTACCGGAATAAAAGGCATTCTAACGTAAGCCACAGGTCGGCAACGTGTCAGTAATCTTATCGGCATACGGACGTCCACTGCTGAACAAAGGCATCCGCCATAGATTTCCACAGTGACCGGTTACATGTCCCCCAAATCAAAAAACCCTTAGCGACCCTCACCAGGTTGTCTATCCATCTCGTTCGAGGCCATACCATTCCGCAGTTTCCGGTGCGTCTGCACTTAAGAATAATTTTTGGCCAAACAGCCAAGAGTTCAACGAGCAATGTGCCGTGGTCCCTCACTATGGGCCTCGTAGGAAAGCTCAAGGTCACTCAGTGAGCTATGGTGAGAGATATGCTTGGTATTTGTCTCCGACATAGAATAAGAAATGAAATCCGTAGAAGAACTAAAGTTGCCGAAATAGCTAAAAGGATTAGTAAGCTGAAGTGGCAACGGGTGGGGCACATAGCTCTTAGAACAGTGATCAGTAAGTTACTGATGTCAATTGGTGCGACTGCTACTTGCCATCAGGTAGGCCGTTGGTCGTTTGCGGTTCCTATCATGGTTAAGTTAAGGTTAAGTTCTCTTCTTGTCACCAGGTTATGTGAGGTGATGGACCTGGACCCGATACCAGTGCTGATGTCTATGGTACTGTACAGTAACATAGGGGGTACGATCACCCCTGTGGGTGATCCACCAAATGTCATCATAGCTTCGAACAAGGCTGTTGTGCAATCTGTGAGTAGATTCTATTGTATTCTTAAGGTTTTTAACGCCATCTCGTGACGACACGAGCAAGTTATTCGCCTGATGGTAAGCATCACGCTTACCTATAACAATGGTAATGCTACCCAGGACTACTCCTGCGTAGCACAACACTGCGCTAATCACCTCCATACATCAGTTATTTAGTCTTTTTACTAACTTCTAAAAGGAGGAGGTTCTCAATTCGATGCGTATTTTTTTTTGTTTTTATGTATGTACATTGATTACTCCGAGGTTTGTCGACCGATTTTAGCAATTCTTTTTTAACTGGTGCAGAATGCTTTCGACTTGGTCCCATATAAATTTCATTCACATTTGATTTTTTAAATAGCTTCAATAAACCGGTTAATTTGACTGCGCTTATCTAGATGATGTCTTAATAGTTTCGATTCCTTTCAGATTAGAGAACCGATTTGAGTCATTCTTATTTTTAGTGTTAAATACTGATACCAAATTGGAAAAGATTTTACGTATAATTACACTAAAACGAAACAAATAATCAATCAAATCAAATCTTTGGGGAAGGCTTCTGTCCAGTAGTAGACGTTTTTCGGCTGAAATTAATAAATAATGAAAAGATAGGATAAATGTCAAACTCAGTCTTTGTTATTAATATTAGTTAAGTTCTATGGCTTTCTAACTTTGAGTATAAGCGTACTGCATATAACTTACCTAAACGACTTTTTTTCGTCATCAGGGTATAAACTTCACCAATTTTACTTTACACATGTCATTCGGAATTCTTCTGGTGTGTGTCCAGACGTACTTCCAGTTGAGGTTTATCTTCAGGGATACTAACAAATTGAGATTGAACGAGCCCAGGGATATTAAAGGTAAAAAATATTTTTATATTTAAAGCGTATATTTCTCCTGTCCGGATGTCAGTCGTGTGTAAAAGAACGACAATGTAGAAAACGGTAGACTGATTGCCAGTGCTACGACCAGAGGTTATATTGCATTCCAAATCAAGTTACCTTAATATTTTATCATTAGATTATTTGTTTATACAAAATATGGCAGAAGCGGCGGAGGCGCTTCCTGCTTCTGGAGGCATCAACAAAAGATTATCCTCGAGAACTTGTGCAGATTTCAAATTAAATTATGATGTTTTTGAATATTGTAATATTTAGGCCCCTTAAAATAACGCGAGAGATTAAAAAGTTACCTCTACATAAAAAAGAACCATGCACCAATGGTTTTCACGAGGGTATAATAGAATATTGGCTATTCCTTTCCCATCACTATGAACAACCTAATACATTTCATTGTCTTCAGACCTCCGTCACCAGATCTCAATCTGGCGTCGCGCAGCAGATTCGCTCCCACACCTCAGTAGAGATGAGCTGGTTGTCCGAGAGCGTTTGGACCGAAAAGTTCGTAAGCTGACGGTCAAGCTCGATGCTCTGGTGAAGGAAACGAAGATCAGGGCCTGTCCAAAAGACTGTTTTGAGACTATGTTGGCCGATATGAAGGCTAAGGTAAGGAATTGCGGCTGTAATTCTATACAAGAATATACTATTTCTATCGAAATGCAAAACACATTTAATTTCTCATTTTGCAGTACAAGATAAGAGACAAGGTCTTACTGGTGAAGTGTTCCATCACCATTGCTTTCGTAGTCACCGTGTTCTTCCTGCATTCCATACCTGAATTCAGTAAGTGATTTCTACTTAAAATTAAATAAATACCACAGGTAACGCCACACTCAAGGCATTCGTCAGACACAGGGCACTTTAAAAGAAATTGTATGGTGATATATTTTTTGATATATCCAATGTATTTGATAATGTAAGTCATTTAATTTACGTCGTAAAACATATTGGATTTGAACACAACACAGCTTGAATAGATCAAATACAAATGGATCAAAAGAGTCTCTCAAAAGTTCAACTCATCGTGTAGAAATTTGTAGTTTTACCTATCATCTTAGTCTACTTTGAGTCACAATGAACCAGGAGTTCCACAAGACAGTGTATTAGGCCCGTTATGATTAATATATATTTTATTTATTGATAATGTTTATTGACCTATATAACAAAAGATGCTATGCGGTTTTACAATTGCCTGATATATCTTGTCATCCACATTTAGACTAAAGTTTCTTTCACCAGACCGTGTGTCCCTGGGCTGGACAGCCCTACTCGGCGCACTGCTGCTGCTCACACTTGCAGACCGCGAAGATCTGGAACCTATACTGCACAGAGTCGAGTGGTCCACACTTCTGTTCTTCGCCTCACTATTCGTGCTTATGGAGGTAAGCATAACCTTCCACTGGGAGATTAATGGGGACCATCTTTATGTTAACTTCATAACTTGAAAACCTAGGTAGGTATATCACTATGAGAGTATTTACAACGGATGACATTAATTTCGCGTTTGGGCTTAACGACCGACTTCTATGGTGAACAGACCTAGACCCAGACAGAGGCTAGATTTTGAGGTTTGTAGTGACCTTGCTGCTATTTGACCAAACAATTGCAGTGGTGTTTGCTGTAATTTTACTAATAAAGTACTATGATTGGATGTATTTTATTGTTTTGCTTTGTTTTTTGTTTATTTTAGGCTCTATCCAAACTGGGGCTTATAGAATACATTGGAGGTATTACAGAAGGCATCATTTTGAAAGTGGATGAAAGTGCAAGATTGGCTGTTTCTATCGTTCTCATGTTATGGGTATGTAATAGATTTTATCTATTTTGAATATATCTTTGCGTTACATGTTATATTTAGATTAGATTTATTTGCAATAAGTTTTTTTCTTTTTTTTCTCCTGTATCGTGGGTGCGTTTTACAGACATGAATTCCACATACAATACACCCAGACCCGGAACAACTACTTGCAGATCATACAAATATTCGTTCTGTGTGGGAATCGTACCAACGACCCGGAGCGCAGCAGCCGACTGTATCAGCCACTGCACCAACCGTGCCCTCATATTCAAATACTTTTTATCTATCTGCAGGTATCAGGACTAACTTCGGCGTTCGTGGACAACATCCCTTTGACGACTATGATGGTGCGCGTGGTGACGTCACTAGGCAATAACCCCACCCTTAACTTACCTATGGCGCCGCTTGTATGGGCGCTATCATTTGGAGCCTGTTTAGGAGGTGAGATTTGTAAATCTATACTTCTGAAAAGTCCACACCTCTACAAATTCTAAATATAACCAATAAAGTAAACCAAACTTCGATTTACCTTGCAGCTGAAAAAAAATACTAGCAATAATCTTCGAATGATTAAATTAGTAAAAAATATTACTTGTTGTAGGTAATGGCACTTTAATCGGCGCGAGCGCAAACGTTGTGTGCGCAGGAGTCGCCGAACAACATGGATATAGATTTACATTTATACAGTTCTTTAAGATCGGATTCCCTATCATGATAGGACATCTGATAGTGGCGACTGGGTATCTAATGGTGTGCCATTGTGTGTTCACCTGGCATTAGAAGATGGACTTAGCCAAGATGATGGAAAGAGATAAGAAGTAAACGATATGTTTAGAGAAGATCAAGAAGATAAATGTATAGAAGATAAGTGTTTAGAAATGGTTAAAATAAGTTAGAAGGATTTGGGTGATGTAAATAAAAAGATGAGTGGAGATAAGGACAATAAATTCAACTATATTTCAGGCACCTACTGGTATTAGTTTTAATTTAATTAGCGATTTTTCAAAATTGCGATTAGTTCATTTCATAACATCCAGTGCCGTTACCTACTCTCATCCTTTCGTCTATGTACCTTCATGCAGTGTCTTCCGTCCATGTTTTATGTGTGTTATTTTGGTTCCTTTGAATGTAAGTCAGTAACGGTGACCAAAATTTGATTAGCGGTTTGTAAATATTGTCCTCAATAACTTTTGACGTAGATTAAGGTCTTGAGACTCGCCGTTCTAACTTTTCGGTAAGTGAAGTGTGAAGCAATATAATGATGATACTGTGATGATGAAAATCATTTGTTATTGTGTAAAAAAATATAATTTAATGATTAAGAAATAATGCACCCGAAGCTACTTACTTTGAACTACCCTGGTCTCAGTCAGCGCAATATATAGTCATTTTGTAAAGATTTTGGTAAAAGAAATTTACAGTCGGTCGCTTACCTTAACCGACCTAAAGTTGTCTGCTTACTCCTCGTTTAATCTGTAGTAGATCGATACGTGGGATCTTAAAAATCGAGCCTATTAGCGTTGACAAGTCCTTTCCATAGACAGTTTCTCAAAATCGTTCTGCAGGCAACCTAGCCTGCAGTTACCAAATTAGCGTGCCTACAGGACCCATGGTCGGATCAGTTGCTACAACTGACATTATTCAGGCCATAGCAGTCGTTGGACTGCGATTGTCAACCACTGTGTAAGTAAGGTTCTCCTCTGAACGGGGAAGATATGTCCGTAGTCATCGCATTGGGCAAGCGAGTACCTATCCGAGCTATACTATGGCAAAAGCGTGTGTGGTGAGGGTGTCCGACTCGTCTGTGCGGCAAATATATTTTAGTTTAAAATGTCTTACTAGACGGCGAAATGGTTCATTGCCATAATGACGTCCAATAAGGCCAAGATTCTGGCTCAGTCAACCTCTTGTCTGGCTAAAACAGCCTGTGTATAAATAGGTAATGTGATATTACAGTATTGTCATAGAACAAAATAAATTATAGTATTAGTTAATTTAATCATGTAATTTATTAAAGCAGATACAGATGAATTACTTAAGTATATTACTACTCAATCATTGTAATTTTCCTCTAGTGACAAATCATCATTTCGGCCGGATAAAGTCCACTGCTGGACACAGGCCTCCCTCAAAGATCACCACAACGACCGATATCGGTATGCTGTGTGCTCATTGGGGGGTTTTGCCATAATCACCACGCTTGGCAGGCGGGTTGGTGATCGCAGTTGAGTTGTTAATGTATTCGAAGGACGCTGCTGCCCATCATTCGGCTAATCCCTTAGTCGCCTTTTACGACACCCACAGGATGGGTGACGAATACTTTTTTGAATTTGGTGACCGTAATTTTATAGGTAATTTAAAATATATATCGTGTGAAATGCAGCTTTTAAATAATCTGATATGACTTAACGTACTATATTTTTGTCTCTTTCTCCTTTATCGTGGGCACAGCTTTCTCTAGTTTGTGACTCCCAGAATGGTCTTACTACATTTAAAGCTATTTGAAACAGGTTAGCCTGACTTAGGTAAAGCTTGCTACGTCGCAAGTCGCCCGCGCTTTAGTCTGCCTGTGCCTACTCTATATCATATATTATGTGATGGCTATGCATAGCGGCAATATCTTTAAGAGTGATAATATCTATAAGAGCGGCCGTATCTATAAGAGTAGCCATATCTGTAAGAGCGGCCTTATCTGTATTAGCGGCTACATCTTTACTAGCGGGTATATCTTTTTAGCGGCTATATCTATACGAGCAGTCTTTTTTGCGATTCATCTATCGGTATCTATTTTATATAGTCGTATTTTTAAGGAATAATGGTACAAATGTTATATGTATATAAATTATTAGTACAACTTACTACGATTTGAATAAAAATGTACATACTAATCAAAAATAAATAAAATATATTGTCTTAGCAATAAAAAAAAATACTTTTAGAATACAAGCATATTTACGTATCCTTTTATTAAATAAACTTCGTATACTAATAATAATATGACTTTGTGATCACAATGGGCTTTGTTACTTTCCTCAACATTTTTTAGGGTTTGGGTAGCGATTTTTAGGAACGTCCGAAGGAAAAAACGGCGGAACCCTTATAGGATCAGAAGTGTGTCTGTCCGTCTGCCGCCTGTCAATTTGCACCGATTCTACTAGACCGATTAAGTTGAAATTTGGGACACATATGGATTTCTGCGACCCAAACACGTACGTAAACGTAAATAAGTGAATTTTGAATATAGTCGGAGTCATTTTTGGCGGGCAATATAGAAAATCAAAGAATTAAGTTCTGCAAACTGTACCGTGTAACATATGAATTGGAAGAGCTTGTTGTGAGGGTCTCAAATGTATTTATTTTACAATTCTAAAATATTTAGTTTTAAAGTTATTTAAAAAAATAGACGCAAATTGACCATTACTCCCCTTATCTCCGAAACTACTGTGCCTTAAGCACTAAGTGCATAAGCTCTTTACCTATAGATAACAGGAAAACCTATAAGAAGTCTATGATCTTAAAATACATGGCAAATCTTTCAATATTGTGCGTACAAACTTATGTTTGCGGTTGGAATATATAGGAAAACATGTTTTTCAACAACGATGTTAAGTTTGTTCTTGGGATAAGTTATTGGTACAAGACCAAATCTAACAATAGACAATATATTCAGCAATTTCGGAACCCTCTCCACCCGAGATCAAGTCGTACTTGACCGGTTTTTATTTTATTATTAATATTAAAATCAATATTTCAAAAGCCTTTATTACTTAAAGCGGTATTGTTTCATCTAGCTTATTTTTAGTAAAAAGTGCACCTTAAATACTAACACCCAAGTTTTTGTTAACATTGTGCACCTTTTCTTCTATTTTGGATCTGTTACATTATTGTGACCCATTTATATACTTATATGGCATTATGCCGTGAGTGCAACTGTCGCTCATATATTACATTTTTATAGCAAGTATTATTTAGTAAGCAACATTCCAGTTTTGTTGCTGTTAGATTAGATAAATATTTTTAGAGATTTCCCTGATCTTAAAAATATTAACTTCTACTTAAAATATAAATGCACTTAAAAGATTTTGAGAGAAATTAATAATATTATTTAATTTAGTTACTAAATTGTCTCATTATTTCGGCCGAATGAAGTCCAGGGCCTCCCCCAAAGATCACTACAACGACCGATATGGGTGTGTCGTGTGCTCATTGGTTTTGCCATAATCGCCACGCTTGACAGGCGGGCTGGCGATTGCAGTTGAGTTGTTATGTACTCGAAGGACGCTGCTGCCCATCCTCTGGCTAATCCCATAGTCACCTTTTACGACACCCACGGGCATGATATGGGTTGGTGCTATTCGTAGCCGGCACCAAACGACTAAATTGTCTAGACTCTTTAAAAATATCCTCCAAAATGGTAACCTTAAATGAATCAATAAGGCAAACAAGCATACGGGTCGCCTGATGGTAAGCAGTTTTCGTAACCTAGAATACATACTTGTAACACTAGAACTAACAGGTCTCACTTTGGCGACCATACAAAAAAAATTTAGTGTGTGTGTACTAGCGTACACTCGTAAGAAGTGAAACTTCTTTATGACGTTATTTTTCAAAAAATAATTTACTATATGCAACTTTACAGAAATTGGTTAAATAAAGTTAAATTAGATAAAGTTTAATAAAAGGCTTTTATTATCATAGACATAAATACAAATTCTACAATTATTTCGTTTTAGCTTATTACTACAAAGATTATTATTGAATTTCATTAATTGTAATAGAATTATTACTATCATTGATGTCGTTATTATATATTTGTGTTATTAATGGCTTATGGTAACTGAAATACGAAATATATTGTTTACATTCCACAAAATTTAGTAACCGAGCGAAAACTCCATCAATTGTAGTGCCGGATCTCGTTGTCGACGTTTTAGGATTGTTTTTCATGGATAAATTCAGTTTATCTTTCAAAAATTCAATTAGTTTCAAAGATTTTTCTGATGCAAAATTGATATTAAAATCTCCACTTAATATCATCGGTATTTTATCATTATTGTTGCCGAGTAAAGAGGCACCGCCACTTGTGTATGATAACAATGAATGGTGAATAAAATCAATAATATCGTCCACCTTCTGATTAGGAGATATATATATATTGCAACAATCAAAATTTTTATCCCATTTACCATTGTGCCAATATTATGTCAATAATTGCATTGAAACTAATTTTGCATTTCTGAAATCAATTCCCAATTCATTATGGTACTGGGCTGATAAAAAAAAGATGGCGCGTAACGGAAGAATGTGACGCGTAACGAAAAAATGTTACACAAATTTTTTTTCCAACCCCGATAAAGAAGTTTCACTTCAAAAATAAAAAATTTGAATTTGGAAAAGGTTTAAAGAACTTCCCTTGAGAAAGTTAATATTTTTAAGACTCTTGTAGTACCTATTTTAAATAAAATTTTGTGATATATTATTTTATAAATGCACTATTTAGTTAAAATGATTTTATGTAATTAAAGTGTTCTCTATCTTTTTTTTAAAGTGCGTCTAGTATTAATTCTAGTAGTTATAATTAAAATTATAATATCAGTTTTCATTAAAATAAATGAGTTGAGTTAAGATTCTTAGTTTTATTTAAATACATTTGCAATTTGAAGTGGCACTGCCCGTTAGCGCCCGCTTCACTGGTCCTTAATCGTTAATACACGAGAACAAAATAACACATTAAGTATAAAAACATGACACAACACAACTTATATGTATATATGTTGAAGTTAAACATATGATAATTAAAATTTTATAACAAGACTTCAAACAAAATGCATATTACTATCATCATTTCGGCCATTTATACGTCCACTGCTGAACAAAGGCCTCCCCCATAGATTTTCACAACTGTGTTGTCATTTTGGTGGGTATTTGCCAATACTCACCACGCTTGGCAGGCGGGTTGATGAGCGCAGTATGGCTACCGTGTCACAGAGGGGACGCTGCTGCCCATCCCCCTGGTTTAGATTCCCTTAGTCGCCTTTATCATAAATGATGTTTTGCGTAGTGATACGCATGTCAAGCACGCGCTATCGATAAAATTTCCGTGGTGAGTGACACACGCTGTCGTGGGTACTTACAAAGATAGCAAGTGACTCGTGTAAACCATTAGTGCGTGGTCCCTGAGTAGCGGTCTGTTTAACTGCTATAACTAATGTAATCATGGGGTTTTTTATGCAAGCAATATTATCTAAGTTTTATTTTTATTTTATTAAATGTAATGGGTAAATCTATCGTTTCATAAGTGCCAGTAATTGATTTATTTGAAACACATAAAAAGGCTATTGTCTCTTGTCTGTTTGCACATTTTGGGAATTTGTGTCACTTTGGCAGAATTAAAAACAACTCTTAATGCAATTAATGCTTCAGAAAACTCATTTATAGATACATGAATAGATCTTAGTACTAATAAATGTGAAATATTTCTATATATCAAGCTCCATTACGCTCAAACGGCTGAACGGAGTTAAGTAAATGACAGAAAGGTAAATGCCCTATATCGTGAATATAATAATAATTTAATTATTTATAATTAATAATAATTATTATTATTAATTATTATTATTTATTTATTTGCAACCCACAGAAAAAACAAAAAATGCAATACATTTTATAGAAATTATTAACATACACCGTTTGGTGTCCGGATTAAGAATGTAGCATCAATCTAACTCCATCTCCTCCCGTGGATATCGTAACGTGACTAAGGGAGTTTAAACCAGAGATGGGCAGCAGCGTCCCTTCTGGAACAGCAGCCATTCTGCGCTCAACAACCCACCTGTCAAGCGTGAAATCACTCCAAATATCGATACACATGAACATGATGACATGAACCGGTTGTCTATGGGAGACAGACGTCTTTGTGCAGCAGTGGACGTAATTTGGCTATTAAGATGATGCTTTTGCGCAAATTAATAAAAATGAATTTTTATTACTTTACGAATGCAAATTTTGCTGTGTGGTGCCGGCTCAGAATACCACCACCCCATCTCCTCCCGTGGGTGTCGTTAAAGTTGACTTTGGGATTAGCCGGAGGATGGGCAGCAGTGTCCTTCAAGTACATTAAAAACTCAACTGCGATCGCCAACCCGTCTGCCAAACGTGGCGATTTTGGCAAATCCCCCCAATTTATTTATTTATTTATTATATTCTTTATTGTACACCAGTTATTAAAAAGTACAATAAAAATATATCCCATATCGGTCGCTGTGGTGATCTTTGGGGAGGCCTGTGTCCAGTGGACTTCATTCGGCCGAAATGATGATGATGAATGCAAATTACATTGTAATGTTCCAATAAGTGTTTCAGAAAGACCATTATATCATCACGGATCTTGGCAAGTGCACCTTGAAGGTCACCGATGGATTGATTTGCAAAATAGCCATTTGCATGCGCGCACAGCCAGTGCGTGCCAGCATTCGGCCTAAGGGAAGCAAACGTGTAGGATAATAATTCAACATAGAATGTGTATTTACTATGTGACAGGCCAGGCCTTGAGGGGTGCAGATCCAGGATATGCTTATGGCCATTTATTCAAAAGCTTCTCCACTCATTTAACCTAATGGAGATCACTACGAAATAAATAAAACTGTTAATAAATTGGAATGAGATAGGTACGATGAAATAAAACAAAAAATTGTGATTCACAAATTTCATGTTTAATTAAATTAGTACTTACACTAAAAGCTTCAAGTATGTGTGGGCTTACATAAAATTTTAATATTTTGTTAAAACAATTACAATAGGAACTGACTATTTTAATACTTTATAAAAAATCGTAAGAGAAAGAATAAAAACATAATATTGGTGACAGACAAGGATAGCGAATACCGCCTCCAAAAATGTTGTAAACGAATTACTTATCCGCTAAGTATTCTAAAAAGACATTGTATACCTGTCCATTTTTATAAGGACTCAAACAATTCTTTTAATTTGTTGTGACGAACATAAACCACCAGCACTTTGGTTGATAAATAAAATATTTTATAGACGACACACTAATTATCTCTATACGGACACGTTACAAAGAAATTATTGATAAGATATTAAATATGACAAAAAGTCAGTACTCAGCAAACAACAATGTTTAAATCCTAAAGCCTAAGATTTAAAAGTTTTATCTACTTGTAAATCTTAGGATTTACCAACTTGAGTCGTTAAAATAAGACTATTTTTTGGGCTTTTACCAATTTTATTAGAATTTGGCATATGCTAGATTTTACCAATGACGGTTAGTAAATGTTGGTTTTGGGAAAAAGACAAGGCTAGTATTTAAAAGAGTGACTGTAAATTTGAATTACGAGGTGTCAAAAATACTGAAAACGGAATTCGAAAATAGTAAGTGAGCGACTGACGGTGAGCGAATACAAAAAGAAATTGGCCGAAATTATTTCATGATTGCGGCATTGGAGAGCCAACCCGGCCTCACTATTATAATTGGTCTCCAGTGAAGTTCATTATGAACTTCCTTCGTTCCGGGGAACGGCGCAGGGGCATGCCGATTTCCTACCGGCTAAAACTACTGGAGCGGCTATCTTCGGCACTTCAGGTCCTCGTAAAATCACACTAGAGCAGCCTCACCATTACATACTGTGACACTATTTGTTCTGTACGATTAATCATCATCATCATTTCGGCCGAATGAAATCCACTGCTGGACACAGGCCTCCCCCAAAGATCACCGCAACGACCGATGTTGGGGGGTCTTGCCATAATCGCCACGCTTGGCAGACGGGTTGGCGATCGCAGTTGAGTTGTTAATGTACTCTAAGGAAGCTGCTGCCCTTCCTCCGGTTAATCCCTTAGTCGACTTTTACGACACCCACGGGATGAAATGGGGTGGTGGCATTCTGAGCCGGCACCACACGGCAAGTACGATTAATATTAACCTTTTATTATTATAAGGGTAGTATTTAAGCGAGTGACTATAAATATGTTACGATACACTGAAGCAGTTATTTTCAACATTTACCGTGTCTCTAAGGTAAAACCTAAGATTTACCGAATGAATGCTAGTAAAAATACGAAATTAACGATTATCACAGATCAGTTCGGACTTTTACCAGTATGACTTCGTCAATTTTGGGTTTTACTGAAAAAAATTAGGTTTTACGAAGTTTAAGCTTTTACAGTAAGTTATATAACATTTATTTACTTACATATTCCCAACAAAAACAGATTTCTTTGCAGGATTTATCAATTGTTTCTACGATACTCATTTACAATTTGCTTAGTAATACTATCAAGCATTATCACGCGTATAATTGCGCTTTCTTTTTTCGTTCCACTGATGTCGTATTCACATAAAATATACCAAATTGCATTACTAACTACCAGCAACTCTCTAGATTAAAAAATATGATAAAACTACGGCTTTGTTACTAGACAATTCAAAGCAGACATTTCAATAAAAATGCCTATGCAATGCCAGAATCGAATGATTTCTCAAAAGCGACCCAGCAACCCGTCTGCCAAGCGTGGCGATTATGGCAAGACCCCCCACTGAGCACACTAAACACCCATATCGGTTGTTGTAGCACACTACACACCCATATCGGTTGTTGTGGTGATCTTTGGAGGAGGCCTGTCCAGCAGTGGACTTATTCGGCCGAAATAATGGAAATGATGACCCAGCAACTAGCGTAATAAATACATTCGCATACACAATCCTGAAATATTTAAGTGATAATCTTAATTGACTTGTTCCTCTTTAATGTTAGAAGCTCCTAACATAGCTTTCCCTCGAATAAATAATATGAGTTTTGAATTTGAACCCCATCTCTTACTTTTATTAATTTCAAGTATAATTGTAGAGACTGGAGCAGGAACCGGATGAATAGTACACCCCTCACTTTCATCTAATATTGGCCATGGAGAAGGTCTAATAGATTTAGCAATTTTTCACTTAAATTTACCTTTTTTTTTTATTGGTGCCCAGTGGAAATTCATCATGAACTTCCTTCGCCCCTGGGAAGGACGAAGGGGTATGCCGGACTCCTACCGGCTAAAACCACTGGAGCGGTCATCTTCTGCACCTAAGGGAGGCTCCAGGTCCTCGTATGATCACACTAGAGCCACCCACTGGTGCCACGCCTATTGGCACATCTCGGAGAGGGTGACTGTAAAGCGGTCACCCCCCCAGGGGGATTGTAAAGGATCCCCCAGTGCGTCCCACGGCAGCGCGTGACCACATGCGTGCTACCGTCTTCTCTTGGGTCGCTTGGTGTGGGCACGCAGATTCCCCAATCTACGCACCCGCGAACCCAGAGGTCCCCCACCTTATAGCAACGGCAGGGGTTTTCAGGCGTATCGGAATTAGGCGCCAGGGCGGTTGTTACCCCGGCGCCGTCTCCTCCTTCTTCGAGCGGGATCGGCCCTCTCCCGATCCCGCTCTGCGGTCTCCTTCTGGAGCATGACGCTCTCACAGAAGGAGACCACTGCATTCCAGTTTTCGTGCTCTGCCAACATAGCCGACACTCACTTAAATTTACCTAGAACTTCATAAATTTTAGAAGCTAATAATTGTACTACATTTATTAATATATTAATAACCCATGTTTCTATCAAATACCTTTATTTATTTGAACGGTAGGAATTATTCTTTTGTTGTTACATTTTTCTCTTTCTGTATATTACTTTACTTACTAATACTTTGCTGTATGGTGCCAGCTCAGAATACCACCACCCCATTTCCTCCCGTGGGTGTCATAAAAGTCGACTAAGAGATTAGCCGGAGGATGGGCAGCAGCGTCCTTCGAGTACACTAACAACTCAACTGTGATTGCCAAACCGTCTGCCAAGCGTGGCGATTATGGAAACACCCTTCAATGAGCCCACAACAGACCCATATCGGTCGTTGTGGTGATGTTTGGAGGAGGCCTGTGTCCAGCAGTGGTCTTCATTCGGCCGAATCGATGATGAAAAAAATGACTAATACTTTATACTTTTGATCATCTTCATCATCATTATATGATCCTGCTGGAGGAGATTCAATTCGTTATCGAAGTTCATTTAGATTTTTTGGATACCCAGAAGCATACATTTTAATTTTACCTGGATTTGGAATAATTTCTCATATTATTTCATATAAAAGAGGAAAATAGAAACATTTGATTGTTTAGTGATAAATATCATATATTAGCAAAAAGTGTGGCGCTAATAGACAGTTACACTCACTTGATCGGCAAACTATTGATGAGCTTAAACAACGCTTAGTGGGGTAACGCCTAAGGATGGGTGACCGGATAGTGGTATTTGACTGAGCGTCTCCGTGCTTCGGAAGGCAGGCACGTAAAATCGACGGTCCAGGTTGTTCGATAAGCCAAGTCGGAGGTCTTTGGGTGGCTTGAACAAATCTGACAGAAAGCTGGTCACTAAACAAATAAATAAAACATTTCTTTTCGGATTGAAAATGCTCTAATTAATTAATTGCACTCCTGCAATATCACTTTTATCAAATATAATTTGTACTTATAGTATTAATTCTACTACACAGAAATGCATTCCTTTTGCTGGAGAAATAGGGGAGGGCAACCAGGGGTGCAGTCTGAGGGCCTCTACAAAAGAGAGGCAATAGAATTTTCTAGGTTACATTTTCTAACGAATACTGACTAATATGCAAAATTATATATGAAAAAGTAAATAAAAAATAAACGTCTAAGTACTGATAACGAAAGAGTAGTTTTCTAACTTGCATGAGTTACGTTTTTCGTTTCAAACATACCAAAGGGAGTGCGGTTTTTTATTTCAAAATGATTCTATTATTTCTAAGTAAAAATACTCAAAATGAATGTTTCATATAAATCTTTGAACCGATAAATTAATCATGTGTGTGCGAGAAACAATCACAAAGCATAATAATTGTCAAAAGAAATTGATTAATCTCACAAAAAGAAAAATAATCTTTAACCTATTTGAAAAAAATAAGGCCCCTATCCCTAATCCCCTATCCCTTCTTGCCCCAGGGCCGTCGCTCCTCTAAATCCAGCCCTGCTTGATGGTACTAATGCCATGTAAAAACACAATGGCACATCATCAAGTACCCCGTCGCTACCACCAGGTGTCCTATCATGACTGGGAAGCCGATCTTGAAGAACTGCATGAAGCTGATCTTATAACCGTGTTGCTCTGAAATTCCTACGCAGACAACGTTTGAACTTGCCCCAATGAGTGTGCCGTTACCTGAAATTAATATGAAGCTAAAATAAAATTATTATTTTTTGCAAAATAATAATAACTGGTGTTACGTCTCTTGTTGCAACAGTCCAGCTAGGTAGGTATCACCGCAGTGTCAGAGTTCACCATTACAGGGTTCCGGTTTCACCATTATCATCATATCGGCCATTTATACGTCCACTGCTGAATAAAGGCCGCCCCCATAGATTTTCACAACCGTGTCATCATTTTTGGGGGGTATTCGCCAATACTCACCACGTTTGGCAGGCAGGTGAGCGCAGTATGGCTATCGTTTCACAGAAAGGACGCTGCTGCCCATCCCTCTGGTTTAGATTCCCTTAGTCGCCTTTTACGACAGCCACGGTTTGAACGACTGTAATTAGCTAGTGAAATTACTCGGAATAAGAGACTAACGGCCGATTTTATTTTTGTTTGGCTTCTCTCATTTCCGGGAAATATGGTTGCTTATCCGGTCATTTCTGGCGAAGCCAAAAGAAGCCTCCAGCCAGAAAGAAAAGATAAGAACAGAAAGAAAGAAAGTGAAGGGAAGGAAAGGAAGTGAAAATAAAAGAAAACCAAAGCAAAAGGAGAAGAAAAAGAACAGGAAAAAAGATAAAGAAAGGTAAAAGAAAAAAAAGGAAAAAGAAAGGAACAGTAAAAAAAACATATAAGAAAATAAAAGGAAAAGGACAGGCAACAGAAGGCAAACAGGGAAAGAAAATTCCACTTCAGCTTACTAATCCTTTCAGCTATGTCGACAACTTTAGTTCTTCTACGCATCTCCCCATTTCTGATTTGATCTCGTAGAGAAATACCAATACCGGATACCACACAGAATTCTTTGGATCTAGCTACCGTACTTATATCTTGGGAGATGAATTTCAGCCAACATTTTACTGCTTTTGAATGCTATCGTTTACAGAATGGCTAAATTTCACACGGTCCGAATATTTTTAAGGCCTGCAGAAAGTAGTTATTATGTATGCAAGAACATCCACAATATAGAACAAAACAAAGAAATGCGGCTCATGATGTTGACAATAATGTAACCTTTATTCTTACCTCCTAAACATACTCCAAACGATAGCGCCCATATCAACGGTGCCATAGGTAAGTTTAATGTAGGATGGGTGCCCAATGACGTCACCACTCTGATCATCATAGTTGTTAATGGTACGTTGTCCACGAAGGCCGACGTAATCCCTGATACCTAAAATGGATTAAATACTATAATAGAATGAGCTACAGTGCGGCCGCCGAGAGATTCCTGACAACTGTCAGTTGGACTGGCTTCTTTTAGATTAAATATTAAATTTTGCGCTAAATGATTTACATTATTGTAGGTTGACGTTATAATTTTAAATGTATTTTATATACGACAGGCTACCTTTGCCCCGGGGCTTCAGCTGAAAATCAGCGCTGCAATTTTACCTGCAGCATTAGCTGAGCCGTGGCCTTTTAAACAAACCACCATAGCAATATTATAGTTTTTTATGTGTTCTTGTAGTGTATTGTTTAATAAATGTCTTTCTTTCTTGCAACAACTGAAATAGGTAAACATACAGATTTTCGCGTTATTAACTATGTATATTAAAATCGATGTGTGTGAAAATTTCATCAAAACGGCTTGACCAATTATGATGAAATTTGACAATTTTGTCATATTTTCCATGATTAGTGCTACCCGTGCGAAGCCTGGGCGGTCGCCAGTATGGTTAAATAGATATAAAAACACAAGCCGTAGAAAATGTCTTTATGCCAAATCTTACCCATAACATGAGTACTAAGGCGACTGCTAGGCGATCACTTTCATCCACTCTCAAAATAAGGGTCTCTGTCCAACCACCGATGTAGCCTATCAGCCCTAGTTTGGATAGAGCCTGAAAACAAAACAGAACAAATCAAATATCGGTAAATTCAAGCAAATATACGCGATAGAATCCGTTTAAAAGTGTTTTATTATAATTTACTATCAACTAAAACATTTTATTTTTGTGTTTGACACAATAATGAAACAATTATAGTATTATACAAATTTACTGTGGGAGACTGGTGCCTAAACTAGGCTGAAGCCTGTATTTCAGGACACCAGGCCTTCCACGCCAGTATTCCAATTTTGCTCTTTCATAAACAGTGCTAAGGAGATGTTTTTAAATTTTCTTGTTCTTTGTGTCTCTGATTCTATCAAGTTGTTAAAGATCTCTTGAAGAATACCCTCCAATACGTTGATATAACTTTATCAGGCCCTTTCACTGCAGACAACATCTTGAAATATTCACTTGAAATGTTCTAATAAAATGTGTATAATTTGACCCAATCATATATTCATAATTTACTTTCAATTTTTCATATCTTTCTTTTACTTTTGAAACATGAAAAAGGCTTTTAAGCATAGTCAACACTTATTCAGCACGGAACTTAAGAGGGTTGGGAAAATATTGTACTGATGTCTAGAGAAATCCAGGTTATGTTTATTGGTGTCTTGTATTTACCTCCATGAGGACAAAGAGCGCGGCAAAGAAAAGCAGTGTAGACCATTCGATCCTATGCAACACGGGCTCCAAGTCCTCCCGGTCTGTGAGCGTCAGCAGCAGCAGTGCGCCCAACAGTGCTGTCCAGCCCAGGGATACACGGTCTAGTAAATAACAACAACTTGGTCAACTTCTAGTCGATATCTCAGCAAGATAGGCTATTGCAGCTTATTTTTAAAGCAGTGTACGAAACGTAAATGCTATATACAGACAAACAGGTTTTCCTGAATAAAGTTGGCCCTACTATGCCACCTTTAGGAACAATTTATTTATAGTTTTTATTAAGTAGATCAAGAGGTACAGATTAATTAATTTTGTTTCCATCCTGTTTGTTAAATAGTTATAGATCCATTTACAAGTTCTGGGTGTATTGTGTGTGGAATTTATGTCTGTAAACGCACCCACGACACAGGAGAAATCCTAGTGTGGGGAAAGGTTTTTAAAAAACAAATAAAAGGGAACACTTACTAAATTCAGGTATGGAGTGCAAGAAGAATACGATGACCACAAATGTAATGGCAACGGAACACTTCGCTAGTAACACCTTGTCTCTTATCTTGTACTGAGGATAGAGAAAATCTTTAGGTTTTTCAACGCTGATATTATATCTATACAAATAAATAAAAATTAAGTGTCTGTTTGTAATGTGTGTTTCAATGTGTTTCATGTGCATTTAGTAAAAAACTGTTATTCAAAATAACAGTTTTTTTACTAAATGCACACACACACAACAAAAAAGCAATTTGTAATTTTTTGTCTGTCTGTCTGTTTGTTCCCGCTAATCACCGAAATGGCTGGACCGATTTCTACGGGACTTTAGCTTTATCTAGCAGATAGCTGATGCTATAAAGAATAACTTAGGCTACTTTTATTTTAGAAAAATAATTAGGATTCCGCGCAAAAAAAACCTTGAAATCCAATATATATACTCTATATCAAGTGTCTATGTCGAAGGACTCTAAATTTCTTTTAAATTAATCGCGGGTGAAACCGCTGGTCCCACCTAGTAATATAATATAAAATAAACCAGTCCAAATGAAAGCTATCACGAACGCATTCTCCCGGCAGCCGCACAGTAGTGGAACAAAAGGCGACAAGTATCGTTATAAAATCTAATAATACCTTCTCCCTCATATCAGCCAACGTGCGCTCGAAGCAGTCCTTCGGACATGCTCGGACTTGGGCTTCTTTCACCAGCACCTCAAGCTTCGCCGTCAGCTTGCGAATTTTCCGATCCAACCTCTCCCGGACAATTAGTTCATCTCTGCTAAGATGAGGAAGAGAGTCAGCTGCGAAACGCCAAATTGAGATCTGGCGACGAAGTTCTGTAGACAGTCAAGATTGGTTATAGTTATAAGACGTATTGATTGCTTCAACATGATCTCTCTACGAGAACGTCGGCGATTACAAGACCTAATGTTCCTTTACAAATTAATCAATAATAGATTCGACAGTGATGAACTCGTTACACGTATTCCATTATATGTACCTTTTAAATTACACAGATATCCTTTAACCAAACCATACCATGTTGCAGTCTTGTAAAACTAATATAGGACTAAATTCACCGCTTAACAGAATGTGTAGAGAAATGAATTCATTCGTGAAGTCAGTACCAGACATACACCACGATTCGATAAATTCATTAAGATCCAAAATCCTGAATTCCATAAAAATACTATAGAAAACTAACTTGATTTTATACTTTCTTGAGCCTTTAGTCTAGAATTGTTAAAAATGTAATACCTACTCAATAATTTTAATCTCAAGCTTAAGATGCCTCACCCTTTGTTATTTTTAGTTGTATTATCTACTAGCTGGGACCGGCGGTTTCACGCGCGTTTAATTTAAAAGAAATTTAGAGTACTTCGACATAGACACATGACATAGAATATATATATTGGATTTCAAGGGTTTTGTTATTTTTGCACGGAGCCCTAATTATTTTTCTAAAATAAAAGTAGCCTAAGTTATTCCTTATAACATCAGCTATCTACCAGTGAAAGTCCCGTCAAAATCGGACCAGCCGTTTCGGAGATTACCCGGAACAAACAGACAGACAGACAAAAAAATTTAAAATGCATTTTTTGTTATATGTTCCGTATATGAGTCTATTAGAATCAAATACCGCAATGTCCATAAAAAAGCAAAAATGCGTTTTCTATGCCGTATGAATCTACAGATTAAAAGGAATCTATTTGAATATTCAAAATGCAACCAAAGCTGCAATGTCATGTAGAAAACTGGCATTAAAAATTAAAGTATGCTACAAATATAGCATTATCCATTGGTGTATGTATATAAAAAATATGAATTATGGCCAGAACACGAAAATGGACATTGCGGTATTTGATTCTAATAGACTCATATACTTTCATATGCATTTAGTAAAAAGCTGTAATTTTGACATTACAAACAGACACTTCAATTTTATTTATTTGTATAGATTATTTTTAGTTATATTATCTATGTTCTCATTATGACAAATGTTGGTTATCCCGTAATTGGCTAGTGTGTAGGCCTGTTACCATATATATATATATATATATATTATTTAAATATTATTTTGTATGCACGAGCTGTGGGAAGACCTGAATAAATAAATAAAAGACGCACACAACAATAATAGAAGAAGATTAAGCTTTGATAAGAGTACAGAACCCTTTTTTTTATTGTTCCGGTGGAAATACATCATGTACTACCTCCGCCCTGGGAACGGACGAAGGGGTATGCCGGACTCCTACCGGCTAAAACCAAAGGTGCCACGCCTTTAGGCACATCTCGGAAGGGATGACTGTAAAGCGGTCATCCCCTCTAGTGGAGGGAATGCGACTGTAAAGAGGCCACCCCCCCAGGCATCTCTCGAGGGGATTGTAAAAGATTCCCCCGAAGCTGATCCGTCAGTATCAGTAGCAGTCAGTCAGTCATCAGTCAACCTATAAAGTAAAAATAAACTATTTACCTTGCACATCTTTGGACTCGCTAAGTCTCAGTTTGTTGGTATCCCTGAAGATAAACCTCAGCTGGAAGTAGGTTTGGACGGCAACCAGTAAGATGCCAAAGGTCATGTGCAGGGTGAAATTGGTGAAGTTTATACCCTGTTGGGGAAGCAACCGGTTATCTGAATCAGATATAGAAAAGAATTGCTCTATCGAAGATTTTGAAATTCCCCAATACATGGAGTATTACATTTATCATAAAGTACTTGGCAGGTAGATTCATCATTTCGGCCGAATTAAGTCCACTGCTGGTCACAGGCCTTCTCCAAAGATACTACAACGACCGATATGGGTGTATTGTGTGCTCATTGGGGGCTCTTGCCATAATCGCCATGCTTGACAGACGGGTTGGCGATCGCAATTGAGTTGTTAATGTACTCGAAGGACGCTGTTAATCCCTTTGTCGACTTTTACGACACTCATGGGAGGAGATGGGGTGGTGGCATTCCGAGCCGGCACCACACGGCAGGTAAATTAGGGATAAGAATTTGATATAAATCAGAGGGCCAATTCTCGTAATTAATTCACACTGTGACTGAAACATGACCGAACTGAGATTAAATTATGAATTGACCGAAAAAATGGTATTCTGCTACTCTTAAAGTTCAGTCCAATTTCAGCTTAATCTCGATCTAGTCTCATTTCAATCTCAGTTTTGACGTTTATTCAATGACAATTTAGTACATGTGACAGTTCGAAATGTTAGCAGAATACCGTTTTGACTTCGATCAAATTCCGATCTATTTTCGATCTCATCACAGTGTAAGTTCACGTTTGACGTTGTTTGTTAGTTTAGGAGAATACCATTTGTGACATTTGTGACACTGAGACTAGATCGGAACTATATTTCGAACATTTTTAAATTACGAGAATTGGCCTTCAGTTCACACCTTGATTCCGGACCATCTCACTATCAACAAAAGCAAATGCTGTACTCACAGCCTGCACTACTTGCTTATTCGAAGCTATGATGACGTTTGGCGGGTCACCGACTGGAGTCGCTGTACCTCCGAGGTTGCAGAACAAAACCATCGACATCAGCACTGGTATAGGGTCAAGTTCCATCACCTCACATAGCCTGGCAATAAAAAAATTGAACCTTAGTCTACTGTCATCGTTTCGGCCGAATGAAGTCCACTGCTGGACACAGGCCTCCCCCAAAGATGTCCACAACGACCGATATGGATGTGTTGTGGGCTCATTGGGGGGTTTTGCCATAATCGCCACGCTTGGCAGACGGGTTGGCGATCGCAGTTGAGTTGTTAATGTACTCGAAGGACGCTGCTGCCCATCCTCCGGCTAATCCCTTAGTCGACCTAACAGGGTTTCATATTGATACGCATCTAATTTTCTGTTAACTTGTGAACATATGAATGCAATAAAGATTTGAGTTTGAGTTTGAGTTTGACTTTTACGACACCCATGGGAGGAGATGGGGTGGTGGCATTCTGAGCCATACTGTAATAATAAAGCTTTTATTTGATTCCTTACATCTTTCATATATAATTGTATTGGTACATTTTATTACATGCTTTTTATTTATTACATACTTTTTATTTATAGCATGCTTTTTTCCCTATAATATTGATCATTTCATGCTTTTCCTTTTTAATATCATCATCATCATCATTTCGGCCGAATAAAGTCCACTGCTGGACACAGGCCTCCCCCTTTGTGTGCTCATTGGGGGGTTTTGACATAATAGCCACGCTTGGCAGGCGGGTTAGCGATCGCAGTTGAGTTGTTAATGTATTCGAAGGACGCTGCCGCCCATACTCCAGCTAATCCCATAGTCGACTTTTACAACACCCACGGAATCAAATGGGTTGGTGCTATTCGTAGCCGGTACCACACGGCAACCTAATATACAAATAATATTTACAATGTCTTACGCGTTTTTTCTCTTTCAATTGACACATTATATTAATGTCTTAGGTTTTCGCGAGTATTACATATTATAATAAAACACTTTTAAAACGGATTCTATTGCGTATATTTTAGATTTTTGTTTTTCTTGGCGTTTTGAACACATTGCAGGGTTCGTGGTCGCAGGATTTTACTATAACAAAGTGTTTTACATTATATTAAATAATATTTTAAATAGATTCGGTACTTATTTTAATATGCAATATATTTTATAAGTAGCTCATTATTTCCATTTGTATTTCATTTATAAATTAAATTATTTTTAAAAGTATTTTTATGAGTTTCAATATTAGATTTATAATTTAATGCACTTATATTTTACTTCACTATATATTTTCATATTTATTTATGTATATAAAAGATTTGGCACATTATATCGTATAAAAATGTGGCGTAGTCGATTGTAGTTTACCGGAATTGTTACCATGATTGGTAACAATTTGGTGGCAACAAACATTAGGCTACGCTTGTCAAAGTGACTCCTTGGATGGGTCACAATTGTTACACATCGAGACCAACCGAGTTTCGTAAAGCACGGAGATTATTCTAATACCAAGACAATTCATATGCCATTATAATAAAACACTTTTAAACGGATTCTATCGCATGTATTTTAGTTTTTCCTGACGTTTCGAACACTATAAACAAAAATCGAAATATTTTTTGATTATACTTGTAGGGTAGATAAAATAAAATAACTTTTTAAAATCTGTAATGACGCCTGTCACCTTAGTCATCCTGCAACCACGATCCCTGCAAAGTGTTCGAAACGTCAGGAAAAACAAAAATCTAAAATACACGCGATAGAATCCGTTTAAAAGTGTTTTATTATAACGCATTATTAGTATGCCATTCATATGGAAACAGCGTGACATCTTCTTGACCCAAAATAGTTAGGAAACTGCTAGAGATAAGAATGCCTGCGGGTTTACTGAACTGAAATATGAATGGGGAAGTGATAAGTGCACACAAAATTGAAGGGACGTTGATTTGAATGGGGATGGTAAAGCTTGTGACATGATACTTACCGAATGGATACCGGAGTCATTAGCAGTACAGTTGTGACATTATCCAGAAGTAAAGACACCACCGCAGTGATCACGCATAGTAAGGTGATCAGCGGCCAAATCTTACCTTTGGCCAACTGTAAAATAGAAAATGAATACGTTTAAACTTCAAGCTAGAAAGATCTACGGTACTTATGGGTCTAGTATCTCCCTGGCCAGACTTTCAAGTCATCATATCAACTAAAGAACGTTCACTGATGATAAAAGGCCTCCAGGACTTCCACAACGTGCGGTTACATAACAGCCAGGACACACGGCTACATCATTTTTTTCATTTCGGCCGAATGAAGTCCACTGCTTGACACAGGCCTCCCCAAAAGATCACCACAATGACTGAATCGCCACGCTTGGCAGACGGGTTGGCGATCGCAGTTGTGTTGTTAATGTTCTCGAAGGACGCTGCAGCCCATCCTCCCGCCAATCCCTTAGTCGACTTTTAGGACACCCACGGGAGGAGATGGGGTGGTGGTATTCTGAGCCGGCACCACACAGCACATGGTTACATATCAGGCAGATATTCCAGTATAAGCTGATCTCGCATTGTGTGAGCTTTCCTTACAATAAGAGATCAGCTTAAACTTGTATAACAGCTTGATGTATAGCCGTGTATACCTAATACGCTTGGCAGGCGAGTTGGTGAAGGAAGAATGGTTGCTGTTCACCAGAAGCAACGCTACTGCCCATCCCTCTGGTTTAGAGTCCCTTAGGCTCCTTTTACGACATCCACGGGAGGAGATGGAGAGTTCCGATCCCGAGAGACACGGATAATTTTTTCGATTTTCAAGTAGACCAAAGTATTATTGAGTATTAATCAGAATAGGCCACTCCTGTCACTCGTAAAAAGCGAAATGCATATTGCAACTGTATACAATGCAATTTTTCACAGTATTTAAACTTCTGTTTCCATTTCTGCTTCCATTATGATAAATTTCGTGTGTTGTCCGGATTAAGAATATAGCAGCACTCCATCTCCTCCCGTGGATGTCGTGAAAGGCGACAAAAGGACTCTAAGCCAGGGATGGGCAGCAGCGTCCCTTCTTTGTAACAGCAGCTTTACTGTGCTCACCAACCCGCCTTCCAAGCGTGGTGAGTACTCGCAAATTCCCACCGGAACGATAACAAAATTGTGGAAATCTATGGGGGAAACCTTTGCTCAGCAGTGGACGTCATTGGCTGATATGATGATATGACAGTACCGTTGCATCACTGCTAAATATCGCCTGCACGTTTCGGACAGTTTTTCTTGTACAAAGTTTAAACTAATTTATATACTGAATAAGTGCATAACCTTGGCTTGTAACCATTAGTCTGCCTGTCATCAAATACAATATAGTAAAAAGATTACATCTACGTCTGTTTATATCTTATCTATATGTGTATGTCCTGATGCGAAACGAATGGCACTGCACGTGCAGTTCACACGTGCGATATATCGGGCACAGAATGAAAGTATCAACTTGGTGACGATGCGAGCCCGTCATTCGTCTGGTGGGAAGCGTCGTAATACTACCCAGGACTAGTAACACTGCCCTCGTCACAAGGGTGGGTCGTTTTTTTTTTTTGGTTTTTGCTTGGCGGTATAATTTTAATTACCTTATATAATAATAATAATCTGCCTCTGGGCAAACGTTATCTCACCATGGGATAAGGTAATCCTGGAGGGCAGATTAAAGTAGCTGCTTGATTTCTTCCTACCTTCTGATATAAAAAAAAGTATATCATAAGAAAAAAAAAAAGTATATTAAGTAGCTTACAGAACGCAGGGCAGTTTGTGGCGAGCTGAATGTGAGTGGCGACACTGCGTACCCGAATGCTCCAGAGAGTCGGTCAGGGCCTCGTCTCCGGCTTGTTTATTGGTTGGTTGGAGTGGAACCCCATGAGTGCCCGCAGGATTTTCAACTCTGGCTTGCCTTAGTTGGCCGATCAGAGGGGGGCCGCCAGAGCTATATGCTCGGGGGTGGAAGTGTCTAATGGCGTAATAACGGGGAAACCCGCTCCGAGTCTTCGAGACGCGCGATGGTGAAACCGGTGCCGCACCTCTCTACACCCCTAGCCGCTCACACCGGTGTTGCTCCTTGTCGCCTGTAGTGGTGGCCATTTAGGGGGCCCATCTTGTGAGTGGCGAGTCACCGTCTGCCACAGAATTTCACGATCAAAGTTGAAAGGCAGATGCCGTTGTTCCCGTATTTATTAGTCTTTTTATTCCATGTAACACCAATAGACTATAGAATATTGCAATAGACCTTATCGTTATAGTTTCCATCTCATACAACCTTACACCACCGGGGACAATCCATGACTTCATTTTATAGTGCAGCTATGGAGAGTCCCCGGTTGGTGTCCCATTACATTTTAGATTAAAAATCTCTAAAGGGCCTCTGCCTGTTGGACCTATGTCCCCGCGTAAGCCTGTCAAAAGACCGGGTTCCCCCTTACAGGGGATATAAACCCGTGAAAAGAGAGACATGTAGATAATAATAATAATAAATCTTTATTTCAGACATTCATATAGTCCATAATAGTCATAGATAAGTTAACTATAGTAAAATAATCACTAATAAGCATAATCATCGTACCAAATTAATAAGCAGTCAATAATATTTTTTTTTTTTAAAGCCGTACAATATTTCTAAACTTAATTTGAACTATATATACTTACAAGGCATTTTTTAAATCACGCTAACTAGGATCTGCTGACCCCCAAACTAGGAAGTACCTGTATCTTGGAGGCCAGTAGGATTACATTAGATATAAAAGATTGAGAAACAATGAGATCATCTATTTATTAATTAAGTGACGGAACCTATAGCTCTAGTGATTTCTTATTCCCCGGCCGAATCCTGGACTTAGGCCATGAACGTGCAGCTCAGTGAACCGGCTGATTATCGCGCTAGCAAGTCGTGCTGCAAATACTTTCATTAAAATATAAAAGAGAATAAAAGAAAACGATGTTTTGAAGTCTCTTATTTTACTGTGTAATTAATGAAATGAACAATTAGATTCCAATGGAAACTTCATTTTTGACCTTCTAATATTTTAAAACATCAAAATATTTAACGTTTTTTTCTTATTATTATTGTAATAAAAATAACGTGCTCTTTTTTTGTATTTATGTAAAAGTTAAGTTCAAAACAATCATACCCGGTACAACAGTGTGTGAAATTTTATAAGGCAAAAAACTCCGTTTCCATTACAATCAAACTTTTTTTCATCATCATCATATCGGCCATTTATATGTCCACTGCAGAAAGGCAAAGGCCTCCCCCATAGATTCCACAACGGTGTTAACATTTTGGGGGTATTTACCAATACTCACTACGCTTGGCGTGCGGGTTGGTGAGCGCAGTATGGCTACCGCTTCACAGAAGGGACGCTGCTGCCCATCCCTCTGGTTTAGATTCCCTTAGTCGCCTTTTACGACATCCACGGGAGGAGATGGAGTGGTGCTATATTCTTAATCCGGATACCACACGGATTATTAATTTAACCGTTTTTTTTAGTGGACGTTGTAAGGCGATATGATGATGATGAAATTAATAATGCCTCCGCAAAATAGTTGAATAGTAAAAAAGTAAAAGTATAACTTCTGAGGCACCGTAGTTCCTCTTCCAAATTGTTGCACTGTTTCTCTAAGAACCGTTCTTGAGAGAAGAATTTATCAGAAGTCTTACCTGAAAAGTCAACACAGCAAAGTAGTCGAATACTCCAGTTTCAGCCAGGATAGCGACAAGGACCATCATGCTGAATAACAGCAGTAATGTCTCCACGTTCAGCCACGAGATCAGCTCCGGTATTGACGGTCGCTCGCCGGCCAGGGCTAGCACTGCCAAGGATGTGGTGGAAAGGAGTACTGCTGCCATCGTTCGGTTCATGACCTGAAAAGATGTGAGGTTAGTTTTAGTCGAGAGGTCTCGTAGATGCTTCCCGCATTGGAGGTCGTGGGCGCCCAGAGTGGAGACTCTGTGCGCTCAAGTATGATGATGTATGTATGAGATGAAGTCCATGTGGATTTCCACCGTAGTTAAAAAAAAAAGATCCTGTGGACAGTTTCTTGCATATTGCGGCACAGCGCACAGTGACGCTTGGGGGATCCTTTACAATCCTGCACGAGAAGTGCCTGGGGCGACCTTTATACAGCTTTCCCTCCGAGGGGGTGACCACTTTACAATCATCCCTTCCATGATGTGCCTAAAGACGTGGCACCAATGGGCGGTTCTAGTGTGATCTTACGAGGACCTGGAGCCCCCCTTCAAAGATGACAGCTCTAGTGGGTTTAGCTGGTACGAGTCCGGCATACCTCTTCGCCCACCCCCGGGGCAAAGGAAGTTCATGTAGAATTTCCACTGGAGACCAATAAAAACAATCCAAAAAAAGGTTTTCGACAGATTTTGCTTGCGTCACTGACCCAGACCGATGTAAACCTGAAGCACATAAATACCAGTGGGTTGACTCTGCAGCCAAACCTGCATGCCCATACTATGGTATTAAAGACTGTTACCTTTCATTTTGAAAGGAACGTGAATACAGTAATATACGAAGACATGTGTGTTATAACAGATGTACAAAGTCTTACCTCGAAAACAATCAAAGCATACAGAGCACACAGCAGTATACACGCGTAAATTATGCCTGTAGTGCCATCTAGCGGGTCCAAAGTGTAGCTTAAAGTGAATGGTGTTGTTGTATTGGCAGTTGTGCTCATCCGGACAGCTAGAACACTGCGGTTGGTGACTAACGGGTCTAGCTGGAGTACCGCTGAGCGAGTTTCGCTTTCATGAAAGTCCTGGTCTTGGTTTTCTAGGATTATGGTCCAGTGGTCTGAGGTCTATAAAACCAAAGGTATTTTTAAGTTTGAACACGTATTGCTCTAAACTAAAATGGCCTGTCTGCCTGTAAGAAGCGTGAGGCAGCAAAGTTCAAATAATTAAATAAGCAAATCATTCGCCAAGTATTGCATCTGAGAGAAACCAAAAATATATGTGTTGCCACATCTCGCAACCTGGTAACAACGATACACTTCGATCTGACTTTTCGAATCCTTTGGCAACATCTTGCCGTATCTATCTATCAGAAAACAGGTGGGTTTTTCTAAGAATAGTCAGATGAATATTCCTTCACCTCAGTCGCCTTTAACGCGCCCTCGGGCACCTGGTGCTAGGTGTTTAGGAAGAGGCATTTCCCCTCCACTCCCGTCACCCCATCTCTATTGCGTACTAACAAAAGAAGGCGACGGTTTCTCACCAGACGGCTTCTAACCTGTCCGCTATTATGGATACTTACCACCGCTGCTGTCAAGGAATACCCAAACCTAATTCTTAACTCAAAACCACGGTCCAGCTAAAGGGTCATTACGACAAAAACGATCCAAACGCTGTGGTCATGACTTCTTGAGTTACTAGTTACAAAGGCCTCCCCTGGAGGAGATGGAGTGGTTCTATATTCTTAATCCGGACACCACATGAAAAATTCCTACATCCATTTCTTTAACACGAAATCTTTATCAAACCTACCTGCACAGCATCATAATCTAAGGTCTCATCAAGTTTTTTCACATCTCTCTTCAATATCCATTTTTCAAGCCACACATCCATTTTAGTCATGTTCAACTTTTCGCTGACATTTAACTTCTTTTCATATTGCTCTGATATGAAGGGACCAGACAGCTTTAATAGTATCGATAGCTTATTCTCATCATTTCTGATCACATAGTCTAAAAACAGTAATGAGAAATTAAAGACGCTATTCGATGGCCAGCCGGCCATCTCGGCAGACATCTACCGAAGAAGCTAGCTGGTAAACCATTTATACTATAGGATGTTGAGGAGGAACAGTGCCTTTCGAAACGAATGGCTCAGAGGTCAACTATTCAGTGTTAACAATCATTTGCTGGATAGACCTCCAAATGCGTCCAAAAGTCTTCCGTATTCAGTTTACAAAACGGGGATGTTGACAGATCGCTGATGAAGCCTGTTGTAATTCGGATTGATCGGATCAGGTAGAGTCATCCAGGCATATCTCCTGATTCGATCGCAATCCACCCCTGGATCCGTCTCTCCTCCCCACACAGCACAATCAGGTTGGTTGCTGCCGTAAGTGAGATCTTATGCACTGCCTACCTCTAGCCTGTCTGTCTGTAGTTTAGCAGATAATAGTTGGGAGGTAAAAGGTAATGGAACTTACTCTTGGTTTTTTTGGGAGTAATTGAGGAATGTCTGGTTACTTCTTCCTTTTCATTGTGCATTAAGAAAACGATTGTGAAAAATATCCAGACGCCAACCAGGAGTGATATTTTGATTGTTTGCCTTACTTGCGCCATCTGTTGGTAGAAAAGATAAATTTATAATTTTGGAAGTAATATATTTGCTACTTATAGCTGGGTGTTTAATCTTCATTGCTCCTCACTTACCTTCGACTTTTTGTTCGGTATCGGCACATTATCAGGTCTGGAAAAAATGTATAGAGAATCATGTAAATGTATTAATCGCTATTTGATCGCGGTTAGGAAGGAACGAGATACTGGCCCATCATCATCATCATTTCGGCCGAATGAAGTCCACTGCAGGACACAGGCCTCCCCGAAAGATCACCACAACGACCGACATCGGTATGTTGTGTGCTCATTGGGGGGTTTTGCCATAATCGCCACGCTTCGCAGGCGGGTTGGCGATCGCAGTTGAGTTGTTAGTGTACTCGAAGAACGCTGCTGCCCATCCTCCGGCTAATTCCTTAGTCGACTTTTACGACACCCAGGAGGAGGAGATGGGGTGGTGGCATTCTGAGCCATCACATCATCATCGTCATCATACAATTCAGCCAAAAGATTTCTGCTGCTGACCAAAGGCCTCCCCCATAGATGCCCGGTTACATTCCGTGTGACGTCATGGTGCCAGTACTTACACCACTAGAAGCTTCTTGTAAAGCGCAGAAAGGCCCATCCGTATGGTTCAAAGTGCCTTAGTCACCGTTTACGACATCAACGTGAGAAGATGGAGTTGTGCTATATTCTTAATCCAGACACACGGAATAATGTAAATTAATTCATCGCTGTGTGATCCCGGTTAGGAAGGAACGAGGTAGGGGCTTTGCTAACTTAATCCTTCGCGGAATACAGGCAAGTTGTTACGTACCTGGTTAGAGTGAAGGCTAACTGCACATGCTTCCAACAAACAAAAAAACCCTCAGCTTTTATAGAAGAGCGTTCCCGTAAAAATATGCAGTAGAAAGATATCCAGCACTAATATGTAGACAAACTTCATATCACAGGGAGATCTACTGTATTTGTAGAGCATCTTACTGCCTCCATAAGCAGGACCAGAAGCAGGCCTGAGACGGCGGCGCGCTATGGTGCAAACGGGCAGATACTTGCTAGAGGTGCGGCACAATGCTCAGCGAACTCTGCACCCTCAGCCATAGGTAAGTATGGGACCACCGTGGGTTTTCGCAGGTAAGAATCCGGCATGCAGGGTCGGCTCCAGGATCCAGGGGGCCAGGATGTCCACTGCTGAGCAAAGGCCTCTCCAATCGATTTATGCAACGACCGGTCACATGCCACCCGCATCGAATCTCGCCGAGTGACCTTCACCAGGTCATCGGGCCATCTCATTGGAGGTTGCTGAGTTTTCCGGTGGGTGTTCTCCATATACACATATGAGTACATAAACCAATTCAAAGTAAAATACTAACATTTTCTCCTCTTGCTTCTCTTCACTGACTGCATACTTTTTAGTACCACTGAGAAAGGTGACGTCATCTCTGTACAGACAACCGTTACTGTGGTGCGGAGCGGAGTTGACGGACGGTAGCCGCTTGCACTGTGAATCGTTCTTCGACTTCAGCTGTAAGTCCTCGGCTCCTGTGAAAGAAATAATCATAATTTTCAAAAAAATCTTATTAGGCTCGATTTAGGATCTTCTAGGATTTATTTTTTGTTACGCCATCTGGTAAACAATAGCGAAACGTGGTGCCATCTGGTGTTTAGTAGCGATACTAAGGCGTGTAGACACTCATAGTGTTCTAGATAAATCTTAGTAAATAAGACACGTAGCGCCATCTGTTATCTAGTAGCTGTACTACGGTTTGTAATAACTTTCCGAATATTCGGGATTGTTCTACGTGGTGCTATCAAGTGTCTAGTAGCGGAACCACATAGTCTGGAAAATTCTAGAAAGCGAACATTCTGGAACTTTCTACAAAGTGTCGGTCGACTCATATATGTAGCATCCGCGATGGAAGGGCAGACAGTTCAGTTCAGTTTAATCTGCAACACAGTGAAGAACAAGTGGAATACCACGCAATTATCCTGTAAGTCTTTATAAACGATATTAATTGTAATCAAGATTAAATTGTGTGTACCGTGAATATTGGTGCATTTAATTTATCCCGAACCCTGGCACATAACATTATTAATAGCCGCGATTTCACCCGCTATCCGATATATTCAAAATTCATTTATTTACGTTACACGTCCATTTTCGCATAAATTCATATATGTACCAAATTTCAACATAATCGGTCCCGCAAATACGAAGCGAATTGGCTGTGACAGACAGACACACGAGTGCTCCCATAACTGTTCCGCCGTTTTACGTACACACGTACGGGAAAAAAACGTGTTCTGTGACTCAGCCCAGTTTACGTATGTATATAGGAAGGGTGTTCCGTGTGGTTTCCGGTAAAAAGTAGACCAGCCCTCTCCACCCATGGGCGCCGATGATTGAACTGATATCAAGAGGATGGGCAGCAGAATCCTCCCGTTTGCTAATAACAACATATTCCACCAATCCGCCTGCTATCATCATATCAGCCAAAAAAGTCCACTACTGAACAAAAGACCCCATAAAACGAGCCGTTACATGTCGTGTGTCGTCGTTTTGGGGGAAATTTGCCGGTAGGTACTCACCACGCTTTGGCACCAGTGGGCGGCTTTAGTGTGATCATACGAGGACCTGGAGCCTCCCTTAGATGCTGAAGATGACCGCTCCAGTGGTTTAAGCCGGTAGGAGACCCGGCATACCCCTTCACCCTTCCCCGGGGCGAAGGAAGGTCATGAAGAAATTCCACTGGGCAAAATAAAAAAAGGTAGGTACTCACCACGCTTAGTAGGGACGAGTTGGCGCTGTTGGCCATTCCTCTGGTATACGAGTCCCTTAGTCGCGTTTTACGACATCCACAGGAGATGGAGTGGTGCTCTGTTCTTAATCCGGACACCACACGGATGATCCGTACGGTCCTTTGTTTTATTGGTCGCCCAATGGAAATTCTTCACGAACTTGCTCCGCCCCGGGGAAGGGCGAAAGGGAATGCCGGACTCCTACCGGCTAAAACCACTGTAGCGGTCATGTTCGGCACCGAAAGGCGGCTCCAGCTTCATCCGTACGGTCCTATAACCTACCTTCCAAATGTCAGCGGTAACCCTGACCGTGTCGCCCCGTCGCTGACATTTACATAATATTTTAGCACATAATGCTCATAAAGTCTTATAAAGATGTCCGAACAAATACGATTTTCTCATACCATTTTTGTAAATCACGTTTGTCAAAGCAAATAATAAAATGTGCAGATATTGCTGGCTTACGTATACTGTGTGGCGCTGAATCTATTATAGTGGTATATATTGACGGCACGGTTGGGGCAGTGGCTGATACAGTCGGCTGCTGCGCTCCGGGTCGTGGGTTCGATTCCCGCACGGAACAAATATTTGTATGATCTGCAGGTAGTTGTTCCGGGTCTGGGTGTATCGTGTGAGAAATTCATGTCTGTAATCGCACCCACGACACAGGAGAAATCCTAGTGTGGGGCAGCATTTAGTAAAAACCTGTTATTTTGACATTACAAACAGACACTTCAATTTTATTCATTTGTATAGTTCACTAAATTTCAATTCTTCACATCTACAAGTCGTCCTGCGATGCGACGGCACACTTTGTTTATCTGTGAGTCGTGCATTCGTCACCAGCAGGGGTGCAATTCCTTAAGCTCAAACATTCATACATCCTTGACTACAGAATTGAATTTCGTTTGGTAATCGCTAAGACTGGTCCTTGTGGCTTACCTTTTGCAACATGTCCTTGAATAGCTTCAATCATGTCTTAGCGAATACTGAATTGGTTTTATACCGTTATTTCGATTCTGTGTTCAAGGATGTATGGATGTTTGAGCTTAAGGAATTGCACCGCAGCTCGCGGATGGAATTAAGAAATTCATCCGAAATTAGCAGTCCAATGACCAGTCCACTTGAAATGTCGTTTGCTGTACTAAAAATAACTTGGGATACATTGGAGCAGTGACAAACGCCAATTATTTCTAGACGGTAATCATATTATTGGTAGGCCACCATAAGTCTTCCGACATCTGTATATTTGCTTACCTTAGTTATTTTTAGACCTCAGAACAATGTAATTCTTGCTGATGCGTGTCATTAGAATAAAAAAATTGTAAATATATAGGTCATCATCATCATCATTTCGGCCGAATAAAGTCCACTGCTGGACACAGGCCTCCCTCAAAGATCACCACCACGACCGACATCGGTGTTGTGTGCTCATTGGGGGGTTTTTCCATAATCGCCACGCTCGGCAGGCGGGTTGGCGATCGCAGTTGAGTTGTTAATGTATTCGAGGGACGCTGCTGCCCATCCCCCAGCTAATCCCTTAGTCGCCTTCAACGACACCCACGGGATGATATGGGTTGGTGCTATTCGTAGCACCGTAGCACACGGGCATATCATAGGTATGCATAACAATTTGTGATATTTCGTAATTGGGCCAATTCTCGTAATTAAAAATGTTCAAAATACAGTTCCGATCTAGTCTCGGTATCGTAAATGTCACAAGTGGTATTCTCTTAAACTAACAAACAACGTCAAACGTGAACTTATACTGTGATAGAATCGAAAATGGATCAAAGCCAAAACGTTATTCTCCAAAATCTTGAACCGACACAGACCCGAAAAATTTCGTTAAACAAACGTCAAAATTGACATTGAAATACGTAAATTGAGATCACACTGAAATCAGACAGAACTTGAAGAGGAACAGAATACATATTTGTAGATTGAATCATGATTTAATCTCAGTTCAGTCAACTTTCAGTCGTAGTGTAAATTATTTACGAAAACTGACCCTCTGAGCCAAGTTTTTTTTCAATTTATTGACCTAAACGTAGAAAATCGATTTGGTAGTATACCACATTGGCTGTTCTCTCTCCATTATAAAGATATTCTGATATGAACTATGATAAATCACTATATAACGGCTAATTGCGTCTTTTATAGATCTTTCCTTAATGTTTCGAATAATTTGCAGCGTTCGTAGTCGCAGGATTACTAACGGGCGAAATTAATAATCAATCTAATCCAAAATCTTTAGAGTTAGGATTATTTTGTCTTAAAATCACGCTCACGGTTATCGATATCGGATATCTGTGATCACACTCACATACAAATCCTCAATCGCAAATCCAAAGATTATGGATTCGTTTTTTTCCTCTTTTGGCCTTATTCCATTGAGTCTAGGCCCAATACGATTCTGCTAATGTCAACGTTGTAAGCTAATAGACAAAAGACATGTAGTCTTTTTCTAAATTGGATCTTATTTTTGTTATTTTGGTGTACAATAAAGAGTATTGTATTGTATTATTTGACTATTAATTTCGGCCGTAAGATGACAGGCATCGTTACACATTTCGACAGTTATGTTTATCTACCGCACAATCCTTTTACAAATTGTTTGAGGCATGCAGGCACTTACATTGTCCTGTTCCAGTGAGGTATCAAGATTGAGACTTTATCTTTTTATAATAGGATTTGAAACCAGCTTCGCACTTCAGCACGAAACATTCTTTGTACAAATCGCATCTCCTTCGTAAGGGCTTGAGTTCGATCAAAACTAAGAACATGGTTAGCTCTGTCTGGGGCATATAGACACACGACAGACTTTCAATTTTTTTTAAACATTGCTTTTGCATTCTTTCTTCAAACTTCTTCTTCTTCTTCTCTTAGATTATGGCTTTTCTAGAATATCTTCCACAATTTCGCCAATGTCAAGTATAAGGCATCGTCGTACATTGTTTAGAATAATGAATCTTTACATATTCATAAAATATTTCTCAAAAATGAAAAAATTCTATAAAATATGTGGGAAACGTCGTCAATTGTTTCCCATTGCATACTTTATGGACCGTCTATTCTACAGCGTACAACGTCAGCTGTGTTCTTTCATTTTTGTGGCCATACTACGTTTTGTTTTCCCTACGTTTGAGAATAATATGAATCAGCGATTGTTGTATATGAAACAAACCGATCATCGGCATTCTGGTTGAATGCACTAGTGTCTAGTTATGTTTCAGTGCGGGTAAAAAATAGTACATATGCAGCCCTTTTTTGTCCCCATAGAGATATATCTAGAGAGAAATTGGGAACAGTACCTTATATATAAACTTACTCGGCCAGAATCTGTCACTTCATCATCACATATTCTTTAACACACATCAACCACATTTTGACAGATAATAAATTCGTAAAACATCCTTACCGTTTTCCTTCGTATAGTGCTGCTGGAACTGCTCCCAGGTTTGATCATCCTTGACTTCATCAGGCAGTCCGAGCCACAGCTGCACAGCATCATCAGTCAACTCAGTCGACACCAGCGAGTACTGACTGCGCGACAACTCCATACTAGGCTCAGGATCACCCCAAAACTTCATACTCTTTAGTAATTTTTCCATGGTTGTTCACTTTATCATGACGATCTTGAGATTCACACCAAGAGATTTTAGGTCAGTTTTGTGTAGACAAGTTATAGTGTTTGTAAATGTTTGAAAAACCGCGTATGTTAGTGATGATAATATGACACGGTGATGTTGCCGTGTGGTGCCGGCTAAGAATACCACCACCCCATCTCATCCCGTGGGCGTCGTAAAAGGCGATTAAGGGATTAAACGCAGGATGGGCAGCAGCGTCTTTCAAGTACATTTATAACGTAACTGCAATCGCTAACCCGTCTGCCAAGCGTGGCGATTATGGCGAAACAGATTGAGTACATAACACAAACCCATACTGGTCGTAGTGGCAATCTTTGGAGGAGGCTTCTGTCCAGCAGAGGACGTATTTCGGCTGAAATGATGATGAGCCACTTCTATATGTGGGGTAATTATAATGGCCTTATTCCGCTCTGGAGCGGAAATGCCGCGGACTCTCACCCGAAAAAGAAACACACGGGATTTTAAGAGCTCAGCCGGTCTTCGCCCGGCGGGCTGTCAAACGTCAATTTGACCTATATACCGATAGCGACTAAACAGGCGAAGATCTCTGACGCGCCTCTGTCGGACAATAAATGAACTAAAAACGTTCATGTTTTTTAGTTCCACTAGTGGCTACTGGCGCTAGTAACTATGCATCTTCCACAATAGCGTATGGCAGGCGATGCCTTACGTAATACCAACTTGTTTTAAGCTTTGCCACCGATGGATCCTTGGCTGCGCGATAGCTGCTATCGCGTCTGCTGTTGCTGTTTTTAGCTAATCAGCCCGCCGATATCTTTACAGAACGGACTCTTATCTACAGACGCGCGCACCATCTCGCTCGTCTTGCTTGTAAACAAATCACAAAATCAAGCGTATTGGATCGTCAACTGTCATCGGGTTGCTTTCCTGCAAGCGTTGAGTGGAAAGTGCGTGCGATAAAAATGACGTCGCCTGGCGGAACACTGATCTTTCAGCGACCGGATAACTAATTCTATGCCTATGTAACTGTAGGCTTCGCAGAGGCACATCTCGGAGGGAATGACTGTAAAGCGGTCACCACCTTAGCAGAGGGTAGGCGACTGTAAAAGGCTGCCCCTAGGCACATCTCGGTAGGGTTGTCAAGGATCCCCGAAGCCTCGCTGTATACTGTGCTGCGCACACGGCGGCGCCTGGCCGCACGCACGCCACTGTCTTTCCAGGTGATGAGAATAACTCGCTATCAACATTTATGCCTAATCATTAATAATTTTATACGATCAGGGGGCCGATTCTACTAATTTGCAACGTTATACGTTCTATTCCGTTTACACAACGGTTCGATTCCGATATATCTTTTCAATTTCATAATGGCAACGTTCCGAAAACTTTCGGAAGAAGTTACAGTTAGGCCTATAATAAAAATAGGAAATTCATATATCTCGGAAATAAAAGGCTACAGTTATTGTCATTATAGAAGTAATGTATTGTAAACAACGCGATTAATACGCTACGTTAGGCCTATAATAAAAATAGGAAATTCATATATCTCGGAAATAAAAGGCTACAGTTATTGTCATTATAGAAGTAATGTATTGTAAACAACGCGATTAATACGCTACGTGATTATTGTACTATGATATAATATTATTATGCTACTGCGAGCGATGACCTCGGCCGTGAACTGTAGCGAAACAGCAGCCGTTTAGTTTTTATTTACATTGCAGTTTTATGTGATATTAAATAGTTTGTTTCTATTCAAAATATTAAGATTATTATTTTATTACATTTTTTTATAATTATTTTATACTGAAATCAGTTACATGAACAGTTTTATTTGAACACTAGCTGGGATCTGCGGTTTCACCCGCGTTTAATTTAAAATACATTTAGAGTACTTCGGCATAGGCACTTGACATTATATATATATATTGAATCAAAGGTTTTTTTTTGCGCGGATACCCTAATTATTTTTATAAAATGAAAAGGAGCCTAAGTTATTCCTTATAACATCGGCTATCTGCCAGTGAAAGTCCTGTCAAAATAGGTCCAGCCGTTTCGGAGATTACCCGGAACAAACAGAAAAAAACAAAAAAAAATTAAATGCTATTTTTGTTATGTTGTATATGTTCCGTATATAATTTCATATGCATTTAGTAAAAAGCTGTTACTTTGACATTACAAACAGACACTTCAATTTTATTTATTTGTATAGATTAAGACCAACGCATAGTTCTAACGCTGAGGCTTCCAGAATCATGTACTGAATCCATGGTATCGGGTTTTCATTACGATGTCACTGATACCCTATATTTTGTTATCGGTCAACGTGTTAGACGTCGATCATTACGGAATTAAAACAAAGTATTTGTGTCCTTCAAGCGCATAGTAACAGAAATATACCATTCATACAAAAACAAATTGTTTGAAGTTATTTTACATAATTATGCACGCTATTTAACATCAACACAGCTGTTATGTCATTATCTTAACTCAAACGTACTCGTTAAAACAGTCGAACAACCTCAACAATTTTGATTTACAATAACCTACATAATAATTTGGCAGAATTAAACGAAATGATCTTTATTAACCGACTTCAATTCGATGCGTATTTTTTATTTATGTACATCGATTACTTTGAGATTTGTCAACCGATTTGAGCAATTCTTTTTTTAACAGGTGCAGAATGCTTTCGACTTTGTCCCACATGAATTTCATTACATTTGATTGAGTAGTATTTTAGCCAGCTTCAATAAACTGGTTAATTTGACTTCGCTTACCTAGATGATGGCTTAATAGTTTCGATTTCTCTGAGATCAGAGAACCGATTTGAGTCATTCTTATTTTAAGGCCCGTATTACAGATCGAGAATCAAAACTCAAGTAGAATTCGAGTCGAGATTGCGTTAGTCAAAAATGAACCTTACGTAATAGGTTCAGCATTTATATTCAATTGATGCAATCTCGACTCAACTTCTGCTTGAGTTTTGATTCTCGATCTGTAATACGGGCCTTAGTGTTAAATACTGATACCAAATTGGAAAAGGTCTTACATTTATTTTCACTTAAAAGAAACAAATAAAACTTTTCAACAAAAGAAATACCGACTTCGAAAACCCTACACTATATAAATATTAAAACCACTGAAAAGGTAAAAAAACTTTATGAAATCGGGCGGGGCCTAGGGTTTTTGAAGTCGGTATTTTTTTTGTTAAACAGTTTTATTTTAGCAAATAGGTTCCAGGAAGCACTTTCACTCATCAATAAATTTGGATGAAACCGGCATTTCCTACTGATTGCCTCTGAGAAGAAACGCCGAAATAAACTCAAAGGTTTCTGTTTTAAATGTCCAGACATATTTAGATACACAATTATTTGAGAAAAATCTAGGGCGGCCTCTGGATTGTTCTCTTGAAGAAAGATATGGATCTTTTTGGGATGACCTGTCCTGTGAGACGGCAAGCATGAATCAGTCATCGTGTAGCTCAACCCTATTATATTTAACATCAACACAGCTGTTCAACACAACAGCTTATCTTATCTTAACTCTCTCAAGCATAAAAATGTACTAGTTAAACAGTGGTAAATAACATCGACAATTGTGATTCATAATAAGCCACATGATAAACAATATGTCAGAATGAGAACGAGGCTGCGACGGTGATGTTCGGACGATGCGACGCGACGCCTGCGCTGGTACCTAGGTTCGTCATGCTCTTCAGATGTCACTTCTTGGCGTCATGGGTCGGGTCACCTCCTTCCCTCTATAGTGGTGAGGGATGTGATCTTTGCATCATGATCGTGAACGGGTGCTGCTTGCGGTGACTCGTCGTCCTGCTGACCATGATTTAATTACCATAATTTATTTATTTATTTATTTATTTATTTATTTATTTATTATTATGGACTTCCAACAGAGGGTACACAAATACATGGGCTATTACGAATTAGTATATAAGTTTGTGTTTGGTGTGCACCTCCAATTATAGGAAGCCACAGCGTGCTCTTGTATAGCTAGGTGAACCAAAATAGAAAAATTAACAATATTTAAATTAAATTGAAATAGCAGAATTTTTACATTAAAATATAAATACTTAATATTCAAACAAAACTAAATAAACATGCAATAATTTGATTAGGAACATTTTCAAAACACTTCCAAAGAAAACAAAACTAGAATATAATAAATTAACAGAAAAAAGATTAACAACACCACAATAATTAATACAGTCAAATAATATTAGAAGCGTTGACGAAGACGTTGAAGATACATCTAAATGTCACTGGAAAGTATGATGTTTAACTCCCTCTTGTACTTTGAAAATGGGAGGGCTATATCCAAATTACAACGCTTAGATAAATCATTGAATTGCCTGCAAAGTCTTGGCAGTGCGGCAAAATGCCCAAGGTTTGTTCTGGATCGCGGGATATTTAACAGGCTATAGCTATTTATTCTTGGCAAACGAGATGGCACATTTATTTGCAACTTTCCAACTAGTTCACTGCAGTCCAAAACTCCATTAAATAGTTTGTGCAAGAATATGAGATCAGCGGATTTTCTTCTGTGTTTTAATGAAGTCATACGGTAGTGTCTTAGTCTA
Source organism: Diloba caeruleocephala (assembly GCA_947459985.1). Lineage (NCBI taxonomy): Eukaryota > Metazoa > Arthropoda > Insecta > Lepidoptera > Noctuidae > Diloba > Diloba caeruleocephala. The sequence continues at coordinate 7,737,280 of OX381632.1, forward strand.
TCTTTGTAGCTGATAATTTTTTTAGCTAGGTAGTCTTTGTAACAGAGATGATACAGAAAACGCCTCTGCACACTTTCTAAATGTTTAATGTAAATGTCATAGTGTGGATTCCATACCGTACTGCTATATTCAAGTATAGGACGAACCAGCGTGTTATATAATTTTATCCTAGTGGAAGCTCTTGAAAATTCTTTGCTGGTTCGCAATATAAAGCCGAGAATTTTGAACGCTTTTGCTGTTGTGTTTCTGATATGCTTGTCAAATCTTAACTGTTTATCCAACGTAACCCCTAAATCGCGAATCTCTTCAACTATTGCTAAATTTTGTTTGTCTATTGTGTAAGTGTTAGATTGTACTGTTTTGTTACGATTAAACTGTATATAATGACACTTTGAAATATTTAAGGTCATCTCATTTGCTTTGCACCAGTCCGACAGTCTATTCAGGTCATCTTGCAGCAAGGCAGGATCGGTTGCGTTTAATAGTGGTCTCATTATTTTTACATCATCAGCAAACAGGTAGAAGTTAGAATGTTTGAAGCATTCAGTGATGTCGTTTATAAAGATATTGAAGAGGATAGGACCCAGGTGTGAACCTTGCGGAACTCCGGATGTTGCCTTAAAGGGGACCGACTGATGGCCATTTATTACGACCTTTGAGGATCTGTCGCTAAGATATGACTGAAACCAGTTTAGCAACGATCCGCCTACACCCAATTTGTGAAGTTTCTTCACTAGAAGGGAATGGTCGACTTTATCAAACGCCTTACTGAAATCGGTGTATATGGCATCCACAGGAATACGCTTATCTAAAGACTCGGAGATAGATGATACATAGCTCATGAGATTAGTGGACGTAGACCTGCATCTGGTGAATCCATGTTGACTGCTGCTGATTTGATGTTTGGCATGTGATGATAGACGCTCAGTTACCAACTTTTCAAATATCTTACCAAACATAACTAAAATAGAAATGGGTCTATAATTGCATACAAGATGTTTTTCACCTGATTTAAAAATAGGTACTACTAACGCTTCCTTCCATCGACCAGGAAAGATACCGTCCATAAGAGATTTATTGAATATAAGTTTTAGGGGTAAAGCTAGCACTTTTGAACATCTTTTAATGAACACTGGTGGAATGCCGTCGTCTCCCGCGCCTTTTTGCTCATCTAAAGATCTTAAAGCTTTATATATCTCCTCAGTTCCAAAGTGTAGCTTACATAGAGCCGGCGTATTAATGTGAGTATTAACATTTACATGAGGGATGTATTTTAAAGTGTTGTAGACTTGTGCGAAGTTTTCAGCAAATAAGTTACAAATTTCGAGGCCGGATGATGCGATTTTGTTACTGTATATCATTTCTGCAGGGTATATACTACTAGATTTTCTTTTGTGCTTGATAAAGGACCAGAACATTTTTGGATCTTTCACTAAAGCATTTTCTAACCTCACGATATATTTCCTATAACAAATATCTCTGAGCTTACTACAATCTGAGCGCAATGTTTCAAAAGATGTAATGTCTAAAGGGTTATTATATTTTTTAATTTTAATTCGATACTTGTTTTTTTCTTTAAGTAGACGTTTGAGGTTAGGTGTGTACCATATTGGGTATTTATTGCCAGAAATCTTTTTTAGAGGAACATGTTGCCGGATTACATTAAGCAACATTTCATATAAGGAATTTACCATGTCGTCAACCGTAGCGCAATCCCTTAGTTCTACCTCCCAATCAATAGATCCAAGTAAAAATAATATATTGTCATAGTCTGCTTTAAAGAAGTCGGGTTTGGTAGTAGGTTTTACCTGCAAAAAATTTGTACTGACAACCAACGGAATAGAGAATGCAATTGATGGATGCAAGGGATCTTCTAGTGTCATAGGTGCCTGGCAGCGATTGAGGTTTTGCAATAGAATGTTAGAGAGAATAAGGTCTAATGTTCTTGATTTGTTATTCAATAAATGGTTGTATTGGCAGAGGTCGTTAAGGGTGATGAAGTCCAAGAAGCATTTGCTCACGTCACTACTGTTACTGGTTGTGGGGGAAGTCTGGCCTACCTCAGACTCCTCACTAGTTTTCCAAGTGATAAAACTGAGGTTGAAGTCACCAATAATAAGACTTCGCTCACTATGGTTCAGCGCATTTTGAGCATAATCTAAAAATAATTGTATGGTCTCATATGTCACCGGTGGAGGTAGGTAGACACCACAAATATATAACTTCTGGTTTTTATTTCCTCGAGACTCCGTGTCTATACTGATCCAGAGATCTTCGTTCGAACTTTCTAGATGCGGCAGTCGACGCGATTTTAAATACCTAGCAACCGCGACCAAAACCCCACCTCCCTCTTTACGCATTCTGTATTGGCTAGACTCACGATCTCGTCTGTATATTATGTATCTGTCATCGAACAATTCCGAGTCATAAACGCCACCATTAAGCCAAGTCTCCGTAAGCACTAATACATCGTAGTCCTGTAGGGACATATTGTGATAAAATAAGTCTGTTTTTGTTTTCAGACCACGAACGTTTTGGTAATATATCTTTAGTGATTTATTGAATGGTAATCATTAAAAACACAGGAACATGCCATTACTTACTAACCTTGTGAGTCACACAACAGATTTCAACATTTCTTGACTACTGACAGCAATACGATCAGCTTGATCATTTTTTTTCATGAAAATCCTACCGTTGCTGACCCACACGTACTTGTAACCAAGCTCTTTACCGCGAATTCGTGCTGCCGCATGCAGGGCTTTGTTAACCGTTGACAGATGTTCGACAACGTAGATAGGTGTAGGTTTATTGGTTGCGATACCGAGGTGGCTTGTGTTCAGCTTTTCATTAGCATTCTTCTTATTGAAGTTTATTGCTGCAGCAAAAAATGTGTCTCGTAGGCGTGGTGTGTTAAATTTTACGAGGATTGATCTAGGGCGGGAGGTTTTGGTATCTTTTTTTGCAATTCTGGTGCAGTGAGCTATATCGGGCTCCGCAATGTGACATTTTGTGATCTTGCTAAGTTGCAACACAGTCGTAATAAGGTTTTCCGATCTATTTTCGGGCACATTTTGCAGTTCAATGTTTGTGGATCTGCTGTGTTGTTCCATCAAGTTTAAGCGTTTAGTCAGTTTTATTTATTGTACTTAAACTTTTATTTGAAAACGACGAGTGTTCAGGTCCTAGTAACACTACCTCTGCACACCTCAGGTAGACGACGGGCTGTTGCACGAATCGGTGGGTGCGCCCTTAATGACGGATTTATGTAGAGGCCTACAATTGTTCCATAAAATGTTTTGTGGCGGTTGTGTGTAAAGCGGTCACCCTCTGTAGCGGAGGGAAGGCGACTGGAAAAAGGCCGCCCCCCAGGCACTTCTCGGGGAGGATTGTAAAGGAGGTCCAAGTCTCGCTGTGCGCTGTGCTGCGCACATGACGATGCGTGACCACGTGCGCGCCACCGTCTTCCCGGGGGTCACTCGGTATGAACACGCAGAAATAACATGCCAGCTACAGCAGGTAACGCTTTTGTAGTTTAATTTTCTATACATAATTCAATATTATAAATAACATGACAGACAGAGATGTGTTGCTGGAGAGTTTATTGCACCGTTTATTCTGTCCAGCTTAAACACTAGGAAGCTGTGAGGTGCTCTGGGGGCTGTTATATATTATGTTGACGTTAAAAAAGTACAATATTTACTCTATTATGAATACATGTTTTTTTTTGGGACATCTCCCATTGAGATGCATACCACACTGCCCAGTAACATGATGTGGAAAAAGAACACTCACCATATCGGCCAAAGCTCAACACAGACCTACCCATAGATTACAATTGTGTTGTCATTTTGGGGGGAAATTGCCAGTTCTTACCACGCTTGGCTGGCGTGTTGGTGAGTGCAGTATGGCGATTCCACAAAAAAGACGTGACTGCCTATGCCTCTGGTTGAGGAGATGGAGTGGTCATCATCAGCATTTCGACCAAATGAAGTCCACTGCTGGACACAGGCCTCCCCCAAAGATCACCACAACGACCGATATGGGTGTGTTGTGTGCTCATTGGGGGGTTTTGCCATAATCGCCACGCTTGGCAGGCGGGTTGGCGATCGCAGTTGAGTTGTTAATGTACTCGAAGGACGCTGCTGCCCATCCTCCGGTTAATCCTTTAGTCGACTTTTACGACACCTACGGGATGAAATGGGGTGGTGGCATTCTGAGCCGGCACCACACGGATGGAGTGGTGCTATATTCTTAATCCGAAAACCACACGGAATAAAGCTTATTTAAACATGTTTTAGTCAGCATGAGTTTTGATGATGATGATGATGACGAGAGTCGTATCTTTGTATCACATGTGTATAACGTCAATGGTTAACGGATAAAGATCATCATAATCATAGATAAATACCATATGATAATGTTTTGTTTGTGTAATTATGGGCGAAGTTATTATGACGAACTACTACCGGAAATATATTGTTAAGGACGTCACAGTTGACATGTGTCAGGCATAGCACCATCCAGGACAATCCATTAGACATAAATTATTACTGGTTGTTTTCGTCTTACTAAAAGCGAGTACTTGCACAGGCATAATTAAGTAGCCAGGACATTTTATTTTTCAGGTAACCAAGACTATCCATGCCTGTCCACCAGCAACGAAAGAATTGAAGATTGACTGGAATGACGATTATGGAAAAACCCCCCAACGAGCACACAACACAAACCCATACCGGTCTTTGTGGCTATCTTTGAGGGAGGCTTCTGTCCAGCAGTGGGTGGATGTCTTTCGGCTGAAACCATGTTCTGCGTGCTTCAGAAGACACGTAAATTCATCGGTCCCGGTCTTTTAGCCAAGTCGGAAGCCTTTGAGTGGCTTGAACAACTTTGACGGAAGGTTGGCCACTGTTCACACTGACATTGACATCTATTTCACATTCTACGAAATCACTACTTTTTTTTTTTTTTTTATTTATTTATCACATAAATATTGGTACATATTGGTATAGATAAAGATATATTTATTGCAATAATGTAGTACATATATATTGTCGTTGTACAAATTTATTGTGGGAGACTGGTGCCTAAACTAGCTTGAAGCCTGTATTTCAGGTCACCAGGCCTTCCACCCCAGAAGTCCAATTTCATAGTCATTTCATACATTGTGCCAAGCGAAAATTTTCCATTTTCTTGTTCTTCGTGTATCTGATTCTATCAAGTTGTTTTCTCTTGTTAGGGTTCACTTGATGAATACTCTCCAATACGTTGCTATAACTTTATCAGACACCGATACTGGTTGATTTTGTCCTTTATACCCAGTTATCAACTTACACCCCATGAATGCGCACTTTCACTGCAGACAACATCTTGATATAAAAATAAACTCGCTGTTTTAATAAAATGTATATACGAGTAGGTATTATGATAAGATAAAGATAAGATAAAAAATATTTTTATTCATGTAAACCATATACAGGCACTTATGAATCGTCGAGACTTTAATTGCCGCGTTCCAAGATGTGGATTTCCTATGGAGAAGAACGGGCACGAAACTCCATGGTTACTCTTTTTAAATCATATTAAATGTTACAATATTTTATGAGCACATTGTTGTAAAAATCAAGGTTATGTGAAAACAATGTAGGAGAAAAGAGTCTAAACTTCTTATAAAGTATATATAAAGTAAAACAAGCCTGAATGTTTTTTTTTTTTAGTTTTGATGCAGTTGTCATGGCAGCATTTGGCTGACCAGTCCCAACAGACGGCACCCGTTCCCGAGCATGACGCATGCATTGATACACCCATTATTGACGATTTCTCAAAATCACTTTTCAATTTTTCATATTTTTGTTGCACATTGACACTTGACGTTGACAAACTTTATCATTTAATTTTACAAACTCCTGCGCCGTTATGACATATACATGCTGTAAATATCGTAACCTGGTTATCATCACGATGCAATGTGCTAACATTAAAAGTATATTACAAACATATGTGCACATAACTACTTTGCAATAGTTATGGTCGACATAGGTATATCAATATTTGACGACACGGTTGGTGCTGTGGCTGATACAGTCGGCTGTTGCGCTCCGGGTCGTGGGTTCGATTCTGTCACGGAACAAATATTTGTATGATCTGCAGGTAGTTGTTCCGGGTCTGGGTGTATTGTATGTGGAATTCATGTCTGTAAACGCACCGGCAACGATATAAAAAAAAGAGATACGTCATCATCATCACCGACGTCCACTGATCAACAAAGGCTCGTCATTCTGAGGAGATATTCCCGGTACTCACCACGCTTGCCAGGCGGGTTGGTGAGCGCAGTACCTATGGCTACTGTTCTGCAAAAAGGAAGGATGCTGCCCATCCCAATATTTTACAGTCCCTTTGTCGCCTTTTTCGACATGCACGGAGATGGAATGGTAGCACCATTGTTAATATAGACTCCACACGGAAAACTTGTTAATATATAACATACAAACCGTGAACAAACATCGATATTTTGATTTCAATCTTAATAGGAAATCGGTATTTTTAACGATATTAATATTGATGTCAAATTCGATGTTTAATAGATATCGGGCATCCCTACTTTGCAACTGAATGTATGTTTGCGTGCCAAGCATCGAGGAATGGAGGAATTTAGGGCACGTGTGGCAGGGTCAAGGCCATCGGACACGCGCTTAGAGTTCCGTAGAACAGTAATTAGAGGATGAAACAATATAGGTAGAAATCTCACTGGATATACAATTGTGCCATAACGCTCGAAACTAAATAAATAAATATAAATGTATTTTTCTTTCTGTAATGTTTACTCACACTTTGCACACAATATTATTAAGGTGCGTGTGCGTGTGTAATGAAATAAAAAAACTACATATATACTACTTGTTTATGGAAATTTAGAAAAACTTACAATACAATAGTTACACTACAATATGTTATAGGCATGTCAGCTTTTGTACTGATTCCAGTGAATGTACGTGCGTATAATAATAAAGCGCGTTATTTTAAAGACAAAAACAACATATTTATTTGTCGCACGCACTAGTCATCGACCGCATCGTGCGCCAAAAATTGCCTCCATTAAGTCAACACTCGGCAGATCTTATTCTGTACATAAATCATGCGAAATGAAACAATGAATTACAAACCGGATTTATCCCGCACAAATTACGGGTGCCCCTAACTCAGGAATATTGATATATAAAAAGACACACGCTTCTATTAGTTTACTTTAACTGTAGACAATATAGATGGCCCGTGGTCCCACTGAAACAAGGAGAGGCTTTTAAGGTCCTTTCATTCACCTTTATATCAGCCAAAGGACGTTCAATGCTGAACAAAGGCCTCTCCCATAGATTTCCACAACGAGCGGCTACATGCCACCCGCATTCAACGACTACCAGCGGCCCTCACCAGGTCGTCTGTCCACCTCAATGGAGGTCGTCGCACGCTGCGTCCAACGGCCATCAGTTATACGAGCAATGTGCCCCGCCCATTGCCACTTTAGTTTACTAATCCTTTCAGCTATGTCAGCAACTTTAGTTCTTCTACAGATCTCCTCACTTCTGCTTCGATCTCATTCAGAAATACGAAGCATAGCTCTCTCCATAGATAGCTGAGTGACCTTGAGCTTTCTTATGAGGCCCATGGTGAGTAACCACGTCTCTGTTCCATATGTCATCACTTCATCACTGGTTCCGTCACTTAATAGTAAAAACTAAATATAAGTATCCATAAGTATATAGGCGTTACAAGAGAAACAGTTGACGGTCTCAATTTTATTTTCTAGAGAAAAAGGCCTGCAATTGGCCCCTGCGGAACACCAAATTTGGCATAAAGATTTACGAAATCATAATCACGCTTTGGAACATAGTATTAGGCGAATAAGTTTCTATTACTATAGACCATACTACATCTTTACACATACTACATTGTCCTTGTTATATATTTCACCACCATTTAAATGATTTCAATGATATTAAAGGAGTATACATGTAGTTGTTGCCGGCTCTTCTCCATAGGATTAACCAGTTGGAACGTGCAACTTAAATTCTGACTTTTCATAAGTGCCACTGATTTAAGAAATAAAAAACCTTAACTTTGACTTGTTTGATGAATGAATTGATGGTGGAATTTCAAACACAATGAAGTATTTACCAAATATGGTTTAGTTTAGGAGATCCTGTAGCCCAAACACGAACAACTTGCGAAAAAGTATTCGTATCGTAACTTTAATGTGAGTCAATTTGGAATCGAAAATACAACTAGCCTATAGAATTTTCGTTTAAATTTATACGACAAACAATTCGTATCATATATAGGTACGAATAAAGTCTTCAGTTTAAATAAAAATATGTGCGAATCACGTATTTTCAAAATTCAAAATTTACTCACATTAGCAATACGTTACGTTACTATCGTATACGTAAAAATATTCTCTGAAGTGTGAGAGAGACTGGACAGCAGTATCTTTAAATGGCCACCAACATATTGTACACATCGACGATTCATTGATTGATCAACGCTCGATCCTTTTTTGTATGAGAAGATGCCTTTACTCTGCATTGATATAGTTACAAGCTTATATTAAATGCTCTGTATATATAGACTTCAATAATGAATACTAGGAAAGTAATGCAATGTAATGGATGGACACGGTGTCTAGACGATTGATTTTTTAAGTTAGGGGTCGCGGATCCGATTCCCACACGCAACATATATTTGTATAAGCTGCAGTAGTTATTCCACATTGGATGTTGTTGCATGTGAAATATATATGTCTCTGACTGTACCCATGCAGGCCACAATACAGGAAAATATTCAATAAAATAAAAGTATTGTAAGTTCTGATGTAAGTCGTATTCGATGCTATAAATGCAAATAAAATACGTCTACTCGAACTTTTTTGTTCACCTAATGCAATTAATCCGTAGGGTGTCCGGATTAAGAATATAGCACCACTCCATCTTCTCCCGTGGAAGTCGTAAAAGGCGACTAAAAAATTTTAAGCCAGAGGGCTGGGTAACCGCGTGGGATTCTGTGGAACAGTAGCCATACTGCGGTCACCAACCCACCTGCTAAGCGTGAGAATTGGCAGTTTCCCCCCTAAAATTATGATACAATTGTCTAAATCTATGGCTTTTGTTCAGCAGTGAACGTCCTTTGACTGAAATGATGATGATAGTGGAAGCACGTCACGTACATCCACAATCCCAGAGAAGGGCGGTGAGCTACGCCAGCTTCCTATCGACCAAACCATCGGAGCGATCATCTTGGCCACCCAAGGGGAGCTCCAGGATCTCAACTACAATCACACTATAGTTGCCATTTGGTACCACGCCTTGAGGCACGCCTCAGATGAGATAACTGAAAATCGGTTACCCCCTGTAGTGGAGACGAGGCGACTGTAAACAGATCGACACCCCAGGCTCATCTCAGAGTGATTGTAAAGGATCCTCGAGAAGCTTTCACATCGAGTAGATGTTGACTAGGGGTCGACTTAAATACTAGACTTATCAAGAATATTAATGTTGCTGGCAGTCAAGTCCATTAGTAATTCTGTTGCACAGTAAGTAGTACTCTATAACGTCCTCAGTTGACTGACCTACTTGATCGGGATGACACAACCGAAGATAAACTGTATAATAAACAGAACAATAGGTATGTGAGGTTAAGTGAGACACTTGTAGCTAAATGACCGCGTAGACCGATCGGACTGCTGGATAGAATCTGGATAGGATGGAAGCAGAGCCCAATATAGTTGGAAAATTTTATGATAAATACGAGTAGAGCAGTAATGTTATTTAAAAGACCATAAGTGAGTAAATGTGTCCGTATGCTTCACGAAGTAAAGTGAAAATTACTTGAAAATAATCTTCTATACAAATAAATAAAATTGAAGTGTCTGTTTGTAATGTCAAAATAAAAGCTTTTTACTAAATGCATATGAAAGTATATACGTTAACTATAACAAAAAAGCAATTTTTAAGTTTTTTGTCTGTCTGTTTGTTCCAGGTAATCTCCGAAACGGCTCGACGGATTTTGACGGGACTTTCACTGGCAGATAGCTGATATTATAAGGAATAACTTAGGCACTTTTATTTTAGAAAAATAATTAGGGCACCGCGCATAAAAAATAAACCCTGGAAATCCAATATATATGTCAAGTGTCTATGTCTAAATTTCTTTTAAATTAAACGCGGGTGAAACCGCGGGTCCCAGCTAGTGCTTAATAGAAACGAGACGAGCAAGCCATTCGCCTGGTCCTGCGTCAGGCCTGCCTATAACGATTGTAATGATGCTCGCTTATCACTTTAAGACATTTTTTATTTTATTTCTTAAGCCCATTAATTTCCCTATTGTAATGATAAGCCCAGTAATTTCACTATTGTAATGTTTAAAGGGGAATTCCCATTAAATGCTTGAAATAAACAGAAACGACCTACCAATAGTAAATAATATTTAGTTAAAAATATGAAATATTAAATTATTTTGAAGTTTATTTAACTAGGGTAAAAGTATAACTATTATTTAAGTGTTTAATTAGATTGCCGTCTAATGAGGTTATCAAGAGTCTTGAATAAATGATTCATATTTGACTCGACTTCCTGGCTTGGCTTTGGTAAATCTGATCATTTAAGCATGCCTATATTAATAAAATCAAGTTATTTAAAAAAATTAAATTAATCTTTTATTAGGTTGTATGATTCAAATGTCCTTTACCTTAGGAGGGATATTCGTTCGTCGACTGCTTTGCAGTCATCCCCACCGAGAGATACCTAAAGACGTGGCATGAATGGGGGGCTCTAGTGTAATCTTGCGAGGAACTGGAGACCCCCTTCGGTGCCGAAGCTGACCGCTCCAGTAGTTTTAGTCGGTAAGAGTCCGGCATGCCCCTTCACCCTTCCACGGGGCGGAGGAAGTTCATGCAGAATTTCCACTAGAGACCATTCAAAATATAAAAAAATGCCGAGCGGTGGATCCCAGTAGATCGGATCGGGAAAGATCTATGCTATGCTGGCGGAGCTAAATTAGAGTGCAGTGGTCTCCTTCTGTGAGAGCGTCAGGCTCCAAGAGATCGCAAAGCGGGTTTGCCAGGATGGGGTGGCCAATCCCGCTCTGCGGTTCACTAAGCCGGTGGGACTTGAGAGTCGTCGGCGCGCAGCATAGTGTCTTTGCGCTCTTACCGAGCGACCCCCATGAAGACGGCGGCCCAAATGTGAGTACTAGTCACCGGGTGCGCAACACACGCACAACCGGGCTTCGGGGGAATCTTTACAATCCCCCGAGACGCGGTGGGTATGGCCTCTGTAGTCTCCTCCGCTCTGCTAGAGGGGCTGACCGCGTTTATGTTTGGCAAGGATAGAACTAAATTATAGAAAACTGGACAGAAGTCGACCGGATCCCTTCTCTCGTAGCTAAAGAAGGGGATAGACAAAAGTGTACTTAGTGTATGTACAAATGTTGCACACTTCAATAATACATTTTGAGCAGCCTCAGAATTAAGTGCCGACAAATATAATGATACATTAAATGTACACACTACCCATCCTCGGAAGCTATGCCGATGATCACCTCGCCCGTTTCATCGCCGATGACGTCCCGCGAGTTCCATGCATTCGACGCGATCGAATGGTGCACGTGTGCAACATGCGTACGGATTAGCTTTTTATTGTGTTTTCAATCTGCGAAACTTAATCATCATCATGAGTCATCAATTCATCATATATGATGAGAGTAAGTATATAATTTCCTCATCATCATATGAGCTACGGGACATCCACTGCTGAACAAGTACCTGGACTATAGATTTCCACAAGCTTGTCGTCTTTTATAGGGGAATTTGCCAGTACTTATTACACTTTGAAAGGCGCCTAAAGGTGTCGTACCTATGAGCGGCTCCGGTAAACCACCTGGAGGCCTCTTTCGGTGTCAAAGATTGCCTAGGTGGATTAACCATGCAGAGCAGGACCGGGAGAGGGCTGATCCCACTCGAAGAAGGAAGAGACGGCGCCGGGGTAATAACCACCATGGCGCCTAATTCCCAAACCCCTGAAATCTCCTGCCGTCACTATAAGGCAGGGGGGACCTCTGGGTTCGCGGGCGCGTAGATGGGGGAATCTGCATGCCCACACCGAGCGACCCACGAGAAGACGGTGGCGCGCATGTTGTCACGCGCTGCCGCGTGCGCATAGAACGGTGACCGCTTTAGTCATCCTCTCCGAGATGTGCCTAAAGGCCTTTTGGTGTACAGTAAAGAGTATATAAATAAATATAAAATAATTTTATATATTTATATACTTTTTACTGTACACCAAAAAAATATTCACAGAAGTTTTGAATTAAGTAAAATTACAATAGACGGCCATATCGCTATCCGCGATCTCTTACAGGCAACCTTAGGATGGAAAATGGTAGATAGAAGTAATGAGGCAGTCTGAGGTGTAACTATATGTACTAATATGAATCAATATTATTATATTATATATTAATTATTGTTTGTTGGTCCTATCGCAAACTGATCGTGTGAGCTTTGGCCGCTCAACCGGAAGATTGTAGCGAGACAGGGCCTCCAGCCGAGGAATTAATTTTAAATCTAAGTAACACAGCTAAAGGCGCCCCCTAGTGGAGGTCGAGTCTGGGCTTAGGGGGTTGCTGTGGGACAAACTAGAGTACTGGATCATAGCCTTAACCATGATCTGTTCAGTGTTCTATTATTCTTTTGATCCTTATTTTTTTATTCAAATGAATTGGTAATGGTATATTGGTATTATGATATTTTTTTATTTTTGTTACTTTAAATACTTCTTAATTTTAATGATATTTTTGTTACCTATTTAAATACTTCTTAATTTTAATGAATATAGTAAAGACAGTATACGTAATTGTTATTGTATGCCTAAGAGGCGGGACATAGCTGATCACTGTATTATAAGAACATCTGTATTATGTACGTACCTATGATCCACAATAAAGAATATGAATATAGTTGATTGAACGATATTGTAAATAAGTATAAGCGACGGCTTAGCGATGTCTAAAAGGTATATAATGTTCACGTTAAGTAACGGTCACCCATCAAGGCCTTGAACGCAAAATATTACTTTACCTTGTGGATCGATCGATCCCCTCAGAAAGTCAGACTTCTCGCCATAAAACCATAAATGTACGGGTCATTTTGACCAGTAAATGCCATTGTGTATAGGTACACGAAGGAAGTAAAACCTGCATTTGTATTTATAGACGATAAATTGCCTTAGTCCCTATTTATGTTCTGTGATAACCTCTAAATGTAAGATTAATTCTATTACATGCTATAATTTGAGCTAAGACAATATATTAATACATTTCTGTTCAAACCATTCAATAAGCGAACGTAAACGTACTGTTAATATTCTTGTACTTTAACTAAATGTATAAATATACATGTGTAACTAATCAAATGACAAAAATATAATGTATACAAACACGATAATGTCAAACGGATACTGGCAAACACTCAACTTGTTACACACACAAAACAGTTATAGATTTTATATTTAAATTACCAAAAATATGAAATATCTATAAACAATTTGACAGTTCACAAGTAAAATGGCGGGAGTGCTCTGTGGTAAACTATTTTGTGAGACAAACGACGTGCTCACTCAGCCGCGCGCGGTTTCTAACTATAATGTACTCTGTGTTTCTAACTGGCATGTTAATTGTTATTTGCACACATTACTTTATCAAACATGTGTGTATTTATCTTTTGATTTTAGCGACAGCTTTGTTTATTTATAATATTGTTATCAGATATGTGTTAATGAACTTTGAATATTTTCCGGTCGCCAGTCTCGCGCCATCTTTGATTTTATTTTGCGATCAATGTTAAAAGTATCATTTGTAGTACTATATATGTAGTACGAGTATAGGTAGATAATATTTGAATAATGCTGTAAAGATTACGTCTGTAAAATATTTATATTTTTACAATAGTCATTATGAAACGTTGATGTGTAAAGTAAATAATTATTTGCGTAATTAAAATGCCTTTAACTTTACTTTAATTCACTTGGTTCACTTTACGCAGTCATTTATAATTCATATTATTTATGTAGATGCAATTAGATTCATATTGGCGGCTGAGACAGACGTCGCATACGTCTGTCTCAGCCGCCAATGTTAAATAAGCGTGGTGGCATGGCAGCGAATTTAATAAAGTAGAATAGGCCTTTTGACGGATTACACTCCTTAGCGGTAGATTTGGGATCTCAACAAGCGCTTTGCTTCGTCATTAATTTGCGAAATGCAAAGCAGTGGACGTTTATACACTCCGAATTTACCCAGATTTACAATTTGGGGTTCATCATGGGAACACTAGTCTTTTAATTTTTAAATTATTATTTATGACGTCCATTGCAGTTTTGCTTATTTGATTTTTTAATACCATTGATAAATGTAAAACTACTTAATATTGACATTGATTATGACTTGATCTTTTATATCGTTAGAACAGTTTTTTATATCTTGACATCTATTTTAAATGTATGCATGAGTGTAATCCAACTGGCAGATTTTGTGGATCGTATGATGTACCTATGTTTACATTATAATTAAGATCTTTTGTACCCAAAATCACACCAATAGATCCTATTCTAAAATAACAGCGTGAATGTTTAAATATTAATTAAAGTTAAAAAAATATACGCATCGAATTGAGAAAATCCTCCTTTTTGAAGTCGGTTTAAAAGGCACTGAATGTAGTTTCTTTGACGCTAGTAGAAAATATATTAAGTACTTATCAGAATTTCAACAGCTTGTTCCTAGTTCTTTCACTATTCTTAGTAGCTCTCTTTTTCTTTTTCTGTAAGTAGGCAATGATATGCTTCTTTTTAATATATAATATCATTATAAGTAGGTATATTTTTTCTTCTTAATCAGTATATTTTGTGGAATTGCCACATTCACCTCAAATTTGTCAATTACATATGAGAGACCATCAAACGAAGAGTTTCAATGAAAAGAAAATTTGGACGGTTAAAAGAAACAGAAGAAAATGAATAAACCATTATTGATAAACTTTTTTTGTATTTGTACGCAAACAGTTTTCTGCTTTTAAACAACCGCGTAGCCCGCCGTTTTACAACCTAACTTGCCAAAATAAAGTATTTTATCTTTTAGGGCTCCAGAGAAAGGAACCTCCTCACTATGCGTGCCATGTCAAGGAGAACTGCTTTCTGTAGCAAGCCCTTGATCCAGCCACCCAACGAGAGCCTCTTTAGATGTTGGTCGAGGCTCTTGGCTATGAGGCCATTGGCTGTTACAACTATCGGCACAATAATTGCAGTGTCTACAACCCACATGTCGACAATCCCGTGTGCCAAGGCAAGATACTTAATTTGTGTATCTAAATTATTACTATAATCATATCATACTAAATCAATGTCAAAACTAGAATTATAATAAATATCTTATAAGACATCATTGTCATCATCACTCATTATCCGTGTGGTGTCCGGATTTATCCGTGTGGTGTCCGGATTAAGAATATAGCACCACTCCATTTCCTCCCGTGGATGTCGTAAAAGGCGACTAAGGGAATCTAAACCAGAGGGATGGGCAGCAGCGTCCCTTCTGTGAAACGGTAGCCATACTGCGCTCGCCAACCCGCCTGCCAAGCGTGGTGAGTATTGGCAAATACCCCCCAAAACAATGACACAGTTGTGTAAATCTTTGGGGGAGGCCTTTGTTCAGCAGTGGACGTATAAATGGCCGATATGAAGACATCATTCAAAACTTCATTAATTGTATACTTAATAACCTTGGAAATGAATAGGGTTCGTAAGTTACTAATTGAAGTATCTGTTTGTGATGTCTAAACACCTTCTTCTTCTTCTCTTAGATTATGGCTTCTGTAGATTATCTTCCACAATTTCGCCAATGTCAAGTTTAAGGCAACGTCGTACGGGATTTAGATTAATAAATCTTTACATCATCATCATCATCATATCAGCCACAGGACGTCCACTGCTGAACAAAGGCCTCCCCCTTAGGTTTCCACAACGAGCGGTCACATGCCGCTCTCATCCAACGACTCCCAGCGACCTTCACCAGATCGTCTGTCCACCTCGTTGGAGGTCGTCCCACGCTGCGTTTTCCGGTGCGTGGTCTCCATTCGAGAACCTTTGTGCCCCAACGGCCATCAGTTCTACGAGCAATGTGCCCTGCCCATTGCCACTTCAGTTTACTAATCCTTTCAGCTATGTCGACAACTTTAGTTCTTCTATTTTCTTCTAATCTTTACATATTCATAGAATATTTCTCAAAAATGAAAACAATTCTCAAAAATATGTCGGCAACCTCGGACGGTTCAATTGTTTTTTTTTTCATGTCTAATCATCACAAACAGATACTTCAATTTTGTTTATTTGTTTAGATATTCCACACGAAATATAGCTTATTTATTAGGTATACACGATGTATTTTTGAAATGGAACTGTATGGGCAAATCCGCATCTTCGATAAATAAAGAAAAGTTGTTAAGGGGTGCCGTGTGGTGCCGGCTCGGAATGCCTCCACCCCATCTCCTCCCGTGGGTGTCGTAAAAGTCGACTAAGGCATTGGCCGGAGGATGGGCAGCAGCGTCCTTCGAGTACATTAACAACTCAACTGCGATCGCCAACCCGTCTGCCAAGCGTGGCGATTATGGCAAATCCCCCCAACGAGCCCACAACACACCCATATCGGTCGTTGTGGTGGTCTTTGGGGGAGGCCTGTGTCCAGCAGTGGACTTCATTCGGCCGAAATGATGATGATGATGATGATGTTAAGGGGTCATGAGCTCATAAAAAATAGCTTTTGCCTTGTGGTGTCCGGATTAAAAGTATAGCACTACTCCATCTTCTCCCGTGGATGTCATAAAACACGACAAAGGGACTCTATCCAGAGGGATGGGCAGCAGCGTCACTTCTGTGGAACAGCCTATTGCGCTCACCAACCCGCCTGCCAGTCGTGGTGGGTATTGGCAAATTCCCCCCAAAATGACGACACCAAATCTATGGGGGCGGCCATTGTTCAGCAGTGGATTTATAAATGGCTGATATGATGATGATCATGATATTTTATAATCTGTTACTTGAAAGGGATGTCGAACAGATTGCTTTTTGAAAATTATGACACCTGTATTCAGTAACGGATTTTGTTGCAAATAAGGATCAGTATTTTATTTATTTATTTATTTATTATACTCTTTATTGTACAGCAATCGTCAAAGGTAATAAAAACAGTAGTGCTTATAAGTATATTTTAGAGTACAATGGGCGGCCTTATCGCGCTCGGCTATTTCTTCCAGGCAACCTTAGGATGGAGAAATACTTAACTGGATAATATATGCGGCAGTTGATGGTGCACACAGATACATAATGAGATAACTAAATTACGTATACTATACTAAATATATAAATAATGGAAGATTATACACAATAAAGATATATAAATACACAAACATTTATATATATACAAATACTTTTAATTTATTCGACAAAATATCGAAAAGCAGTTACTTCAGATGTAATACTTAGTATATTCTAAGCAAAAATAATCACAGTGACAAGTAATGTTCCCTCACTAGTCTTTTGAACACTGATATTGACTGAGCTCGTCTTATTAAAACTGGTAATGCATTCCACAAACGAGCGGCCTGAACCGTAAAGGAGTTGTCAATAAATTTTGTGGAATGCATTGGCATTTTAAGTTTTAGGTCTTCTGATGATCTTAGAAATTTTGTATGAGTATCACCGATGAACTCGAAGCGTTTTTTAAGGTAAGAGGGTAGTACTTACTTGCAAAGGAATGTATTATTGAAAATGAAAGGAAATGGCTCATTGTTGCTATTTCCTTGCTGTATTTTTTAAATATAATATTAACTATATACCTGCTCAAAATGGTAACCACTTGCAGCAAAGCCAAGAGCTCAATATGCCACTTTACGATCGTGTACACTTTTCAGCTACAAACGCTTCATCATATCAGCCACAGGATGTCCACTGCTGAACAAAGGCCTCCCCCTTAGATTTCTACAACGAGCGGTCACATGCCGCTCTCATCCAACCAGGTCTCTTCACCAGGTCGTCTGTCGACCTCGTAAGAGGCCGTCCCCCACTGCATTTACTGGTGCGCGGTCTCCATTCTTTTTGCCCCAACGGCCATCAGTTCTACGAGCAATGTGCCCCGCCCATTGCCACTTTACTACTATACTAATCCTTTCAGCTACAAACGCTTACTCATCATTAATTTACATCTGAACTACAGTGGATCCCGCACCACAAAGCCAAGAGTTCAAGTGCCACAGTACTTCACGATCGTGTCGGTACCTACTATAAATACAACATAACGACATAAAATATTGCGGCGCGCCTCATATTTTTGTCATAGCAAGATGTCGAGTTGTAACTTTATTGATTGCTTTTGTAATTTTGCTAGGCGAATCGTATTGCCTGTAGAATTTTTATCCTACTTTGAATTCTCCTGTATCATGACTACAGTTTGCATACACAAACACCTAGACCGAAAACAACTGCCTTCGGACCATACAATTTTTTGTTTCATACGAGAATCAAACCCGCGGCACGTAGCGCAGAAATTCAATTGCTCACTTAGACACCAGACACACAATATTGTACTTTTATCATTAATCAATCAATCATTTCGGCCGAATTAAGTCCTCTGCTGGACACAGGCCTCCGCCAAACCTACAACCCACAATGACCGATATGGGTCTATTATGGGCTCATTGGGGGGGGTTTTGCCATAATCACCACGCTTGGCAGGCGGGTTGGCGATCGCAGTTGAGTTGTTAATGTACTCGAAGGACGCTGCTGCCCATCCTCCGGCTATTCCGTTAGTCGACTTTTACGACACCCACGGGAGGAGATCGGGTGGTGGTATTCTGAGCTGTCACCACACGGCGAGTACCTTTATATTCCTTTATTATTAGCAGCAGTCAAAATTCAGTCTTTTCATTCAAAATCCACATAAACTCCGCTTATGTCGACACTTGGCGTCGGCTTAACATTAATTATCAGATCTACAATGGACAAAAGCCAAGGGCTCAATATGCCCCAAGAGGTCACGATCGTGTCTACCTGCCACTCAGGCTGCACATAGAATATCCGTTATCATCAAGTACCGATTGCGTCAAACTCATAATCAAAACTATCCCATCATATCGTTACTATAAATAGGTAGTGGTTGTACATACGGCATCAAACTATACTTATCTAGTTTAAGCTGATCTGTCATCGTAAGGAAAGCCATGCATCAATACGAGATCTGCTTTTACTGTACAGCTTCAATGAAGCCGTACGTACTACCCTAAACCTTACCTATTCAAAAATAACATTGCAACTAATTAACGATATTATTTAGGCACATCCCTATACACGTGCAGCCTGTGGGCTGACTATACTGAAACGGCATACAGGGCCCGCCGTGTCCAGTACCCCTAGTACGGGTTTCATTTTACAATCGAAACGTAATAATAGTAAACTACGTTTACCGCGTTCGGTGCTGCGATTGGTTGAAGAATTTGGAGCGGACCAATCGCAGCGCCGAACGCGGTAATCATTTCAGCCGTATGAAATCCACTGCTGGACAAAGGCCTCCCCCAAAGATTAGACGGGTTGGCGATCGCAGTTGAGTTGTTAATGTACTCGAAGGACGCTGCTGCGCACCCTCCGGCTAATCCCTTAGTCGACTTTTACGACACCCACGGGAGATGGGGTGGTGGTATTCTGAGCCGGCACCACACGGCGGTAAACGTGTAGTTTACTATTACATTTCGATAGTTAAAAGAAACTCGTACTAGGGGTAGGTACTGTACAACAACGAGTTCCGAGCGGTTAATAACTTTATTTAGAAAAAAAGTTCATTATCTTTTACAATAAGTAGGTATCTTACAATTTCCCCGGGGCGAAGGAAGTTCATGAAGAATTTCCACTGGGCACCAATAAAAAAAGTTATCTTACAATTATAATAGTCTATTTGCTTAATTGAACTAGGTTGAACCTGTGCTTTAGTTTATTTATTTACTAATTTACAATCATTTATATTGATCAAATCACAGTCATCATTTATTTATACAACGTAACATTCTTTCATAGTAAATCTTCACTCATCTCATCACTTCCAGCCACTGTAGAGTATATCATGGCCGGACTCCTGCTGACCAAAACCACCGGAGCAACATCTTCGGCTCCAGGTCCTCGATACAATCACACTAGAGCCGCTCATTGGTGCCTGACCCTTAGGCACATATCAGTGAGGATGACTGTCAAGCGGTCGTTTTTTATTGCCCCACACTAGGATTTCTCCTGTGTCGTGGGTGCGTTTACAGACATAAATTCCACACACAATACACCCAGACCCGGAACAACTACCTGCAGATCATACAAATATTTGTCCCGTGCAGGAATCGAACCCTCGACCCGGAGCGCAGCAGCCGACTGTGTCATGTTAAAAAAAAAAAAAGAGAAAAGAAAATAGATTGCCACTACGGTTTCTAAAGTGTGCTCATTAGATGGTATTGCCATAATCGCCACGCTTGGCAGACGGGTTGGCGATCGCAGATAAGTTATAAATGTACTCGAAGGACGCTGCTGCCCATCTTCCGACTAATAGTATAGTAGCCTTTTACGACACCCACGGGATGAGATGGGGTGGTGGTATTCTTAGCCGGAGTTAACCCAACACTAGTGATGACCCAATTTTTTTAATTTGTTCGAATCCCTTTCCTTCTTTCTTTAGGGAAATCACCCCACAGAGTTGTAATTTTAACATCTTCCGTGAATTGATTAAATCACTGTTTTTATCGTCTTCCTGCAACATACCTACCCATATTGCGCAAAAAAAGAATATTAAATTGAAGTTCACCAGTAGACGTCGAGGGGTAATATGGTAATAAAAAAACATGTAAATGATTTTACAAAAAAATTGTCTTTGTTATAAAAGTAAAAAAGAAACAGTACAAATAATTTATATTGTAAGAAAGCGTATTATTACTCAGGGAAGACATTCGTTTTATCAGTGACCTTACTGTGTAATATTCCACGCCCAGGGCGCGATCGTGTGGCAACAACCGTGCCAACAAATTCCCAATGGCAGCTCCCAATCTAGAGCCAAGTGAGGGACTGGGCTGCATTTGACATAATGATAACTAACAGTCTTATAAATTATATTGGCCAACCTAGTTATAATATTTTTACCAATGATATATGCACGAAACCAGTGAGACATAAAAGCTAAATTAATTTTCTTTTTTCTTTAAAATAACACAATTAGAATCATTTTACACAATATTAATAACTAGCATAGTATAAAGTTTAACAGCAATATGAGACTGCTACTCTGAATCTGGGTTATGGTGGGTTGCCCCAAATTCAGTGTTACATTTCTAACACTAACCCCTATGGCCACTGCAGGCCCAAGCCTCTTTCAAACATCTTTCGTATAAAAAGAAACTAAACCTATTATATTAAACAAAAAGTACCTATGCAGTTAGCAAAACTGTAACTTAATTTAATTATTATAAAATGACTAAATCTGATACTAAGTTCGTTGTTTTAGTATCTAAACATGACATATAAAATTACACAATATAATTAATTTTATTTTACCTCAAATGTTATTAATTATGTCAAAAGTATGTTATTTACATACATAAAAAATTACGTACATGAATTATTATTAACATAACCATCACATATTAATTATATTAATGTTATGGCAAAAACAATATTGGATATGCTATACAATAATATGTTCATTTTTTATCTCTATTAAGCCATTCAGTAATTTAACAAAATCATCCCACAGACAAAAGCCATATTCATTTGTTTTACAACCATTCAACTGCAAAGACGTAAACTGTGGAGGATTATCGAGAGATAGGCTTCTACCTTCCCTCATTTCATCCGTAGCCTGGTATACATAATCAACCTTCATATAAATCTTAGAACTTTCATCCAACCATTTTTGGAAAACAATTTTCCCACCAACTGGTGTCATTTCATATTGATTTTTAAGAACATATGGTTTGAAACACATACTTTTAAGTACCGTATAGATGTTTGCGTCATGGCCCATAAGAAGTGTAATTGTATATTCTTTGTTTAAAAAAATGTCTTTCATATATTTCAGTAAGGGCTCTGCTATATCTTTAGCAATTAATGTTGTGTTAAATATTACATTGTGGTAACCTTTACTTAGGGCTAAAATCCGGTTCCATTGGTCTGTATTTTTCAGTCGGCCCCAAGCTACTTCATTAGATGGAAATCCCTCATAATTCTCCATTATAAAGGAATCTATGACAGACTTAGAAACTTTGAGTGGCCCTTCCAAATTTGGTTTGAAACCAACATTAACAAAGATTTTATTCTTATCAGTAATAAAATCACATTTGTGTTCCTTTATGCAATATTCTGACTGTTTATAGTTGAGTATTCCTTCCAAGTCTTCATAGGAATTGTTTATATGCAATGATTTCAGTAATGTACGCATTTGATCAATTGCTTCATTCTTAAATATTGTTGATTCGTTATGTATGACAGGATTAAAAATTGGATCTTTCTTTTCAGTGGAATGATGTATTGTGATATTACATAGAGGAAAGCCCTTACTGATGAAAGCTTTAGCTGAAGCCATAGTCCGTTGTGCAGTATTGGCATAAACAAAAAAAAACTCTTCTTTTGGACACTCTTTGTTTAACAAACCTTCACTAAGTAGCCACGATGCGAAATATTCTCCCATAAATCCTTCTAACAATGCACCTTTCGTTGTTAAAAGTCCACTTTTCTCTTTCCAAGTCGGCCACCTCTTTGGAGTAAAATCTGCTAAGTTTTTAGACAAAGGCGTTCTGACATTATGCCTACTCAGTATCACAACTTGTTTTAACTTAAAGTTTTGTTCGCAATAACCTTGTAACACTAATAGAGATATTAATAAAATACTCTTATACATTTTCTCTAGGATTACCTATAAATCGTTAGATTTCACAGGACAGTCTTGACAAAACTCGATTAATAAAATGATTATTGTAGTGAACGTATGTACGTCAAATTGTACATATATATATATATATTGGAACAAAGGGAAAGTAAATTATATAATCTACAGCTGCAATCTGCATTACACAATATAAACAAAGTATTTTTAGGTTATGATATAGTAATATATACTTACGATTGAAAGACAAACGTTTCATCCGTTTACATAAAGAAAACAGCCGAAAATAAACATATGCATGTCAAAATGACGCAATTCTACGATAAGAAGTATCATTGCAAAGTAACAACAAAAATGACAGATCAGGATGAGGTCAATGATTTTTTTTTTTTTCCTTCATTCGCCCGTTTGGGCAGGCTATAGTCTATTGACCATACTGCCTGGTCTGTCGTTAATTATTTCTTCCGTTTTGTAAGTCAATTTAATGTCTTTCGTACAATTATATGTAAAATCCAATATTATATTAGTCATATCCATATTCATCATCTTCATATTAATATATCCATATTAATAATCTTCACATTAGTATAATTATTAACCTCATTAGTCATCTTCAAGTTTATCGACCTTCGTCAAAGATTTAAATCTTCGTTGTTAAAACCTGTAATGTCTCATTCAAACATTAAAACAAATTATTATTGTTATTCTATTTATCTTAAAATTAATAGAAGTGCTAACGTAACCCTACTAGACTTCAACCTATCTATACTATTAACAACTTATTAATAAAGAGACAAGGGACACAGCAAAATTACTGTATCCGCCACAGACTACTAATATCTTATCAGATACCTTAGAAAGTATTTAAATTTCATTCACAGTATTTAATATAAAATTGTACAAAAATTTAAAAGTTGAGGCATTCATAAGTAATTCCTGTATGCATTGCGGGACCTGTTCAGGTTCAACATACATTTTTAGAAGCTCATCCGACAACACAAGGCGCTGAATGTTGAAAGATGAACACTCGAAGAAGATATGATTTAGTGATTGAACCTTTTGCGATTGACAATAATCACAATAGGGAGAATTGACCATTTTGAGGCGATGGAGGTGGTAATTCAATCGACAGTGACCAAAGCGCATACGACATATAGTAGAATAAAACTTTTTGTTTCTATAAGTTTTAAACCTGCAAAACCAAGGTGTGGAATTTAACTGGACATCCAAAGCATTATACCAAGTACCTTTACCATTGATATGTGTGCTCTCATAAGAATGTAAACCCCATACTTGACACATCCGTTGTTTTAAAAGATTAACTACATCTGTAAAAGGTAATAAAACATGTGCATTGCCCCTAGAATCAGGAATAACATCTGCAAACTTAGTTATAGTGCTGGCCAAATAATCAGCTTTCTCATTTCCTACAACACCTATATGTGAAGGCACCCATACAAAAGTAACTTGTATATTAGAGTCTGATAATACAGCCCAAAGCTGTTTTATATGATAAATTAAATAATTAGTACCAGCATGTATATTATTATTAGCTAAGTTTTTCAAAACACTCATGCTATCACTAACCACAACCCATTTAGTATTACCTAGATTAATACTTTTAATGTGTTTCATTGCACTCAAGATAGCTACAGCTTCAGCTGTAAAAGTACTAGCATGTTTATCAATTTTATGTCCAACACCTATATTTGAAGAAGGCTCATATATAGCAAAAGATACAGCTTTGTCAGTCTTGGATCCATCTGTATAAATAAATTTATGATCAGACCATTCTGATAACATAGCATATACTTCTTCTTTAGAGGACAACTTCTTTTTATCTCTTATTACTATATTTATTGGTGGATATTTACTGATAAAAGATCCCTCAAAACAAGGCAAAATGCATTTTGATTGATAGATGTTTAATTTTTGAAGAAAACGAATGAAACATTGAAAATCCTGTAACAAATAAAATTGTTTTATTGCTGACAAATTTTGTGTGTTTAACAAATTAAGTAAAAGGCTATTGCCCGAAACACTATAAAGTTTTAGTAAAAACCTTTCTTTAAGGTAGTTAAATCGAATGCCTATTGGTGGAAGATTGCACTCAATTTGCATAGCATTAATTGGAGTACTTCTGAATGCCCCAGTTATCAAACGCAAACATTTATTTTGGATTATATCTAATCTATTTACATTTTTAGCATCTGCAGCAAAACAACAAAAACCATATTCAAAGTGACTACGAACTAAAGATTTGTACAATATTAACAATATTTTTGGGTCTGCCCCCCAGTATGATCCGGCCAAGGATTTTAGTATGTTATAAGCGTTATTTGCTTTATTTATTATATGTTTTATGTAATTATTCCAGGTAAGACTATGAGAGAAAATAACACCCACAAATTTTACTTCATGTGAAAGGGTTAGTGGGCAACTATTGTAAACTACAAGAGGCATATTAAAATACCGTTTTCCAAAAACCACAACCTTCGATTTGGAGGGATTAACGTCAAGATCAAGGTAAGAGAAATATTCATAAAGCTTGCCTAAGGCATTGTTAAGAATTGTAACTACTTGAGATAGATTATTTCCAGATGCATACACAACTAAATCGTCAGCAAACTGAAGATTTTTAACATCTGAACCTAATATTAAATTTAAACGACGAATATATAATATAAAAATTAGGGGTGATAAGATCCCACCTTGACAAACACCTTTAGATGAAAGTCTGGGACCATACAGATGCCTATTAAATTTGATGTAAACTTCTCTACTACTCAGGAAGTTTTTAACCCAATTTAAAATCTTTTCAGGGATACCTATTAATAGCAATTCATGACAAAGAACATCTATATTGACACTATTAAAAGCACCTGCAACATCAAAAAAGACACCAACTAAATGACAATTTGCTACTAAAGATTTGTTTATATCAAGTTGCAATTGACAAATACTTTCCCTCGCTGAACGATTTTTACGGAAGCCAAATTGATTCGAAGGTAATATATTATTTTGTTCTATATAAAACTCTAGACGTTGTTTCAGCAATTGTTCAAATATCTTTCCAAAGCATGAAGAAAGCGCTATTGGTCGATAAGAATTTGGAGATAGTTTAGGTTTATTAGGTTTTAGAATTGGTATAAGACAATCAATTTTCCAATCTTGAGGTATGATATTATTTTCCCACAACAAATTTAGAACTTGAAGGAATATTTTTAAATTATTATCGCTGAGATGTTTAAGAAGTTTATATGGTAATCCATCAAGACCAAAAGCAGTATCCCTTCGAGAAGAAATGGCAGCCCTTAACTCACTAATTACGAAAGAGTTGATGAGGAAACTATTGATAGAATTTACGCCACAATTAGCAAAAATCATGTTATTTGGAACACAGTCTGGAGTGTATTTCCTGAGAAAGTCTAAAATCCAACTGTCATTTTCATCACTATTGAAAGTATATGTTTTGTTAAACTTCCTCATAAATTTCCATATAATTGATAGTGGTGTACATCTATTAAAATTTTCACAAAGAGACATCCAGCTTTTCTGCCTTTCAATTTTAAGTGTCAGTTTTTTAATTGCTCTGAGTCTTTTAAAATTCAAATAAGCCTCTTCTGTTGGGTTGTGCTTAAAATTTAGATATGCTTCTTTAAACTTAAGGACAGCCTCTGAACAGTTACGGTTCCACCACGGTAGGCTAGGTTTTTGGAAACGACTTTCTAGACACAAGCGACTAGTACTAGCAGAACAAACTAAGCTTTTAGGACGAGGGATAGAATTTTCGGCTGCTGTGCGTAACATTTTACAGAAAAGCAAATATGTATCTACTGGTTTTGTGACATCTATTTTAAAATTATCCAGCAATATGTCAAGATGATTGCTAAACATATACCAATCCACCAGTTTGTAGTTTGGATAGATTGGTATATGCTTATTGTTATCACAATTTATGTTTGAACCAATGTTGTTGCTAAACGAAACCTTAATCATTACAGGAAGGTGATAACTAGTACCAAGTGGACTATCATTAATTGACCATTCACACTGCAGTGCTAAAGAGGGTGAAACCACGGTCAAATCTAGCGCATTTGGACGCCATGTTAAGGAGCCAACAGTTGTTGCTTGACCATTATTGAGTAAAATCAAATTGTTGTCATCAATAACTTCCAAAACCTGCCTGCCCCGAGGAGAGTCTGAACTACAACCCCAGGAGGTGTGAAGAGCATTAAAATCCCCTGCTAGTATTAAGGGCCCAGGAATAGACTTCACTAATGCATCAAATTTGCCTTTATTGAAAGATGGATTGCAATTTAAAGGACTATATAAACTGACAATACTTAAATCTTTATTATTTATTTTAGCTCTGATGCAAATGTTTTGTAAAGAATTATCAAAATATGTGTTGATTTTAGTGTATGTAATACTTTTATGAATTATAATAGCTACTCCATTGTGATTGTTGCCACAATCATTTCGCTCTATATTATAACTTCTTATTTTAAAGTGTTGAAGTGATTTAAACCAAGTTTCAGATATTATTGCTATATGGATATTGTGTGTATAGAGATAATGTACAAAAATGTTCTTGTTACTGTTAAGACTTTGTGCATTCCACTGAATAATGTTTATGGTATTCATTAAGAAGGTGAATGGAATTTGTTACTGACAGTCTTTTTAAATACCTCTCGAATGGATGCTGAATTAACAGGAACATCCTTACTACTAATAATTTTTGTAATTGATTCAACAATAAGACTTATAAAGATATCCGATTTCAAAAGGTTGTTTATTTGTACATCAATAGTTCGTGCTGCAAGTGCTGGAAAAGATTTTTCATCAAATAAATTTGAATAAGAAACATTTCGGGATTTAATCTTATTTTCTTCAATTTTTTGTTTTTTCATTGGGCAAGCTGAAGCAATGGCTATATGATTTCCATTACAATTTGCACATTTAGCTTGTTTTGGGTCTATTGTACAATGTCTAAAATTATGGTTTAGTGTGCAAATTGAGCAAACTTCTGCATTGCGACAAAACTTGGCAATATGTCCATATCGCAAACACTTTAAGCATTGCTTCACCGGTGGAATATATGGTTTTACCTCATGTCGCCATGAGTCCAAAGAGACATAATCAGGCAAGTTTGGTGATGCAAACGTCACAGCAACTGCCTGTGTGGGCACAAAGATAGCGCCATCCTCTCCTCTGACTTTTCTCATAAAGCGCCTAACCTGTATTACATTTTTAGAGCTGCCAATCAATGAAAAGATCTGCTTATTACTCATCTCTATTGGAACTGAGGTGAGTACCCCAGTAACCTCAGTGTCACCGGCCGGAATTGTCGCCTTTAACGATAATTGGTCAAGCAGTTTTTTATTTTTTAAAAACACGTTGGCATTATTTGGCAAATCAAAAGTAATACCGACCTTATATTTGTTAATAGTTTTCAGGTGCATGACACCTGAGACCCCATGTTCACGCAGCCCTTTTGACAGCGCCATACGATCCCTATCACTAAACACACAATTGTCTAAAGAATGAGAAAGGAAAACGATGTACTCATTTTTTTTCGAGTCCTCAGGGTATTTACGACAGTACCCCGAAACCTTGTAGATTCCATACTTAGCTGCTGTTGAGGGTACTGCATCTGACTCCGCAGATTCAGAGTCTGACGACTCAATGTTCGAGGTATGCTGCGGATCCGGAGAGGGCGGAGGTTCCTCTTTTCGCCGTCTTTTTTTTGCCATGCTTATTACTTATATAAATATTCACTAAGCTATGTATAAATTACTATTATTAGAATTATTTACAAGTTATTATACAATGTTTAAATGAAAAGTTTTTTTAGATGTAAAAAGCGCGCCTTGTCGTATTCGCAGTTCCCGCTCTTTCTTCATGAGGTCAATGACAATTTTAATTTGATTAGTGCAGCGACTCGATTCCACTTTCTCTCGATTCACTCGTACTCGAAACAGAAAACCTAATCGAGTGAATAAACCTGAGTTTTTGTTTTTATATTATTCATTACTTTGAACCAACCTACGATTTCTCCTGTGTCATGGGTACAGTTTACTGACATTTCACATGCACAAACACCCAGACCCGAAACTAGTATCTGTAGATCGTACAAATATTTGATCCCTGCGGGGATCAAACCCGCGACCCGTTGCGCCGAATGTCAATTGCTTAGCCACTGCGCCAATCGTGCCGTGAATTCTCGACGGGTTCACTATGGCTAGAGTTACTCGCCCATCACTCGCCTGAACAAACAGGTTTACATCTGCACAGTAAACGCCTAATGACTAAAGAGTTAGGGCCAAAGCAGACTTGCTACGTTTAGCATCGGCATTCAACAATTTAGTACCTTTTCGGAAACTCGATGCTGCGTCCGAACGCTTCAATCCGCACCTCCTGGCACTCCAGTCGCGACAATCAAGTCGCTTTTTGGACGGTCGATGCAGCGACTGAACTCTACACTCCGTACACATGCGGATGCGAGTCGCAGCACCTTAGATCAAATTTCGTTAGAGAGTAATAAATGGAAATTTAGGTGGGGATCAGCTCGTTATAAAGATATCAATTAATTTTCGTGATCACTGTCCACGCTTCCCAGTTGGCTTCTTTTAAGTTTATACACTTAAAAGAAGCCAATTCATCATATCAGCCATAAAACATCCACTACTGAACAAAGGCCTCCCCATAGTGCGATGCGCGCTCGAAAACGGTCGCGGTTCACTATACGCTTCGAATTATTTATACGTAATTCACGGTAAGCACGGCATTAGCCGTCGCTGTGTTTCGATATTATGAGTTTACAACTACATATAGTTAACGAGCTTCTGGCGTTCCTGCTACACCAACTGGACGACATGGATGAAGTTAGCGTCATGCAGATTTGCACCTCGAGCTACACCGAAAACGAGATTTGCAGTGCAAAGGCGCTATTGTACGAGTCGATCAACATGACCGACCGAATGCCGTCCCGCAGGAGGGACGAGAAGGGGGGGAGGAGTCTTCAAGACATGTTTCGGATGTTAAAGGAGACCGACCCTGACGATGTGCCTACTTTCGTGGCGAAGGAGCTGAGTAAGCTGCCTCCCGTTACATTCGACCACGTTGACATCACCAGGCTGCTTAAGGACATCACTACACTGAAAACAAGCTTGGCTGAAGTGAATTTTAAGTTAGAGGCCTCTCAAAACACCATACGTGAACTCCGTACTGAAATAGTGGACTTACGCAACACTATGACAGTATGTAGGTCACACGAGGCTGACAACATAAATACGCGTCGCGGGGCATTTAACGCTTCGCAGCTGAGTTTCGAGTCAGCAAAACTGGACTCGTCACCGGCCACCGTTTCTGCAAGCGATGCACAATATAGCCCCTGCCGTCCCGCTTCCCCTGTTGTGGGGAAACTGACACAAGTAAGTGCGTCAACACCCCGACGTGCTTCCTCAGCTGCCGTAAGTCAACCTCCAATGAAAAATCTGCGGCAGCCAAAAACAAAGCCTGAGGGTGCACAAAGGGCACCGGAACCTGTTCGAAGCATCTTGCCTCCAGCAGCACGCCAAGGACAGGCTGATCAAGATGGCTTCACCGAAGTGAAGAAGAAGAAGAAGTCGTCCCACCGTAATCAGTGCGGTAGTGTGCTCAGTGGACCCAACATGCTGCTGCGTGCCGCTATACCCTCGACGCAGCTGTATGTGTCACGTCTTCACCACTCCACAAAGGTTGAGGAGATCGTGCAGTACATTCGAGTAAAGACTCAATGGACCTTGAGGGTAGAGAAGTTGGCGTCGCGCCACTATACGAACTTCAAATCGTTTGTGGTGCGAGTCCCGACACACCATCTAGATATGTTCATGAAGGAGACCTGCTAGCCGGAGGGATCTTGGGAGCGACCTGACCAAAGTGTGAGCAATGTGGGTCGCCCAGATAATGAAGCCACGAATGCATTCTGGCGCAGCATCTGGTCCACGCCTGTTGGTCACACGGAGGGTGAATGGATGCGGGATATTGAGCGAACGTGTGAACCCATACAAGAGATGGAGGAAATCACAATTTCCATCCAAGACGTGCAGCCCGTCCGATGCCGAATTGGAAATCCCCGGGACCGGACGGACTGCAAAACTTTTGGATCAAATGGCTACGTAGTTCACACGCTCGCTTGGCATCCCAATTTCAGTCTGCCTTGGAGTCTGGGTCGCTACCACAGTTCTTTACAACTGGAGTTACCCACCTGCTCCACAAATCAGGTTGTGCAGCGGAACCCAAAAACTATAGGCCGGTCACATGTTTACCGACGCTACATAAACTTCTTACATCAAGTGGCCAGGATCATCCATCAGCAACTTGCTCTAAAATACAAACTTGTGGAATCTGAGGTACCGTATTACAGGTATGTGCCCGACCCAGTTCTTGAAAATGACCATGTCACGTTGTACTGGGATCGATCTATCATCACTGATAGGACTATTGTCGCCAATAAGCCTGACATAGTGGTCATAGATCGATTAGAGCGCCGTACGATGATTGTTGATGTTACAATTCCGCATGACGAGAATCTCGTGAAAGCCGAGAAAGATAAACAAATTAAGTATCTTGACTTGGCACACGAGATTGTCGACATGTGGGGTGTGGACTCTGCAATCATTGTGCCGATAGTTGTGACAGCCAATGGCCTTATTGCCAAGAGCCTCGATCAACATCTGAAGAGGCTCTCGTTAGGTGGCTGGATCAAGGGCCTGCTGCAGAAGGCTGTAATTCTCGACACGGCACGCATAGTGAGGAGGTTCCTTTCTTTGGAGCCCTAAGCACCGGTAGCTTGGACCCTGTGCCCGTTGCCGGTTGGTCACTATTTTTATATTTTTAAATTTGTGTGTTTTTGTTTTTGCTTTATATATATATATTTAAAAATGTAATTAATATGTTAGTTAAGTACATAAAGGAAATAATAATAAAAATAATAAATAAAATAAAAATAAAATAAAATAAACCCCTCTGGGCAGTCGTTATCTCACCATGGGATGAGGTAATCCTGGAGGGCAGATTAAAGTAGCTGCTTGATTTCTTCATACCTTATGATAAAAAACAAAGTATATCATAAGAAAAAATAAGTATATTAAGTAGCTTACAGAACGCAGGGCAGTTTGTGGCGAGCTGAATGTGAGTGGCGACACTGCGTACCCGAATGCTCCAGAGAGTCGGTCAGGGCCTCGTCTCCGCTTGCCTTTATTGGTTGGTTGGAGTGGAACCCCATGAGTGCCCGCAGGATTTTCAACTCTGGCTTGCCTTAGTTGGCCGATCAGAGGGGGGCCGCCAGAGCCATATGCTCGGAGGTGGAAGTGTCTAATGGCGTAATAACGGGGAAACCCGCTCCGAGTCTTCGAGACGCGCGATGGTGAAACCGGTGCCGCACCTCTACACCCCTAGCTGCTCCTTGTCGCCTGTAGTGGTGGCCATTTAGGGGGCCCGTCTTGTGAGTGGCGTGTCACCGTCTGCCACAGAATTTCACGATCAATGTTGAAAGGCAGACGCCGTTGTTCCCGTATTTATTAGTCTTTTTATTCCATGTAACACCCATTGTAATAGACCTTATCGTTATAGTTCCCATCTCATACAATAGCCTCACACCACCGGGGACAATCCATGACTTCATTTTATAGTGCAGCTATGGAGAGTCCCCGGTTGGTGTCCCATTACATTTTAGATTAAAATTCTCTAAAGGGCCTCTGCGTGTTGGCCCTATGTCTCCGCGTAAGCCTGTCAAAAGACCGGGTTCCCCCTTACAGGGGATATAAACCCGTGAAAAGAGAGACATGTAGATAATAATAAATAAATAATAATAATAATAGATTCCACAATTGTGTTATCATTTCGGGGGGTATTTGCCAATACTCACCAGCTTGGCAGGTGGGTTGGTGAGCGCAGTATGGCTAACGGTTCACAAAGGGGTGCTGCTGCCCATCCCTCTGGTTTAGATTACCTTAGTCGCCTTTTACGACATCCACGGGAGTAGATGGAGTGGTGCTTTATTCTTAATCAGGACACCACACGGACCAAAGCCAATTGGGAAGCGTATAGTAGGATCTTATAGATTTATTTTCAGGTCTAGATCTAGATAATATAAATACTGATGTTCAGACAATTTATAATTACATTGAAGACCAAATTGATCTCACAGCTATAATACTTTTGAGTAAACAATATAAAAAAGGAATCTCAAACCAGCAGAGTATTGGGGTCCATCATTATCTAGAGCAGTTGCAGAACGTAGGTCACCTTTAGGCAAATTTAGGAGAAATCCTACTCCTGTAATTAAAGCAAACTCAGGACCGAAACTTAGACTTAACTCAATTATAACCTGTGTTTGGAGTCATTTCATAACATGATAGAAAAATATAATAGCATATTAAAAAGCATTCCATACTGTCTAGTTACACGGTAGGTTTTAGAAGAACTCAGTCTTGTTTGGCTTGCATATCAATGCTGACAACATTTCACTCAATTAGGTCTTATAAAGAATAACCCTACATTACACATGCGAGCGTTAGTAATTAATTTTTAAGAGTCTAGCGAAGATACTCTCTCAACTTCGTGGAACAACTAACACATATGTGAAGGATTCCTATCACTTTGTCAGCCAAATAAAAGACCTTGAACTAGCTGAAAGTGAAGTGATGGTCAGTTTTGATGTGCAGTCCCTATTCACCAACTTACCAGTAAAGGACTGCATGGATGTTGTTAAGAAACGGTTAAGTGAGCATGACATGCCTCTTCAGAGTTACTTGAACACTGCCTTACCAATGGCTACGTTTTAACCCTAAGACCTGTTCAAATAGGATTTATCCCACGATCGTCGAGGATGCTCAATATCCCACGAAATACAAGTGGTTTGCGAATTACATATCTGGAGTCGCCATGAAGTAAGTACTTTTGCCCTCGTAATGCTTCATGTAGAAATAATAACACAACAATTTTACTATACTTATTATTACTAATTTATCATTATTGTTTAATACGTAGATTCAAGATGATACAGCACATTTACATGGAGGCATGTTTGGCGACATTGAAACTGTAAAAAATCGCATGTGTAGTGCAGTGCTCCACAATATCGCAATTCGCATGAGCGGTGACTTGTTTCCTGGAGAGGATCACGGCAATCATCGACCTCCCACTAAGGAATTAGATGTTCAGCAAAACGTTGAAAACAGCGTACGCAGGAATATTAGAAGGCAATTCATTTCAAGTAATTTCTAATAATATCAAAATAAAATTATTTGAATTAATGTTTGTGAAATATACTGATTCATTTTTAACAATGCAAGGATGTTTTATTTACCAGTGCCTGTACTGCATCACTTTCATAATTGTTGATTTCTATGACGAATCCATAAGGAGCTATCACCATAATACTTAAATCTTCCTGAGAAGATGATTGTGGCTTTCACCAGCTCGTGTCCTATTTTGTTGTTGCTTGTGGGTCAGACAAGTTGGTTTTGGCTGCCAACTTCTTTCTTTTCCAGGACAGTTTTATTTCACTGACTGACCTATTATATCCCATAGTTTTAATCAATCTAAAAAATATTACGATTTCTTTAAATCTAATTCCGTGTGGTGTCCGGATTAAGAATAGAGCACCACTCCGTCACCTCCCGTGGATGTCGTAAAAGGCGACGAAGGGAATCTAAACCAGAGGGATGGGCAGCAGCGTCCCTTGTGTGAAACTGTAGCCATACTGCGCTCACCAGCCCGCCTTCCAAGCGTGGTGAGTATTGGCAAATTCCCCCCAAAATGATGATATAGTCGTGGAAATCTATGGCCTTTGTTCAGCAGTGGACATATAAATGGCCGATACAAATTTAGATTTGTATAAAAAAGGAAAATATATTTGTGAGCATGACAGACCCATATTGCAGCATTGCCGGACGATACAATGATTGGCCCGAGTCTCTAAAATAGTACCTACCTGTTTTTTATTGGTCCCCAGTGGAAATTCTACATGAACTTCGGTCGCCCCGGGGAAGGGCGAAGGGACATGCTGGACTACTTTTTTTTTATTTTTTTTATTGATGTCCAGTGGAAATTCTGCATGGAACTTCCTTCCCCGGGGAAGGGCGAAGGGGCTTGCCGGACTCCTACCGGCTAAAACCACTGGAGCAGTCATCTTCGGCACCGAAGGGGGGCTCCATGTCCTCGTAAGATCACACTAGAGCCGCCCACGCCTTTAGACACATCTCGGAGGGTATGATTGTAAAGCGGTCACCCCCTCTAGCGGAGGGAAGGCGACTGTAAAAAGGTCTGGTAAAGTATCCCCCCAAGACTCGTTGCAGGTTGTGCTACGCACACGGCGGCACGTGTCCACCTGCGCGCCACCGTCTTCCCGGGGGTCGCTTGGTATAAGCACGCAGACCCCCTAATCTGCACATCCGTGACCCCTGAGTTCCCCCACCATGTAGCGACGGCAAGCCCGCCACACATTCCCAACCACTGCAACTCCTGTAAGCCAGGATCTACAATGGCGATCACCGAAAAGAACACCGACCAATGAAGGTCGGTGTGTCATGAACTCATGACCGAAATGTAAGCAGCGGTCTACTTCGACATCATCGACAAAACGACAAGTGGCCCAATCAATAAATAGTTTATCCTAGTAGTGACCAGGTGTTTACGCACTCCGGATTCTCTTTCTATGCCTATCTAACCTATTTAGTAAAAGCTACTATAGTATAAATGAATACTCGAACGATAAATTATAATTTCTAAACAGATTCATTATGCCTTTATAAATAATAACAATTAAGATAATAATTAAATTCATAATTAAATCATAATAAATAGTCCAGTAATTTTATTACAATTTTATTAAAAATAAATAAAATATATCCTATATTTAACAATTAATTAATAATAAATAAATATCTAAATAACATTTAAATATACAGTTAATAATGCAATCTATCAATTGCATTTATAAAATATCCAATAACAACGAATGATGAATACAGCATATCATTAACACAAACATAATAACAATAAAAAAATAATACTTGATTAACAACAGTAAATAATATATCACAATTAATAAATGTTACCGTGCAATAATTTAAAAGAATTATGAACAAAATATTAAATAAAAGGGATACAATATGCAATAATCTCAAAACTTATTAATATAGTTTAAGATTTTTAAATAAACAAACGTATAACAAAAAACAAAATGTTGGATTACAATCAAACATAATTTAGCGCTCTTTTCTCTCCAACGAAACTGTGCTGTGCCCGACAGGGTCCATAATTGATCCCATAGTCTTAAGCCTACCACCTGTTTTAATACTACATTATGGATACATATGGATAAAGAATTGAGAATTGAGAATGCCTATCCATTTCCGCCCGTTTTATATAGAACGCCTGTGAGTGATTTTACTAGATATTATAAACTCGTCCTCAGTAAATGACAACTCGTCTTTAATATTTTGACAGTATAACGTGGTCAGAAAAGCGCGATCTTCCATAGAAAAAAGGACGTCCTTAATTAAGATACGCGGTTTGCGACCTTTTGGCTTTTCAAGCCACAAGCCAGCGGAACTAATAGCGTCGACAGATTGAAGTTTTGTGAGTTGTTTCTCGTTCGCGCCGCGACACCTATGCGAAGCGATTGGTTTTCTTTTGCGCAACGTGGCGCGGGATCGGTTGCTGCACTAAACAAATATTTATTTGGTATACAGATCCGGCTTTAAGTATTTGTGCATATGAGATTTATGTCTGTAAACTGTACATAACAAAGGAGAAATCATAATGAGGGCATTGTTAAATAAAACTCCGACCCCTTATTACCGTATCAAAAATATCAACTGTTACACCTCTGCCTTACCTTTCAAAGAGTACAGCCGAGATGTTAAAGTTAGTAATTATTGGGTTTTTGGTCCGTCAATATTTTTGCTAGCGTTAATGTCTGCTGTATTGTGTGAACTTATAAATTTCAAGATCATGACAATTATAATATAAAATCAAACATAGTTTACATTAGTATACATCTAATTTCATAAAATCACTCCAAGGACAATATCCATTTGCAGATACCTCACAGCCTTTTAATTCCAATAAAACTTTTTGAGGGGGTCTAAATAATGATAATTTGTGGCCATTTCTCAACTGTGAAGTACTCGGGTAAATATATTCCACTTTTAAATATGTGTTATCATCGTCTACCCATTTTTGAAAAACTATTTTCCCACCGATCGGAAACGGTTCAAATTGATGTGGCAGGTCAAACGATTTAAAACCTAATGCATTCATAACAGTATCCAAATTGGAATCGTGTCCCACTAGCAAAGTAAACTTTGGAGATCTATTTTCAAAAATGTGGAACATTAATTTTAGTAACGGTCCAGCTAAATCTTTCGAACCAGACGTTAAATTGAATCTGACATTCTGGTTTTCTCTACTGATCTTTGTCAGAAGCCGCCATTGATCGTCTGTTTTAATTTGTCCCCATGCGACGTTTTCAATCGGCATTCCTTCATAATAACTCATTAAAAACGAATCGACGATCGCGTTTCCAATAAATAATGGTCCACTGACGTTAGGTTCTTCCCCATCCTCATTAACGATTTCAGTTTTACCTAAAGTTAGATCACATAGAAATAATTTCTTACAAATATCCGAAATTTCTATATTTAATATTCTATTTAATTCCAAATACGATTGTGTTAGATTCATCTCTTTCAATTTACTTCCCATTTCTTCAGCTATTTGGTTTTTGAAAGATTCAGTTTTGTTATGAAATATTGGAAGAAATATGGGATCAAATTTTTCCAAGTTTTCTTGATGTTGCACAGGTATATTGCAGCCGCGGAACGCGGATTCCGAGAATGCCTTTGCCGTCGCCAATGTCCGAGATTTCGTGTTTGCATAAATAAGCACCTTGTTTTCTTTAGGACAACCTTCTATAAAATTTTCATTTTCAAGCCATTCAGCTATATATTGACCCATATAACCTTCGAGTGTAGCACCTTTTTGAGTCAAATATCCCGATGGATCATCCCATTCCGGCCACGTTTTTGTCGTATACTGCTTCAAATCTGCCGTTAACGGTGTTCTAAGATTGTGACGACTTAATATCAAAACCTGTTCCAATTTAAGGCTGTTGATATTGATTCCTTTGCATAATACAACGAGGCACAATAATTTATAAATTTTTCCCACCATATTTAGTCGTTGTTTTTACGTTGTTTTTACAACTTAACAATCTTCCTTGTTGCTTTGAAATAAAAATCACAAACTACTGTCCAAGCTCAATATAAAGCATGATCAAACTGTACTTCCCGCGTCTGTGAGTAAACCAAGACTGGTTCGATTCGCCTAAGCGGTTCGTTATGTAGTTTCATCATGCGACAAAAATGATAAAACATAATAGGATTTCATGACACCGAAGCGTAATCGTTCATTGCAATTTCTTTAATTATTTTTATATTATCATTGCATCAGATTGCACTTTATTTAATACCAGCTGGGACACGGGGTTTCACCCGTCGTTTAATTTAAAAGAAATAGGATTATGTATAAATAATTTAGAGTACTTAAAAAAAAATCTAAAATGCATAGACACTTGACTTAGAGTATATATATTGAATTTCATGGGTTTAATTTTTTTTGCGCGGAACTCTAATTTTTCTAATATAAAAGTAGCCTAAGTTATTCCTTATAACATCAGCTATCTGCCAGTGAAAGTCCCGTAGAAATCGGTCCAACCGGAGATTAGGGGGAACAAACAGACAGACAGACCAAAAAAATATTTTTTTTGCTGTAGGCGCTATCTGCAGACCCAGAGCGTGGATTTTGGCCACGACAATTGCCACCGCTTGCAAAGCAGCAAGCCGGATGGTTCCCTCGAAGGACTCCCGGCTGGCCAACACAAGAGTGTCGTCAGCGTAACAGACCAATCTGACGCCAGCGGGGAGAACGACACGCAGGACCGCGTCGTAGGCGAGGTTCCATAAAAGGGGCCGATAACCGACCCCTGCGGAACCCCGCACGTAATCTCCCTCCGCTTTACGCTACCGTCCCTGCCCACGTAGCGAATGTGCCTATCGCGCAAGTAGGCCCCTATGATGCCCTGCAGGTAGGGGGGGCATCGATGATAGACCAGTGCCCCCCTAATCGCGCCCCACGGGATGGAGTTGAAGGCGTTGACGATGTCTAGACTGACAGCCAACGCCACCCCACCCCACTGGGACACTGCCTGTTCCGACAGCGAGCGGACGCGAAGAATCGCGTCGATTGTGGACCGCCGCTGCCGGAAGCCATACTGACTTTCGGCCAGGTCGGGACCCACTC
The DNA here is from genome assembly GCA_947459985.1 of Diloba caeruleocephala. Lineage (NCBI taxonomy): Eukaryota > Metazoa > Arthropoda > Insecta > Lepidoptera > Noctuidae > Diloba > Diloba caeruleocephala. The sequence continues at coordinate 7,776,631 of OX381632.1, forward strand.
GCGACAGGTGCTCAACGAGTCTTCGGGTAATTATTCTCTCGAATAGCTTCGAAGCCTCGTCGAGCAGGCAAATTGGACGATATACAGAAGGAGACTCCGCAGGCCTTCCTTCCTTCCTCAACAGAACCAATCCGGCTTCCTTCCAGCTGGACGGGAACACGCTTCGATGGAGGCAGCTGGTAAACAGCCGCCTCAAGCGGTCCCCAAGAGACTGCAGTGCATACACCCACGCGCGGCCCGGAATGCCGTCCGGACCCGGTGCGGTGTTGCGACTCTTCAGGCGGCCAATGGCTCGGCCCAGCTCCCCTTCCGAAACCCCTAACTCCTCGGTCCATTCCAAGGCAATCGGGGGTGGAGAGGGACCAGGACGGTCCCGGACCACCGATTATTGCTGTACCTAGTAATGAATTTAAACATATGCAACAAAATATAAATTGAATTCGAATACACCATAGTCATTAATATTATTTATAAAATTATATTGAATTAGTGCAGTATGAATATATATATGTAAGCGTGTAGACAACATTTACCACGAAACGTATGTATGTCAAACAAAATTATTATATTGCTAAGAGTTAAGTTAGAATGTCATTTCACGAATATAACTGAAAATTACTATATTAATATTTCGGCTGAATGATAAGTAATGTTATAATGTTAGTAGTCAGTATATTAGCAAAATAATATTCGTAAACCGAAGTGGCGAAATGTATAGAACCGAATTTTATTGTTAAACTACTCCTGTGTGCAGCATTTCATAAAATTATTTGATTCGGTTGTTAGGTATTCAAGCTAATGAGAATCAAATCGTTTCTTGAACGGAAAAACACGCTGACTAAAATGTACTTATACCTACTCCTTTCAAGTAGACACAATATTTCTGAAAGCCACCAAATAGTAGAGTTCATTGTAGCGGTCATACGGAGGACACGGCCATATTCGGAGCTCAGTATATATACGTCGAGGAGTTGGCATTCAATTTTAGAGGTCGATATCCTAAACGGTCAGGAAACAAGCAAGGAGGTCGTAGGAAGTAGGTACGTAATATTGGCGTACCAATAATTTGTGACAGACCGTGGTCATTCTATTGAAAAACTAGTATTCAACTGCATCTAGTTAGACTTCGACTAATTACTTCTGGACCTGTACTACAACGCACTTAGATAAGACTGCTGTTGCTGATAATAAAAGGAGTAACTTAGGCTACTTTTATTTTAGAAAAAGAAAACGAACTAGGGTTTCGCGCAAGTGCGCGGCTCCGCAGGCATCGATTCTCTCGAGAGGATATTGGGTGCATTACACCGGGTGGTGTCCAATCTCGGGGGACCGAGCGAGGAAGTTCACCGTCTCTACGGAGGCGTCGTGTGGTCCGTGGCCTTGTACGGGGCGCCTGTATGGTCATCCCGGCTTTCAGGCGTCTAGCGCTGCAGAAACAAACTGCTACTGCTGCACTGCTGCTAGCGCAGAGTGGCTATACGGATCGCACGGGGATACAGGACAGTGTCCTACGCGGCGGCAACTCTCCTGGCACGCTTTCCGCCTTTCGACATCCAGGCGGAGACGGATGCGTGGGTCTACGACCAGACACGCTCCCTCCACCAAAGCGAACACCCCTGAAGGCACACCTTCCCCAGGCGTGCCTTCAGGGGCGTTCGACAGACTGAGGCGGCTGGCTCAACGGCGTCTACTCGAGATGTGGCGGCATCGCCTACGATTGCAGTTCGCGACCAAGCGCGTCGTCGAGGCCACCCTGCCGCTCTTCGGAGCCTGGCTCAGAAGGAGCGAGCGCGTCACCTACCGTCTGACGCAGGTATTCACGGTTGTTTAAGTGCATACCTGCACAAAATAGGACGCAAGGTTACGGCACACGGAGTTTTTGGATAATTCTTAGAGATAACAGTCAATCATAACGCTCCGTTAGAATAAATTATTTTATAGTGGATTTTTGCATGGTTGCGGTGTGGTGTGCATTGAATAATCGTTGTGAAGCTAACGTACTATCTGTGAGTAAAAGAATACTTTATAAAAGTGATACGAAAAAGACCTTATTTAACTATTATAAGAAGAACTTTTAACTTTTTATTAATATACCCAACCAAAACATCTGTGTTGAAGCTTTCGAAGTGAATGCGTAAGCGCCTCAGTTTCCCTGGCGCTTGAGACTTTTTGATAGCGGCATTATGCGATACTCTGTAGTGGGAATTTATTAATGTACCCCTATACTAAAACGAGAAATCTTACTTACTGTGATCGATTTTGACAATTGCTATTTAATATTTTGGCGGAGTCTAGCGTAGTATCTGCGCATTTTTGAATCTGTACGCTGTTATTATATATTATGCCGTTGAATCGTACTCCTCCGACCACTCCCACCACACAAACTATGTCACAGTCTGATCCAGATATACCTAAGGCGGTGCAAGAGGATACGTTCAATATTACGACCCGGTCAAAGAGACCTCGTATGGAATGCTCTCCACCAATGAGCGAGTTTGTTAAATTCCAAAATGAAATACGAGAAATGTTTGCAACATTAAAATCTGGCCAATTCACATTACTTAACCAATTAGTAAAAGACGTCAATGATATCAAATCTCAAAATATTATTGTTCAGAAAGGTAATTCGGAGATTGAAAAATCGATCGATATAATTAAAATCAACTTTGAGGAGATGAAAACAAAGTTAGCCAAATTAGAAAAATATCGTCTAGAATGCTGTAGTTACATAGAAAAGCTACAAAAAAGGATTGAGGATTTGGAATTTGGCTCTAGGTCATCTAGCCTGGAATTACGTAATGTTCCATCAAACGAAGAGGAAAGGACCACGGAGGATATTGTCAAACATGTAACTAATATTGGCAAAGCACTAAACTTGGATATAAACACTTCAAATATTCGAGACGCATACCGGCTTCCTGCCAGACCCGGTAAAAATCAGACTATTGTGGTGGAATTCAACACGGTCTCCATTAAAAGCAAAATTCTTAACTCAGCACTCGACTACAACAAGACCAAAGAGCCGGGTCAAAAGCTTAACTCCAGCCAAATTGGAATAGAGGGACAATCGCGACCAATATATATGTCTGAATATCTTCCAGGCAATACCAGAAAGCTATTTTACCAGGCCAGAGAATTCGCTAATACTAATAATTATAAATTCTGTTGGACTTCGAATCAAAAGATCTTTTTACGTAAGGAAGAAACCAGCAAACGCATAAGGATTAACTGGGAAGAAGATCTCATTGCTCTTCAGACAATATGACTAACTTGGTGTCTAGTTCTAATTTTTCCAAACATAGTTTTGGCACGTTGTCAGCATTTTACTTTTTTGATGTACTTAGTTAAACTATTTTTAAGCATGTATTTAATTATTAGGGTTAACTACCACAAACTTACATCTCGCACGCTAATTTTTTCTTTACACCACACCGCATACATACATCTACATACTTCTTACCTACAACTTCCTCACCGAATGGGCTTACATATGTTCTGTATTCTAAATATAAAGGTACCAGCCCCGTTCTTATTATTGTTGCTATTTGCGAAAGCTATATGCGTAGGAGTGTTTCATGTTCATTTTGTATATATTTTATCTATACAAATTATTTAACAATGAGTTTTAACATAGATACAATATCTTCGGAACTTGAAGCGCTCCACGCAATGCAATCGTATAAGTGCACAACGGATAACTGCATGAACTTTATACAAAAAATTTATAGCCCTTTTTCAATTTTTCATTTGAATATTCGTAGTATCAACAAAAACATTGATCAATTACAATCCTTGCTCGCCTCGCTTCATATTTGCTGTGACATAATCGTTTTGACAGAATGCTGGCTCTCAAAAACTCCACGTATCCCTGTTATTGATGGATATGTATCTCATTTTACCCAAAATCAAGCCAACCAAAATGATGGCATTGTCATTTACACTAAATCCAGGATTACTTGCACGATAAGCGAACCTAATTATGTGAAGGATTTTAACTGTATTATATGTAAAATCGATCATGAATTGGCGCTTGTTGCAGTTTACAGATCTCCTTCACTTCATGATATTGACAGTTTTCTGAACGGAATTAACGAAGTACTGGCAACGTTAAATACATTTAGCACTGTGTGTTTAATGGGTGACATGAACATCGACATTAAGGCTAACAGTCCCGATCGCAGATCTGGAGACTATCTTAACCTGTTAGCATCCCACGGTCTATTGCCCACACACTTGTTTCAAACAAGAAATGAAAACTGTTTGGATCATGTACTAATGAAATCAAAGCTTTACTCTGTCACGTTGGTGATTGAATGTTACATAACTGATCACTGCCCTACTCTTCTTACAATATCTTTGAGGAATAGGCCCACCTCACCACCTGTTTACCGGAATAAAATTAATTATGTCGCTATAAGTAATGCTTTGAAAAGTACTGACTTTTCCCCAGCCTTATTGTCACGGGACGCAAACTTTGCTGCAACTTTTTTAGTTAGTCATGTATCAAAAATAGTAAAGAAAAACACTTGCTGCTATAAAATTACATGCAATAAAAGGAATATTAAACCTTGGATTACGCCAGGTCTAATACGCTGCATCCGAAATAGAGACAGAATGCACAAAGCACAAAAAAGGGACTCCACTAATATTACGCTTAAAATATCATACTTAAGATACAGAAATTATATTAACAAGCTACTAAAAAAAATTCAACATCTATACGAGAAAAATCTGCTACAAAGTGCGCAAAATAACTCTAAGGCTACCTGGGAAGCGATTAAAACAATAACAAGTTCTAAAACAAAATCAACATCAGCAGTCCCACTTTTGAACATAAAGGAAAGCCCATTGTTATCGGTGAAAGCGGTTAATGAGTTCTTTACTAATATAGGTAGGGAAATGGCAACTCGAATTCAGACTCAAGTGGCGTTCACTACACTGCCTAGCTGCAGTACATCAGACTCCTCTCAATGTGACTCTCTGGTACTTCTCGAAACTGATGCTGATAAAATAGAACTACTTATAAAAAGCCTTCGTAGGGATTGTGCTGTTGGCTTCGATGGTATTTCCGCAGTCATACTACAGTCATCGTCGAATGTGATTGTACCCATTCTTACACACATCTGCCAACTGTCTCTTTCCTCTGGTATTTTTCCTGACGTCTTTAAAAGAGCCATTGTACACCCTATTCACAAGAGTGGTGACGTAGACGTAGTCAATATCGGTGCTACCTGCAATGTCTAAAGTCCTAGAGAAACTAATTAATACACGTTTGACTAACTACCTTGAATCAAAAGGTATTATTTCAAATCACCAATTCGGCTTTAGGAAACTACTATCAACAGAAGATGCAGTATTATCATTTGTTAATAGAGTGGTAGATAGTTTAGATAAAAAAGAAAAGTGTCTAGGGTTGTTTTTGGACCTTTCAAAGGCATTCGACAGCGTCTCCATCCCCATTCTTGTGACGAAGTTGGAAAAAGTTGGTATAAGAGGCGCGGCACTCAAATTACTCAAAGATTATTTATGCAAGAGAACCCAAGCTGTTAAGATTGGGGATTACATCAGTGGAGATGAGATTTTGGAATTTGGAGTGCCACAGGGGAGTATCTTGGGCCCCACAATGTTTACCATATATATAAATGATCTCTGTGAATTAAAATCTCCCAACTGCCAAGTCTTTGCTTACGCAGACGACACTGCACTTTTTATTAACGGTCCCACCTGGGATGCAGTAAAGATTTTTGCGGAGAAAGTCATGTCTTGGTTGTCACTTAATTTACTCACGCTCAACACTCAAAAAACAAATTTTATAACATTCGTGCAGAAACAATCTATGCTCCCGCCCTCGGATTCTTTCTCCGTGAGAGCTCACTCGTGCTTAGATCCTACAACTGACTGTGAATGAACGTGAACGTCTCGGTTACCAGAGCTACTAATATTAAATACTTAGGTATCAACATAGACCGATCCTTAAAATGGCAACAACATATTAACTACCTAACTTCATGCGTCAGGAAACTTATTTATGTATTTATCCTCCTTCGTAAACGCGCTGACTCAAATACGCTCATGATGGCCTATTATGCGTTATGCCAATCCATAATCTCGTACTGCATCACATCATGGGGTGGAGCTGCCAAGACTATTCTTCTACCCTTAGAAAGGGCACAAAGAGCTGTTCTCAAGGTTATGACCAACAAGTCCTTTCGGTATCCAACAACAGAACTTTATACTGAAACTTCAGTTTTAACTGTAAGACAGCTCTTCATACAACACATAACTCTCAAGAAACACACGACCTTAATATTTGATCCTACTATCTTTATAAATAAACGAAGATCAGATAAAGTGTGCCCTACAATCCGACACAGAACAACTATGGCTAAACGACATTACATGGTAATTGGCTGCTTTCTGTATAATAAAATTAATAAAATACTAAATTTGTACTCCTTGAATAGATTTGACTGCAAAATTCAATTAAGAACGTGGCTACAAAAACTAAATTACTTAGATACTGAAAACCTCTTACTGGCACAATAAACTTGGGCTGTAATATATATATTCCAACCAGTAATCATCCCATAAAACCTACTGCAATATATATCTCTCATTTAGCTCCATCTCTCACACAAAATCATATCACCACACACATACACTTACTACATACATAACGAATACAAACAGATACTCTTAAATACACATGCACACACACACATCTTACTCCTACACATCCACAAACACAAGACCATGCTTTTTTTCGAACGCAAACACATATATTATGCATGCGATGTAACTGTATTATTATTTATCTTTTACCTTATACTGGTTCCCAAAATACAGGCATGCCAACTTTGGGAATCTTGTAATTAAGTTACTTAATTACTACTATTACTACTTTAATGATGACTGATGTTACTAAGTAAGTTGCACGTGCGATGGTCAAGCAATATCCTAGTACCCATAACACAGGTTAATTCCTAGCATGGGATTGGGGTCGGGTTCTTTCCACCACTGTAATCTGTCATAATCTGTAATCTGTCATTATATTAAAATAAACATTTCATTTCATTTCATTTCATTTCACAGTGCCACCATTGTGGAAGCGACCAAGACACCGCACAGCACACGCTCGACGAGTGCCCTGCCTGGGCGGCCGAGCGGCGATTCCTGGTCGATCGGATCGGGCAAAATCTCTCTCTGCCGGCAGTAGTGTGCGGCTATGTTGGCAGAGCATGAAAATTGGATTGCAGTGGTCTCCTTCTGCGAGAGCGTCATGCTGCAGAAGAAGACTGCAGAGCGGGATCGGGAGAGGGCCGATCCCGCAAGGAGAAGGATGAGACGGCGCTGGGGCAACAACCGCCCCGGCTCCCAAGTCCAACACGCCTGAGCCCTGCCGTCACTACATGGTGGGGGGCCACGGGGGTCGCGGGTGCGCAGACTGGGGAGTCTGCGTGCTTACACCGAGCGACCCCCGCGAAGACGGTGGCGCGCACGTGTTCACGTGCCACCGTGTGCGCAGCACAGCGCAAAGCGAGGCTTGGGGGGATCCTTTACAATCCTCCCCGAGAAGTGCCTGGGGGGTGACCTTTTTACAGTCCCCTTCCCTCCGCTAGTGGGGCTAACCGCTTTACAATCATCCCCTCCGTGACGTGCCTAAAGGCGTGGCACCAATGGGCGGCTCTAGTGTGATCTTACGAGGACCTGGTGCCCCCTTCGGTGCCGAAGATGACCGTTCCAGTGGTTTTAGCCGGTAGGAGTCCGGCATACCCCTTCGCCCTTCCCTGGGGTGATGGAAGTTCCATGTAGTATTTCCACTAGACACAAATAAAAAATTAAAAAAAGGGGTCGATTCTCGGCCCCATTGCTCTCATGACACCTTACCTACGACGCGGTCCTGCGTGTCATTCTCTCTGCTAGCGTCAGCTTAGTCGGTTACGCTGACGACGCTCTGGTGTTTGGCTAGAGGGGAGTCCTTCGAGGGAACCATCCGGCTTGCCGAGCAAGCGGTGGCAATTCTCATGGACAAATTCCACGCCATGGCTCTACGGATAGCGCCTCATAAAACCGAGGCGCTATGGTTCCACAAACTATCTTGGAGCAGAAAACCACCCAGTTCGTGGATAACGGCCGAATACTCAAACGCCATTTAACGTTAAGTCCCCGCTTAAACTATTTGAGTTGTCCGGTTTTGTACTAAAAACAGGTTTCTCGAATAGTTAAAGCGGGGACTTAACGTTAAATGGTGTTTGAGTGTTCGGCCGTAAGTGATGTTGTAGAGGTGCGAATAAAAAAAAATGTCATCCGCGAAAAAAAGAAACCCAAGAAATCCAATATACTTGTTCTATCTGTCTTTTCGGTAAATACTATAATTTATCTAATCACCATAATAAATCTGATCTTTTAAATTAAACGACGGCTGAAACCGTGGGGCACAGTCAGTACCTAATAAATTAGTGTATGTACGTAGTTATGTATGACACACCTATGAATCCCGAAAGGCAAAAACAAAGTAATAAATAATAATTTAATAGCTCGCTCGATTCGACGCGGGACTGAGCGGACGTGTCTTTCGTATTGGCTTTAATGAAATAATTACTACTAATATAATAAAAATTATCTGCGGCGTCAGGTATTTCAGATAAGTGTGTCACGTATGTGTAATACGTAACTACCAACTTTTTATTGTACAAGATGAACTAAATTATTTTTAAAGACAAATTATAGTGTATCTGTGTTAGTATGTCTAACTCAGGGTGTAGCCCGTTTGGACGTTGCCAATTATTACAGCGAAGTCCACCGCCGACGCCTACCGAACAATTCCAACCTAGTGATCCGAACCCACCAGCACCCACGGAGAATGAACTTCCGAGTGAAGTTATCTCCACACCAGAGATCCAGAAATGGCTGGGGTCCATAGATACCATTCTGAACGAGGTTTGCTGTATTGTCACGGAGGGAAAAATGAACGCGGACCAGAAGCTCCGTGTCTCAACTCTTTGCCGAAAGGTCTCAAGTGGGACATCCCAGATAGCCGTCTTATACCAAGCGTTGAAGCAGAAAACCATTCACGCTCACAGCACTATCCAGCACCTACAGGTACAGCAGAACGTTGCGAACTCTCTTCAACAATTTAAAGAGGCCGTTGAAACTAAATTGATCCCTGAAAATGGGAGCTCATGTCCAATATGGTTAAAAAAGGCTCCGACAACTTTATTCGCCCAGCAAATCTGAGTTCAGTGGCTATTTATCCCAGCGATAAGACGAAGACTAGTGACGACACTAAGTCCCTAGTACAAAAAATTATTTCGCCGGAAGAACTAAAACTGCGTGTCCGTGGCCTGAGAAAAATCAGAAATGGGGGCGTCATTATTAGTTCTGATAGTAAAGGTGACATTGACAAATTAAAAAGTTCTGATAAACTAGTATCTTCTGGTCTTACAGTCGAAGAACCATCTAAACGACGTCCTAGGATCACTGTCATTGGTACCCCAGTAGCCCTCACTGAAAAGGAGGTATTTGATTGTATTTACGAACTTTCAGATAAGTTGCCGAATACTACTCGAGAGTCCTTTCTTGAAACAATCAAATTGAGCCACAAATCCGGTAAGAAAAACCTTCCTACCTGTAACTATATATTGGAACTACCCGCTAGCATTAGGAAAATTCTCATGAATCAAGGCCGCATTTTTATAAATTGGACATCATGCCCAGTGAGAGATTTTACTTTAGTCACCAGGTGCTTTAATTGCCAGCTTTTCGGACACGCAGCCAAGTTTTGTCGAGAAACTAGCCCTACATGCAACCACTGTGGAGAGAATGGTCATTCTTTCAAGGAATATTGCAACAAATCTTCCCCCCCTCAATGTGCGACATGCAACCGCTTTAAGAGGAAATGTGACCATCCAACTGGTGATGTATCTTGCCCGGCATGCATATACGCAGAGAATAACTACAATAATTCAATAGATTATGAAAGCGCCTAGGAGCGCCATCGATTATTGTATTAACTAAGCACATATTAGTAGCAGTTTATCTTATATTTATATTTGTTAGTTTGTAACTATCATGACCAATCAGCTAATCTGTGAACTGGATAGTTTTTCTGTGTCTGACGCTAAAATCTGCGAAGTTGAGGAGTGTAAACATTTTTTTCCTGCTGGGAATAAAACGTTAACCCTGCTCACACAAAACATTCGCAGCATAAATCGAAACATGAATGGTTTTGAAGTGTTATTAAAGAATCTTGACATAAGCTGTGATGTAATTGTCCTAACAGAATGTTGGTTGTCAAAACGGGCAGTCAATTTACCATCTCTTGACGGCTATTACTCACACAAAACCGATAATAACTTTAATCAAAATGATGGTTTAGTAGTTTATATTAAAAATAATCTAAAAACAATCGTAGAGGAACCGTTATTCCAAGATAGTAATTGCTTAATAATTAAAATTATTCCCGATACAGTAATTATAGCAATTTATAGGCCTCCATCCCAAAATATTGACAGATTTTTGGACTCGCTCGACATAAATTTAAAAGAAATATCATCTTTTAAAAACATAATACTTTTGGGCGATATTAACATTAACATTGCTTCCGGGAGAACCGATAGTCATGCACATAGCTACCTAAATATTTGCACATTTCATGGACTTTTGCCGGCTCATTATCACCCCACGCACCAGAGCGGCTCATGCTTGGACCATATCATTATAAAATCAAAAAACCAACCAAAACATTGGTGACTAATTCATCGCTTACTGAACTAAACTAAAAACTTAGCTGAAAGCATCTTAAATTCTGGCAACTCTCCTCCTCAAAGTCAGAGTATGATAGCTTCCACACTAAATTCTTTTGTTTTATTAGATACCGACGTGTATGAAGTGTTAAGTATAATAACCGGGTTAACGGACGCCTGTGCCGTTGGATGGGATAACATTCCTAATAATATACTAAAAACATTTAAATATCAACTTGCCCCTCCGGCTACTCACATTTTTCAGCTATGTTTATCGAAAGGAATATTCCCTAATCTGCTTAAAAAAGCTGTGGTCACGCCTGTGTTTAAATCTGGAAACAAAAACTGTGTTAACAACTATAGACCCATTTCAGTTTTAACAGGCATATCAAAGATTTTAGAAAAAATCATAAACAGTAGACTAATAAAATATCTAGAAAATAACAAATTGCTTTCAGATAATCAATTCGGTTTTAGGCCGAAAAGATATACCAGCCAAGCTGTTCACAAATTGACAAATTTTATAAGTACCAATCTGGATAGTGGCATGCATACCATTGGCATCTTTCTTGACCTTGCCAAGGCCTTCGAAACTATTTCTTGTACTAAATTATTGCATAAACTTGAAACACTTGGCATAAGATGAGTACAACTTCAACTTTTTTGTGATTACCTTTGCGATCGACATCAATGTGTGAAAATTTGTCACTATTACACAAGTTCTTAACTTAAAAATTGGTGTTATGGCATTCCACAAGGAAGTATTTTGGCCCCTAATTTGTTCTTAATCTATATAAATGATCTGTGCAACTTGGCACTCCAAAATGGTGTCGTAATGTCATATGCGGATGACACAGCTCTGTTGTTCTCAGCTAAATCGCGAGTAGAGGTCTACGCTCAGAATGGCTTTAATATAGTGTCTAATTGGCTTCATAAAAATCTTTTAACATTAAATACAGATAAAACAAATTACATTTTGTTCACAATTAGAAAAACTAACATACCGCTTACTAACCTAAACATTTACGCACATAATTGTAGTACGTTCGCTGACATTTCATGTACTTGCCCCAGTTTAGTTAAAGCTGAACATATAAAGTATCTAGGAGTCACAATTGACAAGAATCTAAATTTCCGTAAACATATCGATTTACTATGCACTAGAGTCCGTAAATTAATATATATATTTAAGAATGTACGTAACATAGCCGACTACAAATTAATTAAACAGGTTTATTTAGCTTTGTGTCAATCCATTCTTACTTATTGCATAACTTCCTGGGGTGGGGCGGCAAAATCAACCTTACTCCCTCTAGAACGTGCTCAAAGAGCAATTCTAAAGGTCCGTTTAGATTTCCCACGCACCAGCTTTATATGACATGTGAGGTTCTAACAGTACGTCAATTATTTAATAAGTTTTAAATATTTTTTTATTATTTATTTATTATTAATATATTCGAACACGATGTACATTTCATATCTCACCCAATTCGCCATGGTCACACCATTGTTAAGCAAATATGATAAGCCAATTAGTTATGCTTGACAGTATTTTACGAGTGTTTTATGATGTTGTACCGGACGTGTGGAAAATACCCCTACTTGTTTCTAATACTTTAAGTAGTATAAAAACCCATACTCTCATACGGAGCATCATTCCTAGTTCTTCGTCAATACCATATAGTACCCTAGCTATACACTAAGCTGTAATTTTGTATTTTTATATATTTATTTTATTAATCGTAAATCTTGAAGTCTTCAAAGTTGTAAATCATTTAATTCATCGAATCCCTCAATCGTCGGATACTCTGGCGAGGTCGCTGAGGGTCCAGAGGACGGCACACAACTTAACTACGTATTTGTCTTTGCATCGAAGGGTTTTTACTTATAGTATATTAGAATAAGACTATTTTTGTATTATTTTCGTTTAGTGCATAACAATCCAAGGGTTATACATCGTTTATGTACTTACATTTTAAGCTTTTATGTTTAGTATATATAATGCACGTTTGTTTTCTGTGGCAACAAATACGAATTTCTTTCTTTTAAATGATCGTACACAAGCGAATTCAATTTTACAAGCGTCGAGTGAATGTTACACTATTGTTAAAGACTTCGATTAAAAATTACTTGGTCCAAATATTGCAACAGAGAATAAACTGTTTATTTCGCAACTAACATTAAATCCACTAGATGTTACCTGCCACTTCGTCCGCGAGGACACGAATTTAAACCCTTAATGAAACTTGATAACGAAATAAACATACCGTATGTATAATCCTTGACATAATCTACCTCTCTGCCACATGAGAATAAATATAAAAAGCCTTAATTGAACAGAAACTACCAACAGCCCTAAATACTAATGAGATTATAATATGAATAATTATGCTTGGTATTTTTCTACGAGATCGAATCAGAAATGAGGAGATTCGTAGAAGAACTATACCTAGTTGCCGACATAGCTGAAAGGATTAGTAAACTGAAGTGGCAATAGGCCCACATAGCTCGTAGAACGGCAGTGCTATTCTGTAAGAACTCACTAGCAAACTCACTTCAGAATCCGCGGTGAAAAGTAGTAAAAAACAATATAAAAGTAAACATTTCACTATGGGTAAAGAAGTGAGTTTGCTATTGAAGCAGACTAATTTTAGAATCCATAATGAAAATTAGTAAAATCAATACGAAATTAGAGATAATTACTATCTCTTATTTCGTATTGATTTTACTAATTATCTTATAACTAATAAAAATCTAAGACATTACGTCTTAGATTTTCGCGATTATTACACATTATAATAAAACACTTTTAAAAGAATTCTATCGCGTATATTTTAGATTTTAGATTTTCCTGACGTTTCGAATACTTTGCAGCATTCGTGGTCGCAGGATGACTAAGGTGACAGGCGTCGTTGCATCGCTGTTTTACCTACCATTTATTAAGAGAGTCACGGACAGAATTGGTCATATCTTGATGCGTTCTTCTATTAAAACCTAAACCTTACCTAAACCTTCTTTATTTTAGGGAAAGTATAGAAATCATTAGGGCTTAGGTCGGGGCTGTACGGCGGATGGTCTAATAATTCTTTGTTTTCTTGCTCTAAAAACTCTTTTGTTCTGTGCGCGGTGTGAGAACTCGCATTGTCGTGATGGAGGATGATGCGGCGGTTGCAGTTCTCTCTACGGAGTTCAGAAACGACCTGTGGCAAACAAATGCTAGCATACCATTCTGCATTAACCGTTCTTTGTCCCTCAAGAGGAATAGTCGTAACATGGCCGGTTTTGGAGACAAACGTGGCCACCATTTTTTTTGCAACACTCCGTGAACCAACAATTTTTGTTGGCTTTAACTCATTTTCGAACACCCAAACTCGTGACTGGTTTTTTGTTTCGGGTTCGTACGCATATATCCAGGATTCGTCACCTGATACGATGTTGTATACAGCATTTGAGGATCCTGCGTGGAATCTTTCGAGAGTTCTGACGCACCAAGTAACGCGAGCCGCTTTTTGCTCTTCACATAGCAAATGCGGTATCCATCGGGAAAACAACTTTTTTACACCTAATTGTTCATGCAAGATTATTTGTATTCGACTCATGCCAATGTCTAAAGTTGCCTGAATTTCGCGGTATGTCACATGTCGATCTTCCTCAATCAGCTTACGCACAGCATCAACGTTTTCTTGGGTGACTGCAGTTTTTGGACGACCTTGACGAGGATCATCACTGAGCTTGACACGTCCACGTTGAAATTCAGCAAACCAGCGATAAATTGTGGTTTTGGATGGGGCTTCATCACCAAATGCAGAAATCATCCGGTCAACACACTGTTTTTGTGTTAAACCACTTCGAAAGTCAAAATAAATCATCGCTCTTGAATTTTCTCGAGTCAATTCCATTTTCTCAACGACTAAACAAGTTTGACAAAACCTTGTGACAAGACCGTGAATCTTTTTTTAAATAAATAAATGGTATTCGATTTGTAAAACCAAGGAGTTTTCAATTAAAAAGATTTTAATATGACAGGAACAGTGGAAATATTCCATTCCCGATACTTTTAGTGCAGCCTATGTAATACAGGAAGTAACACATACTATTAAGTTTAGGTACATTCCAAATTCCGTACACAAAGCTACTTAAATAGATAAACAGACACTATGTAATACGAATACAAGCGTAATTTATGACGTTAGTTAACTTCATATTGTTATTATTATGAAAATTACTGTTCTATTACTCAGAGGAATCTGCCGCACGACAGTTAGATGCAGAATATCCACACATACATAGCGAGATTGACGCAGTGGGTAGTGGCAAATGAGCACGTAGGTATACATTTGCTGTACGTGTGTACGTCATTAATAATGCGAAAAATCTGTTAGTTTATTTGATTTTTACAAAAAACTTATTACGTAATATATGGCATTCGTCCGCCTGTAGTTCTTCGTCATTGTTGTAACCAGCGCCGATCTAGAGAACATTTCTGCCTCAACAGCCATCAGTGCTGCGATCTATTTTCCCTGCCCATCATTGCTGCAACTAGATGATAAATTGACGGCATGGTTGGTGCAGTGGCTGATCCTGTCGGCTGCTGCGCTACGGGTCGTAGGTTTGATTCTCGCACGGAACAAATGTTTGTATGATCTGCAGGTAGATGTTCCGGGTCTGGGTGTATTGCATGTGGAATTCATGTCTGTAAACGCACCCACGACACAGGCGAAAACCGAGTGTGGGGCAACGTTAAAAAATAAATAACATTCAATCATTTCGGCATCATGACCATGTCAGCTGTAAGACGTCCACCGCCGATCAAAGGCCAGAGTATCGGACCATAGATTTCTACAATTGTGTCGTAATTTTGGGGGAATTGTCAGTACTCACCACGCAGGCGTGTTGGTGAGCGCAGTGTGGCTAGCTACTATTCCACAAAAGGAAGGTGCTTCCCACCCCTTTGGTTTAGACTCACTCAGTCACCTTTTACGTCATCCACGGGAGGAGATGGAGTGGTGAATTATTCTAAGCCCGAACACAACTCGTCATCGACGGCAACTTTAGTTCTCTTACGGCTCTCCTCATTTCTAATCTATGGTTGTTATAGCCGTTCGCCAGCAGTGACGTGACTGCAATGACTGAACCGTTGGATTCATGATCAGCCCTCTAGTATTATTTCGAAACTCGAAGAGAACTATGCCTAGCTATAGATAAGATAATCATTTATTTGTTTTAAGTGTTGTATACAATGAAGGTCCAAAACTTATTAGTGTTTTAA
Source organism: Diloba caeruleocephala (assembly GCA_947459985.1). Classification (NCBI taxonomy): domain Eukaryota; kingdom Metazoa; phylum Arthropoda; class Insecta; order Lepidoptera; family Noctuidae; genus Diloba; species Diloba caeruleocephala. Next base: position 7,792,645 of record OX381632.1, read on the forward strand.
ACATCCCATCTCATCCCGTGGGCGTCGTAAAAGGCGACTAAGGGATTAGCCGGAGGATGGGCAGCAGCTTCCTTCGAATACATTAACAACTCAACTGCGATCGCCAATCCGCCCGCCAAGTGTGGCGATTATGGCAAAATTCCTCAATGAGCACACAACACACCGATATCGGTCGTTGTGGTAATCTTTGAGGGAAGCCTGTGTCCAGCAGTGGACTATATTCGGCCAAAACGATGATGATGAAACACTTAGTCAATAAAGCAGACAAAAAAGAAAAAAAAAATACTTTTTTTAAACTTCTAACCATTCAATATTTATCCCATAATAGCTTAATAAATGTCAACTATAATAACATTATATTTAATAGCTTAGGGATGTTTCTCTGTGTATGGGTTCGATGGGGCTGACATGGTTATGTTATGGCCAAAAGCCTCTAAACAGATAAAGAAAAAAAAAAGATTTCATTATAAATTTTGTCCAATAAAATTTAATATAATCATAATAGTTAGTTGAAAGATGTATTAATAACATTTCGTGATTTAGATGAACATATCCAAAAACATATTTGGTCACTAATTAACAAATTCATTAACCGAATAAAACATTTTTTCAACTAGACACTTTCTTAAATGTCGAGTAAATAAGCGATTCCGTAATTTGTTATGTCCTTTAGTACCGTATTGTATCTAATGTCCACATATAAAAAAAAACTTTTGCAATAAGGTGGTTCTTGGAACTCTAGGTACGACTATTCTATCTGGATCTCTGGTATTGCGCAAAGAAAACCACTTGCTTTTAGAAATAAATTTGAATAGGCTGCAGTAGGTTGAGTTGATGATTGACATACAGAATATCACGCCTTTATCCCCATTGTGGCTTAAAAGGTTGAGCCAGAGGTGCAGTCTGATATTGTACCGCTGCACTGGTAGTCTGCACTACACTGATAATGCCTCTCATAGCCGGCTGAACTCACTGATTCGTAAACATTCGGTGAGGTTAAGCAACGCCCGGTGCGGTTAGGCTGTGGATGGACGACCATATAGTGGCATTAGAGCTGAGCACTTTCGTGCTTCGCAGGGTACGTAAAGCCGTCAGTCCTGGTTCTTGTAATTAAACGGTGGTCGTTTAGCCAAATCGAAGACCTTTGGGCGGTTTGAACAACTCTTTCAACAAGGCTGGCCATTAACCAAACGAAAAAGAAACAAAAAACGGAGAGACCTGTCTTCCTTTGCCAGGCACAATTCTAAACCCCGGTCGGCTATAAAGAACACACTATGCCAAATCCGAGAAACGTCTAGGTACGTTTACCTTCCCCCACGTTTGCAGCCCTATATTTTCAGTACCAATAATGGTACCTACTAGTGACACCACTTTGTATCGCTAGAACTATTACTGGTACTAGTGATAGTACTTTGTATCACCAGCCCATTAATGGTACTAGCGAAGTTAGGTAAAGTGAATGTGCTAATGTGAGTGCATATGTAAAAGCTCATTAACCGCCACTGCGGCATGAATTAGCAATTCGTACTCTTCGGAGTGACCGCCCTTTAAATTAGGTCGCAACCCCACGTTGGTGCGCAATGAAACTTCAAGCATCAGTGTTTTCGCAAACAGTGAATTACACGTGATCTCGATGTGGCTTAAAATATCGACACTATAGATATATATCTACACATTTATGGTGACACCTACATCGCCACCACATAAACCACAACTTACAGCGACATCTACTTGAACATTAATTGCAACTCTCGGATGACGTCAAAGGATCCTGAATCATACATGTTAAGTATTCACACAACGCTGCATATACAGGCGCCCAACACATCGGGATCAACATGTGCATCGGGCTTCAGCCCGCCAGGCATACCACCCACCAGGTTGGAGGATCTTCCTATTTCTATGGAGAAACACCACACCTTGTTCCTCATACATATATCTCACTTTACTTTCCGGGTGTAGAGTGAAAAACCGTAGGAATGGTTTAAAACAATAATAAAAAATAAAATGATTGTTGAATGCTTGTTTCAGCAGGTCGTACGTACATCACGTTGGACGTCACGTACCTTTCTACCACACTCACTCGAGAATATGTCTGCTCCAACGGCCATCAGTTCTATGAGCAATGTGCCCCGCTCGTTGTCACTTCGGCTTACTGATCCTTTCAGTCATCTTCCGGGCACAAATTTCAAACACCGGGTTGCTATAGCCTGACAATACCGCTGTACCATATGGTATGCGCGAGGACGGGGGAGAGGGAAGGAAAGACCTCGAACTATATGAACACCGGTGGAAGGTGTGGTACAGCGGTATTGGTCAGGCTATAGTAGACACTTTGCCTGATTCAAAAATCGTTGTCAGAAACGTTCCGCTTGTTAGACGCTGTTGTGGACAGAATACCAGTAAGGCGTTAGGCTAGAACCATGATTTTAAATAAAATGTACCCATGGTGCGAGTACTAGAGACGCTTAGACCATTGGATAAATGGTCTAAGTAGAGACGACCTGTGCATTACTGCACAGTTGGTGCGGTGGCTGATACCATAAATTATACACTTATGCTGCTACAGTCGGCTGCTGCGCTCCGGGTCGTGGGTTCGACTCCCGCACGGAACAAATATTTGTATGACCTGCAGGTCCGGGTCTGGGTGTATTGTATGTGGAATTCATGTCTGTAAACGCACCCACGACACAGGAGAAATCCTAGTGTGGGGAAAAGTTTAAAAATAAATATAAACCTGCTCAAAGTCGTAATTTCGTTCGGCTTTAATTACATTAGTTGTAAGCGTGTGAACCTTCTGTTCTTCACTTTGTGTACTTGCACGGAATAATAGTATCTTGATTGATGTTTGTAAATTATAACAGTAATTTCCTACACTGCTCCTACATAATAATATGTTTTATCAATCAAGTATATAATAACACTTGTCATAGAGCTAAGATCAGAAATAGAGTTATCTCAGATAAAATAAGTGTATTTCCTTGTATTTCGTTGCGACCTTTGGTTTTGAAAGATAAGAACAAAACATATTTTGAACTAAAATAAATTTGTTTATACAACGTTATCTTTTTGTGAATAGAATGCAGTGAGAACAATCATAAATAGCCAATGTCTCGAGGTGACGAGCGCAGCCTGATTTCATGCTAGCATAGTCTTTTTTTTTGTGGAAATCATTCATGTACTTCCTGCGCCCCGGAGAAGAGCGGAGGGGTATCCTATCAGCTAAAACCACCGGAGTGGTCATCTTCGGCACCGAAGGGAGGCCAGGAACCCGAATAATCTCCATCTAGAAACGCCCATTGGTGCCACGCCTATAGGCACTTCTCGAAAGGGGTGCCTGTAAAGCGGTCACCCCCTCTAACCGAGGGATAATGACATATTTGCTCATAAAGTTAGCGTGATTTGGCTTTAACTTACTGACCTTTTTTGCCAGTTACATATGATACAGGCAGTGGTGCGTAGAATTTTGGGATAGGTCAAATGACAACTCGTCTTTAATGTTTTAACGGTCTTTAATATTTATTACGTGGTCAGAAAAACGCGATCTTCCATAGAAGAAGGGACGTCCTTAATTAAGATACGCGGTTTGCGACCTTTTGGATTTTCAAGCCGTAGTAAGCCAGCGGATCTAATAGCGTCGACAAATTGAAGTTTTGTGAGTTGTTTCTCGTTCGCGACGCGTAATACAACACCTGACTTTGCGGTTTTTTTAACGCCTACGATTTGAAAACCGTCGTCGCTAGGCTTAATAGCTTTCATTAAGGCCTATTTTGTAGCGGACGATGACGCATAATCAGCTGATCGCTCCGCGGTTGGATATGGCCACTACGCAGAGAAGCGGAACGCGCGACTCGGCGGATCGACTTTTGCTAAACGGAGTTTTAATGAATCGGCATATGATACCTTATTTACTTGCTGACTGTTATTAACACATGTATTCGATTTAATTTTGTCTAATTCACGTTCCGTGTTCGCTAACTTCGTTTCATTGCAAGACGATTTAATTGCTAACAAAGATACGATGGCCGTTACTCGCTGAGTAATATACAAGATAGGACTTATTTGCTACATTAATGCGTGTCCCCTGATCGTTAACAAGGTCGTTAATTTTTGACAGATATGCTGATGCCTCAGACACAAGTACGCAATTGTCAGCATTGCTCGCGTCGCTAACATTAAAAATTGACGAGGTCTTTCCAATAGTATCCGACTGTTGCAACCGCTTGGACCTTCCTCAGGTGAATGCGATGGAGATATTTCGCTAAATAACTGTTTTGAATTCGCGGAGGTTGGGGACATTTAGTGACATTACTTCTACGAAAAATATCAACACTATGGTCAGGCGGGTCATCATTATTTGTCGACATATTTATAATATCTAAGTTGGTTTTAATTTATGACAAAGTAAATAGACAAGTTTAACGCGGCAAAGAATGAGCGACAGATAACGGGCGCACTAATTATTTCGTGATACCTTCAGTAGTAACAAAAATAAATGTACTTACCATATTGGAACGTTAAAAACTTACGCAACGAGCACTAAACACAACAGTACACAACCATAAAACAACTCACGAGCCGGGAATCGATTTCATGCTCTGCCGACATAGCCGACACTACTGCCGGCAGAGAGAGATCTTGCCCGATCGGCGGGCTGATTAGCTAAAAACAGCAACAGCAGACGCGATCGCAGCTATCGCGCAGCCAAGGATCCACCGGTGGCAAAGCGACACAAAAATTGGTTTTACGTAAGGCAGCGCCCGCCTGTCGCTATTGTGGAAGATGCATAGTTACTAGCGCCAGTAGCCGCCAATGGAACTAAAAATAATGAACGTTTTTAATTCATTGATTGTCCGACAGAGGCGCGTCAGAGATCTTCGCCTGTTTAGTCGCTATCGGCAAATAGGTAATACCAAATTGACGTTTGACAGCGGCGTTGGAGCAATTTACGCCTGTTGCAAAGCGTCTGCGACTTAGGTAATCAGCCCGCCGATCGACCAGGATCCGCCGCTCGACCGCCCACGCAGGGCACTCCTCGAGCGTGCTGTGCGGTATCCTGGTCGCTTCCACTGTGCCGTAACCTCGCGTCCAAAAATAGTATCTGTATACAAAATAATATAATAATAGACAATCAAGAAGAATCAGAGGAAGGAAGAGTTTACACAGCCTACATAAAAAAGGTTTTCTATGTCGGAATAAAAAAGCCGATGTAGGTAACATTCAAAATAAAAATATGTTTTCGCCACGGTTAAAGAATTCGCCACTTTAAAATTGCAAAAGAATGAATATAAAACCTCGCTACGTCAGCCTCACTGAATCAGTGATGTTTTCAAACTTACCGAAAGAACAATGACAATGAAACGGCATTGTTAACACCTGCCTAGTCTGCCTGGTTATTAGACACACGCGAAGAAATATGGCTAATGGGGTGGCCATACGTTGCCCCACACTAGGATTTCTCCTGTGTCGTGGGTGCGTTACAAACGCAAATCCCACACACAATACACCCAGACCCGAAACAACTACCTGCAGATCGTACAAATATTTGTTCCGTGCGGGAATCGAACCCACGACCCGGAGCGCAGCAGCCGACTGTATCAGCCACTGCACCAACCGTGCCATCAAATCGCCATTCAAAGCAGACGCCTTGTTTATGGTATGTTGTTCGGCTGCTGAGTGTGCCATGTACCATGTGTGTACTTCTTGTTTGTTATTTTTAATAGTTTTTGAAGTGAAAGCTGCTTTTAGCGCGCTCCGCATATTTTTAGATGAGATAAAATAGCTGCACTCGCGACACCGTTACGAGACGCAGCTATAGTGTGTGCATATATGCATGTACATATAGCAGACCGCGAACGCGTATAGATAAATAATAATCTTCTGTCGGCACTCCCGGAGTGCAACCCGTATTTTTTTTGTATTTATAAAACTTTTATGTTTTTACTTGGTTGGTGTGGTGTTTTGTATCGTCTAATAAATTATTTCTTTCATTCAGACAGTAGAGACGCTTGGGGTGTAGTCTGGGGTCAGCAGTTTGCTCAGTCTAAATGCTGTACTGCTCTCACACCGTCTATATTAGCTGCGTTTCAAAACTATATACATTTTAAATCTCGAGTAATTATAAATGAGTACCTAAACAGCTTAGAATATCACCACTCTATCTTATCCCGTGGGTGTCGTAAATGCGACTATGGGATTACTCAATTACCCAGAGGATGGGCAGCAGCGTCCTTCGAGTACATTTATAACTCAACTGCGATCGCCAACCCGTCTGCCAAACGTGGCGATTATGGCAGAACCCTCCAATAGGTCCACAATACAAAATCATACCGGTGGTTGTGACAATCTTTGGGGGAGGCTTCTGTTCAGCAGTGGACGTGTTTCGGCTGAAATGATAATGATGATGAAACAAATGTGACCCAGAGACGCTAGTAGACATATAACGGAAATAGTACACGATACGTAGGAAATTGTAGATAAGTAGCAGCCCAGAGTTGTGATGACGACACGGTTGGTGCAGTCGCTAAGCGATTGGCTTCCTGCACGACGAGTAGCGGGTTCGATACCCACACGGAACAAATATTTGTATTATCTACATGTAGTTGATTCAGGACTGGGTGTCTGTGTATTTGAGACACAAGACAAATCCTATATTGGGGCAAGTTATAAAAAAGTGTGAGCGTCTGCTCCGACGCACGACTGGGTGTTAACTCCGTAAGTACAATTGTCTCAGTAACTGTAGGCAGTGAGGGTTGAAAAATAAAAAGCACGGATGTTTATATCATCAAATCGGCCATACAACGTCCACTACTGAACAAAGGCCTCCCCCATAGATTTCCACAATTGTGTCATCATATTGGGGGGTATTGGCCAGTGCTCACCACGCTTTGCAGGCGGGTTGGTGAGCGCAGAATGGCTACTGTTCTACAGAAGGGACGCTGCTGCCCATCCCTCTGCTTTAGGATGTTTATATGCACGATATATATCATATATAAAATTAATTATAACTTACCTAGTAACTGCATCCACGTGTTAGTTGGATTTCCTTCCACCGTCACTTAAACTAGATTTTTCCATATTTTGTATTTAATCACTCCACTGCGTATTAATAATTAATAATAATTATATTATATACGCCGTGTGGTGCCGTCTACGAATAGCACCAACCCATCTCATCCCGTGGGCGTCGTAAAAGGCGACTAAGGGATTAGCCGGACGATGGGCAGCAGCGTCCTTCGAATACATTAACAACTCAACTGCGATCGCCAACCCGCCCGCCAAGCGTGGCGATTATGGCAAAACCCCTCAATGAGCACACAACACACCAATATCGGCCGTTGTGGTGATCTTTGTGGACTTGATTCGGCCGAAATTATATTAAATATCAATATTTATATATATTATATGATCTGAAACTTATACATCAAACGACATTTGACACATACATGACTTTAACGCAGAAGGTGCGCAAAAATGTAACGCATTTTAGTTAAAGCTCGGCAAAATTTCACTCCTCGTAAATTTTTAATACCGGGGGTCTTTATATATAAATAGATTCTTAAGGAGTAAACTCCAACTAAATTAAGAGGTTGGAGACGTTGCAGTGACTAACAACTAGTTGACGGTATGCGAAGCGATTGGTTTTCTTCTGCGCAACACGGAGAGGGATCGGTTGCTGCACTCAACAAATATTTATTTGGTATACAGATCCGGCTTTAATTATTTGTGCATATGAGATTTATGTCTGTAAACTGTACCCAAAACGAAGGAGAAATCATAATGAGGGCATTGTTAAATAAAAATCCGACCCCTTATTACCGTATCAAAAATATCAACTGTTACACCTCTGCCTTACCTTTCAAAGAGTACAGCCGAGATGTTAAAGTTAGTAATTATTGGGTTTTTCGGTCCGTTAATATTTTTGCTAGCGTTAATGGCCGCTGTATTTCGTGAACTTTTAAATTTCAATATCATGACAATTATACTATAAAATCAAACATAGTTTACATTAATATACATTTAATTTCATAAAATCACTCCAAGGACAATATCCATTCGCAGATACCTCACAGCCTTTTAATTCCAATAAAACTTTTTGAGGGGGTCTAAATAATGATAATTTGTGGCCATTTCTCAACTGTGAAGTACTCGGGTAAATATATTCCACTTTTAAATATGTATTATCATCGTCTACCCATTTTTGAAAAACTATTTTTCCACCGATCGGAAACGGTTCAAATTGATGTGGCAGTTCAAACGATTTAAAACCTAATGCATTCACAACAGGATTCAAATTGGAATCGTGTCCCACTAGCAAAGTAAACTTTGGAGATCTATTTTCAAAAATGTGGAACATGAATTTTAGTAACGGTCCAGCTAAATCTTTCGAACCAGACGTTAAATTGAATCTGACATTCTGGTTTTCTCTACTGATCTTTGTCAGAAGCCGCCATTGATCGTCTGTTTTAATTTGTCCCCATGCGACGTTTTCAATCGGCGTCCCTTCATAATAACTCATTAAAAACGAATCGACGATCGCGTTTCCAATAAATAATGGTCCACTGACGTCAGGTTCTTCCCCATCCTCATTAACGATTTCAGTTTTACCTAAAGTTAGATCACATAGAAATAATTTCTTACAAATATCCGAATTTTCTATATTTAATATTCTATTTAATTCCATATAGGATTGTGTTAGATTCATCTCTTTCAATTTACTTCCCATTTCTTCAGCTATTTGGTTTTTGAAAGATTCAGTTTTGTTATGAAATATTGGAAGAAATATGGGATCAAATTTTTCCAAGTTTTCTTGATGTTGCACAGGTATATTGCAGCCGCGGAACGCGGATTCCGAGAATGCCTTTGCCGTCGCCAATGTCCGAGATTTCGTGTTTGCATAAATAAGCACCTTGTTTTCTTTAGGACAACCTTCTATAAAATTTTCATTTTCAAGCCATTCAGCTATGTATTGACCCATATAACCTTCGAGTGTAGCACCTTTTTGAGTCAAATATCCCGATGGATCATCCCATTTCGGCCACGTTTTTGTCGTATACTGCTTCAAATCTGCCGTTAACGGTGTTCTAAGATTGTGACGACTTAATATCAAAACCTGTTCCAATTTAAGGCTGTTGATATTGATTCCTTTGCATAACACAACGAGGCACAATAGTTTATAAATGTTTCCCACCATATTTACTCGTTGTTTTTACGAAGCACTGTCAACTTAACAATCTTCCTTGTTGCTTTTAAATAAAAATCACAAACTACTGTCCAAGCTCAATTTAAATCATGATCAAACTGTACTTCCCGCGTCTGTGAGCAAACCAAGACTGGTTCGATTCGCCTAAGCGGTTCGATAAGCAGTTTCATCATGCGACAAAAATGATAAAACATAATAGGATTTCATGACACCGAAGCGTAATCGTTCATTGCAATTTCTTAGATTATTTTTAAATTATCATTAAGTTCATCAGATTGCACTTTATTTAATACTAGCTGGGAGCCGTGGTTTCTCCCGTCGTTTAATTTAAACGAAATTGGATTATGTATTAATAATTTAGAGTACTTCGGCATAGACACTTGACATAGAGTATATATATTGAATTTCATGGGTTTAATTTATTTTGCGTGGAACTCTAATTTTTCTAAAATCAAAGTAGCCTAAATTTTACCTTATAACATTAGCAATCTGCCAATGAAAGTCCCGTAGTAATCGGTCCAGCCGTTTCGGAGATTAGCGGGAACAAACAGACAGACAGAGAAAAAAACTAGTTTTTTTGTTGTAGGTACCGTGTATACTTTCATATGCATTTAGTAAAAAACTGTTATTTTGACATTACAAACAGACACTTCAATTTTATTTATTTGTAAAGATGTATAGATTGTTGTATTTGTTATTATTGTTAAACACCTTCCATGAGATGATCACACTTAAGTGTGCCTACAAGAAATCTTAAGAATTGCCTAGAATAAGATGTTGACTATTGGATAACAATTAATATATCACCTACCTATTCAGATTTAGCTTATCATCGTCGTTGGACCAAGACCCGGTTTCGTTAATAGATTTACTCACATATCGAAATATTAAATTAATGTATTGACATAATTTTATAAATTATTCCTCAACATGTCTTTTTATTTTATCTCGCATTTAAATGATAATTAATTTATTATAATGAATACTTATGTGAAACAAGTATGTTTATTGGATTGTCAACTTAATCTGCTTAGTATAATTTGTAAGAACAAATTTATTTGCTAAACACATTTATTTGCTAGAAACATGGTTTCAGAGATGATACATCATTTGGTATAGTGCAGCACGTCTCACCATACAATCGGCATGCAAAAATCAAGTGTTATTATTGCTGTACCTAGTAATGAATTTAAACATATGCAACAAAATATAAATTGAATTTGAATACACCATAGTCAGTAATGTTATTTATAAAATTATACTGAATTAGTGCAGTATGAATATATATATATGTAAGCGAGTAGAAAACATTTACCACGAAACGTAAGTATGTCAAACAAAATTATAATATTGCTAAGAGTTACGTTAGAATGTCATTTCACAAATATAACTGAAAATTAGTATATTATTATTTCGGCTAAATGATAACTGATGTTATAATGTTAGTAGTCAGCATATTAGCAAAATAATATTCGTACACCGAAATGGCGAAATGTATAGAACCTAATTTTATTGTTAAACTACTCCTGTGTGCAGCTTTTCATAAAATGATTTGATTTGGTTGTTAGGTATTCAAGCTAGTGAGAATCAAATCGTTTCTTGAACGGAAAATCACGCCGACTAATATGTACTTATACCTACTCCTTCCCAGTAGTCACAAAATTTCCGAAAGCCACCAAATAGAGAGTTCATTGTAGCGGTCAACGGAGGACACGGCCATATTCAGAGCTCAGGATATTTATACGTCGAGGAGTTAGCATTCAATGTTAGAGGTCGATATCCTAAACGGTTAGGAAACAAGCAAGGAGGTCATAGGAAGTAGGTATGTAATATTGGCGTACCAATAATTTGTAACAGACTGTGGGGTAAATTAAAACTCTAGTTTCACAATTATGTTACAGGTATATTTTAGGGCACAGTTTCCACCTTGCAGTACTCGTTTACAGAATGATGTTTGATATAAAAAAAAAGTTGGGCTTCTCGCATACGTTTCTTCGAAATGTGGTTGCTTAACGGGTTATTTCTGGCGAAGCCAAAAGTGGCCTCCAGCCAGCCTTCAGGCGACTTTTCCCTCTCTTTCTCTTTTTCTCTGTCTCTTTCTATTGTATAGGGTAGGCAACCTATGTCTTTCTTTAAATTTCTTGACTTCTGAGTATTCTTTGTCCAAGATGTGATGTTTGACAAATGTCATATTCAATTCTAAACGCATTATTCAATTTTTATAATCACTGTGCCTTGTATTATAAAGATATGGCACCAACACAACAATATGTAATGGCAAATAATTGACAGTTAATAAAACGTACTGGTTTGACATCAGCATCATCCCTAAGCGTCACTCTATTAACTGGGTTTTGAGGCACAAACAGTGGTCATTCTATTGAAAAACTAGTATTCAACTGAATCTAGTTAGAGTTCAATTAATTACTTCTGGACCTGTGGCTTCCGCAAACCCCAACGTACTGAGATAGGGCTGCTGCTGTCGATAATATAACGAGTAACTTAGGCTACTTTTATTATAGAAAAAGAAAAATAATTAGGGTTTGAAGTGCAGGTCTCCGCAGGGGTCGATTCTCGGCCCCCTAGCTCTTACGAAACCTTGCCTACGACGCGGTCCTGCGTGTTCTCCCTCTCTCTGCTCCCTCCACGCCCTGGATATGCGGATAGCGCCTCAAAAAACTGAAGCGCTATGGTTCCACAAACTACCAAGGAGCAGAAAACCACCCAGTTCGTGGATAAGTGTCGTTCAAGTGACGCGCGAATAAAAAAAAACCTCTTCCGCGCAAAAAACAAATTAAAGCCAAGAAATCCAATATACATATTGTATCTGTCTTTGCCGAAGTATTATAAATGATCCGATTTCTTTTTAATTAAACGACGGCTGAAACCGGGGGGCACAGTCAGTACCCAATAAATTAGTATATGTACCTATTTGTCTTTGCATCGAAGGGTTATTACTTATAGTATATTAGAATAGGACTATTTTTGTATCCTTTTCGTTTAGTGCATAACAATCTAAGTGTATACATCGTTTAGGTACTTACATTTTTAGCTTTTATGTTTAGTATATTTAATGCACGTTTGTTTTCTGTGGCAATAAATACAAATTTTCTTTCTTTCTAATGATCGTACACAAGCAAATTCAATTTTACAAGCGTCGAGTGAATGTTACACTATTGTTAAAGACTTCGATTAAAACCGTACTTTGTCCAAATATTGCAACAGAGAATAACCTGTTTATTTCGCAACTAACATTAAATCCACTAGATGGTACCTGCGACTTTGTCCGCGAGAACACGAATTTAAACCCTTAGTGGAACTTGATAACTAAATAAACGTCATGCTCGTGAACGAGTGCTGTCTGTTGGGACCACAGACTATACACTAATTGGGACTGGTCAGCTTAATACAGCCATGGCAATTTATTCATAAGCTTATAAAATATCAAAATCTGGCTTGTTTAGTGTTAGACTTAAGGTGATTTAGACCCTTTTCTCCTACATTGTCCTCACATAACCTTAATTTCAAGAGCAATGTATTCAAATATTGTAACAAAACTATTTTGATTTAAAAAGAGTAACCATGGAGTTTCTTGCCCGTTCTTCTCCATCTCCAATTATTATTTATTGTACCTACTATTATTTTATTTTACTCAATTCGTATATTCTAAAATGTGAAAGATTATGAATTTATTATTGATAATTTTCTGATATTTAATATGCTGATGTTATTAATTTTGGTGGTAAATGTGGTGCCGGCTCAGAATGCCACCACCCCATTTCATCCCGTGGGTGTCGTAAAAGTCGACTAAGGGATTAACCGGAGGATGGGCAGCAGCGTCCTTCGAGTACATTAACAACTCAACTGCGATCGCCAACCCGTCTGCCAAGCGTGGCGATTATGGCAAGACCCCCCAATGAGCACACAACACACCCATATCGGTCGTTGTGGGGATCTTTGGGGGAGGCCTGTGTCCAGCAGTGGACTTCATTTGGCCGAAATGTTTTTTTTTTTATACTGGAATGAATATTGTATTTGATTATGTATGATTGATGTACTGTGTAATTTATTAATTTTGTATTTTATGTATCAATTTGACGTGTAACCACTTAGTTACCAATAAAGGACTATGACTATGACTAGGAAACCTATATCTTGGAACGCGGCAACTAGAGTCTAACTATTCATGAGTGCCTGTAATTGGTTTTATATGAATAAAAATATTTTTATCTTTTATCTTTTTTATTAACATAATCTACCTCTCTGCCACATGAGAATACATATAAAAAGCCTGAAATGAACAGAAACTACCAACAGCCCTAAATACTATTAAGATTATAATATGAATAATTATGCTTGGTATTTCTCTACGAGATCGAATCAGAAATGAGGAGATTCGTAAAAGCACTATAGTTGCCGAGATAGCTGAAAGGATTAGTAAACTGAAGTGGAAATGGGCGGGGCACATTGCTCGTAGAGCTGATGGCCGTTGCGGTAAAAAGGTTCTCGAGTCGAGGCCGCGTACCGGAAAACGCGGCGTACGACGACCTCCAACGAGGTGGACAGACGACCTGGTGAAGGTCGCTGGGAGTCGATGGATGAGGGCGATCTAAGGAGGAGGCCTTTGTTCAGCAGTGGACGTCCTGTATGATGATGATGATGAATAATCAAATTATTGTCAAGTTTGTTTAACTAGGGTCAAAGTATAACTATTATTTTAGTATTGAATTCGATTGTCGTCTATTGAGGTTATCGAGGGTCTTGAATGATTGAATTATAATAAATCATTCATATTTGACATGACTTCCTGGCGTGCTTTTGTAAATGTGATCATCTTTTTTTTTTTTTATTGATGTCCAGTGGAAATTCTACATGGAACTTCCTTCACCCCGGGGAAGGGTGGAGATGTATGCCGGACTCCTACCGGCTAAAACCACTGGAGCGGTCAGCTTCGGCACCGAAGGGGGGCTCCAGGTCCTCGTAAGATCACACTAGAGCCGCCCATTGGTGATCATCTAAGCATGCCAATATTAATAATTTCAAATTATTCTTATAATTACAAAATATAAATCATATCTTAAGCTAAATGAATCCCGTGTCCGTTGCCTTACCTACTGACAATTAGACATTACCGTATTATATTTTTTCATTTGTTCACATCATTTAATTATTAATAGTTTTGCGTTTGCGACTTGATGATGAAGACTTGACAGACTGCCATTTCTTTTGTTGTTGTTTTATTCTTGCGTATTAATCCCTAACTACGTCAGTACTATTATCTGCCTAGACTTAACCTTCACAAAAATATTTAAACTGGCTTCTCCCTAGTTTTTAGATTATTAATGAAATTGTAAAGGGTTTCTTTCGATTTGAAGTACAATTTGGTGCATAATTAAGTAATTTTTGTTCATCTCAGGAATTTCTTTGTATGGCAGATGAGCATTCCCCTTTCACCTAAATATTTTCAGCCGTAAGAGCGTAACTGAGAAACAAATATCCAGACGTACAAACTTTCACATTTATAACATTAGTAAGACTTGATATCGAGTCTTGCTAAAGCAAACAGCTGATTTAAACCCACGCAGTCTTATTACAAAAATCTTGTTAGACTCAGGTTTAAACCAGAACTATGAAGTCTGGACTTAGTACGGAACTAACGTTAGTACCGTGGTTTAAACCCGCCCGTATTACAAATATCAAATTAAGTCAGGACTAGATAGTACCTGACTTTAGTTCTGGCTTAAATTATTTCCACAGATTATGCACGGAATTCCTTGGAAACATTCATTCAATCAGATAGCATTCGGATACATTACGTTCCGTTTACCCAAATGCTGAATATTTCTGTAAATTTTTTATATTAATGGTAATATTTTAACATATATTATAGGGTATTTAATGACGATAACTATTAGAAACGAATGGTTGTTCTTGTTTCAATAAATGCCATTTATTTTCTTTCTGAGGAATACTTTTATGACATTTATTTCATGTCCGAAATATGTACTTTCAAACAATACTAATGCGTAACGGAATGTCTATATCCCGCGGAAATCTTTAAACATAGGTAAAACTATTCTGAGATTTGGACGTTTCTTCGTACTTATTATTGATAAGAAGTTAGGGAATAATATTAATAAAATAGAACAACAGAAAAACCGAAGAAGTGAAAACTGGAATTCTGAAGAAAAATTTAGTACTTGCCTACAGTTATTGTAATAACGGCACATTACTATCTTTAGGACGACGCAAATTTAAACTATTTCAGGAAATATTACAATACAACACACAAAAATAAACCAAATCTAACCTCAAAACAATGAATTTGACGTATATTTGTGACTTAGACCAAAGGTTTTAGAGTTAAACTAGGTCCCCATCAGGTTTATCTTTAGTACCATAGATAGTCCAAGACTAAGAGTTAAACCACTTTTTGTAATAAGAAATTTGATTAAACCACACTTTTAGTCCGAGACTATCGATAAACCATGTTTTGTAATAAGACGGACGCAGTTTACAGTTTGTTTACTAGAAGTATATTATATATATAAATAATTATTTTTATTCCTGGACCAATAGAGGTAGGCAGAACTTGCGAAACATAACGTGTAGGACACAACTTATAATCCAATCGTCTCATTTCCTGCACTTTTATCACACTATATCTTTGATTATTTCTAAAATAGTCCTATTACAAAAAATCTGACGGCAGACGGCACGGTTGGTGCAGTGGCTGATACAGTTGGCTGCTGCGCACCGGGTCGTGGGTTCGATTCCCGCACGGAACAAATATTTGTATGATCTGCAGGTAGTTGTTCCGGGTCTGGGTGTATTGTGTGTGGAATTTGTGTCTGTAAACGCACCCACGACACAGGAGAAATCATAGTGTGGGGCAACGTTTTAAAAAAAAAAAAAAAAAACTATGATTATTTCCAAAGTAGTCCTAATACAAAAAATCTAATTAAGACTACCTTTTCTGGGTCATTTATTTAAAAATGACGGCAAACGATGGAAGGGAATACTTTTGAAAAAAGAAGGATTAAAAATAATTATTCAAACCTTGGGTCTTGTAAATCGTTAAGATTTATTAGTGCCGAAGGCGAAAGTCTTCTTAAAACCAGGTCTAACATGTCGGTTATTTGTTACTATAAGTAACTTCTCTTTGAAAAAACCATCAATAGTTCTTCTAGCGGTTTCCACCATATGCCATAAGACGTTACGCTGTACTTTTTCAAAGAATGAATGTCAGAAGATTAAATTAATAACTGATTTAATGTATGAATTAATAATTTTATTGAACAAAAAATAAATGAATGGATGGATCGAATGGATTTCATCAAATTAATGACTTCTTGAATGTAAGAATGAATTATTGAACGAATGACTATATAAATGATTGCTTGAATAAATGAATTATCTTTCTTATATATATATATAATTTTTCTGTGCGTGTGTATGTCACTGAACTGCTCCTAAACGTCTGGGCTGATTTTGATGTTTCTTTTGTGTATGTTTGAGTGGGTCCCTGGCTGGTTTAGATTCATAATTGGACCCGGTAGGTGGCGCTGCAATCGGGTTTGTAGATACCTGCCTGTGCGATGCTGGGGCGGGCAGCTACTATATGAATAAAATGAAGGATTGAATGAACGAATGAATCAAATGCTTATTTACATAAATATCGTACCAGAACAGCTGTAATAACAATGAACATTTGACATTTTACAAATGCCAACAAGTCCGACATATAAATTAAATTTATATAAGTAAATAAAATCATTATTTATTATCTATGTATGTATGTCACTTAAAACTGATATCAAACATTTTAGGTATACAATTCCAATTCCAATGCAGTTGTAATATATTATTATTTACTATGTAGAATGTCAAATGAGCACTAAACGGCTTTAATCGCTATAATACAGGAAGTAACACATACTATTAAGTTTAGGTACATTCCAAATTCCGTACACAAAGCTACTTACTAAATAGATAAATAGACACTATGTAATACGAAGACAAGCGTAATTTATGACGTTAATTAACTTCATATTGTTATTATTATGAAAGTTACTTTTCTATTACTCAGAGGAATCTGCCGCACGACAGTTAGATGCAGAATATCCACACATACATAGAGAGATTGACGCAGTGGTCAGTGGCAAATGAGCACGTAGGTATACATTTGCTGCATGTGTACACATCATTAATAATGCGAAGATAAGATAAGACTCATTTGATTGGTTGATTATAATGGTGTTACGTTACATTAATTAATTCAGTCCAAACAAACAAAAATCTGTTAGTTTATTTGATTTTTACAAAAAACTTATTACGTAATATATGGCATTCGTCCGCCTGTAGTTCTTCGTCATTGTTGTAACCAGCGCCGATCTAGAGAACATTTCAGCCTCAACAGCCATCAATGCTGCGATCTATTTTCCCTGCCCATCATTGCTGCAACTAGATGATAAATTGACGGCATGGTTGGTGCAGTGGCTGATCCTGTCGGCTGCTGCGCTCCGGGTCGTGGGTTTGATTCCCGCACGGAACAAATATTTGTATGATCTGCAGGTAGTTGTTCCGGGTCTGGGTGTATTGTGTGTGGAATTCATGTCTGTAAACGCACCCACGACACAGGAGAAATCCTAGTGTGGGGCAATGTTAAAAAAAATGAATACATTCAATCATTTCGGCATCATCATCATGTCAGCTATACGACGTCCACCGCCGATCAAAGGCCAGAGTATCGGACCATATATTTCTACAATTGTGTTGTCATTTTAGGGGAATTTTTCAGTACTCACCACGCAGGCGTGTTGGTGAGCGCAGTGTGGCTAGCTACTATTCCACAGAAGGAAGCTGCTGCCTAACCCATTGGTTTAGACTCACCCAGTCACCTTTTACGTCATCCACGGAGGAGATGGAGTGGGGAATTATTCTAAACCCGAACACCACTCGTCATCGACGGCAACTTTAGTTCTCTTACGGCTCTCCTCATTTCTAATCTATAGTTGTTATAGCCGTTCGCCAGCAGTGACGTGACTGCAATGACTGACGTGACTGCAATGACTGAACCGTTGGATTCATAATCAGCCCTCTAGTAATATTTCTAAACTTGAAGAGAACTATTACTCGCTACAGATAAGATAAGATAAGATAATCATTTATTTGTTTTAAGTGTAGTATACAATGTAGTGCCGTGAGGTGTCGGTGCCGTGTGGTGCCGGCTCAGAATGCCACCACCCCGTTTCATCCCGTGGGTGTCGTAAAAGTCGACTAAGGGATTAGCCTGAGGATGGGCAGCAGCGTCCTTCGAGTAAATTAACAACTCAACTGCGATCGCCAACCCGTCTGCCAAGCGTGGCGATTATGGCAAGACCCCCCAATGAGCACACAACACACCATATCAGTTGTTGTGGTGATTTTTGGGGGTGGCCTGTGAGCAGTGGATTTCATTCGGCCGAAATGAAAAAAATGATGATACAATGGAGGTACAAAACTTATTAGTGTTTTAAACACTTAGTTAATAAAGCAGACATGCATTTTATTTACATCTAACCATTCAATATTTGTCCCATAATAGCTTAGTAAATGTCAACCATAATAACAAGATTTCATTATAAATTATGTCCCATAAAATTAAAGATAATAATAATAGTTAATTAAAAGATGTATTAATACCATTTCGTGATTTACATGAACATATCCAAAAACATATTTGGTCACTAATTACCAAATTCATTAACCGAACCGAAATGTTTTTTCAATTAGACACTTTCTTAAATGTCCAGTAAATAAGCGATTCGGTAATTTTTTATGTCCTTTGGTACCTTATTCCCTGACGGTTGAGTCTGAGGTGCAATCTGCTACTGTACCGCTGCACTGGTAGTCTGCACTACACTCATACTGCCTCTCATAGCCGGCTGAACTCACTGATCCGTGAACATTCGCTGAGGTTATTCAACGCCCGGTGCGGTCAGGCTTTGGATGGACAACCATATAGTGGCAGAGCTGAGCACCTCCGTGCTTCGCAGGATACGTAAAGTCGTCAGTCCTGTATCTTGTAATTAAACGGTGGTCGTTAAGCCAAATCGAAGACCTTTGGGCGGTTTGAACAACTCTTTCAACAAGGTTGGCCATTAACCAAACGAAACAGAAACAGAAAGAACGGAGAGTCTAATGTCGAAGGGATTATCCTGTCTTCCTTTGCCAGGCACAATTCTAAACCCCGGTCGGCTATAAAGACTATGCCAACTCCGAGAAACGTATCTAGGACCATCCCCCACGTTTGCAGACCTATATTTCTAATACCATTGGACAGTACCAATAATAGTACCTACTAGTGACACCACTTTGTATCGCTAGTACTATTACTGATAGTACTTTGTATCACCAGGACCATTAATGGTACTAGAGATGTTAGATAAAGCGAATGTGCTAATGTGAGTGCAAATGCAAAAGCTCATTAACGTCGATGCGGCATGAGTTAGCAGTTCGTACTTTTCGGAATGACCGGCCTTAAATTGCGGTCGCAACCCCTAGTTGGTCCGCAATGCAAATTGAAGCATCAGTGGTTTCTCAAACAGTGTTTTACACGTAATCTCGATGTGGCTTAAAATATCGACACTATACAAATATCTCTACGCATATATGGCGACACCTATATCGCCACCACATAAACTACAACTTACAGCGACATCTACTTGAACATTAATTGCAACTCTGCAATGACGTCATCCCAAATCATACATGTAAAGTACACACACGCACAACGCTGCATATACAGGCGCCCAACACCAGCCATCGGGCTTCGGCCTGCCAGGCATACCACCCACCAGGTTGGAGGATCTTCGCTTTTCTATGGAAGAACACCACACCATGTTCCTCATACATATATCTCACTTTACTTTCCGGGTGTAATGTGAATTAATTAATTATTACATTAAATTAATTCAATTAAATTTATTTATTCGTGAACATAGGTTACAATATGTGTTTCATTAATAATAATAATATTTATTCACTAAAAACGGAGTTACATATATACATACATTCAAATACATAGTGATCTCTATGCCCTACCATTTGGTGGTGTACAAATTATAATAGAGTGAAATTAATTATGAGTTAGGATAACTGCCAACCAAAGAACTTACTAAACAATTATGATAAATTAACTACGATTGAGATAAAATAATAATTAAGGTCATCAAATAAAAAATAAAACATTAATACGTCAATGCAAGAAATAAAACACAATAAAATAACAAATCAATAATCGCAAATGTCACGGTCTTAAAAATAAAATGTGTAGCTATTTATAATGTCAAAATTAAATTACGATTATACAATTACAAGTTATATTTTATCATTAAGGAAGCTTTCAATAGAGTAATATGTCTTTTCAGTTAATAATAGAAACAGCTTTTTCTTAAACACGTTGATATTCTCTGCTAACCTGATACATTTTGGAAGTTTATTATACACTTTTGGAGCCATTGTGAATATGCTCTTCTGAAACAATGTAGCTTTGCTCGGAACTAAATGTGACTCATCACCTCTACGTAGACTACTGACTTACGAAAACTTAGATAGGTTGCCCCTAACAAATATGGCAGTTTCGTAAATGTACATACACGGCAATGTTAATATTTTTAGATTTTTGAAATGGGGTTTTACAGCTGTCAATCCTCTGTAGATTACAGATGGCTCTGATACACCGTTTTAGTGCACTGAGTGCAGTTTCTTTCCCAGTTGCATTGCCCCAAAACATTATTCCATATCTTAGACTGGACGCGACTAGTCCGTGGTACGCAGTCAGTAGTGTTGATTTATTTACAGTTTTCCTTAACATGTATAATGCATAAGAGTATTGGTTAAGCCTACTACATAATCTCTCAATTTGTATGTACCAGGATAATTTATTCTCTGTATGTATTCCAAGAAATTTTGTGGCGTTAGTTTCACTAATACTTATGTCATTATACCTAATATCAAAGTTTAATTTGTTATTTATTATTTGTCCTTTGTCCGAATTTCATAATAAAAGTTTTATTGAAATTAATTTTTAAATTATTATATTCCAACCAATTAATTAGAGATTAAATATTATTATTTATATCACATATTATTGTTGAATGCTTGTTTCACCAGGTCGTATGTACAACTCGTTGGAGGACGTACCTTTCTACCACACTCACTCGAGAATATGTCCGCTCCAACGGCCATCAGTTCTATGAGCAATGTGCCCCGCTCGTTGTCACTTTGGCTTACTGATCCTTTCATTGATCTACCGGGCACAAATTCTATACACCAGGTTGCTATAGCCTGACCAATACCACTGTACCGTATGGTATGCGCGGGGAGGGGGGAGTGGGAAGGAAATACCACGAACTATACGAACGCCGGCGGAATGATACCGCCGCTTCACTGCTCACATACCTAATATGTGGTACAGCGGTCAGGCTATAGTATAGACTATGCCCGATTCAAAAATCATTGTCAGTAACGTTCCGCTTGTTAGACGCTGTTGTGGACAGAATACCAGTACGGCGTTAGGCTAGAACGATAATTTTAAATAAAATGTACCCATGGTACGAGTACTGAGCCAACCTGCGCATTATAGACCCGTGGGCTGATTACCTAAGTCGCAGACGCTTTTCAACAGGCGTAAATTGCCCCAACGCCGCTGTCAAACGTCAATTTGGTATTACCTATTTACCGATAGCGACTAAACAGGCGAAGATCTCCGACGCGCCTCTGTCGGACAATCAATGAATTAAAAACGTTCATTCTTTTTTGTTCCACTGGTGGCTACTGGCGCTAGTTACTATGCATCTTACACGATAGCGACTGGCGGGCGCTGCCTTACGTAATACTAAGTTTTTTGTCGCTTTGCCACCGGTGGGTGCGCGATAGCTGCGATCGCGTCTGCTGTTGCTGTTTTTAGCTAATCAGCCCGCCGGACAATGTCATAATTTCGTTTGGCTTTAATTACATTAGGTGTTAGCGTGTGAACCTTCTGTTCTTTACTTTGTGTACTTACACAGAATAATAATAACAATATCTTGATTGATGTTTGTAAATTATAACAGTAATTTCCTACACTGCTCGTAGATAATAAAATGTTTTATCAATCAAGTAATGGATAACAATTGTTTTTCTAAACATAGAGCTAAGATCAGAAATAGAGTTATTTGTTTTCATAACATCATCTCAGATAAAAGAAGTGTTGTCCTTGTTTTCGTTGCGACCTTTGGTTTAGAAAGATAAAGAAATACATATTTGAACTAAAATAGATTTATACAACGTTTTATCTTTTTATGAATAGAATAGTTAGAATGCAGTGAGAACAATCAGTGAAAATAATTTATGTACTTCCTGCGCCCCGGAGAAGAGCGGAGGGGTATCCTACCGGCTAAAACCACCGGAGTGGTCATCTTCGGCACCGAAGGGAGGCCAGGAACCCGAATAATCTCCATCTAGAACCGCCCATTGGTGCCACGACTACAGGCACTTCTCGGAAGGGGTGCCTGTAAAGCGGTCACCCCCTCTAACCGAGGGATAATGACATATTTGCTCATAAAGTTAGCGTGATTTGGTTTTATCTTACTGACATTTTTTGCCAGTTACATATGATACAGGCAGTGGTGAGTAGAATTTTGGGATAGGTCAGAAAATTATTTTATGAGATCCGGAGTACGTCAGGGTAGTAACCTGGGCCCGTTACAGTTCATACTAATAATAAACGATCTTCCCAAAGTCATCAAAGACGTAAAAAGTTTATTATTTGCTGATGACCTCAAACTTTATCCCGCCGTTGCTAATACAGAGGATTGTGAAGCAAAGGCAATATTTTACAATTTAACGTTTAATGACGTTTGTGCATGACGACGTGTTGTCGTTTAGCCGCACGCACACTTCAGTAACGCATTTCTATGAAATTCATAGTGTCGATTAGAGGCCCAGAGGTCAGAGATTCGTAGGTTCAGTTCACCTCCAATTTAGGAAGGAACTACTAGGGGTTATGCTCCGCGTGGCTCGGCAAATATTAAAGCTGTTATCGGCCATCAGTTTATCAATATGTATACGGTAAAGAACTGTTCATACAAGCCACTATGCCAATGCTCTTGGGAAGTCAGGTAAAAACAAACTCAGACACGGTCACTTTACACACAAATTATTAATTATTACGCTAATTAATGCGTACGGTGTAGAGTTAAGTGTACCTATATATATATATATATATTATTATATATATATATACATATATATATATATATATATATATATATTATTATATATATATGTATATATATATATATATTGGTGTCCAGTGTAAATTCTACACGGAATTTCTTTCGCCCCGGGGAAGGACGAAGGGGCATGTCGGACTCCTCTCGGCTAAAACCACTGGAGCGGTCATCTTCGGCACCGAAGGAGGCTCTAGGTCCTCATAAGATCACACTAAAGCAGAGTTAAGTGTACCTACAATAATCATGGTTTTTTATTATATTCTTTTTTTTTGTGTATTTGTATTCATGTTCGTCTATAGGCATTTTTTGTCAGAGACCATTGGTTTATCCAGCATAGGCAATTATGTTTAAGTACATTCGGACTGCTTTATATATTTATGAGATTTTTTTCCCTTACTCAATTATATTTTTACTGTTATGCCTCTATTGATGTCTTCTTGAATCTCATGAAACCATCTACTTTTATTTTGACTGCTTGATGCTAAAACCAAAATAAGTTAACATAACCGTAGGAAGCAGAAAAACTTGACAAATAAAATAATTTTATCTCGCTAGCTTGTTTCGAACGAAACACTGTGGCCCGTGTGAGTCGTCTCGGTGTTGCTGTGGCTTGAAAAATTTAGAATAAAAGCGAATTAAAAACGCACGACAGCGTGTCCGACATGCGGCCCTCGCTCGTCACCGCGTGAAATGTGTAGCTGTTAACTACTATTGTTTACGTATTAAAATATGTAAACAATATGTATGTATGTTATCTAACCAAGAGTGGTTCTGGGCTAGGGCTGTCAGAAATGTTAGAACGGCGACGGGGACTTTTGGAATAG
This sequence comes from Diloba caeruleocephala, assembly GCA_947459985.1. NCBI lineage: Eukaryota > Metazoa > Arthropoda > Insecta > Lepidoptera > Noctuidae > Diloba > Diloba caeruleocephala. The sequence goes on from OX381632.1 coordinate 7,816,929, forward strand.
AAATCGGGTATACCTACCATGAATAATCCAAAAACTCGTTTATTATTATAGAAACTTTAGTCAATAAACTAGTTAAATCAGACTCTTTTTTATATTTAGGACTCAGGTTAGGAACTTATACTTACAATTTTTGGTAGATATTTTTTTAAATAAATAACACACGCTTTAATTCCGGTTTCATACGAATCGTGCATACCTACCTTCCTACTCTAATATTATAATTTACAAACCGGAACAAATGACTTACTGACCGGGACATGCGGACACAACGCTTCAAACCGGGACATGGGGACACAACGCTTCAAACCGGGACATGGGGACACAACGCTTCAAACCGGGACATGTCCTGGTGTACCGGGACGTATGTCAGCCATATTCTAAACTGGCACTCAAAGAATTTATGCTCCCACTGTCGATGTTATTGGAAAAACATCTAATAACAAAACAACCAAAAGTTAGTAGTAAACTATGAATGTTGTGTATTGAGAAGCTGTGTTATTCTTTTACCAGCATTCCCATGATATCATCCACAATTGTGAGTGCTGTTGTTGATCTAAGATGTTTTTATAAGTGTAGATGCGTTGCCCGCGCTCTACAATGGTCACATGGTCACTAGCAAGACATTGTGTAAATGTATGTCTGAATCAATTTGTAACAGTTCCCCCCTGAGATCCTACTGGAGAATCTGCCTCAGGCTGGAAATCAGTGTGATAGTGCTGCAATGTTGACAGGGTTTAATTCTCAGCCCATAATAACTGATTTGGTGGATATGACCAACCATACAAGTACAACAATGAGCTATCGCATGGTCAGGTATTCTGATAACACTGGCAAAGGTCTTGGGGTTTGTTAAGCAACAGCCTGGGTCATTCCGCACATAAAAACTGTATGCCATGTAATAATAGCATCACTTGTGACAGTTCCACCCGTACCTATACTAACATAATTTTACTTGTAGGTAATAGTTTAAATGTTAGAAAAAAAGACATCTCAGACAGTGTTGCTTTGATGTTTAAACTTAAACTGCGGTAGGATAATATTGTGTTCATTTCCCTACCTAGACCACCTGTCAGAGGAACTACACCATAATATTCGTGTGCTAAATATGCATATGCACTTGTTAGTCAGACACTACAGTGACAAATTAATATTTATTGACACCAATTGTTTTGGTGGTAAATTAAAATTGACGGGTGATACCGTCTATCTGCCTTTTAGATGTAAGCGTCACCTTGCTACACTGGTAGCTTATAATATTAACTCAGTCATAAGTAGTATGACGAAGTCTTCTGTTAACTCCACTGTGGTTAGTAATAGTACTAATAATAAGGTGGTTAATCTTTTTTTTATTTATTTATTTGCCAACATGCACGTGTTGGTGCAGTTGGTGCAGTTGCTGGTACAGTCGGCTGCTGCGCTCCGGGTCGTGGGTTCGATTCCCACACGGAACAAATATTTGTATGACCTGCAGGTAGTTGTTCCGGGTCCGGGTGTATTGTATGTGGAATTCATGTCTGTAAACGCACCCACGACACAGGAGAAATCCGAGGGTGGGGCAACGTTTTTTTAAAAATTAAATATAATCATGATCCTTTAGATTTAACAATATTACATTGGAGTACATGAACCCTGCTAGGGCACTGCAAACATTACGCCGTTGTTGAGTCACATTTTGTAAAAACGGGTAATCTAACATACAATACAATGAAAAATTACTTAAATTGATTGTTTTAGTTAAGATTTCATTATAAATAGATTTTACTGATTAATTAATAATTACAAATTCATTAAAAAAAAAATGTTTACAGATTATTTAAACAATTAATTCCAAATACATAAAAAAAACTAAATTCATTAAAAATAAATAACATTGATCAAGATATCTATATGTATGTACAAAAGCTCTAAGTATATAAAATGTCAATATGTAAATCAGTCAATAGTGTCAGGTTAGAAGTTGTATTTTATTACTCGGATTGCATTTCATATTAAACGTTGGAGATTAAATTGAAGGTCTAGAAAAGTTGTCTGATTTAAATTGTCAGCGCGGTGAGTGATTTTTTTTTTTTGGGTTTGGCTTCTCGCAATCATTTCCGAGAAATGTGGTTGCTGGCAAAGCCAAAACAGGCCTCCAGCCAGAAAATGGATGAAATTAAGATGGTAAACGAGTGATGTAGTGATGATGATAGTATGAGTACTGTTGTCCTATACTATGATAAGAAGTAGAATAAAGATAATAAGTAGAGGAAGATAAGGTAATATTAAGTTTCAGATTTGTCGGGGGTAGACCCGAATGCTTTTGGGGGGGCTTGAGCCCCTTAGACCCCTTCCCCCGGATCCGCTACTGATCTTCGTGTAGTATCCACTTAATCGCTTATACATTATATTAATGTATATATTAGTGCGTATGCATATGGAGTATGTAGGTATATTAACCATATGTGTATATTTATATATATTGTATAACCTCTACACACTTTGTCTACGTCCCTTTCCTTCAAAGTCTCCCAGGTCTGCTGGAATGGATTTCTTAAACAAATTAGCTGTGCATTTTTGTTTGTACTCTAGCTGCTTTCGTATGTAGGTTCCTTCCTAATTATGATTTCCGTTTGCACATCAATAAATAAAAAAAATTGATCTTGGATTAAATTGATTAATTAATTTCGACTGTAACTATATCCAGGTTTCCTCGCGATCATTTGCCGAATAGTCCCAATAGATGGCGATGAAATTGTAAAGGCACTACGACTCGTCTGGTGTTAGTATTCCGTTAAAAAGGGGGGGTCTTGCGATCATGCGGCTGTGTGGCTGGCAGGCCGACGTCCAAAGATTCAGGATATGTTGAACCATAGAATACTTACTTATAACCATGTTGAACTCATCAGAGTAGATTTCGTAATATTAATATTATGCGGCTATTAATGATTGTCTCTATAAATTTGTTTTAAACATTTAAAGTGGCATAGAGGCTATGGCCCGCATAGTAACCCCATAGGTCACGATACCTTATAGACGCTTGCAACGTATTACTTGGAAGTTGTTGACACAGAAGAAATCCTTATTCTACATAATAAAATAACAATCACTGAGAATTATTTTAATAATAATTTATCACAAAGTTAAATACGCATGATATGGTAATCAGTTTATTCACAGTAATAAATTAAGAGTAAATTGAACTGAAACTTATTTTGGGGCAGTAATGGATTTTAAGAAACGAAAATGTGTAATGAAAGAGAGACAGCTATAAATGTATTTATATGGTTTATGATGTGAGAGAATGAGATAAAACACATCTCTATATAGTTTTCCTATTGTCGATTAATCTCTCGCTCTCTCTCTGTTTACCACCTCCATAGTGTATTCATCTCATTCTCTTACAAATTAACCAAAATACAAATTTTCATTCTACCGCGTGTAACCACCACACTCGACTTTTTTTAAACATTTTGTTCTTACACTAAATATTTTTAATACCAATTATTTCTACCACATATACTATTTTATACAACATATTTTTTGGTGTACAATAAAGAGCATATAAAATAAATAAATACTAGGTACGCGAATATTCTAATTTCAAAAAGCCCAAGTATACAATGGCTCACGTAAAGCTAGGTTCAGACCGGCGGCCTGTTTACCAATACCGACTAAACGGCTACTACAACCACATCACGTTTTTTTTAAGTTAAGGTTAACTTTGCCCCACACTAGGATTTCTCCTGTCCTGGCTGCGTTTACAGACATGAATTCCACACACAATACACCCAGACCCGGAACAACTACCTGCAGATCATACAAATATTTGTTCCGTGCGGGAATCTATAAATGTACTCTGTGGCGGGAATCGATCCCGCGTATATAATATATATAATAATATTGCGATTATAAATTGAGATATAAACTATCCTATCTTTAACTTAGACTTTTGCCTCAGCAACACGTGGCCGGGTTATACTAATAAATTGTAGCTTACATAAACCGTTTGTACTTTTAAAATAGCGCCATCTATTGGATACTTACTCAATTCAATCAACTAATTACTTTATACCATCTGTTAGAATCTTATCGAACTAACCGATAATTATGACTCTTTGTCAGATAATAAACAAATAATTCGCAATAAAATAATATTGTGATTTTAAATTGAGATATAAACTATCCTATCTTTCAAGTTGGATAAAACTTATATATATTTAATTAAGATAACAACAATGGCATTTTTTGTTTTGACGTTTCACGACCGATCGCACAACAGTTGTTGTACTGATAGTAAGTAGGTCTCTTATCGTAAGAGTCCGGCTGAGCAAGTGCCACCGCAGTGCCAGATATTGTACCAAAATCGACTGCTTAAACAGTTCTTTACCTTCCTATCCAGTTTGGAATTACCATGCATATTGTCTCGGAAGTGACGAGCCCATGTGGTTGCTGGACTGGTCCTGATCGGCATTACAATTGAAGATATCAGGGGATAAAGGCATTATGTTACAAGGAACTATTTATTATGAGATAGTAAAATGAATTTAGCAGCTTTTATGTTCTTCAATCAAACTTACAATGAACACGTGATTGAAACTGCATCAATTAAATATTTAAGGCAGGACCATTTTAACGTTAAAATGTAATAATGGCCACATGTTTCTACGCCGTATAATACCTTTCTACGGTAAATTCAATACGCTATTAAGGAAACATGCCTTTATCCACTGATGACTTTCATTGTTACAGGGCAGCGTAACGCGTACTATCAAGCCAATGACTTGCTCGTTTCGTCGCTATGAAGAATAATAATAAATATTATACCATAGATATGTTACGTCCATATTAAATGGCGCGCAAAATACAGTCCCGCTTGCACAACCATGTCGTGAGAAAGAAGATACAAAAACAACAAGAGCAAAAGAGATAGCTATCTAGGCGAACCGATTGCAAGGTGCTAAAAATGGGGGTTTTGGTTCTTAATTTTGGCACGCATGTAACATATCTACTTCTTTTTAATATATAATATCATTTGTCGCAGTATTCTGTTTTTACAAAACAACAAGACACTGTTGCCCACCCTCTAGTACATTAGTCCCACGGATGGTAGTTACGAGGGCTGGCCTAAATATTCCTCGAAACCATTCGGCCATGAAACAGTGAGTCTATTCTCAATCTTAAAAAGGTGGCGGGTTCATAACCTGGCTTGTATCTACTTACGTGACTTTTGCAATGTTGTATCTAGGACGCAGGAATAGCTAGGAGCACGCTGGCACGATCGGCCACCGAGGTCGTGTCCCTAATTATTGACCGAATTGAGGCGCTAGGACTCCAGGCGTACTCGAAAAGACTGGGGCCCTGGTTTTCCGTGGACCACATCGACTGCCACCAGCGGGCGCTCACATTACCATTGGTGATGTAAGTAAAATAGTTAGGGCGCAGATGTGTTACTAGTCCAGTCAAAAAAGCTAAGATATATACAATATTATAATAAGTATAATATATTATCTAATATCAAAAAACGTACACATTTTAAAGATAAAATGCTTAATTATTTTTCTACTTTCAATAAATTAAGATAAGTATACAATAAGTATTTCATTTAATGACTTTTTAATTATACTAGGGTGGTAAGTATTATTAAATTAATACATCTGTTGGGTCACCATCTTTTATGGCTACTTTATCCCTATATGTAAAAAGAGTGTTTCTTCTTTCCAAAGTCATGGACTTATCAAACCGCCCTCATATTACTGATTAAACAATTCTGTTCTACCACATTTGCTGATTAGTGGCACCACTTTCTTGAGAATGATTGTAGCTTGACTATCTATTGTGTTGTCTGCCTAGCAATCTTCTATCACTGTTATTAACACATTAGGGGATTTTATGTAAAAATATGGGGCACTCGCCCTGGTGACCTCCAACCTTCCCTTATAGTCACACTTCTTTTTTTCTCTTTTTTAAAACCTTGCCCCACACGGAGGGTGGATGCAGGATCTCCTGTCGTGGTTGCGTTTACAGACACAAATTCCACACACACAAATACACCCAGACCCAGAACATCTACCTGCGGATCATACAAATATTTGTTCCGTGCGGGAATCGAACCCACGACCCGGATCGCAGCAGCCGACTGTATCAACCACTGCACCAACCACGCCGTCAATACCCCCGACCGTCGAAAACCCTGACCTAACACCTGTCTGACCTGTCTTCACTGGAGCTGCCATAGCTGCCAAAGCGCCAATGGCAGGGAATATATCACTCTCTACCGGCCGACGGGAACTCTGCCCGTCGCGACAGCTGTTACCGCTGATTCGCTCGCTCGCTGTCACTCGAATGACACGCCATAGCGGCAGTGTTGGCAGCTAAAACACTTCGTTGCTAACACTATCTTTTACTTATAGAGTGAGACTGAGAAGTATTTTAATGAGAATTAGTTATAGTATTATATTATATCCTTTTCTTGTGGTGCATGAAGACCCTCTACACGTGATAATACCTAAGTACGCATCTTGGGCAGTAAGCACCGCAACTAACTTTGATGTCTGGCCAATCTTTACATCATAACATTAAGTATTCCCAAGAGATTGTGCCACTAGGAGAGCAGAACAAGCCTTTACCCAAGTGTTTTCTGGTAGACCAATAAGTTATATGGCTAAATATAATGCTCACCCCCATAAAGCTCAAGAGAAAAACATTTAAATACAGCCAAATTACCAAGATTAAAAACAAAGCATACAAACGCGCCATCTATATAAAAACGGCGGCAATTTTGACAGCTGTCAATTGGAATGTTTTTTATTACTGTTTTTCTAGCTAGGTTGTGGCTTTGTCGAGTTGTGTCAGTTGGTGCGCTAGCCTTTCTTCTCGGGCACGCCTAGCTTGTCCTAGTCCTCGTTTCTCTGCGAATTTTGTTATAAAGGTTTCTACTGGCATGTTGCCTGGAATTGAAAACATAATAAAATTATCCTAGTGGCCATAGTCATACAAGGCTCAGGTAACATACATCAGCCTAAATTTATATTATAATTTAATAACAAAAGTGCAAGGTACTGCCATACACACCTGTCAAAAACTGCTCCGCAATGACCTCTGACTCCTCATCTGCTTTCAATGCAGCCTCCTTCAAACAGTCCCTGATTCTGTATGGATCATACATCTCTGCTATTTTCATATAATTTCTGTTCATTTCTTCAAAGTTCATTTTCATTTGAACAATAGTAGATATACGGTCAATAACATCAGTCTTAAGATCATCCAAAGCTTGTTGTTTTGCAATATTCTCTTGGGCTATTTCTTCAATACTGTTCATTAGTTCTTCAGTTTCAAGTTCCAGTTCTGCAAGCTGTGGGTTACCTTCTATTATTTTGTCCTGGAAATTTAGGTTGCACTAGATTAGTCTGAGTATGTAGACTGCCATAGAAAATAAAAATACAAATCTAGATGCTCTATAGGTTTGGTGGGATCTTATGAGGACCTGGAGCCCCCCTTTGGTGCCGAAGATGACCTATCCAGTGGTCCAGTAGAATTTCCTCTGGACATCAATGAGTTTTTTTTATTTAAGTATGCTCTATAGGTTACTGTAGCAAGTCTACTAGAGATCTTTATAAGTAGTTGTAATTGTAATCAATTACTGGTTGAAAGAAAGAAAGAAATGACTTAATTCCTTTTTCATCAAAACCACACACATCTCAACACAGGGATAACTACCTGTGTTGAGGCTGGTCTTAATGTTTTTATTTTTACCACTGCTTTGCATGATTGGCCCATAAGGCTGAACTACACCACCCAGTAACAGGTTTTATAAAACCACAGATGTAAAAACGTTTTTGTTAAAAATGCCGTAGTGATGTAGGCAAGAATATTTTTACACTTAGCTATGTGGTAGGCTGCATTACCGGCACATTACATCAAGATATGCATTAAGACCCCGGGTACACTATATTGTTCATAGTTCGGTGATGGGATATTTCCCATTAGAAAAGCAAACGCCTTTGATGGAATGCGTCCAGAATGAAGGGTCATTGTCACAACTGCATCTTTACTCATGGGGTCAATCATATTATATTGTCAATGATAGCATACAAGCTGCAGTTACAGTCTGCTTGCACCTACTCGCACCTATCATTATCATTACCCATTAATACCATCATTATTCACTCCATCACACTATTTTAAATTGTTAATGGTTAAATAGCATTATTATTTATAGCATGTAGGTGTAGAAATGCAAATAATACTTTTTATGAAGATTATGGTATCACATAGCCCACAAATTAGGTGATTTTTAGAACATAAAATGACTTTAATATATATAATCCTAATGTAATCAATGTTACAAGCAGTTTAACAAAAATATGTTACCTGCAAATCTGTATTTTCCAATATCTCCTGTAACTCCTCAATACAGCAGTCATTTAGCTCCGGGAACAGCAAGGATTGTCCGCTATAATGTAACTGTGGACTCACATCGTTACTCGTGGCTGCATCATCTGAACTTGTTAACTTTGGCATCGATTTCTGAAATTCCCTTATAATAGCTTGTACTACACGCCCTAAATCCGAATGCATGCTGTAATTTAACAAGCCTGGGGCTCCGATCACTTGGTTGGAATTATCACCTAACCAAGGGTGGGGTATAGGGGGGTTGACGAATATTGAAGGCTTTTCATTTGGAAATTCGGGCCCTAAAATCACTGTCAAACTCATATTTTTACCATGAGCTACGAATTCCACGCGATATTCCGAATTTTCATTCACTTCTACAACATGATCGTTGAATACCTTTAGCGTATCGATTTGCCTATTTCTGATGTCTTTTTCACTATAATATTGTCGGGGAAGCATTTTTGCACAGCGAAGTTAAAGTAGTTACTGAAAAAAAGAATCAATTTGAGTGAAAGTACATAGTTTTTAAACATTGAATTTTTATATTTGGCAGTTACATTATAGTATTTGGTTTAGTACTAAGATTAATGCCACATCACACCTGTAATGTTAATTAGAAATGTTTTAAAAGAAGAACCAGCGCTTTTTATTTTATTTACTTTTAAAAACAATACCCAAAACAAGATAATACACCATGTCCATGCGAATTGCGATCAATAAGTAGGACAAAGTGTGTTTTTATTTACATTATCACTTTCTTATAACTGTAGTGCAACAGGACGTTCATTGGCTGTATACGTAAATCATTAGTAATTCACCAATGAAATTTCAGTAACATATCTTTAGTATACATTTTTATTTATCTGTCACATAAACGTCAAACGTCAAATAGTACTAATGCGTTTTAGGAAAAAGCGCGGGAAAATCGTAACGAAAGGGCGCCTTTTTTAAAACAAATTTTCAAATAATTATTATACTCATCAATAAGTTAATTTGCTTTGTTTTCTCACGATGGGGAAGAAAGGGAAAACAAAGAAAAGAAAAAAAGAAGATAGTTCGTCATCTGCTCTACCATTGTTGTCCTCTGAAGACGACGGTGGAGCCTCGAGCTCTTCAGAGGATTCTGAAGAAGTTGAAAAGGATAAGTATCGGGAATTCAGGATTCCTAACTACATTAGGTCATATCCTGAAAACGGAGGCAATTTTGAATATGTCGTATTTTTTGAAAGTATTGATTCTGTTCCAATCGGTGATAGAGACATGATGTCCCTTTCAACCAGCATAAAAAAATACAATAAAGGCGTAAAACAATTATTACGCATGAATCGATACAAAATTGGTGTTATTTTCGAACGTCCTGGTTTAGCCAATGCAGCGTTAATGAATCGCAAATTTCTGGATAGTCATAAAATGAAAGCCAGTATTCCTGCAGCCGCTACGGAGAATACAGGTGTTATCATGCATGTTCCCATTGACCTTAGCAACGAACACATCTACAACGCAATAACTAGTACAAAGAATATTATTTCTATTAGAAGATTTATGCGTCGTACTATTTCAGAGGGAGGGGGTGTGTCCTTTCAGCCTACGAAGACGGTGTCCATCACATTCTCGTGTGCAGCGATACCCGATAGTGTCGACCTGAACAGCTGGCGGTTCGAAGTGCGCCCGTACATTCCGCCGGTAAAACAATGCCTGAAGTGTCTAAGGTATGGTCATATAGCTAAATTCTGTAAGAACTCCCAAAGATGTTCCATATGTACAAAAGACCATAATTATAAAGAATGCCAAATACCATCATCTGAGGCAACATGCTGTCATTGTCAAGGCAAACATGTTAAATATGTATATCAAAATAATATATTAATATCTACTAGCGACATCTAGTATAATGTATGCAAGATTGTTCTTTTATCTACTCTATGATTTGCTTGAATAAATCTATTAGTCTGTGCAAAACCACAATAGTTTTAATAGGTTATGGCCCAGTCCCGCGTTTAAAAATATAAAAGTTATAATTTTACGGTGTAAAAATGGCTGGAAGTTATATTATAAACGTTCCAAAACTCAAGGGTCGTGAAAACTACGACGAGTGGGCATTCGCGGCGGAAAATTTCTTAATTTTGGAAGGCGTCGATATCAACAAGCAAGATGGCGTAGCAGATAGCGTTGACGACAAAAAGGCAAAAGCTAAATTAGTGATGACAATAGATTCGTCGTTATATGTACATATCAAGAATGAAAATACTGTTTTGGGTGTTTGGAAAAAACTCAAATCACTGTTCGACGACTCAGGTTTTACACGTAAGATAAGCTTGCTGAGAAATTTGATTTCTATTCGCCTGGAACATAGTGAGTCAATGACGGCATACGTTACGCAGGTCATCGATACGGCGCAAAAATTAAGGGGTACCGGTTTCGACATAAACGAAGAATGGATCGCATCATTATTGTTGGCGGGTTTACCCGACAAATTTTCGCCTATGATAATGGCGATCGAACATTCAGGGTTAGATATTTCCGCTGACGTCATTAAAACGAAACTATTAGACATGAGTGATAATGTTGGCAGCAGTGAGTCGGAAAGCGCATTCTTATCTAAAGGTTGGCAGCGTCATAAAGGGAATAAAGTTGGCAAATCAGGAGAAACGTCATCTCGACCTGTCAAAGTCATCAAATGTTATAAATGCAAACAGACCGGCCATTATAAAAACCAATGTCCACAAACTAAGGAGAAAAAAAGTAACTGCATTCAGTGCAGTGTTTCTAAATGGCAGTTTTGATAAACATGAGTGGTATATCGACTCAGGTGCGAGTAGTCACATAATAATTAGCCAAGAAAACATGACGAACGTGTCCAGTAACCTCACTACAAAAGAGATTATAGTTGCAAACAAAACAACTATGCCAGTATTGTGCTTAGGCGATACACAGATCACGACTGTTGTAAACAACAAGGAATATGATGTTGTCGTCAAGGAGGTGTTGTGTATTCCCAATGTCACCACTAACTTATTATCTGTCAGTCAGCTGATAAAGCATGGTAACAAAGTAAGCTTTCAACGTGAGTGTTGTTACATAAGGAATTACCAGAATGAACTGATTGGTATAGCAAAGTTAGTTAACGGGGTCTACAAGTTGAACACAAGGTCAGCATGTTTGTTCGCAGCCGCAGAAACAACAACCTCAGACATAATATGGCACAGAAGACTTGGCCATATTAATAGCAAAGACATGAATGACATGAGAAAGGGTGCTGTTGAAGGTTTGGAGTTTGACAAAAAATCTGAGATCAGTAAGATAAATTGCACAATATGCTGTGAAGGAAAACAAACTAGATTACCATTCCCACATAGTAATCACAGGAGTGAGCATGTCCTTGAGAAGATACATGCAGATGTGTGTGGACCAATGGAAAACCAATCAATCGGTAAATCTAAGTATTTTTTGCTTTTCGTAGACGATTACAGCCGCATGTCGTTTGTCTATTTTTTGCGGAACAAAAGTGAAGTTTATACCTATTTTAAAGAGTTCAAAGCAATGGTTGAAAAGCAGTTGAATCGTAGTATAAAACTATTACGAACAGATAATGGCACAGAATTTTGTTCAAATGAAATGAGAAATCATTTGAAACAATGTGGCATAATTCACCAGAGGACAAACCCATATACACCCGAACAAAATGGGATGTGTGAAAGGTTCAATCGCACAATTGTGGAACGAGCCAGATGCTTGCTCTATGATGCAAAGTTCCATAAGAAGTTTTGGGCTGAAGCTGTTCACACAGCAGTGTATCTAAAAAATAGAACAATAGCTTCAGGGTTGAACAAAAAAACTCCCTATGAACTTTGGACTGGCTGTAAACCAAATGTCAGTCATATAAGAGTGTTCGGAAGCACAGTTATGGCCCACATTCCTAAAGAAAAAAGGTTTAAATGGGATAAAAAAGCCGAGAAACATTATTTAGTTGGATACGATGAAAATGTAAAGGGATACAGGCTATATAACCCAGAAACCAATAAGGTTATAACAAGCAGGGATGTCACTATTATTGAGCAGTACAATTCAGAAATAATGCAAGCTGAGTTACATGAAAACAACAATTCACCATCTGAGAGTGTTGACCAGCTAAGAGATGATGGCTCAGACTCTGAATTATCATCTAGTACAGTGAAGAGTGGAAATGACAGTACCTATATAGAAGAAGAATCTGACTCAAATTATAGTTCTGTTGATGAATTTCATGATGTTGTACCAGTACGGGAGTTAAAGAATTTGCAGAATGAACAATTAGATAAAGAAGTAAGAGAAAGAAAAAGGCCTGACAGGTTTGGTTACAGTAATGTGTGTGTTGAGACAGATACAGAACCATGTGGAGACCACTTTATAACATATGAAGAGGCTTTAAATGGACAAGAATCAAAGGAATGGTGTATAGCTGTGCAAGAGGAATTGAAATCATTTAAAGAAAATGAAGCTTGGGTAATAGTGGATAAACCAAAGAAAGCTACAGTGGTTAAGTGTAAGTGGGTATTCAAGAAGAAAATTGATAGTGATGATAATATAAGGTATCGTGCTCGGCTAGTTGCCAAAGGTTTTACACAGAAGGCAGGTATTGACTATACAGAAACCTTTTCTCCTGTTGTTCGTCATTCAACAATAAGACTGTTGTTTGCTTTAAGTGTTAAATATAATCTAGATATAACTCACCTAGATGTAACCACAGCATTTTTAAATGGGCATTTAAATGAAGATGTGTACATGTGCTTACCTGAGAATTTTGAATGTCATGATAGGGAGAACAAGGTGTTGAAACTTAAGAGAGCAATCTATGGATTGAAACAATCAGCTAGGGCATGGTATAAGCGTGTAGATGATTGTTTACAATCTTTAGGATATAAGAAGTCGGTATATGAACCTTGTCTATTTTTAAAACAAACTAATACTACTAGAACATACATAGCTTTGTTTGTAGATGATTTCTTTATTTTTTCTAATTGTAAGGAAGAAACTGAATATCTTAAGACAGAATTAAAATCTAAATTTAAATTGAAAGACTTGGGAGATATTAGACAATGCTTGGGTATGAGGGTCAGAAGGCAAAAAGGTGAGATTTTTGTAGACCAGGAACAATTTGTTGATCATTTGTTGAACAAGTTTAAAATGAAAAATTGTAAACCAGTCAGTACACCAATGGAGGTAAATTTAAAACTTAAAAAAGGAGATACTTGTTGTACTCAGTTTCCTTACCAGCAGTTAATTGGTAGTTTGCTTTATTTATCAATGTTAACCCGGCCAGATATATTTTATTCTGTTTGTTACTTAAGTAAGTTTAATAACAACTATAATGAATCACACTGGATACACGTAAAACGCATTTTAAAGTATTTACAAAAAACTAAACATTTTGGTTTAAAATATGTCAAAGATGATTTAGATGTAATAGGCTATGCCGATGCTGATTGGGCGTCAGATTGTGTAGACCGTAAGTCTTATACAGGATTTATGTTTAAAATGTCAGGGAGTGTCATCTCATTTGAATGTAAAAAACAAATAACAATAGCCTTATCTAGTACAGAAGCCGAATATATGGCTATGTGTGAGGCAAGTAAAGAAGCTATTTATTTAAGAAACCTGTTATTGGAAATGAAATGCAGAGATGAGTCACCTATTCTGTTATATAATGACAACCAGAGTGCACAGTTGTTAACTAAACATAGTGTTTTCCACAAAAGAAGCAAGCATATTGATGTTAGATTCCATTTTGTTAGAGAAGCTGTTGAAAATAATTATATAACAATAGAATACTTAAACACAAATGATATGCCTGCGGATATATTAACAAAAAGTTTATGTTGTCAAAAACATTATCACTTTGTTAAACAGTTAGGTGTTAGTCTTATAAATTCAAACTTGTTTACTTGTATTTCTAAGAATTAGTTTTTTATATTTTTGATGATATGTCAATTATTTTGATAAGGGAGTGTGTTAAATATGTATATCAAAATAATATATTAATATCTACTAGCGACATCTAGTATAATGTATGCAAGATTGTTCTTTTATCTACTCTATGATTTGCTTGAATAAATCTATTAGTCTGTGCAAAACCACAATAGTTTTAATAAAACATGTAGCTATTTCGTCACAGTGCCCAGTCAAACAACAAAAAGTGGAAGAAAACAAAAACAAAATTAATAAAAAATCTTATGCAGCTTTATTCAATGAAAAGTCATTTCCATCTCTTTCAAAGTCCAGTCCTGCTAAACAATTACAATCACTGATTGAAACAGAACCAATTTTAAATATTTTAATACAGACAATAGTAACATTAATTTCTCAAAATAAAAACAATGAAAAGAGTATTTGCACTCAAAGCATAAAAGATGTTCTAATATCAAAAATTCAGAATAATATAAATAAAACTTAATTTTATGGATCAGCTAAATATAGTACAGTGGAATGCCCAGAGTATCAATAGTAACAAGCATGCTTTTTCGTATTTTTTACATGAGTATAACATACATGTAGCTTTATTGTGTGAGACTTGGCTCAAGCCTCACATGAGATTTAGTATTAAAGGATATAATATAGTACGATTAGACTCAGGTAATACACACAATGGAGTAGCTATTTTAATACATAACAGTTTACAATTTAGTAAAATAGATACTTCATATGATGATTCCATACAAAATATAGCGATTCGTTTAAAATATGGCAATAATAAAGAAATTTCATTAGTCAGTTTTTATAGTCCCGGAAATGCTTCATTTACTAAGTATAAGTTTGATAACTTAATACGCAGTATCCCCGGTCCTCTCTTGGTGGGTGGAGATTTCAATGCACATCATTCGGCTTGGGGATGTAACAGTGTGAACATTCGCGGCCAAGAGGTGCTTGAAATCATTAATGAACATAATTTAGTTTTATTAAATGATGGAGAAATGACTACTGTAGGCTCTGATAGGTGGCAAAGAAATGCACTTGATTTAACTGTAGCATCAACTTCAATATCAATGTCTTGTGACTGGTCTGTTCATGATGATCCTTTAGGTAGTTACCATTTGCCTATAATTACAAGGGTACTTATTAATAACAATTATAATATCCTACATGTTACAGAAACTTCAAATTTACCAAAACATTTTAATTTTAACTTGGTTGATTGGGAAAAATATAAGAAGAGTGTTGATAGTTTGATAGTGGATTTTAAAATTAATCAAGATAACCCACTACAGTCATATAATGACTTGATAAAGTTGTTAAATTTAGCTATCATTAAATCATTACCATCAACTTTAAAACCTGCTACATCTTTTGATAAAACTTCAGTAAATAATAATCGTAAAAAACACATCCCATTACCATGGTGGAATTTGAATTGTACTAAAGCAGTAGAAGACTCTAGAAATGCCTATAAAGAATTCAAGTACAATCTCACATTAGAAAAATATATTAAGTTTAAAAAATTACAAGCTCTTAAAAAGTTAGTGTTAAAAAGAGAAAGATATTTAAGCTGGATTTCTCTATGTGAGTCATTTAATAGAACTACTCCATTATCTAGAATTTGGCAAATTTCAAAAAGATTTAATAAAACATTTACTCCACCAAGTAATAATATTTCTCCTTGGGTATTTGATTTTCTTAAAAAATATACTCCTGATACAGTTGAGGGGCCATTTCAATCAATTCCACATGAAGTAAAAGCTTCAGGACATTATGAATATCTAATTTATCCATTTTCTCTTCAGGAATTAAAATCTGCAATATCATCTAGACGTGATTCAGCTTTTGGCCTTGATGGAATACCTTATAAAATGTTGAAAAATGTATCAATTAAGGCACTTTCTGACATACTAAGACTTTTTAATTTACTCTGGCAGGAAATGATCATCCCTAATGAATGGAAAACAGATTGTCTCATCCCAGTACTTAAACCTAATAAAGTAAGACACAAAGCAGAATCATATAGGCCAGTAGCGTTAACATCATGCATGTGGGGAAACCTTTGAACAATTAATTAAACAAAGGCTAGAATTTTATATAGAAAGTAATAGTCTATTACCATCTAATCAATTTGGGTTTCGACGTGGTTGCTCCACTCGAGATAGCATTTCTCATTTGCAATTAGATATATACAATTCTAATAAAATGGACAATCTTTTTGTTGGGGTCTTCTTTGATGTAGTGGGTGCATTCAACAACATCAATTTGCACATATTGTGTGGTGAACTTCGTGCCCTTGGTATTCCTGAAAAAATTATAATATGGATTTTTAACTTTTTACATGGTAGAGAAGTGTATGTCAAAGTGAATAAACGTTTAATAGGGCCTCGTTTTTCATACAAAGGGGTATGTCAAGGCGGCATCCTCAGTCCTTTGATTTATCTTCTCTATTTACATAGACTAAATATTGTACTTGGTCTTGACGTGACAAATTTGCAGTTTGCAGATGATCTAGTTATCTATGCTTCAGGCTCAGAGATAAGTTCTGTTGAAAGTATTTTAAACACAGCTCTAATTCGGCTAAAGAACTATTTTCATTATCTAAACTTGGATATTAGTTTAGAAAAATCTAAAGTTATAGTGTTTGGAGAGGGTGAAACAGACCTACATATTTTTTACAATAATACTGTTCTTCCAATAGTGAATGAAGTGAAGTTCCTGGGTATAATTTTTACAAGCAACCTTTCATGGACTAAGTATGTTGATTATCTGTTAGGTAGAGCTAATAAAGCATTTAATTTTGTAAAGTCACTGTCAATTACAGCTGATCCTAAAATTTTGCTTATACTATATAAATCTTTAGTCCGTAGTCATTTTGAATACGGATTTTTATGCTTTGGGTCTGATCAGAGATTGGTTCACAAATTGGAGATTCTTCAAAACCACAATCTTAGATGTGTAACTGGTGCAATGAAGACAACTCCAATTAATTCACTTCAAATTGAGTGTAACACTCCTCCTATGAATATAAGATTTCAGTTTTTAAAATCTAAATACATTCTCAAGCTTTTATCCTTTGAAAATCATCCTTTATTAAAGAAAATATTATTTTACCATAAAGTATACATAAAGTATATCCCTCTAATTCCGTAAATGTCCCCTATATATTTCATGACTTTTCTAATCTAATCAGTATTGATGCTCAATATCAAATTGAGAAATGTAAAGGCAGATGGCCATGTTACACTGGTAATTATATCAGCAAATTCTGGCCCATGGACATTTCCATTAACCGTGACTTAAGGTGTAAAGAAGATGTCTATCAGTTAATTGCAGAGTTCCCTGGGTACAGGCAGATATTTACTGATGGATCCAAAAACAATACAAATGTTTCGATGGCCATATATCTACCTCATCTTACTGTTGGACATGGAGTTCGGTTACCTGGAGCCATGACTATATTTACAGCAGAATCTCTAGCCATTTTATCAGCTCTACAGTATATACATGAAAAGAACCTTGGGCACACAACTTGGTTAATAGCGACTGACTGCATGAGTGCTCTCATGGCCTTACAAAACCCGAAACTGGACGCCAATACCGGATATATTTTATATGAGATTCGTACATTATACGCTGATCTTTGTTCTAGAGGATTTACGATAAGTTTAATTTGGACACCCTCCCACATAGGAGTAGCAGGAAACGAAAACGCAGATTATCTTGCAAAAGTTATTGTTGACATTGACATCCCAAATACGAGAAATGTTGCCATACCAAGCTCCGACCTGCTTACCAAATTACATGAACAACACACCTGTATTTAGCAAGAGAACTGGCAAGAAACACTAAGAACTAAAGGAAATTGGTATGCGAAAATAAAACAAACCATTGGTTCTGCGCCCTGGTTCACCAGATCTGTTCTTCCTAAGAGCAAGAAATTTTATACTACTTTAAATCGTCTTAGATTTGGACATGGAAGATTCAATGCACATTTAGACAGAATGAAAATTATTACATCGCCTGTTTGTATCCAGTGTGACTTAAGAAGTGATCAGACCCTAGATCATATAATTTTTGAATGCCCTGCATTTGACGTACAAAGAATTCCTTTAATTGATAAATTATTGGAAATATATGAAACGCCAGCAAACATCCCGCGCGACACTCAAGGTTTGCTGAAAAATTACAGTACATATAAAGCACTGTATAAATTTATTGACAGCACTGGATGGACAATTTGACCCTTCGGGGTGACATGATAGAAGGATATGACCCGGATATGACCTTACTTAACAACCTGATTATGACGAATATACGGATATGACACCTTAATTAGACGTGACCTAAAATAAATTTAAAACAAGATATAAACTAATGACGAGGCTCCGGCCTTAATTACTTTTGGACAACAAGGATGAAACTGAAGACGAGGCTACGGCCTTACTTACTTTTGGACAAGAAGGATGTAACTGAAGACGAGGCGGTATGGTCCAAGACCTTAGCCTGCCCGAGAAGGGCGAAGAGAAAAAAAAAAAAAAAAAAAAAACTAATGCGTTTTATTTATGCGGCATGAAAGTACTATTCATGCTGCATATTACACGCCGTGTCGTATATATAAACGTGCCATAAGGGGGCCTACCCCTGGGGCTTCGATTGTCTCAATGTTATATTGATACTTAATGTTATAAACATACAAACGTAACATGATCAAATGACTAATTCATATACAATATAAATGCATCATCATAATTTCAGCCGAAAGACGTCCACTGCTGGATGTTCTCAGCAAACCATGCTCCCCTTCCCCCAAACTGTGAGATGCAGTTGACCTTAGACCCAGTAGCAATAATGATCTCTAAAAATCTTGAAATGAGACCCGAGGGCCCCCCGAGAATCAAGGCTAAAGACAGTCTCTCCAAAACTTCGCCATAACGATCGGTACTGCACCACTCGCATCTAGCAGATTCCCGCAACCTTCACCAAGTCATCGGTCCAATTTGGCAGTCTGCCCACGCTGTGTCTTTCGGTACGCAGTCGCCACTAGAAACCTTTTCAGATATTTTGGTTCGTTTGCGGATCACCTCATTTTTTATTCGATCTGGCAAGGGAACCCTGAGCATAGCCCTCTCCATTGCCCTTTGGGTGACCTTGAGCCTTCTTGTGAGGCCCATGGTGAGCGACAATGTCTCAGTACCATAAGTCAGCACTGGCAACTCACACTAGTTAAAATCTTTCGCCTTGAGATACTGTAGTATTTTGGACAAGAACATATTGCGCAGTTTCCCGGAGCGCAGTGTCTCGAAGTTGGACCTACCTAACTGGACAGTTTGTCCCGGGTATATCATCCTCAACAACTTCGAGCGTAGAGTCTCCGACTTTTACAGAAGTGTTGTACGTGGAATGGCGGTGGTGGCGTGGAAAGGAGGCTGATACTGAAAACTAGCGCTGTTGATGTTGATTTTATCTCAATGCAGCATTATGCTCAGTGTCAGCCATTTTCTGCACACGAGCGGTGTACAATCACTTTAATTTAATCATAGTTTTATACATCATCATCATCATATCAGCCACAGGACGTCCACTGCTGAACAAAGGCCTCCCCCTTAGATTTCCACAACGAGCGGTCACATGCCGCTCTCACCCAACGACTCCCAGCGACCTTCACCAGGTCGTCTGTCCACCTCGTTGGAGGTCGTCCCACACTGCGTTTTCCGGTGCGCGGTCTCCATTCGAGAACCTTTGTGCCCCAACGGCCATCAGTTCTACGAGCAATGTGCCCTGCCCATTGCCACTTCAGTTTACTAATCCTTTCAGCTATGTCGACAACTTTAGTTCTTCTACGGATCTCCTCATTTCTGATTCGATCTCGTAGAGAAATACCAAGCATAGCTCTCTCCATAGCTCGCTGAGTGACCTTGAGCTTTCTTATGAGGCCCATTGTGAGTGACCACGTCTCTGTTCCATATGTCATCACTGGTAACACACACTGGTTAAAGACTTGCGTCTTGAGGCATTGTGGTATTGTTGACGAAAAGACGTTGCGAAGTTTCCCGAACGCTGCCCAGCCGAGTCGGATTCGACGATTGACTTCTTTCTCGAAGTTGGACCTACCTAACTGGACAGTTTGTCCTAGGTAGACATACTCGTCAACAACTTCGAGAACAGAGCTCCCAACGGATATTGGGATGGGCACGACATGGGCATTTGACATGACTTTTGTCTTGCCCATGTTCGTCTTAAGGCCTACCTGTTGGGAAACTCTGTTGAGATCATCGAGCATTGTGCTGAGCTCTTGCAGCGATTCTGTCATGACTACGATGTCATCGGCAAATCGAAGGTGAGTGATATACTCGCCATTGATGTTAATGCCGAATCCTTTCCACTCCAGCAGCAGAAGGCATCCTACATTGCAGCGGTGAACAGTTTCGGGGAAATGACGTCCCCCTGTCTCACACCTCTCTGCAATGGAATTGCCCCCGTGCTCTGTTCATGTACTCGGACCGACATGGTGGCGTTTCTGTATAAGCACTTCAACACTTCAATGTACCGATAGTCAATCTGGCACCGCTGCAGAGATTGCAGCACTGCCCATGTTTCAATCGAATCGAAGGCTTTCTCATAGTCCACAAACGCCAAGCATAGTGGCAGATTATACTCCTCGGTCTTCTGTATAACCTGCCGCAGCGTATGGATGTGGTCTATGGTACTGAAACCTTTTCGGAAACCGGCTTGTTCGGGAGGCTGGAAGTCATCAAACCTGCGCTCGAGACGATTCGTGATGACCCTTGAAAACAGCTTATAAACATGGTATATATTATATTTTGTACAGTAGAATTAATATTAAGTTGCTTTAGTAGAAATTTAAATATCTTGCCAACATTCACGCACTAAACAGAGCTGGCAATGCTGTAATACTTTTCTTTTTTGTTTGTGAATAATGATAGCCTGGATTCCAATACTCTGTGAGGTACTTTAATAAAACAACGTGAGTGTTGCAAGGAAAAAAACAAAAATATGTTTTATACTTTGGTGTTAATGTTATGCGCATCTCGTTTGTGCGCATCTCTATGGCGTTCAGAAAAAATACCCTTTCTTCCTTTTCTTTCTTGGTGCTTTAGGCACACAAAAACATGTTTTTATTGTTTATTTGTGTACTACGCATTTTGTGTCAAATAAATTTATTTTATTTCGCTCGTTCTTTACGGTGATCGTTTCCGGTTTGAACCACGTTGATCACAGATACATCGTTGAATATTTGTTCTACGTCAACATGATTGAAGTCTCTTTTTTGTTGCACCGGTGGAGCTCATCCATGTCCACTTCTTGTGTGAAGTGGGTTCTGAAACAATGCATGGCTCTATTTATATTCTCTTGAATAATCGTCACCTCGTTGTCGTAGTGTGTTGAAGTCGGAGCGTAATTTTGAATGACCTTCAACAAATACCGTTCGGTTATTCTTAGTCTTTTGGTTATTAGCTACGCTACCCTAGTCGACATACTATTGTTCTTCACCACTTTGTTCACAAGGGACTTGTGGACGATAAAATTGACACCTGCTGTAGGTATGTCTATCGCCTCCCTGGAAATATAGCAAGTTATCTGATTAGAGGATTATCGTGGCCTCGTCCGCTCTTCCTACTTCAGATAACCCTACAATATCCACTGCCACATTCTAAATTCTTCCTCAATTTATATATTTATATATATAAAATAAGTTATTACGTATGCAGTAAATGTTTTGTGATCAGAAATTGTACGTCATCTAGGCTCTCGCTGAAAACCAGCGCTGCAGCGATTTATGCGCTGCTGCATAATGCTGAGCGAGGGACCTTATTGGCACAACGTACACTATAATCGATTTATGGGCTAATGCCCACTATAACTGTAGTAATTGTTTTACTTCCTAGTTTTTTTTTTTTTCCGTTAGACACCTAATTGCATTTATTTGAGTTATTTTTTGTTTTTTATATTTCCTGTGTCTATGTGTACGCTGCTGCAAGCCAATATTAATTTAATTTTTTAAATTTTTCTTTCTTTCTTTCTTTTCTTTCAATTTCCGAGATCTTCTAGTCAATTCGCAATGTGCACGTGATAAATGTTTCCAGGTCCAGGCATCGTCGGATGTGGCAGCCAGGTCTCTGCCGGAGCATTAAATTAACACTAGCAGGGGGCTAGTGTTAATTTCGGGGGATTTACCATAATCGCCTCGGCTTGGCGATCACAGTTATGTTGTAAATGTACTCGAAGGACGCTGCTGCCTATCCTCCGGCTAGTTCCATTGTTGCCTTTTATGACACCCATGGGATGGAATGGGGTGACATGATATATAATGCGCTCATGTCATAGTGCGTAGTGCGTAATGATTAAATAGTGCAAGTAATTACTTAATCATTTGAATGTGCCTGTCTCGTATTTTTAGGTGCCTCGAAATAAGAAGAAAAAATGAGTCTGAAAATACTGACTGACACGCACATAAAATCACAGAGTAGGTACCATAATATTACTTTGAAAAAATGAGATAAGTACTTATTTATAAATGCAGAACTAATGAGAAAAAAAAGATGGTCCAGTACGAGTAGAATTCGTGTCCCGAGAGGGTTCCGTACCATTACCTGTTTTACATATTGCAGGGAACCCCCGAAGCTTTATTTTGCGAACGCTCGTGTAGTATGACATTAACCACATATAAGTTTGTCTAATAATAATTTCAAATTAATGATTGCCACAAGACCTTCCATCGTGCCAAATTTCAAGATCGCAGGTCACCAGGACCTTATATTTTTGATAATCAGTCAGTGTGTGGGATTTTAGTATGAAATACGCTTTGAAAGGCTGTATCTTTTTTTTATGTTTTAAACTAGGAACTTTTTTATTTTTCGCAATAGCTTAATTCTATAGATTTCTCTATTCGGCATTAATTCCAACTAGATATCTGAAGAAAGAAAGATTAAATATTAATTTCTTATCTGACACGGACGTATGCGTCATGCATACGCAAACACCTCAACGCACACAATACCTCAAGTCGTTTATAAGAAAAAGGCCTTGACATACAGACAGACAGACGGACAACAAAGTGATTCTACAAGGGTTCCGTTTCTTCATTTATCAGGTACGAAACCTTTCTTCCAATATCTTTGTACGAAACCCCAATACAGACACACACACACATGTACACGTAGCTGAAGGTCATCTGACACTTGATGATGATGACGGGCTGTATCAAAAGTAAATGGTTATTGAATTGCGCGAAACTTATTATTATAAAGGTTATTACTTACTCACTATTAATAATAGGGTTTTGGGCACTCAACAAACCTATCTTTTATAATAAAAAAACGGGCTGTCTAAACATCTCAATTTCTGCCAGAAGTCCGGGGATTTTGAAGTTTGTGTCCGGTGTGGCATCGTCAATTTAGGTGATGGCAGCTTGTGGCGAGCTGAATGTGAGTGGCAACACTGCGTACCCGAATGCTCCAGAGAGTGGGTCAGGGCCTCCTCTCCGGCTTTCCTTTATTGGTCGGTTGGAGTAGAACCCCATAAGTACCTGTAGGATATTCAACTCTGGCTTGCCTTAGTTGGCCGATCAGAGGGGGGCTGCCAGAGCTATATGCTCCGGGTGGAAGTGTCTAATGGCGTAATAACGGGGAAACCCGCTCTGAGTCTTCGAGACGCGCGATGGTGAAACCGGTGCCGCACCTCTCTACACCCCTAGCCGCTCACACCGGTGTTGCTCCTTGTCGCCTGTAGTGGTGGCCATTTAGGGGACACATCTTGTGAGTGGCAAGTCACCGTCTTCCACAGAATTTCACTTTAGAGGTTGAAAGGCAGACGCCGTTTTTTCGTTTTTCTTAGTATTAAATCCATTTAGCACCCATTGCAATAGAGTTTATACTTGTAGTTTCCACTTCATACAATAGTTTTATACCTCCGGGGACAATCAGAGACTGCATTTTATAGTGCAGCCATTGAGAGTCCCCGGTTAGTGTCCCATTACATTTTAAACTAAAATTCTCTAAAGGGCCTCTGCGTGTGGGGGGACCCATGTCCCCGCGTAAGCCTAGCAAATGACCGGGTTCCTCCTTACAGGGGCTATAAACCCGTGTAAATGAGAAACATGTAAATAAAAATACGAAATTAGTTTTTCACCGTTATTTCAATTCTGTATTGAAGGATATAGGATGTTTGAGCTTGGGGAATTGCACTGCCGGGCTCTCGCGAATAACTCCGGAAACTATTTAAGAAGACAAACATAACCTACTTACTTTACCATTCTTCTATATACCTATTCCAAAATATTATGTACATCCGCAAAAACATAGTCAATTTTAATAGGAAAATTGTGTGCACTACTTAAATACTCGCATTAAAACAAGCTAGATTTAAGACTGCAGGGGTGCAATTTTCTAAGCTCAAACATCCTTGAATACAGAATTTATATAACGGTGATAACCCAATTTGGTAATCGCTAAGACTGGTCTTCATGGCTTACCTTCTGCAACGTGTCTTTGAATAGCTTCAATCATGACTTAGCCAATAGTGAATTGGTTTTACACCGTTATTTCAATTCTGTATTTAAGGACGTATGGATATTTTAGCTTAGGGAACTACCAGTAAGTCGTTTATAATGGGAAACATGGTGTTAGATGTTAGTTTTAAAGCCAAATTCCTTCTGGCATTACCAGTTTAAATCATTGATAAAACATTAAAATTGATTTCGAAAGGTCTATACCACATAACATAAATCATTAAAATTGAAGATAGAGATGTTGATGTTGAGATGATGTGACCCTCTGGCGCTGAGTATTTATTTTATAATTCTTGACATGATTGAAGTGGTATTCAGTCAACGCTATAACGTTTACAAATTGTAATTATTAATTTTATTTATAATGGAAATACCTTGACATTTAACTTGAGGCATACTATTTCCATGCTATTAAATACATGCTTATCTTTACTTATAAAAATTGCAACCAATGGTATCAATAAATTGCTCTAGTGTGATCATACGAGGACCTGGAGCCTCCCTTGGGTGCCGAAGATGACCGCTCCAGTGGTTTTAGCCGGTAGGGTATGCCGATACCCCTTCGCCCTTCCCCGGGGCGAAGGAAGTTCATGAAGAATTTCCACTGGGCACCAATAACGAGAATGGCTATCTGGGACAAACTGTCCAGTTAGGTAGGTCCAACTTCAAGAAAGAGGTCAATCGTCGAATCCGACTCGGCTGGACAGCGTTCGGGAAACTTCGCAGCATCTTTTCGTCAACAATACCGCAATGCCTCAAGACGCAAGTCTTTAACCAGTGTGTGTTACCAGTGATGACATATGGAACAGAGACGTGGTCACTCACAATGGGCCTCATAAGAAAGCTCAAGGTCACTCAGCGAGCTATGGAGGACGCTATACTTGGTATTTCTCTACGAGATCGAATCAGAAACGAGGAGATCCTTAGAAGAACTAAAGTTGTCGACATAGCTGAAAGGATTAGTAAACTGAAGTGGCAATGACCAGAGCATATTGCTCGTAGAACTGATGGCCGTTGGGGCACAAAGGTTCTCGAATGGAGACCAGGCACCGGAAAATGCAGCGTGAGACGACCTCCAACGAGGTGGACAGACAACCTGGTGAGGGTCACTGGGAGTCGTTGGATGAAAGCGGCATGTGACCGCTCGTTGTGGAAATTTAAGGGGGAGTTCTTTGTTCAGCAGTGGACGTCCTGTGGCTGATATGATGACCAATAAAAAATAAAAAATGGTACAAACAATTACCTATAAAAGCCATTATTTGGCGCGCGCTGCGAAAACTATTGATGATACATAAAATAATGCACTACATGTTTATAGTACTCATCATTATCCACATAAAAGTCCTGGAAAGTATCTAGTCTAACTATTATAGTTAAGTCGCAATAACCGCTTTTTGTTCAAATGAGTCAAAATAGGGATAGAATCGAAAGATGATGACATTCGTATCATTATATTAATCCATAGACCATATCCAACTAAATAGTAATCATATGAATGTAATTAAGGGGTAAAATGTTTGATTAGAAACCTGTTATATTTTTATTAACTCATGAGAAATGCGTTAAGTACTTACATATAACAAACTTGACATGTTGCTCCATCTTTCAAGGGGGATCAAGAAGTGGTGTAAAATTCTATAGACTCTGTGGTAAATGAAGATACAGCTGTTCATTATCCAGTGGGATTTTTAAACACTTTAAATCCGCTGGGTCTCCCGTGTCATCGGATTGCGGGACTGCGGGTGGGTACTCCTATACTACTGAGAACTATATTACTTACAGAGAAATTTGAAGCCGCCCAAATTGTCTATATACACTAAGCTCCAAGTTAAAAGTTTTTGGAGGCCATTATATTATATTAGAGATTAAGATTTTAACTGTTCCAGCCCAGGGAGGGCGATGTATGTATATCTTTATGCTGCGTATTCCTAATGTGTCAAAGTAAGATTCAGGTTGACTAGTCACGAGGTCAAACTTTTAAGTTCCCGGGAGGTGACTTGAGACGAGACAGACCCATGGTCAGTATATGTGGCGTGTTGACGTGTTAGTTCATTCCGTCATCTGATCATTCTGGATATTTATACAAAGAAATCATTGAAAATCATCATCAGTTCACAATTTGGTATAACTTATGTGAAAGTACGTCGAGTTCCCTTCCACAGTCTTAGTATTGGGTGCGCCACATATTTTTCGCTGATGTCGTAATCTGTCTCTCCTGCGTATACTTATTGCAATCTACTGGTCACTTGCAAATTCCGGGCTGTTACTCATCATTTTCTTACAGAAATCCGTCTTATGGCTGCCGGACCAGGAAACCGAACCTCGAATCTCACGTGGTGCACGTTGAGCAGTTGTGCTGTATTTATTGTACACCAAAATAATATGAAGGATTATTTACAATAGTTACATTATAATATACAAAATAATATTTCCTCTTTGTTATTTTTTTTAATATTTATTATTTAGTTTAATGGTAAATAGGGTGATATGATAATGTATTATGTATTAGTTTATCGGATATTATTGTCATATTATTTTGTATGTATGTAATGTATTTGTTGCGTTTTCGCAAATAATTGTAACACACAACTTTTTACAAGCGAACTTTAATTCCAACACAGGATAATATACATAAATTGCGAATCTGATGTTAAATATTACAGTGGAAGTACATCGGCGATGTATCTAGCGTCTTGAAAAATTCAATCTGTCTTGCCACAGATAATACATATATTTTTTCCATGCAGTAAATCTGCGTTCCATTACAGTATTTATGCAGCTTTGTTGCTTGACAACAAAACAATTAATCATCATATCAGCTATAAAACGTCCACGTCAAAGCCGGGGAGGCATAGATTTCCACAATCGTGTGGTCATTTTGGGGGGAATTTGCCAGTACTCACCACCCTGGGCAGGCGGGTTGGTGAGCGCAGTATGGCTACTGTAACACAAAAGGGAAGCTGCTACCCATCCATCTGGTTTAGTGTCCCTTTGTCACCTCTTACGACATCCAACTGGAGGAGATGGAGTGGTGCTATATTCTTCATCCAGACACCACACGGTTTTACGGAATGGAATAAATTAATAAAATTAGGTAATAAATAACAACTACCAACTTCAATATGGAGGTAATTTGTCATTATTGTTCCTTTTTCTTTTTTTTTATTTCTTTCTTTTTTTCTCATTTTTGTTCTAAAACATTTCCAAACCGGTTTCACGACTCCGGCTCAAAATATATGTAAGCCGGAGCCGAATCAGCCGTCGTATGGTCAGACTTCAGTAGTAAATTATTCATTTGCTTTCTACCATTGACCAAGCATATTTCCAACATGTGCGTCTGAGATTTTCCAAATAGAAAAATCTTAAGGTCACTTTACTGCACCTGTGTATAAACCCAGCCATTTACGCCCGAGAGTTGTTCATTAAAATGCCGTGCGAGAGAATTATTACAAAATATTTTTTTAATAATTGCCTCTAATTTCTGTGTCCAGAACAAAAAGTCATGAAGTTCAGCAATTTTTCCGTCATTACAAAGATTTTTTAATGTATTAAAATTATACGTTTGTGTTGAAATGTCTCCGTCGAATGATAGCTGGTCCAACCGTTTTGGCAAATTGTTTTGTAAAATCATCAAAGTGGCTATTTTCTGTTATTAACTTTTGCAAGAATAATTTCAAGTCACGTTTTTAGGAATGTTTTATTGTAGCGATCTTTTCTTCATCATAACAGCCAAAGGACGTCCACTGCTGAACAAAGGCCTCCTCCATGGATGTCCACAGTTGTGTAAATATTTTAGGCGGAACTACTATTCTTAAAAAGAGACGCTGCTGCTTATCCTTCCGGTTTAGTCCCTTAGTCGCCTTTTACGACATCCAGGAACCAAAAGGATTGGTGATATATTCTTAATCCGTCTTCTTCAGGAGCAGCTAAAGCTGGAAATAGCGTTATACTGCATGAAGCAGTCGATAGTCGATATTTACCACTACTTGCAGCGTCTAAACTGCATTTGTCATCGAATATGAGAACACTACGTGCAGTACTAAGATTGCATCATACATTTGCTGCTGACTTTTTAATAATTTAGAGGAGCTGTCGGTTTTTTTTTACCCTTAACATATTATCTCTGTTTCCCTCTCGCTTCGCTCAGGGTCGTTAGGACAGTCGAAGCGTACTCGAGTGGTTAAAAACGACTGCCCGAACGGTTGGCAATTTCTGGAAAGGTTTACAACGACTTCTCGAGCAGTTGTCAGCGACTGCTTAAGTGTTATACCTTATACACTGATGAATCGCTTGAATCGTCCGCTTATTCTCAGCCTAAGAATATTTACGTGACTTTTATCTATATTACCAGCAATTTAATGAAACAGTAGGACCTGCGTGTCGGGTGCTCAAAAGACGCTTCCCTGCGTAGCGCTAATAGTTCTGCTAGTCAAAGCGTCATGCTCGTGAACGAGTGCTGTCTGTTGGGATTGGTCAGCTTAATACTGCGATGACAATTTAATCATAAGTTTTTCTAAATATCAGGCTTGTTTAGTGTGGACTTTTTAAGAAGTTTACTTTTTTCTGCTACATTGTCCTTTGTCACATTATTTATTTTGAGAACAATGTAATAAAAAGTACTGTAACAATTATTATGATTTAAAAAGAGTAACCATGGAGTTTATTGCCCGTTCTTCTCCATAGGAAATCAACATCTTGGAACGCGGCAACTAAAGTCTTGACTATTCATAAGTGCCTGCATATGGCTTTACACGAATAAAAATATTTTTATCTTATCTTATCTTAAGGAAGCGAAGCTATTGCATCCCAGACAGTCAGACCCAAGGTCATAACTGACTGGCCAATCCTTCTTTAGCGATAAGAAGGACTGCAAGGGCCCGCCTGGCTCGCAACCACCCTCCCACCGAGCACGGTGCCAAGCTTGTTGTGTTTCGAAAGTAAATGAAAGTGCCAGTGCCCTCGCTGATGAGTCACAGTGTTCAAATTAAGCTGCTGAGAGTTTTCTCTCTTTAGGTCTCTCTATAACTCGCTGAGTGACCTTGAGCTTTCTTATGGGGCACATAGTGAGTGACCACGTATCTGTCACATACATAGGCTGCACTAAAAGTATCGGGAATGGAATATTTCCACTGTTCCTGTCATATTAAAATCTTTTAAATTGAAAACTCCTTGGTTTTACAAATCGAATACCATTTATTCATTTAAAGAAAGATTCACGGTCTTGTCACAAGGTTTTGTCAAACTTGTTTAGTCGTTGAGAAAATGGAATTGACTCGAGAAAATTCAAGAGCGATGATTTATTATGACTTTCGAAGTGGTTTAACACAAAAACAGTGTGTTGACCGGATGATTTCTGCATTTGGTGATGAAGCCCCATCCAAAACCACAATTTATCGCTGGTTTGCTGAATTTCAACGTGGACGTGTCAAGCTCAGTGATGATCCTCGTCAAGGTCGTCCAAAAACTGCAGTCACCCAAGAAAACGTTGATGCTGTGCGTAAGCTGATTGAGGAAGATCGACACGTGACATACCGCGAAATTCAGGCAACTTTAGACATTGGCATGAGTCAAATACAATTAATCTTGCATGAACAATTAGGTGTAAAAAAGTTGTTTTCCCGATGGATACCGCATTTGCTATGTGAAGAGCAAAAAGCGGCTCGCGTTACTTGGTGCGTCAGAACTCTCGAAAGATTCCACGCAGGATCCTCAAATGCTGTATACAACATCGTATCAGGTGACGAATCCTGGATATATGCGTACGAACCCGAAACAAAAAACCAGTCACGAGTTTGGGTGTTCGAAAATGAGTTAAAGCCAACAAAAATTGTTCGTTCACGGAGTGTTGCAAAAAAAAATGGTGGCCACGTTTGTCTCCAAAACCGGCCATGTTACGACTATTCCTCTTGAGGGACAAAGAACGGTTAATGCAGAATGGTATGCTAGCATTTGTTTGCCACAGGTCGTTTCTGAACTCCGTAGAGAGAACTGCAACCGCCGCATCATCCTCCATCACGACAATGCGAGTTCTCACACCGCGCACAGAACAAAAGAGTTTTTAGAGCAAGAAAACATAGAATTATTAGACCATCCGCCGTACAGCCCCGACCTAAGCCCTAATGATTTCTATACTTTCCCTAAAATAAAGAATAAATTGCGTGGACAGAGATTTTCATCACCTAAAGAAGCTGTGGACGCCTACAAAACGGCCATTTTGGAGACCCCAACTTCCGAATGGAATGGTTGCTTCAATGATTGGTTCCATCGTATGGAAAAATGTGTCAAATTTCGCGGAGAATACTTCGAAAAGCAATAAATACATTTTTAAATAGTAATGTTGTGTCACTTCCTTGATTCCCGAAATTTTCAGTGCCGCCCTCGTATGTCATCACTGGTGACACACACTGGTTAAAGACTTTCGTCTTAAGGCGTTGCAGCGTTGTTGACGAAAAGACTTTGCGAAATTTCCCGAACGCTGCCTAGGCGAGGCGGATTCAACGATTGACCTCTTTCTCGAATTTGGATCTACTTAACTAGAAGGTTTATCCCAGGTAGATATACTCGTCAACAACTTCAGACATAGGGATGGACTTGACATGAACATTTGACATGAATTTTGTCGTGCCCATGTTCATTTTAAGGCCCACCTGTTGGGAAACTGTTGAGATCATCGAGCATTGTGCTGAGCTCTTGCAGCGATTCTGCCATGACTACGATGTCGTCGGTAAATCGAAGGTCAGTTATATTTTCGCCATTGAAGTTAATGCCGAATTCTTGCCACTCCTCCATTGCAGCGGCGAACAGTTTCGGGGTAAATGACGTTCCCCTGTCTCACACCTCTCTGCAATGGAACTCATGCTCTGTTCATGTACTCGTCGGACCGACATGGTGGCGTTTCTGTATAAGCACTTTAACACTTCGATGTACCGATACTCAATGTGGCACCACTGCAGAGACTGCAGCACTGCCCAGCCCACTGAAGTCTTTCTCATAGTCAACAATCGCTAAGCATAATGGCATCTGCCCATTCTGAGAGGTAGCTTTAGATGGACTTTCGACCTCAACTTGGGCGCTACCATCGAGTCTCGTAGATAAATATACCAAGTATAACTCTCCCCAAGCTCTCTGAGTGACTTTGAGTTATACGGCCCATAGTGAGTAACCACGTTTCTGTGCCATATATGTATCATCGCGGTAACACATACTAGTTAAAGACTCTCTTCTTGAGGCACTGCGGTATTCTTGACAAGAAGAAATTGTGAAGTTCAACGAACATTGCTCAGTCGAGTCGAACTCGACGAATGACCTCTTTTTCGAAGTTGAACGACGGTTTGTCCCAGGTTCGTCAAGAACTTTTATAACAGAGTTAAAAAGCTCGAAAGAACTATCTGTAGATCATACAAATATTTAGTCCGCGGGTATCGAACCCGTGTCACGTAGCGCAACAATGCCTTCAAATACTGCATGGAGCGACAGCCTCTACCTTCAACAGAGGTAATTATCACCCACGAGATGTAGAAGTAAAAAAATATACCGAGAAATAGGTACTTAGGTCTAGAGTATTTGGTCTTTTGGATAAACATCACAAAACATTACAGAAATTATAGTCATATTATGTTAGTGGAAATGTTTTAATAATTATGTTTGGTAAGCTTGCGCAAACTTTTTTTTGTCTACGCCATATTGTTTGATTGACGTCATCAGCAAATTGCACATTTAAATTATATAGAATCATGCTTATCTGTCTAGGCTGTCTCGAGCAATTTGCTGCTAATTAGTGTAGGGTTTTCAGACACCCGGTTGCCGGACATGTTTGGACTTTTTTATGATATGGCAGAATGGCTGTATTATTATCTACATATAATAATATAATAATAATAATAATGGTGTCCCATTACATTTTAGATTAAAATTCTCTAAAGGGCCTCTGCGTGTTGGACCTATGTCCCCGCGTAAGCCTGTCAAAAGACCGGGTTCCCCCTTACAGGGGATATAAACCCGTGAAAACAGAGACATGTAGATAATAATAATAATTGTTTATTTCAGAAAAAATATGTTACATTTTTCACAAAAACTTATTTTACAAACTAATAGAACACGACAGGAAAAGGGGTAACGTTGGTACCTGTATTAATGAAGAACATTGTATCACAGGCACCAGCGCCTTAATACATGTATTAAACAATAAACAGACTTGAACGAGTATCAAGGGAAAATTTTTGGTTTATTTACATTTACTTTTCTTAATCTAATATAAGTTGTAATAGACTAGTCAAGAAATTCTTTTTTATCTTAAATTTCTTTTTATTCTTGTTCATTTATTTGTGGAGTGTGAGTGTGCAGGTGTATGTGTGATGGTATTTTGGGTATGTGTGTGTGCGTATGCGTGTGTGAACGTCTGTTAACCAAGTGATGGTTTTAGTAGATTTTCAGTCTCCTGATAATTTAATTTTTGGATCCAGCTCTGTAACCTTTCTTTGCATTTTTTTTTAGTTAGGTTATGAAAATATGTTAATTTGTTGATATGATTGTATAGACGGGAGCTATTTATGTGAAAACTTCTACTAGCAAGAGCGGTTCTGTGTGTTTCAGTTTCACACACTCTGTCCTTTCTGCGCTTGTCTTCGGCTATATAAGGAATAGTGGAATGCTTACGTAGGATCGTTTGGAGTACATAGAGTTGCCTAACTGTAAGTACAGTACATTCTTGATACAATGTAGTCGTCGGATATTTTATTGGTTTGTTTAAAGACACTTTCAGAATTGCCCTTTGTGCTCTTTCCACTCGCAGCATGCTGTTGGAAAAAGTACCGCCCCAGGCTGGTATACAGTATATTAAAATTGGACTAAAGATAAATAAACTAGTTTTAATGTCTCCAGATCAGCTCTAGATCTTAGTTTTTTAAATATATAAAGTAGTTTCCGTGTACGAGAAACAAGGTTTCCAATTTGCTTTTCCCAGTTAAGATATGAATCGATTTGTACTCCTAAATACCTGATGTCAGACGCGCGTGTAAGAGGTAGACAGTCACAGTCCGATTCAGTACCAGCAAGACGACAAGTGTGTGCTTTTATTTGCTTAAATGTGGGCACAAATGGATGTTATTACAGTTTTAGTTCAGCACATTTACCATTTGCATGGCATGCAAATATGTCAAGGTTTACAATTTAATATATTGTCTAACATTTTACAATTTTATGTCAATTGCATTGCTCCCATTAGTAATCATAAGTCTATCCAATTTAAACCATAATAATAACGAGAGAAAAAATAGAATTAAAAATACAATCAAATGTTAAAATAAATCATTATTATTGAGTATAGATGTCTAGTCATTAACCACCACAAGATCGGTTTTAATAGAATGTCAGTATTAATAATGTCAACGGTATACATTTATACACTTTATACACTCTTCCGGTTGAAATCCCATGGTGTTTCTTACCTACCTATCATTGGGGGTACGGACTTATCCTACGGGCAGTCTCCACATTGATGACAAGCAGGCGTCTGCAACACAGGTACTTCTCAAAACAGCCATGTTCCGAGAGTATCTGCGTCAGCCGGTAGGTGAGGCCATGCCCCCTCTCCAGCCACTCCTCCATTACTGGTGTTACCACCGTTATGGCAGCATGCCCCTTGTTCGACTAACCTAAACCTGCGTAAGTGCCGGCAAGGAACGTACTTAAGCTAAGTTAGGGCGCATCTCGGGGTCACTGGCGCACTAATTGGGGAGTCTGTGTGCTCATACCTAGCGACCTCCGGTAAGACGACAGCGCGCACGTGGGCAGCATAACGCACAGCGAGGCTTTGGGGGAATCCTTTACATTCCCCCCGAGATGTGACTATAGAGCGGCCTCTTTATAGTCACCTCCCCTCCGCAAGAGAGAGACCGCTTTACAGCCATCCCCTCCGAGATAAAGGCGTGGCAGCAATGGATGGCTCTAGTGTGATCGTACGTGGACCTGGAACTCCCCTTGTTTTAGCGCCTACCTCTCATTAGGTACCTATAAAACCTAGTTAAGGTGTAATTGAAGTTAGACGTGCTCAAACACTACCTACTTTTTTAAATGGGGAACGAGCATTACAGTTCTCTTAGATTTTTCTTCTCCTTTCCCAGCTATCATTTTATGTATGAAATATGTATTGTATGTCAATGTATATAACAATTTATGTATTTTAATTATATTTTTCACACTTGACAGCCCAATATAGAAAGAAAGAAATCTATCTATCCCTCTCCTTTCTTTCAAGTTCATCCAAAGGTTGCCTGGAAGAAATCGCCTTAAGCTATAAAAGCCGCCCATCGTACACACAGCTACACAGCCTACATATCAAGCTATACAAATCTAGTTTAAGCTGAGGGCCTACCACGAATATTTTGACGTATAGTAACGTAAACGTATCGCTAATGTGAGTGAATTTGCAATCGAAAATGTAACTATCGTATAGCATTTTCGTTTAAATGTATACCACAAACAGAATTCGTGTCATATATAGGTATGACTAAAGTCTTCAGTTTAGATACAAAATATGTGTGAATCAAGTATTTTCAATTCAAAATTCACACACATTAGTTTTAGTTTTTAGGTTAAAAAAAAAAGAAGCTGCCCCACATTAAGATTTCTCCTGTGTCGTGGGTGCGTTTACAGACACAAATTCCACACACAATACACCCAGACCCGGAACAACTACCTGCAGATCATACAAATATTTGTTCCGTGCGGGGATCGAACCCACGACCCGGTGCGTAGCAGCCGACTGTATCAGCCACTGCACCAACCGTGCCGTCACATTAGCGATGCGTTTACGTTACTATACGTCAAAATATTCGTGCTAGGCCCACTGATCTACGGAAGGCCTATACGATGCGAGATCAGGGGTACCCTAGCTTATACTATATAGCTTGATATGTGATAGCCATGCGTACATCTATCTATGTGTTTATCTTTTAAGTATTGTGTGGTGTACAATAAAGAGTATATCAAGAAATAAATAAGTAATTGAAATTTCCTGATAGTAGAACTTTGTTATTCCGGGTGGTGTTCGGATTGAGAATATAGCACCACTCCATGTCCTCCCGTGGATGTCGTAGAAGGCGACTAAGGGAATCTAAATCAGAAGGATGGGCAGCAGCGTCCCTTCTGTAAAACGGTAGCCATAGTGCGCTCACCAACCCGCCTGCCAAGCTTGGTAAGTATTGGCAAATACCCCCCAAAATGATGACACAATTGTGAAAATCTATGAGGGAGGCCTTTGTTCAGCAGTGGACGTATAAATGGCCGATATGATGATGATGAGAACTTTGTTTTTCGATTTTTATCCTTTTAAATTTGTATTTATAAAATTATTGTCTGCGGTTGGATTGGATCCTTCCCCTCTCGGTCAGATCCGGTCTAATGGGTGTCATTGCCAAACTATGTGTAGATACAACGTAAAAACTTTTACTAGCCATGGGTGAAGGTACTCTGTTAACCTTCCGATGAAGGCGATAACTATTATTAATACTGTTTTGGTTTTCCTTATTTAAAATCTGTGCTAATTTGGGAAATCCATTGCGTGGGTAATGCGTCCGAAATATCAATCAAGGTTACGAATTATCGAGAATCTCCACGATGAGACATCTAACCACATCTCAACATCTAAGTTGACTGTGCATCAAGAGGCTGTGAGCTCGAATCTCGCCGATTGCACTTTTGTGGTGACTCGTACCAGCATACCTACATATATACATAATCAACCCATTACTGCCCCACTGCTGGGCACGAGCCTTTTCTCAAGACAGGTTAAGCTTTAGTCCACAACGTTGTTCTAGTTCGCATTGGTGGACTACAGACTTCATTGAGAACAATGTTTTGGACCTCTCTCAGGTGTGCAAGTTTCCTCACGATGTTTTCCTTCACCGTTAACGCTAGTAATCAGTTACGCTAGTCAAATTCTGATCCGCAAATGAATCCGAAAAGTCAGAGGGCTGGCTGGGATCGAACTCAGAATCTCCTGTATGGAAATCAAGCGTTCATCCACTAGGCTATTACTTCTCTTCCTGGGAAGACGGCGGCGTGCACGTGGTGACGCGCTACCGTGTGCGCAGCACAGCGCACACCACTACTTAGGGGATCCTTTACAATCCACCCCGAAAAGTGCCCGAGGGGCGGCCTTTTTGCAGCCGCCTTCCCTCCGCTAGAGGGGTGACCGCTTTACAGTCATCCCCTCTGAGATGTGTCTAAAGGCGTGGCACCAATGGGCTAAAACTACTGGAGCGGTCATCTTCGACACCCAAGGGTCCAGGTCCTTGATATAATCACACGACAGCCGCCCATTGGTGCCACACCTTTAGGCACATCTCGGAGCGTTTGACTGTAAAGTTATGTCAAACTCCCTCTAGCGGAGTAAAGGTTGTGACGAAGTCATCCTTCATCTTCATTTCAATCAACCTCTTTCATGACTTTGTGACGAAGTTATCCTTCATCTACATTTCAATCAACCAATTTCATGACTTTGTGACGAAGTCGTCCTTCATCTTCATTTCAATCAACCTCTTGCTCTGACAAATAGTCTGATAATATAGTAATTAATATATATCGCGTCTGCTGTTGCTGTTTTAAGCTAATCAGCCCGCCGATGGCGGTCTTTTTTTGCATATCAAAGAGATTTAGCGCGTTATTTAATGCGTGTAGTGGCCACACCTGCGTTTGTCAGTATGCACCGAGAGTGCGATAGGAGTGTACGCCTTTGTTTCCCACCCGAAGCAACTGTTAATCGATGATAACTATGGATGGCAATTAATATTAATTACTCTGTGACTATGAAGTGGACAAATCAAAAAGTTGTTGAGATACCCTTCAAATAATACAATCTAGCAGCTTCAACCGCCATCTTGAAATAATGTATCGAATAACGCGATTTATCGACATTAAGACTTTAAATGCAGGTGTGGCCACTCAATTTAACGCATTATTTTCTGGAATATTTTTGCCCCTTAATTATTGCGATAATAGGCGCTAGCGTAGCCGCAACATTAAAGATGTACATGTTGGAAATTATACTTAAACAAAATTGGCAGCACGAGGTGTACTGGTAAATCATTATAATCTAACTCAAATGACAGCACTTTAAACAAAGTGTCATATCAAAATAATAATACGTTTCTTTCCCTTGGAAAATTGTACCATTTATGGCAGAATATTATGCTCCACCAGTTAAATCAGTGACTGCCTTTTTGTTTTTCTTTCAAACTTTTTGAATGACTAGAGACTACTTTACTTAATATATCTTCTGACTCGCGTACATAATTATACACACCATTTATTTTTATATAGCAAATTATACTACCTAGGTGGCGAACCAGCCGTGTGGTGCCGGCTCAGAATACCACCACCCCATCTCCTCCCGTGGGTGTCGTAAAAATCGACTAAGGAATTAGCCGGAGGATGGGCAGCAGCGTTCTTCGAGTACATTAACAACTCAACTGCGATCGCCAACCCGACTGCCAAGCGTGGCGATTATGGCAAAACCCCCCAATAAGCACACAACACACCCATATCGGTCAATGGGGTGATCTTTGGGGGAGGCCTGTGTCCAGCAGTGGACTTCATTCGGCCGAAATGATGAGGTGACGAACAACCATACGATACGCCTAATAGGAAGCGGACATCACAACTTACGGACGCCTGCAACATATTCTCTCGATGTTGCAGGCGTCCGTAACGTCTGCCCGTCACATGCGCTTTGTCGACCCTGTGAAAATCTTCTTCTCCCATTTCGAAGAACTCTATGCTGTTCCTATGAAAACGTCTGTAGGGAGCACCTTCGGCAACCATCATGGCCGTTGCGTAAACATTGTGTTTCGAACTATGGCGAGAGCTCCAGACAAAAACGGAAGAATTTGTATCGTTAAACACTTTTTTATACGACCTTGTGAAGAATCTAGCACATCACTTGCCTGATGGTAAGCCTAACACCTGCCCGTAGTGGTGCAGAAGACTAGTCCTGCGTGGCACCACACTGCTCTCGACACTTCGGGACATTAACTATTTAGTCTCTTATGTCCTGTAATGTCACTAGCTACAGTGCCCTTCCAACCGCAACACAGTAATATTGTAAGTTTAAACACCAGTTCTTGACGACAATATCTGGCACTGCGGTGGTCCCTACCTTTTTTTATTGGTGCCCAGTGGAAATTCTTCATGAACTTCCTTCGCCTCGGGTAAGGGCGAAGGGGTATGCTGGACTCCTACCGGCTAAAACCACTGGGGCGGTCATCTTCGGCACCTAAGGGAGTCTCTAGTATGATCCAGTCCTTGTATGATCACACTATAGCCGCCCATGATGACACGAGTTTGGGCACATCTCGGAGGGGATGGCTGTAAAGCGGTCACCCCTCTAGCACAGGGAAAGGCAACTGTAAAAAGGTAATTCCCCCAGGCACTTCTCGGGGAGGATTGTAAAGAATACCCCAAGCCTTGCACGTGACCACGTGCGCGGCACCGTCTTCCCGGGGGTCGCTTGGTATTAGCACGCAGACTCCCCAATGGGCACACCCGCATCCCTCGAGGCCCCTTGACACTAAGCGACGGCAAGGGGATCAGGCGTGTTGGACCTGGGCGGTTGTCACCCCGGCGCCGTCTCGTCTTTCTCCATGCGGGATCGGCCCTCTCCCGATCCCTCTCTGCAGTCTCCTTCTGCAGCATGACGCTCTCTCAGGAGACCACTCCGCTCCAATTCTCATGCTCTGCCAACATAGATGACACTACTGCTAGCAGAGAGACATCTTGCCCGCTGCAATTAGGGACCTACCACCGGTTGATGACATTTTCATGTTGTGTATAATATTGTATCATCATCATCATCATCATATCAGCCGAAGGACATCCACTGCTGAGCAAGGCCACCTCAATGGATTTCCACAATTGTGTCATCATTTTGGGGAACTTGCCAATACCAATATGCGCAGTATGGCCACTGTTCCACAAAAGGGACGCTGCTTCCCATCCCTCTGGTTTAGAGTCCCTTAGTCACCTTTTACGACCTCCACGGGAGGAGATGGAGTGGTGCCACATTCTTAATCCGAACACCACATGGACTATATAACACAATATTGCAACATGAACCTAATTTTGTTATTAGCGAGACAGATACATAGGCGGCACGGTTGGTGCAGTGGCTGATACAGTCGGTTGATGCGCTCCGGGTCATGGGTTCGATTCCTGCACGGAACAAACATTTGTATGATCTGCAGGTATGTTCTGGGTCTGGGTGTATCGTGTGTGGAATTTATGTCTGTAAACGCACCCACGACACAGGAGAAATCCTAGAGTGGGGCAAAATATTAAAAAAAAACCTTAAATTGATCTCAATAAAACGATCCCATCATTTTTTGTGCTGGGCACATCATCTGCCCTGGGTAAGGGCGGAGGGGCATGCCAGATGCTTACCAACTGAATGAAACCCTACAGTGTTTCTTCTACATACCTACGGAAACGACAGCGTGGAAATATCAACCGCTCCTGTGTATCTTGTAAATTCATTGAAAAAGTATAATGAAAATAATTATAATAGTTTTAAAAAACACACTTTGTTTCACTACCCACCTCCCGGCTCTATCATAACACCGTCGTCATAAAATGTAGTGTATGGAATCGTTACAACAAATCAAATGAACCGAGTAGCCACCGAAGAGGTCCGCTATCCACCTTCTAAGTCCATCATTAGGTCAGTTGGATTATATATATACTTGCAAAGTTTCAAATCGATCCGACCGCGACAGTTAGAAGTACGTGAAAATCAACTTCCGAGATTTTCTTACATAGTTTGTTAGTAAGTTACAAGTGAAGCTAATAAAAACGTGTTAAAAAGACAATAGATAGATTGAGAGATAGATATTTAGTCGATAGAGTCGATACTTTGACTGTCGAATATATAATGAGTTTTTTTTTGGTTAATTTTTAAAGAACATCGTACTATAATAATTTATTTCCGATGGCAGTTATGGCTGACTAGTCCCGACAGACGGCCCCCGTTCACGAGCATGACACATGCATCAGCATCGCTTAACTCAACTGAAGAGAAGTTGAAGGGAACACAACAACCCGATGCACAACGCCCGACCACCAGAAGTGGTATACTTTGGTAAGCACAACAGATCAATACTGTCAGGCAGATAAAATAAGTACTTAATATTAAAGGCTACATGATGTTCCCCATTTTTTTTTTTGGGCTTCTCGCATACATTTCTGGGAAATGTGGTTGCTGAACCGGTCATTTCTGGCGAAGCCAAAAGAGGCCTCCAGCCAGGCTTAAAATTAATATTTAAAACTAAGTAACTTTAGATAAGGGCGCCCCCTGCGGGACACGGACCTCGGCTTAGGGCGTTGCTGGGGATAACAAGCTATTGTTTTGGGGACAGCTGGATCGGTATCATTTAAAATGTATTAAGAGACATTTAAAACTGCAGGCTCGGCACGGGCCGGCGCGAGCAAGAGATGGGAGGGAGAAGTGCTAACTTGAACGGGAAGGTGACGCGGCGATAGGCCTCCGCGACGTCGGTGAGGCGGAATGATGTTCCCATATTGACAGTTTTGCATAAATAAATATTATAAATTAAGTTCACAAGGAAGCATATAATGTAGAGTCCAAGAGACGAGGAGAGAAAAGGATCAACTATTTTGGAACCGTGTAACTTGGAGTCTGACGTTTCATAATTGTCAATATTTGTTTTATTTGAAATAAATTACTTTGACTTCGTCCATCTTTAAAAGTTAAGAAAAAAAATTTAATCCCTCTTATAAAAAAGCATGTGACGTTTGACTTACAAACTGTTATTTTACTATATGTTTAGGATTGATAGATTGGCCTTTACAACTATACCTAATATACTACACAGAATATAATAGTGGATTTGAATTTCGTAATGACGGTTTTAAATCTCCATAAAGCGAGAGTATTGCCTAATCACCAAAATCCTAATGCAATATTTTCGCAATATATGATGAGGTAACCGGATTTAATAATACAGTACCGCCCCATGTCCTTCCGTGGATGGCGTAAAAGGAAACCTTAACCCACCCTTTTGCGGAACAGCAGCCACTCTGCGCTCACCAACCGCCTACCAAGCGTGGTGAATACTGGCAAATAACCCCCACAATGCCGACTGTATGTAACTGGTCGTTGCGGAAATCTGTGGGGGAGGCCTTTGTTCAACAGTGGACTTACTTTGGCTGATATGAATAATCCCGCTAATTAAAAAGACAACTTTCCTGACGAAACACATACTTTTCCCCACCCGCCCATCCGTTTCCCAGCCTTGCTTTAAACCGCTTAACCGCACCTGCATAACTCGGCCGCTTGACCTCTTTCACAAATCATACCATCTCATTTCTGACCTTGGTAACAAGCGTTTTTTTTCTATCAAAGCGATACTGACATTAATCTTTTTATTCTTCGGACATCGCGAGGCTGCGGACAGTCAACACTCATCCCCACTTTCGCTGTAGGGGGGACGGCAAATTGCTGAATTACTACACCGTCGAACGGAGGTTTTCCCATTCATACTCTGCCGCACTTTCAAATACGATACGTGTGTCTCAGCCGAAAATAAAAAAGTAAACTTAAAAAAATACCGCGCTATCCTTAACGGGCTATAGACTTATGGAATAGGAATTCGTTTATTTTTAATTTGTTTAAAATTATGTATAATGATTAATAGTTTTTTTTTTTTACTTTTTTGTAAATTATGTTTTTATAGCCGATAGCCCGGTAAGGATTCATCTTAAAACCTAAAAAGTTACTCTTTGCATAATATTTCCGTTGTGCCGACGGCAATTTTTATGTAATACAATGTAACAGTATTGCATAATAATCATTTCGGCCTCATATTTTGGTAGTTGCGATAGTCGACGGTTTGCCATGGATATAACTGCTCGCGCTTTCCAACAAAAAACGGTGTCCCAATTTCATTAATTAAAAAGTTTGGTGAACAGTGTCCAAAAAGTGAAGTGTGTCAGGACTTTTTAATGACCAAGTAAGTTTTTTATATTATTTTTTTAAATGACATTTTGTTTCCCTTTGTTTTAATGTCATTTTGTGAAAGTCGCCATATAGTTGTTCACGGAACTCTGTTATCTGTTTTCTTATGTATGTAGTGTATGGTCGATCAAGTTTAATGTTGCCCAATTTACGTGGTATTAGATAATTCGTTGCGATAGCGTAACCTACTTTTATAAATATCATTCTTGGTTCTTGACTCCGATGTTAATTCGGTGTTTGAGTATTATTTTGTAATAATGCTAATCAGTATGGTGATTTGGTTTTATGCATACTGTGAGAATATATTATTATTTTATGCAATTATGTGATTTGAACCTGTCTCACCGAATAACCTACATTATTGTTTTCGTTTGAAGCTACAATATAGAGGACGTGTTAAAAAAGTAACTCATAACATTGTTAACCGACTTCAATAAAAGATTTTTTTTCTGTTGTCTCTGCACGCTTGTACGTGCTCAATTTTTTCAGAAACTACATGACCGATTTTGGTTTTTCCTTCACTGGGGTAATTTACATAATTATAGGTAGGAAATGTGGTAGATAAAATTTTTAGGTACCATTCTTTCATACTTATAATAATTGTGTTTATTAAACAATCGAATTAGTAGGTTGATCTCCGTTCTGCAATCGATTTGACATACTTATACAAACATGCAAAATAAAGCTTTCTCGATAATCTACACTATATCCAAAGGCTGCACCAATTGAGTACTTGGCAGAAAGCCAACATTTTCTTAAGACCTAACTGTTGGAAATGCAGTAGTTCTCATAGGACACGACAATCGCGCGTTGATGTCTTCAGTATTAGAGACGTGTGTGGTATAATTCTTTGCCCTATTATAACGTTAGATAAGCTTTTGTCGCATATAAATTTGCTAGGCCAGTAGGTTTTAGCGCGGCTGTCTATTTCCTGATATTTTGAAAAGTAAAGCGAGTTTTGTCAGAGATTTACATAAAAATAGCTTGTGGGATTAAAATGGATCTTTTATGGAAGCCTGGGCATATCGATCCCGGTAGATGAGCCTATGTCTGTT
Source organism: Diloba caeruleocephala (assembly GCA_947459985.1). Classification (NCBI taxonomy): domain Eukaryota; kingdom Metazoa; phylum Arthropoda; class Insecta; order Lepidoptera; family Noctuidae; genus Diloba; species Diloba caeruleocephala. The sequence continues at coordinate 7,860,862 of OX381632.1, forward strand.
TGTTACATCTTTACGGCTACACTAATCAACAGATTTTGATGAAAAATAGAAGAGAGGAACCCAATAATGAATATAGAGCAAACATATTTTTATTTCTTGAAAAAAATTAAAACGTTATTCCGGACGGACCCCTGTCACAGCAGTATTTAAAAAAACATGTTGCTACTCACTGGGACTTTTCCAGTATCGGGAGTGCGTTAACAAACACAAATTCCACATATAAAATTGGGTGTATTGTTTACGGGACAAATACCTACAGATCATAAAAATGTTTGCTCCGTGTAGGAATCGAACCAGCACACCGGTAGCGCAGCAGCCGATTGCTCAGTAACTGCGCCAGTAATGTCGTCAAAGTTGAGTCGAGTGAAATAACCCGACGGAGACAGAAACATACTTATTTATTATACTACGTTTTTGCATACATAATGATACACCAATGACAATAATTATTCAGCTACATTATATTGGTGATGCCGCTAAGAATACCACCACCCCATCTCATCCCGAGGGTGTCGTAAAAGGCGATTATGGAATTAGCCGGAGGATGGGCACCAGCGTCCTTCTAATATATTTATAACATCTGCCTTCAAGCTACTGGAGTGGAAAGGATTCGGCATTAATATCAATGGCGAGTATGTCACTCACCTTCGATTTGCCGATGACATCGTAGTCATGGCAGAATCGCTGCAAGAGCTCAGCACAATGCTCGATGATCTCAACAGAGCTTCCCAACAGGTAGGCCTTAAAATGAACATGGGCAAGATGAAAGTCATGTCAAATGCACATGTTGTGCCCATCCCAATATCCGTTGGGAGCTCTGTTCTCGAAGTTGTTGACGAGTATGTCTACCCGGGACAAACTGTCTAGTTAGGTAGGTCCTGCTTCGAGAAAGAGGTCAATCATCGAATCCGACTCGGCTGCGGCAGCGTTTGGGAAACTTCGCAATGTCTTTTCGTCAACAATACCGCAATGCCTCAAGACGAAAGTCTTTAACTAGTGTGTGTTACCAGTGATGACATATGGAACAGAGACGTGGTCACTCAGAATGGGCCTCATAAGAAAGCTCAAGGTCACTCAGCGATCTATGGAGAGAGCTTTGCTTGGTATTTCTCTACGAGATCGAATCAGAATTGAGGAGATCCGAAGAAGAACTAAAGTTGTCGACATAGCTGAAAAGATTAGTGAGCTGAAGTGGCAATGGGCAGGGCACATTGCTCGTAGAACTGATGGCCGTTGGGGCACAAAGGTTCTCGAATGGAGACCGCGCACCCGAAAACGCAGCGTGGGACGACCTCCAACGAGGTGGACAGACGACCTGGTGAAGGTCGCTGAGAGTCGTTGGATGAGAGCGACATGTGACCGCTCGTTGTGGAAATCTAAGGGGGAGGCCTTTGTTCAGCAGTGGACGGTCTGTGGCTGATATGATGAACTGCCGGCAATGGCAGATGCCTATTATATTGTTAGATTAAATTAGCGATGTTACAGAGCTTTGAGACCGAATTCGATATGTCGGAAACTCCGGTTCAAACCTCCGAGTCCGACTCCGGTTCGATACACACATCATATCATCATTATGCAGGGTGTCCAGTAAATAGCACGATATACTGCAGGGGAGAAAGCTTGGGTCAAAGAAGCATATATAGATCATGAAAATATTTATTCCGTCCGGGAATCGAAAACCGCGACACGTTACGCAGAAAACTTAGCCACTACGCCAACCGTGCCGACAATTTATGTTCTCGAAGGACGCTTCTGCCATCCTGCGGCTAACATAGTCGCCTTTTATGACACCCACGGGATGAGCTAAGGCGATGCTAGTCTTAGCCTATACTAAATGTCGTGTCACGTGTGTCGCTCGGTGTTCGGTAGCCGGCCTCGCCGGAACACTACACCTCTGGGCCAAATTCTTCCTTTATTTAACTTTCCTTTATAAAACGATGGCCCACTAGGATTTGTTGTCATCATTTCGGCCGAATGAAGTCCACTGCTGGACACAGGCCTCCCCCAAAGACGTCCACAACGACCGATATGGATGTGTTGTGGGCTCATTTGGGGGGTTTTGCCATAATCGCTACGCTTGGCAGACGGGTTGGCGATCGCAGTTGAGTTGTTAATGTACTCGAAGGACGCTGCTGCCCATCCTGCGGCTAACATAGTCGCCTTTTATGACACCCACGGGATGAGCTAAGGCGATGCTAGTCTTAGCCGGTACCACACGACCATATCGCAAGTTCTAAATTACATATTAAGTTTAATTTTGTATTTATTACGTTATAATTTTCAGTGCGTATCGTTATTCTATAATGTTAGTGTTTGCAATTATAATAAGTGCTGTTTGGCAAGCTGGTGGTTTTGTAGTTGGTTAAGCAACCCGCCTACACTACATATTGCTGCGCTCACCAACTCGCCTACCAAACATGGCAAATACTGGCAAATTCCCCCCCAATGACGACACAAATCAACAACCGGCCATGGTGTAGGTGGTTGTTGTTGTGGATATGTATCTTTGTTTTGTTTTTCTTTTCTCCCTTCCTCTTGATATCAACCATTAGTTGCTTTTAGACAGCCATGGGTGGTGGTATATTCTTTGCCAAAAACCATACGGACATGGGCCCATCCCTTCAGCATACCAGTCAAAGGACATCCACTGCTGAACAAAAGCTTCCCACGTAATTTCCAAAATTGTGAATTTTTTTTATGCCGTGTGGTTCCGACTTATTTTATCACCACCCCATCTCATCCCATGCGTGTCGTAAAAAGCGACTACGGGTTAAGCAGGAGGATGGGCAGCAGTGTCCTTTTAGTATATTTACAACTCAACTACGATCGCTAACCCGCCTGCCAAACGTGGCGATTGTGGCAAATCTCCTCAATGGGCACACAACACAAACCCGGTCGTTTTGACAATCTTTGGGGGGAGGCTTCTGTCCAGCAGTGTATTTCTATTCTATTTTCGGCTGAAATGACGCAGTCATTTTGAGGGGAAGTTGCCACGGTTGGCAGGTGAGCGCAGAATGGCTACTGTTCTACAGAAGGGACACTGCTGCATATCCCTTTGGTTAAGAGTCCTTGATTCGCCTTTTACGACATCCACGGGAGGAGACGGAGTGGCACTATATTCTTAGTTCGGACACTACAAGGATCCCTTACTTTTTTTTTAAATAAACCGTAAGCTGCTTCCTACGAAGGTAAATGTCCTCTAACAGTATATCATGAACTGGACACTGAATTAACACCTGTCACTTGTGTTGGCAGCCTTGTTTGGAAACGTGCTAATCTGATTCCAATATAAATAAAACTGTATAGTAGAGTTGATAACTTTTAAGTGGAACAAGCATCTCATCACTGCCAGCAGTGATAACCGAGTGGTTGAACGCTTACCTGCTTACCTTCCCCACAGAAGGGGCCTGAGTTCGAACCCCGCCTGAACATCAGTCTGTTCGTTTTCATGTGCGGATCAGAACTTAACTTTCTTTTTTTTTCTTTTTAAAAAGGACGTTGCCCCGCACTAGGATTTCTCCTGTGTCGTGGGTGACATGACAGACATGAATTCCACACACAATACACCCAGACCCGGCACAACTAGTTCCGTGCGGGAATCGAACCCACGACCCGGAGCGCAGCAGCCGACTATCAGCCACTGCACCAACAGTGCCGTCATCACTTGTGTTAACGATGAAGGAAAAAATCTTGAGGAAACCTGAGAGGGCTCCTAAACATAATGCTCTCAATGGTGTGTGTAGTCTGCCAATCCGCACTAGACCAGCTTAGTGGACTAAGGCCTAACCTTTTTATCGTAAGAAAAATCTCGTGCCCAGTAGTGGGACAGTAACGGGCTGATTATGTTAAACATCACATCAGATTCCTCAACTCTGCCGTCTGCACCTTTTGGATTACGGGAGATAATGTTTTTGGTGTGCCTTACGGGCCTCGTTTCTTAGCGAACTGGCCAGCCGCACATTCCTCCAGAGAGGCACGTGCAGAACACAGCGCACCGCCATCTTGGATCTGATTCTGTTCGGCAGACTGACTGCCTATCCTTGTGTCATAATTGTTCAAGCTGCCCAAAGGCCTCCGACTTGGCTCAACGACTACCGTCTAATGACAACAATCGGGATTGACGATCTTACGTGCCCTCCGAAGCACTGAGACACTTACCACATACCACTATGAGTTCACCCATCCATATACTGACTGAAGTGTTGCTTAACCTCACCGATCAGTGAGTGCAACTGGATAATTATAGTAAATTAAGTCTTTAAAAAGATGTTATGCGAAATTTAAATTTGAAAGTCAAGTCACCTTTCACGAAGCCGTTTTGTCAATTAATAACTGTTTGGGGTATTTTATTATTTATTGGTTATATATTTCGCCACTTATGTGGTGTGCCGTTCTCACCAACGTCGTGGATGCCTATCGCCGCGTCACCTTCCCGTTCAAGTTGGTACTTCTCCCTCCCGTCTCTTGCTCGCGCCGGCCCGTGCCGAGCCTGTAGTTTTAAGTGTCCCCTAATACATTACAAATAATACCGATCCAGCTGTCCCCAAAACAATAGCTTGTTATCCCCAGCAACGCCGTAAGCCGAGGTCCATGTCCCGTAGGGCCTAGCCCTTAGCGCAAGTTGCTTAGTTTTTATGATAATTTTAAGCCTGGCTGAAGGCCTCTTTGGCTTCGCCAGAAATGTCCACATTTCCAGGAAATGCGTAAATGTTTGCGAATAGCCCCACAAAAAAAATGAATTTATAGGTTTTACGTTAAAACTAAAAATAAATGATATTACAGGTAAAAGAAAATGTAATAAAAATATGCTTTTAATTATAATAAGAACTAAAAAGCACACAATAATTTTCAAATGTATTTTTTTTAATTGTATAATAATCCGCGCTATTATTGTACAGAATAAAATAATTATTTTTATTAGATTTTTTTGTGGGGCTATTCGCAAACATTTACTGCTGTGCTGTGCTGTCTACTTATATTCGCATTATCAACAAATCTACCTATCATGTCGAGCACCAGCTTTTGTTTTACATTTGTGCTATTTAGCTCATATTATCATTAAAACGACACCTGTCGCCTTAGTCATCCTGCGACCACGAACCCTGCAAAGTGTTCGAAACGTCAGGAAAAACATAAATCTAAAATATACGCGACAGAATCCGTTTAAAAGTGTTTTATTATAATGTGTAATACTCGCGAAAACTTAAGACATTATTATTAAAATCGTATCGTCTGTCGTGTGGTGCCGGCTCAGAATACCACCACCCCATCTCCTCCCATGGGTGTCGTAAAAGTCGACTAAGGGATTAGCCGGAGGATGGGCAGCAGCGTCCTTCGAGTACATTAACAACTTAACTGCGATCGCCAACCCGTCTGCCAAGCGTGGCGATTATGGCAAAACCCCCCAATGAGCCCACAACACATCCATATCTGTCGTTGTGGACATCTTTGGGGGAGGCCTGTGTCCAGCAGTGGACTTCATTCGGCCGAAATGATGATTAAAATCGTGTTTACCTTAGCTTTTCTATAATTTTATTGTTAAATCGATGACACTATAAGGTGCAGTCAATTGGGAGGCTATTCAATGATTATTTTGTTACATTGACATTTTGATCGCAAAACAAAACAAGGTAAATTCTATTTCGCGTGTGGGTGTAGTCCACATACGGCTTTCAAACGCTGTCATTTACGAGCCTTGCCCCGAGTTCATTGATATCGACTTCCGGTCAAACCAAATTACTAACTACCTGCAGATCATACAAATATTTGTTCCGTGCGGGAATCGAACCCCGCGACCCGCAGCGCAGCAGCCGACTGTATCAGCCACTGCACAAATATTATTTGCAACAATATTAAGATATTGTAATACAATGTATTGACCATATTTTTATGAATTAATATCATCATCATATCAGCAAAAATGACATCCACTGCTGAACAAAGCCCCCCCCCACGGAATTTCACAATGTGTCGTAATTTTGGGGAACTTGTCAGAACTCACCACGCTTGGCAGGCGGGCTGGTGAGCGCAGTATGGCTACTGTTTCACAGAAGAAGCGCTAATGCCAGTCCCCCTGGTTTTGAGTTCCTTAGTGGCCTTTTAGGACATCCACGGAAGGAGATGGAGTAGTGCTATATTCTTTTAACTCAGTTTTATTCATAACTAGCTGGGACGGTTTCACTCTCGTTTAATTTAAAGATATTTACAGTACTTCGACATAGACACTTGACATAGAATGTATATATATATATATATATTGGATTTCAAGAGTTTTTTTTTTTGCGCGGACCACTAATTCATCATTCATCATTTCGGCCGAATGAAGTCCACTGCTGGACACAGGCCTCCCCCAAAGATGTCCACAACGACCGATATGGATGTGTTGTGGGCTCATTGGGGGGTTTTGCCATAATCGCCACGCTTGGCAGACGGGTTGGCGATCGCAGTTGGAGTTGTTAATGTACTCGAAGGACGCTGCTGCCCATCCTCCGGCTAATCCCTTAGTCGACTTTTACGACACCCATGGGAGGAGATGGGGTGGTGTCATTCTGAGCCGGCACCACACGGCACTACCACACCACACACTAATTATTTATCTAAAATACAAGTAGTCTAAGTTATCTGTATAACATCACCTATCTGCCCGTGAATGTCCCGGCAAAATCGATCCAGCCGTTTCGGAGATTACCCGTAACGAACAGACAGGAAGACGGACAGACAAAAAAAAATGTTTTTTTGTTATATATACCGTATACACTTTCATATGCATTTAGTAAAAAAGTGTTATTTTGACATTACAAACAGACACTTCAATTTTATTTATTTGTTAAGAAAAGATAATATATTGTATTTTGCCTATGTACAAGAAAATTATTATGGTAAATATACTATATATTACAATGTATTATAAGACAAAATATCTATATACAAATAAGGTATCTATATAAAAAGGTGAAAATAAAGAATATTCAAAAGACACCTCAGCGTCAAAATACTCCTCCGAATCGCTGTCGTCTGGTAACGTACCCAGGAGGCTGGCAGCATTACCACGTTGGATGGCAATGCTAATTCTTTGTCCAAAGAATAGGCCAGCCCTCTGGTCACGTGAAGAGTCGACCAAGCGTCTAGAAATGTCTTGAAAAAGGAGACGTGCACTCGGTCCCCGTGACCCCAGCGTTTCGACCCCAAACGGCTCAAACACGTAATTTCCAACGAGGTTACTGTATTTGCGCCGTTTGAGTCTCTGCAGCGGCAGCGACAGCGCCAGCACAGCCCGCCGAACTGGAAAGATGAGAAGGAGCAAGGGTGTCGACACAGGTTGCATCCCACACCAAAGGCCTTCCCAAATTCCATGGCAATAGTGACATACCGTCTGGTCTCTTCCCATCATCGCGTGCCAAGCCATTAGGTTCCAGTACAGCTACCACGCCGGTGGTGACAAGAGCACGACGAATAATGTCATTAATACTGGCGTGTCGTGCTATACGTCCCGCGCTTCTACTACATGACAGGCCATGATGGCCGAGGCAGTCGACCGCTTCACCGCAGTGACAGCGATGCGGAGCACCACATGGAGCACCTACTTTACCATAATAATTTTCTTGTACATAGGCAAAATACAATTATTTGCATAAATAAGTATAAATAAATAAATATATTGTATATATATAAATTTCATTAAAGAACTTACTGTAGGGTCGTGCTCTAGTAGTAGCTGGGTACCGGGATTATAATTCAATTATGTATGCTTTTACTGTTTTCATTATATATACTTTTCAATCAATATAATATGACTTTCATATTTGATTCACAGGGACAGAATTACATTAGTCTCTCGACAATTTTCCTCAGAACATTTCAATTAAAAGTCGGTACATCGTACCGCGGAGGCGACCCATATAACTGTAACTATGTATTTAGATATAAGCCAAATTATTTAATATGCGAAAAAGACCAAACACCGTTTGCTATCTTTGACGGCCAACTTCCTGACTGTATGCGCACGCAGCATCCTATTTACTCTCATAAAACGTCTTCAGCTGCATACTGTCGGATTTTCGTGGTGGTATGGGCGCTCAATTCACAATTTGACTTCAATCAAATACCCCTCTAGAATGATAACTTCAGATACATCAAAAATAATCAACACCTCGTAACCTACCAACCAAATATTCGTGTGTAGCGACTCGGAATCGAACTGGCGACCCATTTCACTAACCTTGTATGGGCGGAACGCAACCTGCATACAGAACGAAGTACCTACTCTAAGTATGCGGACTTGCACAAACAAGAAACAAGCGAAGTTGTATGTACACCTGGATTGAAATGAAATATTAAATCAATTGCATTTTATTGAGCTATTTAGGTGGATCATAGACTTCCAACAAATCAGTGGAAGAATTTTGTTGCCAATATTATGTTCAATTACTATTTTTATACAAAAGAACTCAAACAGTTTTAGAATGTGTCATCATTTCATCATTACGGCCGAATGAAGTCCACTGCTGGACACAGGCCTCCGCCGTAGATCACCACAACGACCGATATGAGTGTTGTGGACTCATTGGGGGGTTTTGCTATAATCGCCACGCTTGGCAGACGGTTTGGCGATCGCAGTTGAGCTGTTAATGTATTTAAAGGACGCTGCTGCCCATCCTCCGGCTAATCCCTTAGTCGACTTGTACGACACCCACGGGAGGAGATGGGGTGGTGGTATTCTGAGCCGGCACCACACGGCTACTGTGTACTTCATCGCAATTGTTAAATATCCAATTTGCTTGCCTAAGATTTTTTTTATTGGTTGCCAAGTGAAAATTCATCCATTGGCTCCAGGTCCTCGTATGATCACACTAGAGCCAGGAAGGAGAAGCGGTACCGGGGCGTAACCGCGCCACCGTGACATGCCCAATTTGATCCATCCGGAATAATGGCCTTTTTATAGAATCAGTTGAGATTCGATCGCGTAAGTGAAACTTTGTTAAATTGTCGTGTTGTTCGGGGATACCATGCAAAAACTGATATAGATTTCCACAACGACCGATTAGATGCCACTCGCATCCAACCACTACCAGCGATCTTCACCAGGTCGTCTGTCCATCTCGTTGGAGGACGTCCCACGCTGCGTTTTCCAGTACATGGAACTTTGCACCAACGGCCATCCATTCTACGAGCCATGGGCCCTGTCCATTGCCACTTCAGCTTACTAATCCTTTCAGCTATGTCGGCAATTCTTTTCAAGCATTAGCATGTCCCACCCCGTACTCAGAAAAGCGGTACGATGCGTAAGCGATAAAAAAGTGTAACGAGAGCGATACGTTTCGTTTTCTTTTTCAAAATTTCAGCAACAATTGTCGGTGTAATTTTGGGGGGAATTTGCCGGTACTCATCACGCTTGGCAGGCGGGTTGGTGAGCGCAGAATGGCTGCTGTTCCACAGAATGAACATTGCTCCCTATCCCTCTGTTAAGAGTTCCTTAATCGCCTTTTACAACATCCATGGGAGAAATGGAGTGGTGCTATATTCCGGATACCGCAAGCATAATTCTCTTTATACACGAACATAATACTTTGTGTCACTCTTCGTTTTCCGCCTGCCTTAGAGACAGACTTTATCAATTCTCACGTTTGACTGACTTTGGAAGGTTCCCGCATATTTATTTATATCCCAAATTGCCATAGACCGAGATGTCTGGTAATTATAGCATATAATAGAATGGAATATAACTTTATTGTACACCAAAGAAAATAAAATAGGTAGGATTATTCTCAATAGTTAGCGTGGCGCAATGAGCGGTCTTATCCCTAAAAGCGATATATTACAGACAAGCTTTGGATGGATTTAAAAGTAGGGGAATAATGAAATTCAGGTAGTGTATGGTGTACTCAGTAATAATATGTATAATTATATTGAAACATATACAATAAAATACACGTTTTGCCATAAATAAATAGTATAACTACAGCAATTAATACATGCATACAATAAAAAAATACTCTTATTATACTTCTTCTGTACGTGTGTATGTCACTGAACTCCTCCTAAACGGCTGGACCGATTTTGATGAAATGTTGTGTGTATGTTTAAGTGGGTCTCTGGATGGTTTAGTCACAATTGGACCCGGTAGGTGGCGCCTGTGCGAAGCTGGGGCGGGCAGCTAGTATATAATATAATATTATACATAGTTATATGCTGATTCTGTACTGAAAAATTAAGTCAACTAAAGAGACAGATAATGTTCCTTTACCATTTTGTAAATGCTCGTAACGCCCGCTCGTGATTTAGCTCGTCTAATTATATTGGGAAACGTATTCCAACAGTTTAAAAAAAAATGTCGTGCTGCTTGTACTGCAAACCATTTGTCCACAGAAACTGTGGAATGCATAGGCATCTTAAGCCCCAAATTCTCCGACGATCTTAGATATTTGGTGTAGGGATAGGCCTGGGTTCAGTATTGGGATAATATGGGCTAACAGTAACAGCTTAGATAGGTGCAGATCAGCAGCAGGTTTAAGCCGGTACGTACAAATATTGTATGCGTGCGGCCTATGTCTTAAAGACTTGGCCTGCGCACTAGCGTGCGCTCAATTATCAAACATAGTAGCAAAACGGGTTGTTGTAATTTGTTTTGCTGCTAAATAATTATTAAACTAAACTAGGATTTAAAATGGTGTTTCATGTGATTATATTTTTTCTTTTCGTTTTCTTTTTTTGATACATTGCCCCACACTAGGATTTCTCCTGTGTCGTGGGTGCGTATACAGACACAAATTTCACACACAATACACCCAGACCCGGAACAACTACCTGCAGATCATACACATATTTGTTCCGTGCGGGAATCGAACCGACGACCCGGGGCGCAGCAGTCGACTGAATCAGCCACTGCACCAACCGTGCCGTACATTTTATAATAAACTAGCGACCCGCCCCGGCTTCGCACGTGTAGCACTAAATTATCTATAGCCAGGTGACTTATATGACACAAAATTGTCAAAAAACCAAAAAGCTGTTGATCCGATCCCTTCCAAACTTGAGAGGATCACCCGCTGGGCTAATCTGAAGAATGCCTGAAAAATTCATCAAAATTGGTACAGCTATTTTGGAGCCCACGGAGAACATACATACACACATCGATTTAATATAATATATAGATTCATAGATACTTTTTAAATCATTCAAGGAATCTTTTTTGGAACGAAGTTCCTTACGGTAGGCTTGGAGGGGATAGGGATTTTGCTGCGCGACCGAACTGAAAAAAATGTGATAGTAAAACCGTAAGAAAAAATCCATGGAAAAAAGTGCGTGGAATAAAACCGTTAAATGAGACGTGCGCAGGCGCGACAGTCGCATACACAAGCGAGTAGTGCATAAGTGTCGATTCTACATTAGCCGAAGGAACTTCGTTCCTACCTGGTGTCCCACGACACCACATATTTTTTTTTATAATAGCCTCTGATTTTGATATTTACCTGACTTTGCCGACGCAACGAGCGACTTTAATAATTTAATATCCTTTTCACTAAGAACAATACATAATCTAATAAAACATATTAGGCCCATTACTGTCCCACTGCTGAGCACGGGCCTTTTCTCACGATGAGAAAGGTTAGGCCTTAGTCGACCACGCTGGCATAGTGCGAGTTTGCGGTTGTTTTCCTTCACCGTTAACATGATAATCAAATTCTGATACGCACATGAACCCGAAAAGTCGACAAAAAACAACACGCAATAATGTAATTAGTATCTATCTTTTTGATTTTGTTGTATTAATTTGATCGACCGATTATTTATTATTTGTATTATAATTTTCTTATCTTAATTAAAAAATATAATCTTTCTTTTCTGCGCACAATTTATACACCACAACATCGATTTATTATTTCTATATTATATACCATACATGTATTATTATTATATATTTACTTTTACGTACATTATAATATGCATATTGAATGATAACAATTATATCCACCTAATTTCGAGGGTATGGCACTCGGGGGTTGCGGCTGAAAATCAGCGTCAGCTAGTGGTACCTTGTACTGCCACTTATTCATGCTGAGCTGGTTCCTTCTGGCACCTCTGTTCAATCATTGTATTTTTTGTGCCAATAAATACATTTCTTTCTTTCTTGCCGTCTATCCAAAATACTTGCAGCGCACGCATCCGTCTCACATAGTGACCGAGCGCGAGGCGCACTGCGGGGATGTTTGATACCTACCTTCCGATCATGGTTGGCGCATAAGGCCAATGACCTCCAGCTGCATTGGATAGATGATCGATTAAAAAATAAATGGATATAATGGTGAAATATTGCGGTAATTTATTTGGAATGAAATATAATTTAGTAAATGACCACCTCCCCCATAGATTTGTGTTGTCATTTTGGGGGGAATTTGGCTGTACTCCACACGCTTGGCATGTGGGTTACTCAATGCAGTATGTCTGGTCCCCACAAACGGGACGCTGCTGTCCATCCCTTGGTCACCGTGTCCTTAAAAACAAGGCGGAAGGATCAAAGTCCCCACTCCAAATCGTTTGCAAATCCACCTCTCTCTTTTCAGTTCCAAAACAACATAATTAAACTTCTGGCTCAAGTTCATAGTCTTGTTACGCAAGGCACTGGATTTCACAAGTCATTTCGTAACCGTTGTACCCCGTGGTCGGTATCACACACTGGGTGTTGGTTGGCATGTTGGTTTATTGATTGACTACTTGTCGAGGAAAGTTATGGTTTTGGAGAGGTGTGGATTTTCATTTAGCGAAATGCCCTCCGTTGTTTCAATGTGACCTGTAAAAGTGCCTGCTAAAATGCAGTCTCAGATGGTCCCGGAGGTTTAATACTATTGTATAAAATGGAAACTACAATACTAAGGTCTATTGCAATGGGTGTTAAATGGATTTAATACTTTGAAAAACTGGGAACAACGACGTATACCTTTCGGATTTTTAACTTATTATTATTACTGAAATACTTGTTTTTTGTACCTGTTTCAATATATTTATTTTGAACCGGAAGGGTGTCTGGTAGAGAATGCCACATGACATTAAGTCCTTCTTGTGTACCACCATTATACATGAACGTATAAATAAATACATAATTACTGAATAAATTATTGAATTGACTTGAATTGAATTTTGCGCACGAAAGAATACTTCAACAAATATTATTCGTTTTTTCTTCAAATCTGTCAATCAGTGGGCCATGAACTTGTTGATGTTGTTATTAATATTGTTAAATAAGTCTATTTTCATACATTCTGGTAACGAGACGGTGAGCTATTTGCTTGATGGTCACTCAATGGCCAGCCTGCCAATAACAATTGTAATCAAATCAGAACTAATCCTGTATGGCACCACACTGCGCTGGTCACCTTGAGACTATGGCGGTGTTAAGATGTTCTTGCCTACTATGAGAGGTCATTGTACCGTTTTATAGTGTCCATTTTTTTAACGATATCCTACATTAGGATTTCTTCTATGTCATGGATACAGTACCATGTGGGCTATTCAATTATTTTGTTTTATCGACGTGATATTTGTCTGGCAGTTTAGGTATGTCATGCTCACTCAAGTGTCCTGCTTATGGTGGCGTCGTGTATCGGGTACTTAAGTTTCCCTACAATATGATTGATTTGAGCAAAGCTGATGCAAGCGTCATGCTCGTGAACGAGTAGCGTCTGTTGGGATTGATTGGTCATCTTATTGTTGCCATGACAATTGAATCAAAAACGCTAACAAATATTAAAATCAAGCTGTGAAGTGTAGACTTTTTAAGAAGTTTAGACTCTTTTCTCCTGCATTGTCCTCATATTACCTTAACTTCGAGAACATATTAGTTTAAAAAAACATTGTACCAATATGATTTAAAAAGAGTAACCATGGAGTTTCTTGCCCGCTCTTGTCCATAGGAAAGTCTTGACTATTCAGAAGTGCCTATAAATGGTTTTACATATTTTTATCTTTATCTTTTATCAATTTGCATGCAAAAATTTCACAAGCATCTTGGCTCCTCAAATAATTCTCTCTTACAATGCCCCAATCACCGCTATGTTTTTATACATTCTTCTTTGGACTAAAGACTTCTATTTTTCTATGGAATGAAGCTTCCAATGACGTGACCAACCATGCCGTCAAAATCAGTCTGGTTATTTTAAATCACCCTGAAACCTTCAGTACCCAGGCAGTAGGATGGTCAGTATGTATCCTCTGTGCGGTTAAAATTATCATTATCATCATGATATCAAAGTCCACTGCTATACAAAGGCCCCCCATAGATTTCCACAACGCGCGGTCACACGCCACCCGCATCCAATGACACCCAGCGACCTTCACCAGGTCTTTCGTTCATCTCATTGGAGATAGTCCCCAACTGCCATCACTTCTAAAACCAATGTTCCCCGCCCATTGCCACTTCCCTCACTTATCCATCCAGCTAAGTCGGCCAATTTAGTTCTTTTACGGTTCTCCTCGTCTCTGATTCGATCTGTTAGAGAAATACCAAGCATGGCTCTGGCCATAGCTCGCAGTGACCTTGAGGTTAAAGAATATTTATTCTGACAGTCTGGATTAAGAATATAGCACCAGTCTATCTCCTCCCGTGGACTAAATACTCTAAGCCGTAGTGATGGGCAGCAGCGTCTCTTCCATCGAACCGTAGCCATTCTGCACTCACCAAGCGTGGTGAGTACTGGCAAGTTCCTCCCAAAATGACGACACATTTGTTGTGGAAATCTATGGAGGAGGGAGGCTTTTGTTCAGCGGTGGACATACTTTGGCTGATATGATGAAGAGGTCTTGAACCGTGCTTAAAAACCGAGACCGCGAACCCACCACGACATACGATACGCGCTAATGTTGAACTAAACCTTTAACATAAATAATGAACGGTAAATTCCTTCTTTTTGACTGGGTCACTGAACTAGGTAACATGACGACAAGGACTTAGCACCAAAAGTGGGTCAGCAGCGAACAGCTACACCATAATGGCGTAAGCACGAAGCATACCTTCTTGCTAGGTAAGTACGGGGTTGCCAGATTGACCAGATCAAAACCGCAGGAAGGTGTGAGTAGAATTTGTTAAACGTATCCATTGTTAAATGCCGTTGGGGCATACGTATTCTTGAATGGAGATCGCGACTCGGCAATCGGAAAAGATCTTGAGTTTAGATTGTGTTAATCGAATATGAACCCTACGTAACAAATCTAGCATGTATTTTCAATTGATGCAATCTCTACTCAGGTCTACTTGAGTTTTGACTCTCGATCTGTATACGGGCCGTAGTGTAGGACGCCCTCAGGCTCGGTGGGGGACGATGTTCTTAGGGTGGCAGGCACGAGTTGAATGAGAAAAGCCGGGGAGCGTGCTCAGAGGCACGACTTTGAAGAGGCTCATGTCCATGTCCAGCAGTGGACTGCTATGGGCTGATTATGATGATTGTTAAATGACCTGGGGTTAATAAATAACATAATTTTTATAATATGTTTATTACGAGCAGTTTAACAACACTTTTTAGCAGGAAGGGAAGGGACTGGAGTTGCGAACTTAAAACCCTTATTATAAAATGATTAGAACTGTTAGTTCTAATCGTTTAATATATCATATTCATTTATTAAAATATTAAAATGAGGCCATTTTGAGGCCCACAATTTTCTAGTGCATCGTTTCGATGTCTTAATATTTCGCCAACGTTAGATATGTAAGAGTACGAAAGCCGTCATAGATCAGCCATTTTGTACACAATATTTACAAAAGATTTACATAAACTTTCCTAGTTTATTTCTATTAGTGAAAACCGTATCAAATCCGTGGCGTGGTTTAGGAGAAGTAAGCGGAGAGACAGACACAGGCAGATAGCGACTTTGTTTTATACTATTTAGAGAAGAGATGACTCTGATAAACGAATCAAGAATAGGAATTCCGGATTCCGATCTGCATACCGGTTAAGGTCGCTGAGAGCCGTTGAGTGCGGGCGACATGTACCAGGGCCGTTGTTGTAGATATATTTGGGGGCGTCCTCAGTTTAGCAGTGGACGTCCTTTGGCTGATATGATAGAATAGAATGTGATAACTTTGTGATAATTTATTTTTCTGCATAGTTTCCGAGCCTCCGATACACCGAGTCCAGCGCTTTTCCAAGGTTTCAAACCCTTTTACAAAAAAGTTTTGTCTTGGTCCTGCAAAAAGCTCTCCACGGCATCCATCACCTCGTTATCATCTTCGTACCTGTTTCCCCTTAAGTATTTTTTCAATTTGGGGAACAGATAAAAATCGCTAGCCGCCAGATCTGGTGAATGGTTGGTTAACCAATTCGAAGCCAGCTTGCTGAATGTCAGCCATCGCAACTGCCGACCTGTGCGTGGGTGCGTTGTCGTGTATCCCTCTCCTTTTCTCTTTGATGGCATTCCTCAACTTGCGAATCAAAGCTGCATAATATTGGCCTGTAATAGTGGTTCCACGCTCCAGATAATCAATCAACAATATCCCTTCTGAGTCCCAAAAGATTGAGGCCATAACCTTGCCAGCCGATGGATGCCACGACACGAATCTTCTTCGGGGTCCGTGATGATGGCCGTTTCCATTGCGAAGATTGTTGTTATGTCTCGGGATCAAAATGATGGACCCATGTTTCGTCCATTGTTACGCAACGAGACAAGAAGTTTTCAGAATCTTCTTGAAACTTGTCCAACAATATCTTCGAAATGTCAAGTCGATTTTGTTTCTGACTGTCGGTTAACATTCTCTGCACCCATCTTGCGGAGACTTTTCTCATATTCAAAGATTGTTTCGATATGGATTGAATACTTCCATATGAAATGCCCGTTTCTTGAATTAAGTACCGGATGGTAACTCTTCGATCGCTCAATACAATTTTCTCGACTTTCGCAACATTTTCTTGGGTGATTGACGTCGATGGACGGCCGCAACGATGTTCGTCTTCCGTGCTCGTTCTCCCTACTCGAAATTGAGAAGCCCACCTTGCGACTGTAGAATACGGCGAACCACGCTCTCGTAATGTTGCCTCCAAATCGCAATGAATCTCTTGCGTCGTTAACTTTCTTAAACAGAGGTATTTAATAACGGCTCGCACTTATATTGCATATATTTAACTTAATATTTGCCTGCCATTGAATTTCAAGGGTTTCATTTTTTTTGCGCGGAACCCTAATATTTTTTCTATAATTAAAGTAGCCTAAGTTATTCCTTATAACATCAGCTATGTGCCAGTGAAAGTCCCGTCAAAATCGGTTCAGCCGTTTCGGAGATTACCCGGAACAAACAGACAGACAGACAAAAAAAAAATGCATTTTTTGTTATATGTTCCGTATATATTTTCATATGCATTAAGTAAAAAGCTGTTATTTTGACATTACAAACAGACACTTCAATTTTATTTATTTGATGTCAATTCATAATTATACTCGTATGTCACTTCCATAACATTCCAAAATTAATACATAAAGAAACGAGAATTAACGCGAAGTAGACTGCTTGACGATCGGTGCAACCTGGTCGAAGCGTCAAGCTATTCAAAGTTAATTTCACGTTCATTCCCATTTCTTTATATTTCATCATGCAATGCAAAAGTTTAAAAGTTAGTAATCCAAAAATAAAAGATAAATAATATGTGTTTGTAGGAATTACAATCAATTTTTAATATTTATTAATTCGTTCATCGTCTAGAATCATCCTTCTAGTAACCAGGATTTCTAGTTTCTTATGAACTGACGCAATGGAAGCTCTCTGTTTGTTTTAGGTATGTTGTTAAAACTTTAATAGTCAATAATTAACAATTTTGAGGTGAAGTGTGCTTCGCTTTTTGAGTCAATCTACAGCTATTATCGCTTATTTTTGAAAAAACAGTAGAATGATGATGATGACTATGACATATTGATTAGATGGACGTATTAACAAAGTACTAATCCGGCCGCATCATGCTGAATTCAGCCGGTTTAGTGTCAATTCGGTGCAGTTTGGTCCGATAGAAATCATGTCGAATTGCAATTCCTAATCACAGAGGTCAAACAAGACAGGTTTTATTCCCCTTCATAATACACATACATTACACTCTCCAGAAAATTAGCGGGCCGTTAACAACTCAAACCGGTAACCGTAGTAAATAGTAGATAGTAGTTTAATGTTTATTTCTCCTTGATTTATGATGAAATCTTAAATATAAACATATGATACCTACTTATGCGACCGCCAACATGGCTTTCGTCATAGTCGTTCAGCTAGTGACCTTCTAGTGTATTTCACTCACTGTTGGGCTCTCGCCGTTGAGAGTCAAGGTGAGGCATTGGCTGTTAGCCTTGACGTAGCGAAGGCGTTCGATAGGGCTTGACACCGCAGTCTTCTATCGAAGTTACCATCATACGGACTACCTGAGAGATTGTGCAACTGGATTGCCTGATTTCTGTCCAACAGACGCATAAGGGCCGTTATCGATAGCAGTTGCTTTGATAGCGTGGAGATTGAAGCTGGCGTGCCACAAGGCTACGTGCTGTGCCCGATACTGTTCTTATTGCGTGTCAATGATATGTTGTCTATTAATGGCATACATTGTTATACGGATGACAGTACTGTCGACACTTTTTTTAAACGTTTCCAAACATTATATTTTCTCCTGTGTCGTGGGCACAGTTTAAAGACATAAATCTCACATGCACATACACCCAGACCTGAATCAACTATATATAGATCATACAAATATTTGTACGCCACTACGCCAACCGTGCCGTCAATAAATATATTATTTATTATACGGACCGTGCTAATATCCCTCGTCCGGTAGTGGAGAAAAGCCGCAGACAACTTGTGTATGAAATTGAGAGTACTCTAAATTGTGATTGGTGAATATGGCAACATTCCCTATGATCCCCGTTCATTGTAGTGATCATTGGGAGGCTCAAGTTCAGAGTTGACGTTTACGGCCTGATCTGTGGGTATATTTGGCGCAGTGGATCAGAGATTTGCTTTCTATGTTCCACGTCGCGGGTTTATTCCCCGCACGGAGCAATATTTATACGCCCTACAGATTGCTATCGGGGTCTGAGTGTTTACATATGAGATTTACGTCTATAAACTTTACCCATCATACAGAAGAAATCGTTTGGAGTCTAGATAAAGAATATACATAGCACTACTCTATCTCCTCCCGTGGATGTAGGAAAAGGCGACTAAGGGACTCTAAAACTCTAAAGACTATGAACTTGAGCCAGAAGGTTAATTAAATTATTTCGGAACGAAAAAGAGAGAGGTGGATTTGCAAACGATTTGAAGTGGGAATTTTGATACGGGAGGCGTCTTGTTTATAAGGATGGTATAAGCGAAGGTACCTTATGGTGCTCGAATTATGAATGTACTTCCACACTATCTCCTCCGGTGGATGCCTTACACGGCTACTAAGGGACTCCACATGGAGGGCTGGAGCAGCAGCGTCCTTTCTGTGGAACAGCAGCCATACTGCGCTCACCAACCCGCCTGCCAAGCGTGGTGAGTATTGGCACATTTCCCCCGAAATGACGACATAATTGTGGAAATCTATAGGGCCTTTGTTCAGCAGTGGAAGACCTTTGATGATGATGATGAGGAGAAACACAAGTGGAGTTAAAAATGGATCTTCCCGAACCGTCTGAGTTGACTGTAGCAGGGCCATAGGGCATCCGTTGGATCTATTAAGTACAGATTTCGCTTATATACCTGGCCCCGCTCGACTCTTTTTTTTTCTTTTCAGTGGTTTTAATATTTGTATATCGTGTAGGGTTTTTGAAGTCGGTATTTTTTTTGTTAAAAAGATTTGTTTCTTTTTAGTGTAAATAAATTTAGGAACTTTTTCCTATTGGATATCAGTATTTAACACTAAAAATAAGAATGACTCAAATCGGTTCTCTGATCTGAGAGGAATCGAAACTATTAAGACATCATCTAGATAAGCGCAGCCAAATTAACCTGTTTATTGAAGCTGGTTTAAAAAGTACTCAATCAAATGTAATGAAATTTATATGGAACAAATTCGAAAGCATTCTGCATTAGTTAAAATATGAATTACTGAAATCGGTCTGCTAATCTCGGAGTAATCGGTGTACATACATTTAAAAAAAGAAATACGCTACGAATTGAGAACCTCCTCCTTTTCGAAGTCGGTTACAAAAATAAAGGAAAATGTGTCATGGGAGAAAGCAAGAAAGATTTACTTACGCATGCGCAAACACAAAACTAAAACACTTTTTTAAGAAATAATATCTCAATCATGTCGGCCATTTTTACGTCCACTGTTGAACAAAGGCCTCCCCCTTAGATTCCACAACTGTGTCATCATTTACCAATACTCACCACGCTTGGCAGGCGGGTTGGTGAGCGCAGTATAGATGCCGGTTCGCAAAAGGGACGCTGCTGCCCATCCCTCTGGTTTAGATTCCCTTGGTCGCCTTTTACGACATCCACGGGAGGAGATGGAGTGGTGCTATATTCTTAATCCGGACACCATACGGATAACAAATAGTATCTATCGCTATCTTTTTATTTATTTATTGTATTATAATAAGAAATGCCGTGTGGTGCCGGCTACGAATAGCAACAGCCCCTCTTAGCCCACGGGTGTCATAAAAGGCAACTATGGGATTAGCCGGAGGATAGGCAGCAGCGTCCTTCGACTACATTAACAACTCAACTGCGATCGCCAATCCGTCTGCCAAACGTGGTGATTTTATCATGTCCGCTGCTCAAGACAATTCTAAAACATTATATCTACTTAATTCCGCCAAGTATTAAAGTAAAACACGGTATTTCGGGGTTGCATTTCGATTTGATTTCGTAAGGAGCGTAGGGTAGGACGGTACCGCCCGAGTCCAAAACTTAAAGGGCAACCCCGAAATATTTACGTGAGGTAATTGTACACAAATAATTGGCCCGCTAAGCAAGCGACATTTGACCTCAATCTAAATATGTACAGAGATATCTGTGTAGTGAATTATTATTGAATAAGTTTGATTTTAATCATCGAAGCAAATAAACCGTGGTTTCAGTCGAGTCAGCATTATAATTACTTGTGAGTTACTTTATTTATACCTACCTATACCTTTCACGATGTCGACTGCGAAGTTTTTTTCTTAATTCGTTCTGTTTCATCATGGGTTCCCTTATGATATGGTTTAGCTGTGCGACGCTAGTTTTTGATTCAATTGTCATGACAGCAATAAGAGGACTCCCAACAGATGGCACTCGTTCACGAGCATGACGCATGCATACAACTATCAATATACAACTATCCTATATATGACGGCACGGTTGGTGCAGTGGCTGATATAGTCGGCTGCTGCGCTCCGGGTCGTGGGTTCGATTCCCGCACGGAACAAATATTTGTATGATCTGCAGGTAGTTGTTCCGGGTCTGGGTGTATTGTATGTGGAATTCATGTCTGTAAACGCACCCACGACACAGGAGAAATCCTAGTGTGGGTCAACGTTTTAAAAAAAAAAACACAAAAAAAAAAATCGTTTATATTTATACTACAGACACAATTCGAACTATATATAAGGTATGGATAGCCTTCAGTTTAAATAAAGAATATGCGCGAATCAAGTATTTGCAAATCAAAATTCTCTGACATTAATGTTACGATTACAATACTATACGTCGAAATATTCGTGCTAGGCCCTCAGTTTCTGTTTAGTTGAGAAATGCGAGTGTACAGACGGCTACATATCAAGCTATACAATTCCAGCATAAGCTGATCTCGCAATGTATAGGCTTTCGGTATGATGAGAGATCAGCGTAAACTGGTTTTGTATAGCTTGATGTGTAGGCGTGTGTACGTGTTGTCAAATGAATGACGAATAATGAGAACTTTTAATTTCTTTTGTTCAAGAGCAACTTGAGTCACAGATGGCTGGTCATTCATTCCACACGCACTGCTCGTTGAACACCGGAGAATAAAAAGCACAACTGTCTTCCAAACACAATTATCCCAACCGAACTAAAAATAAACAATAAAGTCAAAATTTTAACTATAAATAGAATATGCGCTCAAGTTCAAGGCTAAATCAACGATATTTCAAATGTAATATTAATTGCCAATCGAAACTAAACTTTAACAGCATAAATTTAAGAGCTAAAGTTATACTTATCATTCATGACGGAGTAACATTTGTTTTTTTTTAGTTATGACTAATTTGCAGCTAATATAAAAACGCTCATATCTGCGGAACTGCAAAAATAACCGTAATATCGTTGCACATGATTATATAACTATTTATATTTATGATTTTTTGACATACTTCATATAACTTGGCGCTGTTGGTGCAGTGGCTAATACAGTCAACTGCTGCGCTCCGGGTCGAGGGTTTGATTCCCGCACGGGACAAATATTTGTATGATCTGCAGGTAGTTGTTCCGGGTCTGGGTGTATTGTGTGTGGAATTTATGTCTGTAAACGCACCCACGACACAGGAGGAAACCTAGTGTTTGGAAACGTTTAAAAAAAGTGTCGACGGTACTGTCGTCCGCATAACAATGAATGTCATCAATAGACAACATGTCATTGAATCGCAGTAAGAACAATATCGGGCACAGCACGGAGCCTTGTGGAACGCCTGCTTCAATCTCCACGCTATCAAAGCAACTGCCATTGTACAGGGCCCTTATGCTTCTGTTGGAAAGAGAGCAGGCAATCTAGTTGCACAATCTCTCGGGTAAATAAAAATTCTAGATCTAGTGTAGAGTATTTAAAAAGATCCCCTATCCTTGCTCGCCGTCACGTGTCGGGAAAATACGAGTAGTAACTATAGATCCCTTTAAACCCCAATTAACATTGATCCAGCTTGTGATAATTGTTACAGTAACGCCCTGAGCCGAAGTCCTTGTCCCGCAGGGGCGCCCTCTGGCGCAGTTACTTAGCACACATAGTTTAAGCCAGGTTGGAGGCTATTCAAGCGTCTTGTCCGGTTAAGCAACTACATTTCTCTTGAAATATGTGAGAGAATCCCTCCACAAAAGATTTTTTTTACTAATATGAAATGCTATAGGTAGATAAATCCACGTTATGTCATGTGTCCAAATATTTTAGTGTTTAATCCGCTCGAAAACTTAAAAATACCACAAATAACAAATGTACAATAGAGTAGAGTAATCCAGGGTAGAGTACCTTATACTCAGTATCAAAGAGGTATTCCTTGAAGGTCTACGCACCAACCTGATGATGAAATAGAGCGCATGTATGAGAACATAGATGCCTCCAAGACACACTTCACTGTTGTGATGACGGGTAACGGAAAACCAAGGACTAAAAGGCTAGTTGTGTTCTTGAAAAAAGAGGCACTTGCTGATGAACTCCGCTTTCAAAAAGCTGCCTCACCCGAACTGGACCTGGATAATTCCCGATGGTTCCCCAAAGGATGAGATTGACTTCCTGATGGCCAATAGAAGACAAATATGCAATGATTGCTCCATGATTCATACGGTAAGAACCGGGAGTGATCACGGAATGGTAAGAAGCACATTGAAATATTAATCTCAAAGTGGAGAGGTGATGAAATCTACGCTCTGGCCCTCTAATGCTTGAACTCCAAAACCGCTTCTAGAGCCTAGAACATTGTATGTCATTTGAAGAAGCTGATTCTATAACAAAGATTTTTTTATTACTTATTGATCTCGTATACATTTATGTGCAAATAATTTAAATTTTAAATACTTACTATTTTTAGTTGTAGTTATTTAAATTCCTATTATTTCTAACTGCGAGGCATAGCAATGCAATATACTTCTACAAATATTTAAAATTTATTTGAAAAACAATAGAAATCGGAACAGTTAAAATTGGCGTTGACAATTGACGACTCCTGGGACATCTTGATGATTATTGGCAAAGCTGTCGGATACGATAAAAACGGTCTTTAACTTTTGCTTATTTGTTAATTTATCATGCTTAACTGATTATAATCTATACAAAGAAATAAAATTGAAGTGTCTGTTTGTAATGTCAAAATAGCAGCTTTTTACTAAATGCTTAAGACAGTATAAACGGTACCTACAACAAAAAAACTATTTATTTATTTTTTGTCTGTCTGTCTGCCTGTTTGTTCCCGCTAATCTCCAAAACGGCTGGACCGATTTCTACGGGGCTTTCACTGGCAGATAGCTGATGTTATAAGGAATAACTTCATCATATCGGCCATTTAAACGTCCACTGCTGAACAAAGGCCTCCCCCATAGATTTTCACAACTGTGTCATCATTCAGGGGGGTATTTGCCAATACTCACTACGCTTAGCAGGCGGGTTGGTGAGCGCAGTATGGCTACTGTTTCACAGAACGGACGCTGCTGCCCATCCCTCTGTTTTAGATACCCTTAGTTGCCTTTTACGACATCCACGGGAGGAGATGGAGTGGTGCTATACTCATAACCCGGACACCACACGGAATAACTTAGGCTACTTTTATTTCAGACAAATAATTATAGATCCGCGCAAAAAAATTAAAAGCCATTAAATACAATATGTAAACATACTGTATCTTAAGTGTCTATGCCGTAATACTGAAGTACTCCAAATTATAAATAATCCAGTTTTTTTTAATTAAACGGCGGGTGAATCCACGGTTCCCAGCTATTTATCTATAAAAATGTAAAAACAAGGTCCAATAATATTAACCTCTTTTAAGTTAACTAGTTTAACATAGGTACGCTGCAATCACCGCAGTTCAAAACCTGACTAATAATAGTCCGTTTACCTTTAACACAAGTAACTACTCGATACTTTCGATTCAACACCTTGAGTATCGAGTAGCTATCGGATAAATGTAAGGTATCGAATAAAGCTACTGCACAAATTACCAAAGAAAACGAACGAATAAATTAGAAAACAAAAACGCTCGACAAATTAAAAGAATTTTAAAAGTCTACCTTACCGTGGGAATGGAAGAGGGGCCTTCATTATAAGATGAAGAAGCTCGCGCGTGCGCAACATGTAAATCCAAATTCAAAGCGGACATAATCTTAATTTAAAAGATTAAGCGTAACTTATTGTAAATTTTATGAACGTTTGTTTAAATAAAACATTTTTTTAAATTAATATACTATGATGTAGGCTGCTGTAAGTCGACAGCCACCGTAATACTTTTGCATTCGGTTGATAATTGACCAGTCAATATTATTTATTATCTGTGGCATTCACTTACTGGTATTTTAGGGAGGACTATGATTTTCCGTGTGGTGTTCGGATTAAGAATATAGCACCACTCCATCTCCTACCGTGGATGTCGTAAAAGGCAAAGGGTAGCAGCGTCCTTTATGTGGAACAGTAGCCATTATATGCTCAGAAACATTTTTGATTTTTATTTATCCCAGTGGAAATTCGTCATGAACTTCCTCCGCCCCGGGGAAGGGCGAAAGGGTATACCAGACTCCTACCGGCTAAAACCACTGGAGCGGTCATCTTCGGCAATGAAGGGGGGCTCCAGGTCCTCGTAAGATCACACTAGAGCCACCCATTGGTGCCACGACTTAAAGCACATCACGGAGGGGATGACTGTAAAGCGATCACCTCCTCTAGCGGAGGGAAGGCGACTGTAAAAAGATCGCTCCCCAGGCACTTCTCGGAGAGGGTTGTAAAGGATGATGAAGGATTGTGAAGGCACGTGACCACGTGCGCACCGCCGTCTTCCTGGGGGTCACTCGGTGTGAGCACGCAGACTCCCCAATCTGCGCGCCCGTGACCCCCGAGGCCCCCCACCATGTAGTGACGGCAGGTGGCTCAGACGTGTTGGACCATGTGGGTGGGACGGTTGTTACCCCGGCTGTCTTCGATCTTGTACGATCGAGTATTAACCGTCTGGTGCCAGCTAAGAATACCATCTCATCCCGTAGGTGTCGTGAAAGGCAACTATGGGATTAGCCGGAGGATAGGTAGCAGCATCCTTCGAGTACAATTATAACACAACTGCGATCGCCAACCCGTCTGCCAAGCGTGGCGATTATCGCTGATCCACCTAATGAGCACTCAAGATAAACCCATACCGGTCGTAAAGACAACCTTTGGGGGAGGCTTCTGTCGAGCAGTAGCCGTTAGCGGCTGAAATGATGATGATGAGATCGAACATAACAGAGTGTGTTTGAAATGTAATTTAATTTATACAAACAAATAAAATTGAAGTGTCTATTTGTAATGTCAAAATAACAGCTTTTTACTAAATGCATATGAAAGTATATACGGTACCTATAACAAAAAAACAATTTTGATTTTTTTTGTCTGTCTGTCTGAAATCCAATATATATATTCTATGTCAAGTGTCAATGTCGAAGTACTCTAAATTTCTTTTAAATTAAACGCGGGTGAAACCGCGGGTCCCAGCTAGTTACAAATAACATTCTTAATACTACAAAATTAACATGACTTTAACACGTTTGTAAGTAGTATGTACGCATACATCAGCAATATCGACAATTTGTTGAGTAGCTTACTTTTCTGTTGAATCGCACGTAAAGATTGAACATCCAACTTAACAAAGTATTCATTTTTATATTATTAATTGTAAACAAACACTTTTGTAGATCACAAGTGGCAGTTATTTGGCAAAGTGACGTTCGGTTGTCAAAATAACGGTTGTATGACCACGCGTAAGCTGCGCACGCGCAGTGTGTCATCAGTGAAATTAACGTGTGTCGGGCGACCTATTTTCCAGATCGACAAAATAACTCTTGCGAGTGCTTTGTTAAATCCAAAATCGAAACACAAAAGTTACTTAGGTATGTCTTTTGATGGACGCTATCAGTTATTCTTTGTCCAACCTTGGAACTAAACTGGGCAAGCTTCAATCATACTTATCACTAATAGTATAATGTAAGTGACAACATAGAGGTATATAATATAAACATATTATATAATATAGTATACATAGCCCTGTAGTGCCGAATACCACCACCCCATCTCATCCCGTGGGTGTCGTATAAGGCGACTAAGGGATTAGCCGGAGGATGGGCAGCAGCGTCCTCCAAGTAGATTTATAGCACTACTGCGATCGCCAACCCGTCTGCCAAGCGTGGTGATTATGGCAAAACCTCCCAATAAGCAAACAACACAAACCCATACCGGTCGTTGTGGCAATTTTTGGCGGAGACTTCTGTCCATCAGTGGACGATTTTCGGCTGAAATGATGATATAGTATAAAAAAAGACCACATAGCATAAACTTAGGCCAATAATTAAAAAAGGAAAGCCATTTGTGTCGGAAATAATAAGTTTCAGTCTTCGGCGGCGGGATATCGAGGGTGGATACAGATCGGCTAGAACTTCGGCTGGGTTTCGCCGAAGCCGAATGTACGGTCGAATGTGCGTTTAGAAGCCGCATTGACAGAAAGATAAAGACAAAAACATTTTTATTCATGTAAAATCATTTATAGGCACTTATGAATAATCAAGACTTTAGTTGCCGCGTTCCAAGGTGTAGATTTCCTATGGAGACGGGCAATGGTTACTTTTTTAAATCATACTAGCAATTTTTTTTTACTACAAAGTTCTCGAAGTTATTGTAATGTGAGGACAACGCAGGAGAAAAGAGTCTAAACTTCTTAAAAAGTCTAAACAAGCCTGATTTTAATATTTACCAGAGTTTTTGATTCAATTGTCATTAATTAAGAGGACCAATCCCAACAGATGGCACTCGTTCACGAGCATGACATAAAAGAATTAACGCCACACGTCTCTATCGTCAACATAGTCTTTGATTTTATAATAGGTTCTTTTATTAGAATTGTTTAAATGCGTTATTTTAAGTTCCAAAAGAATGGATTATTTAACCTCGTCGAGTTATGATTCCCCACGGACTAAGTAGTAAGCGCTGTTTTGGTCTATCACTTCAAAGCTCAATGAGCCATTTTAGTAAATCACAACTACTTATAAATTAGACTTCCTTTTCACGTTGTTAATCTTCTCTAAAACTAATGAATGAATTCGTACGGGTTTTCACTGTTGGATAGCATATAAAATAATGGACAAACTGATAATGAAATGAGCTGTATGTGTGTACCAATATGTGTCATAACTAAAGTTTAACAAAAATACTCCTTTAACAATGTAATTAGTCACCCGCTCCGGCTTGCAAAAGTTATCCATGTTTTTTTAGTCATTGACTATGACTTAAACTTCAACTAAAAAAAACACTTTGTGTAGTTACCTACGCACGCGCGGAGAGGTAACTTTTTTAAATTCCGATTTTATTAAATGTCAATCTATAATTATGTCAATAGTTTACGTAAGTAGGAAAACACAAAATTATTGGAAAAGGATATTAAATATTATTGATAAAGGTTTGCATAAAGAACATAATGATACTTTATTATTTCGTTTCTTTTTTGTATTTACTGTCATATAAATGAGTCAGATATTATATCAGTAAAATAATACACTTTTAATTATCTTTGACGGCCATCTTTCGTGATAGTATGCGCGCGCACCTCGCAGCTCCCTACTTACATTAAACGCGCCAAAAGGAAACGTAACATAAAAAACCGATTTCATTAAGAAATGTTTATCAAGACACACCTTTTATTTGCTCATATGTTATAAAATACGATCAGTTCCACGTTACCGAGCTAGTCTGTAGACAAATATTTGAACTGATTGTATAATAGTTATGTAATGTAGTAACCGTGACGATTCGAGGGTTAGTAGGTTGCTCGATGAGCATAGATTACGTGTTTTGACTTCTAATAGGCGAAATGCGATGGGAAATGGTTGATTTGTGTTTGCAAACATCGCAAATTTATACTGATTGCAAGCATTGATAGGGGATTTTGGAAGTTGATGGAACCCAAAGTGTTTAATGGTACGCTCCCTTAGTCGCCTTCTATGACACCCACGGGACGAGATGGTGTAGCTTCGTGACCGGAGTTACACGGCCAATACAAAGTATATTAAAAAGAAATCAACAAATTCATCATTTTATCATCCGTCAGCATGTCAGCCAAAGGACGTCCACTGCATAACATAGGCCACCTCCATGGATTTTGGACATTCGTGCCATCATTTTGGACGGAATGTGCCAGCACTCAACACGCTTGGCAGGCGGGTTGGTGAGCGCAGAAGGACTGCTGTTTCACGGAGAACGCTGCTGCCCGTCCCTCTGGCGTCGAGTCCCTTTACGACTTCCACAGCAGGAGATGGAGTGGTACTATATTCTTAATCCGAATACCGGGTACTGATAGGAGGTTGGCAATTAAGAGTCTGCTATCAGTTAGATAGAGGTCAGTAGGTTGTTCGATGAGCACAGTCGCAATTGACTCGTGGCAGGCGACTCGCAATGTGGAAATGGTTGATTCGTGTTTGCAATCTGCAATAATTCAATATTGATGGCATATAATAGACATTGATAGGAATCGATGGGAATTAGTTTATATAATACGGCTAATATTAATTAAATTAAATTTGGAATGCATACGTATACTTAATTTTAGGTTTACTATTGATCTTAATCTTTGCCATGTAGTGCCAACTAAGAATACCACCACCCCATTTCATACCGTGGATGTCGTAAAAGTCGACTAAGGGATTAGCCGTAAGATGGGCAGCAGCGGCCTTCGAGTAACACTAACGACTCAACTGCGATCGCCAACCCGTCTGCCAAGTGTGGCAATTATGGCAATACCCCCCAATGAGCCCACAACACACCCATATCTGCCGTTGTGGTGAACTTTGGGGGAGGATTGTGTCCAGCAGTGGACTTCATTCGGCCGAAATGATGATGATGATTCATCATTCACTGTCAATTAATTGGCTTTACACGCTGGGGGTAGGGATCGATTTTCATACGGGCATATATTCGTATGGCCTAGGATCATTGTTCCAGGTCTATTTGTTTGTGCATGTGAGATTTAAGTCAGAAAAAGCCAGGTGGGCTATATCAGAATAAAAAAAAAGTTTTAGGTAAGCAATTAGGTTAGTAGGTAGCATATCCGATGAGCATGGATTACGTGATTCGGTCGGAACGTGATAGGAATTGATTAACAGCGATAGAAAGTGCAAATTAATGATTGAAGAATAGAGCCGAAAAATTCGCATAAGGGTGACCGCTTTACAGTCACCCCCGCCGAGATGTGCCGTGGCACCGTTGTTCAGCTGGGGTGGTCTTCGGTGTCGAAGATGACCGCCCAGGTGGTTTTAACCGGCAGGAGTCGACCAAACCCCTCCGCCCACTCTCAGAGCGGAACAAGTCTATGAGCTGTTCCACCTCAGTCCGAATGAAGGCTGGTTATTTTTAATGGATTCGAATTGCCAACATCACTAATTCTGAGTTCAGTTACTTACATCCGGATAGTACTTAAATATTTTTATAATAAAACATAATATAATACTGCTGCTATTCGTAGCTGGGCGTGTAGTGCCGGTTACGAATAGCACCAACCCATCTCGTAAAAGGCGACTATGGGATTAACTGGAGGATGGGCAGCAGCGTCCTTCGAGTACATTAACGACTCAACTACGATCACCAACCCAACTGCGATCGCCAACCCACCTGCCAAGCGTGGCGATTATGGCAAAACCCCCCAATGAGCACACAACACACCCATATCGGTCGTTGTGGTGACCTTTGGGGGAGGCCTGTGTCCAGCTGTGGACTTCATTCGGCCGAAATGATGAATATAATAATCGCGAAAACCTAAGACATTACTAGATTACGTTATTAGGCCTTTTTTTGTCGTAGGAAAATCCTCATGGAGACGAGCCTTGGGATGGGCGGACGGGCAAGACCCTTAGGGACACTTGCTGGCTAAACCCCCTGGTGTTCCCTCCATTTACCTACGACCTAATTAGGCCTACGCGCTTTTTACTTGTTTTACTTATTAGTTGCTTTACCTAAGTAGGAATCTACATAATAAACGCAAACTTTTACCAGACTATAACATCCTAAACTGACTCGATATAAAACTAATCCTAATTTCGTTTTGTTACAGAAAAATGCAAGTAAATAAGCTCTAAACAAGGTCAGAATCATCCTAAATCAAGATGGCCGCCACCCAGCTGATTGCCGTCTGTGATTCAAACAACGAAAGTTCCATAAAAAAGGACGCAGTTTTAAACTATTGTGCAAATTGTGACAGTGTTGATGAAAACATGAATAATAAAAGTGAAAACATGTCTGACATTCAAAAGTTTTATGACGGAAAGAATATTCTGATTACTGGAGCTACAGGTGAGGAACAACTACATTTATACAATCATTTTAGCGGAAGTAACCCAATAACTAAGTCGTTGAATCGCTGATCACGAGGTCATGCGTTCGAATGCCGCACATGGAACTAGTGAAGTGTTTGTCACTGGATCCGGATCTGTTTCCGGAAGATGTCCTGCTAATTCTTGTGCCAAGTCGAGACAAATATTGTTCTTCACACATCGCTAAGCACCTTCTTGGCGTCCAATATCACTTCCTTATACATGCAGATTTGCTCCAGAGAGTTAATCTAGCTGTGACTTTAATCTTGTTCTCTCGGGAGGCGAGGAATTCGTGAACGACAATGGTATCATGGTGTTTGCTGCACCATCGTTTTAATCCGCGTCTCGTTGACACACAAATAACTGGGTCAACAAAACGTTAGCTGACACATCCGTTTAAGTTGATAATAATTTCGTAATTCTCAAGTAATATTCGGGCTTATGTATATTTTCTAGAGACGACAGCCCGCTCATTTCACTTCCCGTTCAGAAAAAATCATTCTAGATCAGCTAATTTATTCAACACATTCATAAATAATATACACCAAAACCTTTCTTGAGATTGAGTTTATCTGTATCTGTATGAAAACCGGACCGTGTGTTGTCCGGATTAAGAATATAGCACGACTCCATCCATGAATGTCGTAAAAGGTGACCAAGGGTGTCTTAACCAGAGGGATAGGCAGCAGCTCCGAGTTTATGAAATAGTAGCCATGCTGTGCTCACCAACCCGCCCGCCAAGCGTGGTGAGTTCTGGCAAATTCCTCCCAATATGTCACGTTTATGGAAATCTATGGGGGAGGCCTTTATTCAGCACTGGGCGTCCTTTGGCTGATATGACATGATGAAAGCTGGACCAAAGTCACTTCAGTAGTTTCGCTCTATTACTACCTAAATGAAAAATACTGGTAGCACATCAAATTAAGTTTTAAATTAAATTAGGTGCCGTGTGGTGCCGGCTAAGAATACCACCACCCCATCTCATCCCGTGGGTGTCGTAAAAGGCGACTATGGGATTAGCTGAAGGATCGGCAGCAGCATTCTTCGATTACTTTTATAACTCAACTGCGATCGTCAACCCGTCTGCCAAGCGTGGCGATTATGGCAAAAACCACTCAATTAGTATACAACGCAATCCCATACCGGTCGCTGTGGCAATCTTTGGGGGAGGCTTCAGTCCAGCAGTGGACGTTTTTAGGATTAGAGAGATTTTAGGATAGGAGAAAACCAATTTAGGATACGGTGAGACATGATTGAACCTATTGAAGGACATGTTGCAGGCTGATACTAGATATTTTAGAAAAGGTTCGAAAGCAACGCCTCTCCGTAGAACCATCCCTGTTTACGGCAACGCTAGAGCACACACCATTAAATTTCGGGTGTTGAATTGATGGGTCATCTACATACATACTAGACTTTTAAATTTCAGAAATAATATATCAACTCAGAGGCTCCCAAACATCTACCACTGAGACACCATATGTTTTAGAGCGATTTCCGCGATCTGGGCGCCTAAAACGGCCGCTTTAGGTGAATCATAATATGAATTACATCAGAAATCACAAAATGGTCACGTTAATAGTCAGTTATGATTAAGTGACCATTATGTGATTTCTAATGTGCATCGTATTGAGATAATTATTATGCCTTATAAATAAAACCTAATACGGTCTTTTTAGGCCTTCTGGACCATTTGGTGATATTTAATCCGATTCATATTATGATTCTGCTAAAGCGGCCTTTTTAGGCCCCCTGTATATCTAAATCAAAATTTCAGCCGAATGAAGTCCACTACTGGACACAGGTCGCCCCCAAAGATCGCCACAATGACTGGTCAGGGCGTATTGTGTCAGTTGTGTGCACGTTGTGGTTTTGCCATAATCGCCACGTTAAGCAGGTGGGTTGGCGATTGCAGATGAGTTATTAATGTGACAAAGAACACTGGTGCCCATCCTCCGGCTAATCCCACAATCACCTTTTACGACACCCACGGGATGAGATGGGTTGATGCTTTTCTTCACACGGGGATAATTAAATACTATAAATAAAAGAACTAACCTTCAGGGATGCCAAGAAAAGTGACACATCGCTGTTTCATAAAAATATTTATTTTTGTTGAAGGAAGTAGAAATGAAAGATATTTAGATATTTGCAAAGCGGTGAGCGTAGCATTAAGCAAATACAAAGAGATATTCTTTTTTTTTCTTTTTTTTTTAAATTGGGCTTCTCGCATACATTTCTGGGAAATGTGGTTGCTTAACCGGTCATTTTCTGGCGAAGCCAAAAGAGGCCTCCAGCCAGGCCAAATTTAGTATTAAAAACTAAGCAACTTTCGTTAAGGGCGCCCCCTGCGGGACACGGAACTCGGCTTAGGGCGTTGCTGGGGATAACAAGCTATTGTTTTGGGGACAGCTGGATCGGTATTATTTAAATTGTGTTAAGGGACATTTAAAGCTACAGGCTCGGCGCGGACCGGCGCGAGCAAGAGACTGGAGGGAGAAGTGCTAACTTGAACGGGAAGGTGACGCGGCGATAGGCCTCCGCGACGTCGGTGAAAAGAGATATTCTAATGCGATTTTCCATTAATACAATGCGTGACATTTTGCGGGGCAGGGGGGACGTTACGCTTCGCCCACTTCTATGTTTGCCATCTAGCGGTGAATAGAAAAATCTAAAAGCATCGCATATATAGTATATCATAACGTGGTTTAGCTATATTACGCTAGATGTCTCAAGTGTCAGAAATAAAATCGTATTCGATTAAAATAATAATAAAACCATTGAAAAAATATTTTTGTCGACAAAAAGGCTTTTTGTAATGTATTTTAATACATGTAAATTTCAAGATAACGATATTTTACGTAGTTTTTAGCTATTCATATGATACATGATGGTGCCATCTTTTATCAAACAGTAAAACTATTGTTAGGAGACGATAAAGAGATTTTTCTAGAACTAATCTAATAAATTGCCTGTAAATTGACTCCCAAGCGAAATGCGATGCCATCCATAGCATCAGAACGTTTATCAGAGTAGCTTTTGCAGGATAACACAGAATACTTCATCTTTTTTTTATGAAATAATACAATAATCATATAATATGATGGGAGCGCAAGCATAGTGTTCACATGACCTGTGCTGGCAGACTGACAAAGACCACGCCCACCGTGATGACGTCAGGACCTAGTTGGTATCACAGTGCACAGTTGCTTAGGCCAGCTCCTCTTTGTATTTGCTTCATGGCGTGTAGTAGTAAGGAGACACTGACGTCGATTCGCCGATACACAAAAATAAAGTAGCGAGCGTGAAGCGCCGAGTTGTGGCGGAGAGACCCGATGAGTCACGACGCTGGCCGAATGGCACATCGCGACATGTCATGGGAACCGTTCTTTCACCCTGTATAGGCGCGCCATCGGTGCCTCTCAGAGCACCTAAAGCCGGTTTTTACCGTCATAATGACATATCTGCCATTGCAGGCACTGGAAAATTCTGATAACCCACTATTCAGCAGTCCGTGTAAATGAAGGCAATACAAGAAACAAGGAAGAATAATGCTGATGACGCATTATTTATTTGAGTTAGATATTTGAAATGATGCCAATGTTCCAAACAAAGCAAGTGAGCTTGGGCTATGCCAGTCCCATTTTGCAGTCTTTTTTTGGGCTAGCCATTTTTGTCCTTGTCGAAGGCAGAGGGATATGTCGGTCTCTTACCGGCGGCGTCTCGAGCCTATTTTTCTCGGGAACAGCCTGATGCTACCCAGCCCACCCGCCAAACAACTCACGAGAGCGGGAGATCGGCAAATCGGCGGCTTCCGGCGCCGTTACCTGCGGAAACGGAGTGACGTTGTTGCCGGGGGCAAAATGATATTTTAATATAAAATCATAACAATGTTTTGGAATCCTGTCTATGGGATAATTCAGATAATTTTAATATATAACGTTAAAATTAAAAAAATATCAAAATAATGTATGCAAATAAGTACGAGTATATATAATAATAATATACCAATATTTATACCCATCTAAAATTATTAAATATATTAAAGACTGTATGTAGGTTATCCATATTCATAAACGATCGAAATTCTTATAACTAAATTTTATTACATTTTTATAAATGAAATACCAGTTTTTTATTATTATTCTTATAACTGACTTTTTCATTTAAATACACTCATACACATATACAACACTTTACAACACAACAATTTATTTATTTGAGTTGTCCGTTAGTGTTGTATTGCATACGTTTTAGAGTATTTACAAATCTCATTTATTTCTAAGACCGGGTATTTACAAGCTTTTATTTTAGTTCACCTTGTGAGTATGGGTCAAATCTTGCAACTGAATTTTAAAACAGTTATCCCCAACCGATTGACCTGAAATGCATACACATTTAGTTTCGATGACAATGCATGGTTAACTAAGTGATGTCATTCTAAATCCAATATGGCGGAGTCTCAAAGACGGTGAGCCAGTTTTTATTTTTGACACCCCATGATATGGGTATCAAAAAGGTGGTTTGCTGAAAAAAATACGAAAATAATGAATAAGAGATTTTTTTTAATTATTTTATTTTTATATATAGTACATATATTAATCCGTGGAGAGCAAACTTTGTACCCCTTTTTAAGCACACTGCGCGCACGGAGGATTGTGAGAATTGGCACAGTTAAAGTTTATATGGGGAAGGAGTGCAGAAAGGTAAAATAAACTAAATCGTACAAAAGAATTACAGTCGAATTTCAACCACTCGGCGACCACTAGTATGGGTAATTGCACGTCGAACGCCACGAAGTGATGGCTGTGCTCTAAAATCGCGAAATCATATACCTGAGTTTTGGTCAGCTTCAATAATTTCCACTGACGTTATATACCTAGTTCTTAAACACTAAAAATAAGTAACTAGTGGCAAGAGGACATTCCACTGAACAATCCAGTAATAATTTAAAGCCCTGTAGTTGAGTTTATTATTACAAAAAGTGGATTATATTTGTTTGACGTCAATTAGTCTGTATCTACGTTGAGATTAAATGTACGTAAACACGATTCTCGCGACCGCGACCGCGGTGTTTACGTACAATGGATTATTTCCTTTTATTCTCTGCAGACGTTTGTCTTGTAGAGCCCTTTAAATTTTCACTATAGATCCCCATTATTTTATACAATTCATTAAAAGTGGTCACCGACGGCACATTTGCCTATACGAGTATAATCGCATACTTACATTGTATTTATTTTCGACAATTTTATAAAAGTAAAATTGGTTCATCAATTCAGCCGAAAAACATCCAACGCTGGACAGAAGCCTCCCCCAAAAAATATGTGCTCATTGGGGGGTTTTGCCATAATTGCCACGCTTGGCAAACGGCTTGGAGATCGCAGTTGTGTTATAATTGTACTCGAACGACGCTGCTGCCCATCCTTCAGCTAATCCCACAGTCGCCTTTTGCGACACCCACGGGATGAGATGGGGTGGTGGTATTCCTAGCCGGCACCACACGGCGTTTACACGCCATGCGCAGTATAGGCGGATTTAGATTGGAGATTTTGTCTTTTACAATATAACGTTTATTTTAATCGATTTTTGGTGGCAGAAAGAAGGAAATTAATATATTTTATTATTACACAAATAATAACGCACGCAATATTAACAACTCAACTGCGATCGCCAACCCGTCTGCCTAGCTTGGCGATCATGGTAAAACCCTCCAATGAGCACACTACACACCCAGTCCGGTCGTTGTGGAAACATTTTGGGGAGGCCTGTGTCCAGAGGACGAGTGGCCTTTATTCAGCTGCATATTTTAACATTTAAATATAATATAAAAAATTGTGGTGCCGGCTCAGAATACCACCACCCCATCTCCTCCCGTGGGTGTCGTACAAGTCGACTAAGGGATTAGCCGGAGGATGGGCAGCAGCGTCCTTCGAGTACATTAACAAATCAACTGCGATCGCCAACCCGTCTGCCAAGCGTGGCGATTATGGCAAAACCCCCCAATGAGCCCACAACACACCCATATCGGTTGTTGTGGTGATCTTTGGGGGACCTGTGTCCAGCAGTGGACTTCATTCGGCCGAAATGATGATGATAAAAAATTGTGCGGTTGGGGGACCTCCGTCGGGAACGATCTTTAAGGAAGTTGCAGTAATGACACAATATAAATTTCGTGTGAATTAACACAATAACAAAAAATAAGTTAAAGTAATATTAACACGTTTTTGGAAGTGAGGTTATACAGCTGACCGCGCACAATGCATGGATGCATGCTGCTTGAATCTGGATTATCGCATGCACACACACACACACATATAACGGTATATAATAGAAACAGACAGAGAAAGAGTGGACATGGTCGCCTGAAGGGGGTATAACGCTTTTTCCTTACGTGACTATTTCTGCCACATGGCTCAACTGTAAGCCACGTAAAAAAAATTGTTAGCGAACAATTACTTTTAGCTAAAAAATTTATTATGTAGCCATGTATTATAACGTGATATTGAAAACTATAAAACCATTTACAGGCTCTTATGAATATTCAGACTAGTTGCCGTGCTCCAAAATGTAGATTTCTTATGGAGAAGAACGGGGAACAAACCCCAGCTTGATGATATAATGTATTATAGCTTATACTTAAATTGTATTGCAGGTTTTCTTGGAAAAATCTTGGTGGAGAAGCTACTACGAAGCTGTCCTGGCGTGGAGAATTTGTACCTTCTGGTTCGACAGAAAAGGGGGAAGGATATTTATACTAGGATGGAAGAAATCTTTGACGACCCTGTAAGTATATATCTTTGTTTATAGGTATACATGGATATGCACAAACATACACCGTCTTATATGAAGACAAATAAAAAATTCCAAATTCCAAAAGCAAAACTATGTAAAAACTAGCGTATGTGTAATCGAAGCGGATGAAAATCTGTGAATGTATGCCTATACAGGGTATAGGTGACAACGTACCGAAAACTTTGTGAAGAGGTTACACAGGTCTAAACCTGTAACGAAAATAGAAAAGCCATTTATATCGGAAATAGAAGGTTACAGTTTGTGAAATTTTTGAGCACGCAGTGTATTGTTAACAGCGCGATCACAACGCTACGTAATTGCTGCGATGACCTCGTCCGTGAAATGTAGCGAAACAAAAGCCGTTTAATTTTTATTTACATTGCTGTTTTATGTGAAAATAGGGTTAGGATAGACGAAAACAATGATTTTATACTGAAACGAGTCATGTAAACTGAAAAAATAAGTGGGTGTGTCAGCTCCGATGCACGACTGGAGTTTACTACTTATGTACAATTGTCTCTGTAATTAATAGGCAGGTAAAAAGGGGGTAAAAAATAAAATGCGCGCATCGAAGGTTAAGCTGGCATGACCGGTTATTAAACATACCGATCAGAAGCTGATCCAATTACCAGTTCTATATTTTGTTGCTGACTCTCCAGGCGTAAATATTAATTGCCACGTGGAGCAACAAAATCAAATTATTGATTGATTGCGGAAAAATCGAATGTTAAGCTGGCATGACCGGTTATTAAGCATACCGGTCAGAAGCTGATCTGATTTCCAGTTCTATATTTTGTTGCTGACTCTCCAGGCGTAAATATTAATTGCCACGTGGAGCAACAAAATCAAATTATTGATTGATTGCGGAAAAATCGAAAGTTAAGCTGGCATGACCGGTTTATAAGGATACCAGTCAGAAGCTCATCCGATTTCTGGTTCTATATTTTGTTGCTGGCTCTTCAGGCGTAAAGAATCGTTAGTTAAACTAGCATGACTAATATAAAATTTAATAGGCCAATTTTTTTATTTTTATTTTATTAAATTTTTATCATTTCGTACAGCAACAAATTAGCAACAAATTTCGGCCTCTTTGTTGTTCCGATTATTCAAAATTTAACTATGTTCCCTGCTATCTTTATGTAAAGCTGGCATTAATGTCGATTTCTCGGAATTGGCTGGAGCAACAAAATTGGTATTTTAGGAACTAATTAGCAACAAAAAAGCTACAAACCCTGAGCAATTTTTTTTTAAATTACGCACATTTGGCGCTGCCAGTTTTATGGAGCTTCTTAATCGCCTTATACGACATCCACGGGAGGAGATGGAGTGGTGCTATATTCTTGATCCGGACAACACATGGATACAGTATTAGTGCTACACATTAATTGTTATCGGTTTCCTACTGTGTTAGAGGCAATTGTCTATTTTGTTATTGTATGTATTTTACATTTAATTAGTCTACTTTGTTCGCACATACTGCTGGACACAGGCCTCCCCCAAAGATCACCACAACCACCGATATGGATGTGTTGTGGGCTCATTGGGAGGTTTTGCCATAATCGCCACGCTTGGCAGGCGGGTTAGCGAGCGCAGTTGAGTTGTTAATGTACTCGAAGAACGCTGCTGCCCATCCTCCGGCTAATCCCTTAGTCGACTTTTACGACACCCATAGGAAGAGATGGGGTGGTGGCATTCTGAGCCGGTATTACAATAGCATATTACAATGAAATAACAAAATTGTAATATAACTTTTTTTGAAAAGAGTATATCCATCCGGAATAAGAATATAGCACCACTCCATCTCCTCCCGTGGATGTCGTAAGATGGGCAGCAGCGTCCCTTCTGTGAAACGGTAGCCATACTGCGCTCACCAACCCACCTGCCAAGCATGGTGAGTATTGGCAAATACCCCCCAAAATGATGACACAGTTGTGAAAATCAATGGGGGAGGCCTTTGTTCAGCAGTGGACGTATAAATGGCCGATATGATGATGATGATATCCATGGAGTCTCCTGCCGGCTCTTCTCCATAGGACCGACTTTTCCAAACCGCGCACTTAACTTGAATTTTCGTAAGAGCCTATTAGGGCCTATATGAAATTAAAAAAATGAGTTTGAGTTTGAAATAATTCCACGTAAGAAACACGATATTTAAGTTTTTTTATACGTACATACAGCTACAGTTAATGGGCGTCACGATGGCCGAACGCCAGTTATGCAACTGACCTTTTAGAAAAAACTTTTTTGTTCAATCCAATGCCGCCAACTTAAGCATTTTATAGCTTTCGGCATAAAATAGTCACATAATCCTAAGGTTAGTTGTGAATGCATGCATACTTTAATCGAATTAAAAAATTATAGCAGGGTTGGGTCGGGTCGTTGGGTTGCCTACGATATGGTTGAACTTAGCGATGCTGCTTATGGACGGGTTCTGTTTATTGGTAACTTGGGACAGATCAGCAATATGCTATGGCAATTTAGATAAAGGCAAACCAGTATCTAGTATGTTCTTTATTTACACATATAAAACGACAATTTTTCACCATTCTTATTGTCTATAATCGCAATTTGTATCGATTCTCATTATTATTTTAAAATTGTATCGATAGAGTTACATGCCGCTTCTTCTCCATATGACCAACCTACTGGAACCGTGCTACTTAGGTCTGACGTTCAGTAAATGCCAGTAATTTTCGATTCTTACACACACCCCAGCCGGATAAGTTCAAAGCTGCTTGCATGAGAGTAATATCGGCTGATACCTACATGTAAATAGCCCGTTGCACTCTTTAATCGGTAAACGATCGGCGAGGTTAAGTATATAAATGGGTAGCAGCATAGTGGTATTTGAAAAGAAAAAACAATTCCAAGACGATGAAACTGGTGTACTCAAACAATGTCAAATTGTTAATATTTTCGACAAGATCCGTATTTGCGTATTGAGCGAAAATCACTACAATATAGTTAATATAGAAAGAAATGCAAGGCCAACGTCGTTGCATTGTTTGTCATACTTACCCACATATAAGATACCTAAATATAACAATGCTTACGGGGCACGGACGTGGGCATACATTTTGCCATAAATACTAAATGGTCTACCTATCGAAATCATTAAAGATTAAAAACACATTTCCTTGACTGTGATAATTAATTAGGCATATTTCTGTATATTATGCACTGAGGTGCTGTGTCTGATATACCACTGCTAAACCCGCGATGGTTTGTGTGATATACTTTTGGTAATTCACCATGTAATTATAATCTTGTTTTTGAATAACAAACCAAAAAAAAAAACAAAAATAGTTGGAAAATCCAAAAGTGCACGCCTCATAATCTTTAATTTATTAAATAATAATTAAACTACATCGAATTATACCGTGAAAAGTAATAGGCTTCTATTCCTCAAAATACTGAAGCCTGTAAAAAAAACCAACTCGATAAGTGACGTATTTCGCTCGTTGTCGTGACCACAAGATACGGGATCCGCACATACAGACACACGGACGTCCAAGACAGAACTTTTTTAACAATATTTTAATTAGTTTAAATGATAAAAAGAGATTTAAAAATATCATGAGTGTTAAAAATAGTGTTTTTTCTCAACATTTGTCTATTTATATTCACTTATAAAAGCAATAAAGAATAAAAAAGTGACATTTTAAGTTGGAGAATCACTCGGTGTGCGTAAACTGACACTAATACCCACCTCAACGCTTCGCTTATGAGGCGTGCAAAAGAACTGAGCGT
Organism: Diloba caeruleocephala; assembly: GCA_947459985.1. Classification (NCBI taxonomy): domain Eukaryota; kingdom Metazoa; phylum Arthropoda; class Insecta; order Lepidoptera; family Noctuidae; genus Diloba; species Diloba caeruleocephala. The sequence continues at coordinate 7,902,605 of OX381632.1, forward strand.
CTCCGTACTTCAGAGGGCACGTAAAATCATCGGCCGCGGTTGTTCTGATTAGACGGCAGTCGTTAAGTCGGAGACCATTGAAAGAAAGAGAATTTGTTTACTTTTAGTCCTCATTCATACACACGTTGCAAATTTTATATAAACAGTAAATATAATAAGATAGCACGTGGTTGTGAATGCGTGAGGCCAAAATTGGTACCTATCTCAGCTAGTGCTACAGCAAATACATTGGGCGGGCAGCCTGAAATCTCTGAAAAAAGGTTGGCCACTATACATACGAAAAGAAAGTAAATAATACTATGCTCGCTGAGCACCCCACGCATTTTTATATATTTTTTTTGTTATTAATCACTCTATTTTTATTTGATACAAAGATTATAGATTATATTGATTATTAATCACGGCCTTCTTCCGCTCATTTCTGTGATCATTTTTCAACTATCTGTAGACTATACATATATCTGTACGCATACTGTTATATCTATACAAATAAATAAAATTGAACTGTCTGTTTGTAATGTCAGAATAACAGCTTTTTACTTAATGCATATGAAAGTATATACGGTACCTATAGCAAAAAAACAATATTTAAATTTTTTGTCTGTCTGTCTGACTGTCTGTTTGTTCCGGGTAATCTCCGAAACGGCTGGACCGATTTTGACGGGACTTTCACTGGCAGATAGCTGGTGTTATAAGGAATAACTTAGACTACTTTTATTTTAGAAAAATAATTAGGGTTCCGCGCAAAAAAATAAAACCCTTGAAATCCAACATATATATGTCAAGTGTCGTATGTCGAAGTACTCTAAATTTCTTTTAAATTAAACGCGGGTGAAACCGCGGGTCCCAGCTAGTTACATAAATATAATTCTTCTGTATGTGTGTCTTTCAATTCCGTCTTACTCGAGGGCACAACGCCGGAAGCGTGGAACAGAGGTGAGGTGGTGCTCTTCTTCAAAAAGGGTGATAACACCTTATTGAAGAATTATAGACCCATCTCACTTCTGAGCCATGTTTATAAGCTGTTTTCAAGGGTCATCACGAATCGTCTCGAGCGCAGGTTTGATGACTTCCAGCCTCCCGAACAAGCCGGTTTCCGAAAAGGTTTCAGTACCATAGACCACATCCATACGCTGCGGCAGGTTATACAGAAGACCGAGGAGTATAATCTGCCACTATGCTTGGCGTTTGTGGACTATGAGAAAGCCTTCGATTCGATCGAAACCTGGGCAGTGCTGCAATCTCTGCAGCGGTGCCAGATTGACTATCGGTACATTGAAGTGTTGAAGTGCTTATACAGAAACGCCACCATGTCGGTCCGAGTACATGAACAGAGCACGGGGGCAATTCCATTGCAGAGAGGTGTGAGACAGGGGGACGTCATTTCCCCGAAACTGTTCACCGCTGCAATGGAGGATGCCTTCAAGCTACTGGAGTGGAAAGGATTCGGCATTAACATCAATGGCGAGTATATCACTCACCTTCGATTTGCCGATGACATCGTAGTCATGGCAGAATCGCTGCAAGAGCTCAGCACAATGCTCGATGATCTCAACAGAGTTTCCCAACAGGTGGGCCTTAAGATGAACATGGGCAAGACAAAAGTCATGTCAAATGCCCATGTCGTGCCCATCCCAATATCCGTTGGGAGCTCTGTTCTCGAAGTTGTTGACGAGTATGTCTACCTAGGACAAACTGTCCAGTTAGGTAGGTCCAACTTCGAGAAAGAGGTCAATCGTCGAATCCGACTCGGCTGGGCAGCGTTCGGGAAACTTCGCAACGTCTTTTCGTCAACAATACCGCAATGCCTCAAGACGCAAGTCTTTAACCAGTGTGTGTTACCAGTGATGACATATGGAACAGAGACGTGGTCACTCACAATGGGCCTCATAAGAAAGCTCAAGGTCACTCAGCGAGCTATGGAGAGAGCTATGCTTGGTATTTCTCTACGAGATCGAATCAGAAATGAGGAGATCCGTAGAAGAACTAAAGTTGTCGACATAGCTGAAAGGATTAGTAAACTGAAGTGGCAATGGGCAGGGCACATTGCTCGTAGAACTGATGGCCGTTGGGGCACAAAGGTTCTCGAATGGAGACCGCGCACCGGAAAACGCAGCGTGGGACGACCTCCAACGAGGTGGACAGACGACCTGGTGAAGGTCGCTGGGAGTCGTTGGATGAGAGCGGCATGTGACCGCTCGTTGTGGAAATCTAAGGGGGAGGCCTTTGTTCAGCAGTGGACGTCCTGTGGCTGATATGATGTATGTGTGTATGTCACTGAACTCCTCAGTAAACGACTGGACCGAATAGAAATAGTATATATATTGGATTTCATGCGTATTAATTATTTTGCGCGGTACCCTAATTATTTTTCTAAAATTAAAGTAGCCTGAGTTATTCCTTATAACATCAGCTATCTGCCAGTGAAAGTCCCTTAGAAATCGGTCCAGCCGTTCCGGAGATTAGCGGGAACAAACAGACAGACAGACCAAAAAAATTAATAGTATTTTTGTTGTAGGTACCGTATATACTTTAAAATGTATTTAGTAAAAAGCTGTTATTTTGACATTACAAATGGACACTTCAATTTTATTTATTTGTATAGATTCTTGTGTACGTGTGTCACTGAACTCCTAAACGGCGGGACCGATTTTGATGTTTTATTTTTTATATGTTTGAGTCGGTCATTAGTTGGTTTAGATATACAATTGGACCCGGTAGGTGGCGCTACAATCGGGTTTACATGTACCTGCCTGTATAAAGCTGGGGCGGGCAGCTAGTATCTTATAAACAAATGCATAACACAACCCATATATACATACAATTAAAACAATTCGATATAAAATCTTACAACGAATAGAAAAATACTATACATCTATACAAATAAATAAAATTGAAGTGTCTGTTTGTAGTGTCAAAATAACAGCTTTTTACTGAATGCATATGAAATCTATACAAATAAATAAAATTGAAGTGTCTGTTTGTAGTGTCAAAATAACAGCTTTTTACTGAATGCATATGAAAGTATGTACGTTACATATAACAAAAACACAATTTTTAAATTTTTTGTCTGTCTGTCCATCTGTCTGTCTGTTTGTTCCGGGTAATCTCCGAAACGGCTGGACCGATTTTGACGGGACCTTCACTGGCAGATAGCTGATGTTATAAGGAATAACTTAGACTACTTTTATTTTAGAAAAATAATTTGGGTTCCGCGTAAAAAAATTAAACCCTTGAAATCCAATATATATATTCTATGTCAAGTGTCTATGTCGAAGTACTCTAAATTTCTTTTAAATTAAACGCGGGTGAAACCGTGGAACCCAGCTAGTAAATAATAAAATGTAAACACTAACTATACGTTCACACGGCGTCGGGTTTCGCTGGGTGTCCGGAAGCCGGCCTCTGAATCGCCAGAACACTACACTTCTCGGCAAGAATTCTTCCATAAAACGTAATATAAGTTAATTACCAGTCCATCGCCAATCGATAGCTGGCATTTTTCATACAATAGCGACTGGCAATAAGAGTTTATTATAAGGTTTCCTTTCACGTTATTAGTACACAACATTATCTTTACTATGAATACAAAAGCTGAGACACCTCAATATTTTCATTTAAATCGTCTGTGAAAAAATATCAATCAAATTCAATTTAAAATGAAAACAAGTCAAAGTCCATTCCTTAATCGGACAACCAGACGAAGAGCATTGCGCCACCGTTGTATGTTTGATGTCCATACGTACGAAGCGGTGTGCTTCCATATGTTTCGTGCGTACTGCTAAGGAGTGGAAGTCACATTCCCGACCATTATAACATGGGAATCGCCAGTTCACGAGTGAACAGGTTTCGTCTAGGCAAGCGTGCAGCATCGTCGATCGCATCGTGGCATAACATCAGAGGGCCAATTCTCGTAATTTAAAAATGTTCAAATTATAGTTCCGATCTAGTCTCAGTGTCATAAATGTCACAAATGGTATTCTCCTAAACTAACAAACAACGTCAAACGTGAACTTACACTGTGATGAGATCGAAAACGGGTCGAAAGTTGATCGAAGTCAAAACGGTATTCTGATAACATTTCGAACTGTCACGTGTACTAAATTGTCATTGAATAAACGTCAAAATTGAGATTGAAATGAGACTAGATCGAGATTATACTGAAATCCGACTGAACTCTTAAGAGTACCAGAATACCACTAGTTCGGTCAATTCATAATGTAATCTCAAATCGGTCAAGTTTCAGTCATAGTGTGAGCATGAATGACATGAATTCCACATACAAATCCATATAGAAATTCAATAGCCCGATCGTTCCGCTCACCATTATCTTCACAATAAGCTTTTATGCATGCATTCTTCTCTCCAAGTTCATTCCAATATTATTTTATCCAATGACCGTGAATCATCAACAAGGCTTTGCACTTTTTCGGTTGGCACATGGCCAAGGCATTGAAGATGAATTGACCTTTTTAGGTAAAACTTATTTGGTAGTATGAACTGGTATTATATGGTGTGGTATTATGACCGCCTCACCTTCGGAGAATCGGAAGCAGTAATTGGCGAAATTATGGCTTTTATTGATTTGCTACCAAGGTACTTCCTAAGATTCTTATATGGAATTTGTGGCATTTCATCATATCATCATGTCAGACATTTATACGTCCACTGCTGAACAACGCCCTCCCCATAGATTTCTGCAGTTGTTTCGTCATTTTGGGGGGGGTATTTGCCAATACTCACCACGCTTGGCAGAATAGTTGGTGAGCGCAGTGTTGGTACTGTTCCACAGAAGCGACCCTGATGCCCAGCTCTCTAGTTTAGAGTCCCTTAATCGCCTTTTATGACATCCAACGGGAGGAGATAGAGTGGTGCTATATTCTTAATCCAGACACCACATGGACTTGTGGTATTTAATATAATTATATAATAATAACACTAGCCTATTCCACTGTTGGGCAAAGGCCTCTTTTCTTACACCTGACGGGGAAGTATCATTTTTTTATTGATGTCCCCTGGAAATTCTACATGGAACTTCCTTCGGGGAAGGGCGAAGGGGTATGCCGGATTCCTACCGCCTAAAACCACTGGAGCGGCCATATTCGGCACCGAAGGGGGGCTCCAGGTCCTCGTAAGATCACATTAGAGCTGCCCATTGGTGCCATGCCTTTAGGCACATCACGGAGGGGATGACTATAAAGCGGTCACCCCCTCTAGCGGAGTGAAGGCGACTGTAAAAAGTTCGCCCTCCCCAGGCACTTCTCGGGGAGGATTATAAAGGATCCGCCCAAGCCTCGCTTTGCGCTGTGCTGTGCACACGGCGGCACGTGACCACGTGCGCACCGCCGTCTTCACGGCGGTCGCTCGGTGTGAGCACGCAGACTCCCCAATCTGCGCGCCCGCGACCCCTGGGGCCCCCACCATGTAGTGACGGCAGGGGGCTCAGGTGTGCTGGACTTGGGTGCCGGGACGGTTGTTGCCCCGGCGCCGTCTCGTCCTTTTCCGTGCGGGATCGGCCCTCTCCCGGACGGGGAAATACCTAACGAATACTATGTGGCTGCGTACCTATTAGATCGAAGTTTCCTCACGATGTTTTCATTCACCTATTTTTTTTTAAAGGATGCCCGCCCATACTAGGTGATCTGCTGTATCGTGGATACAGTTTACAGACATAAATCTCACATGCACAAACAGACCCCAAACAATTATCTATAGATCATACAACTATTTGCTTCCTGTGGGGATCGAACCCGCGTCACGTAGCGCAGAAACCCAGTTACTTAGCCACCGTGCCTGTAGTCCTATAGTGTGCGGTGTCTTTGAATAACAAATATAGTTCATATCACTTTAAAAATCACTTAGTAGGAGCCAAGTTATGTTAAGGTAATCTTTTTTTCACCGTCACAATCATTTCACCCTCCAAGGACTTCCTTCACCCCAATGAAGGGCAGAGCGGTGATTCTTATCATTTAAAACCAAGAAATAACAGAAATTAATGAAACGAAGTTTTTAGGCATAGTGCTCGATAACCACTGTAACTGGAAAGCCCATGTAAAAAACGTTTGTACTCGTATCAGCAGATTCGTATATGCACTCAGAAGCTCAGGCTAGCTTGCGAGAGGACTGCCCAAATAGCATATCATGGGTACGTGGGGTCAGTACTCAGATATGGCCTGTTACTGTGGGGTAATTCGACGGAAATAAGTAAAGTGTTTGTATCACAGAAAAAATGTGTCAGAGCAATATGTGGTGCCGGTCCTGTTGATTCTTGTAAGCCCCTCTTTATAAAACTAAAGTCGCTTACCTTAACGTCCATCTATATTTTTGAAATCGGTGTATTTGTCAAAAAGCATTCTGATTTATTTGAAAGAACAAGTGACAACCGAAGATTTATATCAAGAGACCCGAGTAAACTAGTACTTCCTATGATGTCAACCGCTTTGTAGCAGTTGCATGACTATCCAAGTTTTTAATAAAATAAAAGGTCTGAGGGAACTACCACTTAATCGCTTCAAACCTGCGCTTAAGAAATGGCTCGTAGATAAATGTTTTTACACTATTACTGAGTTTATGACATGTAAGGATTTGTAAAGCGAAAGATAATGATGTTCTCTTTTGCGAAATTCTGGAATAAGATATAATAATCTTAATTTGACATTTTTTATATTGTAATTTTCAGTTATATTTGTGAAATGACATTCTAAACTCTTAGCAATATTATAATTTTATTTGACATAGGTACGTTTCGTGGTAAATGTTGTCTACACGCTTACATATATATATTCATACCGCACTAATTCAATATAATTTAATAAATAATATTACTGACTATGGTGTCTTCAAATTCAATTTATATTTTGTTGCATATGTTTAAATTCATTACTAGGTACAGAAATAATAACACTTGATTTTTGCATGCCGATTGTACGGTGAGACGTGCTGCACTATACCAATTGATGTAACATCTCTGAAACCATGTTTCTAGCAAATAAATGTTCTATGTTCTTGGGTGTTACCTTTGGCACCTAAGAGGGGCTCCAGAAGCTTCTCGAGAACGACCGCACAGAGCCGCGCGCGCCGATTGGTGTTCTCCTCCTTCACCAGTCGGTCACAAGTCGTTCCTTCCATTCCGCCACCAGGATCCACCAAAGTTCGGACCGTTGCACCTCGAATTCTCGAGGCACTGGCCGCTCGACCTGACTTGGCGCCTCCACAATATGTTCGCCATTCAATCCATCCAGGATTGGTCGAAGATATTGTCGAAGTGCTTATATGGTTGTGCGAGAGATATGCATGACTAATTATTTACACTGTTTATTATAAATACTCGTTAACAATCAGGACATTCTAGTTAAACTAAAAAAAACACTGCACCCAAAAACGCCTACCCTTCACAGTTTCTGGTGTTTAAGATGAAAACAATATACGGTAATCTTGATATACTTGATACACGTAGTTAGTAAACTAAACTTAAGAATTAAGTTAAAATCGTAGCCTTCATTGATGCTCAAGAACAAACAACATTCAACTCGGCCAAGGTTGTTTTCAAAGGAAATGGTATTGTCAATATTTGCAACATAGCCACACACCCATCTCGTAAAGTAAACAGAAATATTATGGATAAAAATAAAATGGTGAATAATAAATTAAAATCACAAAGATATTGATTACTACGGTGTTTTTAGTATCTTCTTCATGTTGATTAGTCTTTTATTTCGTTCCAGGTATTTAGCCGACTAAAAGAAGAAGTACCGAAATTCCGTCACAAGGTGGTGGTGGTGCCAGCAGATTGCGAAGCAGCAGGTCTTGGCCTGACTCTTACCGACAGACAGATGCTTACTGAGAAGGTTACATTTGTAAACATTGCTCTCAAAGTCTTTTATTATAATGTCTTTCTTGAATATTATTAAACCCATGTTACAATCCTTTCAATTGAGGACAATAGTAAAACACATCGCGTCTGGGTGTATTGTGTGTGGAATTTGTGTTTGTAAACGCACCCACGACACAGAACAAATCCTAGTGTGGGGCAACGTTTTGATAAAAAAAAAAAAGTATCCTTAGTTACTCTGCCTTCCACATGTAGTCCAGACAAACTGGGTGTGCCAAATATCCAGCAACAGACTGTGATAGCTTGAGTTGACAAACGGGGTGTGTTAATATTTCTTTGTTTGTCAAAATATGATCTTGATAATACTTCCAAATTCCAGGTGAACATAATATTCCACTCGGCAGCGACAGTGAAGTTTGACGAACACCTTCGAGCGGCCCTGACGACCAACGTCAGAGCACCTCTCCACCTCCTCAGACTGGCTCGAGATATGAAGAAGTTAGATGTAAGTGTCGGGAGATATCTTCAGTCTTACAAGGATCAAGCAGCATGAGATTAGGGTTCAAACCATCTGTATAACTACCCATGATATGATTTGGTAACCGAAATGATCAACTTTTAGGTGTAGGTTAATTAACCATAATGAAAATTATGTATCTTTCGATTAATTTGCAGTAATTAAATGGTATGTGTGTATTCCGACACATTGGTATGCATTATCCTCACATAACTTTTTCACGATTCTGTTGAATTAATAAGACTGTAATACTGTCACGTATTTTAAAATAGTATAGCCATAGAGTTGCTTGCTGGTTCTTCTCCATAGGACCAACTTCTTGGAACCGTGCAATTTAAATTCTGACTATTCGTAAGCGTCTGCAAATGGAATGAATGAATATATAAAAATTCTCTCAGGTCATAATCTTCTTTAGTTCTTGTTAGCACAATTTTATGAGTAAATTATAATTATGACTTATGACGGGTTCTTAATGGCTTAATTCATCATTCAGGGCTAATCTAGCCACAATTATTTGGTTTAAACTTACAAATTAAGCGGTTAATATTTAAACGCTGCTAAACTAGGTGCCGTGTGGTGCCGGCTCAGAATGCCACCACCCCATCTCCTCCCATGGGTGTCGTAAAAGTCGACTAAGGGATTAGCCGGAGGATGGGCAGCAGCGTCCTTCGAGTATATAAACAACTCAACTGCGATCGCCAACCCGTCTGCCAAGCGTGGCGATTATGGCAAAACCCCCCAATGAGCCCACAACACATCCATATCGGTCGTTGTGGACATCTTTGGGGGAGGCCTGTGTCCAGCAGTGGACTTCATTCGGCCGTAATGATGAAACTAGGTACTTGAAACGCCCGTTTTAAATGTTAAGTGGCGTTTTAGTATCGGCCATACCCCAATAAAGTAAAAGATACCCCAACTTCGGTGATCGATCCTCGCTATCCATGCTAAACTTTTCTTAAGTATTTACTTGACAGCCTAAGCTGCATTAGCATTTATGCTCTACATAAATGAGCCCAGAAGACTAATTCTCGTAATTTAAAAATCTTCAAAATGTTGTTCTGTTCTCAATGTCGTAAATGTCACAAATGGTATACTCCCAAACTAACAAACAACGTCAATCGTGAACTTATATTGAATGAGATCGAAAATGGATCGAACGTTGATCGAAGCCAAAACGGTATTCTGCTGACATTTAGACATAAAATGAACGTCAAAACTGAAATTAAAATGGGACTGGATTGATATCATAGTGAAATCCGGGTGAACTTTAAGAGGAGCAGATTACAATTTTTTGTCAATTCATAATTTATTTTTAAATAAAATACACCGCCCCGCGAGTTCATTACAACAATTTGTGTGACAAATGGGACTGTCGGATGCTTGGTCACCGGATACATCTTCACACGTCAGTGCCCTGGGGTGCAATTCTCTAGGCTAATCTTAAATAGCTATCTTAAATATCCATACATCCTTGAATACATATTAATAGAAATAACGATGATAACCCAATTTGGTAAACAAAAAAAGACTGGTCTTCATGGCTTACCTTCTGCAACGTGTCCTTGAATAGCTTCAATCATGTCTTAGCCAATACCGAATTGGTTTTACACCCTTATTTCGATTCTGGATTCTAGAATGTATGGATGTTTGAGCTTAAGGAATTGCACCCCTGTTTAGGCGCCAAATAATTACTTTAATTAGGTGTACGTTGTACGTACTAACGCTGCATAGACGTTGTATTTAGTCTGAAATAAAGATATATTATGATTATTTAATCATAATTAATTTCTTTCCAGGTTTTAATGCACATATCGACAGCGTACTCAAACTCCCATCTCCCGAACATCGAAGAGCGGTTCTATCCTTGCGAAGCGGACTCTGAACAGTTAAATCAAATGATAGAAAAGCTTACAGACGACGAGATCAATGATGTGCTGCCTACGTAAGTTGTTTTGAATTTAGAGTAGAGTATACTTTATTCTACACCAAAAGAAAATACAAAGTAATTGTACTTACATAGTAACAGTACAATTGGCGGTCTTATCGCTAAGGGCGATTGCTTCCAGACAACCATAGGAAGGCAAAAATCATAAAAGAAGAGAATAACGGGTAGTTGGTTTACTACTGTTTTTTTTTTAAACTTTGCACCACACTAGGATTTCTCCTGTGTCGTGGGTGCGTTTACAGACACAAATTTCACACACAATACATCCAGACCCGGAACAACTACCTGCAGATGATACAAATATTTGTTCCGTGCGGGAATCGAACCCACGACCCGGAGCGCAGCAGTCGACTGTATCAGCCACTGCACCAACCGGGGGTGTAATTTATATTTATAAACCGTTATAATTCATTTAAAAAATACATATATTAAACAATGTAACAAAAATAAACAAAAACAATACATAATATATAGAACAGTAACAATTACAGTCCAAGTAATATTCCTTTACCATTTTTTTTTAAAGTAACCTGCGTTTCAGCCTAATTAAAACTGGTAGTGCATTCCACAAGCGTGTGGCCTGAACAGTAAATGAATGGTCAAAGAATCTTGTTGTGTGCACGGCTTCAGTTTCAATGTTTCTGATGATCTTAGGGATAGTGAGTGTGTATCACGGGTGAATTCAAAACGTTCTTTATGATAAGAGGGGGAAGCTGGATTGAACAGAATACTGTAGAGTAGTGAAAGAATATGAGCATTCCGACGAAGGCGTAAGTTTAGTACGAAATTCTGATACGTGATCATATTTGCGTAAACCCAATATAAATCTTTTACAAAGTCGCTCAAGTTGATTAAATTGGTCCTCATTGAGATCCAGATAGCTGGCATCGGCATAGTCTAAAAGCACTGGGGCGGTCATCTTCGGCACTGAAGGGGGGCTCCAGGTCCTCGTATGATCACACTAGAGCCGCCCACTGGTGCCACGTCTATAGGCACATCTCTGAGAAGGTGACTGTGAAGCGCTCACCCCCCTGGGGGGATTGTAAAGGATCCCACGAAGCGTCCCTGGGCGCTGTGCTATGTAAGTAAGTAGATTAGATTTGAAGAATTAAAAAGTGAACTAAAATGAAACTAAATCTTTCATAAAGTATTCAAACAAATTCCATATTTTTTTATGTATCTGTGTAATAAATCGATTTTAGTAATTCTTTAACTATCGCGGATTGAATACATGATTTTAAGATCATATCGGTAGTATTTTGATATTAATATGTGCGCGAATAGACCCGATACTATCTTAAAAACAAAACTATTATAAACGGATTACATCTGATTTTAGATTGTGCTAACGTTTCGAACACATTGTAGCGTTCGTGGTTGTAGGATGATTAAAGGCGCGCTGCCATGGGATGCTTTGGGGGATCCTTTACAATCTCCCCGGGGGGATGACCGCTTTACAGTCCCCCTCTCCGAGAGATGTGCCTATAGGCGTGGCACCAGTGGGCGTCTCTAGTGTGATTATACAAGGACCTGGAGCCTCCCTTAGGTGCTGAAGATGACCGCTCCAGTGATTTTAGCCGGTAGGATTCCGGCATGCCCCTTCGCCCATCCCCGGGCCGAAGGAAGTTCATGAAGAATTTCCACTGGGCACCAATAAAAAAAAAAGAAAAAAGGATGATTAAGTAATGTCTTAGGTTTTCGCGATAATTACACATTATAATAAAACAATTTTAAATGGATTAAATCGCGTGTATTATTGATTTTTGTTTTTCCTGACGTTTCAACACTTTGCAGGGTTCGCGGTCGCAGGATGACTAAGGTGACAAGCGTCGTTACAGATTTAAAAAGTCATTTTATCTACCGTACAAAACGAATCAAAAATTGTTTCGATGCACGCAGTAATCACTCACAGTGTCTTGATGTTTTTTAGTGTGGTGTGTTGCTTGGGATTTTAATAATTTAATTTTGTAGTCCTTCTGTCCTTATGTCTTGGTTGACACTTAGTTACTTCTATAAATACTCACGTACAGAAGTAATGGCTATATGTATAATTGATAGTTGGACTGTAGTTATGATAGGAAATCCTCTGGAATTTTCTAGAAACTTCATAAAAACTTGTACAAATTAGAAAATTTCTGGAACCTGCTAGGAACCTCGTAGAGCTTTCTAAAAACTTCATAGAACATTTTATAAACTTCATAGACATTTGTAGAAACCTCAAACTTCTAAAAACCTAATAGAAACATTGTGGAACCTTCTTGAAATTTTAAACCATTCACTGGTTTTAATTTTATCAATCTACTCTTGAACGAGTAATGTAATAAATTCACAACACCTGATGTTAAAACAGTAAAATTCAGTGTAGGTATTAATTAATGGTGCGGAGTTGGACCTGCGACGAATAGCACCAACCCATCTCATCCCGTGGGTGTCGTAAAAGCCGACTAAGGGATTAGATGGAGGATGGGCAGCAGCGTCCTTCGAATACATTAACAACTCAACTGCGACCGCCAACCCGCCTGCCAAGCGTGGCGATTATGGCAAAACCCCCCAATGAGCACACAACACATCGATATCGGTCGTTGTGGTGATCTTTGAGGGAGGCCTGTGTCCAGCAGTGGACTTTATTCGGCCGAAATGATGATGATGATGAAGTTGGACCCGTGGACACCGCAGTGTTAATAAGTAATACTTTATTTATTTATATACTTACTCTTTACTGTATACTAAACATTTGTCACAGAAGCATTGAGGTATAATGTACTACGTACTAGAGTAGCTATAACAAACAATTATATGGTCATGAAGTTGCGACCGCAGGGCACGCCACTCCTTGACTTTTACATTATCATGTTTCTCGAGTTATTAAAACAGTATCTCAATGCTCATATCTAAGTAATACAACTTGGCACTCAAACACGTCACGTTACGGCTAGTGGCCTGACACAAACATGACAAAGTGAGTTAGAGTGTATGCGCTCTAACGTCCGTGACAAAGGATCTAGTTGAGGCGTCTTCTCTAGTACGTAGTATACCTACGAGTATTATATATCAATGCACAGAAGTTTTGAATTAGTGTGTAAACTACAGTGGAGCCCACATATTATTATTCTTAAATTTCGAAAAGGCTTTGTTATGCAGCATACGTGGTAATGAATGAAAATTACCACGATAAACAGCCAGACTGGTATAATTTGGTACTTTTTATAGTGTAATATCGTACGGTATGCTGTTGTGCTGTAACGCTGCCGATAGTATAACTGTTTTTGTGCTGCAAAAACGACCTATTCGACCAGTTTAAGCCCAAAAATCCCATATCCAGTCATATTTAGTCTTTTTTTTTAAAACGTTGGCCCACCCTGTTATTTCTCCTGTGTCGTGGGTGCGTTTACAAACACAAATTCCGCACACAATACACCCAGACCCAAAACAACTACTTGCAGACGACCCCAACCATGGTTCATGCAGATCAACGAGAAGTTTAGATTCTATACCTGGCCCCGCCCGACTTCATAAATAAAGTTTTTTTTTTCTTTTCAGTGGATTTAATATTTTTATATCGTGTAGGGATTTTGAGGTCGGTATATTTTTTGTTATAAGCTTTATTTTCTACAAACTTTGATTTTAGACTCATGTTAATTTATAAGCTATTTTTTTCCGTAGTTACAGCGGAACCATACAGAGTTCACTGTCCATAATGTGCATTGGAGTCGTTTTAATAAATGCCCCTAATATCCTTAGAGCTTGATTCTGAATCTCATTTACTTTATCCAAATGGAATTTTATAAAATTTAGATAAATAGCAACTTATGCGACATCGATCAATGCTATAGATATTTTCACCCTCTCCATTGTCGTGGTGATATGTTTAGTCCATCGAAACGATCTACCCAACCAAACACCTAGGTATTTAGAATTATTGTCTACTAGCTCTAAATTATGACTGTGTAATTTTAGTTCTGTTTACAATATTCTATAACCACTACTGAAAATCTAAACCTTAGGCTCAGCGGCCGACAGTTCTAATCCCATTTCATCAGGAGTGTAGCGAAGCGAAGCAAAGCGTAGTGAGTATTGACAAATTCCCTCCAAATTGACGACACAGTTGTGGAAAGCTAAGGGGAGGCCTTTGTTCATTAGTGGACGTCGTCCGAAAAGGGGGGACATTGGATCACCTTGCGCTAAACCTTTTTGATCAATTTCATATATCATGTTATGGTGCCGTTCGATTAAAAAAGTCCATAAATATTGACACAATCTTCCGTTGCATTATTCAAAACATTATTTTACGCATTTGTTATATCCAGCCGTGTGGTGTGCCAGCTTAGAATACCACCACCCCATCTCATCGCGTGGGTGTCGTAAAAGGCGACTATGGGATTAGCCGGATGATAGGCAGCAGCTACCTTCAAGTACGTTTATAACTCAGCTGCGATCGCCAACCCGTCTGCCAAGCGCGGTGATAATAGCAAAAACCCTCACTCAACACAAACCCATACTGGCCGTTGTGGCAATCTTTGGGGGAGGCTGTCCAGCAGTGGACGTTTTTAAGCTGAAATGATGATATCCAGAAAACAAGCTGAGTTGGTTTTAAGCGAAAATCCTATATAAACCTATCTATCGATAGGTTAACATCAGCTGTGCCTTAAGGTTGTACCCTCGACGCTCGACCTGGGTGCTGCTCAGCAGGATCTTCTTTCTGTGTTGGGGTAACGCTGCTGAAGAAAAATTACGCTTCCATTGACACTTTAATGCCCAGATACCTAAGATTATTTTTTCCGCTTGTGCGGTCAAATAAGCTTCGTTGCTTCGTGTCACAAAAAGTACTCACAAATAATAATAAAATACCCAAAGTGTGTTCAAATTATAGTCAAAATTATTAAAAATTACAATGTATAATATAGGTACCACATTTTATTTAGCAAAGAAAACATTTAAATTCGAACAAATGAATTCGCTTGAATTAAACAAACGCAAACAAGATTTTGTTTTTAAAATCAGCCTGTATGTTTTCTGGTACAAAAAAGATTACCATGAAGGTAACATATTACCCCTTTGGTAAGAGAAAAATATATACGAGTATAATTAACAAAATAAGCAGTTTTCGTAACCATGATTGGTGTTGCTTACACTTTTTGATGGGTGTTCTGATCCTAAATGAAATAGAAGTTTTATTGTAACTAAAAAGTAGCTTTTAAATAAAAAATGCTTCTTAAGTCAAGGACGAAGAAAGAAAAAATAAAAGAAATAATTTTCTAAAGAGATGATATTTAGATGAGGAGCCATATTTTATATTTAAAACGGACACTCTATTTAGTAGCGGATTAGCATTGAGCTATTAGGGTGAGATTCAGAAACGAGTCTAAGCGTGAACTTACGCTTCCATCTGTCAAAATTAGGGGCGTAAGTAGTGCAATTCGACAGATGGAAGCGTAAAGTTCACGCTTAGACTCTTTTTTGAATATCAGCCTTAGAGCTCTAGAGCGCACGGGTGACTTTTGTCACCATGACAATTTCGTCACTCCTATCAAATCAATGACAATGACGGCACGGTTGGTGCAGTGGCTGATACAGTCGGCTGCTGCGCACCGGGTCGTGGGTTCGATTCCCGCACAGAAGAAATATTTGTACGATCTGCAGGTAGTTGTTGCGGGTCTGGATGTATTGTGTGTGGAATTTGTGTTTGTAAACGCACCCAGGACAGGAGAAATCCTAGTGTAGGGAAACGTTGAATTTTTTTTGGAACGAAGTTCCTTACGGCAGGCTTGGAGGGGATAGGGATTTTGCTGCGCGACCGAACTGAAAAAAATGTGATAGTAAAACCGTAAGAAAAAATCCGTGGAAAAAAGTGCGTGGAATAAAACCGTTAAATGAGACGTGCGCAGGCGCGACAGTCGCATACACAAGCGAGTAGTGTATAAGTGTCGATTCTACATTAGCCGAAGGAACTTCGTTCCTACCTGGTGTCCCACGACACCACATTTTTTTTTTATATATATGGAAATGTCACGTCACGACACGTCCTAACGTGCACCTCCATAGCAACCCACGACGGACTTCATAAGAGTGATGATATTGTCACGGTGACAAAAGTCACCCGTGCGCGCTAAGCCCTATGTACACAATCATATAGATTATAGCGGAAACTCGTACTTCATTACGATGTCCAATTCTACTGGGGCTATATTATCGCCGCACTTCACTAACGACCAACATTAATAATCCTTAAAACCTTTGGATTTGAGTGAAATGCTACATTGAAGTATAAAATTAAAATATACTCTACATAGATTTTGATTCATTGTGTGGTCACACTACTCAGTTTATTTTCTTACGATAAAACTGTATTATCTCAGCTAAAAGGTAAACAATATACAATTCAAGTTTTAGTTTAGTAGAAACTGTAGACTAAAAGGTTTAAAGACTTTCTGACATTCCTTTTATAAAACAGTTATTACATCATATATGATAGTCGGCGACGGCGTGTGGATTGAGGGACCAGTTTTGATAATCGCATCTTGAAATGAAATTGCGCCAATATTTTTGCTTCATTTCTTTTTTACTAATACTGACTTTCATAACTGAAAAAAAGTACGGTTTTATTGATTTAATGCAGTACTTTTGAATAAAATATATGTATATGTACTCTTTGTGTGAACCGAGGGACCACAGTGAGACGTTGTTTTTTTATACTTTGTATGGCGCCTTATTTAGAAAATAAGCTTTACAAATTCTTTACTAATGTCTGTAATGACATTACTTATTACTGCATTACTGCACATGAGGTTTCGGTCAAGAGATCTAAGTAGGTGAATAGAAAAACTATTGTTTGTGGAATATACTCATTTATTTACGAGACCCATTACTAGGAGATATTGAGGAACAGTATTTTTGGCAAATATCAGTCTTAGGAAATAAATCATAATCGGTGTAAGACTATACGGTACGGTCTAACTTAATCTACTTCTTCTACCGTCGGCCCGCCGTTTTGCTGGTATCCTCCCCCGTAACCACCAGGCATTCCGCCTGGCATGCCTCCGGGCATTCCTCCGGGCATTCCTCCGGGCATGCCTCCGGGCATTCCACCGCTAGCACCATGCATCTTGCTCATAATAGGAGAGCATACTTGCTGTACTTCCTTCAATTTATGCTCATACTCTTCCTGGTCAGCTAGATTATTATTATCCAGCCATCTAAGCATGTCATCGCACGTATTTCTTGCCGCGCTCTTATCTTGTTCCGTGAGCTTATCTCCAGCATCGTCCAGCGCCTGTCTCACGCTGAATAAGTAAGATTCAAGCTGGTTCCTTGACGCAACACGCTGCCTTTGCTTTTCATCCTCATCCTTGTATCGTTCCGCTTCAGAAAGCATGCGATCGATCTCAGCCTGCGATAAGCGACCTTTATCGTTTTTGATTACTATGTTCTTGCTACGGCCAGTGCTGTTTTCTTTTGCCGATACGTTTAGTATGCCGTTTGCGTCTAAATCAAAGGTGACGTCAACTTTGGGAACGCCACGTGGCGCGGGTGGAATGCCCGTCAAGTCGAACGTTCCTAATAAATTGTTGTCCTTCGTCATTGCTCGCTCCCCTTCATACACTTTGATGGTAACCGCTGGCTGGTTGTCCGAATAGGTTGTAAACGTCTGCGACTGCTTGCACGGGATCTTGGAGTTGCGCTCGATAATCTTAGTCATAACGCCACCGGCGGTTTCAATGCCAAGGGACAGAGGAGCAACATCAACTAGTAACACATCCTGAATCTTCGAGTCTTGCTCGCCGCTCAAAATAGCTGCCTGGACAGCCGCGCCATACGCTACCGCTTCGTCGGGATTGATGGATAGGTTGAGCTTCTTGCCGCAGAAGAAGTTCTGTAGCAAGCTTTGTACTTTGGGAATCCTAGTGGAGCCACCGACGAGGACGACGTCGTGGATTTGACTTTTGTCCATTTTTGCATCTTTAAGAGCCTTTTCCACGGGCTCGAGGGTACCTCTGAACAGATCGGCGTTCAGTTCTTCAAAGCGAGCGCGGGATACACGGGTGTAGAAATCTATGCCCTCGTAGAGTGCGTCAATTTCTATGGTGGCTTCAGTGCTAGACGACAGTGTTCGTTTTGCGCGCTCAGCGGCTGTGCGGAGGCGGCGTAATGCGCGAGGATTCATACGCAAATTCTTTTTGAACTTGCGTTTGAATTCTTCTGCGAGATGGTTCACTAATCTGTTGTCAAAGTCCTCGCCTCCGAGATGGGTATCACCCGCCGTCGCCCGCACTTCAAACAGCGAGCCTTCGTCGATGGTTAAGATTGATACATCGAATGTTCCACCTCCAAGGTCAAAGATGAGAACGTTCCTCTCGCCTTTGAGATTTTTGTCGAGGCCGTACGCGAGCGCGGCGGCTGTGGGCTCGTTGATGATTCGAAGTACGTTGAGGCCGGCGATAGCTCCCGCATCCTTTGTAGCTTGGCGCTGTGAGTCGTTGAAATACGCGGGCACTGTTACAACCGCATCGCGCACTGTTGTTCCAAGGTAAGCTTCCGCAGTTTCCTTCATCTTCGTCAACACCATGCTGCTGATCTCCTCAGGCGCAAAACGTTTAGTCTCCCCTTTGAATTCCACCTGAATTTTAGGTTTGCCGCAGTCGTTGATCACCTTGAAGGGCCAATGTTTCATGTCTTGCTGTATCTTAGGGTCATCGAACTTCCTTCCGATGAGTCGTTTGGCATCAAAAACAGTGTTGTTGGGGTTAAGGGCGACCTGGTTTTTGGCTGCATCCCCGATGAGGCGCTCCGTGTCTGTGAAGGCCACATACGATGGCGTGGTACGGTTGCCCTGGTCATTAGCGATGATCTCCACGTTACCGTGTTGCCAAACTCCAACACACGAGTATGTAGTACCAAGATCTATTCCTATAGCTGGCATTATGTCTTCTTTATAACACTTTTCACGCTTGTAATAACAACAACGCTGAATTACTGAATAAAACTTGTAAGTCAACTTCTTTAGTTCGCACCGAACTCACTTCGTCTGCTTCGTATCGTGTTTCAAATAATTCTGATTTCCCGCCGAGCAGACAGTACTTATATATTGAACGAATAAGATTCGAGAATCAACTACTCCTTTCTCGACGCGGCCAATACGAGAACAGTATCAGATGACGATTCTAGAAGTCAGTGCTAACCAACCAATGAGAGCACGGATATTCAGAAAAGAGATAGATAGACTATCTGCTATCGCATGTTAGATGGGGATGCCACAGTGGAAAAAATCCCTAGTTATAGGGAATTATTAACAATTACGTTGAATAAGTATCAGTAATATAGTCGTATTAAAACGCAGTTATTATTTTGATGGTTTTTTAAGTACTAGTTCAGACATTTCATGGATAAGTTGTAATTATTATTTAAGTAATCCATTGATATAAACAATGATTACCGTTGTGTAGTACTATCACTTGATATAGGTAAGATGATTATTATTTGTGATTGAAAATGTTTAGTGTTGTGTGGGTAATTTACCTGGTTACAATATTTTGATTTAAAATGATGATCGGCTTATTTAAGATCTATACAACACGAATATAAAAACTTGATTGCTAAAATAGAAATAGAATATTATGAATTCATGTTTTTTATTCTAGGGTTGGGGTTTGGTCTGGGAGCCAGGTTGATACTAGTACTACAGTCCGATATAAGATAAAAATATTTCAAGAAAAATAATGGATAATAATGGATTTTATGTTTAACTAGCTGTGCCCCGCGGTTTCATCCGCTGTTTTTTTAAGGAATCGGACATTTGATATTAATAGTATAATTAGCATATAGGTAGGTATATTGGATTTCATGGGTTTTTTTTTCGCGGTACTCTAATTCTTTTGATTTTTCTAAAATAAAAGTATCCTAAGTTATTCCTTATAACATCAGCTATCTGCCAGTGAAAGTCAAATCAAAATTGGTCCAGCCATTTCGGATACTAGCCGGAACAAACAGATAGACAGACAAAATTTTTTTTTTTTATATGTACCTATATACTTTCACATGCATTAAGTGAGAAGCTGTTATTTTGACATTACAAACAGACATTTCAATTTTATTTATTTGTGTAGGAAGATAAGTGATTGAATAATGTTCTGGGTGGGACAGAAAGATTCTTCGCTAGTATTCCAATACTTAGATGTGAATCTTCTTTAAATTCTTTATGGATTAGGTTAATTAAACAGTACCATCAAAGTTAACTTCAAAATGTACGAAAATGACAAGATTGATGTTAGTATCAAACTCATCTTACATTTTACGGCTCATTATCAAGAACAACTTAGTGGTTGCGGCTTTAATTGTGGGGCTTTAACGATCACAGAGTTCTATTGGCTTGTAAATATGATTCCAGTTTCATAAAAACACACGCATAGTAAGGATAAAGCGCTGGAACAGTGGTAGAGGAACCTGATTCTTCTTGACGTTCGCAAGATATCTACAATCTTAACCCATACGAGAATTTTTCTATGTTCAAATGATTTACTTATCCTTATCTGTGTTTTTATTTTCTAAGACAACTAAGATATCAAGTGGATAAGTAAATCACTAATTCTATTATTTTACAGTAAATTTGTAACCACCAAACCTAGGTAATTAATTGATCCGACGGTAAAATCAGAGACAGCTTATTTCATGGTTCAGTATCAAATGCAGCTTAGTGATTTAATAATCGCAAGCTTTTAGCTCTCCATCGATCTTGATCGGTATTATTTTAGTATTTTATTAAACTGCCATTATTGCTTTATTATGTAAAACGTAATCGTAAAGGAATATTAAAGACAAGTATTAAAGACAGTAAGGGAAATTTAATATTACTTACTGGCAATAGCGGGCAAATATCAAGAACAGTAATGACGTGCATTCCTCGCGGTTGTAAAAGAGATAGCAATAGAGTGATTGTGTTGTAATGTTGTTACTTGTATAAGAAGGGTCAAGGGCTGTGTGTGCCGCTCTAGAACAAGTGCGAGGCGATCTCTAGAATTTTCTACCCTTTTACCGATAACGGAGTGACAGCAATCTTTCTTTACGCAACAAAGATAAACAAACTTGTTTTAGATTGCAGTTTAAAGAAATTACTGGGGGATGACATGCTTGCGGCCCCGTAGGTCCCATCGTAGTAAAAAAAGGCCACCGTGATTCATTGTAGGTAGCCGTCTCAAGGTAGCCATGTAGTAGTAGATACTTTTACGTTTTGATAATTATGATGATGTGTTTAAGTCTTAATAAGTAGGTACTTACTGTATGTTACTAACTTGAAACAGTTGTAACTCAAAACTAAGAAGTGAGAAGAACTCGGAAGTCCCGTTATTTCATCTACGCCTAGGTATAGGTCGGCTCTAGTGTGATCATACGAGGACCTGGAGCCCCCTTAGGTGCCGAATTTTACCGGTAGGGCATCCGGCATGCCCCTTCGTCCTTCCCGGGGGCAGAGGATGTTTAAGTAGAACTTCGAATGGATCCAGTAAAATAAAACAATAATAGGCCTCCTCGGTATAATAATAATACCTAATAATAGACGTTTATGTTTTGATAATGATGGTGTTGGCAAGTACCTAATTATCGTTATTTGTAACTCGAAACTGAAAATAAACTGAGAATACCCTAAAAGTCGACACTTCTGTTATTTCAATAAGGCCTTTACACGCATCAATGCTAAGAATTAAATTTCACGGTTATAAGTTGTAAGTAGATTCTTTGGAGTGTGAAGAAGAGTCGAGAAAAACTCCATAGGTAGGTAGATGTAGGTATCTACTTAATTATGATAATTTCGCCTAAAATTTCTTCTCGAATTAGATTTTTGATTAAGATCAGATTCTTACTAAACAAATGACTGTGTGATATTTTACAAAAACATCTTAGGTGACAAGTGTGTTTTATATATATATATATATATAATTAAAACATGCATGTTTTTCTTAAATCAGGAGACTCGGATTGGTTTTTTAATTCAGAATCAAATTCATGTTGTCTTTACGTGCATTTAGCTACAGCAACACGTGCCTGGGTAAAGATTATGGCTAGATTTTTAATAAAATATTAACAAGACACTGTTTCATGACTGGTCTGTACGTGCCATGTTATAAAGCAATGACAGTCAGGAAGAAGATTGATGGCTATTAAATATGTTTCAGGCGCATTGTTGCAGTTTACACTTTTTGCCATTACTTTATTTCCACCTTACAATCCTTCTAACATCAATGAAGATAGTATAACATTTAAGTAGGAACATTTATTTTAATTTTAAATGTGGGTTGATTGCTTTTATTTTCGGATCTACTCGATAGAAGCAACACTTTATTCTTGGAACCGTGCAACTAGGCAAATGAATATATGTAGGTACATACATTATTATGTATAGGTAATAGCAAATAAATGGTCTAACTTATATGATTATTGTTTTGAATACTTAATTTATGTCCATCGTAAATCCTCAACTACTTATAGGTTCTATCTTGATTTCTTAATAATAACACCTAGGACAGTCTTGCGGACCAATCGAACCTAAATACTATTCTTGTGTGTGTAAGCTGAGTATGTGTAGGTACTTCCTTTCTTCCCATGTGGTTAGTAGCCAACCTTGTGTTAGAGTTGTTCAAGCCGCCCAAAGGCCTCCAACTTTGCTTAACCACTGTCGTCTAATAACAACAACCGGGACCGGCAATTTTACGTTCCCTCGGAAGCACGGAGGCGCTCATTTCTAATACGACTATGCGGTAACCATCCACAGACAGAACGCGCTAAGCGTTGCTTAACCTCACCGATCGTTTACCGATCAGCAAGGCTATTCTGTAAGAACTCGCTAGCGAACTCGCTTCTATATCCGAAGTGAAATCTCTAATACCGTATTGTTTCTACTCCTTTTTACTGCGGCTTCATAAATGAGTATGCTTCACAAGCATATTCACTTCTGAATCTACAGTAAAATTTCTAATTTTGTATTGTTTTTTCTACTTTTCACTGCGGATCCTAAAGTGAGTTTGCTAATGAGTTCTTACAGATTAGCACTGCAGTAAGTCCAACTCTAGTGAAGTCTAACGCCTCTCTGTTTACTTAAGCTATCCAACACAAGCGCATAGATAATGTTATTATAGTTAGCCATTTTCGTCACATCGAAAATCGAACCTAATATCTAATTTATTTCTTGGTAACACTGCTTAAATAAAAATATATATTATGAGACAGCACTAACTGGCTGCCCGTTAGCCGTGTGGTGTCGGTTACGAATAGCATCACCCCATCTCATCCCATGGGTGTCGTAAAAGGCGACTAGTAGATTAGCCGGAGGATGGGCAGCAGCGTCCTTCGAATACATTAACAACTCAACTGCGATCGCCAACCCGCCTGCCAAGCGTGGCGATTATGGCAAAACCCCCAAATGAGCACACGACACACCGATTTCGGTCGTTGTGGTGATCTTTGAGGGAGGCCTGTGTCCAGCAGTGGACTTTATTCAGCCGAAATGAAAAAATTAACTGGCCGCTCAGCCAGATGTGTCATATCCCTTTCTGTTCAAATGTATAGCTACGCTACACGCATATTCCATAGCTATGTGGTGCTGGCTACGAAGAGCACCAACCCACCTCTTCCCGTGGGCGTACTTAAAGGCAACTATGGGATTAGTCAGAAGATGGGCAGTAGCATCCTACGAGTACATTAACAACTCAACTGCGATCGCCATCCCGCCTGCCAAGCGAGGCAATTATGGCAAAACCCCCAAATTAGCACACAACATACCCAGACCAGTCGTTGTGCTGATTTTTGGGGGAAGCCCAGCAGTGGACTTTACGCGGATTCTAAAGTACCTATTATATTTTTGTTCCAGGATACTAGGACCATGGCCAAATACATACACATTCACCAAAGCTTTAGCGGAAAAGGAACTACGGGTAAACGCGGGGGACATGCCTATAGGTATATTTAGGCCGGCTATAGGTAAGTAAACACATCCCGTATGAAACATCGCGTAGAAGAACCATGATCCAAGTCTGTCCTAAGCCTCAAACTAGACATGCATTTGTTATTAGATTTTACAGATTTTTAGGACCGTTTTTGTATAATAAACTCAATAAATTGTTAAACATACATAGAGTAAGTTGTAGAAAATGCAGTATCATGTTATCGGAATATCTAGGGAAGCTCAATTACACAGACACAGAGAATATGCTAGAAATCATAAAATGATTTTAATGTTTAGTATTCGTGAATTCCACTTTGTTTGTTTAGTATAGTTTTTTAACTTTGTTTATACTTAATTTTGCCACTTAGGAAAATGTATCTTTTTACATTCCTTTTCTTATAATATAGATATAAATGCACGCGACAATAACCACGAGATAGTGATCTCCTGAAACACAGGGTCAACCTAGTTCAGGCAGGCCAATAATACCTATGTTAAGTCGAGCTGAAGAAGAAGAAGCTGAAATATAAGATTTTCATGCATGTACCGATAAAATATATTTTAGTTATAAATAAACTTTAATTAAGCATTAATTAAATAATTTTGTAAGATATTTTATGTTTGTGAACATTTATGTCATTTTTTTTGTTGTAAAATTTGATTAATAAATTATTATTATTATAGTTAAGCAGAGGCGTGCTATATACAACCCAAATTTCACTAATGCCAATTGCAATTTACCAAGCACAACATTTTCAAAACCGAAACAGTTTCCCGACCTGGGAATCGAACCTAGGACCTCATGTTCGCCAGCCGCGCTTGCGCCCTCTAAACTAATAAGGCAGTCTAAGAAAATAAAAATCTGTTTTACAATAAAACGCTCGTTCAAACTGAAACTAGGAGATCATGGGCGATCTTTCTTCAGCCCAACGTAGCTATTAATGTGTACTTAGTTACAAAAATAACTCTGTAAATGTAATTTTTTCAGTTATATCCACATTGAAAGATCCTTTGAAAGGTTGGCTGGATAATATGTACGGCCCCACAGGCGTTGCCGTAGGCAGTGGTAAGTAATTAATCGTATAACAGATGGTATAAATAGTTATAAATAATTTGCTTTGTGGTGCCGGCTAAGAATACCACCACGCCATCTCATCCCGTGAGTGTCGTAAAAGGCGACTATGGATTAGCCGGAGGATGGGCAGCAGCGTCCTTCGAGTACATTTATCACTCAAATGCGATCGCCAACCCGTCTGCCAAGCGTGGCGATTATGGCAACACAAAACTATACCGGTCGTTGTGGCAATCTTTGGGGGAGGCTTCTGTCCAGCTGTGGACGTTTATCAGCTGAAGTGATGATAAATAGTTTATAAAATAAAAAGGAAACTGCGTGGCTATTCTGTAAGAACTCACTACACAATCACATTTCTGAATCCGCAGTGAAATCTCGTAATGTCGTATTGTTTTTCTCACTTTTGATTGCGGATTCATAAGTCAGTTTGTTTCACTAGCAAAACCCACTTTTGAATCCGCAGTGAAAACTTTAATTTCGTATTGTTTTTTCTACTTTTCACTGCGGATTCAGAAGTGAGTTCTTACATAGTGGATACTGACTGTACTTTTATCCATAATTCGAAATTTTTATTTCCAATTCCAGCCACCGGTATCTTAAGGACGGTGCAATGCGACGAGATGGTGTCAGCAGACATCGTGCCGGTGGACTTAGTGGTGAACTGTCTAATGGTAGCCGCGTATAGTGTACACAACGCTTATAAAGGAAGGTGAGGATAGCAGTAGTGTTGGCTTAATTTTTTTATATATTAACGTGAAAACATAAACCAAAATTATACTTCGACACAAACTAGATTGAATCGACCAACTTCTCGAATAGCTATGCACTCCTCGGGTCCCTTGGTGATGTCTATAAAAACCTATAACAAGCTGCCAAACGTCATAAAAAATGAAAATAAATTTAATATTTCTGTATTCAAATTAAAAAAATATTAAATTTCCTTAGCAAAACCTATTATAGCATAAAATAATTCATCGACGATAAATTATAATTACATTTTATTATTAATACATATTCAGTTCATATTTCAATAAATAAATACTTAATATCCTAAATAACACTAAATAAATGATTTACAAGTAAATAATAGATGCAAAAATTACTAGCCCTTCCTCTCTTCTAATTAACTATGCTGTGCCCAACAAGGTCCATAGATAAACCTACCATCTGTTTTTAAAATGTACTTAAGATAAAGATAAAAAATGTTTTTATTCATGTAAACTATATACAGGCACTTATGAATCGTCGAGACTTTAGTTGTCGTGTTCTCAGATGTGGATTTTCTATGGAGAAGAACGGGCAAGAAAATCCATGGTTAATTGGTTACTCTTTTTAAATCATATTAAATGTTACAATATTTTATCAGCACATTGTTGTAAAAATCAAGGTTATGTGAAAACACTGTAGGATATAAGAGTCTAAACTTCTTTAAAAGTCTACTAAACAAGCCTGAATGTTTTTTTTAAAAGTTTTGATTCAGTTGCCATGTTAGCATTTGGCTGACCAGTCCTAACAGACGGCACTCGTTCACGAGCATGACGCATGCATCAGCGTCGCTTAGCTCAACCATATTGTAGGGAAACTTAGCGACCCAATACACGACGCCACCATCAGCAGAACACTTGAGTAAGCATGACATACCTATACTGCCAGACAACTATCACGTCAATAAAACTAAATAACAACCCACATGGTTCTCGCACTGCCAGTACAGTTACAAATCAATAAAGAATTTAATTTAATTGAATGTATAAAAAAGTATTACTTTGTTATACTTGTAAGTAGGGTACCTTCGGTGGGGCAAAAGGGCGGCAACATACAATTTATTAAAAAAAAAGTTGTTGTTGAAAGTTCCTGTGACAAGCGGCCATTCCAACGGGCACGAATTCCTTTACGTGAATTCCTTTCGCAGCAGCTCTGTGCGGGTTTCGGTCTTATATTAGTTCCGTTAGGGTAGGTAATTATGCTCCAGTGTGATCTTACGAGGACCTGGAGCCCCGCTTCGGTGCCGAAGATGACCGCTCCAGTGGTTTTAGCCGGTAGGAGTCCGGCATACCCCTTCGCCCTTCCCCGGGCCGAAGGAAGTTCCATGTAGAATTTACACTGGACATCAATAAAAAAAAAAAGGTGTAGGTAATTATATAGTTGATTTTCGTTTCCCGGTTTGTGTTCGGATTAAGAATATAGCATGGTGCCGGCTATGCCGTTTGGTGCCGGCTTAGAATACCACCACCACTTCTCCTCCCGTGGGTGTCGTAAAAGTCGACTAAGGGATTAGCCGGAGGATGGGCAGCAGCGTCCTTCGAGTACATTAACAACTCAACTGCGATCGCCAACCCGTCTGCCAAGCGTGGCGATTATGGCAAAACCCCCCCAATGAACCCACAACACATCCATATCGGTCGTTGTGGTATCTTTCGGGGAGGCCTGTGTCCAGCGGTGGACTTCATTCGGCCGGAATGATAACCACCACATCTCCCGTGGTTGTCGTAAAAAACGACGAAGAGACTGTAAACCAGAGGGATGGGCAGCACCGTCCCTTCTGTGGAACAGTAGCCATACTGAGCTAACCAAGCGGCCTGCCAAGCGTGGTGATTATTGGCTAATTCCCCTCAACGACACAAATATGGAAATCAATGGGGATCCTTTAATTGATGCGATGATGATGCATTCAGTCAACGTTTAGAACTTCCCTTCTTTTTTTTCTTAACCGTATTTTTTCTTCTATCCCCAGTTCACCACCTCTAGAGCCTCCAATCTTCAACTACGTGAGTTCAGTGGAAAACAGGATAACGTGGGGCAACTTCTTGTCACAAAACTTGGCCAGAATCCACCATTATCCCTTCTCTGACGCTGTGTGGTAAGTTTGCCTATAAACGGATAACATCAAAACGAAATTATTGCTAGATATGATTCATTAAAAAAATTGGGAAAGAAGATTGAAATTTGAAGATGTGGGTAAAAAGGTTCTCTAGCGAGGTGGACAGACAACCTGGTGAAGGTCGGGAGTCATTGTATGCGGGCGGTCGTTTTGGAAACCTCTGGTGCAGGCCTTTGTTCAGCAGTGGACGTCCTTTGGCTGATATGATGATGATGATTGATAACTTGTTCTAAGAAATCTAGGCCAGGAGAAAAAAAAGTCGAATATCTTTTTTTTTTGCCACTCGTGCACAGCTGTGTTGTGTATACAAGTCATTCCGCCCGGTCGTCAGCGTCATAGCCCACAGTAATTGTAATGCTACCCCGGACCAGTCCTGCGTGGCATAGTGGAATAGTTGTTTTTTTAAAGCTATAAATAATATGTATTAGTCGCCTAAAACAACATGACGTTTCATAAAAGTTAAAATATTACGTAACAAAAAGTATAACACATTCTTTCCCGTAACTCCCCGTAACTCGTGTCATAATCACCATTATCACCGTTCTAGGTTCATATCGGTGAGGTTGACGAAGTCGGCGCTAGTTAACAAGTTAAACATGTTCTTCTTGCACTTGATACCAGCGGTGTTAGTTGATGGGCTCGCGTTGTGTTTGGGGAAGGAACCAAAGTAAGTACCTATCTATATTGAGGTCCTATTTCGATATAGAATTAAGTTTGAAATAATAATAATAGGTTGTCATGCAATCTGTTTTTATAGCGGACCTAGGGCGCCATCTAGTGCCTAGTAGCAATACTATGACAGTCCAGAAGCTTTTTGATGGCAAGAACTTTCGGTTTAGTTCTGTTACGCCATCTAGTATATAATAGCCGCACTAGGACACGTAACGCCATCTGATGCCCAGTGGCGATATTACGGACTCTGATAATTCTAAGTTGCGAGAAGTTTCCGGAGAGGTCTACAAAGTTCCCGTCGGCTAAGCGGCCGCGAATGATCAATGAAGGAGAGTCGGTCCCGGTTTGAGTTAGCAGCTTGCGAGAAGCTAACCATAAGCTAACTTTAATAAAAATGAGGATCAGTTTGTTTACTTTGGTATACGACAAAGGTGAACATGAATGCGGTAATTGCAATCCGTGCAAGTAAAAAATGTATACTAGGTCATCAATATTAATTATTATGTTAAGCTTGTAATTCAAGTGTTATGGTGAATTTAAGTTTACCGCGAACACCGGCTTGTAATATTCATTATCTTTTAGAGCTAATAATAGGTTTGTGAAGAAGCACACGGTTGGTGTCGAGGCTGTGATTGACTTTCTGCAAAGTGCTACGTGCTACGTGTCGCGAGTTCGATCCCCGGAGGGCACAAAATATGTGTATCTACAGATACCTAGTTGTTTCGGATCTGGGTGTTTGTTCATGTGGGATTTCGATACAGGAGAAATCTTAGTGTCCACACCACCACAACCACACTAAAAAAAGGATTCAAATATATAGTGACCCCAAAATATACCTGTTATCCTGTGTCGTGGAGGCGTTTACAGACATGAATTCCACACACAATACACCCAGACCCGGAACAACTACCTGCCGATCATACAAATATTCGTTCCGTGCGGGAATCGAACCCACGACCCGGAGCGCAGCAGCCGACTGTATCAGCCACTGCACCAACCGTGCCGTCAAGGTTATCAATTATAGGTTGGGGGTTTAATCCATTGCAATACAAAAAGTCTACTAATGATGTAAGACCCAAATCTATACGAGGTTAACACCTTCAATTTTCAAAATATCCTTTATTTTTATGTCGGTCTAAAAGACAAATATTAGGCCGCGGCCATATGTACCTTGTCTTAGTTCTACTCCACATCACCCTTCCTCCCAGCTGCAATAATAAAATAGCCTCTGAACTCAGAGGAGAGAGATTAGATCAGCAGTAGCGCCCTTCTGTATTCCAATACAATATGCTGCGATCACCACTCTACTTGCCAAGCGTGGTGATTATGGCAATGTCTCCCATTACCATTCATTATAACTGCCACTGGGTGGACTAAGTTCGGTAGCGTCCTTCTGTGTTTTAATACAACACCCTGCAATCACCACTTTGCTTATCAAGCGTGGTGATTATGGGTAATTTTTCCAATAACTATTAATTCTAACCCTTCTGTGTGCTGAGTGAGACACCACACTACAATCACCACTTCGCCTGTCAAGCGTGGTGATTATGGCAATGTTCATAATGCTGAGACACTTCAAACAATATGAGTATATTATTTGGCTAACACTATTCCCCACAGGATGCTAAAGGTGTACCGAAAGATCCACAAGTTCTCATCAGTTCTATCATATTTCTGCACGAGAGAGATAATCTTCTGTAACAGTCGGACGAGAGAACTTTGGAATGACACCTCTGAAGTTGACAAGAAGGTAAATAAAATAAATGTTCATTTTTAACAGCTAATAGCTTATATAATTTATTTACTTTAATTTTAACGGTAGTACATCAATTACAATAATTAAAGACATTAGGAATTAACAATAAATAACTTATAATACCTATAAACAACAAATACATAAACCGTTGCATCACCATAGGTTATCTCGGAAAACCGGCAGCAAAACCTCTTTTAGTATTTAAAAGTAACAAAGGTAACATTTTTAAGTATTCATATTTTTGAAGTGAAAACTTATTTTAGCGCGGTACGCATATTTTTAGATGAGATAAAATCTCTGGACTCGCGACACCGTTACGAGACGCAGCTATAGTTTCTATTTTAGATTGTAATAGTGTTAATGATACAAGAGTTGTCGAAATCGTTAACGATGATTCATAAAAGAAAATGTATTTTAAAGTATCTAATAATTAATAAAGTACAATTCATAAATAAAATGCTATTCATAACCAAGTACCCATCTAAAAAATGTCTAACGCGCCAAAATAAGGTTTCACTTCTGTCGGCACTCAAGGAGTGCAACGGGTGTTTTTTTTATGGTTCTATTTGCTGCGTGCCTAGAATAATATTTTCATGTCTTTTATCGTAATCCCTAAAAAGAACTTTACAAAGTCGCCTTAAAATAAAATAAAAAGTTCATTATTACTTTCTGGCTGAAACATAGTCAAGATTATATCAACGGCATAAGTTCGTAAAAGGCGACTATGGGATTAGCCGGAGGATGGGCAGCAGCGTCCTTCGAGTACATCTATAGCACAACTGCGATCGCCAACCCATCTGCCAAGCGTGGCGATTATGGAAAAACCCCCAATAAGCACACAACACACCCATACCGGTCGTTGTGGCAATTTTTGGGGGAGGCTTCTGTCCAGCAGTGGACGCTTTTCGGTTGAAATGTTGAAGTATTTACAGATGGTTTTGATTCTGGGTATTTATGCATGTGAGATTTATGCCTGTAAACTATACCCATGCCATTGGAGAAATTCTAGCAGGACAACGTTTTCCCAATAAGTAAAACTGTAGCGTAGAAAGGTAACCATGACCTTGTCATAAAAATATGTCTATGTACATTTCACGGCGACAACACCCCGGACTAAGCATGAGCGTAAATGGTTTGCCCGACGACTTTGCGCTGGGCTTATGGCGTAAAAGCGCAGGCAAATGTAGACTTACTATAAGATAGTAATTATATATAAGAATAAGAATAAAAACAATATTTTTATTATTATTTTCATCAGACATTTCTTTCATATGATTTTTTTTGGCTTTTGGTCAGCTTAGCTATTTCACATATCCATGCGGTTGCTGGCAAAGAGTAGACCAGTCCTCTCCATCCATGGCGTTGACAGTAAAAGGGCGGCAGTAACTTCCTCCCGTGTGCTAATAATACTACTGTGACCACCAATAAATCTGCAAAGCGTGGTGATTATGGCAATATCCCATATGCCCGCTCATTTGGAGGCTCTATGCAGGCTGATGTGTTTAGCTTCTTCACTGCTTTCCCCAGTAAATAATCAATTTTTTAAATATTTTTCAGATATTTCCCTTCAGCATGGGTGAGATGAACTGGGACAAGTACTTCGAGCAGTACTTGGCTGGCATCAGAAGGTATCTGTTTAAGGAGAGTGATGACACGCTGCCGCAAGCCAGGATTAAGTGGAAAAGGTACTTTTTGTGGCATTGTCGTCAGTCTCTTTTTTTAAAGATGCCACTAGAGATAAAAGTGGTGTAGTCAAGCTCTCGATTTATGAGAGAACCAAAATTGCATATTTTTTGTGTTACTTGAGCGAGCGAGTGTTAGATGCCGGCTACGAATAGCACCACCCCATCTCATCCCGTGGGTGTCGTAAAAGGGGACTGTGCGATTAAATTAATAAGGATCTATACTTGAAAAGGAATTTATTATTTAAAAGAATTTGTCATTTTTACAATTTACTTTTGTTTTAATTCCTAACACTAACCGAGCTCGGATACATATTAAAACTTTTTAGTTGTAATGTGTGGAGTTTTAGACTTAGATAAATTAGCAGGCCATTTGCAAAGAAAAATTAATGGTTATTTATTATTCTCTCGGCTGTTAATAGCACCGACCCATCTCATCCCGTGGGTGTCGTAAAAGGCGACTATGGTATTAGCCGGAGGATGGGCAACAGCGTCTGTCGAGTACATTAAACAACTCTACTGTGATTGCAACCCACTTGCTAAGAGTGGCGATTATGGCAAAAACATGAGCACACAAAATACCTAGACCGGCGGGCTGATTAGCTAAAAACAGCAACAGCAGACGCGATAGCAGCTGTCGCGCAGCCAAGGATCCACCGGTGGCAAAGCGACAAAACAATTGGTATTACGTAAGGCATCGCCCGCTTGTCGCTATTGTGGAGGACGCACAGTTACTAGCGCCAATAGCGACAAAGTAGCCACCAGTGGAACTAAAAAGAATGAACGTATTTAGTTCATTGATTGTCCGACAGAGGCGCGTCAGAGATCTTCGCCTGTTTAGCCGCTATCGGCAAACAGGTAATACCAAATTGACGTTTCACAGGGGCGTTGGAGCAATTTAGGCCTGTTGCAAAGCGTCTACGACTTAGTTAATCAGCCCGCAGTTGTTGTTGCGATCTTTGGGTGCAATGTTGTTGTTGCTGACATGATGTTAATATTCATTATATGATGTTCTTCTATTTCAGGTTATACTATCTCCATCAGATAGCAAGAATCGTTTTCTTCTTCCTGGCGGTCTACGCTTTGTGGTCAGTATTATCATCATTGTGGTGATGTAATCATAAAATACAGCAGTATGTAAAGGTGATTTTAAATGTAAGTTTAATATAAAAGGCTCTTAACAGAGATGAGATCACGAGGACCGAGTTTATCAACGTATGACATTATTAGCTAAGGATAATAATTTTATACCTTATATAACTTCGGCTTGTGTGCGTAAAAGTGTAAATAAATATAAAACGGTGGGTTTAAAGTGCACATAGGATGTGGGTTTGCTTTTGGTGATAATAGTCAAAATTGCCGTGTGGTGCCGGCTCAGAATGCCACCACCCCATCTCCTCCCGTGGGTGTCGTAAAAATCGACTAAGGGATTAGCCGGAGGATGGGCAGCAGCGTCCTTCGAGTACATTAACAACTCAACTGCGGTCGCCAACCCGTCTGCCGGGCATGGCGATTATGGCAAAACCCCTCAATGAGCCCACAACACATCCATATCGGTCGTTGTGGTGATCTTTGGGGGAGGCCTGTGTCCAGCAGTGGACTTCATTCGGCTGAAATGATGAGTGAAAATTTGACTCGTGCTGTTCGTTACAAATCACTCGGCTAGGCACCGTTTTGGAAACTTTCACGCTGTTTACCGTTCTCCAGATCTAAAAAACAACATTATGACAGCTGTCAACGATATTCTTTAGATTTGGAGAACTGTAAATTATATTATGAATCGCGCCAAAATTTTAGGCCTCTTTAGGAGGCGTATGCCTAATGCCTGCACAGTTGCGTTTTGTGGTGTGCGAGGGGTAACTAGGGGTATAGTGGTCCCCCACTGGGCGTTGTATGTGTGTGTATTGAGCGGACCGATTACATTTTTAATGTGTGATTGACTTACGCAAGGTACTTACTTACTTCAAAACGGCCAATATTTATGGCGCGTACAGTAACTTCTGTTTGATATGCAAACACAAAGCAATTGTTTTGAAGATTCATTATCAAATATTGTGCCATTTATAAAATACCCTACGCAAATTGTTAAAAACCATTCTTTATGAATTGTCAACCAGTTTCAAACGTGGTCTCATGCTGAAAACAGAAAAGGGTTGAACATTTTGTATAAATTTTTACAAAAGACCAAAATCGCTGAAATGTAAATTAATAATAATAAAGTACGTACTTAAATCATTATGTTAGGTTAGAACGAAATGTTACCAAAACCTAATTATTATCATATCATAAATATAATTGTAAAATAGTGTTGTAAACTTTTTACGAATTTTAATGATATTTAAGTAAGTATAGTTTTAAGTGATTACACTAAGTTATATCCATGATAATAAATGAGTTATCCTCTGCGAGGTCAATACATATTTCATCACTTCACACAGTTCATTTAGATGAATTAATCAAGTCATTCCGAGTCAATTCGCCTGCCCAAATATGGTACTCACAAAGATTTGTTACTCTGAAAACTGTGAAGTGTGTTGGATTCCTAGGCAGTGCTTTTGGGTCTTGTTAGATTCTTAATAGCAGCCTAGCATACTATGTCCAGCAAAAGGCCATAGGCTGGTCCACATTGGTGAAATGTGACTATGCAATTCAGCTCTTTCTCTTGAGGAATATAGACGTGAAGTCATAGGCATTGTGGCCGTTGGTGGTTCTCTCTATAAAAGGGGTAGCGTGAAGATGAAGAATGGGCATAAAATTATGACATTGGGGACTTAAAATATTGAGGTAATGACATTTTGATGTCATTATATTAACAAAGACACTGACAGGCAGATTGCTACTTGCTTTTGAAATCACCATCTAGCTTGCCTAGAGTGGTGATTAAAGATATCGTCACTTATATGAGAAGCCTATATTATTTGAGATAGGTACAGTCAGCAACGAAATTAGCTGTGTATTTTAGTTTTAAAACATGGCGTTATTTGGAAAACGAAATAGTCCAGCTTTACAGTACCTAGTTTTTCATTTAATTTTCCAGTTAATATCACGTTTAACTGAACTTTTCGGTTACCTTGCTGACCGTACAGTTGTAACTAGATGTTTGTGTGGGGGCGCCGACAGAAGGCGGGCTCTCGTGCAGACGCTCTTAAATCTGGTTAGTCGAAATTTTGTACGAACTGGTTCAGACAGCGCGTGCGCACGTTGGACTTATGATACGGGCCTCTACCGATGTCCAGTTGTGGACAGTGATATGATGAGTCAAGTTGATTAATTAGAATTGTGGTATTATAATTTGGTGATTAAATAGAAGGGGAAGTGTAATTATGTATAGAATTCTGTTTAAGTACCAATAGTCTGTAAGTAATATGAATTAGAAATAACTATACATATAATAAAAAAAATAAACACTTTACACAATATTTGTTTTTTATTACCTGGCTCAATTCTCAAAAACGTTAAAAAGTTTATCTTTTCATCATCACAATACCGCAGAATGGGCAGGAGCGTCCTTCGAGTACATTATAATTACAACTCTACTGCGATCGCTATCCTGCTTGCTAAGCGTGGCGATAAATGTAATACCCATAGCGACCACACAACACAAACCCAGATCGGTTGTTGTGGCGATCTTTGGAGAGGCTATGGAGAACACAACACAAACCTAAATCTGTCGTTGTGGCGATATTTGGGGGAGGCTGTCCAGTAGTGGAGTT
The DNA here is from genome assembly GCA_947459985.1 of Diloba caeruleocephala. Taxonomy (NCBI): domain Eukaryota; kingdom Metazoa; phylum Arthropoda; class Insecta; order Lepidoptera; family Noctuidae; genus Diloba; species Diloba caeruleocephala. The sequence continues at coordinate 7,938,601 of OX381632.1, forward strand.
ATTTGGCTGAAATGAGGATGAAAAATGATAGCCGCCGAGCGCTTAGTGGAAATCCTTTGGCTGATATGATGATATTAAGCGCTCAGGGAGGTTTTGTCGTTGGCGACTTTGGCGTTTAATGCTCTTTGAACGGAGTCGACACATGAGATCCGTGGATATAGACAAGGATACAGTTACAGGAATAAGGTAGTGTAGTTATAGGTTAAGGATATATGTATATGTGTTGTCTGGATTAAGAATGTAGAACACGTTTCTTCGTTTCGATCAACTTCAAGTCCTCGCGACAGAGAACCGATATGTACAAAGAATGTTTCGTGAGGCAGAATTTCAATAAAATTAAAAAACATCCTAATTTTAATAGAGAATATGGCTGGCAGGTACCTCCAGTTTGAAATTCTGTTATTAAAATAAGTCCCAAACTAAATATCATGACACTGATAACTGCGTGCATCGAAACTTTTTTTGATTATAATTGTACGGTAGACAAAATAAAATAGCTTTTTAAAATCTGTAATGACGTCTGTCAGCTTAGTCATCCTGCGACCACGAACCCTGAAAAGTGTCCGAAACCTCAGGAAAAACATAAATCTTTAATATACGCTATGTAATCCGTTTAGAAGTCTTTCATTATAATGTAGCACCACTCTTCCTACCGTGGATGTCGTAAAAGGCGATCAGAGGGATGGGCAGCAGCGTCCGTTTTGTAGAACAGTAGCCATACTGCGCTCACCAATCCGCCTGCCAAGCGTGGTGAGTACTGGCAAATTCCCCCCAAAATGACGACACAATTGTGGAAATCTATGGGGAAGGCCTTTGTTCAGCAGTAAACGTCTCATGGCTGTTATGGTGATGCTGAGACAAGAGGGTAAATAAAAAAAAACAACATTTATTCCAAAACTTTTTTATACAAAACACTGCACATTACATTGGGATAGACTAAACTGAGATTCTACTAGTATTTAAATTATAAATAAGCTGTTCATTTTCAATTCATGCTATATCGCCGATAACATTGCCTTATCAATTATAGTTCGCTCAGAGTCAATTTGGTATTACTCTTTATTAACCGACTTAAAAAAGGATGCTTCCCTTATTGCTCCTTATATGCACGATTATTTCAGGCACTATAAGACCAATTTTTAAGATTCTTTTACTGGGGTTATCTATATAGTTACGGAAAAGTTCTAGTAGATACACAGAATATTTAGGTATCATTCTCATGTACAAACTTGTAGATATAATCATTGTTTATTTAAAGCCAGTGTTATTTTTCTTAAAAGTTTTATATAGTGTGCTCCACAGTATGCGGAGGGACCACCATACGACCTCCGAGACTAGGCTTCTCAAACTGAACCTGACCACACAAAATGGAATGAAAAATCTCACGCGCAGCGCACGTTTTACAGGGATAGCGGGCGCGGGAAGGCATACAGTACAACAAAATTCATTATTTTTCCATCTAAGAAAAAATACCTTACGGAAAGCCGGATATTTCCGGACCAATTCGGACAGATGGTAACCATCCCGCAACACAGTCACTGGGGTATACCGATATGCTTAGGTTTGGACCGGTTGTCCATTTCGGACTTCTAAGTTCCCGCAAGATATTCGTATTCCAGCCTGGACCGCCAAGCCGTGACACGGAGGCGTCTAGTAAGGAACGGTCACCCATCCGAAGTCTAAGCAGCAAGCGAGTAGAAGTAGTAGTAGTAGAGAAGTAATTTCGCCACCCAAATATAGCATCATAGTCGTAGTCAGTAGTTATAAATATAATATTAATAATGTAGTATTAATATCGAACCAGTATCGGCTTTATAACATGAATTTAATTTAATAGTTTACCTAAATGATACATTTATAAATCTCTCTAGGTATGGTGCGGATATTGAAATACACATTCAAAAAAAGTGAAACACAACACAATTAAAATAGAAGTCGTAAAAGTCAGTCAAGTGTTGATTGACGACAATTGAAGGCTATTGACATTATAAAAAGAAAGACTGGTTAGGTGGTAGCGGATTGCTCTAGTGTGATCTAACGAGGACCTGGAGCCACCCTTCGGTGCCGAAGAGGACTGCTCCAGTGGTTTTAGCCGGTAGGAGTCCGGGATACCCCTTCGCCCTTCGCCGCCGGGGTGAAGGAAATTCATGTAGAAATTCCACTGGACACCAATAAAAAAAGGTGGTAGCAGGTGCGTTATTGCAAGTTGGCTGGGTAGGTCCACCGTCTCGGGGGTCGGGGACACGCAGATTGGGGAGTCTACTCTGGTCACGTGCCGCCGTGTGCGCAACGCAGCGCACTGCGAGGCTTGCTCCTGTATAATCCTCCCCGTGTACTGCCTGGGAGGGTGAACTTTTTACAGTCGCCTTCTCTATGCTAGTGGGGTTCTGCATTACAGTCACCCCTCCGAGATGTGCCTAAAGGCGTGGCACTCCTTCGAACTCCTCTTCGATGCCGAAGATGACCGCTCCAGTGGTTTTAGGCGGTAGGAGTCCGGCATGCCCCTTCACCCTTCCCCGGGGCGGAGGAAGGTCATGATGAATTTTCACTGGTATCATTGACAATCTTAGGTGGCAATCATTGGTATTTGATATATCAAATAATAATTGGATATTACTAATAAAACCTCCAATATAATGGTATAATTCTAAACAATATAATATGCCAGATAAAGGGTCGTTGGATCGCAAAAAATCGCTTCAATTGTCTTCAATATATACAAACATTATTTAGAAAATCAGATCAAGTCAATAAAATACATCAGAAAACCTTAAAAGTACAAAAAAGCTGGGTAAAGAAATTTCACGGCGTACAAATTATTTAAGTCTTACACTGGATGGAATTTGTATTACAGTCGGAATATAATCAAACCAAGATTGAATTCATACACATTGGATACACGGAAGTATTAAAACCATTAAAATTATCCTTCTATTCAGCTGTGATGTTATAAATTATGACGGCACGGTTGGTGCAGTGGCTGATATAGTCGGCTGCTGCGCCCCGGCTCACGGGTTCGATTCCTGCACGGAACAAATTTGTATGATCTGCAGGTAGTTGTTTCGGGTCTGGGCGTAGTGTGTGGGATTTGTGTCTGTGAACGCACCCACGACACAGAAGAAATCCTAGAGTGGGGCAAAGTAATAAAAAAACAAAAAAAAAAGGAAAATTAAGTGCGTTTTATCTTCACTTCACTACATATTATTATGAAATTTAGCAGTTAACTTGAAATCTGGAAAAGGTCAAAGGGTTTTACAAGCTTTTATTTAACTTGCCTTGTTAGTATAGGTCAACTTTTGCAAATGAATTTTAAAGCAATTATCCCCAAAAGATTCAGCTGAAATTTTGCATACACGTTTAGTTTGGATGACAATGCACAGTTAGCTAAGTGACGTCATTCTAAATCTAATATGGCGGACCAGTGATTTTTATGAAATGCGTATCACATGAATGGGTTTGCTGATAAGAAAACAAAAATAATGAATAAAAGCTTGTATGTAAACAGGTTTTTTAAATTAATAATTGTTGGTTGGTGGTTGGTGCAGTGGCTGATACAGTCGACTGCTGCGTGCTGTCGTGGGTTCGATTCCCGCACGGAACAAATATTTGTATGATTTGCAGGTAGTTGTTCCGGGTCTGGGTGTATTGTGTGTGGAATTCATGTTTGTAAACGCACCCACGACACAGGAGAAATCCTAGTGTGGGGCAACGTTTATTTAAAAAAAAAAAAAAAAAAATTATTAGCTCAGTTAAAAGCTTCATAACAGTTTCCCGAAAGGTGACTCTCAATTATTTGGGTACATCGGTATGCGTGGTATCCAATTTATATTACAATCTAGGTCTGGGAATATAATGGCGTAAATAAGTTACAAGTCGACGGGCAGAAAAGTTTATGCCTTATCAAAATAGATCGATAGGCTAATTTGTGGAAGAATAAAAGGCTAACTCGATAGGTTCCCTTATTAGGTATAGTATACTGCACTTTATTAGCGAGTAAATCCTACTTTCACCCCATAAATCCCATAATGGATGTGCCTGTTTTTCTAAAATTTGAAAGTTGCTGTATATCAACTTGTCAACTTACTCACTTCATCTACGGAACATCCGTAGATGAAGTGAGTAAGTTGACAAGTTGATATTTTGACAATTTTGATACTAAGTTTTGCCGTGTGGTGCCGGCTCAGAATGCCACCACCCCATTTCCTCCCATGGGTGTCGTAAAAGTCGACTAAGGGATTAGCTGGAGGATGGGAAGCAGCGTCCTTCGAGTACATTAACAACTCAACTGCGATCGCCAACCCGCCTGCCAAGCGTGGCGATTATGGCAAAACCCCCCAATGTGCTCACAACACATCCATATCGGTGGTTGTGGTGATCTTTGGGGGAGGCCTGTGTCCAGCAGTGGACTTCATTCGGCCGAAATGATGATACTAAGTTACAAAATCATTTATACTTAATTACTAAAAGTAACGAACTAAGTTAGTAAATATTTATTATAAATGCCTGATTTAATATAATTTCTGTGTAGACTTGGTCTACACAGAAATTATAAATCTTAGAATTTAGGAGTACATTTCGCAAATAAATGACCAATAGAAAATACATTAAAAATAACCATAACTCTCTGAATAAAAATAAGATCCAGCGAACATAGAATCACTCTCTAAATAAACAAATTCCAGCGCACACATGCGACTTATTTGTCTTAAGACATCCAAGCCGCTCAGACTAAAATATAAGACGGTCGACAAAAATCACAAATCGGCATTAGATCTCAAATAATTAAAGCCAAATTAAACTGAATTCGTAACTACAAAACAGGTGCGGATATACACAAAATGGGGATAACTGGTACACACTCGCTTATATAGTATCTGTGCAAAAGCTATACGATGCTATAAATATTACAAAGATATAAAAATATCAGTAAAACGTCTTGAGATTGTTTTTTGATTGCCTTTTTGTCGATCCTGAAAAGAACTTATGAAGTTATGTCTCAGGATGACTTGAGATCCTAAAGGCCCATGATATTTATATTGTATAGCCTCGCATAGCTGTAAGACAATCCTAATTAAGACGTATAAAAATATAAAAAATACACACAATACTTATCTGCATGTACTACTATTATCATCATATTACTTAAGGTGAAATATTTATGTTACTTACTCATAAAACTACACAGCATTTGAAGATAATATTTATTGATACAAAATTCAATATGGGAACGTCTAATTGGTGGTAGCTAGTGTACTCGCCGAGCTTAAGGAGGTCCTGGGTTCAATCGTCAGGTCCAACAATATGTATTTAGGTTTAAGACACCCATCAATAGGCTGACTGCGCCGAGGGTTGCTGAACCTCAGCGATCACGATCAGTGAGTGCAACTGACTACGAGCATGTCAGAATCGGTAGCATTATTGGAATTGTGTCCGAGAAATTGTTTTGGTGGTAAGCTGCATGTTGCGGTGCAAAATTGGGAGGAGTCTATGTTATGTGTATATCGCACTCCACAGAGCTCATAAGATCACGATGTCTTACCAAAAAGCAACGGGTCTGGATAAGATAGACCTGTGGTCATCTAGACTGGCCTATGACCGGTCTGTGTATGGGCATAGTGGGCGAGAGCTATCACCCTTAAGCTCACGCGGATCCTCTATCTTGTCTGATGTAATCGTCTTACTTTATCACATACATTATAATGGTTTTAACTGGGTATAAACATTAAAATTTGCGCTCTTAAACATGACTACGGTAGCGCGGAAAATGTACTTTCACAGGGTATTTGCTCATTTTAAACTAATCAAAAGAATTTGATAATGAAATTTCGATAACAATTGAAAACCGTACGCCGCTGCCGACATATTTTTGTAGCATTTTTCATTTTGAGAGATATTTTATGAATATGTTCTTCTACTTCTCTTAGATTATGGCTTTTCTAGAGTTTCTTCCACAATTTCGCCAATTCGGTGTTTAGAATAATGAATATTTACATATTCATAAAATATGTCTCAAAAATGAAAAAATCTATAAATGTGGGAAATGTGGTACGGTTCAATTGTTTTTTTCTTGATGAATATGTAAAGATTGATTAATCTAAACACCGTAGAACGTTGCCTTATACATGACGTTGGCGAAATTGTGGAAGATACTCTACAGAAGCCATAATCTAAGAGAAGAAGAAGATTATCCTTCTTGTTCTGTACACTTCTTATGCTATCTTTTTCCTATTAAAAATCAATTAGTGTAAACATAAGTTTTGTCATATTACTAGTTTTAACTTGTGGGAACAGATAAAAAATATTGTGGTCTCGAAATATTTTAGAGAACTCTGAAATTATATAAAGATCGTTGCGAATTCAGTTAAGTAAACATAACTGTAAAATGTGTACATAAATTTTAAGTTGGTACTAACAAATTTATGCTTGTCTGAATTAAAGTCTTAATCGACTAATCTGATTGGTAATTTTTTTTTTACCTATTTTTGTACTACACCACAGTTCCAAAGGTTACAGTTATTAGAAACCTATTCATATAAAAAGTATTTACATCAAAATATATTAAGTTTCTGATTAACACATTACCTTTGGCACATTATGAAAAAGTTAACGCTTTAGTTAGGGCCAGTATTACGGGTTTGCTAGTCTTAAGGTTTGACGCTGGCAGCTCCTGCAGTTACACACACGAAAAAAGTCTGAAGCTAACTATTAGAAGTATGATGGTCTTCCTATACCATTATCTTACTAGCAAACGAAAAAATGGACGTAGTTACGCAAAAAGGGAACCGAAACCAGATGGATCAGATCAGTTTTTGAAAATAAACCATAATGTTAAAATGATACGACATAGTTTCAAAAACTGACAACTGGCGACATCAAATATACCCGGACTTATCTAGGCCGCATACCATAAAGGTGTAACAGCACACAGCAAATATATTTGTGAGATATACTAAGAGTGCAGCCTTCGCATGGCCTTGTCATTTTGTCGTATCATGCGTGAGATATCTCGTTAAGCTGTGCCACGCTAGCTGCTCTTCTCAGTCTTACAATATGCTATCATAATATGATATATCAGTTTTGACCAAAGATTATGTTAAAATTATCAACAGATATGTCATTGTGTGTAAGATATGTGGTATGTTGGTACTTGCGGAGTTCGGATATCCGTACACTAACGGATCCAGCCGTAATCCGGGGTAGTTAATGTCCGGCATTGGCGATTCTGGAAATAAGAAAACAATGTTTCAATCTTCTAAACAAATTATGGTTCATCATTTTTTTCATCATTTCGGCCGAATGAAGTCCACTGCTGGAACAGGCCTCCCCCAAAGATCACCACAACGACCGATATGGGTGTGTTGTGGACCCATTGGGGGGATTTGCCATAATCGCCACGCTTGGCAGACGGGTTGGCCGATCGCAGTTGAGTTGTTAATGTACTCGAAGGACGCTGCTGCCCATCCTCCGGCTAATCCCTTAGTCGCTTTTTACGACACCCATGGGAGGAGATGGGGTGGTGGTATTCCGAGCCGGCACCACACGGCACGGTTGAAGTAAATGAAATATCAATGCAAACAACATCTTTGAGTTGTTAGCAGAGATCGGAATAGGTAGAGTATATTTACCTAAACTTCAGGGAAGGAAGTAACAAAAAGTGGATAATACCTCCCTCTGAAATCCCCCAATAATAATAATGAGGTTTTCATCCCGGGTTTAAGAATCACGAATTATTAATTGGACTTTGAATACATTGATAACAAATTATTATTGCGAAGAATTTAGGTTAAAAACAATCGCAAAATAATACAGAAAATACAGACAATACCCAGCCAATTATTTTACATTTTATTAGCCTATACGTAAAACAAAACACTGTTTTAAAAAAAATGTACGGAAGAATATTAATTAATAAGGTCTTATTGATTAATATAAAGTTCTTCGAAATCATAATTTGTTTAACTTATTCAAAGGGCAATAATAACTTTGTAATTTCTTAAATCCCGTCATGATTAATATTCCAGAATTTCAGAGGGAGATCACTCTATGTTACTTACATCCTCAAAGTTAGTAAAGATACTCTACCTATTCCGATCTCTTGTTATTAGGTACCAGTTAGTGACAAATTAATACTATTTAGTATTTTCAAAATTTACATGCTATCATATATCGCCTGGAGTTGCCCCAGTAATGAGAAATGACTTGTGCTGTGTGCATCAGTACAAAAGGAGGATAAAGGGAACTGTGCTTTAATCCAAATAGTCTCCTTTTCGGTAAAGCAAGGACAGATGGACTTTGGCAGGGTGGAGAGGGGGCGGGAGAATTGGTATTTTAGCTTCCACCAGCGTTAGCATCATCATTTCAGCAAGACGTCCACTGCTGAACAAAGCCCTCCCTCGTAGACTTCCACAGCAACCGGCGAATCCAGCTACCTTAACAGTCGTTTGCCCAGCTCGTAGGGAGGCCGTCCCACGCTGTGTTTTCGTTGCGTGATGGAGACCACGAGTCTCGAGTGGAGACTCGACAACGTTTCTGACCCAACGGCGAGCTGTGTGCCCCGCCCATTGCAGCTATTGAGTTGTAGACGACTACTCAAGGGTAGGGAAAGGGGGAGTGAATTTTCTGTACTTTTCAATCACAACAGCAACACAATATTGCCACTTTATATAGTATTGTATGGCAGCGCGATACTGCCTCGGACGACCGAGACTGAAGCTGTAGACAACTAGAAGTTACAAACTAGGTTCTAACACGAAGGTATATTGATATTTAATTTTTTTAGCCTGTTATCGAGAACGCCTTATACAATGCATGCATGATACAATATGAATGCAAATATCATCATGATCTGTGTTGTGTCCTGATTAAGAATATAGCATGGAGTGCCATCACCTCCCGTGGATGTCGTAAAAGGCGACTAAGGGACTCTTAACCAAAAGGTTTTACAGTCGACTTGCCTAACACCAACCTTCACTGGGTATGCCAGTGTTGGTGGTTTATACGACACCTGAAGATAATCCAAAGCGGTACATACCAGGTTCCGAATTCCCTTGGTCGCTTTCTACGAGACCCAGGCGATGAAGTGAGGTAGCCCTATTCGTGACACTGAGCTATACGAGCACAAAAAATAGAATATACTCTAATAACTTGGAAAAGTTAAGTCAAAACAAATGCAGGCATGTGTAGGCTACGCACTAAAAAGCCGGGTGGCCCTATATAGGCACTATCTGCATACTACAAAAATGAACAAGCATTTTATATGATCGCTAGTAACATGAAAATAATAAGGATGATCTATAGGAAAGGCCATCAATAAACCGCATAATCTTCCAATCATAAATAAAATACATATATGGACGTGACAGGAGTAAACCTTCTTTGTTTCAGTACACGACGACTATAGCATGGAAACAATTGCTTATGCCCGATCGCGCATGCGCACACTTTCTATGCCCGCGCATGCGCCCTCCGTCTATGTCCGCGCATGCCCCCACACACAACGTTACACGTAAAAAAATACATTTTTACTCCCATCGCGCTGATAAATGATTCACTTCAAAAAAACAACTTACCTCCTCACGGCATACGCGATGTAAACAGCAAGTACCGACATTAGGGTGGTTGCAGACGGTGCGATAGCCGCCGCACCACCGTACCGAGTCGTTCCGCAAGCAGGTGGACACACCGGGATAATAGATTCTACAGAGAAAATTAAAAATGTAGCATGCGACAAATAAAAAATAAAACGCATGCAATGCGGATGCTAAGAAATGTAAACATATCGAATTATTTGGAGCATACAGTGTGAGATTTAATAAAAATATTATTAAATGTGTTTTGTTCAGTCTCAAAATTATATGGATAGCTGCAAAAAACAACACTGGTACCTTGTCGCAAGATTTTAATATAATTTTACTAAAATAAAAAGAATATACTACAAGAGTTAACATACAAACGAGTCATTTGCACATTTTTTTTTTTTTATAAAACTTTGCCTCACTCTAGGATTTCTCCTGTATCGTGGGTGCGTTTACAGACATGAATTCCACATACCAAAAAATATATCAATATAACAAAATAAAATCTTTTTTGTAACATAATAACGACACAAAACAAATTGAATACGTATAGACCTACGAAGTTTTATAGGCCAGTTGTTTCGGGCTCATGAAACTGTCATTCTATAACATTCACCAGAGTCTTCAAGTTTCAAATGACGGCGATTTTCAAAAAGCCTAAGTCTATCCTTGATTAGCATCCTTAAATATCAGAGTTAGTTTTCAAAGACCAGCCCTGTTATATTATTATAGGCCTAACCTCTTCTCAAACTGTTCGGTACGTTGACACTTATACTTTACACCCTGTGTTTCTGCCTTAATTTATTATTATCTAGCTGTGCACCGCGGTTTCAGCCGCCGTTTAATTTGAAAGAAATCGGTTTATTTATATATAATTGGTATATATATTTTCCGTGTGGTGTCCGGATTAAGAATATAGCACCACTCCATCTCCTCCCGTGGAGGTCGTAAAAGTCGACTAAGGGACTCTTAACCAGAGGGATGGGCAGCAGCGTCCCTTTTGCTGAGCAGTAGCAACTCTGCGCTCACCAACCCGCTTGCCAAGCGTGGTGAGTATCGGCAAATTCCCCCCAAAATGACAACACAACATAAGCGCCGGCCTCCAGTTCCCGGCAGCCCCGCCATTCCTGGTCATGGTAGCGGCCACGGAAACGGCGGGGCAGGGGGTGCTAAGAATCTCCGGATGGGATCCGGCTACCACCCAAACCGAAAACTGGCCCTGGTGACATATAACACACGCACACTGAGGGCAGACGAAAAGATTGTTGAGCTGGAAGAAGAAATAGATAAGTTGCACTGGGATATCATGGGTCTATCAGAAGTCCAAAGAGAGGGGGAGGACACGATAACCCTGAAATCCAGCAACGTATTCTACTACCGGGAAGGCGAACATCTGTCTCAAGGTGCTGTCGGGTTTCTCGTCCACAGGTCCCTCATTAACAGTATAGTGGCCATCGAAAGTGTGTCGAGCAGGGTAGCGTACCTTATACTCAGAATATCCAAGAGATATTCGTTGAAGGTCATACAGGTCTACGCACCGACCTCGACACACCCAGATGATGAAGTAGAGAGTATGTATGAGGACGTAAGTAGGGCCATACATACCTCGAAGACACATTTCACTGTTGTGATGGGGGACTTCAACGCAAAACTGGGCACTCGATGCGATGGTGAGTTGAGAGTGGGGCAATTTGGATATGGGCAACGGAACCCCAGGGGACAGAGGCTGGCCGACTTTTTGGAAAAGGAGGGACTCTTTATGATGAACTCCTTTTTCCAAAAGCCGCCTCACAGGAAGTGGACCTGGATGAGTCCCGATGGTTCCACGAGGAATGAGATTGACTTCATCATGACCAATAAAAGACAAATATTCAATGATGTCTCTGTGATCCACAGGGTGAAAACCGGTAGTGATCACCGAATGGTAAGAGGCACATTGAATATTAATCTCAAAGTTGAGAGGTCTCGTCTGATGAGGTCTACGCTCCGGCCCTCTAGTACTCATATCCAAAACCCCGAGAGCTTTCAACTCGAACTCCAAAACCGCTTCGAGTGCCTGGAACATTGCGTATCTGTGGACGATTTAAATGGTAGGTTTGTAGAAACTGTCCAAACGGTTGGGTCTAAGTTCTTTAAAGCCCACCGTAAAGGTAGACCAAAAAAGTTCTCCGATCACACTCTCGACCTTATGGCAGAAAGACGCGCCATGACGCTGCAGTCTTCCGATGATGCTGAAGCATACCGACTGCTCAATAGACGGATATGGAAGTCCTTGCGGCACGATATCCGCACCTTTAACACTAACGGTGTTAAAGAGGCGATTGAGCGGAATCAAGGCTCCAAAGTGTTCGCAAGAGACAAGTCTATTGGGCAAAGTCGTATTATGAAGCTGAAGACCGAGGACGGCAGTGTAGCGTCAACTAAGCCAGAGGTTTTGAGAGAGATTGAGAACTTCTACCGGCAGTTATACACCTCGGTTACTATACCTACCATTGGCTCTGACAAAGACCCGCGAGCCAAACTAACCCGACACTATACCGAGGATATCCCGGACATCAGCCTGTACGAGATTAGGATGGCCTTGAAACAGCTTAAAAATAACAAGGCGCCGGGTGGAGACGGAATTACGACAGAGCTTCTGAAAGCGGGTGGCACACCGGTACTTAAAGTCCTTCAGAAGCTATTCAATTCCGTCTTACTCGAGGGCACAACGCCGGAAGCGTGGAACAGAGGTGAGGTGGTGCTCTTCTTCAAAAAGGGTGATAACACCCTATTGAAGAATTACAGACCCATCTCACTTCTGAGCCATGTTATAAACAGCTGTTTTCAAGGGTCATCACGAATCGTCTCGAGCGCAGGTTTGATGACTTCCAGCCTCCCGAACAAGCCGGTTTCCGAAAAGGTTTCAGTACCATAGACCACATCCATACGCTGCGGCAGGTTATACAGAAGACCGAGGAGTATAATCTGCCACTATGCTTGGCGTTTGTGGACTATGAGAAAGCCTTCGATTCGATCGAAACCTGGGCAGTGCTGCAATCTCTGCAGCGGTGCCACATTGACTATCGGTACATTGAAGTGTTGAAGTGCTTATACAGAAACGCCACCATGTCGGTCCGAGTACATGAACAGAGCACGGGGGCAATTCCATTGCAGAGAGGTGTGAGACAGGGGGACGTAATTTCCCCGAAACTGTTCACCGCTGCAATGGAGGATGCCTTCAAGCTGCTGGAGTGGAAAGGATTCGGCATTAACATCAATGGCGAGTATATCACTCACCTTCGATTTGCGGACGATATCGTAGTCATGGCAGAATCGCTGCAAGAGCTCAGCACAATGCTCGGTGATCTCAACAGGGTTTCCCAACAGGTGGGCCTTAAAATGAACATGGGCAAGACAAAAGTCATGTCAAATGTCCATGTCGTGCCCACCCCAATATCCGTTGGGAGCTCTGTTCTCGAAGTTGTTGACGAGTATGTCTACCTAGGACAAACTGTCCAGTTAGGTAGGTCCAACTTCGAGAAAGAGGTCAATCGTCGAATCCGACTCGGCTGGGCAGCGTTCGGGAAACTTCGCAACGTCTTTTCGTCAACAATACCGCAATGCCTCAAGACGCAAGTCTTTAACCAGTGTGTGTTACCAGTGATGACATATGGAACAGAGACGTGGTCACTCACAATGGGCCTCATAAGAAAGCTCAAGGTCACTCAGCGAGCTATGGAGAGAGCTATGCTTGGTATTTCTCTACGAGATCGAATCAGAAATGAGGAGATCCGTAGAAGAACTAAAGTTGTCGACATAGCTGAAAGGATTAGTAAACTGAAGTGGCAATGGGCAGGGCACATTGCTCGTAGAACTGATGGCCGTTGGGGCACAAAGGTTCTCGAATGGAGACCGCGCACCGGAAAACGCAGCGTGGGACGACCTCCAACGAGGTGGACAGACGATCTGGTGAAGGTCGCTGGGAGTCGTTGGATGAGAGCGGCATGTGACCGCTCGTTGTGGAAATCTAAGGGGGAGGCCTTTGTTCAGCAATGGACGTCCTGTGGCTGATATGATGATGATGGTATATATTATACAAGTATTGGATTTCATAGGTTTTAATTATTTTCGCGGAACCCGTAACCTTTTTGTAAAATTAAAGGAGCCTAAGTTACTCCTTATAACATTAGCTATCTGCCAGTGAAATTCCTGTCAAAATCGGTCCAGCCGTTTCGGAGATTAGCCGGAACAAACAGACAGACGGACAGACAGACAAAAAAAAATTGGTATTTTGTTTTAAGGACCGGATACTTTTATATGCATTTAGTACAAAAGTTGTTATTTTGACATTACAAACAGACAGACACTTCTATTTTATTTATTTGTACAGATTAGGAAGGAAGATTTACACACTAGTGACAAGATGAGCAAGTCGTTCGCCTGGTGGAAAGCGACATGCCTGCCTATAACAATTGTAATGCTACCCTGGACTAGTCCTGCAAGGCATTACATTGCGCTCGTCACCTCGCGACATCAGTTACTTACGTCTCTCATGGCCAGTAATTTATTTATTTATTAAGGGCTTCCAACAAAGGACGTACACATAACATCATAAAGAAATACAAATTAAAATGGGTCCTTTAACGGTGTACTCCTTCAGTTATAGGAGGCCACAGCATCCAAAAATTTTCGACTAAGCACAACTAACTTAAGTTAAATTAAAAATAAATACATTAAGAACTACTTGTACATGTATAAGTTCAAATAAAAACGAAAAGTTCTTTTAAAAGAGCTGTCTTAAAATCTTTTTATATTTCGATAGAGATTCACAGATGTCAATATCGTGGGCTTTCAAGGTATTGTATTGCCTAGCTACACGGCAAGGTTTAAACACTATGGCTTGTCGGGAAATATCTGGCACTGAGGTGGTACTTAATTAGCCGGACTCTTGCAATAAGAGATCTATCACCAGTGAAAGGTTACTATTTAATTATTTATTTTAGAGCCGAAGCACACACGACAACGCATTGGTGTTTAGCGAGATTTTACGTTTGCGTCGCGTTTAGACGGCATATTGCGTTTGAGGGTTGTATCAAAATCGCGCGTTATAACTACCGATGGGCAGGTGTATTCAAAAACGAGGGACTCAAACGAGTGAGGTCATTCGTGAGGTACCTCGTTGCGACGAATTGAAAGAGTTACTCATATTTTAACTTCACACCTTATCCACCATAATTTTCTAGAAACGCAAAGCGAGTTGTGATTGTCAAATTGTGAGCGGGCGAAAAGTATCTGTGCGAGAGAGATAAAAAATAAACTTTGGTTCGCGCTCTAGGCTCAGCAAGGCGAGGCGACTCGGCTAGGGGCACACAAGCAAAATACATTGTTTCTCATTCCCTCGCCTCGCAAGTCGCGGCCATCGTGACTCTGATTGAGCAATAGCTCGCACCTCGTGAAACACTCTCGAGGCAAAATGAGGTCCTTTTTTATCGTGGGGAAATCCTCATGGACTTCCTCCGCCTTGGGAAGGGCGGAGGGGCATGCTGGACTCAAACCGGCTAAAACCTCGGTGTCCTTCCACTTACATCTAGCCGGGGGTGAGGTGTACGCCTCTGTGCATTAGACCGCGCCCTTGGCAGGAGGCAAAATGAGGTCCTTACTCATCCTCGTTTAAAATCGACGAATTACCCATCTCTAGTTATAGCGATTCTATCGATGCTGCATCGGTTGGCGGAGAGAAGCGAGGGGGAGAGCGGACGGGGCAGTAGCACGCGCTAGTGTTGCTTAAAAATCGACTATCGATCTATCGATAGGACTAACCCTAAAACATTCATATTATCGATTGGCCTATCGATAGTATCGATATTATCAATAGTATCGATTCTATCGATTTTATTTTACATATCTAACAATACTATCGATAGTTGAAATTATACAATAGTATCGATACTATTGACACTATCGATAGTATTACATGATTTTTGACTATCGATAGTATCGATAGTATTTATACGACCCAGTTCGATAGTAGCGGCACTATCGATACTATCGATAGTATTGTTGCAAAGCTCCCAATCAATACTATCGATAGTATTGTTGCAAAGCTCCCAATCAATACTATCGATAGTATTGTTGCAAAGCTCCCAATCAATACTATCGATACTATTGATAATATCGATACTATCGATAGGGCAATCGATAGTATGAGTGATTTGGGGTTATATGACACTATCGATTGACTATCGATAGCCTATCGATTTTTAAGCAACACTAGCACGCGCCCGCGCTCTGTTTACTTTAACGTAGATTGTTACTTATGACGCTCGTCTCCCACCCTCGTGCAGACTGAAACGCACAGTCGCTGCGTCAAGCTTCCGAAACTAACGATCTAATGCGCAGAGTTAAGCGTTCAATAGCAATATCGAGCTTCCGAAGCGATCTAATCGCCGATCCTAAAATTACCGTGTGTGTGTTGGCCCATAACATTTTATTTGGCCAGTTCTGTATTAAAAAACGTTGACAAAAATGTTGAATATCCATAATGCAACTCAAAAAATCAAGGCTAGTCAAATCATTTCAAACAACTAGTTTAACTTACCGACTAACTCAACCTGTCCTTCGTCTGTGCCCAACTTATTTTGCGCCTTGCACTTGAAGATACCATATTGACGCTTCTCAATGGTGATCACCCTTATCGTGGTGTCTGTGAATTCGTCGGCTGTCGCGAAGTGGGAGATCCTGGAAAAAGATGGAAATGGAATCGAGTGAAGGGTATCGTGTGTCCGGAATATAGCACCACAGCATCTCCTCCCGTGGGTCACGCAAAAGGCGACTAAGTGGGCGTGTACACGACCAGAGTTATATCGGAAATTTGTGGAAATTCTTCATGAACTTCCTCCGCCCCGGGGAAGGGCGAAGGGGCATCCCGGACTCCTTTTTTTTATTGGTGCCCAGTGGAAATTCTTCATGAACTTCCTTCGCCCCGGGGAAGGGCGAAGGGGTATGCCGGACTCCTACCGGCTAAAACCACTGGGGCGGTCATCTTCGGCACCTAAGGGAGGCTCCAGGTCCTCGTATGATCACACTAGAGCCGCCCACTGGTGCAACGCCTATAGGCACATCTCGGAGGGAGTGACAGTAAAGTACAGTTCCCCAAAATGACGACACGATTTAGTGGACGCCTTATACTGATATGAATAGTTGCGTGTGTGATGTGTGAGTTGACGTTGATCATCACAAGACATCCGCGGCTCCCATAACGGTTGTGAACTGCTTCGTCTTCTATCTGGAGTGTGCATAGACCAGGCAAACGTTAGGTTAAGTTTACCTGTAATGTTGATTGTTCGACAGCTGCACTTCATCCTTCAGCCAGGTGATGGCGGGCGGTGGGTAGGCTTCCACGTGGCACTCCAGATCCATGTCATACTGCAATGCCTGTAACAAAAGAACAAACAAGATTTAGTTAAAACGATATTATTTTGTTTATTTGTTGGAACACATTAAAAAAATATTGAATACTAGTCTGTTTTCCAAAACATGTGTTCACAGCTTTAATAAAAAAGGATAAATCATACAGTAATTATCTATAATTAAAGACAAGGGAAAGTGTGTGTATTAATATCGAACGTGTCATGATCACCATATCAGCCAAAGGACGTCCACTACTGAACAAAGACCTCCCTCACCGATTTCCCCAATTGTGTCATCGTTTTGGGGGGAATTGGCCAGTACTCACCACGCTTGTCAGGCGGGTTGAGCGCAGTATGGCTACTGCTCCACAAAAGGGACGCTGTTGCCCATCCAAGGGAGGAATGGAGTGGCACCATATTCTTAATCCGGACACCACACTGACGGACGGATCGGAACGTATCATCACCATATCAGCCACAGGACGTCCACTGCTGAACAAAGGCCTCCCCCTTAGATTTCCACAACGAGCGGTCACATGCCGCCCTCATCCAACGACTCCCAGCGACCTTCACCAGGTCGTTTGTCCACTTCGTTGGAGGTCGTCCCACGCTGCGTTTTCCGGTGCGCGGTCTCCATTCGAGAACCTTTGTGCCTCAACGGCCATCGGTTCTACGAGCAATGTGCCCAGCCCATTGCAACTTCAGTGTACTAATCCTTTTAAATTATTTTTTGTTATATGTACTAAATTTATGAACTTTTCCCCATTTTGTCAAAACTCTGTACTCTCGCCACTCTTTTACCGAGCGTTCAAGATCAGTGGCGGGTACTATATAAGGTCTTATTTTAATAATCCACGATATTTTGCATGGTGCCTCAGTAAATGCTTAAGATGATGTACAGAAACACAAAAAAAAAACTTATGGTGAAAATGCATTTCTTTCTTTTGTGTGATGTCGCTACCGTGTGCCGTCTGTTTTGTTTAACGTTACAGACTATCTAAATCAGTCAACCAGCCCCGTCCGCCATTGTCTTACTAGATGCATGTGAATATTATCACAACTAAGAGAACTAAGAAGTAATGAAATAAATGAACTAATAAAAAAAAAATTTAAACAGCAGATTTACAAGTTTTTTTTATACCTACATTATCTTCATCGTTCACTATAGCGCAATGCAAAATATCGTGGTCTATTAAATTAAGACCTTGTATACCTATTATCTGAACCACAACGTTCGGACGGACATTTACTTCGGTAACCAATCACCTCGGTACGGCCCTTGATGGTTAGTAATAAGGTAATATTGGGATATACATCACTTGGTTTTTCTTCTCTCGAGCTGCGTGATCCAGAAAATCCTCAAGTCTATATCATCACCATATCACTCATACCACAGCACGTCCACTGCTGAACAAAGGCTTCACCATAGATTTCCAAAACGAGCGGTCACATGCCACTCTCATCCAACGACTACGTTTTTTTTATTTTTTACTAGCTGGGACCCGCGGTTTCACCCGCGTTCAATTTAAAAGGAATTTAGAGTACTTCGACATAGACACTTGACATAGAATATATATATTGGATTTCAAGGGTTTCTTTTTTTTTCGCGGAACCCTAATTATGTTTCTAAAATTAAAGTAGCCTAAGTTATTCCTTAGAATACCAGCTATCTGCCAGTGAAACTCCCGTCAAAATCGGTCCAGCCGTTTCGGAGATTACCCGGAACAAACAGACAGACAGACAGACAAAAAATTTAAAAACTGTTTTTTTGTTATATGTCCCGTATATACTTTCATATGCATTAAGTAAAAAGCTGTTATTTTGACATTACAAACAGACACTTCAATTTTATTTATTTGTATAGATTGTTGCCCAGTGGAAATTCTTCATGAACTTCCTTCGCCCCGGGGAAGGGGTATGCCGGACTCCTACCGGCTAAAACAACTAAGGGAGGCTCCAGGTCCTCGTATGATTACACTAGAGCCGCCCACTGGTGCCAAGCCTATAGGCACATCTCGGAGGGGGTGACTGTAAAGTGGTCACCCTCCCGGAGGAATTGTAAAGGATCCCCCAAAGCGTCCCACGGCAGCGCGTGACCACATGCGTGCTACCGTCTTCTCTTGGGTCGCTAGGTGTGAGCAGGCAGATTCCTCAATCTACGCACCCGTGAACCCAGAGGTCCCCCCGCCTTATAGCAACGGCCGGGGGTTTCAGGCGTATGGGAATTAGGCGCCAGGGCGGTTGTTGCCCCGGCGCCGTCTCCTCCTTCGAGCGGGATCGGCGCTCTCCCGATCCCGCTCTGATCCCACGACTCCTAGCGGCCTTAACCAAGTCGATTGTCCACCTCGTTGGAGGTCGTCCCACGCTGCGTTACTTTTGCTTCTTCAGGTTAAATTTTGATGAATCTATGCAGTGAACTTATAAAATACCTACTTTCTTTTTAACCATCTACGGAATTGAGGATTCTAAAATAAAACAATTTTATAGAAAGACTTTTATTAGAATACGAATATTCTTCATTTTAACATTTTACTAACATACAGTTTTCAATTCAATATCTAAATTTAATAATTATAAAATAAAGTTACATTGTACACATACAAATTAATATTCATCGCTTGCATGACATCAGCCAATCACATCACTGCTGTACAAAGGTCTCCCGCATAGATTTGCACAATTGTGTCATTTTGGGGGGAATTTGCAGTACTCACCACGCTTGACAAAACGGGTTGGTGAGATTTAATATGATATTAAAATATGTAGTAAATGCAAAAATATTTATTAATTTATATCAATTCTTATTGTTAAATTACAGAATACTTGTTTCTTTTTGAGTTTAGATTATGCGCGCTATGAACTCGAATTTAGGCGTTACGCATGCGCGAGCTGCTTCGGTCCCTCCTCCATTCTAATCTTTTCCACGGTAAAGTAGTAACAAATTATGTTTATTTTGGGAGAGTTTTTGTTTTCTAATTGATTAGCTTTTCTTTTGTCATGTATTGTAATGGAAGAGCATCCATCCAGGTCCTTTTACCATATTCATTATTGGCTTTTCGCAATTTATAGAGGCATGTATATGCTTTTCGAGCATAATTTGATTTAAAAAAAAAATTACTACAAAATACTTATATCTACATAGTAATCAGAGGCAAAAGCTAATTTAACTTTACATAAAACTTAAATATTAGAACAACATATCGTAATCGGATTTATATTTCAGTTTAATTTTATATGGTACACACGGCTACATATCAAGCTTTACAATTCCAGTATACGCTGATCTCAACTTGTACAGAAAGCCTATACGATACGAGATCAGCTTACAGTGGAAACATTAGCTTGATATGTAGCTGTGCGTACCAGTATTTTTAATGATCGTATGTGTATACTGTAGATTTTCTGAAGGTAAGTTTTGCAGGTTCTTCCGAAACGACATTAATAACAATCGTAAGGTGTAATTTAAGCAACTAATGCCTTAATATGCGCACAGTCCTAAGCTTTTAATTATATACTAGCTGTGAACCGCAGTTTCACCCGCGTTTAATTCAAAAGAAATTCAGAGTACTTCGACATAGAAACTTGACATAAAATGTATATATTGGATTTCAAGGGTTTTTTATTTTTGGGCGGAACCCTAATTATTTTTCTAATATAAAAGTAGCCAAGTTATTCCTTATAACATCAACTATCTGCCAGTGAAAGTCCCGTCAAAATCGGTCAAGCCGTTTCGGAGATTACCCGGAACAAACAGACAGATAGACAAAGAAATTTAAAATTGTTTTTTTTTGTTATATGTACCGTATATACTTTCATATGCACTTAGTAAAAAGTTGTTATTTTGACATTACAAACAGACACTTCAATTTTATTTATTTGTATAGATATACTCTTTATTGTAATATAGTATATCATTATAATCAAACATTTTTAAACGGATTCTATCGCGTATATTTTAACGAAACGATTACTGCGTGCATCGATTTTTTTTTTTAAAATTAAAATTATAATTAGATAAAATAAAATAACTTTTTAAAATCTGTAACGACGCCTGTCACCTTAGTCATCCTGCGACCACGAACCCTGCAAAGTGTTCGAAACGTCAGGAAAAACAAAAATCTAAAACATACGCGATAGAATCCGTTTAAAAGTGTTTTATTATAATGTGTAATTCTCGCGAAAACCTAAGACATTATTATAGTATATCAGTTACAAAAACTACATACAGAACATAAAATACAAATGGATACAAGTACTTACTTTTGCATAGATAATCTTCTAATAAAACACTTGTAAACGGATTCTATCTCGTATATTTTAGATGTTTGTTTTTCCTGACGTTTCGAACACTTTGCAGGGTTCGTGGTCGCAGGATGACTAAGGTGACAGGCGTTGTTACAGATTTAAAAAAGTTATTTTAGTTACTGCGACCTCGACCATCTGGCAGGGGAACTTCACCATGTGAAGGAAGTTCTCCAACGTAACAATTTGAGAGCGCCATATCCCCGTCGCAGAAGCCGCCCGAAACCATATCTTGAAGCGTGCTTCCATAAAAACCTACTTCAAGCCGCATAAGAAGATCAGCCAACTTTTCAAACCGGTGAAGTGTCACATTCCTTTACAAGATGCAGGGGGTCTACAAGATTGACTGTGAGTGTGGGTTGTCATACATAGGGCAAACAATGCGTAGTATAGCCACCAGATCAAAAGAACACATAGCTGACGTCAAGCATAGACGCTGCACAAAGTCTGCAGTGTGCGAACATGCCTTAGACAAACCCAACCATTTTCTTCGTTTCGATCAACCTCAAGTCCTCGCGAAAGAGAACTGATATGTACCAAGAATGTTTCGTGAGGCTATTGAAATTAAAAAAACATCCTAATTTTAATAGAGAAGATGGCTGGCAGGTACCACCAGTTTGGAATCCTGTTATTAAAATAATAAAGTCCCAAACTAAAAACCACACTAAAAAACATCAAGACACTGTGAGTGATTACTGATTATTCGTGAATCGAAATCATTTTTGATTAACATTGTACAGTAGATAAAATAAAATAACTTTTTGTACAATACAACCACTGTCCACCTGTAATAAATCTAAACTGAATTTACAATACAAAATGACAACTATTTATGTACCGATTTAACGCGCCTCCTCGAGTGTCTCCGGAGCTAAAATTGACAAATAGCGGCAAAATATGGCTGTCGCGTTGTTTTGAGCGTCTCTGTGTATTTTAATGAAATATCGTGTTAAAAGGTTTATTTTGTGTACTATTCGTGTTAGGTTTTTGTGGAATAACCACGAGAGTTTGTGTCTTGAATTCAATATGTATTGTACTGTTCTGAAGTTAATCCATTTTATCGATAACGTAGTTGTCTCATCTCTATCATTAGTTCCGTAGACACTCACTGCTGCTATCAGCGCTAAAATAGCGAATATCAAATAGGTTCACTATGGTGATATCAATCTACAGTTCAGCTTACTAGTGTAATTGAGGTCAGTGAATACAACGCACATGTAGGTACAGTCGGTCACGTGCATTACATCGTCATCATCATCATCATCATCATCATCATCATCATCATCATCAGCCTATCACAGTCCACTGCTGGACATAGGCCTCTTCAAGTGCATGCCACTGATCGCGATCCTCGGCTACTCTCATCCAGCTACTGCCCGCCACCTTGCGCAGGTCATCACTCCACCGAGCTAGGGGGCGTCCTACCCTACGTTTACCAAGACGCGGTCTCCACTCAAGAACACGTTTTCCCCAACGGTTGTCGGTTCTACGACTAATATGGCCAGCCCACTGCCACTTCAGCTTACTAATCCTATGAGCTATGTCGATAACTTTGGTTCTTTGTCGGATCACTTCATTTCTCCTTCAGAGAGACTCCGAGCACAGCCCTCTCCATTGCTCGCTGAGCGACTGACTGACACATTACATGCGTGCTAGAAAAACAGCTAAAATTACAAAATCCCAGCCATTTATTTTTGTTTAAAGTTATTTATTTAGATGTACAGACCGCGTAGACTTTGGCTTGGTGATGTGTCTTTTACATCCCGTATAACAGACTGAAAAAACACAAAAAATCAAAATAATCTTAGAGCTAGAGCGAGATTCATGCCCCCAAAATTATTGTACAGTATTATGGATTTTCCTTATTATGGTTTCTAAATCTGAATTAATGTCACTAGTTGTAATATCTTCAATCACATACTGCACACACTTATTCGCTTTGCACTCACAAGAGGTATTTGGTTGGTTGTCAGCTTCGTAAATTTCAATTCTGATTGTCCTTGATTTAGCAGAACTGTTTTGAGCCCCCGTTTTGATGTATGAGTACGTGTGGGCTCGTGCGGTCTCTTGTGGCTGGCTTGTGGTTTCTTTTTCATTCTTTAGAACTGCTTTTGCCTCCTTCTGGTCATTCCTGTATAAACTATAAAGGTCTAATTCCTGAAAAATAAAAAGGTAGTGAGGTATTATTAAACATAAACTTAAACCAATATCTAATATCAAGAATTCATTACTCACCGACATTGTAATAATTTTAAATCATGGAGTAATGCTGTCTGGAATTCAAGCTAATAAAATTGTGTCCTAAATTTATCTCTTTCTTACGGAGCGTTCATACGATGCAGTTTTTCTTGTGCAATATGCAAACATACAATAATACCACAATGCCTCAAGACAAGTCTTTCACCAGTGATGAAATATGGCACAAAGACGTGGTCACTCACTGTGGGCCTCATAATAAAGGTCAAGGTGACTCAGCGAGCTATGGAGAGAGTTATGCTTGGTATTTCTTTTTGGGGTCGAATCAGAAATGAGGAGATCCGTAGAAGAACTAAAGTTGCCGACATAGTTGAAAGGATTAGTAAACTGAACTGGCAATGGGCGGGGCACATTGCTTGTAGAACTGATAGCCGTTGAAGCAAAAAGGATCCCGAGTGGAGACCGCACACCAGAAAATGCAGCGTGGGACGACGAGGTGGACAGACGACCTGATAAAGGGTAAGGTTGCTGGGTGTCCTTGGATGAGGGCGGCATGTAACCGCTCGTTGCGGAAATCTAAGGTTAATAGACTTTATGTTTCAATATTAAGGTTTATAATTGACTGAAATTGTTGATACTTTTTCTACGTTCAGTAGTAAGAAATACAAATGTATAAGTATATGCAATCGCGGCCATTTTAAGTTAAGTAGTTTCAGATATGGGGGGGGGGGGGGATTGTAAATTTTCCCCTATTGTGTTACATATATTTAGGACCTTTACAATAAGCCCTTTCATTTAATATGTTACACAGTACAGTTTGCAAAACTTAATCCTTAAATTTTCTATAGAACCCCCCAAAAGTGACCCCCATTTTTATATTTATATATTTAAGTTGCGCGTCCGTGTTTGACCGTCCTTGTCACAGAAATCCATATGTGTACCAAGTCTAAACTTAATCGGTCTAGTAGATTCGTAGAAAATTGCCTGTGATAGATGGACAGACAGACAGACAGACACACGGGTGATCCTATAAGGGTTCCGCCGTTTTTTCCTTTGGACTTTCGGAACCATAAAAAGTAGCAGGGAGCAATAAATGGGTAATAAATTCCCAACTACAATGCCAATTCCTTTACACTTCCCTCGGGATGTGCCTTGAGGGGGCGGACTTTTATGTGTCGCCTCCCCCCATCCGCTAGAGGGGGTGACCGCTTCAGTAATAATTCCACGAGTCCTTTGTGTTAATCGGCCGATGGAAATATATAAGCACTTCCTCTGCCCTTCCCGGGGCGTGCCGGACTCCTACCGACTATAACCACCGGAGCGGCAATTTTAGGCACCGATGGCTCCTGGACCGCGAGAAATCTCGGCCCATTGGTGCTATGCTATGCTCGGTATGGGCAGGCAGAATACCCAATCTGTGCGCGCGGTTGGGGGATTAGGTAAGTTAAATATGGACACCCGGGGCGAATGTTGGCAGCAGTGCTGTCTCGTCCTCCTTCGTTGCCTCCGTCTGGAGCATAACGGTCTCAGAGTGCACTCTAATTTCGGAATTTACGGCAGAGAGATCTTGCCCGACCCGATAGATCAGGATCTGCCGCTCGGCAGCCCACTCTTCGAGCGTTTGCTGTGCGGTATCTTGGTCGCTATCAAAGTGGTGGTACCGTGCCGTAATTGCGCGACCTATCCTAGGCAGGTACGCACCGAAACAAACGTGACCTGCGTGAGGCAGTGGGCGACGCGCTCGCTCCTTTTAAGCCAGGCTCTCCCATGAGCGGTTATTTCAGAGTTCAACTTGTCTGTACTGTAAATGCTTTTTAATTATGAGATAATTGTCTTATATAAAATGCCGTGTGGTGCCGGCTCAGAATACCACCACCCCATCTCCTCCCGTGGGTGTCGTAAAAGTCGACTAAAGGATTAGCCGAAGGATGGACAACAGCGTCCTTCGAGTACATTAACAACTTAACTGCGATCGCCAACCCGTCTGCCAAAAGGGCGATTATGGCACAACCCCCCGATGAGCCCACAACACACCCATATAGATCGTTGTGGAGATCTTTGGGGGAGGCCTGTGTCCAGCAGTGGACTTTAACTAGGCCGAAATGATGATAAAATGTCCGCCTGCATCCAACGACTTCCAAGCTCCCTTCACCAGTTCGTCCAAATGACTGACATGATGAATGTCCATCTCGTTCGAAGCTAACCCAACGCTACGTTTTTTTGGTACGTGGTCTCCACGCGAAATCCTATCTGTTGGCCCAGTAAGGTTTTGGCGTCAGCTATCAGCTCTTAGGGCATGTGTCCCGCCCATTGCCACTTCAGCTTACTAATCCTTCGAGCTATGTAACCGGTGTGAGGAATTCTATGGGGGAGGTTTTTGTTCGGCAATGAACGTCATTTGGCCGATATGATAATGATAATGATAAATGTCCAACATACCTGTGCCAGCCGAGGCCTGGGAACGGTGATCACGGGCGCAAACTCCACTTCCAAGTTGATGTTCCTCCTCGCACCCTTCCCTACTCCGTTCTCGGCCACGCAGTAGTATGTTCCGCGGTCTTCTTTATGAACTGCTGCGATTTTTAGGATGTTGCCTCTATAATTGGGAAATAAAGTATTACAGTTCAATGTTACGAATGTCTAAGAAGTCTGTGGACTTGCTTCTAAAGCACTAGCCGACGGGTTCTAGACCTGGAATGTACCAATATGACTTTTTCAATATGTACAATATATAACGTGATGCCGTGTGGTGCCGGCTTAGAATACCACCACCCCATCTCCTCCCGTGGGTGTCGTAAAAGGCGACTAAGGGATTAGCCGGAGGATGGGCAGCAGCGTCCTGCGTGTACATTAACAACTCAACTGCGATCGCCAACCCGTCTGCCAAGCGTGGCGATTATGGCAAAACCCCCCAAATGAACCCACAACACATCCATATCGGTCGTTGTGGTGATCTTTGGGGGAGGCCTGTGTCCAGCAGTGGACTTCATTCGGCCGGAATGATGATAACGTGATGAGAGCAAGAGTGGCGCATATTTTCCCGACTCAAATTATTTTATTGTGTCTAGAAAAGAATTTTTATTTTTTATTATAATAAAACGTTGCCCCACACTAGGATTTCTCCTGTGTCGTGGGTTAGAGATTAAAGATATAGTGCCTCATAGGTATTGCCACTGAAAAACAGCGCATTTTTTTATCTGCCCCACACTAGGATTTCTTCTGTGTCAAACGCACCCACGCGTTTACATGAATGCCACACACAATACACCCAGACCCGAAACAACTCCTGCAGATCATACAAATATTTGTTCCGTGCGGGAATCGAACCCACGGACGGACGACCCGGAGGGCAGCAGCCGACTGTATCAGCCACTGCACCAACCGTGCCAGCACTGTTATAACGTTAGCCACAACACTGAGTTGTTTTGTTAATGTAGTCGAAGGATGCTGCTGCCCATCCTCCGTCTAATTCCTTAGTCGGGTTTTACGACACCCACGGGATGAGATGGGTTGGTAAATCCCTCAAATTACCACATTATAATTTAATCAGAATTTACCCGCGGCTTCGCTCGCGTATATGGCTTGTCAATATTTACCACACATATCCCTCGGGTAACTGCTTATTTTCCCGGGATAAAATGTTGCCTTAATTTTAATACGGGTTATGGTCTACCTGTGTGCCAAATTTCATCCAAATCAGTTTAGCATTTTCAATGTGATGTGATTAACTATCACGTTTATAACATTAGTTGAATGAACGCTATTTATGTCGCTACAAAGTACAACTACGCAAATATAAAGCTCATATCTCGTTTTAATTTATTTTTTTTAGTTTAAGGCTTATGCCTAGCAGTGGACTACTTAGTGCGTTTAATTTACCTGTAGATGGAGCCACCGGTCGGCAAGATGGCGTTGTTCTCACGACGCCAAGATATCTTCGGTAGCGGGAAACCGCCAGCGTAGCACTCCATTTGAACGCCTGAGGGCGAATTAAATTACAATAATTTAATGTTTCATTTTTTTCGTTTGGAATCCTGCTTCTGAAACTCATTCCGCGATTAATATTAATAAGATGGGCGACGAGAATCCAAGAAATAGAAACTATAAAAGACCAGTATACGAAAAAATACGACACGGTTACTTGTGAAGTTGTTGCATTTTGGTGATAGGTCTCTTATTGCAAGAGGCCGGCTAAGCAGAAAACGCAGTGTGGGATGACCTTCAACGAGGTGAACAGACAATCTGGTGAAGGTAGCTGGGAGTCATTGGATGATGGCGGCATGTAACCGCTCGTTGCGGACATCTACGGGGGACGCCTTTGTTCAGTAGCGGACGTCCTTTGGCTGATATGATGATGAATGATGGATAAATATTGGTGACTACTTACTCTCTCCTTCGCTAGCAACCACGGACCGGGTAGAGTTGTCAGATATGATCGGCGGACGCCTAACTTGCAGCTCCACTTCAGCTGTTATCTTGTTACTAATTGACATCAGCATTTGGCACTGGTACCAGCCGGCATCGTTTTCTTGAATATCTTTGATCTGTGAGAATAAATTATAAGGGAATAGAGGGAAGGTGTATAATGCCGACATCCTGGGGCAGATAGGTTTGTGTGTTCCGGACGGGTACGTGTGGCGACGACGACAGCCACGGCTGCTGGTGGAGCCGCGTGGCCGAACCAACCTCTTAAGTGAGGCGCCGCTCACGCGAGCACTCCGCACTCTCAACCTCATAGCTAGTGAGACTGACGTATTCCATTGTACTCTGAGTGATTTCACAAAGGTAGCACTGTTTATTATTTGTTACAAGATTAATTAAGAAGTAAAGTAAATTTGTTACAAGATTAATTAACAAGTATTATATATATTATTAGTAGATGAAATATTGAATGCTACACTATCGCATTAAGTATATTTTTTTTAAACCTGTAATGATAGTAGTAAGTTTGAGGAATAAATAAATAAATAAATAAATAATACAAAACAAAATCGGCGAAAATGTATGGAAGATAACAACGTCACATTGTAACTAGATAGGATTTTAATCATCATTTCAGACGAAATACGTCCACAGCTGGATAGAAGCCTTTCCAAAGGTTGCCACAACGACGACAACGAGTTTGTGTTGTGTGTTCATTGGGGGGTTTTGCAATAATTGCCACGTGTGGCAGACGGGCTGGCGATCGCACTTGAGTAATAAATGTACTCGAAGGACGCTGCTGCCGATCCTCCGGGTAATCCCATAGTTGGCTATTACGACACCCACGGGATGAGACGGGGTGGTGGTATTCTCAGCCGGCACCACACGGCACCTCTATTTCCACCCGTGGATGTCGTAAAAGGCGACTAAGGGAATCTAAACCAGAGGGATGGGCAGCAGCGTTCCTCCTGTGAAGCGGTAGCCATACTGCGCTCACCAACCCGCCTGCCAAGCGTGGTGAGTATTGGCAAATACCCCCCAAAATGATCACACAGTTGCGGAATCTATGGGGGAGGCCTTTGTTCAGCAGTGGACGTATAAATGGCCGATATGATGACCACACGGCAAATGGTTTGCTGAAAGTAAAATAAGCAGATCTTTTGAAAGAGATTTTTTCGTGTATATAGTGTAAGGGAAGAATAAAATATGTATGTGGTGTCGGGATTAAGAATATAGATCCTACCGTGGATGTCGGAGAAATAGTCGGCGATTAAGGGACTCCAAATCAGAGGGATGGGCAGCAGCGTCCTTGCTGTGGAACAGCAGCCATTCTGCGCTCACCAACCCGCCTGCCAAGCGTGGTGAGTACTGGGAATTTCCTCCCAAATTGACGGCATGTAACCGGTCGATCTAAAGAGGCTACATGATGATGTTCAAAAGAAAGGAGATGCGAGTTAACAGTGTTATAATTAGATATACACCGTCATATCGGTTTCGGTAGGAAGGCGGGCATCTCAAATTGTTAAGCGGGATTTAAATATTAAGTGGCATTTCAGTACTCTGCAGTCTCTTACGAAACTTAAAGGAGGAAGGATCAAAGGCCTAATAAAAGCGTTCTAATCGATAAAGCATATCGCAGAAGTTGACGAATGGAATGACAGCCAATCTATCCTCCGATGACGGTAATACCGAGTCCAGTGTAAATGACTGCCGTAATTATGAAAGACAGCTGTTGACAAGGATAACACTGATAATTTTTGGACTGTGAAGGCCATCCGTATTCTGTCTACCTTTTTTATTGGCCCCATTGAAAATGATGAACTTCCTCCGCCCCGGGGAAGGGCGAAGAGGCACGCCGGTCTCCTACCGGCTAAAACCACTAGAGCGATCATCTTCGATACCTAAGGGGGCTCTCCAGGACCTCGTATGATCACACTAGAGCCGCCCTCTGGTACCACGCCTATACATCACGGAGATGGTGACCGTAATGCGGTCCCCTTCCTGCGCTACGCTGTGCCGAGCTGCGCATGCGCACACGGCGGCCTACCTGATGGTACGTAGACATTATCAGCCTTTTCTTCTATTTTATTCTCTCGATGGAAATACATCATGTACTCCCTCCGTCCCGGGGAAGGGCGGAGGGGCATGCTGGTATCCAAGGGGAGCTCCAGGTCCTCGTACTATCACACTAGAGCCGCCTATTGGTGCCATGTCTATAGGCACATCTCGGAGGGGATGACTGTAAGGCGGTCACCCCCTCATCAGCATCCTACTGATTACTGATACGTTTCCAACCTGAGCCTTTAGTTGGAATGCCTTTTGTTCCGCTGATTTCACTGGTTGTTAACCCTTCATCCGGAACACAACTACACTCACAGTTGTCATGGTTGGTGAAATGTGTAGGTAGGACTATAGTGTAATTCCAATATCTAAGCTCCAATCATGCCAGAAATCTTGGCTACTCGAACAATCGTCTCTTACAATGCCCTACTAACCGCTCTGACTTTATTCACTCTTCCTTCTTCGTACAGTCTATTCTTCTGTGGAATGCGCTTCCTCTGGATAACAGGATGGCTACCAGTCACTACTCTTTTAAAATAAAAGTGCGTGAGCATCTTATCAATACATTGACAGAATCCTCTCAGCGGTGATTTGTCTATTATTTAGTGTTTATATATATATATATATATTTTTCTTTTTTTAAAACGTTGCCCCACACTAGGATTTCTCCTGTGTCGTGGGTGCGTTTACAGACCTGAATTCCACACACAATACACCCAGACCCGAAATATATATGTATTATAAATGTAATTATCTACACATATGAATGTATTTAATTATTAATTCTTACAGGTTTTTTTTTACTATTTTAAATATATATTGCTAATAATGTCACATTAAATCAAGTTGCAACAGTGTAGTTAATGCACCTACTACCATATCTTCTTTCTGCATCACCCTAAGGTAGACTGGTAGAAAATGCCTATGGCATTAAGTCAGCCTCTGTACGTGTTTGTGCGTAAAGAATAAAAAAATAAATATAAATAGTACTGCCCAATCGAGCGCGTCACGTAGAACTCTACTGAATGAAAAAGAAACTCACCGATAAAGTGAAAGTGCCTGTGGCATCGTCGTATCTGAGAGAGAATCTCGAGTCCTTGATGATCAGATCCGCATTAGTGGACAGGGGGATTGACTCTATTGTCTTGAAGCGGTCATATTTTACCTGCAGAAGAAGAAAGTTATATTAAATAGTTGGTTAAAAAAATAGCCGTAGAATGGACGGCAGTACCTTCGAGTACGTTTACCACTGCGATCGCCAAGGCGACCTGCGCGGCGTGGCGGTTATGGCAAAAGCTCCCAATATGTACACAGCAAAAACTCATCGTGTGGTGTCCGAATTAAGAATATAGCACCACTCCGCCCGTGGATGTCGTTAAAGTCGACGAAGGGTCTCTAAGCCAGAGGGATGTACAGCGGCGTCCATTCTGTGGAGCAGTAGTCATACTGCGCTCACCAACCCGCTTGCCAAGCGTGGTGAGTATTGGCTAATTCCCCCCAAAATGACGACACTATTGTGGAAATCTATGGGGAAGGCCTTTGTTCAGCAGTGGATGTACAACTGGCTGATATGAGATGATGATATGACAAACTCACACCAGTTGTTGTAGCCATATTTAAGGGAGGTCTATGTCCAACAGTGGACGTATTTTCACTAAAACAATAATAGAAATAAATCCCTGCATCTGAGAGCTTGTTTAGCTGTTCGTCGTTAATTTGTACGCGCAATATTAAGAGATTTACCATGTTTGTGCCGGCTCAGAATGCCATCACCCCATCTCCTCCCATGGGTGTAGTAAAAGTCGACTAAGGGATTAGCCGGAGGAAGGGCAGCAGTGTCCTTCGAATACATTAACAAATCAACTGCGATCGCCAACCCGTCTGCCAAGCGTGGCGATTATGGTAAAACCCCCCAAAGAGCCTACAACACATCCATATCGGTCGGTGTGGTGATCTTTGGGGAGGCCTGTGTCCAGCAGTGGACTTCATTCGGCCGAATTGATGATGACCATGTTATTTTAAGACCATAGACTTCTTATTTCCTGTAGTAAGTAAATAACTATTTTCTGTATTTTTTTCATCACCTTAGGCTCAGTAATTTTAGAGGTAAACTTGATTTTTTTTCTTAAATAACTTTAAAACTATATATTTTAAAATTATAAATAAATACATCTGAGACAACAACCTCACAAGTCCTTCCATTATATGTTACAATTACATGGTACAGTTCGCAAAACTTTATTCTTAAATTTTCCAATTTTCCCCCCCAAAAAGGATCCCTATATTCAAAATGCATTTATTTACGTTACACGTACGTCTTTGGGTTGCAGAAACCCATATGAATGCCAAATTTCAACTTAATCGCTCCAGTAGTTTCGGAGCAAATTGGCTGTGAGACGGGCAGACAGACATATACACGAGTGATCCTATAAGGGTTCCGCCGTTATTTCCTTCAGACGTACGGAACCCTAAAAATATAGAGAAGAGATGTTAGCAACAAACGTTTTGATCTTTATATACATAAATACTTACACCGATTAAAGTTGACAATTATGTTATCTCAAGATTTCATACTGTTATACGACGCTACGTCACTTTGCAAAATAAATACAATAACTAAAATGACACTTAAGATATTTATAGTCGACCTTGAATCAATGTATAGCAATTTAGTCTTAGTAGTACACTTCCACTTGCGGCACGCTGTTAAAAGACAGATGAATTCCGTAGCATTCCTTCAAACTAGTTGTTTTAAGGCCTCCTCCATACTAGCGCTTCCCTAGCATGCGCATTCTAAACGGGCATGCGACGCGAGCGCTGCGCGTGTGCGAAACGTTTTGTACTGACAGATACGAAAGATTTTTCGTTCCACAAGAACCACTACCGCTTCGTGTGGGCCCGCCGCTTCCCATCAGTCGCAAAGCGGAAAGAATAGTTGACGCACATAATGAGTAGTTTAGCTACAATCACAAAATGACTTCATTACTAACTTATTCCCAAAGCAGCTTAGATATTTTTCGTTTCTTAAGAAAAACGCGCTCGCTCGGGAAGCGCTGGTGTGGGTGAAGCTTAATTAATATACTGCCATTTTGCGTGAAGTCTCATTACGGCACCAATGAATACAGTTCAATTCTCAGTACATAGCTCATGAGTATACTGTTTACACAAACTGTTAGAGCTTTGACCTTCTGTGACAGCGTCATGCTCCAGAAGGAGACCGCAGAGCGGGATCGGGAGAGGGCCGATCCTGCTCGAAGAAGGAGACGGCGCTGGGGTAACAACCGCCGTGGCGCCTAATTCCTATACGCTTGACACCCCCTGCCGTCGCTATAAGGTGGCGGGCCTCTGGGTTCGCAGGTGCGTGGATTGGAGAATCTGCGTGCCCACTCCGAGAGCGCTCAGGCTCATGAGGACGGTGGCACGCAGTCGGTCACGCGCCGTGTGCGCAGCACAGCACAGAGCACAGGGACGCTTCGGGGGATCCTTCACAATCCCCACCGGAGGGGTGACCGCTTTACTATCACCCTTTCCGAGATGTGCCTATGGGCGTGGCACCAGTGGGCGGCTCTAGTGTGATCATACGAGGACCTGGATCCCCCCTTAGGTGCCGAAGATAACCGCCCCAGTGGTTTTAGCCGGTAGGCCTCCGGCATCCCCGGGGGGGTGACCGCTTTACAGTCACCCTCTCCGAGATGTGCCTATAGGCATGGCACCAGTGGGCAGCTCTAGTGCGATCATACTAGGACCTGGAGCCTCCCTTAGGTGCCGAAGATGACCGCCAAAGTGGTTTTAGCCGGTAGGAGTCCCTTCGCCCTTCCCCGGGGCGAAGGTAGTTCATGAAGAATTTCCACAGGGCACCAATAAAAAAAAGGCCTCCGGCATGTACCTTCGTTCTTCCCCGGGGTGGAGGAAGTTCATAAAGAATTTCCACAGGGCCCAATTTTTTTTTAAAAATTGCTGATATGTTGCAGATTTTTAGTGCAGACATACACTTTTTATTTAAAGGTCCCCATGTCGTATGTCTGCTATATTCTTGTGGTTGGGCTTCCGGCGGGCTGATTACGTATGTCGCAGACGGTTAGCGACACGCGTAAATTGCGCAGACGCTGCTGTCATACATCATTTTGGTATTACGTATTTACCGATAGCGATTAAACAGGTGAAGATCTCTGACGCACCCTGTCGGACGATCAATTAACTAATCCTCGCCTTCCAATTTCAGGCGATTTGCCACCGATTGATCATTGGCTGCGCGATAACTGCTGTCTCATCTGCTGTCGCTGTTTTAGCTAATCAGCGTGCCGTATTTTTTTTATGTTGCCCCACACTAGGATTTCTCCTGTGTCGTGGGTGCGTTTACAGACATGAATTCCACACACAATACACCCAGACCCGGAACAACTACCTGCAGATCATACAAATATTTGTTCCGTGCGGGAATCGAACCCACGACCCGGAGCGCAGCAGTCGACTGTATCAGCCACTGCACCAACCGTGCCGTCAATTCGTCACTCATCATACGCCACGCAGGAACAGCGTTGTTGTCAACCATGTTACTATTTCACGCTGGTATTCTGTGACGGTATGGTACCTCCCTAGTCGAGCCAGCCCATTTAAGAGCTGTAGACAAATACAGCTAGACTCACCAATGCAAAAAAAAACTTCAACGCTAAGAAATGTTATTTATCTAGAGGATCTCTAAAATGCATTATTGAATGTAACACTAAAATAAATAGGTGTAAACACAGAACTTGCTAGTTCAAATAGAATCGTCTGCCAGAGTGGTCATATTTGTGTTTATCAAGTAAGAAGAAAGTATTATTTATGTAAGTATTTGTAAAAAGAACTTGTACTCCTCTGTAGGGAAGTGATAGAATATATTTTTTACAACTTGGGCGACGAGACGGGCCTGACATTCGCCTGATAGTAAGCACCACACCGATACAACAACAAAACAACGGCCCATAAGAATTGTAATGCTACCTAATGTGACAACACACAGTACTAGTCACTTCGAGACATTCGTTATTTAGTCTCCTTATAACCATGGACATTAATGAATGGGACATTGTAATGATAATCTAACGGCCGAATGAAGTCCACTGCTGGACACAGGCCTCCCCCAAAGATCACCACAACGACCGATATGGATGTGATGTGGGCTCATGGATGGGGGGGTTTTGCCATAATCGCCACGCTTGGCAGGCGGGTTGGCGATCGCAGTTGAGTTGTTAATGTACTCGAAGGACGCTGCTGCCCATCCTCCGGCCAATCCCTTAGTCGACACCCACGGGAGGAGATGGGGTGGTGGCATTCTAAGCCGGCACCACACGGCCATGTAATGATAAAGATATATTTAATGCAAGAATGTAGTACATAGTGGGCTTAGTAATTAACTAGCTTTCACCCGCGTTTAATTTAAAAGAAATTTAGTGTACTTCGACATAGACACTTGACATTGAATATATATATTGGATTTCAAGGGTTTTATTTTTTTACGCGGATCCCTAATTATTTTTCTAAAATAAAAGTACCCTAAGTTATTCCTTATAACATTGGCTATCTGCCAGTGAAGGTCCCATCGAAATCGGTCCAGCCATTTCGGAGATTACCCGGATTTAGTAAAAAGCTGTTATTTTGACATTACAAACAGACACTTCAATTTTATTTATTTGTATAGATAATCATTTGATTGTACATTCTACCATAACGATGGTGTGCAACCAGCTGATACGTAATAAAATTCCAAATCATAACAATATTATACTTATCAATTACATTACTTTTGACATATCATTCAAATAAAGTCAAAAGCCATAACTATGTAAACTAATTTTGATAAATAATGTCAGTAATTAGATGTATACATATATTTCATAGTTTAAAATGGCAATAAAACAAAACAATAAATTATAGTGTCAATAATATGTCAAAAAAATACAATAATGAAGTGCGGTGTCTCCTCTAGTATGTAGTACATAATAGCTCAATGCTTATGCCCAGTAATTTCACTAGCTACAGTGCCCTTCAAACCAGAGCACAGTAATGTCTAAAGTTGAAATGCTGCGGCGAATATCTAACTAGCCTCTTGCAACAAGAGACCTCATCGTCATCATATTATAAGCCAAAGGTCGTCCACTGCTGAACAAAGGCCTCCCCACAGATCACCACAAAGTCCAATCCAATGGCTCCCAGCGACCTTCACCAGATCATCCGTCCATCTCGTTGGAGGTCGTCTTGCGCTGTATTTTCCGGTGCGCGGAGACAAGACCTTTTTTTATTGGTTCCAGTTGAAAGGAGACAAGGGGCCTTTTTTTTATTGATGTCCAGTGGAAATTCTACATGGAACTTCCTTCACCCCGGGGGAAGGGTGAAGGGGTATGCCGGACTCCTACCGGCTAAAACCACTGGAGCGGTCATCTTCGGCACCGAAGGGGGGCTCCAGGTCCTCGTAAGATCACACTAGAGCCGCCCATTGGTGCCACGCCTTTAGGCACATCTTGGAACGGATGACTGTAAAGCTGTCACCCCCTCTAGCGGAGGGAAGGCGACTGTAAAAAGGTCGCCCCCCCCCAGGCACTTCTCGGGGAGGATTGTAAATGAGCCCCCCAAGCCTCGCTTTTCGCTGTGCTGCGCACACGGCGGCACGTGACCACGTGCGCGCCACCGTCTTCCCGGGGGTCGCTCGGTGTGAGCACGTAGACTGTAGACACCCAATCTGCGCACCCGCGACCCCCGAGGCCCCCAACCATGAAGTGACGGCAGGGCTCAGGCGTGTTGGACTTGGGAGCCGGGACGGTTGTTGCCCCGGCGCCGTCGCGTCCTTCTCCGTGCGGGATCGGCCCTCTCCCGAACCCGCTCTGCAGTCTCCTTCTGCAGCATGACGCTCTCGCAGAAGGTGACCACTGCACTCCAATTTTCATGCTCTTCCAACATAGCCGACACTACTGCCGGCAGAGAGAGATCTTGCCCGATCTGATCGACCAGGATCCGCCGCTCGGCAGCCCACGCAGGGCACTCCTTGAGCGTGTGCTGTGCGGTATCCTGGTCGATCAGATCGGGTGAAAGGCGGAAAGCGTGCCAGGAGAGTTGCCGCCTCGTAGGACACTGTCCTGTATCCCCGTGCGATCCGTATAGCCACTCTGCGCTGCAGACTTTAAATTTGTTTCTGCAGCGCTGGACGCCTGACAGCCGGGATGACCATACAGGCGCACCGTAGAGGGCCACGGACCGCACGACGCCCCCGTAGAGACGGCGAACTTCCTCGCTCAGTCCCCCGAGATTGGGCAGTACCCGGTGTAATGCACCCATTACCCTCTCGACTCGGGGGAGAGACAAGAGACCTACCACTAGTATAGTTTTTTTAAAACTTTCCACATCAATACAAGCTTAAATATTACACAATCGTCCACAAGCTTATCAGCCTTCACTGTCAAAGGTTAACTTATTTATCTTATTCTTCTAGTTGAAAGGTTTCCTTAAGAAATTACTTTTAATGATAAGACCATCAATTGTTCTCTGTACTTTTCCGTTTTCCTGTTGGTGTACAATAAAGTACTATACTCTACTTGAGTAGCTAAATAACTTAAGTGTGCTATCGCAGTTCTATGCCTCAAGTTGAAACTAAGTTTAGCCTGCAACTTTTTCAGATTGAATCAACACAATTTTTTTTTTACTAGCTGTACCCCGCTGTCTCCCGCTATTTAATTTGGGTTTAATTGAGTACTTCGGCATAGAAAGTTGATATAGAGTACATATATTGGATTTCATAGGCTTTAATTTTGTTGCGCGGATCCCTAATTATTTACCTTTTTCTAAAATAAATGTAGCCTAATTTACTCATTATAACATAAGATAACATAGCTATCTGCCAATGAA
This sequence comes from Diloba caeruleocephala, assembly GCA_947459985.1. Taxonomy (NCBI): domain Eukaryota; kingdom Metazoa; phylum Arthropoda; class Insecta; order Lepidoptera; family Noctuidae; genus Diloba; species Diloba caeruleocephala. The sequence goes on from OX381632.1 coordinate 7,976,426, forward strand.
AGTCCCGTCTAAATCGGTCCATCCGTTGTTGATGGAATGTGTCCGTTATCAGACGAACAGACTCCTTGAAACCTGAACAGACTAAGTATAGGTATGTTTCACGATTTGCTATCGAGACCTTCATCTGAAGCATCAAAAAAGTTGTTTGTGTTCTTCAGTCCCGTTAATCATTAAGCAGACAGTAGAATTAAGAGGTTTACTTTTTATTTTGTTATTGTTATGTTAAGTTATGATGGAATTGGCATATACATATATATATAAAAATTCCTTAAATAAAGAGAAAAAAAAAAAGAAAAAGAAAGTTGATATAGAGTACATATATTGGATTCATAGGTTTGAATTTTGTTGCGCGGATCCCTAATTAATTACCTTTTGCTAAAATAAAAGTAGCCTAATTTACTCACTATAACATAAGCTATCTGCCAATGAAAGTCCCGTCTAAATCGGTCCAGCCGTTTCGTAGATTAGGTGTAGCAAACATACAGACACACAAAAACGTATAAATTGTTTTTTTTTGTTATTATTACCATATGTACTTTCAAATGCATTTAGTAAAAAGCTGTTATTTTGACATTACAAACAGACACTTCAATTTTATTTATTTGTACAGAAAATATAAGTAATAGGCGAAGGCGTCGTTTAAAAAAAACACAACATGTTATGTTATGCACCTAACAATTGTAATGCAACCCAGCGCTAATCCTGTGTGGCACCTCACTGCATTTGTCACCTCGATACATAAGTTATTTAGTCTCTTATGCCCAGTAATTGCATTAGCTATAGTGCCATTCTAACTAGAACACAGTAATTTTAAAAAGTTTAAACACTACTTCTAGGCAGCAAATGTCTGGCACTGCGGTGGTACCCACTTTGCTGGATTCTTCAATAAGTGACCATAAAAATATAACAATGTCCATAGAGAGATTAGATATATCTCGGGTTCTGTTTAACCAGTTTCTCCCAGGAGTTGAAATTTTGATCATTGAAAGGTTGTCAAATCTAAGTTGAATGATGTAATTAGACTTATGTGCCATTTTAATGCTTTCTATGATAAATGTTTACTTTCAATTATGATAATGGAAGACATTTCATGTACATTGATTTTGAGATGTATAGGGTGGAATCATTTATTTAGTAATAAGGTCCTAACAGACACTTTTACACATTATATTTTAACAACAGAGGGCATTTCACTACCTGATAACCTCTGAGAAGAAAAGCTGATAAAACTCATTTTATTTGGTTACAATATTGTTGAATAGGTACATCATTTTTATGACTATAAATATGTGAGAACAGTGCAGATAGAACCATCATAATTTTCAGGTACTTCCAAATGGATATATGTTGTAAATAGCCACAATGATATTAACTTACCCATATCACAGGGAAGTCCTGGGCATAATGCACAGAGCAGCTCAAGTCCACCTGACCTCCAATATCCCTGATCTGCTCCTGGGTTATGTGGGATATAGTTGGTGTTCTCTGTGCCGATGCTGCAAAGTTAGACCATAATATTATGAGGAATGATAGTCAAAATGTCAGAATTTTAGCTTTTTCTTCCCATGGGAAGGTAAAAGTCGACTATAAGCCGGAGGATGGACAGCAGCATCATTAAAGTCAGCATAATTAAAACACTTATTTTAAACAGTAATCTGTTTTCATCGCATAAATTAATATCTCCTTGACCTATATCCTCATATGAGCTATTGAAATTTTAAAGAACATCCTAATTTTAATAGAGAAGATGTTTGGCGACTACCATCAGTTTGGAATCCCGTTCATCATTTCAGCCAAATGAAGTCCACTGCTGGACACAGGCCGCCCACAAAGATCACCACAACAACCGACATGGATGTGTTGTGGGCTCATTACCATAATGGCCACGCTTGGCAGACGGGTTGGTGATAACAGTAGAGTTGTTTAATGTACTCGACAGACGCTGCTGCCCATCCTCTGGCTAATCCCTTAGTCGACTTTTGCAACACCCACGGGAGGAGATGGGGTGGTGGTATTATTCTAAACCAGCACTGACTATTAAAATAATAAATACTGGAATCCGGTTATTAAAATAATTAAGTCCCAAACAACATGCCAAACTAAGAAACATGAGCAATTGACATTGCGAGTGATTACTGCATGCATCGAAACAATTCTAGATTTGTTTTGTGTGATGATAAAATTACTTTTTAAATCTGTAACAACGCTTGTCACCCTAGTCATACTGTGACTGTGGTTCGTCCCTGCTAAGTGTTTGAAACATTAGGAAAAACAAAAATCTATACTATATGTGATGTAATTCTTTAAAAGTGTTTTATTATAATGATATAAAACCTTAATGATTATTTGCACATCAGAAAGGTAACTGCCAATTAAAGAAAAAGAAAGAAAACAACAGGTAACATGTGTTTGACCTAATTTACAACAATTGTCCAGAAAAATCTGCTGCAACTTCATATCTTTTTGCCACTCAGGATGGGGATTGTTATGGTGATATTCCCACATAACACTTCTGATAAAGCCCATGTTCAGTGGATATATACCTTTTTGCTGATATAATCCACTTTACCATTAGCATCAAGCAGAGGCTTAGCACATATCTTTTTTGTTTACTATGTGCATGAAGAAAAGACAAGAAATGCTTTTTCTAGGTTCTCCAATATTACGATTGACAGTGATGAGGGTGAGATTGGATTAGACCATAAGGGTGGCGAAAGACGCTTTGGCGATCTACTAAGAACTTACTAAAAATCAATTACGAAGCTTATGCTGTATTTTCTTATTAATAACGACTGCCAAGGCAATAACAGCTCATATTCATATTCAGCAAATCCCCCCAATGAGCCCACAACACATCCATATCGGTCGTTGTGGTGATCTTTGGGGGAGGCCTGTGTCCAGCAGTGGACTTCATTTCGGCCGTAATGATGATGATTCAGCCTCATAAAACTCAGTACTAAGTCACTGAACAAAGCTTTCCGTAATGAAGTCATTACGAACTTTCGATCCAATTAGACCAATATAACGCATGAGTAGTGCTAATATTCAACTCTTGCAGTTATTAAGCGGGAGAAGAAAATAAATTTTCATTGATTTGAATGATTGTAACCTTACTAGTTTTATTTACGTTTTTGGTGATAAATGTGAACCGGCAATTCAAATTTCGGTTAGGTATATACACAGACTAATTAGAGAGGGTATATATAGCCTGGAATATATACTGGCTGAATAAAAAACAAAAGCAAACGTAAACTAGCGATACTATAAATATCCATTTGCCTAAACAGGACATAGGAATCTGTAAAACTAATAAATGCGAAACGGGTGTGTCAAATAACGATCTCAGAAATAGTAAAAATTTCGTTTGCTCAAAATAAAGGCGTGGACTGCGTCATTATTTTAACAACTAATACTCCATTAGAACTTGCAACTCCAACATTTATTAGCGCACTGTTACTTACCAATTGTTGATAAGCACAAAAATATAATTAGAGCGTAATTCTTGAACTCCATGGTATTGTAATAAAATGCAGCACTACTTATCTCAACAATACATTCAATAATAAAAAGTTACAAACTTGTTTGAATTTGATTTGATTGAATGATTTCGTTTACATTTATGATGAATGAATGAAAGGGACTGAACTGAACTGCACATGCAGTGTTGCCAACGCGACTGAAGCAAATGTCGCTCAGAAGTTTAAAAGGCGCTAGATATCGCTAGATGATTAAAGTTTACCCAAATCGTTAGTTACAGTAATTTCTTAACTGGTGCCAATTCTGCCTTTGTGCTGTAGGTATACCGCACTTAACGAATGACACTATTTATCACTTTCTTACAAAATCAATCAATCAAATGGTGCGACGGAGCGACTTGCGCCTGCTTACCTAGATTCTAGATAAAGCTAGGTTAATGTTTCAAATAAGTGTTATTCAGTAGAATGCTGTGATTATTGTAGACAAACACTCCAATTTATTTTACACAAGAGACTTGAAGAGAACATGACATCATAGACGATTATACCTATGACATAATGACATTGAGCTAGAGTAGCGTGTTCAGTCGTTGACAAAGTGTTAAAAATGAAAATAAATTATAACCTTGTAAGAAAAGGCGCCAAAAATGTCGCTAAGTTATAATAAGTCGCTAAATAGAAATATAATATTGCTTTTGGTGTTCAAATTGTACTTATTCTAGTGACAAAGTCGCTAAATTAGCAACGCTAGGGACATTAGGACAGGTAATGCCATTGTCAAGTTCAAATATATATATATTTATATACCTAAATGATGAGATGACAGTCTTTACGTTGTGTTTAGCGTCAATAAATATTTTGTTTTTGTAAGTTCATCGTTCGTCTCATTCAATTCAAAGCCATTCGCTTTCTTTATAATGTACCTACTTAGGTACATAAAGAAAGTGCCTAAGTGGATCCTATAGGAAACTATTCATGGTAAATTGTTGATTGAAATTTGCAAGCCTCACTCAGTTAACAAATCAGTTTGTCTTCTTCGAACGGCCGAATACTCAAACGCCATTTAATGTTAGGTACCCACTTAAACCATTTGAGCCGCCTGGTTTTGTACCAAAAACAGTTGTTTTGCCAAAAACAAGGCGTTTTTTATTATTTTTAGTCTATGTTGGTAAAACTATATCTTTAATTCATTCCTTGATACCCAACCACCACAGAATTAATAGGTGAAATTGCCGTTTTGTACGAAATAAAGTAAGTATAGTAATTTACTTTCTATCTTTTTATTTATTTTATTCAAAGTAATCGCCCATGCAATCGAAGCATCTTTGCCAACGCAGTGGTTCAGTCAGATCAGTTGAGGTTATCAGTTCTTGATAAAACCAGATGGACGGGAGGCGATAAACTCTTCAAAGGCTTTTTTTGCCTCTCAGGTATTGAATATGATTCCTGCAAAAATGTTATCCAAATTCTGGAAAAAGTAGATGTCTGTAGGCGCAAGGTCTGATGCGTACAGCGGATGATGGAGAGCTTCCAACCCTCTGTAGCTCTGTCCTCTTGTAGCTTAGAGACCGTCTGTTGTGCAGTATGGAGTCGCGCGTTGTCGTGCAGGAGCAGCGGGAATGAGCCATTAACCAAAGCTGGCTGCACATGTGCGAGCTTCTCCATCATAGTGTTCAATTCTTCACAGTACACATCTGCAGTAATGCTCATCCCATTTGGTAAGAAGCTGTGATCCATCACACCGGCACTAGACCATAAACAGTGTGACTTATACAATAAGAGACCTTTTTTTTGGGGCTGTCATCTTCGGCACCTAAGGGGTGCTCGAGGTCCTTGTATGGTCACACTAGAGCCACCCACTGGACAACAAACGTAGAAAAGGAAAATACTTCTCTTGGGGACTGCGACGCTGTCGCGTACGCGTAAATTAAACACTATTCAAGTGTGCGTTAGTATCGTATGTTTACTTTCGCTGGCATACACACCCAAACGCATAGATAATCTGTACTACTATAATAAAGCTGAAGAGTTTGTTTGTTTGAACGCGCTAATCTCTCTGTGGAACTATTCGGCGGATATGAAATTTTCTCTTTGAATTTGATAGCCCTATTCTTGAGGAATGTTAAAGGCTTTATATCACGCTTCGACCCTTAGGGGCCGAACAAAAAGAAAAACCTCGGAAAGAACGAAGTGAAAATGAAGTAAAAGCGCGGGCGGGCGATGTGACGTGGTGCGTCGGGGCAGATTTATGCCAGTAACCACACGATTTCTTTAAATTAAACAGCGGGTGAAATCGCACCGCTAGCTTTATAATATTCAGTCATTTTCGTTGCAAATCGTTATACCTAGGGAATTAATTATTTTTCGGAAGCAGCGTTCTCAAGGACCTACTGCAGCGTTCCAATGGTCACGCATTTCGCACTACTATTATTCTAGTGATTTTCTCTAGCCTTGGATGAGTCAACGGATGTTTGATTTTTATTCGCGGAGTAGATAAAAGCTATGAAGTGTATGAAGCACTTCTTGATATTGATAGTACCTACTCACAGCACTGGGGCAGATATTTCTAAGGGATATCGTTAAGTTTTACCTGGCAAGTAAATAAAACCGAGTAATTATCATTCTGTTTCCTTCTTCAACTTATCACAGCAATAGTAACAACAATGTAACATTGGATATCGCGGGCGGATTGATAGCATTGGCGGGCCGGATTTGGCCCGCGGGCCGTAGTTTGGAGACCCCTGTCTAAGCTCGTATTATTTGATGGAAATATTATTCTGTTTGTAAATAAACTCAGTGTTACGATATTTACTCGAAGTAAAATAATAATAAAACATGCTTATCTCATGCATAATAAGTTACCGAACTGACGAACTTTAAACTTGACACTAGGAGAGATAAAATTGTTTCAGAGATAGTTATTAGTTATTCAAAGTAAAACAAAGATATGAACAATTAAAAATAATTATGTAAAATACTGGGTATATCAAAGCCATAATATACAAATTTTATTAGCAGCAAGTTTATTTGTTATCAAGATGTTGTCTGCGGCGAAAGTGCGCATTCATGGGATGCAAGCAAAGAGATTTAAATCTTTGGATGGAAGATGATAACTGGATTATAAAGAACAAAATCAATATTATCGAGGCCTGATAAAGTTATATCAACCTATTGGAGAGAATTCATCAAGAGAACTTTAACAAGAGGAAACCACTTGATGGAATCAGATACACGAAGAACAAGCAAATGGAAAAATTTCGTTTGGTACAGTTTATGAAAGAACAAAATTGGAATTCTGGTGTGGAAGGCCTGGTGACCTGAAATACAGGCTTCAGCCTAGTTTAGGCACCAGTCTCTCACAATAAATTTGAATAATACTATATCTTTTATTGTGGTGAGAAATCAATAAATTGTGATTATGATTATTATGATAGTTATTTGATATAGCATACGCATAGCTACTTAACAAGCTATAATTTCCAGTACAAAGTTACAAACTGATCGCGCATTGTGTAGGATTTCCGTACAATGAGGTCAGCCTATACTGAAAATATATAGCTCGATATATAGCCGTGTGTACTGCGAGATACTAGATATTTTCAATTCTTGGGTAGAAAATTACAGATTTGTGCCTACTACTTAAAAGTAAGATGGTTATAACCACACTGATCCGAGTAGGTACCAAAACAGAATTTACTTTACTGTTACTGTCAGCCCATATCATGCCCAAAGCTGGGCAAAGAAGTTGAGATGAGCTAAAAAAAGTTCTGTGCAGCGTCAGAGGTATTTGCCCAACAGTGGGAATTTAGCTACCTAAGTTCATTCTAAAGAAATACGTGTGACAGATAAAACGTTTATTTGATGCACCCAAAGGCACGAAACATACAAGTTAAAATGTACCTACTGAAAAATTCCCCCTAAATGCCGAAACAATTGTGGAAATCTATGGAGCAGGCCTTTGTTCAGCAGTGGACGTCCTTTGGCTGATATGATGATGATGGTTGAAGTACTAAGTTTATGAGCAGGTCACTCCGCCCTTATGCTCAAGGTGTTGGAATAGTAACAAACAATTAAATTGCCACTTATCTTAATTAAATTGCATTTGTGACTTTTACTTCGGCTTTCGACTTTGTGGTTCAGGTAAGCACTACTCGAACGGCAAGAATTTTCTTTGGTTTTATAAAGATTTATGTAATACCTCTGATGTAATAGCGCTTCAAGAGACTGTTACCGCATGACTTAACATTTCTGCACTGTATCTCCCAAGACTTTGAGTGTACAGGAACATCTGCAGTGAATACCGCTGAGGGAATGCTGCGTGGGAGACCGTACGGGGGGACGGCACTGCTATGGAGAAAGAGTTATTTCTCGTCTGTGTCGGTTACAGTGTGACAATCCACGATTGTGTGCTATAAAAATCGATGTATCTGGTAAACATGTTGTGATAATTAATGTATACATGCCAACGGATTGTTTGGAGAATTTACCGGATTTTTCACAGTGCCTGAAACTTCGTGCAGTTGTTGTTGAAAACTGCGTGAAAGTTTATGAGTTGAAATTTTTTTACTAAATAATTGAAAGAGACACTAGAACGTATGTCATTATTCTACGGATCACATCACTGTTGATTCAACGATGATGTATACAAGCGCGACATCTGGAGACCTTCATAAAAGGAGAATTTTGGCCAAGGGACCCGTACGCGGACGTTTCCGCGGAAGGATACACGATACTGCAACATGCAGAGAGACATGATGCCACCAATAAGTGTGTAATAGTGACGCTGTATTTAGATTTTATCATATTTGCTTAATTTATTATATGGGCCGTTGTTGCTTGAAAACATAAATAAGTAATAATAATAATAGTTCCACTAAGTTATCTGTGAATTAAAGGCAGGCGCTACTGGCATCAGGGGTCGCGGGCCCGCAGATTGGGGAGTCTGCGTGCTCACACCGAGCGACCCCCGCGAAGACGGTGGGGCGCACGTGGTCACGTGCCGCCGTGTGCGCAGCACAGCGCAAAACGAGGCTTGGGAGAATCCTTTACAATCCTCCCCGATAAGTGCCTGCGGGGCGGCCTTTTTACAGATGCCTGCCCTCCGCTAGAGGGAGTGGCCGCTTTACAGTCATCCCCTCCGAGATATGCTTAAAGGCGTGGCACCAATGGGCGGCTCTAGTGTGATCTTACGAGAACCTGCAGTCCCCCTTCGGTGCCGAAGATGACCGCTCCAGTGGTTTTAGCCGGTAGGAATCCATACCCTTTCGCCTTCCCCTTGGCGAAGGAAGTTCATGTAGAATAACCACTGGACAGCAATAAAAAGGCGCTACTGGCAATGTAGCGTAGGGTCTTACTTTAATAATGAAAAATATTTTAAGGCTAGGCTCTATGAATGGTATAGAATTCTTTTCAAGTATCAACACACTGGTGGGATACTAAACTACTACATTGTTGTTTGGCTGGACCATTTTCAAACACACTAAAATTAACATCTCTGTTTTTAAAGAATAGTCTTTGATATTTTTTTCTCTGCTGTAAAAGTTAACCAATCATGTAACGCAATTACTTCTTCTTCTTCTCTTAGATTATGGCTTCTGCAGAGTATCTTCCACAATTTCGCTAATGTCAAGTATAAGGCAACGTCGTACGGTGTTTAGATTAATAAATCTTTACATATTCATAAAACATTTCTCAAAAATGAAAAATTCTAAAAAATATGTCGGGAACGTCGTACGGTTGAATTGTTATTCCAACACATTTACAAAAATGAAGTCAAAGACGTGATAAATCAAATACAAAGATATCAGTTTCGAATGTTTTATAATTGCTGAGAAATATTGACATTCCTGACGCCAACATTTTGAATTCGTCGCCATAATGTTGACGTTCAAAAAGTACTATTTTAGCCTATTATATTTCATATTCATATCACAATGTTTAAAGAAACATTTCTCATCTGTCCGCTGTCTGATTATCCGAAAAATTCTTAATTTCAATCGAAAGTGCCAGTTGTTGGGTACTAAAGGGTATAAATAAAACCAGGGCTACATAGCTGTAAAAAAAAAAACCGTCATCTCGACATTCTCGAGCGTGGCAAATTTTTATTTTATTTTAAAGGAAATAATTCACGGATAACGAAAAATATATGATCTCACGATTTTCACAAGCCGAAGTAAAAAAACATTCGTCGATAAAGTTAATGCGTGCAGCTGCGTGATGCCTATATTTTTTAATTATTTTCTTATAAATTTTGGACTGAATTAGCCAGTACTCACCACGCTTGGCAGGCGGGCTAGCAGCGCAGGATAGAACGATGCCGCCCGTCCCTGGGTTTAGAGTCCGTTTATCCGTTTTTATGATTTCCACGGAAGGAGATGGAGTGGTGCTATATTGTTGATCGTCCGGATCCGGCTAATTCAGCCCAAAATTGAAACATATGGCCGTTGTTCAGCGGTGGACATCCTTCGGCTGTTAAAATGAAATGTGTGTCAGTCAAATAAAAAGCCGTTAGAATCCACGGGAGATCTCTAGTATCTGATTGCGTATCTAATAAAAACAAGGCAATTATAGTGATAAACTCTATCTCTGTTAACTCGCGGTTTGTAGGGTAACTGTGAATTATGTAAAATATCGGACAGTGAACTGTAGTGACATTTAAAATGTCGTTTGTGTCCGTTCGTTTTTAGGTCATTCGTCATATCCGCCAGTCTATCCGTATATTACAAAAATACGATGCCATTGCATTGCTGTGTGCCGGTTACGAATACCACCAACCCATCTCATGCCATGGGTGTCATAAAAGGCGACTAAGGGATTAGCCGGAGGACGGGCTGCAGCGTCCTTCGAGTACATTAGCAGCTCAACTGAGATCACCAATCCGCCTGCCAAGCGTGGCATTATGGCAAAACTCCCTTATGAGCACACAACATACCGAAGGCGGTCGTTGTAGTGATCTTTGAGGGAGGTCCAGCAGTAGACTTTGTTTGGCCGAAATGATGATTGCATTGCCAACTGAATGTATCAAAACCTAAAAAAGTACAAGCTGTTGCAATATAATCAGCCCATTACTGTCCCACTGCTGGGCACGAACGTTTTCTCGTAATAAGAGGGGTTAGGCCTTAGTCCACCACGCTGGCCTAATGCGGGTTGGCGGACTACACACACCATTGAGAACATTTTGGAGCCCCCTCAGGTGTGTAGGTTACCTCACTATGTTTTCGTTCACCGTTACTGCAAGTGATTATCAAATTCTTGACCCGCACATGAATATGAAAACTCATAAATGCGAGCCGGGGTCGAACTCAGACTCTCCTGTATGGAAGGCAAGCGTTCAACCACAGCAAAAAATGCAATGCCCTTGCAATGCCTCTTTCGATTATCAAGTTTATTTCTTCAGAATCTCTTAGGCATGTGCCAACAGTGTCGGCTATGCTGGCAAAGCAGGAAAATTGGAGTGCTGTGGTCTCCTTCTGTGAGAGCGTAATGCTCCAGAAGGAGGTCGCAGAGCTCGGAGGAGCAGGACACGGGGCCGGGGTAACAACCGCCGCGGCGCCCGTGTCCAACACGCCTGAGCCCCCTGTCGTCTTTATATGGCGGGGGGCCTTGGGGGTCGCGAGCGCGCTTATTGGGAAATCTGCGTGCTCATACCGAGCGACCCCCGAGAAGACAGCGGTGCGCATGTGGTCACTTACCGCTGTGTGCGCAGCACAGCGCATAGTGAGGCGTCGGGGGAATCTTTTACAATCCCCTCGAGAGATGCCTGGGGGGGTGGCCTCTTTACAGTCGCCTTCCCTCCACTAGAGGGGATGACCACTTTACAGTCATCCCCTCCGAGATGTGCCTAAAGGCGTGGCACCAACGGGTGGCTCTAGATGGAGATTATTCGAGTTCCTGGAGCCTCACTTCGGCGCCGACGATGATCACTCCGGTGGTTTTAGGAGTCCGGCATGCCCCTTGGGCCTTTCCCGGGTCGAAGGAAGTACATGAGGTATTTACACCGGATCAACAAAAAATAAAATAAAAAAAGGCATGTGCCAACAACTGTTCAAAGTTACAATTTAATCGGACTACTGGTACGGGACAAACAAAGAGTGGAACATGAATTTATGTCTATACATAGATAGATGTTCGTTCTAGTTTCGAGGGACATCATTGTCATCAATTCATCATCATTGATAATCGCCCGTAATTTTTGGTGGACTTTGTACTATTATTGTTTTATTCAGTTTCATTTCAGCCTGAAAACGTCCACTGCTGGGCAGAAGCCTCCCCCAAATATAGCCACAAGGACCGGTATGGGTTTGTGCTGTGTGCTCATTGGTGATTTCTGCCATAATCGCCACGCTTGGCAGCCGGGTTGGCGATCGCAGTTGAGATATAAATGTACTCGAAGGATGCTGGTGCCTATCCTCCGGTGAATCCCATAGTCGCCTTTACGATACCCACGGGATGAGATTGGGTGGTGGTATTCTAAGCCGGCACCACGCGGTGTATTGTTTTATAATATTCTAAATATTTAGACTTAACTTTTTAGATAGTTGTTTGTTTATTTTATATTGCGCTATACACTTAAATCATCACCAACCACCGTGTGATGTCCGGAGTCTGTGTGTTGTCCGGATTAAGAATATAGCACCACTCCATCCCCTCCCGTGGATGTTGTAAAAGGCGACTAAAAGGACTCTAAACCAGAGGGATGGGCAGCGGCGTCCCTTCTGTGAAGCGGTAGCCATACTGCGCTCACCAACCCGCCTGCCAAGCGTGGTGAGTATTGGCAGTGCAGCCTTTGTTCAGCAGTGGACGTATAAATGGCCGATATGATATGATATGGTGATACACTTAAATTATAAGTTTTGTTATTAAGTATGTATACTATAGTAAATATATTCACCATTCTAGTCGTGATTGTCCGTGGCTTCACTATAATAGGACCTCTATCAGAATACCAGCGCTGGAGCATTTACATGTTGTAGCATACTGCTGAGATAAGAGCCTATTCTGGCCTCGTACACACGGGCTACACATCTATACAAAACCGTTTACCCTGATCTCTCATCATACCGAAAGCCTATGCAATGCGAGATCAGCTTAAACTGGTTTTGTGTAGCTTGATGTGTAGCCGTGTATACTATGTTTCCTTATTTGTTTATACTTTACTATTTTCATACTGCGAGACTGGAATAAATGTTTCTTTCTTCGTAGTGAGTTATTGGAAGTTATGAAGAGTTGTTTACATGAGCGAATTGAATACATGATTTTAAGACTGACCGCGGTGCTCACGAGTAAATGGTCCATGCAAATTGATCGTCGAGGTCAGTAAAAATATTATTTTAATATTAACCTGGGCGCGATTAGATCCGACATTGTCTTAAAAATATCGAGAGTAAATCAAGATATCAGGTAGTTTCCCCAGTAGGTGCCAAAAGATCCTAGAGGCAACTAAAATATCGCGCTACGTTTTTGGAACCTTTGTTTTTTCTATTCCATGAATAATTATGAATGACTTGTGAATAATTGTGGTTTATGCGTGGCCTTAGGCGGTAGGAGGATACCACTTAGACCTTCACCTGGGCGAGGGAAGTTCTACTAAGTAATTTACACTGAAGACCAATAAAAAAAAATGACATCAAGTGTTGCAGCATTCAGTCTCATTTGACAGGTATAGTTTTAAAACTGAGAATAGAAATGCAACGGTTACGGAAAAGAAAACATACATTTGTCTTTCGGCAACTGTCTGTTAACAAGATTATGCAGATATCAGATCTATACCTTCTTTTTTATTTTTTTATTGTTGCCCAGTGGAAATTCTACATGGAATTTCCTTCGCCCCGGGGAAGGGTGAAGGGGCATGCCGGACTCCTACCGGCTAAAACCACTGGAGCGGTCATCTTCGGCACCGAAGGGGGGCTCCAGGTCCTCGTAAGATCACACTGGAGCATCAGATCTATACCTACTATTACTAATTGGATTACTGGGGCCTGAGTTTAGGTTTAAGACTGCGTAAAGGCTGCGGTGCGTCACGAAATGCGCCATCATCATCGGAAAAAACGAATTGGAATTAGTATCAAAATAGCACGATAAGTACAGTCAATTACATCATTCAAGATTTAGGGATATGTCATCATTTTGGGGGGGTATTTGGCAAAACTTGGTTGGTGAGCGCAGTATGGCTACCGTTTCACAGAAGGGACGCTGCTGCCCATCCCACTCGTTTAAATTTCCTTAGTCGTCTTTTACGACATCCACGGAAGGAGATGGAGTGGTGCTATGCGAAGGGGCATGCCGAACTCCTACCGGCTAAAACCACTGGAGCGGTCATCTTCGGCACCTAAGGGGGGATCCAGGTCCTCGTATGATCACACTAGAGCCGCCCACTGGTGCCACGCCTATAGGCACATTTCGGAGAGGGTGACTGTAAAGTGGTCACCTCCCCGGGGGGATTGTAAAGGATCCCCCGAAACGTCCCTGTGCGCTGAGCTGTGCTGCGCACATGACGGCGCGTGACCACCTGCACGCCACCGTCCTCTCGTGGGTCACTCGGTATGGGCACGCAGATTCCCCAATCTACGCACCCGCAAGCCCAGAGGCCCCCCGCCTTAGCGACGGCAGGGGGTTTCAGGCGAATGGGAATTAGGCGCCAGGTCGGTCGTTACCCCGGCGCCGTCTCCTCCTTCTTCGAACAGGATCGGCCCTCTCCTGGTCCCGCTCTGCGGTCTGAATGATGCTCTCACAGAAGGAGACCACTGCATTCCAGTGTTCGTGCTCTGCCAACATAGCCGAAACTTTTTTTAATTATTTTATTGGTGCCCATTAGACATTCTTCAAGAACTTCCTTCGCCCCGGGTAAGGGCGAAAGGGAATGCCGGACTCCTACCGGCTAAAACCACTGGAGCAGTCATCTTCGGCACGTAAGGGAGGCTCCAGGTCCTCGTATGATCACACACTGCTGGCAGAGAAAGATCTTGCCCGATCCGATCGACCAGAATCTGCCGCTCGGCGGCCCACGCAGGGCACGCCTCGAGCGTGTGCTGCACGGTGTCCTTGTCGCTATCACAATCACAATCACAATGGCAAATATATTTAGCCTATTTGGGGAAATCAGTCTCTCCGCATTACTAGTGATCTTGTTATCGCTTCCAATTTAGATAAATATGCTCGTGCTGAAAGTGGGTTCACGTCAGCCGACAGTAGTATCGGTTATGCTTGCAGAGCAAGAAAATTTAAAGGCAGTGGCCTGTATATGTGATCGTCATGGTTCAGGAGGTCGCCGAGTGGGTCCGAGAGAGGGCTGATCCTGATCGGCAGCACCGAGAAGGCACCCGCTTCGGCACTCATCCCGGCGGATAGCGGACTGCAACCGACAGTCACCTCGCTGACGGCAGCCTTTGAGATCACCCGCGCTTAGACTGAGAGTTCTGAACCTGAAAACGGTAGCACGTGGTGGTCCCTGCTGCCGTGAACTCCACGAAGTATGCAGTGTCGGTATCGGGGGAACATGGCTCCCTCCACGAGCTGCGGCAAGGCACCGTGTTGTGCTCGGGGGTATCAGTGCATTGCACTGGAGGTCCGGTGATCCTTCGTATGCGCTGAAGACTTCTACAGTGGGATTTTAGCCGAGTAAGAGTCCGGCAAACCCGTCCGAGGTCCCGGAGATGGAAGAATACTATGAAGTTTTCACGTCAATATTGTAACGAGTGTGGTTTAAACTTACGACCTCTCTGTCGGCAGTCCGACACCTTAGCCATGGGCTATTGCTTCTTTACCTATTTATTTACTTTACTAAAGTAAAATATTCAAAACAATTAAACATGGCTAACCTACTTTAATAAGCACCGCGTCGTTATCTGGTTACATAATTTTATTTATAGCTGACGCATTATTTACTTGCGGGGTTTTATTCCGAGACCGGCTGTCGACTGAAGAATATGTAAGTCCAATAAATTATACATTCAATAATAATTACGAATGTGTGTGATTTCATAATATCAAGCCGATAACATCCATTCTAATGCTCTAAGCTAATACTCACAAAATTATTACGCTATTTGCTTTTCGCTGTTACGTCCGGGCAGGCCGTTGCCGTCTGGTGGGGCGAGGAATGTTTGGACCTTTTGCAGCTTGATGGCCATATTGCCCTTTATTTTAATATAAATTAGCATCTTCTACATTGTCTAAATGTGAGAATTTCGTTGACTCGTACCAGTGCTACCTGTGCGTTAATAATTATCAAATTCTGATTGTGTATTACAGAAGCAATAGTGTGTTTATTATTGTGTATATGTATCTCACGTATAGTCCACTTTGTTTCCACATAGCTGACGTTAAATTGTAATGTCACTTTTTTAAAAGAGTGTCTATGGAGTTTCTTGCCGGCTTCTTCTCCTTAAGACCTGCTTTTCCGATCCGTGCACCTTAACTTTTGACTTTTCTTAAGTCCCTATTAGGGCCTATATGAAATAAAAACTTTGACTTTGACTTCAGTCGCGGGCCTACCGGAGGCAATGGAGGCAAAAAAATGTTATCGACTTTCCTTACGATGAGAGATCAGCTTAAACTTAATAAATATTTATAGCTACTACACACATCTACACATGTGTAGCCAACTAGCCGTGTGTACTAGAAGTACAGACCAGAATTGTAAAAATGAGTGAAAATACGGTTTCAAGTCAAGTCAAGTCAAATTTTTTTATTTCAAATAAACCAAATATTGGCACTTATGAAACGTCAGAATCTAAGTTGCACGGTTCCAAATAGTTGATCTCATGGAGAAGAGCCGGCAAGAAACTCCATGGATACTCTTTTAAAATAATTGAGATTACAATGTTGATTGATACACATTATCGTAATATATATACCGAGAAAAATGTAGGACAATGTGTAAAGATGGAACATACCACAATGAAATTATAATAATAAATTATTTGCCGTGGCAGTTAACGGCTGACCAGTCCCAACAAACGGCACTCGTTCACGAGCATGACGCATGCATCAGCATCGCTTAGCTCAACCATATTGTAGGGAACCGAACGACCCGATACACAACACCACCGTCAGCAAGACATTTTAGTGAGTATGACAGACCAATACAGCCAGGCAAAAGACAATCAATATAAGTACTAAAAATAACATCAATGGCTACATGATTCTCACACATTTACAGTTTCGTATGAATATTATAATATAATGTTACAAGAACAATATTAACAATAACTAATAGTCAATGTCATAATATTAAATATAAGAAACTAACATTAATAGAAATGAAATTTTAAATGAATTTGTTCAAGATAAATTTGTCAAGTTATTGAATATAAGTAAATAACATAAAAAATTATGTAATTTCAACTGAGTCAAGTCAAATGTCACGGTATATAATGTCAAGGTGTAAATATTTAAGTAAATAACTTAAAAAATACAATTTTAAATGGGTCTTTGTTTTTATAAAACCTAGTGACGAGCCGTGGGTAAGCATCACGACTGCGTGCTCCGCGTTCGTCACCTCCAGACATTCTAGTTTTTGCTGGATATGTAAAATGTTAGTTATTCTCTAATCTAACCAATTCTCTTATTTATTATAACTAAGCATGCAGATATAAACCAACAATAAATATTATTATAATAATAAACATTGATAAGGCAACGATTACGATATCATTTTATTATTTAAAATAATGATATACTTACTTGTTTGTCTGTCAATTATTGAATATTGAATATATGCAAAGTAATAAATACATATTCGTCGGTTTAAGCAACAAGCAACCTGTGAAATAAATAAATTAGTAGGTACTATAAATTGTCGGTAATAGATTTCAAGCTTACAACGGAAAATTATGAAGACATTACTACAATAATATTGTACGGGCGAGGGCCAAGGTTTATTGACCTACGTCTCTACGTGAGTTAAGTAATACCCTCTATCTAACTTACTACCACACCCTAAGTCCCTAGTTATACCGTACAGACCCTAAGTCCATAGCCCTACTATCTCGTAGTTTTGAACGCAGGGAAACCTGTTACCAGGAGATTAGGTCTAACAGGCGGAAGGTGGGCGGGATCTGGGTGTGTGGAAATGGTTTTCTCACTGCCGGTCAAGCAGGCTCACAAGACCGATCGTACTGACGGCTAAAGGTGTCTTGGCCGCAGTGAGAGGAGGTGGTGGATAATGACGAAGTTGGATTCAACATAATGACTGGTTTATTTTACATTATTAACATCTTATATATTAATCTTAGACTATTTGCTAGTGTGCCGTCCATGTATTGTGCGCAGCGGCCTTTAATAATCACAGTTTGTATGCTGACGCAGAACCGCGGAAAACCTAATGTTTTATAAATATTTTATATGCCGTTGCAGCAAGTATTCTAGTAGGTTAGTTGTAATTGTGATTTTGGGTCGTGGTTGTTTATATGTGCCATGGCACAGATGTTCAAGGTTGAACAACTAAGTAATAACATAAAATTGCGCTTTGTTGACTAATATTGTTCATGAAGTTCATGAGGATTAACTGCTCGAAGCAATCTTGTTTATAAATTTTGGAATGCTCCTTACGTTACAGGGATCGGACATAACCGGTTTGTATTAGTGATGACCCCTATTTATCCTCCTCGGGGGATGAGGATTCAAAAATCCTTTCTTAGTGCTCACCTACATTATATAAGGAACTCCTGCGCAAAATTGTATGCCTCTAGGCCCATCGGTTTTAGCTTTCATAATCTTCAGCAAAGTATTGTGCATGAGGCCACAAAGGTTTCTGAGTTGGTACGACCAATCTTTGACAGATGGCGCCACTATCATTCCAATGAATTTCATTTCTATATATATAAAATTAAACGGCGGGTGAAACCGCGGGTCCCTGCTAGTTACATATAAATCAAAATCAATGAAAATGCGTCTCATCCTCACGAACAGAAATTGGAATATCGTTCAGCTTGATACAGTGGCGTCACAAAACCACTGCGTACAAACACTCTGCGACTGCGAAATCCTTGTATGACGTGTTGACGTCGTCCGTTGTTACATAAAACCATAAAATATCCTTAAAATAAAAACATTTATTAATCTGGCGCTAAGCATAACAGTTGTATAAACTGAATAAAATGTGTAATTTATGAGTATTTGTAATCTATACAAATAAATAAAATTGAAGTGTCTGTTTGTAATGTCAAAATAACAGCTTTTTACTAAATGCATATAAAAGTATATACGGTACATATAACAAAAAAAGGTTTAAATTTTTTTGTCTGTCTGTTTGTTCCGGGTAATCTCCGAAACGGCTGGACCGATTTTGACGGGACTGTTAGATAGCTGACGTTATAAGGAATAACTTAGGCTACTTTTATTTTAGAAAAATAATTAGGGTTCCGCGCAAAAAATATGAAACCCTTGAAATCCAATATATGTATACTATGTCAAGTGTCTATGTCGAAGTACTCTAAATATCTTTTAAATAAAACGCGTGTGAAACCGCGGGTCCCAGCTACTAATAAATAAATGTATATTGTTAGAACGCTGTCGACTCATACGCATTCGCGCTGTCACACTCACACAAATATCAGATAATCAAGCGCCGAAACGAGCGGCCATTTTAATTTTACTTGTTGTTGTTCTGGTGTGATTTTAAAATAAATAACCTAACCTTGGTATGGTCACATACCAATTTGCTTCTAGAGTCACATCTATATGTAATTTTGATATCTAATGAGCTATACGTTACAAGCACTAGTGTCTTGGAGCGTTGATGGTTTGTTTGTTTGTGTTGTGACGACGATGATGTATAGGTAATTCTTAAATTATTGATTACAAATTTTGTTACAGAAAACATCAAAATGGAGGCAGTCATATTTGACGGTAACACTCGTGTCCTGACGTACCAGAAGGACTACCCTATACCGAAGATCACGAAGGATGATGAGGTTATCGTCAAGGTACACTACTCCGGCATCTGCGGCACTGATCTGCATATCATACAGGTAACACTTATAAGCTTCAATGAATATATTTATAAATAAAAAAGCTAAAAAGCTCCAATAAATGAGTCACTTTAAAGTGATCAAAATATAGTTCCGATCTAGTCTCCTAAATGTCACAAATGATATTCTCCTAAACTAACAAACAACTTCAAACGTGAACCTATATTGTGATGAGATCGAAAATGGATCGAAAGTTGATCGAAGTCAAAACGGTATTCCGCAAAAATGTCGAATTGTCACAGGTACTAAAATTTGTTATTAAAGAAACGTCAGAATTGAGACTAGATTGAGATCACGCTGAATCCGACTGAACTTAGAGAGTTGCAGAATACAATTATTTGTCAATTCATTAATAATCTCAGTTCGGTCGGCTTTCAGTCATAGTGTAAGTTAAAGTGTAAATTAATTACGAAAATTGGCCCTCAGATTATCCCCCTCTATCTCTGGTCTCTAAGTTTCGACGCATGCGCAGCGACGTAATTGATTTGGTAACTTGAAACAACCTTAGCGCTACGCTGAGCTTTACCAGCGGCATGAATCTGAACTACATGAAGGCGAATCATTCGGCATTTTTCCATACATTTTAGTTATAATAACTTAGAGTTCAGACGACGAGCTCGAGAGCGTTTGTGTATACCTTATCGAGCGGCGCTGCAGACACACCTGTGGCACAAATAAATATTTATTTATTATTACTATACTTTATACCCTGTCAGCATTCAGTGCTGAATATTGGCTAATTTCTATTAGCCAATGATAGGAAGTTGTTGGGCTCATCCTCTCACCATAATCCCATATTCGCCTCGACCGACCGAAGGCTTTGTCTATGACAATATTATAATCATTGGGCTATTTCATTTCAGGGTGAATTTCCAGCCATCAAGTCCCATCCCATAGCTTTGGGCCACGAATCTTCTGGCGTCATCCACGCGGTTGGGAAGAACTCAATCTTCAAAGTTGGACAGAATGTGGTCATCGACCCTAACACGTGAGTATAATTCAAGAACATGAAACCCATCTACTTTTAGGTCTTCTGGTTGAGACGGAGAGGCTTCTGTGTATCTAGGGAGTGACAGCCTTGAAGTCGAGTTAGATCGTTACCATTATATCAGCCAAAAGACGTATCGAACAAAGGTTTTATAATATTGTCGAAATTTTGGGGGGAATTTGTCAGTACTCACAATGCTTGGCATACTTTGGTTGGTTGGTTTACTTGGGTTGTAGAGCGCAGAATGGTTGCTGTTAAAATGGACGCTGCTGCACATCCCTCTGGTTTAAAATCTCTTGATAACCTTTAACGACATCCACGGGAGATTTTTTTTGCCATACCTACTATTGGAATCAGTCACTATAGCTAACATAGGACCCGTAATTAAATATTTATAAATATGTTTGTACCCGTGGTGCTTGGCAGCTAGGGTTATTCTAGCTGTACCCTCACAGTTATTGTGCCTATGGCCTATAGTATTTTCTCTATCTCCTGCTTGCTACGGAGGGAAGTGGAACGTATATTCTTTCCTACTCCTCCTTTTCCTTTTCTGATTAATTTCGTTGCGGGTTCCAAGACAGTTATTCATTTCTCTGGGGCACACCGAGCTTCATTGGTCGGTGTTCTTTTCGGTGGTCACCATTGTAGATCCTGGCTTACAAGAGTTGCAGTGGTTGAAAAAGTGTGGCGGGCTTGTCACTAACAAAAAAAAAACCACGGGAGGAGGTGGAGTTTAATTGAGTTGGAAACCTCACTTAATTTTGCAAAAAATTCTAGCTCCTGCAACCTCTGCGACTTCTGCCGTACCGGGAGTTACCAGTACTGCTTAACAGCTGGTATTAACAGCACAATCGGTATCTGGAAAGATGGTGGCTGGGCGCAGTACGTTGTGGTACCACAAAATCAGATCTTCGCGTTGCCTGACGGTATCACTACTGAGCAAGGTAATTTCGACCGTTAGTTAAGAATATTCCAACCGTTATCTTACTCTCTACTCTACCTTCTCTTTTTTTAAAACGAGAGAGAGATAGGAGTAAGTAAAGACTTATCGAAGTAAAAGTACACATACACTAAATATTTTTCTTTTTAAAACTCAATAATGAAATTATTTGAATAATACTTTCACAACATTAAACTTAAGTGCTTTTAGCCAACCACATCTACATAATTTTATTAATTAATTTATGTCAGAAATATATATTGCGAAAAGAAAATTAAATTATATTTCAAATGGCTATATAAAGCGAACATTTCTCAAGTCTTTTATAAAAACAAAAAAAATATTTAAAAATACATCTTCCACGGGGTTAATTAATTCATATTCAATTGATTCAGCCCACATGCACTTTATGAAAATATGTCTGCTGTTTCTGAAAGCCAAGTCCTTCCTCGCGCGTATAATCGCAAGAGTGTAGGGCGAAACCTTGCGGCATTCTTCTTATTCCTTGTGGAGTCTCCACAAACGACCGTAAAAAAACTAAGAACCGACGCCTCTCGTTTTCTTTCCAGTCCCCACACTAACTTGGCAGTTAATCGGTCTGTAATTTTGACTGTTTCAGCCGTGTGCCGGCTTAGAATAGCACCACCCCATCCCACCCCGCGAGTGTCGTAAAAGGCAACGATGGGATTAGCCGAAGGAGTCCGTCGAGTACAGAAATTACAACTCAACTGCGATCGCCAATCCAGGCGGATGCGGCGGCAAGCGTGGCGATTATGGCAAGATAAGAATAGATAGAAGGCGGGCGCCACAATGGACACACAACACAAATCGAGACCGGTAGTTTTGGCGAGTTTTGGGGGAGCCCTATGTCCAGCAGTGGACGTTTCCGGCTGAAATTATGATAGTTTTGGCGGTTACCAGATTTTTTTTAATCCCGCCTTGTGCCTGCCCCATTGCGTGTGAACTCCGCTTTTTACTATGTCATCTGTTTCTGCTCTTATTCAGACTTATCAATCTGCTGCAAACTTGTTTATTTCTTTTTCAGCCGGTCTGTGCGAGCCCTATTCCTGCGTGTCGCACGGTTTCGACAGGGCTTCCCCCCTCAAAGTGGGACAGAAGATCCTTATTGCTGGCGCTGGGATTATTGGTAAGTAAAAACTAAAATGTTTACAAACGGGATCGCTGATTGGCTAAGGAACAAAATGTGTTGACGTTTTATTCAAAAATATATTTATCGGTTTTGCGAATTATTCGAAATACTTTTTGGCATAATTATATTATTAATTAACAATAATATCACATGGGCGTTTTAAAAATTGACAATAATAATGATAGCCTACTAAAGTTGTCATTATTATTTTCAATTATTAAAACGCTCATAATGATTCGGATATAATTACCTTGTGGCTCTTGGCCTATGCCTCTCTCATGGTAACAACCCAAAAAAGGAGTCAACGCTGTTACAAAAGTAAGAGTGATAGATCGATAGGCAGTTGGTATCATATTCTTTTCATCATCATTTCCGTGTGGATGTAGTAAAAGGTACTAAGGAACTCTAAGCTAGAGGGATGGGCAGCAGCATCACTACTGTGGAACAGCAGCCATTATGCGCTCTCCAAAACAAAACAACGAAACACGGCATGTGTAACCGGTCGTAGTGGAAATCTATCGGGAGGCCTTTGTTCAACAGTGGGTATCCATGAGGCTGATATGATGCTGATGATGTTAGTAATTTTGTTGATAATGGATAACTGTAAAACGAAAATGATGGATGTATTGACAGGGCCACAAATAATTAATCTAAACATTATATTATCTTTATTTTAATACGCGAAGAGAGTTTGTACCCCTTTTTAAGCACATAGTGCGCACGGAAGAGTGTGAGATTTGGCATAGTTAAAGCTCATATGGCGGAGGAGTGCAGAAACGAAAAATGTATATAAAATATGTGTTACAAATACATTCAATCATCAAATTTATAAAAATAGTGATACACGGTCCAATTTCGACCCCTGGGCGACACCTGGGCAACCACTAGTATACTCAAATAGTCTTGCGTAGCAAATTCAGATAAACGAATATGGCGGATCGAAGTCGTCGGAAGTCAGCCGGTGTTGAAATGACCACAATGTTATAAAATAATTGTAGACTTCTAAACAAATTAAGAAAAACGATTATTAAGAGCGTGCAGCTGACTTTTGTTATAATGTGATCTATTCGGGTTGTTGTTATTATTGTGAAATAGATTAACCAATATCAAACGATTTCATTGATCGTTCTATTAAATTTTGGTTGTGTCGCAATCGAGCAAGGAGGACCGATTTGAAAAGTATCAACGATTACAAATTTGCCTTGAATATTTTCAGTATACAAGGTGTTCTAGAAAGGATATATCAAGTCGAAGGATAGTTACAATATAGATTACGTAGGTCACGTAAATATTTACTAATAGTGAAACAGTATATAGTCACACAAACGGGATTTGCAACACAGCACATAATGCGGTGTGTTTGTAGATATTACAGTTTGTCATAAATGTTCGTTAGTCGTAATAGGCAAGCAACTGTATTTAGTACGTAGGATTATGAGTCATTACACGATCATTGACAGGTACACACTTATTCATTTATCCGTGCACTCCAACCACATTACACTATACGGAAGGAAGTTTATTATCAGGACAGACCACAAACCACTTATTTATTTATTTGGTATAAAAGATCCATTGACAAGAATTTTAAAATTTAAATTGCAGTTAGAGGAATACGATGATACCGTTGAATATACTAGAGCTCGCGATAACACTGCAGATGCTTTAAATAGCTTAAAAACCTTACAGTCAATGAATGTAATTAAAATTTAGAATTACCTTTATATAATAATGACTAGAGCTCAAAAAGTTAGAATGTTAAATCAAGAAGGGGATCGTCATAATAGCACAAGGATTCCTGATAAATCTGAAGAGCGAAGATCTGGCCAATCAATGGTCAAGGGTAATAATGTTGCCCCACACTACAATTTCTCCTGTGTCGTGGGTGCGGTTACAGACACAAAGTCCAGGCGCAATACATACATTCAACTGCCTTGTTTTTGTTGTGATAAAGTTATATTTGATATGGTTTCTTAAATGTATAATAGGCCGCATGCTATAAAAAATATAGATAATCCATAACTGTTCAGGAAAATACTCTTTATATTTTTGATAAAAAAACAATATTACACGTTTAGAACTTACATGCAGGTGAACAGTAGTAGTTATTTTGTGCTGTTTTATTTTGTCCTTTACTTTAAAGTAGGTCATTTTATTAGTAATAATGAACTAATATGTGAAAGTACATATATGGGAATGTGCCTGATGACATTATGAGTTTGAAATTTGATAGGCCTCACGGCAGAAAATAAGGCTGCTTGAAATTATTTTATTTCCATCAACCCGCCATGTGCTTCACAAAATAAAATGTTTGTCTTTGTTACAGTGTAAAATTACCGATCGTTTGATCTCTCCAGTTGAGACTAGAGAGAGAGAAAAATATATTTTCATATTGGTTGCTTAAAATGTATTTCTATAATTTAGTAGTTATAACGTTTTCTAAACTTTACGCGAATACCATCCATAAAATCGATATCGTTTTCGGAACTATATCGCGTTTATTTCATTCATTCTATATACTTACGTACAGCATCCATACGTGCCGTGTACATGCACGTGCTACGTGCAGCCCTAGCACATACAATTATTATATTATTATTGCACAAATATTTGAACTAATAAATAAAACTATTATATTTAATATATTTACATTTGTTCATAAATCAAGCACACATATGTATAGTGGGACATAAATGCATGCGTGACAAATATATAAAAAAAACACTATTCATATTTCCCTTATAAGTAATAAATAGATAATAATAATATATTTCCGTAAGCTGTCTCGATTCAATTTAGATTTTGATGAAGTTTAAAACGTTGTTGATCAAGCAATACTTAAAATATTTGCAGGCTAAATGAATAGATGCGCCTGCCGTAATCACTATGGTGAACTAACAAAAATGCATATAAATTCCCTAGCCACAGACTGAAAAAGAACTGTGCCTTGGAACCAGACTTAACATAAACTATTTGTTGTACAATCAGGTAACCTATGGATCACCACCCTGCATCACCACGGACACCGAGAGGTAACGGTCACGGAGCTGAATACGACCAGGTTGGACATCGTCAAGAGATTGGGTACGATTATTTTATGTTGATAGACTTTTCCAGCACATTTGTCCCTCCCCAACGCCTGTTCGAGTCAGTATTTGCCTAACCAGTAGTTTCAAACATGTGCCGTATTCAGGTCCTTAAGGTCTTTCCTTAAGCTGCGGCCTGAGTGGAGCTATGGTGCGCCCTTAGTTGTGTCACTTAGTTTTTAGTATTTAAGCCTGGCTGGATGCCCTTTGTTTAATGAAGCAGAAGAGGCTCTCTTCACTACGAGAGGCGTTTGTTTTTTTTCTACATAGAATAAGAAAAAGCACTTCCTCTTAACCTTGGCACACAGCCAAGGAGTGGAACTCCTTGCTAGCGTTTGTCCTACTGTTGCATCATCATGTTAAATGTAAAAGTTAAAGTTCGTGTTACTATCATCGCTCGAAGAGCTAGATTACCATAGTTTGTCACGGACTAAATACATTATATCATTACATGATTGTTTTCCCTCGTTATATCAGCTCCTTCGTAGATTTATACAATTGTGTCGACATTTTGGGAGGAATTTGCCAGTTCTCACCACGCTTGACATGGGGTTGGTGAGCGCAGAATGAGTGCTGTTCCACAGAAGGCACGTTGTTGACCATCCCTCGGGCTTAGAGACTCTTAGTCGCCTCTTATAATATCCACGGGAGGAGATGGAGTGGTGCTATATTCTTGATCTGGACACCACACACACTTTTGTTTAAACAACATTAATTTAATGATTTCTATTGTTCCAGAAACTGGCTTCAGACTAATCACACCAGATGTTTTGGCCAAGGAGAACATTTTGTACGACGTAATCATCGACTGCACAGGTAATGTACACGATAGCTATATACCAGAAGCTAACTAAATGTAACCTATATTTATCATCATTGTAATGGTAAGTACGATGTGGCCATCGAAGTACATCGACTTATCAGTTATCAGGCAGTTGCAGATTGTCAAACTCACTTAAATATTTCCTTATGGTGGCATTCTGTGTCGGGTCATTCAGTTTCCTGCGTACTTAGCGATACTTTTTCTTTTTTCATTTATTTCACCATCTTTCTGTCAGTTATATATGACGTGTAAAAGGGTCTGTTAGGACTTAATTACTAATGAAACGATTCTGTTATATGTATGTAATTATTATAATTTTAATGGTAGTCTCATTGTTTCCAGGTGTAGGTAAAGTGATGGAGATCAATTTCAACTATCTGAAGGAAGGTGGCAAATATGTGCTATTTGGTTGCTGTCCGCCTACACACAATACGACGTAAGTACGTAAAACTCCCGTGCTCACGAAGGGTAAAAGAAAACCAGTTTAAAAAAACCAAAATATTATTGTATTTTACATTTACTTTGACTCCGTGATGTCCTTTAAAATGGCCACTAGTGGACTATACTTGCTATCGTTTATATGAAGCTCTCCGATGAGTATTTATTATTATCTATAACAGATGAAAATATCGCCACTCGATTTCACCGATTCCTCTGTCAATCAGCAATATGGCAATCGGTTATCAATCTATTATTAACTTCTCTGCCATCCAGCAGTTTACTGAGTATAAATTCTCCGGTCAAATAAGAAAGGCGACAAAATGCTCCCTTGGTATATACCTCTTTCATAACGAATGGGATGGACATTTGGATAGTGTGGTTTCTACTGTAGAGGTTTCTGGTGAGCATGTTAAGGTGCTATTTGATATTACAGAATCGGCAAACACCATTTCACTACGCAACCAAAAGCCTTTTAGTAGACCACAAAACATATATAGGGACATGTTAAATTCTTAGTATATACTCACGTAGTCTTCCGAATTTTACTAACTAGTCTTTAATGTGTTGCAGCGTGAACCCATTCGCGATATACAATAAAGAGCTGACCATCATTGGCGTCAAGATCAACCCATTCAGCTTCCCCAGTGCTATAAACTGGCTCAAAGCTATGGGTAGCAGGTAATTATTTCCTTGTGTAGACCAGTAGTAGATATTAAATTACATGTGGATGTCGTGACTAAGGGACTCTAAACCAGAGGGATGGACAGCAGCATTTCTTTTGCGGCACAGCAGCTATTCTGCACTCACCAACCCACTTGCTGGGCGTGGTGAGTACTGGTCCCCTCAAAATGACGACCATGTACCCGGTTGTTAATGGGGGAGGCTTTTATTCAGCAGTTGGCGTCTTTTGTCTGATATGTTGATGGATAAATGAGGAAGTCTTTATACAGTAGTGGTCTGTATAGGTTGATATAATGTTTGACATCTTTTTCTAGATACGTGGACTACCATAAGCTGGGAGTGAAGACTTATCTCCTGTCCGAGTATGAATCTGCGATCAGTGATCTTAAGAAGGGTACCGTGGCTAAGGCCATCTTCAAGATCAACCAAAACTAAATGTTGGATTGTTAATAAATATATTGTTGTTGTTTAATACTTTGTTTTAGTTATTTACAAACCCATGGACTTCAATATTCTCAGTGAGGTGTATGCTGCTTCACTAGATATCAGTAGTGATCTACTTTGAAATAACATAATAGAATCTTTGCAGGTTTCATTGCCAGAAAGCGCAAAGTGTATTTATTTTATTTTTATAATATAGCAAGGCAAACAAACTTGCGGGTCACCTGAGGAGGCAGCGGCGCCGTTGAAGGTCTGTAATGACCCTAAAATCTAAAATTAAGTGGAAGTAGTTTGGGGTTTGTAAAAATCAATGTATTTTTTGAGAGTTTACGTAATCAAAAACAAAACGTCCGTGAAGGAAGGAATGAATAATTATATTATTAAACAAGCAAATCATCTCACGCGCACCAAGCGTGCTTTGGCGTTTCATGAATCCCTGAAAATTTTCAGGCAATCAATAGACGTCCGCTGCGGCACGAAGCCTCACCTATAAACGACTGTTACATGCCGTGTGTCGTAATTTTGTGGTGAATATTGCTAGTACTCACCACGGTTGGCAGATGGGTAAGTGATCGCAGAGTGACTCCTGCTATACAGAAGGGATGCTGCTGCCCTTCACCCTGGTTAAGAGTCCACTAGTCGCCTTTTACGAGATCCACGGGGAGAAATGGAGTGGTGCTGTATTCTTAATCCGGACACCACATGGATAGACAGTTACATATATTGTTAACAACAAAACACAGCCGCTAACACAACTCACATGATACTTGACACTGCGTCGTCGTTGGCGGCCCGCTAGGCTCTCTTAAACCTTCTCTAGTGTGATGTTACGAGGACCTGGAGCCTCCCTTCGGTGCCGAAGATGACTGATCCAGAAGTTTTAGCCGGTAGGAGTACGGCATACCCCTTCGCCCTTCCCTGGGGCAAAAGAAGTTCATGCAGAATCTCCACTGGATACCAGTAAAAAAAAAAATTAAAAGCAAGCCCCGCTTAAACCTCGGTTTTGGTAGTAACGAAACTAGAATCGGACTCGGCGTTAAGATCTTATTTATATGATACCGGATTGTGAGGTGAGGTGAAGAAACACTCGGCGCGGTCAGTTTATGGGTGGATGGATGACTGCGTAGTGGTATATGATATAACTGATCCTTTCCATGCTTCGCACGTAAATTTGTTGCTCGCTGTTGTTGTTAATGGACGGCAGTTAAGCCAAGTCGGAGGCCTTTAGGCGACTTGAACGACTGACATACGGTATGCCACTAAATAAAAAAACAAAAACAATTGTGAAAGATGACTATATCTATTGAAAACTGGGCAATAATAGTGATAAACTCTATCTGTGTGAACTCACGGTAACTGTGAATTATGTAAAATGTCGGACAGTGCAGTTCACTGACATTTAAAAATGGATTTTGTGTCATAACTTTCCTTTCATCGGTCCATAGTGAAACAAGAAACTATTAGATTCATCATCCGTCTGTCTGTCCGTCGGTATCCAACTGAATGTTATAAACTAAATGAATGGTAAAAAAAAGGCCATAAGTGTCTGATTGTAATGTCAAGATAAGAATTTAATTATCACTTGCGTGATAACGCGCCAACCCACACTAGGCCAACATAGTGGAGTAATGGGCTTTTCTCAGATACTTTAATCAGTGGTTTATCTATTCATTAGCGCTCTTGGTTCAAGTTATCGAACCAACAGAAACTAGGTTTCTGAACAATGCCGTGTAAGATAAACTCCGTTTAAACTTAGGTTAACTAACCTATGTGGACTAAGGCCTCACGTTTCTCACCACGAGAAAAAGCCCGTGCAGTGGGACAGTAATGGGCTGATTATATATGTTATTATATTAATAACAGGATTTAACAGGGTGTGCGGACTACACATACCATTATCATTACCATCTGTGACAGACAAATTACATATAGTGTCGCACGTAAGAGGCTACTGTAATAAATATGAGTTAATTATAATACATTGTGTGTTGATGCTGTATTTATATTGTATTTATTCCTTTGTATTTATTTATGTGTGATTATGTATTTATTATTGAATAATTTAAAGATGTTTTTTTAATATGGGTTATGTGGTACCTGAAATAAATGAATTTAAATTTGAAAAATTGAGAAAATTTTCTTAGGTGGGCAGGTATCCTCAGAGGATGTTTTTCTCCACCGTTAACGCAGGTGACAATCAAATTCTGATCCGCATAGTCAGAAATGCGGGCCGAGATCGAACTAAGACCCACCTGTATAGAAGCGTTTAACCACTAGGCTATCACTATAGGCTCCAGTTGGAGATCATTCGAGTTCCTGGAGCCTCCCTTCGGTGCCGAAGATGACCACTCCAGTAGTTTTAGCCGGAAGGAGTTCGGCATACCCCTCCACCGTTTCCTGGGGTGGAAGAAGTACATGCTGAATTCCACCTGATCAATTAAAAAAAAAAGCTATCACTGTAATGATTACGATAACTCAATTATAGAAAATCATATTGTGTTCAACTAAGCACAAGAAATTTCTATTTAAATAATCTAGAGTGAAGTAAGGCTGCTTAATAACGATATATTTAATTTTAGCTTTTTAATAAATTAAAGTTCTAAAAGGAAAATCTAATCTAATCTAGAAAACCTACACATACAGATAGATATCTCGACGCCTCATGGTACCATCACCCCCCCCACTTACAGTCCGTTGTTACATCTTAGATGAACCGAGCACCTTTGTGACCCTGCACACCCACAAGGCAAGTCGTTACCTGTTGAGGAGGTACTGAAACGCAACGTCTTTGAAGTGAACAGAAGGCGGCCCAGACGCAGACATCGGATGGAAGCTAACTTGATATAAATAGACGACGGACAAAATTTGAACAGCATTAAGCAAGAAAAATACTCCATTCACTGTTTACACTCCGTTATCTAAAGTAGCGAGACGAGTTAGGATGGTCAATATTATTTTTCCTCCATTATTCCCTTTCAGACACTTAAGAGTTGTAAAATTTACTGCAGTTAGTAATTCTTACATCTGACAGACGAAGCGAACCATCGCAGGAAGAGTGAAAGATCATACCGCAACTGTTAAGAATCATCAATCAAATGAATCAGCAATTGCTTGAGTCAGGACCAAATCACTGGATTGAGTTTCGTGACCCGAAAATGCTGACATTCATCATCATATAATCACACTAGCCAAAAGACATTCACTGTTGAACAAAGACATCTCCAATAGATTTCACATATGTGTCAGCATTTTGGCGGGAATTTGCTGTACTCACCAAGCTTGGCAGGAATCCCACTCTTCACTTAGTCGCCTTTTACCACATCCACGGGAGCCAATGGAGTATTGCCATATTCTTAATTTGAACACCATACAGAATACTATAGTCATGGAAAATCACCCCTTTACTTAATTATTTATTTTACGATGGTAAAATATTCGAAACAATTATCATGGCTAACCTACATTAATAAGCGCCGCGTCTTTATCTGGTTATATGTTATTGTATATAATAGCAGAGGCATTATTTACTAGCCCGGTGTTATTCCGAGACCGACTGTTGGCTGAAGACTATGTAAGTTGAATAAATTATATACATACGTAAGTACAGTACAGTGGGAGTATAGGGAAACAAAATATTAATGCTATCTACATTTTTTTTATCGATTATATATTTATATTCTGACGTTTCATAAGTGCCAGTGATTGTTTTTTTTTAAATAAAACACGTTGGCTTTAACTTTTCCTTTTAGAACTAGACCTAGCTATTGTGTGACGGCACGGTTGGTGCAGTGGCTGATACAGTCGGCTGCTGCGCTCCGGGTCGTGGGTTCGATTCCCGCACGGAACAAATATTTGTATGATCTGCAGGTAGTTGTTCCGAGTCTGGGTGTATTGTATGTGGAATTCATGTCTGTAAACGGACCTACGACACAGGAGAAACCAAAGTGTGGGGCAACGTTTAAAAAAATATTGTTTGTTGTACTTTTAGTAGGTATTAGCTGGGACCCGCGCTTTCACCCGCGTTTAATTTAAAAGAAATTTAGAGTACTTTGACATAGACACTTGACATAGAATATGTATGTTGGATTTCAAGGGTTTTATTGTTTTTGCGCGGAACCCTAATTATTTTTCTAAAATAAAAGTAGCCTAAGTTATTCCTTATAACGTCAGCTATCTGCCAGTGAAAGTCCCGTCAAAATTGTCCAGCCGTTTCGGAGATTACCCGGAACAAAAATTGTTTTTTTGTTATACGAGGGCGGCACTGAAAATTTCGGGAATCAAGGAAGTGACACAACATGTATTTATTGCTTTTCAAAGTATTCTCCGCGAAATTTGACACATTTTTCCATACGATGGAACCAATCATTGAAGCAACCATTCCATTCGGAAGTTGGGGTCTCCAAAATGGCCGTTTTGTAGGCGTCCACAGCTTCTTTAGGTGATGAAAATCTCTGTCCACGCAATTTATTCTTTATTTTAGGGAAAGTATAGAAATCATTAGGGCTTAGGTCGGGGCTGTACGGCGGATGGTCTAATAATTCTATGTTTTCTTGCTCTAAAAACTCTTTTGTTCTGTGCGCGGTGTGAGAACTCGCATTGTCGTGATGGAGGATGATGCGGCGGTTGCAGTTCTCTCTACGGAGTTCAGATACGACCTGTGGCAAACAAATGCTAGCATATCATTCTGCATTAACCGTTCCTTGTCCCTCAAGAGGAATAGTCGTAACATGGCCGGTTTTGGAGACAAACGTGGCCACCATTTTTTTTGCAACACTCCGTGAACGAACAATTTTTGTTGGCTTTAACTCATTTTCGAACACCCAAACTCGTGACTGGTTTTTTGTTTCGGGTTCGTACGCATATATCCAGGATTCGTCACCTGATACGATGTTGTATACAGCATTTGAGGATCCTGCGTGGAATCTTTCGAGAGTTCTGACGCACCAAGTAACGCGAGCCGCTTTTTGCTCTTCACATAGCAAATGCGGTATCCATCGGGAAAACAACTTTTTTACACCTAATTGTTCATGCAAGATTATTTGTATTTGACTCATG
Organism: Diloba caeruleocephala; assembly: GCA_947459985.1. Lineage (NCBI taxonomy): Eukaryota > Metazoa > Arthropoda > Insecta > Lepidoptera > Noctuidae > Diloba > Diloba caeruleocephala. The sequence continues at coordinate 8,009,478 of OX381632.1, forward strand.
CCAATGTCTAAACTTGCCTGAATTTCGCGGTATATCACATGTCGATCTTCCTCAATCAGCTTACGCACAGCATCAACGTTTTCTTGGGTGACTGCAGTTTTTGGACGACCTTGACGAGGATCATCACTGAGCTTGACACGTCCACGTTGAAATTCAGCAAACCAGCGATAAATTGTGGTTTTGGATGGGGCTTCATCACCAAATGCAGAAATCATCCGGTCAACACACTGTTTTTGTGTTAAACCACTTCGAAAGTCATAATAAATCATCGCTCTTGAATTTTCTCGAGTCAATTCCATTTTCTCAACGACTAAACAAGTTTGACAAAACCTTGTGACAAGACCGTGAATCTTTTTTTAAATAAATAAATGGTATTCGATTTGTAAAACCAAGGAGTTTTCAATTAAAAAGATTTTAATATGACTGGAACAGTGGAAATATTCCATTCCCGATACTTTTAGTGCAGCCTATGTATGTACCGTATATACTTTCATATGCATTTAGTAAAAAACTGATATTTTGACATTACAAACAGACACTTCAATTTTATTTATTTGTATAGATGTATAGACTATTGAAATGTAAAAAAAATACACGTGACCACGTGCGCACCGCCGTCTTCCCGGGGGTCAGTCGGTGTGAGCACGCAGACTCCCCAACATGCGCGCCCGCAACCCCCGAGGCTCCCCACCATTTAGTGGTGGCAGGGGTCTCAGGCGCGTTGGACCTGGTGCCGGGATGGTTGTTACCCCGGCGCCGTCTCGTCCTTCTCCGTGCGAGCTCGGCCCTCTCCTGATCCCGCTCTGCAGTCTCCTTCTGGAGCATGAAGCTCTCGCAGAAGGAGACCACTGCACTCCAATTTTCATGCTCTGCCAAGATAGCGGGTGCTACTGCCGGCAGAGAGATCTTGCCTGATCCGATCGACCAGGATTCGCCGCTCGGCCGCCCACGCAGGGCAATCCTCGTGCGTGTGCTGTGCGGTATCCTGGTCGCTTCCACAATGGTGGCACTGTGCCGTAACCTCGCGTCCTATTCTGTGCAGGTACGCATCTAAACAACCGTGACCGGTGAATACCTGCGTCAGGAGAGTTGCCACCTCGTAGGACACTGTCCTGTATCTCCGTGCGATCCGTATAGCTACTCTGCGCTGCAGACTCATTAACCCAACCAAACCAAAAATCCATGTCTTATGATCAGTAGGGTCTAATTATATTATTCTAGTGTCACGTGATGAACAAAAAAGTTGCATTTAAATAATAACAGCTGATTTTATTTTGTTACAGCAATAAAAAAATGGAGGCAGTAGTATTTGATGGTAACACACGACCCCTGATGTACCAAAAGGATTATCCTATCCCGAAGATCACCAACGATGATGAGGTCATCGTGAAGGTGCACTACGCTGGCATCTGCGGTACTGATCTGCATATCATACAGGTTAAATCAGCTCAACCTATCTCTTTCTGTCTTTCGCTTTATCTCTGTTCTTGTCTGTTGTTCTCTAAGCTTTGTTTTCGATGCTGATGAAATTACTAAACATTGATTTTGATAGAAAAGAAAGAAAGAAAGAAAATATTTTTATTTCTGCATTACGAGCGCAGGTAAAACAAGAATAAAAAATGACAATTTAAAATCTATAACTAATTCACAAGTAACACCTACATAAAAATAAAAACTTATCAAATAGACACATAACATTTTTTTTTAAAGTGGCAATAGAATGTTCAAAACTAAATATAGTTGATACGTGATACCCACTAAATCACTTAAAGCTACAGTACAAGCTGTAACAACGGCGTGAATCAGAATTATATAATTCCATCGTTCAATCAAATCGGCCATACAATGTCCACTGGTGAACAAAGGCCTCCCCCATAGATTTCCACAACTGTGTCATCATATTGGAGGGAATTTGCCAGTACTCACCTTGCTTAGCAGGCGGGTTGGTGAGCGCAGAATGGCTACTGTTCCACAAAAGGGACGCTGCTGCCCTTCCCTCTGGTTTAGAACCTTAGTCGCCTTTTACGACATCCACGGGAGGAGATGGAGTGGTGCTATATTCTTAATTCGGACACCACACGGACATCCGGACACCACACGGACAACATTTGAAATTCCATCGTTAAACATTTGACATTTCTCAAGTTTTTGCCATAATCGCCTTTTATGATACCCACTGAAACACACTTTAGCTTAACTCTCTCCCAAATTGTAGGATCAGCCTCATATCTCTTTGGCTATCTCTATGAATGGCTATATAAGGTATATTCGGATATTTTATATTAGGGTGAATTCCCGGCTGCCAAGTCCCATCCCATCACGCTGGGCCATGAGTCTTCGGGCGTCATCCACGCGGTGGGCAAGAACTCTGTCTTCAAAGTAGGACAGAGTGTGGTCATCGACCCTATCCTGTAAGTATAATTTAAGATCATCATCATTATTTCAGCTGAATAACGTCCACAGTTGGACTAAGGCCTCCCCAGGATTACCACAACAACCTGTCTCAGTTTGGGTCGTGTGCTCATTGGGGCCGTTTGCCATAACCTCCACGCTTGGCAGGTGGGTTGGCGATCGCAATTAAGTTGTAAATATACTCGAGGGACGCTGCTGCCCATCCTTCGGATAACACCATAGTCGATTTTTACAACACCCACGGGAGCGATGGGTTGGTGCTATTCTTAGCCAGCACCACACAGCAACCAAACACGAAGAAAAATACACCTCTGGCCGTGACGTCAGTGAAAGTATCGGAAAAAAGCCAGGATAGTCTCACGGAATGGCAGTATTTTGAACTCAAGTGTTGTGTATGCTCTTTCATATGCAACAATTATATTTTCTTTAACTATGTATATTAACTAACACTATCATACTGTTACTGTAAGCCCATATCATCCCACTGCTGGGCAAAGGCGCCTATCATACAAAAAACACAAACGGATGCTCACAATTTTATAGATCTCGCAAAACAGTCTACTGTGCACTGGGTCGCGGGTTCGATTCCCGCACGGAACAAATATTTGTATGATCTGCAGGTAGTTTTTCCGGGTCTGGGTGTATTGTATGTGGAATTCATGTCTGTAAACGCACCCACGACACAGGAGAAATCCTAGTGTGGGGCAACGTAAAAAAAAAAGCCTTCGACACAATCTCTGTCACACCCTTCTACTCAATACCATACTGAACCTAAAACTTTCTTACACAACTTAGCTGGTACCACACGTTTGTCATGAAACCTATGTTCTTCTTGACTCTATCGTTATTCTGTCCATTTACCAATTGATGTATGAGACGGAGCAGGTGCGCAGCTAGGGAAAGTGGTAAGCTGAGCTGAATGATAGCAATAGAGATCTGGACTTAACGTTCAAAACTTTCCAGACCCTGCAACCTCTGCGAATTCTGCCGTGTCGGTAACTACCACTACTGCTTAATAGCCGGCATCAACAACGCCATCGGTATCTTTAAAGATGGTGGTTGGGCACAGTACGTTGTGGTACTACAGGACCAGGTGTTCGCGTTGCCTGACGGAGTCACCACTGAACAAGGTAATTACGAGGAATGTACGGCCGGTCAGGTCGCATGAAGACGGGGCCTTTCAGACCAAATGACGGGCCAATACCTGCCCACTATCTACCTGGCGTACACCAAACCCCCGGCCATAGGTAAATTGGAAGGAACACCGTGGGGTTTGAGCCGGTAGTATTTAGTCCGGTATGCCCCACCCCTCCCATCATTTCAGCCGAATTAAGTCCACTGCTGGACAAAAGCCTCCTTCAAAGCTTGCCGGCACGATTGGTGCAGTGGTTGATACAGTCGACTGCTGCGCTCCGGGTCGTGGGTTCGATTCCCGCACGGAACAAATATTTGTACGATCTGCAGGTAGTTGTTCCGGGTCTGGGTGTATTGTGTGTGGAATTCATGTCTGTAAACGCACCCACGACACAGGAGAAATCCTAGTGTGGGGCAACGTTTTTTAAAAAAACATAAAAAAAAGAAAGCTCGCTACAACGACCGTGTTGTGTGTTCATTGGGGGGTTTCGCCATAATCGCCTCGTTTGGCAGGCGGGTTGGCGATTGTAGTAGAGTTCTTAATGCAGATACTCAGAAGACGCTGCTGCCCATTCTCCGGTTAATCCCATAGGCGCATTTTACGACACCCACGTGATGAGATGGGTTCATGCTATTCGTAGTCAGCACCACACGGCAAATTCCTAAGGTGGAGGAAGGCCATGAGAATTACCTCACGACAAAAAAAAAGAAAAATACATTGTTCGCGTTGCCTAGCGGAGTCGTCACTGGACAAGGTAATTATGACCGTCAATTAAGAATAGGTTTACGACCCCTCCCCGGGAAGACGGTGGCGCGCACGCGGTCACGTGCCACCGTGTGGGCAGCACAGCGTGCAGTGAGGCTTGGGGGATCCTATACAATCCTCCCCGAGAAGTGCCTGGGCGAGAAGTGGCTGCCTTTTTACAGCCGCCTGCCCTCCGGGGTGACCGCTTTAGTCATCCCCTCCAAGATAGGCCTAAAGGCGTGGCACCAATGGGCGACTCTAGTGTGATCTTACGAGGACCTGCAGCCTCCCTTTGATGCCGAAGATGACCGCTCCAGTGGTTTTAGCCGGTACGAGTCCGGCATACCTCTTCGCCCTTCCCCGGGGTGAAGGAAGTTCCATGAAGAATTTCCACTGGACATCAATAAAAAAAGTTTTACGACCCTACTTTACTACCATTGTAGAGTTTATAAACTGCTGCTTCTATTCAGTCCAAGTATTGTGTCGATAGAAATAGACCTCTTTTTGTTTCCATCCGTAAATTTTCTGACTGATGTTCATGCTTATTTTGTGTTTGGCATTAATTACGTACTTTTCTGTTCTCACTCGTGTTGTCGCAATGCATATGGTTTTAGCATTTATCTGAGTGTCTTTTTTGCTCCTTCGTTTTATTTGTCCCAGTGGAACTTCTTCGTTTTTTTTTTTTTTTTTTTTAAAACGTTGCCCCACACTAGAATTTCTCCTGTGTCGTGGGTGCGTTTACAAACACAAATACACCCAGACCCGGAACAACTACCTGCAGATCGTACAAATATTTGTTCCGTGCGGGAATCGAACCCACGACCCGGTGCGCAGCAGCCGACTGTATCAGCCACTGCACCAACCGTGCCGTCTATTCTTCATGAACTTCCTCCGCCCCGGGGAAGGCCGAAGTGGCATGACTCCTACCAGCTAAAGCCACTGGAGCGGTCATCTTTAGCACCTAAAGGGGGCTCCAGGACCCAGGACCTCGTACGATCTGCACCAGACACACACACACACTAGAGCTAGCTGGTCTATACACTATAGCCAGGGCTGTAGGATCCTACCTACCTTATGTTCCCCACACAAAGTCAGCTATATGGTCGCTCTATAATTTCAGACTCGACCAGAGACGTAAACAGCTTGATATGCGAACAGGCAAGGAGTGGAATTCCTCTCCAGCATCGATTTCCCTTGATACGCACAGCTCGTTACCCTTTAAAGTAAGAGTGAATAGACATTTTCTGGGTGTGCTCGTTCTATTGAAGACCTTACCCATCGCTTTCCATCAGGCCAGCTCGAGGTCCAGACCAGACCCAGTAATTAATTTAAAAAAGAGAGAGGTGCCTAATGGACACCCGGATGGAACGGAGTTCCTTTCGCTATATCTTTTTTGTATTTTTATTAAGTACTGACTCTTTATTTTCTATTTAATCATTTTAAAAAGAAAATACAGAGTCAGTATAAAATAATGAAAGGAATCAAATGTCAAATAAAATGGGAATAAAGTTGATATTGCAGGTAAATTTCTGGAATGTTGAAAAATATATCACAATTTTATTATTTATTATAAATAGATAAAAAAATTAGTTTTTATCGTGCATGCTGTAAGCTATTGCTTGCACAATTTATCACGCAAAAATGATTATTTATATTAATATAAAAGGGTATTGAAACGTTAAAATTAGAAATATTATTGCATATTCTCAAAATTCACGGCAAGCTGAATCGAAGTTTTAGTTTCCTAGGTGATCGGGAAGTGCCTCAAAAATCACTGCAAAAAGATGTCGGTTTTTGGTGTCGTTTTTCATTGTTACACTTTTTTCGGTGTAGCCCCCTCAGCCTGCAAAACAAATCAGAACGATAACGTGCGATAAGGAACACCGTTCCAAAAACATGAGTAGTGCATTAGAACTAGTATGCATATCATAGTATTCTATGCCATCTTTTTCGGATCTTAGCCAGTCTTATCATACTTGTTTTAATTTTATTATCTATAATCAGCTGTTCTCTGCGAGCCCTTCTCCTGCGTGTCGCATGGTTTCGACAAGGCTTCCCCCCTCAAAGTGGGGCAGAAGATCCTTATTGTTGGCGCTGGTATCATAGGTAAGTACATCACGATAATATTTATTTATAAACCAGATTGGATTTTCATCACACCATACGGACTGATCGACGAAGAAACAAAATATATTGACATTCTGTGACAGGAATAACATCTTATACATGGTATGTGTGCTTATTAGCTTAAATAATCTCTCGTCATGGCATAATCATATATTTTATCAACAATAACACTGCATGTCAGTAGGTTATCATTTTTATTATAAATAAATAAAAACGCTCAGAATGATTCGGATATATATATATTTTTTTTAAACCTTGCCCCACACTAGGTTTGCTCCTGTGTCGTGGGTGCGTTTACAGACATAAATTCCACATACAATACACCCAGACCCGGAACAACTACCTGCAGATCATACAAATATTTGTTCCGTGTGGGAATCGCACCCACGACCCGGAGCGCAGCAGCCGACTGTATCAGCCACTGCACCAACCAACTACATGATTTTCGTTTGGAAATTGTTTCTATTTTTGTACTTTTTTAGATGCTGATTACGAATCTGCAAGTCGTTTTGTCGTATCACCTCAGGTTATATGTAAATCAAAATTGGATGTCGTGTTATATTTACTACTTTATTAATTTTGTTGAATCTTGAGAGAACTTCCAGTTATTGTACAAAGTTATGGGTGATAAAAGTTTAAAAACAACGAAGGCCAACTACAAGGATTCACTGATATAAAAAATAATAACAAATTCAAATTCAAATTCATTTATTTCGTGCACACAGGGTATATATAATACAAGGAGTTTGTTGTATAAAAAATAGAATCTCTATGTCACGCCGACAGGCATACGAAATACAATATTTTTTATATATTTATAAACACAATATTTTTTTTCTCTGTTTAAAATTCATTTGACAAACATGCGCTTTAGTGTGCAAGATGTTAAAAATAAAGAGAGAAAGCCAGTATATAGTTCAAACAAATTACTAACGATCGAGCAGGAAACTATAGTTGCTGAAAGAAGTTATCACACACCATTCTTTTTAGTTTTAAGATCAGTTTCCTGATATACCTGATATTCGGATAATACCAGTGTATCAAATAAGCCAAATCAACGTCATGTCCCATAGCGTTTAAGAATCTATTGTCCTTTAAAAATAGTTCTGCCTGTAAATTATGCAATTAGCTAACGGAATATGTAGGTAATTAATACGCAGAAGAATCTCCTTAGTATGCAGAAAGAATGCATATTCCTTTTTACGAAACCACTCTGAAGAGCCGTTTACGATACTAAGCAAATAGTGAGGTCCACTGTTTTCCTTCGCTCACTAGTGGAAAAACAGTTATGAATTTTACTGCAATGGCTATAGTGGTTTGGTAAATAGGTTTTAGGTCGAAACTGTATAGTATGTTAAAAAACGTATGTGTATTCATAGCTATTAATAACCATATTTAGGTATATTAAACTAAACATTTGCCTTCTAGTCAGAGTACAATAATATTGCCTATAATCAGGTAACCTATGGGTCTCCACCCTGCATCATCATGGACATCGGGATGTGACGGTCACGGAGATGAATAAGACCAGATTGGAGATCGTCAAAAGATTGGGTAAGATTATATGACAGCTTTTTCCAGCTCGCTTGACCGTCCCCGACACTTGTTCCAGCCGGTGTTTTTTAAGCTGGACATGTGCGATGTTAACTCACGTGGAGAGGGTTCCGTACGATGAATATGTTATCCACCATGTTTTTTTTAAATCTGACCCTAATTTGTTCGTCGTACCTAAAAAAGTTTGTATGGTACCAGATTGTAGATGGATATATTGTCTATTGTTGAATTCAATCTTGTACCAATGACTAATCCAAAGAAAAAACTTAACATCGTAGTTGAAAAAAATGTTCTCCCGTACATTCCAACTGTAAACGTAAGTTTGTACCCACAATATTGAAAGATTTACCATGTTCTTTTAAGACCGTAATCAGGTAATGAGCTATTCCTAGTTTTTTTTAACATTTTAGGGTCGGTTGTTTCTCAAATAAAAATATATATTTTAAAATTATAAAATATATATTTTTGAGACCTTCACAACAAGCGCTTTCATTTCATATGTTACACGGCACAGTTTGCAAAACTGTATTCTTGAATTTTCTATATTTCCCCCCAAAAGTAACTTACAGTAACTAATATTCAAAATTCATTTATTTACGTTATACGTCCGTATTCGGGTCGCAGAAATCCATGTGTACAATTTTAACTTAATCAGTCCAGTAGATTCGGAGCAAATTGGCGATGAGAGACGGACAGATAGACTGCCACATGAGTGATCCTATAAGGGTTCCGTTTTTTCTTTTTTTTTCCTTCGGACGTTCGGAACCCTAAAACAACCACTTGTAGGTCCATTTTCAGTTTAAACATATTATTGAATATCAGTAATGAGTGCGACAACCAGGAACCCTTAATATGCTCTTCAAAGCATGGAGATAGTCTTGATAAGTAAGAATGGTCACCCATAAACGACCGAAATTAATAAGTGAAAGCCGACTAAGGGACTCTAAACCAGATGAATGGACAGCAGCATCTCTTCTGTGGAATAGTAGCAATTCTGCACTCACCAACTCGCCTGCCGAGTGTGGTGAGTACTGGCAAATGCCCCCCAAAATGACGACACAATTCTGGAAATCAATGCTCGGCCTTCGTTCAGCAGTGGATATTCTTTGGCTGATATGATGACGAACATAATTTAATAAATTTTGTTAATTTAAGACACCACTCATTTCAGGTGAGGGAAAAGAGACCAGCCACCAGCACTAAGACGCAATGAACAAGCGTGGTCTTCAATGCTCTTTCCTTCTCTGTATGAGAGAAAAATCAGTCTTTAACTCTCTCGCAGACCACGAGAGAGTTACAGACTGATTTTTCATTCATATTTTTTCGTTTGCACGATATTAGTTTCATTAATTCGATTGTTCCAGAAACTGGCTACAGACTAATCACACCTGATATTTTGGCCAAGGAGGATATCTTCTACGATGTGATCATTGATTGCACAGGTAATGTTGACGATGGCTCTATACTATAAGTATACATATACTTCATATTCGTATTAGTCCTTCAAAATTCAGTTCTGAACATAGCTTCCCAATGACGGCTACAATTTTTTTATACCACTAAGATCGCACACAAGCACACGGCCTGCCTGATGGTAAGTGGTTGCCGTTACCTATGAACGCTTGCGACACCAGAGGTATCTCTCGCGAGTTGCCGACCTTAAAATCAAAACAAGTAAAACCAATTAACAGTCAAAGAGTTTATCGCCACAATCACCACGCTTGGAAGACGGATATATATTGTAGAGCACACGGAAGTCCATAATTATTTATCAGACAGACACAATTAATTAGACAACATTGTAAAACGGTAAAATAGTCTACTTAATAGGTATTCAAAGTAAAATATGTCAGATATCACAGTCCACTCTTGGCGTGAAGTTTATGGCAATATTCGATGAGACTTTTCAATGTAGTTGTCTATTAATATGCCCACGATCAGCAGGGGACATTTGTATACTGGTAAGAAGATAATATTCCAAGAGGAAGTATATTCCTATTGAGTTGCGCCAAAAACATCGCTTGTCGTAGGCGGGATGGATTTTAGTATAAAAGTAAGTAAAGACAAGGCATCGGCAGATTTATCTCGTCTCTGATTCCTTTTTTCCCTCGTTGTATATATACATTATAAATTCTTAACTAAAGCCCTCTTCCTCCCTCCTACATTTACTGTGCCGGAAGAGGTCCATAATAATCTCATATTTAGTTACCACCTAAGTCTACATTGTGGAATACAAATAATTTTTTGAGTATGTATACATGATAAGTAGATATAAATATTATAATAAACACACGTAACGTTTATTTATTTAGTTTATGTATGTTTATACACCTATTGCTATACTGACTAAATAAAAGTCTTCGTGTCTAAGCCTCTAACTCGTATCTTGTTTGGTGCATCTTGTTATCTCTGTATCACCCAAAATTCGTCGGTAGAAAAGGCTTATGACATTAAGACTACCTAAATAAATAAATAAATTGGGTCCAAGCGCTAAAATATTTATTTAGTTTGGCATATTGGTAAGCCTATGTATTGGTATATTAATACTAGCTCAATATTTTATTAATATTTAATCCCCATATACAGAACATAATATATAAAACTATAATTTAGTTTATTCCGTCAACATGAGCAATATCGGTCCGTTTAATTTTTCTAAATTCTTTGTGCTTGGTATATTTGGACAAAAAACAATTATTTTACTAACTAAAACTATTACAATTATATTAAATATATAATAAAATAATAGTTACCTTTTTGTTCGCCCAGGTGTCGGTAAAGTGATGGAGATCAATTTCAACTATCTGAAGGAGGGTGGCAAATACGTGGTGTTCGGTTGCTGTCCCCCTTCACATACTACGACGTAAGCACATAATACCGCCGTGCTACTCAGAGTAACAAAATGAAGAACTAACTGGCTGTGATCAGACTTTCATTTGGTTCATAAAAAAATATTGAGACATTGAAAATATATTGTTCACACATGGAGATGGTAGTTATCCCCATGTCATGGCGAAACTATCGCTATTTATCGACTTTACTATCGGTCTACACTTTAGAAAAGCACAGAAATTTTTAACATGACTCGCCAGAATTTATAATAGATATATCATCGTAGTTTGACAGCCCTTTGTAAATTTACTATAAACCCTTTCCCCTCCAACTAACACTTTCCCGAGGATAAACTCTCCAGTTGAAAAGGAAAGGCGACTTAATACCCCCTTGGTGTACACCTCTTTCACAACTGTGTGTTTTCTATTCCAATTAAAGTTATCTTGCACCTTACTATAGAGGTGTCTGATAACGTACAACCGTGATGTGGTGCTCTTTCACACTATACCATTAGTGTCGTATAAATATAGATTACACTATTGCACTACACGATCAAACGTCTTTCTGCAGTTAACAAAACATAGTAGTAATAAAATCGTAGGTTCGTTAAATACTTAACATAACATCCCAAATTTTACTCATGCAGTCTATCGTGTAACGGAAACAGACCGAAAGATAAATTCAACAAACGGTAATATTATCCTTTTCCCTTTTAACTTATTGTTTGTTCCATGCGATCGGATCCACCATCCATAGACTAGTATGCCAAGCAATTAGTCACTGTGCCAAACGTGTCAGCAACGTCATAAATTATATTTTATGTATTCCAGCTTGCACCCGTTCGAGTTATTCAACAAAGAGTTGACGATCATTGGCGTCAAGATCAACCCATTCAGCTTCCCCAATGCTATCAACTGGCTTAAAGCTATGGGCAGCAGGTAATTATTTCGTGGTGCAGTTGAGTAACCCAGCAGACCAACCAAAAATTTTGAACCACGGACTCGCATGAATGTAGCCATCATGCAATATTTTGAGCTTGCATGTTGGTTTTTCTCTCGGTATTCAATCCATCATAGTCAACTTGCTCGACATAGGCTTCTAACAACGAATAAGGGTATGCTACTGGGCAAGGGGCTGATGACTTCAGACCTAACTGTCTTCCGTGGATAGTGCATTGTTTTATAGTATTTTGTCAGTTTGGATGATAGAATAGGAATATATTCATAGTACAGTTTACGTATCATCAGACAGTGATCTTTCATCGCGAGGATTTACCACGTTAGCGAGTATTTGACTCTATCAATATATTGATACCAACCGTATGTTTTTTCTATTTTGGTACATTATGATTGTTGCTTTCCGTGACTGGGGGATCATGAGCTAATTTATATGAGGCCTAGGCTTTCAGTTTAAACAAATACGCTTTTTATCAATATTTTGTATAGAGCGACACAGGTAGCACCTGTCGTTCGAAATTCAACAGTGGGAATTCAGAGATTATGCCACAGATATCAGAATTTGCCTGTGTTGCAAGGAAGTTTTGAGTACATGCTATTCCTCAAACTGTTTGCCAAGCATACTGATTATGGCAGTATGTTCTGATTAACTTTCATTTTAGCGTTTAATGAGGAGATCTAAGTTCAACAGTTTTATGTTTGAAACGTTTTCTTTTCTAGATACGTGGATTACCATAAGCTAGGAGTGAAGACTTATCTCCTGTCTGATTATGAGTCTGCGATCACTGATCTCAAAAAAGGCTTGGTAGCTAAGGCCGTTTTCAAGATCAGCCAGAACTAAATGTTGATTTGTTAATAAATATTTTGTTATTGTTTACTATTTTGGTTTAAGTTATTCACAAACACATATCCGTATACTTCAATATTCTCATCTCTCACGTATGTACGTTTTCTATATTTTTTTTGTATAAAGCAGAAAAGTGTAGGAAGTAATTTACTTGATTCTATTATTTTGTAACCTTTATATCATTAGAGGATCATCATCAATCATCATTATTTCGGCCGAATGAAGTCCACTGCTGGACACAGGCCTCCCCCAAAGATCACCACAATGACCGATATCGGTGTGTTGTGGGCTCATTGGGGGGTTTTGCCTGTGGGCTCATTGGGGGGTTTTGCCTGTGGGCTCATTGGGGGGTTTTGCCTGTGGGCTCATTGGGGGGTTTTGCATTAGAGGATCGCAGTTACGTATTTTTACTTGGGGATTCTTTTAGTTCAAATCGGAGATATGAGATGAAATTGTACGCGAAACGCGATGTGGTCGAATGTATCGATCAAATCTTTTACTTCAAAATGGCTTTTACATACACTAAAGAAAAGTCAGTAATTTAGGAAAAGCCGGCGTGAAAATAAGACCAGTTTTAGATAACACTCTTCCCTTTTTTTTTTTTTTTTTTTTTGTTGATGTCCAGTGGAAATTCTACATGGAACTTCCTTCACCCCGGGGAAGGGCGAAGGGGCATGCCGGACTCCTTTTTTTTTTTTTTTTTTTTTTTATTGGTGCCCAGTGGAAATTCATCATGATATGCCGGACTCCTACCGGCTAAAACCACTGGAGCGGTCATCTTCGGCACCTAAGGGAGGCTCCAGGTCCTCGTATGATCACACTAGAGCCACCCACTGGTGCCACGCCTATTGGCACATCTCGGAGAGGGTGACTGTAAAGCGGTCACCCCCCATGCCGGACTCCTACCGGCTAAAACCACTGGAGCGGTCATCTTCGGCACCGAAGGGGGGGCTCCAGGTCCTCGTAAGATCACACTAGAGCCAGATAACACTCTTCCTACCGTGATTCAGATTAAATGAGATCTAATAAATAGCCAGTTTTGTGCCATCACCGTGTGGTGCCGGCTAGCCGTGTGGTGCCGGCTTAGAATACCACCACCCCATATCCTCCCATGGGTGTCGTAAAAGTCGACTAAGGGATTAGCTGGAGGACGGGCAGCAGCGTCCTTCAAGTACATTAACAACTCAACTGCGATCGCCAACCCGCCTGCCAAGCGTGGCGATTATGGCAAAACCCCTCAATGAGCCCACAACACATCCATGCTGGTTATTGTGGTGATCTTTGGGGGAGGCCTGTGTCCAGCAGTGGACTTAATTCGGCCGAAATGATGAAATAGCCAGTTGCAAGCTGCCACTGTCATACAGTCCCCTTGTGGTGTCCGGATTAAGAATATATCTAGTACCGTTCCATGCATTACACAGCGTCCATTCTGTGGAGCAGTAGCAAGCAAAGCCTTAAAGAATTGGCTGTTAGGAATAACAAGAAAAAGACAATATAAATTGCGTATAAGCAGTCTAGTGGTTCTTACTTTACCAAACTGGTTTGGGTTCGAACCTGGCGAGCACCTCTGATCAGATCAGAATTTGACTATCACCTACTTTAACGATGAAGGAAAATATCGTGAAGAATCGTGCACACCTGAGGGGGCTCTAAAGTGTTCTCAGTGGTGTGTAGTCCGCCAACCCGCACTAGGCCAGCGCGATGCACTAAGGCCTAACCTTTCTCATCGCGAGAAACGTCCCGTGCCCAGCAGTGGGACTGTAATGGGCTGATTATGTGTGTATACGTTACAATCAGCTGTTTTTGGGAGATTCTGTTGGTAAACTTTTACCATGGTGATACATTGTACTCGTTTCCAGAGAGTTAGCAACTCGTTTATGGGTCAATGTATACGTTTTTACAATAAACTTCCCACTGAAGTCAGAAATTTATCGCTTAAGAAATTTAAAACTTTTATTAAATCTAAACTCTGTAATAACGGATATTATAAGATTTCTGATTGTCTTGAGGATAAAAAAGCTTGGGACTGAGCTGCTCGCTAGGTACAGTCAGCATTGTATTTTTTTAAATTTTTATACATAAACTGACATCTGTTATTTTATACACTTTTTATTGACATGGAATTTATACAGTTTTTTTTACATGTGATTTATATTAGTCTTTTTACGTTTTATTTGTAATTAATTTACATAATTTTTTGACATATTACTACTGTTGTAATTTTTTTTTTTTTTTTTTGTGTACGTGTATGTATAAATATTGTATATGACAGACTAACGTGTTGCTGGGGAGTTTGTTGCGCCGTTTCTTCTCCCCAGCTTAAACACTAGGAGGCGGTGAAGGGTGGGCTTAATGGGTGCTGTCTAATGTTGACGATCAAAAGAACTAATAATTTAGTCTATTTGAATAAATGATTATTTCATTTCATTGTTTCATTTCATTTCAGATTATATGAGCTCTAACCAATTTTCCTTGACCTTACCATCAATTACTTGCCTCTATTGTTACATTTAAAACAAAATGTATTACGCATAGGGCTGCTAGATCGTAAAACCAAAATACATGGTCAATATTTCAAAATTTTAATTTGATTTTGTTATACCTATAAACTTAAAAGCGGGTCTGGCCTTTCTGTGACTGTCGGGGGTGTTACTGGATCAAAATGATCGCAAACCTTTTTAAAAATTACTTTGCCGTGGCCTCGCCTTTAGGTACTTCGGAGTGGGTTCTGGGCGCTGACACCATGTGTGAAAATATTAGCACAACAGTGAGTGCTAATGACTTATGGAATAATTTTGATAAGTACCAATAGCGGTAAGTCTATAATCTAGTTTTTAATATGTGTATTGGGCACACCTATTTTCCAAGTGAGCCAATTAAAAAGTTACTCCTAGAGTAAAAAATAGGACGGGTAGCTCAGCCAAATCAAATAACAAGCCGAGGGCCAATTCTCGTAATTAATTTACACTTTGATTGAAACTTGACCGAGCTGAGATTAAATTATGAATAGACCGAAAAAATGGTATTCTGCTGCTCTTAAAGTTCAGTCGGATCTCGATCTAGTCTCATTTCAATCTCACATTTGATGTTTATTAAATGACAATTTAGTACATGTGACAATTCAAAATGTTAGCAGAATACCGTTTTGACTTCGATCCATTTTCGATCTCATCACAGTGTAAGTTCACGTTTGACGTTGTTTGTTAGTTTGCGAGAATACCATTTGTGACATTTATGACACTGAGACTAGATCGGAATTATATTTCGAACGTTTTTAAATTACGAGAGTTGGCCCTATCCCACTTACTACTGTAATTGCAAAAGGTGTTAACCAGTGTGCTTAATGCTCAATTAACAAACTTTATAAAGCTACAAGATGCTCAGTTTGGCTTTCGCGTAAGATTGAAGGAGGAAGAAGGAATGTCTGTCATCCGGTGGCGAGATAGGCGGATATTGTTGCTGATTTAAAATGCCCTTCGTTGTTTCAATGCCGTCCACTTTGATAAGGCGCATGCTTACCCGTATACAGGCTCGGAACCACCGTGATACCTTGAGCTGTGGGAAGCCACCATTAATCTTCTCAGATTACAGCCACGACAGTTACAATCTCAAGGTGTATTCCGTTAGTATAATAACGTTACAAGCTATGACATAAACTCATCAATCATTTATTAATATTGTTGCAAATATACTACATTAGAAGACCGTTGGTGTAGCATACAATAATTTGATTCATTTATCATCCGTAGCTCGTTTCATACCGCGGTTTTGTTCGTAGAGTTATGATATTTTCGTGATACTGCATTTATTTATTTATTTTATTTATTGGGGAAAACAAACAGTGACACATTATGTTTTAAATTAATAAATGTTAACAAAATAAGAGTAAATGTGTAACCAACAGCATTTTCCACAGAATATAACTAGAAATAGAAATAAAAATTTTGCATTTGTAATGATATAATCAATAGTAACGTCTTAAGCTTTCGTGATTGTTACTCTTTTTAATAAAACAATTTTAAACGTATTAGATCGCGTATATTATAGATTTTTGTTTTTCCTGACGTTTCGAATGCTTTGCAGCATTACAGTACCTTTACATTACATTACATTTTATTACTGTTTGGAATCCAGTAATTAAAATAATAAAGTCCCAAACAACATACCGCAGTAAAAAACATCAAGACACTGTGAGTGATTACTGCGTGCAACGAAACTATTTTTTTGATTAAAATTGTACGGTAGATAAAATTAAATAACTTTTTAAAATCTGTAACGACGCCTGTCATCTTAGTCATCCTGCGACCACGAATGCTGCAACGCATTCGAAACGTCAGGAAAATCATTTAGAATTGTTTTATTATAATGTGTAATAATCGCGAAAACCTAAGACAAAACACTTTTAAACCGGTTACATCGCGTATATTATAGATTTCAGAGTTATCTTGCAACCACGGCTGCGAAGTGTTCGAAACGTCAGGAAAAAAAAAATCTATAAAATACGCGATGTTATCCCTTTAAAAGTGTTTTGTTATAATCTATACAAATAAATAAAATTGAAGTGTCTGTTTGTAATGTCAAAATAACAGCTTTTTACTAAATGCATATGAAAGTATATACGGTACCTACAAAAACAAAACAATTTTTAATTTTTTTTGACTGTCTGCTTATTCCCACTAATCTCCGAAACGGCTGGACCGATCTCTACGGGACTTTCACTGGCAGACAGCTGATGTTATAAGCAATTAGTATAGTATAATTAGTATGTTATAATAGTACTTAGGCTACTTTTGTTTGAGAAAAATAATTAGGGTTCCGCGCAAAAAAAAACAATATATATACTCTGTCAAGTGTCTATGCCGAAGTACTCTAAATTATATATAAATAATCCACTATCTTTTAAATTAAACGGCGGGTGAAACCGCGGGTCCCAGCTAGTCTATATCTATAATATAATAATAAATACTTTATTTACCGGGAAACATGGTGCTTTAGTATAAGTTGTCATGGTAAAAATGTTTCCCACGTTATGCTATGATATGTGTCATGCAAATTAGGAAACCAAGCCGTTTGAACAATGACTTACTACGAATATGATTACACAACAAAATCTTTAAAGAATGACAAACTAACCAAAGTAGTGGCTAACCGATTGGCTTCCTGCAGTAGGTGTCGCGGGTTCGATTCCCACATGGAACAAATATTTGTATGATCTACAGGTTTTTGTTTCGGGTCTAGGTGTTTGTGCACCACGACGCACGACAAAACCTAGTGTAGGACGCTTAGAAAAAAAAGGTTGTGTATCAGCTCCGACGCACGACTGGAGTTTACTCCACAAATACAATTGTCTCAGTAATTAATAGGCAATGAGGGTTAAAATATGGTGCCGGCTCAGAATGAGTGCTGGCTCAGAATGCCACCACCCCGTCTCCTCCCATGGGTGTCGTAAAATCGACTAAGGGATTGGCCGGAGGATGGGCAGCAGCGTCCTTCGAGTACATTAACAACTCAACTGCGATCGCCAACCCGTCTGCCAAGCGTGGCGATTATGGCAAAATACCCTAATGAGTGCACAACACGCCCATATCAGTCATTGTGGTAGTCTTTGGGGGAAGCCTGTGTCCAGCAGTGGACTTCATTCGGCCGTGATGATGATGCGCTGTCCAGCCAATGAGCTGAGTTGCATCGCCGCGTAGTGTTCAACTATTCATATTCTGTGTGTAAGATCTCCATCCTAAACGGCGTAAAGAAGCTAAGCTTCAAAGTGTTTCTTTAACTTAGTTTTGTTTGTGTTTGGTGCATACGGTTGGAATTGGCAAGTGAAATACTTGCAAATACAACTTAATACTTTGTTGCCTTCCATCGTGCACACTAAGAATATGAGTGCATAGAAAGCACCCAGCAAGGACACTGGTAACATCTTAAAGTACACCAATACCTTGCTGAAACTTGATGGTTGTGCTCTAAAGATAATTTTGTGTCTAACCGCCCCATTTGTCTAATTGTTGTCTTTCTCTTTATTCTCGTAGCATGTAACCCCGTCGCGGGTGCGCAGATTAGATTAGGCTCTTCTATAAGTGATGGGGCACTTAGATATAGCTTATATTGTATTTCTCTGTCTGTTATAGTGTACTCATTGTTGAAGAGCCAAATAAATAAATAAATAAACCCACCCCAAGGAAGACGGCGGCGCACACGTGGACACGTGCCGCCGTGTGCGCAGCACAGCGCTTTGCAAGGCTTGGGTCCCATCTTTTACGATCCTCCCCGAGACGTACCTGGGGGGTGACCTTTTACAGTCACCCCCTCCGAGCTGTGCCTAAAGGCGTGGCATCAATGGGCGGCTCTAGTGTGATCTTACGAGGACCTGGAGCCCCCCTTCGGTGCCGAAGATGAATGCTCCAGTGGTTTAAGCCAGTAGGAGTCCCGCATGCGTCTCCACCCTTCCCCGGAGTGGAGGAAGTACATGACGCATTTCCACATCTATACAAATATATAAAATTGAAGTGTCTGTTTGTAATGTCAAAATAACAGCTTTTTACTAAATGCATATGAAAGTATGTTCGTTACATATAGCAAATAAACTATTTTTAAATTTTTTGTCTGTCTGTCTGTCCGTCTGTCTGTCTGTCTGTCTGTTTGTTCCGGGTAATCTCCGAAACGGCTGGACCGATTTGGACGGGACCTTCACTGGCAGATAGCTGTTGTTATCTATACAAATAAATAAAATTGAGTGCCTGTTTGTAATGTCAAAATAACAGCTTTTTACTAAATGCATATGGAAGTATGTACGTTACATATAACAAAAAAACAATTAAAAAAAAAAATGTCTTTCTGTCTATCCGTCTGTCTGTCTGTCTGTCTGTTTGTTCCGGGTAATCTCCGAAACGGCTGGACCGATTTGGACGGGACCTTCACTGGCAGATAGCTGTTGTTATCTATACAAATAAATAAAATTGAAGTGCCTGTTTGTAATGTCAAAATAACAGCTTTTTACTAAATGCTTAAGGAAGTATGTACGTTACAAATAACAAAAAAACTATTTTAAAAATTTTTGTCTGTCTGTCTGTCCGTCTGTCTGTCTGTTTGTTCCGGGTAATCTCCGAAACGGCTGGACCGATTTGGACGGGACCTTCACTGGCAGATAGCTGATGTTATGAGGAATAACATAGGCTACTTTTATTTTAGAAAAATATTTAGGGTCCCGCGTAAAAAATAAAACCCTTGATATCCAATATATATATTCTATGTCAAGTGTGTGTGTTGAAGTACTCTAAATTTCTATTAAATTAAACGCGGGTGAAACCGCGGTTCCCAGCTAGTGGTTAATAAAAAAAGGTCTGCATCCCCAAAAAATGCCCGCAGTCGAAGGCAATGCTGTTATAATTGTAAAAGACCCGTCTCGTGTTGTGTCTGAGATATTTCAATGCTCTCACAGTTTTTAAAAGCTAATGACCGATCCACCCACATTGATCACACAATGGCCCAAAGACCATTGTCTGTCCCCCATGGCACAGTGACCGAGATTCCCAACGGTCGTCGGTTTGATTCTTAAACAATACAGTTTAATCGGTTCGGAGAAAGTTTTTGTTATTCATCTCGGAAATTGCTCAACCGATTTCGATAGTGTTCTTTAAATGAGTCATTAGTGTTTCGCTTTCAGAGTTCAATATACGTTCGATTGGATAAATGTATAAATCGAGAGTGTATCGTGTATATAGTTAAATAGGAAAATAATTATTATCTCTCACCTCGGATCCACATTAATCATCATGATGATATCAGCCCAAGGACGTCCACTGTTGAACAAAGTCATAAATTACCAGTCCACATACATAGATTTCCACAATCACATCATCATTTTGGAGGGAATTTGCCAGTACTCACCTCGCTTGGCAGGCGGGTTGGTTAGCGCAGTATGGATAATATTCCACTGAACGGACGCTGCCGCGCCCTAGAACTCTAGTAAAGAGTCCCTCCCCTATTCGAATTTTACGACATCCACGGAAGAATGGATTAGTGCTGTAATCTTAAACCGGACACCACACGGAAGTTACAGTTTCGGACTTAGGTTACAGTTTTTGACATTTTTGAACACGCAATGAATCGTAAACAACGCGATAAAACGCTACGTGATTATTGTACTATGATAAGATATTATTATGCTACTGCGAGCGATGACCTAATCCGTGAACTGTATGTAGCCCGGTCCGTTTTTATTTACACTGCAGTTTAATGTGATAATAAATAGTTAATTGTGTTTTTATTCAAAACGCTAGGACAGACGAAACTAATAATTTTATACTGAAATCAGTTAAATAAACGGGAAAATATTATGAAAATTCATGAAAAGATTGACGCTAGATTCTAACGCTGTGAGAATCATGTACTGAAACCATGGTATCAGTTTTGTTATGATGTCAATTACAGCTGTTGTCCAAAGGGGTTGAATGAAATACACGATTATTGTTTCGGGAAAGGTTCACTAAAAAACTAGACAATAACCATAATTTATAGAACAAGAAAGCTCAAGGTCACTCAGCGAGCTATGGAGAGAGCTATGCTTGGTATTTCTCTATGAGATCGAATCAGAAATGAGGAGATCCGTAGAATTACTAAAGTTGCTGACATAGCTGAAAGGATTAGTAAACTGAAGTGGCAATAGGGCACATAGCTCGTAGAACTGATGGCCGTTGGGGTAAAAAGGTTCTTGAGACTGCGCACCGGAAAACGCAGCGTGTGACGTCCTCCAACGCGGTGGACAGACGATCTGGTGAAGGTCGCTGGGACCCATTGGATGCGGGTAGCATGTAACCGCTCGTTGTGAAAATCTGTGGGGGAGGCCTTTGTTCAGCAGTGGACGTCTTTTGGCTGATATGATGATGACGAACTATATAGCGTTCACACGTAATTGCAGAAATGTTCAGCCTCAAATAATGACGTTGGACTCTGACTATTATCGGCGTTTCTTTCCGAGAGGTAATTTTATGATTAAGTATGAGATAACTTAGTCATGGCATTACAGGGATATGAATGTCTTTAATCAAAATATGGTTCGATTATACCCATGACACGCGACTTTCGAATCGAGAATGAATCATGCGACAAGTGACATTTGGACATGATTTAACTGTATCGGAGATGGCCGCCAATATACAGTTTGGCAATGGGCACAGGTAGACAAATCCATACTCATATTATAGTGTGTCTGTTTGTCACTACGTGACGTACTAAACCTACGAAATTTAGCACAGAGCTTAAACACGACCCGTAGAGGGCCATACGATACTTTTTTTTACTTTCCAGGAAGAGCTATTAAGGTTAAGAAAGTGTAACTAAATGGCCGTCCGTGTGGTATCTACACTAAGCATATAGCACCACTCCATCTCCTCCCGTTGGATGTCGTAAAAGGCGACTAAGGGACTCTAAACCAGAGGGATGGGAAGCAGTGTCCCTGTGGGTCAGAAGCCATGTTACACTCACCAACCCGCCTGCCAAGCGTGGTGAGTACTGGCAAATTCCCGCCAAAATGACGACACGATTAAGGAAATTTAAGCGGGAACTTTTGTTCAACAGTGAACAGGGGTGCAATTCCTTAAGCTCAAACATCCATACATCTTTAAATATAGAATCGAAATAACGGTATACAACCAATTTGGTATTTGCTAAGATATGATTGAAGCTATTCAAGGACACGTTGCAGAAGGACAGCCATGAGGATCATACTTAGCGATTACCAAATTGGGTTATCACTGTTATTTCAATTCTGTATTCAAGTATGTATGGATGTTCGAGTTTCGAGAATTGCACCCCAGAAAGTCCTTTGGCTGATATGAAGAACTAGATGGCGTTATATGTAATATCAATTTAATTATCTTTGCTAATATCACATTAATTAACCAGTGTTATCATCATTTCAGCCGAAAAACGTCCACTGCTGGACAGAAGCCCACCCCCAAAGATTGCTTCGACGACCGGTATGGGTTTATGTTGTGTGCTCATTGGGAGGTTTTGCCATTATTGCCAGGTTTGGCAGACAAGTTGGTGATCGCAGTTAGGTTATATATGTACCCGAAGGACGCTGCTGCCCATCCTCCGGCTAAAGTCAAAGTCAACTTATTTTATTTCAAATAAACCAAATATTGGCGCTTATGGAACGTCAGAATCTAAGTTGCCTTTTTTCGAAACATTGTATTATCAATCAAGAAAGAGAAATAATCATCCAGTGTTTATTATCGACTTTGAGACTCGACTCGAGGGAGAGATAGTAGTCAAAGGCAAGTATGCTTAACCTAATCATCATATCAGCCAAAAGACGTCCACTGCTGAACAAAGCCCTCCCCCATAGATTTCCACAACAAGCGGTCACATGCCGCTTTCATCCAACGACTACCAGCGACCTTCACCAGGTCGTCTGTCCACCTCGTTGTCGTCGTCCCACGCTGCGTTTTTCGGTGCGCGGTCACCATTCGAGAACCTTTTTACTCCAACGGCCATCAGTTCTACGAGCAATATACCCCGGCCATTGCCATTTCAGTTTACTAATCCTTTCAGCTATGTCGGTAACTATAATTTTTCTACAGTTCTCCTCAATTCTGATTTGATCTCGCAGAGAAATACCAAGCTGAGCTCTCTCCAAAGCTCGCTGAGTGACCGTGAGGTTTCTTATGGTGCCCATGGCGAGTGACCGACGTGGTCCTGTCCCATATCTTATCACTGGTAACACACACTGGTTTAAGACTACTGTCTTGAGGCATTGCGGTATTATTGACGAAAAGACGTTGCAAAGTTTCCCGAACGCTGTCTAGCCGAGTCAGATTCGACGATGGACCTCTTTCTCAAAGCTGGACCTACCTAACTGAACAGTTTGTCCCAGATAGACTTACTCGATCCCAGGTAGACATACTCAAGTTTAACCTAAGACCTAAGGTAATTCTATATCTTTGTGTTCGACACATGTTTTAATCATATTTAAATATCATATCAGTATTAAATAACTATTCTGTAAGAACTCACTTCTGAATTCGCAGTAAAAAGTAGTAAAACCAATACGAATTTAGACATTTCACTGCGGGTTCAGTAAATAGGTTTTACTAGTGAAACAAACTGACTTATGAATCCGCAATGAAAAGTAGGAAAAACAATACCACATTAGAGATTTCAGTATTTTCGGTAAATTCTTACAGAATATCCAGGCAGATCATGATTTGTAACATCAGTACAATAATTTTACTGTTGTGATATTAATTTTAAATTGCATGGTTTTTTATCTATTTTTTTTATTTAACATACGGGCGAGAACTGCAAGTCTTTCACCTGGTTATAAGAGTCCGCCCATAACAATTGGAATGCTACCCAGGACCAGTCCAGCGTTGCATCGCACTACGGTCGTCACCTCAAGTCATTAGGTATTTAGTCTCGTCCAGTATTTTCACTACAGTGAATGCGTTCCTGACATCTGTTAATTGGTACTAGTTTCTGTTATGTTAAAGATGTAATTTAGCGTTAAACTATATAAGTTTATTGTGTGTTGGCGTTAATACTTTAAAATCAAATTATAGATTAAATTTAATCTTTATTATATAATAAACTAGGCCAATTAACAGATGTCAGAAACGCATTCTCTCGGCGGCCGCATTTTAGCTACAATGGACTTCAAACCGGAAAAAAGTAATGTCTAAAGCTTAAACCCTATTGCTTGGCGAGATAACATCTGGCAATGCGGTGGTACCTAGCCTGAATCTTGGAATGAGAGACCTTTTTTTTTTTTATTTATGTCCAGTGGAAATTCTACATGGAACTTCCTTCGCCCCGGGGAAGGGTGAACCGGCTAAAACCACTGGACGGTCATCTTCGGCACCGAAGGGGGGCTCCAGGTCCTCGTAAGATCACACTAGAGCCGCCCATTGGTACCACGCCTTTAGGCACATCACGGAGGGGATGACTGTAAAGCGGTCACCCCCTCTAGCATAGGGAAGGCGGCTGTAAAAAGGTCGCCCTCCCAGGCACCTCTCGAGGAGGATTGTAAAGTATCCCCCCAAGCCTCGCTTTGCGCTGTACTGCGCACACGGCGGCACGTGACCACGTGCGCGCCACCGTCTTCCCGGGGGTCGCTCGGTGTGAGCACGCAGACTCCCCAATCTGCGCGCCCGCGACCCCCGGGGCCCCCCACCATGTAGTGACGGCAGGGGGCTTAGGCGTGTTGGACTTGGGACCCGGGACGGTTGTTGCCCCGGCGCCGTCTCGTCCTTCTCCTTGCGGGATCAGCCCTCTCCCGATCCCGCTCTGCAGTCTCCTTCTGGAGCATGACGCTCTCGCAGAAGGAGACCACTGCACTCCAATTTTCATGCTCTGCCAACATAGCCGACACCCACTGCCGGCAGAGAGAGATCTATCCTATCCGACCGACCAGGATCCGCCGCTCGGCCGCCCACGCAGGGCACTCCTCGAGCGTGTGCTGTGCGGTATCCTGGTCGCTTCCACAATGGTGGCACTGTGCCGTAACCTCGCGTCTTATTCTGTGCTGGAATGAGAGACCTACCAACACTTAGTATCACTTTCCTGAGGTAAATAGCTCTAATATTTACTTACCCGACACTTACATGATTCACAATGCGAGTGACATTTTGACTGGAATATTCAACTAACTGTTCTGAAGATACGGGATCTTGCATTTCTGAATACAATACCTGTGGTCAGGGAGGGGCTGACAACATTTTGTGTAAAATACACAAATACATGGCTACGGGATGTGCATGACCATCCGTTCTAGATTCCTCGGACACTGACTGTTTTTCAGTAAATAAGATTTGTTTCATGTGTCCGAGGTAGATTCGAGTGGCTCAGTGGTTCTCGTTTCCATCCACGGGTGACGTAAAAGACGACTAATATTTGCTATCAAGAGGATGGACAGTAGTATCCTCCTGTGGGTTAATACAATATACTGTGAACACCAATCCGCCTGTCAAAGCGTGGTGATTATGGCAAGATTCCTGTGAACGGTAATTGTAGTGATCGCCGGGAAAGCCCATATTAGCAGTGGAAGTTTTATGGGCTGAAGTGTGTGTGTGAGATTTTATATCACTGAATTGAAGCTTCATCATCATCATCATCATGTCAGCCAAAAAATGTCAACTGCTGAACAAAAGCCTCTTCCATAAAACGACCGGTTACATGCCGTGAGCCGTCATTTTAGGGGAATTTGTCAGTACTCACCACGCTTGGTGGGTTGGTTTGCACAGAATGGCTACTGTTTCACAGAAAGGATGCTGCTGCCCATCCCTCCAGTTTAGAGTCCCTTCGTTACCTCTTACGATATCCACGGGAGGAGATGGAGTGGTGTCACATTCTTAATCCGGACACTACTGTTGGGTTAAGTGGCTTATTTATTGTTTTTATTAACCCCCAGTTTTTGGCTTTGTACATCCATTAATCATAGCAGAAAGTGGTTATTGTTAGTAGCTGTGGTCAGAATTTTCTGGACCTTGCTGCCCAAATTGACTCGCTCTTATAGGCACGTGCAAGGCAAGTGGTTTCAGTCTCTACAATATCTCCTATTAATAATCTATATATATATAAAAATTTAATGTTTGTTTGTTCAAAATCGCAAATCTCCTAATATTCTTTACCGATCGTTTTGAAATTTTTACACATCGTTGTATTCATATACGTGCATGTTTTTATTATATCCTGAGACTCATAATCTATAGATATCAGAATTTAATGTTCGTTTGTTCAAAATCACAAATCTCCTAAAGTTATTTACCGATCGTTTTGAAATTTGGAGACCTATAATTGTTTTTTTTATTCAAAATCAAAATCGTCTTGTCATTACGTGCATTTAACCACAGCGACGCGTGGCAGGATAAAACTAGTAAGAAATAAAATAATAAATACCTACCAAATGTTATCTACCTCTGACAATGAATCATACAAATACTTTGCATGACAAATGTAATACAATAACGTCTTATATCAGCTGTATTAAATGCAATTCAGAAATACATAATTTGTAATTCATACATATTCATGCGGGTATTGCTGTTGCCGTTGTTAAGAAATAAAAAGCTTACTGTTTGCAGGAAGGTATGGAGGTTGTGAACCGCGTGGCTTAATCCAATAAACCAGTGGTGATGGGCCGTGGGGACTCACCAGCAGGAAAGGCCCGGCCATTCCCATCGTCATAATTGTGTGAACGTGGATTTAGATCTGTGGCAGCGCTGCTATAAAAACAGAAATCGTTTTTAAAATTTAAATTGACTTGACTTTTAGCTTTTTGTTATGAGGCCTATTCTTAAATCCTATTCTTCTATAGGCCTCATAAGAAAGCTCAAGGTCACTCAGCGAGCTATGGAGAGAGCTATGCTTGGTATTTCTCTACGAGATCGAATCAGAAAGGACAAAGAACTAAAGTTGTCGACATAGCTGAGAGGATTAGTAAACTGAAGTGGCAATGGGCAGGGCACATTGCTCGTAGAACTGATGGCCGCTGGGGCACAAAGGTTCTAGAATGGAGACCGCGCGCCGGAAAACGCAGCGTGGGACGACCTCCAACGAGGTGGACAGACGACCTGGTGAAGGTCGCTGGGAGTCGTTGGATGAGGGCGGCATGTAACCGCTCGTTGTGGAAATCTAAGGGGGAGGCCTTTGTTCAGCAGTGGACGTCCTGTGGCTGATATGATGATGATGATGATGATGATGATAGCTTTTTGACTAAATTCGAGCCTGATATTACAAACTTGTTAAAATTATCAGATTCACCGTTTACATTAGATTCGTTTTAAAATTATTTTCGAAATATTTGTTCTATAAATTTAAAATATGATTTATAAAGTTTCGTTTTATTGCTCTCATTAGAACATTCATATTTAAAATGTAAGTTTGAATTCAGAAACAAGATAATCATATATGGCACGCTACAGATTAAAGTTATTAAAGTAATGATTAACGATTGCGATATTAACTATGATCCATGATGATCACCAATGGTTTACCACCTAAAACTGTTACCCTGTGAAGTGAAGCTGCACTTGCCACAGTCAGGCTTGGAATAGGTGATCATACCTTTCACATCAAAACCCCTCCTAACCTGTCAGCTCCGGTTTTTAACGAAAATATAAGGTCTGCCATGCGACATTCTCTATCAGTCAAACTTTTGTTGAAAAAAATGCATTGACGTACAGAAAATAAATCTATACATATAAATATAATATTTTAATATAAATAATAAGATATACATACATACAAGACGTACTTTATATCCCATTAATTATTATAACGATGCCCGTATTTGTTGATAAGGAAAGCAGCGATTTCAAGTAGTATTCCCGAATTTTCCCTTTGAATGTGTTCTTATTTAAAGCTTTTTTTAAATAAAGGGTAGCACTTTCCAGAGTTTGATTGCTCAGACAGGGTAAAGAAATAAAAAAAAAAATTCATTTTTATTTTTATTTTGCGTAGCAATCAAACAATCCTCCCCGAGAAGTGCCTGGGGGGCGGCATTTTTACAGCTTCCTGCCCTCCACTAGAGGAGGTGACCGCTTTACAGTCATCCCCTTCGAGATGTGCCTAAAGGCGTGGCACCAATGGGTGGCTCTAGTGTGATCTTACGAGGACCTGGAGCCCCCCTTCGGTGCCGAAGTTGACCGCTCCAGTGGTTTTAGCCGGTAGGAGTCCGGCATACCCCTTCGCCCGGGGCGAAGGAAGTACATGTAGAATTTCCACTGGACACCAATAAAAAAAAAGCTGTACCTCAGTGATAGGGTTGCGCAGATCAGATTATGAAATTCGCTTCGTGTTGGACTGATCAGGCTGATTCTGTCGTATCGGGTCGGTAACTGACCCAAACATTGTAGGGAAAAGGCCAGGAAAAAGAACTATGGAAGAAGTTAAGCCGCATAGTGGACGTATAGTACGATAATCAAAATACGTAACAATACTTTTCTTGGAAGCAGACCTCAGCCCCAATCTGTAACAAAGACCTTTCGAGTTGGGGTCCCAGATCACAGAGGTACAATGGATACAATCAGATACAATCAGTGACACCGTGACATTTATGATGCCCTGATAACCGTAACAGGAAATATTTGTACGTTAGAATAATAACATGCGGTCGTAATCGCACACGCCATGCGTAACCATTTGAACGGTGACGAATATGACACCATTTGCCCTGTCCTTTCCTTGTGAACATTTTACTCCCGGTAAATATTTTTGCCGTGTGGTGCCGGCTCAGAATACCACCACCCCATCTGCTCTCGTGGGTGTCGTAAAAGTCGACTAAGAGATTAGATGGGCAGCAGCGTCCTTCGAGTAAATCAACAACTCAACTGCGATCGCCAACCCGTCTGCCAAGCGTGGTGATTATGGCAAAACCCCTCCCAATGAGCCCACAACACACCCATATCGGTCATTGTGGTGATTTTTGGGGAAGGCCTGTGTCCAGCAGTGGACTTCATTCGGCCGAAATGATGAAATATTTTTGATGACTCACACCCAAAATCAAAGTTTTTATTTCATACTAGCTGTGTCCCGCGGTTTCATCTGCCGTTTAATTTTAAAGGTTATTTATTAATCATATATTATACAATTAGTATATATATTGGATATCATGGGTTTTAATGTTTTATCGCAGAACCCTAATTCTTTTTTCTAAAACAAAAGTTACTCCTTATAATACTAGCTATCTACCAGTGAAAGTCCCATCAAAATCGGTCTAGCCGTTTCGGAGATTAGCTGGAACAAATATTTTGTAATAAGTATTGTAAGTATATACTTTTAGGCAATTAAGAAAAGTTGGTGCATGGTTTAGAAACGTTATTCTTATGGAGAAGAGCCGGCACGAAACTACATTATATCTCAAAGAAAAGTAGTGTTTCAATTTTGTTAATTACATTTAGCACGTATTACACACCAATGTGAAATCAAAGTTGACTATACGCGAAATTCATACACACAATAATAAAACACACGATTACTTTTGTTCTCACATTTACGAAATGAACGATTTGTGACATGACGAAAAGGGCAAACTATTACAAAGTTATCTATAGCACATGTGACAGCGGAAGTAAACATACACTGCTTCCGCACACATGAGTAAGGTTCAGGCTAAACGTTTGCGACAGCAATCCACTAGAGACTATCCTTCTAGAACACATACAACTGACGCCAATTTATAAACTAAAGTTGCTCTGTTTTGGAAGAGTGTAATCGTTGGTTTGTGTCCTCTGCAAACAAACATCCGCAACTCCAGGGTTTCTGTTGCATTGTCGACCTATTTGGGAGAAATGGATAGCGGAGATGAGAAGAAAGGAGCTTTGACGACACAGCCTCGCAAAACATTTTTTTTTTTAAACTTTGCCCCACACTACGATTTATCCTGTGTCGTGGGTGCGTTTACAGACATATATTCCACATATAATATACCCAGACCCGGAACAACTACCTGCAGATCGTACAAATATTTGTTCCGTGCGGGAATCGAAACCACGACCCGGAGCGCAGCAGCCGACTGTATTAGTTACTGCACCAACCGTGCCGTCGAAAATATCCGTCAGCTTTCGATATGAATCAATACGAGTACAATCATGATCTAGATAATAATAAAAATTGTACCAAAAACATTGCTTCAGATTGCTCACCTATTGCTCCATCTTGTTGTTTATTAATGGTCACGGTTCAATTGACGGCACGGTTGGTGCAGTGGTTGATACAGTCGACTGCTGCGCTCCGGGTCGTGGGTTCGATTCCCGCACGGAACAAATATTTGTACGATCTGCAGGTAGTTGTTCCAGGTCTGGGTGTATTGTGTGTGGAATTCATGTCTGTAAACGCACCCACGACACAGGAGAAATCCTAGTGTGGGGCAACGTTAAAAAAAACGACGACAACGACAATGCGTAAAACAAACAAACCAATACGACATACCTTGACTAGCAATTACTAAAATCGCCCGTTAAAGAGCAGCTTATAACTGTAAAAACGCTTACAGGATGTGCTATATAGTATAAAATATCTAATGACTACCAAATCAACGTCGTAAGTCGTGGCGGTGTTTACAAGCATCAAGACTGTACCACCTGATAAGTTAAGCAGATGAGTAGGCCAGTTAGCACCTGCCTAAAGTGCTGGGTATGCTTCAGTGCATATCGGGTTCCCGGCACAAGGTAGGTTAACGGAATGCCGTGGGGGTTTTAGTTAGTAAGAGTCCGGTACACCCATCCCAGGAACGGAGAATGTCCACGAGAATTTCCCTAAGATAATAAACCAGACACCACAAGTCTAGGTCATCGATAACTGTAATATACCCTGTGCTGCCGTCCTTTACCTAGAAAGCCGTTAACCCTCAGGTGGTCGATTTTGACTTTTTACTGCAAAGTGATATAGTTTTAAATTCTCTGTATTCCTATCTAAGAATCATAATTATATTAGTGATAGTTCTTGAGTTACAAACACTATAAAAGCCGTTAAGGATAGGTTAGCGACCTTTAAGTAATGTAATTAAAGCCAAAAACAAGCTAAAATCACTAGCTAAATAAATAAATAAAAGACTTAATAATGTTTGAAAATAGTTTACTGAACAAATAAGATCAATTATGGACGCAAATAAATGTAAATTATGTGTCTAACAGTCATTAATCTAAGAATTATAGTGTTTTTAGATATAACGAGGTCCCACCTGTTTTGGCCGTTTCTTGAAAACTACTTTTTGGGCTTAACGGCTTTCTAGTTAGTCCGTTAGAACGGCAGTGTGATAAAGGTACACGAACAGAAAGTTTGTACCACTTTTTAATCATGACTGCGCGCACGAAGGAGTTTGAGATTTGGCATTGTTAAAGATTATATGGAGGGTGCAGAATGTTAAATAAACTTAAAAATATGAATTTTTGTGATGCCTCACTTTGCTGTCAAGCAACGCGTGCCATGTGGTGCCGGCTGCGCCGTGTGGTGCCGGCTCAGAATGCCACCACCCCATCTCCTTCCATGGGTGTCGTAAAAGTCGTCCTTCGAGTACATTAACAACTCAACTGCGATCGCCAACCCGTCTGCCGAGTGTGGCGATTATGGCAAAACCCCCCAATGAGCCCAGGAAAAACTCTAGTGTAGGACAGAAAGAGAGCAAATCCACAACAGATCACAAATAAAGACACGTAAATAAAACTTGTTATAAAGTTGAATGTTTCTTCATAACTATTCAGGATTGCTTATACCATAGCGATTTTTTATCTCTAATTATAAGACGCCATGTCTAGGTTCTCAATTCTCAAAATAATTTCTAAGCAGTTGTTTGAACAGAGGCGGAGAAATAATGCGCCCTTGAGGGACGCCTGCACAAGGGTAAAGTGGTTAAGTAGCATATTGCCTGCCCTTGCTGCTGCTTCCTCTTCACACTGTTGCATATAAGGTAAACAAGATGTTTTAGCATGCCCATAACTAAGAAAGCCAGGCATAATTTAAGCCATTTGTCTGAGTCAAACGCCTTCATGAAGTCGATCCAAATATTAGGCAGGCTTGTCAAACTATGAGTGTTCTTGATTATTTGACGCATTATGATTTGGACTTTATAGTCTATAGATATAGGTACATGCACTTTACAATAGAAAAAAACCTCTGAGTCAATTCACGAACTGATGAATTGGGAAATCAAGGTGCATCCATTATTTTCCTTATAAAAATTATTCGCGATAAAGTTGTGCAAATAAAGTGAGGTCATAAATCAAGGTTTGTTGTGATATCACATTTTCTCTGAACCGTTACCCCGCTCTACATATACTAAGTTATTAATGAATATTTCACAAATCACCTCGCATATACCCAGCCTTCGTAATCTACTTACTGTATGTTTTACATTGTGTAAAGGTAGCATAAAAACACATTTCAGAATCGAACAATTTTCACCATGAAACTTTTCATCATCCCTACATGCCTTGAAGGACATGCTAGTCCGTCTGTTTTTATTATGATAGTATTCTTTTTATAAGTATGCCAGAATTTTCTGTGGGACAGCCATAAGTCCAACTGTGGCCTGCTGTATCTCGTACTGACTATACAAGAACTTGCCACTCGGCATTCTGTCGTCAGCCATAACTTACTGTCGCATGAGAAACAATTAATATTAATAAGCCATTGTTAGCCTATCCGTACGTAATACATCTGTGCATACAACCTTTGCAGAAAAAAATAGGTCAAAGTTACGCGCAACAGATAATATGCTAATGTCTAATAAATAACTAAAACAGGGTCGAGATAATGGCGGTATTTTGTCTGGTTACAACCAGTTGTGGAAATGCAATCGATAACTACCTCTATATAGTGTATCTTCGTGCCTTGGAGAGAACTACGCCGACTAACCCAGCTGTCTTGCGGATGACAGACTTTACTGGTAGCCAGAAGGGTCGATAACGTTACTGGTGGTAGGATTCTTATTGGAAGGGTCCAAATAAGAAGGTCCGCAATGATGCTGCGATATTATGGTGCCTGGAAGTCGTTTTTAAACGTAACACATTTCTATGTTCCGGTTTGAAGCAGTTTCGGTCTGTTGCTGATTAAATTACTGAGCATAACAGACTAAATAAATAAATGTCTCGAGGTAAGGAGTGTCGGTCCGGATTAAGAATATAGCACCATTCCATATCCTCCCGTGGATGTCGTAAAAGGCGACTAAGGGAATCCAGACCAGAGGGATGGGCAGCAGCGTCTCTTCTGTGAAACGCTAACCATACTGCGCTCATCAACCCGCCTGCCAAGCATGGTGAGTATTGGCAAATACCCCCCAAAATGATGATACAGTTGTGAAAATCTATCCCTTGTTCAGCAATGGACGTATAAATGGCCGATTTGATAATACGATGAGGTAAGGAGAGCAGTACGTAGGCCAGCTAAGTCAGCTGGCGTCTCGTGACATTAAAACAATATTTTATGGAGATAAGATGCTGTATTTCAATTAAATGTGGGGCCGGTTTAGAATACCACCACCCCATGTCCTCCCGTGGGTGTCGTAAAAGTCGACTAAGGGTTTAGCCGGAGGATGGGCAGCAGCGTCCTTCGAGTACATTAACAACTTAACTGCGATCGCCAACCCGTCTGCCAATCGGTCGTTGTGGTGATTTTTGGGGGAGGCCTGTGTCCAGCAGTGGAATAATTTCGGCTGAAATGATGATTTCAATTAAATATAGATAGGCACGAGGCAGGCGCCGTAGTTTCTGTTTACTTAACGTTTTTAGAAAATGTAACATCGATTCCAACCTTATAGTAGCTTCCATCTCACACATTGACAGCACGATTGGTGCAGTGGCTAAACGTTTCGCTTTCTGCGCTACGTGTCGCGGTTTGCATCCCAGCTTTGAATAAATATTTTAGTGGTCTACCGATAGGTACTTCAGGTTTGGGTTTCTGTCTGTTCGTTGTATCAGCGGAAGACGGGAAACAACAATGTAGGGCATCGTGGGTGTATCACAAAACACGCGCCCTCCGCCAGCACTCGCTATGCCTTCAGGGGCACTCGCCATGCCTTCAGGGGCACTCGGAAGTTGAGACGGCAGGCTCGGCGGCGTGCACTCGAGCTTTGGCGTGAGTGGCTCATGCTGCCACAGTACGCGAAAGCGCGTCGTTGAGACCTTCTTGCCACTCTTTTGAGCTTGGCTTCCCCACAAGATTCAGATATTCCTGGTCAGGGTGTTTATACATGCGAGATTTGTCTTTGTTATTTTTAGGGTACCGAACGTCCGAAGGAAAAAACGGCGAAACACATATAGGATCACTCGTGTGTCTAGATAGCCCTTCGTCTGTCCGTCTGTCACAGCCAATTTGGTCCGGATCTTAACATTTAGTACACATAAGGATTTCTGCGACCCAAACACGTACTTATAACGTAAAGTTTTGAAAACTGTACCGTGTAACATATGAAATAGACGGGCTTGTTGCGAGTGTCTTCAAGGTGTTTATTTATAATTTTAAAATTTACTGTTCCCCCCTAATCTCCGAAACGACAGCCATAAAATTTTGAAAAAAATAGACGTAATAGCTCTTTTCCTATAGATAACAGGAAAACCTGTAAGAAGTCAATGGTTTTTAAATAACATAAATCTTTCAATATTGTGCGTACAAACTTATATTTGCGGTTGGAATGTATCGAAAAACATGTTTTCAACTACGATATTACGTTTCTTCTTGGGATAAGTTATTGGTACAAGACCGAATTCAACAATAGACAATATATTCAGCAAATTTCGGAACCCTCCCGACGCGAGTTCAACACGCACTTGTCCTCTTTTTTTTACAACTCTGACGAGACGACCAAGTCATTCGCCAGGTGATAAGCGCCATGCCTACGTTCTACATTGTAAATTATTTCTTTCTTTCTTTCTACGTCCTTTGGTTTCGTAAAGGTACCGAGGAGGCAACCCGTCAAAGCAAACAGT
Organism: Diloba caeruleocephala; assembly: GCA_947459985.1. Taxonomy (NCBI): domain Eukaryota; kingdom Metazoa; phylum Arthropoda; class Insecta; order Lepidoptera; family Noctuidae; genus Diloba; species Diloba caeruleocephala. The sequence continues at coordinate 8,044,506 of OX381632.1, forward strand.
CTTGTCTGCTTCTTACTCGCTTCTCTTTGATAGGCGTCGGTCTAATTTGAAACAGCCAAACGGTTGACCATTGCTTCGTTTCTAGAACGTACTGGTAGATCCAGGATTAGTTATCAGTAACACGAAGACGAACCTCCTATAAATTGATTCTTCGTATCACGCCATCATTCCACATGACCCTTCTTCTAAGCCTAGGTAAGGCTGTGCGCGAGGCTTGGGGGGATCCTTTACAATCCTCCCCGAGAAGTGCCTAGGGGGGCGACCTTTTTACAGTGGTCTTCCCTCCGCTAGAGGGGGTGACCGCAGTCATCCCCTCCGTGATGTGCCTAAAGGCGTGGCATCAATGGGCAGATCTAGTGTGATCTTACGAGGAACCTCTTCGGTGACCGCTCCAGTGGTTTTAGCCGGTAGGAGTCCGGCATACCCCTTCGCCCTTTCCCGGGGCGAAGGAAGTTCCTTGTGGAATTTCCACTGGACATCAATAAAAAAAAGGTAAGACTTTGCATGCCCACCACGACACTATCCACTCTGCAACGTGTACATTAACGGGTGTAATTCACCCAATTTTTTTTTCAATATATTTTTAACTTTTAGGATGTTTTCGTAAGCAACTTTCATCAAACAGTCAGTTCTTTCTTCGTACGCTAAATATAGTTATCCGTTCTTAAATTCGTTGTACCAGAGGCACACAGTTGCCTTAGAAGGGGTCCTTAAATGCTATTTGGAGTTTAACAAACGATTCCTTCGGTTTAAGCAAGAAATATAAAATACACTACCGACGTGTTAATTAAACGTTAATAATTCTATTTACTTCGAAAAAACTGCAAGGAGATTTGAATTTGGAATATTCGTGTTTTTCTTTTAAATAGTTGTATTTTAGAACTAAACAATCAGCCAGTATCTCATAACATAACAAAACATCGCATTACTATCCGAGTGGCCTGGTATGACTGCGTAAAATATTTCCATTGATACATTTGTGAATGGAAAACTATGAAAACATAAATTTATAGTCACATAACACACTAAACAACGAAAAAATGTCGATATATCAGGAAAATTACCAACTAAATTAGTTTTTTAATGTAATCCTAAATAACGTGGTAGATAATTAGGATTTATTGGAAGAACTGGATTTGTAAATTACTAATGTTTCAAAGTTTTGTTTTGACTGAATGCGACTCATTGCAGCCGAAAAACGTCCACAACTGGACATACAAGAACACCACAACAACCAAATCTGTGTTATATTATATAATATCTCATTAGAGGGTTCCGCTATAATCGCTAAACTGGCAGGCGAGTTGACGATCGCGGTTGAGTTATAAATATACTCGAAGGACACTGCTGCCCACCCTCCAGATAAACTTGAGGTCGCGTTTTACGACACCCATTGTATGAGATAGGGTGGTGCTATTCTTAGCCAGACCAATACGGCGAGATGAGGGAATGGAGCAGAAGATTAATTCCATCCTCATCGCCTTGATACTTCTCACTTTTAACCCCGTACGACAAAAATGTGGAACCAACATTGTCAGCTGTTTACCCAAACATATACGGTATTCAAGAAAAGGGTGTTCGTCTGCCTAAAATGTTGGTAACGCATCAGCGATTCCTCTGATGTTGCAGATGTTCATGGGCAGCAGAGATTGCTTACTTTTAAGTGGGCAGCATGTTCGCCATGACTTATGGGACGTGCTACCACTATACGAATACCTATAATCATCATCATCATCATAATATCAGCCAAAGAACGTCCACTGCTACATGCCGTGTGTCATAAATTTGGGGGGAATTAGCCAATATCCAACACACTTGACAGACGATTAGGTGAGCAGAATGGCTGTTGTACCACAGAATGGACACTGCTGCCCACCCCTCTGGTTCAGCGCCTTACGGGTGAAATTAATAATCAATCTAATTCAAAATCTTTAGATCCACCACCCCATCTCATCCGGTGTCGTAAAAGGCTGCAATGGGATTCGTCGGCATGGGCAGCAGCGTCCTTCGAGTACATTTAGAACTCAACTGCGATCGCTAACCCATCTGCCAAGCGTGGCGATTATAGCATAACCCGCCAATAGGCCCACAATACAAAACCAAACCGGTCGTTGCGGCAATCTTTGGGGAAGGCTTCTGTCCACAGTGGACGTTTTTTGCTGAAATGATGATGATAATTCCCTCAGTGACCCTCCCCAGTGTCAAGTTAAGTGCCATAATCTTACTTTACGTGACAAAATATTCGTAGGCTGCTTCTCAAAAAAAAAAACTTAAATCGAGCAAACTCGTGTAACGAATCAAGTGTGGAAAATTAATTGTAATCTAGTTTCCAATACAAACGAAGAGCATGAATGCAGGGAATGCGATTCATTTGATTATTGTAGTACTAGCTAAGGATGACATTGAAAGAGTCTGAATATATACGGGATTTGTTTTGGGTGACAGATCTTGAGATACCCTGTGACATAAAGATTATTTTAGTATTTTTCTTTTCTACATAGAAAAAAGGATGTTCCACAATAGGATTTCCTGATCATGGGTACAGTAAAAATACAGTATATTTCACATGCATACACAAATCATACAAATATTTGATCCGTTTGGGGATCGAACCCGCGACTAAGTGTAAAAAGCCAATCGCATGGCCACTGTGTCAACCATGCAGTCAAATTAACTATGTATAACATCTGAACACACTATATATTAATATGATTGTTATTTAAATTAAAATACATCACTATAGCGAGTTTTTAGTTCCCAGGGCATGCCCATATTAAAGTAATTTATAATAATTAAATCTCTAATTACCTATTCCGATAATTGCTAGCTGATATTACCTATATAAAAATAAAAACACGATGTCAATCATTGATCATGATTAGGAACAGAGGCGGACCCAGCACGGATCCCTGACTCAAGCCCGAGCGCGTAATGTATGGCTTAGACTCGAAACAACCGTGTCTGACAAACTGCCTGCGATCCCGAAGGTATTCGGTGAAGAAGTTGAGAAATCCTGAAGAAAAACCAATCGCGCCCAACGTTGTCAAGAGCACACCGTTGTCGACTCTGTCGAACGCTTTGCGGAAATCAAAATAACGGGCGTCAACCTACCTCCTGATGTCTGTGTTGCTGATGTTGTGGTTGCCTCTAGAAATGTAGTCAACGTGAATCAACAGGTTCGAATTGACAAGCGACCTGGCCGAAAACCGTGCTGAACATCAGATAGAAACACATTTATATATTTGTAGATAAAAGTATGCAGTATGCGGTCGAAGACCTTGGCGATAGTTGGCAGGATAGCAATAGGCCTGTGCTTCTCAACAGTTTTCTTTCTTTAAAAAAACGTTGCCCCACACTAGTACTTCTCCTGTGTCATGGGTTACAGACACAAATTTCACACACGATACACCCAGACCCGAAACAACTACCTGTAGATCATACAAATATTTTTTCCGTGCGGGAATCGAACCCTTAACACGGTGCGCAGCAGCCGAATGTATCAGCCACTGCACCAACCATGCCGTCCAGATGATTGGTCACTGGTTTTGGGGATGGGAATGACACGCAAAATTGTCCACTGCTCAGGGTATACTCACTGGAGGGCTAGGATAAAGACTTGACAGAGAGGAGCTTCTAAAGTATCATGGCATGCCTTAAGAATAAAGGCAGGAATGTTGTCAGAACCAAGTGAGCTATAGGATTTGAGTTTGATAATCCCCTTAACTACATCCTGTGGGGCCAAAAAGTGGAGCAGAATATTATCTCCCACCCCATTCAGGTTGAGATTACTAACTTGGACCCATCCAAGTTAGTTAAATCAGGCACGAACACACTGGAAAAATACTGAGCAAATGCCTCGGCCGCTTTCATACCCGAACTAGTTTCACCATTGTGCACTACGTTAGGCCCGAAACCACCTAGGCTAGGCAGTAGACGTGTTGCCAGAACTGTTGAGGATTTTTTAATATGCTATTTTCTACTTTAAAATGTATATGTGTATTTCATACAAAATCTATAGAAACATCGAGATGCATGTCATACAGTGGAGCTGGGGTGCGGGCGTGTCCTTGTCCGATGTCTCTTTTGTGTGGCTATGGTTTTTTATTCCATACTAGTTTTTCCCTGCCATGTGTTGCTATGGCTAAATGCACGTAAAGACAACACGATTTTGATTCTGAATAAAACAAACAATGGTTTAATGAAAACATGCGCGTATATGAATACAACGATGTGTAAAATCAAAACGATCGGTAAAGAACTTTAGGAGATTTGCGATTTTGAACAAACGAACATACATTTTTCATATATGTAGATTTGTACATAGATATATGGTGCATAGATAGTTTAGTCAAACAAATATCAGAACAGTTTATTATTGTATTGGGTGATAACATGTTATATGATTTACAACTCAATTATTGCGAACGAGCATACAGCACAACCCAAATCGGTAGTTGTGGCGATATTTAGGGGAATATGTTCTGTAGTGGATGTTTTGTAGCTGAAATGATGACGATAATGATACATACTAGATAATACGTATTTCTAACAATGATAAGCCGGTGAAAGGGCAGACGAGGAATGCACAAATGCATGTCAAGAGCGGTTTAAATACCGTAACCTATCAAATAGTAAAAAATTACATTGAATAGTGTCCTGAATGTTCTTTCATTAAAATAATAACACAAAGAATGCATCTTCAGATCGATCTAGTGACACACATTACCGTGTATGTCATACTGTCATTCGGCATTGTGATCGGAACCTTTTACGCGTGTAAGTTTAAAAAAAAAAAAAGCAGACCAGTAATGTCTCATTTAGTTTTCGGTCGCCATAATGTGTGGTCGCCTGAGATTTTGAATTTAGCTGTACGATTTAATGTAGATTATAATTATTTGGAATTGATTCCACATTTAAAAACAAACAGTAATTTTTCTTTGAAAATTATATAAGTTACATTGAAAAGAAAATGCTCAAGTATATTTATTCCTTCTTTTTGTTGTTTAACACCGTCAGTTCAGAATATTTTCTGAATAGAATCAATCATATAGAATACTATAAGAACAGGACGAGACCTTCGAAGGCGTTTTCAAGTTTTTCTACGAATTATTTCAATCAAAACCTAGTGTCACAGCCAGGTAAGGCTGAAAAAGTGCAGTGCGGTACGAGAACAGTGGATTTTAACCCGAGAAGAACTGGGAAAATCGTCGGTGGAGCCGAAACACCGTATGGAGCATTTCCTTGGCAAGTAAGTGTTAAAAAGATTATTTGCTTATAAGCTTAGTGTTTTCTGTATGTTGGGTCACTCGGATGATCAAGGGCACATAAAGATAAAAATATTTTTTATTCATGTAAAACAATTTATAGGCACTTATGAATAAGATTTCTCTTGTGTCATGGATACAGTTTACAGACATACATCTCATACGCACATCCATCCAGACCCGAAACAACAATCTGTAGATATAAATATTTGTTCCGTGCGGAGATGGAACCCGCGACACGTAGCATCATTTCGGCCGAATGAAGTCCACTGCTGGACACAGGCCTCCCCAAAGATCACCACAACGACCGATATGGGTGTGTTGTGGGCTCATTGGAGGGTTTTGCCATAATCTCCACGCCTGGCAGACGGGTTGGCGATCGCAGTCGAGTTGTCAATGTACTCGAAGGACGCTGCTGCCCATCCTCTGGCTAATCCCTTAGTCGACTTTTACGACACCCACTTGAGGAGATGGGGTGGTGGTATTCTGAGCCGGCAACACACTGAGACATGTAATGCACAAATCTAATTGCTTAGCCACTGCGCCAATAGTGCCGTCACTGGTGAGGTTAGGTAAGCTAAATACTAAAAATAGAAAATACCTGGAAGAATAGTCTCTTGCGGACCACTAGCGCAAACGCATAACCTGATCACTATGCATGTGTGCGTATGTTTACTTCCGCTGTCACACATACAAACGCATGTATAATGTTTTTATAGTTAGGCATTTACGTCACATCACAAATCGTCATAATTGCGTTTGCCAATGCTAAACTTTGATCGCCAACCCGCCTGCCAAGCGTGGCAATTATGGCAAAACCCCTCAATGAGCACACAACATATCGTTACACGTTGTCAAATATTGGTCGTTGTAGTGATCTTTGAGGGAGGCGTGTGTCCAGCAGTGGACTTCATTCGGCCGAAATGATGATGATCTCCTCCTGGAGATGTCGTAAAAGGCGACTAAGGGATTCTAAAGCAGGCATAGGCAGCAGCGCCTCTTCTTTGCAACAGCAGTCATATGCGCTCAATCTGCTTACCAAGCGTGGCAAATACTGGCAAAATGACTACACAATTGTGAAGATTATGTGGGAGGCCTTTGTTCAGCAGTGGATATCTTATGGCTGATATGATGAAGAGAATAAATACTTAACTAATTTCTCAAGGTGACGAGCGCAGTGTACTGCCACGCAGTCCTGGGTAGCATTATAATTGTTATGGGCGGGTCTAATGTGATCATGCGAGGACCTGGATCACCCCTGTGGTTTTAGCCGGTATGAGTCCAGCATGCCCCTTCGTCCTTCCCCGGGGCGGGGGAAGTTCATGTAGGATTTCCACTGGGTCGAATATAAAAAGGCGTGAATCGTGTCACCACGCCAATGACTTGCTGATACCGTCACAAGGTTATATAAAAATAAAAATATTCTCTCCACGCCATATCTAGGGATACCATTACAGATGTTACTAGAAATGTTGTCTTGGGGAAGCCTTGGTCCTCAACAGTGAGGAACCGATCGGGGATCGGTCTGTCCGTAACGACTGTCACAGGTGTTCTTATGACATTTTATGACGTTCTTATGATTGACAGCTTAACGTCAATGATATTATACCATAGATATGTTACGTCCATATTAAATGACACGCAAAACTCAGTCTCGCTGTATTTATAAACCTACAAAACTGCACATCTACCTATGCTGTAAGAAAGAAGATACAAAAAGTACGAGAGTAAAAGAGACAGCTATCTAAAATGACAACACGTGTACTGGATGTCTTTGTCGCACCTGTGATAGAATATGTATGTTGTCTCTTTTCTTTGCTTGGCCTGGGTTTTCTTCGAGAATATTATTCTAAATAATTTGAATAGTATTTTTATTCATTCAAATATTTTATTTTATATCCCTAGTTCTTTATTCATGTTTGCTTGATAGTTTGTGCATTTTCTATACACGCACGACGGCATTGTTATTATTAAAAAATAGAGATTTGACAGCGTGTGCTCGTTGTTCTGTTTTGTGCAAACTGATTGCAAAGTGCTACAATTGGGGGAGATTTAGTTCTTACGTGTTGGAGCGTATGTAACATACCTACCTCTGTTAGTATATAATATCATTGGTTAACGTGCTCTCTGAAGCACGGATGGGTCTTGATAAAGAAAGAATAGTCAACCATCCAGTAGATTAGCATTTTTCATTTGGTTAGTGGCCAATGTTGTGACAGAATTATTCAAGCCAGCTAACTTTGACTTGGCTTAACGACTGCCGTCTAAAGACACCAACCGGGATTATCGATGTTACATATCCTGCCGAAGACGGTCAGTTCAAATACCACTATGTGATTACCCATCCATAGACTGACCGTGATGAGCGTTGCTTAACTCACCGATCGTTTATCGAGCAGTGAGTGCAACTGGTTGTGAACGCCTTATAGCGCTCTAGTTTACTACTGCTAATTAATTATTTTTCTTTCAATTCAATTCAATTCTTTATTGCATTCTATAAATAAATAATTATAATATAGATGGTAGGTTTATATCTATAGACCAATTATGGATCCTGTTGGGCACAGCATAGTTTATTAGGAGAGAGGAAGAGTATTAATAATAAATCGTAATTAAAATGTATCCTCGATAAATTCTTTTACGCTATAGTAGCTTTTGCTAAGCATATATTTTTTTTAATTTAAATACAAAACTATTAAACTTCATTTCAGTTTTTATGAGATTTGGTAGCTTGTTATATTATTTTACCACCAAGGGACCCGAGGAGTGCATAGCTAGTCGAGAAGTTGGTAGATTTAATCTATTTTTGTGTCGAAGTATAATTTTGGTTTGACTGTTTTCACGTTTATTATAGAATTCAGGGTATTTACGGACAAGTTTACATATTTTCTAAAATATAGATGCATGGTAGCTTTAAAATTTTGAGTTTTTGGAAATACGGTTTTTGGAAATAACTTAGAAATTTAGCGGTAGGTACTGTTAAAACTTTAAACATTACCGTGTTTCGGTTTGAAGGGCACTGTAGCTAGTGAAATGATTGCACAGCTGCAACAGAAATATAATGAAAACCATCCAAAATTAAATAAGCCACAAAATATTACGATACAATAACGAAATGTGTTCCAAACCGCAGATTACATAACCTAACCTCCATTTTATTTGTTTCCCGCGCAAAGAGGCCACGAAATGTCAAGTTGACAGACATTGTTACGTTCGAAAATGAATGGCTACCAATTATGGTAACTTTCACTTTTTGTAATGAGATTTTCATGGTGTTTACATTTTGAACGTGTAATTTGCTAACGAGTTTCAGTCTTTATGTTTATTGGTATTATTTAACGACGGTTGGAATCGATTTGATTCGAAATTGGGATAATTTAAGAGAAGTTGAGACTGTTAGTATATAGTTAATAATTGTAGGTATTGATCATGCTGCTTGGATTGGATTCGCTTAATTCTGCCATGGGGGATGCTCTCATTCCCTATCGATGACATGTATACATTTTTGTAAAAGGAATATTAATAATAAATCGGCCTTAATATTATTAGATAAGTACGTACTTTTTAATACATTATAAACAAATAACTTTCTTCATTTCTTATTTACTACACTGATACTCAGCACAATTATTACACACTCCATTCATGCATTCATTACACACAACATAAATCATAATACATTTTGTATTATGTCATACGTGACATTGACATCCGTGGTTTACATAAGGTTCCAGATGAAAACCAGCGTCCGGCACTTAAGCCTGGCATGAAGCTGATCTGGACACCTATTTGGTCCAACCATGAGACATATATTATTAGGTACCTACGAAGGTTTACGTTAGTTTTATTTGGACTTATACATTTTTATATTTTTAAATATTGTTATCTATGTCCCTGTTTTTACAATCGTGTCTCTGTGTTGTGATCAAAATAAATCTTTCTTTCTTTCTTTCTTTCTTTATTGATTTTGAGAGAGTTGTTATTCTTTTTATGATTTAAGGGGTAAAGTTTTTGATATTTTTTTCTTTAATGTGATACCTAAAAGATAATACCCAACAAGAACGACGAAGAGTACATCCGATCATGTAACCCTTAAGTACCCTATTATTTTATTGGTCGCCCAGTTCTTCACGAACTTTCTCGCCCCGGAGAAGGGCGAAGGGGTATCCTACCGGCTAAAACTACTGGCGTGGTCATCTTCAGCACCGAAAGGGGGGCTCCAGGTCCTCGTACAACCCTAGTTGCCTTTTGTGACACCTAAGGGCGACAGATGGCCTTACCAAATATCCGTCCACTTATAAACTGAATTAAAATTCATTCATTTTTGTTTCCAGGTGGAAATCCAAATGTTAGACGTAGATAAGTTGATCTTCGAACATCACTGCGGGGGCGCTGTCATCGCGGAGAGGCTTGTGCTGTCTGCTGCGCACTGCTTTGACAAGGTTTGTTGCCTTTATATATTCTTTTATAGTCTTCTTTAGTCTATAGTCTAGTTCTTTTATACATTTTATAGTATCAATTCATCATATCAGCTTTTGAATGTCCAATTCTGGACACGGGCTTCCCACTACATCGATCAAACAAATGGTCATGACTGCATCACGACTGCCTAGGACGGTGGATCGAGAAAGAGGTCAATCATCGACGAGAAAGAGATCAATCGTCGAATCCGTCTCGGCTGGGCAGTGTTCGGGAAACTTCGCAACATCTTTTCGTCAACAATACCGCAATGCTTCAAGTCGAAAGTCTTTAACCAGTGTGTGTTACCAATGATGAAATATGGGACAGAGACATTGTCACTGACCATGGGCCTCATAAGAAAGCTCAAGGTCACTCAGCGAGCTATGGAGAAAGCTATGTTTGGTATTTCTCTACGAGATCGAATCAGAAATAAGGAGATCCGTAGAAGAACTTAAGTTGCTGACATAGCTGAAAGGATTAGTAAACTGAAGTGGCAATGGGCGGGGCACATAGCTCGCAGAACTGATGGCCGTTGGGGCAAAAAGGTTCTCGAGTGGAGACCGCGAACCGGAAAACGCAGCGTGGCAACCTCCAACGAGGTACACAGATGACCTGGTGAAGGTCGCTGGGAGTCGTCGGATGAGGGCGGCATGTAACCGCACGTTGTGGAAATCTAAACGAGAGGCCTTTGTTCAGCAGTCGACGTCATGTGGCTGATCTGATGGTGATGATGACGAGGAGGACGGATTGGTAGTAGTATGATGTCAGAGTGTAGAAGTATACTGTTCATACTACTGACGTAGTCCAGCACTCACCGTTTATGATAAAAATTTGAAATACGATACTGATATTGAAAAGGAACGTAGGGAACTGGCGGTGCGTGGTGGTGTGCTGATTAATAGGTTTTCTTGGTGTTCCAACGCAGTTAAGATAACACTGTTTAAGGCGTACTGTCAATGCTTTTACACAAGGATGTACGGGGTATAGGATCCCCTATCCCCCGCCCATTGCAATAATACTCATCTTTGGCAGGTGGATTAGGATTGGATGCTGCCATAATAACCCTGAAAAAGATGATTATATCATTTACGACACCTGGTCCAGGTCCGGACAGGTATACCAGGACATATATTCCGATGTTTTGATAAAAAAGAGGCCACGAAAGTAATTCTATGACCTTCTCGCACGAAATCAAGCTATCCTATACATCAAACTCGCTCTCCGACTCACATCTACTCACTGATGGCGACACAGTTCTCAACTGGCATTTTCTAATATATTTTAGGTGAAGACGGAAAATAAACTTGCACAGTAAGACTTCCCGTGGAGAAGTCGCTGGTAAAAGATCATTCAGAAATCACCAATTTTACTTATTCAACGTGGAGACTACAAGAATAAAGTTGTTTTTCGGGACAGCACTGTATCCAGATGTTGCAAAAGTAAATTAATATTATCATTGTTTCAGCAACCCTTGGAACTGGAGCACATTCGACTAGTGCTAGGCGAGCACCGTCTGAAGGTGCAGGACAAACACGAGCACCGGTTCCTCGCTGAGAAGGTGGTACGGCATCCGGACTTCAGAAAAGGTAGAAAGTTTTAAACTTTAGACGATAAAGTTGTATATATTGAAGTGTACGGCAAACAGGACGGACGCACTAGAAGGACATCATCATATTCATCATTCCAGCTGGAAAACGCCTACCAACAGTAGACAAAGGCAAAGATCGCTACAACGACTGGTCTGGGTATATGCTAGAAAGCCTACATCTAATCGGCCTGGGAACCACCCCAGTTATTAATGGGGCGACAAGGTATGTCAGAAACCAGAACATCGCTTCGCGTTATGTTATATGCCAGTTTCCCCTCAGTCTGCCACTAATAAGACTTTAATATGCTACTCGTTTCGTGTGGTGTCCGAATTAAGAATATAGCATCACTCCATGTCCTCCCACGGATGTTGTAAAAGGCGACTAGGTGATTCTAAAGCTGAGTGAGGCAGCAGTGTCCCTACTGTGAAACAGCAGCCATTCTTCGCTCATCAACCCGCCTGCCAAGCGAGGTAAGTACTGACAAATCCCCTCTCAAAATTACGACACAATTGTGGAAATCTATAGGGAGAGGTATGTGTTCAGGAGAGGACGTCTTATGTTAATAGTGCATACAATTGTTTTCTAATCCTTCCTACTCATCTCATTTCAGACGGCCCCCACAGCAATGATATAGCTCTCGTCCTGGTCTCCCGCTCCGGCAACGGTGTGAAGTTCAACTCTCACGTGCGGCCTATATGCCTCCCTGATGAGGGCGTCACTGCTGGAAAATGGTGTGCTGTCAGCGGCTGGGGGTACCAGGCAGGTAAAGAATAGACTTGAAATAATTTATTCAACGAAATAAAATATTACGACATGAATGAATGAATTAATTAATGCCGTGTGGTGCCGGCTCAGAATACAACACCCCATCTCCTCCTGTGGGTGTCGTAAGAGTCGACTAAGGGATTAGCCGGAGGATGGACAGCAGCGTCCTTCGAATACATTAACAACGCAACAACGATCGCCAACCCGTCTGCCAAGCGTGGCGATCATGGCAAAGTCCCCCAATGAGCGCACAACACACCCATTCGGTCATTGTGGTGTTCTTTGGGGGAGGCCTGTGTCCAGCAATGGACTTCATTCAGCCGAATCCGAATAACTGCGCAGTTGGCGCAGACGCTAATCGTGTGACTTTGAGCGCTGTGTGTCGCGGGATCGATTCCCGTACCAAACAATTAATTGCATGGCCTAAAGATCGGTGTTCCGAGTCTGGGTATTTGTGCATGTGAGATTTATGTACGTAAACCGCACCCATGATACACAGTGGATAGATTCCATACAAATGTCATGATTATATGTTCATAGCTTTTGAACCTTTTCTTTTATATTCTCTGTGGAACAGCAGACATACTGAAAGAAAGAAAAGAAAGAAAATGTTTTTTTTCTACGCGCAATTGACACACACAACACTTAACACAAGACTTAAAACTAGACTTTCTTCAGCCAAAATAATAATAACATTATAAAAAAAACAGAAATATAAAAAATTGTAGCACGGATTATAAATAAAACTTCTCAGTCCGTAAGAAATGAGATCTCTGATAATCCAGTTTATAAAGTTCAATGGTATATCTGTATTATCTGTGGTTGTGGTTTCTCGATGTAATAAAAAAAGAAAAAACGTAGTATGTCTAAGTAATCTGTGCAACCAAACAATAACAAATAGGTTACAGTAATACACAACAAATTATAAATATACTGCGCTCACTAACTCACCTGAAAAGCGTGTTGAGTACCGACTCTCTGACTGCCAGTGCAAGTTCCCCCCAAAATGACGACACGATTGTGGAAATATATGTTTTGTTACATGCCTTTGTTCGGCAGTGGACGTCCACTGGCCCACTGGCTGATTTGATGATGTTCGGATAAAAATACTTGAGCTGTTTTGCATACTATTTGACTAGATAAAACACAGAGTTAGATAATAATCATCATCATTTCAGCCGTATGAAATCCACTGCTGGACAAAGGCCTTCCCCAAAGATCACCACAACGACCGATATGGGTGTGCTGTGCGCTCGTTGGGTTGTTTTGCCATAATCGCCACGCTTGGCAGACGGGTTGGCGATCGCAGTTGAGTTGTTAATGTACTCGAAGGACGCTGCTGCCCATCCTCCGGCTAATCCCTTAGTCGACTTTTACGGCACCCACGGGAGGAAATGGGGTGGTGGTATTCTAAGCCGGCACCACACGGTTAGATATAATAATAGTAAAGCATAAATAAGATCCGTGTTACGTATGCTCTGTTTTGAGATTTTACGTGTATGATATAGTCCAACATATCTAAAAAATATGGATAGACTCTAGATCACCTTCAGATATTTGACCAACAAGCACAATTCCGACGTCTTTAATTATAAATAGCAAGTACCAGCTTGAAGCGCTTAAGGTGATTGACAGCCGCGCTAAGAGGCTTATTAACAACGATGCACTTGTCGAGGCAAGGCTCTAGACTCTAGAGTCTCGAACTTAGACTAGATAGTCTAGCTAATGCGCCAGCGCCGAACGAACTATCATCTTCTTGTAATAACCTAGTCGTTACGAAACATCAATAGAATGCTTTGTTATCTGTATATATACAATTAGGTATATTATTACAGCAATTTGAGCCATTAGCCCGTAGCATCGGTGGTTCAGTGGTAGAATGCTCGCCTGCCACGCGGGCGGCCCGGGTTCGATTCCCGGCCGATGCAGACTTTTTGTTCGTCAAACTTATTGACAGTGAAGCATAGCATAAGTTATATGCAAAACAAAAGTGACACACACTTGCAGTTACTACCGGCTGCAGTCTGCAGTATGGTTATTGTTTCCCAGAAGGGACGCTGCTGCCCATCCCTCTAATTTAGATTAAAGTCAAAGTCAAAGTTTTTTTATTTCAAATAAACCAAATGTTAGCACTTATGAAACGTCAGAATCTAAGTTTCACGGTTCCAAATAGTTGATCTCGTGGAGAAGAGACAGCAAGAAACTCCATGGATATTCTCTTAAAATCATTGAAATTACAATGTTGATTGATACAAATTATTGTAAAACATATGCCGGGAAAAATGTAGGTTAATGTGTAAAGATGGAACATACCACAATAATAATATATTAATAATTTATTTGCCGTGGCAGTTAACGACTGACGCATGCATCAGCATTGCTTAGCTTAACCATATTGTAGGGAACCAAACGACCCGATACACAACGCCACTGTCAGCAAGACATTTTAATGAGCATGACAGACCAATACAGCCAGGCAAAAGACAGAATCATTTTATGTACTAAAAATAACATTAATGGCTACATGATGCTCACATATTTACAGTTTTGTATGAATATTATAATTTAATGTTACAAGAACAATAACTAATAGTCAATCAATGTATAATATTAAATATAAGTAAGTAACATAAAACTATGAAATTTTAAGTCTTTTATGACATGCTCAAGAGAATCGGGTGATGTTATATTTTTTATTCGGACACTAGAGGCACACGTTTATTACTGTCTTTTAAAACTAAGTATAAGTCCCAATGGGTTTTCAAATTATCCATTTTCAAGATAAAGTTCTTATTCACACTACTATTAACACAAAATCCTAAAACAACAGCTTTTAACTGACATTGTTTTATTACTCGAAATCCTATAGGTATAGACAATATGATGTCAAACCTTAGCCATAATACGCATAGAAGTTGCATTGCTCTCTTAATTCTGTCAGGCGCAAAATTCATATGGTTGATATCTCTGAAAAACGTCAACATGCGGGCAAGAAATTTGCATGTCAGGATTCCTTATTATCCGAAGTAAATTTAAGTTGGGGTATTAAAAGCATTCACTAATTGAAATTATTTTATTCATTCATTATTGTATATCTCTCAAACGTGAACATGACTTAAACGAAAATTTCTACTGTTTCTCACTTCTCAGTTTTGTCACAATTTTCACCTTTCACCACTATTGTTAATCCCTTACTTACTTTATCTATTTTATTTCTATGATGCGCAGGCAAACCACTCCACAAACAATAGATACGGGAAATATTTCATTTACCTATGTATTTATTATTTATTTTGCAAAAGTTTTGTTTTGATTTTATTTTCGTAAGTTTCTTTGTTTGTATTTTGTAGAACCCGCAGTCTTTCTTGTTGTTTATTATTCGTAATAAAGGGGACGGACTGAAAACCAGCGTGCGTGGTTTAATCACTGCGCACTGCCAACATTGCTGAGTCCGTTCCTTTTACCATACTACACTAAAAAATTAAAACCTATCTGTATTGTTTTGCATTGAACAAATTATGTGTTTAGTTTGGTAATAAATTTATCCTTATCTTTAATCCTCTGCAAGGAGGAAACCGGCCTTTTGATGGTCTAACAAGTACAGGCCTTTTAGAGAATTTTTATCTTCATTGTAATGGAATCCCGTAAAATTACTATCTATTCTTTTTACTAGATGATTTCACAAGAAGCCTGTCTTTACTTGAACGAATCCAGGTTTGGAAGCAGAAGTTCCAGTTTTTAACTCATCGTCTCTTTCAGAGAACACCGATAACTTCGCACCTATCCTGAGAGCAGCTGCTGTACCTGTGTTGGACCTCGCGACGTGCAGAAAGAACCAGGTCTTGGGCGGAAGACAGCAGACTATTCTAGACTCTATGATATGTGCTGGTGAGTATTGCGTAACGGAGTGGCAGGTTGATTGCGCAATAATATCGACACTTGAAGGGAAATAGGAATACCTCACAAGTTTTGTTAAATCGAGGTCGATGTTCGTGATTTTGCTGCAACGAATCGTCTTCATTTGAAGATCGATTGTGTGGTGCCGGGTTAGAATACCACCACCCCATCTCCTCTCGTGGGTGTCGCAAAAGTCGACTAAGGGATTAGCCGGAGAATGGGCAGCAGCGTCCTTCGAGTACATTAACCGCTCAACTGCGATCGCCAAGCCGTCTGCCAAGCGTGGCGATTATGGTAAAACCCCCCAATGAGCCCACAACACACCCATATCAGTCGTTGTGGTGATCTTTGGGGGAGGCCTGTGTCCAGCAGTGGACTTCATTCGGCCGAAATGATGATGAGGTAGTTGTGTGTGGAATTTATGTCTGTAAACGCACCCACGACACAGGAGAAATCCTAGTGTGGGGCAAGGTTTAAAAATGAAAATAAATGCTACCCAGAACACCTGGCACCGCACTGCTCTCATCACTTCGTTACTTTAGTTGTTTAGTCTCTTATGCCCAGCAAATTAATTCAATTTCTTCTAAGTCTCCTTCTAAACTGTTTTGTGAATGTTCTAGAACTGAATAACCTAAAGATGGAATACTCCTTGTCACAGGTGTTCTATCAGGGGGTGTGGATGCATGTCGTGGTGACTCCGGCGGACCTTTAGCTTGCTTGAGCTCCAACCGCTGGCAGCTGCACGGCGTAGTGTCATGGGGATCAGGCTGTGCCAGGCGGGCCCGGCCGGGGGTCTACACGAGGGTCGCCTCCTATGTAGACTGGATTAGACACACAGCTGCTGGTTTAGGACATAAGATTGGGTATTAGGTAATAAAACATATAGAAAATGGTTTATGTATCCGAACTCTGGTCTAATGGACCATTTACACGAGGCTAATTATTAAGGCAATCCATTAAACCATTATGGCTTTGTATGAATAGACCAATAGAGTTGAGGAATGGAAATGAGCTATGCTAGGCATTTCTCTACGAGATCGAATGAGAAATGAGGAGATCCGTAGAGTATTAAAGTTGCCGCCATAGCTGAGAGGATTAGTAAGCTGAAGTGGCAATGGCCGGGGCATATTGCTTGTATAGCCATAGTGGATTTTCTCAATTATTGACCTCGATTGTGACTTGATCAAGTCACCCAAAGCCCTCAGACTTGGCTTAACATCTGCCGTCTAATGACCAAGGCACCAACAATTTTAAGTGCTCTCCAAACCACGGAGACGCTCAGTTCTAATACCAATATGCGGTCATCCATCTATAGACTGAACGCGCCAAACGTTGCTTACCCTCGTCGATCGTTTGCCGATCAGTGAGTGCAACTGGATATGGCTCTGGCCCCGTGTGAATAGTCTATTATACTCGTAGATTCTGGGAATAAATTAATACTTTATTTTATATAAGGTGCTTTAGTACAATATAATAATTAAACATATCAGCCTCAGGATGCCCACTGCTGAACAAAGGCCTCCAGCATAGATTTGCACGCTCGTATCGTTAGCGTGTTACAGGCTTTTGTCCTGCAGTGGGATTGGTATACTCTGATATTATAATGCCAGGTTTTGAACCTGCAACTTGATTAGTTTATATAAGTTCCTACATAAATAGTGAAATTAATTTTAAAGGGATAACCAGTAGGCTATAGGAATTGCGGTTATAGGAAAAAGTGTTATAATGAAAAAAATGAACAAAGTCTCAAATCGAGGAATTCAAAAACAATTTTATTAAAGTGCGCGCCACGCGTGGTTTTTAATAGAAATTATGAAAAATGAAATAAAAATAGTGCTTAAGTAGAAGATTTATTAATCATCCAAAATACTTGCAAAAATAAAACTTTATTATTACAAATAAGCTCAAAATAAATAAAAATAGTGCCCAAATAGCAGCTTTATTCATTAATTATCCAAAATAATAGCAAAAATAAAACATTCCTTTTTCAAACAAATGCAATCCCTATGACCTACTGATTGGCCTCTTGAAATAAAGATCACAGTTTTTGTATACCGTATATAATTATAGTTACCATATATTAAGTTTAATGCCAAAGTTTATTTACATAAGATATTTTGTGTACTTAGTAATAAATAACATTGTGTTTCTATTTAATCCTGATAAGATAATCTATTACAATTAAATTATTACAAATAAAAACTGTTTTATTACTATCGATTAAATCCTTGTTCATAAATTCAGCCGAATAAAGTCCACTTTTGGACGCAGGCCTCTCCCAAAGATAGCCACCACGACCGGTCAGGGTGTGTTTTAAGCTCATAGGGGAGCTTTGCCATAATCGCCACCCTTGGCAGGCATGTTGGCGATCGCAGTTGAGTTGTTAGTGTACTCGAAAGACGCTGCTACCTATCCTCCGGCCAATCCAATAGTCGCCTTTTACGACACCCACAGGATGAGATGGTTGGTGCTATTCATAGCCAGCACCACAAGGCCCAGTTATTCATGGCATAATGGCTATTCTAGAAATCAATTCAATTCATTTCTTTATTGCATTCCATAAGTAAAATATTTGAAGTTTATTTATTTATTTATTTATTTAATCCATGGATCAATAAAGATGATTATGAAATTTTGGTGATCATTGAGTCCTCAATGTTCTATGTCGGTTCCGGCTATCGTGAGAAGATTTAATAAAGTCGTCACACATATTTATTTATTTATTTATTTACTATATTCTTTATTGTACACCAGTTATTCAAAATACAATAAAAAGTATCACTAGATTATAGAGTACAATGGGCGGCCTTATCGCACACGGCAATTTCTTCCAGGCAACCTTAGGATGGAGAAACAAAATTACTACACAAGATGCGGGGTAGTCTCTGGTGCACACAAATACATATCTATATACTTGAATAATACTATATAAAATATATAAATAATGAAAATCATATATACATAACATACATAATTATATACATACATGGTAATATATATACATAATATATTAACAAAAAAAGTTAATCCGACTTAGGACAACTGATAACACAGATGTAATGTGACATATAAGCAAGGTAAATGTGAAAAATAACAAAAATATATAATTACGGTGACATGTAATGTTCCCTCACCAGTCGCTTGAACACTGGTAGCGACTGAGCCCGTCTAATTGAAATTGGCAATGCATTCCACAAACGAGCGGCCTGAACCGTGAAGGATTTGTCAATAAAATTTGTAGAATGCATGGGTATTTTAAGCCTTAGGTTTTCTGATGATCTTAGGGTACGCGAATGAGTATCACCAAGGAACTCGAAACGTTTTTTAAGATAGGAGGGAGTAGCAGGAATGAATAGTACACTGTAAAGTAGCGAAAGAATGTGTGTATTCCGACGAAGACGAATAGGTAACCACTTGAGCATAGTGCGGAATTCTGAAACGTGATCATATTTTCTTAAACCAAATATGAATCTAATACAAAAGTTTTGAAGTCGCTCAAGCTTATCAAGTTGTTCCTCTGTAAGATCAAGATAGCTGGCATCAGCATAATCGAGGATCGGAAGGAGAAGGGATTGTGCAAGCGCAATTTTAGTAGTAATAGGAAGAAAGTTGCGTAATCTTCTCAAGGAACCTGCCGAGGCAAATATCTTACGACTAACTTCTTGCAGCTGGCAAGTCCAGGATAGATTTCTATCAATGATCACCCCCAAGTTCCTAATCTTTTCACTGAAAGGAACTGAACTACCTTCAAAAGTAACCTGAGGAAGTGCGTTCCAGTCGATTCTAGAAATCATCCTAGAGCTGCCCACGACAATAATCTGAGTCTTCGTTGGATTTACCTTTAGTCCATATTTCTTACTCCAGTCACATATTCGGACCAGATCCATATTAACAGTGGCAACAGCGTTTGATAGCTTAACAAGGGGAGCTTGAGAGTAAATTTGAAGATCATCTGCATAAAGGTGATAGGAAGAAAGAAGTTGACTAGAGATAGAATTTATAAAAATTGCGAAAAGTAATGGAGATAAAACGCCACCCTGCGGTACACCGACAGTAGTATTGGACCATTTAGATGAGATGTCTTCAATGCAGGTACGTTGTCGGCGACCAGACAGGTAACTGCGAAACCAGTCAATTACTGGTGGAGATATATTAAGAGAGCATAGTATGCCAAGCAAAATATCGAAATCCACGGTATTAAACGCATTGCTAAAATCCAACAACGCTAGGACCGTTAGATTACCGATTTCCATGCCCGACCTGATATCATCCGTAATATTAATCAGGGCTGTGGTAGTGCTGTGACCAGCGCGAAAACCAGATTGAAATGAATTAAACAGGTTATTCTTGGAGAGGAAGTTGCTGAGCTGGTTGTGGATCAAACGTTCAAGTACTTTGGAGAGGAAGGGTAAAATCGAAATAGGGCGAAAGTCTGAAAATGAGGCCGGATTCGGTTTTTTGGGTAAGGGGATTATATGGGCTTCTTTCCATTCCTATTTTTATTTATTTATTTGTAGAAGTACAGCTATATTGCACTTATACAAAAAAAAAACCAGACAAGAGCGAGTTGAAACTCGCGTGGAGAGGGTCTGAAATTGCTGAATAGAATGTCTATTTTTGAAGTCCGTCTTGTACCAATAACTAACCCCAAGAACAAACTTAACATCGTACGTGAAAAACATGTTTCTCACTATAATGAAAGATTTACCATGTTATTTTAAGACTATAGACTTCTTATAGGTTTTCTTGTGATGTAACTAACTCCCCTTAACTATATATTACATGAAGTGTGTCATCAATTTGGAGGGAATTTGCCAGTACACAACACACTCGACAGGCGGGTTGATGAGCGCAGAATGGCTTCTGTTCTACAGAAGGGACGCTGCTGCCCATCCCTCTGGTTTAGTCCCTTAGTCACCTCTTACGACATCCACGGGAGGAGATGGAGTGGTGCTATATTCTTAATCCAGTCACCACACGAAAATTTAATTAACCAGTAATCTAATCAACCGTAATTGCAAAATCCTCTATAGCACGTTTTACCCCAATATTCTTATCAGTTTTATGTAACTGCCGATCCAGTGACATCTCTGACCTACTCCTGAACGGTTGCAGCAATACTTTGATAAGATAGTAACATCCTACAATAATGCGTTTTAATTTTGGCATAAAAATGAAAGATGATTTTTTATAGATCCACGAGCAGACCATCAGAGTTCCAGAAAGCCTTCGCACGTTTTACCTCTATTTATTTATTTATCAATTTATTTATGTACACACAGAAACATTTAAAATATAATTACATAGGAAAGAAAAGTACAAAGGCACTGCTTATTTCTTTAAGAAATCCCTTCCAGCAGACCTGCGCAAGGAGAATTTGAAGACAAGAAATGCAGACATGGTGTGTAGAGAATAATACATATAAACATAAAGAGTACTATACTTACACATGCATCATAAACAATTAAGTGTTTTGCAATCTCTTATGTCAGGCGGTAGTGAATTCCACAACCTTACCGCATGTACAGATAAGGAATAGGAGTAGAAATCCGTTTTGTGGGATGGGAATTTAAGAAGGGTTTAAAGTTGCGACCTGCAGTGCGCGTCGGGCAGTCGGGTGTAAGAAAAGCGTTCCCGCAGATAGGATGGGGCCGTAGGATTATGTAGGATATTAAAAAGGAGACACAATATCTGAGTATTCCTGGGAAGCAGAATTGGGAGCCACTTGAGAATCTTGCGGAAATATGCTCGAACTTGCGGAGACATGGTCATATTTTTTAAGATTGAAAATGAACGATTAAGGGATTAGACGGAGGATGGGCAGCAGCGTCCTTCGAATACATTAACAACTTAACTGCGATCGCCAACCCGCCTGCCAAGCGTGGCGATTATGGCAAAACACCCCAATGAGCACACAATACACCGATATCGGTCGTTGTGGTGATCTTTGAGGGAGGCCTGTTTCCAGAAGTGGACTTTATTCGGCCGAAATGATGTAGAGACTTAACACCCGTGTGCACAAACAATAGTATGAGGTCCCAAAGTACGCTCGAACGCACAGGGTACTGAAACCTTAACCATAAACAACATTTGAGGCATGAAAGATACTATGGGTGAGATTCAGAAACGAGTCTAAGCGTGAACTTACACTTCCATCTGTCAAAATGATGAGATTTCTGAATCTCATCCTATGTGCTCACTATAATGAACGCACAGATAAAGTAGCTCAGTAGCTACTTTACGCTAAGCATCGTGCGACAAATCAACACAACGTCAAAATAGTATTAAGTTGTTTGTTAATTTCTTCTGATTTTTTCTTTTCAATTGCGATGGATTACGGTAGTGAAAAGAATATGATCGTTATATCCATGAGAAAGTAAGCTTACAAAGTACAAGCTTTATATTTCCGAAGAAGTAACTGGTAATTTCTTTGAACTGAAAGAAAACAGCTTGTGTTATTATTTTCACATCTAACCACGAAACAAACAGAAAAGTTAAATTAATTAATAAAATTTACGATATTGGGTGAGTTCGTAAAAAAAACCAGCAACTAGGAGGTATTCATAAAAAAACTACAAATAATGTCGACACCAAAGATATTGGAAGAAAGGAGATATGCCATGTAGATCAAAATGTATGCGAACCTAGAAATCCATTTTCCCACTACCATTCTTCATAAAAGCACACTAATACGTAATAAGTTACAAGTTGTCAGCCAATGAAGTGAATAAACACAATATTATAATTGGCTTCTCATACTAAAACACACCCACCACTTTGTAGGTAGCCAATCATACCGAGTGTACAGACCGCAAACGACAGTCGTACCACGCAAAGCGTAAGTTTATTGGAAGTATCATTCACTGTTCTATTCACTGCGTTTGTTATTCACCGATTGCTAGTTGAAAGTGGTAGATAAGAGGCATTGTATTTTGTACAAAAATAATAATGTCGTTCTGCTCCATCAATCCAAATGTAACATAATAAAGAAAACATTATTTTTTAATTTATTATTTTTACAGACAAATACATACAAGAAAATTCGTTGACTTGCATATTGTATATGATATACCTTCCTTGATAAAGTTATTATTTTCGCTTCGGTTTTTGCATGTTATCCCCGAACAACACGACAATTTAACAAAGTTTCACTTACGCGATCGAATCACAACCGATGTTATAAAACGGCCATTTTGGCCCAAATTGGGTATTGGCGGCGGCTTAAATAGTTCTTTACCTATTGATTACAGTAAAACCTAGAAGCAGTTTATGGTCTTAAAATAAAATAGTTAATCATTCAATATTGTGCGTACGTAAGTTTTTCAACTACAATGTTAAGTTTGTTCTTGGGATAAATTATTGGTACCAGACAAAATTCAACAATAGACAATATATTCAGCTATTTCCCTTTATAATAATAATATATGTTTATTATCAGGCGACTAAGGCCCATAGTAAAAAAAAACTTTAATCGTATAAACGAATACATACAATAAAACAAGAAACAATATAGAAATACAATATAAAACCTTAAAATACTATATATAAACACTACACTAGTTTACACACAGAGTCGGCGTCGTGTGTCACTCGGTGTCCGGTAGCCGGCCTCTGAATCGCCGGAACCCTACACCTATCGGCCAAAATTCTTCCATCACTAGGGTGGACAGATGTTCGGTCGGTACTCTCACCACAAAGGAATTGAAATTCACATTGTGACGAGACTCCAACCGCTCGGCCCTCAGTGAGAATTTGGTCTTGACTAGGATGTACTCTACAATCTTCTGGACTTTTGTAGAGTAATGCAGGCGTGACACGTATAGCAGCGTTGTTGGTACAGCAGGGGTGCAATTCCTGAAGTTCAAACATCAATACATCCTTGAATACGGAATCGAAATAGCGGTGTAAAACCAATTTGTTATTAGCTAAGACATGATTGAAGCTATTCAAGGGTACGTTACTGACAGTGGGTCATGAGGATTAGTCTTAGCGAATACCAAATTGGGTTATCACCGTTATTTCAATCATGTATTCAAGGCTGTATGGATGTTTGAGCTTAGAGAATTGCACCCCTGTATTCAAGGATGTATAGATGTTTGATATTAGAGTATTGCAGCCCTGGTTCTGACAAGTAGGCTTTTTGTCCTCTTCTAAACCTTGATAAAGCCCTCCTTGTCGCACTGGTCCTTATCCGGACCCCGCTGTCGTAAATCCCTATGGATGGATTGACCGGCTAATTGTTTCGTTTGCGACGCAGCGGATTTGTTGGCGGCAGCAATAGCAGCGTTAGCACGTTTAGGAGTCGACGCTTTTGCGTGTGTAGTAACTTCTAGCGGAGTCGAGGGACGGATGTCGGCGGTGTGTGATGCACCGCCCGCAATATTGTCAGTCGGTGACGCAACTAAATTCGACGACGCAAAACTGCTGACGGAAGCATTTTGGGTTCGTCCGTCGTCGACGTCGTCTGGATCGGTCACCTTCAATAATGTGATGATGTCTTGGATACTCTTCTCTGTTCCATCTCTCCTGCGTGACGGCACGGCCTAACTTTCCAAGTGTTTGGAATAGCAGCATTTTGCCACTGCTTATCTCATCTTATTTATATATATACTCTTTATTGTACACCACGTAATACAAAGAGATAAATATTTTAAAAGATACATGTACAACGGGCGGTCTTATTGCACAGGGCGATCTCTTCCAGACAACCTTTGGATGGACAGGAAGAAAAGAGAGAGATATTGGGCTGTCAAGTGTACAATATATCATACACAATATTACTTAGACATAATAATATAAAATACATAACAATTCATGCAATAAATATTATATATATAAAACGATGATAAAATATACTAATAAAAAAAATATAACTGGGAAAGGAGAAGAAAAATTAGAGAGAAAGGTAATGCTCCTTCACCATTTTCTTAAAAATAGTTAGTGTTTGAGCACGTCTTACTTCAATAGGTAATGCATTCCACAAGCAAGCCGCTTGAATAGTAAATGAATTATCGAAGAAGTAAGTGGAATGCATACGTATACTTAATTTTAGATTTTCTGATGATCTCAAGAAACTAGAATGTATCTCACAAATGAACTGAAAGCGTTCTTCTTCTTTGAAGTTAGACTTGCAGATCTGCAAAATGCTTACTTCGTCCATAGTATCGATGGCAGCTTGTATCAATGCCAACAGTTCGTTGGCTATAAGTTGCTGCGAACTCATAGTTATAGCGACGGGCAGCGGCTATAGCCGCGCAATACGCGTACTGTGGAAACACGTCCGTATCGGTGCGTGCATCTATGATAGCCCGGTACCATACATATTTTAGTTACCACAAACAAATGTGGGCCACATAAAAAAAAACGTGATGGATAACACATTTATCGTACGGAACCCTCTCCACGCGAGTTCAACTCGCATTGCCCGTTTTTTTTATAATAATGGAATCAGTACTCTACCGCACTGGAGGTCAAATTGGTTGTATATGTGATAAAACTACACGAGTTTTATAACGTGTTACCCCACAATAAAAATCAAAACAAATAAAGCCTTGGCACTAATTAATAATTAGGGTTAACCTATTGACATTCATAATATGAACAAAATATGTGTCTTAGAATATGTTTACTTATATTTGTTTGATTAGCATAACATGATGCTTAAATTGTTTCCAAATATAGTTGATTAAACTGGCTAGGTGGCTTTTTTTGGGTAATAAAAATAAACACATAAATTACATGTGCATTTTTTAATTTAAATACTATAAATGACAGAATCGGCACAGGTACATTTGAAATAGACATAGGGACATGAATGATGTACAGGAAAGTATAGCAGCCCTAATCTATAAAGATAATAATTCCAACTTCTATACTATTATTTTTTTGTTGGTCTCCAGTAGAAATTCTACATGAACTTCTTTCGCCCTGGGGAAGGGCGAAGGGGTATGCCACAACTGTATCATCATTTTAGGGGGAATTTGCTAATACTCACCATGCTTGGCAGGCGGGTTGATGAGCGCAGTATGGCTACCGTTTCACAGAAGGGACGCTGCTGCCCATCCCTCTGGTTTAGATTCCCTTAGTCGCCTTTTATGACATCCACGGGATGAGATGGAGTAGTGCTATATTCTTAGACACCATACGGATTTTCTATACATTATCTTTGTTATATGTATTGGATTGGCAACTAAGTTACTGCAGTTTTTTTTCTATAGCAATGTGATATGTGCCCTCCATTTGCTCTGCCAGATCCCTGGTCGTTTGACGCGAATTTTCGTGCATGGGTTTAACTGCTCTTTATCTGGACAACCAGAACGAGGTGAGTCATTGAGGTAAAAATTTCCATTTTTGAATTTGGCATACCGATCACGCTTTCAGCTATGGCTCTCTCTCCATAGCCATACACAGAAATGTCAGAGCAGCTTTTGCGGCCTCAGAATTTAGATTAAAATATTTTTTATTAGCTGGACATTACATTTTGATGATCTGAAAATTAGATGCTAGATGCTAGCGGCATGTAACGCTTTGCCCTGGAAATCTAAGGGTTGCCCCTTTGTTCTTTGTTCAGCGGTGGACATTCTTCGGCTGCTATGATGATGAGGATGATATATTAGTCCGTGACATTGTATATAATTAAGCCAAATTTTAATAGAATGCGTTCATCTCAAATAATCAAACACAAATTTCCAACCAAATTTATTATTATAATGTCAAGTTTGTTACCAAATCGAGGTCTTTTATTGTTCTTTAATGAACATGTTTGTGCTATTTATTATGTACTATAAACTAAACATGTTCTGCACATGTACAGCAATGTGTTCTGCCATATAAATAACTATTTATTGCAAAACAAAACCAAAAATATTAAGTCCCAAAATATATCAACCTTAGCAAGATCCATAACATAAATTATACTGACTCTGTTTTTATAATGTAGCCATGGTGGTTCCCCGGTTAATGTCCCATTGTATTTTACATTAAACCATTACCATGCCATCAGGCTATGAATCTGTCAGTAGTGCGTTTTGATAATCTTTGGACAACTATGGATCGTTACTGCTTTATTTCGCAAATACCAATATGTCTGACGAGAAAAAGGGAGAAAGCGAAAATATCAACTTCAAAGTCAAGATAATGCCATTGTGCAGTTCAAAATACAAAAACACACACCTCTAAGAAAGTTCACGAATGCAAGTAGTGTGGTAGAGATTCGACGGGCAGGCAATTAATGAGAATGATACACCAACATCCTTGGAGATGGAAGAAGGTACCACAAAAGAGGTTTATCATTAGCAGACGGGTGGCACACCTCTAGTGTTATTCTTATCTTAAGGAACTGTCCATTTCCCCGGCGGAAAAACGCTGTGGTGAGCCACTTCCCTCCGTAGCAAGCAGGAGACAACGAAATATTTGTTAATGAAAAATATTTTAGATTTGGCGAGATTAAATCTTTCTGAGATGAAGTCTACTAATTGTCTAATATTTACATAATTGTTACGGAATCACAGCCTTTTAGCCTAGGTAGCATGCACAGCAATCTATAATGTATATAAGTTGTAATTATTGAATGTTGAAATCAGTTATAACCCACAAGTAGTGGCTACCGAGTAATATTAGACAAAATAAACCTACATTGTCATTGGACAATAACGAAATATATGGCACATGATAGTACCCACTACTTGTACGACCTAATTTTGAGTATAAATATGACCGCCCGGCCAAATGGTCGGCAGTACTAAATTAGTCCTACGTGAGCAAGATACAGTGAAATACCCGTACGGAACCAGATAAGCCTTCGCCCTGTCAAGAAGCATCTTTTAGTATTCAGTTTGTGTTGTGTTAAAGTTAAATTCAGTCATCCAGTTTTATTGTTTTATATTGTGTTTATGTGTTGCATCGCAGCTATCCTGTAAGAGAGAAAATATAGTGATTGTGTTTTGCCAGCCGCTTTGTGTTTCAATTCAAAGTTCCATACAACCCTGCGCCTGAATTCTCTACATTTATTGGTCCTTCGAGCCGGATCTACGAATAGCCGCAAACATGAGCGAGCGAAGTACAGTGACTACAAGAGGACGAGCCCGCAAGATAGCTGCCGAAGAAAGTGCACGTCAGTTAGAAGCAAGAACCGATTCGGGTTTACCATCAGAAACAGCCCCAGGATCTCCGTCAACCGCACCCGTATTGAGATTGGCGCCTACAACAAGGATTCCGCTGACGGGTGGTCGCGTTATTGACCACAGAATAATGGACCCGCCAGTGAACCCTAGAAAGGAACGAGTCGCCACGATAGACTCACGCTCGAGCCACGCGTCCTCGAGAGCTAGTCGTAGAAGCACCGACTATATGAGGAAACGCAAGGAATATGAGGCAGAGCGAGAAATAGTGCGTTTACGCGAGAGTCTTGTGAAGAAAAAACTGGAAGTTGACTTAGCCGAGATAGATGCGGCCGAAGAAGATAGTGTCACCGAAGATACAACGCGACGAGTAGAGCAATGGATTGACACTACACCTCAGCAAGTAGTAATACAGGAGGAAGCAGCCAGCAAAGTGCCATATCCATCGCAAATGGAACAGTCCGCGAGTGCCGCGAACCCGACAAGCGCCGCCCAAGCGCATCGCGAGTCACCCGCGTACCGCGTGCCGCCCGCCGCGGCCGTACCCCGTATAATAATGGCGTCGAAAACGCCCCTTGGCGCACCTATGGTAGCCGCGATACCACACCGCGAACGCGAACAACCCGCAGTGCTAAATACACCGGCCGTGTTAGCTAGTGTCCCTCGAGTGTCAGTGTACGCGAACCCGACATGTGACACCGTCGAATGGGATAACCCGCAGCGATCGGCGTATGCTGGAGAGCCAGAGCACCGGAGATTTGAAGGCGGGCACAGAGATACTTCGTGTGAGCGGAAAGATAAGAAAGTGGATCAGCTAGCGGAAGCAATCGCAAACTTAGCGCGACCAAGACCAATCCCCCGACAAGCTTATGAACTGCCTTATTTTAATGGCAACCCGTCGGACTGGATATCGTATAAGAACATGTACTGGGATACGACAACCACGTATGAGTTCAAACCGTATGAAAATTTAGCGCGATTGAAGACATCACTACAGGGAGAAGCCAAAAGTGCGGTAGAAGATCTTCTCAGAACGTCCACGAATCCTACGGACATCATGAAGGTGTTAGAAGAGGAGTTCGGACACCCAAACCTAATATTGGAATGTGCATTACAAAAGGTAAGAAGTTTGCCTAAAATAAGTGAAAATGGCCGAGAGATAAGGAAGTTTTCTACGACAGTAAGGAATTGCGTGTCCCTGTTAAAGAATATCCACGCTGAGGGATACCTTAACAATCCTCAGTTAGTCGGAGAGCTGTTAACTAAGTTAACACCAATACAGCGCGCACAGTATGGAGATTTCGCCATGGGACTGAATAACACGCAAGGAGTCGATCTACGTGTGTCCCCAAACTTAGAGATATTGGCGAACTTCCTATCTCATCTATCTCGAGCCTCCTCTTACTATGTGCATATGAACACGAGTGTTTCCGGACTAACCTCTACCGCAACCAGATTTAATAAGAACGCACAGCCAACTACACGGCCATTCCAAAACACACGTCAGACGCAACGTGTTAATGTACAATGTGATACATGCGAAACGGTACAAACGACGCAAGAGACAACTAATAGACAGTTAGAATGCGCGTTATGTAAAGGTGAACACGTGTTAGTGAAGTGCAAGAGATACATAGACTCTACTGTAGATCAGCGCTGGGAAATAGCGAAAGAAAACAAGCTATGCTTTAAATGCCTTGGAAGAAGACATTCGAGGAACCTCTGCCGTGCTAAGCGTTGTGAGAAGTGTAATTTCTCACACCATGTGTCGTTACACCAGACAAGAACGCAGTCAGTGAACAATAGCACGGAGAGTGTCACAAATGTTGGTGAGAGCCAGTCAAGGGCTCTACTGAAAATAATGCCTGTCACAGTGAGTAGTGATTCCGGTAGAAGTCACAACTGTTACGCGCTTCTAGACGATGGTGCTACAGTGTCACTATTAGATAGTGCTCTCGCGAATGACCTCGAGGGGCCGGTAGTGCCGTTAACGATAAGAAGTGCGCGCGGACATAAAGTGACGGACTATACGTCGAAAAGAGTGACAGTGAATGTGCGAGGCCCGAACGGACAAGGCCATATAGTGAAGTGCCGCACATTAGTGAACATGGACTTACCCACGCAGACGGTATCTGCCAACGTATTAGGCGATAACGCTCACCTCCGAGATTTGGGATGTGAGGAGATGAGGGGAGCCAAGCCGCTGCTCCTGCTCGGACAGGACAACTGGGACCTGCTTGTCGGCCAGGACATCCGTCGAGGGAAATCCGGTAAGCCAGTTGCTTCCTTAACTAGATTAGGTTGGGTAATCCACGGACCCGTAGGAAATAGTAGCAATAGTTCTGTAAATTGTGTTGCAATCTCCCTTCCTGATCTACACGAAACTGTTAAGGCTCAGTTCGAGTTAGAGGCAATAGGCATCACAGAGCAGACTCGCAAGCACGGTGATGTCGAACGAGCCATGTCTACTCTAGACAAAACTAGTAAGCGCACCCCTGACGGAATACAATGGGAGGTAGGCTTACTATGGAAACATGATAACGTAGAACTGCCATGTAATTATAAGCAGGCGCGAGAACGCCTGGTAGGCATTGAAAGAAGGATCGACCGAGATCCCGCTTACGCGAAAGCATACACTGAGCAGATAGACAAGCTAGTAAGCGAAGGATACGCTCGAAAGGTGAACGCCGGTATTACAGCAAAGCAGGTGTGGTACTTACCTCATTTCGGTGTAAGGAATCCTAACAAACCAGAGAAGCTGAGGCTGGTATTCGACGCCGCCGCAAATCATAAAGGTACGTCTTTAAATGATAATTTGTTAGCAGGACCTGACCTTTTGAACTCCCTACTCGGAGTATTGTTTAAGTTCCGCATAGGACCAGTTGCTTTTTCGGGTGATATCGCAGATATGTTCCTGAGAATTAAAATTAGAAAGGAAGATCAAGGGGCACAACTTTTCCTATGGAGAGGCAAAGACCGCGACAGGGAACCTGACACGTACGCTATGAACTCTATGATCTTTGGTGCCGTATCGTCACCCACTACAGCGATATATATATTAAACAAAAATGCTGATGAGTTCATAGACAAATATCCAGATGCGGTCGAAGCAGTGAAAGTCAAACATTACATGAATGATTATTTGGATAGCGCATGGACAGCGGAGCAGGCCAACAAACTCATCGATGAGGTAACCCAGGTACATAGTTCCGGCGGCTTCAACATACGGGGGTGGGTGACTAACTCACCAGAGCTACGCGACAAGCTGCGAGCCGAGATACCAGAGCACGTGGCGCTTGAAAAAGGTGAGTCCCCCACAGCTAGAACCCTAGGTATGATATGGTCGCCGCGCACTGACAAGTTGGCTTTCGATCTGTCTTTCAAGCGTTTACCAGGCGAGATAGTAACCGGTAATATTATCCCGACTAAGCGAGAATTTTTGAGCTTTATAATGTCGATATTCGACCCACTGGGATTCCTTTATCCATGTATAATAGAATCGCGAATACTCATGCAAAGAGTCTGGAAATCAGGAATACAGTGGGACGAACAACTGACAATTTCGGAGGCCGATATGTGGTTTAAATGGCTTAAAAGCCTACAAGCCTTACACGAAATTGAGATCCCAAGATGGTACGGACTACGACCTGAAGGGTTAGAATTGCATGTATTCGGGGATGCGAGTGAATTAGCCTACGCCGCGGTAGCTTATTTAGTAGGAATAAACGCTAACGGTGAAAGGGAAACAGCCATAGTAATGGGCAAGGCAAGAGTAGCTCCCCAGAAAGTAGTATCTATACCCAGATTAGAGTTACAGGCGGCAGTGTTAGCCACGAGATTAGCCCGTACTGTTGAGATAGAATTAGGACTTGACATCACAAGTAGATTTCTGTGGACCGATAGTAAAACGGTCCTAAAGTGGATAAACTCAGAAGCGCAAGAGTTTCAGAAATTTGTATCGCATAGGTTAGCTGAGATAGATAGCAAATCAAAGCGAAGTGACTGGCACTGGGTCCCCTCGGCGGACAACCCCGCTGACAAAGCGACCAGATTGAACTGACCGAGTGGTTGTAGAGAATGGTTATCTGGTCCCCCTTTTCTTCTTGATCCGCAGGAACAATGGCCAACCTACGAAGAGATAAGAGCGACGGAGCCTGAGAATCTCGAGCGAGTCCATCGAGTCAACGTGATCGCAGCATCTACACCGCGACTACTCGACGGCTCTCGCTTCTCTTCATGGACGCGGGCACTGCGCACCATGGCGCATGTGCTCGCTTTCATAAACCGGTGTCGCAAACGCCGGCTGACCACGGAGCTTCGCGCCGATGATCTCCGCGACGCGGAACTCTGTCTGCTGAAAGCGATACAGGCAGAGAGTTTCACCGAAGATCTGTTAGCCTTGCGGAAAGGCTCACCGGCGTCAGCAAAGCTGCGCCCCCTCGACCCCATGTTGTACGACGATGGGTTATTGCGAGTACGAGGCAGACTAGGAGCCTGTGAAGAATTAACCTTTGGCGAAAGACACCCGATTATATTGAATGGACGTCACCCACTGTCCCGATTATTAGTATACAAGTACCATACCACGGCGCTCCACGCTAATCAGGAGACCGTAGTCAATAATATCCGTGAGAAATATTGGATAACGAACCTGCGAACCACAGTGAAAGCAGTGGTAGCCAGATGCTTACTCTGCCGAATAAAGAAGGCTAAAGCTGCCACACCTAAAATGGGCGACCTCCCACCAGCAAGAATAGAAAGCACCAGAAGAGCTTTCATAAGATGTGGCCTAGACTATTTTGGGCCCATGGAGATAACAATTGGACGGCGCCGAGAGAAGAGATGGGGCGTTCTGTTTACGTGCCTCGCCACCCGCGCTGTCCACCTTGAATTGGCCGCCTCAATGAGCGCCGATTCTGCGATCCTGGCTCTGCGACGCCTAATAGCGCGTCGCGGGCAACCCACCGATATTTCCTCCGACCGAGGGACCAATTTTGTCGGAGCAAACCACGAGCTACGCGCAGCGCTGCGAGAAATGGACCAGGGGGTCGTAGAAAGCGAAGCCATTAACAAAGGAATATCATGGCACTTCAATCCCCCCGCCTCTCCACACATGGGTGGGTGCTGGGAAAGATTAGTTCGATCAGTAAAGAACGCGCTAAAATCTACGTTGAGAGAGCGTGCCCCACGTGAGGAGGTCCTTTACACCCTTCTCACGGAGGCAGAGTTAATAGTCAACAGCAGACCTCTGGCATACGTCACGAACGATCCCGATCAGCCAGTGGTCTTAACACCGAACCACCTACTTCTGGGCACTGCGTCGGGTTGCACATCCTGGACGGAGCAAACCGCTGAAGACGTCGACTCGCGTCGCCAATGGAGAAAAGTCAACGCGCTCGCCGATATGTTCTGGCGGCGCTGGCTACGCGAGTACCTCCCAACGCTTCAACGGAGAAGCAAATGGACTGACAGTGCGCCAAACGTTAAAGTGGGTGATGTGGTAGTGATAGTTGACAATAATAAAGAACGTAATAAGTGGATTAAAGGTGTGATTAAAGCGGTGTACCACGGAAATGATTATGTAGTCCGTGTAGTCGATGTACAAACTACTAATGGGGTCCTGCGTCGGCCCACGGTGAAGGTTGTTGTGCTTCCTACCGATGGCTCTGTAATCGGCTGAAACCTCTTACGGGGGGTGGAAATGTTACGGAATCACAGCCTTTTAGCCTAGGTAGCATGCACAGCAATCTATAATGTATATAAGTTGTAATTATTGAATGTTGAAATCAGTTATAACCCACAAGTAGTGGCTACCGAGTAATATTAGACAAAATAAACCTACATTGTCATTGGACAATAACGAAATATATGGCACATGATAGTACCCACTACTTGTACGACCTAATTTTGAGTATAAATATGACCGCCCGGCCAAATGGTCGGCAGTACTAAATTAGTCCTACGTGAGCAAGATACAGTGAAATACCCGTACGGAACCAGATAAGCCTTCGCCCTGTCAAGAAGCATCTTTTAGTATTCAGTTTGTGTTGTGTTAAAGTTAAATTCAGTCATCCAGTTTTATTGTTTTATATTGTGTTTATGTGTTGCATCGCAGCTATCCTGTAAGAGAGAAAATATAGTGATTGTGTTTTGCCAGCCGCTTTGTGTTTCAATTCAAAGTTCCATACAACCCTGCGCCTGAATTCTCTACATAATCATATAATATATTTCGTTATAACCTAAATCATACACACTGTTTATGCCTCAACTAAGGACCGATTTCACCGCATTAAAAACCGAGTTCAATAAAACTAAGTTTTGCATAACTGAGTTCAAACGTTGAGTTCGATGTCGGTTTACGTCAATCTGATTTCACCAGGTACATTTAGATCGCGTTCACGAAAACAAAGTTTTAATGTCATAGAATATAAATGTCGTCACAATCTCACACAAAATTGCGGTGCGCCATGCATTGTATGTAACAGCGACCTTTTTTATTGTTGTCCAGTGTGACTATAGCCTGACCAATACCACTGTACCGTGCCTTAGGTATGCGCGGGAAGGTAGGGAGTGGGAAAGAAAGAGAACAACGACGGCGGAATGACAAAACGGCGGGCTGATTAAGTCGCAGACGCTTTGCAACAGGCTCAAATTGCT
This sequence comes from Diloba caeruleocephala, assembly GCA_947459985.1. Classification (NCBI taxonomy): domain Eukaryota; kingdom Metazoa; phylum Arthropoda; class Insecta; order Lepidoptera; family Noctuidae; genus Diloba; species Diloba caeruleocephala. Next base: position 8,079,258 of record OX381632.1, read on the forward strand.
CCAACGCCGCTGTCAAACGTCAATTTGGCATTTTGCCGATAGCGACTAAACAGGCGAAGATCTCTGTCGCGCCTCTGTCGGGCAATCAATGAACTAAAAACGTTCATTCCTTTTAGTTCCATTGGTGGCTACTGGCGCTAGTAACTATGCATCTTCCACGAGTAGCGACAAGCGGACATGGCGTACGTAATACCAATTTTCGTTGCTTTGCCACCGGTGGATCCTCGGCTGCGCGATAGCTGCCATCGCGTCTGCTGTTGGTCTTTTTAGCTAATCGGCCCACGGGGTGGCTGCTCGGCCTCCCGCCTTAGGCGCGGTACAGGTGGTCAGGCTGTAGTAGCTTACATACGCACACGTCTCGTACAAAGTCCAAGTGCAAGCGCGAGGCACTTTGCAGGGATATTTGGTACCTTTCTTTTTCTTTTTTATTGGTGCCCAGTGGGAATTCTTCATGAAATTCCTTCGCCCCGGAGAAGGCCGAAGGGGTATGCCGGACTCCTACCGGCTAAAACCACTGCTGCGGTCATCTTCGGCACCTAAGGGGGGCTCCAGGTCCTCGTCTGATCACACAAGAGCCGCCCACTGGTGCCACGCCTATAGGCACATCTCGGAGAGGGTGACTGTAAAGCGGTCACCCATCCGGGGGGACTGTAAAGGATCCCCCAAAGTGTCCCACGGCAGCGCGTGACCACATGCGTGCTACCGAAGGGATATTTGGTACCTACTACCCGATCCGGTAGGCGCACGATGTCATTGACCGCCAGCTGTTTTGGATCGACTCAGTGTTACAAACTAATGAATATTTTGATGAAAAATTAAGGTACTATTTGTTTGTTTGAATAAATGATTAACTAATTAATAAACATAACAAAAACTAAATTTGTTAGACAGTTTCATTATTATCATCATACGTTAGGAGAGGTAGGGCATAGCAGGGTTTCCTGCTCAAACTGGGAGCGGCCTGATCGGGGAAGAACCTCCGTCAATTAACAATTTCTGTGATTAAGCTATGATCTTCTTGTCTTTTTGTTATTAAATTAATAGCTATTTTGAAGTGTTGTGATCTTATGGTGAGTAAGGTTGCCAGTGCTGCTCGAGGAAGCGTTGGGTTGGCAGTACAGGGGACCGGAGGTGCTATATTTATGCTATATATATGCTAGGAGGGCCATTGTTGTGCGAAGTTGTGACGTGTTGGCGCGGCGGTCAGGGAGACCCAGAGAAACGGCTGACCGCTGGCCGCCCGCAGGCTAAACGGGTTCCCGAACCCAGGGACTATCTAATCTCCGCCCTGGGAGGCTGAACCGCCAGTATGTGTAAAGTCCTTGTAGTAGTGGTCGTGCCGGAGAAGGAGACCGGAGTGGACCGACTACTGCTGCACGGGGGGACCGGGGGCCCTTCCGCCCACCGCGCCATCAAACCACATAACCTCAGCATTACTGTGGCGGGTTTTGTACCGCATTAAATTTTTTGTTCCCTGTTCTGCTGACGCAGTGCTTCCTCTTAAATCTTCAAACCAAAGGGGTTCTATAGGGGTTTATAAAATAATATGCCAAGAAAAATAAATAGTTTTTCAGCGGCATCTCCATCCACATTTAAAATAGACTTTTGCAACATTAGGGGACTTCACGCCGACATCAATGCAGTTCACCAGCACCTGGTAACTGCACAGCCGACCCTGTTGTGTCTTACGGAGACGCAAATATCTTGTCCGGATGATACATCACATTTGCATTATCCAGGTTACAAATTGGAGCACAATTTTGTGCGCCGTGCCGTATGCATGTACGTCCGGGAGGATATTTGCTGTCGCCGTCTTTACGGCTTCGAAGACAGGGATCTGTCTATTTTATGGGTGCGCGTAGATCATGGTCGTTACCCCAGGATATATGCGTGCCTTTACAGTTCTCAAAGTAGTGACATGGACAGAACACGACTTTTTGAGCACCTGCAATCGGCTGCTGACAAAGTACTTGAGCAGTATCTGACGTGAATGACTTTAACGCCCACCACGTTGAGTGGTGGGGAGGGCTGATCACAACTTTTCTCTGGCCTATGGCCTCTCACAACTAGTACATTCTCCAACAAGAATACCTGATATTGAAAGCCATACAAACTCCTTATTGGACATTCTGCTGACCACACGACCAAACGGATATACCATCTCAGTGGATGCACCACTTGGTTCATCAGACCACTGCCTCATACGGTCCCAGGTGTTATGCGCGCGGCCAATTTTACACCGGCCAACCGAGTGGCGTCGCGTATGACACTAAAAATCAGCAGACTGAGATGGATTGCGTGAGTTCTACGCATCGTACCCGTGGAGGCAGCTTTCCTTTTCTTCAGATGACCTCGAAACTTGTGCGACCACCGTCCCTGAAACGATCCTGGAGGGTTAGGAATGTTATATTCATAACCCTCTGGTGGCTTCAGGGGTGAGGAGGAGACCGTGATTTAATCGGCCTTGCCAGAAAGCTAGGCTTAACAAGCAAGCTGCTTATGTGGCTTGGACCACGGCCCATGCAAATCAGGACCCGGACGTTTCTGATGCGAAGCGTAAGCTAAATGCTGCCTCGCGGTTCTGTAAGAGGATGATTGAGAGCAAAGTTCGGTTTCGTCGGAGAATTGCGGAGCGGCTTGCGAGCTATCGCTGCGGGAGACCCGCTATCTGCTCGCTCGCCAAAGCTGCCGAGGGAAACTTTCATCAGTCGTCCTTGCCACCACTGCGTGATGCCGAAGGTACTCTGGCCAATAGTACCAAGGAGAAAGCCACACCTTTAGGCTCCCTTTTTGCCTCGAACTCGACCTTGAGAGGCCCATAGTGAGTGACCACGTTTCTGTGCATATTGCCATCACTGGTAACATACGCTCGTTAAAGACTTCTGTCAGTCTGTTTTTTCTGTCTGCCACTGACGAAGTAGACTTTTCGTAATTCCTAATTGTATGAAGCCCAAGTCAAGTCGCTGGTAAGGGCAAGAGAGGAACCTATTATTTTTATTTGAGCAGTGTCAAGGAGGCGGTGCGCTTTCTAGATCAAGCCCTTGTCCCAACCGTCCAACCAGAGCCTCTTAAGGTGTTGGACGAGGTTCTTGGCTATCAGGCCATTGGCCGTAACGACTATCGGTACATTGACCGCAGAGTCTACCTCTCACATGTCAGCAACCTCGTATACCAATTAACACTTAATGTACTTATCTTTCAAAACATTCTCGTCATGCGAGATACTGTATTATTATGTTTAGTCACAGATATTATAATACACAAGTAGTTTAGTTAAACATACATTGAAACTGTATTTTTCTTTTGTGGTAAGACAGACTTCAAAGTAGAAGGTTTTAATTTCAAATAAACTAAATACTGACGCTTATGAATCGTCAGAATTTAAGTTGTACGGTTCCAATCAGTTGATCCTAAGGAGAAGAACCGACAAGAAACTCCATGGATATTCCTAAAGTAATAGAGATTACAATAAAAAATGTTTTCTTACGATTTAAAAACACGCCCACTCTAGGGTTTCTCCGGTGCGTTTACAGATACATATTCCAGACACAATACACCCAGACCCGGAACAACTACCTGCACATCATACAAATATTTGTCCCGCGCGAGAACCGAACTCGCGACCCGCAGCGTAGCACCCGACTTTATCAGCCACTGCACCAACCGTGCCGTCAGTTATAGATTTTACCATCATTTGTATCAGATTGATATACAAATGACGGTAAAACATATAACGAGAAAATATACTAATAAATACTGTTTGTATACTTGATACGGTCCTCTTCTCGTTTCTATCTTCTATCACTCAAAGGTTTGCTGGTAGAAAACTCTGTTGAGTTAAGCTCGCCTTTGTACATTTATTTTATTTTATACTAGCTGGGACCCGCGGTTTCACCCGCGTTGAATTGAAAAGAAATTTAGAGTACTTCGACATATACACTTGACATAGTATATATATATTGGATTTCAAGGGTTTTATTTTTTTGCGCGGATCCCTAATTATTTTTCTAAAATAAAAGTAGCCTAAGTTATACCTTATAACATCAGCTATCTGCCAGTGAAAGTCCCGTCAAAATCGGTCCAGCCGTTTCGGAGATTACCCGGAACAAACAGACAGACAGACAGACAGACAAAAAAAATAAAAATGGTTTTTTTGGTGTAGGTATCATATATACTTTCATATGCATTTAGTAAAAAGCTGTTATTTTGACATTACAAACAGACACTTCAATTTTATTTATTTGTATAGATTCTATGTGTCGTTTTATGTTTGTACAATAAAGAATAAGAATAAATTAATTTGCCATGGCAGTTAACCGCTGACCAGTCCCGACAGACGGCATCCGTTCACGAGCATGACTCATGCGTCGGCATCGCTTAGCTCAATCACATTGGAGGACCCAACGACCCGATACACCACGCCACCGCCAGCAAGACATTTAAGTGAGAATGAAAGACTATTATTTAAGTTAAACACAAATATTTCGGATCACTGTGAGTTACATTATTATTACCAGGGGTTGGGATAGGTAGAGTTTTCATGTACCAATTTACGTAACATTCAATACGAAATCTTAATACGGATATGCCTCTTATTCCCGGGAATTTCGGAATTGAAAAAAAGAATTTCTAAAACGTTTCTTACCTATGTTGAGTACAAAACTAAGTGGCGTAAAACACCCGGTTCCTTGCCTTCTCCCAATAGTGGACCACCAAACCTTGATCTATACAAATAAATAAAATTGAAGTGTCTGTTTGTAATGTCAAAATAACAGCTTTTTACTAAATGGATATGAAAGTATATATGGTACATATAAAAAGAAACTATTTTTAAGTATTTTGTCTGTCTGTCTGTTTGTTCCGGGTAATCTCCGAAACGGCTAGACCGATTTTGACGCGACTTTCACTGGCAGATAGCTGATGTTATACGGAATAACATAGGCTACTTTTATTTTAGAAAAATAATTAGGGTTCCGCGCAAAAAAAGAAAACCCTCGAAATCCTATATATACATTCTATGTCGTGTCTATGTCGAAGTACTTTCTTTTAAATCAAACTCGGGTAAAACCGCGGGTCCCGGCTAGTTATGAATAAGTACGTTCACAGTATTTTTAATTCAAAATTAGACCAGCGGTGACTTTTTTTTTATGATACCTAAAGAACTAGGATTTCTGCAACCGCATTTTAAATAGGCACATCCATGCTATGATCTATGCCTCAAATAAAAACTTCACCTTCACCCCTGAGTATTTCATCCAATACTGCTGTGGTCGTGCGATGCTATTTATAGAGATTCATTATAGAAACCGATAAGTATGAACACAACATGTTTTTTATTATATTTAAGATTATGTTAATCAGTTTGTCATACAAAAGATGCTTTCATACGATTCAAGGTTACGTAATCTTTAAGTTCGGACTAACAACGTTGTGAAATTCCGTCTGTCTATTTGAATGTGAGTCTTGTTTACCGTTCGAGATTTTGCTTTATTTAATAATTATTTTTATGCTTTATGCATGTTATTGTATTGGGGTGGACTTAATTCCACAAGACACCACACGGACAAATTGGTTTATTAGAAATAATAAAAAAAGAAGCATTCGCCCGTATGGATCTACGTGAGTACCTGGAGCCAAAGATGGCCGCTCCGGTGATTTTAACCAGTAGGAGTCCCTCCGCCCATTCCCGCGGTGGGGAGGAAGTTCATGATGAAATTACAGCGGCCGAACAATAAAAAATATGAAATAATTTACTTATAAGCTAAGCGTTTATAAAAAAACAAGTCGTAATTTAAATTTTTTGTATCAATAAAAAATAAAAAAAGGAGTACGGCAGGCCCCTAGGAAGTCCCTGAGGATTTCCTTACGACAAAAAAAGGTACAAAAGAAACTACATCATCATCATTTCAGCCGAAAAACGTCCACTGCTACGACAGAAGCCTCCCCCAACGATTGCCACAACTACCGGTATGGGTTTGTGTTGTGTGCTAATTGGGAGGATTTGCCATAATCGCCCCGCTTGGCAGACGGGTTGGCGATCGCAGTTGTGTTATAATTGTACTAAGGACGCTGCTCCCCATCCTTCGGCTAATCTCATAGTCACCTTTTAAGATACCCACGGGGAAGGGGGGCTCCTGGTCCTCGATCGATAGATCACACTAGAAAACATGGTAAATATCTTGTTTTTTCGGTTCTAATAAACTGTGATAGGTTAATTTATATATAAATACAAATCTGAATAAATATATATTTCATTCATATACATTACTATCTGTGAAACACCGTAAACAATGTCTTACGTCACGAGTAAACCACGTTTGTAGTGTTATTCTATAAGTAGTCATCAGACCTATTTCTGTTATAAATAGCAATCATAGAGGAATAGGTTATCTATGAAGGAACTTTGTGGCTTTGCGCCCAGTGACTGTCTGATAAGCCTAGTAGCTGAGCGCTTCGCTTTCATTGCTGCGGGTGGCGGATTCCATATCCGCTCGAGAAAATAAGTATTTGTATAGCTTACAAATAGAGGCTGTTTTATTAAGCCCGACAGAATATTTAGTATGATTCGTAATATTTATTGATGGTATTAACATGTCAACATGATTTCATGTAGACGGCATCCTTGGCCGTCTGGGCGGAGCGTATTCTGGACGGCCAACTTTGGGACTCTTTCGGGCACTGCTGGTCGTATCTCATAAACAACACGAGCAATGTTGGCCTTAAAGGCGTCAATTGTTGCAGGTTTTTTAACATAAGCCACCCAAGTAGCATACAAGCGCTTAAAGAAACGCTACAATAACCGTTTAACATGTATTTGTCACGGCTTACAGCCTAAATTAATAATCGACCTAATCCAAAATATTCTGAACATGGATCCATTGGATTTGGGATTTAGGAATAGTCTAGACTCATCCTAAGCCCCAAATCCAATACTTCGGACTACATTGATGTTGTTTGTCTTTGTTCATCAGTGGACGTCCTGTGGCTGACATGATGATGATTATAATTTGCATTATGCCGCGTGGTGCTGGCTAAGAATACCACCACCCCATCTCATCTCGTGGGTGTCGTAAAAGGCGACTATAGGTATAGTTGGAGTATGGGCAGCAGCGTCCTTCGAGTACATATATTAACAACTCAACTGCGATCGCCAACCCGCCTGCCAAGCGTGGCGATTTTGGCAAAACTCCCCAATGAGCACACAACACACCCAGACCGGTCGTTGTGGCGTTCTTTGGGGAAGGCTTGTGTCCAGCAGTGGACTTAATTTGGCTGAATCGACGAACAACAATTGTAGTGGAACTAACTTTGTAGTTATTGGTGTAGGTTTACCAATTATAAATTGCTGATTGTCTACCCATAAATACATAATATAAAATAAAAGGCTACCTAACCTAACCTTTTCAGCACTGTATTATACTGAATAATACTGAAAAATACTAAATAAAAGCCTACCTTATATATTTTCACAATGTCCGGTTACATGCCACCCGCATCCAACGATTCCCGGCTGCCTCACGTCATCTGTCGTTGCCGCTGCTCCAAGCTGCAATTTCCGGTGCGCTGTCTACACTCGAAAAAAATTCTGCCCCAACGGCTATCAGTTCTACAAGCTACGTGCCCCACGCATTGGCACTTTAGCTTACTAATCTGAAAAGATACAAAACGTTAAAAAGCCTATCCGATCCGTGAAGATCAACTTCAATAAAATCAGTATTATAAAGTGGTCATATTTGCGTAAATACAATAAAGGAGAAAATACATGTGTGCTGATTGATCTTCCGCCTTCGTCGGGGACACCCAGTACGCTGACTATACCGATTTTTCCCGAATTTAGCATATTACTGCTACTTCTTTTGATTGTTTCATGTGGTTTAGATATTGGATCATCCAGTTAAATATCACTTTTGGTCAGACGGGCTTTTTTCCGCAGTATATACGAAATTAATAAGTTACGGTAGTAATTTAGTCGACATAAACCGTGATAAACTCACAAAAATTGTCTGGGTAGTTCAGTAGCAATGTTGGCAAACGCGCTACGCGGGAGCGTAGCGGAGCTGCTCCGCTCCGTAGCAGCTACATCGAAATTAATTAGAAGTCTTTTTAACAGCTTTTAGTAGCTTACCTGTATGAATGTGATGAAGTCGTGCAATTCAGTTTTCACCCACTTCTAGATGTATACCCATACACTAGACATGTTTTTCAATGTTTCTTTATGTACAGTCAATACATAAACGTAGTCCGATGGTCATAAATAAGTGCTGTTACAGAAGTCACTAGAACGCTTTTTTAATAGATTGGCGCTTATTAGAGATATAGTCTTATATCTAGTCTATTTAAGTACTTCGAGCAGAAAAGAAATACGTTTCAAATAAATAAAAAAATGAACTTAGCGTTAAAATGAATTTAAACCTATAAGTTTAGTACCTTTTCTTATCTTTATTTTACCTGGTGGAAATACGTCATGTACTTCATCCGCCCCGGGGAAGGGTGGATGGGTGTAACGAAATCCTACCGGCTCGTCAAGATAACGGACGTATCCACGCGATCGTTTCGTTGACATTGTTATTGTTGAGTATACATACTTATAACAATGTAGTCAATCAAATTAACTTTATATCAGCATTCTGTGTAAACATTTACGCAATATTTTATCTGTCGACTTTTTACACCAGCGGTTTCAGCATTACTTTTGCTTCTGCTCATTCCACGACTAACCGTCTTCGAGATTTAATTGATGTAAGGACAAACATATAACTTATATCTTGATATTTTATCACATTACATACAATGCGCTGAATATCCTAGTTAAGATAACAATTATTAATGTTCGGTTCATCGCGGTCGAGTCAATACGTGTTGTAATTATTTTAGAGACGTACGCGTGGCTCGGTTAATTATTTATAATTATTTGAGAGACAGTTTAATGATATAATTGTTTTGAGTATTGGTGCGCGTTTAAGTGTTTAGTTGTTTGTGGACAATGAGAGAGATTTGTGGCGATTGGGATTATAAATATATACCTAAGAGAATTGTAAGTATTATTACACCCTTTTATTACCTTGACCTGTATATTTGTATTGAACTGTATATAAATAAACGCAGCGTGGGACGACCTCCAACAAGGTGGACAGACGATCTGGTGAAGGTCACTGGGAGTCGATGGACGAGGGAGACATGTAACCGCTCGTTATGGAAATCTATGGGGGAGGCTTTTGTTCAGCAATGGACGTCCTTTGGCTGATATGATGATGATGATGAAGATATATGAATGCAATGAAATCAAACAGTACTACTTTCACCTACTTTAAGATGTACAATTTTCTGAAGTGTTAAGAATTGATGACACTTAGATAATTTGAAAACGCTGTCACCTGGTGCCATTAGATCATCAGCTAATTATTACAAAAATCCTTATAACAGTTCATTAGTCCTATACCTTAGACATGAGTAAATACTGAATTTGAATTAATGAACTGGTGTTTAAGGTATTCTTTTGTTAATTTATAATAATAATAAGATTACAAAAAGTAACAAAAACACGTATTTAATTAAACATGAATTAAAAATCACAATACTTATACAAATAAATAATATTGAAGTGTCTGTTTGTAATGTCAAAATAACAGCTTTTTACTAAATTCATTTAAAAGTATATACGGTACATATAACTAAATAATAATTTTAAATATTTTGTCTGTTCGTTCCGCCTAATCTCCGAAACCGCTTGACCGATTTTGACGGGACTTTCACTGGCAGATAGCTGATACTACAAGGTATGACTTGGATTACTTTTATTATAGAAAAATAGTTTGGGTCCCGCGAAAAGAAATTAAAATCCATGAAATCAAATATATCTATTAATTATGTAATCATTATTTATAAATAATTCGACTTCTTTTAAATCAAGGGTGAAACCGCGGTCATATCTAGTATTTCTATATGTATGCTTTTACCTAAAAAGAGTTGAGAGAGAGTGTTCGATATCACAGTTATTTATTATATGAAGTAGTGGTGGCCCAGAGGCCAAATTTCAACCGTTTTTATTTTATTTTATTTATTGTATTTTAACACATATTATACATACATTTTAACTTTCTGCAATCTTCCACCATATAAAGTGAAAATAGCAAATCCTCCGTACGCACAATGTCCTTAAAAATAGGTACAAAGTTTGTCTTCACGTATTAATATATAAGTAGATGTAAGTGGCGACAAACTGCATTGTAGCATCACTGCATACAATATATGTTCAGCAAAATCTTACGGATTTACAGTAGTACATAATTTTAAGATAAGAAAATTGCACTGTGAAAATTTAAATAAAAATTGTATTTCTTGATAACATTTTAGTTTTTAATAGAATAAAGATATCAATGAGTAAAGTTTCACAAATAATTTGAGGTAAAAAAATAACTAGAAAAGGAATTTTCCATTGCGAGATGCTTAAAAATCTGTGTCAAGGTAGAGATTTTTCGATATTTCGGAAAATTTTGGACTACTGTAAATCCGTAAGATTTTGCTGAACATATATTGTGTTTTTTTGGCAGGTATTGACCCAAGCTCTCACCCGCTGCGGTATGTCGTGCTATTTACCGGACACCCTGTAGGTAACTACTTACATCATTGTATACGAAGACAAAAAAAAATCGACACCTACCCCACGCTAATGTTTAATACAAAAAATATTTCGTGCTTTTAAGTTCATATTTCATTAAACGCATGTTGATTTTTCGTTTTTTAAAGTATATTTATATTTTTTGTTATTGTTTACGCTGTCTTGGTCGTAAGATAGTCTCATGGACAAATATATGATAACGAAGAAATTAAATACTGCCGAGAAATCACACAAATGACATTCATGACACACAGAAGGTCAGATTATAAATCGTGCGCTTGCCAAGCATTGCGAACACATAAGTAAATAATAGTTTAAAAAACACACGCTTTTGTAGATAACCGATCAAAAAAGTAAAAGTAAAATATTTTTCAATAAGTTTAAAATAGCTATAGTGATTAACAAAATAAATATTTTATCTATACAAATAAATAAAATTGAAGTGTCTGTTTGTAATGTCAAAATAACAGCTTTTTACTAAATGCATATGAAAGTATATACGGTACCTATAACAAAAAAACAATTTTTAATTTTTTTGTCTGTCTGTCTGTCTGTCTGTTTGTTCCGGGTAATCTCCGAAACAGCTGGACCGATTTTGACAGGACTTTCACTGACAGATAGCTGATGTTATAAGGTATAACTTAGGCTACTTTTATTTTAGAAAAATAATTAGGGTTCCGCGCAAAAAAAAGAAAACCCTTGAAATCCAATATATATATTAAGTTATCCATCCAATATCTATATAAATAAATAAAATTGAAGTGTCTATTTGTAATGTCAAAATAACAGCTTTTTACTAAATGCATATGAAAGTATATACGGTACCTATAACAAAAAAACAATTTTTAATTTTTTTGTCTGTCTATCTGTTTGTTCCGGGTAATCTCCGAAACGGCTGGACCGATTTTGACAGGACTTTCACTGACAGATAGCTGATGTTATAAGGTATAACTTAGGCTACTTTTATTTTAGAAAAATAATTAGGGTTCCGCGCAAAAAAAATAAAACCCTTATAATCCAATATATATATATTCTATGTCAAGTGTCTATGTCGAAGTACTCTAAATTTCTTTTAAATTACACGCGGGTGAAACCGCGGTTCCCAGCTAGTTATAAATAAAGCGTGGGATGCTTGATGTCAATTGTTATAAATATTTTTGTGTATATTTGTAAAAGTAGCGTCATCATGATAAAACATTTTAACAAACGAAATACCGACTTCAAAAACACTACATGATATGAAAATATTCATCATCATCATCACCATTTCGGCCGAATGAAGTCCACTGCTGGACACAGGCCTCCCCCAAAGATCCACAACGACCGATATGGATGTGTTGTGGGCTCATTGGGGGGTTTTGCCATAATCGCCACGCTTGGCAGACGGGTTGGCGATCGCAGTTGAGTTGTTAATGTACTCGAAGGACGCTGCTGCCCATCCTCTGGCTAATCCCATAGTCGACTTTTACGACACCCATGGGAGGAGATGGGGTGGTGGCATTCTGAGCCGGCACCACACGGCAAATAAAAATATTAAAACCACTGAAAAGGAAAAAAAGCTTATGCATACCTGTCCCCGCTCGACTTCATAAATGAAGTATTTGTTTCCTTTTCAGTGGTTTTATTATTTTTATATCGTGTAGGGTTTTTGAAGCCGGTATTATTTTTGTTAATAAGATTTATTTGTTTATTTTTAGTGTAAATAAATGTAAGAACTTTTTCCAATTTGGTATCAGTATTTAACACTAAAAATAAGAATTACTCAATTCGGTTCTCTGGTCTGAGAGGAATCGATACTATTAAGACATCATCTAGATAACCGTAGTCAAATTAACCTGTTTATTGAAGCTGGTTGAAAAACTACTGGTACTGGTGAGTTAAATAACACACACTGACTTGACTTTCGTATTGACACCACATGCATTCGGCCCATCAGACCTTTGCGAGCCCAGCGTTCGCACACGCTCAATCCACCCCACTCCGTAAATTCCAAAATTCCAAACCCTCCAAAACTCTTTCATGCGCACGACCACCGGAACGCCTTGGTACATGCGAAATGATCAACTCCATTTCGATCTTAACTTGCCGACCATCAGACAATTTATGAAGCGAGCGTCCAAACGCTATTTCGATTCTGCCCTATCCCACCCAAATCCCCTTGTGGTATCAGCCGCCGATTACCAACCCTCCCGTATTAGTAGAGTACGCCGCCCGAGACACGTTCTGGTCAACCTAGATGATAAAATCCCGTTCTCATCCAATGAACTGAATAAACACAACATTATAATTGGCTACTCAAATTAAAACACACCCGTGACTTTGTAGACAGCCTATTATGCCGAGTGTACGGACTGCACACGGCGGCCGTACCACGCCACGCGTACGTTTATTAGGAGTGCCATTCGCTGTTCATTTCATTGCGTTTATTATACACCGATTTCTAGTTAAAAGTGGGAGATAAGAAGCATTGTATTCTGTACAAAAATAATAAAGTCGTTCTGCTCCTTCAATATAGAAAACAATTTATTTTTATTTTTAAAGACAAATACAAGAAAATTCTTTCACTTAAATATGGTACATGATTCTTTGATAAAGTTATTATTTTTGCTTAGGTTTTTGCATTGGGTATCCCCGAACAACCCGAATTGTGAATGTCGTGGTGGCGCGGTACCCCGTACCACTTCTCCTTATTTCCTATTTCTGTGGACCCAAACATAGGTTGCCTTATACGCTATAATAATCGGTCGTAAAGCAATAGTTCCGTAATTTCCAGTCTTGGTAGATGGACGGTGATCGGAGAGCGCTGCAACGCCATTTTTGGATAAGAGGATACATTGAAAATGAATCGTATTTTTGTGAAGGTTTTGAACTTCATCCGTTTTTGTGTGCACAAAAAACAAACAAAGCCCTAATCCGAAATCCAAAGATTTTGGATTAGATTGATTATTAAATTCGGTCGTTAGCCGACGTGCACTTTGAGCGGAATCTATCTTTCGCGCTCTTGCCGCGTAGTGGAATCGAGAATCGCACGGAGCTATTGAGTAGATTAATACTATTATTTTTATAGCTACGATGATGTTCGTTACAATTAGTTACTTACTTCTTATTCTGTAATAAATAATTGTTTATTATTCAAATAACTATGTTTATGTTACTGGAAATTGTAAAATAGCCATATTAATAATGCCTATAAAGTGGTATAATTGAATTGATACTTACACTCGATTTTATTATAGAACTGCTACTTGCATTTAATGTAAATGTACTATATTATGAAAATAGCGATTTGCTGTGTGGTGCCGGCTACGAATAGCACCAACCCATCTCATCCCGTGTGTGTCGTGAAAAGTGACTTTGATTAGGCCGAGGGTGGACAGCATCGATAATCTAGGTATATCGTAATATCCAATGGTTTTTAATGCGCCTAACTATCTTTCGGAGCTTTTAATCGTTCAAATAAAAATTATTGCCATATTTTTCGTCCGTGAGATCGGTTGTCGGATTATAGCTATTTGATATATAACTACCTACTTAAAAGATATATTATATACTTCCGCCGAATAAAGTCCACTGTTGGACACAATGATCCCTCCCCAAAGATCGCCACCACAACCGATCAGGGTGTGTTGTGTTCTCATAGATAAGTTTTTTCCATAATCGCCATGTTTGGCAAACGGGTTGGCAATCGTAGTAAATGTGTTAATATTCTCGAAGGACGGTGCTGCACATCTTCCGGCTAATCTCATAGTCGCCTTTTACGACACCCACCGGATAAGATAGGTTGGCGCTAATCATAGCCAGCAGCACATGGCAAATCGCTATTTTCATAATATTAACCAATTATATTGACTGTAAGTAGCGTATTGGCGTTGTATGAAATGAAAACTAGGTAATATTACTAATTGTGTGTGGGAGCAGGATGGATATCCTGCTATCTAGGTGTCGTCTCGTCGAACAGTGACTGAGTGCATTGTGCAACTGAGGTTATCGTTTGGGGAAGTCGGTCGTAGCTCTCCCCTTGACATATTAAAGTGATGATAAGTAATTAGTACTTAATGATGGAGTTAAGTGATATCTTCTTTCCTAGTCCTCCTATCCGCCTCATCATCAAATCGGTCAAAGGACGTCCACTGCTGAACAAAGGTTCCCTCCCCCGATTTCCACGATTGTGTCGTAATGATGGGGGGAATTTGCCAGTACCCACTATGGTTGACGGGCTACTGTTCCACAGAAAAGACGCTGCTACCTCTCTAATTTAGAGTCTCTTAGTCGCCTTTTATGATATCCACGCTAGAAGATGGAGTGGTGCTATATTGTTAATCCGGAAACCATAAAGCATATACTATTCACATATCGATTCAGGCGGCACCTACATCGCCATCATATAACAACAACTTACAGCGACATCTACTTGAACTGAAGTGCAACTCTCTGATGACGTCAAAAGAATCCTGAATCACGCATGTAAAGAGTTCGCACAACGCTTTATATATAAAAATGCAACATCAACCTTTGGTACACAGTACAAATCGCCCCTTTCTTAATGCCGCCGTGTGCGCAGCACAGCGCAAAGCGAGGCTTAGGGGGATCCTTTACAATCCTCCCCAAAAAGTGTGGGGCGATCGTTTTACAGTCGCCTTCCCTCCGCTAGAGGGGATGACCACTTTACAGCCATCCCCTCCGTGATGTGCCTAAAGGCGTGGCACCAATGGGCGGCTCTAGTGTCATCTTACGAGGACCTGGAGCCCCCTTTCAGTGCCAAAGATGACAGCTCCAGTGGTTTTAGCTGGTAGGAGTCCGGCATACCCCTTCGCCCATCCCCGGGGTAAAGGAAGTTCCAGGTAGAAATTCCACTGGACATCAATAAAAAAAAGGGGGGGCGCCACTCATACTTACCTGGCGTAGGGGACACCGTGATCACAAAGGCAGTACCTCCAGGACGAGATCTCTCCATTGCACTGCGGTGAGGTTGACCCCTGCGATTACCCTTAATGTGAATAACTCGGACGCGTCATTTTTTATAGTGGGGACTGCGTTCGTGCCCTCCCCCTTTTTTTGATCTAGTGTGATCATACGAGTTCCTCGAGCCCCCCTTAGGTGCTGAAGATGACCACCCCAATGGTTTTATCCGGAAGGAGTCGAACATGGCCCTTCGCCCTTCCCAAGCTCATGAAGAATTCCACTGGGAATATTCTAGGCTGGGAATTTCCACTGGGCCCAGTAAACAAATAAAAAAGGGGTCAAGCTAGTCACCACCAGATAGCTAAGCAGACATCTGCTGGATCGCCCGTGGTTAACCGGGCCGTTGCCGAGCCTGAAATAATAACTATTCCCTAAAATATTTAAATCATACCGATCCAGCTGTCCCTACATAGCTTATATCCCTCAGCAATGCTCTAAGCCGAGGTTCGAGCTCCGCAGGTCCCACCATTAGCAGCAGTTGCTTAGTTTACAAAACTAATTTCAAGCTTGGCTGGAAGCTTTTATTGGTTTTGTCAGAAATTGTCTGGCTTAGCAGCCATATTTCCAGGAAAAGTTAGCGAGAAGCATACTCGTGAACGAGTGCAGTCTGTCGAAATTGGTCACCTAAATGCAGCCTTAACAAATTATTTCTTTATTTTACAATTTAAAACAGAAAACAGATTGTTAAATAAAATGAAACATGGTGCACAAATGCGAGCTTTACTCAACATTGCGTTTTCTTCCAGCAAACATTTGAATGATAAAAGAAATAGGATAGTATCAAGTATACAACCAAGACCACCGCTAAGAATAATAATAACAAGCGATTTTGAGGGTGCTTTTAATCATGAAATACACACATTTACAGCTGTCGTAATATACACTTAAATAAATAACTGTATAAATAAATTTATACCATACATACATACTTATAAGTCGTACTGAGAGGAAATTCTTTTTGAGTCCTTTCTTGAAAACATCCAGAGTAGGCTATCGTGTCACTGGGCGTAGACTCACCGAGTGTAGCAGAGAATTCCAGAGACGCACTCCAAGTACTGTAAATCATGCATCGTAACGGTCAGCCAATACCTTCAGAGGTATGATGAGGAATACCACGGAGAAGAGAAGATGTACGACAGGCTGTACCCCTAGGAACAAGATACTCAAAGTGCTCACGTAGATATACAGGAGACTTAGGGCTGTGAAGAACCGAATAAAGAAGTGAAAGAATATGAGAGTCCCGACGTTTTTGTATTGGCACCCACCTCCATTTCGCTGATGATTGAATCTAATTAAATATTGCAATCACCACTAAGAAGTTTTTACTTTATTTGATGCAACTTGGTAACGAGACGTGCATGACATTCACCTGCTGGTAATGTAATGTAATGCTACCCAAGACTATTCCTGGTGGCACCACACTGCTGTCGTAACCACGTGATGTCTTCGCTTATTTACTGTCTTATGCCAGTAATTTCACCAGCTCCAATGCCCTTCTAACCGGAGCACAGTAATGTTCATAGTTTAAATACTATTGTTTGGCGGCGAAAACTTATCTAGCGATGCAACTTACCTATTCGGACTCTTGCATCCCCGTTGGATAAAGCGTTCTTTAGCGTATTCATTAGCTTAGTGAAATGTTTAGAAATGTACCTACTTGAAGAAATGCTTGATATTAGAGTATCGTTGGGACATCTAATAATTAACTAAAAGTATTGTCCGTGTGGTGTCCAGATTAGGAATATAGCACCACTCCATCTCCTCCCGTGGATGTCGTAAAAGGCGACTAAGGGAATCTAAACCAGAGGTATGGGCAGCAGCGTCCCTTCTGTGGAACGGTAGCCATACTGCGCTCACCAACCCGCCTGCCAAGCGTGGTGAGTATTGTATACCCCCCAAAATGATAACACAGTGGTGAACATCTATGCGGGAGGCCTTTGTTCAGGGGGGAAGGTAAATTTTCATATATTCTCTAAAAAACTGACCCCTATATTCATTTATTATCGTTACACGTTCGTGTTTGGGTCGTGGAGATTCATATCAAATCAAATTTTATCAAATATCAACTTAATCGTTCCAGTAGATTCGGAGCAAATTGGCAGACAGACGGACAGACAGACAGACATACGAGTGATCCTATGAGGATCCCACCTTTTTTCCTTCGGACGTTTGGAACCCTAAAAACATGATAATAGATGGCGTGCGTGTGAACACTGGCATAAGATTGCTCAAGCTAGACTAATTAGTGAAAGCAGTATGTGGTATCTCTTTGTTGCCTTTTACGACACTTACGAGATAGTAGTGATCGGGTGGCCTGCTCGACTCACGGATGACACTTGACTATTAATAGAATTTAAATGTATTGCCTTTTCTTAGGCAAAAAATAAGCACTGCCATTAACGTGGCAATGCTGCCAGCATTCCGGTAAAATTAACAGCTGACGGCAAAGAGGAGGAGTACCTACTTAGACACCCAAGTGACCCTTGCTTATACTTGTTTAGAAAGAAGTTCTTTTACGCGGCTTACAGTAGAGTGAACTGGCAGAAATCATCACATAACAGAAAAGCGTTATGCCCCTCCAGGCGACCACTTCCTCTCTTTCTCTTTCTCTGTGCCTCTCTCTCTTATATACGGTAGGCGACCTTTCCCTCTCTTTCTCTTTCTATTATATATGGTAGGCGACCTCTCCCTCTCTTTCTCTTTCTCTGTGCCTTTCTCTCTTATATACGGTAGGCGACCTTTCCCTCTCTTTCTCTTTCTATTATATATGGTAGGCGACCTCTCCCTCTCTTTCTCTTTCTCTGTGTCTCTCTCTCTTATATACGGTAGGCGACCTTTCCCTCTCTTTCTCTTTCTATTTTTTTTGTCAAAATAGCATCTGCAAAGGAGAACGCCTATCTGCTATACAAAAATATGCCTGTGATCAATGATATTATACCATAGATATATCACGTCCATATTAAATGGCGCGCAAAATACAGTCTCGCTTACACAACCATGTCGTGAGAAAGAAGATACAAAAGTAACAAGAGTAAAAGAGAAAGCTATCTAGGCAAACCGATAGCGAAGTGCTACAATTGGGAGAGTTTTGGTTTTTACTTTTGGCACGCATGTAACATATCTACTTTTAAATATATAATATCATTGCCTGTGATGAACAAAAATAAATTATAATTCAAATCGAAGGAAACTTATTAGAGTTTCATTAACCATCTAAAACTAGGGAGAAGCTAGTTTAAACCTTTTCGTGAAAGATAGGTTATGTCCACTTCGATGTAAATCCACTTCGCGTTATTAACGTGCTTTTATAACTGATACATGTTGAGGGTTCTCTTTTCTAATTACAATAAACAAGCTACATTTTTGTACAAAATATGCGATGCGATGCAAGTGTTGCCAGATAGCAGAATCATAATTGTCGTAGACTGAATCCTCCATCTACGGTAATTGTCAATAATTATAATAAAGTATTAATTTTGAACTGGCAATGCCTATGTTAATTTTCGATTAACAGAACATTAACATTTGAGTTTGATTATTCAGGGATTCAGGGATCTCAAACTAATTAATAAACCTTCCACTGTGGTCTCCGAAAGGCTATTTTCAACAGCTGGCAATATACAAACAGAGAATATAACGCCCGGTTAGTCTGAATAATGGCAAATCGAAACAGGTAATATTAATGATAAGTATATTTTATTATACTGAAGAATTTGGGTTCAACACTATCACAGTAGGTAAAAATGCGGCTGCGGTGCCGTGCATACACACAGACTTCTTGCCCAATATTGGACTAAGCTAAAATACATAATATTTATCTTGCCCGATTCAATTCGGTAGTATTCATACTGCCCGGACTTTAAAAATAATTTTCTTAATCACTTAGACCAAGTGATTAAGAAACTTTAATATTGACCGCCGTTAAGGCCGTGTGGTGCCGGCTCAGAATGCCACCACCCCATCTCCTCCCATGGGTGTCGTAAAAGTCGACTAAGGGATTAGCCGGAGGATGGGCAGCAGCGTCCTTCGAGTACATTAACAACTCAACTGCGATCGCCAACCCGCCTGCCAAGCGTGGCGATTATGGCAAAACCCCCCAATGAACCCACAACACATCCATATCTGTGGTTGTGGTGATCTTTTGGGGAGGCCTGTGTCCAGCAGTGGACTTCATTCGGCCGAAATGATGAATATTGACTACCGTTCAGCCATTCGTATTTGCGCCATAGTTATCTGTATTCATATTCATAAAACTTGTATTCGTTGCGTTAGCATTAGAGGCGCTCGTAGCCAGTTGCACTCATTGATCGGTAAACGATCGGTGAGGTTAAGCAAAGCTCGGTGCGGTCAGCCTGTGGATGGGTGACCACATAGTGGTATCTGAGCTGAGCGTCTCCGTGCTTCAGAGGGCACGTAAAATCGTTTATCCCGGTTTTTGTCATTAGACGGCAGTCGTTAAGCCAAGTCGGAGGCATTTGAGTGGCTTGAACAACTCTGACACAAGGCTACCACTAACCGCACGAAAAAGAAAAAAATTGCTCTAGTAAGAAAAATCCAAAAACACATAAGCCAAAAGAGCTGTGATGCATTCACAAAGATGAAATGTTTCGTCATGATCACTAACTAGATAGGTATAATTTATATCTAAATACTGAACTACAACAAATTATATTATAACTAGCTGCCCACCCTAGCATCGCACAGGCAGATAAATTCAAACCTGATTGCAGCGTCACCTACCGGGTCCAATTGTGAATCTAAACCATCCAAGAACCCACCCAAACATACACAAAAAAAAGCATCAAAATCGGTGAAGCCGTTTAAGAGAAATTCAGTGACATACGCAGGTACGGAAGAATAGTATATATAAGATTATGTCAATAAAAATGAAATGCTCACACCATTTAAATGTTTTCGTTTAGCAAACAGATTCTTTACATTTTCTAACAAAGGTTTTTGTTTGTGACAACGTACCGAAATCTGGAAAGATGTTACGTTTAAGCCTATAACAATAGCAAAGCCGTGTAACTCGAAAATAATAATAGGTTACAGTTTATGTCGTTTTTGAGCACGCAATGTGTTGTAAACAACGCGATCAAAACGCTATCGTTACGCACGTTATGCTACTGCGAGCGATGGCCTCATCCGTGAACTGTAACAAAACAACAGCCATTTAGGTTTATATTAACATTGCAGTTTTATGTGCAAATAAATAGTTTATCGTGTTTTTAGTCAAAATAGCGTTAGAATTTTGCGTAAAAACATTTGACGGCACGGTTGGTGCAGTGGCTGATACAGTCGGCTGCTACAAACCGGGTCGTGGGTTCGTTTCCTGCACGGAACAAATATTTGTACGATCTGCAGGGTGTGTGGAATTTGTGTTTGTAAACGCACCCACGACACAGGAGTGGCCTAGAGTGGGGCAACGTTTTTAATAAAAAAAAAGAATAGACAACGGTTGAATAAAATGGAAAAACAATCGAAGAATTGAAGAATCTGTAGGAGTCTTGAATTCGGGAGAGGGCTGATCCCGCACGGAAAAGGACGAGACGGCGCCGGGGCAACAACGGTCCCGGCTCCCAAGTCCAACACGCCTGAGCCCCCTGCCGTCACTTCATGGTAGGGGGCCTCGGGGGTCGCGGGCGCGCAGATTGGGGAATCTGCGTGCTCACACCGAGCGACCCCCGGGAAAACGGTGGCGCGCACGTGGTCACGTGCCGCCGTGTGCGCAGCACAGCGCAAAGCGAGGCTTGTGGGGATCCTTTACAATCCTCCCCGAGAAGTGCCTGGGGGGCGACCTTCTTACAGTCGCCTTCCCTCCGCTAGAGGGGGTGACCGCTTTACAGTCATCCCTTCCGAGATGTGCCTAAAGGCGTGGCACCAATGGGCGGCTCTAGTGTGATCTTACGAGGACCTGGAGCCCCGCTTCGGTGCCGAAGATGACCGCTTCAGTGGTTTTAGCCGGTAGGAGTCCGGCATACCCCTTCGCCCTTCCCCGGGGTGAAGGAAGTTCCATGTAGAATTTCCACTGGACATCAATAAAAAAAAAGGAGTCTTCAGTATCACAGTGCTAAGCAATGATACATTGGACATTAAACCCAAGAGACACAGGAAGGTTTGCTTTTAAGATGAGCGGCTGGAGAAGGCTTAAGAGAATCAACTAGACAAAGAGAAGAAATTGTTTTTATTTGATTTTATATAAAACAACATGTAATGAGGAGATCCGTAGAAGAACTAAAGTTGCCAATATATGGGTGGGGCGCATAGCTCCTAGAACTGATGGCTGTTGGGGCTGAAAAATTCTCGAGTAGAAACCACGCACCGGAAAACGCAACTTGTGACGGCCTTCAACGAGATGGTCAGACGACCTGAAGTCGCTGGGAGTCATTGGATGCGGGCGGTATGTAGGCGTCCAGTAGATTTATTTAAGAGTTATTACTTTTTACTACGGCTACATAAACACGCCTTCACCTTTACAATACTTACCATTTTATTTTAATCTCAGAATGATACATCGATAACAATAAGATAATAAAACAATCGTATTTATATACGTATTTTTTTCCTTGTACGTAAATGATGAGTCTTGAAGCTCAAAATCAGCACAATTATTACACACTCCATTCATGCATTCATTACACACAACATAAATCATAATACATTTTGTATTATGTCATACGTGACATTGACATCCGTGGTGTACATAAGGTTCCAGATGAAAACCAGCGTCCGGCACTTAAGCCTGGCATGAAGCTGATCTGGACACCTATTTGGTCCAACCGTGAGACATATATTATTAGGTACCTACGAAGGTTTACGTTAGTTTTATTTGGACTTGTACATTTTTATATTTTTAAATATTGTTATCTATGTCCCTGTTTTTACAATCGTGTCTCTGTGTTGTGATCAAAATAAATCTTTCTTTCTTTGTTTCAAAATTCATCAGCGATTATTATTCAAGTTGAATTAAAGTAATACTAACTATACACAGTGGTCCATGTTGGCCACTTTTTTATTTGCTGTTTACGAAAGATACATTTGCGGTTCGTGTAATAAGGCATTTATTATATTTTTCTTAGACTACCGTCATGAATTCCTAATCCAAATCAATTGTGGGTAGTTTAATAATTCCAATAATATAGCATTTACATACTTTCTATATGAATATTAGATTTATTTTATGTTGTTTATAGTAAACAAGTATATTTTAAGTGTTAAATATTAAATAAAAATAAAGTGCTTCGTAATTTTATAAGTGTTAGTGTGTAAACGGAAATCTATAATAAATTAGTAAGTAGGTATTTATTCTAAATATCGTATATTATTGCATATTACCGCTCCAGTATAACAATTGTCCACCCTCTCTCTACTAGTGGCTGTGTTTAAATGGTATCAGAGTAGAATAGAT
This sequence comes from Diloba caeruleocephala, assembly GCA_947459985.1. NCBI lineage: Eukaryota > Metazoa > Arthropoda > Insecta > Lepidoptera > Noctuidae > Diloba > Diloba caeruleocephala. The sequence continues at coordinate 8,102,246 of OX381632.1, forward strand.
AGCAGGAATTTTCCATGAGCTTGTAATATAATGGGTTACGGAAATTCCCTCATGTTCATTGTAGGAGCCCCGTTTCTGGGTTCAGAATTAGACCTGAGAATAATAACATCCAGAAAGATGGTCGGTCAGAGCGTAGCAAAGGGTGTGCAAGGATTTTAGTAACAATATATTGTTGTTTTTTATCACAATGTGGATCCCCTGCGAGAGCTCACGGTAACCTCACACACATCTCATCCCGTGGGCCTTGTACCAGGCAACTATAACTACTATAACTATAATCCCAATTAGCCGGAGGATGGCAGCAGCGTCCTTATAGAGTATATTTACAGCTGAACTGCGATCGCCAACCCATTTACCAAGCATGGTGGTTATGGCAAAACCGCCCCACAAACTCTCAACATATCCAGACAGGTCGTTGTGGCGATTTTTGGGGGAGGCCTGTGTCCAGCCGTGGACTTTTCTAGGCTAAAATGATGATAATATGGTAACGGCTTACCTGACAGGTTTACTGGTAAATCTGGATATCCGATCTATAGGATAGATAAATAATACCACCACACTGATTACCTAAAAACAGTGGCCGCAGACGCGACAGCAACTATCGCGTAGCCGAGGACCCACCGGTGGCAAATTGCATGAAATTGAAAGGCGAAGATTCATTTTAAGTTCATTGATCTTCCACCAGAGTGTGCGTTAGAGATCTTCGCGTGATTAATCGCTATCGACAAATACGTAATACCTAAATGACGTTTGACAGCAACGTCTGCACGATTTACGCCTGTCGCAAACCGTCTGCGACATACGTAATCGGCCCACGGAGATTCTTTTGTGATGAATTTTTTTTTGTCCTTAAATACTTGCATACTCTTTGCTATCCAACCGGATGGTTTCTTGCGGACCACTGCACAGTCGCAAACTTACAACCTTTACAAATAACAAACTTACAAATTACAAAGGTTACAACCTTTCTTTTATTTCACCCAGTAGATATACATCATGTACTTCCTCCGCCCCGGGAAAGGGCGGAGTGGCATGCCGAACTCTTATCAGCTAAAACCGCCGGCGTGGTCATCTTAGGGTCCATCTCCTGAGTACAATCACACTAGAGACGCTTAGTGATGCTTAATGATGATGCCACATTTCATACCTTGTGGCACATTTCGGAGGGAATGACTTTAAGGCGGTATCCCTCTAACGGTGGGGAGGCAACTGTAAGAAGGTCACCACCCAGGCACATCTCACGGGGGATTTTTTTTTATATGGGACAAGCCCGCCACACATTCCCAACCACTGCACCTCCTGTAATCCAGGATCTACAATGGCGACCACCGAAAAGAACACCGACCAATGAAGGTTGGTGTGTCCCAGAGAAATGAAGAACTGTCTTGGAACCCGCAACGAAATTAATCAGAAAAGAAAATGTAAAGTAGGAAAGAATATACGTTCCACTTCCCTCCGTAGCAAGCAGGAGACAGAGAAAATACTATAGGCCATAGGCACAATAATTGGGAGTGTACAACTAGGATTAGCCTAGTTGCCAAGCACCACGGGTACAAAAATGTTTATAAATATTGAATTACGGGTCCTATGTTATGAGCTATTGTGACTGACTCCAATAGTAGGTATGGCAAAAACGCCTGAACGCACGGAAATTCATCTTAGTTGCAACAAGGTCTGTACAGCAAACAACTCCGGATGTAACTTGCAACGGGGGATTGTAAAGGATACCTCCAAAGCCTCGTGACCAAGTGCGTGGTGCCGTCTATAACGGGGGTCGCTCGGTATAAACACCCTCCCATATACCCCAATATGTGTGCTTGCGACCCCCGGGACCTCTCACTATACAACGACGGTGGTCAAGCATGTAGGACATGCGTGCCAGGGTGGTTGTTACCCCGGCGCCGTGCCCTCCACCAAGCGGGATCGGCCGTCTCCTGATCCCGAAACATAAAACACTATCGTAATGTAAATGCATGCATAAGGAGCGTATGTTTAAATTGCGCATTACATAAGTAACTAGCTTTTACCCGCGGCTTCGCTCTCATTGAAGCTATTAAATAATTCAAATTATGTTGTTTCGAAAAAAAAAAAAAAAACTAAAATGTATCCTATGTTACTTCTAATACCTCCAAGAATATGTGTACAAAGTTTCATGATGATCGGTTAAGCAGATTTCGTGTGAAAGCGTAACAAACAAACTCACATTCACATTTATAATATTAGTAGGGATAGTGTTGATATAATTACGTCACAAATACATATTCAGAATAAAATACTTTTCAAGAGCAGCGTTCACAAGTCTCTACACTGCATTAACGGGCCACCCAGCGATTGGTGTCATATCCGTCACCATTAAAATGTTTACGCAATGCTTGTACTGTCAATCTTTCTGGTGTTTATCATTATTGCATTAGCAAAGAGCTATTTTACAACGAATTAAAATTCTATGTTTGTTAAGTTTCAAATTAGACGTCGTCGAATATGTTTTTAATAATATTTTAGATTCATTTCTAACTATTATTTCCAACGAATTATTTCTAGATTTTAATGGGTTTTTGACGAGTATTTGTTTTTTATTGACTGAGGATTACTTATCCAATTTGTCTGAAGGGTTAATCTGTAAAATTTAACTGTCTCGGTTTAAAAATAATAGTGTTTTAATAACATTTATATCGAATTTATAATTCCTGTTATAAATTCTTCATCATCATCATCGTCATATCAGCCAAAGGCCATCCACTGTTGAACAAAGCTCAGATACCTTTTTTTATTGGGCCCCGTAAAAATCCTACATGAATTTCCTCCGCCCGGGGATGGATGAAGGGGCATGCCGGACTCCAACCGGCTGAAACCACTGGGGCGGTCATCTTCGGCACCTAAGGGGGGCTCCAGGTCCTCGTATGATCACCCTAGAGCCGCCCACTGGTTCCACGTCTATAGAAACATCTCGGAGAGGGTGACTGTAAAGGGGTCACCCGCTACTAAGCATTTGAAGGCCTTTAAGCTAAATGTTTTTCTCACCGAACGGTAGATTTGCAAGTTTAAAATGCGCTTGTTGCGTTCAGGGTTTCAGACATAAATCTCTCATGCATGGCATATAACTATTTGTTCCTGTGAGGATCGAACTCGAGACACGTAACACAGAAGGCCAATTACGGTACATTTACTTCATCATGACGGCACGGTTGATGCAGTGGCGGTTTGGGCTTCTTTCGGACTGTCTGTAACGATTATCACAGATAATCGTATGGCAGCCAAGACCGGGAGCTTTACATGATTTGCGAGGACCGGTCTTATTGTGGAAAAAATTTCACCCATTCAAATCCTGACCGCGACAAGCGCAGCTTAACCTCGCAAATCCACCGTTCGGCGGGGAGAACATTTAGCTAAAAGCTCTTCAAATATATAATCTGCCCATTACTGTCCCACTGTTGGGTAGGGTCTTTTCTCACGATCAGAAAGGTTATGCCTGTGGACTAAGGCACGCTGGCTTAAAGGGGGTTGGCGGGCTACACACACCAATGGGAACATCTTTGAGCTCTCTCAGGTGTGCAGGTTTCCCAAGGACGTTTTCCTTCACCGTTAACGCAAGTGATAGTCAAATTCTCATCCGCACATGAATGCGAAAAGTCAGAGGTGCGGGCCAGGTTCGAACTTGACCCTCTTGTATAGAAGGCAAGCGTTGAACCACTAGACTATCACTGCTCCCCCGGGAAGACGGCGGTGCGCACGTGGTTACGTGCCGCCGTGTGCGCAGCACAGCGCACAGCGTGGCTTGTGCCTTTGCAATGCTCCCCGAGAAGTGCCTGAGGGGACAACTTTTTACAGCCGCCTGCCCTGCGCTAGAGGGGGTGACCGCTTTACATTCATCCCTTCCGAAATGTGCCTAATGGCGTGGCACCAATGGGCGGCTCTAGTGTGATCTTACAAGGACCTGGAGCCCTTTTTCGGTGCCTAAGATGACTTTAGCCGGTAGGAGTCCGGCATACCCATATACCGGTCTTATACATAGGGAGTTTATAAAGAATTTCCGCTGGACACCAATAAAAAACAAGTAAAAAATTATCATTGCTCACTCAAATGAGCAGGTATCTGATCTTATCCCGTCCGATCTTGGAATGACTTTTCATTTTTATGTATGTAAACATTACACATCTATTTAGGTAGTTACACGTGTTTGATTTGATGTTTTTATATTTGCTCGCGTCCATCTCAAAATCTGCTGTAGGTACCGGATTTTGATGATAATCAATATTGGAGATTTTTATTTATTAACATGACTATATACTTTATTGGCTTTAAAATTCACATTTATTTTTGCAAGTATTTATGATGGAAACGATTGATGCTCAGATGGTCACCTCAATAAAACTATAAGAATAAACGTGAGCTGCACCCAGAATATTAATTTTTATTTATTCAGTCCACTAAATTGAATAACACACTTACGTTATATAAACTTCCAAAATAGTTATAAATCACAAGCTATTCTTTTAGAAGGGGACAAAACATCTAAGAAGTGTGCTCATTAACATAACGTAGTAATGTCTTAGGTTTTCGCGATTATTACACATTACAAAATAATTTTAAACGGATTCTATCGCGTATATTTTTGATTTTTGTTTTTTCCTGACGTTTCGAATACTTTGCAGCATTCGTGGTCATCCTACCACGAATGCTGCAAACGTAAAGTATTCGAAATTATATCATAAAGTTTTAGTTAAGCATTAGCGGTGAGAATTTTCTTAAAGGAAATGACCAATTCGTGACCATTGCGTTGAAAATATCGAATTGATTGCACATATTATTACATTGTACATTAGTACATTGAAAATATCGAATTGATTGCACATATTATTACATTGTACATTAGTACATTGAAAATATCGAATTCATTGCACATATTATTACATTGTACATTAGTACATTGATCACATATGATACATAAGTGATTGCTGTCGCGGTGACGCAGTTACGCCCCCTTACCACTTCTCCTTATTTCCTATTTCTGTGGAGTGAATCATCAGGCTTTGTTGTGAGATCACAATATTCATTTACATACTAAATTTTAGAAACAAACTGCAGAACACTCGTTCACTATACTTATAGAATTATCAACATAAAAACTTAAAAAATCAAATACATTCTTTAATATGATTTCATATTTTCTTTTTACCTAGTATTTTTTATAGCTTTGTTAATTCCGTTTACAATGCGTAAAGACCTTCTGCTTCGCTTCGCTTGCTTTGCGCGTTTCCCACAATACCTCATTATTTTTTATTAATAAATTGTTCATAATTTTGGTTGGTGATCATTGCTAATTTTAGTCCTATCAAAATTTTGCATGCCTACAAATGAACAATCCAGCAGAATTTGGATATTTTAAATATAAGCGAGATAATTGCTATAGACTTAAGCTAAGATCTACTACGACAGAAATTGCGACACAAATGTCAGACACATTTCATTACTTTTCTAATTTTATATCCAAATTTTCTAGTGATGTTTTCTTCAACTACAGTCAGTGCTTTTTTTAGATTTGTCTAAGACATTACAAGGACATCACTATTTTATTTAGAAAATAAACAATAATAGCGCAAATGCGAATTGATCTTGCGTGGAGGGTTCCGAAATTGCTGAATTTATTGTCTATTGTTGAATTCGGTCTTGTACCAATATACATATAAACATATTTTCCCATACATTACAACCGCAAACGTAAGTTTGTACGCACAATATTGAAAGATTTGCCATGTTATATTAAAATCACAGACTTCTTATAGGTTTTCCTGTAGTTTATAGGTGAAGAACAATTATCAAAAATTATGTCGAAATTTTAGGCTCTGTAGTTTCGGAGGGTGGGGGAATGGTAAATTTTCGTCTATTTTTCTTAAATAACTTTAAAACTATGTAATGAAAAATTGTAAAATAAATACATTTGAGGCCACAACAAGCACTTCCATTACATATGTGACACGGTACAGTTTGCAAAACTTTGTTTTTTAATTTCATTTATGTCAGAAACCCACATGTGAACCAAATTTCAACTTAATCCATCCAGTAGATTCGGATAAGGGTTCCACCGTTTCTTTCTTCGGACGTTCCGAACTCTAAAAAGGTTTTTAACAAAAAATATACCGACTCCTAAAACCGTACACCGTACAGGTATAAAATATAACTCCTCGTTCTCGTTGGTCTGCATGAGCCATGGTTGGGGCATACCTGGCCTCGCCCGACTTCATAAATAAAGTTTTATTTTCCTTTTCAGTGGTGTACGGTTTTTGAAGTCGGTATATTATTTGTTAAAAATACTTATTTGTTTCTTTTTAGTGAAAATAGATGTACTTAAGAACTTTTTCCAATTTGGTATCAGTATTTAACACTAAAAATAATAATGACTCAAATCGGTTCTCTCATCTCAGAAGAATCGAAACTATTAAGACATCATGTAGATAATGTCAAATTAACATGTTTATTGAAGCTGGCTAAAAAACTACTCAATAAAATGTAATGAAATTTATATGGAACCAACTCGAATGCATTCTGCGCCTGTTAAAAAATTGCTCAAATTAGTCTACAAATTTCGGAGTAATCGGTGTACATAAATAAAAAAATAAAAGAAATACGCAACGACTTGAGAACCTCCTCCTTTTTGAAGTCGGTTAAAAATGGTGGAATGATGTGGGAACCTGTTAATATTTTTATTGTTTTTAGAAGTAGACTCTGTTCCTTTCCAAGCACCGTTGCATGCGATGGAACCATTGACTGAAGCAGTGAGCCCACTCTACTTTAGAGATCTATTCCACGTCTTTGTTTATAATGCGAATTCCTCTGAATTTATCTCTCATTTTGGGGAATAAACAAAAGTTGCAAGTTGCCAAGTCGGGACTGTAAGGAGGACAATTCGGTAACCGCTTTACAGTCATCCCCTCTATGATGTGCCTAAAGGCGTGGCACCAATCGGCGGCTCTAGTGTGATCTGACAAGGACCTGGAGCCCCCTTCGGCGCCGAAGTTGACCGCTTCAGTGGTTTTAGCCGGTAGCAGCCCGGCCATACCCCTTCATCCATCCCCGGGGCGGAGGAAGTTCATGATGAATTTCCACTGAGGACCAATAAAAAAAGGAGGGCATCTCACTAATTCCACACCTTCCATAGACATACAGGTTGTCCAGTAAATAGCACGACATACTGCAGGGGGTGAGAGGAAACACAATATATGTTCAGCAAATTCTTACGGATTTTTTTTTCACCACTGTAGGTTAAAGTTAGGCGATAAGAACATTGTACTGTGAAAATTTAAATAAAAATTGTATTCCTTGATATTTTTTAAATTTTTAATAGAATTAAGACTTATCAATGAGTAAGTAACTATAACACGAATAATTTGAGGTAAAAAAAAAAAACTAGAAAAAGAGTTTTTCATTACGAGATGCTTAAAAATCTGTGTCAAGGTAGACATTATTCGATATTTCGGAAAATTTTGTACTACTGTAAATTCGTAAGATTTTGCTGAACATATATTGTGTTTTTTTGGTAGGTATTGACCCAAGCTCTCACCCCCTGCAGTATGTCGTGCTATTTACTGGACACCCTGTATATTCGATTATCCAGCCTACAGCAACAGTCCTTTTATCCTCTAGCGCAATTGTTGCGAAATGACCCATCCGTCCAAAGAATGAGGCAATCATTATTTTCCCTTGACTTATAGCTACCTTATATCTTTACTTTTGTTGGCAAACCTTCGAATGGAAACATCCATTGGGCAGATTGTCTGTTGGTTTCGGGCTCATAAAATATATACAGCTTTTATCACCTTTTTTTATTTGTGCCCAGTGGAAGTTCTTCATGAACTTCCTTCGGTCGTCGTAAGTAGGACGTCCTTCTTGAAAATCATCAGTGAGATTTCGACGGCACGGCTGGTGCAGTGGCTGATACAGTCGGCTGCCGCGCTCCAGGTCGTGGGTTCGATTCCCGCACGGAACAAATATTTGTATGATCTGCAGGTAGTTGTTCCGGGTCTGGGTGTATTGTATGTGGAATTCATGTCTGTAAACGCACTCACGACACAGGAGAAAATCTAGCGTAAAAAAATGCTACCCAGAACACCTGGCACCAGGCAGTCTTAAGTCTTAAGAGCAGTGTCTTATCACTTCGTTACCTTAGTCGTTTAGTCTCTTATGCCTAGCATTTAAAGATTGCATCGACCACGTTTAAACTCATTAAACTAGTTATAAAAAGTGGCACAAAATGGGACTTCGAAAATTCGAATATTTTCTGTTAGCAAATTCATTTCGACGCATGACACGCACTCGTTTCATCATATCGGTCATTTATACGTCCACTGCTGAACAAAGGCCTCCCCCATAGACTTCCACAATTCTGTCGTAATTTTCCTCACTCTCACTCACTCACTCACTCACCACGCTTGGCAGGCGGGTTGGTGAGCGCAGTATGGCTTCAGTTTCACAGAAGAGACGCTGCTGCCCATCCCTTAGGTGTTAGCGGCCCTTAGTCGCGTTTTACGACATCCATCCGTTGTTGTGGGAATATATGGGGAGGTTTTGTTTAGTTCCGCTGATATGATGATGATAAATGCTCCGAAAATAACTTGCTACGTATCAATGTTGTATATCCCATAACAATAATAATTTTATGGCACGTTTAGCACCAAGAGCATTATATATTTATGAATGTTTGACTACAAGTTCGCGATTATTTATGTTATGGTGATTAATTATGCAATTATTTTATTTAAATTACATTATATTGTAAATGTACTACCCATACCCATACTAATAAGGTATTATATTATCTGTTCCCATAGTTTGTTTATGTAACCGAAAACATGGCGGAAGTCAGCGCATGCGCAAAATACATGTAATTATATGAAAAGGTCTATTGATGTGATAGTTGTCTGGCAGTTTAACTTATGTCATATGTCATTCTCACTCAAGTATCCTGCTGAGGACGAAGTCGTGTATCGGATCGCTGAGTATTTCCTACAATGTGGTTGAGATTAGTGACGCCGATGCCTGCGTGCCGTCTGTTGGGACTGGTCAGCCTTTGCTCTGGTGGAAATACATCATATACTTCCTCCGCCCCGGGAAAGGGCCTCCGCCCTTTGCCGGATGCCGTCCCTCGGTATGCTGGACTCCTACCGGCTAAAACTACCGAAGTGGTTATCTTCGGCACCGAAGGAGGCTCCAGGAACTATGGTGTCACGCCTCGGAGGGGATCACGGTAGAGCGGCCACCCCCTAGCAGGGGGAAGGCGACTGGAATGAGGTCACCCCCCCAGGTATCGTCTTCCCAAGGGTCACTCGGTATAAGCACACATATTCCTTAATAGGCGCGCTCCAGGGCCTCACGCCATATAACGATCACAGAGGGCTCAGGCGTGTGGCACACGGGTGCCGTGGCGGTTGTTACCCGGCTCCGTGGCCATCGATCAGGATCCGCCCCTCAGCAGCCCACGCAGGGCACTCTCCGAATGTGTGCTGTGCGGTATCCTGGTCGTCTCCACAGTGGTGGCATTGTGCCGTGGCCTTGCGTCCTATCCTGTGCAAGTACGCACCGAAAGAACCGTGTCCGGTGAATACCTGCGTCAGGTGGAATGTGACGCTCTCGCTCCTTTGGAGTCAGGCTCCGAAGAGTGGCAAGACGGCCTTAACTACGCGCGTTTGCGCGTACTGCGGCAGCATGAGCCGCTCGCGCCACAGCTCGAGGGGACTGGTCAGCCTAATGCTGCCAGGACAATTTAATCCTAAATAATATTACAATCAGGCTTGTTTAGTGTAGATTCTCATACTGAGCCTCCTACATTGAATTCACATGTCCTTCATTTCGAGAACAACAAAGTCATGAATATTGTAATAATATGATTTAAAAAGAGTAACCATGGAGTTTGTTGCCTGTTCTTCATCATAGAACATCTACATTTCCGATTTTAAATGGTTTACATGAATTAAAAATATTATTTTATCTTCTGTTTATCTCAAGTTAAAACAGTAAACATGTACTTAATTATTAGGTCGATATAATTATTATTATCATCATTTGAATAATCTTGATTAAAATAAATACCTCGGTAATATTAAACAATTCCTGTATATAAAACAAACCCTTGACATTTTGCGATTTGGATCAGTTTAAGAAAAAATTGAAAGTAGATTGATTTATTTGCGGGTCAGAACGGGTATGGCAATGAAATAATAAGTGCAATGAATATTCATATCAAATACATTATCAAAAAATCTCAATTATTTATTTTAATAATTACTCGGACAAAGTCGTGGTCTTGACTTTTATTATTTGTTCACAATAAATAAATATAAATTACACTTTTAAATACATACACATATATTAAAAAATATTAAAAGCAGTAGCCCACCGGCACGGAGGTTTGGGTTCAACACGCATAGGTTCTTTAGAGAAATGTAAAGTGTAAAGAGACACTAACCGGGACTGTCCATGGCTGCAGTATAAAAATACAGTCTCGGATTGTCCCTGGAGGTGTAAAACTATAATTAAAAAGTGCATTAAATTAACTGAAAACATGGCATACGATAAAAAGCGGCGTCTACCTATCCACCTTAAATGGTTTAAAAAAAACTTTTTCAAGTTTTTTCCGCTGCTTGTGTATGCAATGTATATTAGTATATAAGCTCTATGCATCAGTATTACTCACTAGCCATTTAAGGGCTTACCAACCTTTTCAAATAATATTTTAAGTACCTAGTTTAGCAATAACATGTTTTATTATAAATATTAGCAATATCTAAATTGCTTTATAGCCAGTACTACCCTGATGTTTTAAAAAAATAATTAGAGTGACACGAGCAAGTGTTTTACCAGTGATGACATATGCAACAGAGACGTCGTCACTCACAATAGGCCTCATAAGAAAGCTCACGGTCACTCAGCGAGCTATGGAGAGAGCTATGCTTGGTATTTCTCTACGAGATCGAATCAGAAATGAGGAGATCCGTAGAAGAACTAAAGTAGTCGACATAGCTGAAAGGATTAGTAAACTGAAGTGGCAATGAGCGGGGCACATTGCTCGTAGAACTGATGGCCGTTGGCGCACAATGATTCTCGAATGTAGACCGCGCACCGGAAAACGCAGCGTGGGACGACCTCCGAAAAAAATGGAATCCTGGAAATCTAAGGGGAGGCCTTTGTTCAGCAGTGGACATCCTTCGACTGATATGATGATGATGAGCAAGTCATTGCTAAGCGTCATGCTCACCGAGAATAATAATTGTAATGCTACCCAGAAGTAGCCTTGGGTGACACCAGACTGCTTTTATCAACACACTGCGCTTGTCACCTCGAGATATGAGATTTCGTAGTAATTTATCTAAGCCATCTTCGGCACCTAAGGGGGGCTACAGTTCCTCATATGATCACACTAGAGTAGGCACATCTCTAGGCTATAGGAGCATCAGGAGCACAGAAGGAGGCCACTGCATTCCAGCTTCCGTGCTCTGCCAACATAGCTGACACTACAGTTTTTTTTTCAACTGCGATATTACGTTTGTTTCATGGGATAAGTTATTGGTACAAGACCGAATTAAACAATAGACAATATATTCAGCAAATTTCGGAACCCTCTCCACGCGAGTTCAATTCGCACTGTTTTTTATTTTCTGATTAATTTCGTTGCGTGTTCTGTGTATACCGTATTCATCATATCATCAGAACAAAGGCCTCCCCCAAAAGATTTTCAATACTCACCACACCCGAAGTTGGCTACTGGAAAGAGAGGGAACGCTGCTGCCCATCCCTCTGGTTTGGCCTCTCAGTCGCCTTTTACGAAATCCACGGAAGGAGATGGAGTAGTGTCATATTCTTAATCCGGACACCACGTGCAATTAAAAATACCGTATTTAGCGAAGCAAAAAACTAAATAAATGACACCAAATATTCTCAACAAGTTGAGCGAGAGTCAATATGGCGGGTAATATTATACGACCGAATACAAAAACACGCCCTGTAACGTAAATTAGTCATTTTCACAATTAGTCTTAATTTGTTTTCATAAAATGCATGAGAACTTTGAAACGTTGGCCTTTTAGCTTCTTTATGCTGTCTGTTACTTTTATTTTATTTATGTCATAAATATTTCAGTGTATTTATGTGTGTCAAAACATTTAATCGTTTTTATGATAGTAGTAAAGTAAATGAAGCTCAAGGAAAACATTTAAAAGATTTTTTATAGGATACATCTGCGGCATACGGCTTACAATCTTGTAGTGAGGTATATTTGATATCATCATATCAGCCAAAAGAGGTCCACTGCTAAACAAAGGCCTCCCCCACAGATTTACACAATGAGCGGTTGTATGATCTTCGTATCCAATGGCTCCCAGTGACCTTCACCAGGTCGTCTGTCCACCTCGTTGGAGGTCCTCCCGCGTTTTCCGGTGCCCGGTCTCCACTCAAGAACCTTTTTACCTCAACGACCATCAGTTCTACGATGTGTATGAGGTGTATTTGATGTATATACTTATTATTATCTTTTTTTATACGTTGCCCCACACTAGGATTTCTCCTGTGTCATGGATGCGTTTACAGACATAAATTCCAAATACAATACACCCAGACCCGGAACAACTACTTGCAAATCATACAAATATTTGTTCCGTGCGGGAATCGCCGCCACAGCAACCACTGTTTGAATCTACCATAATCCTAGTGTTGTTTTTTATCGATAAATTATACGAACCACAGGTTGAGCACGCAGCGCGGCAGTGCAATGTGTTGTTGTTTTAGTTAGCCCGACTCGGGAGGGTCCTGTTTTCATTCGTCTTATTATAGATAAACCAATCTTAATGGTCACAGCTGACATTTCAACGAAGCCGGTAAAACTGGGTCGAACAATGATAATTAATTTACTTTCAATGCTGACGCTATGAACATTTTTGGAACAATAAGGAAGAACATCATCATCATCATCTCAGCCAAAGGACTTCCACTGCTGAATGAAGGTCTCCCCCATCGTTACCATTTTTTTTAAACTTTGCCCCACATTAGGGTTTCTCCTGTGTCGTGGGTGCGTTTACAGACATGAATCTCACACACACACCCAGAACCGCAACAACTATCTGCAGATCATACAAATATTTGTTCCGTGCGGGAATCGGACACGCGACCCAGAGCGCAGCAGCCGACTGTATCAGCCACTGCACCAACCGTGGCGTCAAAGTTACATGCCGTGAGTCGTAATTTTGGGGAAAATTTGCCAGTACTCACCACACTTGGTAGGCGGGTTGGTGAGCGCAGAACTGCTGGTCCACAGAATGATGCTGCTGCCCATCTTTCCGGTTTAGAGTCCCTTAGTCGCCTTTTACAATATTCATGGAAGGAGATGGAGTGGTGCTATATTCTTAATCCGGACACCACTTCGACTCGGACACCAAACGGACTAACGTTTAACTTCATCATCATCATTACTTCGGCCGAATGAAGTCCACTGCTGCACACAGGCCTCCCCCAAAGATCACCACAATGACTAATATGGGTGTGTTGCGGGCTCATTGGGGCGTTTTGCCATAGTAGCCACGCTTGGCAGACGGGTTGGCGATCGTAGTTGAGTTGTTAATGTACCCAAAGAACGCTGCTGCCCATCCTCCGGCTAATCCATTAGTCGACTTTTACGACAACCACGGGAGGAAATGGGCTGGCGGTATTCTGAGCCGGCACCACACGGCAAACGTGTAACTTGTAACATAATCACTATTAATGTGTGCGTAGACATCGTATATTTACTTTCGCTTACACTCACAGGCGCATTGCTAGTGTTGTTATACTTATTATAGTTAGACATATTCGTTGAAAAACAAATTCAGCATACCAGCCAAAGGACGTCCACAGTTGAACAGAGACCTCGTAAGTTTCCACAGCAATCGTGTCATCATCTTGGAGGGAATTTGTTAGTACTCATCATGCTTGGTTGGGTTGGTGACTGAGAATGACTGCTGTTCCATAGAATGTTCGCTGCTGCCCATCTCTCCCTCTGATTTAAAATTCCCTTAGTCGTCTTTTACGACATCCACGTGAGGAGATGGAGTGGTACTATATGACAAATATTTTGCCAAAACAATTTTGGTATCAAAATGGTTCAAATGGTTACTTACGGTTACGCATTGCGGGCGCCAACTATAGATATTTCTCTGTACTACTTACTATTCTTAGATTGAAGCTGGAGACGAACTTTTAGAGTGAGAATAGCGATAGGAAGTTAAAAGCACACGTTAAAACTATTTTCCTAAAAAAGGATAGGATTAAAGACAATGTTGACGATAGGGACATATGGCTTTAGTAGTTTTCTGTAGTTTCCAGGGAAGCCACATGCTTCCCTGGAAACTAAATATATCTGAAGTGCTATTTGTATTTTAAAACGTTTTTATTACATAGCTGCTATATTTATTTTTCATCAATGTTTTGATAAAGTTTTGAACATAGGTATATCTCATATCATATCTGGTATCCATTTTTTGAATATCTTGTTCAACATTGCAATATTAAGTATATGAAAAGAGTATCCATGGAGTTTCTGGCCGGCTCTTCTCCATAGGATCAACCAATTGGCACCGTGCAAGTTAAATTCTGACGTTTCATAAGGGCTAGTAATTGCTTTATTTGAAATAAAAATATTTGACTTTGATAGATTTCATGATGGGCAAGTTAAAGCTAGCGGGTGTTGTCAGCACCCGCACCGATTCTCTCTGATGCTCTCCATCATCACATTTTATCACTATCATATCGCCTGGAAATACTCACTGCTATACAAGTGCCTTTCAATGTCCACCACCATTATTGTTTTCGTCATCATTACAGAGGATTTTGTGTTATATCCAACTTGCTTGGCAGGACAGGTTACCCCAGTAATTATTTTGCATAACTACAAGAACACTGTTTTATATCTTCCGGTTAAGATCACACATGCCATAAAAACTAATTTTCAATCACAAATCCATATATTTTGGATTATCATCATTATCATATCAGCCACAGGACATCCATTCCTAAACAAAGGCCTCCCCCTTAGATTTCCACAAGAGCTGTTACATGCCGCTCTAATCCAACGACTCCCAGCGACCTTCACCGGGTCGTCTGTCCACCTCGTTGGAGGTCCTCCCTCGCTGCGTTTTCCGGTGCGCGGTCTACATTCGAGGACTTTTTTGCCCCAATGGCCATCAGTTCTACGAGCAATGTGCCCCGCCACTATAGCCACTTCAGTTTACTACTAATCCTTTCATTTGATTTTGGATTAGATTGATTCTTAATTTCGGCTGTAAGGGTATAACCGGAAGATATGAAATAGTATTCTTTTACATGTAAATAAACTACTGCGATAATCTATTCTGCCAAGCGAGGTGGTTATGACAAAATCCTTTGTGTTAATCTTATCTTAAAGATCGGTGCTCAGGGTTTTCCAGTTTTACTCCGAAACCATTACAATTTTATTAGACTTAAATGATTCACATATTGTTGTGGATGGAGATTCCACACTGTGTTACTCAGTTCTAAACCTGGCGTGAACCAATGGGATTTTTAATTTTAGCTGTATTTTATTACTTAATCTAAGACAACATAGCCTTTCATGGTGGAGGATATCGTGTGGACACCTGAATTCAATGGTCTGGAATAACACGCAATGAGCAAGCGTCGTTGTTCAGTTTCTCGGATAACTCCCATACCCAAAGATGCCCCAAGGTCGCATATCAAAAGCTATAGAGCTATTGCTGTGTTGTCGGCCTTCGGCAAGTTATTCGAGTGTATCTTGAATAGTCACATAACCAGACAGACCAGAACTGAACTGAGTGAGAGTCAAAATGAGTTCAGAACCGGTGGGTCAACTACAACTAAGATAGTAAGCGTTTTGGCGTATGCTGTAAGAATCTATACTAACATTATAAATGTGAATGTAAGTTTGTTTATTACGATTTCACGCGAAAACTACTGAACCAATCATCATGAAACTTTGTAGACATATTCTTAGAGGTATAAGTGAAAATCCTGTGTTACTAGAAGTACTCCTTTTATTTACCATATTACAGATCTTTGTAATCAAGCACATAAATCCCTTGGATTTGACATGAGGCTGTCAGCTGGGTTCAAAACAGGGATGCAATTGTTGCCTTATACTTTGAATTTGTCCGCAGTAAGCTTGAGTTCAACTAGATTATTTGGGGTCCATACGAAGAAAAATATACTTTATCGTTGGAGCAGGTGCAGAGCGGAAGTTCTGTCGGTGCCTGTATAAAAAATGTATTGGTTCTATCCCTACTTATATATCCTTCTCTGTTTGTCTCAGGAATGGAGGGTATCGATACCCTCGAACTAAGAACTCGCACTAATGATACATTACTTTTTGTTCCTAAATGGCAAAATAGACAACCCTGCCGGCTTTGTCGCGTTGTGGACCATCTGCGCCAAATCAGTAGGTACACGCAGCTGCGCACTTCCACTCAAATGTGCGGCATTTTTTTAAACATGTTGCGAATGCTTTAGTAAATTTAACTAAATTGGTGTATTATTATATGATTGTTGATGCTTAATGTATTGTTATTATTATAAGTTTGTATTGTTATCTAATTTAAATTGTTGTTAACTGTCTACGCCTGTTGGTATCTAACTATAAGTGAAGAGAGTAATTGAAATCTATACAAATAAATAAAATTGAAGTGTCTGTTTGTAATGTCAAAATAACAGCTTTTTACAAAATGCACATCAAATTATTTACGGTACTAATAATACAATTTAAAAAAAAAATGTGTGTCTGTTTGTTCTGGCTAATCTCCAAATCGGCGGGATCGATTTCGACGGGACTTTCACTGGCAGATAGCTGATGTTATAAGGTGTAACTTAGGCTACATTTATTTTAGAAAAATAATTAGGGTTCCGCGAAAAACAAAACGAAAGCCCATGAAATCCAATAAAACCAGATTTCTTTTAAATTAGGCTGCGGGTGAAACCGCGGGACACAGGTAGATAAAGAAATTCTTTAGTCGCTATCAAGAAAAATACATAATACCAAAATGACGCTTGACAGCGGTGTCTGCGCGATTTACGCCTGTCGCAAACTGTGTGCGATATACGATACGATATATATGTCATTACACGGCAGTCGTTAAGCCAAGCCAAAGGCCTTTGGGCGACTTGAACAACTGACACGAAGTTGGCCACTAATCACAATAAGAGAAAAAGAAGATTGATATCTAATGTCATCATTTCGGCCGAGTGAAGTCCACTGCTGGACACAGGCCTACCCAAAGATTACCACAACGACCGATATAGGTGTGTTGTAGGCTCATTGGGGAGTTTTGGCATAATCGCCATGGGTGGCAGACGGGCTGGCGACCGCAGTTGAGTTGTTAATGTACTCTAAGGACGCTGCTGCTCGTCCTTCGGCTATTCCCTTAGTCGACTTTTACGACACCCACGGGAAGAGATGGGTGGTGGTATTCAGAGCCTGCACCACCCGGCAAACATTTAATTTAACTCTGCTTTATTTTTTGTTACAGGTATTCCACTAACAGTGCGGAGAGAAGTGTGATAACTTTCAATTCTAATAGCATGATATTATAAATATCAGTAATATAATCACAAGTATCATACGCTAGAATTATTAATATTTTCTTTAATAATCTGATGAATTTTACAAATTAATTATTTCTAATATAAATAATTATTTCTATGATAAACGACTTCGTCGGTTAAAAAGCGTTTATACTATAACACTAAAGATAAAATACTGAAAAAAGAAGGGATATCGACATGTTTTCTTTCAACCGTAAGTACCTATTGCTTATTTTTACTAAGTTTCTATTAAAAAGTAAAAAATTAAACAACTACTAAATTGCTTTTTTGATTTTATTTTTCACGTGAATCTTCTTTAAGCATGATGAGAGTAAGAGCAATATTTTAAGCTTAAATTTTAGTGTAACGTTCTATAAAGATAAAGATAATGATCATTTATTTATCAAACATGCGTTACAGACTAATTGAGAATGCAAGATGGTGTTGCCTATCGAGGCGTACAAGTAAAAATATTGTAGCAACATAAAAAAATGTTGAGTGTGAATTCACAAGCGGTAGATGTAAAACTTTGAGAGAGAGAGAGCGCGATTGATCGACAATATAGGGATACTATACAGAAACGTGTTTTATCTCATTCTCTCACAGCCTAAACCCTATAAATACATTTATAGTTCTCTCTTTCGTTACACGTTTTCGTTTCATAAAATCCAATTCACACCGTAAGTTTCACTACAAAAAAGTGTAGAGTGTGACTTCACAGGCGGTAGAAGTGAAACGTTGTAAGCTTCTAGTTCCTATAGATATGATTGACATAATCAAAAGCCTGTGTATGCCAGAAAATAGAACACGCAGAGACTTTCTTGTCTATGTTCATCATAAACATCTTCAAAAAGTCATAAATGGCCATATTATTACTTCTGTTCTCTCTGAATCCCTTTAGCTTATCACTTAGTATGTGCTTTCTTTCAATTTAAGAGTAGAGTACTTAAGACAAAAACAAATTGGACATTATCGGAATGAAAGAAATCGGTCTATAACTAGGCATATGTTCTTAGCTGATTTTTTTATGTAATCAAAGTCAAAGTCAAAGTCAAATATTTTTATTTCAAATAAACCAAATATTGGCACTTATGAAACGTCAGAATCTAAGTTGCACGGTTCCAAATAGTTGATCTATGGAGAAGAGCCGGCAAGAAACTCCATAGATACTCTTTTAAAATAGTTGAGATTACAATGTTGATTAATACAAATTAAGGTAAACCATATAAACAGCATTATGTAGGCCAATGTATAAAAAAAAGACATACTAATGTAATATAATCATTATTCGCCATGGCAGTTAATGACTGACCAGTCCCAACAGACGGCACCCGTTCACGAGCATGACGCATAATGGTTTACACTATACTTTTAAAGCTTCCGGATAGACACCTAAAATTCTACATAAATGGATAATAACTTAAGCTATTAAGTTCCGAGATATACTTAATAACTGTCGTGGAGAGTCCGTCGTAGCCTGCACCATTAGAGGTTTTTAATGATTTCATTATTTTCTGAATTTCCATAGGTATACTGGGTTCTACAAATATTGCGTCCTTGCTATTTTAAATAAGTGAGGTTGCATTAGTACCTGAGGCCTGGATTGATTTATATATATCTACGAAAATTTTGTTGAATGTATTGGCAATGCCTGAGGGTTATTAATCGTTTTATTATAAAAAAGCCTTTTATAAAATCAAAGACTACGTTGACGATGGGGACGTGTGGCGTTAATTTTTACCATTTTTTATCTATTATCTGCACATGCGGCTTCCGTGGAAATTGGAATTTTATCTGCATTGTTTGTATTGCATACTTAGCTGCAATTGTTTTTCCATGTATAACAGTTGTTTTAAATAATTTGTAAAACCAAGTATAAAAAAAAGATAAACAAAGAAGACCTAGCCCTGAGTTTCTTTTGGCATTTCTTCTCAGAGGTTGTCATGTAGTGAAATTGCCCTCCGTTGTTTCAATATGACGTGTAAAAGTGTCTGTTTGGACCTAATGACTGAATAAATGATTGAATTGAATTATTATCTACCATTATGCTACTGATGGATTCTTTGGGAAAAGTAAATTTAGAATAATTTATTATAATCCCGGTTGTTTTTGAGGTATTGGTCTTGAAAGAATAGTTGTTTTGGGCACGTCTAAATTTCATGTTTTTTTAAACCAATTGTATAGTTTGTAAGGTTAGTTCTATTTCGAAAATTTGGTTTCAGCCTGTAACGCCATAGCAACTGTCGTTTCTTTTTACTGCATAATATAATGCCTCGCGAAATCCGATATTACTTAATCGAAGATTATTAATTTCGGCCTTGTATCAGCCACTGGCTGCCGGCTCAGAATGCCACCACCCCATCTCCATGGGTGTCGTAAAATTCCACTAAGGGATTAGTCGGAGGATGGGCAGCAGCGTCCTTCGAGTACATTAACAACTCAACTGCGATCGCCAACCCGCCTGCCAAGCGTGGCGATTATGGCAAAACCCCCCAATGAGCTCAAAACACATCCATATCGGTGGTTGTGATGATCTTTGGGGGAGGCCTGTGTCCAACAGTGGACTTCATTAGGCCGAAATGATGATGATGATGATCAGCCACTGCCCCAACCATGCCGTCTGTGCTGAATTTGACAACACAACAATGATGACGACAACACAACGACAACAACGATGAACAATCTAAACAAAAAAAAGCATTCATAACATAAATAAAATATCCATAGGATTCAGTAATTTTATTATTGTATATAATATTATTATTAACAACAGCGTAATAACTAATAATAAATAAATTAGAGAGTAGGTCGATACATTATAAATGTTTCTTCAGACGAGCTGTCTAAAAGACGTGGTGTCAAACTAAATAGGTTAGGTTTGTTTAGTTTATAAGCTGTACACAAACAAAGGCAACTTTAATAGCTGCTTTTAAATTAAGGAGTAAGAGCATAAACTTCGCTGCAGTATAGATTAATATATGCCGTGTGGTGCCGGCTACGAATAGCACCAACCCATCTCATCCCGTGGGTGTCGTAAAAGGCGACTAAGGGATTAGCCGGAGGATGGGCAGCAGCGTCCTTCGAATACATTAGCAGCTCAACTGCGATCGACAACCCGCCTGCCACTTGTTCGGCCGAAATGATGAGATTAATATGGCAGTCACGTTCTTTAGAATTTAAAATCTGGAATATGATTTCTAACTCACCACGTCCATAATGGACTTCCGATACATGTCATTCACTGCACGAAACTTTCCAGCACAATTTTGCTACTTTACGATGGCCTTCTGTGTGGACCTGGAAATTCCCCGATCCAGCAACCCGTTTTAGAACCACACACAGCTACATATCAAACTTTACATGTCCAGTTTACGCTGATATCTCATCGTACGTGAGCCTGTACAATGCGAGATCAGCTCGTACTGGGAATCTATAGGTTGATATGCAGCCGTGCGTGTTTGAGCGTGGACTGTATAATTGTGGTTCGTAATAAAAGTGGTTGTGATTTTTACGGACAGTTTATTTATTTATTTTAGGAAGATCAACAGCCTGTAATATTAAACACTAGCTGGGACCCGCGGTTTCACCCGCTCATAATTTAAAAGAAATGTAGAGTACTTCGACATAGACTCTTGACATATATATTGGATTGATAACTTAATATATATATTGGATTTCAAGGGTTTTTTTTTTTGCGCGGAACCCTAAGTATTTTTCTAAAATAAAAGTAGCCTAAGTTATACCTTATAACATCAGCTATCTGTCAGTGAAAGTCCTGTCAAAATCGGTCCAGCCGTTTCGGAGATTACCCGGAACAAACAGACAGACAGACAGACAGACAGACAAAAAAATTAAAAATTGTTTTTTTGTTATAGGTACCGTATATACTTTCATATGCATTTAGTAAAAAGCTGTTATTTTGACATTACAAACAGACACTTCAATTTTATTTATTTGTATAGATTACAAACAGACACTTCAATTTTATTTATTTGTATAGATTACAAACAGACACTTCAATTTTATTTATTTGTATAGATTACAAACAGACACTTCAATTTTATTTATTTGTATAGATTACAAACAGACACTTCAATTTTATTTATTTGTATAGATTACAAACAGACACTTCAATTTTATTTATTTGTATAGATTACAAACAGACACTTCAATTTTATTTATTTGTATAGATTACAAACAGACACTTCAATTTTATTTATTTGTATAGATTACAAACAGACACTTCAATTTTATTTATTTGTATAGATTACAAACAGACACTTCAATTTTATTTATTTGTATAGATTACAAACAGACACTTCAATTTTATTTATTTGTATAGATTACAAACAGACACTTCAATTTTATTTATTTGTATAGAAGATAAACGATGATTGTAAGTGTCAGCAAGCCAATTACAGATCTTCACGAATAAAAGACGCCTATATCGAACTAAACTAATTTAATTAACGAGTAATTTGTCTATGCTTTTTGTCACAGTGCGTTTTATTTTACTATATCACTTCTCTATATTCATAATTACCTAAAATGTATGTATCTATTATATTATATTGAGATTTGTTTTAAATATTTAGTACTATCATCTATAATAAAGCAAGGATAGCCATCTTGCGACCACGAATGCTGCAAAGTATTCGAAACGTCAAGAAAAACAAAAATCTATAATATACGCGATCTAATCCGTTTAAAATTATTTTATTCTTTTTATACGCGAAAACCTAAGACATTACTGTACTATCATCTACTTATCCGTACACCATGGACTACCCCATTATTTTTCGTGACTTTCTTGCCCAACATTTTTTTTTATTTTTTTATTGGTGCCCAGTGGAAATTCTTCATGAACTTCCTTCGCCCCGGGGAAGGACGAAGGGGTATGCCGGACTCCTACCGGCTGAAACCACTGGAGCGGTCATCTTCGGCACCTAAGGGAGGCTACAGGTCCTCGTATGATCACACTAGAGCTTCTTGCCCATCCTAAGGTTGCCTAGAAAATATCGCTTTTAGCGATAAGACCGCCCATTGTACATTGTATTAATATTTAATTTTTCTTTTTAAGATCCTAATGGTGTACAATAAAGTACCTATATTCTATTCTAGTCTATTCTAATTACAACAGGAAAAAAGGCACGTCTACAATACTTTAAGAGAGAACACGGAAGCGAGCTTTATTTCTATGTTACATACGTGGACAGTGTTATCAGTAAAACAATTACTGTTAACAATATATGTATAATGTAGGTTTCCTACAGTGCGTACTAGCTACAACACAGCTTTGGATTTTGATTCACACAAAATTGGAAATGACCGATCGTGAACGCAGCGATGTAACGAACCATATTGGCGGGGCAGTGGACATTGTTGCCCATATGAGTGAGCGAGATAGAGTACGAAAGTACTCACACGCACGCACACTTAAATCTACTACTGCGCATGGTACAACAATTCTACAATAATTGACGCTGTTCTTTTTTTGTTTTAATTTTTTTTTTTTAAGGGATTTATGTACACATTCGCGACGATGTCAATCCCATCGTGCTTTTACAAACAGTAACTAACTCATAAAATAATTCAACTAATATTAATCAGACATAGCCAATAAAACTAAAATAACTTAAACTTGCTTAACTAATAAAAATGTATATAATATTTTTGCTGCTTCAGAATTAGGCTTAGCTAAGATTCCATGAAACATACCAACATCTATCACTGACAAATTTAAAGATCTAAGTAGTGTTTTCCTTGACGCTGTTCTTCTAAGTATGTTCATAAAATTAAATTAGGCGTTTGAGGTACAATTTAAAAAATACAAAAAATATTGGTCTGCTCTGGCAGTACAAAAAGTTCGTTCGCCCTAGGGAAGGGCGAAGGAGTACTTATGGCCGGACTCCTACTGGCTAAAACCACTGGAGCGGTCATCTTCGGCAACGAAAGGGGGCTCCAGGTCCTCGGGAGATCGCACTAGAGCCACCCATTGGTGCCACTCCTTTAGGCACATCTCGGTGGGGATGGCTGTAAAGCGGTCACCCCCTTGCGTTTGTGGTAACTACTTAATGGATTATTAAAGCAAAAAAATAAACCTATTAATTTTCTTTTTCAGATGCTTACATATTTTTGCTATCGTCATCATATCAGCGAAAGGAAGTCCTCTGCCGAACAAAGGCCTCCCCATGCTTGTGTCATCATTTTGGGGGGAATATACTGTTGCACAAAAGGGACGCTGCTGCCCATCCCTTTGGCTTAGAGTCCTTTAGTCCCCTTTTATAACATACACGGGAAGAGACAGAATGGTGCTATATTCTTAACCTGGACATCATACGGACTGCTTGATTTTTTATAGCTTAGTTTACTTAGCGTAAACTATGCTAACGTTGGAGGAGTACCCAGCTTGGGCAGCGCAGCGCCGTGACCTCGTCGTGGCGGTCGAAGGGGGTGACCTCTCGCTTCCGGCCGTGGTTCGATCCATCGTACGGAGCGAGAGCGCGTGGGATGCCGTCGCCTCCTTTTGCGAGGAAGTGATGCAAGCAAAGGAGGCGGCGGAGCGGGTACCCGCTACCCGGGATATCTCCGATCCCCTCCGCAGAAGACACACCGGGCGTCGGCGCCGGGGTGGGGCGCTGGACGATCTCCGGTCACCATGAGGAGCGGCCTGCGGGCGACGAACCAGGCGCGGTCCGTCGCCCGAACAGAAACAGGCCCGAGATGGCAGCGCGCGTGTTCCGCGCGCGCCTCTCTGAAGGATAGGTGCGGCCAACAAGGCCGCACACAGAAGGGGCCCGTCAATCATTGACGGGCCGATACCTGCCGGGGGCTCCCCCGGCAGGTATCGGTCCAATGCAGAAAAGCGTACAACTCACCCCCGGCTAGAGGTAAGAAGAAGGACACCGTGGGGTTTTAGCTGGTTTGATCCCGGCATGCCCCACCGCCCTTCCCAAGGCGGAGGAAGTCCAAGAGGATTTACCCAGGTTAAAAAAAAAAAAAAAGCGTAAACTAAGCTAGGCCAAGTAGTGTAAATCGACTTATTTGGGTGAATGTAGCCACTAAGCCGGCTAAGGTGTGCTTGCAACAGGAACTATGAATTATGGATAGATGAGAAAGTTGTTTATATTGAGTCATAATTCTAATTAGCCTTTTATCATGGAGGCTACATTAGTCCAATCAACTATTTAACAAAACATTGTCCTTACTTACTCGCAGTAATACAGCCTGTAAGAATAATTATGTATAGAATAATAAACTTATTACATTTTATAGTTTTACATTCAATGCATATGAAGGTTCGCTTCTGTCGGGTGTTCCCTGACACAGTAATTGTTTTACTTTTTTATTTAGCAATCTGTCTTTTTATCCGTGATGGTAACATAATATAATAATAGAAAGAAAGAAAAAGTTTTATTTTGGTCTCATACACAATGACAATTAAAACGAAAAAAACTAAGAAAATATACAAGTATATGACTTAATAGTGCTGTACGAGGCCAAAAAAGTTCCCTATCTCAGCATAATAAATACTTGTTCTACTTTAGCAAGTGAATAAATATGACAGAAGACTTGCAAATTCGTCTCAAGATTCCAAGAACTAAACATTTCATCATATCGGCCATAAAACGTCTACTGCTGAACAAAGGCATCCCTAGATGCCATGCGTCGTCATTTTGGGGGGAATATGCCAGTCCTGCATTACGTTTAGCGAGTTAGTAAGCGCAGAATAGATGCTTAGAGTCCCTTACAGCCGAATACTCAAACGTCATTTAACGTTAAGACCCCGCTTAAACAATTTGAGGCGCCCGGTTTTGTACCAAAAGCAGGTTTCTCGAATAGTTAAAGCGGGGACTTAACGTTGAATGGCGTTTGAGTATTCGGCCGTTAGTCGCCTTTTATGACATCCACGGGAGGAGATGGAGTGGTGCTATATCCTTAATCCGAACACCACACGGATAACTAACTAAACAGCTCGCAAAGTATTTAAAAATACCAGTTTAGTGATTAGTAATGAGTCCACATTTAAACGTTTTTTGTTGTGTTAAAATTATCCTCATGTCTGTTTTGATTACTTGGAAACCTCTGTACTTGTTTAATTCTAAAAAACCGCTGAATAACTCCAAATGACGCAAATGATCCCATCACTTACGGAATATTTTTAGCTTACCATGATATAAATAGCATCAGACTGACTTTTTTGTGCAAAATACCTGTCATTATGCGTTTGCGCATGTCCAGTTTGAATGCCCTCAATCATGGTAATGTTAGCTTGGAATGAGATGTCAATGTATACTGGTGGCTACGGCCAATGTAAGATGAGCTGTGGTCACCGATTTATTTTTAAAATGCAGGTCGTATTGTTAATGGAAAATTTCTAACCATTGGGGTTATTGTGTTTTTATTCATTGTTGTTATTTCTGCTTCCTTTTATGATTGACATCAGTTACATTAATTTAAATGTTAAAGTAAGTTTAAATGCTTTTGTGTACCTTTATCATATAATGTTGCGCCCAGGTTGTTTGTAACCTACATATTTAAATGGGCGGTGGTTTATTTATTTATTCTTAATGTACAGCAGCGTACACACGGCTACACATCAAGTTATACAAATCCAGTATAAGCTGACCACTTATTATACGGAAAGCCTATACAATGCGAGATCAGCTTATACTGGACGTATGTAGCTGATCTGTAGCCCTGTGTACAAAGGCGTTCATGTCATCGGCATTTTCTGCCAGACGAACTTTGGGTGATGACGTAGAAGCAAGCGACAACAATGTATCGACCTTATCGGACCTAAGACCAAGTAACTATAGACAGATAGTCAAAGTCAAAGTCAAAGATTTTTATTTCAAACTGGCTGGGACCCGCGGTTTCACCCGCGTTTAATTTAAAAAGAAATTAAGAGTACCTACTTCGACATAGACACTTGACATAGAATATGTTTATTGGATTTCAAGGGATTTTTTTTTTTTTGGGGAGAATGCTATGGTTTTTTCTAAAATAAAAGTAGCCAAAGTTATTCCTTATAACATCAGCTACCTGCCAGTGAAAGTCCCGTCAAAATCGGTCCAGCCGTTTCGGAGATTACCCGGAACAAACAGAAAGACAGACAAAAAAATTAAAAATAGTTTTTTTTGTTATAGGTACCGTATATACTTTCATATGCATTTAGTAAAAAGCTGTTATTTTGACATTACAAACAGACACTTCAATTTTCTTTATTTGTAGAGATAAACTAAATATTGGCACTTATGAAACACCAGAATCTAAGTTGCACGGTTCCAAATAGTTGATCTATCGAGAAGAGCCGGCAAGAAACTCCAGAGCCGGCAAGAAACTCTAGTATTAAGCATAAACAAAAAATCGATTACTACCTCTTACGAGCACATGCGCAACTTCATATGAAAGAAAGAGATGTCTAACTTTGGTTACAGCAAAATAATCTAATGGCACCATGTCGTACTAAAGTTACAATCCTTTCTCTTTTTATCACACGCATCAATCACATTAGGATGACAAGTATTTAATAATGGAAATTTGTTCAACTTGTAGGCTCTAAGTACGCAATACTATATCTTTGGGACCAACAAACAAGAATGAGAGGTATAGATGCGATGACATTTACACAGAATAAAAATAACAAATGTATAAACTTACATAAACATCACATGTTTTTAATATATACTAAATAAACATACGTCTATATGTAATAAATAAAAACAACTAGGAATAAATAAACTCAAGGCGGAGATGAATCTGCTTTCGTTTTGTCATGTAGGTATTTACGTAGGTACTTTAATTTTAAAGTAGGCGGTGCCGACAGTTAACCATTCTGATTTTCGAGGGGCAGCGCAATGGGGGCCTTCCTCGCGACTGGTGGGCAAACACTTAGAAGATCTTAAGGGTATCTATCTATCGCTGAACCAAGACAATACAGGGGCGTTGATGTTGTAACTAACATATACCTATACAAGCAGTGCCGGTTTTAGCATTAGCCCTGGGTGAGATTTTTACGGCGCTCCCTCTCTACTTTCCAAATAGAAATTTGTTCAAGAAATGTACAGGGGCAAAAATTCAAAATAAAAGGTAATTTCATTAAAACTTAAAAAAAAACTAGTCTATTGTCGAACGCAGACAGGCTTAATCTTAGAAAATCTCCTTCCTTAAGTTGTTTTGATATCAAAAGCACATAGATCTATTTTCTTAAATTATTTTAAAACTTTTCACATTAAAATAAATATATTTTAAACCCTTACAATAAGCCCTTCTTTTTCATATGTTACACGGTATAGTTCTCAAAACTTTGTTTTTTTTTTCTAATTTGATCCCCAAAAGTGACTGCCATATTAAAAAAATAAATTATTTACGTTCCACGTTCGTGTTTCGGTCGCAGAAGTTTATATGTGTACCAGTTTGCAACTCAATCGGTCCAGTAGTTGCGTAGCAAATTGGCTGTGGCTGATGGACAGACAGACAGACACACGAGTGACCCTATAAGGGTACCACCGTTTTTTTCAATCGGACGTTCGGAACCCTAAAAAGGAAGGGCAATTGTAGATTTAAAAATAAGACATCAGAAAAGATCGCGACAGATATAATAATATCTTAAATAGATAAACCAACGTCACTTTTTAAGTATTAAAAGTAAAATAAAAATTAATATGAATTTTAGTTTAATATACGTTATTGATATCAGTTGCAACAATGTATTTTACTTTGATAAGGATTAATAAATCAACTACAAATTAACGCTCAATGAAGAGGTTCATTATTGTGAGCATTCTGTTGATAAAATTATACTTCACATTTTAATTATGATATTTAATTACGTTATGATTTTTTTTAAGCTAGGAGTTGGGGTATAACAATTTTATTTTTAAAACGGCACTGTTTTATTTGTTTATTTCGCACAAATAAATCACAGTTTCGTTACAAAATTAACCAGTTATAACTAAGAGCTCCACTAGACTGCGTTACACTGACACAAATCCTTACAAAGGCCGCACAGGCTGGACACGATAATATAGGCATACGTATATACGTATGCCTTAACCAAGGGACTTAATTAGACAAGAGTAAATTGAATAATGTAAAAATTGAGTCATGTATGTAAATAAATAAAAAAACATAAAAAATTCTTTGACACAGTTGAGTTTGTACAACTGAGTTAAAGGAATATTTTTATTTTATTTTGTTTATTTACACACTATTATTATTACAAGCGTGTGCCTTAACCAAGGGACTTAATTAGACAAAAGTAAATTGAATAATATAAAACTTAAGTCATGTATGTAAGTAAATAAAATAAAATAAAAATGTCTTTGACACAGTTGAGTTTGTACAACTGAGTTAAAGGAATACTTTTATTTTATTTTATTTATTTACATACTATTATTATTACAAGCGTATGCCTTAACCACGGGACTTAATTAGACAAAAGTAAATTGAATAATGTAAAAATTTAGTCATGTATGTAAATAAATAAAAAAACAAAAAAAATCTTTGATACAGTTGAGTTTGTACAACTGAGTTAAAGGATTTTTTATCGTAAAGTTTCGATTTACTTAGGTCATCATATTAGCCATTTACACGTCCACCGCTGAGCAAAGGCCACCCCCGAAGATTTGCTCAATTGTGTCGTCATTTTGAGTGGAACTTGTCAGTACTCACCACGCTTCGCAGGCGGGTTGGTGAGCGTAGTATAGCTACTGTTATACAGGAGGGACGCGGCTGCCCACCCCTCTGGCTTAGAGTCCTTCTTAATCGCATTTTACGACATCTATAACAGCAGATGGAGTGGTGCTACATTCTTAATCCGGACACCACACGGACATTTATTTAGGTGACTGTTATAAAAGATTAAAGTGTATAAGCGCTTCACAAAGACCCAATAATTTAAACAACAGATCTCACAGTATGCTGTATAAATAACATCATCATCATCGTCATCATTTCAGCCGAAAAACATCCACTGCTGGACGTAGGCTTCCCCGAAGATCACTACAGCGACCGGTATTGTCTTAGTCTTGCTATAATCACCACTCTTGGCAGGCAGGTTGGCGGTCGCAGTTGAGTTGTAAATGTAGACCGTACTCGAAAGACGCTGCTGCCGATCCTCCGACTAATCTCATAGTTGCCTTTTACGATACCCACGCGATGAGATAGGGTGGTGCTATTCTTAGCCGGCAACAGATGAAGCATCCAAACACTTATTCGAAAGGCTATTTAATATTCTAATTATCACGATAAAACACTTTAGAGTCGGAGAACGTAAAACAAAAAAAACCGGTCAAGTGCGAGTTGAACTCGCGCGGAGAGGGTTTCGAAATTGCTGAATAGATTGTCTATTGTTGGATTCGGTCTTGTACCCATAACTTATCCCCAGAACAAACTTAATATCGTAGTTGAAACATATGTTTTCCCATACATCCCAACCGCAAACGTAAGTTTGTACGCACAATATTGAAAGATTTACCATGTTATTTTAAGACCATACACTTCTTATACGTTTCCTGTAATCTATAGGTAAAGAGCTATATTTTTTTCAGAATTTTTGGCTCTGAAGTTTCGGAGATAAGGTGGTAAATTTTCGTCTATTTTGTTAAATAACTTTGAAACTATATATTTTTCCATTTCATTTCATATGTTACACGGTACAGTTTGCAAAACTTCATTGTTAAATTTTCTATATTATCCCCCAAAAAATTTGAATATGGGGGTCCTCCCATATTCAAAATTCATTTATTTCCGTTACATGGTACGTGTTTGGGTCGCAGAAATCCATATGTGTACCAAATGTCAACTTAATCGGTCCAGTAGATTCGGAGCAAATTGGCTGTGACCGACGGACAGACAGACACACGAGTGGGTGGTGAATCCTATAAGGGTTCCGCTGTTTTTCCCTTCGGACGTTCGGAACCCTAAAAAGGTAAAAGTACCAATTTTATACACAAAAAACCAATGTCAAGAACCTCTGCATTGGCGTACTAAACGTCTGTTTATGTGCGTCATAAGGCTCATAAGTAAAACATCAAACACAAATAGATCCCCGCCGCAGTAGATTTTAAAACATACCACAGGCCACCCTATATTGGCTACATTTTTCTTAATGCCCAGCGTAGAACGATCTTTATCATATTGAATTTAATAAGGCTACATAGGTCATGTATGTTGGTTCATTTTTTTGCTTTTATTAGGTACGGCTAAAAACACAGGTATTGCGATTGGTCTATAAATAAATGTAATGACTAACTATCTAGATTAATATCTTGGTATTTTATAGCAGAAAAATTTATTCGAGTTAAAACAATTTGTATGTGGAAGAAAACCGTAAGCAAGGGTTTCGGAAATTTCCGTATTTTATTCACCGGAATGTTGGCCAAGCGTTTTTGCAGAACCGGATTTAATATTACACTTATTAAAACGGTCGCCCCACTAACCAGAATTTTCGCCGTCGCCTCCGACCTTTTTTGTCGTGGGGAAATCCTCATTGACATCCGGGTAAGGCCGGGTTTGCTGGTCTCTTACTCGGTAAAACCACCATAGAGTTCCTTCAACCTACCTTGTGCATCGACCACACATGGGGTTCTTGGCCCACCGCTTATTTCGGCGGACCGCATTCTCCTGTGCGACTCAGCCAGCCTCATAATTCTCTAGAGAGGCGAGTGTGGAGCACGACGCCCTACCGTATAGGGTCTGTATATGAATATAATATATTTTCTCTAATTGGGTGTTGGACTACTCCAAGTCCGCCACCATTTCACCAATTCAGCCTCCTCAATAATGTACATCGCCTCTAAGTAAAACGAGGCAACGGCTTTCCACGCACTCTTGCCCCGGCTGATCAGAACCACGGCCGGGAGCGAGAGGTCACTAACTTCAAGGCCCGGAGGTTATGGCGTTCCTACACTAGGTACTCCTCCAGCGTGTCCTCCGGGAAGTCTATGAAATGGTGACAACCAGGCTCGGCCTAAGTGACACAAGAACTTCCCAAATCATCCATGTTCCGAGACTATCTATCTGCGTCAGCTGGAAGGTGAGGGCACCTTGCCACCTCTCCAGCCATTCCTCTACAAAGGGTCTTACCACTGCTGTCGCGGCCTCCCCTAAACTAAGTCATCATTATCATCATTTCAGCTGAAATACGTCCATTGCTGGACAGAAGCCTCCCCCAAAGATTGCCACAACGATTTCGGGTTTGTGTTGTGTGCTCATTGGGGGGTTTTGCCACAATCGCCACGCTTGGGTATCGCAGTTGAATTATAAATGTACTCGAAGAATGCTGCTGCCCATCCTCCAGCTAATCCCATAGTAAGCTTTTACGATACCCAGTATTCATAGCCGGTACCACCCGGTACGGGTAAACTAAGTACTCAAGTGTAAACGATATATAAATAAAAATGCTTTTATATATTTTTAATTTGGTTTTATTTCTACTTTTTAAATGTTGCCAAACATTATGGCTTCTCATAAATGCATACAGGCATAAATTCCCCGTAAATGATGACACAGTTGTGGAAATCTATTAGGGAAGCCTTTGTTCCGCAGTGGACGTTGTATGGGCGAAATGATGATACAGCGCTTACCAAGGGTGACTGGGCATTTAAAAACTGCCGTCTACCACGTCTTTCCATACGATGTGTTTAAGTGTCTGATGGGCCCCAATTTCTAAATAAATGACATTACAAATTTTATTTAAAATGAAGTAAAAATAATATGAAAAAACTATTCTTAAAAATATACTAAAAATAGTACTTTTTGAACGTCAGCATTATACAAGACAGCCCCCAAAGACACCCACCCTTCACCGCTTCCTCCGTAAGCGTAACAAACTCCCCAGTATCACGTTAGTCTATCATTTAATTTTCAATGTACATCATCATCATCATCATATCAGCCAAAGGATGTCCACTGCTGATCAAAGGCCTTACCCATAGATTTCCACAACGTCCGGTTACATGCCACCCGCATCCAACAACTCCCAGCGACCTTCACTAGGTCGTCTGTCCACCTCGTTGGAATTCATCACAGGCCGCGTTTTCCGGTTTGCTGTCTCCAAAATCCTTTTACCCCAACAGTTCTGCAAGCAATGTGGGCACACGCGGGCGGCCACTGCCACTTCAGTTCACTAATCCTTTCAGCTATGTCGGCAACTTCAGTCGTTCTACGGATACCCTCATTTCTGATTCGATCTCGTAGAAAAATACGAAGCATAGCTCTCTCCATAGCTTGCTGAGTGACCTTGAGCTTTCTTATGAGGCCCATAGTGAGTGACCACGTCTCTGTCCCAAATGTCATCACTGGTAACATGCACTGGTTAAAGACGTTCATCTTGAGGCATTGCGGTATTGTTGACGAAAAGACGTTGTGACGTCGGCAAATCGAAGGTGAGTGATATGTTCGCCATTGATTTTACTGTTGAATCATTGCCTCTCCAGTAGCTTGAAGGCATTCTTCACTGCAGCGGTGAATTGTTTAAATAACGTCCCCCTGTCTCACACCTCTCTGCAATGGAATTGCCCCCTTGCTCTGTGTATGTACTCGAACCCATATGGTGGCGTTTCTGTATTAGAAATTCAACACTTCGATCTACCGATAGTCAAAATGGCACCGCTGCAGAGATTAACGGCACGGTTGGTGCAGTGGCTGATACAGTCGGCTACTGCGCTCCGGGTCGCGGGTTCGATTCCCGCACGGAACAAATATTTGTCTGATCTGCAGGTAGTTGTTCCGGGTCTGGGTGTATTGCGTGTGAAATTTATGCCTGTAAACGCACCCACGACACAGAAAAAATCCTAAATCCTAATCCTAATTAAATAAATAAAAATTGCAGCACTGCCCACGTACGATTGAATCGAAGGCTTTCTCATAGTCCACAAACGCTAAGCATAGTGGCAGATTATACTCCTCGGTCTTCTGTATAACCTGCCACAGCGTACGGATTTGGTCTATGATACTAAACACCTTTTCATAAACCGGCTTGTTCCGAACGTTGGAAATCATCAAACCTGCACTCAGACGCTTCTTAATTACCCTTTAAAATAGCTTATAAACATGGCAGAAGCGAGACGGGTCTATAATTCTTCAACAGGATGTTGTCACCCTTTTTGAAGAGCACCACCTCGTCTCTGTTACATACTTCCGGCGTTGTGCCTTAGAATAAAACGGAATTGAATAGCTTCTGAAGGACCATAAGTACCTACCTACCTAAGTGTTCCACCTGCTTTCAGAAGTTCTGTAGTAATGCCGTCACCGCCTTGTTATTCTAAGCTATTTCAAAGCCACCCTAATCTCGTACAGGCTGATGCCCAGGATATCTTCGGTATAGTTATTTTGGCTCGCGGGATTTTGTCAGAGCCCATGTTAGGAATAGTTAACGAGGTGGATAGCTGTCGGTACAAGTTTTCAAGCTCTCTCAAAACCTCTGTCTTAGTCGACGCTACACTGCCGTCTTCGGTCTTCAGCTTCATGATACGACTTTGCCCGATAGCTTTGTCTCTTCCAAACACTTTGGAGCCTTGGTTCCGGTCAATCGCCTCTTTAACACCGTTGGTGTTAAAGGTGCGGATATCATAACGCAAGTACTTCCATATCCGTATAATGAACAGGCGGTATGCTTTATCATCGTCTTTCTTCCATGAGGTCGAGAGTGTGATCAGAGAACTTTTTTGGTCTACTTTTACGATGAGTTTTAAAGGACCAAACCGTTTGGACAGTTTCTAGAAACCTACCATTCAATTACATACATTCAAATTATTGCTATATAACATCTAATTAAAACAGAGATCCGGGTACTAGTTTGTGCATGTTTTCTATTCATAAAGTACGTTTATTTTTCATTGTCTCAAACGCAGTAGCAGTTTACATCTTATACATCTATGAACGGTTATAAGTGGCTAAAATTAAATCAGAAGTTAAAGCCAAAAATAAAAGCATTTCGGACTTTTTACAAAACATCAACGATATCTAAGTACAAATAAATAAAATTGAATTGTCTGTTTGTAATGTAGAAATAACAGTTTTTTACTAAATACATATGAAATTATATACGGTACTTATAACAAAAAAAACAACTTCTGCCTGTCTGTCTGCCTGTTCGTTCCAGCTAATCTCCGAAACGGCGGGACCGATTTTGATGACACTTTCACTGGCAGATAGCTGATATTATAAGGAGTAACTCCAAGTTCCATGGAGTTTCTTGCCCTTCTTCTCCATGGGAAATCTACACCTTAGAACGCGGCAACTAAAGTCTTGACTATTCATTAGTGCCTACAAATGGTTTTACATGAATAAAAATATTTTTATCTTTATCTTTAACTGATGCTGCTTTTATTGAAAAAAGATAAATAATTAGAAATTCAATATCTCTCACACTATATGTCAACTGTCTGTACTCTAAATTACCTATGAATAGTTCGATTTCTTTTAGTTCTTCTATATTATAAACTAGCTGGGACCCGCGGTTTCACCCGCGTTTAATTTAAAAGGAATTTAGAGTACTTCGACATAGACACTTGACATAGAATATATACTTTGGATTTCAAGGGTCTTTTTTAGCGGGACCTTAATTATTTTTCTAAAAAAAAGTAGCCTAAGTTATTCCTTACAACATCAGCTATCTGCCAGTGAAAGTCTCGTAGAAATCGGTCCAGCCGTTTCGGAGATTACCCAGGACAAACAGTCAGACAGACAGACAGACAAAAAAATAAAAATAAAGTTTTTTTGTTATATGTACCGTATATACTTTCATATGCATTTAGTAAAATGCTGTTATTTTGACATTACAAACAGACGCTTTAATTTTATTTATTTGTATAGCAAACATGAATCGCATTGTTCATAAAATTTAATATACACTCATGAAGATAACAATTTTAATTAGGAAACCATAGTTTTTGTTGATGTTACATGGTGGTGTAATAATTACCTATTTTATTAACTTAGCTCTTAATTACAAAGGTAAAAACATTAGTTACGTAACGTTTTATATTAATAACTTAAATGACATGGGAATATAAAGACTGATAGTGATTCTTGAAACCTATTTGCTAAATACATTTTAATCATCATCATTTGTTTCTGTTTATGACCAAACATACACAAAACAAACAAACCTAATGATATATTTTAGTTCCCATTGTGTCACTAGATGGCGTTGATATCGAAATACATCTCACTATGGTTTCGTTACATCATTTCGGCCGAATGTAGTCCACTGCTGGACATAGGCCTCCCCCAAAGATCACCACAACGACCGATATGGGTGTGTTGTGGGCTCATTGGGGGGTTTTGCCATAATCGCCACGCTTGGCAGGCGGGTTGGCGATCGCAGTTGAGTTGTTAATGTACTCGAAGGGCGCTGCTGCCCATCCTTCGGCTAATCCCTTAGTCGACTTTTACGACACCCACAGGAGGAGATGGGGTGGTGGTATTCTGAGCCGGCACCATTCGTTACATGAATATTAATTAATACAGTTATTGACCATTTTAGTCCAAATATATACCGCTTAGAACATCGGACATATTGTTTTATTTGCAGACCTTGTGCACACACTTATCTCATACGTAACCAGCAATTAACAATTATCGGTACTCAACAGAGCCGAATTACGATCGATCGATACGAGTGTGCTTTTTGTAGGTGTTCGCCAGAGTTGTCATGCATGCCTGCCTGGCAGGCGGTTTGGCGCAGTTGAGCTTAGTTAGACATAGGTAGCTAGACAAATCAGTGAACTGTGACTCGACGCGTACTCTATTGGTTCGAACAGGTTTAACCGCCACTTTTCATCTCTTTCATAATATAGGTTTAAAACATAATATCTTAACTTGACACGGGCAAAATGTTATACAATTGCAATATAAAAATAAAAATAAAACATAACATGCGATTTTTCTTTGTTATGTTATGTATGTTAAAAAATAAACGCACGTTCCCAATTTTTTTAAATATTATTGTTTAGTAATATTTAAATGTTACGATTCGCGTTTTATTTATGCACCTTAAATAATTTAGTTACTAATACGTCAGCTAACAGAACGAATCAGACTAACCATAGATCAAGTTTAGCAGCTCAAAGTGACTGCTTGAGCGAATATAGACTCAAAAACTATCAACGAAGCTTTCATTATGCTCTGTGAGCTGTCAATGAGCCGTGAGCTGTCTATGTTGCATTTGAACCGAACTCAGCAGCTCGAAGTCTCTGTGATCTGAATAATTGAACCGGCTCAGACCTGTTGAGTTACACATGCCTAGTTGGGCTGTAAGCAGTGTAAGGGTGAGATTCAGAAACGAGTCTAAGCGTGAACTTACGCTTCCATCTGTCAAAATGCACTACTTACGTTCTTCGCCCGTCTTACGTTCTTGTCTCTGGATCTCACCCTAAATGAACTTGAAAAACACTGCAATCCTCCGCGTATTCCCATAGACACCGTTTACGACACCCACGGGATGAGATGGGATGGTGACATTCTTAGCCGGTACCACACGTTATCATTTTGAATGAGCGCTAAATAGGATCCTGATCTATCCTCATATTTTTATAATGGTCCTATAGCAAGAATTTCTGCTACCCTCTTCATTATTCTTAGCCGGTTTCAAAATCGTCGGAAAGTGAGGAAGAGACGTGTTCTTGTAAGGCGCCAAGGCTTTTAGGCTTTTTTTCACCACGGTGCAATTCCATGGTCAGTTGGCCCTTCTGCCCGGGATTGCGGCAGCGCATGTCGGCGACTCTGACCGGCTACACCCACCTAGGCGGTATCTTCAATAACGAAGGGGGATCCGGGTCTCAAAACTCAAAGTATTTATTGCTTTCATGTGTACATAAATTTACAAACAACATCAAACCCAGTGAGCGCTCAGCGATTCTAGTAAAAGGAAAATTTATGTAGTTATAAGAAATATACTATAATACGTAGACAACGGAAGTATTAGCGTGGAATACAAAATGAAACATTAATAAAAAAACACGGTTGCATAACAAGCATAAACCATTAGTTGAAAATTTATCTATTGGATCACCAGTCTCTCCCACCAGTGTTGTACAACTCTGTCACCATAGCCTACTCGAGAAGTGCAAAAAATTTGGGTGTCTATATAGACTGTCACCTGTCTTGGAATATCCACATTGCAGAGGTTAGCAGGCGGGTGTATTGCTCGTTCCAGTCACTCAAACGTCTCCAGAAGTTCCTGCCATTTCAAACAAAAATTACTCTTGCCCAATCTCTTCTTCTCCCACTTCTAGACTATGCTGATGTCTGCTTTCTTGATGCAACGGAGGATCTTCTAAATAAACTCGAACGTCTGCAGAATTTGTGTATCCGCTTCATTTTCGGCCTTCGAAAGTACGACCATGTGTCCGAATTCCGGACGCGATTGAAGTGGCTACCCGTTCGGCGACGTCGAGATACTCACATACTTTCTTTTCTCTTTTCTGTTCTTCACAATCCTAATTCTCCTGCATATCTTCGGGATCGCTTTGAGTACCTTATCCCCAGAGGGAAACCTTGCCGCACGGCCTCTTCTCTTCTCCTTCATACTCCTCGTCACACTTCAGCTTGTTATGATGAGTCATTCACTGTACGTGCAGTGCGCCTTTGGAATTCGCTTCCTCATTCCTTGCGTGATAGCCCTTCGTCTGATGTTTTCAAGAAAAGAATTAAGGAACATTTTCTTTCAATATGACTTAGTAGTATATATGTATTATTAGATATTGGTATATGTATGTATGTATGTATTATTATTATTGTTGTATATTTTTGTTTGTGACTTATTTTCTAAGTATATCTTTATTTATATACCTAATATGTTATGCATTTTAATGTACTTTTATTTTATAAATATCTCGTATTGCTTCATTCTTGTTGTACACTTCATTAGATCCTCATATTAATATTACTCTGTCACTCAAAGGTTTGCTGTAAGAGAACTCAATAGTGAGTTAAGCTCGCCTATGTACATCAACTTTTCTTTAGTATTGTTTAAATCTGTAAATATTGTGTGCAATAAAGAATAATAATAATATCAAATTATACTTGAAATATTAATCTACTCAAATGATGAATGAGGATAAAATTATAATCGCTTATGTGAATGAGTTTTAAAGAATCGAAAATAGTAGCGATATAATTGTGGATAAGAAAAATAACGAAAGGAATAATGGATCAAAAAGATAAGACCACAATATCTGATATTTATAAATCTCAAAAATTCACCATCATCATCATATCGACCATACAACGTCCTCTACTGAACAAAGGCCTCCCCCATAGATTTCCGCAATTGTGTTATCATATTGGCAAATTTGCCAGTACTTGGCAGGCGGGTGAGCGCAGAATGACTACTGTTCTACAGAAGGGATGCTGCTGCCCATCCATCTGGTTTAGAATCCCTTAATCGCCTTTTACGACATCCACGGGCGGAGATGAAGTGGTGCTATATTCTTAATCCGGACACCACACGGATTCACGGATCTACTCACTAATCGTCATTAATAGCTTCAAGGTATAAAAACACTTATTGAATTTATATTTTAGTATATTGGTATTTTTTAGTGCCTGAGTTATTTTCTTGAGAAAGAATGCTCCGGAGCTCGGAGCCGAGGGAATCATAACCCTGACCAACATCAGGACAACCCTAGACTGTTTAACATATTTATTACATGTATTAGTACAATCGTCACGGTTTGTGAATCTAAGTAAGTTTCCGTCGCCCTCTGAAGAATATTGTATGGAATTAAACTTAAAGACGTAGTCACAATTGTGTTGTTATGACATCATAGCTTAGATTTTGTGGAGTATAATATTGATTTAATTTTTTTCCTTGTTAGGAGGCGACAGATTCAAGGATCAGATGCGTGAACGAAACCCGGTGATAGGTTTTTTTTTTATTTTTTTATTTTTGTTTTTTAATAACGTTGCCCCACACTAGGATTTCTCCTGTGTCGTGGGTGCGTTTACAGACATGAATTCCACATACAATACACCCAGACCCGGAACAACTATCTGCAGATCATACAAATATTTGTTCCGTGTGGGAATCGAACCCACGACCCGGAGCGCAGCAGTCGACTGTATCAGCCACTGCACCAACCGTGCCGTCTAGGTAGATGGACGTAGTCTGGTTCCGAGTGAGGGTTGTAGCCAGTAAAAGTTCAGCACACTACTCCGTAAAAACTCCTTCCCAACTTAAAAACGGGTGATAAATAAGGAATGATCTATGATCAGTAGATGGTCAGTGGACATGGTGATGATGTTCCAGGTGGATATTAGCAGAGAGTAGGCCGTGTGTATCATAAAGCGAGTAAGAGTTCAGAGGTTAGGCAGCTAACAGGTCTTTCGGTATGCTAAAATGTATGATTTTGATTTATTTTTTTGCTATTCCCCGGTGGAAATTTAACAAAAATTTCCTCTGCCCCGGGGAAGGGCGAAGGGCATGCCGGACTCCTACCGGCTAAAACCACTGGAGCGGTCATCTTCGGCACCGAAGGGGGACTCCAGGTCATCGTAAGATCACACTAGGAGGAGCTGGAGCCCCCCCCCGGTGCCGAAAATGACCGCTCCAGTGATTTTAGCCAGTAGAAGTCCAGCATGCCCCTTCGCCCTTCCCTGGGGCAGAGGAATTTCATGATGAATATAATAAATAAATAAAAAATAAAATCAAAAAAATAATATCCATTGGGGACTAATAAAATAAAAACCGGACAAGTGCGAGTTGTACTAGCACGGAGAGTGTTCCTAAATTACTGAATATACTCGTAGTGTCCATTGTTCACATAGGTTTTCCTGTAATCTATAGGTAAAGAGCTACTGCCTATATTTTTTGGCTCTGTAGTTACGTAGATAAGGGCTTGGGGGGGGGGGGGGGGTGCTGAATTTTCGTCTATTTTCTTAAATAACTTAAAAACTATCTATCTTCCATTTCATTTCATATGTTACACGGTACAGTTTGCAGAACTTTATTCTTTAATTTTCCATATTGTCCCCCAAATAGGACCTCCATATTCAAAATCCATTTATTTACGTTATACACCCGTGTATGGGTCACAGAAATCCATGTCTACCAAATTTCAACATAATCTTTAACAGATTCGGAGCAAATTGGCTGTGACAGACGGACAGACAGACGCATGAGTGATCCTATAGGGGTTCCGCCGTTTTTTCCTTCGGACGTTCGGAACCCTAAAAATCAGTAGTAGTATTACAATTTAAATTGGCATGCGTGACACATACCACCAGGCATATGACTTGCTTGCCTGGTCACTTGACTTTATAAAATAATACATTCCGCATGCTAAGATAAGAAAGAAAGAAAGATGTTGATTAAGGCCTCAGGAGATTTCCATCCCCAATTACAGATGTTCATCATATCAGCCAAAAAAAGTCCACTGCTGAACAAGAGCCGGTTACATGTCGTGTGTCGTCATTTTAGGGGGAGTTTGACACTACTCCCCTCGCTTGGC
Organism: Diloba caeruleocephala; assembly: GCA_947459985.1. Lineage (NCBI taxonomy): Eukaryota > Metazoa > Arthropoda > Insecta > Lepidoptera > Noctuidae > Diloba > Diloba caeruleocephala. The sequence goes on from OX381632.1 coordinate 8,143,294, forward strand.
AGGAGGGTTGGTGAGCGTAGAATGGCTACTGTTTCACAGAAGGGACGTTGCTACCCATCCCAATGGCTTAGAGTCCCTCCGTCACCTTTTACGACATCCACGGGAGGAGGTGGAGTGGTGCTATATTCTTAATCCGGACACCACTCGGATAATTACTGAGGATACCTACCCAATATTCAATATTTCCTTACACTGCGCACCTGATTATGAGGTTTCTGTTACTCATACGTTCCGAGACAACTAGCGGTCCAGGTGTGTATATAATGGACACCCATCCAAAGCTAATCCACGGCATGGTTTACCGATCTGCACGTCCATTTAGCCCAAAACCGATGTTCAGTGTGAATTGACACTTAAACTGATAACTATGACATAATCTATCTAATTCAAAATGCACATAGATCAGTTAATAAAGTCTATCAAAAAATAACATAGAAGTGTAAATTATTTTTTATCTGCGAATAAAAACTGAAAGGTGTTAAAAGTACTTTTTTATCATGTTCACCGGTTAAATATGCATGTCATCTATTTATACGATCTACACAAATAAATCAAATTGAAGTATCTGTTTACAATGTCAAAATATCAGCTTTTTACTAAAAGCATATAACAGTACGGAATACGGAATTTTTTTGCCTGTCTCTCTTTCTGTCTGATTGTTCCGGCTAATGTCCGAAACGGCTGGACCGATTTTGACGGGACTTTCACTGGCAGATAGCTGATGTTATAAGGAGTAACTTAGGCTACTTTTGTTTTAGAAATGATATCAGTAAAGATTGGCTTTTGCGAAAAATCTTAAAGCCCGTGAAATCTAATATGATCCGATTTCTTTTAAATTAAATGGCCAGTGAAACCGTGGGACATAGCTAGTAATGTAATAAAATGTTATTTCACATGGTGTTTATGCGTTACCAGCGATAATATATGGCACGTAGACGTGGTCACTCACTATGCCCCTCGTAAGAAAGTTCTAGGTCACTCAGCGACATTGTGATAGCGACCAGGACACCGCGCAGCACACGCTCGAAGCGTGCCCCGCGTGGGCCGCCGAGCGGCGGATCCTGGTCGATCGGATCGGGCAGGATCTCTCTCTGCCAGCAGTAGTGTCGGCTATGTTGGCAGAGCACGAAAACTGGAATGCAGTGGTTTCCTTCTGTGAGAGAGTCATGCTCCAGAAGGAGACCGCAGAGCGGGATCGGGAGAGGGCCGATCCCGCTCGAAGAAGGAGGAGACGGCGCCGGGGTAACAACCGCCCTGGCGCCTAATTCCGATACGCCTGAAAACCCCTGCCGTTGCTATAAGGTGGGGGACCTCTGGGTTCGCGGGTGCGTAGATTGGGGAATCTGCGTGCCCACACTGAGCGACCCAAGAAAAGACGGTAGCACCCATGTGGTCACGCGCTGCCGTGGGACGCTTTGGGGGATCCTTTATAATCCCCCCGGGGGGGGGGTGACCACTTTACAGTCACCCTCTCCGAGATGTGCCTATAGGCGTGGCACCAGTGGGCGGCTCTGGTGTGATCATACGAGGACCTGGAGCCTCCCTTAGGTGCCGAAGATGACCACTCCAGTGGTTTTAGCCGGTAGGAGTCCGGCATACCCCTTCGCCCTTCCCCGGGGCGAAGGAAGTTCATGAAGAATTTCCACTGGGCACCAATAAAAAAAAAAGGTCACTCAGCGAGCTATGGAGAGAGCTATGCTTGGTATTTCTCTACGAGATCGAAACAGGAATGAGCAGATCCATAGAAGAATAAAGTGGCCGATATAGCTGAAAGGATTGTAAACTGACGTGGCAATGAGCGGGACACATTGCTCGTAGAACTGATGGCCGTTGGGGCAAAAGGGTACTCGAGTGGAGACCGCGCACGGGAAAAATCAGTGCGGGACAACCTCCAACGAGATTGACGGACGATGGTCTGACCTGGCCTGAGACGTTGGATGCGGGCGGCATGTGACTGGTCTGTGCGGAATTCTATTAGGAAGGCCTTTGTTCAGCAGTGGACGTCCTTTGGCTGATATGATGATGATGGTTTGTCAGTTGCACATTTCTGATCAATATTGTTATACAATTTTATTTCTCATAAAACAAATGTTTTACTTATTTTGTGTAAGTAGCAACCTTACAGTTAATGTTCCATTCAGATGTTGTCAGCGTTTTCGGCCACTATAAAGGAGTCGAATCACTGTTATAAATATTTCCACTGTGACACGGTAGAACTGATAAATTAACCGCAGCACATATCTCTTCTATAATAAGAACAATTACCAATTCAGGGGTAACATAAAGGTTATTTTGTTGCTTTAGGCTACATTTCTCAAAATAACTTCGGGGTCTCTTGGCTATATCAGGCTTGTAAGGTTCCGTTAATTCGAGCCGTAGATTTTTACACTATTTTTATACAAGTGGTACATTTCGATGAAATTAAAACATGTACCCGGTTTGCCGTATTGTGCCGGCAAAGAGCACCATCCCATCTCATCCCGTGGGTGTCGTAAAAAGTGACTATGGGATTAGCCGGAAGATGAGCAGCAACGTCCTTCGAGTACATTTAGAACTAACTGCGATCGCAAACCCCCCAAATGAGCATACAACACAACAACATAATAATATGTTGTTATGGCGATCTTTTGGAGAGGCCTATGTCGTGGCCGTTTTTCAGCTGAATTGATGATGAACCTGGTACCAGGTGGGTGGTGATTATTGTCTGGACAGTTACAGAGATCGGCAAACATCTTGAAAAGTCACATGGACTGCGCGTAGTCATATGTTAGGTCTTTGATTCGGGCTGTCTTAAAGGCATAGAATACCGACCACTGACTTCGATTACATACGTATGTCCCAGATGGTTTGCGATATGCGTACATCGCGCAGACGCCGCTCATCTCAGCTCAGCTCGCCTTCATTTTGGTATTACGCTTTTGCCGATTAGCGATTGAACAGGCGCACACTCTGTTGGACGATCAGCGAACTAAAAGTTGCATATTCGCCTTTCAATTTCAGGCGATTTGCCACTGGTGGGGTCTTGTCAGCGCGATAGGTGCTGTCGCTGTTTTTAGCTAGCTTATCAGGGTGCGGGACACGGGGACTCACGTCATGGTAGCCCTATCTTAGATGGATATATGTAGGAACTTACAGACATGTTAAAGTGTATTTATTTTCTCTGAACTTTCCGCCGCTACGCCGTGCGCGCCGCGTTTTGCTCAAGATGCTTGCTGGTCATTATTTTAGATCCTCCTATTGGTCTTAGATTCAAAATATTAAATAATACCTATTCAGCTGTTCCCAAAATTATAGTTTGCAACGCCCTAAGTTGAGGTTCGTGTCCTGCAGGGGGCGCCCTTAGCAGCAGTTCATCTTATCGGCCATACAGCATCCACTACTGAACAAAGGCCTCCCCCATAATTTTCCACAAATGTGTCATCATGCGCAGAATGGCTACAGTTGTACAGAATGGACGCTGCTGCCCATCCCTCTGGTTTAGAGTCCCTTAGTCGCCTTTTATGACCTCCACGGGAGGAGATGGAGTGGTGCTATATTCTTAATCCGGACACCACAAGGATAGTTGCTTAGTATATAATAATAATTTTAGGCCTGGCTGCTTTGTCCGGTTAAAAATCTATATCCCTCTTGGGATGAATGAAATAAAAAAGGTCTGGCTGGGGGCCTCTTTTGGCTTCGCCAGAGATTTCCGGTTAAGCAGCCACAATTCCTAGAAATGTTTGCGAAAAGCTTTATAAAAAAAATGGTTTCAAGGAGTAACAAAAATTTTATTCTTAAATACCGTTCAAAAAGTTCGTTAGAGTTGAGTGAACGGCCTAAGCGAACACGCAAGGTCCCGCAGACAAACAATTCTAAAACATAAAACAATAAAAATTTATGATATTTGGAAATCTTAGCGAGACTTCGAAAACAAATTTTGAATTTGACACCTTCTGGAACGTTCAAGGTCTTGACGAACACAATCAAATATTTTATTGTTTTGACCTCTTATATTGTTTTCTATAAGTGTTAATAAGTTGAATCAATTCGTAGTGCACCGTTTGCAATAATTTTTTAGACAAAAACCGATACCAGTAAAGGACATTGGCAATGGCACCTGAGGAGGAACAACCACGTAAAATTGGCTCTAGTGTGATCTTACGAGGACCTGGAGCCCCCCTTCGGTGCTGAAGATGACCGCTCCAGTGGTTACTCCGTCATTCTTTCCTGAGGTGAAGGAAGTTCATGTAGAATTCCCACTGGAGACCAATAAAAAAAGGCACATAAAATTACTTTATTGTTGTATTTTATACTGTAAGAATATAAACGTGTTTCCAAACTGAATGCCATTGTGGATAAAGCGTTTCGTCCGATAAATTGTTATAGAAGAGACCAATACATAGTTACGATAGTAATATATAGATCAATATTGGCGGTTGGTGCAGTGGCTGATAGGAGAAATCCAGGTGTGGGGCATGGTTTAAAAAAAAAATGAATAAAAGGAACCTTCGAATAATACGATAGACTTCTGTAACAACCTTGCATAGCTTTCTTGAAAATGGTTTGCGATAGATATAATCAGACATAATGTGGTGTACGGATATCCGCGTGGTGTCCAGATTACGAATATAGGATCACTCCATCTGCTTTCGTGGTTGATGTAAGTTACTCTAAACTGGGGAGATTGGCAGCAGCGTCCCTTCTGTGGAACAGTAGCCATACTGCGCTTACCAACCCCCCCGCCAAGCGTGGTGACTACTGGCAAATTCCCCTCAAAATGACGACACGATATTGTGAAAATCGGTGGAGGAGGCCTTTCTTTAGCAGTGGACGCCCTTTGACTGATCTAATGATCACTCCACCTTCTTCCCTGTATCTATGGTGTAGGTCTTTGTTCAGCAATGTACGTTTTTTCACTGATATGATGATGATAGGTTACACCCCCGCTGAGTCTGTGTGCTCATACCAAGCGATCCCCAAGAAGCCAGTGGCGCGCACGTGGTCACGTGCCGCCGTGTGTGCAGCACAGCGCACAGCAAGGCTCGGGGCATCCTTTACAATCCTCCCCGAGAAGTGCCTGGGGAGCGACCTTTTTACAGTCACCTTCCCTCCGCTAGAGGCGATGACCGCTTTTCAGTCATACACTCCGAGATGTGCCTAAAGGCGTAGCATCAATGGGGGGGGCTCTAGTGTGATCTTACGAGGACCTGGAGCCCTCCTTCGATGCCGAAGTTGACTGCTCCAGTGGTTTTAGATGGTAGGAGTCCGGCATGCCCCTTTATCCTTCCCCGGGGAGGGGGAAGTTCATGTAGAATTTCCACTGGACACCAATAATATAAAAGGTTACACCTCCATTAGTTAACATGAAATTGAAACATGAAATGAATGGCAGTGGACGTTTTTTGGCTGATATGATGAGCACATTGGAAGATGCTGCCGCCCATCCTGTTGATATCAACCCATAGTCATCTTAACACATCCATGAGCGGAGAGGGGCGATCTTTACTTTGCTGGGAACCACATGGAACTTCTATTCGATACAAGACCTTAGTTTATTAGTTGATTAATAGTTAAAATGTTATTTACTAAGCACAAATAATTAATAAATAAAACGGGAATTTTATTATGTTTCATTTTATTTGGTTTTATTGTCGCTTTTATTTTATTGACGTTGGAAATTATTCCTATAAATCCATAATTATTGGATTATTCTATGTGTAGAATAATTATGTAACAATATGTATGATACATGTTGTTCTTGCCAACGGATAATTATTATTTATAATGAAAATAAAATAGAAATGTCATAGTTATGATAAATGTAGTAGTATCAAAATTTCTTGGTTAATTATTCAGTACTGTGGACCGAGGTCAGGAACTTACACTAGATATTTTACGGATGCCGAGGCCACCCATGCGTATGGGCAGCGAGGCTCATATCCTCGCTCGTCCAGAGCTCGGTCGTCCAGAGCCGCATTTAAAACTGAGGTTAATGTATTCTTTATAATTATGTTTGTTTTCTCTAAAAGTTGTGGCTGCTTCCATAAATGGGAGGAGCGAAGGCTATACATACATTTCGGGCGAAAACAACAGTACCTAATTAAAGTAAAAGCCGAATGTAAATTAATTTTAAAAATTCTTTGGGAAATATCATTGAAATTTGGTATTTAAATCGTTCTCCCACCCTAGTATTTCTCCTGTGTCGTGGTTGCGTTTACAGACATAAATTCCGGATACATACACCCACTAACACATACACATAACTACCTGTTTAACATAGAAATATTCGTTCCGTGCGGGAATCGAACCTACGACCTCGAGCGCAGCAGCCGACTGTATCAGCCACTGCACCAACCGTGCCGTCTGTCTGCATATTTTTTTGTCTATGTAAGATGGAAAGGATTCTTCTAGAATTGGGGACTAATTATGATATTTCGGTCTTTATCATAAAATGTTGGTAAAGTCGATTGTCTGTCGGTGTAGTCAGGTGAATAAATAAAAAGGACTGACCACGTCTTATTATTATTGGTAATGCATTCCACAAACAAGCAACATGTTTTGTATGGTCTAATAAAGCTATTTCTTTCATTGTTACAAGTAAAACACCACACGACAAAATATCTACTTATTTTAATTTATACTTGACTATGAATGCAACCTTACTTTACGATTTGGAAAACCCAACCACTATACGTAAATTACTATGAAGATTGTTTACTTCGCTAGATGAATATTTCCATGGGCAGGATTCGGTTGAGAGAGCACGATTTTGCTTAATGGACCACAAACGTTATCCAAGGATGACAAAGTCAAAACTTTTTACTCATTAACATGGTTTTATTGTCATTTTGCACGAGTCCAAAATAAAACATTTTCTTTCTTTATTTCTTTCTTTATGAGCAGTCAGAAATTTGATAGTCATAGGGCTGTGGAAGTCCACTACTAAACAAAGGCCTTAGATTTCCACAGTAGTGTCGTTATTTTGGGGGGAAATTGCCAGTACTCACCACGCCTGGCAGGCGAGTTGGTGAGCGCAGAGAGGCTACTGTTTCACAGAAGCGACGCTGCTGCTCTCATATTTAGAGTCCCTAACGGCCGAATACTCAAACGCCAATTAATATTTAGCCCTGATTTAACTATTTGAGCCGCCCGGTTTCCTATCGAAAACAGGTGTCTCGAATGGTTAAAGTCGTACTTAACATTAAGTGGCGTATCAGTATTCAGCCGGTAGTCGCCTTTCACGACAGTACGGGAGTGCTGCTATATTATAAATCCGATTACCACACGAAATTATTGCGATAGAATTGTGAAAAGAGTTATATGAGGATAGCGCAGGCTTATCTCTGAAATAAATAACATACAATTATGCACAACGATAATTTACTTGCTTTAATAAGAGAGTCATACCAGTTAATAGCTAGCCGGGCCCAACAGAGGGCACTTGTAATGGTAGCCCATTGTTGGACACAAAGTCTCTGCCATGACATCACCCAACCGAGTGTCGGGTGAGCTCTCCGGCACAGCGACCCTAATGGCGGCTGATGTGGGGACCTTGGGGAGGTTGACCTTCCCCCTTCCCCTTTTTCCTCCTCGCCTGTTTCCCTTCTGGGGAATGGACTGCGCATATTGCGCAGCCGCTGCTCCTGTCTGAGCCTTAGGAGGCCTGGGTTTCCGCCCTCTTTTTCCCACCGTGGACCACCCCTCTGTGGGAAGCCTGAGTCGGCTCTGGAAAAGCGGTTGCCCCTGGAGCCACTGTGGATGCAGTGGATACCGTAGTTCCGACAGATGTCGCCGTCTGATCGGTTATCCCAACCTACTTCGCCACGCCGCGGTTGCCCGTCTTCTTCCCCGGTGCGCTAGACAGCGTCTTGGTGGCGGCCGCACCCAACGAAGTAGCGGGTTAGGGTGCGGTGGAAGCGGCCGCGTACGTAGCCACCTGGTTGGGTTGTTGCGTTGACTGCGTCCTTCTGTCCGCCGCAAGTGACGGGCGGAGAAGAGGCTCGGAAGGTCTTCTTCCGAATGCCTCCATCATGCCCCCAACCGCGAGCATGATGGAACGCAAAAATTCTCCCTCTGCTTAAAGGACGTACCTATATTCACTTGGATGTAAAATGGAAACCATTAGCTTTTCCTAATTGGCAATGAGTTGTAACCGCCAGCCTCGGGTATTGGGCTGGTAATTGTGTAATCTCGCCTCTCAATGGAAATTCTACATGAACTTCCTTCGCCGCGGGATAGGACGGAGTGACATGCCAGACTCCTACCTGCTAAAACCACAGGGGCAGTTATCTTCGGCACCTACGGGGCTCCAGGTCCTCGTATGACCACACTAGAGCCGTACTGGTGCCACGTGTATAGGCACATCTCTAAGAGGATGACTGTAAAGTGATCACTCCCCGGGGGGATTGTACAGGACCCCCGAAGCGACCCTGTGCGCTGTGCTATGCGCACACGGCAGCGGGTGACTACATGCGCGCCACCGTCTTCTCGTGGGTCGCTCGGTGTGGGCACCCAATTGGAAACCCAGTCTTTCAGATGCTATTTATTACCTTTTACTAATAACTACCATGCTCGACGGTCGATCTGCAAGGTTAAGCTTCCCTTGCCGCGGTCAAGCTTGGGATGGGTGACAATTAATTACACATCAAAACCTCGCTACGCATCGGAGAGCACGTTAAGCTGTCAGTACCGGCTGTCATACACGATAGCCCAAAATTCACGACAACTGATATTGACATACCACATTAATTATGTTGCGGTCGTCATAAGACGTCGCTCTCATTATCATCACCAATAAACCCAAGTAATTATGTTACAGACGTCATAAGATGTCACTATCTTCACCAATAAACAATCAGCCGTGTTTGGTTACACCGGAAGTCGATTAAACTCATTAATTTATGATTTTACAGGCACATACATATGTGACGTCAGAATTTAAGTTGCATGTTTTCAAGTTGTGCTTGTGGTGTTCGGATTAAGAAGAAAGCGACACTTCATCTCCTCCCGTGGAATGGAATGGAGCCTTAACCAGGGAATGGGCAGCAGCGTCCCTTCTGTAGAACAGTAGACATTCTGCACTCACCGACTCGCCTGCCAAGCGTGGTGAGCACTACTGGCTCGACATGCAGAGGTCGGGGGAGGAGATTGAACGGGTTGTCGTGACAATTGTTCTCCACGGTGCTGGTGAGATGAGGCGGGTTTCAGCGGTGAGGACGGTAATCCCGTAGTCTCGCTCTTCTACAGTTCCACAGATCGTTGAGTTATCGAAACTACGCTAGTCTCTTTTTGTGTTTCAAGTGGCATAGGGTTATCTCGTCATCCGGTTTGATGAGAGTGTGCCTCCTGCCGCTGCGGAGGTTAATGAAGTGGGGTCTGTATTGGGCAGCTCATACTACGAGGGGGCTCGGACGGAGCAAGGCAGAGTTGAAGAAGCGATTAGACGCTCGTTTCATGAACTCCTTGATGATCGACAAATTCAATTCGATGTAGTACCTACGTTTATTGCGAAGGTAACTCGATGCTCCCGTGGCCTTGCTATATCGATTTTGTTGCAAGCGCAAGGCCAATTTTTTTTTATTGGTGCCCATTGGAAATTCTTCATGAACTTCCTTCGCCCCGGGGAAGGGCGAATGGGTATGCCGGACTCCTACCGGCTAAAACCACTGGGGCGGTCATCTTCGGCACCTAAGGGAGTCTCCAGGTCCTCGTATGATCACACTAGAGCCACCTACTGGCGCCACGCCTATAGGCACATTTCTGAGAGGGTGGCTGTAAAGCGGTCACCCCTGGGGAGATTATAAAGGATCCCCCAAAGCATCCCACGGCAGCGCGTGACCTCATGCGTGCTACCGTCTTCTCTTGGGTCGCTTGGTGGGGCACGCAGATTCCCCAATCTACGCACCCGCGAACAGCGTTTGCAACCTACGGAGTTGATCGGAGTCCACTTGTGCAAACACAACGCACGCAAATGTGCAAATGGCATAATTCTTACCATATTTATAAGAGAGATCACCCATCCAAACTTGACCGCGGCTACAAGTAGAAAGATCGATACCAACGACTCAAAAAGCACTTACATCCATTTAAGACAGCCAAGGTTAACTTGCTTATCTTGATCCATCGATTCAGTGTTATATCCCGTTCTGTTGGACTGGTCCGAAGATACACATCTCATACTACACTTGACAAATTACTGAAATAAAAATCCGTGAACATTAAAGAAGGCAATTACACTTAATCGTGTCGCTATACAAACGTCGCAGTGGAAAACGACTAGTATATAAATAAGAGAGTTAAAAATACTTTTATTGTTCACACCAGGGTTGCCGCGTGCATCTGCATCAGCTATGACAGAATCAGAATGATTTATAAAACGAAGATTTTTTCTGGAGTTATAAACATCAGATTTGGCGTAATAATAAAACAATTTACCGTTTGCCACAGAATTTCACTTTAAATGTTGAAAGGCAGACGCCGTTTTTTCCGTTTTTCTTAGTATTAAATCCATTTAGCACCCATTGAAATATACCTTATACTTGTAGTTTCCATTTCATACAATAGTTTTATACATCCGGGGACAATCCGAGACTGCATTTTATAGTGTAGCCATGGAGAGTCCCCGGTTAGTGTCCCATTACATTTTAGATTAAAATTCTCTAAAGGGCCTCTGCGTGTTGGACCCATGTCCCCGCGTAAGCCTATCAAAAGACCGGGTTCCCCCTTACAGGGGATATAAACCCGTGTATAAGAGAAACAATTTTAAACGGATTACATCGCGTAAGTTACAGATTTTTGTTTCCCTGTCATTTCTAATACCTTGCAGCAGTGATGTTGCGAATATTCGCATCCACAATGCGGAGCTTCCGCATCGATTTGGACATCTGCATCCGAATCCGCATCCACAGTAATCAATATGTTCATGCAGATGTCGTGCAGGTCGGGCGTAGCGGGCGAGTGACGCATGCCGAGGGCACGTGCTGATTGACCAATACGAGCGAAGATTTCGGTGACAAGATCTGACTCGTTTGTTATTCTTTATCATTTGCTTCTCATAGTCCTTATTTCATCTGTAATACTAATGATACAAATGCTTGGAAAAAACTTGCCAACTATTTATCAAGATCACAGGAGTTTGATTCAATTCGACGGACAGTTAGGACTCTGAAAACTGAACTTTCAACAAAAGTTATTTACTGTCTTGGAAGATAACTATTTGTATGTCATAACCAACTGCATATACCTACCCTCTAAAAAACTTAAGATTCGCATCCGCGGATGTGAACCTACTAAAATCCGCATCCGCATATGCGGAAGTCTAAAATCTGCATCCCTACTTTGCAGCATTGTTCAGCAGTGAACGTCCTTTGGCTGATGATGATCTACATTGGTCTATGCTCCAGCATATATCATGCATCTAGCATACATATGTTATACTGATATGAATACATCCGCATGAACATAAGTGGGGGAGACGGGGCAAGGTCTAATGGTACGGACAGCTTCATCATTCGGACAGCTGTATCACTATTACTTTAAAATGTGTTGCTTTTGATGGTCACTGCGAGGTTTTAGATAGGGACTAGTTTTCTTTCTAGGTTTTGTTTTTAAATTTATTTTTATTGGTCCCATGTGGAAATTCATCATGAACTTCCATCGCCCCGGGGAACTACCGGCTACCGGCTAAAACCTCTGGAGCTGGTTTAGTTTTCGGTCTGGTTTTCGTAAGATCACACTAGAGCCGCCCTGACTGGAATGACTGTAAAGCGGTCACCCCTTCTAGCATAGAGAAGGCGACTGTAAAAAGATCGCCCACCAAGGCACTTCTCGGGGAGGATTGTAAAGGATCCCCCCAAGCCTCGCTGTGCGCTGTGCTGCGCACACGATGGCACGTCATCACGGCATCACGTGTGCGCCACCCAAACCACCCAAACTACGCACCCACGACCCGTGACCCCCCCTCCCCCACCATATAGCGACGGCAGGGGCCTCCCCCTAGGTATCTACGGTCAGTAGTCTGCGTGGGAATGTTTACTTGTTCATTGTGAGGCGGATTAAAACGAATAGTATTCTTATTCTTTTTTGTACAACATAAAACAGAAATACAGATTGTTAAATAAAATAATGTACAAACATACACAACATAATGTACAAAGGCGAGCTTAACTCAACATTGAGATTTCTTCCCGCAAACCTTTGAATGATAAAAAAAAATGAAACAACAGAGGACAGTACGAAGTGTACAATCAGTAATAATAATATTATAATAATAATAATGTTTATTTGCATACAACAATGTTAACACATATTTATAACACATTACATCTTGTCTTTTTGACTTATATATTGTAACATATTTGAGTGTGTCGTTACTAGCATCCTTGCTAAGTTATAAAAAATAACTTGTATTAAAGATACTAGCCCCAACTCCTAATAGACAACGAACTGGTCATTTTAACAGTACACTGTAATAAGCGTTAAGCTATTGTATTTAGTTGATTAACATCATACGTAGACTGACACAGATGTATGTCAGCTTAACAACAAGAAACAAAGTAATTAATAAAATGATAATGTGTGTATGTGCGTGCGTGTGAGTGCATGAGTGGGGGGTGTGTATGTGTAGTGTGTGTGTAGTTGAGATCCGTAGCGATTATAGCGAATGAAGGAGTTGCTCCGTTTCTTGGTAGTTTAAATTTAGCAGCCAAGTTATCACAGTTTCTCTTAGGGTGTTCTTAGCCATTGAGTATATGTGCAATTCTTTATTCAATTTATTGTAGAGGTGTGGTCCTTGGAAGCAAAGAAATCTCGTGGTGAAAGAGAAGTTACATTTGATCAGCCGGCAAATTTTGTCTTTTCGTCTTTTAGTGACTGTTTGATATGGTGTGTCTAGGTGTTGTAAGAGAACAGAGTTAAGCACAAAATGTTGTCTGACAGTTAGGACTTTGCAGCAAATGTACAGATCAGCAGTTGGAAAGAGTAGCGGACGGAAGGTGGAAACCTTCAAAACGGCTCTTTGTGCCCTTTCAAGTTTCAGAAGTGTAGATTTTGGTGCCCCACCCCACGCGGAAATACAATATGTCAAGATCGATTGACAAAGAGCAAAGTAGACTCTCCTAACAATCTTTGCCTCGGCAATATGACGAAGTGTCTTAAAGACGAAGATCAGCTTCCTGACCCTCGAGGTTAGTAAATCAATGTGCGCCGTGAAGCTCAGATTTTCATCGAGCGTAATTCCGAGATATTTAATTGTGTGTGCGCGTTCAAGTTTTCCGCACGAACAAGCTACAATACCAGGAGAATGACACGAGTGTGCAATTATAGAATAGGAATCCGGTGGCTGTGTAGCTTTGCGTAAGCAGAAGGTGAGTATTTTAGTTTTATCGGTGTTAAGGGTAAGTAGGTGTTTATTTAGCCAATTTACAACTATATCCACTCCCTTCTGAGCCGCAACAAAAGCGTCATGCCAGGTATCACCCGAGAATGTAAGGACTGTATCGTCTGCAAAAGCAGTAATTTTTCCATTATCAAGCTTGAGATTACACAGCTGATTGACGTATATCAGGAAGAGAGTAGGACCGGTCACACTTCCCTGGGGCACACCAAAAGTGACAGGAAGTTCCTCACTCAGGTAATTTTGTAATTTTACGCACTGTGTCCTGTTGTTAAGGTAGTCTATAAAAATACTGAGTGGGAGGCCACGAATTCCCAATTCCTCGAGCTTCAATACAAGGATGGGAATAGAGACTGTGTCAAACGCTTTTTTTAAGTCCAGGAATACGGAAATTACTTTTTTCTTTTTGTCTAAATTTCCTACTACATGGCTGATTAATTCCAATATAGCATTATCGGTTGATTTATGACGTCTAAAGCCGAATTGGTTTGGAGAGAGGAGCATCTTGTCATCAAGGTATTTAGTGAGTCGCTTATTAATTATTTTTTCCAATATTTTGGAAATTGAAGGTAGTATCGCAATAGGACGGTAGTTGTTGACACAATCTCTATCCCCTCCCTTGTGGATAGGGTGGATGACGGCCTTTTTTAAGAACAGAGGAAACGTTCCAGTGCTGATGCAAAGATTGAATAGATATGTAAGAGGAGGGACCAGCACGCGTTTATAGCGTTTGAGAAAGTTGGTAGGTATATTGTCCCATCCAGCAGCAGAATTCATTTTAAGAGACATGATCAAGGACTCGACTTCCCACTCATCGGTGTCTAACATGGCAAATGATTGAAATGACGAGGAGGCACCACCATTATCTCGTGAAAGATTATGAAACATGTGATTTTGTACCAATTTTTCTGCGAGAGCCTTGCCGGTCTTGGCAAAATAGTCATTCACCAGGTTTACCGACTGCTGGGGGGAGTGAGAAGATTTGAGCAAGTCTAAAGTGGATGTTGGATAAAAACAACAGTTAAGAATAATGATGAGATACCCAACTATACAGCATGGACATAATATATATACCTAAATAAATACATACGAGTAACTATATAAATAAATACATACTTATAAGTTATACTGAAAGGAAATGCTTTTGATGATAAATATAGAAATGAGTCCTTTCTTGAAAACGTCCAGAGAAGGTCTGTCGCGTAATGAGTGTGGAAGCGAATTCAAGAGACGCACTCCGCGTGCTGTAAATGATCCATCATAACGGTTGGAGGTGTGATGAGGAGTACGAAGGAGAAGAGAAGAAGATGAACGACAGACCGGGTACAAGGTACAAGATAGGGAGAGGGCCGATCCCGCTCGAATAAGGAGGAGCGGCGCCGGGGTAACAACCATCCTGGCGCCTAATACCCATACGCCTAAAACCCCCTGCCATTGCTATAAGGTGGGAGACCTCTGGGTTTGCGGGTGCATAGATTGGGGAATCTACGTACCCACACCGAGCGACACAAGAGAACACGGTAGCACGCATGTGGTCACGCACTGCCGTAGGACGCTTTGGGGGATCCTTTACAATCCCCCGGGGGACCGCTTTACAGTCCCCTCCTACCCTCTCCGCTGAGCCTATAGGCGTGGCACCAGTGGGCCAGTGGGCAGCTTTAGTGTGATCATACGAGGACCTGGAGCCTCCAGTCAGAGCAATGCCAGATATGCGCCGCTAAGCAGTAGTTTAAACTTTAGACATTACTGTGCTCCGGTTAGAAGGGCACTGTAGCTAGTGAAATTACTGGGCATAATATTAAATAACTTATGGTCTGGGACTGGTCCTGGGTAGCATTACAATTACTTAAGCAAGCGTCTGCTTACCATGCGAATGTCTTGCTCGTCTCGTCAACATGTATGAAAACAAGGTAACAAATAAGTGTCTAACATTTTCATTATGAAATATATATGTGGGATCTAATTATAGAATAACCGATTCTATTGTATTCATTTCCACGTTTTAAAATATCATAGTTAATAAAATATACACTGTTAACTAGCGGATTTGGACCAACAGAATCTTATTAGCAATTACTTATTTATAATTACTCTTCACAACCCTAAGTCTCCTGTCTATCTGCGTGAGCGCTTTGAGTATCTTGTACCTTTTTTTTATTGGTGACCAGTGGAAATTCTACATGGAACTTCCTTCGCCCCGGGGCAGGGGAAGGTGTATGTATAGGGTAGGTGACCCCTACTGGCCAAAAACCACTGGAGCGGTCATCATCGGCACCGAAGGGGGGCTCCAGGTCCTCGTAAGATCACACTGGAGAATGGCATCTACCTAGTCGGCCTCTTGCAATAAGAGACCTTCCACCAATTCCAATTCCAATTACCAACTACAACCACATTCCTATTTATTTATTTATATACTCATAATAAAACACTTTCGCACGCATTCTATCGCGTATATTACAGATTTTTGTTTTTCCTGACATTTCGAACACTTTGCAGGGTTCGTGGTCTCAGGATGACTAAGGTTACAGGCGTCGTTACAGATTTTAAAAAGTTATTTTATTTTATCTACCGTACAATATTAATCAAAAATTTGTTTCGATTCGAAACTGTTTCATTATGAGTATAATAATCGCGAAATCCTTTATATACTCTTTATAGTACACCACTAATGCTTATAAGATAAATATCTTAAAAGATACGTGTACACTGTGCGGTTCTATGGCACAAGGCGATCTCTTCCAAACAACCTTTAGATGCACAGAAAGAAAGGAGAGAGATATTGGGCTGCAAAGTGTACAAAAGTCATACACAATATTACACATACAATAAATATTTTATATATAAAGCGATAGCAAAATATGTAACAAACAAAATGCAGTCGCAATCGTAACTTATCGCAACTTGCATATCACTTGACTCTACATAGTTCGTCGGCGGATCGCCACGCTCCGATAAACCTCCGTTTTGATAGTGTCGGAACCGGAGCTGGATTTGGAGGTATGATTTGAACCGAAGCTCCGGAGTACACGAACACCGTGGAGTTTTAATCGGCAGAAGTCCGAGGTCCATTTAGGTAATGCCTAAGTGGCCTAGGATTTTCCCAAGTAAAACAAGAAGTATAATTAAGAATAACTACGAGCTATGTATGTAAATACAAACTCGTTTTGAAGTTTATAATTCGAATTTTACGATATGAGAGAAGATACATTTATTACAAAGTAAGGCCCTGACTCCCGTGCTAGGACTTGGGGGTCGCGGGCGCGCAGATAGGGGAGTCTGTGTGCACATACCGAGCGACCCCCGAGAAGACGGTGGCGCGTACGTGGTCCGGTGCCGCCGTTTGCGCAGCACAGCGCTCAGAGAGGATTGTAAAGGATCCCCCCTTTACAATCCTCTCCGAGAAGTGACTGGGGGGCGACCTTTTTACAGTTTACATGCCTACAGGCGTGGCATCAATGGGGGGCTTTAGTGTGATCTCACGAGGACCTGGAGCCCTCCTTCGGTGCCGAAGATGACCGCTCCAGTGGTTTTAGCCGGTAGGAGTCCAGCATGCCCCTTCATCCTTCCCCGGGGAGGAGGAAGTTCATGTAAAATTTCCACTGGACACCAATAAAATGCCGTGTGCCGTATGGTGCCGGCTCAGAATGCCACCACCCGATCTCCTCCCATGGGTGTCGTAAAAGTCGACTAAGGGATTAGCCGGAGGATGGGCAGCAGCGTCCTTCGAGTACATTAACAACACAACTGCGATCGCCAACCCACCTGCCAAGCGTGGCGATTATGGCAAAACCCCCCAAAGAGCCCTCAACACACCCATATCAGTTATGTTGTGGTGATCTTTGGGGGAGGCCTTTGTCCAGCAGTGGACTTCATTCGGCCGAAATGATGATGATGCACTGATGACTTTATGACGCAAACTAAGCATATTATTTATCTTATATTTATCTGTTTGGCTATTATAGAGCGGATCTCAATAATAGCCACTAATGACTATGATTTGGGTTTCAATAGTCACATGTCTTTGCATTTGTTGTGATAATTAAATTCCTTTGTATTGTAACAAGTTAATACGAAGGCCCATTAAAAGAGTATGCGATAGTCTCGTCTTAATGTTGTTCTCATATTATCCTCCCTACATAGATAACTAAGTAAAATGTATTACTAGTACTATCCCTTAGTCGAAAAATATTTTCATCGGCAGGATCCTTAAGGAGGTTACGCAATTTTCTTCCAACTGCCACCAAAACTGCGCTTGTTCAGTCCCTTCTTCTACCCATCCTTGACTATGCTGATGCCAGTTATCTTGGTTTGACTGAGGCACAACTGGATAAGCTTGAGCGACTTCAAAACTTTTGTATCAGATTCATATTTGGTTTGCGCAAATATGATCATGTCTCAGATTTTCGCAATAAGCTCAAGTGGCTTCCAATACGACTTCGCTGGAATACTCATATTCTATTTTTGCTTTACAGCATTTTATTTAATCCCACAATACCCCTTTATCTTAAAGAACGTTTTAAGTTCCTCCATGACACACACACGAGATACTTAAGATCATCGGAGAACTTGAGACTTCAGATGCCAATTCATTCCACCAAATTCTTCGATAAATCTTTTACAGTTCAGGCTATACGGTTGTGGAATGCATTGCCAGTGTCAGTGAGAGCTGCCAAATCATTACCCTCCTTTAAAAAAATTATAAAAGAACATTATCTGTCCTCTTAAACGTGTAATTTGTCTATGCTATTTCATTGTTATCGCCTTGCGTTTTATTTTACTATATCACTTTTCTGTGTTCATAATTACCTAAAATGTATGTATTTATATATGTATCTATTATATTATTATGAGATTTGTTTTAAATATTTAGTACTATTATCTACTTATCCGTACACCACGGACTACCCCAATATTATTTTTCGTGACTTTCTTGTCCATCCTAAGGTTGTCTCGAAAAGATCGCTTTTAGCGATAAGACCGCCCATTGTACATTATATTAATATTTTAAGTTTTATTTTTAAGATCCAAATGGTGTACAATAAAGTATATTCTATTCTATATTCTATTCTACTATATTTTTAAGTGCTTTTTCTTTTAACTTTAAATTATACGTAATTTGTTTTTAATTTGAATCCTTACGTCATCTACACTAATATTATAAAGAGGAAAGTTTTGTATTTTTGTATGTTTGTAACGAATAAACTGGAAAGCCACGGGACCAATTTCACACATTCTTTCATCACTAGATTGCTACATTATCTTTGAGTACCATAGGCTATATTTATTACTAGAAAAATTAGGGGTTCCCTACTAATACATCAATAATATAACCCAAGGTATAAAAAAGTCTGCTGCGGAAACTATTCATGATAGAACAAAAAAATGTTCTACAAAAATAAAGAACATCAATATCTACAAAATCTGCCGTGTGGTGCTGGCTCAGAATACCACCACCCCATCCCCTCCCGTGGGTGTCGTAAAAGTCGACTAAGGGATTAGCCGGAGGATGGGCAGCAGCGTCCTTCTTCGAGTACATTAACAACTCAACTGCGATCGCCAACCCGTCTGCCAAGCGTGGCGATTATGGCAAAACCCCCCAATGAGCCCACAACACACCCATATCGGTCGCTGTGGTGATCTTTGGGGGAGGCCTGTGTCCAGCAGTGGACTTCATCCGGCCGAAATGATGATGAATGATGATGACTTCGGGATACCATGTGTCCAACAATTATGTAGCTATAACTTCTTTTTTAAGTTGATAGAAATGCCAACCAAAATCAGACCATGTTTACATCCCCTACGTTTATCCCAAAATGATTAAAAATAAATGTCCACCCGTGCGAAGCCAGGATGGGCTGCTAGTTCAATATAACCCGATTGGTCCACGTGGTGTCGGGATTAGGAATATAGAATTACTCCATCTCCTCCCGTGGATGTCGGAAAAGGCGACTAAGGGATTTTTAACCAGGCGGATGGGTAGCAGTGTCTCGTCTGTGGAACAGTAGCCATACTGCGCTCACCAACCCGCCTGCCAAGCGTGGTGAGTAATTTGACGACACGCAGCAAGTAACCGGTTGTCTGTGGTGGAGGCTTTTGTTCAGCAGTGGACATGACCTATGAATTATGAAGGCATAATTCTTGTTTAGAGTCCCTTAGTCGTCTTTTACGACATCCATGGGGAGAGATGGAGTGTTGCTATTTTCTTAATCTAGACACTTGGAATATGCAGCAATATAATACTAATTACAGTAAACAAACAGTGTAGTTATTTTCCACGCAAATAGCATTAACATTTCAAATATAGTAAAAACCGCAATAGCCTTCTGGAATCCCAACCTAGGTTCGTGTCTCTTTTTCGCACTTTCCACATGTCCTATAACAGAAAAAGATAGCTATATCTGAGTCACGGCATCTATAATAAAATGCTAGTGGAATTTATTATGTTGGTTTTGTATGAATTTTATTATTAGTCGAAGGCTATGGCTAAGGTTAATATATTTTTAGGTTAAAACAACTTGCATAATTCAATATGTAATTAAATAAAAATGAATACTTGTTAAGTTGGGATATAATATCTACTAAATGTTTTATACACAATTAAAATAAAAAATATACATTCTATACTACTATATAACTAAACTAACACAATATATGTACAAATAAAACAATAAGAAAGGGAGCGCATTTAGGCGTCAAATTACTCCTCCTCATCGCTGTCAACTGGTAACGTTCCCAGAAGATTGGCAGCATTATCACGTTGAATGGCAATGCTAATTCTTTGTCCAAAAAGTAGGCCAGTCCTCTGGTCATGCGCAGAGTCGACCAAACGTCTTGCAATATCTTTAAAAAGCAGACGTGCACTCGGACCCTATGACCCAAGCGTTTCGACCCCAAACGGCTCAAGCACATAACTTCCAATAAGGTTAATATGTTTGCGCCGTTTGATAATCTTTGTAGCAGCAGCGGCAGTGCCAACACAGCTCGCTGAGCTTGAAAGATGGGATGGAGCAAGGGTGTCGACTGTCGACACAATTTGCATCCCACACCATCTGCCTTCCCAACTTCCATGGCAATAGGGGTATGCCGGACTCCTACCGGATAAAACCACCAGAGTGGTCATCTTTGGCACCGTAGGGAGGCTCCAGGAACGCGAATAGTCTCCATCTAGAGCCACCCATTGATGATGATTGACACCTTTAGGCACATCTCGGAGGGGATGACTATAAATTGGTCACCCCGTCTAGCGGAGAGAAGGCGACTGTAAAGAGGCAACTCCCCCAGGCACTTCTCGATTGTAAAGGATTCTCCCAAAACCTCGCTATGCGCTGTGCTGCGCACACGGTGGCACATGGCCACATGCATACCACAGTCATCCAGGGGTCACTCAGTATGAGCACACAGGTTTTTCAATCGGCGCACTCGCCCCCTGCCATATAAAGGTGACCTGACTCGGGCGTGTTGGACACGGGCACCGCGGCGGTTATTACCCCGCCTCCGTGTCCTCTTTCTCCAAGCGGGATCGGCCCTCTCCGAATCCCGCTCAGCGACCTCCTTCTAGAGCATGATGCTCTCACAAAAGGAGACCACAGCACTCCAATTTTCATGCTCTGCCAGCATAGCCGACACTACTACTGGCAGAGAGACATCTTGCCCGATCCGATCGACCAGGATCCGCCGCTCGGCAGCCCACGCAGGGCACTCTCCGAGCGTGTGCTGTGCGGTATCCTAATCGTTTCCACAGTGGTGGCCCTGTGCTATGAGCTCTCCTGCTATCTTGTGCAAGTACGCACCGAAACAACCGTGTCCGGTAAATACCTACATCAGGCGGAATGTGAGGCGCTCGTTCCTTTGAAGCTAGGCTTCGAAAGGCGGCAAGACGGCCTTAACGACGCGCTTTTGCGCGTACTGCGGCAGCATGAGCCGCTCGTACCACAGCTCGAGTGCACGCCGCCGAGCCTGCTATCTCAAACGTTCGAGCACCCCTGAAGGCACGCCTTCACCGCTCTGGCGGAGAAAGCGTGTTTTGTGATAAACCCACGCATCCATCTCCGCCAGGATATCAAAAGGTGGACCGCGCGAAAAGAGTTGCTGCCTCAAAGGCCAGCAGTGATAGCCTAGTGGTCTCAGTTCGATCCTGGGCCGCTCTTCTGACTTTTCGGGTTCTTGTGCGGATCAGCATTTGATTATCACTTGCGTTAACGGTGAGGATAGCAGTAAACTGAGAGGGCTCTAAAAATGTTCTCAATGGTGTGTGTAGCCGCTGACCCGCACTAGGCCAGCGTGGTAGATTTAGTCCTAAGTAGTCGTGAAAAAAGACAACACTATCATATAATTTGACACTATCAAATTATATGATAGTGTTAGAGATGGTTGGTGCAGTGGCTGATACAGTCGGCTGCTGCGCTCCGGGTCGTGGGTTCGATTCCCGCACGGAACAAATATTTGTATGATCTGCAGGTAGTTGTTCCGGGTCTGGGTGTATTGTATGTGGAATTCGTATCTGTAAACGACTCAAACGACTCGAACCCACGACACAAGAAAAATGCTAGTGTAGGGGCAAAGTATAAAAAAAAACAAAATATAAAGATACATCAATCAGCCCATATTGGTCATTTTTAAGATATTGAGACCAAATCTAGACGTGCTTTTTAGATTTGGAGAACTGTAATCAAATTCAATGAATTTAAATAGATTAAAAAAAAAATGTGTAGAACATTCTTTCTGTCAACAGAATATTTAATAAATTTTATTTTAGGTGTTTATCAATTTTATTATTTTTGGGGTATTTTATACGCTTATTTTTTACCTAATTTTAAACTACTGACAATGTAGAAATCTTTAAACGCGAACTTTTTGATTAGGTATGTTGATTCGCCACACTTTTGATGTTTGGGCCTTTGTGACGTCAGCGATAGTTGCAATTGTAGCAATCTAGATGTCGCTACAAAGCCTTGGCAATACTCAAACTACTGATTATTTCATAATAAAGAGGCTGGTGATGACTATGCGAACCTTGAATGATGACGAGATTATGAGGAAACGTTACTTACTTCTCGTAATTATTCAAAGATTATCGTTAAGCATTTAAATTATTGCATAATTTACCGCCATATTGTTAGAATATATCCGTCTAAATACAACTTAACTAATCAGGCTTGTTATGAGTCATGCAACTGATATCTCAAGCATCTTGATAGAAGAACTAAATGCCCGATATGTGCATAGATGCGTTTTTGAAGTTTTTTTAGTCTTTCGCTATATTTTAATTTCATTCTATTTCAGCATGACAGAAAAGCACTGCCGGGAATATTGTACCAAACATTTCTCACGCTCAAACGGATACGTAATCAATCTAATCCAAAATCTTTAGATTTGTGATTAAGGATTTATATGTTTTAAATACGATCCTAACACAAAAACGATTGAAATTCAAAATGTAAAATCCAAAGATTTTGGATTAGATTGATTCCGTATTAGATTTGGCCGTAATAGGTTTCTAATGAAACTTGACAAAGAGGTAGATTATGTCATGGAATCTGTGCATGGAATAGGATATAGGACGAGACTACACAAATGTATTTATTTAAATTATAAAATAAACTATTATTTAAAAAATATCTAGAGTAAATGATGAAGAAATATTCTTGACGTTCTAAAACTATAAATCCTAGTCTGAGAATAAAACCAAGAAATACCCTGAATAACTCTCAGAATATGTCACCGGGCGCACGCTGGAATGCATTAAATTTTCGCTTGTAGTTAACCTCATAGCGGTGCAGCAGTGTCATTGCTCCCTGCATATATCAACTTATCAAATCAATTATTTTTGTGTATATTTTTCTGTAAAAGCTCAAACTACGCTATATCCTGAGATTTTGAATTTAAATGTTGCCCCACACTATGATTTCTCCTGTCATAGGTGCGTTTATAAACACAAATTCCACACACAATACACCCAGACCCGGAACAACCACCTGCAGATCGTACAAATATTTGTTCCGTGCGGGAATCGAACCCACGACCCGGTGCGCAGCAGCCGACTATATCAGCCACTGCACCAACCGTGCAGTGGCTGATACAGTTGGCTGCTGCGCCGTTTTACTTCGGAGACACAGTTAATATTGAAAATACCTGCCTAAGTGTATCTTAAGATATTTATAGTCTCTCGCTTAATTATTACCCTTATAATAATTTAAGGTTATTACTAATCATAAGAACAAATACTATTACAGTAGGTTATGGGCCACCCCAATGCCGCAAACATTTGTGTACACACGAAATGACATTTTTTTTTGACTTACGCGTACATTTCAGGCAAATGTGGTTGCTTAACCGGTCATTTCTGGCCAAACGAGGCCTGCAGCCTGAGAGACGAAATCACATTTCGTCCAGTGTATTTTTCTATTCGCTTAATCAGTCGCTCACTTTGTATTTTGTCACCCGTTTTCAGTATTTTTGACACCTCCTTTTTGACTGCCGTGTGGTGCCCACTACGAATAGCACCAACCTATCTCATCACGCGGGTATTGTAAAAGGTGACTGTGTAATTAACCACAGGATGGGCAGCAGCGTCCTTCAAGTACATTCACAACTCAACTGCGATCGCTAACCCGCCTGCCAAGCGTGGCAATTGTGGCAAAACCCCCCATTTAGCACACAACACACCCAGACCGACGATCTTTGGAGGAGGCTTGTGTCCAGCAGTGGACATTATTCGGCTGAAACGATGACGACGAACAAGGATACCTCGTAATTGGAATTTACAGAAACGCCCCAAACCAACATTTACAAATCGTCACTGTAAAACCTTGCATCTGCAAAACTAATGGCCCCGGTATACGAAATAAGCCCGAAAAATCGTCTTGTTTTATATCAAACAAACCCAAGTTGGTAAATCCTAAGATTTAGATGTAAAACTTAACATTTACCATTAGTCGAGCTTTTACAGTAACTTATGTTTATTAAACGTGTTTCAGCAAAAAAAAACGTCCAAACACGTTTGCTGATTTTAAATTTCCATTTCTCCTCAACGGGATTTGTGACCGATAAAATACCTAGGTAGCTACTAAGTTTAAAATAATACCATGTTACGACTCGTTTTTACACGCGGTAACATTTTTGACGATTGGTACTAGAAATGACGTTAGCAGTTCTAAGTGCAATTAGTTTTTCAGCTTATTTACAAATGTATATAATTAAACCAACAAATGTATGTGTAAAAAAAAAACAAGATGTCCATGTTCGCTGACCATGCACAGTTGAACAAGGTGTCTCAAGTTATCTTTTAGTTTTTGTAAAACACACACAACACATCCTTTGGGTACACCTTGGAAATCTTAACACGATTCTTTCACGCAATTGTTTAATGCTGGTGATTCCGTCCACGTTAACTAAACCTAAAGATGATATAACACTCCAAAAACAAGTCTAATGAATTTAAGTTCGGAGACCACGCTGGCCACGGTACTCACCACGGCTAATCCAGGGGCAATCGAATACTCCAGTTAAGTACTCGCGCACGTGATGAACATCATGAGAAGTACCATATTGCTGATAAAAGACGTTCCTGTAACGACGGGTACGTCATCAAAAATCTCACCTATAACGTGGCCTTAATCACAGAAATAGACTTGATATATTTGTGGCCTTAATCGAACCGGAATTATCTCTACAAACATTTCTTTCGTTTGTTGCAAAGCTGTTCTCACTAATTATGTATAACCGTAGCAATTCCACCAATATAAAGCACTCCAATCTCGTGAATATTTGCTAAATAGACATTCGGCAACGACAATGACAGCACGGTTAGCGCAGTGACTGAGCAATTAGTCTTCTACACTACCTGTCGAGGGTTCGTTCTCCGCACGGAACTAATATTTGCATGATCTACAGATAATTGTTTTGGGTCTGGGTTTTATGTGAGATTTATGTCTGTAAACTGTACCCAATAGACAGGAGAAACCCAAGTATGGGGCATCGTTAAAAAATACCTGTAATCATCGAAAGTTGCCAATGTTCGACGTTATTCGTCCGCGGCGGTTTTAAGCGCAAATCAAAAGAATTCGCGTATACATTTGTAGGTACCACTCTCTACACGATCGACGTTCATACTAGCGAAAGCAGTAAATTATCCTGCTAAAAGTGTAAGATGTGGATTTGAAGGACAATTCTCGAAATTATAGTTCCGTCGTTAATGATATTCTCCTAAATTAACAAACAACTTTAAACGTGAACTTTATAGTGATGAGATCGAAAATGGACTGAAGATTGATCGAAGCTAAAACGGTATTCTAATAACATTCTGAACTGTCACCGATATCAAAATTCGTATTCTCGTCTTACCATAATTATACGTCTAAAGTGAGATTAGAGTAGACACTAGATTGAAATCATAGGTAGGTACGGATTGATCTTTATGATGAGCAGAATACATTTACAATCGCTTCATTTTTGGACTTCGGACGTATAGCCACATCTCTATACACCGTTTCCAGCTTAATAATTTCGGCCAAATGAAGTCCACTGCTGGACATAGGCCTCCCCCAAAGATCACCACAACCACCGATATGGATGTGTTGTGGGCTCATTGGGGGTTTTGACATAATCGCCACGCTTGGCAGGCGGGTTGGCGATCGCAGTTGAGTTGTTAATGTACTCGAAGGATGCTGCTGCCCATCCTCCAGCTAATCCCTTAGTCGACTTTTACGACACCCATGGGAGGAGATGGGGTGGTGGCATTCTGAGCCGGCCATTAAATGGCTGGCAATCCGTCAGAGAAGATTACTGAGATCTCTTTGTCTCCTGTTCCCCATTATTAACGATCCTTGTGTTTCTGATTATCTCAAAAGATTTTTTTTAGTGTTGGATAGCTCTCATAGCCGTATTCTGCGTGAAATTTGATTCTTCGGTTTCCTTCCCACTGTACAGGCTTTATTTCTGTCTCAACAATCAAAATATGGAACGAGCTTCCCCTTAATGTAAAAGAAAGCGCTAAGTAAATTTTCTTTCAAACACAAAGTTCGGGAATACTTTTTGAATTCGCTGGAATCCTAATTGATTATGGGCATGGTTCAAATGATAAATAGTACGTATTGTATGTAGTGTTATCGTCGAATTTTGTGGAAGAGGGGTACGATAGGCGTGGCTATCCCCACGCGATGCAGACCTCACCCGAACCGAGGAGGGCAGCGCGTACGCCACGAAGAGCTCACTTTGTACCGGGCACGCGCAGCGTTAACTTGTTAGGCGAAACTATTGTCAGTTTAATTAAAATTGAATATCTACATGCTTTGATTTAATAAAGTTCTTAAATACTTAGTTAATATTAATTGTAATTGTTAATACAAATAAATCTTGTCGTTTCGATTGTTTTTTTTTTAATAAGAAGTTAGGACATCGCTAAAAGTAGTATATTTTAAACCAATGTATTTGACCGTCTCTTTAATATGAAGATTTTTGTTTGTATCATCATTTCGGCCAAATGAAGTCCACTGCTGGACACAGGCCTCCCCCAAAGATCACCACAACCACCGATATGGATGTGTTGTAGGCTCATTGGGGGGTTTTGCCATAATCGCTTGTTTGTATATCTTATTATAATTTTTTTGTAATACATCTTGTCTATTTGTACCTCCATTCGATGCTTTTAACCCAAAGGTTGACTGTTAGAGAATGCCATATGGCATTAAGTCCGCCTTGTGTACTATCATTGTGCATAAAAGTATAAATTAATTAATTAACTAAATTTATAAATAAAAAATATTTTTGTCATTTCGTAATTTAATCTCAGTTTGATCAACTTTCAGTCATAGTGTAAATTAATTAAGAGAATTGGCCTTAAATATTGTTAAAGACATTTGAGTGAGCGACTCATGGAGCAGGTGTGATAGCAGGGTGATGTAATCACGCATGATCCATTTTCTTTTTAATGTTAATATAAAAAGAAAACAAATCAAAGGTCAAATCGAATCGTTTTTTTAAACACAAGGAAAGTCTAAAGGTGATATGCGTACAATGTCAAAGTGATAAAAAATTACGTCAAAATTGTGGAGGTCACTATGTCCAAGGTTTGAGGTGACACACGTTAATGTACAAAGTCTTGATTATTTGAAAACATATTATATTGCACTGGTGGTAGGTCTCTTATTGTAAGAGGCCGAAGGTACCAAACACACCAAGGTGAGCCTGAAGGCGTGGTATGATTGGGCGGCTAGTGTGTGATCATAGGAAGAACTGCAGTGCTATTCTTTAAGAACTTACTAGCAAAATCACTTCTGAATCCGCAGTGAAAAGTGGTAAAACAGTACGAAAATCATTTTACTGTCGATTTCAGTTTTCACTGAGCGACCCAAGAGAAGACGGTAGCACGCGTGTAGTCACGCGCTACCGTGGGACGTTTTGGGGGATCATTTACATTGCCCCCATTGACCGCTTTACAGTCACCCTCTCCGAGATGTGCCTATAGGCGTGGCACCAGTGGGCGGCTCTAGTGTGATCATACAAGGACCTTGAGCCTCCCTTAGGTGGCGAAGATGACCGCTCCAGTGGTTTTAGGAGTCCGGCATACCCCTTCGCCCTTCCCTCGGGCGAAGGAAGTTCATGAAGAATTTCCACTGGGGTCCAATAAAAAAAAGACGGACAATAATAAAGAAATAAAAAAAACCACCACAGTGCCAGATGTTCAGCACCAAGCAGAAAGTGTTTAAACTTTCGACATTACTGTGCTCCGGTTAGAAGAGGGATAGTCAAATTACTGGAAATATGAGACTAAATAATTTTACGTCTCGAGGTGACGAGTGCAGTGTGATGCCCCGCAGACTAGTCCTGGTTAGCATTCTAATTGTTATGGGCAGGCATGTCGCTTACCACTTCAATTCATGATCGTTTTGTCACCAAGGTGTATAAAAAAAGTTGTCGAGTGTGAGTTCACACGCGGTAGAAGTGAAACTTTGTATTTTGGTTAATTTGTAAGAAAATGAGATGAATACACTATGGAGGCGGTAAACAGAGAGAGAGAGACAGACAGCGCTTGCTCGACAATAGGGAACCTATAGAGAAACGTGTTTTATCTCATTCTCACACAGCTTAAACCCTATAAATACATTTATAGATGTCTCTCTTTCGTAACACATTTTCGATTCATGCAATCCAATTCACACCGTCCCAGAAGAAGTTTCACTTCAAAAACATCTTAGTTATACATAGGTTTGATGGTCCTAAAGGCCACTGTAGCTAGTTATTGCTGAGCATAAGAGACTAAATATATAATATCTCGAGGGGATGAGCGTACTGTAGTGGCCACGTAAGCCCTGGGTAGCATTACATCTGTTATGGGCATGCGAGACGCTTACAAGGTGAATTACTGCCATTCTCATCACTGAGATGTATAAAATATTTAATCCCGCACAACACTTGCAACTCCACATCGGCACCCTGATTAACTAAAAACAGCGACAGAGGATGCGACAGCAGCTATCGCGCAGCCAAGGATCCACCGGCGGCAAATCGCCCGATATTGTAAGCGAAGATGCAATTTTAGTTCATTGATCGTCCGACAGAGTGTGCGTCAGAGATCTTTGCCTGTTTAATCGCTATCGCCAAATACGTAATACCAAAATGACATTTGACAGCAACATCTGCACGATTTACGCCTGTCGCAAAACGTCTGCGACATTCTTAATCAGCCCGCTAGGCTCTGAGAAAAGTTTGCTGCGATTGAGATAGCGCTTGCAGCACAAGTGCTTGTTCTTTTATCAAACTTGCCGTCAGATGGAAAAATAAATAAATAAGATAAGATCATTTCGATTTACTGACACATCCGCCTTTTCAATGTCATACGATTTATATTAAAATTAGTACTTATATTCTAATTATCCTACTACAATATTTTTATATTTAAGTTATGAGCTTATTTTTACCATTCATAAATTTATTTAAACTGGAACGCGAAGTATATTGTAAACACAGCATTTTGCCATCCGGCAGCAGACAGGCATTTTGACGTTTGGCTTTTATTCATTAGCGTTTGATCCCCGCACAAATATTTGTATGACCTACTTCTGTTTCGGTTCTGGGTGTTTATGACGGCGACGAATATCACCACCACCCTGTCTCATCCCGCGGGTGTCGTTAAGGGCGACTATTAAGGTAGGGTAAGCTGAAGGATGGGCAGCAGCGTCCTTCGAGTACATGTATAGTTCAACTGCGACTGCCATATGGCAAAACTCACCACAGTGGACATTTTTCGGCTGAAACGATGCTGATGATGATTTATTTGTAAATTGTACCTACGATACACGAGAAATCCTAGAGTAAACAACTTAAATGAAAATATTAAATGAACGCAAATTATGTAAGCAAAGTCAAAAAAATCTGAAAATGTATGCAAAATTATCTTATCGACGCAATCATAAAAACATGGACTCGACCGTGACAGGACTCGAACCTGCAATCTTCGGATCCGAAGTCCGACGCCTTATCCATTAGGCCACACGGTCTATTTCTATATCTCTATAATAGGTTATCACAATAAAGACTGATTTCAAATTCATTCAACGATACTTGCAATATAAATATTATAGTATTGACTCTGTAATCATCGTGTCGATAGCCAATGGCCTTATTGCCAAGAGCCTCAACCAACATCTAAAGACACTATATTCGTTGGATCAAGGGCACGGTACAAAAAGTATTAAGCTCTTACGGCCGAAATTAATAAACCAATTTAATCCAAAATCTTTAGATTTGAGACTGAGAATTTGTCTGTATTATGGATTTGTGATCCTAACACAAAAGCAGCTCAAGTTTCTAAAGATTTTGTATTAGATTGATCGGCCCTTAATCGCCTTTTAAGACATCCTCAGGAAGAGGTAGTGGTCGATGGTGCTATTCTTGTGGCCGAAATATAAAGATAATTAATCTAATTCAAAAAAGTTAGATTTTGGATTGAGGATTCGTCTATTTTATGTGTTAATTGTGATCCTAACACAAAAACAAATCAAGTTCCAAGTCTTAAATCTAAAGATTTTGGATTAGATTGTATTATTAATTTCAACCGTTAGCCGGCACCGCACTATTAATTAGTAATAGTATAGTAGTCAATAGTAATCCTAATTTGAAAGACAACAACGTTAGTAAATACAATTCAATAATATCAGGCTGTACCTTTTCTTATTGATCCGGTGGAAATACTTCTTCCGGCTGTGGGGTATGCCGGCTCCTACCGGCAAAAACCATCGGAGTGATCATCTTCGGCACTGAAGGGACTCGAATTATCTCCATCTAGAGCCACCCAGTTGCCACGCGTTTAGGCACATCTCGGAGGGGATGACTGTAAAGCGGTCACATCCTCTAGAGGAGGGGAGGCAACTGTAAAGGGGATATCCTCCAGGCATCTCTCGGGGGGATTGTAAAGGATTCCCCCGAAATCTCACTATGCACTGTGCTGCGCACACGGTGGCACGTGTCCACATGCACACTGCCGTCTTCCGGTTAGAAGGGCTATGTAGATAGTGCAATTGCAGAGCATAAAAGACGAAATAACAAATGTTTCAAGGTAACGAGCGCAGTGTGGTGCTACGTAGGACTAGTCGGGTAGTATTAGAATAGTCATCGGCGGGGATGACATTTACCACCAGGCGAATGACTTAGAAGTCTCGTGAGCATTTTGTATAAAAAAACACTTATTTTACATGTTTCAAGATGAAGATTCCCTTTCCTGTTTTTTTTGAGCTTCTCGCAGACATTGCCGACATTTCTGGCGAAGCCAAAAGCATCATGCACATATCATCCGCTCCCTCATACTCAAATACACGAGTCAAAGACAAACGAACAAAAAATACATATTAAACGCACCTGATCACACATACACACGCACATCCCACCTCACATTACACACGCACAAATGCACTCCACACAGTATATACTTAACGTCATATCCTCTCATACAAGCACAACCACATACATACAAACTGCAGTTTGTCCAACTGCATAAACCTATTTAATCATTTTTCTTTCTCTTCGATTGGAGTCATAATGTTAAGTTCTATTGTAATTTGACAAATATCAGGCTGTACATTTTCTTATTGATCCGGTGGAAATACATCATTTACTTCTTCCGGCTGTGGGGTATGCCGGACTCCTACCGGCAAAAACCATCGGAGTGATCATCTTCGGCACTGAAGGGACTCGAATTATCTCCATCTAGAGCCACCCAGTTGCCACGCGTTTAGGCACATCTCGGAGGGGATGACTGTAAAGCGGTCACATCCTCTAGAGGAGGGGAGGCAACTGTAAAGGGGATATCCTCCAGGCATCTCTCGGGGGGATTGTAAAGGATTCCCCCGAAATCTCACTATGCACTGTGCTGCGCACACGGTGGCACGTGTCCACATGCACACTGCCGTCTTCCGGTTAGAAGGGCTATGTAGATAGTGCAATTGCAGAGCATAAAAGACGAAATAACAAATGTTTCAAGGTAACGAGCGCAGTGTGGTGCTACGTAGGACTAGTCGGGTAGTATTAGAATAGTCATCGGCGGGGATGACATTTACCACCAGGCGAATGACTTAGAAGTCTCGTGAGCATTTTGTATAAAAAAACACTTATTTTACATGTTTCAAGATGAAGATTCCCTT
Source organism: Diloba caeruleocephala (assembly GCA_947459985.1). Lineage (NCBI taxonomy): Eukaryota > Metazoa > Arthropoda > Insecta > Lepidoptera > Noctuidae > Diloba > Diloba caeruleocephala. The sequence goes on from OX381632.1 coordinate 8,175,301, forward strand.
TCCTGTTTTTTTTGAGCTTCTCGCAGACATTGCCGACATTTCTGGCGAAGCCAAAAGCATCATGCACATATCATCCGCTCCCTCATACTCAAATACACGAGTCAAAGACAAACGAACAAAAAATACATATTAAACGCACCTGATCACACATACACACGCACATCCCACCTCACATTACACACGCACAAATGCACTCCACACAGTATATACTTAACGTCATATCCTCTCATACAAGCACAACCACATACATACAAACTGCAGTTTGTCCAACTGCATATACCTATTTAATCATTTTTCTTTCTCTTCGATTGGAGTCATAATGTTAAGTTCTATTGTAATTTGACAGGATAATGTAATAGATGCTTAGGGTGAGAGCCTGGTGATCCGTAACACAGGGTTTCCCTAGTACGGACTGCAGTCTCTCACAAAGGAGCTTATGCTCCACTGTATGGCGCGTAATTTTTAAGATATTTATAAGCCACCTTTGTGAAGAGATAAATAAAAAGTTTAAAAAAACAAAAAAAAAAGTTTTTATCTTGCATAGGCCGCGCAGCCTATATAAGAACTAGTCGACAGTTATTCTAAGGTCATGAGCCGCGCGAGGTTTGAAATGATTCCTTGGGATTACCTGGTTTTGGTGAAGCGATTAAAGCAAAACTTCCCGATAGTAAAATGCCATATATTTTAATAAAAATCCTAATAAATTTAGTGTAAACTTTTGAGAAGTATTTTGCTTTTACAGTCAGAACATATTAACATAACGAAAGGAGTAACCATGGTTTCTTGCCCATTCTCCTCTATAGAAAATCTACACGTAGCAACTAGTCCGTCTTTTCATATGTACGTGTAAATTAGTTAAGTACACAAATAAAAATAAAACATTTGGATATTTTATCTTACGACAAAATAAAGACTTCTGTTGCAAAAAACAGTTCGGGTTTTCCAAATTCTTGTTTACCCGCTTATTCTACATATCTCCAAATAGAGAAGCGTGAATATATTACCATATTTGTGTAACATCTCGTGTTCATATTAATTACAAGTATTCTTTAACTATACGTTTCAACATACCCTTCCATGTATTGTCCTGGTTAAGAATTTAGCACCACTCCATCTCCTCCCGTGGATATCGTAACACGACCGAACGTAATAATCAATCTAATCCAAATGCTTTAGATTTAAGATTTTTAACTTGATCCGTTTTTGTGTTAAGATAATATAAAATATATATAAAAACAGACAAATTCTCAATTTCAAATACAAAGATTTTGGATTAGATTGGATATTTATTTCGGCCTATCGAGACTCTGAGTCAGAGGGATGGGCAGTAACATTCTACTGTGGAACAGCAGCCATCTTACGCTCACCAACCCATCAGCCAAGCGTGGTAAGTACAGGCACAGATATTATAATACACTGTACAGGCGAACACCCGCAAAATTACGCCACAGTTGTCGAAACTACTGGATTTAGTTTTCGTTTTCCTTTTCGCTAATAGACATCAGACGGCAGACTAGGAAGAATAGAAAGTTTCTCGACGCAGATATTGGTTTCAACTTTTTTTTAAGTTTTGTTTATTGCAGCTGATCTATGAAGATTTTCTTCCAGGAGGTCGCAGAAAATCGACCAACGTCCAAGCATTTTTCGAGTGAATCGAGAGCGGGGCGCTAGATATCACAAGTATACGCTAATTGCTACATGGGTTAACGCTGCCAATTATACCAATTTGCACTTTCACTATAAAGCTATAAAAAGATAGCTAAGCAAAGCTAGTATTTTTGCAGTGTCTGATAAAGATTAAGTGGCCACATTTCCGCTCGTGCGTATCGTAAATTTTGACTAAGGAATTTAATAAACAGGATGCGTAGCAGAATATTCTTGTGCGCTTATTCTTCTTCCAAAGCGTCATTGATTCTACACACCGCTTACGTCCATTGGGTAAAAAGGGCCTTCAATGATCACTGCGATGAGCGGTCATATTGGGGTGCTAGGTGAGGAAATCTCCACGTGCGCTCGGTGGCTGCTGGTCCCTCTTGATACTTCCGGGGGAAGAGCAGTTGTCGGGCCGGTGCACCCCGGGCACCGGGCAATAAATACTCCACTTTTTGGAGGACCTTATGTCATCATCATCATTTCGGCCGAATGAAGTCCACTGCTGGACACAGGCCTCCCCCAAAGATCACCACAACCACCGATATGGATGTGTTGTGAGCACATTGGGGGGTTTTGCCATAATCGCCACGCTTGGCAGGCGGGTTGGCGATCGCAGTTGAGTTGTTAATGTACTCGAAGGACGCTGCTGCCCTTCCTCCAGCTAATCCCTTAGTCGACTTTTACGACACCCATGGGAGGAAATGGGGTGGTGGCATTCTGAGCCGGCACCACACGGAAACCTTATAGTCCGTTGGCTAATATTCTGACAGAGATAGGCTCAGATTTTAGAGCTGTAGGTAGGCCGTATGGTGTTCCTCCGTTTTCGGAGGAGCATGGCCGCGCCAGCTGCAGGCTCGGTGTAAAGTCACCCTGTCCCAAGCAGGTAGTGGGACGACTCCCCTTACCTGCCACATTCGATATCATATCCTCGGTTTGAATGTCGTGGTCAAGTCTCGCGGCTTTGACCAGGACTTTTATAAACCCCCGAACCCGCAAGCATATGGCGAGGGGGGCATGTCTGATGGGAAGTTCAGTCACGAACATGCCAACCCCAGGACCGGCATCACCTGAACATGAGATACGCTTGCCCGGGTACAGGGTTCGCTGCCCTGGTCGCCATTTATTTCCCCCATACTTGTGGGTCTAAATATGGAAACATCTAATAAAATAAAAATGAGAAGGTTGGTTCGCTGTCAGAGTCTGACAACGTCCAGATTGGCGTGGGGTCGGATGTCAGCTCCGTATCTGGTTCGGGTACCAGGACGCATAGTAAGAGTAAGTTGCGCGCCAGTGCGCGTGCACAGCGTGCGGTCGCGTCGCGGCGCCAAGGCTTGGAGTGCCAAATGCAGGAGGTACTCACCCCCATATTTGAAGTGCATATTGCACATCTGATTAAGATGGCGGAGTTGAGGGCACAGGACCTGGACGACGCTGTCACCAAATTGGAAATCGCAGAATCCATAGTCGCTGCGACGGTGTGTTTGCCCGAGGATGTCAGGGTGGGTGAAATTCGCCGCTCACTGATGTCCTTGGGCACGGTCTGGGTCCGTTTCCCACTGAAGGCGGCCAAAAAACTGGCGTCTACCTACGGCATTTGCGTGGGTTAGACGTCGGACAGAGTCGAGCTGTTGGCGGCACGGCCATTATAGTGCTTCAGATGGCTATAACTCAGGCATGTGCCGGGCGGTGCACCGGAGGCGCACCACACACGTGACCGGAGCGACCGGCGCTTCGTCTGCGGCAGCCAGGGCCACAAAATACGCGAATGCACGGCGTGGACCAAAAACTGTCTATTGTGCTCAGAATAAGCCTTCCGGCCAAACACAGGCTGGGCTGCATGCAATTCTTGTACAACCCAGAAGAGCAGGAGAGGAAAACTAACCCCCCTTGACCCGGCCGAGGGGCCGACGACGTCTGCGCAAGTAGCACCGATCGCACGCTCCGGCTCACTGGAGGCGAAGGAGGCCAGCTAAGGGTCCAGGGCTCCAGGGCAACTTCAATCACTGCCGTAACGTGCAGAATCTACTGCTGCAGATTGTTGCGGACTAGTCAGTTGCCTTGGCGATTGTAGCGAAGCCCTACGGCATCATGGAACACCCTCGCTGGTTCGGCCGGGGACTCCGTGGCTATATATCGGTCTGGAACCGAAGGTGAGCCGCCCTATCCCTGTTGGACAGGAGGCAGGGCTTTGTCGTAATAGAGTGGGGACCTCTGGCAGTAGTGGGTTGCTATATCTCCCCCAACGTGTCTCGCACCGATTTTGAAGGATACCTGGACGAGGTGGCTCGCGGCGGTCCAGCGTTGACGACGCGATTCTTTGCATCCGCTCGCTGTGGCGTTGGCGGTCAGTCTAGACATCGTCAACGCCTTCAACTCCATCCCGTGGGGCACTATTATGGTGGCACTAGTCCATCATTGGTGTCCCCCCTACCTGCAAAGCATCATAGGGGTCCATCTAGGCACATTCGCTATGTGGGCAAGGACGGTAGTGTAAAGCGAAGGGAAATTACACGCAGGGTTCTGCGGAGGACAGTTCTCGGCGCCCTCTTATGAATCCTCGCCTACGGCGCGGTTCTGCATGTCGTTCTCCCTACTGGCGTTAGCTTACTGTTACACTGTCAACACTCTGGTGTTGGCCAGCGGGGAGTCCTTTGAGGGAACCATCCAGCTTGCGGAGCAGGTGGTGGCAATAGTCGCGGCCAAAATTCACGCCCTGGGTCTGCGGATAGCGCCCCAAAAAGCCGAGGCGCTATGGTTCCACAAACTGCCGAGGAGCAGAGAACCACCCAGTTCGTGGATAAGCGTTGGTGAGTGCGCGCAAGTCAGGGTGGGCTGGTACATGAAATACCTAATAATATCCTAGTCGATCGGATCGGGCAAGATCTCTCTCTACTGGCAGTAGTGTCGGCTATGTTGGCAGAGCACGAAAACTTGAATGCAGTCCGGTCTCCTTCTGGAACATGACGCTCTCACTGAAGAAGACCGCAGAGCGGGATCGGGATAGGACTGATCCTGCTCGAAGAAGGAGGAGACGGCGCCGGGGTAACAACCGCCCTGGCGTCTAATTCCCATACGCTTGAAACCCCTGACGTCTTTATAAGGTGGAGGGCCTCTGAGTTCAAGGGTGCATAGATTAGGGAATCTGCGTGCCCACACCGAGCGACTCACGAGAAGATGGTGGCGGGAATGTAGTCACACGCTGCCATGTGTGCATAGCACAACGCACAGGGACACTTCAGGGGGTCCTTAGCAATCCCCCCGGGGGGGTGACCACTTTACAGATACCCTCTCTGAGATGTGCCTATAGGCGTGGCACCAGTGGGTGGCTCTAGTGTGATCATACGAGGACCTGGAGCCTCCCTTAGGTGACGAAGATGACCGCCCCAGTGGTTTTAGCCGGCAGGAGTCCGGCATGCCCCTTCATTCTTCCTCGGGGTGAGAGTAGCCGAGGATCGCGATCAGTGGCATGCACTTGAAGAGGCCTATGTCCAGCAGTGGACTGCGATAGGCTGATGATGATGATGATGATGAACCACTCTTGGTACCACTACCGTTACCTTGCGACGATGGGACTAGCCGGAGGATAGGCAGCAGCGCCTTTCGTGTAATCAATTGCGATCACCAATCCGCCTCCCAAGCGTGGCGATTATGCCGCAACCAAATAAGCAATCAGCACAACATCTAGACCGGTCGTAGTGGCGATCATTGGGGGGGACAAATGATGATGAATATATTTGAAGTAGTAATACATATGATATAGTATAAAACCTGTGTTTAATCACCATCATTTTTAAAAGCGACTCGATAGATGCAACAACTCATAGAAAAGCAATAAATTTGTTTCGACCGTATCGTGTTATTGTTTGCAAGAGTAACGGGTATTTATCTACGAAATATAATAATCAATAACCGGTCGAAAACGGAACTGTTACAAATAAAAGCAACAGTCAAAACATAGGAACAATTTTAAATGTTTTAATTCAGTTGAACTCTCCATGAGATATGAGGAAGTATTGAAGTCCGCATTTGCTGTGTGACATACGTAATATACTTACCCTGAAGGCCAATATTGTTTGAATGGCAGTATTCAAAATAGTTTCGGTTAATGTGTTAAGTTTTGCCACTGTAATTAGAGGCTAAATAGGATAAAGGAGGATTGTTCGTGGTATCAGACGGCACGCTTGGTGGCTAGGCGATTCGGTTTCTTCACTACGCGTCACAGGTTCGAATCCCGCATGAAGAGCAATATATGGCTCGACCTTACAGATAGATGTTTTTGGTTCTGGATGATTGTGGATGTTTATCTTTTCTTTCAAAAAAACGTTGCCCCACACTAGGATTTCTCCTGTGTCGTGGGTGCGTTTACAGACATAAATTCCACATACAATACCCCCGGAACAAATACCTGCCGATCATACAAATATTTGTTCCGTGCGGGAATCGAATCCACGACCCGGAGCGCAGCAGCCGACTGTATCAGCCACCGCACCAAGCCTGAGAGTTATGTCTGTAAACTGACCCAAAGATGTCATATTGTCAGGCAAACCAGTACATAAAAACAATCTTAGATAGATTCTATAATAATTGTGTAATAATGTTAAACTGATTTAAATACATACTCGATGAAGTAATTATTGTTCCAAAATGGGACGCGAGGCAGATGTTCAAACCACCTAAATTATGATATTTGCTAATAAATAAATAATTGTATGTTTATAAAATTACGTACAAAATAAATATGCTTCACAGACATTCAATATATCTTTCTATTAACAATACATATTTCTAAAAATATTACGCTAGCAAATCGAGTTACGGCGAGACGGCCAGGCGAAGGAAGCCGATGAGACACGAGGCTAGCCGAACGGCACGTCGCGGTCGAGACGTTTCAAAGGATCCTCATCCGTTCTAACCCCTGCAAACACACGCCATTAGATGGTTCAGGTAAAAAATAATCTAAAGCTTGTATTAAACCAACTTAATCCTCAAAGACCTTTTTTTTATTGATGTCCAGTGCAAATTCTACATGGAACTTCCTTCACCCCGGGGAAGGGATTCCTACTGGCTAAAACTACTGGAGCGGTCATCTTCGGCACTGAAGGGGGGCTCCAGGTCCACGTAAGATCACACTAGAGCCGCCCATTGGTGCCACGCCTTTAGGCACATCACGGAGGGGATTTATGTAAAGTAGTCACCCCCTCTAGCGCAGTAAAGGCGACTGTAAAAAGGTCGCCCCAATGATAAACAAAATGTAACTTTCAAGCCAAACGAATCCAAAAATAGTATAATAAACAATTTCATGAAGATAAAATCATTATTCTCACGTTATTTTAAATAAAAATGTATACAGTTAAAAAAAACACAATTAAATTATGGAGGATCGGTATAATCAAGTTAATTATATATTATCAGAATTAAATTATGTTTTAATTAGATAATGTTATGTTATTAAAACATATTTAGGCAATTCTGTTACATTCATTACATTCTTTTATTATAGAGAATAAGTATCAGCAAGTTAATTATGTATTATCTTAATTAAATACGTTTCAATAAAGTAATATTGTCTAAGTTTTACTACATCATATATATCAGCTACAGATCGTTCAAAACTGAACAAAAATTTTTAGTTAATTAATCGTCCGACAGAGTTTGGCGCAGAGATCTTCGGCTGTTTAATCGCTATCAGCCAATATATAATACCAAAATGACGTTGTCGCAAACTGTCCCCGGAATACGTAATCTGCCCGCCGTTACATGCCGTATATCATCATTTTGGGTCATTTTACCTTCTACAACATCCACGAGAGGACACGAAGTGGTGCTATATTCATAACCCGGACACCACATGAACTGTTACTGTAAGTACCCAGCAAGCAGAGGCGAATATAAGAAAGCTCCTGTAGTCAGTTCGAGTACGATGATGAAGTTGTACCGATTTCAATGCGGCAAATGCTTTTGCAAGGTATTTCAAGTCTATGTTTGCCTGATCAACCTAGTCTGTCTACCGTAGTCACTGAAACTGAAACTTCTAGTACGTTGTGCTCCTCCCGGATTGCCCTAGATTGCTCCAAATCGAAAATTGTGAACTGTAGTCCTATCGCCGTGCTGTCGGAATTCGGCAAATTATTTGAATCTATTTTGAATACCGCATAGGACAGGACAGGTCAAGCCACTATTGAGCGATGGTCAGCATGGTTTCAGGGCTGATAAGTTTACTACTATAAATTTGATCAACCTCGTTGATAATGCTGTCACTGAAATGGATTGCAATAGGCAAGTGGACGTGGCGTATTTTGACTCTAAAAATACTTTTGGCCGCGTCCGTAACGATGTGCTTTGAAAAAGGTTTCTGGAATAAGGTTTATACACCTTTTTTTTTATTATTGATCCGGTGGAAATACCTCATGTACTTCCTTCGCCCCGGGAAAGGGCGAAGGGGCATGCCGGACTCCTACCTACTACTACCTAGCCTTTTAAAACCATTTGCCAATTTATTTATTTATTCAGGTCTTCCCATAGCTCGTGTGTACAATATACTATTTATATTTATATATTATTTTATATTTATAATTAATTTATATATGGTAACAGGCGTACACACTAGCCAATTGTGGGCTAACCAACATTTGCCATAATGAGTAACACAGATAATATAATAGAAAAAATAACAGACGGGTGAGGTAGCTTAGCTTGAAATTGAAATTATTAAGTAGGTATTACATTTTTAACAAATCTAGACTAAAGTCTCAAAAAAGTATAAAATCAAGTTAGTTTTTAACCGACTTCAAAAAGGAGGAGGTTCTCAATCCGAGGCGTTTGTTGTTTTTTTTTTGTTTTATGTGTGTACACCGTTTACTCCGAGATTTGTAGAAATATTTGAGCAATTCTACCCCGCCCGACTTCTTAAATAAAGCTTTTTTCTCCTTTTCTGTGGTTTAATATTTTTATATCGCGTAGGGTTTTTGAAGTCGGTGTTGTTTTTTGTTAAAAATTTATACCTATAGAATTTTTATGGAATTCAGGATTTCGGATCTAAATGAATTTATCGAAGCGTGGTGTATGTCGGCATCTGATACTGACTCCATGAATGGATTAATTCCTCATAATTGCCAATCGTAGTCAGTACGTGCAACTTCGACGGCACGGTTGGTGCAGTGGCTGATACAGTCGGCTGCTGCGCACCGGGTCTTTGGTTGATTTTTTCTCTCAATGGATAAGTTAAAAATTTATTACCACAATGTTAGAGGAATGAAAACAAAGTTAAAAGAAATCTATTGTAAAATATGTCACTGTGACTACGATATCATAATTTTTACAGAGACGTGGCTTAATAGCAGTGTTTATGACTCGGAGATCTTCAGTGGGCAATTTACTATCTATAGACGAGATAGATCTGTCACACGCTTTAATAAAAAAAAAGAAGGAGGGGGCGTTATGATCGCGGTGTCTAATAGATTATCGTCTCATAGATTATTCAGCAGTGAAAGCTCATGTGAGGATCTTTGGATCACTATATCGCTCCAAACGGCTCATAGATCTAGATCTAGAGAAATTTGTCTATGTGTCACATACCTCCCTCCACCTATAACAGTTGAAATACTGAGTCACTTTATTGAAAACGCGAATATTGTTCTAGATAAAGTTAGTGAATTTGTCATTATAGGTGATTTTAATATGAGTTCTGTTACCTGGACTGATTGTCACGGCTCATTAATATCAACACCGGAATTTTTAAATACCAATGTAGATCGTGTCCTTTCGGATTTTATGGCTTTGCATAGAATTAAGCAATGTAATAATCTGTTAAACAGCAATCGTAGAATTTTAGACCTTGTTCTGTCAAATATTTTACTTAATGTTACTGCTCCAGTAGATATCCTTACTAAAATTGATCCCCACCATCCTGCCTTACATATAACAGTACCATTTGTTGATAAAGTTCATAGACCTAATGTACATCTTAGAACCAAACTGAACTTTCATAAAGCTGATTATGATACAATTACAAAAAATTTAGACAGTATTGATTGGGAAAAAGAATTCATGTCATGCTCTAATGTAAATCAAATGGTTGATGTTTTCTACTCAATACTTTACACGATAGTGAATGAAAATAAACCCAAATGTAAATTGAAGAATAAAAAGTATCCCCCCTGGTTTTCTAGACCACTGATAAAAATTTTGAATGAAAAGAATAAATTAAGAACCAGATTTTAAAAATACCGGAACCCTATGGATGAGCTATCATTGGATTTTCTAAGGAAACGTTGCGATAAAAATGGCCCTATCATGTTATAACTCATACATAGATCACGCTGAATCAACGATTAAATCTAATCCGAAGTACTTTTGGAGGTATCTTAAAGCTAGAAAGGGTTATTCTAACAGAAGCCCTGGTACAATGTCCGATAGTGTTAATACTTCCGACGACTGCAATGTCATATGTAGTCTATTCGCATCGCATTTTTCAAGTGCCTATGTGTTCTCAGGCTTGTAACGACTTGGGAATTCCCAAATTAGAAGGCTGTAAAAGTAACTGCTATCTTGGTCATATTGATCTCGCTAAAGAAGAAGTCTTAAAAACATTAAAAAGACTAAACATATCCAAAGGAGCTGGCCCTGATAATATACCGCCTGTATTTCTTGTGAGGAATGCTAACAAACTGGCATTACCATTAATGTTGATTTTCAACAAGTCACTAACAACGGGAATCTTCCCTTCAACCTGGAAGATAACAAACATAGTTCCAGTGTTTAAAAATGGCGACGAATCTCTAGTCAGTAACTACAGGCCAATAGCCATTCTATCTGCACTGGCTAAAGTATTCGAGTCTCTTATATGCCCAGTTTTGACCTGGCACATTTCACAGCTACTGCTTACTAACCAACATGGTTTTACAAAAAATAGATCCACCGCAACTAATTTAGTCACTTATCTTGAGGATCTAGTAGAGGCTGTTGACGAGCGTATACAGGTTGATGTTATCTACACCGATTTCAGCAGGGCTTTTGATGTTGTGAGCCACAATATCCTTCTAAAAAAACTTAAAATGTACGGAATATCAGAACCCTTGCTGTATTGGTTTGATTCTTACCTTTCCCAGCGTAATCTAAGAGTGGTATACAATGGTTTGAGTTCAATCATTTACACGGCTACTTCTGGAATCCCACAAGGGTCCCACCTGGGGCCTTACCTATTTGTATTGTTTATTAATGACATTAATGAATGCTTCCATAACTCAAATATCTACCTTTTCGCTGATGACTTGAAAATTGCCAGAAATATCAGTAACAAAAGTGATTCATTATTACTTCAGAGCGACTTAAACCGATTGGTACAATGGTGTGATATTAATAGTATGACATTAAATATAAGAAAATGTAAACATGTAAAATTTACTAGGAACAAGAATATTGTAAATACTGAATACGATATAAATGGAGATTTGCTGGAGGAGGTAGAATTTATAAGGGATTTAGGGGTTCACTTTGACAAAAAGCTAAGTTTTGAAAAACACATAGATGAAATCTCCACAAAAGCCATACAGATGATGGGTTTTGTTATCAGGGAATGTAAAAACTTTAAAAAGCCTGATACAAAGAAAATTATGTTTAATTCTTTAGTGAGGAGCACTCTTGAGTATTGCAGTGTTGTGTGGTCACCTAGTTATATGATCCATGTTGACAGAATAGAAAAAATTCAGAAGCGTTTTTTGCGACATTTAGCCTACAACAGCCATATGACAGGGATGCTCAAAAGTTACCAAGAACAATTAGATTACTTCAAAATCTCGTCTCTTACACTGCGGAGGAAATGCTTGGATTTGGTTTTTCTAAAGAAACTTGTCTCAGGTGAGTTAAACTGTCCTGATCTGCTCAGTAAAATTAATTTTTATGTACCTTCTAAAATACCAAGATCCTGTAATCTCAAGCTTTTCCAGCAGTCAAAGTGCCGTACTAACCTTAAGCAGCACTGCCCACTATCTCGCATGTATCTCACTTACAAAAATTATCAATGTGAGGTTGACCTGGCTCTGTCATCTATATCTTTAATCAAAAAGAAAACTCTGTAAAAGATCACAAAGTTGAGAATGAAGGTAGACCCGACCTCAACTTACTATAAATAGATAATAAATTTTAATGCATAAATATAAATAAATTGTAAAAATAATTAATTAATGACATTATTATATATTATTATTATAAGGATTAATACATATTATATTACACTTGTGATGAATAAGTTTTATGTGTAACTAACCTTCAGTGTATGCTGTGTTCTCTTATAAGTAATGAGACACTTAATTTTAAGTTATAAAATGTAAGATGTTCATGTGTTAGTGTACTTATTGTTAGAGATCCAAATAAATAAATAGAATTTGTGTTTGTAAACGCAGCCACGACACAGGAGAAATCCTTGGGCAAAGCTTTAAAAAAAACGCACATTGGGGTGTCGGTCCCTCATAATGGTCAATGACGTTATTTCATTATATCAATGGTGTGATGGAGTGGGCACGCGTAATCGCTTGGAATTCAACAGAAAATTCCGTGTGGTGTCCGGATTAGCAATATAGTAGCACTCCATCTCATCCCGTGAATGATGTAAAAGGCAACTAAGGGGCTCTAAACCAGAGGGATGGGTAGCAGCGTCCTTTCTGTGGAACAGCCATTCTGCACTCACCAACCCGCCTGCCAAGCGTGGCGAATATTGGCAACCTTCCCCCCAAAATGATGACACATTGTGGAAATCTTTGTGGGAGGCCTTTGTTCAGCAGTGGAAGTCCTTTGGCTGATATGATGATGATGAAATGTAAAATAATAACGTTTACGCAATCTATGGAGAGAACTATGCTCTTTTTTTAAAACGTTGCTTGGTATTTCTCTACGAGATCGAATCAGAAATGAGCAGATCCGTAGAAGAACTAAAGTTGTCGACATAGCTGAAAGAATTAGTAAACTGAAGTGGCAATGGGCGGGGCACATTGCTCGTAGAACTGATGGCCGTTGGGACACAAAGGTTCTCGAATGGAGACCGCGCACCGGAAAATGCAGCGTGGGACGACCTCCAACGAGGTGGTCAGACGACCTGGTGAAGGTCGCTGGCAGTCATTGGATGAGAGCGGCATGTGACCGCTTGTTGTGGAAATCTAAGGGGGAGGCCTTTGTTCAGCAGTGGACGTCCTGCGGCTGATATGATGATGATGAATCTCGTTCCCCCAGTGCCTGTACAGGATTGCTAATGTTGTGCTCGAGCGTGTCACTAATCTGAGAGTTGGGTACAATTTTCGATAGTAGTCCGCTAAACACCGGGATTCGGGAACACCGGCATTCGTCATGAGACAATCAGCTTGATTTCAGGACAAGAGCGCGATCATTATCTTGTAGTTTGCCTTCGTGCTTAGTATTTTAGAGTCTAACTCGTTTATTTGGGCTCCACACGAGAAGAAGTATAGGACAATGGTTGAACATGTTCAACGGAAGTTCGCAGTTATCTTTATAAAAATCTATTTGGCTACTATGCTTTTTTGTACCGTTTCTTTTTGTCTCTGGTATGGTGGGTTTAAACAGGTTGGAGTTAAGACGGAAATGAAATGAATGAAATAATCATTTATTCAAAATAGACTAAATTATTAGTTCTTTTTGAACGTCAACATTAGACAGCACCCATTAAGCCCACCCTTCACTGCTTCCTATTGTTTAAGCTGGGGAGAAGAAACGGCGCAACAAACTCCCCAGCACAAATGTGCTTTAATGGTCCATGATGATCTTACTTTAAACAGCAAGATCGAGAACCCTGCAACCCTCGCTCGTCACGCGACTGCGCGCGCGCCGTCTACTCGCGATGCCACCGGTACATTCACACATCATGTTGCTTCATCGCTAAACACTGTGATAGCTCAGCATTAACCAATTTGTTAGTTACTGTCTTATATTATAATAAAACACTTTTAAACGGAGTCTATCGCGTATATTTTAGATTTTTTATAATACTTTGCAGCATTCGTGGTCGCAGGATGACTAAGGTGACAGGCGTCGTTACAGATTTTTAAAAGTTATTTTATTATGTCATACGTAAATTTTTTTTTTTTTTATAAATTTCGATGCACGCAGTAATCACTCACAGTGTCTTGATGTTTCTTAGTGCGGTATCTTGTTTGGGACTTTATTATTTCAATAACTGGATTCCAAACAGGTGGTACCTGCCAACCATCTTCTCTATTAAAAATAGGATGTTTTTTAATTCAATAGCCTCACGAAACATTCTAGGTAAGAAAGAAAGAAAGAAAATTTGTTTATTTTGAGTCCTCGTTCAAACACACGTTGTTTTATATAAACAGTAAATAAAATAAGATAGGTACATATCGGTTCTCTTTCGCGAGAACTTGAGATTGATTGAAACGAAGATAATGGTTAGGTTTGCCTAAGGCATGTTCACACACTGTCAAAATCTAAAATGTACGCTATAGAATCCGTTTAAAAGTGTTTTATTATAATCTGTAATAATCGCGAAAATCTAAGACATTACAACAATCTTAAATTGTTAAATTACTAAATATCAGAAACATGTATTTACGAGTAGTATTATTACTTGGCTAACTGTAAACGTTGGGCAACTGTAAGTACAGTAAACGGTTGTTACTAAAGTAAATAAATAAAGTAATATAATAAAATTTATTTTGTATTATACTGCAGGGCTCTAACAGGATGCATGTTTTGCAACGAGTAAGCAAGATCTTTATTTCATAATTTCGGCCGAATGAAGTCCACTGTTGGACACAGGCCTCCCTCAAAGATCACCACAACGACCGATGGTTGTGTTGTGGGCTCATTGGGGGGTCTTGCCATAATCGCCACACTTGGCACACGGGTTGGCGATGGCGACGCTGCTGCCCATCCTTCGGTTAATCCCTTAGTCGACTTTTACGACACCCACGGGATGAAATGGGTTGGTGGCAGTCTGGGCCGGCATCAGACGGCTCGCCACTCGCTCAATCAATTATAAACTCGGTATCTCGCTCTTCAATCACCGCTCACCGCGAAGCGAGATACTAGGGCCTCTGATTTACTGAGCGAGCTGAGATCTAAAGATACAATAGAGTGATCTTCAGATCCTAAACCTATCATTCTTTTCTTTTCACTGATATACTTTGCGCATCTCTATCGGAGGTATCGGCCCGACACTCAGTCTGACGTCCCTGTTTGGCTTCGCCAGCCGCATATTCCTCAAGGTGGCGCGCAGAACACAGCGCGACGCCGTCTCGAGCCAGCCTGTGGTCGGGCGTCGGAGTGCCCCAAGTTCATTGACCGCAAGCCGCCAACTCATGGAGCATGGAGATCGGTCAGCGCTCTCCGACACGCGGTGCGATTTTTACGGAAGGGAAGAGAAATTATTTTTTGTTCCGCCACCGCCTTTGTGTGCACTTCCTCACAAAAAGAGACAATCCCATCCCACGCGTTAAGTACCTACCATTCTCCGCTTATAACGCAGTAATAGGAAATCGCGAATTGCAGAGAGGCAAATAACATTTTTTTATGAAATTTCTTTGGGCGTAATGTGCGTATTTCAAGGTTAAAGAGCGCAACGTTTTATGTGTAACGTTGTGTGTGGGTGCGCATGCGCGGGCATAAAAGGTGTGGGCGCATGCACAGTCATATCCGATTGTTTCCATGCAATTAGTTGGTGTTCTGAAACAAAAAGTTTTATGTTACCGAGTTCCACGCGATCTAATTTCTTTGCACGGATGGGTCACTTATAAGTTATCTATTTATTAACACGTGAAGAAAGAACTTTGTACCCTTTTTTTTAGCATATTGCGCGCACAAAGGATTTTGAGTTTGGCATAGGTATTGTTCATATGCAGGTGCAGAGCAGAAATTAAACATATAGTAGACAAAAAAAAATTGCCGTGTAGTGCCGGCTTGCCGTGTGGTTTCGGCTCAGAATACCACCACCCCTTCTCATCCTGTGGGTGTCGTAAAAGTCGACTAAGGGATTAGCCGGAGGATGCGCAGCATCATCCTTCGAGTACATTAACAACTCAACTGCGATCGCCAACCCGCCTGCGAAGCGTGGCGATTATGGCAAAACCCGCCAAGAGCACACAACACACCCATATCAGTCGTTGTGGTGATCTTTGGGGGAGGCCTGTGTCCAGCAGTGGACTTCATTCGGCTGAAATGATGATGATGAGAAAAAAAATGGTTGCATTTCGACCACTAGGCAACCAGTAGTATAACTTATTTTATAATGTTTACTCAGATCTGTCCTGAAAATGTTATGGATGTTATGTTATATGTTTAACAAAAACGGTAAGTGACATCAACCACAAACTTAATTTTATTGGTTTTCGTAGGGAATACCTCATGCACTTCCTCCGCCTTGGGAGGGGCGGAGGGGCCCGCCGGTCTCTTACCGCATGCATCTACGTATAGAAATAAAAAAAATATATATTTTTTATTTTTAACTACGTTGAATTCCGAATTCGAAGTTTGAAAAGTACGATAACACGGTCAAGTTCGATACCTTAATATATAAATGGACCTTGTTTAAAATAAAAAATGTTTTCGATTCACATTTTTTTAAACTTCCTTACTTTTCGAGTAATGAGCAACATTTTACGAAATTGTCATCAAAATGTCAGTCAACGAACGTGCACAATTAATTAAACAATTGCCTCTCCCATAGATTTCTACAACAGCCGGTTACTATCCGTGTGTCGTCTTTTTGGCGGGAATTTGCCAGTACTCACCACGCTCGGCTGGTGGATTGGTGACCGCAGTATGGCTACTATTCCACAGAAGAACGCTGCTGCCCATCTCCCCCTCTCCTCGCCCTCTGGTTTGGAGTCCCTTAGTCGCGACTTTTTTACGACATCCGCGAGTGGAGATGGAGTGGTCGTTCGTTGTCGTCGTTTCAGCCAAATAAAGTCCACTGCTGAACACAAGCCTCCCCCAAAGATCGCCACAACGGCTATTCAGGGTGTGTTGTGTGCTCACTGGGGGTTTTGCCATAATCGCCACGCTTGGCAAGCGGGTGGGTGATCGCAGTTGAGTTATAAATGTACTCGAAGGATGCTGCTGGCCATCCTCCGGTTAATCCCATGGTCGCCTTTTACGACACCCACGGGATGAGATGCATTGGTGCTATTCGTAGCTGGCACCACACGGCATCCCCAGTGTGGGGCAACTTTTATTACGTAAAGAAGAAAGATATTGATAGAAATCGGGAGGGTCTCATTTATCAACCAAAATTAATAATTTATCTAATCCAAAATCTTTGGATTTGCGATTCAAGATTTGTCTGTTTTTGTGTTAAGTATGATCTTGAATCAGAAATGAGGTGATCCGTAGAAAAACTAAAGTTGCCGACAGCTGATAGGATTAGTAAACTGAAGTGGCAAAGGGCGGGGCATATTGCTCGTAGAACTGATGGCCGTTGGGGCAAAAAGGTTATTGAGTGGAGACGGCGCACCGGAAAACGCAGCGTGGGAGGACCTCCAACGATGTGGACAGACGACCGGGTGAAGGTCACTGGAAGTCGTTGGATGAGGGCGGCGTGTAACCGCTCATTGTGGAAATCTACGGGGGAGGCCTTTGTTCGGCAGTGGACGTCGTGTGTTCGATATGATGATGATGGTAGCAGAAAAACAGAACAAGTTTATAATTTTAAAACCTTAAATTTTTGGAATAAATTGAATATTAATTTTGGCCGTTACCGTAGTCTAAGATGTCTGATCATATGATTTCGGTAATCCCCAGTAATTGGTATAATCCGTTTTATGTGAAAACCAGTCAAAAGTCCGCTACCATAAGATTTTATAAAAACAACAAATTCTGCGTAAACGCGTAATAAAAACAAAGACAGAATTCCTAAGTATGAAGGAAAAACACAAACGTATTATCCATCTTGAACAAGTCAGATGCGTGAGCTCCGTATTGCAGGACATTTGTTACCGATACCGGTTTTAAGAGTGCGCTGTCGGGTAAAGGAGGTCAGATACCAAACCAGACTCTCGGGTGCGCTGAGTGAATTCCGCACCCTAAGCGTAAGGAAGGAAGAAAATAAAAAGAAAAGCTCTATTTTTCACTTACTACGGAAATTACAGATGTCGTAAAACAAAAATGGAGCAACGTGCGCGAGGTCGTAAACGGATATTAAAAACAAAGGACGTTATTACCAATCCTTTGAATAGATCCTTGGTTGTCTTTTACCATACCCGCTGGTGTACAAGGGTCTTCATACAGATTAACGTTGCTACCCACGCTCTGGATAGACACTTAGTTGCCTTTTACCACACCCAAAGGTGTACTAAGGGTGGCTTTTTATACATAAGGACACTTCTGTACCTCCTATGGTTAGAACTTGAGTTGCTTTTTACGAAACCAATGTGTCTAGAGATGGCCTTTTGTTTGCCGAACATCACACATCATCACGGGCTTGTTGTCTACACAAAATACGGCTACAAATTACATCAAAACGGTGGGCAGCTCCACCGTCCGATATACTAACAACATAACAAAGATACTTTGATCTTCGGTCAGTATTCCAAGCAAAGCAAAGTGATGACATTGTTCCCTATGACCAGACATTGGGAAGCTGATATTCAGCGGTGTTGGTGGGATCAGCCCTCTCCCGATCCCGGTCTACACTCATTCTGGAGCATAACGATTTCACAGAAGGAGACCACAACACTCTAATTTCCATGTGCTGCTAACATAGCCTAGCCTAGCTACTGCTGGTAGAGAGATATCTTGCCCTTGGTCTGGTCTGGAGCTGGTCTGGCCTGGAGCTGGTCTGGCCTGGAGCTGGACTCCTTCCAAAGAGACTGGTCCGTCGTAGCAATAGACAGGAAGAAGTGGAATGAGGGCCTTTGTCCTTCTGTGGGACACCGCAGGCTCTTAATAATAATAATAGTTGTTATAAAAACCTTAAACGCACACTTTAACGCACAGGTACGAGTCAACGAAGTTCTCACATTTAAAAAATGTAGTAGATGCTAAATTATATTCAAATAAAGGGCAATATGGCCATCAGGCTATAAACAATGTCATATTTTATACATTAACATGTCAAAAAGGACATATATAATGTGTCCTATATAAAACAATCTAATTAAGCTATCTCCAGATATAAAATCTCACAAATACAACATAACATCGTCAACATTTCACTCCGATCGTTTTAATAAGTTATAATATATAAAACATCTCAATAATATACTGAATGTTTGAATCTACTATTGTGTAATATATTATGTAAAGAAATGGAGCAATCATCTGGCTTCGTGATAAATTATGTAACAAAACTGACCTTGACAATCAAACTGGAGACTAATTATATAATTATAAAAGACATTGGTGTTGCAGTTTGACCTTTATATAAAAAGAAAATTACATAACATGTAGTCATCAGTAATAAATATATGTGAAGTATATAGAATAGATTGCATTGGATAAATATACTGCGTAAATATAAAATTGTAACAACTAGGTATATTCAGATTATGTAGCTAACAAATCATTACAGAGCTACAAATAAATCATTTGTAGTGAATTAGATCATTTATATTACCTAATTTTTTATTTTTTTTAACCTGGGGAAATCCTCTTGGACTTCCTCCGCCTTGGGAAGGGCGGAGGGGCATGCCGGGATCAAACCGGCTAAAACCCCACGGTGTCCTTCTTCTTACCTCTAGCCGGGGGTGAGTTGTACGCTTTTCTGCATTGGACCATTGGCCGGGGGAGCGCGGCAGGTATCGGCCCGTCAATGATTGACGGGCCCCTTCTGTGTGCGGCCTTATTGGCCGCACCTATCCTTCGGAGAGGCGCGCGCGAAACACGTGCGCCGCCATCTCGGGCCTGTTTCTGTTTGGGCGACGGGCCGCCCCTGGTTCCTCGCCCGCAGGCTGCTCCTCATGGTGGCCGGAGATCGTCCAGCGCCCCACCCCGGCGCCGACGCCCGGTGTGTCTTCTGCGGAGGGGATCGGAAATCTCCCGCCGTACCCGCTCTGCCGCCTCCTTTGCTTGCATCACTTCCTCGCAAAAGCAGGCGACGGCATCCCACGCGCTCTCGCTCCGGACGATGGACTGAACCACGGCCGGAAGCGAGAGGTCACCCCCTTCGACCGCCACGACTAGGTCACGGCGCTGCGCTACCCAAGCTGGGCACTCCTCCAACGTGTGCTGCGCCGTGTCCTCCGGGCAGTCTCCGCAGTGATGACAACCAGGCGTCTCTTCTCGGATAATTTATATAACCTGCCTAAATCTGTTACAGAATTTACCGGAGGACGGTTAAACTTCAAATGCAAGAATTCCAGAATGCAATCCAAAGAAACATATTTTATAATTTACCTAGAAGATTATTAAATAAAACTGTTAAGCAATTAATTAAAACAAAAAACTACATGAAAGTTACATGTTAATAGTTCTTTGGCTGTATGGGCTCAGCTCCTTTTGCCTGACCAGTAATGGGTCGAAAGGAACCAAAAAATGACAATTCAAATGTTCATAATCTTCTCCTTTTTCTCTTAGACTTTTGTAGAGTATCTTCCACAATTTCGCCAATGTCGAGTACGAGGGCAGTTTGGCAACTTAATGACTTTAAGGTTGAATAAAAACTTTTTAAATATTTTTTTGTCTCATATTTGGAAACTCACTACGAAGCGCATGGCGTTCTTTTTTCAAATCTGGCGCGAAAACAAGCTTTTTAGAAACAAAAAACTTAGGCGACTTCTTAGTATTCTTTGAAAATGGAGAAAAGCGAGTTTCGAGTGCTAATTAAACACCATTTTTACGTGGTAAAACTATTAAGCAGACCGAAGACAAATTGAAAAAGTATTATGGTGATTCTGCACCTTCTCATTGGATGGTACATAAGTGGTTCACTGAATTTCGTTGTGGACGTACTACCACTAATGACGCGGAGCGCCCAGGACGGCTGATTGAGGTCACTAGGGAGGGCATGGTTAATAAAATACATGATATTGTTTTGGCAGACCGTCGAGTGAAGATACACGAAATAAGTGATGCTGTGCACATCTCGACTGAACGAGTTTTTTATATTTTGCATGATATTCTGGGCATGAAAAAGCTTTCTGTAAGATGGGTGCCGCGTTTACTAGCAGTCGACCAAAAATGAAATCGCGTAACAGCTTCTGAGGAATGCCTAGCCATGTATAATCGCAATCCCAGTGAGTTTATGCGTCGGTACATAACAGTTGACGAAACGTGGGTCCATCATTATACACCAGAGACTAAGCAACAGTCAAAGCAATGGACTTCTACCGGGGAACGTGCCCCAAAGAAGGCAAAAACTATTTGGTCAGCTGGTAAAGTGATGGCCACAGTCTTTTGGGACAGCCAAGTGGTTATTTACATTGATTTTTGGATAAAGGCAAGACAATAACCAGAGCTTTTTCAGCAGATTCAATAAAAAGTTGATCAAGAAACGACCGCATCTAGCAAAGAAAAAAGTTCTATTTCATCAGGATAATGCACCGGCCCACTCGTCTGCAATCACGACATCAAAAATTGTCGAATTAAGATACGAATTATTGCCACACCCTCCGTATTCACCAGATTTAGCCCCCTGTGACTTTTTCCTTTTTCCCAAACATGAAGAAATGGCTTGGCGGGCAAAGATTTTCGTCAAACGAAGAGGTGGTAGCCGAAACTGAGGCCTATTTATTATTATAAATATGTTTTTGATGGGTTGAAGAGGTTGGAACATCGCTGGACTAAGTGCGTAGAGTTGAAAGGAGATTATGTAGAAAAATAAATATGTAAAAAGAGTGTTTCTTCTTTCCAAAGTCATGGACTTATCAAACCGCCCTCGTATAAGGCAACGTCGTAGGGTGTTTAGAATAATGTATCTTTACATTTTCATAAAATATTTCTCAAAAAAGAAAAAAATCTATTAAATATGTCGGCAACGTCGTATGGTTTTCAATTGTTTTTTTCGACAATTAAAATCGGGCCATCACTGCCAATGTCAAGTACGTTTGGATCTTGAAAGCTAAATTTTCATTTCATGAAAAAAAAAATACAATTGAACCGTACGACGTTGCCGACATATTTTTTAGATTTTTTCATTTTTGTGAAATATTTTATTCTAAATTCTAAATTCTTTATTGAACACAAACACAAAATACAGTGGAAAATACAATTGGAAATTACATGTACAAAGGCGAGCTTAACTCAAAATTGAGTTTTCTACCAGCAAACCTTTGAGTGAGAGAGAGATATGGCAAAAAGCTAAGAGGTTAAGTAGAGTGTACACTATTTATAGAAGCAGAAATACAATGAACATTAAATGTATAACTTATACAAATATAACCAAATTGCAATTTATAGATACATATTAAAATACATAATTATATATATGTAGGTATATACATATACAATATCCAACCATACGTTATTTAGAAAGAAGATGCTTCTTAATTCTGCTCTTGAAAACGTCCAGAGAAGGGCTATCGCGAAGAGGATGTGGAAGAGAATTCCAAAGGCGCACTGCGCGAATTGTAAAGCATCCGTCATAACGGCTTGAGGAGTGACGCGGAGTTCGAAGGAGAAGAGAAGAAGCCGTGCGACATGGTTCGCCCCTAGGGACTAGATACTCGAAGCGTTCATGAAGATATGCGGGAGAATTAGGATTATGAAGTATAGAATAAAGAGAAGACAGAATGTGTGAATCTTGACGCTGCCGAATCGGCAACCACTCCAGCTTCGCCCGGAACTCCGACACATGGTCGTATTTCCGGAGGCCAAAGATGAAACGGATGCAGAGGTTCTGCAGGCGTTCAAGTTTGTTAAACAGTTCTTCAGTTGCATCGAGATAGCAGATATCAGCATAGTCTAGAAGTGGAAGAAGAAGTGATTGCGCAAGAGTAATCTTTGTATGATGCGGCAGGAATTTTTGGAGACGTTTAAGAGACTGAAGCGAGCAAAACACCCTCCTGCTTACTGCTGAGATGTGAGTATCCCAGGAAAGCTTAGAATCCATAAATACACCAAGGTTCTTAACACTTTTAGAATAGGCAATGGGAATCGAATCATACACAACCGGTGGGAGACATTGATGATCCAAGAGGTTGAACATATATCTGCCACCAATAATGAGAGCTTGAGATTTAGCTGGGTTAACCAGCAGACCAAAAGATTTAGCCCACTTACTGATATTTTCAAGATCATTATTGATGGCAAAAATAGCTTCCGTGATTTTCTCTACATTAAAGTGGCAATACAGCTGTAAGTCGTCTGCATAGAGATGAAAGTGAGAAGACAAGACCTTTGTGATGGCGTTTATGAAAACGGAGAAGAGAAGAGGAGAAAGAACGCCACCCTGAGGTACACCCGCAGCTAAATCACACCATTCAGAGGAGGCCTCATCTGAGCGAACCGACTGCGAGCGACCCCGAAGGTAAGAGTTAAACCATGCAATTACAGACGAAGAAACATTAAGAGAGAGGAGAGGATAGGATTCCTAAGAGGATGTCGAAATCAACTGAATTAAAAGCACTGCTAAAATCCAGTAAAACCATAACTGTAAGAAGTTTGTTCTCCATGGCCAGTCGTATGTCGTCAGTTATTTTAATGAGTGCAGTTACAGTACTATGGCCAGGTCAGAATCCAGATTGGTATGGACTTAGCAGGCTATTAGAAGAGAGGTAAGAAGTCAGTTGTTTCTGGACAACACCTTCAAGGACCTTGGACAGTATTGGGAGAATAGATATGGGTCGGAACTGGATTAACGAGGAAGGATTTGGGACTTTAGGCAGCGGCAAGATGTGAGCCTTCTTCCAAGCTGAGGGAAAGAAACTTACGTGCAGAGAATAATTAATTATATGGGTAATGACGGGAACGATTTCGTTCAAGATGGGAAGAAGCATTTGGAGTTGAAATGTAACGATTAATTAATCTTAACACCGTACAACGTTGCCTTATACTTGACATTGGCGAAATTGTGGAAGATACTCTACAGAAGCCATAATCTAAGAGAACAAGAACAACAATTCATTTCATGGCGTTATAGTTTGGGAGGTTGAATATGGATTTCTGGGATTAGGACGTGGATTAATACGTAGATAGTAGGGCAATAAATTCATAACATTAATTTAATAAATGTTTATAAGGCGGTTACAATATTATATGGAAATAATAAGGAAAGAAATAAACTTACAAAGATATGTCAATAGCTTTTTTATTCGTTTGTGAGTGTGACAGTGTTATTTATTCGTTCGGATACGTTTATTATTGAGAATTAGTTTGAAACAATAACTGCACAACCAATTTGCAGCGGATAATGCATTTGGGAAATGATTACAAATTCGAACGTACTGCTTCATCTCCAAAAAATATTTGTTGGCCAAGACTGCAACAAAATTTGCGAAAATATTGTGCGCAACCAAATGTCTTATGCGCTTTTTAATGCGTGGAATACTATTGCAATCAATACGTGGCCCATGACCTCTAATTGATTCATCTAATTTGCACTGGAAGCATATTAAACAAAAGAGTTGATTTTATTATAAAAACTGGTTCCAATACCTACGTCATAGCTACATAGCGACGTCCGTGTGTGTGTTGTGAACTTGCGAAATTTTATATAAGCCTGTGTTCGACCGCCGATCTTATTAGATACAAGCCTGGTGCAGTCAACGGTGCATCGTGCATGCCTACCTTTATTTCCCAGCGCGTGCGTTTCGAAAATACCGCGTAATCGAAATAGCGCATTTGTGGATTTTGAATTCCGAAATTCGAAATAGTGTAAACGCACTGCGAAAAGAGATGTGACTTTCTGTGTTTCTATTATCAAAAATTCGTTCGATATTTTATTGAGAATAGTTTGAAAACAATTTACATGTTTGACAACTGATGTTAACAGTTTGTAAATTGCGGACGAGTGGTATTGAAAACCTGACAAACATTTCAAAATCTATTATTTACGGAATTAAAGTCTTGTGCTATTAAATATTAATTAACAATCAATTAGTTACCCGAAACATTGGTTGATCGATATCATTTGTAGTGTCAAGACGTGTTTTCTGTTATAAAAAATTATAAAATGAAGGACTTGGTGCAAATTTGGAACAGTGTTTCGAATAGGCGATATTCTGCAGTGAACACTAGTGAATTAAAAGATTTGCCGAATACTCGATTGAAGAAATCTGAAATCGATAATTATGAAGTAAATTTTGCTGAATGTGAAGTATTAAACAATAAGTTCAATGATGATTTGGAGTTTAATAACAGAAAAGATGCCATCATCAATCGATTATTTGAAAGAAGAAAGAAAGGACAGATCACCAGGCAGCCAAAAAGTGAGTTTCTTTTTATTTGTAACCCTCTAATAAACTTTTTAATTTGTTTTTAAATCTGTATATGTCTTTTACAGAAAAAACTTAAAAACTTATACAACAATGTCAGTTAATTCTTTCCAATAATTATCTACTTGTAAACTCAGAGAATGTTCGTACTAATCTTTTAAAACAAAACATTTTTCGATTTATTCTATCCGTTGAATTAAAATAATTTTACATGTTCTTCGATGAAGATCTATTTATTCGATAAAAGTGGTTATACAATTACCACTTATATTACTACTTACTTATTATAGGTTCGTGATTTAACATTGATTTATTATGTATTCCAATATAAAATCCCTTGAAGTGTTGTGTGATAATTATGTAAAATGTATAACGACATTGAACGTAATTTGCAAATTATTTAACATTCCTTTATTTTCGTATCGCCTTGACCCTAACTTTGCAGTTATAAATAAATAAAAGTATTAAGCAGCAAAGTTTGATTTAACTAAATGATCGAATTACTCAATTTCGTTAAAAGACACTGTGTATTTTAAAATAGTACATAACCTTAATGAAGGGTACAAATATTTAGGTAGGTAGGTTGATCATCATCATCATATCGGCCATACATCGTAAACTACTGAACAAAGGCCTCCCCCCATAGATTTCCACAACCAAATTAGGGGGAATTTTCCAGTACTCACCACGCTTGGCAGGCGAGTTGGTGAGCGCAGAATGGCTACTGTTCCACAGAAAGGACGCTGCTGCCTATCCCTCTAGTTTAGAGTCCCTTAATCGCCTTTTACGTCCTCCACGGGAGGAAATAGAGTGGTGCTATATAAAGTAAGTAGGTAAGTTGATCCTCTGTCACTAATTAAGGCAATTGTATCAACCGTCGACTGAAATTATGCCCAGCAAAGTTCAAACATTATTTGGGCGACCCTAATCGGTGTAATTAGGTGTATAAATTATTTCTGTAAATTTGCTTTTCGAAAAATATTTTAGCTCTTTCATAATTAATTGCAAACAGTAATTTTAAATCAATAATTAAATGATTTTAAATTAGTTATCATTCATTATTAAACTGTGTCAGTTTTTTGTAACAAAGCGGATCATTATTATATCGGAAATATTTAAATGTGTTTGTATTTAAGTATTGCAGACGCACGTAACCTTTTTATTCACCGTAAATAAAAGTTCTGTAGTTCTCCTAATCTAAACTAACTACTAACTTTACTTATGGATTGCAATAAAATTTGGCGGGAATTTTCCAGTACTCACCTGACTGATATCCACGGGAGGAGATGAAATGGTGTTATATGTAGAATGAGTAATCATTTAATTTGCCGCCATAATTTTTATTTTAACATCATCATCATATCAGCCGAAAAACATCTACTGCTGGACAGAATCCTCCCCCAAATATTGCCACAAAGACCAGAATGGGTTTGTGTTGTTTGCTCAATTGGGGTTTTGCCATAATCGCCACGCTTGGCAGTAATGTACTCGAAGGACACTGCTGCCCTTCCTCCGGCTAATCCTATAGTAGCCTTTTACGACACCCACGGGACGAGATGGGGTGGTGGTATTCTTAGCCGGCACCACACGGCTTAATTTCATTTATGTTGTCAGTATTGTAGATATTGGTAGTAAAAAGATGAATGGTAGAAGCACATAAGTCTTACTATTTTAGCCTTCCTACGATTCTCTACGTTATGAATGCTATTAAATACACAAGCATCTATTCTGATGAAGTAATTTAAAAGGCTTTATCCATAAATACTAGTCTAATCCTACGTATAAAAGCGAAGACATGTCAGTGCGTCGTAAAATCGCAAAAAATTTAATCATAGTGTGGAATTTCAAGCGAGTTTTTTTAATGAGCTACCAGATCGCTTTAATTCCCTGTTACCGAGTGATTATTAATGAAAATAATGTAATTATGTTCGGCTAATCTGCTATTTAATTTATACGGGCTAAATATAATCCGGATCTACGAGTTATTTTGTTTTCGCGAGTATATTCTCGTACATTCCAAATAAAATCAATCAATAAACAAACGTTTCGGAAAAACGGTTGGCGGGTGCTGGTCGGATTGACAACGGCTTTCCGGACGAGATGCCTCCGGCGATTCCTAATATTTCACACCAATTATATTCGGATAATCTGCTATTTAATTTATACGAGCTAAACATAATCCGGATCTACGAGTTATTTTGTACTCGCGAGTATATTCTCGTACATTCCAAATTTATCAACATAAAAGGTATTTAATGAAGAACTAAAAGTATCGGAAATAAGGTTGGCGGGCGCTGGTCGACTAAAACGGCTTTCTGAACGAGATGCCTATTGCAATTCCTTATATTTCACACCTCTAGCGGCACCTCCCTGCAGACTGTTTCCTACATCATGACATCTCGTTAGCCTGTAAACGTCGTCTCCCCTCCGGTCTGTTGCTCGCGCCGGCCCGTGCCGAGCCTGTAGCTTTAAATATATAATAATCCCTTTTTAAATAATACCGATCCAGCTGTCCCCAAAACAATAGCTTGTTATCCCCAGCAACGCCCTAAGCCGAGGTCCGTGTCCCGCAGGGGGCGCCCTTAGCGAAAGTTGCTACTAGTAATAATTGCTAGTAATAAATGGCTACCTACTAGTAATAATTAATTAATATATACCGCTTTACAGTCATCCCCTCGTGATGTGCTTAAGGGCGTGGCAGTAATGGGCGGCTCTAGTGTGATCTTGCAAGGACCTGGAGTCGCCGTTCGGTGCCGAAGATGACCGCTCCAGTGGTTTTACCCGGGAGGAGACCGTCATACCCCTTCGCCCTTCCCCGGGGCGAAGGAAGTTCATGTAGAATTTCCACTGGGCAGCAATAAAAAAAGATATCTCTTGTATCGTAGGTGCAGTTAATAGACATATAACTCACAAGCATCAGGCAAAACCGAGCCAGGTCAGACCTGCATCCTCACTGACTTAGCTTTTGGTCTTAGCAGCTTATAATCCCGTGCGAGTCGTAAAAGTCTACTGACGACTACAGTTATACATACTGGGTCATTTAATCTTCTGTAATATTTTAGGAGGTGAATGTACGCGCTAATTCAATAAAAAATCGCCCGCGCATTACATTTTTTAGGGTTCTGTACCTTGAGAATGAGAAATGAGAAAACGGATTCCTTATAGGATCATTTTTGTCCGCCTGTCCTGTGTTAAGGTTTTCTTAGAAACAGTTTGAGGTCTCAAGTCGAACTTAACATCAAAAGCTGTCAAATGCTATGTGCTTTGAGCTAAAAAAAACTAGTTTCTATTTTAACGCAATAAAATATACGGGCTTTCAACGCGTATATTACACTAAAAGTCCTATTTAATGACTGGTCATCAAAACGTCGGTACTACCCGGTGATGTATCTTAAAATTTAGCACAAAGCAAGGTTTTTGTACCGGGTAGTGGACCATAAACAAAAGGGTGCATAATGGGGCATTAAATCAAAATTCCTTAGAAACTGATCTAACCGCTATTTCGTCATATCAGCCAAAATACGTTCATTGTTGAACAGAGGCCTTCCCCATAGATTTCCACAATTATCGGCTCTTCTCCATAGGACCGACTTTTCCGAACCGTGCACTTAACTTGACTTTTCGTAAGAGCCTATTAGGGCCTATATGAAATAAAAAAGTTGAGTTTGAGTTTGAGTTTATCTCGATATTTCTGAGGGAATTTGCCAGTACGTAGACAGGTTTACAGGTTACAAATTTAACTTAAAACCCCAAAAAAAAAAACTCCGCGTTTTGCGTGGCCAAGAGAATGAATCAAGAACCTCATACCTGTCAGATAGCCGTGTCGTGGAGCAAACTTAAATATATATTAAAACTAAAAGCGCGGTTAAACCATAAACAAAAGGGAAGGGAGCGACAGAAAAATACATTTTTATTGGATCAGCATACATTTTAATTTTTTTTACCGATTTTTATTTAGAATATGAAACGTGTTGTATTTGAATAATTATACGTTTTAATAGCACAGCGTTCAAAGTTCCGTTTCCTTGTATGTATATAGCGAAACTCAAAACTGCGTAGGAAAGAATAATAAATATACAATTACATAAATTATTCTTTGTTACAAGTTTTACGGCAGAGGTATACTTAACATTTAATTATAGAAGGTAAGCCCCGTGTGCTGCCGGCTAAGAATAGCACCACCAACCACATCTCATCCCGGGGATGACTTTAAAGGCGATTATGGGATTAGCCGGAGGATGGGCAGCAGCGTCCTTCAATTATATTTACAACTCGACTGCGATCGCCAACTCGCCTAACGTGTCGATAATAGTAAAACCCCATTGAGCACACAACACTAACCCAAACCGGTTTTTGTGGCAAGATTTCGCGGCGGATATCCAGCAGTGGACATCTTTCGGAAATAATTAGGATTTTTAGGACAACTGATGGAATAAACCTGAACATCATTCATTTTAAAACCCGTGCCAAATTATTACGAAACAAATTTATATTTGCGATTAACTTCATACAGAGTACTACGCAAGCGCCCGTAAAATGAAGTTTGGTAACTTAAACACGTACACTTGTGGAACCCCCCGACAATCATTTCGGCCGAGTGAAGTCCACTGCTGGACACAGGCCTCCCCCAAAGATCACCACAACCACCGATATGGATGTGTCCTCGCTCATTGGGGGGTTTTGCCATAATCGCCACGCTTGGCAGGCGGGTTGGCGACCGCAGTTGAGTTTTTAATGTACTCGAAGGACGCTGCTGCCCGTCCTCCGGCTAATCCCTTAGTCGACTTTTACGACACCCATGGGAGGAGATGGGGTGGTGGCATTCTGAGCCGGCACCACACGGCCCCCGACAATAGGCATATAAAACATGTTATGGTATAGAACCCTCTCAGGGCGAGAGTTCGCCTCGCCCTTGACATTCTCTTTTTAAAACGTAAAATCAATCTTAAAGAAAGGTATCGGATGGCGAACTCACGCGCCGATCATTAATCAAGTTAGAGGGCACAACCGCTGTCCCGGGTCACAACCCCGTTCTCTCTTGTTATAAACATTTCGGATACATAAATGTCATTAACATTAGCAGACATTTTTTACTTCATTTTAACTTTTAAAAGCATTTAATTAATCTAATTGAGGCGCTCACAGTTAGTTGAACTTGTCTACCATCGCGCTTAAGCAACGCTAGGCGCGGTCAGTCTATAGATGGGTGACCGCATAGTGGTATTTCAACTGAGCGTCTCCGTGCTTTGGGGGCGCGTAAAATCGTTAGTCCCGGTTGTTATTGTTAGACGGCAGTTGTTAAGCCAAGTTGTTAAGCCTTTGGGCGGCTTGAACAACTCCGAAACCAGGTTGGCCAGTAACCAAAAAAAATATCTAATGTTGTGGCTATCGAGTATTGCAGGTCAGAGGCGAGGCGACATTACATCCCTAGTACAGGATTAAGAATAGGCGATAAGTTGGCCACTCAAATAACACCAATGCTAAACATCAACCTCTAATACAAAGGAGGATGATTTAAAGGGAATCTAGCCAAAAAGAGGGGTGTCCATCTTTACCAGAAAACTGTATGCCGTAAAATGACACATTTATCCATTAATTATATTAGCGAAAATTAAGTAGATTCCAGAAGTAATTCGGCATAATTGCAAGGCATTAAACATATTTAATCTTGAATAACAAATTAAACGGCTATTTTTAATTGCGAGTAGCGGAACTAAATTGTTTACGGCGTAGGCTACGGGTTTTTACGCGCGGTTCTTATAATGCTGATAGAAGAAATGGGTGAGCGTAGATGGTTAATGATTACTAACCGCCAATCTGTCACTACCAATTATATTAATATATAATGTCATTGGTCAATACAATATCGATTAGAATCGTTTTCACGTCAAATATTTTCGTATTTCGAATGTAGGTGCCAGCTATAAAAATGGAATTAGTTGGATTCTGAATTTAAATTAGTCTCATTTTTTATTGTGAGTAATTAATATTATATAATATAGGTAATTAGGAAATAGAATAAAGTACACTGCTGGAGTGGCCGTCTATGACTGATATGATGAAGCGGTCGCCATTGCTGGGGACATATGACATTATGGCCCATGACCATATATCATTTAGCGGTCTATGGGTTCCTAACCCACAACGTCACCTGCTGAACATGAACCTTCAATGAATGGTCACAGCGAGGTGCAGTGGCTGATACAGTCGGCTGCTGCGCTCCGGGTCGTGGGTTCGATTTCCGCACGGAACAAATATTTGTATGATCTGCAGGTAGTTGTTCCGGGTCTGGGTGTATTGTATGTGGAATCTCCTTACTTGTTTCATGCAAAACCGATTTAAATCTAAATGAAAATCTAAATTCTATACTCACCAAAACAGTATACCGTATGAATGAACATAATCTAGAAAAAAAAATTTAAAAGCAAAATTAATATCCTTTCTACCCCTGTCAGAAAACACCAATAAATATAGATTTCACATTTGAAGGGTTAAAGTTGTAAACGAATTTAACTTGCTCGAATTAACAATCGACACTCATATAAACTGGAAATTGCATGTAAAAAAGGTGTTCCTCACCGACGTCGCGGAGGCCTATCGCCGCGTCACCTTCCCGTTCAAGTTAGCACTTCTCCCTCCCGTCTCTCGCTCGCGCCGGCCCGTGCCGAGCCTGTAGCTTTAAATATCCCCTAACACAATTTAAATAATACCGATCCAGCTTTCCCCAAAACTATAGCTTGTTATCCCCAGCAACGCCCTAAGCCGAGGTCCGCGTCCCGCAGGGGGCGCCCTTAGCGAAAGTTGCTTAGTTTTTAATATTAAATTTAAGCCTGGCTGGAGGCCTCTTTTGGCTTCGCCAGGCGAGAAGCCCAAAAACAAAAAAAAGGTGAGAGCAAAACTGTCAAAATTTTCAATAGGGCTTATTGAAAATTTTCGAAGTCAAAGAGACCACAGATTTATCAACTGCACTCGTCACCGACTATGCCTATGCTTACTCCTGGCTCAGCTATAATATTGATGTAGCCTTAGTTACCTTTTACAAAGCCCATGGGTGGGGATGTGCTTATCTATTATTGCCTGGCAACACCGCGGAACAAGACCAGATTAAATAACAACTTTTTTTGTATAAGAACATTAATTCATTAAACCAGTTTTGGGAAACAGTTTATTTTAATTATCTGTATAGATCAATATCCTAATATATATGAAAATTATCTCATAAATTCAAATTATGGTTGTTTATATTAATTAACAAAGTAGTTCGACAAAAATTGTCGTGTAGTCTCATAGATTAACGGACTCGCTTCTTAAGCACTAGGCACTATATAACATACACGTACCTACAGTTATTTATAATACACAACAAGAACATGCCAAACACTCACCTTTCTCGCAAATCAACATATAGTAACATACTTTCTTCGATTTAAAAAACTTAATAATTAAAGTAAAATTAATTACGGTCACTACCAATTCAATTTGCAATTGAAAAATTGTAAAGATTTCGCGCCAATGTCTTTTTTTTTATTTCTTCTGTAGCCGTAACGCATTGCATGCACTACATCTACATTTGCTAAAGAGATCGCAGATTTTAGTTTTTTTTTTTTTTTTTTTTCCTGGCTTGTCGCTATTTGCGCATTGCCACCAGATTTTAGTTCCATGTTCAAAAATAAAACATTGTTCTTTTTTTTTATGAAACAGTAATAAGTCGAGTCTTTATTCATGATTATTCTACTTATGACTAAAGACTTTTTCGTTTTTGTAGACTCATTGTCATTTGACAGACGAAATTAAAAAAAAACCCTTTTTTCCCCTAGGGGAAGAAATGCTATTTTTTTTTCTTCGCTCTGGTATGCCCCAATGACGGTCTTGTTGAGCAAGAGGAGTGAAAAATAAATTTTATAGAACTAAGGGTGGATAGAGAACATACCTAGTTTAAAAGCCATAACCACAATGTCAACAATGCTGACGTAATTGCCTCCGTTCAGTAATGACACGGATAGTCAGATATTCTCAAACGTCATCAGTTAATTACTGCCGTGTGGTTTTAATCGACCTCGTTTCCATTCTTATACGTCAATTGATATATGTTATTATTAGCTTCTTTGTTTATTTATATCTTACTAATATTATAAAAGTGGACGATTAATTTGGGTTATAAGAAGGACCACTCGAAGGACATATGCTTAACCATCGACAGACAGGATTTTCAAACATGTGTTTTAAAACTGTTTTATAGAAATGTGTTTATTTATTTACCGAGAAACTGCCTAAGAATATAATTAAGATACTAAAATATATTTTTTATAGTTGTTGAGGCTAAATACTATTAAAATTGAATACAATCGTCTTGAAGTAATCCGTCGTGAATTCTTACATTATATAAAAGTTACCAATAATTCAAGAATCGTTTTCACTACGTTTACATTTACTTTGTTTTTAAACGTTACACTGACGTATGGGGTTTTTTGAATGTCTATGGGAAAACATGTATAAACGACCATAGCGGCCAAAAAGTTATTTTCTTTTAGATATTTATCATGAACCAAATATAATTAGAACAAAGTAGAGAGACATTGCCAGTAATATTTAATAAAAATCACTATTCGACTGATGTGTGTCATAAGTATGTACCATGGAAACACTTACAGCAACTTCTGTGCAGTATGTAAACCTGTGCACTTCACTCTCTTTGTCAATGCAAGTCGCTGACAGAATAATACAATAATTTAATTTAAAAACTTCCCAATTTCACACAGATGTTTGTCGAGTACCTTTCTTTTTAAAGTTTCTGTACCTTTATTTCGTGGCATGGCAGCATTAGTTTCAGCTTTTTAATGAAACGTGATTCAAGTAATTCTTTGACCCTAAGAGGAACCATTATAAACATATTAATCCTATGCCAATTCACCTGAGATTCTTTGATACCTGGGGTACCTGTCGAATTCCTTGATAGTCTCTGATAACAATATCATATATCTGACAGATAGTATGTCTCTTTTCAGACGAAAACTACATTTACGCGATATGTGATCATTAATAAGTCATTTTTCTGTTACCAATTACGCATAAATAATTCCGTTAAGTACTTACTACATGAAAATTTACATAATGTAATTCAGTTGACAGTACACCAGTGTTAACTCAAGATAACAGTAATTTCAATTAGCCGTAGTAAACGTAATACCAATTCCCATGAGTCACTCATTCAACACTTCACAAAACAACCGGCTATTTCGCGAAAATACGTAACAATGAATGGACAGTGGCATGCATATTATTTGCAATGACATTGCATTTAGCTTTCCGCATTGAAATCGTGTTGGACTGTAGGAAAATTTCCTCATGCTGTTATTTCATTTAATTGCTGTTATATTGTTTGTTTACGAGTTTAACCTCTATGAACAACATTGTTCTGGAAGTCTAGTGTTTTTAGATTTGTTTCTAGTTTATCTTTAATATTAATATTATAAAGGAAATATTAATTGCATATCAACAAACCTTTTTTTAATTTTTTTTTTTTTTGATCCGGTGGAAATACCTCATGTACTTCCTTCGCCCCGGGAAAGGGCGAAGGGGCCTGCCGGACTCCTACCGGCTAAAACCACCGGAGTCATCATCGTCGGCACCGAAGGGAGGCTCCAGGAACTCGAAAGATCTCCATCTAGAGCCACCCGTTGGTGCCACGCCTTTTGGCACATCTCGGAGGGGATGACTGTAAAGTGGTCATCCCCTCTAGTGGAGGGAAGGCGACTGTAAAGATGCCACCCCCCCAGGCATCTCTCGAGGGGATTGTAAAAGATTCCCCCGAGGCCTCACTATGCGCTGTGCTGCGCACACAGCGGTACGTGACCACATGCGCACCGCTGTCTTCCCGGGGGTCACTCGATATGAGCACGCAGATTTCCCAATAAGCGCGCTCGCGACCCCCATGGCCCCCTATAAAGACAACAGGGGGCTCAGGCGTGTTGGACACTGGCACCGCGGCGGCTATTACCCCGGGTCCGTGTCCTCCTCCTCCGAGCGGGATCGGCCCTCTCCCGATCCCGCTCTGCGACCTCCTTCTGGAGCATTACGCTCTCACAGAAGCCACACCACTCCACACACCACACACACACTCCAATTTTCCTGCTTTGCCAGCATAGCCGACACTACTGCTGGCAAAGAGAGATCTTGCCCGATCCAATCGACCAGGATCCGCCGCTCGGCAGTCCACGCAGGGCACTCTCCGAGTGTGTGCTGTACGGTATCCTGATCGTATCCACAGTGGTGGCACTGTGCCGTGACCTCGCGTCCTATCCTGTGCAAGTACACACCGAAACAACGGTGTCCGGTGAATACCTCCGTCAGGCGGAATGTGACGCGCTCGCTCCTTTGGAGCCAGGCTCCGAAGAGCGGCAAGACAGCCTCAACGACGCGCTTTGTCGTGTACTGTGGCAGCATGAGCCGCTCGCGCCACAGCTTGAGTGCACGCCGCCGAGCCTGACGCCTCAAACTTTCGAGCGCTCCTGAAGGCACGCCTTCACCGCACTGGCGGAGCGAGCGTGTTTGGTGATACACCCACGCATCCATCTCCGCCAAGATATCAAAAGGCGATATCAACAAACCTACCAAATGATAAAAAAATAAAAATAAAAATTCAAATCATGACTGAGCTGAACATTTCTTTCTAGTGCAACAAAAATTTATAAAATAAAATTTCAAACCATAAAAATAACAAATTTAAAGGATTGCACATAAATGACGGTGCGGCAAACACTGTCACAGGAGGTTAAGATGCGGCTGGGGTGGCCCTTGGGTCGCGTTTTTTTATTACCTTTTAAGTTAATAAATACCAATCAGATGTAGTTTGTGATATATCACTTCCGCCGAATGAAGTCCACTGCTGGACACAGGCCTCCCCCAAAGATCAGCATAACGACCGATATGGGTGTGTAGTGGGATCATTGCGGGGTTTTGCCATAATCACCACGCTTAGCAGACGGGTTGGCGATCGCAGTTGAGTTGTTAATGTACTCGAAGGGCGCTGCTGCCCATCCTCCGCCTAATCCCTTAGTCGACTTTTACGACACCCACGGGAAGAGATGGTGTGGTGGTATTCTGAGCCGCCCACCACACAGTAGCCGGCACCGTGTGGTGGTCAGAATTTAAATTGTACTGTTCCAATTGTTGGTTATACGGAGAAGAACTTGAAAAAAATAGGTTAATGTGTAAAGAAAGAACGAAAAATAGCGATAAGGCCGCCTATTGTACTGTATTTTTTACTAAGCTTCTGTTTATAATATGTTCTGGTGTACAATAAAGAGTATATAAATAAATAAAGAACATACAACAATAATTATATATTTGCTAGGCAGATGACACTCGTTCACGAGCATGACGCATGCATGATCGTTGCTCAACTCAACCATATTGTAGGGAACCCGACGATCCGATACATAACGCCACCACCAGCAGGACATTTTAGTGAGCATGACATACCAAAACTACTAGGCAAAAGGCACAGGCAATATAAGTGCTCCTACAATATCAGCAATCATGCTGTTCAATTTATCAAGTGTAGTTTCATGTGAGAGATGAGAGCTTTAGGAATGAGCTGATGAGAAGGTTTATGCTGGACAACTGTCTCCCCTGAGTCATGGGACACGTCTAAGTTGTCGTCTTGCTTAGATGAGAATTCACTTTTGCTATATTCGAAGGTCGTGTAATTTACATAGAAAATAGGAATCTTTGTATACTTAGGCATGTGTTGTGGCTAAAGATTACCTACATGCACGCGGAAAATGTAATTCCCTTTTACTATATTTAATTGTAATCTACATGTTTAGTCATACCTTTGCCTTACCATCATGTCTTATGTACGTTTATTTTTAATATATTTTTGTCTAGGGAACGTTGAAATGTTATATGGTTATCGGCGGGGTAGCGGTCGTTATTATCAATGACATCTATATATACATTTTTATCACACTGGCATTATAAGTTTTTAAATCCTAGTCAGATAACAAATGTAAAAAAAACAAACTTTATTATTTATTTCATACACCAGTTATAAACTAACTTAAGTTCTTATTACGCGCACAATTGACATCAGCGCCAAAATGGCAGCAATGAAAATTGTACCTGGCTGTCGGAAACCAGTCCAGTGTGCTATTTTGAGATAATCTTACTTATCTTTGTTGTTATTGGACAATACGGATATAATTATTATAGGTTATATATACCAGTTTCAAACAGGAAAATTTATATAAATGTAACAAGGATGGCATTCTAAGAAAACACATAATTATCATGTCGTTGTAAAAATGTTAGCGTTTCCCGCATATATTTCTTGTTCAGTTTATAGTAACTATTTATTTGTTTAGTTATGCGGATCTAAATATAAATGGCAGATTTGTAGCGCTATTTATCTCGCGCCATTTTGTAACCGACATCAATTTAAAGTTCCTAGTTCAAAGTGTTTGTGTCTTCACACGGAAACACGTAGTATACATAGACGCTTCAGATTATTTTTATATAGTACTAGTATGAGATAAACTTGTTTTTATTCCTAAAAATAACCAATATGGGTATTATACTAAATTATTTGTAAAATTGTGTCCTGTTTGAGGCCGCAGCTGCGCTCAATTTTATTGTTTAACACAATTTATGTTTATTTATATATAAAGTATGAAAACAATAAAGAAAAATATTTATTAGATACCACAAAATCTAATAATAAAAGAATATTGTTAAAAATGTGTTACGGGTAAATATACATAGGCTGCACTAAAAGTATCGGGAATGGAATATTTCCACTGTTCCTGTCATATTAAAATCTTTTTAATTGAAAACTCCTTGGTTTTAAAAATCGAATACCATTTATTTATTTTAAAAAAGATTCACGGTCTTGTCACAAGGTTTTGTCAAACTTGTTTAGTCGTTGAGAAAATGGAATTAACTCGAGAAAATTCAAGAGGGATGATTTATTATGACTTTCGAAGTGGTTTAACACAAAAACAGGGTGTTGACCGGATGATTTCTGCATTTGGTGATGAAGCCCCATCCAAAACCACAATTTATCGCTGGTTTGCTGAATTTCAACGTGGACGTGTCAAGCTCAGTGATGATCCTCGTCAAGGTCGTCCAAGAACTGCAGTCACCCAAGAAAACGTTGATGCTGTGCGTAAGCTGATTGAGGAAGATCGACATGTGACATACCGCGAAATTCAGGCAACTTTAGACATTGGCATGAGTCAAATACAAATAATCTTGCATGAACAATTAGGTGTAAAAAAGTTGTTTTCCCGATGGATACCGCATTTGCTATGTGAAGAGCAAAAAGCGGCTCGCGTTACTTGGTGCGTCAGAACTCTCGAAAGATTCCACGCAGGATCCTCAAATGCTGTATACAACATCGTATCAGGTGACGAATCCTGGATATATGCGTACGAACCCGAAACAAAAAACCAGTCACGAGTTTGGGTGTTCGAAAATGAGTTAAAGCCAACAAAAATTGTTCGTTCACCGAGTGTTGCAAAAAAAATGGTGGCCACGTTTGTCTCCAAAACCGGCCATGTTACGACTATTCCTCTTGAGGGACAAAGAACGGTTAATGCAGAATGGTATGCTAGCATTTGTTTGCCACAAGTCGTTTCTGAACTCCGTAGAGAGAACTGCAACCGCCGCATCATCCTCCATCACGACAATGCGAGTTCTCACACCGCGCACAGAACAAAAGAGTTTTTAGAGCAAGAAAACATAGAATTATTAGACCATCCGCCGTACAGCCCCGACCTAAGCCCTAATGATTTCTATACTTTCCCTAAAATAAAGAATAAATTGCGTGGACAGAGATTTTCATCACCTAAAGAAGCTGTGGACGCCTACAAAACGGCCATTTTGGAGACCCCAACTTCCGAATGGAATGGTTGCTTCAATGATTGGTTCCATCGTATGGAAAAATGTGTCAAATTTCGCGGAGAATACTTCGAAAAGCAATAAATACATTTTTAAATAGTAATGTTGTGTCACTTCCTTGATTCCCGAAATTTTCAGTGCCGCCCTCGTAGAAACCTGGGTAAACCTAGGTTTACCCGATTTATAATTTTTATTCCAGGTCCAGTTACCCAATGATATTTACCATATATATGTTACGTCCATATTAAATTGCACGCATAACTCAGTCACGCTATATGTAGGTATAAAGCTATAAAACTACACACCTATGCTGTAAGAAAGAAGATACAAAAAATACGAGAGTAAAAGAGATAGCTATCTAAAATGACAACAAGAGTACTTGATATCTTTGTCGCACCTGTGATAGAGTATATGCTGTCTCTATTGCTTGCTGTGCCTGTGTTTTGTTCGAGAATATTATTCTATAGATCATTTGAATAGTATTTTTATTAAAATATTCTATATAGTTGGTTACTCACGTATGGTTTGAGATCTGTAGTTCTTTATTTATTATTGCTGGATAGTTTGTGCATTTGCTATACGCACGAAGGCATTGTTAATACTTAATTAATAAAACAATACAGATTGTGACAGTGTGTGATCGTTGTCCGCCTTGGGTGAACTGATTGCGAGGTGCTACAATTGGGGGAGTTTTTACTTTTGGCGCGCATGTAACATATCTACTTCTTTTAATAGATAATATCATTGTAATTACCGGTTTGTGTAGGCAAATGCGGTGATACTAAACAATACAAATCAATCATTTATTCAGTAATTAGGTCCTAACAGACACTTGGACACGTCGTATTGAAACAACGGAGGGTATTTCGATATATAACCTAACCTAACCTATGAGAAGAAATGCCGAAAGAAACTCGGAGATAGTGTATAAATATTATTTAAGACTAACTGGGACCCGCGGTTTAATTTAAAAGATATTGGATTTATTATAAATAATAATAATTTAGGTAGTTCGGCATAGACACTTGACATAGAGTATGTATATTGTGTTTTTTTTTTGCGCGGTACCCTATTTATTTTTTTAACATTAAAGTAGCCTACGTTAATCCTTATAACATCAGCTATCTGCCAGTGAATTCCGTAGAAACAAACAGACAGACAGACAAACAGACCGACAGACAGACAAAAAGAATAAAAATACCTTTTTTGTTGTAGGTACCGTATATACTTTCATATGCATTTAGTAAAAAGCTGTTATTTTGTCATTACAAACAGACACTTAAATTTTATTTATTTGTAAGCTTTGTCAAGCTGGTTAAGTTCTGCTGTATATGCAGTAAGAAAGACTCAGCAGCTAGCTCACTGATGAGCTACTAGGTATACGGCTATGAGGCTATGAGGTACACGTCACTACGTACACACCGCCGGCTTCCCGGGGGTTTGATGAAGCTACCTATTCAATATTCTTGGCAATACCAGCCAGACCAAAATAAACATGACCTTAAATCTGGTTTAATTATAGGAAAAAACTGCTCACAACAATGAATCATTCCATTTTCGAGGTTGCAACTGGTCTAGACCAGTCAGCTAATCTAGTATTGCTGGTCTGGCCGACTAGCGATAGGAACCTATTGCTAGTGCCTCATTTCGTCCCGTGCGGCTTGCACACTTCAGCAACGCCCTAAAACAAGGCCTGTGTCCCGCAAGGAGCGCCCTTAGCGCAGGTTGCTTAGATTTTAAGCCTAGCTGGTCAAAAGACGCCTTCTTTTGGCTTCGCCAGAAATGTCCGGTTGAGCAGCCACATTTCCAGGAAATGTTTGCGATAAGCCCTACATTTTTTTATTATTTCTTCTATTATTTTTTATTATCAATTATTACTATTATTTCTGAATTCAACATCACGCCTTATAACTGTAGTTAAACGATTTTTTGTAGTAAGCAAGGCATTTTTCTTAGAGGAAAACCCGACTGGATGAGTCAAGTGTGACATATTGCCAAAAGCCCCACCGAAATTGAATCTTAGATATATATGCCATGTAGTGAACTGTGCGTTTCAATGTGTGTGAATATCGTTTAAGACTTAATCGCTAAATAAACAGTTCTATTCTATGTTGCCGTGTGGTGCCGGCTCAGAATGCCACCACCCCATCTCTTCCCATGGGTGTCGTAAAAGTCGACTAAGGGATTAGCCGGAGGATGGGCGGCAGCGTCCTTCGAGTACATTGGCAACTCAACTGCGATCGCCAACCCGTCTGCCAAGCGTGGCGATTATGGCAAA
Source organism: Diloba caeruleocephala (assembly GCA_947459985.1). Classification (NCBI taxonomy): domain Eukaryota; kingdom Metazoa; phylum Arthropoda; class Insecta; order Lepidoptera; family Noctuidae; genus Diloba; species Diloba caeruleocephala. Next base: position 8,216,461 of record OX381632.1, read on the forward strand.
ACCCCCCAATGAGCCCACAACACATCCATATCGGTGGTTGTGGTGATCTTTGGGGGAGGCCTGTGTCCAGCAGTGGACTTCATTCGGCCGAAATGATGATTCTATGTTCGGATGTTTGGATTGGATGTGCAAACAGAACTATATCAAAACTGAATAACGGTGTAAAAGGCTGAAAACTGGTTATCCCTTAACGGAATCCGCAAAGGCTGGGTGGCAATCGCTCCGTGTGCCTTCTCGCTATGCCGTATGAAATAACTTCATGTATGTAACACGTTATTCTTTAAAAACCTTACTTCAATAAAATTATAACTTTGGCGAACTGTGTGGTCCAGGCAAGACACTGCTGCTTTAGCTTTGCACCTAGGTGAAGTGATTATCTTCCTTTTAATTTTATTAATGGGAAACCTTATACAGAGTTGTTCCAGCCGCCTAAAGGCCTCCGACTTGGCTTAACAACTGCCATCTAATCACAACAACGGGGAGTACCCTCAGAGGCGCGGAGACGTTCGGTTCTAATACTAAAATGCAACTCATCATGCAATCAAACATCATCATCATGTGGTGCCGGCTCAGAATGCCACCACCCCATCTCCTCCCACGGGTGTCGTAAAAGTCGACTAAGGGATTAGCTGGAGGATGGGCAGCAGCGTCCTTCGAGTACATTAACAACTCAACTGCGATCGCCAACCCGCCTACCAAGCGTGGCGATAATGGCAAAACCCCCCAATGAGCCCACAATACACCCATATCGGTCGTTGTGGTGATATTTGGGGGAGGCCTGTGTCCAGCAGTGGACTTCATTCGGCCGAAATGATGAACTCATCCGAAGACTAATCGCGCTAAGCGTTTACCTATTAGCAATGATATTATGTAATGAAGCAGGTATGTTACATGCGTGTCAAAAGTAAGAACCAAAACTCCCCCAATTGTAGCACCTCGCAATCAGTTCGCCTAAATAGCTATCTCTTTTACTCTTGTTGTTTTTGTATCTTCTTTCTCGCGACATGGTTGTGCAAGCGAGACTGTATTTTGCGCGCGATTTAATATGGACGTAACATATCTATGGTATAATATCACTGCCTATTAGTAAGTACAAAATTTTAATTTTAATTTAATTTTATATTTTTATGTCTAAGTAATATTGTGTATGATATATTGTACACTTGACAGCCCAATATCTCTCTCCTTTCTTCCTGTCCATCCAAAGGTTGTCTGGAAGAGATCGCCCTGTGCGATAAGACCACCCATTGTACATGTATCTTTTTAAATTTTTATCTCTATGTATGTATTATGTGGTGTACAATAAAGAGTATATAAATAAATAAATAAATACAAAAATGTGCGACCCGTGCGAAAACCAAACTAGTTTACAGATCAATATCTTATCACATGAAGCAATATTATCATCATCATATATATTAAACCTGTCAGTCAATTCGTTTTTGTAAAAAAACTGATCCTAGGTCAAGAAACCGGCATTAAATTATATACAGTTACTTGGACTAACGGGTCGTGGGTTCTTACTGTACATAGCATTTATAAATGATGATATTTTAATTATAGCAAATCTTCTATTCCAGCTATTTTCTAAACTAAGCGCGCTTTTGTTGTTGATGATAGTAGACTAGAGAATACGTGGTCCTTTCGCTAGAATAAAACTTAGTTTTGAGTTAAATTCGCCTTTGTACGACTCATTTTGAATAATAAATATTTCCTGTAATATTTAATGTGTATAATAAAGAATATACCGACGATGGAGTGTCAATAACTTTTAAATTTAATTTGGGCAACCTTGAACTTCTTATTTTGATTGTCAATAGGTCGAATACGTTTGAAAAGATTAAATTAGTGGAACTGTCAATTAATAACAACAGCACAACAGATAATCTAGAATAAAGTTTTAGTCAATTTATTTTACACACGAACCTATTTTATTTTATTCATATTACATTATATATATATATAATATTGTTATTTTAAGCTAAGCTTGCAGTGGTTTTAACAGTCGGCTGTGCTCCGAGTTGTGGATTCGATTACCATACGGAACAAATATTTGTATGATCTGCAGGTAGTTGTTCCGGGTCTGGGTGTATTGTATGTGGAATTCATGTCTGTAAAACGCACCCACGATACAGGAGAAAGCCAAGAGTGGAGCAACGTTTAAAAAATACAATTTACTTAATATAATAATGTCACAAAGTCTTGAGTTTAAACGTAGTAACTAGTATTTAATCTATGCTTGAGTTATGACAATTCTATAATTCCGCTATGCAAATGACACATAATTATTGGAGCTTGTTTTACCAACTGAAGTATACTGAAGTAGATTAAAGGATATTCCGTCAATCGATGATTTTATAGTGGAAATATTCATCGTAATTATGATTATAGCAGGTAAAACTTGATTCTTAGTTGGATGGTGCCAGTAAGGTTTTATAATCCATAAAATACAGGAAATGTACGCCATTTTTAAATTCCAGATTATGTAAAAATCAAAATAGATTGTTAGTACGCAATTATTCAATATCGAGATTATTTTTAATAGCGTTCCTAAGTAGGGTTTCCTTGCCATATATGGATGCTCATACCCAGCGACCGAATGAGATGAAATGAAAAGATGTGGCCGGGGGGGGGGGGGGGGCAGTTTTTATATTTTCTTCGGAGCCCCTCTTCGGTGGCCATCTACCGTTTCCGAGGGAGGAAGAACATAGATGCAGGTAATGTACTCAACGTAAAAAAAAATCTTTTTTCTAAATCCAAAGTTATGAATACTAGGCACACTAAGAACTTTATATGCCGTGTGGTGCCGGCTCAGATTACCACCACCCCGTTTCCTCCCGTGGGTGTCGGAAAAGTCAACTAAGGGATTAGCCGGAGGATGGGCAGCAGCGTCCTTCGAGTACATCCATCCATTCGAGCCATGAAGATGAATCATAGAACCAGAATATACTTGTGTACACAGATGATGAGCATAATTATTTTTAAATTATCACCACTCAAAAAGTAGCAATACGGTTAACATATTTATTGTCAAGCTAAAAAAAACATAAACAGGTTTTTATTTTAATCAATCCGATCATTAAAATGTTAAGTACAAATTTATTTGAAATACATATATATTGAATACTTCTAGTTTTAGCCAGAGACAAATATGTAAGCTGTTCGAAACAAATCATCAACCGTGCAATTTTGTATGTCCTTATCTAAGTTTTTATTCACTGGCAATTTTATCTTAAGAAAAACAATTAGATCAGTCTCATGAAGTCATAATACAAATATCGCACCCAAAGTAACGTCAAAATTTACTCAAAACCAAAATGTAATAATAGTCCAAACTATGTCAAAGTCAAAGTCAAATAAACTTTATTTCAAATAAACCATTTACTTGCACATATGAACGTCAGAATTTAAATTGCTCGGTTCCAATTAATTGATCCTATGGAGAAGAACCGGTAAGAAACTCCATGGATACTCTTTTAGAATACTATGTTTCTTTTGTCTCTTTTAATATGAAGCCAAAGTACCTTAAAATTTAAATAGTGATGCGGTTGCTCTATATAATCAAAATGTTCGATTATTTAAATTATTCGGTTCCAATTAAATCAAAATTTGTGTTATTCGATTGTTGAGCGATTGATATCCGGAATGTTGACGAGCTCCATGTTGGGATTCGATTTTTTATTATTATTGATGATGTCTGCAATCGATTATAGAAATCGCGCAGTGAGATTCAACTACTAAAGAAGAATTAAAAGGTACCATGAGCTACATGACTAACAAATTAGTCGCTTGGCAGATCTATAAACTCAATAAGCACTGTCTTCACTCACACTGTACGCAATTGTATTTAATTGATATTCGGCGTGACGAATAAATTGACAATCGAATAATCGATTGTATAATTCTAAATTTATTAGAATATTTTTTACAGTTACAGTCGCTTATACCACTAAGGTCTAACAATACTTAGTTAAGGTGTGTTAAAACTAATCCAGAATGTATAAAACAAGTTTTAAATTCCGTGCTTACTGTATAAACAGTAAGCACGGAAGGAAGGAGGTAACCGGAGTGATTACTGTATATACAGAAAACAAATATCTTCTTAATATTAATAGTATGGCTTAGCATTGTTTAGGTAATCATTATTATAATCATACAGACAATAGCTGTGGCGTTTTATTACCGCATCTAATATTATTCAATCGTAATAAAAACGAAATCTCTATACTTTATATTTTTTCTATGCAGAATTTTTTCCCGAGACCTGTAATTATGGGAGCTAAGAATAAAAACAAGTAAAATGATACGATACATAATCTACATGTTACAAAGTTCGCAAGAAGCCGTTCTGATGTTTTTTAATAGATTCTCAAGCCTATTAGCAACCGGATTTTGCATAAAAACGATCGTAAATATGTCTGATATGAATTCTATCAATCGAATTTATGGGGTTTATCCTTTTATTGAACTGTGTATATGAATATGACAGCTGTGATATTAATATATAATATACAGGTGTGCTCATATTAACAACAGCAAAAACGGCTTTTTCTGCTAGATACGCTTTTATATTTCGCTGTTTCGGTCCGCTAGATAGAAGATATCCCTTCCGAAAGTGAATTACACACTAACAGAATGAATGAGGAACATGTTAAGGAATCCTTCTTCATTTATCGCCCTTCAATTAATTAAGCAACTCAGCTTATTGCAGTCCACTGCTGAACCTCTTCCAGTTGCACCACAACATTCGGGCCTCTACCTTCCGCATTGAATATGTCCCAGCATCCTTCTTCAAGTCGTCGATCTAGCTGGGGGCATCCGTTATTATGTCCTATTTTCGGTCTCTCAAGGACTCATCTGTTATAACAGCCATCAGTCCTTTGACAGGCCAGTCCACTGCCACTTTAACTTGTTAATTCTGCAAGCTATGTCACTGATTCCAGTTCTTTTCCGGATATATGCGTTCTGAATCACGTCGCTTGAAAAACTCCAACCGTAGCTCGCCACATAGCTCGATTAGTGACTTTGAATTTGTAGGCTAGCCCAACTGTTAGTGTCCATGATTCAGCACCGTTTGAAATACGGTCCTCATCAATCAGCCGGTAATCGATGCTAATTCTAATTAAGGCCTTGATTTTGGGTCATTTTTCAAGAAACATTACCAACGTTCGGGTACGCTATTACCTTTTATTGGATAAGTGCTGCCATTGTAAGTATTCCCTGACTTGACCAACCACCGTTCCTTTTTTTATTTGAACTATCCCGGCTGTCGCACTTGTTCTATGTTTATGTTATTTTATGTTTTTTAATTTTGAATTTGGCTAAAGCCACAGAAATATTTCCCTTATTAAAGATCGATTCTGAGTAAGACTGGCCCATAAATTAAGGAAATCTTAAAGAAGACACCCATTTTCAACAATTTCACAAGTCAATATTCTAGATAGAGATAGTGAATTTGAAGCCTTTGTAACCGATTTTAAATACCAAGTCATCTTAACTCGTCCTCGCAACCAGAGCGCTGTCAGTTCTGTTTTATCAGCATTTATTAAATTTGTTCTAATGATAACAAAGCCTTTATGGGATTGTCCAGAGAATGGGTTTACACATTCACATTGTCAATGATGTTTTCACCCTCTCCGAGATATGCCTATAGTCGTAGCACCAGTGGGCGGCTCTAGTGTGATCATATGAGGACCTGAAGCCTCCCTTAGGTACCGAAGATGACCGCTCCAGTGGTTTTAGCCGGTAGGCACCAATAAAAAAAAATGGTCTATGTATTATGTATGTGCTAGTATTGTACGAATATATCGATACGGATTTAAATAAATCAACCGTTATCAGTAGCTTTCTTCTCGTGAAATTCATCTCAGGGCTTGCTTTAAACCAGTTTCCTTATACATATTCAATATATGCATGATATAAATGCTAAGATCCGCAATTTTAATTAGTCCTCGTGACTGAGGTGTCGTAAAGGGTTCAAAACATAATGTTATTAAAATATCAAGAGTTAACGCGTAAAATCGATTTTAATTTTAATTACAGATGGTGTTTTTTTTTGCCGAATATTACAAAAAGTGTTGTTGTTATTATAGTTATAGCAGATTGTTTCGATCAATGTTCGGTGAATAGGATGTGTCTATCGTGTCCATTAAGCCATTTTTTACAAAATTCCATTAGCATATTTATGTAGCAAGATAAATTCAAATGTTCAGACATTACACGACATTTTCTTTGAAGCCTCATCATCACTTCAGCTGAATAAACGTCCATTGCTGGCCATGGCTCCCCCAAAGATCAGCTCTACGACCAATCTGGGTTTGTTTTGTGTACTAATTGGGGCTTATGCCATAATCGTCACGCTTAGCATGCGGGTAAGACTCCAGCTAACCCCATAGTTGCATTTTACGATACACGCGGGATGAAATTAGGTAGTGATTTTTTTTTTGTTGGGCTTCTCGCATACATTTCAGGGAAATGTGGTTGCTTAACCGGTCATTTCTGGCGAAGCCAAAAGAGGCCTCCAGCCAGGCTTAAATTAATTAATAAGGAACTTTCGCTAAGGGCGCCCCCTGCTGGACACGGATTTTCCAGACCGGACCTCGGCTTAGGGCGTTGCTGGGGATAACAAGCTATTGTTTTGGGGACAGCTGGATCGGTATTATTTAAAATGTATTAAGGAACATTTAAAGCTACAGGCTCGGCACGGTCCGATGCGAGCAAGAGACGGGAGGGAGAAGTGCTAACTTGAACGGGAAGGTGACGCGGCGATAGGCCTCCGCGACGTCGGTGAGGCGGGCATCCTCGGCGGCGAGGGCGGTAAAACGGTCGGGCGTTAAGTGAATGAGACAACGCGAGTTTCTTTATGTGATCTAACGTTATTTTATCGTATGGATCGTCCAGAACGTGCCTCGAGCGTAGGGCGTTAGGTAGTGATAAAATCATAGTTTTGTTAAGTTAAACGATTTTTGATACATATTTTATTAAGTAAATCCTAGCCTGTTTACACTCGGTCCTTCTGCCGCACAACAGTTCTTCAACAGTACTTACCTTTCTCTTCACTTGAGTTATTATTTAAAAGAATTAATCTAACTTTACTTGGAAAGATATCAATCAAATACCATACATAAATCAATAATTATTGCCGTATTCACTCCAGTACAAATTATTTAATCATTGAGATCTGACTTATCGAATAGGCTAATAGGTAGTTTATCAATCATCATTGTAAATAAATGTTCGCGATCATTAAATTAACTGAATAAAAACCCTAGCACCTGTTATTATATGTTTTTTGTTACCTTCAATATGATGTCGGTATATTATATGTAAGCGTGAGAGCGTGGGGGCTAAAGCTGGGAATCTTTAAGCTTTGAAATGATAGGTAAATAGTGATATATCTACATATAGTTCGCTGATGGAAGTATTCGGTCGAGTGCAAAAACAGATTCGCACATCTGCTTTTTTAATAACTTAATTGGCAAAGGAACATACGGCGCACTTAGAATAAAATAATCTTCGCCACTATGAACATCCGCAACACTAGTCTCCTGTTTTCTTCAAGGTCCTCATTTTGTATGTTTCCGAGAAAACCGATTGTCATTTTCACCGAGCACAAAACCAAGCCGGAACTGTAACTAAGAATGTTTTGATAGAAAAAGTTATTAGATTTTTGTCAGACCTCTCGGATTTATGTCATAATATTATGCTTTATTTCTATTTTGTATTCTCAACTGCGTTTAAGTTATGTCCTCTTTTTTGTGACAGTGAGGTTAAGTATAGCGGTATGATCCAGTAGCTACAATCGCGTCTTTTATCACATAAATAATACATATATACGTATCGATACACGTAATTTAGGAATTGTTTTCTATATTCCAGATAAATCGATATTCAAGAGAACTTCTTTTACATGTTTGGTACAAGGCCACACAATAGTATGCATTTCATTGAAATGTCACTGGTTTATTCATGTTGTCTTCGCACATTTTCTTTTCACTTTTTATTTTAATTGTAAATCTCAAAGATAAATAGCGAAGCAAAATATACTCTTATTTTTAGTTGAGCTTTCATTTCTATAACAGATCAGTCCCAAAACCGCGGCATCCTTTGAGTACAACGTTTTTTGTGTAACGTTGTCTGGGCGCATGCGTGGGCATAGAAGGTGTGTGCATGCATGGACAAATTTTACTTCTCTGTCTGTCACGTGTGCTGAGTTGCACGCACTCTATTTTATTAGTCTCCTTTTTTCAAAAGATTCGGACTAGCACGCCGTATTCAAAGCAGACACAAAGTTAAAAATACAATGAGTACAATAGAACATACATTTTATTTGGCAGGAATATGGTACTGTAGAGGTGCATAGATATAGCAGCATCAACCGGGATCTAAATAATAGAATTTGTTTTCTTGAATTATATAGGTACGTCTTTCATGTATCATTCACTAAGAGAGAATTACGTCAGAGTCCCGACAAAGGAGGAATAACCATATTACAGTACATATGGTTGTATAGATATTATTAGAGACAGTCATACGAACAGACAAGCAAATGTTTGTTGTAAATTGTACTCCAATTGTACACATACACAATAAACTATAAATCAAAATACAACAATCTATACATCTATACAAATAAATAAAATTGAAGTGACTGTTTGTAATGTAAAAATAACAGCTTTTTACTAAATGCAGATGAAAGTATATACGGTACCTACAATAAAAAACCATTTTAACTATTTTTTTTGTCTGTCTGTTTGTTCCGGGTAATCTCCATAACGGCTGGAGCGATTTTGACGGGACTTTTACTGGCAGATAGTTGATGTTATAAGGAATAACTTAGGCTACTTTTATTTTTGGAAAAATAATTAGGGTTCCGCGCAAGAAAATAACTCTTGAAATCCAATATATATATTCTATGTCAAGTGTCTATGTCGAAGTACTCTAAATTTCTTTTAAATTAAACGCGGGTGAAACCGTGGGTCCCAGCTAGTTACAAATATAAATTGAAACATTATCAAATGTCAAGATAAAATTTAATAGAATAAAAAAAAAAAAAAAAAAAAGTCAAGAAATGTGAACCTTTTAAATTAATTACTAAGCCAATATCAGCACAGATTAACAACAATATTACTAAAATAAACAAATTTATAATCATTGTGTGAATTTCCTTACAAAATACTAGAGTGATTCTCTAATATCTTTTGGCATTGAACTGTAGTTGTAGTGAAGTTGTGTTAATATAATTGCTTCATTTTATTAATAAACATAAACCGTCATCGGTGTTTATACTTTGATGTCATTGCTTCACAGTACTATCGGTATTTAGATTGCTAGATAATACCGTTCACGGCATTTGCTCTTGACCTTAGGATAGTACCTATCTTCAGTCAATTTAGCGCCACGGTCACTGACATCTTGTGCCTTTTATTTTTATATAATTAAATAATTTGAATATCAGAGTCACAACCGTATCACACGTGTTCGGGGGTGAACCAGATCCCTGGTTTATAACTTATTATGTTCATTGATCTCAGCGCGGTCCTAAAACATGCAAGATGGTCGATATTTAGATTGTTAGATAATACCGTTGACGGAATTTGCTCTTGACCTTGGGATAGTACCTATCTTCAGGAAATTTAGCGCCACGGTCACTGACCTCTTGTGCCTTTTATTTGTATATGAGCATCAGAATCACAGCCTTATCAAATGTGTTCAGGGGGTGAACCAAGGATCAATACTTAGACCTTTGTTTTTCCCAATTATGTTGATCCATCTCAGCGTGGTCCTAAAACATGCAAAATGGTCGATATTTAGATTGTTAGATAATACCGTTGACGGAATTTGCTCTTGACCTTGGGATAGTACCTATCTTCAGGAAATTTAGCGCCACGGTCACTGACCTCTTGTGCCTTTTATTTGTATATGAGCATCAGAATCACAGCCTTATCAAATGTGTTCAGGGGGTGAACCAAGGATCAATACTTAGACCTTTGTTTTTCCCAATTATGTTGATCCATCTCAGCGTGGTCCTAAAACATGCAAAATGGTCGATATTTAGATTGTTAGATAATACCGTTCACGGAATTTGCTCTTGACCTTAGGATAGTAACTATCTTCAGGAATGTTAGTGCCACGGTCACTGACATCTTATGACTTTTATTTTTATTAAATTATCAGAATCACAACAGTATCATACGTGTTCGGTGGGTGAACCAGGGATCAATACTTAGACCTTTATTTTTCCCAATTATGTTCAACGATCTCAGCGTGGTCCTAAAACATGGAAGATGGCCGATATATAGATTGTTAGCTAATACTGTTCACGAAATTTGCTCTTGACCTTAGGATAGTAACTCATCATCATCATTTCGGCCGCATGAAGTCCACTGCTGGACACAGGCCTCCCCCAAAGATCACCACAACCACCGATATGCATGTGTTGTGGGCTCATTGGGGGGTTTCGCCATAATCGCCACGCTTGGCAGGCGGGTTGGCGATCGCAGTTGAGTTGCCAATGTATACGAAGGACGCCGCTGCCCATCCTCCGGCTAATCCCTTAGTCGACTTTTACGACACCCATGGGAGGAGATGGGGTGGTGGCATTCTGAGCCGGCACCACACGGATAGTAACTATCTTCAGGAAATTTAGCGCCACGGTCACTGACATCTTGTGACTTTTATTTTTATTAAAAGATCGGAATCACAACAGTATCATACGTGTTCGGGGGGTGAACCAAGGATTTATATTTGGACCTTTGCTTCTCAGCGCGGGCCTTATGCATACAAGACGCGCCCTCTAAATGGACGATACTGCCCAACCAAATACATCTTGGGCGTTCTAAATTCTTTATACTTTAAAATCTTACTCGCCTTCTACGACATCCACTGAAGGATATGGAGTGGTGCTATATTCTTAATCCGGATACCACACTAATAATATTATACATTATATTATCTACCAGCAATCAGTAAAAAGACTATTAAGTATACCTTTTGTGGAACACTAGTATATTTTTAATGGTAACATCAGTTTTTATTTCGTTTTTTACCCGCAGTTATTATAACATTCTTATAATCACCATTAGATCTAAGATCGATTATTGTACTACATCCTTTTTACAATTTTTTACGAGTTAGCGTGGTGGCTTAGCGATTGGGTATGGCTGTGAGGTTCGAGCCGAGGTTACGCATCAACGTAGACCCGAAACTAATATTTGTTTATATAGATAGTCATCATAACTACGATCGCCAACCTATCTGCCAAGCGTGGCGATTATGGCAAAATTCCCCAAGGAGCACACAACATAAACCCATACCGGTCGTCACCGTCTGGTGCCGGCTAAGAACACCACCAACCCATCTCATCCCGTGGGTTTCGTAAAAGGCGACTATGGGATTAGCCGGAGAATCGCAGCAGCGTCCGTCGAGTACATTTATAACCTAAATGCGATCGCCTATACGTCAGCCAAGCATGGCGAATATGGCCAAACCCCCCCCATAAGCACACAAAACAAACTCATACCGGTCGTTGTGGCAATTTTTGGGGGCGGCTTCTATCCATCAGTTGAAGTTTTTCGGCTGAAATGATGATGATCATACAGATAATTGTTCTGGGTTTAGGTATTTCTGCATGTGAAATGTATCCACCAAGTAAGAGAAACTAAACTGGGGCCAGTTTGAAAAAAGGTAAGCTTGCCGACTAAGAAGCTTCTGTTATTTTCTATAATGTTGATAAGGCCACTTCGTATCGGCCATTTATACGTCCACTGCTGAACAAAGGCCTCCTCCACAGATTCCACAACTGTGTAATCATTTTGGGGGGTATTTGCCAATACTCACCACGCTTGGCAGGCGGGTTGGTGAGCGCAATATGGCTACCGCTTCACAGAAGGGACGCTGCTGCCCATTCCTCTGGTTTAGATTCTCTTAGTCGCCTTTTACGACATCCACGGGAGGAAATGGAGTGGTGCTATATTCTTAATCCGGACTCCACATTACCAGGCCAATTAATCAGCATCATATTACCACTCAACAAATTCCTCTACATAAATTTCCACATTTCCATTTCCATATGGCCACATAATCAATTCTATATATCATATTACTATCCTCTGAAATATACTTCCTCGAATATATTAATAAGTCAACGCCGATCGCCAACTCGCCAGCCAAGCGTGGCCATTATGGCAAAACCCCCCAATGAGCACACAAAACACCTAGAACGGTCGTTGTGGCGATCTTTGTTGGCTTCTGTCCAGCTGTGAAGTTTATTCGGCTGAAACGATGTGTACCAAGCTATCAATCAGCTGGCTTGACACAATTTGGTCCATGGCGTCGGCACAAATAAATTTGTAGACAGCTGCTGTACAACAGAACGCTAATATATGCGAGATCCGCCAGTTGCCGCGCGGCTTTTGTAGCAATTACTATTGTAATTGCTTCGCTCTTTAAGAGTATATTTAAAACAAAGTTTTTATAAGAACAAAGATTGCGGAATAATTCCAAAATGGTTGGCTGGTTTTTAAGTACTGGTTAAACCCGACCGCTAGATCAAAACAAATCTATTTTTATCATCATCATCATTATAGCCAAAAAACGTGCGCTGCTGTAACTCCCCCAAAGATCGCCACAACGAAAGAGATGAGTTTGTGTCATGTGCTTATTACATTGTCATAGTGACCACGCTTGGTAGGTGTACTTCTCTTTTATGTCTCTCTACTAATCCTATATGTTCGGAAATATGAATTGTAGCTCCACTATTCCGTTCCATTTTACTGAAATGTTTTTTATGAATGTCATCATAAAGGTGAACGCATTTACCCGAACGAAACGAATTTTAAAATTCTTTGTTCAGGCCGAACAGGACAACGTCACCGGTTTTGGGTCGGTCCCGGAAAAAATCGAAAGGTATCCATACTCGTGAATGAATTTGCATGACGTGATCAGATTCGGCGGACAATATGAATGAAGCAGTCCATGCAACCGCATTCTGATCCAAACACGAATACGGATAACGTCATCAGATTCGGCGTGGACAATGTTAACGAAGCAGCCGATGCGCCCGCATTCTGCCCATTGCATTACACTTGGGCAATAACCGTGTGAGCTGGATCAGGTAAATGCATGAAACGCTCTTTCTTTTGGCGCAGCCCGGTTGATTCTTTTGGCGCGGATAGGTGTTTTAGGCCTTAAGAAACTTCATTGACTTCGGCGCGGTGGATTCTTTCGGTGCGGATAAATGTGCGTTCACCTTAATATTCGGCCAATACGAATATTCGATAATTAGCTGTTATTTCATCATTATCAGCCATCTATACGTCCACTACTGAACAAAAGCCTCCCCCATAGATTTTCACAATCGTGTCATCATTTTGGGCGGTATTTGCCACGCTTGGCAACTGGGTTGGTGAGCTCAGTATAGCTACCGTTCTACAGAAGGGGCGCTGCTGACCACCCCTCTGGTTTAGTTACCTTAATCGTCTTTTATGACATCCACGAGAGGAGATGGAGTGGTGCTATATTCTTAATCCGAATACCACACGGAAAAACTGTTATTTGGCAAATACAAATAATTATATTCATCTGCATTGCATAGTGATAGTAACAGGTAGTAAGTAACCTATACCAGCTGAACGTGCTCTTCTTAAGATAAAGTACCAGTCGTTAATTTTTGACAGGCATGTCATATATTTTTTATTCTCTTTGCCATAACGTTTCCGAGAGGCCTTTGACCATCAATGGAAGTTTACCAACTCAACAGATTGCAACACATAACATTTTTTCTTTTCCTTTTTGATACGAGAATGTTCCAGATCTATTTTTAAATCAATAACAACTTTTTTAATATCACACGGAACTGAGGTGCATGATTTTTGTTAATAACAAGCTGTAAAAACATCAACAACACCAATTAGTTGATAACCTAGCTGGGTTTTGTCAGCACTAATTTTAGATTTAGAAAAAAGGATGTTTAGCAATGGCGGCTAATTAATCGTTATGCAAGACGATAGTAATGAGATCATTACTATAATCACCACGAGTACCTATTTTAAAGACCGATATAAGTGGAAAAGGAATGACTAGGAAGGCGGATCTATGCAAAAACGAAGCATAAACACAACGAACAAAAAGTGAGTTTAAAAACAAAACACCGACCGATCGTTCGAATTTCAAATAAAAAAACATTTGAAAGAAATAGAATCAATGGCCAACTAAAAGTAGGCCACTGGCAGAGCAGTTAAGTGACCATCTTTATGGAATAACTTAGGCGTCACCTACCTCAATTGTCTCTCATCATCGTCATATCAGCTAATTGACTAGTAAAAAACGCCTCCTCCAAAGAGTTCCACTAGTGAGTAATCAGCTTCAGAAGAGTTTGCCACGTTTGGCTGGGTTGGTGAGCGCAGTAAGGCTACTGTTTCACAGAAGGGACTCTGCTGCCCTCTGGTATAAAGTCGCTTTTTCAACATCCACGGGAGATGGGGTGGTACTATAGGTAGGTAAAATTTTAATCACCTCTGCAACAGCAAAATGGCAAATGCCTCATTTTGACCGAGGCCTTGATTTTATAGTGTCCGTATCTGTTCATTCCCCGACCATCGAGAAAATGTATTTTATTGTTCAAATATATTTAAACTCTATCTGACCCTACATAAAATTCTTAATACATTTTTTGCATAAATTATTAACAGCTAAGTGATCCACCTTGAAAGCAAGCGCTGACTTCTTACAAGGAATTAACTTCCTGAATAATTAAGTTACCTATATTAGATGTTAATTAAATATGACTAATTCTTATTTACATGCATCCAATGACTTCCAGCCATCTTTACCAGATCGTCCGTCCATCTCGTTGTCGGTTCCCACGCTGCGTTTCCGATACACGGTCTTTACTCGAGAACTTTTTTTGTTTCTTCTTTTTCTTTCCTTTCTTTCTTTCATCATTTCTGCGAGCTTTGTGCCCCGCCTATTACTACTTCAGCTTACAAATCCTTTCAGGTCGGTTTAAAGCTTTTCAACGTTATGGGTTGAATCCATATTCATATCGATTCATTCATGAGATCGATTATATCGTGTAGGGTATTTGAAGTAGGTATTTTTTTGTTAAAAAGTTTTATATTTACTACGTCTTCTTGACAATGTGGTCTAATGTTTCATTTATAAAATCGATGAAGCTTCTCAGTTCTTGGATTCGATTTGCAGGTGAAGCGAATGTGTGAATAGGTTTTCTCTGGGTGAAAAGGTTTTCTCTGTGTGACTTCTAATGTCAGATTTCATTATCATATCAGCCAAAGAACGTCCACTGCTTAGGAACAGTAGCCATAATGCTCTCACCAACTCGCCAGCCAAGAGTAGTGAGTCCTGACATATTCCCCTCAAAATGACGTTGCGTTGTGGAAATCTATGGGGAGGCCTTTGTTCAGCAGTGGACTTTAGACTGATATAAAAAAAAATGAATGTTTCATCTCACAAAAATAACAATAACAAAAACAGTTTAATCATAAGAATATTCTAGAAACTGTAGTGCAATTTAAGAGTTTACGGTTCAATTAATTATACCTCTGAATTTATCAGCATGACAAAGCAAAACTTACAATATTGATCGACGAGCAATCAGTGCTTTTTATGAATTCATATCACGTAATATTTTAAAACAAATAGGTAATCACTATAATTAGCCAGTCTTCTCGCATATTCTCAAAACTATGTAACTAAAGGAGAAAAAAACAGATATTATCCCTGTAACTTAAAAGAGTGCCATTACAAGGCCCTTTTTTCACTGCAAAGGAAATCATACGGTAGACGGTATGGTTGGTGTAGAGGCTGATACAGTCGGCTGCTGCGCTCAGGGTCTGTAAACGCACCCACGACACAGGAGAAATAATAGAGAGCGGCAACGCTTAAAAAAATACCTTATGGGTTGCGGGATGGCTATGGGTGTGCCGATTTTTTTCCGGCTAAAACCGGTTGGACCGTCATCTTCGGCACTTCGAACGGCTTCAAGCCATCGAGAAGGAACACACCGGTGCCGCTCACAGTTGCCACGCCTTTTGGTACATCTCAGAGGGGGTGGCTGTAAACCGGTCACCCCTTTTAGCCTATCTTCCTAGGGGGCATCATCAGACCTAGCCTCATTATGCTGTAGTCTGCTTTTAGTATAATCAGATAATTATAGAATACATTACATTTCAGAGAATATAATGTAGATAATATTACTTATCGACGATGAAGTGTCAATGCTACTATGTAAAAAAATCTAGTTTTATAAGAGATACAAGAAATAGTTATTTAATTCAGAAAATGGTCTGCACAAACCTAAATATTAATTTTATATTGACAATGAGGTGGAAGGAATTACTGGTCCTTCGTGGCGCAAGATAAGTATTAGGGTCTTTCAGAATAGTAAACATTATTTTAAGGGGACAACCGGAGGGTCGCGGTTTATTAAAAATCAAGTTGTATGTTTCGTTTTTATTGTACAGTAACTATTAAGGATTGTTGCCATTCGAGTACTAACATTAAAATACTTTTTCTCTACTATTTTATGACAGCGGCGTGTTCTTTATCTGTAGGTATGCTCTTTCGGTATTTAAAAGTGGAAAAATATTTTGTGCTCCAATAGCAAACCTTATTAACGAATTATTCAGTATGATTTAAAAAAGGAAAACTACCTACAAAAATTGTTGTAAATTCCAAAGTATTGCTTTTGAAAGTATTTTTAATTAATATTAAGTGCTCGAATAGCAGCTCTTCTGAAGACTCGCGCAGTCTCGTTCCCTTAAAAGAGCGTTTTACCGCCCTCGCCACTGAGGATGCCCGCCTCACCAACGTCGCGGAGACCTGTCGACGCGACCCCATCCCGTTCAACTAACCTCTCCCTTGCTCGCACAGTCCCGTGCCGAGCCTTCAGTCTTAAATATCCCCTAATATATTTAAATAATACGGATTGAGCAGTCTTCTAAATAGCTTGCAACGCCCTAAACCGAGTTCTAGTCCCGTAAGGGGCGTCCGTAGTCAGTTGCTTAGTTTATAAAATTAATTTGAAGTCTCGCTGAAGGCCTGTTTTGTCAAAATAAATTGGAAATAACAAATTATTTTTAATAAACGAATTCCCTTAACCTACTAGTTATCCCCTTAAAATGCAGATAGTAAATAACTATTTTACAGATCGGTTTATATTATGTACATATATCTTCACTTCATCCGAAATACGTCCACTGCTGGACAGAAGCCTCCCCCAAAGATTGCCACAACGACCAGTATAGGTTTTTGTGCTGACTGGGGGGGGGGGGGGGTTTACCATAATTGCCACGTTTGGCAGACGGATTATCGATCGCAGTTGTGTTATGAATGTATTCGAAGGGCGCTACTGCCCATCCTCCTGCTAATCCCATACTCACTTTTTACGACTTCCACACGATGAGATGGGGTGGTGGTATTCTTAGTCGGCATCACACGGCAATGTAGTTAATATATGCATTGGTTTTATTATTAATCAATTATAAGATTTAACCTATCGTTTGTTCGCCAATAATAAATAATTTGCATTTTATATTACGCCTAATCCCATCCTATATTTTACCAATCATTACTGATAGCTAAATTATGTTTTTTTATATCATAATGTCAACAATAAATTACAATGTTTATAGCGCTAAATTTAATCTATACATAATAATGTCTTAGGTTTTCGCGAGTATTACACATTATAATAAAACACTTTTAAACGGATTCTATCGCGTATATTTTAGATTTTTGTTTTTCGATTCAGGATGACATCCTGCGACGACGAATGCTGCAAAGCATTCGAAACGTCAGGAAAAACAAAAATCTAAAATATACGCGATAGAATCCGTTTAAAAGTGTTTTAATCTATACAACAAAATAAAATTGAAGAGACTGTTTGTAATGTCAAAATAACAGCTTTTTACTAAATGCATAATTATGAAAGTATATACGGGACCCACAACAAAAAATCTATTTATAATTTTGTCTGTTCGTCTGTTTTTTCCCGCTACTCTCCCAAATGGCTAGACTGATTTTGACGGGACTTTCACTGGCAGATAGCTGATATTATAAGGAATAACTTAGGTTCCGCGCAAACAAATTAAAACTCATGAATTTGACGAATTGAACTTTGACGGCACGGTTGGTGCAGTGGCTGATACAGTCGTGGGTTCGATTCCCGCACGGAACAAATATTTGTATGATCTGCAGGTAGTTGTGCCGGGTCTGGGTGGAAGGCGAAAAAAAAAAACTATGTCAAGTGTCTATGCCCTAAATTATTTATATATATTCTTATATTTTTAAAATTTATTGGCGGGTGAATCTGCGGTTCCCAGCTAGTCTTCAATATAAAAGAACCAGTTCAACTGACAGGTATCAGGAACATTCTCCGGGTGGCCGCATTGTAGTTAAATACTACAAAGTCGTCTATCCGTTATAAACTATCTATAATCTAGTCTACAAATAACTGTTATTTTTTTTATGGAACTTTTCGGCATTTTTGTATTTCCATATATTTATAGAGCATAAATCGGTTAACTGAGGAACTACATGATTCGTAGCTCAAAAGGTCAGTTATAAGCAATTGCTAGGGGTAACTGAACCATCTATAATTACAGAGAAATATTGGTATGAGGGCTTCATTTTATTAGAAACTTCTATTAAACCATATCAACTGTATATAAAATAAGATTTATATAGTATACCAAGTTATTAGTGAGCTGGTTCCATAGAAA
This sequence comes from Diloba caeruleocephala, assembly GCA_947459985.1. Classification (NCBI taxonomy): domain Eukaryota; kingdom Metazoa; phylum Arthropoda; class Insecta; order Lepidoptera; family Noctuidae; genus Diloba; species Diloba caeruleocephala. The sequence continues at coordinate 8,235,201 of OX381632.1, forward strand.
ATGTATCAATGCAACAGCGAAACTAACTTTTTATGACATACTCGCTGAGACCCGCGGTTTCACCCGCGTTTAATTTAAAAGAAATTTAGAGTACTTCGACATAGACACTTGACATAGAATATATATATTGGTTTTCAACGGGTTTTATTTGCGCGGAACCCTAATTCTTTTTCTAAAAGTAAAACTAAGCCTAAGTTATTCCTTATAACATCAGCTATCTGCCAGTGAAAGTCCCGTCAAAATCGGTCCAGCCGTTTTGGAGATTACCCGGAACAAACAGACAGACAGACAAAAATAATTGTTTTTTTTTGTTATATGTACTGTATATACTTGCAAACAGACACTTCAATTTTATTTATTTGTATAGATTATTGCGTATCAAAGGACTGCGGAACCGGTTTTTCCTCATATGTGGTCCATTCGCTAGTAAGTAATTTTCAGTCTATAAATAGTCTAGCCGTTCCCTCGTTAGCCATTTCTCGGTAGGATCGGTTGACTGAACTATCTTTTATAATGGGTCTTTACTGGGTTTTTACAGAATATAAATAGCGTCAAGTTTAAAATCCAACTTTTTTTTGTATTGGTGTCCAGTTGAAATTCTACTAGAACTTCTTTCGCCCCGGGGAAGGGCGAAGGGGTATGCGGGCCTCCTACCGGCCTAAACCACTGGAGCGGTCATCTTCGGCATTGAAGGGGGGCTCCAGGTCCTCGTAAGATCACACTAGAGCCACCCATTGGTGGCACACCTTTAGGCACATCCCGGAGGGGATGACTGTAAAGCGGTTACCCCCTCTAGTGGAGGACAGGCGGCTATAAAAAGGCAGCCCCCCAGGCACTTCTCGGGGAAGATTGTAAAGGATCCCCCAAGCCTAGCCATGTGCTGTGCTACGCACACGGTGGCACGGATCCACGTGTGCGCCACAGTCATCCCGGGGGTCACTCGGTGTGAACAAGTAGACTCCCCAATCTGCGTGCCCGCGACCCCCGGGGCCCGTACCATGTAACGATGGCAGGGGGCTCAAGCGTGTTGCACCTGGGCGCCAGGGCAGTTGTTACCCCGGTGCCTTCTCGTCTTCTTTCGTGCGGGATTGGCCCTCTCCCTAACCCACCATGCTTAGTCATCTATGGACTATATCTAGGAATACCAGTGATGAGAAGTCATCATATCAGCCGTAAGATGTCCACTGTTGAACAAAGGCCTCCCCCATAGATTTCCACAACGATAGGTCACATGCCACCCTCATCCAATGACTCCCAGCAACTTTCACCAGGTCGTCTGTCCGCCTTGTTGGAGGTCATCCCACGCTGCGTATGAGAAGTCGTCATCATCATATCAGCCAAAAGACTATTGAACAAAGGCCAAAGAACCCCTTCTTTCTTTCATATCATATTTTTTTGTTTATTCGAAATGCAGCTGGTGTTTGTTGTGTGTATGTCGTTTGCTCTCGAGAACCTGGAGCTGTCGTTCGATGCCAAATATGACCACCTAGGTTGTTTAGCCGCTATCATTTCAGCTGAATAAAGTCCACTGCTGGACACATGCCTCCCCCAAAGATCGCCACATCGACCGGTCTGGGTATGTTGTATGCTCATTGGGGATTTTGTCATAATCGCCACGCTTGGCAGGCGGGTTGGCGATCGCAGTTGAGTTGTTACTGTACTTGAAGGATGCTGCTGCCAATCCTCCGGTTAATCCCATAGTCACCTTTTACGACACCCAAGGGACGGGATGGGTTGGTGCTATTCGTAGCCGGCACCACACGGCACACGGCACGAATTTAATGTATCCATCTTATTACATAAAGTCGAATATTGAATAGGTACTGATTAATGCGAAAAAATACATCGCCGCCGGCCCCTAGTGTGGGACAAAAAAATACATAGAATAGAAACAGACACTATAAAAACTTTTTTATTAGTGTATTTTAATTTATTATCTCCAGCTAATGGACGGATGTTTTTAAAATGACTGTGTGAACGTGAGATTAATTTTTAGATAATTTTGCTTAGTAGGGTAGTTAGAGGAAATATATACATTGTCTTTCATCATTCATCATTTCAGCTGAATAAAGTCCACTGCTGGACACAGGCCTTCTCAAGACAACCACAATGATCGAAATTGGTGTGTTGTGTGCTCATTGGGGAGTTTTGCCATAATCGCCACGCTTGGCAGGCGCATTCCTCCTGTATGGAAGGGAAGCGTTTAAACAGGAGGCTATCACTGCAGTTATATATTATGTATATATTATATCAACTCTTTCATTGACAATTATGGAGACCTAAATCTGACATCGTTGCCCAATTCGTGATATTATTATAAACATTTAAACGTACATATTTTGTATGTATAAACAATTGTGACCGCGACCCCATTGCGACCAGTTAGTTGACTCTTATAATTCCAACTTAAAATAATCTGGGCTATGAATTAGTCATGTCAAATTGTTTGGAGATAAAGTATTGCGAATTATTTGTTACACGCGACTTGGTCTCGTCGTTATTAAAGGTGCACATCCACTGGCTCAAAATCGGAGCGTACCTATAGAGCGTACGGATTTGGTTTGATCAGCGGGCTGATTATGTATGTCTAGACAGTTTGTGACAGGCGCAAATAGCGTAGTTGCCGCTGTCAAACGACAATTTGGTATTACGTATTTTCCGATAGCGATTTAACAGGCAGCGATCTCGGACGCACACTCTGTCGGACGATCAATGAAATAAAAATTGCATCCTCGCCTTTCAATTTTGATCCTTGACTACGCGATAGTTGCTGTCGCGACTACCGTCGCTATTTTTAGCTAATCAGGGTGCATATCTTGTTTTCCAAATGCCGACGTCCAGTTTCCAATCTAAAGAACGCAGCTCCTTAGGAATCAATACAAGTGAAGCAAATCCGTATGCTCTGATGCCAAACCAGTGAACACGCACCTTTAAGAAGGACGCGAACGAAGTCGCTGTAACAAATAGACCGTAATAAAATCTCCAAACAATTTGACATGACAAATTCATAGCCTAGATTATTTACCTTTAGAGAACTCTCACGGCACGGCACGGATCTTATAACTCACCGACTTCCATTGGCTTAAATTAATACAGGTGAATCTTTTTCCAAATATGAAGGTTAGTCTAAACAACGGTGCATAGAAAAACATTTATCCGTTAGTACTTATCTACTCTGCTCTGGTCCCAATTGGTTGGCGCTATATGTTAGCCATATATTCTGGCAACAGGATTTTGCAATCGGCCGCCTATCTGACACCAACCCTCCTTGGGTATGCTAGTGTTGGTGGTTTACCTGTCACCTGCGGGATACTCAAATTGCTTTAAAACTCCCTTAGTCGCCTTCTACGCCACTGACGGGATGAGATGGGTAACCATATTCGTGACCGAAGCTACGTGGTTACCTCCCTACTATACGCTGATTAGAGGGGAATGCCTAAAATGAACTTTCATTCTATTTAGAATAAAATATGAATAATCAAATTATTCTCAAGTTTGTTTAACTAGATAACTATTACTATAGTATTTATTTTGATTGTCGCCTAATAAGGTTATCAAGGGTCTTCAATGATTTATTTATCATAATTCATTCATATTTGACATGACTTCCTGACCTAGCTTTTGTAAATCTGATCATCTAAGCATGCCAATATATTAATAATTTTATTTTTTTAACTACTAAATTAAATACTAGCTTAGGCTGCATGAATCACATTTCCTTTGCCTTACTGACAATTTGGCATTAGTTATACATTTCTTTTTTTATTCCTTCGTTTTGCGTTTGCGATTTGAATTACGAACTAAGCGAGTTAAAGCTTATTTAATCCCTAACTATGTCAGTACCATTATGTATTCTGTGTCCTAACCTTGACATAACCTATCCTTCACAAAAAGGCATATACTGTTGTAATGGGTGTCCTTTGATTTAAAGTACAATTTTGTATACGACTCGTTATTGTTCATCTCATGCATATTTTAGTATGGCAGATGGGCATTCCAATTTACTTCTGTATAGAAACATCTTAACATTATAGCCATCACAACATACTGTAATTGTCCATTGATAACTCGTTTTTGTATTCAGAAACTAGGAAATTGACAAAGTTATTATCTTTTCTTGCTATTTCATTTGGTCTAGGCCCAATACGATTATGCCAATGTAAATTATTATCTATTATGAAAAGACACGGCAGTGAGGCGGTAAGACTAGGGTTAGATTTATATAAACGCAAATTTTTTGACTTAAATTTATGAATTTTAAAAATAAATATTATATATTTATGAATAAAAAAAAAATAAAAAATAATAAAACAATTTTAAACGGATTAAATCGCGTGTATTATTGATTTTTGTTTTTCCTGACGTTTCGAACACTTTGCAGGGTTCGTGGTCGCAGGATGACTGCGCGATTTAATCCGTTTAAAATTGTTTTATTATAATGTGTAATAATCGCGAAAACCTAAGACAATACTATAATAAAACATATTATAAATTGAATTCATTTGCATGTCATTTAATATTATCATTTCAGCAGTTTGAAATTTGATTTGCATACCTTATTTCCCGATTTTTAAACTGGTTAGGGTGTTTTTTGTAGTCTGGCTTTTTTGAATATTTACATATTTTCTGCTGGTCTAACTGATAATTTTTAGGAATTCATCATCATCATCATCATATCAGCCAAAAGACGTCCACAGCTGAAGAAAGCCATGAACGATCGGTCACATGCCGTTTGTCGTCATTTTGGAAGGAATTTGACAGTATTCACCTTGCTTGGCAGGTGCGTAGGTGAGCGCAGAATGCTTTCTGTACCACAGAAGTGACGCTGCTGCCCATGGTTTAGCCCTTACAACCGAATACTGAAACGCCACATAGTATTAAGTACCGCTATAATTATTTGAGCCGTCCGGTTTCCTATCTAAAACGGAATAAAATAAAATAATAATAATAGGCCAAGAGGCTCTTGTCGGGCGGCTGGGTCAAGGGCTTGATGCAGAAAGCAGTACTCCTGGACACGGCTCAAATTGTGAGGAGGTTCCTTTCCTTGGAGGCCTAACTACCGGTGGCTTAGACCCTGTTCCCGACGCCGGTGGACTTCCATTTTTAAATGTACCTGTATTTTTTATTTTTGCTTTTATATGTATATTTAAAATATAATGAATTACATATTCATCAATAAAATAAAGGAGATAATACGAGTAATAGTAGGGTAATACCAACTTAGTTTTTCACCGTTTTTTCAATTCTGTATTTAAGGATGTATGGATGTTTGAGCTTAGGGAATTGCACTGCTGATGACGTTGTGGGAAGCCGTTCGATGTAGGTGGCATAAAACCGCTCAATGAGTAATCACAAGTCCAGTTTTGGATGTCAAAAAGCTATTATAATGATGTTAGCGTCAATGGGGCGTTACTTCATAGTAGAGTCGCTCGCGAGCGAGATATATAGAAGATATATATCTCTCTCAAAGAGCGAATCTCTCACTCGCTCACTTTCATTGCAACTATATCTTTAAATCTTTTGTATCTGTGTCTGGGCTAATTATTGGAAAGAGCGACTGAGTGCAAAGATTATAGTTATCTACATAAAATTTGTCGCTTTAATCTAGCCGCGTGTTAAAATCATCGTGAATTAATTGTGCATACTGTGGCCTAGAAACAAAATTTGTATTCAATTCATTACGTCGCAAAATTCGCCTCTAAACGAGAGAGCAATTGATTCGAATCTTACTCAATAGATCATATCTTCGTATCCCGCTCTTCGCTCTCCGCGAGGCGACAGAGTGACTGAGCGGCTCTGATTCACTGAGCGAGTTGGGATCTAGATATAAAAGAGTGATATATATCTTTAGATCCTAAAGATATATATCACTCTTTTCTTTTCACTGATATACTTTGCGCATCTCTACTTCATAGTGCGTTCGTATTTATTAATACACAGCTATTTAGGTCATCCTATTAAGTTATCAAACTTATTAATTAACTAAATTCATATAATATTTAAACACGTTTATTGTAAATAACGTTTAACTGAAGGCAATTATCCTCAATTTGATTCAATATTAATGCTCTATCGTGGTGTTGATTGCTATTGAGGACACATCCATTTGAATGAAGTGTATTTATTGTGTTATTACATGTGTATTATTACATACCCTTATAATTACCCTTATAATTTTTTACCACGTTTTAATTAACTCGCTTTTTTGTTGTCTGAGTTATTTTAAACTAAATTCCCGATAAGCTAGAGACTGGAATAGATAGACCTAAAAAATGGTGATTGTGATTTTCTTAAATGGAAATCCTTGTATGATTTAGAGCGAAAAAAATGGGGCGCGTCAACAGATAGGATTTTGACATTTATAATTCGACTTACAATTTTATTGCACTGCACATGATTTGGAGTTCAAGTATTATAATGTATTGGGTCTTGTAGGATATTATTGATCATGTTTATTAATGAAAAAATAAGTTGTAATTTCCATTTTATTTTGCTATAATTAATAAGTAAAATTGCTATAGGAGCACTAAATAAAATATATTTTAATAATTTTAGTACAGTGGCGCGTGTTTTTATCTGTGTGCGTTTCCATATTAAAATAATGAAAAAAAAACATTGTTTTAGCGCTCAAATAGCAACTTTATTAATTATAAAAAATATATACTGGAAATTAAAACATTTTTAAATAGCCAACAGATTACGGCCTTAAAATATAATTCACTATCTTGTAGATAGATATATTCGACCTTCTTGCTGCACTCACACTGTATATTCTTGTATCTCTTGTGGTATGCTGAAAGATGGCCATTTAGCATGGTTATGGCGCATATACTTCCCAAACTGTTTTTGCTTCCACATAAAATTTTAATCCATTTTGTTTTGTTGTGTGCGTCATAACATGCCTTTTTGATTTATTTATTTCATAATAATTTCTGGTAGCCCGTACTGCGGTGTTGTGCAAAGTACAATTATTATCGCAGTAGTCTTGCCCCACGTGGGTGTAATATTAACGACAATCGACAAGCATGAGCTGAACCTCACAGGCAGCCCATTACTGTCCCACTGCTTGGCACGGGCCTTTTCTCACAACGAGAAAGGTTAGGCCTTAGTCCACCACGCTGGCCTAGTGCGGGTTGAGAGACTACACACACCATTGAGAACATATTTTGAGCCCTCTTAGGTGTGCAGGTTTCCTCACGATGTTTTCCTTCACCGTTCATGCAAGTGATACCCAAATTCTGATTCGCACATGAATCCGAAAAGTCAGAGGTGCAGCCCGAGATCGAACTCAGACCCTCGGTTTGAAAGATAAGCGTTCAAGGACTAGGCTATGACTGCTATACTGAACTGGTCCTGACCCTCAATATGACAATCATTAATTTATAATTTTATACCAAGACCACAATTACATAAGCCTATAATACCCACCGGGTTAGATAATATAACTGGTTTTTAGACGCGTAAAATTTAAATTATTCAGTAGTTTTATGCGAATGTCAAGGTTTGGGAGGGAATTAATCGCAACTTCGTTATTGATTTCTGGTTATTAACTTTTTTAATATGTTCAACCTACGATATGGCATGATTTTTATACAGCCTGGCGAAGACGCGTAAATGTCATTCACTTGGTGTTAAGCTTTCGCATAACAATTTTAATGCTACCCAGGATTAATCCCGCGTCACACTGCGGTCGTTGACTTAAGACATTAGTTATTTAGTCTCTTATGCCCAGTAATTTCTAGCTACAGTGCTCTAATAATCGGTACACAGTAATGTTAAAAGTCTAAATTGCTGTAGTAAAGTACACTAATGCTTATCTTAAGTTTTTGTTCTGGGGAAATTCTCCTAAAACCCCAAAAGTGTTCCTTTTAAGTACTAAGGCTAAGGGTGCGGTGACTGTCCGTTAGGGTGAGATTCAGAAACGAGTCTAAGCGTGAACTTACGCTTCCATCTGTCAAAATGCACTACTTACGCCCCTAATTATTACAGATGGAAGCGTGAACTTAGCTTAAACTCGTTTCTGAATCTCACCCTTAGAAATTCGGCCGCGCCTCCGGCAGGTATCGACCTGCCCCGTTACCTGGGGGGGCGACATTTTTACAGTCGCCTTCCCTATTATGCTAGTGACAACTTTACAGACATCCCCTCAGAGATGTGCCTAAAGGCGTAGCATGATGGACGGCTCTAGTGTGATCTTACGAGGACCTGGAGCCTCCCTTCGGTGCCTAAGGTGACCGCTCCAGTGGTTGTAGCCGGTCGGAGTCCGGCATACCCCTTCGGCCTTCCCCGGGGCGAGGGAAGTTCAATGTAAAAAAGGATGACAAGTATTTAATAATGGAAACTTGTTCAACTTAATAGGCTCTATCTATGTACGTAGGAAATACTAAATTACTTTGGTACAAAAAATGACGTAGATATCGTGTTCCTTTACGCACGACGCGAACAAACAAAAAGTGAAAAGATATTTTCAATAGATAATAATATGATTAATTTATCATAAATGGCTCTATGTTTTAAAGCGATGTTGCTGTCATATCTAATGCCTTTTTAATATTGACGTCTGTAATGATTTTATTACGTATTTTATAGCAAAAAATTGTAAGCAATTATTAGTTATATATCATGTCTATTTGAAACGGTATAATTAAATTATCATTTGCAGACTGCGAATAACATGATGGGGTCAAGTTGTAACATCTTTTTCAGTTGGTAACGTTGGTAAAAAATTGAATTCTTATAATAAATAACACGAAGGATAGTCTTTGACGAAGTATGTCCGTGTGGTGTCCGCATTAAGAATATGGTACCACTCCATCTCCTCCCGTCGATGTCGTAAAAGGCGACTAAGGGACTTTAAACCAGAGAGATGGGCAGCAGCGTCCCTTCTGTGGCACAGTAGCCATTCTGCGCTCACCAACCCGGCTGCCAAGCGTGGTGAGTACTGGCAAATTCCCCCCAATATGATGACATAATTGTGGCAATCTATGGGGGAGGCCTTTGTTCAGTAGTGGACATTGTATGGCCGATATGATGAAGTATGTCATACCATAGCTAAACGCGTAATCTGACCACTATCAGTGTGTGCGTAATACCAGCGCATTAACAGGCAGTTCAGCGAATGGTGTTATATCCGGCACTATACCGCGTGCCGTCTATCTTTCAAAATTTTATTATTCTAAGGAATCAATAAAGTTACATATAAAATTCGTATTTCATTTTTTTTTAGCCGTTGCCCCGCACTAGGATTTCTCCTGTGTCGTGGGTGCGTTTACAGACATGAATTCCACATACAATACACCCAGACCCGGAACAGCATCTGCAGGTGCAGATCATACAAATATTTGTTCCGTGCGGGAATCGAACCCACGACCCGGAGCGCAGCAGCCGACTGTATCAGCCACTGCACGAACCGTGCCGTCGTGTGTCATGCCTAGTGGTTGAACGCTTGGCTTCCCCACAGGATGGTCCAAGTTCGATCCCGCACTTCTGACTTTTCGTATTGACGTGCGGATCAGAATTTGATAGACTTGTGTTTACGATGAAGGAAAAGAGCGTGAGGAAACCTGCACGAACCAAAAACAATGTTCTGTATGTGTGTTTAGTCTATAAACCCGCAATAAGCCAGCGTGCTGGAATAAGGCTTAACCTTTCTCATTGTGAGAAAAGGCCCGATCCCAGCAGTGGGGCAGTAATGGGCTGATTATGTTATGTTACATTTCATATTTAATTCAATTTGAAAAATAAAACCATAATTATGGTACTTGCATGTTGTGACCGTTCACAGAAGGTCATGAACTTGTCATCCCCAAAACATTACTTCCGATTAGCAAAATCTAATTATCAATAATTTGAGTCCAATTTGAAGGTATATCCGTATATAATACTAAATAAATTTATTATTTATTAGCGATTAAGGCTTGATCAAGGTAGACTCACAAAATATATGACATCACAAAATAGATTGAGAAGATGAACATTACCATGTTTGTTACACATTTACAAGATTTACCTCTTATTTCCTGTTTGAAAATGTAAAAAGCAATAGTTTAAAATTAATATAAAAAGCACGCTTTTGTAGATATAAATAGAAATAGAGTGATTTTTTTTTAATTACTATTGTTATGTTAAACTTATTAAAAATTATTTTCTACTTTTTAGTTCGGTTATCTACAAAAGCGTTTTTATTTTACTATTATAAATTTTCTTTTTTTTAGTGCGGCTAACTACAAAAACGTGTTTTTTTTGTGCATGGCTGAATGTCCTTGTTGCCTGTCTATAGTCTCAATAACTCCGGGTGCTAATTATTTACCCAAGCATCTCCCTTTCGACGTTTATGTAAACAAATTCTCCCTCCATTACGGATAAGATCATCTGAAGAATGAGACACTATTCGAGTCTCATCGCACTCTTGCCGCGGAAAATTTAATCGACTTCTTATGGAGGTATTAGTTTTTGTGAAAGTTTGTGTATGTCGATGAATTTATCATTTTTTCTGGGTATCAGAGATGCAAAAATATCTAATCCTGAGGATCCTGGCAATGATAATGGGATAAACTATTTAAATTGTTGTATTGTCATCAGTTCTTAATAAGTGTACGAAGTTTCAAATCAATCCGGCGTTTTGAAGGGGATGAAAAGCGAGTTAAAAAATTCCGTTACATAGATACATACCAAGCTAATAAAAGCATGTTTAAAAAGCTTGTGACTCTACATCTAAGTGTAAACTAAACAGAAAATAACTTGTAAAGCAATTTTGTTTTAAGTTATGTACTTTTTAAATTACTTTATTTATTTTCCGTGTGGGGTCCGGATTAAGAATATAGCACCACTTAATCTCCCGTGGGGGTCGTAAAAGACGAACAACGGGACCTAAACTGGAGGGATGGGCAGCACCGTCTCTTCAGTGGAACAGTAGCTATACTGCGCTCACCAAACCGCACGCCAAGTGTGGTGAGTACTGGCAAATTCCCTCCAAAATTACGTCACAATTGCGAAAATCTATGCAGTGGACGACTTTTGGCTTATATGATGATGACGACTTATTAAATGCGTTATTGTTTATAATTTACATTATTTCGCGGCTTGCAAAGTTATTTGTATAAGTACTACTTGTTACAAGTGGTCCTTCTGTACGTCTTTCTTTATAGTTCACAAATACATTGCCAATAATCCTGTTTGCCAAATCTTAGGTTTAAAGGAGGTCATTATCGGAGCCTTGGGGTTTGCCCGCGTCCCCGCTTAGCCTAAATTAGTTGAGAGTAGGCGTTTATAATGTTGTTTGGTACTGTTATGGTTTGGATATGAAAAGTTATTGATTCATCATTCATGATCAATCATTTTGCTATGTTTTTTTGGTATTTTTTATACTTCCTACGAGCGAGCCAGTCGTTCGTCTCGTGAAAAGCATCTCGCCTGCGCATTAAATTCCTGCATACACTGCCGCGCTGTAGGTACCGTGTGGTGCAGGCTACGAATACCACCAACCCATCTCATCCCGTGGGTGTCGTAAAAGGCGACTACGTGATTAGCCGAAGGATAGGTAGCCGCGTTCTTCAAGTACATTTATAACTCAACTGCGATTGTCAACGCGCCTGCGTGGCGATTCTGGCAAAGCACACAACACAAACCTATACCGGTTGTGTGGCAATCGTTGGGGGAGTCTTATATGAGAAAAAGACGTCATTTCATGCGTAAATCTATACTTTAAATAAAACTACAGTACTTTATTTTATTACGCGGTCTAATGGCGGCCGTTGCCAGGACGACATCGAACGAGCATGCGCATAGCTGCTAACGCCACGTAACTGACGTAACTAAAGGTGTATATTCATCTCATTCTAACAACCGGTATGCCGCATGGTGGCTTCATTTTCTCCCTTTCCCCTCGCACTGTTTGAGAGCTGTATAAATTATTGATTTATATAGTAGCTATAGTAAAATTTACGCCGTTCTGTAGTGCAATAATGGTCGAGCATGGAGCGACTATTGGTTGAGGCAACGTTTAAAAAAAATAGAAAAGAATAGAATAGTTACAGGCTGATAATTATTATGCAATCAGTAATTAATAATCATCTATGACCACAATTTTACCATAAACAATTAAAGTAATATAAACAAATTAATGTTCACTATTAACAATAAATCACTTTATAATGACAACTAGGAAACGAATGACTAATCAATTTGCAAATGCTGTTACATAAATAACAATGTACCTAAGTAAATATATCATATCGGCCATTTATACGTCCACTGCTGAACAAAGGCCTCCCCCATAGATTTTTCACAACTGTGTCACTATTTTGGGGGGTAATTGCCAATACTCACCACGCTTGGCATGCGGGTTGGTGAGCGCAGTATGGCTACCGTTTCACAGAAGGAACGCTGCTGCCCATCCCTCTGGTTTAGATTCCCTAAGTCGTCTTTTACGACATCCACGGGAGGTGATGGAGTGGTGCTATAGTCTTAATCCATACATATGACAGCGGCAAAGTCAAATAAAAATAAAAATAATGTAGAACAAGAACATACAATATCCATACAAAGCTTAAACCGGAAAAATATTTCTGATTATTTTCGCAATCGTTTAAATTTGTTATAACTTCAAATCCAAATTAGTATTTTTTGTGTAAATTCTTGCCTTTTCTGAAGAACGACCATCATCATAATATCAGCCAAACGTAGACCCACTGCTGGCTAAGGCCTCTCCCATGGATTTCCACAACTATGTCATCATTTTGGTGGGAATTTGCTAGTACTCGCCACGCTTGGCAGGTGGGTTGCGGGGCGCAGTATGGCTACTGTTGCACGGAAGGGACGCTGCTGCCCATCCCTCTAGCTTAGAGTTCTAAGTCCCTTTACGACATCCACGGGAAGACCTGGAGGAGGAGTGGTATTCCTAAACCGGACATCAAACGAAGAACGATATTAAATTGGTGTATGGTTCAGAAGAGTCGGATTTTAGAGCCGGGAAGCTCTATAGACACCTACTTGTTTTGTAAAAAAAGTGATAATATCACTATCTTGATTAGTCCACTGTGCCAAGTTAAGTACGTAAGAACATCTAGTGCAGATCCTGGTCGATCGCATCGTGCAAGATATCTCTTTGCCGGCAGTAGAGTCGGCTTTACTGGCAGATTGTAGTGGCATAACTTAATTGGATTGAAGCGGTCTCAATATGCCAGTACTCACTGTTGCTTGGATATTATTATTAGATATTAGTGTATTGTGTGTTGACGTAACTACATTAAAATCATATTATATTTGAAACTTAATGTTTAATAAAAAATGAACTAGACCTATTAACAGATGTCAGGAACGCATTCGTTCGGTGGCCGCACTTTAGTTACTGCACTCTTTGTAAGGAGAGCAGAAATATATAATGAAGGCAAAAATATTGCAACAATAAACTTTCGAATTCCCATAAAAGTAGTATGAGGTGTGAAAGACAAATCTTAACTACTTATTTAAAACTTAACTAGTTTATAATAAAGCAATTTTAAATGGATTACATCCCGTATATTATATTAACTAGTTGTTATCTGCCTGCTCTTTGTGGTGCCCGGATTGAGAATATAGCACCAATCCATCTCTTCCCATGAATGTCTTAAACCTTCTTGGCCTAGCCTTTGTTCAACTGCTGACGTTCTTTAGCTGATAATATGCTGATGATGATGATGAAATACATTAATAATGATTCTTTCGGACACAAACAACAATGTAGGGGATAAGAACTAATGTTCTCTTAATTGCCTTCTGACGTGTGAGCCAATGTCATTATACTTAGCTAATTAAGAGATCTTACTGTTGGTATAAATGTAACAGTTTGTATGCTTTTGAGTTTGAGGCCCCATCACAAAAAAAATTGGTGCTTGAGACTATTTTTTTTTAAAACGTTGCCCCACACTAGGATTTCTCCTGTGTTGTGGGTGCGTTTACAGACATAAATTCCACACACAATACACCCAGACACAATTAGTGACACGACACAGGAGAAATGATAAGGTGGAGCAAAGTTTTGTAAAAACAATGTATTTATTTAAAAAAAAACCCTTGTTTTAATATACTTGAACGCCATTCAATGTTAAGTCCCCGCTTTATATATTCGAGAAACCTGTTTTTGGTACAAAACCGGGCGTCTCAAATTGTTTAAGCGGGGACTTAACGTTAAATGGCGTTTGAGTATTCGGCCGATAGAGTTTCTTGCCCGTTCTTCTCCATAGGAAATCGGAAACTAAAGTCATTGGCTATACATAAGTACCTCTCATCATCTTCATTTCAGCCGAAAAACACCCACTGCTGGACAGAATTATCCCCCAAAAATGCCCAAAACGACCGGTATGGGTTTTTGTTGTGTACTCATTGATTATGACGATGATTATCGCCACGCTTGACCGGGTTGGCGATCGCAGTTGAGTTATAAATGTACTCGAAGGACGCTGCTGCCCATCCTCCGGCTAATCCCATAGTCGCCTTTTACGACACCCACGGGATGAGATGGTGTAGTGGTATTCTTAGCCGGCGCCACACGGCAAGTGTCTGTAACAGGTATAAATTAATAAAAAATAACAGTTTTTTCTTGGTCTCCAGTGGAAATTCTACATGAATTTCCTCCGCCCCGGGAAAGGGCGAAGGAGCATGCTGGACTTCTACCGCCTAAAACCACTGGAGCAGTTAGCTTCGGCACCGAAGGGGTGCTCCAGGTCCTCAAAAGATCACACTAGAGCCCCCTATTGATGCCATTGATGACATCTCGGAGGGGATGACTGTAAGGCAGTAACCCCCTCTAGCGGAGGGAAGGTTACTGTAAGAAGGTCGCCCCCAGACACTTCTCGAGGATGATTGTAAAGGATCCCCCAAGCCTCACTGTGCGCTATGCTGCGCACAAGGCGGCACGTAACACCGTGCGAACCGCCGTCTTCTCGGAATAATAAAAAAGTACCTGTCTTAGATTTTCGCGATTATTACACATTCTAATAAAACACTTTTAAACGGATTCTAAAATATACGCGATAGAATCCGTTTAAAAGTGTTTTATTAAAAAAGTACCTATTATTATTTTATCTAGTCTTAAAACCATAAATAAAAAATATACATTAGTATCATAAAGATTAACCAACGGAACATATAAATTTTAAGTTTATCGAAATGCAATTTTAATCACCAGACTAAATTTATTCGTTAATAACTCATAATTAATATTTTCGTAGATAAAAACAGGTCTAAACCACTTCCTGTTTTTGTACGGATTTATTTTAGTACCGGAAGTAATGCGACTAGCATTCACTATGGTATTTGGCCGTATCCGTTAAACTTGTCGGACGATAAGTCTGCAATGATCACAGAGTTGTCCACTCCATCGCGACTAGGGTTACCATACGTCAACCAATTACGTAGGTATACAAGATTTAATTAAATATCATATCAGCCAGACAAAATTCAAAAAAAAAAAATATTCGATCCTGTTCGATCCACAATTCAAAACACGCAAATGTAAATTAAAATAAAATATGATGAAAAATAAAATCCAGATTTAAATATTGAGAGTGTCCAGCTATTTGTCAGGACTTTGTGAACTACATAATGACAACCGTAATCGCAACTGAACAGTCGAGCTCGGAACGCTTTACTTCACGACGATATATATATATATATATATATATATATATGTGTATGTATAGGTATATATTTTTTGTTAAATCATGGCCCACACTATTAATTCTAGAAAAAATAACTAGAGGTATCACGTTATAAAACTCTACAGTCATATATAGGGCACAAATATCCACACCACGGCCAGTACAACGCGCCAATCCGTCCGTCAAAATGAAACACGAGCAAACATTATAGGGGCGCTAATGACTTGGGCTGTACTGACCCCTGAAAGAACTGATCTACGATACGATACTAATTTAATATTAATATTTTCTTCAGTATTTGAAACTTTGCTTATGTCTTTTTTAAGTGAGTCCACCATGACCTTGACACATTAAAGAATAACACATCTCTTAGGTAAAATCACCTGTATTACTTTTAAGGAAGAGTTGCAATTGACGGCCCCAGTTTCTATTTTTACGAAACCCGTTAGATAGAGGTGAAGCAGCAAACATAATGTCGATAATATTTTTATGGCAAGAACCCGTTTTGTATCTGGATTCTAGCAATAAATTAGTGTTAAATGTTAGCAATTTAGTTTGACTAAGACACGCCTGTAGAATTATTTACATAAATTCATATTAATATACAACATTATTGTATTATTTATCGGCGTGGTTGCCCAAAGAATCGCTGCCCCTCACCCATAGGTCGTAAAAGGCGTCTTAGAGTTGATATCAAGAAGGTATGGGCAGCAGAATCCAACCAAGTACTGTCGTAAGTCATTATTGTCATGGAAGTTGGGAAGGCTTCTGGTGTGGGATGCAGCTTGTGTCGACACTCTTGCTCCATCCCATCTATCATGTCCAGTGGGCTGTGCTGGTGCTGCCGTTGCCGCTGCAGAGACTCTCAAACGGCGCAAATATACTAATAACATTATGATAAAACACTTTTAAACAGATTCTATCGCGTATAAAAACTACTAACCTGGATCGAGGCATTCCTACAGCAAAGAACCTTACAAGTAAGAGTAGGTGAAACGATGTCAGACCTCCGAAAGATACACAGTGGCGTGCCACAGGGCTCAGTTCTGGGCCCAGTGCTGTACATAATATACACTTTTGATCTGTCCCATTCTCTGCAATGTAATGTTAGCATCTTTGCTGATGACACTAAAATATTTGCGAACCCACTGGTTGAATATGACCGTCTTCAGGATGACCTAAACAGAATAGCCAACTGGTCTAAGGAATGGCTGATAAATCTCAATACCTCCAAATGTACGGTATTGCACATAGGTAGTCGTAATCCCCGTATGATTTACAAATTGGGCGATGCCCAACTGATAGAGGTCAAGGTGCAAACAGACCTAGGAGTGAAGATTACGGAGGACCTGAAGTGGGGAGAACATATTGCATCGATCACAAAGAAAGCTAAAAGCCTTATCTACCTCGTAAGGAAAGCCTTTGGGGTCTTGACACCAGAAATGTTGCTTCGGATCCATAAAACGTTTATCAGACCTATCCTAGAGTATGCATTTCAAATCTGGAGCCCCTATTTTGTTAAGGATATAGAACTCCTGGAAAAGGTTCAGCGCAGCTTCACTAAAATACCACGATTACTAAAACGACGATCGTATGAGGAACGCTTGGAAGTTTTAAAGCTCACAACTTTAAAGGATCGCAGAGACCGTGGAGACCTAATTGAGACATACAAAATCTTAAATGGGCATTATGACCTTCAGAATTACGCTTACATATTTACTCGTAACGACAATGTCCATCTAAGAGGCCACCACCTTAAGCTGTGTACCAACTTTTCAAATAACAACCCACACAAACACTTTCTAAGCAACAGGATAGTCAGAGCGTGGAATAAACTTCCAGAAGACGCAGTCTCAGCGCAAAATGTGAATCAGTTCAAAAACAGACTTGACAAATATCTTCTTAACTGCAAAGAATAGAATCCAGCGGTGATTAGCAGGATACAGGCACCTATCAGTTGTTTCAACTGCCTGCCTGATAATTATATAATAATAATAATAATATATTTTAGATTTTTGATTTTCCTGACGTTTCGAATACTTTGCAGCATTCGTCGTCGCTGGATGACTCATCAGTCATCCTGCAACCACGAATTTTAAAATATACGCGATAGAATCCGTTTAAAAGTGTTTTATTATAATGTGTAATAATCGCGATAATCTGAGACATTATTATATACTAATAACCTCATTGGAAGCTATGTTTGAGCTATTAGGGGTCGAAAGACTGGGTTATGAGATCCAATGCACATCTGATTTGCCAGATGTTTAGTCGACTCTTCGCGTGACCAGAGGGCTGGCCTATTTTTGAACAAAAATTAAGCATTGCCATTCAACGTGGCAATGTTGCCAGTCTTCTGGGAACCGTAAAAGGTGACTAAGGGACTCTAAATTAAAGGAATGGGTGGCAGCGTCCCTTCTGTGGAATAGCAGCCATTCTGCGCTCTCAAACCATTCTGCCAAGCGTAGTGAGTACTGGCAAATTCTCCCCAAAATGATGGCACTTCTGGAAATCTATGGGGAGGCCTGTGCTCAGCAGTGGACTTTATTCAGCCGAAATGATAAAATGAAGATGAGACACATGTTCACAAGCATTAATGCGTCATGCATCAGCATCGCTCTGCTCAACCGCCAAACAACCCAAAGATCACCACAACGACCGATATCGGTGTGTTGTGTGCTCATTAGGAGTTTTGCCATAATCGCCACGCTTGACAGGTGGGTTGGCGATCGCAGTTGAGTTGTAATTGTACTCGAAGGATGCTGCTGCATCCTCCAGTTAATCCCAAAGTCGTCTTTTACGACACCCAAGGGATGAGATGGGTTGGTACTATTCGTAGCCGGCACCATACGGAGTCTGAATTCCGGGTTTGTTATTTTTGTTTGAGCTTCATTTCTCGGTCACGATATACACATGTTTTTTTTATTGTTTGTTTCATTGGAAGTTTTCCGTTTGTGGCTCCAAATCAATTTAATCGAAATATAATTATGAAGGCCAAAGGTTATTAACTTTAGCCGGTTGAACTGAGTCATCATTTGGTATAGATATTGTGATCATCGAGTTGTTTTTTTTGCGCGCACACACATAAACATATCGGCTAGTAAATGCCAACTGCTGAACGTACGCCTCCTGTGGTGCAAATCCTTAAGGTCAAACATCCATACATCCTTCAATACAGAATTAAAATTGTGGTGAAATACCAATTTAGTATTCGCTAAGACATGATTGAAGGTATTCAAGGACACGTTGCAGACGGTGAGCCATTGGGATGAGTCTTAGGGAATACCAAATTGGGTTGTCACCGTTATTTCAATTCTGTATTCAAGGATGTTTGGATGTTTGAGATTAAGGAATTGCACCCCAGATAATAACTACAACGAGTGGAGTAGTTTCTTAAAACTCGCGCACTTGAAGCATACGGGGGAAATGGAGAATCTTCTTGAAGTACGGCTCTTATTAGTATTATGTTATGCTAATTCGCATTAAAATAAACCAATGTTATAAATTGATTCAAGAACTGTCGATACAATATATACGTAAATATATATATATACTAGCTGCCCGGCCCAGCTTCGCCAAGACAGGTACATGTAAACCCGATTGCAGCGCCACTTATCGGGTCCAATTGTGAATCTAAACCATCCAGAGACTCACTCAAATAGACACACAAAATTTTATCAAAATCGTTTAACAAAAGCCGTTTATGAGGAGTTCAGTGACATACACACGTACAGAAGAATTATATAGATAAATATATCAATTCTTGAGTTTATTCATGTTATGAGCACTTTAGCATATTTTTTATATTTTTTTATAATGGACTGACTACACCGAGTGTCGTCACTGTGTCGACGACTCTTTTGTTTAATTCAATCATTTTAATTTTTGTCTTTTTTTGGGTATGTGTCCGTTTAGTGCAAATAAAATATTTTTCTTTCTTTCTTCTTCTTTCATGATATTCACAATTATCCAGGTTCTATTCTATAAACTTGTCGACTAACTTACTGGTGGTAAAGCTCTTATTGAAAGAGGTTGGCTGGGTAGGTAACATCCCAGATACCATCAAGAGGTCAGTCAGCGGCGGAATGGTGCTTTCCGTCGCTGGCGAGGATGGCGGTGCCAAGGCAGATAGCCTGGCACGCAAAATGCGGGAGGTGCTCACCCCCATATTTGACGTGCATATTGCACGTCCGATTAAAATGGCGGAGCTGAGGGTACTGGACCTGGATGACGCCGTCACTAAAGCGGAGATCGCAGATGCCATAGTGGTTGCGACGGCGTGTTTGCCCGAGGATGTTAGGGTGGGCGAAATTCGTCGCTCACCGATGTCTTTGGGCACGGTCTGGGTCCGGATCCCACTGGAGGCGGCCAAGAAGCTGGCGTCTACCTGCCGCATTTGCGTCGGTTGGACGTCGGCTAGGGTCGAGGTGTTGGCAGCACGGCCATTACAGTGCTTCCGATGCCTCGAACTCGGGCATGTGCGCCTCCGGTGCACCAAACACGGGGGGGTTGACCGGAGCGACCGGTGCTTCGGATGTGGCGGCCAGGGCCACAAAATTCGGGAATGCCAGGCGCAGACAAAAAACTGCCCTTTGTGTGCGGACTTTGGCCTCCCGGCCGAGCACAGATTGGGCTGCAAATCTTGTGCAGCCCAGAAGAGCAGGAGGGGAAAACCAGCCCCCCCTGCCTCGGCCGAGGGGCTGACGGCGTCTGCGCCGGCAGCACCGGTCGCAGGCTCCGGCTCACCGGAGGCGATGGAGGCCAATTAAGGGTCCTCCAGGGCAACCTAAACCACTGCCGCAACGCGCAGAATCTGTTGCTGCAAACGGTTGCGGAGTGGTCGGTTGCCTTGGCGGTTGTGGCGGAGCCCTATGGCGTCCAGGAACATCCTCGTTGGTTCGGGGGCGCCGGGGACTCCGTCGCCATCTATTGGTCTGGAGCCGAAGGTGAGCCGCCCTGCTCCCTGTTGGACAGGGGGCAGGGCTTTGTCGTAGTAGAGTGGGGACCTCTGGCAGTAGTGGGCTGCTATATCTCCCCCAACGTGTCTCTCGCCGACTTCGAGGGATACCTGGACGGGGTGGCACGCAGCATTCGCTGTAAGTGCTCGCCCCGTCCAGTGCTCGTCCTGGGGGACTTCAACGCTCACTCTAGAGCTTGGGGCAACCGTCGGGACGGGCCGAGGGGGAGGATAATGGAAGACTGGGCGGCGTCACTTGACCTCCGATTGCTGAATCGGGGGTCCGTTAGCACCTGCGTTCGGTGGCAGGGGGAGTCGGTCGTGGACCTGACATGGGCGGCTCCTTCTGTGGCCCGCATGGTGTCGGGTTGGCGAGTAGCGGAGGAAGTGGTCACACTTTCAGACCACCGCCACATAATGTTCGACGTGGCCCTCCGCACGCCTTGCCCGAGCCGTTCTAGTCCCAGCCCGCGGTCGCGGCGTTGGGCCCTCACACAGCTGGATCGAGAGTTGCTCGTCGCAGCTGCCAACGTCGCGGCCTGGCCAGAGGTCGATCAAGGGATCTTGCCCGATCCGGAGGAGGAAGCGTCGTGGTTCCGGAGGACGATGACGTGAATATGCGACGCATCCATGCCCCGGGCCAGGCGCTCCCGGCGTACGGCAGTGTACTGGTGGTCGGATGAGATCGCGCAGTTGCGTGCGGTCTGCCTGGCATCCCGCCGCCGGTACCAACGAAGCCGACGCCGGCACAGCGCTACAGCCGGAGAGACTGAAGAGGCCTATATGGCCTACCGGGCGGCCACACTGGCGTTTCAGACCGCCATCAGTGAGGCGAAGGCTCGGTCCTGGAGCGAGCTCCTAGAGGGACTAGACAGGGATCCGTGGGGGAGACCCTACCGTATGGTAGTGGGCAAGTTGCGCCCATATGTCCCCCCGGTGACCGAAACCATGGTCCCGGATTTGCTGGAGAGAGTACTTTCAACGCTCTTTCCGGCGGTTCGGGACCATCCTGGTCCCTCTCCACCCCCAAATGCCTCGGACTGGGTCGAGGAGTTGGGGGTTTCGGATGGGGAGCTGGGCCGAGCCATTGGCCGCCTGAAGAGTCGCAACACCGCACCGGGTCCGGACGGCATTCCGGGCCGTGCGTGGGTGTATGCGCTACAGTCTCTTGGGGACCGCTTGAGGCGGCTGTTCACCAGTTGCCTCCGTAGTGGCGTGTTCCCGTCCGGCTGGAAGGAAGCCGGATTGGTTCTATTGAAGAAGGAAGGAAGGGCTGCAGAGTTTCCCTCTGCATACCGTCCCATTTGCCTGCTCGACGAGGCTTCGAAGCTATTCGAAAGAATAATTACCCGAAGACTCGTTGAGCACCTGTCGCGAGTTGGCCCCGACCTGGCCGAAAGTCAGTATGGCTTCCGGCAGCGGCGGTCCACCATCAACGCGATTCTTCGCGTCCGCTCGCTGTCGGAACAGGCAGTGTCCCGGCGGGGTGGGGTGGCGTTGGCGGTCAGTCTAGACATCGTCAACGCCTTCAACTCCATCCCGTGGGGCGCTATTAGGGCGGCACTAGTCTATCATCGGTGTCCGCCCTACCTGCAGGGCATCATTGGGGCCTATCTGCGTGATAGGCACATTCGCTACGTGGGCAGGGACGGTAGCGTAAAGCGGAGGGAGATTACGTGCGGGGTTCCGCAGGGGTCAGTTCTCGGCCCTCTCTTATGGAACCTCGCCTACGATGCGGTCCTGCGTGTCGTTCTCCCTGCTGGCGTCAGCTTAGTCTGTTACGCTGATGACACTCTGGTGTTGGCCAGCGGGGAGTCCTTCGAGGGAACCATCCGGCTTGCGGAGCAAGCGGTGGCAATTGTCGTGGCCAAAATCCACGCCCTGGGTCTGCGGATAGCGCCTCAGAAAACCGAGGCGCTATGGTTCCACAAACTGCCGAGAAGCAGAGAACCACCCAGTTCGTGGATACGCGTTGGTGACGCGCAAATCGGGGTGGGCCGGTACATGAAATACCTGGGGCTCACCCTGGACAGTCGTTGGGGCTTCGAAGAGCACTTCCAGCGCCTCGTCCCCCGAGTCGAGAGGGTAGTGGGTGCTCTACACCGGCTGCTGCCCAATCTCGGGGGACCATGTGAGGAAGTTCGCCGTCTCTACGGAGGAGTCGTGCGGTCCGTGGTCCTATACGGGGCGCCTGTATGGTCAGCTCGACTATCAGGCGCCCAGCGCTGCAGAACCAAAATTCATGGTCTGCAGCGCAGAGTGGCTATCCGGATCGCACGAGGATACCGAACGGTGTCCTACGAGGCGGCAACTCTCCTGGCGCGTTTTCCGCCTTTTGACATCCTGGCGGAGATGGATGCGTGGGTCTACGATCAGACACGCTCCCTCCGCCAAAGCGGCGAAGGCGCGCCTCCAGGGGCGTTGGACAAGCTGCGGCGGCTAGCTCGGCGGCGCGCACTTGTAAAGTGGCGTCATCGCCTGCGGATGCAGTTTGCAACCAAGCGCGTCGTCGAGGCCGTCCTGCCGCTCTTTGGAGCCTGGCTCAAAAGGAGCGAGCGCGTCACCTACCGCCTGACGCAGGTGCTCACCGGGCACGGTTGTTTCGGCGCGTACCTGCACAGGATAGGACGCGAGGCCACGGCACAATGCCACCATTGTGATAGCGACCAGGACACCGCACAGCACACGCTCGAGGCGTGCCCTGCGTGGGCCGTCGAGCGGCGGATCCTGGTCGATCGGATCGGGCAAGATCTCTCTCTGCCAGCAGTAGTGTCGGCTATGTTGGCAGAGCACGAAAATTGGAATGCAGTGGTCTCCTTCTGTGAGAGCGTCATGCTCCAGAAGGAGACCGCAGAGCGGGATCGGGAGAGGGCCGATCCCGCTCGAAGAAGAAGGAGACGGCGCCGGGGTAACAACCGCCCTGGCGCCTAATTCCGATACGCCTGAAAACCCCTGCCGTTGCTATAAGGTGGGGGACCTCTGGGTTCGCGGGTGCGTAGATTGGGGAATCTGCGTGCCCACACCAAGCGACCCAAGAGAAGACGGTAGCACGCATGTGGTCACGCGCTGCCGTGGGACGCACTGGGGGATCCTTTACAATCCCCCTGGGGGGGTGACCGCTTTACAGTCACCCTCTCCGAGATGTGCCAATAGGCGTGGCACCAGTGGGTGGCTCTAGTGTGATCATACGAGGACCTGGAGCCTCCCTTAGGTGCCGAAGATGACCGCTCCAGTGGTTTTAGCCGGTAGGAGTCCGGCATACCCCTTCGTCCTTCCCCGGGGCGAAGGAAGTTCATGATGAATTTCCACTGGGCACCAATAAAAAAAAAAAAAAAAAAAAAAAAAAAAAAAAAAGTAACATCCCAGATAGATATTCGCCGCTAAGCAGTGGTGTTTAAACTTTGGACATTACTGTGCTCCGGTTAGAAGGGCACTGTAGCTAGTGACATTACTGGGCATAAGAGAGTAAATCACTTTACATCTCGAGGTGATGAGCGCAGTGTGATGCCTGCTGGGTAGCATTCTAATTGTTATTTATGGGCAGGAGATTAACTGGTCTCGCCACCAAGATGGATGGAAAAAAAATGCGATTAGCAATCCGACTAGCCAGCGTAGTGATTATGGCAATAGCACTTTTGACTGCCCATTCTACTGAGCTGGGAGGCACAGGTTTAGCAGTGGACTTTTACGTATGTCATCCTTTTCAGTCCTCGTCGTTCATATCGGAATATCCACTAAAGTCCGGCCGCTGAGAGAATGCATTCCTGATACATGTCGTTGGACTGGTTTCTTTTACATTATAGACTAGCTGGGACCCGCGGTTTCACCCGCGTTTTATTTAAAAGAAACTTAGAGTACTTCGACATAGACACTTGACATAGAATATATATATTGGATTTCAAGGGTTTTTTATTGTTTGCGCGGAACCCTAATGATTTTTCTAAAATAAAAGTAGCCTAAGTTAGTCCTTATAACATCAGCTATCTGCAAGTGAAAGTCCCGTCAAAATCGGTCCAGCCGTTTCGGAGATTACCCGGAACAAACAGACAGACAGACAGACAAAAAATTTAAAAATGTTCTTTTTGTTATAGGTACCGTATATACTTTCATATGCATTTTGTAAAAAGCTGTTATTTTGACATTACAAACAGACACTTCAATTTTGTTTATTTGTATAGATAAAATTAGTTTTAACATAGTAATGTCAATGTATAATAAACTTAGCTTAGCGCTAAATTAAATCATTATTATAACGGTATAACGCAAACTAGACCAACTAACAGATGTCCGCAACGCATTCTCACGGTGGCCGCACTGTAACTGAAATTAGAAAGTCTGTGGCAGGTCAATTCAATCAATTACGTCGGCCTTTTGCGTCCGATGCTGGATGTAACACAAGTTCCTCTTGCATATAGCTTTTCTCCAGCTGCTTTGACAAAAGTTGTTTAGTATAAGAAGGCACTGAAAAGAGGAGATGGCTTTTATCCTGAAACAGATACAGACTGAAAAAAACATGACAACTCAACACAATCAAATTCGATGGTGAAGTTAGTCGAACACATCGAACAGAGTAAGACGGGAGTTTTTACACTATGAAGTTAGTTGCTAGTCGTCAGTTTCTTTTTGACAGCTAACGTCATATCATCTGTCTGTGCCAAATTGATTTGATTTTATTTCACATAGCTTATTTATACACATAATCGTATATAGTGGATTAACATCTAACGCGCGTACATACATTTTCCATCCTATGATTGCCTTTAAGACATCGCTGAATGCGATAAGGCCGCTTATTGTACTCTTTATACTAGGTACTTTATTGTATTTTAATTGTAGTGCACACTAAATACTTTTGTTTTGTTTTTATGTTCGGCCTGGATTCCAAGTCTTTTAGCCACACCAAATAGATGATTTACCAACGTTGCCATTTGACTGTCAATCATTTATGTCACATAATAACAGTACCTATCCGATGGAGCCATAAACTAAAATTAGAATTGGAAACAGTACCTATTGTCAATTAAAAAGCTATAATATACTATTCATCCTCTAACATTAGCGAAATTGTGGAAGATAATCTACAGAAGCCATAATTTAAGAGAACAAGAAGAAGAATTATTCATCCTTGCTTCCACCATAACGATAGATGTTCTTACTAATAACTTGCTGACCACTCAAATATAATGTTCTGTACCGGAATTGACCGGCAACGTGATATAGTGATTATAACACTTAAACGCCTTGCAATGTTTGTAATACTTGTAACTATCGTACGTGTAACATAATCACGTACGTTTCATGCTGATTTCGAAGTATTATGTCATCTTCAAGGGAAATAATTAATATGAGTGTTTTACTTAAATTCTTCACTTGCATATTATTTGCATGTTTGCTGCTGGCCTGTATTAAAATGAATATAGCTTTGATCCAGGTAAGGGTGGATTGAATCGCTGGCGCTTTAGGCTTGGTCCGATATGCCATCCTTATCTTATCGACTATGAATAGATGACGTCTGTGCCAAGATCATCAGACCACTATATCTAACGTCACTGATTTTAGTTGCCTTAGCTTAATCCAGCCTGAATCCGAATAAGATTCTTATAAGCTGACAATATAAGCGACGTCAAACGCGTGGAGCGAGGAGACGCGGGGTTTTCACGCTAGCGCATACGCATTCCGCTCGCGCAAATCCCACTTCGTTTTTACGTTCTTTTATAGTATGTTATTCTTAATCGAAACGTAATTTAAATACCTGTCTGACTCAAGATTGAATTCGATATAAAAATGTTAGTACAATTAATACTAATAATAATAATATGTATGATAATTTTCAAATTCATCGTTGACATTTTTAATACTTATGTTAAAACGTTAAATAAATTTCAATGCCTAGAAATACATACATTTGTAAATATTTTAAGGCTGTTCTTGAATACGCTTGTGAAATCACATATTGCTCAATAAAAGGATCGTCGTAAAATGTCTACCATTCGATCGATCGACAAGGTTAAGCTGCGCTTTGCTGCGTTTTGGATTAGACGCCTTTGGTTTGGGGTTTTATTCAAATTCAATTCAAATTCATTTATTTCAGGTACCAACATACCATTTATGACAACTGGTTGACTCTAAGGATATCTGTAATTGGATTTAGTAAAAGATGGCAGTAGCTTCGTAGATTTTCAGACCAATCGGAAATTCAAATTCAAATGTAAACTTTGTTTCAATGAGATTTATAGTTTCGATATATACAGTTATTATGTTAAATTCAAATTCTTTACTTGCTATAAATAAGGATTCGTATTGTCTGTGTAGACCTGTGTGCATGTGAGATGTATGTCTGTAAACTTTACCCACGATACAGGAGAAATGCGGTGAGGCATGATTTAAGTAATAATTAATAAAACAAATAAATATTTAAAGTATTATTAATGTCCTATTATAGTTTATTTATTTGTTAGTGGTGTTGCGTCAGGCAAATCATTATTGTAGACCAGAAAAAGAAATGGATCTAACACACTACCTTGGGGAACTCCAAATTCATTACGCGTATTTGGCCTCATCACAGTGTTAGCTTCCACCCCCATCACATCTTTGTCTCCCACAAGGTGGCTGAAGACCATGAGGATTCCATTAGGAACCCACGAAAAAGAAAGCTGATTACGATTCTAACAATCAAATATCTTTGTTCCAGGTTTATTCATTCTGCTCATGCTGGGATTCTTCGCTCTATCAGCTGGTTGTTTTATATTGTTCCTGAAACCATACGATTTTTTCTTCCACCAGGTTAGTTAAAGTTCTTACCATTATAAAAAAAAAACAAATAAGGAAGGAAATTCATTAATAGGTTTGCATCGATATCGATTGAACTAACACCGTTTAATATTATGTGGTTGCCAGTTGATAAATTTCAATTAAGGGTGGTATCCGGGAATTTCCAATCTGGTAAAATCCTGTTAGTTTCCAGTACCTACAGCACTAACTCCGTCCGATTCTTGTCGTAGTCCATGTGGTGTCCGGTTAAAGAAAATAGCACCACTTCATCTCCTCCTGTTAATGCCCTAAGAGGAGACTGAGGGAAGCAGCGTCCCTTCTGTAGGAAAAAAGTTGTCCTGCGCTCACCAACCCGCCTGCCAAGCGTGGTGAGTTAAGTACTGGAAAATTTCCCCCAAATGACGACGCACGGCATGGAACCAGTCATTTATGGGGGAGGCCTTGGTTCAGCAGTGGACATCTTTTGGCTTATGATGATGATGATGATACTGAACCTGAAAATCTATCGGCAATAATTATTACGTTCGATGTCCGATGTGGTGTCCAGATTAAGAATATAGCACCACTACATCTCCTCTCTTGTATGTCGTAAAAGGTGACTAAGGGACTCAAACCAAAGGGATGGGTAGCAGCGTCCCTACTGTGGAGCAGTGTTATTCTGCGCTGACCATTGGTATTGGCAAATCCACTCCCCCCCCCCCCTCCTTCCGCCCCCCAATGGATGACACAATTGTGGAATTCTATGGGGGAGGCCTTTGTTCAGCAGTGGACGTCCTAAGACTGATATGATGATGATGATTCTTACGTGGTCTATTTTGACTTACAGAAAAGGTCACCAATGAATAATCATCAAAATGTTGTATTTACAGAAAGCAATTTTATCTGATGGAGGCGAAATTTTCGAAATGTGGAGGAAACCGGAAGTGGAGTTGTATACTAAAGTATTCTTGTTTAATGTTACAAATGCTGAAGAGTACATGGCAGGCACAGACGATAAAATCAAAGTTAAAGAGGTCGGGCCTTATGTTTACAGGTACATCTTTCAGATTTTTATCTTTATTAATGTTTATTGTTTAGCGAGAAATATTTTTTATTTATTTATAAGCAATACTAACAATATACTGCGATCACTAAAGCTTGCCAGACCTGTAATAGGGCAATATGGCCGATCACTGTAGCGATCGTTGGGACTTGTGTCCAGCAGTGGACATTTAGAGACTGATGTGTGGGAAGCAACAACCAGGTCAACCCAACGCCGGCTAGGTAATCTTAAAGTTGCTGTCACATATACATGTTTATGGAATTGTAGTGGCCCAAGAGTTAACCCAGCTGCACCTTAACCAACTGTATTTTAACTGTCTCAGTGGGTTAAGGTGCGGCTGGGGCGGCTCTGTTTGGCTACTTAGTCAATGGATGATAATACCTTATTGACGATAGCTATAACGACTTGTAAAATATCTGACACCTTTGATGTAGAATCATTAATTTAAATTTAATTGTTATTTCGTTATTTCTGTTTTCACAGTGTTATAATTACTTCCTGCTCAGAAATAATAGTGGAACTGTAATAAATTATATAGTTAGACAACAACCTATATATGTATAAATGAATGTTAGTGTATGTCCTTTATAGAATCATAAACTATGAATTTGATCATGTCATGATCTTCAGCAAAGTGTTGTGCATGAGCCGACAAAGGTTTCTGAGTTGGTACGACCAATCTTTGACAGATGGCACCACTATCATTCCAATGAATTTCATTTTTATATAGGTATATAAAATTAAACGGCGGGTGAAACCGCGGGTCCCAGCTAGTAATTCATGAAATGCGTTTACAGACATACATTTCACACACAATACACAAATACTTATTCTTTGTCCAACGCCTCTGGGGAGGGCCAAGGGTATAACAACTTAAACCACCCAGGCGGTCATCTTCGGCACTGCAGTGAGACTCCAAAATCTTGAGAATAAACACTCCGAATTTCTGACTTAGTGCATTATTATATTATTGGGTGTAATTACTGTCCTTATAACATTATTTTTTAATTTCAGAGAGCGTCTTGAACACAATGTAACGAAATTCAATGACAACCATACTTTGTCGGCAATTCCGTTGCACCCTCTATCCTGGGTCGAGGAGCTGTCTGAGGGGAACCAGGAGAATGACACGCTGTATCTGCCCCATATAGCATTATTGGTAAGTTTTACTAATACTAAGTCCTACGGGGATTTATTTTCAAATACCCTTTTATCACCAACGTTGCGTAAGGAACATTTGTGAAAAAAGACATGCTTCTAGAGCCATCGGTTTATGTTGACCATTGTCTATCGATCAATTTTATTACATACATGCATCTGTATATAACATAATCAGCCCATTACTGTCCCACTGCTGGGCATGGACCTTTACGATAAGGAAGGTTAGGCCTTAGTCCATCACGCTGGCTTAGTGCGAGTTGGCGCACTACACTCACGATTGAGAACATTCTGGGGCCCTCGTAGGTGTGCAATTTCCTCACGATGTTTTCCTTCACCGTTAACGCAAGAGATAATCAAATTCTGATCCGCACATGAATCCGAAAAGTCAGAGGTGCGGGCCGGAAACTAACTCAGACCCTCCTATGGAAGGCAAGTATTTATTCGCCAGGCTGTTAGTGCTTTATTATTACGTATTAATAGTACGTAGTATTATTATATAGTTTTATTACGTTTTATTAATTATTAAGGAGATATAAATTTCAATTGCAAAGTAAATACCGCACTTCATTATTGGACATAGTATCCTCAAAAAATAAATAAATAATTGTAGCTTAACCGATGGACAAGACCTATACCAATACTTCCAAGGCCTTGGGTACGAATAAGCAAGCTAGGTGTCCGTGTGATCTTACGAGGACCTGGAGCCTCCCTTCGGTGCCGAAGATGACCGCTCCAGTGGTTTTAGCCGGTAGGAGTCCGGCATACCCCTTCGCCCTTCCCTGGGGTGAAGGAAGTTCCATGTAGAATTTCCACTGGACATCAATAAAAAAATAAAAAAAGGTGTGCGCAATTGCCTAGGCATTGATTACTCGGATAGGATACTGGACTATCCTGGAATTTGAAATTTGAAACATTTTATACTACAAACATAATGATATATATGGCTTAGAGACTTGGTTATAATTGTGGGCTGTATAAGAAATCTCAAGGTCTCTCAGCGAGCTATGAGGAGACATATGCTTGGTGTTTCTTTACGAGATTGAGTCAAGAATGAGATCCGTAGAAGAACGAAAGTTGCCGACATAGCTGAAAGACATAAGCTTGGTGTTTCTTTACGAGATTAAATCAAGTATATGACTGCGTGTTAAGCTTTATATTAAGGCGACGAATTCAACATGTTGCCGCCAGGGATGTCAATATTTCTCAGCAATTATAAAACATTCGTAACTGATATATTTTTATTTCATTTCTCATGACTCTGATTTCATTTTTGTAATTGCGTTACACGCTTGGTTCACTTTTACAGCAAAGAAAAAAATATCAAAAACCACTCTTTAAGAACGGAGTTGTTATTTTTTACAGGCAAATTGACCGATTTAAGCCTCTAAATTTTCTGTATAGATTAGTCTAACCACACACTTCAAAATTGTAATTGGATTTTATAAAAATCAGCGATAGTCTTTGTTTTAAATGTAAAATACTGGTTTGACGCACCGCGCGTGTTTTGTTTTAAACAAAAATAAAATGTTATTTTTTAATCACCTTAGTCTGCTACTGACCATTGTCAGCGGCGAGTCTGTGTCAGTCACTCCCACGCGCTATAGATCAAAATATCTTGCGAGTAACTTTTTGTTATTAAAAATGGGGGCGAAAGCTGTAAAAGATTCTAAACGAATGACAAAAGCTTGTTTAATTGAAAAGTATAAGATATGGTTAAGAAACAATAAGTTCGTAGGTATTTCTTTTTTTTTCTTTTAGGTTCGTATATAATTTTTGTAGTTAACCGCGTAAGAATACCGGTGTGAAAGGGGAATGTGGGGCGCGGTGCCCAATTTGGGATTAATTGTTTACCAATGCCTCGCTTTAAGGTAAACACATAGTCACTATACGACAATTTTCATAGTTGAAGATGTAATTATAATTATAAGTACAGTACAACTCGAAGACTTTATTTGGGCTTGATTTTTTGAAGATCGTGCATCTATAGTTTATTTGGTTGAAGGTCTCAGTACAAGAAGTAATGTTTTACGCATATGGGTGAAGTTGTTAAAAATGATAATATGCTATCCAATGTATGTAACCAGAATCGATAGTTTAACGAATTCCAAAGCATGCTGGGGTCACATGGTGTATATGTTCAACCATCACAGATATATCGGATCAGCCAGCGACTGTGATGTCTGCCCAAACCCATATACCCACCGTACTTGATGATGAAGCCATTTAGACCTTTAACCTTCATTTAGTAATATCCTCTCGGCTGTAAAGTACCGTCACTTATTTAATATTTCAATATATATTTCTAGGCTATATATATTATAACATTGACTTCAGGCCGCGACACACTATTAGGTATCTGATATTTTTCATCATTCAAGCCGATAACATCCACTGCTGAACAAAGGCTTTCCCCATAGATTTCTGCCCATTCCTCTGGTTTAGAGTCCTTTAATCACCTTTTACGACATCTACGCGAGGCGATAGAGGATATTATTATGTTCGTAATATTAAAGAAGCCTAATATGGCAAAGTCAGCCACTCCCAACAGCTCTCCCATCGGTTTATATTTTGATACTACCTAGTAACGAGACAAGCAAGGCAATTGCCCGTTAGTATGCGTCACGCCTACCCATAACATATATAAAGCTACCCTGGACTAGTCCTGCGTGGCACCACACTGCGCTCGTCACCTCAAGACATCAGTTATTTAGTCTCTTGTACTCAGTATCTTACCGTACATTTTTTTTTTTTTATTGGTGCCCAGTGGAAATTCTTCATGAACTTCCTTCGCCCCGGGGAAGGGCGAAGGGGTATGCCGGACTCCTACCGGCTAAAACCACTGGAGCGGTCATCTTCGGCACCTAAGGGAGGCTCCAGGTCCTCGTATGATCACACTAGAGCCATCTTACCGTACCTACAGTGCCCTTCAAACTGAAACTTAGCAATGTTTTAAACACTACTGCTTGATAGCAGAATATTTGGCACTACGGCCGTACCTACCTAGCCCGGCTCTTACACTAATTTATGTATTTGATACCACAAAACTTCAAACAGAAACAAGTCATATAATTAACCATCAATAAACCAACACGATGCGCAGAATACAAAGATATTCAATCATCGAACTTAACATAAAAAGACTGTGTTTATTTAACTGTTATAGCCTACAATATAATGCTAGATAATTAATGTTTATTACCAATTAATGTATAATTACCGCCAGTTACAAAGGAATTAATAATAGCACCAATAAACCTTTGACATTAATGTTGTAAGACCTTATAAATACATCTTCGTATTAGCTGATAGATTATTACATAATCGAAATCATATTAGCCGAAGGACAGCCACTTCTGGACAAAGGCCGAACCCATCATTTCCACAATGACTATGTCGATGCCGCCCACATATAACCAATCCTTCCGACCTTCACCTGTTCATTCGTTGGAGGCCGTTCCACGCTGTTTTCCCGTGCGTATCATGGTGGTTCGACGGGCAATGTGCCCCGCCCATTGCCACTACTCTGAGCTCTGAAAAAGCTATAATATGATCAATCAGAACTATTGCTTCTTTCAAATGTTTGTCGTCTTAGAAAAGCGTTCCTATTAGCCTGCACCTGAATAATAAAATAATACAATTAACGTAAAATTTGAATTAACAAGTCTTAGTAACATTTTGAGTTTGGTCCTTCGATGCGAAAATTTGGACTCTTCAGTGTACCGAAGGACCAAGTTTATTTATTTATAAAGTAATACGTTGTTATTAGCACATCGAAGGACGCTGTCGCTCTTGAGTTCATTCATTAGTTCCCTTTTACCGTTCACTCACGGAAGGAGAAGCGGTGGCCTAATATTTGTTGGTAAATTATACTTATTTATACTTTAGGCCTTCAGTCTGCAGTTGTAAAACCCTTTCACAATCTCATAGCGTCACGTATTGATTCATTCCAGAATACTCGCTAAAGGTTACTTGGTTTACTTTGAAACTAGTAATATAGTTTCAAGCTCATTTACAATTAATTGATGCGTTAAAAACGACTGCGCACAGTTATTAAAAGTTTAATAATCGTAAATATTTAAATCTTAGAATAATAACACAGACAAACAAACATAACGGCAAATGGAATGCATAACTATTTGAACGGTGACTAATATGACACCATTCGTGGGGCGGCTCGTTAGTGATCTGTAATTTTCTTAAGAATGC
This sequence comes from Diloba caeruleocephala, assembly GCA_947459985.1. Classification (NCBI taxonomy): domain Eukaryota; kingdom Metazoa; phylum Arthropoda; class Insecta; order Lepidoptera; family Noctuidae; genus Diloba; species Diloba caeruleocephala. The sequence continues at coordinate 8,268,976 of OX381632.1, forward strand.
AGCTCTTGACTACTAATTCACCATCATCATTTCAGCCGAATAAAGTCCACTGCTGGACACAAGCCTCCCTCAAAAATCGCTAGAACTACCGGTCTGGGTGTGCTTATTGGGGGGTTTTGGATAATCACCACGCTTGGCAGGCGGGTTGGCGATCGCAGTTGAGTTTTTAATGTACTCGAAGAACGCTGCTGCCCATCCTCCGGTTAATCCCATAGTCGCCTTTTACGACACCCACGGGATGAAATGGGTTGGTGCTATTCATAGCCACACACGGCAATTTATTATAACGATTTGTGTTATGACTGCCAACTATAACAGCATCGTCTACATGTTTGTGTGTGTGACAGAGGAAGTAAACATATGATGCTTGCGCCCACATGCATATTGATTAGGTTATGTGATAGTGACAGCGATCCACAAGAGACTATCCTTCTGGATGTTGTGCACATTCAGCGGCTGGCTTGTCGTTACTTAAATCTCTACAGATCAGAAATCAGCCAATAGCAGTCCACTGCTGGGCATAGACCTCTCCAACGCCACGTAACTGCTTTGCTTTCACTCTATATAGATTTTGCTACACATCATCAGTGCGTCCACTGCTGAGACTCTAGGGTGCAATTCCTTAAGCTCAAACATCCATACATCCTTGAATACAGAATCGAAATAATTATGTAAAACTAGCTTTCCGAGATGTGCCTATAGGCGTGGCACCAGTGGCATACCACCGGTCCGGCATACCCCTTCGCCCTTCCCCGGGGCAAAGGAAGTTCATGAAAAATTTCCACTGGGCACAAAGCCCCCCTTAGGCGCCGAAGATGACCGCCCCAGTGGTTTTAGCCGGTTAGAGTCCTTCCCGGGGGTGGAGAAAGTTCATGTAACCAACGCAGTGCCAGATATAAAGCCGAGCCAAAGTGTTTATATATTCCGGTTAGAAAGGATTCCAGTTAGAAGGTCACTGTAGCTAGTGAAATTACTGGGCATAAGAGACTAAATAACGAATATGTCGAAGTAATGAGCGCAGTGTAGTGCAGACGTAGGACATGTCCTGGGGAGCACTTTTTTATGGGCAGCATGACTTACCACTAGAAAAATGACTGATTCAACTTATCACCATGTTGTATGAAAAGAAAGGACAGGAATACTTCCACTAGATACTGGATCAATTGATCTCTTTAAAGGAAAAAGTTGGGAACTCATAAATAAATAAATGATCCGAGGGTTGCTATATTATTGAAATATATATTTATGCTACCTGGCTCACTAAAGGACTCACTGACGCACTCACTGACTGACTCACTAGCTGACCCCCTGACTGACTCTCTTACGCTGTAACATGATTCATTTTATTTTTTCAACGGAAATCTTAGGCGCCTTACAACTCACTAGTACAAAATATATTCACGCTCATTACTGACTCACTGACTGACTCTTTAACGCTGTAAAATGATCCATTCTTTTACTTTCTAAATGGGCGTGGTAGGCCTTACAATTCACTCGTATATTTACGCTCGTCGCCGACTCAATGACTGACTCTATGAAGATTTAAGAACAAAAGAATTCATGTGTAGTTCAATTATAGTGTCTAGTTTGGAATAACAAAAACAAAATAGCGTCTTCGCCAGTCGGGACGTTTACAAAAATTGTTTGGTTTATCTGTAGCCAAACCTGCTAATCAAGATACATTTAGTAAAATAATCTAAATTTATCTTTGTACAGGATTTTTAGGGTCCCGTACCAAAAAGATCAAAACGGAAACGTTGTGGTGATATTCCGTTTGGATTTAACACGCAAAACGCCTGGAATACCATTTCCCCAGGCTGGCTCTACTGTCTTACTCCGAACTTCTCAAAAAAAACTAAAGAATTTTAAAGAATCGTTGGAATGGTGTTTAAGCAATAGCTTTAGGTACCTATTTAGAATACGAGCATGTTTCAATGAAAATATAATTTATGCTTCCTAACTTTTCATAGGGATAGTTTCTGATCGCGACAACATTGACAGTTGATTAGTGTGGCACGTCCAGATATAAACCCAATTTCTAATGATTTTCTTAGGAATATTATGTTATTCCGGGATCTAAAAGTATTTTAATATCCGAAGGTTTAAAAGTATTTTCTTTATGGATCTATAGTAAAATTGTTCCAACACCTCTAAAAATATTATTTTCCATTGAGGACAAACCCAACCTCGATTCCTTTAAAAAAAATTGGCGCTTATGTTGTATTATCTCACCTGTTTTTGTACGGAAGAATATAGCGCGGAAGCCGGTAGGCTCCGTGCTTAATTAACATAGCTTGCATTGGGGTTCCGTACGCACGACTCACCATAAATAGTCGGGTTGCTTTTAGCAATGATAACTTTTTTAAACAGGTTCAAAGACTCCTTTGTCATAAAATATATTTTTTTTATTCTTTATGCACAAACACGTACAGAGGCTGACTTAATGCCATAGGCATTTTCTACCAGTCTACCTTAGGGTGATGCAGAAAGAAGATATGGTAGGAGCATTAACAACACTATTGCAACTTGATTTATTGTGATATTATTAATAATATATATTTAAAATAGTCAAAATAAAAAGTACGAATATATTTAATTATATATTCTTACATATGTGTACATAATTACATATAATGTCGTTTTTGTTCACCTTACTTCGTCTTTATAATAAATTAAGCTTGGCCATCATATTAGTAATAAAATGAACGTAAGTAGGGTGACGAAATATTTTGAGGTTACTAATGCAACTGAAATTTTAATCATTTTACTGTACAAAAATTAACTTCTCAAGTCAGCAAGCTTCTCAAGTAAACAATGCAGTTTATAGTTGTCTTCCAAAGATGTCTCAACACCGCAATATAAATAAGACCTAAACTTTTGTAGTTCAAATAAAATATCTATATCCGTCGTAAGAAAATTAAAGACCGAAATTACCGTTGATATAAAATTACACAACGAAGCAGCGATTTACTTTTAAACGATATCATTATCATTTATATCCTAGTTGTTTCGTATGAAAACTGGTTTCGTTAAAGTTCAAATTAATATGGAAAATAATTATAAAAAAAGCTGAGGAAACTACTTAAAAACATTTATCTTCAATATAATCAAGGCCAAATGGCTAATGCGCAGATCAATTCGAAATGGCGCTGCCGCGTCCTATGTGTCCAGTGGTTGACTGTAGTTATATGGATAGTAAGAAACCTGCTATTAACAGCTGATCTAAAGTCAATAGAAGTCGACCTTGATCACACCCCCGACAGGTCACAGCCAGCCACTCTTTCTGGCAAGCGGATTTGGACGGTCCAAATCTACAAACGCCTGCGAAGTTTAATTTAGCAAATTTAAATAAAACAACAAACACACTACTCTAATACTCAAGGAACTTATCACAGTATACAGAAAGCCAATAAAATCACCTGTAATCTTCTTCAGTGCAGTAAGACTCACTTCTAAATCTGGAGTGGAATCTCTAATATCGTAATGTTTTTACTGCTTTTCACTTCGAATTCATCAGTGATATTGCTAGTGAGTTCTAATAGAATAGCATTGTTGATCATATTAATAATTTAGAAATAAGTTAATGTAATAGGGTCCGATCCAAAAAACTTGCAGCCTACATACTTCATTTTGTACAATAACCGAGGCGAGGCGGGCGCTGCTCAAATGTTTGGTACCGACCACCCGTTTAAATGATAGGCGCTTGACGGCACTGACCGCAGTTCTGGATTAAATCGGAGCTGAGGAAAAAGAAAACGAAAAATTAGGGGACTATTTTTTATGGGTTAGGGCAAATAATTGTGGAATAATTCGGGGTCTTAAAAGGTAAGAGGTGATTTAATCGACACCTTGTATAGTGACCCAATGGCAAAGCAACCATAGCAAGGTCTCTGTATATCGGAAAATTTAAGTGAAAAAATATCGTAACGGATAGCAAAAACCACCGGATCTTGTAAGACGGAAGTACTTACATAAATATACTTGAGTAAACTGAATGTAAATACAACATAGTAACTAAGTTGCTCAATTTAAAGGAAATACCTAATGCAACACGAGAGGATTGTACTATGTTCTAGACATTTGCGCTTACATTGCAAAAGATAGAAGTGACATGTATATAAAATTGTGGCTATTATTAGTAATGAAATAAATTACGTTTCAATTGCCCAATACAATAGCTAAATACTTATGGTGCACCTTGAGTAGTAAGCACTTTACCAGTTTTGCCAGTTGGTAAATCATTTCCCAATATCCATATTATGAAATAACGCTCGTGCCATGACAATTTAAGATGAAGATGCTTTATGAACATATTATAAGACTGTTCTAGATTAAATAGCTTAACTTGCAAACCTATAACAAGAACTCTTTTTCTTCAGTGACATTGTCTTGCCCTATTATGTATAAGTATTTCTTTAATGCCAAAAAATAGCACCAGTAGTAACGTAAAATAGGACGCTCGACAACTGGTCTAAAATACGGAGTATTCTTTGCATCATGTAGAACTCAAGTTATTTCGATGTTCAACTGCATAGGCTTTAAGTCAAACTCAATTGGGAAAAGGCCATAAGGCTAAAACGCTTAAGCAACTTCTAATTCGTGTCAAGCAAATTCTAAATGTATGATTTTAAGAACAAATTGCTAATGTATGTTTATACAAACTGCAGATCCTTAACTCTAAACGTGTTAAATGCCAAGCATTTGTATAGAAATTTCGTAATAAAATAGGCAAAATGAATAAGTTACCCGTAAATACTCAATCTGGTATGTAAAGGGGAAACAATGTACATTTACTTAACCAGAAGTCAATAACAAGTTAACGTGTAGTAAAGTTTTAGAGTATGGGCTCAAATAGGGCTGTGCAACATTCCTACCTATTTCACCCGCCTTAACAACTATGTGTAAGTGTTGTTAGGTTCCGGGTGAAGAGTGGAAACGGCCGGTAACATCGCTGGAAAACAAGAAATTTTAACTGAAGCCTTAGACCGGAATCGAATTAGTACCTAATCACAAAATTGCTGATGTCCATTATGAGTTCGGTTGCCATTTCAATCATATAAAAATCCACCTCATTTGTAATAGTTGCGTTGTTGTCATTTGTAGTGTTGGTTCTACGACTGGACTGAGCGTATCGCCTGTCGGGCCTTTTTTCTTTTTATTTGTGTCCAGTAGAAATTCTACATGGAACTTCCTTCACCCCGGGGAAGGGCGAAGGTGTATGCGTGACTCCTACCGGCTAAAACCACTGGAGTGGTCATCTTCGGCACCGAAGGGGGGCTCCAGGTCATCGTAACATTACACTAGAGTCGCCCATTGGTGCCACGCCTTTAGGAACATCATGGAGGGGATGACTGTAAAGCGGTCACCCCCTCTAGCGGAGGGAAGGCGACTGTAAAAAAGCCACCCCCCAGGCAATTATTGGGGAGGATTGTAAAGGATGCTGCGCACATGGCGGCAAGTGTCCACCGTGCGCACCGCCGTCTTCCCGGAGTTTGCTTGGTGTGAGCACGCAGAATCCCCAATCTGCGCACCCGCGACCCCCGAGGCCCCCTACCATGTAGTGACGGCAGGGGGCTCAGGCGAGTTGGACTTGGGAGCCGGTGACGGTTGTTGCCCCGGCGCCGTTTCGTCCTTCTCCGTGCGGGATCGGCCGTCTCTCGATCCCGATCGCCTGTCTGGCCTAACTGCTTAGTAGCAGTTAAAAACATTGACAATCATTAATTTTAGAGTCAACTATCTCTTTATCGTAAAATCTTACAATCACCTTTTTTTCAGAGCATAGCCAACGTTGTCTCCCAGAAGGACCTCTTCACACGATTCGGCTTAAACAACCTGATAACTTTGACGAATAGCCAGCCTCTTGCTAAGATGACTGCTCGTGAGTTCATGATGGGTTACAAGTCTGAGCTTATGACCTTGGGGAACACCTTCCTGCCTGGATGGATTTATTTTGATAAGCTTGGATTGATTGATCGGGTAAGTTTTTTGTTGATTAATAATAGTATTGTTTGTTGCATGTTACTAGTATTCCTAGGCCCTTCAAGCTTAATATGCTTGTGATAGGATTAAATGCAAGTCAAAAGTGCAGTAGAGTTCTATGTTAATGGATTGATTGGTGAGATACTATTCCTACCTTACTCCCATCGTAATATGTAAACGTAGTTGTGTTTCGGGTAAAAGGTAGGAACATCCAGTAAAATCACCGGCACAAAATGCATTTCAACAAATGCCTTAGGTCGGCAACGCATAAGTAATCTGTAGATTACTGGAGCTCATGGGTGCGGTTATCACTTACCATTATGTAGACCGTAGTTCGATGTCGACGACACCATAAAAAAATGACATAGGTTGGGATCGCAATCACGATGTGACGATCGCTAGTCTCAAGCTTTAGCCATTGAACTATTATCCCTTTTTGAATGCTTTTATGCAAACATATATGTTTGTATAGATTCAGCCTTGAACCAATCCCATACACTAAACCCCTATGATTGCAGAAATGCTAAATTTTGCTATCTACAATATTATATTTTATAGATGACCTAGCTATAACGGTATTCCCCATCATACATATATAAATTACCTTGGGTAGTTTCTAAAGTAGAAATGTATTCATTCAAAGAATTAAATAGTAATTTTTAAACGTCATAAAATAAAAACAGACCTTATTCACTCGCCCTTGCCGCTTCCTAAGTGTTATCAACTAGGGAGAAGAAAATATTACCAGTCCAGCAAACTTCTCAACAACATTCCTCTATCTGTTATGTAATACTTTAATTATGTTCATATGATCTGGATTTATTATACGCTTATTCAATTATACAGCAAAACCTTACTTTTACTAAAGTCCAGCCGCCGAGAGATTGTGTTCCTGACATCTTTTAATTGGGCTAGTTATTTTTATATTAAAGACTAGCTGGGACCCGCGGGTTCACCCGCGTTTAATTTAAATGAAATTTAGAGTACTTCGACATACACCTGACATAGAATATATATATTGGATTTCAAGGGTTTTATTATTTTTGCGCGGAACCCTAATTATTTTTCTAAAATAAAAGTAGCCTAAGTTATTCCTTATAACATCAGCTATCTGATAGTGAAAGTCCCGTCAAAATCGGTCCAGCCGTTTAGGAGATTACCTGGAACAAACAGACAGACAGACAGACAAAAAATTTAAAAATTGTTATTTTGTTTTATGTACCGTATATACTTTCGTATGCATTTAGTAAAAAACTGTTATTTTGACATTACAAACAGACACTTCAATTTTATTTATTTGTATAGACTTTTTTATATTAAAGATTAAGTTTCATATACAATATGGTTTTATTGTAGTAACGTCAACAAACAATAAACTTAATAATATGGCGCTGAATTAAATCTTTAATGTAACAGATAGTAGACCAATTAACAGATGTCAGAAACGCATTCTCTCGGCGGCTGCACTGTAAACTGGCGAAAGAGCACTAAGCTATATGTTAAATTTTATCTACACATCTACGTCTTTAGAAATTTTACTTTAACACAAATCTCTCTTCCTAGATGTACGACTTCGAGGGTGACTTCGAAACCGTTTTTACCGGTAGCGACGACATACGTATATCTGGTCTGATCGACACATACCGAGGATCAACCGACCTGCCGCAATGGAATGGAAAGCATTGTTCAAACGTGCAGTACGCTTCCGATGGTACGAAATTCAGGGGAGGTGTCACGAAGAATGAAAGCATCCTCTTCTATAGGAAGAGTCTCTGCAGGGCTGCACCTCTGGTGAGTAGACAATTTTCCCTTCTTTTTCTCTCTTCTTTACAAGGCGATTGCTTCAAGTATGGGAATTTTGACGGGAAAATTTTACTCTCTTTTCATATTGCTAAGAATTTATTTATCTTCTAGACATACGCTTATTGACAATTCAATAATCATTTATGTCTTTGGTCTACAGATTCCTGTCGACGAAGGCGTCAGAGGTGGTTTGAGAGGATACAAATACACCTTCCCCGAAAATCTTATGGACAACGGCAAATATATTAAGGAAAATGAATGTTTCTGTAGAAATGGTAAGAAAACATACACATGTTTAAAAACAAAAAAATTACCTCGTAGTTTTGTTACATAATTATCTTTATACATATAATCGTTGTTAGTGATCATGTAGCTTCTGATTTACTTTATTTTCGTTCAATTCGTGGTCGACCTGCGACTGCTGCAAAGTATTCGAAATGTCAGAAAAAAACAAAAATCTAAAATATACGCGATAGAATCCGTTTAAAGTGTTTCATTATAATATGTAATAATCGCAAAAACCTAAGATATTACTAGGGCAAAACAACTTATGCCGAGCCAGCTATATAATATAAAAGCTACCTATATAATAAAATAATAACTCCCGGCCTGAGAAGGGTCCTTACTCGGGATCCCGAAGTGGACGTGTTAAGTGACAAACTTAAAAAGAATATCGGGTGCTCGAATAGTGAACTGTATGAAATAACTTGGAGTAGTTTCGAATTAGTTATTTTCCAATTTATTCTTTCACTTAATCCATAAGAACTCCGTTCGTGTCAATTTAAAATTTGTTGGTCACCGTGAAGTATCCTATAGGTTTATAGACAGTCGGACATAAAAGTGATCCTAGCTAGCTTCCAATTTTTCATTATGGGGTATTTTGCCATATTTTTAACGAGTTTTCATAATTTCAACCAAATTCATTTATTACTTTTATGACTGCTATATGTGTTTTATCTAGTACCTTTTTATTATTACAGTTCGAATCTAATTAAAAATAAGAATATAAATTCACTTACATGATAAAGCAGATGCATGTATAAACGAAATTAATGATACAAACGTTAGATACAGGCACACATGAAGTATGTAGATTAAAGTATAATATCATTGAATAATTTAATCTTTCGACCTTTATTGAAACGTTTATTGCATCCCTGTGGACACTGCACTAAAATATGAAATTATATCATATTAATGCGTTTGCATGCAAAGTATAAAGCGTGTGAAAAAATCGCTTAAATCGATAATAGTGCAATCGTGTATTCGATTGTCGTTTAATTCATCATCGCTGAACAAGCGAATGAAAATGTAATCAAATAAAATTGCGCCGAAGATTTTCAACGTGACAATATGACATCCAGATAAAGCGCATCCGTCAACATGGTCTTAATCAGCCAACAATCGAATAACACTGACTGTTAATCCATAGTAATCGAAAAAAATTAAGAAACGAGTAATTCGATTGCGTTTAGCAATAAACGCGCATCGATAGCACACATTCATATAAACCAGTCAGTCAGTCGTCTTCGCTACATCGTATGATAAACATGTCATTCATTACAACCTCCAATAGACATAGTTAACTGATATACAAAATCCTACTTATTATACTAACAAGATTGATTTTGTTACAGGAAAATGCTTACCAGATGGATTGATAGACGTCACAGACTGCTACTACGGCTTCCCTATAGCTCTGTCCTACCCTCACTTTTGGAAGGGCAATGATGTTCTGTCTAGCAAGGTCGAAGGTCTCACTCCAAATCCAGAACAGCATGAGACTGCGTAAGTTGATTTATTTCTGTTGATTAGTTTGTATGATTTAGCCACTCAAAAGGACTAGAGAAGCGGTCATAGTAATCTTGATTTAAAACCCCACCTTAAACAACAAATAGGTTGGTTAGAGTGGTTAATTGGATTAAGTACTAAGGAAAGAAATTAAGTAAATATTTAAAAATGATCTGGCCTCTCTAAGCTTAAACAACAGATAGATAACTATGACTTCCCAGGCTTTAGACTAAATGATAATCACAATTCGCAAAGGCATACAGTTTTATATTTAGATTTATTCGAGAATTCAACCAAAGCGACGCAAAGTTCAGACCCCCGACTGATACCGACCTAGTTTTGTCGTACATCCCTAATAGACTGACGCTTGGAAATGAGAAACTGAGCATCTGTTTTTAGGATATCAGTATGCCCACTGGTAGATTTAAGGAGGACAGGTCATCACACTGTACGATACAGTTTTGTCCACGTGGTCTCCGGATTAAGAATATAGCACCGCTCCATCTTCTCTCGTGGATATCGAATAAGGACTCTAAAGCAAAGGGATCGCAACATCCCTTCTGTGAAACAACAGCCATATTGAGCGTACCACCCCGCTTGAGAAGCGTGTTGATACAGGCAGATTTGCCCCAAAGTGACGACACTATTGTGGAAATCTATAGGAAAGGCTCTTGTTCAGGACGTCCACTGCTTCGGCTGATATGATGAATAATTATATTTAAGTACTTGTTTAGTACACATAAAAGTCAAACGGCCGAATACTCAAACGCCATTTAACGTAAAGTCGCTTTAACTATTCGAGAAACCGGTTTTTGGAACAAAACCGGGCGCCACAAATTGTTTAAGCGTAAAAACGTTACTGTTACTTAACGTTAAATGGCGTTTGAGTATTTGGCCGTAAATCTATTAAATGTGCGTGTCGGCGTGACGCCACTATAGGCGACACTGGAAACGGTGCGGGGGCCGAGGGCCAGAGGTCCATCCGGACCGGCCGCTTGCGCGCCCCTCCATCATCCATCACTCAGCTCATTGTGCGTGTCACTGCGGGCATATCATAGTTCTTTACTTAAACCAATTGTAGTACGTCAATAAAAGCCTATTTTAATACAGTCCACTTTTATTTATACCAAGCCCGTTGAGGTCTAAACAGTGCGGCTGATAAAATGATTATGATAATGATACGATACACTCAAGCACGTCTAATTCAATTGGTAGATGACCCAAAAATGACACGCCTTTTACAACAAAACTTCATTCCTTACAGTTTCTGGATTGACCCAGAATCCGGTCTACCTCTGGACGTGAGTTCCAAGTTCCAGATCAATTTGGCTTTAGGAGATATCTCCTCGATCAAGAATGCTGAACGCTTCTCCAATATGTACCTGCCGCTGCTGTGGTTCGATATCGTGAGTAAATTATTGTATTAAATCCCTGATTGTGAAGTTTTAAATTTGATTCTCAGTTGTGCCATAAATAGTATATGAAAATAATTCCTAGCAAATGGAACTAGTCATACGCTTGACCAAGGACAAAAGTAGGATTCTTGGTTTACACTAAAGAAAAATATTCTTTTCTCGGTACGGTATGCCACGTAGTCTGCCAGAAGGCGTATGTTTAAACTAAGGAAATATCAATACTAACACTATTCTATCTTTGTTTACAGAGGATGTACAGCCTTCCCCCTTCACTACAACAGCGCTTCAGCCTATACCTGAACATCCTTCCGGCCGTCGAACAAGGAGCAATGTATCTCCTCTTCGTCACGGGAACCATCTTCATTTTTTCCACTATCTATGTCCTTACCTTCAAAGTTATGTTCCGGAAACAGCAAACCTTCGAAAATTGGAAAGAAAAAGAAGGTATCTACGCTCCTTGCGAAATACCCCTCAGTGATACTGATATTGAATCTAATAATAAGCATTCTATACTGAGAATTCACAGCGATAAACTTAAAGATTTAAGCATGAAACTCGGTGACAAAATGTATGATACTGTTGGCAGTGTAAAAGATAAGGTTGTTGAAGAATTGAGTCACGTGAAACATTCTTTTGAAAGGAGAGGATCGAAAAATGTTGATCTAGGTTATGACATTAAAAGTAATCCAGAAAATGAGTATCTATCCATAAAGCAGAATGACAGTGAAGACGAATTTAAATATCTTGAAGTCTTAGATGATGGGTCTGATTTAGTGACACAGAAATATGAAACTGAAAGATCTGAGAAATTAAAGGATTTGGATTCACGATAGTTTGATAAAAGTACCCCCGCTTACACCAAATAGTGTAAGCTTGATGGTATTTTATAACTTCAAGTGGTATACTTGGAGGTCTGTACACTTCATAAGATAGGGTGTACATATAATCTTGCCATGATTATGACTGATATTTTTAGCTGCAAACCTAAGCAATTTCCGAATTTTTAGGTCTTTGTATTCTTCCGCTTCGGTTAAAATTTTCCATGTTTTATTAAATCAAAAACAAAACTTTGGATCGAAGCGAAAGAAATATTTGTCAGCCTTTTAAACATAGAATTGTAACTTTTCGAATGCAAATAGTTATTACTTGCCTATAATGTATTAGTTATAGAATATGGGAACAGAAATATAAATTCTGTTTTAGAAGGTTATGGAATATGAACCCACCACCACCACAATTATTTGTTTAAACCTAATATATAATACCTTGAAAATACCTTAGGGGGTTTCATTATTGTCAATATTCATAACTTTTTTTACTAAGATGTTAATTGCAAATGAAGTATAAAATTATTAGATTTTATATACACGGCAAAAAATTTCTATTGAACCAACCATGGAGAATTATTGCTCAATTTTACTTATTGTATATTCTGATGAATTTTGAATACTTTTAATTGTAGTACTAAACTTATATTTTTGTAACAATATTATTAGGTTTTATGAGAAATTATCTCCAAAATATAATTGGCTACTTAAAAATAATCCTTCTCAAATCATAACTTGCAATTGTTATTGTCTATCGGCCTGAATTAATAATTATTAATTTAATAAAAAATCTTCAGATTTAAGATTTTGTGCTTGATCTCATCCTTGATCAAATCGTTAATCCCAAGTCCAATGATTTTGGATTGTATTGACTATTCATTTTGGCCGTAAAAGCAAAATTAAATAATTAACAAAAGAAGCGGAATGACATCCATAGTACTTATATCTTTCTCGTTTGAAATACTTTTCATCAACTTCTTAAAATCTTATTATAGCCAGTGAAATTAAATTTGAATGTAAGTATAAAAACAGAATATAGGGGCTTACTACATACCATTGTATTATGTAAAATAATATTTACTTTGTTAAATATGAAAATTATACCTATTATGGTTAAGTCAAAGTTAACCGAGCATATAGGTTCACTTTATAAGCTCCAGCATTCCATCATCCCTACATTATAAAATCCACTATCTCTTACCGCCGAAATTAATAATCAATCTGATCTAAAATCTTTAGATTTAAGATTTGGAACTTCATCCCTTCTTGTGCTTAAGTCACATTTAACACAAAAGGAAATCCTTGTTGCCAAATCTGAAGATTTTGGTTTAGATTGATTATTAATTTCCACCGTTAATCTAATCTATGAAACCTCTGCTCAAAGGAAAGTCTAAAAAGCAAGCATTTATTAACTGAAAGTACCGAACTGATCAAAGTATAGTCGAAGTTATAAAATGTGGCCTTGAAAAGAGAAATGTTAGCCTAGAACGCAATTAAGTAACCTAAGTCCTGTGTCCTAGGACTTCTAGCTATATTTTACTCATGGCCTTAGTTGCTGTTCAAATGAAAGTATATATACTTCTAGGCAATATCTTCTAAAACAAGTATTTCACTATACTTTATTACCATTATCTCTACAAATAAAACATATTGCTCAATAACATTCCTGTATTCGCGTACGAATAAAACCATATCTACCTGTTATTGCTATTAGACAGCTAGTTTAGTATAGAAAAATAAGATTTAGTATATATTATGTGTCCATCATTTTATACAATTGTGGAAGAAAAAATTTGCAGCGATTCACAACCATAAAACCTGTCTCAGAAGATTAATATTTAAACATTTGAGTCACTTTAGTCTGACATATGAAACAGAATATTGTCCTTGTGTCATGAGTCCTGGGATAACTCCACTACAACTAGAACAAATATTTCAGATACGGACCCAGTATATAGATACTGTATTTAAACGTTGGATTATCTTCTCTACAATCTCTCTTATCTACAATAATCTTGTTTATATTTCTTCTATGTAAGTGATGGAACTGGCTCTCTAGGCTGCATTGGCCTTTCAGTTATGATACTTAAAAAAATATGTCAGTCATATTATACTGCAATAAGATCAAATATTTGTTAGGTAGGATTAAGTTTAAGGCCATGTACAAGCATATAGGCCTTGGCCTGAAGAATAATCAACTCATGTTGTGATATTTTAAACTAATCATTTTATTTATTTTAATACGAATTTATTGTAATTTTAGTGAATAAAGTATTTTTGCTGTATAACAGAATATTTATAAAATAAAACAAGATTTAGTTCAAAATAATCGTATCAGAATGTATTGCAGTTATTAAATTACATTATCTTTATTTAACATTATTAGTTACACACCATGAGTTCTGTTAAATAATAACTAAATTGTAATTTGTTATTCAGCAAAAACTTTAGAATAATTCATCATTATCATCATATCAGCCACAGGACGTCCACTGCTGAACAAAGGCCTCCCCCTTAGATTTCCACAACGAGCGGTCACATGCCGCTCTCATCCAACGACTCCCAGCGACCTTCACCAGGTCGTCTGTCCACCTCGTTGGAGGTCGTCCCACGCTGCGTTTTCCGGTGCGCGGTCTCCATTCGAGAGCCTTTGTGCCCCAACGGCCATCAGTTCTACGAGCAATGTGCCCTGCCCATTGCCACTTCAGTTTACTAATCCTTTCAGCTATGTCGACAACTTTAGTTCTTCTACGGATCTCCTCATTTCTGATTCGATCTCGTAGAGAAATACCAAGCATAGCTCTCTCCATAGCTCGCTGAGTGACCTTGAGCTTTCTTATGAGGCCCATTGTGAGTGACCACGTCTCTGTTCCATATGTCATCACTGGTAACACACACTGGTTAAAGACTTGCGTCTTGAGGCATTGCGGTATTGTTGACGAAAAGACGTTGCGAAGTTTCCCGAACGCTGCCCAGCCGAGTCGGATTCGAATAATATAATATAATATAGAATAATATAATTTATATATAATATAAATTAGAATAATTATAATTTGTCATAGGTATAATTATTATTTTCAATAATTATAAGACTTAAAAGTAGTATTCTCTTTGTAACTGGTACTTGGTCTACTGATTTTTAAATAATTATATCAAATATTAAAAATAAAAGAAACGATTTTTATAAAATATTATTTTCTTTAAATGAACTTCCTTTCCCGTTCTGATTGGTGCAGTGGCTAATTCAGTCGACTGCTGCGCTCCAGAGCGCGGTTTCGATTCCCGCACGGAATAATAATTTGTATGATCTGCAGGTAGTTGTTCCAGGTTTGGGTGTATTGTGTGTGGAATTTGTGTCTGTAAACGCACCCAGGACACAGGAGAAAGCCTTTTTTTTTTTATTGATCCGGTGGAAATACTTCATGTACTTCCTTCGCCCCGGGAAAGGGCGAAGGGGTATGCCGGACTCCTGGCTAAAACCACCGGAGTGGTCATCTTCGGCACCGAAGGGAGGCTCCAGGAACTCGAATAATCTCCATCTAGAGCCACCCATTGGTGCCACGCCTTTAGGCACATCTCGGAGGGGATGACTGTAAAGCGGCCATCCCCTCTAGCTGAGGGAAGGCGACTGTAAAGAGGCCACCCCCCCGGGCGTCTCTCGGGGGGATTGTTAAAAATTCCCCCGAAGCCTCACTATGCGCTGTGCTGCGCACACAGCGGTACGTGACCACATGCACACCGCTGTCTTCTCGGGGGTACAGGAGAAACCCCAGTGTGGGGCAGTGGTTTTGAAAAAAGCACTTCTTTTTTCAGACAAAACAAACTACAGTTAAAATACATTTATTTATTATTAAACATATAATTTCACATATTAAAATTAAAAGTGATGTCGCGAACCTTCTCCATACAATAATAATAATATCAGCCTGTATCTGTTTCACTGTTAAAAGTAAAGACTACTTCACACAAAGAAGAAACGAGCACTGACCCCGCTTATTACTGGGTTTTGGCGATTTCAGACCAATTAGATCTAAGTGAACTCCGGGCAATTACCTTGCTTTAATGTGACCATCGTAGAGCTCGGGCAACTCATCTACACTTATAAAAACATATATAAAACATAAATATGATTCTAACACAAAAACGAAGTTGGTACGACCAATCTTTGACAGATGGCGCCACTATCATTCCAATGAATTTAATTTCTATATTTATAAAGTTAAACCGCGGGTGAAACCGCGGGTCCCAGCTGGTATATATATAAAGCTTCTGTACGTGTGTATGTCACTGAACTCCTCCTAAACAGCTGGACCGATTATGATGATTTTTTTTTTGTGTATATTTGAGTGGGTTCCTGGATGGCTTTGATTCACAATTGGACCCGGTAGGTGGCGCTGCAATCGGGTTTTGGATGCCTGTGCGAAGCTGAGGCGGGCAGCTAGTAGAATATATATATATATATATATATATATGTTGGATTTCAAGGGTTTTATATTTTTTGCGCAGAACCGTAATTATTTTTCTAAAATAAATCCGTCAAAATCGGTCCAGCCGTTTCGGACATTACCCGGAACAAACAGACTGTCAAAAAATTTAAAAAATATTTTTTTTTGTTATATATACCGTATATACTTTCATATGCATTTAGTAAATAGCTGTTATTTTGACATTACAAAGAGACAATTATTTATTTGTATAGATTTTACTAACATAAAAAGAAAGAAAGAAACAATTTATTTTTGCACAAATAACAACGCACACTTGACTAATATTAAATACATAAAGCAAAATTGGAACGGCACTAAGAAGAGGAATAAACTGGCAACACATTTTTATTTTACAACAAAAATTGGCCGAAGATCTTTGACACCAGGCCAAAATAAAAAAAAATTACAACAAAAATCAGTACCTCAAATTCTAACAATTACATTACATTTTACATAAAGAAACTGATTGTGCGTCGTGGCCGTGCAAAAAAGGGTTGTCACTCAGCTTAAATGCTGATAAACATCCGCTTACTATACTTACAGTTGCCCAATGCGCACAGTAAGCCAATTAATAATGCTAATCGTAAATACATTATTTAATAAAATTAGTCATTCAGGAATTTAAGATAGTAACAATTTTTTTTTTGTTCGTTAATGCTATTGCTGAAAACATCGACCTCTGTCTGCTGAGCAATCACAGCGTTTAGAATAGAATAGAATAGAATATTCTTTATTGTACACCATTTTAAAAACAACTACTAGGAATACTTTAATGAACAGTAATTGTACAATGGGCGGTCTTACAGACAGCCTTTGGATGGATAAGAAAAAGATGGACAAAGACAAAGGGGTATTCTGTGGTGTACTATATATTAATATAATCAAATAGTGAATCTATTACATATAATACAAATAGGTATTTATTCCTTAAATTACTTAAATAAAGCGTTTATCAATGAAGCAGCATGACTCGTGTGAGCATAAGGAAGTCCATGTGCGTACCGATGACATCGCGAGCAGACCGCGAGTTATACCTAACATCCTAAAAAAGGTTACTATCCATACCAAAATACTGCACTAGCTTAACGCACACCCACCAGAAGACGAGGCCGTGGAAGACAACCAGAAAGCAATGGTGGACAAGCGCCATTCTGAAAATAAAAATAGAGTTGTTTTTTTTTTAACCAACACCATACTGATCCTAGTATGGGGACACTAGGATTTCCCCGTATCGTGGGTACCTGGAGCCTCCCTTAGGTGCCGAAGATGACCGCCCCAGTGGTTTTAGCCAATAGAAGCCGCCCCCCCCCCCCCCCCATACCCCTTCGCCCTTCCCCGGGGCGAAGGAAGTTCATGTAGAATTTCCACTGGGCACCAATAAAAAAAATACATAAATCTCACATGCACAAACAGCCAGACCAGAAATAATGATCTGTAGGTCATACAAATATTCCGGGGGAGTTCGGGGGTCGCGCGCGTGCAGATTGGGGAGTCTGTGTGCCCATACCGAGCGGCCCTGGTCACGTGTCGCGTACAGCAAACCTTGGAGGGATCCTTTACAATCCCCGAGAAGTGCCTGGGGGGCGACCTTTTTACAGTCGCTTTCCCTCCGCTAGAGGGGGTGACCGCTTTACAATCATCCCCTCTGAGATGTGCCTAAAGGCGTGACACCAATGGGCGGTTCTAGTGTGATCTTACGAGGACCTGGAGCCCCCCTTTCAGTGCCAAGATGACCTATCCAGTGGTTTTAGCCGGTAGGAGTCCGGCATACCCCTTCGCCCTTCCTCGGGATCATGCCCTTCATGATGATTTGCCTCCATATTATCTCCGTGCGGGGATCGAACCCGCGACTCGTATCGCAGAAAGCCAATTGCTTAGCCACTGCGTCAACCGTGCCTTAATACTCTATGGCAGGCATGGCTGGTGTAGGCCATAGCTGTGTCAGGCTAAACCGAGTTTCAGCGGTAACAGGACAGGGCTAGCACTGTCGTATAGTGGGTGCCAGAAGCTGGTCATCACCGCTGAGGCAGGCCAAGACATATCTATATCTTCGATGTCTTCGCCAATCATTGGACTGGTCAAATAAATCTATGGATGGCGAAAGATGCTGGAATGTGAAAATTGCCCAGCAGTGGGATAGGCTAAAAAAGCATCTTAAAAACTAACCTACACGGAAATTATAGTTTGTATCTCGGTAAGAAATAATGCTTAAACCTGCTTAGTGTCCTGTAGTGTATATAGGACCACGCCATCTCCTCCTGTGAATGCCGTAAAAGATGACTAAGGAACTGTTAACCAGAGGGATGGGCAGCAGTGTCCCTTCGGTGGAACAGAAACTATTTTGCACTCACTAACCCTCCTTTTTTTTATTGGTATCCAGTGGAAATTCTACATGGAACTTCCTTCGCCCTTCCCCGGGGCATGCCGGACTCCTACCGGCTTAAACCACTGGAGCGGTCATCTTCGGCACTGAAGGGGGGCTCCAGGTCCTCGTAAGATCACGCTGGAGCTCACTAACCCTCCTGCCAAGTATGGTGTGTGCTGCTACATTCAACACACAGTCGCCTAGTTGGCAGGCGGGTTGACAGTCGCAGTTAATATAAGACTATGATTTCGGGACTTTTTGCGCACAGTTAAATCAAAAGAATATTTTGACGAACCTTCTCGTGACCACGGTCACTGCAACTTGGCCGAATCGTCGCGGTTAGTCAAAATATTGTTCTGATTTATTTGTGCGCGAAAAGTCCCGAAATATGATATGAGTCTAATATGAGTGAAAATCTAAATTTAAAAATTCTTCTCTATTTAAAAACTTTATCATCATCATTTCGGCCGAATGAAGTCCACTGCTGGACACAGGCCTCCCTCAAAGACCACCACAACGACCGATATATATGTTGTGTACTCATTGGGGGTTTTGCCATAATCGCCACGCTTGGCAGGCGGGTTGAACACCTTTATAAGTCGCAGTTAAGTTGTAAATGTACTCGAAGGACACTACTGCCTATCCTCCTTGTGCTGTTTTTGTCAAACTCACCCCCGGTAGGTATACGCCCGTCACTATTTGACGGGCCTGTTTCTGTTCGGGCGAAGGACTATCCTTAGTTCGTCGCCCGCAAGACACTACTCATGGAGACCGGAGATCGTTCAGCGCCCTCCACCGGTGCCCGCACCCGGTTTGGTTTCTATGGCGGAAATCAGATATGGTCTCGTCCCGTCCCCACTCTGTCACCTCCTTTGCTCGCATCATGTCTTAGTAAAAGAAGGCGACAGCGGCTACACTGCCCATCCTCTAGCTGATCTTATAGCCACCACTTACGACAGCCGTGGGATGAGATGCGGTGTTACTATTTAAGCCGGCACCACACCTTAACGACTGACGGTAGTTATAAGGAATTCATTTTTGTTTCATTACATTTCACACACCTCTTACTATGAATCCTTGCTTTGGGTAAATCTTCATCTCTCTCCTTTAACAAATATCTTCTCCCACCCAAACAGCATTTAGAAAAGTAGTCTATAAGGTTAAGTCCTTCTAAATCGTAGTAGAACTGCTTTCTATCCTGATTTTTGAGCACTGAACGAAGTTTAGCGAAGTTCGCGTTGTCAAACGTCCATTGCTGCGTGGTATAATAGCCGAGGGCGAGATTTGCTATGAAGATGCGGCGTTGGACTTTGATTAGCCTGAAAAATAGGAAGAATATTATGAAAGACATTCATCTATACAAATAAATAAAATTGAAGTGTCTGTTTGTAATGTCAAAATAACAACTTTTTACTAATTGCATATGAAAGTTTATACGGTACCTACAACAAAAGATCTATTTTTTATTTTTTTGGCTGTCTGTCTGTCGGTCTTCCTATCTGTTTGTTCCCGTTAATCACCGAAACGGCTGGACTGATTTCGACGGGACTTTCACCAACTCGTCTGCCAAGCGTGGCGATTATGGCAAAACCCCCCAATGAGCACACAACACGAACCCATACCGATCGTTGTTGCGGCAATCTTTGGTCCCCCAAACTTCTGTCCAGCAGTGGACGTTTTTCGGCTGAAATTATGAATATTTGTGACGTGATTCTAATAGTGGGATTTTTTTCTAGGTGTAATTTTTTTATTTATTTGGAATCCACATATCCATGATAAGCAATTATAACTGACTCACGGTTAACTATTTTGCCAAGTTTGTAAAGAGCAAAAGTAAATTTAGATAGTTTTTTACTTAGTATATCTATATGCTGTTTCCATGTTAATTGTTTATCAATTCTCATACCAAGGTATTTAGTGTGAAATACTTCTTCAATTCTTACTTGATTGAAATTTACATTAAGGTTTTGATATTCTGGTTGCCTTTGACAAAAGTTCATCATTTTCGTTTTGTTTACATTTATTGTTAAATTAAATAATTTAACAGTTCTAGCCATTCAATAGATTGTTTTAACCTTGTGTTTATTTCAGTCTCAAAAATTTTGTACACACAGCACACACACACACACACACACACACAAGCACACAACACGAACCCATACCGATCGTTGTTGCGGCAATCTTTGGTCCCCCAAACTTCTGTCCAGCAGTGGACGTTTTTCGGCTGAAATTATGAATATTTGTGACGTGATTCTAATAGTGGGATTTTTTTCTAGGTGTAATTTTTTTATTTATTTGGAATCCACATATCCATGATAAGCAATTATAACTGACTCACGGTTAACTATTTTGCCAAGTTTGTAAAGAGCAAAAGTAAATTTAGATAGTTTTTTACTTAGTATATCTATATGCTGTTTCCATGTTAATTGTTTATCAATTCTCATACCAAGGTATTTAGTGTGAAATACTTCTTCAATTCTTACTTGATTGAAATTTACATTAAGGTTTTGATATTCTGGTTGCCTTTGACAAAAGTTCATCATTTTCGTTTTGTTTACATTTATTGTTAAATTAAATAATTTAACAGTTCTAGCCATTCAATAGATTGTTTTAACCTTGTGTTTATTTCAGTCTCAAAAATTTTGTCAGGGTCATATTTAATGATTACATAGCACTGTCACATCTGCGAATAAGACCATTGGATACATTACATGCTTTGGAAAATCGTTAATGTAAACTAGGAATAGCAGAGGAGACCTAAAACACTGCCCTGTGGTACACCATGTGATACCGTACGTTCTGAAGAAAGATATTTTATTTATCTTTTGGTAGTTCTACAAATTCGTCTTATTTCTTTATGTCTTCTACCACTAAGATATGATTCTAGCATTGCAATAACATTGCCTCTTATTCCACAAGCGTATAGTTTTTGCAATAGAAGTTTGTGATTAACTAAGTCAAATGCTTTGTCAAAGCACAAATCAAAGTACAAATCGGAGTTCTCTTATTCATGTTTATCATTATTTTGTCAAGAAACTCAAATATTGCTTATATGGTTGATCGGTCCCTTCTAAATAAAGTCTTTCTGTTGATTTATTAAAATGTTGTTTTTTCAGATCGATTGATTAACTTTACACAAACTTTATATATGATAGATATGAGCGCAATTGGTCTATAATTTTTCATATCTTTCTTATAGTATTTTTATACAGAGGCTTCACTACACTTAGTTTGAGTTTCTCAGGATATTTCCACAACAAATGCATAAATTAATAATGTAGCTAATCGGGAATGACACCGTCTTAGAGACATACCTTAAAGCTTTAGTTGAGATATCATTATAACCTACACTACTTTTATTTTATAGAAGGATATTAATGAACGTATGGTAGATTATCGTAGGTCGCCATCCTCTGAGGAAAGTCGCAATGTTAACCTGATACGTTGTGGGTACTTGCAAAAGAAAAATATATCTGTTATAGATAGTGGACCGGAGGCGCTCCCAGTGCACAGATATGAGGATAACCACTCGATTTTAGGGCAGGACATTAATGGTGGTAGTGATTGTTTGCGTCAACAGCATGATACGGCAGTAACATGGGCGCGAGCGCCACCGGCGCTCTTACCAAGTAGCGAACTAATATGCAAGATGAGTGCGAGTGAGATACCGTGCAGTCTATCGCAGCGGCATCAGTCAAAACAACCAAACAATATCATTACTACGTTAGACAAATGCACACTGAGGCTACGGGGCGTTTATTATCATATGCTGAAATGGCTAATAATGGCACTGCATGGAAGGTACCTGATGGGGATGATCAATGGATTTTGATTCAGAAGACACGATTAAATAAAAAGAAAATGGCCGCTTGTTTCGACGCTGGATTATCTGACATTTGTATGGGTGTGACATCGCGAATGCGTATGAGTGGACAGCGTTCCATTTAATTTACACTTAACTAAAACAATATACATTTATTTATTATTACAAATATTCATAAATCATACATTTTATTCAGTTTATGCAACTGTTTGGCTTAGCGCCAGTATAAGTAATGATTTTATTTTATATTAAGGAGATTTTATGGTTTTATATAATACCGGACGACGTCAACACGTCATACAAGGATGTCGCAGAATATCAGCGCAGTGGTTTTGCGACGCCACTGCATCAAGCTGTGCGATATACCCAATTCTGTTTGTGTAGACGCACACTTTTGCGTTGTCATTGATTTTTCTTTATATAACTTTTATTGTTCGCCTATGCGCCATGTCCGTGACAGATAAGAAATAAATACATAAAAAATAAATGAAGAAATAGGCTAACTACAAAACATTTAATGCAGTTGTCGAGTCACAGGACAATGTGAAATTTAAAGCGGTAGATGCTAAAGTACAAAGCCTATGTAGTGGAATTGGATATATTTTTAGATGAGAAGCTGTGGCCTTCAGGCATTTCCTTTAGGCGCTTTATCAACTTTGAGGAAATGAGGAATGTGAAAACAGATTCAGAACGCGTTGCTTATATAAATGAAGATTTGAAATGACAAAGAAGAAACTAGATGTTCCAGTAAACTTATTTTTATAATTGTAAGTATGTCAAGAGATCCTGGAAAGGGGTTAGAGTCCTGTGCCAGACTGCTGATGTGGTGACACTACAGGAGACGTGGCTCCTGCCACACGAATACCTGTGCTGAGTACTATTTACAGGGAGTTCAGTGCGACGGAACCTCTGCCATGGAACTAACAGAATTCAACAGTAGACAATAATATATTCAGCAATTTCCCTCTACAATCCAGTACCATACATACTTGTTTAGTTGCCACAAAAAAAAATGGTCAGATAACTTGTTCACCGTACGGCACCCTCGCCACGCGAGTTCATCTTGCACTTGTCTGGTTTTATTTTATATCTGTTAATTTTAAATTAAACAGCTCGAATTCATCTATTTTGGGCCTTATAGCAATATCTCTGTCCGCAAATTTACCCTAGAATGTTATTCCGTAGCGTAGAACCGAAGCTACGAAACCATGATACGCAGTTAACTAAGCATCTGGAATGAGTTCTGTAGCAAGTTTGTATTATAAAGCGTAAGCAGACGAACTCATCCTTTTACATGACGACATGGTGCTGCTGAGTCCATCGATCAGCCCTTCGAAAGCTGATTTCGATCTGCGAGCGGTATGTGGGGGCCCACGGACTCAGATATAATGTCAGTAAAAGCGAGCTCATGGTGTTTAAGGCGGGATCTAAAACTTATCATACTGTCCCACAGGTTATGCTGAATGGCAGTGTCCTTAAAAGAGTCTCGCAGTTCAAATATCTGGGCCACTGGGTCACCGAGACGCTTGTAGATGATATAGATATAGATAGGGAGCGCAGGGCTTTATCTGTTAGAGCTAATATGCTGGCTCGTAGGTTCGCGCGCTGTACTACGGAAGTAAAAACTACGTTGTTTAGGGCATTTTGCCAATCGTTTTACACGTGTAGCCTATGGGTTAAGCATACGAAAAAATCATACGACAACCTGCGTGTTCTCTACAATAATGCCTTTAGGGCGCTGATGAAGCTGCCTCGCTATTGTAGCGCGTCCGGTATGTTTGTGGGCGCAAATATAGATGGATTTGCGGCAATTATGCGCAAAAGAGTTGTGTCTCTGATGTGCCGCATACGAGGCAGTTTCAACAGCTACCTTCAGCTGTTCGCATGGAGGATGGATATGGATCTAGACTGCCCAATAATGCGATACTGGACCAGGTTGCACGTTGAGCACTCCGGATCCAAACCTAAATATAGACTAAGATGAAGTATATAGTGTTTTTATCTTTTTGTTATTGTAGAATTGTAAGTAATGTTAGTCTTTTTGTAATTATTTTATTTACTCATAATGTATCTAATATTTTCAATTTCTCATGTATGCATATGGACTGGTTCTGAAATAAAAATTATTATTATTATTATTATTTTACTCAAGTACTCAATGTGCGGCTTCCAGTTCAGTTTAATGTTTATAACAATACCACGAAACTTTGCGGTGTCAACTTCATTACCTAGGTACTACGATATACGGAGGGATATCTCCGATCCCCTCCGCAGGAGACACACCGGGCGTCGGCGCCAGGGTGGGGCGCTGGACGATCTCCGGCCACCATGAGGAGCGGCCTGCGGGCGACGAACCGGGGGCCGTCCGTCGCCCGAACAGAAACAGGCCCGAGATGGCGGCGCGCGTGTTACGCGCGCGCCTCTCTGAAGGATAGGTGCGGCAAACGAGGCCGCACACAGAAGGGGCCCGTCAATCATTGACGGGCCGATACCTGCCGGGGGAGCGGTCCAATGCAGAAAAGCGTACAACTCACCCCCGGCTAGAGGTAAGAAGAAGGACACCGTGGGGTTTTAGCCGGTTTGATCCCGGCATGCCCCTCCGCCCTTCCCAAGGCGGAGGAAGTCCAAGAGGATTTCCCCACGTTAAAAAAAAAAAAAAAAAAAAAAAAAAAAAAAGGTACTCCGATATAGAACTTTAATGACAATTACAACCTAGGTACGCTGTCTAAAATGTATTGTAATTGTTCTGTCCATATATATATTTTTTTAACCTTGCCCCACTCTAGAATTTCTCCTGTGTCGTGGGTGCGTTTACAAACACAAATTCCACGCACAATACACCCAGACCCGGAAGAACTACCTGCAGATCGTACAAATTTGTTCCGTGCGGGAATCGAACCCACGACCCGGTGCGCAGCAGCCAACTATATCAGCTACTACACCAACCGTGCCGTCTATCTAACCATGCTTATAATGATGTTAAATATTGATTAATGTCATATTCATATGTATCTTTATTTTGGTCTGTAAGTATGTTAATAATAATGTAAGAAAGAGAGATAAATATCTACTTACATCGGTTTCTTTCCCAGCGACCAGAGAATAGTATCCACTAACATGGCTGGTAGCAAATGTTGGAACAAAACCTGAAATATACAAAGCAAAAGCAAATTCTTACTATTACCAATTCAGGTTGAATTAAATGGCGGTCACAGTAACAACATGAAAACCACGGATGCCCCTCAAAGTAAATGGCAGCATTTACAAATCTATTAAAATACTTGTCATTCTGTATGGTTTGGAATGTTGGGCCGTGAAGAAGACGGATGAGAGAAAAAAAGAGTTGAGGAGATGAGAATTTTGAGATGGATGTTTGGAGTGACACAAATGGAAAAAACAAGAAATTAGTGTATTAAAGCGAGTTTGAAAGTGGCGCCAGGGAAGGAAAAGTTGTAAGGAAACCGTTTGTCTTGGTATGAGAATGTGATGAGGAGGGATGAAACGCAGGTGACCAATGGAATGTGACCCTTTATTGAAGTGACACAATGTTCAACAGTGGGCGGGCGTTTACGGGCTTATGTGTGTGTGTGTGTGTGTGTGTGTGCGTGTATACAAGGCACGACTTATTAAGCCGCGGATGATTTAGTGTCAATGATAAATTTAAAACTATAGTTAATATAGTTCCATATGAAGTAAAACATGACGCGTTTTTTCATATCATAAAACCCTATTCAATGGATAGTAAGAAAGAGAATGGACTCGACTCAGTTTTAATCTTTATAAATAGCAACTCTAGCTTAAAGGCATCCTCTATTGCAGCGGTGAAGTTTCGGGGAAATGACGTCCCCCTGTCTCACACCTTTCTGCAATGGAATTCCCCGTGCTCTGTTCATGTACTCGAACCGATATGGTGGCGTTTCTGTAAACGCACTTTAACACTTCGATGTTAATCTGGCACCGCCGCAGAGATTTCAGCACTGCCCAGGTTTCGAACGAATCAAAGGCTTTCTCATAGTCCACAAACGCTAAGCATAGTGGCGGATTATACTCCTCGGTCTTCTGTATAACCTGCCATAGCTTTTGGATGTGGTCTATGGTATTAAAACCTTTGCTTAAGCTTATAAACATGGCTCAGAAGCGAGATAGGTCTATAATTCTTCCACAGGGTGTTATCACACTTCTTGAACCACCTTGCCTCTGTTTAATGTTTTCGGCGTTGTGCCCTCGAGCAAGATAGAAGTGAATAGCTTCTGAAGGACTATAAGTACCGGCGTTCCACCCGTTTTCAGAAAATAGAATCCGAAAGCATCACTCGGCGATATATGCTTGGTATGTTTCTACGAGATCGAATTAGACAGCTTTTGCTTGATATGATCATCATATCAGCCAAAGGACGTCCACTGTCGAAACAAAGGCCCCCCCCTCAGATTTCCACAAAGTCCGGTTACAAGCCACACCCATCCAACGGCTCCCAGCAACCTTCACCAGATCATCCGTCCATCTCGTTGGAGGTCGTCCTACGCTGCGTTTTCCGGTGCGCGGTCTCCACTCGAGAACCTTTTTGCCCCAACGGCCATTTGGCCCAGTGGCCATTGCCACTTCAGCTTATTTATCCTTTCAGCTATGTCAGCAACTCTAGCTGATATGATGACCAATAAAAACATAAAGCCATCCACAAGAAAATCAAAACGCAACATTGTTCTTACCTTAATATAGTGCAGTTTAGCATTTGTGGTAATGGACGGTCCGATGTGCCAAATCTGGTCGTTCAGCGGGATCTCCTGGGCGATACGTTTGGACATACCTACCAAGTCACCCATCAACATATTGTTAAGCTTGCCTGCACAGCAGTTGTAGATAGGAATGTCATCTGAAGGTTCCAATCTGGGAAACGAAGTCATTATTGAAAAAAATGAGCAAGCTCTTTCTTTATTTTTTCTTCTTAAAACCACTCTAACATTTATTTTGTGTCATGTGCACAGTTTACAGACATAAAACTCGCATGCACAAACACCGAGACCCAAAACAACTATCCATCGAACGAACCCGCAACTCGTTGCGCAGGAAGCCAATTACTTAGCCACTGCACCAACCATGCTAAGGGTGTGATTCAGAGAGATGAACGTAAGACGGGCTAAGAACGCTCTAAGCCAAGTAGTGGCTAAGCGAAAATTCAAAATTCGTATTCAGCGACACAGTCCCTCTCAAACTTACGTCGGTCTTGGCTAAGTTTGAACTCTATTCTCTATGGCCATTTTTAATACGAGAATGTTTATCGGTGAGATACGGTTTAGAGTTTCACGCTTAGACTCGTTTCTGAATCTTACCATAAGTGTATTTCCGTACACCATAGATGTCCAGCAATGGCATTTTACATATATACGCGCCATACACGAACATTATTGTACTCAATGATATTACACCATAGATATGTTACGTGCATATTAAATGGCGCGCAAAATACAGTCTCGCTTGCGCTTGAGAAAGAAGATACAAAAACAGCAAGAGTAAAAGAGATAGCTATGTAGGCGAACCGATTGCGAGGTGCTACAATTGGGGGAGTTTTGGTTCTTGCTTTTGGCACGCATGTAACATATCTACTTCTTTTTAATATACAATATCATTGATTGCACTACAAAACGGTTCGCCGGCCGCTGTTATGGTGTACTGTAGGCGAGAGATATACACCGGAGTGTTCGGCTTCGCGGCACGTATTGTTGTTTTAGACTCCGCAGGAGCCGTGCCGCAGCGGTTCTTATTCGGTCGATGACGGTAAAATCTCTGGACTCGCGACACCGTTACGAGACGCAGCTATAGTGTGTGCATATATGCATGTACATATGATAAATAAAAATAAAAAACTTCACTTCTGTCGGCACTCCCGGAGTGCAACCCGTATTTTAAATCAAAATAGCGTTAGGATTGACGAAAACAAATCTTTTATATAGAAACCAGTTAAATGACTTGGATAAAAGAACGCTAAATTCATGAAAAGACTAAGCGCCGTCACCGTGACAATTTTGTCACTCTTATCTAGTCCTTGGGTATGTATGCAGGTGCGCGCAAGTTGCGACCTAACGAGACATTTCCATACATATCCATTGATTTGATACGAGTGTCAAAATTGTCACCCGTAGGCGTTAAGGCTTATAGATACATACTTCTTAGTTCCTCTTATCCATGCTCCGGCTATAATGTTTTTGACGCAAAAATCCACAGGAATGAAGTCACATATGATGTCCGGTTTTGTATGAACGGACCTCATGATACCTGCCAAAAATATTCATTAATATTGCAATTATTATCACAAACGTGAAAGTTTCTAGGCCTGAATATTCGTGTGAAATTTGGCACAGCTAGATTCATCATCATCATCGTCATATCAGCCGAAGGACGTCCACTGCTGAACAAATCCTCCCCTTAAGATTTCCACAACGAGCGGTTTCATGCCGCTCTCATCCAACGACTCCCAGCGGTTTTCACCAGGTCGTCTGTCCACCTCGTTGGTGCGCGATTTCCACTCAAGAACCTTTTTGCCCCAACGGCCATCAGTTCTACGAGCAATGTGCCCCGACCATTGCCACTTCAGTTTACTAATCCTTTCAGCTATGTCGGCAACTTTTTCATTATTCATCATTGTCATCATCATATCAGCCGAAATACGTCCACTGCTGAACAAAGGCCTCCCCCATAGGCGACCGCGTACATACCGTCATTTTGGGGGGAATCTGCCAGTACTCACCACGCTTGGCAAGCGGGTTGGTGAGCGCAGAATGGCTGTAGTTTCACAGAAGGGATGCTGCTGCCCATCCCTCTGGTTTAGAGTCCCTTATTCGCCTTTTACAACTTCCACGGGAGGAGGTGGTGGTTTATCCTGACACCACATGGCTGGATTCTAAAGGTGTACGGGATGAAAAACAATATGAAATAATAATAATATGGAATAAACTAAACCAAAAAATGCAAAAAGAACCTCTCCGGCGGGGAATCGAACCCCGGTCTCCCGCGTGACAGGCGGGGATACTGACCACTATACTACCGAAGACTTGCAACAGTTAGGTTAAATAAATGGATACTTAATAATTTAATTTTTTTCTTTCTTTTTTAAAATATTTGAATAGTTTCCAACAAATATGTATTATTGATTAACTGACATTCTACAGATGATTAAACCTCAAATGCAAATAAAACAATTTAAAGTTTTATAGGAATGAATTTACTATTATACTTAAGATATCTTAATGCAAAATATTACTAGGACACCATAACGTTTACACTTTATGATTTGTTGGGGTACCTAGTAATTTGAACATTCGACTAGCTCTGATATAATAAATTAAAACAGCGCCATCTATAGCTCTAAAGAAGCAACTTCGATAAAGAAATAAAATGGATATGAAATTAAAGGGGACCTATGAAGATAAACTTATCCAATATGGATTATTGTTGATTCATAATCACATCAGCAAAGGACGTCCACTGCTGCATAGATATCCTTCATATTTTTAATACATTACTTCATATTTTTTTAGCAGGTGGGTTGGCGAGGGCAGTGTGGCTGTTGCGCAGAAGGGACCTCTCTGGCTTAGAGTCCCTTAGTCGCCTTTTATGACATCCACGAGAGGAGATGGAGTGGTCCTATATTCTTAACCCGGACACCACACGGTAAGTATTGGATTGGGGTACATGAAAATAACCAGCTCGTGACGTATTCCTATCTTCTAAACGTAAGCAGTTTTATAAATAGCGCCATCTATATGCAAAACGTACTAAAAATTCCAGCCCAACTCATGTCAAAGTGTATATTATCTCAGGAGATAATCACGAGATAGTGTTGTTTGCAGAATATGACACTTCACTTTTATTTCCAAACCAATTCCAATTTTAATTTAATGGCTCCATCGACGAGTCGATGACTTTTCCAATGTCAGTGTTGGGTAAAACAACATCTATTACAAGTTCTTTAACAGAATCATAAAGGCAAAATCACATTAACATTAATATTTTATCATCATCATTTTAGCTGCAAAAAAAGTGTACTGCTACCTTCTGCTGGTTTCTGTCTACCTCTCCAAAAGATTGCCTTAACGACTGGTATGGGTCTGTGTACTGATTGGGGGATATTGCCATAATCACCATGCTTGACAGACCCGTTGGCGATCGCAGTTGAGTTATAAATATTCTCGAAGGATGCTGCTGACCATCCTCCGGCTAGTCCCATAGTCACCCATGAGATGAGATGGGGTTGTGGTATTTTTAGCCGGCAAGGCACGGCAATATTATATAGCCCTTGATTAACTACCTGACGGCATGTTGGTGCAGTGGCTGACACAGTCGGCTGCTGCGCTCCGGGTCATGGGTTCGATTCCCGCACGGAACAAATATTTGTATGATCTGCAGGTAATTGTTCCGGGTCTGGGTATATTGTGTGTGTGGAATTTATGTCTAAACGCACCCACGACACAGGAGAAATTCTAGTGTGCGGCAATGATTTAAAAAAAAACTACCAAACCAGGTTGAGTAACTCAAAAGGCAAAAGTGAGATTCAACAAAAAATAATAATTCAGGTTTATATTCAATTGTATAGACAAGTTCCTAATCAGTCCTAGGCAAATGTTTCTCCTGATACATATAAAAAGTAAATAAGATAAAAACCTAAAAGTAAAATAAAAACAAGTAGATTAAAGATTCACATTTATTTAAACTCAATCGCCAACATCTGACAATGTAAATAGTTCTAGATAACTTCTCCACTGGGTTATATTATAAGTCCACGGGAGGAGATAGAGTGGGGCTATATTCTTAATCCGAGCACCGCATGGACTAAAATAACAATTTACTCTTGAACTATTATTAACTGTATAAAAATAAATAGTTTTAATTGAATTATATTCTTTAACCAAACCTTTATTAATGTATTATCTTTCTTTATTCATTTTATCGTTTCCCCTACTTAATACGGAACTATTTTATGAATTACTCCCGAGAAATAATATTACCTATAACCCGGGTACAGAAGTATCTACCTAGAAACATCATATAAATTTTGCTGGCTTCTTTATTTTTACAGTCAGCCAGTCTCTCATGTCAATATTATCCAGTTCAATACATAAACATAGTACCAAAGATATAGTATTACCTACGTACATAAATAGAGCCTATTAACTTGAACAAATTTCCATTTATAGAGACCTGTCATCCTAATGCAAGCACTACGTGTGATAAAAAGAGAAAGCACTAACCGTTCGCGCGCTTCTTGAAACGTTGCCCGCCTATAGCTATATTCCTGAAACCTTCTGGTTAACACACGACGCTAACAGTTTTAACAGAAAGTGGATTGTTACTTTAGTACGAAACGGTGCCATTCGATTATTTTGCCGTAACCAATGCTCTATAGACAACTCTTTCTTTAATATAACGTTGCGCATGTGCTCGTAAGAGGTAGTAATAGATTTGTCTATGCTTAATATAATCCGTCTATAGATACTTGGTCTTAGCATAGTACCTACCCACAAGTTATTGTTTATCTGTGATTGCTTAATGTTTACATCGTAGACTGAGTATTAACGTTTACTTCCCACCATTTTTAAAAAAATGATCTAATGGCGAGAGTAAAGGTTTGTCCCAAAAGTCTCTATTCAAGGCTTACTACTACAAGAAGCTTGGCAGGTGGATTGGTGAGCGCAGAATGGGTACTGTTCCACAGAAGGGACGCACGAATACCAGACCCGTCCCTAATACCAGCCTTTATGCCGTTTTTACTCGATAATATCCTTATTATAGAGTAAAAATGGCAGATATTCCTATATTTTTGCAGAACATGCAAGAGTCGTCAAAAAAACATCTATGTATTAAGTATAATTTATGTTCCAAATGTTGGTAGCACTAGCATGACTATGTCAGCGTCAATCGTATTTCAAACCGTTATGGTTACTTTATGATGGATAAAGGAATTACGTCTTACCTTTGCCACCCGCGACAAATATTCCTACAGGGCCGTTGAAATTTTCCACCCAACCTGGTGTCGGCTCCTCAGTACTTGATATAACTGGAAATTAAATATAATAGTCTCATAAATAACTGAAGTCAACATGGCTACGGTACACATGCCACTCTTAACCGCACTCATAACCAATCAACTTCTTTTTCCGAGGCACGGAGATGTTCACCCATCTATAGACTGACCGTGACGAGTGTTGTTTAACCTCACCGATCGTGTAATGATCAGTGAGTGCAATAGACTATTGGGCATCTTAAGTGCGCATTAAAAAGTAGTGCTCGATAATCAATCTACTATTGCTCTTCAGAAGGATCTTCTACACCAGTTCATTCATGTAATCATCCAGGGCTATTTATATATGAGAGCCTCATAAGAGCCTCCTAATCCATCCTAAATGTTATGGGGTCGTAGTATGAACTTTTAAAAAACCATGCAATTTCCAGGCAGTTCAGTTTACGGGCTTAAACTGACAGCTTCTATTTCGTATTATGACATGCATAATTCCTTTTTTTTTTTTTTTTTTTTTTTTTTTTTTTTTTTTTTTTTTTTTTTTTTTTTTTTTTTTTTTTTTTAGAATTTCCACTGGACATCAATAAAAAAAAAAGGGCTATTTATATATGAGAGCCTCATAAGAGCCTCCTAATCCATCCTAAATGTTATGGGGTCGTAGTATGAACTTTTAAAAAACCATGCAATTTCCAGGCAGTTCAGTTTACGGGCTTAAACTGACAGCTTCTATTTCGTATTATGACATGCATAATTCTGACTGACTTCACCCAGGAGAATTTGTCTATGGCTGGCTTGTAATTTTATACTGTACCGTTTAGTAGTAATATGACTAATACTTATCGGTCAGTTACGTTTTTATTATTATTACATAGATAATGCAAAAAATAACAGATAGTCATTAATCACATACAAAAGTTACGAGAAAATATTAAATCAATGTATTTTGCTACGTAATTAATGAATATTTTAATAAGAATAATGGTTACACGAGATAAAGTTTCCGAACGAAAGCAATCCTTTAGCGGGGCTGCGGAGAATACATAAACTAGAGTTTATATGTAACTACATAAAAAAAAAATGTGGTCTATACATTGGGTAGAACTATTTATTATCCTTGTTACGCTTACGTTTCAGGTTGCACTCGCGCACAACACCACAGAAATAGGGTTTTGTTAAGTACCTAGTTTGTATATTTATTTGGTAGTCACACTTACACCTATCTAAATAAACAATTAGTTAGAAATATTATGCCTTCTTATCCCATGCCTCTTTTACTATATAAACTTAGATCATAAAAAACTTTAACTTCTATTTCAGGCTTCTTACATACAAAATCATCGTGACTGTGTAAATTACTTAACTAAGAATGTATTATACTTAGTAAATAAATAAAGTAATTACTTTTTTTTAAGTTATGTACTGCGTAATAAAAATGGAGTATTTATGTATTGCATTTCGTACATCAACCATGATAAATTGTTTATATAAAATGTAGCAACTAAAATACAACGCCAAGTAAACTAAAAACAATCGAACAAAAGATATACAAATTTAGCGTAAACTGAAGGTTAGTTTTTGACACCGAAAACATAAAAAAGTAATGTCAAATGCTAGTTCATAATAACGTATTGCCAGACAAATTCCAGGCAGAAGGCACCCTAGTATTACGTGACAGCTGACTGGCTGGTATTAAGATTTCATAGTAGGAAATTGCAAGGCAGCTCAGTTTACAGTGTAAACTGCCTGGAAATAAGAGTTCGTAATAAGGCTCCTGTAACACGCCTAATATATTGGAGCATTCTTTGATCGAGATCCAAAATAAATAAATAAATACGGCCCAGCTGGCTATGACTAACCTATAGAAGGTCTGACGATGATAACTGGCAGCTGTCCTTTGTACTCATTCACCACGTGCTCTGCCAACTGCTTCGTAAAGGTATAAGTGTTGGGAAGGTCTCCAAGGTACCTGAGGATGTTCAGGTATTGAGATTTTTCATTTCAGCTTATAGCTGACGAAATTGTAAGTATATTATTCCGTAAAGAATACAGCAAACCTCATCTCCTACCGTGGATTTCGTAAAATGACTAATGGGCCCTAAGTCAGAGGGATGGGCAGCATCTCTTCTGTGGAACAGTAGCCGTTCTGGGCTCACCAATCCGCTTGCAAAGCGTGGTGATTACTGGCAAGTCCAACCAAAATGAGGACACAATTGTGGAAATCAATGTGAGAGGGCCTTTGTTCAGTAGTGGACGTCCTTCGGCTGTTATGAAGATGACGA
This sequence comes from Diloba caeruleocephala, assembly GCA_947459985.1. Lineage (NCBI taxonomy): Eukaryota > Metazoa > Arthropoda > Insecta > Lepidoptera > Noctuidae > Diloba > Diloba caeruleocephala. Next base: position 8,303,754 of record OX381632.1, read on the forward strand.
TGGATGATTATACGCTGCGACACGCTAAATAAATTCCGACCTCCACGAATTATGGTCTGCGGGTGATGGACTTGGGACAGTCCGTCGTCTGATCAGAGGCAGGTCCGAGACAGTAACTGGCCTCTCAATGAGTTTTTTTTAGTTTGCTAGCACAGGCTGATTGAACCCGCCAGAGCAAGTGGCGGGCCAACACGTGCTGGAGGAGCACAAAGTACTGCGAGGGGATCCCTCAGTCTCCGTAAAAGGCAGGTCGAAGGAATATGGTTGAGGTTTTAAGTTTGTAAGAGTCAAAACTACATCAGAGCAGGGGTCCTAAAAAGGCCGCTTTAGGTGAATCATAATATGAATTACATTAGAAATCACAAAATGGTCACGTTAATAGTCAGTTATGATTAAGTGACCATTCTGTGATTTCTAATGTGCATCTTACTGAGATCATTATTATGCCTTATAAATAAAACCTAATACGGTCTTTTTAGGCCTTCTGGACCATTTGGTGATATTTAATGTGATTCATATTATGATTCTGCTAAAGCGGCCTTTTTAGGCCCCCAGAGCGGAGACCAATGAGGATTGCCCAACAAGAAAATAAAGGTTTTCCTGCTGTAAAGCTGCGGCCACATCTGAACCTTTCCACATCATGTAAACATGAATGGCATGTAAACGTTAAAAACTGACAGCAAAGTGTGCAGTCTGCACTTTTGTCTTCATGCCTCCCTCTGTGGCATTAATCATGATCTTAAAAAAATTAATTACGTCAAGTAAAAAGCCTACTTAGGTGTGAGAGTCCTGAGCGTGTGCTCATCAACATTCTTGCAGACTGCCAGGGTATCCCTCCAGTCTGCCAGCGGAGGATACAGCACCTCTTCTATAGGATCCTCGTGGGTGTTGGCGTATGAAGTAGATACGTGGATTAGGGCCTGAGAATTAAAGACAATGATATTATATATTAAAATATGGATATGTTTATATTTTGATATTCTGTGAGAGTGTGTTCTTTGGCAAGATGAACGCAATATTATGTTTGACAGCTTGCAAGTTACATCCGGAGTTGTTTACTATACAGACCTTGTTGCAACTAGGACGAATTTCCGTGCGTTCAGGCGTTTTTGCCATACCTACAATTGGAATCAGTCACAATAGTTCACAACATAGGACCCGTAATTAAATATTTATAAAATGTTTATACCCATGGTGCTTGGCAACTAGGCTTATCCTAGTTGTACACTCCCAATTATTGTGCCTATGGCCAAGTGTTTTCTCTGTCTCTTGCTTGCTACGGAGGGAAGTGGATCGTATATTCTTTCCTACTCCTCCTTTTTAATTTCGTTGCGGGTTCCAAGACAGTTATTCATTTCTCTGGAACACACCGACCTTCATTGGTCGGTGTTCTTTTCGGTGGTCGCCATTGTAGATCCTGGCTTACAGGAGTAGCAGTGGTTGGTAATCTGTGGCGGGCTAGTCCCAAATAAAAAAAAAAAAGTCATTGCATGCACGCCAAAAGTAAGAACCAAAACTCCCCCAATTGTAGCACCACGCATCAGTTCGCCCAAGACAGGACAAGCACACACCGTCACAATATGTATTGTTTTATTAATTAAGTTATAACAATGCCGTCGTGCGTATGGAAAATGCACAAACTATCAAGCAAAAATAAATAATAAACACGGAATCTCATACCACACGTGAGTAACAAACTATATAAAATGTTTTAGTAAAATACTATTCAAATTATCTAAAGAATAATGTTCTCGAACAAAACACAGGCTAAGCAAAGAATAGTGACAACACATATATTCTATCACAGGTGGGACAAAGACATCGAGTACACGTGTTGTCATTTTAGATAGCTATCTCTTTTACTCTCGTAGTTTTTGTATCTTCTTTCGTACAGCATAAGTGTGTAGTTTTATAGCTTTATACCTACATACAGCGAGGCTCAGTTTTGCGCGTCATTTAATATGGACGTAACATATCTATGGTATAATATCATTGGATATTTAAGAACTTTATTTAAAAAATGATTATTATGTCTTTGTTCTCTATGCGCTCCTAAATCATTCATGAACTTGAATTGAAATTTTGTACGGTTGTAGTGGCCACCTGGGAGAAGGATTCCAATAAAAAAAAGAAAAAGAAAAACAAGAAACAATGCAACGCAGTGCAGATAGGCGGGTCATCATCATTTCGGCCGAATAAAGTCCACTGCTGGACACAGGCCTCCCTCAAAGATCACCACAACAACCGATATCAGTGTGTTGTGTGGTCATTGGCGGGTTTTGCAATAATTGCCAATTTACCATAAATCGTTGGGTCGGCAGGCGGGTTGGCGATCGCAGTTGAGTAGTTAATGTATTCGAAGGACGCTGCTGCCCATCCTCCGGCTAATCCCTTAATCGGCTTTTACGACACCCATGGGATGAGATGGGTTGGTGCTATTCGTAGGCACCACACGGCATATTCGTAGCCGGCACCACACGGCATGGGTAGGCGGGTAGTAATACAAAAACAATGTCCTGAGTAGACGAGCGCAGTATGATGCCACATGGGACTCGTTCTGGGTAGAATCACACTTGTTATGAGCAGGCATGACGCTTACCACCAGGTAAAATTTCGCGCCATGGTTCGTGCAGTAGCAGTACAGTTGACTGCTGCGCCCCGGCAGGCTGATTACCTAAGTCGCAGACGCTTTGCAACAGGCGTAAATTGCTTCTGTTAGGTACCTATTTGCCGATAGCGACTAAACAGGCGAAGATCTCTGTCGCGCCTCTGTCGGACAATCAATGAACTAAAAACGTTCATTCTTTTTAGTTCCACTGGTGGCTACTGGCGCTAGTAACTATGCATTTTCCACAATAGCGACTGGCGGGCGATTCCTTACGTAATACCAATTTTTTTGACGCATTGCCACCGGCGGAATCTTCGCTGCACGATAGCTGCTATCGCGTCTGCTATTGCTGTTTTTAGTTAATCAGCCCGCGAGTCGTAGGTTCGATTCCCGCACGGATCAAATATTTGTATGATCTGCAGATAGTTGTTCCGGATCTGGGTGTATTGTGTCTGTGAACGCACCCACGACACAGGGGAAATCCTAGTGTGGGGCAATGTTTAAAAAAATGTCCTGCTGATCTGAGCACAGACAAGTAGGCTAGCGGAGGAGCCTATAATTACTATCCTACTGTAGGACAAAGGTGCATGCTTCTTCACTGCGCGTTTCCGTTTTCAGACCATTGGATCCAAGTTTCCTCAAATGTTTTCTAACAACGTTAAAGTAAGTGGTGTTATATAAGAAATAACATATGACATGGAAAAGCTCACATCGGTTTATGCCAGGCATTGAAACCGCAATTTTATGCTTACGAAGCCAGTCCATAAATCTCCACGACCTTTTCGGCTATGTTATGTATTTATAGTTATTGGAATTAGAATATAAATCGATGAAAATAGGCTATGGATGTCCACTGTTAGGCTTAGGCCTCTCGCAAATTGCGACCCAACACCCAGACAACAGCATTTTTCCGTGTGCCAATGACAACTGTACCTTTTTTATTTATTTATCCGGTAGAAATACATCATGTTCCTACTTCCTCCAACCCAGGAAAGAGAAGCTGAAGAGAGAGAACAGCCTTCTAGCAGTGAGATGGTGACTGTAAAATAGTCCACCCCCCCGCATATCTGAGGGGGGATTGTATAGGATCCTCCCGAAGTCTTGCTGTGCGCTGTACTGCGCGACCACGTGCACACCGCCCTCTTTCCGGGGGGAAAGCAACTGTACCTACTGTTTTTACCCATCCGTCTCACAAGCGTTGTGATCTTCTAGAACTGCTCATTCTAGTGATCATTTGGAAGGGCCATGTGCGTGTACATTTACGGGCTGATATGATGACACATCATCACCTACTTTAAGGTTAGATTTACAATGCTGACATCTAGAAATCCAACCCCAAACTCCAGAGGCATCTCTACATATCATGACAACGGAGAAAAAATAAAAACAGTACTTACAGATAAAGCACGGATATCTTTAGCCAATTCCATGATTTCCAATGTTCCTTGTAGGTTCATCTGTGCTGAAAATTTCAGCGTGTCGTCAAACCTAAAAAGGAAACTAAGAATTAATTCAGTTCCGATATAATCATATCTTTCAAAGGACTTTCACTGCTGAATAAAGGCCTCCCCATAGATTTCCTTAATAATGTCATCATTTTGAGAGGCATTTGCCAGTACTCACCACGCTTGGCAGGCGGGTTAGCGCAATATGGTTCTTCACGTCTTTAGTTCAGAGTCCCATAGTAACATTCCCGACATACAAGGAGATGGAGTGGTCATCTTCATCATCATTTCCGCCGAATGAAGTCCACAGCTGGACACGCCCCAAAAGATCACCACAACGACTGATATGGGTGTGTTGTGGGCTCATTGGGGGGTTTCGCCGTAATCGCCACGCTTGGCAGACGGGTTGGCGATCGCAGTTGAGTTGTTAATGTACTCGAATGACGCTGCTGCCTATCCTCCGGCTAATCCTTTAGTCAACTCTTACGACACCCACGGGAGGAGATGGGGTGCTGGTATTCTGAGCTGGCACCACATAGTTATGTGATGGAGTGACGGGACGGGATAGAGTGGTGCTAGATTCGCAAAATTCTAGCAACTGAGACGCACTTGAGTAAGTACTGAAAAAGTGTAAATGGATCTTTAAGGTAATCTTTACTTTTGGACTTACCTAACACTAGCTGCAACATGGAAGATGATGTTCACGCGATTAACAATGAGAGCTCGATCTTCATGTGACAACCCTGTAAATATAACGAGAATTAAAACAACGGAGAAAGATGGATGAGAAATCATTCAGATCAATAACATATTTAAAGAAAATAATTCAAACCACAAAAATATTCAGTTTAATTTAATTATCTTACCAAGACCAAGTTCCATAACATCTCCTGATATCACGAAGACCTTAGATTCGAAGACGCCAGGCCTCTCGCGTTTGAGTCTGTCGAAACACTAAAAGATGCTTGGAATGTAATCATATAGTCTCTTAAAGTGAAATGTTTCCAACAAGTTTTTGCGTTGTTTATTAGAGCTAAAATACGAGTTCTTGGCCTCTTTTCTGAAAGTGCAGAAACTAAGAAGGAAAAAGCACCAATTCCTGTCCATCAGAAATATATTTAGGGAAAGTGCAGCAGCAGCCAGCTGCGGTCAATTTGCTTGGCGTGGTGATTATCACCGTAATTATGGTATGACTCATAGAATGAAGTGGACATTTAAGAGCTAATATGAAGAAGAAATTTACGGTAGAAAGTTGAGGGGCAAATGTTAAATGTTCTCCAAGTAATTTCCTAAAGGTATCATCATATCAGCCATAAGACATCCACTGCTGAACAAAGGCCTAGATAGATTTCAACAATTGTGTCATAATTTTGGGGGGTTGGTGAGCGCAGTATGGTCAATGTTCTAAAGAAGGGACGCTGCTGCTCATCCCTCTGGTTTAGAATCCCTTAGTCGCCTTTTACGACATCCATGGGAGAAGATGGAGTGGTGCTATATTTCTAATCCGAACACCACACGGTAAAGGTATACCTATTGCTCAACTCGTATGACACTTAACACAAAAAAGTCAGTCTAATCAATCCATCAAACCGCCTCCTACAAACACCCCTACCAAGACATCCCCACCAGTACGCATAGGTGGATAATAAATGCTCTCATCCCTATAGGACATTTCCATCAAGTACCTGTTTAAATTTCATCTGGCTGTCACACAATGTCTTCAAGGTAATCAAGAACACAATTTACATCCACATCAACTATTAAATGTTTGTAGACTGATCTAAATTTTCTCTTTACTAGTAGAAAATATTATAAACAATTGCATCTAATTAGACTGGAAGTTGCCTAAATATTCTATACAGTTAGCGGCCGGTCTCTGTGCCATAGCCGTATAACGTACGCATAACTGTACCAAAAATTGAATTGTGTCGAAAATGATCATCATCATCATTTCGGCCGAATAAAGTCCACTGCTGGACAGGCCTCCTCCAAAGATCACCACAACAACCGATATGGGTGGGCAGTGTGCTCAGTGGGGGGTCTTGCCATAATCGCCACGCTTGGCAGACGGATTGGCGATCGCAGTTGAGTTGTTGTGTGCTCGAAGGACGCTGCTGCCCATCCTCCAGTTAATCCCTTAGTCGACTTTTATGACACCCACGGGATGAAATGGGATGGTGGCATTCTGAGCCGGCAAAGGATGTCGTCAAGGTTTTATGGGACGATTGCTGTAGCATCATGTCGTGTTGGTAAGACGGCATTCAAGTAGATGACAATTATCACAGGCCAATGCTGCACTGCTAATGCCAAAATCAGGTTTAGGTTAACCCAGAAGTGCTTAATTTCTAAGTACAAAATGGCTGCCACCAATCCACTTCCCAGTGACTACTGAATTGATATTTTTAGAAATAATTTCCAGTAGGCTGACCTAGAAGTCCTGCAAATCATACAGGTCGTTGTTTAAAGCTAAAATAACAATATACTTACAGGTGAAGCATACAGCTGTGCTAATCTGTCTTCGGATTTAACTCCTTTCTTGTTTCTCAAGAGCAGATAAATTCTGTCCAGTTCATTGCAAGAGTAGAGTAACTTCTCTATCAGAACTTTCCCGATGAATCCTAAAAACATAAGATTACATCATGACTTTATTTTCCGAAGGGGTACACAATTATAGGTCCTACGTAAAAGGTGGCTCATCATTTCGGCCGAATGAAGTCCACTGCTGGACACAGGCCTCCCCCAAAGATCACCACAACGACTGATATGGGTGTGTTGTGTCCTTATTGGGGGGATTTGTCATAATCGCCACGCTTGGCAGACGGGTTGGCGATCGTAGTTAAGTTGTTAATGTACTCGAAGGACGCTGCTGCCCATCCTTCGGCTAATCCCTTAGTCGACTTTTACGACACCCACGGGAGGAGATGGGGTGGTGGTATTCTGAGCCGGCACTACGCGGCAAAGTGACTCGCTTTTTGCCATTTATCGGAAAACATTCCAAAATCCAGGTAGCTATTAAGAATTTTCTAACTCCAACAAAAGAACTCCGGACATCTCGCCAGACCTGGGAATTTAAAGAAACTCTTACCGACAGCCGCAATCACATCCACTAGTAAATAATATAATAACGTTACATCAAATTATTCCATGTGGTGTCCGGATTAAGAATATAGCACCACTCCATCTCCTAACTTGGATGCCGTATAAGGTGACTAAAGGACTCTACCAGAATACCAGAGGGATGGGCAGCAGAATCCCTTCTGTAGAACAGTAGCCATACTGCGATCACCAGCCCGCCTACCAGGCAAATTTCCCCTCCAAAATAACGATACACGGCTAGTATTTAGCAGTGGAAGTTCTTTGGCTGATATGTTGCATAGAAATAATATTGTATGGAAACGACCACCCATCTTTTAAACAGTGTCGTAAGAGCATAGAAATAAACATCAAAATTGAAAAACACTTCAATGTCGACAGTTCAGCATTGTTCATCGCGTTTCGACTTTTGTTGAGCGGAGATAAACTTATTCTTTAAACTATGCATTGAATAAAAAAATCGCATTAAGATAAAAGATAAGTTAAAAATGTTTGTATTTATGTAAAACCATTTATAGGCACTTATGAATAGTCAAGACTTTAGTTGCCTCGTTCCAAGGTGTAGATTTCCTATGGAGAAGAACGGGCAAGAAACTCCATGGTTACTCTTTTAAAATCATATTGGTACAATGTTCTCGAAATGATGGTAATGTGACGACAATGCAGGAGAAAAAAGTCTTAACTTCCTAAAAAGTCGATTTATAAGCATTATTTATGCTATAACATGAATGTGTTGGCTGCAAGATAAAAACATGAAACTTACAGCTGATCCAGCAGACTTTGTTCTGCCCTTTCTTGGCACAATGACGTTGAAAACGATACAAAATAAAATTAAAATTTATTAATAACTTGGCTACGACTACTTTATTAGTTTTCACCTGAACATCAAAAGCGTGTATTACTCATTTTGTTATTTCAATAATTTGCACCGGTTCATTTCATTTATTTATTCAATAACAATTTACATTGTGTCTGAATTACATTAGATACATGATAAATAGCATGACAAATTATTTAAATACAATGTAATAATTAGTTAAATCCAGATTATTATAGCTCATAATAGTCATATTTAAATTAAACTAAAAACTACGCAAATAATGAATGTCAAATTAACTAAATTCATATAACAATTTAATTACACAACAAAATCAGGATTTACATAAATTAAATATGTCTAATTAATATGAAACTTTAATGTAAATTTCATAACATAACAAAATCAGGATTTACATAAATAAATATGTCTAATTAATATGAAATTTTAATGTAAATTTTTCTGTCTTAGTTAAATAATATTATTTACACGGGGAGAAGTCACGGATTTTAAGTCAGTGATATTATTTATTCATTTTCTGAAAATTCTCTGGCTGTTCGTACGTAGGTTTCTCATTGCAATAGTCAGAAAGTTGGCGAATGCGTCGACGCTCTCGGCTACGTAGGTACCACCGGCGTGCCCTGCGTGGGCCGCCGAGCGGCGGATCCTGGTCGATCGGATCGGGCAAGATCTCTCTCTGCCAGCAGTAGTGTCGGCTATGTTGGCAGAGCACGAAAATTGGAATGCAGTGGTCTCCTTCTGTGAGAGCGTCATGCTCCAGAAGGAGACCGCAGAGCGGGATCGGGAGAGGGCCTATCCCGCTCGAAGAAGAAGGAGACGGCGCCGGGGTAACAACCGCCCTGGCGCCTAATTCCGATACGCCTGAAAACCCCTGCCGTTGCTATAAGGTGGGGGACCTCTGGGTTCGCGGGTGCGTAGATTGGGGAATCTACGTGCCCACACCAAGCGACCCAAGAGCCGGTAGCATGCATGTGGTCACGCGCTGCCGTGGGACGCTTTGGGGGATCCTTTACAATCCCCCTGGGGGGGTGACCGCTTTACAGTCACCCTCTCCGAGATGTGCCAATAGGCGTGGCTCTAGTGTGATCATACGAGTACCTGGAGCCTCCCTTAGGTGCCGAAGATGACCGCTCCAGTTGTTTTAGCCGGTAGGAGTCCGGCATACCCCTTCGTCCTTCCCCGGGACGAAGGAAGTTCATGATGAATTTCCACTGGGCACCAAAAAAAAAAAAAGGTAGGTACCACCGGCCGGCACATGAAATACCTGGGGCTCACTTTGGACAGTCATGCGGTCCGTGGTCCTATACGGCTCGGCGACGCGCACTTGGAAAGTGACGTCACCACCTGCAGATGCAATTTGCGACCAAGCGCGTCGTCGAGGCCATCCTGCCGCTCTTTGGAGCCTGGTCAGAAGGAACGAGTGCGTCACCTACTGCCTGACGCAGGTGCTCACCGGGCACAATTGTTTCGGTGCATACCTGCAAAGGATAGGACGCAAGGCTACGGCACAATGCCACCATTGTGATAGCGACCAGGACACCGCACAGCACACGCTCGAACCCAGCGTGGGCCGCCGAGCGGCGAATCCTGGTCAATCGGATCGTGCAAGATCTCTCTCTGCCAGCAGTAGTGTCGGTTATGTTGGCAGAGCATGAAAACTGAAATACAGTGGTCTGCTTCTGTGAGAGCGTCATGCTCCAGAAGGAGACCGCAGAGTGGGATCGGGAGAGAGCCGATCCCGCTCGAAGAAGGAGGAGACGGCGCTTGGGTAACAACCGCCCTGGCGCCTAATTCCCATACGCCTGAAACCCCCTGCCGTTGCTATAAGGCGGGGGACCTCTGGGTTCGCGGGTGCGTAGATTGGGGAACCCGCGTGCCCACACCGAGGGATCCAAGAGAGGACGGTAGCACGCATGTGGTCACGCGCTGCCATGGGACGCTTTGGGGGATCATTTATAATCCCCCGGGGGGGGTGACCGCTTTACAGTAACCCTCTCCGTGATGTGCCTCTGGGCGTGGCACCAGCTCCGGCTCTAATATGATCATACGAGGACCTGCAGCTTAGGTGCCGAAGATGACCACTCCAGTGGTTTAACCGGTAGGAGTCCGGCATACCCCTTCGCCCTTCCCCGGAGCGACGGAAGTTCATGAAGAATTTCCAATGGACACCAATAAAAAAGGTAGGTACCACCGAGTGCCAGAGATATTCTATAAGCAGTAGTGTTAAAACTTTAGACATCACCGTGTCCAGGTTTGAAGGGCACTGTAGCTAGTGAAATTCCGGCGTATTAGAAACAAAAAGTATTTATATTTGAAATCGACCAGTGCGTCACAAGTAACCCCTTGTTTTAGCTTAAACAATAGACTTTGCCACCACGGTCTGTCACGATTAATATTCCAGTTCACTGAACAGTTAGTTGCTCGACCTGTACTTGTACTTTGACTGGCGGTTTATTGATTCACGGTTTGACGCAATGGCGATCAAGGAAGCCGAATAACGAAAGCCACTTCGTCGCGTTTCTCAAGTTTTGTCTTTTTTACGCATAATTTTCATGCAATACGTTTAAATGACGGCACGATTGATCCAGTGGCTGATACAGTCGGCTGCTCCGCTCCGGGTCGTGGGTTCGATTCTCGCACCGAACAAATATTTGTATGATGCAGGTAGTTGTTCCGGGTCTGGGTATATTGTATGTGGAATTCATGTCTGTAAACGCCCCCACGATACAGGAGAAATCCTAGTGTGGGGCAAAGATTTTATCTTCAAAAAAAAGAGAAAAAAAAACATCCTTATGTACTTTGCTGCTGTGAAAGGAGCTCATAAACAGATTTCAAATTGGATACTGAAACTAGATATTGCTACAAAAGTACTATTTAGAGAATTGGTGCAGCTGAAAGCAGTACTAGAGATATTTCTATTTCTTAACGTAGTAAAATTGAATTTAAAGTAGCTTGGATAACTGTTATTAGAACAACATTACTAATGTTAGAGCTCTTATTACACAAGTACTTGTCAGCCTCTTGTAATAAGAGGCCTAACCTCAGTAATCCCAGTACCACAGTACGTAGATAACGTAGAAGAAAATCAGCAAAGCAGCGATTTTATATACTTTGCGTTGCCTTTCGATTGCTGCAGCATGCATCGTATTTATATCTGATACACCTCTGTATAACCAGCAACATAAACGATTTTAAATTATGTATAATCTTAACCATACAATATTTAAGATAGTAGCACTTGACTCACACTTTTTATTTATTATTTATTCATAATACTTTCAATTTAAAGTATGTCCTATATAATCTTACTTTTTCATTATGTCTATTTGATTAAATTATTTGATTTAATATTTGTTTATTCACAGTATGTAGATCATTTATCTATTTTGTATATATGTATCATGGCTGACCCTGCAAACGTTGTTCTGCCACATAAATAATCAATGCAATCGAACGTAAGTATAAATCGAAAGTGAAATATTAAATTGAAACTGAAAGTGTGCCTTTGTTGTGTGTCGCAGTTCTGTCCTAGGAATGTTTCGGGCCCAATTTCAGATGCAGCAGTACTAAGCCGGTTACCTCAAGACGACGACAATGGACACAACTTATTCGCCGTTGACGATAGATTCCACGTGGATATCGAACAAATACGTTAAGGTTTGACCGTGTTTGGCACTGCGCCGGGTGAAAATGGTTTTCCTGAGCCCGAGTATAATGACGGTCCATTCTTTGATGAATACCAAATGGATATGTGACGATGGGATCTATGACAGAAAGGGGAATGGAGCGCTGTAGACGATGACCACCGATAAAAATAAAACACCAACCATTATTTTTCTCAATTCGATGTATTTCATTAACGTAACTGACATATTCATTGTTTTATGTCTTAAAAGTTAAATGTAAACGTAGGATGGCGTTGTCCATACCGTTCTTGTTTGTTTCGGCTGCTGTAACAACATATTCATAATCATTAATTCAAAATGATCTCATAAAATGAGTAATGATGTTCATAATGAATAAAGTACCTGTAGCGGGATCTCGTTGTTTAATTTTTATGCAATATCCGTCGTGTCCCTTCCAGAAAATCAGTGGATATTGGAGAGCGCCGTATGAACGGTGTGTGTCGGCAATGAACTCCAGGTTATTGTTTCTTCTTCGAACCACAATTTCTCAAGTCGCTGCGGTCGCCAACCATGATTCCAGCAACGTCATCAACAACAGGTGCATTGAATCTACGCACGTGTTCTCCAGCTGGTGTTTGGTCAGCATTGATGACAATAGCGCGATTGTCACTTTGCAATTCATGCAAGTATGATTTGAATAATTTAAATAATTCATTGTGCTCATTTAATAGGGCGTCCACCTCGCCGACGATGTGTGTGGCTTTAGGCGAATGAAGGTTATTGTAGCCCCAACGTGCATCCACGCGATTGGCGAGTGCGCGTTCGGGGTCTACACAATTGATGTCCACCACCCATGAATTATATTTGTAAAAATGTATGTGGTTCATTTGACATTGGCAGCCATGGGCCCACTTTGTGGTACACTTGTCCTTTGATTTTAAACATTGAATTGAATTGTTGACCATTTGCCGCAGTATTGTGAACTATTTCTCTTGCTCTGAACGATGTCATTTGGAAGCATGAATTGAATTTACGAATAGACTTCAAGAACAGGTTTGAATCTGGATCCGTACCGATGAGCAAGCCGTTCAATCGGTCTGGTGGTGTGGTGGTGGAGGATGATGAAAAATACTTTAAAACCTATTCTCATACCTACCAAATATACAAAAAAAAAACATTCATATCGGTCAAACCGTTTCGGAGGAATTCAACCACAAACACCGTGACACGAGATATTTATATCACTATACAGTCCTATCTGAAAACCAGCGCTGTAACGTTCCACCGTTGCAGCATATGCTGAGACAAGGGCCATTTTCGGCCTCTCACAGCATCTCTTTGTTCTAAGAATAACTTAATTTACCTATTCTGTTTCTTATTTCTTTCTTTCTCTCTTTACCATCTTAATGCCAAATATTCTGCTAAAACCAGTAATGTTTAATAAACGTTACTGTGTTCCGTATATACATCAGTGGTTCCGATTAGTAAGGTACTGTAATATCGCTGATACTCTTTGGTGTGAGATGCTAACTGTTTAGAAAATAAATACTATTTTTTAATTTTGCTTTTGTAAATATCATTGACAATACAATATAGTTCGGCTGTTGCAGCAAGCTTGTCGGGATATCTTGTATTATATATTGAGAAGTGAATACGTGAAGAGTAATGAAAATTATTATCAGCAGTATAACGGAGTATATGTATTCGTATCCTACTACCTAATCTACTTCTGCCCCGTCATTCATCGTGCTCCACAGTACTGTACCTAGTGAAATTACTTGGCATAAGAAACCAAATAGTTATTTATAGTCTTTATTATATCTTTCTTTATTATATATATATATATTTATATATAATAAAGTTTTTTATTTCAAATAAACCAAATGTTGGCACTTATGAAACGTCAGAATCTGAGTTGCACGGTTCCAAATAGTTGATCTCATGGAGAAGAGCTGGCAAGAAACTCCATGGATACGCTTTTAAAATAATTGAGATTACAATGTTGATTGATACAAATTGTTGTAAAACATATTCCGAGAAAAATGTAGGACAGTGTGTAAAGATAATAGTCATTATAGTTATAGCGCTGGAGTGTATTGCTTGCTGTATAGCACTAGCTGAGATAGGTACCAATTTCGGCCTCATGCATTCACAATTACACGTGTTGTCGTACTCGAGGACTCAAAATAAAACTTTTATTTTCTTGCTTGTCAATAATTAGTATAAAAAGAAATATGTAAAAACGAATGCTAACGTGTTGGTAAGTGGATTGCTGAGGTGTACGTAAAAGTGAAATTATTCAAGGCCTACTGCCAAAGCTTTTACGCCAGCGCTCTATGGACCAACTACCCCTAGCGAACCAACAATGCTCTTCATATACAATATAACAACGCATTTAGGATTCTATTGAGGCTCCCTGGATTCTGAAGCGCGTCGGGCATGTCTGCTGATACAAGGGTGGACGATTTAATGCCTTTTTGCATTAAAAAATTGCTTTTCTAATGCGTTGGATTCGGGGGAGTGTCAACGAGATCCTTAAGATTATTTCAGAGAGGCCAGAGTCCTCAGTGCTAAGACCTCATGTGACGAGATGCCGTTGGGTTTTGACCGACCATGCGATAAACTCATATGATACGTAAAACTACGCCAAATTGAATGGATGGCTCACGAGATAGGACGCACACCACCTCAAAAGTGATCCGTGAATGCCGCTAAATTACAGTTTCATTAGTAAAGACACTTTATCGAATGCGCTGCTGAAATCGGTGTTAATTGCATTGACATCGATCCTGTCAAAGCTTCTGATATATCCGTTATATATCTCACTAGGTCAGCCTGCACAGAACTCGGAAACCGTGTTGACTGTCGGAAAGCTTAGCATTTCAATAGTTCGTAATAATTGGACAAACAAGACATTCGTAGAGCTTGGAGAAACAATATAGTATGAAAATTGACCTAGTTTTGTATATCATTGGAGTCGCCATTTTATATACGGAGACAGTACGGGCTTTTTTCAGAATTTCCCCTAATTCCAAATACTACTGTGCTGGAAATGTCTTGTGCCGTAAATACTCAGTTGTAATCCGTAGATGTAACGCTACAATGATAAAGATCTAGAAGAAAAAGGGAACTTAAAGGTGTACAACAGTACATGTATGGTACAAACTCTAAGGACCCGAATCGTAAGAAGCGATCCTATCGCTCTTGAAGAAGATAATAATGAGAAGTCAAACTTACCAGAACCACCGGTAATAAAAATAGCTTTTCCTCCAAAAAACTCCGGTATTGACGGCGCACCTTCTAAATCTCTTTCTTCGAGAAAACCCATGATTGTATCAAAATAGTTTAAATCTGCAAAGTAAAAGAAAAAAATATTGGTGTAACTAGGTTTAAGTAATGATTATGGCAAAAATCTCGGGCTCGTGTGCAGCACACATTATTTATTAAATTTATGAGGTGTTATTTGACTCTTTAAAATGTAATCTAATAGATATTTTAGTAGCAAGTCGCCCGAAAATTATTCCTAACTTCCTGGTTCGTGTTTCCTTTTCATTATTTTGCAACAAATTTAATTTCATACATATAAAATCTTATTTAAAAGTATAAAATCGATTAGTCTGGCTATATGCTCCCTATATAGCCAGACTAATCGATTTATCCGTTACGGTGCACTGCAAGGAAGCGTCCTGGGCCCTTTGCTTTTTCTCTGTTACATTAATGACTTTACCAAAGTCACAAAGCACTCAATGTCTCTTTTTACCCTTAACACAATTGATTTAACTAAGTAATTAACAAATATAGGGCGAAATATGGTAGCCTCATATCAATTATTGACTGTTTCGATGCAGCCAACCTAAATATCAATATATATCAAAGCTAAGATAATGAGTTTGAGGTAAGGACATCATCACTACTTAGCTTACTTACCAAATATACAAGGAAAAAATGTCTTGATATTTCTGACGCGCCTTTATTAGCTTCACTCGTAACTAACTAACCAACTATAAAAACAAATCTTGGAAGTCGATTTTAAACTACTTCCAATTGTCGCACCGATTTCACACTTTACCAGTATATGTAATCCGGATGAAAATACAACAATTTAGTATCGTCGAACTAATCTGATGATGGAGCAAGAAGGTGAATAGTGGAACTCTTCAATAGATACAGTCTGTACACTGAAGAAGTCTCTACTCTAGAGTGAGGCGTCCGGACTGTTCCGTGTGGTGTCCGGATTAATAATTTAGTACCACACCATCTCCGCTCGTGGATGTTATAAAAAGCATCTAAAGAGCTCAAAAGCCAGAGGGATGCGCAGCAGCGTAACTTTTGTGGAACAGCACCCGTTCTGCTCCCACAAACCCGCCTGCCAAGCGTGGTGAGTACTCGGAAATTCCACCCCAAGATGGCGACGGTGTGTGACCAGTCGTCTGTAGGGGAGGCCTTTGTTCACAGTGGACGTATTTTGGCTGATATGATAAGAGGCCTTGAGTTTGAGCTCATTTGGTTAGTTATAAGTTGCATACATTACACTTAGTGAAGAAGATCTGATGCTGGGGCTGGAAGGTGGATAGCGGATAGCTACCAGTAAACCTCTCGAGTTTGGGCTCCTTTATTTTGTTTTAAGCAGCCGTACGGTTAGCATGATTGGCTGCCTACTATTTGTGTGGGCGTATTTTAGTGTCAATAGCCAATTACAATCTTGTGTTTATTTAGTTAATTGGATGATGACTTGTAACTGTGTGCATTACTGTGTTTTATGATGAATGGAAGGGGAAAAATGGGATCTCTAGGTTCGCGTACATTTAGGACTACACGGCATATCTCCTTTCTTCCAATATCTTTGGACGTAACATATCATGGTCTAATATCATTGTGTATAACTCTAACCTATTTGTTGTTGTTGTTTTACATACTACTTTTCTATATTCTCCTTTAGACTGCAGCACCGCCCAGGTTTCGATCGAATCGAAGGCTTTCTCATAGTCTATAAACACTCAGCACTGTGGTAGATTACACTCCTCGGTCTTCTGTATAATATGCTGCAGCGTATGTATGTGGTCTATGGTGCTAAAGCCTCTTCGGAAACCGGATTTTTCGGGAGGCTGAAAGTCATCAAACCTGCGCTCGAAACGATTCGTGATGACCCTTGAATACAACTTATAAACACGGCTCAGAAGCGAAATCGGTCTATAATTCTTCTACAGGATGTAATCTCCCTTTTTTAAGAACCTACCTACCTACTTCGCCTCTGTTTCATACTTTCAGCGTTGTGCCCTCAAGTAAGACGGAATTGAATAGCCTCTAAAGGACTTTAAGTACCGGTTTTCTACCCGCTTTCAGAAGCTCTGTCGCAATTCCGCGCGTCGCAATTCATCGCCTTGTTATTTTTAAGCTGTTACAACGCCATTCTAGTCTCGTACCGGCTGATGTCCGGGAGATCTTCGGTATAGTGTCGGGTTAATTTGGCTCGCGGGTATTTGTGAGAACTAATGGTAGGTATAGTTACCGAGGTGTATAGCTGTCGGTAGAACTTCTAGATGTCTCCCAAAACCTCTGGCTTAGTCGATGCCCCGCTGCTATCCTCGGTCTTCATAATCCAACTTTTAATTAGGTTTTTATTTCTTTTTTTTAACATTGCACCACACTCGGATTTCTCCTGTGTCGTAGGCGCGTTGACAGACACAACTTCTACATACAATACACCCAGACCCGGAACAACTACCTGCAGACCATATAATATTTATTCCGTGCGGGAATCGAACCCGCGGCCCGGAGCGCATCAGCCGACTTTATCAGCCTTTGCACCAACCGTACCGTAAATGTTACTACTATTGGCTAGTGTTGTCGATTATTTTGTTTTAATTGTGACCAGCTCTAGTGTATGCATTTTACGACTATATAATTCTACCTATTACCATCGGGCAATATCTGCATCTGTCTGCTTAATCAGAATATGGAGTCACGAACTAAGCCACGAACTTTCTAGTATTTCGAGACGAAATTGGTAAGGCTCTGCAGATGTAAAACTTCGGAAATAATAATTATAATAGTAGATAAACTGTTATCTATGCAATTCTAATAATAATGGAAATAATTATTAGTTTAGGGAAGTCTAAATAAAATAAATGTTTTATTATAAAAACCTTTTAGATGTAGCGTTATTGTCAATTCTCACCCGCAATAACCTCGGCCATTCACCGAGTTAGCGCTTTCTATCGCTTTGGAGCTAAAAACATCTGTCATGCAACAAAACAGAATTACCATACATCAATCGCTGAAAACGCTAATGATTGTATTCGTCCAAATAAGGTATAGGAGATAAATCTATACAAATAAATAAAATTGAAGTGTCTGTTTGTAATGTCAAAATAACAGCTTTTTACTAAATGCATATGAAAGTATATACGGTACCTATGACAAAAAAACAAATTTTAATTTTTTTGTCTGTCTGTCTGTCTGTCTGTTTGTTCCGGGTAATCTCCGAAACGGCTGGTCCGATTTTGACGGGACTTTCACTGGTAGATAGCTGATGTTATAAGGAATAACTTAGGCTACTTTTATTTAAGAAAAATAATTAGGGTTCCGCGAAAAAATAATAAAACCCTTGAAATCCAATATATATATATTCTATGTCGAAGTACTCTAAATTTCTTTTAAATTAAACGCGGGTGAAACCGCGGGTCCCAGCGAGTCGAAAATGAAGTCGTGATACACTTAACCACTTCTTAAAATTTTGACGAGATTGTGAAGTGTCCGTTGGATTGTAATAACTGATATTTAAAGTATTTAAAAAAACTAGAAATGAATATGGAAGTCGCATATATGTTGATCCATAAGCCGTTTTTAACCATGTTCTTTAAGTGAATGTAATAAATTATAAAAAAGAATGACTCACTATTAAAACAATGTAATGAGTAAGTTTCACAGATTTTAAACTAAAAAATAACTTGCTTAAGTCAAACAACCTCCCACTGAACGAGTCTCACACACAAATGCGAATGATACTGTTTAGGTTTTGCTTTCAAAGTTTTAATCTATTCATTATTAATTTATAGTATTGTTTTAGTACATTTTTAATTGTATTCAAGTCGCATTTAAATTGCATTTACTTTCGAGTTTCTAACTAACATCACATGTTAAGGGGAAGCAATCACACAAAACAGTTATTAGGATTCCGTACGTCCGAATGAAAAATCGGCGGTACCCTTATAGGATTAACTGTGTGTGTGTCCGTCTGTCACGTCCAAATTTCTCATATTCATATTCTTTACTGTGGATCATAGGTACGTACATAATAATACAGATGTTCTTATAATACAGTGATCAGCTAAGCTATGTCCCGCCTCTTAGGCATACAATAACAATTACATATACTGTTATGTAGTATGGGAAACAAGGTGTGGTGTTCCTCCATAGAAAAGCCTTCTTCAGCAAGGCGGATGGTATGCCTGGCGGGCCGAAGCCCAACGGTTGATGTTGGGCGACTGTATATATGCTGCGTTGCGCGAATACTTTAATAGCGTGATTCAGGATTGTTGTATCGGAGAGTTGCGATTAATATTCAAGTAGATGTCGTTGTAAGTTGTAGTTGTATTGCTGGCGTGACTGTGACTGTAGGTGTCGCCACACTGTCTTTACTATATTCATTAAAATTAAGAAGTATTTAAATAGGTAACAAAAATATCATTAAAATTAAGAAGTATTTAAATAGGTAACAAAAATATCATTAAAATTAAGAAGTATTTAAATAAGTAACAAAAATAAAAAATATCATAATACCAATATATAAAATTACCAATACATTTGAATTAAAAAATAAGGATCAAAAGAATAATGGAACACTGAACAGATCATGGTTAAGGCAAATTATATTCTGAGAGCGATTTATCAGACAAAAACTCTTTTACAGAGTAGTATAGCATTTATTCGCTAACATGTCATGGAGGGTCTTTTTAAATATCTTTATTTCTGAAATGCCTGTAATCGATTTGGGGATATTGTTGAATATACGCGAAGCTGTGCAAAAAATACGTTCATAGAATAGATGCGTCTTGCTAGGAACTGTGCGCCACTTATCCTGGTGCCTTACTCGGGTACCATACTCAAATCAATGATTGTTAGATCTTACAAAGACCGCACTCTCAAATATATATAGACAGGGCAATGTTAATATTATCCTATTCTTAAAAAATGGTTCTCAGGAGTCCGTTTGATTTAAACCAAACATAGACCTAATAAAGCGCTTTTCTCCGAATCTACTGGACCGATTAAGATTAAATTTGACACAAACATGAAATTCTGTGACCCAAACGCGAATGCCTAACGTAAATAAAACGAATTTTCAATATGGCACTTTTGGGAGGCAGATTAGGAAAAAAATGCTAATTAATCCATTGCATGCATTAGGAAAAGAAGAGATGTGCTTTACAGTTTGTATTCTGAAAAGAATTTACGTCATATAAATCTTTTCATGATTATGTTAGAAATTTGTCGTAAATATTTAAAAGCGTATGCGCGTCTGCTAAATAAAAATTAAGAATGAAATAAAAGCAGTATGGAAGATTATAAATAACGAAACTGGGCACATAAACCGACGGGATCCTGAACTATCTTTAAAAATCAAAGATTAAACCATATCGGACAAAGTAGAGTAGCCAACGATTTAAAAATGTTTTCAGTAATATCCCGATCGAAGTCACTAGATCACTTGACTCGTCCCCTTCATTAGCAGAGTCATTGCTTAAATAATATTTTGCTAAAGATATTCCAACTTTTAAATTCCGATATGTCACTTTATTCACAGTTATTAAAACTTTTAAGAGTTTAAATATGAAAAATACTGAATACTTATGAGGTATATCCGTTAAAGTGGTTGGGTCTATCATCGATAACATCGCACCATTTCTTACAAATATTTTCAATGATTGTATTGATAATGGAACATTCCCTGACTTGATGAAACATAGTAAAAGTTATCCCAATTTTTTAATCAGGCTGTAAGCATAATCCCTCCAATTATAGACCTGTTTTTGTGCTTCCAACATTGAGTGAAGGTTTTGAAAAATTATGCTTGATCAGATTATGGTTCATTTTATTAAAAACGAGCTTTTGCATGATCGGCAGTTTGGCTTCACGAAGGGTCGATCGACTACGGACGCGGGCGCGAAATTAATCATTTTTAATATAAACAGGAAAGACAATTAAATTGTACATGACAATGAGATTTTAATCTCTCTGTCTAAATGGTTTACTGCAAATAATCTCTTATTAAATGCAAATAAAACAAAGTTTAAAATTTCGTTGCCAAATGTACCACAAGTCTGATTAGAAATAATTTTCGAAGGCACGTGACCACGTGCGCTCCGCCATCTTCATTCAGACTCCCCGATCTGCATGCCCGCGACCCCGAGGCCCCCCGCCATGTATCGACGGCAGGGGGGGGGCTCTGGCGTGTTTGACCTGGAAGCCGGGGCGGTTGTTACCCTGACGCCATCTCGTCCTTCTCCGTGCGGGATCGGCCCTATCCCAATTCCGCCCTGCAGTCTTCCTTCTGGAGCATGACGCTCTCGCAGAGATCCGAGAGACCGAGACTCGAGATCACTGCACTCCAATTTTCATGCTCTGCTAACATAGCCGACACTACTGCTGGCAGAGAGAAATCTTGCCCAATCCATTGACCAGGATCCGCCGCTCGGCAGCCCACGCAGGGCGTTACCTGCGTAAGGGGGACATCGATGATGGACTAGTACCCCCCTAATCGTGCACCACAGAATGGAGTTGAAAGCGTTGACGATGTCTAGACTGACAGCCAACGCCACCCCACCCCGCTGGGACACTGCCTGTTCCGACAGCGAGCGGACGCGAAGAATCGCGTCTATTGTGGACCACCGCTGCCGGAAGCCATACTGACATTCGGGACAGGTCGGGACCCTCAAGCGACAGATGCTCAACGAGTCTTCGGGTAATTATTCTCTCGAATAGCTTCGAAGCATCGTTGTGCAGGCAAATCGGTCGATATACAGAAGGAAACTCACACTCTCAGGAACAGCTGCCACAAGTGGTCCCCAAGAGAATGAGAATGAGAGAATGCAGTGCATACACCCACGCGCGGCCCAGAATGCCGTCCGAACTCGGTGCGGTGTTGCGACTCTTCAGGCAGCCAATGGCTTGACCCAGCTCCCCTTCCAAAACCCCTAACTCCTCGGCCCATTCCGAGGCAATCAGGGTGGAGACGGACCAGGACGGTCCCGGACCGCCGGAAAGAGAGAGAGATTACTACCTCCAGCAAATCCAGTTCCAAGGTTTCAGTCACTGGGGGGACCCACGGGCGCAATTTGGCCACGACCACCATACGATAGGGTCTCCCCCACAGATTCCTGTCCAGTCCCACCAGGTGCTTGATGGTCCTAGCAATTTCACGTACGTGTAGCTTTGAGGCAATGACAACTGGTAAGCATGATTTAGGCCTACATCCTTATTGATTTCAGAATCGCAATCACATCAGCCTTTTCCTGAGTTTGTTCATGGATATTCTTCCTTATTGGAGGTTTCTCCGCTTGCGGTCGCTCATATGCATTCGTAAAAGTTTAGCGAGTAGTTTGTTGAAGCACCAGGGGGATGACCACATTACAGTCACCCTCTCCGAGATGTGCCTATGGGCGTGGCACCAGTGGGCGGCTCTAATGTGATCATACGAGCACCTGGAGCCCACCTTAGGTGCCGAAGATGACCGCCCCAGTGGTTTTAGCCGGTAGGGGTTCGGAATGCCCCTTCGTCCTTCTCCGGGGCGGAGGAAGTTCATGAAGAATTTCCACTGGGCCCAAAAGTTTGTTGAAGCAGTAATAAATAAAACAATAAATTGAAAACTATAAGATTTTCTTTATTAAACGCTATCCTGTTTAAGCTACAATCTTACAGATTGTCCTCTTAAAATAATGTTCTCTGTTTCTGTAGGACCCTACATGGTACTACAGCTACTAGCTAATATCATTTTTATTTTTTTATTTGTATAGTTTGAACCCTTAAATTATATTCAGCATTTTAATCCACTGAACTTAATTTCCATCATTCATACAGTTTTAATGTAAATACGTGCCTCAAAGGTCAGCTGTCGAGGTCAACACACACTGAATCAATAGTAGGTGAAAGTAAATTTAAATTAAACTTAACTGATATTCAACTCCGCGTCATTTCCGGATTAAGAATACAGCACCAATGCATGCCATTATCATAATCATTTATTTCTTTGCAAACATGGATAGTTATACATAGACCTTATCAAGTTTCATAGTTCTCCAAGTTCCACCTTCACAAGGGCAAGCAAATTTTTAACAATCATAAAAATCTAATTATATTTGTATCCTTAATCAAAGTCATTGAAAATATTAAAATCATTATATTACCGTTATATAAGAGGATACACTTACATGTTTATTTATATTTTATATTAGAACATGAAATTTATAACATAAATGTCATGTGTTATTAATTACAATAATGTCAAGGAATATATTTGTCATTTCATGTCAAATATAGATAAATTTTATTGTCAAGTATGAACTTTTATATTGTTTGTTTTTGCCCCAACGTGGATTTCATGAAAAGCGACTAAGGGACTCTAAATCAGAGGCATGAGCAGAAGTGTCCCTTATGTAGAACAGTAGCAATTCTGTACTCACCAACCTGCCTGCCAAGCATGGTAAGTACTGAAAAATTCCTCCCAAATTGACGCCACACGGCATGTAACTGGTCGTTTATAAGGGAGGCCTTTAGTCGGCAGTGGACAACTTTTGGCTAATACAATGATGATGATATTTGACTGCATAACAGTTGACTTCTATGGACTCCAAAAGGGGCTAAGACCGAGGGCATATTCCCAATGATCCACGCCACCACACGTGGATGCAGTTCACTCGTAGAAGAGTTCTAAGTTAAGGGCTCAACTGGGGTTTACTACAGTCCTACCTATTCCACCCGCCATAAACAACGTAATTGTCTTTGGGTAACAAAAGATATTCTATATACCTTAGGTCAGCAACACATCAGTAGTCAGTAAGTTCTGATGGCCAAGGTGTGGTTGCTAATCACCATTAGATAGATACTAGGTTTGTTTGCACTGCAGTATCTTGGGGACTGCATGAGGCGGCTATTTAATAGCTGCCTCCGTCGCAGCGTGTTCCCGTCCGGCTGGAAGGAAGCCGGATTGGTTCTGTTGAGGAAGGAAAGAAGACACGCGGAGTCTCCATTAGCGTACCGTCCCATTTGCCTGCTCGACGAAGTTTCGAAGCTATTCGAGAGAATAATTACCCGAAGACTTGTTGAGCACCTGTCGTGAGTAGGCCTCGACCGGCCGATGGCCAATATGACTTTCGGCAGCGGCGGTCGACTATCAACGCGATTCTTCATGTCCGCTCGCTGTCGGAGCATGTGGTGTCCCGGTGGGGTAGGGTGGCGTTGCCCGTCAGTCTAGACATCATCAACGCCTTCTACTGGTTTTCGCGCTTTCACGCTATTAACGCTTTCTGCCTTTCGACATCCTGGCGGAGACGTATGCGTAGGTCTATAATCAGACACGCTCCCTCTGCCAGAGCGGTGAAAACGTTCCTCCAGGGGCGTTCGACAGGCTAAGGCATCTAGCTCGATGGCGCGACCAAACGCGTCGTTGAGGCTATCCTGCGGCTCTTCGGAGCCTGGCTCAGAAGGAGTGAGCGCGTCACCTACCGCCTGGAGGGGTGTTCACAGTTTTCTACCAGTAGATCTATTACAATAAACTGACCAACAGGATCCAGGAGGAGAAGTCAATCGATAATGTCCATCGAGAAAATCGAGCCAATCTATAAGCGAATCATCATATCAAGCGAAGACGTCCACTGCTGAACAAAGGCCTTCCCATAGATTTCCACCATACCCAGTTACATGCTCCCTGCATCCAACAACTCTAAGCCATCCGAGGCTAATATAAGCGCTGCGAACTCAAATAAAATAAAACAAGAACCACTCACACACACATTTATTATTTATTAAAACTACATTAAACTTAGTTTAATCCCTTGACATTTAGGAGATACTGACGACAGAAGAAAAGAAGTTTTGCACGAAGCTAAGGTTCAGGAACCACCAGAACAGATAGCCGTAAAACACTATCTGCACGAGAGTATCAAGGATCAACATTCTGTAAAATAATTAACAATTGTTAAAAAACAGTATTTGTATGCGGATTGGTAACCTGTGGGCTGGTGTCCTGATAGACGAACTGACAATCTCCAAAGAATAGAAATTTCAGTTTTATTTACGTGATTGGCATAAGCTTTCGAGCTAACAGCAAAATCAAGCCGATCGTAGTAAGCTCGTTCTTTCAAATTCATGTGAGCCAACTCACAAAACATATGCTTTTTGTGGGAAAATCCTCCTGGATTGTTGACCCTAGGACGTGCGGCAGGGCATGCTGGACGCTCTTACTGGCTAAAAGCCACGGTATCCCTCCGTGCATATTTCGCCAGGTCCCAGGACATGCTCTTGCACTCACCTGCCATCCGGACGGCAAAAGAATTTTTAGTTTGGTTAGAACTAGCAAGAATACAGCCATGAGGCGGAGTAGGTACTTGGGCACCTAACCTGCGTACTCATACCGAGCGAACCGGCGGGAAGACGAAGACTTTGAGGTATCGTTTACAATCCCCAAGAAGGAGATAGAGGGTGGCTGCTTTACAGTCATTCCCTACGAGATGTGCCTGTAGGCGTGGCAATAATGGGTGACTCCAGTGTGATTGGACTAGGACCTGGGCCTCCCCTCGGTGCCGAAGAGGACCGCTGCGGTGGTCTTAGCCAGTACGAGTCCGGGATGCCCCTCCGCCCCGGGGTGGAGGAAGTACATGGTGTATTTCCACCGAGTTAAACATAAAAATAAAGGTCTTCCTAAGCCCCAGGCCAATGCCCACACCGTGAGCGTAACCCTAAGTCCACCCCTGGCTGTCTATTAACATATTTAGTAACGATAATGTAAATTTCTTACCTCTTATAATGAACCTTGGCTTTTGGCAGGTCTTCATCTTTTTCATGAAGCAAGAACTTCTTCCCCCCAATGATAGAGTTTACAAAGTATTGGTACCTATCTACATTCTCTATTTCATAGTAGAAGTGTTTCAAATCAGCCTCTTGTATGCAAGATCTTAGCAGAATGAAGTTCTTGTTGGCAAACGTCCACTGCTTGGTAATGTAGTACGTAAGAGCGAGGTTGGCTATGTAGATGCGGCGTTGGATCTTGACCAACCTGAAAAGAACAATTAATTATAATAGAGTATGTATCTTAAAGTAAGATTGATGAATGGGTGTAGATCTGAAAAAAATAATTACACATTTTATTTAGATATATTTACATACATTTATGACATGACAAAATTATATAGGATTCCTTTAAAGTTAGACTTTCTTTGACACTTTTGACGAGGGTAAAATTGGGAGCTGCGCGCGAATACCATCACTAGTATCGGACATAATGAAATTGCCCAACAAATATAATTAAAATGCATATATATTTTACGGACTGTTAATAGATTTCCCCGTGTGGTAGGTTAGGTATGCTAATAGGCGAATAGTACCAACCCATCTCATCCCGTGGGTGTCATAAAAGTAGGTGACTATGGGCTGCAGCTATAGCTGCAGGATGAGCAGCAGCTTTTCCTTCGAGTGCATTAACTACTGAACTGCGATTGCCAACGCACCTGCCAAGTGTGGCGATTATGGCATTATCCCCTAGCAAATACCTAACGCACCTCAAACTGTCGTTGTTTGACGCTTTGCGGAAGGTCTGTGTCAAGCAGTGGACTTTATTCGGGTGAGATGATGATGATGATGATAATTGATTACCATGTCTATTTGACTCATTTATATGACAGTATTGACTGTAAAATATTTTTACTGTATACGAATAAATATACGTTTTATTCAATTAAGTTCTTCAATCAAACCTTTATTAATTGTACATTAATAACTTTCTTCTATAATTTTGTAGTGTTTACTACTTACGTAAAATATTGGTAAATGGAACACTTTCACTCGTCAATAAATTTAGATGAAGCTGGAATTTCGTATTGACAGCCTCTGAGAGGAATCGCCGAATCTAGCTCAAAGGTTTCTGTTTTAAAGTCCAGACATAGTTAGATGCAAAATTATTTGAGAGTAATGTAGGGTGACGTCTGGAATGGTCTTTAGCAACATCCATAACCATTTTGGGATGACCTGTGCTGTCAGACGACAAGCATGAATCAGTCATCGAGTATCGCAAACCATTAATTCTCAAATCATTTACATTGGGTGTTTTGAATCTAATACATTTGGTTTTTTTGTCGTACTAAACTAAGTTGTTACATTAAACCAGTGCACAACTTTGGAGAGAGCGTTATTTACGCCGTCAGTGACTAGCTGTTGCTGCTTAATGTTAGATAAAAGTGATCTGTGACCTGCAAATAACACTATCTCATGAGTATCTTTTATAACATAAGGTATGTCAGTAATATAAACGAGAAAAGAGTAATGGGCCTAGAATTGAACTCTGCGGAACTCCCATTGTTACGACAGACTCGTACTTCTCTCCGTTAACATCTACTTGCTGAATCCTTGTACCCAAATACGAAATAAGAAGATCCAGAGAAGTATTCTATATATGGTGCAATTTCCTGACCAATACCTCGTGCAAAACACAATCAAATGCCTTTCAAAGGTCTCAAAAAATGCCGAATGCATCATGTGATTTCTCCCAGGCATCGAAAATATGTTCTATTAGCTCAATAAAGTACCAACAGCCTAACTTGTGAAACCGAATTGTTTCCTGTGTAGCATGTAATTTTTATTAGAGTAGTTTCCAATTGATCAAGCATCAACTTCTCAAACATTTCACTGAAGGTTAGGTAGATAGTTTACAAAAGTTCACCATAAGGGCCATATGTTTACTTTTTAAAACTTACATAGGTTTTCTGCCAAGTGCCCATAGAATGGTATCCACCAAGATGGCAGGAATTAAATGCAGTAGAATCACCTGAAACACACAAGTAAAATCAAAAATAAATCCTAACACTGGATGCCCGAGAGTCGAGAGTCATCTCGAAACAGGCGCACCGTAGAGGGCCACGGACCGCACGACTCCCGCGAAGAGGCTGTGCACTTCTGTCCTCGGTCCCCCAAGACTGGGTAGCAGCCTGTGCAAGGCAGCCACTATCCTTTCGACCCGGGACACAGGACACTCGAAGTGCTCCTCGAAGCCCCAGCGACTGTCTAGGGGTAGCCTCAGGTACTTCATATACAGGCCCACCCTAATTTGCGCGTCACCAACGCGTATTCATTGGTATTGATGATATATGGAACATAGACGTGGTCACTCACTGTGGGCCTCATAAGACAGCTCAAGGTCACTCAGCGAGCTATGGAGAGAGCTATGCTTGGTATTTCTGTACGAGATCGAATCAGAAAGAAGATCAGTAGAAGAACTAAAATTGCCGACATAGCTGAAAGGATTAGCAAACTGAAGTGACAATGAAGTGAAAAAAGGTTCTCGAGTGGAGACCGCGCACCGCAAAACGCAGCGTAGGATGACATCAAACGAGGTGGACAGAGGACCTGGTGAAGGTCACTGGGAGTTCTTGGATGAGGGCGGCCTGTAACTGCTCGTTGTGGAAATCTAAGGGGGAGGCCTTTGTTCAGCAGTGGACGTCCTGTGTCTGATATGATGATGATGATGAAAGCGTATTTACAAACATGTAGGCTCACTGTTCTGCGGCAGTTTGTGGCTTCATAGCGCCTCAGTTTCGTGAGGCGCTATCCGCAAACCCAGAGCGTGGATTTTGGCCACGACAATTGGCACCACTTGCTTGACAAGCTGGATGGTTCCCTCAGAGGATTCAATCATCAGTGTAACAGACTAAGCTGACGCCAACGGGAAGAACGACATGCAGGACCGCATAGTAGGCGACGTTCCATAAGAGGGGGCCGAAAACCGACCCCTGTGAAGCCCCGCGCGTGATCTCCCTCCGTAAAGTTTAATGCTCTGGACTGTAGAGCAACACACACACTATCTAACCTATGGGGGTGGGGTATAGGGGGCCCCCCAAGAATCATAGGATAAATGATTGATTGATAGATTTGATCTGAAGACCTCTCGTGTATAAACTCTCGACTCTTGGGTAGAAACTAGATAAGGTCTAGCTTAGCTATAGCAAACGCTTCACACACTACGCCCGCAAACGTCCGGCTTAACATGTGCCTTCCTAATCACTACAGCACGGGCTCATATTGCCCACTAATAATTTTCCTACCTTGATATAATGTAAAGTCTTAGAAGTCGTTAGGTTGCCTCCAACATGCCACAACATGCCGTTAAGAGGCATTGAGGGGTAGATATGTCGGCCTATTGACACCAATTCTCCCATAGTAATGTTGTTCAGATTGCCGGCACAGCAGTTATAGATTGGTACGTCGTCGGTAGGTGACAAGCTGTAATAGAACAAATTGTACTTTAGAAGGGCCTAATATGCATTTCTACTCGTATAGATATAGCCGTAGATAGATATACCATACACATATTTTGCAGTTCTTTTAACTAGATCAGCTTTTTAAGGTCTCCATAATTGAAAAGCGGAACCCTTAAGGGATCACGTTGCTATCCGTCTGTCTGTATGGTCTGTATGTATTAGTGGAATAATATATCAGTAAAATGGCGATTGCTTTACAGTGAGTCCCTCCGATGTGCCTAAAGGCATGGCTCCAATGGGTGGCTCTAGTGTGCCCCGGGAAGAGCAAAGAGGCATGCCAGACTCTTACCGGCTAAAACCCATGTCCGAATCACCAGCGGTCATCTTCGGCACCTAACGGCGGCTCCAGGTCCTCGAATGATCACACTAGAGCCACCCACTGCCGCCACGCCTATAGGCACCATATTGAAAAGGGTGACTGTAAAGCGGCCGCTCTCCCCGGAGAGATTGTAAAGGATCCCCCCAATGACTCACTGTGCGCTGTGGTATGTTGCGCACATGGTGGCGCATGACCACATGCACACCACCGTCTACTCGTATGTCGCTCCGTGCAGGCACGCAGATTCTCCATTCTGCGCACCCACGAACCCAGAGGCCTCGTGACTTATATATCCCGTTACCCCGTTAGCCTGGCGTCATCTTCTCCTTTTTCGAACAGGATCGGCCCTTTCCGATCCCGCTCTGCGGTCTCCTTCTGGAGCATGAGGTTCTCACAGAAGGAGTCCACTGCGTTCCAGTTTTCGTGCTCTACCAACTTAGCCGACATGTACCGGCTGTTCCTACTTTTCAACCGGAACACAACTCCGCTCACACCGTTGTAGAACTAAGTTATATCTAAGCGACTTACTCTTTAGTTCCCCTCAACCAGGCAGCAACGATGAAGCTCTTGATTGATACATCGACTGGCATATAATCAGCTATGAGATCAGGGTCCGTGTACAAACTCCGCATTATACCTGAAATTATAATATAACCTTGTACTTGTAAAGATTTCGAGAGGTGTCTGGATTAAGAATATAGCACCACTCCCTCTCCGGGACTCTAAACCAGAGGGGTGGGCAACAGCGTGCCTTCTATACAACGTAGCGTGGTGAGCAAATTCCCCCAAAATGACAAAACAATTGTAGAAATCTATGGAGGAGGCTTGTTTTCAGCAGTGGACGTATAAATGGCTGATATGATGACGATGACTTGTAAACGTTTACGTTGCGTGATAAAACTATGGTATAGTATTTGGTTTTATCAAGCTGAGAAGATCATTAGCCTGGTGGTATGCGTCACGATGATTGATGATTCTTTTCGTCAACAATACCGCAATGCCTAAAGACGCAAGTCTTTAACCAGTGTGTGTTACCAGTGATGACATATGGAACACAGACGTGGTCACTCACAATGGGCCTCATAAGAAAGCTCAAGGTCCCTCAGCGAGCTATGGAGAGAGCTATGCTTGGTATTTCTCTACGAGATCGAATCAGAAATGAGGAGATCCGTAGAAGAACTAAAGTTGTCGACATAGCTGAAAGGATTAGTACACTGAAGTGGCAATGGGCAGGGCACATTGCTCGTAGAACTGATGGCCGTTGGGGCACAAAGGTTCTCGAATGGAGACCGCGCACCGGAAAACGCAGCGTGGGACGACCTCCAACGAGGTGGACAGACGACCTGGTGAAGGTCGCTGGGAGTCGTTGGATGAGAGCGGCATGTGACCGCTCGTTGTGGAAATCTAAGGGGGAGGCCTTTGTTCAGCAGTGGACGTCCTGTGGCTGATATGATGATGATGCGTCACGCCTGCTCAGACGATAACCTAACCAAAACTACTCTATTGTAGTAGTAGAATAATTTAAACATACAAATCAACCAATCCACTGCTGAACAAAAGCCTCACCACAAATTTACAGAACTAAAATAAGCCTGAAAAACGAATTTAGTAGGTATTCGCTAAGACATGATTGAAGCTATTCAAGGACACGTTGCAGACGGTAAACCATGAGCTGAGTCTTAGTGAATACCAAACTGGTTTTCTAATGTTATTTCAGTTCTGTATTCAAAGATGTTTGAGCTTAGAGAATCGCACTGCTGAGAGTGTACAGCAACGTACAATAAGCTTTAAATAATGTAACTTTGACTGCGTCTGCACATTGAGAAAATGTTCGCCCGGACTGACAATGCTCTGCGTTTCTTTTTCGTGTCTACGTCGTCTTTAAAATCGATTAAAGCTCAAAAGCAAAGGTCACTTTATGGATAAACGACACGCTGAGATAAAACATACTTCCTATACAAAAAGATCTAACAACAGAATTGTGAAAGTAGAAACAAGTAGAACAACAACAACTAGAATGGCAGACAACAACAGCAACGAACATGGAAAAACAGGATTCCAATTTCTACATTAGGAATCTTACGAACTAAACTTACCTTTGCCAGAAGCTACGAGCAAACCAGTTGGTCCGTTGAAGTTTTCTATCCACCCTGGAACTGGCTCTTCTACACTTGATATAACTGGAAAATAAAAAAATCAACATTAAAATTCACTAGAGACAGCGCTTATCATTTGCATGCCTTTCCTAGTCTATGCGAAGAAGAAACGACGCAACATACTCCCCAGCACTATCCCCAGCTTTATTTATTATTACGAAATAAAACTCATGATATTTTGATTACAACATCCGGACTAACAATATAATACTACTCCATCTTATCCCACAGATATCGTAAAAGGCGACTAACAGGCGAAATGTATATTGATTATAATCTAATCCAATCCAAAGTCGTCGTTCTAACTGATGGCCGTTGGGGCAAAAAGGTTCTCGAATGGAGACCGCGCACCGGAAAACGCAGCGACCTCCAACGAGGTGGACAGATGACCTGGTGAAGGTCGCTGGGAGCCGTGGGATGTGTATGGCATGTGACCGGACTTTGTGGAAATCTATGGGGGAGGCCTTTGTTCAGCAGTGGACGCCCTTTGTCTGATATGCTGATGATAATCAATCCAAAGTTGGAAAAATCAAAAATCCAAGATTGGATTTGGGATTATGGATTTGAATTGTTTTTTTGTTAAATGTTATCCTAAGACAAAATTTGATGAAGTTCAAATACTCATTATTAATTCCGGTCATAAGAGATTCTAAATCCGAGCATCCCTCGGATTGCAGCAGTGTTCCTTCTGAGGAATAATAGCCATACTGACAAATCGCTCTAAATTGACGACATAATTGTGGACATATTTTTGATATATTTTAAATGTCTCACACTGGTATTATTCCTATAGCTATCGTGGGTACAATTTACAGACATCTTAAATACACAAACAGCCAGACCCGAGACATCTGTAGATCATCTAAATACTTGTTCCGTACGGGTATCGAACCTGCGACACGTGATCATATCAGCAAAAGGACGTCCACTGCTGAACAAAGACCCTTTCAGATTTCCACAATTGTTTCGTAATTTTGGAGGGAATTTGCCAGTACGTATCATGCTTCGCCGTTGGGTCGGTAGCGACTGCTGCACGGACGAAGCTGCCACCCAACCCTCCGGTAAATTGGACAAGTGCAAGCTGGACTCGCGTGAAGAGGCTTCCGTACAATGATTGACGGCACGGTTGGTGCAGTGGCTGATACAGTCGGCCGCTGCGCACCGGGTCGTGGGTTCGATTCCCGCACGGAACAAATATTTGTACGATCTGCAGGTAGTTGTTCCGGGTCTGGGTGTTATTGTGTGTGAAATTTGTGTTTGTAAACGCACCCACGACACAGGAGAAATCCTAGCGTGGGGCAACGTTTTTAAAAAAAAAAAAAATGAATATGTTATCTTTAGGCACGACAAGAGACGGATGCTTGGCCTTGTTAAGGCGAACGAGTAGTACCAATAATATATCCGAAGAACAAACTTAACATTGTAGTTGAAAAACATGTTCTCTCATACACTCCAACTGCAAATGTAAGTTTATATGTAGTGCGTATATTGAAAGATTTACCATTTTTTTGAGACCATAGAGTTAGGTTTTCCTGTTTTTTAATCTATGGGTAAACAACTATATTGTATTTCTTTTTTCAAAGTTAGCCTATAACTTTGAAAAAAGAAATACAATATAGTTCTTTTATTCGAAGATAAGGATCAATAATGTCAACAACGAATGGTCAATTTCCTTAGTCTCTTAGTCGCCTTTTACGACATCCACGGGAGGAGATGGAGTGGTACTATACTATTAAATCCAGACGCTGATGTTGATGATGATAAAGTGGATATAGTGGTCATCTCACCAATAGATGGCCGGATGATAGCAATCGGCAGTTGTCCCTTGTACTCGGAGACCAAATGCTCGGCCAGCTGCTTTGAGAACGTATATGTATTCGGTAGCTCGCCCAGATACCTGGAAATTAATAAGTTAGCAATATCAGCTTTAGAACTTCACTAGCTGGGACCTGCGCGACAAAATACAATGCTTCTTATCTACCACTTTTAACTAGCAATTGGTGAATAAAAAACGCAGAGAATACAACAGCGAACGATACTCCCAATAAAGTTACGCGTCGCGTGGTACGGCTGATGTGTGCAGTTCTTACACTCGGCATGATTGGCTGCCGACAAAGTCGTGGGTATATTTTAGTATGACTAGTCAATTATAATGTTGTGTTAATTCATTTCATTGGATAAGAACTTGTAACTCTGATGATGATTTGAAAAAAAAATGAAATTAAAAAGATAATATTACCAAAAACGAATGCTAACATAACGAAAAAGCAACCCCACACTAAGTCTAACCTGTTTCGTGGGGACCAAGGGTACGATTACCTAATAAGTAGTAGTTTCAACGTACTGTGCCACTGTTACTTAATTTCTAACTTAGGCTATATAGGGTGAGTGTGTGTATGTGTGGTGTGTACATTTGTGCAGGCGTGTGTGTAAGATTTCTACATAATTATCTTTAGAATTGATTCAGTCTGTCGGTATAAAAGAGTGAGTAGAAGTTTAGGGACCGATTGTTGTGCTTCTCTGACAGTGGAGCTTTTTATATCACATAACTTTGTAATTGCGTTGTAGATTAATGGGTGAAGAAATTGTGAAGAGGAGGCAAAGGATGTATTTACTTTGAATTAAGGTAAGATAGACTCTTCTTTTCAATATTTCGGGGTATTGCTGTGAGTTTAATGTGTTTCGATGCATTGCCACTGCGACCCTACGGATATACAGCTGTCTATTTATTTATTTATTTATTCAGGTCTTCCCACAGCTCGTGCATACAATATAATATTTAAATAATATATAATGGTAACAGGCCTACACACTAGCCAATTACGTTTAACCAACATTTGCCATAATGAGAACATAGATAATATAACTAAAAATAACAAAGGGTGACGCATCTTAAGCTTGAGATTAAAATTATTGAGTAGGTATTACATTTTTAACAATTCTAGACTAAAGGCTCAAGAAAGTAAATATTCAAGTTAGTTTTCTATAGTATTTTTATGGAATTCAGGATTTTGGATCTAAATGAATTTATCGAATCGTGGTGTATGTCGGCATCTGGTACTGATTTCACGAATGAATTCATTTTTCTACACATTCTGTTATGCGGTGAATTTAGTCCTATATTAGTTTTACAAGATTGAACAAGCTGTCGAACGTTAAGTAACTGCAAATCTGTGTAGAGTGTATCGGTGGGGTAGCGAAGTGGCTTTTGCCAAAACTTTTAACACTGAAAGCTGTGATCTTTCTATTTTAAGCATTGCCGCTATACCAGCATCACCCCATATAGATGTGCAGTATATTAATACTGACTCGCATAAGGCTGTGTACACCAGTTTAAGAATGCGCAAATCAGCAGAATTGCGAAGTAAACGAAGAATATAAATTATTTTTCGTACTCGGCCCGACAGGACAGCTAAATGTTTCTTTAAATTTCGATTTTGGTGTGGTATGTGCTCAGCCCTGCCAATTTCATCACAATTTCATGACCGAGGGTTGCATTGGGAATTGATTTTTAGACCCATAGGAGATTTTGGTTAAGATGCTCGGGTTTTGTGGAAGCAGATATATTTGGTTTTTGTCATTTATTTATTTATTTATTTATTATTTGGATCTCCAACAGAGGATACACAATTACAAACTATTTAAGTAACACAGAGGACAATAACAAGTATGCTCCTCCAATTACAGAAGACCACATCATTCATATATAATCTAGGTAAAAATTAAATTTAATGAAGACAAAGTATATTCATGACATTAAAATAAGCAATAGCAAAAAACATTATGTTGAAGGTAAAATTAATATATGATACAATTAAGTGAAATTGGTTATAATCAAGGATAAATAACAATTTTTAAGATATTTTTAGGATTAACCTTAAATTAATGAATGATAATAAAAATAAATTAAAATAATCAAAATAATATCATCTGTTTAACAATATGAGTTTGAGCTCTTTTTTATATTTTGTAATTTTGCAAGTGATGTCCAAATTATTCCGTTTAGCTAGTTCATTATATTGCCTGCAAAGTCTTGGAATAATGGCGAAATGTCCGAGATTAGTTTTGGATCGTGGCCCGTTAAAAAGGTTAAAGCTACATTTACGTGGCAAGCGAGATGGCGCATTTATCTGCAGTTTACCAAGAAGCTCGCTACAGCCAACAACCCCACCGAACAGCTTGTGTAGAAATACGGGGTCAAGTAATTTCCTTCTAACCTCCAGCGAGGACATTTTATAGTGTTCTAGTCTTAGATTGTATTGATTTTTCTTGCCAAATTATTTTTATAGCAAAGATGGTATAGAAAACGTCTCTGTACACTTTCCAGGCGCTTAATATAGACATCGTTATGTGGGTTCCATACGCCGCTGTTGTATTCAAGTACTGGGCGGACTAATGTATTGAATAATTTAATTCTAGTTGAGGGTTTGGAAAATTCTTTGCTATTACG
The DNA here is from genome assembly GCA_947459985.1 of Diloba caeruleocephala. Lineage (NCBI taxonomy): Eukaryota > Metazoa > Arthropoda > Insecta > Lepidoptera > Noctuidae > Diloba > Diloba caeruleocephala. Next base: position 8,339,814 of record OX381632.1, read on the forward strand.
CAAGACAAATCCGAGAACCTTAAACCCTTTAGAAGTTATATTTAATATGTGCCTATCAAATTTTAGTTGCTTGTCAAATATTATTCCCAAGTCACGGATCTCTTCTACTTGTTGGACGGTTTGCTGGTGTATTGTGTAATTGTTTAATTGAACATTTTTATTTCGAGAGAATTGCATATAATGACATTTAGCGACATTAAGGGACATTTTGTTTGCTGTGCACCAGTCCACCATTCGGTCCAGATCAGTTTGTAATAAAGCAGAGTCCAAGTTGGTCATTATCGGTTTCATTATTTTTACGTCATCCGCGAAAAGGTAGAAATTTGAGTGCTTGAAGCATGACGCTATATCGTTAATAAATACATTAAAAATAATAGGGCCTAGATGTGAGCCTTGCGGGACTCCCGCTGTTGCTGGAAAGGTGTCAGAATGATAACCATTGATGACAACTTTTGAATTTCTGCCAACTAGGTATGAATGGAACCATTTAAGTAATGATCCGCCTATTCCTATTTGAGATAGTTTATTCAAGAGCAAATTATGGTCAACCTTATCAAATGCTTTACTGAAGTCTGTATATATGGTATCCACGGGGACTCGTTTATCAAGAGACTCCGATATGGCTGAGACATAACACACGAGGTTTGTAGATGTTGACCTTGAATTAATAAAACCACGTTGGTGTGTAGTAATATGCTGCTTAACATGTGCAGTTAGACGTTCAGTTACTAGTTTTTCAAGTATTTTTCCAAATATGATAAGGATAGAGATAGGCCTGTAGTTAGATACTTGTTGCTTTTCCCCTGATTTGAAAATAGGGACTGCTAAAGCTTCTTTTCACCTCTCAGGAAAAATGCCCTCTGTCACAGACTTATTAAAAATAAGTTTAAGCGGTAAAGTTAAAGCCTTCGCACATCTTTTGATGAATACGGGTGGAATACCATCAATTCCAGCTCCTTTATGTTCGTCTAAAGATTTTAACGTCATGTTTAGTGTCAGAAGGTTATAGGTATATCCAGCCGGTGCTTTACACTGATCATGCCTGTTTCTGCATCCCAAAATACGTCCCTCCAGTATTTCCTTGAAATAATGCAACTATATCATCAGCATAACAGATGAGCTCCATACCGTCAGTACAAGTTGAAAATATGTCGTTCATATACAGAATGAACAAAGTCGGGCCAAGCACGCTACCTTGCGGGACGCCATAAACAATTGGACGGTCCTCACTAACATACTCTGCCACCCTGACGCGCTGTGTTCTATCAGTTAGGTAGCTTTGAAACCATTCTAGCAGCAATCTTCTGATCCCATAAAGCTCTAGCTTTTTAAGTAGTATTGCCGTTGAGACGGTGTAGAAAGCTTTAGTGAGGTCTAAAACACTCCAACGCACATGCTTCCATGATCTAGAATTGAGGACACGTGTTTAGTCAGGAAAACAATCGCACATTCAGTAGACTTTCCACGTCTTAATCCATATTGCCTGACAGATAGAAGGCCGAATCGTTCCAAGTATTTGCCGAGGCGTTTATTCACAATTTTGTCCAAAACTTTAGACAGAATTGGTAAAAGTGATATTGGCCTATAATTTTCGACAGACGTTTTTGGCCCGGTTTTGTGTATAGGCACTACGATCGCTTGCTTCCATTTTTTTGGAAAAACACCAGTTGCCAGGCTCAGGTTAAAAATATGGACTAAATATGTCATCAATTCTAGATCATGGAAGCATGTGCGTTGGAGTATTTTAGACCTCACTAAAGCTTTCTACACCGTCTCAACGGCAATACGAGTAGTAGAGCTAGAGCTTTATGGGATCAGAGGATTGCCGCTGGAATGGTTTCAAAGCTACCTAACTGATTGTTTATGGCGCCCCGCAAGGTAGCGTGCTTGGCCCGACTTTGTTCATTTTGTATATGAACGACATATTTTCAACTTGTACTGACCGTATGGAGCTCATCTGTTATGCTGATGATATAGTTGCATTATTTCAAGGAAATATATAATAAGTTCGGACGCCTTCATGTCCCATAAAAACATCCAGCCGGCCAAATCTCTTGCAGGCGTTCGAATTCACAAGGACCACCCAAGGTTACGCCATGACTTACGACCGATAGTTTGCACAGTATAGTGTTTGATATACCATCCTTATATATATACCAAAATATCATGTATATACGCAAGAACATTATTAGTTTCAATAAAAAAAGTGACGTGCACAATTTAAATACTCGCAATAAGAACAAGCTTGTCTTGCCGGGCTTTAGACTTAGTAAAACCAGCAAGTCGTTTATCGGAAACAGTGTTAGGTTCTTCAACAAAATTCCTTCTAGTATTACCGATTTGCCAGAACTACAGTTCAAATCTTTGATTAAACGTGTTTTAATGTCGAAGGCCTACTATAGCATAAATCATTACATCGATGATAAAGATGTCTGGCATACGATTCCCTTCTGCACACTGCGACCCTCTGGCGCTGTATAATTTATTTGAATACATCTTATATTGGATATGATTGCAAGTGTTTTAACTTGCAATCAAGGGTTTAATATTTAAACATTGGAATTGATTATATTATTAATGTAAAATAAATTGACATGACCCATTTAAAATTGTATTTTTTAAGTTATTTACTTAAATATTTACACCTTGACATTATATACCTTGACATTCGACTTGACTCAGTTGAAATTACATAATTTTTTATGTTATTTACTTATATTCAATAACTTGACATTATCTTGAACAAATTCATTTAAAATTTCATTTCTATTAATGTTAGTTTCTTATATTTACTATTATGACATTGACTATTAGTTATTGTTAATATTGTTCTTGTAACATGATATTATAATATTCATACGAAACTGTAAATGTGTGAGAATCATGTAGCCATTGATGTTATTTTTAGTACTTATATTGATTGTCTTTTGCCTGGCTGTATTGGTCTGTCATACTCACTAAAATGTCTTGCTGGCGGTGGTGTTGTGTATCGGGTCGTTCGGTTCCCTACAATATGGTTGAGCTAAGCGATGCTGATGCATGCGTCATGCTCGTGAACGAGTGCCGTTTGTTGGGACTGGTCAGCCGTTAACTGCCACGGCAAATAATTTATTATTATAATTTCATTGTGGTATGTTCCATCTTTACACATTGTCCTACATTTTTCTCGGTATATATATTACAATAATTTGTATCAATCAACATTGTAATCTCAATTATTTTAAAAGAGTATCCATGGAGTTTCTTGCCGGCTCTTCTCCACGAGATCAACTATTTGGAACCGTGCAACTTAGATTCTGACGTTTCATAAGTGCCAATATTTGGTTTATTTGAAATAAAAAACTTTGACTTTGACTTTGACTTTGACTATCCAGATACATACAAACAACAACATTTCACCATGAAGTTATCAAAGTCTTTGATAACCTCGTGGTGAATGATTGATTTATTATAAATCATTCATATTTAACATGACTTCCTGGCCTGGCTTTTGTAAATCCGTTCATCTAAGCACGCCCATATTAATATAATAATAAATAATTTATTTCGATCAACAAAGGATCATACATGGAAAAATAAATCAAAAGACAATAAAATTAAAATGCAATATATCCTACCTACAGTTTTTATTACTCAGTGTATGAATCATATAGCAATGGTTCAAGTACTGGAAGTCAAACCTCTCAGCGAATAACCTAAGGATGCTGTTGATGCTGGCCCGAACCCTGCACACCAGGGCTACACATCGTTTCCACACAGTTGTATAAAAAATCTACTCGTGAGTCAGCGAACATGCCAGATACGCTGCAAAATCGGGGCAACCCCATCCGTACCCTGAACGCATTATTATATTGCATAATTATTTTAATCAAATTATTTTTATATAAGATAAATTATATTTCAGGCTGTATGACTCACATGTCCTTTGTCTTACTGACAATTTAGCACTATCGATGACCTTATTTAATTTATTACATTTCATGTTTTTATTCGTTCACTTGTTTATGATTCATTGTTTTGAGTTTGCGACTTGAATTACCTTTGCTGAATGTTTTTTGTTGTTTAATTATTGCATATTAATCGCTAACTACTTCAGTACTATTATGTATTCCGTGTTCTAACCTTGATGTAACCTATGTTTTATATCAAGGTTTAATTTGACTTCTCCCTAGTTTTTAGGTAATTAACGAAATTGTAATGGGTTTTCTTCAATTTAAAGTACAATTTGGTGTTCATCACAGGCATGTTTTGTGTGGCAGATGAATTTCCATCTTCATCATCCCTTTCTATACGTTGAGTCTAAGAGTAACGGACATAAAATGAAAAAAAAGAAGAAACTACGCAGATACTTGTAACTCTCCATCTTCAGGACCAGTAGTTTGCTACCAAACAGATCTATCTAAAAAGAGAAGTAAAGGGAAAGCAGGCAAAAGGCAAACAATTTGCAACAGTAAAGCACTTTTACACAAAAAAAACTTAGATCCTTACTTAACCAATAATGACACAATGTAAAATCCCTTGAGAATTAAAACGATTATTAAGTTTAGAATTGCGGTTATACAGCTGACAAATCACAATGCTTGCTGTTCGAATCTCGATAATCGCACTCACACACACATACAACCGTACATCATAAAATAGACAGAGAGAAAGAGAGGGATAGGTCACCTACCGTATATAATAGAAAACGAATGAAAAAGAGGAGGAAAGTTCGCCTACCGCATATAATAGAAAGAGATAACGCTTTTTCTTTACGTGACAATTTCTGCCAGTTCAATCAACTGTAAGCCGCGTAAAAGAACTTTGTTCCAGAAACTGCAGACAATGGCTGTGGTATTTGTCAATACTGTGACATCAGAGCTTCGCTGGCTGAAGGGTGTGGACTAAACGCCCACCTAAAGATTTACAAAGACAAAACATATCTTACTTCGGAGTGAGCACTTTCAAAGCATGTGGATCGATGTTCTCGCAGACTTCCAGTGTGTCCCTCCAGTCAGCATGTGGCGGATACAGTACTTCTTCAATAGTTTCTCTGTTCGTATTGGAGTAGGATGTCGAGACGTGTATAAAGACCTGGATTTAAAGCAAAATGAACAGCTTTTAATCGTTGCGAAATACATTTTTATTGGGATTTAATTAGTTTGACATGTTTGTATGTAATGAAATCTTCACCACTCACTTCCAGATGTTCAATGGACTTTAAAATGATATTTTGCAGTCGTATCGAGAATCGATAACAATACAGTAATTTAATCATCGTTTGCCTAAAAGTAGTATAAGACACCCACTTGACGGAGTGACTTCCAGGGAAAGAATTGAATCACACTTCTCTATATCGAAAGGCTATGTCAAGAGGATAGGCAGCGGAATCGTCCTGTGTGCTGTACTGCTATCAGCTATTCGTCTGATAAGAGTTGTGATTATGTCAATATCGGCTGGAATCTGGAACCGTTGATTATAACAGGGGGAAGATCCTAGTTTGGTGTCATGGTGATGACCCATTTCCGGCCTGATATGCTTGATGAGGTTTTCTTTATTTTACTCGGTCAAAATACTTCATGTACTTCCTCCGTCCCGAGGAAGCGCGAAGGGACATGCCAGACTCCTACCATTTAAAACCACTGGAGTGATCATCTTCGACACCGAGGGGCTCCAGGAATTCGAATCATCTCCATGTAGACCCACTTATTGGTGCCACGTCTTTAGGCACATTGCGGAGGGGATGGCTGTAAAGCGGTCACACCTTCTAGCGGAGCGGAGGCGACTGTAAAGTGGTCGGAATATCTTCCCAGGAATATCTTGGGGGATTGTAAAGGATCCCCCAGAAGATGCTTGATGACCTATAGCCGTACACCTGTAGGTAGGACTGGACTGGATGGAAGTGACTAGCACACCGATCATCATTTATACCTTCAACATAGTGATGCTTACTGTTGAAGGACAATGCGTAGACAAGACACACATTGCAGAATAACCATATAACCTGCCACATTTGTATCCAAAGTTCATGATGTATAACAACTGAGCAGTTTGGCTTTGCGTTCATTAATACTGGTATCTATGTAGTGTGGTGCCGGCTAAAACTAGTACAACCCCAACCATCGAGTGGGTGTCCTAATAGGCGACTATGAAATTAGCCGGAGGATGGGCAGCAGCATCCTTCAAGTAAATTGATTAGTATCGCCAATCCGCCTGCCAACGTAGCGATTATAGCAAAACTTGGGGACAATGAGCACATAACGCAAATCATTCCTTGTCACTCTCTTTGGGGGAAGCCTGTGTCCTGCAGTCAACATTTTATCAACTGAAGGGATGGTTAAGATGAGAGTAGACGAGCAGCTTAGCGGGCGGGGTCTTCCACCAAAGTGAAGCGGAGATGCTTTCGAGCTAGAGTAGAAGAAAGTGGACTGAATGTAGAAACAGTAGGCCGTGTTATTTCTACTCTGGGGAAGGGTGGATTGTATCAACTCAGCTTAATTATTTTGAGAATTGGACTGCGATAAGCTGTTGAAAAAATGGAGCCTGTGAAAGATTTAAATCCTGTCCGCTGCATCCATGCTGCTTGCAGCACAACTCAAATCATCTACTCACTCCGATCAAGCCTGATAATTGAGACATATCAACTCTTTGTTTGAACTTGGACCATGTCCGCTGAAGCTAAGCGAAATGATGTAAAAAATACCAAATGCTTCCTCTCCGCTATGATTCGCTTTGGTGGGCTTCCCCTTTTGGGAAACCAATATCCACTCATAACTGCGAAGAGCCGAGCTAGTAGTCGGATAGTCACCTCATGGTGAAAACTTACGGATAAATTCCTGATATCTTTAGCCAGTTCCACCATCTCCTTGGTGCCTCGGAGATTCATCCTCACGGCGTATTCGAGAGGATCGTCGAACCTATAAGAGGGTTACATAAAACAATTAGTTTTGTTCGGTTGGTTTTCAATAAACTGAGTTTTCATTTTCATTCATTTCGGCCGAATGAAATCCACTGCTGGACACAGGCCTCCCCCAAAGATCACCACAACGACCGATATGGTGTGTTGTGTGCTCATTGGGGGGTCTTGCCATAATCGCCACGCTTGGCAGACGGGTTGGCGATCGCAGTTGAGTTGTTAATGTACTCGAAGGACGCTGCTGCCCATCCTCTGGTTAATCCCTTAGTCGACTTTTACGACGCCCACGGGATGAAATGGGGTGGTGGCATTCTGAGCCGGCACCACACGGTTAGCCGGCACCACACGGTTAAACTGAGTTTGTGTTCATCCAAATGAGGTTTATTAACAGTATTTATCACGAGGCGAGTATCAGTCCGTGTAGTGTTCGGATTAAGTATATAGCATCACTCCATCTCCCGCGGATGTCGTAAAAGGCGACTAAGGGACCCTAAGCCTGAGGCAGAGAGCAGCAGCGTCCCTTCTGCTGTACACACAATAGTTGCGCAGTATGGCGCTCGGCAACCAGCCTGCCAAGCGTGGTAAGTATTGGCACATACCCCCAAAATGACGAAAACATGGTGGAAATCTATGAGGGAGGCCTTTATTTAGCAGTGAACGTCCTTTGGTAGATATGATGATGATCGCTATGTGGCACTACAACTTGCTGGGGAGATATTATTCTATACACACATACATCAGTCTGTGAACGTTTACTTCTGAACATGGGCCTAACAATGATCACTACAATGAGCGGTCATTGGGAATATTGCCACTATCATAGCGCTCGGCAGGTGGCTTGGTGATCGTAGTATGTTGTTATTGAATGCTGCTGCCCATCCTCTTGATGTAAAACATTAGTCGCTTTTAAGTCACCCTTGGTGGTCTATTCCTTGCACAATACAGTAGGGACACTGTACATTAGGGACAGTATACAGTAGGGACGCTGTATGTACAGTAGTGAAAGTGGCCCCTGTACAGTAGGGACATAGAGACACTGTATAATAGGGACACTATACAGTAGGGACACAAAGACACTGTACAACAGGGGTGACTATACAGTAGGGACACGGTACAGTAGGGACCCTGTACAGTAGGGCCCTTGTACAGTAGGGATACAGAGACACTGTACAATAGGGACACTATACAGTAGGGACACTGTACAGTAGGGACACGGTACAGTAGGGACCCTGTACAGTAGGGACACGGTACAGTAGGGACACGGTACAGTAGGGACACGGTACAGTAGGGATACAGAGACACTGTACAATAGGGACACTATACAGTAGGGACACTGTACAGTAGGGACACGGTACAGTAGGGACACGGTACAGTAGGGACACGGTACAGTAGCGACCCTGTACAGTAGGGACACGGTACAGTAGGGACACGGTACAGTAGCGACACGGTACAGTAGGGACATGGTACAGTAGGGACACGGTACAGTAGGGACACGATACAGTAGGGACACGGTACAGTAGGGATACAGAGACACTGTACAATAGGGACACTATACAGTAGGGACACTGTACAGTAGGGACACGGTACAGTAGGGACACGGTACAGTAGGGACACGGTACAGTAGCGACCCTGTACAGTAGGGACACGGTACAGTAGGGACACGGTACAGTAGGGACACGGTACAGTAGGGACACGATACAGTAGGGACACGGTACAGTAGGGACCCTGTAGAGTAGGGAAACAGAGACACTGTACAATAGGGACACTATACAGTAGGGACACTGTACAGTAGGGACACGGTACAGTAGGGACACGGTACAGTAGGGACACGGTACAGTAGCGACCCTGTACAGTAGGGACACGGTACAGTAGGGACACGGTACAGTAGGGACACGGTACAGTAGGGACACGGTACAGTAGCGACCCTGTACAGTAGGGACACGGTACAGTAGGGACACGGTACAGTAGCGACACGGTACAGTAGGGACATGGTACAGTAGGGACACGGTACAGTAGGGACACGATACAGTAGGGACACGGTACAGTAGGGATACAGAGACACTGTACAATAGGGACACTATACAGTAGGGACACTGTACAGTAGGGACACGGTACAGTAGGGACACGGTACAGTAGGGACACGGTACAGTAGCGACCCTGTACAGTAGGGACACGGTACAGTAGGGACACGGTACAGTAGGGACACGGTACAGTAGGGACACGATACAGTAGGGACACGGTACAGTAGGGACCCTGTAGAGTAGGGAAACAGAGACACTGTACAATAGGGACACTATACAGTAGGGACACTGTACAATAGGGACACTATACAGTAGGGACACTGTACAATAGGGAAACTATACAGTAGGGATACAGAAACAGTGTACAGTAGACACACTATACAGTAGGAACAGTGTATAGTAAGGATACAATTAAACTAATATTTATTAGCAAGAAAACAAAATAAATCATTACAAACATTGGAAGTTTCTTTATCTAAATCGTCTTTCTGTCAGTTGATCCCTTTTAACTGTAACCCGGAAGGAGGAATACTTAATGACTTTGTTTTGTTTTTTATGGTTGTGGCAGTTTATGTATGTCATGATCACTCAAATGGCATGCTGAAGGTGGCGTCGTGTATCGGGTCGCTGGGTTCCCCTAAAATATGGTTGAGCTGAGTGAAGCTGATGCAAGTGTCATGCAACTGCGTAAACAGATACCGGCTGTTGTGACTGGTTAGTACATTGCCATGACAAACTAATAAAAAATCATAATAAATGTAGCACTGAGGCTCGTTTAGATAGTATTTTTAAGAAGTTTACTGTTTTCTCCTACATTGCTCTCACATAACCTCACATTATTACACAGCCGTGTGGTGCCGGCTCAGAATGCCACCACCCCATCTCCTCCCATGGGTGTCGTAAAAGTCGACTAAGGGATTAGCCGGAGGAAGGGCAGCAGCGTCCTTCGAGTACATTAACAACTCAACTGCGATCGCCAACCCGCCTGCCAAGCGTGGCGATTATGGCAAAACCCCCCAATGAGCCCACAACACATCCATATCGGTGGTTATGGTGATCTTTGGGGGAGGCCTGTGTCCAGCAGTGGACTTCATTCGGCCGAAATGATGAACCTCACATTTGAAGAACTATATGCTTACTTAATCACCAAAAGAGTAACCATGAGTTTCTTGCTTGTTCTTCTTCATAGGAAACATCTACATCTTGGAAAGCGCGCAATACACAACAAAACAACGGCACGGTTCGTGGGGCAGCACGGGCCACTGGGGCGGTCATCTTCGCTACCGAAGGGGGCTCCAGGTCGTCCTAAGATCACACTAGAGCCGCCTACTGGTGCCAGGCCCATAGGCACATCTCGGAGAGGGTGACTGTAAAGCGGTCACCCCCAAGGGACCACAATAACCTGACGCACAACATCATATCATAAAATTTATGACTACAGATCTTTAAACAAAGATTATTTATTACTAGTCTTTTAGATTTCCATATGCTGTCTAGATTACAAATAGAGCGCCACTCCATCTCCTCCCGTGGATATCGTAAAAGGCGCTCACCAATCCGCCTGCCAAACGTGGTGAGTAATGGAGAATTACCCCCAAAATGACAATTGTGGAAATCTATAGGGTCTTTATGCAGCAGTGCCTTTGGCTGATATGATGATGATAATGATGAGATTTCTAACATGAGTACGAATCTGAAAATGAAATCATTACCTGACACTGGCAGCTACATGGAATATAATGTTCACACGGTTAACCACAAGTGCTCGGTCCTCTTCAGACAACCCTGAAATCATGAAAAATATTAATATGTATATAGAAAATAATTTCTTTAGTCACGTGGGCAAGATTATTTTTTTAAAACGTTGCCCCACCCTAGGATTTCTCCTGTGTCGTAGGTGCGTTCACAGACTAGAAATCCACATACAAAACACCCAGACCCGGAACAACTTCCTACAGGTCATACAAATATTTGTTCCGTGCGGGAATCGAACCCACGACCCTGAGCGCAGCAGCCGACTGCATCAGCCACTCCACCAACCGTGCCGCCATCAGCCACTGCACCAACCGTGCCGCCAAACTTCTATGATAACGACCACAAAAAAATGCATGTTGGAACGTACCCAAACCAATTTCTAAGACATCTCCGGCAATAACAAACACTTTTGACTCGAACAATGTTGGGCTCTCCTTGCGAAGTCTGTCAAAACACTGAAAATAAAGAGAGAGAGCATTAAACGTAATATTCATCCCGTGGATGTCAGAAAAGGCGACTAAGTGTAACTGGTGACTAAGTAACTCATCAATTTGGCATCCAACATGCATGCTACTGAGCTCCTCAACCAGATGGTTAACATAAACGTTAAAGAGTCGAGGTGAAGTAAGATTTACCTGCCTTACAGAGTAAGGCATATTCGTCAGAGTACACACCTTTCCACCTTACTATAAGTAAGCTGACTAATGTACCAATAAGCGAAGATGTCCACGAGATCAGCTGGGACACCTGCATTTCTTAGCTTTGGCTTTAAGGCCATAATGGCTTCAATATTGGTAAAATCAGGCAGCATAAAACCTAAATTACGATAAGTCTACAGCAGCTAATAATATGATCACGAAACTTTTGCCCTGAGTTGAAACTCTCCCCTAAGTCCCTGACTTTTGTTACCCTAACCATTGGCTACCTATCTTTTTTTTTATTATTTATTTATTTATTTATAAATAGGAAAACCAACAGCTATACAAAAGTAAATAGATAACTAGCGTAGGTTATAAAAAGCCAATTACAGGTTTTCACTGATAGAAATCAGAATAATATACAGAGATTTTAACAATCACAACTAAGCACAGTGATGACCATTAGAAATAAAGAACGACATTAGGAAATCAGTGTTACTGGAAAAAGTCAAGGTTCAGCCGACTTCGTGCCGTGAAGCTTTTTGTACAAAATGGGGCGAATGAGAACTCCTTACATAATTTATTAGTCTTTGCTCGCTCGCACTAGGTATGAGTTTTGCCTATAGTTTGTGGAGCAGGATGGAATAGAAATAGGTGGATTGAATCTAACTGATCTCTGGGGAACATTAAAATGAAGTTTACGTAAAAGGTCCGGGCAATCTATTTCGTTAGATAATATTTTGATTAGGAAAGTGCAATCGGCTAGTCGACGGCGATTTACGAGTGGCTGTAAGTGAAATTTCTTGCAGAGATTTATGTAATTTTCAGAGCAATATGGCATCTTGTAAGCTTTTCTCTCTTATTTTTTTTTTAATCGTTACCCCACGCTAAGATTTCTCTTACAGACATGAATTCCACATACAATACACCCAGACTCGGAACAACTACCTTTTTTTTTTGGTGCCCAGTGGAAATTCTTCATGAACTTCCTTCACCCCGGAGAAGGGCGAGGGGTTTGCAGGACTCCTACCGGCTAAAATCACTCCACTGGAGCGGTCATCTTCGGGTTGAAGAGGTTGGAACATCGCTGGACTAAGTGCGTAGAGTTAAAAGGAGATAATGTATAAAAATAAAAAAATGTATATGTAAAAAGAGCGTTTCTTCTTTCCAAAGTCATGGACTTATCAAACCGCCCTCGTATAGAAAAAAACATGTTGCAATACTTGTTATTGTGGTGTGAAGTCGATGACAGCAACCATTTTCTGAATTTAATTGCTAAGGAACAATAGACCTGACTTGACATTTGACATTGAGAGCGAAATATTATGAATATTTATAAAACGTTCTTGTTTAAAATAGTCCGTACCGTCCGTCGACGGAGGGCCTTGGGCGCGGAGTTTATTCTGTGCAGAGCGATATGGGCGCCCCCAAGGATTACGGTTAAGACCATTCAGCATATCGCCCCATGCCTGCTCTTGCGCTCGGCGAATTGCCAACTGAAGAGTCCTTCGGGCCTCTCGGTAGGACTCGTAGAGTTGGGTCTCCTGCTCTTCATCGTAGCGGCGCCACCTGCGAACTCGCGAGTAGCTCTTCCGGGCACTGATACACGCCGCTCGGAGGTCCGCCAACTCCTGCGACCACCAGTAGACTTCCCTTTTTGAGGGCCGTCGTCGTACACGAGGCATGGCCGCATCGCACACAGCCTTTATAGCATTCCGAAAGCGGCAAGCACCAACATCGACTCCCTCGAAGGGAGATGATGACGACAGCCATGCCTGAACAATAGCTGCTTCGGCTAGCATGTCTCTGTCGAGTCGATTTACTGCCCACCGCGGAAACCGTTGAGCGCCAGAAGCCTGAGCTACTACGGGACCCTGGGAGGTGGAGACATCTACACGGATGTATAGATGGTCATATGGGATAAGGTCTCCACACTCTCCATGACTTGCTAACCCCGAACACGCGCGGTGACAGCAGGGGAAGCAAACGAGAGGTCCACTATCGACCCCCCCTGCCGTCGGACGCATGTATTAGTGGAACCTCTGTTAAGGAGACAGAGGCCTGCAGCCGTCGCCCACTCCTCGACTGCTTCTCCCCGGACATCAGTCCTGGGGGAACCCCAAGCTATAGATTTCGCATTGAACCAAAATGTGGTTAGGTGCCATTCGTCGAACCGAGGTCGTACTCCTTCCTTTGGAGGTGGCTGGGGGTTTGCAGCCCTTGCCCCCAACACTATGATCAGCCGGCAATTTCACCACCTCACATATTGGACAGTGGGGTGCGGCCGAACATGCTGCCGCTAAGTGACCCGGCTTACCGCAGCGAAAGCAAAGCCCGCCGAAGTTCTGGTGCGAAACATACTTTTGACGAGCGTGCCCCGAGCCCAGGCACTTAAAATACCTCATAGGCTGAGCCTTCAGAGCCTGGATCCTGGCAGAGCTCCAACCTACGAGGAGACGGCCAGCATCACTCAGCAGTTTTGCTGCTGAGACTGGGCACTGCACCCAGGCAGAGCCGGCACCACCAGGGCCAAGGCGGATCGCACCGACCCTGATCGCATTAAGGGCGATTGCCTCCTGCACATCCCTCCCTATCACGAAGTCGTCAAGGCCAGTGATGCGCAGTTCAGCACATTTTGTAGGTATCGAGACCTTGACGTCCTCCGTGAAGACCCCACGCAGCTTCTCAGCAATAATATCCGTCCTTGTGCTGCCCTGATCCCCTGGGAACTCCAAGAGGCGAGCCCCGGTTTTGGCCTGGCGGAACCTGATGTCGTTTATTCCGAGTTCCGTAAGATCAAAATTCCGCCTGACCTTCGTCATGACCTGCGCGTATGTGAGCCCCTTCTCTGCTGCTTCAGGCTGCAGTGTTAACACTACTGCAGCCGAGTTCGGTAAGCAGGGCTTTCGCTTACCATTACCCCTTTTAGATTTACGCTTCGTCTGTTGGGTAGCCCCAGAATCTTCAGCCACAATTGTGGTGGAAGCCGCTGTTGAGCCATGATGGAGGCCTTGGATGCCACCACAGACGCCATAGATGACTGTCTCGACACTCCATTGGTCCCGCCCACGTTCCTTAGGTCCGCCGACAAAGGCGGACGAAGCGTCCTCGCCGGTAGAAGACGGCCTTCTATCCCAGCAAACCGGGCGTCCAACATCCTCCCCACGATATCAAGGACAGCACACGTTTGCTCGTCCGCGACAGAGCCTTCCGGGATTGAAGACCGTTGGAGCCGTGGAGGCTCGTCTGGCTGCAGCTGATTAGAGAGTACCTCCTTGCGGAGGTCCTCCATCTCCTTGCGAAGAGCTTCCACCTCTCTGCGCAAGCGTTCGTTCTGGAGCTGCAGCCTTCGAGTCTCCTCAGCTGAGTTCCTGTTAGCAAGTCCCTCTATTGCCGTTTTTAGACGCATCGCCGCTTCCTTGATGGCCCTTTGGCACGTACCCTTCAAGTTTTTTGACTTGCGGGTCGTGTCCAAAACCACTTGAACGTCTTGAAGGGCTGTCTTCTGGAGGGATTCTGCCAAGCTGGCAGAGCCCTCCTCAAACTCTGAGGCCGTGGTGGTCTAGGCTTAGACTTGGAACTCCACCTCCTCCTCACAAGTGAGAAAGAGAAAGAAAGAAGACATGCCTGGCATGCCTGGTCGTATAAAACGACCCCGCTTATCACGGGACAATCCCGCGGTAGTAGCTGTTGAAGTGGGGCCTCCATGTCTTGCTGGTACTTTTGGAGGCGGCATTTTATCCTCACTCGAGGACGATTCTGACCCTGAGTGCCTGTGCAGGCGTTTACGGCCGTCCTTTCTCCGGGAGGCGGAAGGTTGGTCGGCGGTCACCCGTTGTTTAGGTCCCTGCGATGTGGACTCCACACCACGGAGACGTGAGCCTCCCTAGCTCGTTGCGTCCGAAATGGACGGATGGCGGTCGGTGCCCCTCCCCCCCAGAATACGAGGGGCAGACTGAACTAGGTTCGGTGAGGGATTCTCCGACTGCAGTGCAGCCGGTACCCTCCTGGGGTAATTCTATTTCTCGATTCGCCATTGTCATATTTTTTGCTAAATTACAGCTTTGCCTTTTTTTAAACGGGGTGAGGTCCCCGGTGGGATTTTTTAAGGGGTTGTCTCCCCGCAGCAATGCAAGCAGAGCCCCCGGTCCTCTCAATGAGGATTACGGGTCGGGCCGACCGGTGGTCTGCATCAGACCGTGTCTGCTAGTCATGACTGACTAGCAAACCCGTCGCCCCCACCGCACCAACATCTCCACTCTTGGCAGAGGGTGAATAGCCCGCTCTTGCTCCTTCCACTGTGCCCTCTGCTAGGTTCAGAGGGACACGCGGAGGAACCCCACTATGCCCAGACTGGGCCTCCAATGTCAGAATATTCGCCACCGTGCAATAATGTCCTCCAAATAGTGGATTAGTTATTGCCCGGTGCCCAGGGTGCACCACGGGGAGGTTTTCTGACTTCACACCCTGTTAATAAAGATTAAAATCGATACATCTACTTAGAACTGCTAAGGATTTGTATTTGTTCGCTATTTTACCGTAAAATATTTGAATTACATGAAAAAATCTACCAGCTGTCATCTCAACGACGGATTCGAAATCATCATGAGACCGGGGGATTATTTAATTATAATATAATACACATCACACCTGATTAGTAACACACAATATACTATAACCCATACAACTGCTTATTTATGTAAAAAACATTAACTTACCTCTATTAACAGACTGGTTTTGCCTGACAGATTTTATATATTTTTATTATCGTGAAAAAAAACAGAATTCTTGGAAGTACTTACCCTGCCAGTTTCTTGTTTTTATATTACATATTGCAAATACATATAAAAAGTATGATATTTCCTGTTTATAATTGGATTAAGGAAATACTTAGCTTATAACTATTATATGAAATAATATTTAAAACCACCATCATTTGTGTGTCATCATCATCTTCATTTCGGCCGAATAATTTCCACTGCTGGACACAAGCCTCCCTCAAAGATCACCACAACGACCGATGACCGGTGTGTTGTGGTGATCGCAGTTGAGTTATTAATGTATTCGAAGGAGGCTGCTGCCCTTCCTCCGTCTAATCCTTAGTCGGCTTTTACGACACCCACAAGATGATATGGGTTGGTGCTATTCGTAGCCGGCACCACATGGCAGATAAGTTAAGTCAAGAGTTAGATGAAAATAGTTAAAGTCTTCTAAAAACCTATGCGGTCACTTGCTGCAGGAGCGGGAAGATAGTGAGGTGGAATTAAAGATCATCACTGACAAGAATACTGCCCTTAAAAATGAGTTGGCTGAGTTACTCATCGAGCACATGGATATACTTGACCAACATCAACATATCCGCCGAATTGTGACAGAAATTTCATCAGAGTAGTGACATCCACGAACGGGCTTTGAAACGTATATCAGAACTTGAACTTGAATTAAGTGAGGCCCATAAAGTTATTTGCTATGTGGAATCACTCAAAGTCAGCGAACAGTCTGCCAACACCTGCAACCTGTTTAATAAGTTGGTTGGTAGTGTATCCTCACCCTTATGTGATAAGCCAATGGTAATTTGACTGGGGATGACACCGCGATTAAATGTCCATTGATAACCAGCTTAATATAGTTAATATAAATAAATGAAATAAAAAGGCCTATATATTTCTTGCAAAATGTTACATGAAAAAATCTTATAGCTATGCTAAATATACTTACGATAACATTCAACTATTTATTTAATTTGCTAGCAATGACTAACCTAATGTTTTTCTTATTATTATTATTTATTTGCAAGAACCCCTTTCTGGGTGAAGGCCTCCTCCATAGAAGCCCATTGGTCCCTATCTTGGGCCACTTGTGTCCAGTTTGGACCCGCTGTCCTTGTGATGTCGTCCTGCCATCTTGTGTGGGGTCTTCCTCTGTGTCGTTTCCCCATTGGGCCGTTCCACAAAGTGATCCTTTTGGTCCACCTTTCGTCTTGGAGTCTCACTATATGGCCCGCCCATTTCCATTTTAGCCTTTGAGCATAGTTTAGAGCGTCGGTGGCATTTGAGACACTTCGTATTTCTGTGTGTCTTATTTTTACAAATATATAGTTAATATATTTATATATAAATTAAGGTAAGCCATAAGGTTAATATATTTTTATTCAAATTAAGATTAAAGTTTAATAAAAAAGTATCAATATACTATTAAAAAAAATAAGTTCACAAAACTAACATTTGCCTTAGGAAGGAACGTATTCATTTAATAAATGGTTTAAATAATTGTCACAAAGGACTATAATTGTGTAGTAATGCATATTATATTGACACATTTCACCCGCAGGAAGAGCTAATTCCCAGGGAAACTTCTATAAAGGATATTTTTACCAAAAATATGAAGCTTCTCAAAATGAGTTGACTAAGCGCTTGCTCGTTGCCAGTGAGCTGGTAGATCAGTAGGGTACAATGCGGACTCTAGTGTGATCTTAAGAGGACCTGGGAACCTCCTTCGGTGCTCTAGATGACCGCGTCAGTGGTTTTAGCCAGTAGGAGTCCGGCATGGCCCTTCGCTCTTCCCCGGGGCGGTTGAAATTCATGAAGAAAATCCACTGAGCACTCATAAAAAATAAATTTAAAAAGTGTACAATACGGAGAGATATGGGTCACTGAGTAATAAACTGTCCTGCAGTTGTGCCTGCTCACTATCACTTCCTGGGCCCCAACCCTTACACCTTTGCCTGGGTGTCCTCAACCCGTAGATAACTATGTAAATATAGCTATAGTCTGACCAATACCGCTGTACCTAGCCTAAGTTATGTGAGCAGCGAGGTGAAGGGGCCGAGCAGCCACTCATTTTGTCTTATCTCCTTCCTTCCCACTTCCCTCCTCCCCGTGCATACCTAAGCCGTGGTACAGCGGTATTGGTCAAGCTATAATCGGACTAGAGGCACACAATATCCATTTTTCGGATAAATTAGGTAAGGGCTTTAGCAGATTACTCAGCCATTATTAAAAAATATCTGTATTTAATACTTGTTTCCCTCGTGCCCGTCACAGTAAATTATTAGATAATATTGAAGTGACTAGTTTTAACTCTACTTCCGCTGCCATATTGATGTGTGGTTGTAGTTAAACAGGTACTAAGAAAGATATTTTAGTAGGAGTAGAATTGATGTTAGGTATTAACGAAGCTCCCTGCCGTCGCTACACGGTGGGGGGCCTCAGGGGTCGCGGGCGTGCAGAAAGGGAAGTCTTCGTTCTAATACCAAGCGATCTCCGGGAAGAAGGTGGCACCCATGTGGTCTCGTGCCGCCGTGTGCGCAGTACAGTGGATAGTGTGGCACCACTGCCGGAAGACGTCGCTTCGGTACTGATTCTTGAGGTACTGATTTTTGTTGTAATTTTTATTTTTATTTTGGCCTGGAGTCTAAGTACTTTGGATAATTTTTGTTGTAAAATAAAAATGCATTGCCAGTTTATTCCTCTTCTTAGTGTTGTTCCAATTTTGCTTTATGTATTTACTTTTAATCAAGTGTGGGTTGTTATTAGTGCAAAAATAAATTGTTTCTTTCTTTCTAGCGAGGCTTTGGGGGGATCCCTTACAATCCCACCGAGAAACCTGGCGGCGGCCTCTTTACAATCGCCTCTCTTCCGCTAGAGGGGTGACCGCGTTATATTCATCCCCTCCGTGATGTGCCTAAAGGCGTGGCACCAATGGGCGGCTCTAGTGTGATCTTACGAGGACCTGGAGCCCCCCTTCGGTGCAGAGGATGACTGCTCTTATCTGTGTATAAATAGTGTGGACCATTTAACATATTCCTCAAACTTGAGTTATTCACAAAACAGGCATATCTATGACCTTATACATATATTAAATTAAATTTATGGTTCGTTAGTAATCCTTAATCAAATAAATAAATAATGAGTGCTATATATGATTATTATACGCGTTCTTCCGCCTTTTACTTCCACCCCTGCTAGGCAACTTTTGCAGGCTGTCCATTCATCAGGCTGATCCAACGCTGAGTTTACTTATCTGAATTCTTCACGCAAGAATGGATAAATGACCAATCGAGGCCTCAAAAGAAGACGATAGCCTGGAATAGACGATTAAACACCGACTTCGTGTCGAATTTAGTCGTTCGTTTGTTCACTCAAGTCAGCCAGATCTGGTTAGACTAGACACAAACCCCAACGTTAATACCCCAACGGCCTTGAAAGTAAAATTTGAGGGGCTCATGGCCCATGGTTGCACACACCAATCGGTAAACGATCGGTGAGGTTAAGCAATGCTTAGCGCGGTCAGCCTTTGAATGGGTGGCCGCATAGTGGTATTTGAACTGAGCGTCTCCGTGCTTCGATGATCACGTAGAATCATCGGTCCCGGTTGTTTACACAAGATGGCAGTCGTTAAGCCAAGTCTTTGGGCCGCTTGAACAACTATGACACAGGGTTGGCTACTAACCACACGAAAGAACAAGAAGAATAATAAAACTTACCATAGAAGAGTATAGTTGAGCTAATCTGTCTTCTGACTTCACCCCCTTCTTATTTCTCAAGAGAAGGTAGATTCTGTCTATATCAGGGCAGGAATAGAGAAGTTTCTCAACCAGGACCTTTCCCATAAACCCTGAAAAATAGAGGAATATTTGAGGACTGCAGCTTAAGACTCAAATTCAGCCACGTCTACCTAAACAGCCGCGTCGAGGCCAATACATTTAGAAAAAGAAGTACCGAAATGATAGCGGTAGGAATTTTAAGTCCGAAGAGTCGGGGGTTTCAGAGGTAGAGTTGGGCCGAGCCATTGGGCACCTGAAGACTCGCTGCACTGCACCCGGTCCGGATGGTATTGCGAACAGCGCATAGATAAATGCACGCAGTCTCTGGGGGGCCGCTTGAGGCTGTTGTTCATCAGCTGCCTCTTTTGCAGCGTAGGCCCGTCTGGCTGGAAGGAAGCCTGACAGATTGGTTCTGTGGAGGAAGGAAGGAAGGGCCGCGGAGTCTCCTTGTGCACACCGTCTCATTTGCCTGCTCGATAAGGCTTCGAAGCTATTCGAGAGAATAATTACACGAAGATTGGTTGAACAAACATCCGGCTCGAAGGACCATGTATAAATCTACACTAGAGCGCGCCACTGAACGACTTAATCCAAGAAATAAAACTAGGACTATTACTAAATGATGTTAAAATTTATTAAAACTATCTTACTTAACCTAATTGCCGGTAACGAAACCATAGCGCGATCTATTTTTTCCACTAACGGCATCTATGGAGCCGACACTCAAACTGATATTAATTACATCTTAACACCTGTCATGAGTAAGTCCCATCCTAGCCGACAGCTAGTATAGCTTCTAGCAGCGACGGTGGACTATGGACGGGATTGTTCACGTCCGCTCACTGTCAGAGCAGGTGGTGTCCCAGTGGAGTGGAGTGGTGTTGGCTGTCAGTCTAGACATCGTCAACGCCTTTAACTCCATCCCGTGGGGCGCGATTAGAGGGGCACTAGTCAATCAACGGTGCCCTCCCTGCCTGCGGCTAGGCGATTCTTAGCACCCTCTGCCCCACCGTTGCCATAGCTGCTGCCATAACCAAGAATAGCACGGCCGCCGGCTAGTGCTGGGGGCCAGTTTTTTTGTTTGTATTGTCATTTTTTGGGGGATTTACCAGTACTCACCACGCTTAGCAGGCAGGTTGGTGAGCGCAGAACGGCTATTATTCAACAGAGGTGACACTGCTGCACATCACTCTGGTTCAAAGTCTCTAAGTCGGCCACGCTATTCCTGGTTATGGTAGCGGCCATGCTAATTGCGGGCAGGAGGTGTTACGAATATTCGGATGGAGAGCCAGCTACGACCCCACTCTGGTAAATTACAACGCACGCATACTGAGGGAAGACGAAGAGAGGGCGAGGAAATGATAACCCTGAAATCCGGCAACTTATTCTATTACCAGGAAGGTGACCATCTGTCCCAAGATGGTGTTGGGTTCCTTGTCCGCAGGTCCCTCATTAACAACATGGTGTCCATAGAAAGTGTGTCGAGCAGCGTAGTGTACCTTATACTCTGAATATCCAAGAAGTATTCCTTAAAGGTCATACAGGTCTACGCCCCGCCCTCGTCACATCCAGATGATGAAGTAGAGAGTATGTATGAGGACGTAAATAGGACCATACATATCTCCAAGACACACTTCATAGTTGTAATGGAGGACTTCAACGCAAAGCTGATCACTCGATGCGATGGTGAGTTGAGAGTGGGGCAATTTGGGTATATGCAATGGAACCCCAAGGGACATAGGCTGGCCGACTTTTTGGAAAAGGATGGACTCTTCGTGATGCACTCCTTTATCCAAAAGCTGTCTCACAGGAAATGTACCTGGATGAGTCCCGATGGTTCCACGAAAACCTAAAGTGATCACCGAATGGTAAGAGACATATTAAAAAGGTCCCATCTGATGAAGTTTACACTCCGGCCCTCTAGTGCTTATATCCAAAACCCCGAGAGCTTTCTACTTAAAGTCCAAAACCGAATCGTGTGCCTGGAATATTGCGTATCTGTAGACGATTTAATGCTAGGTTTGTAGAAACTGTCCAAATGGTTGGGTCTAAGTACTGTAAAACCCATCGTAAAGGTAGATCTCAGCCTCTTGGCCGGTTTTTGGTATCTCATTCTACACGAAAGTAAACTTGCTCTTACCAAGAACTTGTTACAAACTTACTTATTTATTAATATATTTTCAAAACAAGGTAGTTCATTATGAACCTTCAGTATTCATTGCCTTTTACAATGATGTGCGTAGGTTAAACAAAATGAATGACTTTTTTAAATATTAATACAGACAGGCTACAAGAAAAATCCTTCAAAAATAATACGGCAATTAATTATATTTTGTTTTATATATATAATTATATATTGTTGTTATATTCATAAGTTTTCACATAGTTTAAATAGTTATTGTTTATTTAGTTTTCATGTATTTAGTATAGTATATAATAATATTATGCCGTGCGGTGCCAGCTCAGAATACCACCACCCCATCTCCTCCCGTGGGTGTCGTAAAAGTCGACTAAGGGATTAGCCGGAGGATGGAAGCAGCGTCCTTTGAGTACATTAACAACTCAACTGCGATCGCCAACCCGTACGTCAAGCGTGGCGATTATGGCAAAAGCCCCCCAGTGAGCCTACAACACACCCATATCGGTCATCGTGGTGATCTTTGGGAGGCCTGTGTCCAACAGTCGACATCATGCGGCCGAAATGATGAATATTTATTTATATTAGTATACATAGTTCCACATCAGACTGTCTCATAATTACTTTATGACGTCGCGGATGTCAATCAACTCTCTGTGTACTTTATTTGTTTTGTCTATTCTTAAAATACACGTACATGTACAATTAACAAATAACATTATTATCCTGTGTTTCTGTGCAGTGTAAAACATAAAAACAAACAAAAGTTTGTATAATGTATAAGGCAAGGCAAGTGATATCCCGATAACAAAATAAAAATAAACTGACTTTCGTTATTGAGCTGAAAATAAGCAGTCACCAAACTTACGTGCTTATGTCTATGGTGTCAAGGGTTTAAGACACCGCCATCTATCGTACTATGCGGACATTTTTGGATATTTTGGATATTGCACGAAAACCCGTTGAGCGAGTATTCACTATGGCTAAGTGTGGCGGCTGTAGCTAATTCCTTTCACCAACAGAGGCTGCCAAGTGTAATCAATGCAGATCTTGGTACCATCGACAGTACAAGATGAGGTCGATATAACGACCCCTGGCACGGTCCTGAGTGCAAAAAGCACTTGGTGAGGGATAATCGGGCTGAAACGCCAGTAGGGGGCATGCACCAGTTGCAGTGGAGAAGAGTCCAGCAAACCTGTTGGACACTAGTCCTATAATAACACAGCTCTAGACACTACTCAGAGAGTTCAACCAAGACATCAGGGTGTAACTGAGGTTGTTCAAAGTGGATTTTTTGAACACGGTGCGACATGAGTTCGAGGTGTTGCGGGATGATCTGTCCGAACTTAAGATCCGCTCTTAATATGACCAATGAAAGGATGAGTATATATATAAAGAGAAACGGGTTTTTTCCACAAATTTCATCAGAGGTTGACGAGGAAATTGCCAAATTACGCAGCGGCATATATGACCGTTAGCCGTGTGGTGCCGGCTCAGAATACCACCACCCCATCCATCTCCTCCCGTGGGTGTCGTAAAAGTCGACTAAGGGATTAGCCGGAGGATGGGCAGCAGCGTCCTTCGAATACATTAACAGCTCAACTGCGATCGCCAACCCGTCTGCCAAGCGTGGCGATTATGGCAAAACCCCCCATTGAGCCCACAGCACAGCCATATCGGTCGTTGTGGAGATCTTTGGGGGAGGCCTGTGTCCAGCAGTGGACTTCATTCGGCCGTGATGATATATGACCGGATCAAGAGCTGCTCGCCAACGATCTCAAACCTGCCCGAAGCTGATGGTGAAAACTCAATCCACACTGTTATGTTGGTGGCGGCAAAGTTTGGCATTAAGTTAACGCGCGATATTGTGAGCGCTCAACGCGTTGGAGGCAGGCGCATTAACGCAACCCAGCCCACAGCGCCGGTGGAGACCCGCCCGCACTTCCCAGTCGTGCGCCTCCCGCGTCGCGATTTACGCGATGAGCTGTTGGAGGGCGCACGAGTACGCTGTAGTATGGCTACCTCGATATGACGAGCGGGGCAACGCGGATCTATGTGAACAAGCGTCTTACAAAGGTCAACCGAGAGTTATTTCGGAGTGCTCGCGAGGCGGGCGGTCGCCGCGGTTGGCAATTTATATGGTCCAAGGAGGCCGTATTCTTGCCCGGTGGGCTGATTAGCTAAAAACAGCAACAGCAGACGCGATAGCAGCTATCGCGCAGCCAAGGATCCACCGATGGCAAAGCGACAAAAAAATTGGTATTACGTAAGGCATCGCCCGCCCGTCGCTATTGTGGAAGATGCATAGTTACTAGCGCCAGTAGCCACCAGTGGAACTAAAACGAATGAACGTTTTCAGTTCATTGATTGTCCGACAGAGGCGCCTCAGAGATCTTCGCCTGTTTAGTCGCTATCGACAAATAGGTAATACCAAATTGACGTTTGACAGCGGCGTTGGAGCAATTTACGCCTGTTGCAAAGCGTCTGCGACTTAGGTAATCAGCCCGCGGAACTAACCCGGGGACTCCGCTTGCCAAGTACGCTGTGAGGCAGACATACAACGCATCTTTGGTCCGGCACTGGGTAACGTAGGCGATAACTCCCTTTCCTAATGCATGGTGTAATTTCGTTGTGACACATCTAAACAGACAACATTATCACTCGTGTCAATCCGAACGCATTAGGTTTTTTTTTTAACAATGCTTAACCAAAGCCGTGACAAAATAATGTCTTGCGGGCTAGACCTAGTTATTTTTGTTCTGTGACATCTAAGTGGCTTGATTGAGGTAAACCTATGGCAAAACTACCTCTGTAACGTACTTCTGGCCAATTCATGTAACCTAGCCTCAAAGTAATTTATAAATTAGAATTTTTTGTTTTAAAAAAAACTTTGCCCCACACTAGGATTTCTCCTGTGTCGTGGGTGCGTTTACAGACATAAATTCCACACACAATACACCCAGACCCGGAACAACTACCTACAGATCTTACAAATATTTGTTCCGTGCGTGAATCGAACCCACGACCCAGAGCGCAGCAGCCGACTGTATTAGCCACGGCACCAAACGTGCCGTCAAATCGACGAATATTCGACGCAGATACTTTCCGAAACACCCATGATTCAAGAGTACCTGCGTCATCCGAAAGGTAAGGGCTCCATGCCGCCTCTCCAGCCATTCCTTCATGACGGGTCTTACCGCCACTATCGCGGCGTGCCCTTGGGGAGCGTAGCCCAAAATGACGTCACAGTTGTGGAAATCTATGGAGGTCTTTGCTTAGCAGTGGACATCGTTTGGCTGATATGATGATTATGAAATTTCACATCAAGATTGACAAAATATATTGTAGCATAAAATTTTAATCCTTTTACTCAGTCTTCTCACAATACGCCAAGCATTCCAACAACATCACTTGCCATTCGTTAGCTAAGTCTAACCTTGGACTTGGTACGTCGACTTGCACATATCATGGCCACCACACACGTGACCCAAAAAGAGTATCCAGATTTCATGTATCCACAGTGCAGTTCACCGATAAAGGCGACACAATAATAAGGTATTATAAGTACTTATATTGATATTGTACCTACTTAATTGTACCTACTTCATTGTACCTACTTAATTGTACCTACTTTCTATGCGTATAAACTATTATTATATCCCTCTTCACGGGTTTATGTCCCCTGTGAGGGGGAACCCGGTCTTTGATAGGCTTAACGAAGTCTTGTGTCCAATACGCAGAGGCCCTTCAGAGAACTTTAATCTAAAATGTAATGGGACACTAAACGGGGATTATCCACGGCTGCACTGTAAACCGTCTCGGACTACCCCTGGAGGTGTAAAAGTATTGTATGAAATGGAATCTAGAATCACAAGATCTACTGCAATGGGTGCTAAATGAACTGTATTCTTCGACAAAAAGAAAAACTGCATCTGCCTTTACACCTTTAAATGGAAATTCCATTGCAGATTATTATTATAAATAAGGTTTAACAACTTACCAGAACCGCCGGTGATAAAAATAGTCTTTCCTTTATAAAACTCTGGTATGTTTGGCACAACAGTCAAGTCTCGATCTTCTAAGAAACCCATTTTGGCACTAGTTTAAATTTACAACCAAAAAATGTTTTTATTTTACTTCACACTAATAAAACAAATTTTAATCCAATAAATGTTCGAAATTTAAACACCACGAACGACTACACCGTACCGCAACGATTTTGAAAGTTAAAAGGTTCTTAATTTGAAATTATAATTTTTAAATCATTCTACCTAATTAGAATTGACTACAATACACATGTCTTTATACTAAAAAGACAATAGTGTAAATGGTATGCTCCAAATAATGTTGCCTTCAGTAAAACGATACTTTGATGACTGCAGTACTTTTGTTAAGGCCAATTACTTACAACCACTTTTAAGATTCTGCTACATAAAAAGCGAAATGGTAGCGAAATGTGGCATACTGGCATGATCTTTTTTTGTATTTGAAAAACGTTGCCCCACCCTAGGATTTCTCCTGCAGCGGAGGGAGATTACGTGCGGGGTTCCACAGGGGTCAGTTCTCGGCCCCCTCCTATGGAACCTCGCCTACGATGCGGTCCTGCGTGTCGTTCTCCCTGCTGGCGTCAGCTTAGTCTGTTACGCTGACGACACTCTGGTGTTGGCCAGCGGGGAGTCCTTCGAGGGAACCATCCGGCTTGCGGAGCAAGCGGTGGCAATTGTCGTGGCCAAAATCCACGCCCTGGGTCTGCGGATAGCGCCTCAAAAAACCGAGGCGCTATGGTTCCACAAACTGCCTAGGAGCAGAGAACCATCCAGTTCGTGGATACGCGTTGGTGACGCGCGAATCGGGGTGGGCCGGTACATGAAATAGCTGGGGCTCACCCTGGACAGTCGTTGGGGCTTTGAAGAGCACTTCCAGCGTCTCGTCCCCCGAGTCGAGAGGGTAGTAGGTGCACTACACCGGCTGCTGCCCAATCTTGGGGGACCATGTGAGGAAGTTCGCCGTCTCTACGGGGGGGTCGTGCGGTCTGTGGCCCTATATGGGGCGCCTGTATGGTCAGCTCGACTATCAGGCGCCCAGCGCTGCAGAACTAAAATTCACGGTCTGCAGCGCAGAGTGGCTATCCGGATCGCACGAGGATACCGAACAGTGTCCTACGAGGCGGCAACTCTCCTGGCGCGTTTTCCGCCTTTCGACATCCTGGCGGAGATGGATGCGTGGGTCTACGATCAGACACGCTCCCTCCGCCAGAGCGGCGAAGGCGCGCCTCTAGGGGCGTTGGACAGGCTGAGGCGGCTAGCTCGGCGGCGCGCACTTGGCAAGTGGCGTCACCGCCTGCGGATGCAGTTTTCGACCAAGCGCGTCGTGGAGGCCGTCCTGCCACTCTTTGGAGCCTGGCTCAAAAGGAGTGAGCGCGTTACCTACCGCCTGACGCAGGTGCTCACCGGGCACGGTTGTTTCGGTGCGTACCTGCACAGGATAGGACGTGAGGCCACGGCACAATGCCACCATTGTGATAGCGACCAGGATACCGCACAGCACACGCTCGAGGCGTGCCCTGCGTGGGCCACCGAGCGGCGGATCCTGGTCGATCGGATCGGGCAAGATCTCTCTCTGCCAGCAGTAGTGTCGGCTATGTTGGCAGAGCACGAAAACTGGAATGCAGTGGTCTCCTTCTGTGAGAGCGTCATGCTCCAGAAGGAGACCGCAGAGCGGGATCGGGAGAGGGCCGATCCCGCTCGAAGAAGAAGGAGACGGCGCCGGGGTAACAACCGCCCTGGCGCCTAATTCCGATACGCCTGAAAACCCCTGCCGTTACTGTAAGGTGGGGGACCTCTGGGTTCGCGGGTGCGTACATTGGGGAATCTGCGTGCCCACACCAAGCGACCCAAGAGAAGACGGTAGCACGCATGTGGCTGGGGCGGTGACCGCTTTACAGTCACCCTCTCCGAGATGTGCCAATAGGCGTGGCACCAGTGGGCGGCTCTAGTGTGATCATACGAGGACCTGGAGCCTCCCTTAGGTGCCGAAAATGACCGCTCCAGTGGTTTTAGCCGGTAGGAGTCCGGCATACCCCTTCGTCCTTCCCCGGGGCGAAGGAAGTTCATGAAGAATTTCCACTGGGCACCAATAAAAATAAAAATAAAGGATTTCTCCTGTGTCGTGAGTACGTTTACAGACATGAATTCCACATACAATAACACCCAGACCGGGAACAACTACATGCAGATCGTACAAATATTTGTTCCGTGCGGGAATCGAACCCACGACCCGGTGCGCAGCAGCCGACTGTATCAGCCACTGCACCAACTGTGCCGTCAATCGGTGTGTATCAGCGACTTCATATTGAGCGCATGGCGGCGTGTAAATGTCGTTCTGCTTTCTTAGTGATGCATACTAATCTTCTTCAGTCACCAGTAAACATGGGTTTACTAATGTCATCTCACAATCAACAGTTTATACTTAAATGTAGCTTAAAGTATATCTGTTGTGTGCTAGTGGCACCAGAGGTTTGTGTGAAGGATTCTAATTGGGCAGTGCCACAATCCTAACAATTTCACTCGCCATAGCAGCTACGTGTAAGCATAGCTTTGTTTCTAGTGAACAATAGAAATAGACACAGAAATTACTGAAACAAAAGGCATTTCAAATTAAGTTATGGCTGGCATCGTATCAGTAGTAAGCAGATGGTTGGTGTTCATGGGTGCGGTTGCTGCGTTTTGCCCTCGAGTAGGACGGAACTACTGCTATTCGCATCTGAAGGACTTAAATTAATGGTGATCAGAAGTGCATCAGAAGGATACTGCTTTTTGTAGTTCCTAGTAGTAATTTATCTTTTATTCATTTAAACTGACTGAGTCCCGACCTACCTGCGCAGAAATAGTTTTTGGGTATATTTGGCGGTATGCAACTGCACAAATCGATCCCCATTCTTTCACTGAGCGCTCAAGAACCGTGTTGACTCATAATTTATATTCTCGGCCTCGTCTTTTTAAGACATGTTCCACGGTTGTCGTTATTAAAGCTCAATCATCGAGTTTTGTAATTTTACAAATAGGTAACGTACAAACACACAAACAAAATAAGAGAAGACGAGAAGCGCTTCCCCTTAAATCTTAGTCAGCAGTTTATTAACCGCCGACTACGTAAATCACTGTTTATTGATGCTAACGTACTTCAGGCGAAAAGACCATGTTCTTGAAATTAAAAATCGAAAGCAATTTATACATGTTATGTATAGAATGGCATAGGCTACCTTCCCTTGTACACCAGAATTTTCATATTTTAAATAATAATTTGCGAACCCTTATGAATAGTCAGAATTTAAGTAATTGATCGCTTCCAAATTAATGAGGGCGATTACTTAATACCCAGAAAACAATAGAATAAATCGACATTTGTGAAATCGTGTATTCATTGTTCAAGCTGTGTAGAAAAGGATTCTATAATGAGACTATATGGAGGACAAAATTGCTTGGGATTGACCTGCCCTGATGTTCATATAATTGAACGATGATGGATTGGTTACTGGGCCGGCTTCTGAGAAAAGGCTATCTCTCTCTCTCTCTCTCATCAGCCATACATCGTCCACTACTGAACACAGGCCTCCCCCATAGATTTCCACAACTGTGTCATCATATTGGGGGGAAAACAAATTATAAATTTCGTTTTGTTTTTATCTACATAATTACTATTTCTTTTTTACTTTCATTTAATGTTGTTTATTGTCATCATTCCGGCCGAATGGAGTCCACTGCTGGACACAGGCCTCCCCCAAAGATCACCACAACGACCGATATGGGTGTGTTGGGTGCTCATTGAGGAGTCTTGCCATAATCGCCACGCTTGGCAGACGGGTTGGCGATCGCAGTTGAGTTGTTAATGTACTCGAAGGACGCTGCTGCCCATCCTCCGGCTAATCCCTTAGTCGACTTTTACGACACCCACGGGATGTAATCGGGTGGTGGCATTCTGAGCAGGCACCACACGCTTTGTTTATTGTACTTTTAATGTATTATCTACATTTACATAACGGTAGTAAATGGGGACGGACTGAAAACCAGCGTTGGGCAGTGTTACGGCTATGCTGCTCACTGTTCAAAATTTTGCTGAGACCGCTCCTTATGCCACACTATACAAACATATTTCTGTTATTTTCTTGTAATATTTTTTTGTGATAAATTAGTGTGGTAATAAATGCTTTCTTTCTCTCTTTCTATATTGAGATTCTTAGTATAGATGTATCTAATAATATTACCTTTATTTTATTTTATTTGACATTTAAATTGCATCATTTCTTACAATGGATTATATTAATTCATATAATAACATTTCATTATTCTATGTGACATTAATTATTTATTTTTAATGTTATTTTTTTTTAGATTTGATACTGTAATAGTGCGAGTACCATTTGGGCTATTCAATAATTTAGTTTCATTGACGTGATATTTGTCTGGCAGTTTAGTGTCCTGCTTATGGTAGCGACGTGTATCCGGTCGCAAAATTTTCCTACAATATGGTTGAGCTGAGCGACACTGATGAATGCGTCATGCTCGTGAACGAGTGGCGTCTGTTAGGATTGGACATCTTAATGCTGCCATGACAATTGAATCAAAAAATTGTACCAATATGATTTGAAAATAGTAACCAATTTCTTGCCCGTTCAACTCTCCTTTACGTTGCGAAAAAAACGTATATAGATTAATTTAATTAATTAAATAGAAGTTTAAATTTAGGAAATAGTACCTTTGTACTGGTACGTGGTATTTACCAATTCTTTGTACACGTTTTTGAGCTGTCGAGTAAAAAGTCATAGGTACAATTTTATGCATCTTAGAGTAAAAGGTGGTTCAAATCTTCCGGACTACTCATGTTAAAAAATAGATTTATATGTTTAAAAACAAAACACTTTAAACGGATTATATCGCATATACGAGTATTATAGATTTATGTTTTTCCTGACGTTTCGAACACTTTGCAGGGTCGTGGTCGCAGGATGACTATATAAGGCTTTAGTGTGATCATACGAGTACCTGGAGCCTCCCTTAGGTGCCGAAGATGACCGCTCCAGTGGTTTTAGCCGGTGGAGTCCGGCATACCAAGGGGTAGGGGGTTCCCCGGGGCGAAGGAAGTTCATGATGAATTTCCACTGGGCACAAATAAATGGTGCCGGCTCAGAATGCCACCACCCCATCTCCTCCCATGGGTGTCGTAAAAGTCGACTAAGGGTTTTGCCGGAGGATGGGCAGCAGCGTCCTTCGAGTACATTAACAACTCAACTGCGATCGCCAACCCGCCCGCCAAGCGTGGCGATTATGGCAAAACCCCCCAATGAGCCCACAACACATCCTTATCGGTGGTTGTAGTGACCTTTGGGGGAGGCCTGTGTCCAGCAGTGGACTTCATTCGGCCGAAATGATGATGATGATGATGACAAATAAATAAAATAAAAAAAAGGTTGACTATATAAACCGTTTAAAAGTGTTTTATTATAATTAATAATGGCGAAAACCTAAGACATTACTATGTTTAAAAACGTTAATAAAGGTAATAACTATGCAATAGTAATTTTATTTATCTGTATCTCAAAGAGTAGCCAAAAATTCCAATTAATTGAAAAATAAATAGGAACTATAATTTGTTTAACAATGACACAATTCATAAAGTAACCACAATACTAAAAATGTGTACCAAAAGCCACTAATAACCAACACTGAAACAATTTACAACTGACAGATGCGTGAAAATAATTGGTTATATGGCAGTATGATTATTGATTATCCACCAAAACGAAAAACCACCTGTTTTTACTGCTTACTGGTTTAGTTCCTTACTTGTCGCATTAATCTGAAATAAAAACGTATGAATGCACGCTCCTGCCTTTTTCGTTTTTATTGTTTTAGCTGAAACTTTAATTTAATGTAAATAAATGATGATAAACCTATTAATTTATAACGTCAGTTGATGAAATTAATACAACTGTTCTCCCATGTGCTTCGAAAATGCTTCATTATTTAAAGGAAATAAAACATCGATTGGCTCTTTTCGGTACTCAACGAAATAACATACCAGAAATTCCAACTCGACAATAATAGAAATTTGCTGGACAGTTTAATTTGTTTATAATTCCTATGCTATATCATTTGGGAAACATCGCAACGTCTTTTCGAGAACAATACCACAATGCCTCAAGACAAAAGTTTTGTGTTTGTTACCAATGATGACATATGGAACAGAGACGTGGTCACTCAGTTAACAGCTATGGAGAGAGCTATGTTTCTATACTTTCCTTTTGCTTTTTTTTTACTTACTTCTGTGAGCTATATTTCTGTACGAGATCGAATCAGAAATGAGGAGACCCGTAGAAGAAATAAAGTTGCCGACATAGCTGAAAGGATTAGTAAACCGAAGTGGCAATGGGCGGAGCACATTGCTCGTAGAACTGATTGCCGATGGGGCAAAAAGGTTCTCGAATGGAGACCGCGCACCGGGAAACGCAGCGTGGGACGACCTCCAACGAGGTGGCCAGATGACCTGGTGAAGGTCACCGGGAGTCATTGGATGAGAGCGGCATGTAATCGCTTGTTCGCGGAAATCTAAGAGGTAGGCCTTTGTTCAGCAGTGGACGTCCTTTGGCTGATATGATAATGTATCTTAATAAAATATCGTGCATAAAAATTAAACCTTTGTTTACTCGCAAAATAAATATACCAAGGTACTTGCAGTATGAGTTGATAAACATTCAAAACAAAAACCAGCAAGTTTTCAAAGGTTTCAGGTGACAATGGGAGTCACCCAGGGTTGAATACTTGGCCCGTTCGTATTTTTTGTGTATATTAAAGACCTGCCTTATATGCTTCAGAATATTTTCTATACTAACTTTGATTTATAAAATAGGTTGACATTTACCAAATGTTGACGATGTAAATAACGCTCTTCTTAAGATCAATGAATGGTTCACAGTTAATAATTTAGTATTAAATGAGCAGAAAATGCAAAGCATACAGTTTACGTTGTCAAATGTAGTCGGAAATTCAATAAGAGAACTTTTCTAAAACAAAATATTAAAGATAAAAACCATATAACTTTTTACAAGAAATGTGATTGGCATAACTATAATATAAACATAAAACTAAATTAGTACAGCCAGCATTTCGTTTGGCTAAAGTCCATACTTCTTTTATGGGAGAAAACGTTGCAATAAATTACCATGCTCACCCCACGGCTTGTCGAATTTGCCTGTACGCACCACGCTTGGCAGGCAGGTTGGTGAGCGCAGATTGCTACTTGTCTACAGAAGGGACGCTGCTGTCCACCCCCTGGTTTATAGTCCCTTAGTCACCTTTTATGATATCCACGGGAGATGGAGTGGTGCTTCTATTGGAGGTAGGTCACCTATTGCAAGAGGCCGGCTAGGTAGGTACCACCCCCGCGGCCTGGCCAGAGGTTGATCAAGGGATCTTGCCCGATCCGGAGGAGGAAGCGTCCTGGTTCCGGGAGACGATGACGTCAATATGCGACGCATCCATGCCCCGGGCCAGGCGCTCCCGGCGTACGGCAGTGTACTGGTGGTCGGATGAGATCGCGCAGTTGCGCGCGGTCTGCCTGGCCTCCCGCCGCCGGTACCAACGAAGCCGACGCCGACACAGCGCCACAGCCGGAGAGACTGACGAGGCCTATGCGGCCTACCGGGCGGCCACGCTGGCGTTTCAGACCGCCATCAGCGAGGCGAAGGCTCGGTCCTGGAGCGAGCTCCTGGAGGGACTGGACAGGTGTCCGTGGGGGAGACCCTACCGAATGGTAGTGGGCAAGTTACGCCCCTATGTCCCCCCCGTGACCGAAACCATGGCCCCGGATTTGCTGGAGGGAGTACTTACAACGCTCTTTCCGGCGGTCCGGGACCATCCTGGTCCCTCTCCACCCCCGATTGCCTCGGACTGGGCCGAGGAGTTGGGGGTTTCGGAAGGGGAGCTGGGCCGAGCCATTGGCCGCCTAAAGAGTCGCAACACTGCACCGGGTCCGGACGGCATTCCGGGCCGTGCGTGGGTGTATGCACTGCAGTCTCTTGGGGACCGCTTGAGGCGGCTGTTCACCAGTTGCCTCCGTAGTAGCGTGTTCCCGTCCGGCTGGAAGGAAGCCGGATTGGTTCTCTTGAGGAAGGAAGGAAGGGCTGCGGAGTCTCCCTCTGCATACCGTCCCATTTGCCTGCTTGACGAGGCTTCGAAGCTATTCGAAAGAATAATTACCCGAAGACTCGTTGAGCACCTGTCGCGAGTTGGCCCCGACCTGGCCGAAAGTCAGTATGGCTTCCGGCAGCGGCGGTCCACCATTGACGCGATTCTTCGCGTCCGCTCGCTGTCGGAACAGGCAGTGTCTCGGCGGGGTGGGGTGGCGTTGGCAGTCAGTCTAGACATCGTCAACGCCTTCAACTCCATCCCGTGGGGCGCTATTAGGGCGGCACTAGTCCATCATCGGTGTCCGCCTTACCTGCAGGGCATCATAGGGGCCTATCTGCGCGATAGGCACATTCGCTTCGTGGGTAGGGACGGTAGCGTAAAGCGGAGGGAGATTACGTGCGGGGTTCCGCAGGGGTCAGTTCTCGGCCCCCTTTTATGGAACCTTGCCTACGACGCGGTCCTGCGTGTCGTTCTCCCTGCTGGCGTCAGCTTAGTTTGTTACGCTGACGACACTCTGGTGTTGGCCAGCGGGGAGTCCTTCGAGGGAACCATCCGGCTTGCAGAGCAAGCGGTGGCAATTGTCGTGGCCAAAATCCACGCCCTGGGTCTGCGGATAGCGCCTCAAAAAACCGAGGCGCTATGGTTCCACAAACTGCCAAGAAGCAGAGAACCACCCAGTTCGTGGATACGCGTTGGTGACACGCGAATCGGGGTGGGCCGGTACATGAAATACCTGGGGCTCACCCTGGACAGTCGTTGGGGCTTCGAAGAGCACTTTCAGCGCCTCGTTCCCCGAGTCGAGAGGGTAGTGGGTGCACTACACCGGCTGCTGCCCAATCTCGGGGGACCATGTGAGGAAGTTCGCCGTCTCTACGGAGGGGTTGTGCGGTCCGTGGCCCTCTACGGGGCGCCTATATGGTCAGCTCGACTGTCAAGTGCCCAGCGCTGCAGAACCAAAATTCACGGTCTGCAGCGCAGAGTGGCTATCCGGATCGCACGAGGATACCGAACGGTGTCCTACGAGGCGGCAACTCTCCTGGCGCGTTTTCCGCCTTTCGACATCCTGGCGGAGATGGATGCGTGGGTCTACGATCAGACACGCTCCCTCCGCCAGAGCGGCGCAAACGCGCCTCCAGGGGCGTTGGACAGGCTGCGGCGGCTAGCTCGCCGACGCGCACTTGTAAAGTGGCGTCACCGCCTGCGGATGCAATTTGCGACCAAGCGCGTCGTCGAGGCCGTCCTGCCGCTCTTCGGAGCCTGGCTCAGAAGGAGCGAGCGCGTCACCTATCGCCTGACGCAGGTGCTCACCGGGCACGGTTGTTTCGGTGCGTACCTGCACAGGATAGGACGCGAGGCCACGGCACAATGCCACCATTGTGATAGCGACCAGGACACCGCACAGCACACGCTCGAGGCGTGCCCTGCGTGGGCCGCCGAGCGGCGGATCCTGGTCGATCGGATCGGGCAAGATCTCTCTCTGCCAGCAGTAGTGTCGGCTATGTTGGCAGAGCACGAAAACTGGAATGCAGTGGTCTCCTTCTGTGAGAGCGTCATGCTCCAGAAGGAGACCGCAGAGCGGGATCGGGAGAGAGCCGATCCCGCTCGAAGAAGAAGGAGACGGCGCCGGGGTAACAACCGCCCTGGCGCCTAATTCCGATACGCCTGAAAACCCCTGCCGTTGCTATAAGGTGGGGGACCTCTGGGTTCGCGGGTGCGTAGATTGGGGAATCTGCGTGCCCACACCAAGCGACCCAAGAGAAGGCGGTAGCACGCATGTGGTCACGCGCTGCCGTGGGACGCTTTGGGGGATCCTTTACAATCCCCCTGGGGGGGTGACCGCTTTACAGTCGCCCTCTCCGAGATGTGCCAATAGGCGTGGCACTAGTGGGCGGCTCTAGTGTGATCATACGAGGACCTGGAGCCTCCCTTAAGTGCCGAAGATGACCGCTCCAGTGGTTTTAGCCGGTAGGAGTCCGGCATACCCCTTCGCCCTTCCCCGGGGCGAAGGAAGTTCATGATGAATTTCCACTGGGCACCAATAAAAAAAAAAAAAAAAAGGTAGGTACCACCCCGGCGACCTTTTTGCAGTCGCCTTCCCTCCGCTAGAAGGGGTAACTGCTTTACTATCATCTCCTCCGTGATGTGCCTGATGTGTGTGATGTGATCTTACGAGGACCTGGAGCCTCCCTTCGGTGCCAAAGATGATCGCTCCGCAGGTTCGCCGCTAAGCAGTAGTGCTTTAGACATTACTGTGCTCCGGTTAGAAGGGCACTGTAGCTAGTGACATTACTGGGCATATGAGGCTAAATAACTTTGCGTCTCGAGGCGACGAGCGCAGTGTGATGCCTCGCAGGACTAGTCCAGGGTAGCAGTATAATTATGATAGGCATCCATATTGCTTGCCACCAGCGAACGACTTGCTCGTCCATCACAAAGTTGTATAAACATAAATTTTATCTTTACACCACACTCAGAATAATATGTGAATATCTGTAAATATAGTATACCTAAATGTAAAAAAAATTGTAATGATTAGTGAGATTACTTTAAAAATATTATGACGATTATTGTCATATGCGTCTTAAGGTCTTTTTATTTAAAATCGAAATGTTTTATTTTATTTATTTATTTATTGAGAGATAAAAAACAGCCTCAATCATACATAGGTTATAGAGACGCGAAAATGATAGAAATAATAGAATATAGAATAAGGTGTGGTAATGTCACAGCCCACTACATTACCCGCAGATTAAACATAAAAATATGTAGCGAGTTATAAAAGACGAGCTATAAAATTAATATTAGATAAATATTTACTACAGAATTATTTAGAAATCATATCGGCCATTTATACGTCCACTGCTGAACAAAGGCCTCCCCCATAGATTTACACAACTGTGTCATAATTTTGGGGGGTATTTGTCAATACTCACCACGCTTGGCAGGCGGGTTGGCGAGCGCAGTATGGCTGCCGTTTCACAGAAGGGACGCTGCTGCCCATCCTTCTGGTTTACATTCCCTTAGTCAGCTTTTACGACATCCACGGGAAGAGATGGAGTGGTGCTGTATTCTTAATCCGGACACCACACGGATACTTAATCCAGACACCACACGGATACTTAATCCGGACACCACACGGATAAATTCACCACAGAATTATTTAGAAATAATACATACAAATATATATCCCTTAAAAACAATTAGTTAAAAAATACGGGTTGCACTCCGGGAGTGCCGACAGAAGTGAAACCTTATTTATTACTTACTTACGCGTTCGCGGTCTGCTATATGTACATGCATATATGCACACACTATAGCTGCGTCTCGTAACGGTGTCGCGAGTCCAGAGATTTTATCTCATATAAAAATATACATACCGCGCTAAAAGAAGTTTTCACTTCAATAATACATTAAAATTTAAATAATAATTATGACACATTATGACAAGGTAATAAACACACATGTGCTGTGAGCTCATAGGGAGTCATTGTGGCAATCTTTGGAGAGGCTTCGGTCCAGCAGTGGTGGTTTTTCAGCTGAAATGATGATGATGAATTATCACATCGAGCAACAGTTGTATAAAAAGAATAATTGTAGTCGGTTTAAAAATTTTGGAGGGGAATGCTCATTAATTGTCTAAAATGAACAGACACTACCAATAGTTCTTAATTCTATCAAGAATAATATATGAATAATTAAATTACTCTCAAGTTTGTTTAACTAACCGTAACAGTATAACTTTTACTTTAGTATTTAATTCGATTGTCATCTAATGAGGTAAAAGGTCGTGAATGATTGATTTATACTCAATCATTAATAATATTTAACATGACTTCCTGGCCTGACATTTGTAAATCTGATAATCTAAGCATGCCAATATTTTATCAAATTATTTTTTACTGCAGAATATAAACCATAATTTAGGCTGTGTGACTCGCATGTCCTTTGCCTTATTGACAATTTGGCATAACAGATGACCGTATCTAATATTTGTTAGATACATTCGTAGGATACATTAATTCATTTTTTCATTCGTTCACTTGATTTAATTCATTGTTATAACTTTGCTACTTGAATTACGGAGTGCCCTTGCTGAATGTTTTTTGTTTTTTCATTGTTTATTAATCGCTAACTACGTCATTACGATTATGTATTCTGTGCCCTCACCTTGACATTCTCGAAGTTGTTTTGACGTGAATGCCTGCCTCTGACCAACGTCCAGTTAGGTAGGTCCAACTTCGAGAAAGAGGTCGAGAAAAACAATTGAAACGTACGACGTTGCCGACATGTTTTTTAGATTTTTTTTCATTTCGGCCGAATGAAGTCCACTGCTGGACAGAGGCCTCCCCCAAAAAAAAATCACCACAACGACCGGTATGGGTGTGTTGTGGGCTCATTGGGGGGTTTTGCCATAATCGCCTCGCTTGGCAGACGGGTTGGCGATCGCAGTTGAGTTGTTAATTTACTCGAAGGACGCTGCTGCCCATCCTCCGGCTAATCTCTTAGTCGACTTTTACGACACCCACGAGAGGAGATGGGGTGGTGGTATTCTGAGCCGGCACCACACGGCGCATAGATTTTTTTACTTTTTGTGAAATATTTTATTGAATGTGTAAAGATTAATTAATCTAAACACCTTACAACGTTGCCTTATACTTGGCAATGGCGAAATTGTGATAGAAACTCTACAGAAGCCATAATCTAAGAGAAGAAGAAGAAGAAGAAAAAGAGATCAATCGACTCGGCTGGGCAGCGTTCGAGAAACTCTGGAACATCTTTTCGTTACAATACCGCAGTGTCTCAAGATGAAACTCTTTAACCAGTGTGTGTTACCAGTGATGATATATTACACGAAGCCGTGGTCACTCACGGGGCCTCTATGGGCCTAGTAAAAAAGCTCAAGGCCACTCAGCGAGATATGGAGAGAGATATGCTTGGTATTTTCTACGAGATCGATTCAGGAATGACGAGATTCGTAGAAGAACTAAAGTTAGCCAACACGGTAGAAAGGATAAGTAAGCTGTAGTGGCAATCGGCATTCAAATTGCTCGTAAAATTGCTGTTGCGGAAAAAAGGTTCTTGAGTGGAGACCACGCACCGGAAAACGCAGCGTGGGACGACCTCCAACCAGAAGGATGGACAACCTGTGAAGGTCGCTGGAAGCCGTTGGATGCGGAAAGCATGTGACCGGGTGTCGTGGAATTCTATGAGGGTCTTTGTTCAGCAGTGGACGTCCTTTGGCTGATATCATGATTATGAACCTTGACATAACCTATATTTCACAAAAAGTTTTAAACTGGCTTCTCCCTTGTTTTTCGATAATTAAGTAATGACATTGTAAAGGGTTTCGTTGATCTGAATATAAATAAACAAAAATTAATTATACACCAAATTGTACTAATTTGGTGTATAGTTAATGTTTGTTTATTTCAGTCATTTTTCTGTACGGCAGATGGTTATTCCACTTTGAGCGAACACCTCGAAAACATACTAGACTCAATTCCTCCTCATATAGATTTGTGTAGTGAAAACCTTGCGTAATCAACAT
This sequence comes from Diloba caeruleocephala, assembly GCA_947459985.1. Taxonomy (NCBI): domain Eukaryota; kingdom Metazoa; phylum Arthropoda; class Insecta; order Lepidoptera; family Noctuidae; genus Diloba; species Diloba caeruleocephala. Next base: position 8,379,538 of record OX381632.1, read on the forward strand.
GGCCTTCCCTGTACCATAACAATGAACAATTATACAATTAACAAATACCTTAACGTAGTTAAACAGCATCGTTGTTTATTAAATACAATTATTGCCAGTCAGCCTGACAGGAGGCCGTCGTAATTAATACTTCAAGCTACAGCCATAGATTAAATAGAAGAAGAATAGCTTACTTTTTTTCGTTTTTTTGGGCTTCTCCCATACATTTCTTGGAAATGTGGTTGCTTAATCCGGTCATTTCTGGCGAAGCCTAAAGAGGCATCCAGCCAGACTTTAGAATAATATTAAAAACTAAGTAACTTGCGCTAAGGGCGCCCCCTGCGTGTCACGGACCTCGGCTTAGAGCGTTGCTGGGGATAACAAGCTAATGCTTTGGGGACAGCTGGATCGGTATTATTTAAAATGTATTAGGGGACATTTAAAACTACATGCTCGGCACGGGCCGGCGCGAGCAAGAGACGGGAGGGAGAAGTACTAACTTGAATGGGAAGGTGACCCGGCGATAGGCATCCACGACGTCGGTGAGGTCCGCCGGTCGGTCCTCGGCGGCGAGGGCGGTAAATTGGTCAGGTTTAAATAGGTTACGAAAAACATCGCCTTTACATTCTTGTTCTGTAGTTTTAGTTTAAAGGTTAACTTAATAAAAAATTAGCACGGCTTGGCTTGGCATGGCAACCCTTTGCATGGTTTGGCTTGATGGCTGGCTTGGTGGGCTGGAAGTACCGGTAGCGATATCTAGCGTAACAATGTTTTTTTTAACACGCTTTTATTAGCTTTGTATGTATCTATGTAACGGAATCTTTGAACTCGATTTTCATCCCCTTCAAAACGTTGGATTGATTTGAAACTTCGCACACTTATCAAGGACAGATGACAATGAAACACGTTTTTGTAGTTAACCGCACTAAAAAACAGAAAATAATTAATAGTTTAAAAAAAGTAAATAAAAAAGCGTGTGGTGCTTGATGTCAATTGTTGTAAATATTTTTATGAATATTTGTAAAAGTAGCGTCATCATGAAAATATCTGATAAAGCACCCTAAGGTTATTTACATTTTTTTATTTTTTATTAATCTCTATTCTTATTTTATACTGATTGAAAATTATTTTCTACTTTTTAGTTCGTTTAACTTCAAAAGCGTGTTTTTTAGTTTTTTTAGACTATTTTTTATTTATTGAGATTTGCTAGTGTACAGAGTAGCTATTACAGCTGATAAAGTAGGAATCTAGTCAAAGAGTCATGTAGCATTTTCGTAAAAGGTTACATCATATTTGCACGCTGCAATACAACACGTCGACGGCAGAACCCGTCTTATTATAAGGTATTTTATTTGTTTTACATTTCAGTATTACTATAATATAATAATTAATATAAAGTTGTAAAAGGCGACTAAGGGAATCTAAACCAGAGTGATGGGCAGCAGCGTCCCTTCTGTGAAACGGTAGCCATACTGCGCTCACCAACCCGCCTGCCAAAGCGTGATGAGTATTGGCAAATATTAAAATGATGACACAGTTGTGCAAATCTATGGGGGAGGCCTTTGTTCAGCAGTGGACGTATAAATGGCCGATATGATATGATTAATATAATATAGCACGCACATGGCTGATTAATAATTTGTTACGATATTTTCAAGGTAAAATATTATTACCTAAGAACCATGCTATCAAAGAGTAAAAACCCCATTCTGATACATTCAGTGGCTCCAGAGGACAGTAACATACGAAAAGCAACAAAGACGTAGTGATAATTGTCATTTTTTTTGTTTGAACACGCTAATTTGTGAAACTGCGAATCGGATTAGAAAAAATAAATTTGCATTTGTTAGCCCGATTCTTAAGAAAGGTTTAAGGCTATTTAACACCACGCTACGACCCTTAGGAGCCGAGAAAAAAGAAAAAAGGCAACAAGAACGCTAAGTGAAAACGAATTAACAGCGCGAGCGAGCGTTGCGACGCGATGTCTCGAGGGCCGAGGGCGGCCGCCCCACGGGAACCGAGCTTTACCAAGAAGAGCCAAACTGTGCACGCCTATGTCAAGAAAACCAGTTTAAAGTAACACCACACGAAAAAATGATAAAATATATTGTCTATGCCAAAGTCCCTACTCTGATTTATTTATAAATAGGTAACCCGATTTATTTTACATTAAACGGCGGGGTATACCGCGGGGCATAGCTAGATATAAAATAACAAGTTTTATTTATTTGCCACAATATCAACATACAATAAGTTGACATTGTTAGTTAATAAGTTCCTTCATACTGTACCAGATGACTGTTTGCAAATGTTTTGGTTATAATTACAATTCTTAATACAATTTAATTTCGATACAATTCAACTCACTTCAAAATTAATTCAACGCCGTATTTAAGTAAGCGATTATTTATTTATAATTAAAAACAATTCAATGATGATTTAAGCAATTACAATAATTATACGTTATACGGTTTTTTTTAAACGTACGGGAGATTTGAATATACATTTTGATTAGGTTCATAAAACCCAAAATGTCCCATCATGCTCCGCAACCCCACCTACACCTATTACGACTAAAAGCCTATTTGGCAAATGTGGTCAAACTTAAAAAATACGGTTCCAATTTTAAAATGGAGTTCCCGGGCCGCGACCTTCGTTTGCCTCCATACCTAACAAAAGCGGTCTTTCTTGTGCACAATTACTCATGATATGCTTGGGAACAATTACTCACCTTTCCTAGTCGAATTCTACATGTATACAAAAGTATGGCAACAAAAAAAAACATTAACTGCTCTGCGGAAAGTGAGGTGACCTTACACACTTATTTCTTATGTAAAAGGTGGTGATTAGGTTGGTTATGGAATAAAGGCTTGAGTTTGTGAATGAATACGTCTAATAAAGCACGTTTGCACAAATTCACTAAATAATATCTAACAAAAGACACTTAAACTGGTAACTACTTAAACTCTTAAACTGTGGTTAATTAATATGTGGTAAATATATGGAACAATAGTTTTCTGGTAATGATTTCGAGCTCGCGGTGTGTCGGTAGAGATCGGAATACGAACTGAACTCGAATTATAGCCAATGAGCGAATGTGCATTATTGCGTACGACGCAGTTATGCATATTTTCCGAGTCTTCTATTGAAACTAGAATATATTCCCGAGAGCGAGATTAAATGTGGGAAGAAATATAAAAACACATGAATCAAAAACATTAAAATGCCATCAAGCTAAAAAGTACATTGGTAAACAGTAACATAACTATATAAAAAAAGGTCGTGGGTTCGATTCCCGCACGGAACTAATATTTGTATGATCTGCAGGTAGTTGTTCCGGGTCTGGGTGTATTGTATGTGGAATTAGTCTCTGTAAACGCACCCACGACACAGGAGAAAACCTAGTGTGGGGCAACGTTTAAAAATAATTGGTAAGCAAATATAAAAGTATTGGTAAAACATTTTGGTTGATCTATTAAACTAAACTATCGACTCTTTCACCAAAATGTTTTTATAAGTGTAGATGCGTTGCCCGCACTCTATGATGGTCACATGAACGCAAGGTACCTGCCCGGAGTTTACTTAGTCGCGCACTGACCAGTGTTGCGGCTAGACGTCAATCTTAAACGTAATTCTTGCAACATATTACGGAAAAAAGCCTTGTGTTTATAGAGCGTTTATGTACGAATTAAACTTCACCTGTAATGAAAAAACATCATTTCATGCGTAAATCTATACTGTAAATAAAAATTACAGTATTTTGTTTTATTACCCGGTCTAATGGCGGCCGGTGCCTGGAGACACGTTACGCCACACGCGTTCATGCCAAAGAGCATGCGCCATGCTGCTGCTAATGCCACGTAACTAACGGTGTATATTCATCTCCCGCAAACAACCGGTATGCCGCGTGGTGGCTTTCATTTTTTCTCACTACCTTCGCGCACTGTTTGAGAGCTGTATAGACATATGTATACTGGTAGTAGCTACCGTAAAATTTACGCCGTTGTGTAGTGTCATAATGTTGGTATATGGCGCATTTATTTGTAAAATATCATTAGTCTTCCACGATAAATGTTTCATTTCGAATGCCTGTGTCCGTATTTTAGATCCGTTTGATCGCACTACAACTTGTACTGGCACCTAAGGGAGGCTGCAGGTCCTCGTATGATGAATTGAATGAATGAATAGAGTAACTATATAGCTCCTTCTGGAGCATGACGCTCTCACAGAAGGAGACCACTGCATTCCAGTTTTCATGCTCTGCCAACATAGCCGACACAGTCTCTGCAACCCTAGTAAGTTCAGAATACTGCAGTCTTCTCTCCACTCCAGTATCACTGTTTCACTTGGTGGGTACAGGTAGGTAAAATACTCGAAGGACCATGTAGAAAGTACTGTGTTAGAGCTGTGGTGACCTTATACACTTATTTCTTATGTAAAAGGTGGTGATTAGGTTGGTTATGGAATAAAGGCTTGAGTTTGTGAATAAATATATCTAATTAATTCTACGAATAGCACCAACCCATCTCACCTCGTTGGTGTCGTAAGAGGCGACTATTCATTAGCCGAAGGATGGGCAGCAAAATCCCATTAATGAACACACAAAATACCTAGATCGGTCGTTGTGGCGATCTTTGGGGAGACCTGTGTCCAGCAGTGGACTTTATTCAGCTGAAATCATGATGATGATGACATGGTGTGGATGATGATGATGATGACATGGATTATGGTCTTTTTGTTTGGTTTAGCTAATGGTTCAACTGATTGTCCTGAGCTGACGAGTAAAATTGGGCTGCGTGTACCATCCGCTTTGTTAAGGAAACATCAGCTTTTGCATGTTACTTCTGTACGATGTACTTATCGACAAAACTCTTATATGATAAGAGCTAGCAGAACTTACAACTCGGTGTGTCAGAGTGTTGATATTGATTTATTTTCCACTGGTGTACTTCGGCAGATTTAGCTCGGCTCTGATTCTGGTATAAATACATATCTTTCTGATCTCATTGGTATATATTTATTATATATATATATATGTAGGTGTTTATTTAGTATATATATATATATATGTAATGGTTATGTAAGTTTATATATTATTAATACACTTTTGTTTTCATGTCTACACATCTTGCCTGTCATATTTTATTGGTGCATCTACCTTGTTGTTCTCTGCATCACCTAAAGGTTGTCTGGTAGAAAATGCCTACGGCATTAAGACCGCCTTTGTACACTTGTACATTAAGCATAAATAAATAAATAAATAAGTACCTGAACTGAAAAAGTTATTGTGTAAAATTTTCTTCAATGGATACTGAAACCTGTCTAAATTATTCCTAAGTGCTTATATCTATCTTTTGTCTGTCTACCGATACCGTCTACTTGTTCTAATCTCTTGCTTATCTGTGAAAACTTGTAATTGGCCTTCTTGCGCTAATGCCTTCTCTACATGTATCTTAGCTGTTAGTTTTCTGAAGAAATAAAATAAAATAAAATAAAATGAGCGACTGGTATTTGACTGGCGCAACCCAATTACTGACCAATTACACTGTTACCGATTTCCTAAGGTCACGCACGATGTCCTAGTTCCAGGCATCTGATTACTTTTCCCGGGGCGAAGGAAGTACATGAGGTATTACCACCGGATCAATAAAAATAAAAAAAAGTATTGGATTACTGCTAACGATATCATAAACTCAAACGTAAACTATTTTTTTTTAAATTTCATATAGGCCCTAATAGGCTCTTAAGAAAAGTCAAGTGCACGGTTCGGAAAAGTTGGTCCTATGGAGAAGAGCCGGCAAGAAACTCCGATGGACATACTCTTTTCAAAAAAATGCGAGTGAGTGAGTATCGGCAAATTGCCCCCCAAAATTATGACACGTCATTTTCCTAAGTCTCCTTTTACTATTGCCACTAGAGGAGATGGAGTGGTGCTATATTCCTTATCCGGACACAACAAGGATTGACTTCTGAAGCATAATTATTTAAAATATTGTATAATGATAGACTAACGTGTTGCTGGGGAGTATGATGCGTTTGCCGTGTGGTGCCGGCTCAGAATGCCACCACCCCATCTCCTCCCATGGGTGTCGTAAAAGTCGACTAAGGGATTAGCCGGAGGATGGGCAGCAGCGTCCTTCGAGTGCATTAACAACTCAACTGCGATCGCCAACCCGCCTGCCAAGCGTGGCGATTATGGCTAAGCCCCCCAATGAGCCCACAGCACATATGGATGTGGTGGTTTTGGTGATTTTTTGGGGGAGGCCTGTGTCCAGCAGTGGACTTAATTCGGCCGATATGATGAAATGATGATGATGCGTCGTTTCTTTGTTTTCCCAAGCTTACACACCAGGAAGCGGCGAAGGGTGGTTTTATATGGGTGTTGTCATAAGTTCAATTTTGAAATACATGATTTCTTTCATTAATTCACCAAGAAGCATGGGATCTTCATGTCAATGGTTACCAACTGAAGACATAGCCACGGTTTAACATCGCAAATCAATAGATCCAAGATGTTACAATACATGAATACAATCGTATTGTTTCTACATATACCTTTTAACCTCTGTTCTGATTTCCAAATGTGGCTCAATATCAGTCAGTTTTTAAAATGTTGACGATGTCATTGTGTTGTTTGGCAGGATGAATCTATTAGGCTCATGTCATGTCATGCTGTTGGTGGAGTTATGTACCGGGTCGTTAAGTTCCCTGCAGTATGGTTGAGCTGAATGATGCCGATGCATGCGTCGTACCTGTGAACGGGTGTCGTCATTTGGGCCTGGTTGGTCCTTACTGCCTTATTTAAATGGTGCATTATGTCTCCGCTCACACCGGTGTTGCTCCTTGTCGCCTGTAGTGGTGGCCATTTAGGGGGCCCATCTTGTGAGTGGCGAGTCACCGTCTGCCACAGATTTTCACATTAAAGGTTGAAAGGCAGACGCCGTTGTTTCCGTTTTTAGAAGTATATAATCCATTTAGCACCCATTACAATAGACCTTATTACTGTAGTTTCCATCTTATACAATAGTTTTACACCTCCGGGGACAATCCGAGACTGCATTTTATTGTGTAGCCATGGAGAGTTCCCGGTTAGTGTCCCATTACATTTTAAATTAAAATTCTCTAAAGGGCCTCTGCGTGTTGGACCCATGTCCCCGCGTAAGCCTATCAAAAGACCGGGTTCCCCCTTACAGGGGATATAAACCCGTGTAATAGAATAGAATTTGGGCCTGGTTGGTCCTTACTGCCTTATTTAAATGGTGCATTATTATTATTATACTTAATCAATTTCATTCACTAATTCATCATCATTTCAATTCAATTCAATTCAATTCAATTCTTTATTTGCATAATATGGGTTTCACAGAAGATGTTACATAGAAAAATTAGTTTCACCATAGTCAGCCTTTGAGCATGCAAAATTTCACACTATTAATCAAACACATTCAAATCAGTTGGTTCACAATCACTTAATCGAAATATAGCACATGTCAAGAAATAGTTATATAAAATGTCAAATAATTATATAAAATGTCAAACAGTAATAATTCTAATAAAAAATAGAACATTATTTTATTACAATTATATATCTAATCAAGATCCTCCATATACTCTGTGACTGAATAGTATGATTTTTCCATAAGTAGAGCGTGCAACCTCTTTTTAAACAAACTGAAGCTACTTTCATTTCTTAAATAAATTGGCATTTTGTTGTATATTTTTGGAGCCATGCAAAATATACTTTTATGTAAGAGTGTTGTCTTAGAAGGCCGAGTGCATAATTTGTCCAAATGACGCTTTCTAGTGCGATGCTCAAATAAATACAAATTAGACTTAACAAACAGTAAGGTTTCGTAAATATATAAACAAGGAAAAGTTAAAATTTTCAAGTCTTTGAAATGTGGTTTGCACGAATCTATTTGTTTTAAGCAACAAATAGCTCTAATACACCTTTTTTGTGCTCTAAATACACAGCCTGTGTTAGTGGAGTTACCCCAGAAAATAACACCATAACGAAGAGTAGCTTTCGGCCGAATGAAGTCCACTGCTGGACACAGGCCTCCCCCAAAGATTATCACAACGCCTGATATGGCTGTGTTGTGGGCTCATTGGGGGGTTTTGCCATAATCGCCACGCTTGGCAGACGGGTTGGCGAACGCAGTTGATTTGTTAATGTAATCGAAGGAAGCTGCTGCCCATCCTCCGGCTAATCCCATAGTCGACTTTTACGACACCCACGGGAGGAAATGGGGTGGTGGTATTCTGAACACGGCTAACAATGACATTATTGAAGTGAAAACTTCTTTTAGCTTTTTCTTCTTTTTTCTGGACTCGCGACACCGTTACGATATGCAGCTATAGTGTGTGCATGTATATGTGGAATTCACGAGATATTTAAATAACTTCGAATCAAAATTCTTTATTTCCTATTTTAGTTACCATGAACCTATAGTTTCAATTTTAGATTGTAATAATTTTAATGATAATGATGATTCATAAAAGAATACTAAATGTATTTTAAAGTTTCTAGTAATTAATAAAATACAATTCATAAATAAAACGCAATTCATAACCCAATAACCCTAGTACCCATCGAAAAAAATGTCTAACGCGCCAAAATAAGTTTTCACTTCTGTCGCCACTCCCGGAATGCAGCCGGTATTTTTTTAGTTCCATGTTGGGGATATAACCATCATAAACAAGTAGCGGCATGATTGGTGAAGCGGCTAAGCGATTGGCTTCCTGCGTTGCGTGTCGGGAGTTCGATCCCGGCACGAAACTAATATTTGTATGATCTACAGAAAGTGGCTTCGGGTCTGGGTGTATGTGCAGGTGAGATTTATGTCTGTAAGCCTGAGGTGAAGCCCCACAACGCAGGAGACATCCTAATGTAGGGCATCGGGCATTTTCAATGCCGTATATGTTCTCCGTTATGAGTTTAAGTATAGGAAGACATCGTGAGGAAACCTGGCCCGAATGGTCTTAAATCTCTAACATAATGTGCGTGATGATCAGAGATCGGAATAGGTAGTTTATTACTACCAATATCAAAAAATACTGATTGCAAATCAAAGTTGGACTAACTGTCCTTACAGTAGGTTAAATAGCGACTGGACTGACCCTTGGGCCGCCCCAATGCCGCAAGCATTAATCCTTGGTTTGAAATTAACCTTTTTGGGGCTTATAGGCCTTTTTTATTGGGCCCAGTGGAAAATTGTTCATGAACTTCTTCCGCCCCGGGGAAGGACGAAGGGGCATGCCGGTCTCCTACCGGCTAAAACCACTGGACTGGTCATCTTCGGCACCGAAGGGGGGCTCCAGGTCCTCGTAAGATCACACTAGAGCCGAAGAGGGGCTTATAAGCCTATCTGATTGATATTGTATATCTTAATTTAATATATATGGTGCCGGCTAGTACCGTGTGGTGCCGGCTACGAATAGCACTAACCTTAAATCCCGTGGGTGTCGTAAAAGGCGACTAAGGGATTAGCCGGAGGATGGGCAGCAGCGTCCTTCGAATACATTAACAACTCAACTGCGATCGCCCACCCGCCTGCCAACCGTGGTGATTATGGCAAAACCCCCCAATGAACACACCAAACACCGACGTGGGTCGTTGTGGTGATCTTTCAGGGAAGTCTGTTTCCAGTAGTGGACTTTATTCGGCCGAAATGATTAATTATTTTTTGTACCTCTTTTCGATTTATTTCGTTTTAACCCAAAGGTTGACTGGTAGAGAATGCCATATGGTACTAAGTACGCCTTGTGTAACTTCATAATTAACTGTTATACTTCGACCAACTATTTGCTCTTCTTCTTCTTCTCTCAGATTATGGCTTCTGTAGAGTATCTTCCACAATTTCGCCAATGTCAAGTATAAGGCAACGTTGTACGGTGTTCAAATTAATCAATCTTTACATATTCATAAAATAAATAGAAATTTGTCGACTACATCATACGGTTTTCAATTATTTGTTAATAATATTGGAAACTAAAAAAACGGAATGTATTTAAAATGTGAACGCACCTTAAAATATACATTAAAAAACATAGCAACATGACATACCAAAACTGACTTTGTCATTGTCAATATAGACGATGCAAGTGAATGATTTTATAAATTAATTTATTTTGAATACTTTTATAAAAATTATTTTGTTCTCAGTTAAAATAACACAGTAAATTTGCGAAAATGGCTAAGAAAAAGGATAAAAAGAAAAACGTAAGTTAAATATCTAGTAAGTACTATTATTAGAACTGTAAACGGGATATTTACCATGTTTTTTATTTGTGTTGAGTTCCCGATATTTATATCGGGAGATCGGGTCCCGTTTACAGTTCTAATAATAGTGTAAGTGACCATGTCAGTTTAAAAACTTATATCTAGTAAGTACTATAACATTGAACGCCTTGTGTCCGACCACGGCAAATAAATCATTCATTCATTCATTCATTTCGGCCGAATAAAGTCCACTGCTGAACACCAGAGATCACCACAACGACCGCTATTGATGTTTGTGCTCATTAGGGGGGTTTTCCATAATTTCCACACTTGGCAGACGGGTTGGCGATCCTAGTTGAGTTATAAATGTACTCGAAGGACGCTACTGCCCATCCTCCGGCTAATCCCATAGTTGCCTTTTACGACACCCACGGGATGAGATGGATTGGTGCTATTCGCAGCCGGCACCACATGGAAAATACCTATATATGTTAAATGACCACACAGTTTTACTTAGCATGCACGCACAATAAATTACCAGTTCTGACCGTGGCCGCATAAATCAATCACCGTTAACGATATTTAGTTCTTCTACGGATCTCTTCATTTCTGATTCGATCTCGTAGAGAAATACCAAGTATAGTTCTCGAATGGAGACCGCGCACCGGAAAACGCACCGTGGGACAATATATAATTCCGAACTAGAGTCAATCTCCTAAACCAACATACAACTGTAAACTTATATTGTGATGAGATAAAAAAAATATCGGAAGTTGATTGAAGCCAAAACGGTACTCTGCTAAGATTTTTAACTGACACAGATATTATTATTTTTACTTAATAAACATCAAAATTTATTTTAAAGGCAAGGCAAGCAGATTACCAATTTTTGCCAATTCATAATTTAATCTCAGTTCAGTCAACTTTCAGTCATAGTATAAATTAATACGAGAATTGGCCACGAAATCTGCTAATTGGCGTTGTACAACTTAAATGCTGACGGTTCTTATGTGCCAGTAATTACCTTATTTTAAATAAAACGTTTCTTATGAGGCCCATTGTATAACTGATGGCCGTTGGGGCACAAAGGTTTTCGAATGGAGACCGCGCACCGGAAAACGCAGCGTGGGACGACCGCCAACGAGGTGGACAGACGATCTGGTGAAGGTCGCTGGGAGTCGTTGGATGAGAGCGGCATGTGACCGCTCGTTGTGGAAATCTAAGGGGGAGGCCTTTGTCAGCAGTGGACGTCCTGTGGCTGATATGATGAACATTGTTCTTGTGACATCAAATATTAATATTCATACAGAACTGTAAATGTGTGAGCATCATGTATGCATTAATGTTATATATTTAGTACTTACATTGATTGTCTTTTGCCTGGCTGTATTGGTCTGTCATGCTCAGTAAAATGTCCATACGGAGGAGTCAGTCTGCTAAAGGTAATTTTGGCACGATGGTTCCAAGATCGTTTCATCATATCAGCCAACGCGCCACCGTCTTCCCGGGAGTCACTCGGTATGAGCACGCAGACTTCCCAATCTGCTTACCCGTGACCCTCAAGGCCCCCCAACGTGAACTGATGGCAGGGGACTTAGGCGTGTCGGACATGGGCGCTGGGGCCGTTGTTACCTCGGCCCGGTCTCATCCTTCTCCGTGCGGCTCGGCCCTCTCCCGATCCCGCTCTGCAGTCTCCTTCTGGAACATGACGCTCTCGCAGAAGGAGACCTCTGCACTCCAATTTTCATGCTCTGCCAACATAGCCGACAGTATAGCCGGCAGAGAGAGATCTTGCCCGATTCGATCGACCAGGGCCCGCCGCTCGACCGCCCGCGCAGTGCACTCCTCGAGCGTGTGCTGTGTGAAGCGACCAGGATACCGGTCGCTTCCACAATGGCGGCACTGTGCCGTTACCTCGCGTCCTATTCTGAGCAGGTACGCACCGAAGCAACCGTCACCGGGGAATACCTGCGTCAGATGGTAGGTGACGCGCTCGCTCCTTCTGAGCCAGCCTCCGAAGAGCGGCAGGATAGCCTAAACGACGCGTTTGGTCGCGAACTGCAACCGAAGGCGATTTCGCCACGTCTCGAGTGTGCGCCGCTGAGCCAGCCGCCTTAGCCTGTCGACCGCCCCTGGCGGCACGCTTTCGCTGCTCTGGCGAAGGGAGCGTGTCTGATCATAGACCCACGCATCCGTCTCCGGTATATACGGTACGGTACGGTAGTATACGGGTGGAACTTATCTGTCACAAGTGATGCTTTTATTTGTTTATAGGATGACCCAGGCATACATTTATTATGTGCGGAATGACCCAGTCAGCTAAACAATGTTAGTGTGTTAACAGCGTTAACAGAATACATGACCGTGTGATAACTTATTGTTCTACTTGTACATGTACGATTGTACAAGTACAAGTGGAACAATGAGTTATCACATGGTCATATCTACAAATCAGTTATTATGGGCTGAGAATTAAACCCTGTCAACATTGCAGCACTATCACACAGATTTCCAGCCTGAGGCAGACCCTCCAGCATCTTAGGTGGGGAACTGGTACAAATTGATTCACGCATACATTTATACAGTGTATCCAATGCTAGGCAAGGAGTTCACTCTGTTTGCATTATAACTACACATATCAACAAGCGGGTTTGCAGCAAGGATATGTTCCTTAATTTGTTTCTATGAGAATTGAGTGATTCTTCTCTTCGGATGCCATCTGTTGAGACTGGTCAGTCGTTAACTGCTACGGAAAATAAATTATTATTATATTATTGTGGTATGTTCCATCTTTACACATTAAACTACTAATTATTTTGCTCGGTATATATTTTACAATCATTTGTATCGATCTACATTGTGATCTATATTATTTTAAAAAGAGTATCCATGTAGTTTCTTGTCGGCTCTTCTCCACGAGATCAACTATTGGAAACCGTGCAACTTAGGTTCTGACGTTTCGTAAGTGCCAATATTTGGTTTATTTGAAATGAAAAAACGTTGACTTTGGTGTCCGGATTTAGAATATAGCGCCACTCCATCACCTCCCGTGGATGTCGTAAAAGGCGACTAAGGGATTCAAAGATTGAGGCATGGGCAGCAACGCCCAGTCTGGAGAACAGTAGACATACTGCACTCACCAAGCACCTGCCGACCGTGGTGAGTACTGGCAAATTACCGCCATTACGGGGGAGGCCTTTGTTAAGGGGTGGGTATCTTTCAGCTGATATAATGATGATATTGAGACTGATTTCAACCGGCCTGCGGGCGTCAGACTTTGGTCACTCCGTCGCCCGACCTGATATAGGCTCGAGATGGCAACGAGCCCCATTCCGAGCGCGCCTCTCTAAATGATTCTGTGGCTGGCCAGGCCGCACAGCGGGGCTGAGTTTACCAGGTTGAAGTGTGGACGATCGAACCTAAGACGTCTGGCATGAGATAGATCGAAGGTAGACTGTAGTGGTTTTGGCCGGTAAGATCACCCCTCACCCTCCCATAGGGCAAACGATATCGTAGAGGATTACCAACAGATGAAAGAAAATGACACTGATTTGATAAGATGCACCATATTAAAGCCCCCCGTACACTGAACTTGAGTACAAGTTCAATTTAAAGACATTTTGTTCAATTATAATAGAATAATAAAGGGGTTTATTAATTTCATAAATAACCATCAAAATAAAATTAGAGCAAAGAGTTTCATTATTTTTAACGTTAGTCCTACAAACGTAGGTAGTATATAGCCTTTAGAAATAACAAATAATTGAAATGCTATTGTGAATTTCAAATGAAATAATAAGTACGTATTATAATAAAATACTTTTAAATGGATTACATCGCGTATATTATAGATTTTTGATTTTCCTTACATTTCGTGGCCGCAGGATGCCTTTTTATCTAATAATCACGAAAACCTAAGACGTTAAAAAGTACCTACTTACGAAAAATTACCAAAATATGATTGTAATGTTACGATTCTCCGTCTGCTTTTCATCCCTCGCGCAGGTATGGTAGTGGGTGCGGAGGGCGAGAAACGAATTCCATGGACGCTCTCGCGCTCTTTACGCGCCCTACCTAGCTCAAGGTGAAATTGCGACGACTTTTTCCGCGAGTTACACGATACATCGTTTCTCGAGTACCTACAACGTGGCACTTTTACCCCTCAGCCACACTATGCTCTTCGCACTACTCCTTACTCTGCTCATCGCGCTGCGCGATGTGGCCCTTGGCAGCCACACACTGCTCTACTCACACTTTTCAACGCCATTCTCCGCATTTAGCTTTGGCCTTTCCGCAATGGATGTCAACACTGTGGCAGTATGTATGGTGCGCCTTTATAGCACAGCAAATTATATTAGTCTTATAAAATAAAACAATATTGTTATTTAACAATGTTATTCGTTAAACCATTCATCGGCCGGCAGCATGAATGCTAACCAAACAACTAACACGTGTTTTCGATACGAGCACTCGACGGGGGCTGTATTAGCGCAAGTATTTCGTCGGCTATTCATGCTCATCATATTGCCGGCCCTTTAACCCGCGCACAGAAAACCGACAAAAAGGGAGCGGTGGTCATGACGTTGCGGCATGACGACTTACGTAGCAACACTAAGTTTTTTCCTCTTTCCCTTCGCCATACGCCACTTGTCGAGTGTGTGGCTGTAGCATTAAAACGATCGAGATGGCCGCGTCCGCATCTTCCAGTGTCTTCCTCGCCCACACCTTAAAGAATAAGCTTAGCAAGATACACCAAATAAACTTTGCATTAACAGAGATGCATGAGATCGTTGCCATGTTAGTATCCGACACATGAGTTGCTTATTGAGATAGTTGTTTTTTTTCTTTTCAGGATTCTGAACCGGCAGGTATGGTAACGTTATTGTCTTTTAAGATTATTATACTTTTATCATAGACGAAGGCTGGCCTGTTATGATCACCATCTTTTGTTTGTTCACCAGCTGGTCGCATTCTAACAAGAGGCGCAAGGTATTTTGACAATTAGTTCTAGGAAGAATTTGCACAACTTTGATCAAATTTGGGTGAAGCAATCAACCATTTTAGAGCCACCAGTATTGTTTTCAATTAAATCTGTTGCGTTTTCAATATTCGCTTGGCATTATAAGCTTTCTTCTAGAAAATAGATTAAAAGACCGCGTCGCAGTCAAAGGGAATTTGATCAAGGAGTATAAGCCTAAAGAAAGAATACTCTAATCGAGCATCATAGAGTAACAGTAGTAGTAGAGTAGAGTAGTAACAGAGTACACACATGCTAAAAATACGAACGAGAACTTTGATGTTGTTACAACAAGTATACGTTTTATCTTACCATGCTCTCGAAGATCCATCCATCCTGACAAAAGAACGGCATCTTTTTTTTATGAGTATCTCGCAGTCACATCTCAGGGAGATGAGCGTTCACGCGAAGCCAAAAGACCTCCAGCCGGGTGGAAATTAAATCTTACGAACTAAAAAGCTGCTGCTAAGCCCTGCGGGACTCGAACCTTGCCTTAGGACGTTGCTGGGGAGACCAAAATAGTGACAGTTGGATCGGTATTATTTAAATATCTAAAGCTACTGGCTGGGAACTGGGACACGAGCAAGGGTCGGAGAGGAGGGACAACTTCGCGTGCTATACTTTTTATATGTACAGTGACACAGCATTTTGCGTCCGTCTTCAGGGCGGCGCTGCGGCAGTCGAGCTGGTGGAGTTAGATGCAGCAACCGACGAGTATTCCGCTCAAGTTTAAAATTCTCAAAGGGTCTTCTGGTCTTCTATTTTCTTTTTGTTATACAAGATGGAGACGAGACGGGCAAGTCATTGACCTGGATATAAGCGCCCATAACAAAGTTAATGCTTCCCAGGCCTAGACCTACGTGGCACCACACTGCGCTCGTAACCTTTTCTTTGGTGGGTTTCTCGCTTACATTTCTGGGAAATGTGGTTGCTTAACCGGTCATTTCTGGCGAAGCCAAAAGAGGCCTCCAGACAGAGTCGCTCGTAACCTCGAGACATTCGTTATTTATCAGTAATTAATTCATTTTGGTGAGAAGTTGCGAGTACTCACCACACTTGGCATTGAGAACATTTTGGAGCCCTTGCAGGCGTGCTGGTCTCCTCACGATGTTTTCCTTCACTGTTAACGCAACTAATAACCAAATTCTGATCCGCACATGAATCCCATAACCGAAGGATCGAACTTAGACCCCTCTGCATGGAAGGCAAGCGTTCAACCACTAGGCTATCAATGAACAAATATTTGCTTCATCATATCGGCCATTTATACGTCCACTGCTGAACAAAGGCCTCCCCCATAGATTCCTCAACTCTGTCATCATTTTTGGGGGGTATTTGCCAACACTCACCACGCTTGGCAGGCGGGTTGGTGAGTGCAGTATGGCTGCCGCTTCACAGAAGGGACGCTGTTGCCCATCCCTCTGGTTTACATTCCCTTAGTCGCGCTTCGTACGACATCCACGGGAGGAAATGGAGTAGTGCTATATTCTTAATCCGGACACCACACGGAATGCTTATAGAAGAAACTAATTCGAAATGTTTTCTGCCAGAGTCCGAGGTCCAGGAGGAGGTGTTGGTGGCGACCACAGACCTGGAGCTGGAGACTGAAGAGATCCAGTTTACAGACACGTCTTACACCAGCGCCTCTTTTGAGTCGCTGCCACCGATTCCTTTTGACGGTAAGCCTATCCTATTGGCAAGTTGTACTTTATTTATTTATTTAAACTTTTATGTACATTGAGTATACATAAGGCGGACTTAATGCCATGAGGCATTCTCTACCAGTCAACCCTTGTTTTAAACAAAGCACTTCGAAAGAAGTATAAAAGCAAAGCTATATTTAATGTTAAAAAAGACTGAATTAAAAATAGGAATACATACATATACTAATATAAAAATAGATACTATATTATATTACATAATTACTTAATATATTGGACCAGTATAATTAACGCTTCGTAGTGGATTACGTGTAATGGATTAGTCTCCCTGAAGGATAAAATCAGAAATGAAGTGATCCGACAGAGAACCAAAGTTATCGACATAGCTCATAGGATTAGTAAGCTGAAGTGGCAGTGGGCTGGCCATATTAGTCGTAGAACCGACAACCGTTGGGGAAAACGTGTTCTTGAGTGGAGACCGCGTCTTGGTAAACGTAGTGTAGGACGCCCCCAAGCTCGGTGGAGTGATGACCTGCGCAAGGTGGCTGGCAGTAGCTGGATGAGAGTAGCCGAGGATCGCGATCAGTGGCATGCACTTGAAGAGGCCTATGTCCAGCAGTGGACTGCAATAGGCTGATGATGAATGGATTACTGCCAAAATCTCAAAAAAAGTGTGTCAGCTCTAACGTATGACTGGAGTTTAGTCCCTAAGTACAATTGTCTCAGTAATTAATAGGCAGTGAGGGTTCAAAAATAAAAAGCACGGATGTTTATACGTACGATATATATCTACACACAAATAAATAAAATTGAAGTGTCTGTTCGTAATGTCAAAATAACAGCTTTTTACTAAATGCATATGAAAGTATATACGGTACCTGCAACAAAAAGCTATTTGTAATTTTTTTATTTAATCGCTCTAGATTTTTCCATACCTTTTTTATTATTATTTATTTAATCACTCCACTGTGTATTAATAATGACTGATAATGATATTAAATATCAATATTTATATACATTCAATGAAATAATATAAAACTGACATCAAATGACATTTGACACATTTATTATTACACACTTTAACGCAGAAGGTGCGCAAGGTAGGTGCGCAGGAAAACGTAACGCATTTTAGTTAACGCTGGACAAAATTTTACTCCTCATAAATTTTTTTGGCCTTATATGTAAATCGATTTTTAAGGAATAAATTCCAAAATATACCGCATAAAAATCATCCTCTGGAAGATAAGTTTATTCCGTGCCGAAATCCACTGGGCGAATGTATGTACCCACTATTTATAAGTAGCCCCAAAAACAGTAAATCCTAAAAACAGCTCCCTGTGACGTAAGTTATATCAATACTCGTTGCCATGACAACAAAAGAAAGGGTGTTTTGTGGTAGTGAGTGAAATGACAATAAAATAAAAAAAGATTTGAACAGTTTTTCTTATAAATTGCTATTCAATTGACGAAGGGTAAGGCTCCTTACGACTTAATGTTCATATTATTCATGTTTATGTTCGAAATACAGAAAGAATTGCATGTCTTTGCTGTTTTTATTAGGTCATTCAATATTTTGGATTCTACAAAGACGCAATATTATGGAGTTATCATTTATTTTTTAACTTTTCAGTATATGTAACATCCATTGCAGTAAACTTTTAGCTTCCATCTACAATAGTCCTACGGCCCGTGGGATAATCCATGATTCAATCATAGTTTCATGAAGATTTTGAAATCAGTTGCATACAGCTTCCAATTAGAATACAAATTAATAATAAATTTTAATTTCAATGAAATACACAATTTTTAAAATGAACATGGGCAAGACGAAAGTCATATCGAATGCCCATGTCGTGCCTATCTCAATATACGTTGGGAGCTCGGTTCTCGAAGTTGTTGACGAGTATGTCTACCTGGGACAAACTATCCAGTTAGGTAGGTCCAGCCTCGAGAAAGAGGGCAATCGTCGAATCCGGCTCGGCTGGGCAGCGTTCGGGAAACTTTGCAACTTCTTTTCGTCAACAATACCGGAATGCCTCAAGATGAAAGTCTTTAACCAGTGTGTGTCACCAGTGATGACATATGGAACAGAGACGTGATCGCTCACAATGGGCCTCATAAGAAAGCTCAAGGTCACTCAGCAAACTATGGAGAGCTATGCTTGGTATTTCTCTACGAGATCGAATCAGAAATTAGGAGATCCGTAGAATAACTTAAGTTGCCGACATAGCTGAAAGGATTAGTTTGTAATAGCTACTCTGGTATACCTCAATTATCTGGACACCACACGGACTAGATAATTATTATTATAAGGGGGGTATTTAAGCGAGTGACTATAAATATCATAAGGTGCACCGAAACAGGTGTTTTCAACATTTACCGTGTCTCCGAGGTAAAATCAAAAATGTACCCAGTGAATGCCAGCAGAAATTGACGATTATCACAGATCAGTTCAGACTTTTACCATTAAGACTTCGTAAATCTTAGGTTTTACTGGAAAATCTTAGGATTTACCGTAATTTGAGCTTTTACAAGAACATGAACATTACTTACAAACCACATTTTTTCTTTACAGATATGAAAACTAAGAAGAAGAAGGGCAAAAAGAGGCTTGGGGTAAGAAATCTTTATCATAACGGTACACTCCTTACTGACACTTTAGGCTGCCTCTATGTGTGAGTTGGCACCGCCGGCGCCGTGCTGGGCGGGCCGAGCTGCCACACTCCAATCTGATTGGTCGAAATCCTGTACAAACCGGTGTGCACAGCACTTGCGGTAAGTACACTCACGGAAGCGCATACGTTATGTCTCGTAGTGAACACTTGAACAGATTAGAACCTAAGAGTAAGACGAAAGTTACTTCTTTACACCAATAGAGAGCCAATGACGGTATTAGGTTCCACATGAGGATAAGGCTGATGCCATTTTTCGAGCACAGTTCCAATATCAAGCCATTGGACTTCCTTAGTGGCCATAATTTTGTTGTTCTCTGTACAACCCAGAGAACAAACTTCGCACCTCTAGATGCACCTACCAATTCACCAGTCAAAAATCACAAATATTGTTATCTGAAACCTATTCGTCCAACAAAATATCTAGCTCCAATTATTTCATCCTATACGTGAAGTGATGAAATACGGGGATGGTTAAGAATGTATTCTAATGGAAAATTACAAAAATTTGCCACCTGTTCATCTAAAATATTTAGTTCCCTGTCCCCAATTTAATCCTGTAGAGGAAGTCATGAAATACGGGTATGGCTAAGGATGTATCCTTTTTTAATAGGGCCCAGTGGAAATTTTACTTGAACTTCCTTCACCGCGGGGAAAGCTGGAGGGGCGTACTCCTACTGGCTAAAACCACTGGGGTGGTCATCTTCGGCACCTGAGCGGGGCTCCAGGTCCTCGTATAATCACACTAGAGCCACCCGCTGGTGCCACGCCTATAGGCACATCTCTGAGAGGGTGAATGAAAAGCGGTGACCCTCCCGGGAGGATTGTAAAGGATCCCCCAAGCGTCCCTGTGTCCCTGAATTATCCTCATAAAACATCATAAAAATTGCTATTTGTAACAACTTCGTCCAACAAAGTAAAAAAGAAATCTAGCCCCTAGTCCTCAGTTCCATTCCATACAGATAGCCTTCCACTATCCTTACCTGGCTATAATAATCCTCTAAAAAGAGCAACCTATGCTAACGCAGAGGAGTTGTGGACCACTGAGCCAGTCTTCTCTAACTAGTGATATAGCTACCAGACCATGGCCTGAAGTATTTTGACTTAGGATGTTGGATACTGCCGCCAGCCATTGGTTCTCAGTGCTTAATCGTTCGGCACGGTTCATTGCCTTTTTCGATGCCGGCGATAGTCACAAAATAAACCAACAGATGGCGTGTAAAGATTTATTGGCATAATTACCACGCGGTTTGGTGACAACAGCATGCATTATTACTCCAGAATCCTCTTGACATCATACTTGGGGGGGGGGCTTCTCTCATACATTTCTGGGAAATGTGGTTGCTTAACCGGGCGAAGCCAAAAGAGGCCTCCAGCCAGGCTTAAAATAATATTAAAAACTAAGCAACTTGCGCTACGGGCGCCCCCTGCGGGACACAGACCTCGGCTTAGGGCGTTGCTGGGGATAACAAGCTATTGTTTTGGGGACAGAGGGACCGGTTTTATTTATAATGTATTAGGGGACATTTAGAACTACAGGCTCGGCACGGGCCGGCGCGAGCAAGAGACGGGTGGGAGAAGTGCTAACTTGAACGGGAAGGTGACGCGGCGATAGGCCTCCGTGACGTCGGTGAAGCGGGAACTCTTGACATCATTCCTTAATCACCTTTTTATATGGAAACAAAGACTCCTCAGATGTTTCCTGAAGACTCCCGAGCGGTTCGCAATAAATGTGTAAGCAAACAGCTTTCGACGTATAGTGGAATATCCAACTTCTACAATTCCCACTAGAACTAAACGGGCTATTTTCTTTTGCTTCTTCCTTTCCTTTTCTTTCTCCCGAATGATTTAAATCGTTAGATATACCCATACAATGGACAGCTCCAAATAGGTCATCACTCAAACGAGTGCACGAGTGCCTTTGACTTCAGACGCGATCGAGTACTCCACTGATAACGTTCTCTAACATTAAAAACAAAAGAATATAAAGTACGAGGTCATGCGCATTCAAGGATTGTACATGTGTAGTTACATCTCCAGAAATACGTGCAAGGATAAAGGCCTTACATTGCACTTGTAATTTTATTAATACAGGTAATGTTTTTGTTATTTAGATACATGTCACAATCTGGCACAATGCATAACGCCATTTTTGCTGATCATTACGAACGCTTACAATAGCGGTAGAGAACGAACTATTTGAAATACTTATGAGATAAACAGTGACAAAGATAGTTTCGTACTTCGTCAAGAATATAACGATAATGCATTGTCCGAACTACATGTTTTCCATTTATCGATACAGACAGTGCGGAAATTATTATGCGTGACATCGCGAGTCATTATTACAGAACGAAACTCGAGCATTGATCTCAGTTTAAAACTAGGTTTGAGTTGAGCTTTAATTTTAAAACGTTCCTCAAGCATAGATATATTGATCATATTTCAACTGAGTCCTGGTTTTATTCTAAATCGTCACTCGGTTATAGGTACTTGGGCAGAGATTTGAACTATGATCGCGAAAGTATGGTCCAGATAGCGCTTGAGCACAGTTTTAATCTATATTGTTTCTAACACATTGGTTTTAGGTTATATTGTTGTTGAATAGAAGACAAGATGTTTTATAAGTGTCTCTGCAAAGATATCATATATTAATGTATCTGTAAAATGTCATTGAACAGAAGTATATGTTTATCAAAAAATGGATATTTTTGGAGAAGTTGACTATTACAACGATTTATTTAATGATGTTCGAACAGAAGTTTAGTCTTTAGTGCTCCTCTCAGATGTATATGAGATGTACAGGATCCATGTAATTGTATTTTTTTAAATGAGGTAGTGTCATGATTCCCCAATAAGTGGTAAAAAAGGTCATCATTTATTTTAACTTTCTGGAGGAGTCAACACTATTCGCCACAGGTTATTATGTTCATATATACATCAAATTAAACTATATTTATTTATCAATGTAACATCTGTTCAAGTATTCAGTGACATTATGCGTCAACGCCAAGCACGTTCCTTTATAGCTTATACTTCAACTTCAACAACATTAATTACGATAAAGTATATAAAAATATGTTACGTAGGTACCTAGTATGTAAAATAACTCTTTTATAAATGAACCTTGTATGTAAAGAGTTACTACTTTGTGAATATTTATATTTCTTAATTAATAGGGTTTTTGAGGTACATTTCATCATTTCTTATTCTGAGCAAATCGGAAAAAAGTTGGTAATGGAAATAAATCGTAATCGAAAACAGGCTGATGCATAGACAATGAGTAATATGTGCTTGAGGCGTGATTTGAATCTCGTTTCAGCTGAGTTTAGATTGAGCACCGTTCTGGAATATGACCGATACTCAAATACATATTCTATGCATAAACAGTGATCAGGTGATTGAAGATCAAACTAGACTTGACGATCGTTCTGTAATACAGACCTGAGTGTTTAAGCTATTGAATATAGTTTTACGACAAACTGGTGTGAGTAATATACGCACACGTGTCAATAATAAATAGTCTTTCTTGTTGATTATTATTCGTAATAAAGGGGATGTATGTAATATGGTGTCCGGATTAAGAATATAGCACCACTCCGTCTCCTCCCGTGGAGGTCGTAAAAGTCGACTAAGGGACTCTTAACCAAAGGGATGGGCAGCAGCGTCCCTTTGCTGAACAGAAGCATTACTGCGCTCACCAACACGCCTGCCAAGCGTGGTGAGTATCGGCAAATTCCCCCCAAAAATGACGACACGACTAATGCACCGGCCCCCAGTTCCCGGCAGCCCCGCTATTCCTGGTCATGGTAGCGGCCACGGTAACGGCGGGGCAGGGGGTGCTAAGAATCACCGGACGGGATCCGGCTACCACCCCAAACGAAAACTGGCCCTGGTAACGTATAACACACGCACACTGAGGGCAGACGAAAAGATTGTTGAGCTGGAAGAAGAAATAGATAAGTTGCACTGGGATATCATGGGTCTATCAGAAGTCCGAAGAGAGGGTGAGGACACGATAACCCTGAAATCTGGCAACTTATTCTACTACCGGGAAGGCGAACATCTGTCTCAAGGTGGTGTCGGGTTTCTCGTCCGCAGGTCCCTCATTAACAGCATAGTAACCATCGAAAGTGTGTCGAGCAGGGTAGCGTACCTTATACTCAGAATATCCAAGAGGTATTCGTTGAAGGTCATACAGGTCTACGCACCGACCTCGACACACCCAGATGATGAAGTAGAGAGTATGTATGAGGACGTAAGTAGGGCCATACATACCTCGAAGACACACTTCACTGTTGTGATGGGGGACTTCAACGCGAAGCTGGGCACTCGATGCGATGGTGAGTTGAGAGTGGGGCAATTTGGATATGGGCAACGGAACCCCAGGGGACAGAGGCTGGCCGACTTTTTGGAAAAGGAGGGACTCTTCGTGATGAACTCCTTTTTCCAAAAGCCGCCTCACAGGAAATGGACCTGGATGAGTCCCGATGGTTCCACGAGGAATGAGATTGACTTCATCATGACCAATAGGAGGCAAATATTCAATGATGTCTCTGTGATCCACAGGGTGAAAACCGGTAGTGATCACCGAATGGTAAGAGGCACATTGAATATTAATCTCAAAGTTGAGAGGTCTCGTCTGATGAGGTCTACGCTCCGGCCCTCTAGTGCTTATATCCAAAACCCCGAGAGCTTTCAACTCGAACTCCAAAACCGCTTCGAGTGCCTAGAACATTGCGTATCTGTGGACGATTTAAATGGTAGGTTTGTAGAAACTGTCCAAACGGTTGGGTCTAAGTTCTTTAAGTCCCACCGTAAAGGTAGACCAAAAAAGTTCTCCGATCACACTCTCGACCTCATGGCAGAAAGACGCGCCATGACGCTGCAGTCCTCCGGTGATGCTGAAGCATACCGACTGCTCAATAGACGGATATGGAAGTCCTTGCGTCACGATATCCGCACCTTTAACACCAACGGTGTTAAAGAGGCGATTGAGCGGAACCAAGGCTCCAAAGTGTTCGCAAGAGACAAGTCTATTGGGCAAAGTCGTATTATGAAGCTGAAGACCGAGGACGGCAGTGTAGCGTCGACTAAGCCAGAGGTTTTGAGAGAGATTGAGAAGTTCTACCGGCAGTTATACACCTCGGTAACTATACCTACCATTGGCTCTGACAAAGACCCGCGAGCCAAACTAACCCGACACTATACCGAGGATATCCCGGACATCAGCCTGTACGAGATTAGGATGGCCTTGAAACAGCTTAAAAATAACAAGGCGCCGGGTGGGGACGGAATTACGACAGAGCTTCTGAAAGCGGGTGGCACACCGGTACTTAAAGTCCTTCAGAAGCTATTCAATTCCGTCTTACTCGAGGGCACAACGCCGGAAGCGTGGAACAGAGGTGAGGTGGTGCTCTTCTTCAAAAAGGGTGATAACACCCTATTGAAGAATTACAGACCCATCTCACTTCTGAGCCATGTTTATAAGCTGTTTTCAAGGGTCATCACGAATCGTCTCGAGCGCAGGTTTGATGACTTCCAGCCTCCCGAACAAGCCGGTTTCCGAAAAGGTTTCAGTACCATAGACCACATCCATACGCTGCGGCAGGTTATACAGAAGACCGAGGAGTATAATCTGCCACTATGCTTGGCGTTTGTGGACTATGAGAAAGCCTTCGATTCGATCGAAACCTGGGCAGTGCTGCAATCTCTGCAGCGGTGCCACATTGACTATCGGTACATTGAAGTGTTGAAGTGCTTATACAGAAACGCCACCATGTCGGTCCGAGTACATGAACAGAGCACGGGGGCAATTCCATTGCAGAGAGGTGTGAGACAGGGGGACGTAATTTCCCCGAAACTGTTCACCGCTGCAATGGAGGATGCCTTCAAGTTGCTGGAGTGGAAAGGATTCGGCATTAACATCAATGGCGAGTATATCACTCACCTTCGATTTGCCGACGATATCGTAGTCATGGCAGAATCGCTGCAAGAGCTCAGCACAATGCTCGATGATCTCAACAGGGTTTCCCAACAGGTGGGCCTTAAAATGAACATGGGCAAGACGAAAGTCATGTCAAATGCCCATGTCGTGCCCATCCCAATATCCGTTGGGAGCTCTGTTCTCGAAGTTGTTGACGAGTATGTCTACCTGGGACAAACTGTCCAGTTAGGTAGGTCCAACTTCGAGAAAGAGGTCAATCGTCGAATCCGACTCGGCTGGGCAGCGTTCGGGAAACTTCGCAACGTCTTTTCGTCAACAATACCGCAATGCCTAAAGACGAAAGTCTTTAACCAGTGTGTGTTACCAGTGATGACATATGGAACAGAGACGTGGTCACTCACAATGGGCCTCATAAGAAAGCTCAAGGTCACTCAGCGAGCTATGGAGAGAGCTATGCTTGGTATTTCTCTACGAGATCGAATCAGAAATGAGGAGATCCGTAGAAGAACTAAAGTTATCGACATAGCTGCAAGGATTAGTAAGCTGAAGTGGCAATGGGCAGGGCACATTGCTCGTAGAACTGATGGCCGTTGGGGCAAAAAGGTTCTCGAATGGAGACCGCGCACCGGAAAACGCAGCGTGGGACGACCTCCAACGAGGTGGACAGACGACCTGGTGAAGGTCGCTGGGAGTCGTTGGATGAGAGCGGCATGTGACCGCTCGTTGTGGAGATCTAAGGGGGAGGCCTTTGTTCAGCAGTGGACGACCTGTGGCTGATATGATGAATAAAGGGGACGGACTGAAAACCAGCGTTGACCAGTGCGTGGTTTAATCACTGCGCACTGCCAACATTGCTGAGTCGTTCCTTTTTCCACACGACACAAAAAAAAATTAAAACCTATCTGTATTGTTTTGCATTGAACGAATTATGTGTTTAATAAATTTATCTTTATCTTTAAAATGCCACGGATTTTGTTCACGAGGGCCTATCTTACGATTTAAATCTTTGCTTCTCCCTAACAGAATTTGCCTTCTTTTTCTTTAGGAGAAAGAATCTTCTGTAGTACGGAGGGCCAGTAGCGACATGTTCGAGGGGTAGGCCGACTCCGAAAACTAGGTTTGAGTTGAGCTTTAATTTTAAAACGTTCCTCATGCATAGATTTATTGATCATAGTTCAATTGAGTCCTGGTTTTATTCTAAATCGTCACTCGGTTATAGGTACTTGGGCAGAGATTTGAACTATGATCACGAAAGTATGGTCCAGATAGCGCTTGAGCACAGGTTTTAATCTATTTTGTTTCTTACGCATTGGTTTTAGGTTATATTGTTGTTGAATAGAAGACAAGATGTATTTATAAGTGTCTCTGCAAAGATATCATATATTAATGTATCTGTAAAATGTCATTGAACAGAAGTATATGTTTATCAAAAAATGGATATTTTTGGAGAAGTTGACTATTACAACGATTTATTTAATGATGTTCGAACAGAAGTTTAGTCTTTAGTGCTCCTCTCAGATGTATATGAGATGTACAGGATCCATGTAATTGTATTTTTTTAAATGAGGTAGTGTCATGATTCCCCAATAAGTGGTAAAAAAGGTCATCATTTATTTTAACTTTCTGGAGGAGTCAACACTATTCGCCACAGGTTATTATGTTCATATATACATCAAATTAAACTATATTTATTTATCAATGTAACATTTGTTCAAGTATTCAATGACATTATGCGTCAACGCCAAGGACGTTCCTTTATAGTGTATACTTCAACTTCAACAACATTAATTACGATAAAGTATATAAAAATATTTTACGTAAGTACCTAGAATGTAAAATAACTCTTTTAAAAATGAACCTTGTATGTAAAGAGTTACTACTTTGTGAATATTTATATTTCTTAATTAATAGGGCTTTTGAGGTACATTTCATCATTTCTTATTCTGAGCAAATCGGAAAAAAGTTGGTAATGGAAATAAATCGTAATCGAAAACAGGCTGATGCATAGACAATGAGTAATATGTGCTTGAGCCCTTGAGGCGTGATTTGAATCTCGTTTCAGCTGAGTTTAGATTGAGCACCGTTCTGGAATATGACCGATACTCAAATACATATTCTATGCATAAACAGTGATCAGGTGATTGAAGATCAAACTAGACTTGACGATCGTTCTGTAATACAGACCTTAGTGTTTATGCTATTAAATATAGTTTTACGACAAACTTGTGTGAGTAATATACGCACACGTCTCAATAATAAATAGTCTTTCTTGTTGTTTATTATTCGTAATAAAGGGGACGGACTGAAAACCAGCGTTGACCAGTGCGTGGTTTAATCACTGCGCACTGCCAACATTCCTGAGTCCGTTCCTTTTTCCATACGATACAAAAAAAAAAAAAACCTATCTGTATTGTTTTGCATTGAACGAATTATGTGTTTAGTTTGGTAATAAATTTACCTTTATCTTTATCTTTAAAATGCCACGGATTTTGTTCACGAGGGCCTATCTAACGATTTAAATCTTTGCTTCTCCCTAACAGAATTTGCCTTCTTTTTCTTTAGGAGAAAGAATCTTCTGTAGTACGGAGGGCCAGTAGCGACATGTTCGAGGGGTCGGCCGACTCCGTACCACAATTAGG
The DNA here is from genome assembly GCA_947459985.1 of Diloba caeruleocephala. Taxonomy (NCBI): domain Eukaryota; kingdom Metazoa; phylum Arthropoda; class Insecta; order Lepidoptera; family Noctuidae; genus Diloba; species Diloba caeruleocephala. The sequence continues at coordinate 8,407,675 of OX381632.1, forward strand.
TTATAATATTTACTACTTTCTTACGGTTTAAAGCTCGATCACGCGAGCGCGTTTCGGCATTTGCGAAAGATCCAGCTAGAATGGAAAGAAATAAAGATAGATACACACACCATTAGAGACAAAAGTTCTGTGTGTTTTTTTAATCCACCAAAGACAACGACCTCGTGTTATAGATGCTTAATCATAATTTTGGGACGCGCGTTGCGGTCTTTTTGTTTCGAGCAGGGATGCTACGGAGCCCCCCGCTCCGAAGCTCTACGCTACCCATCCTCTAGGCAGCACTGCTAAGTCCCCTTTTTATATTTAATGGGCTTGCTTTTGACCACTATATTACCGCTAAACAATGATGATTCGCTGTGTGGAGCCGGCTACGAATAGCACCAACCCATCTCTTCCCGTGGGTGTCGTAAAAGGCAACTATGGGATTAACCGGAAGATGGGCAGTAATTTTCTTCGAGTACACAAGTCAATTGCGATTGCCAACCCACCTGCCAAGCATGGCGATTATAGCAAAACCGAATAAGCACACCACACTGTTGTATGTTGTGTCTGTAAAATGTACCCACGACACAAGAAAATACCTAGTGCAAGGAATCGTTCTCATCGAGTCCAGAATCCACAGGCTAGCCCGCTACCACAAGGCAAACATCGTGCCCCTACCTAACTGGAATTATGAATCGAGCACTGCTTCAGCTGTCATGGCTTAAATGACAATAAACTAAATAAATAAGTGTCATTTTAAGAAACCATGGTTAAACGGTGGCCTTCTTGTCACTGGGAACCGATCATACTTAAAAACACAGATAGATATCCATTCACACATCATGAAACGCTGCTATATATCTCGTTAGTAATATTCTAATCATAGCATTCCAAAACCTCGTGTTGCACGTCGTCAAAAAGGTTCGAGAAACTGTTAATTTATTTTCCATTCTAACTTTAAATTCAATTTCCCAACAGAAATAGAACAAAAAGTGGAAGAGCCGGAACCGGTAGAAAAAAAGAAGAAAGGAAAGAAGGGCAAGAAAGACAAGCAAGAAGAGGAAATACCAGAGTTTGAGAAGGTAACTGTTGACAGCAAAGTTAAGCTTTCACCTACATAACAACCTACTACTGAACAAGATTCACGTAATCCAGCTCCTCAATCAGACCTCAATGGTCGGTTGAGAGGAAATATTGTTGCAAATATCAATGTTTGGCAAACGAATTGGTAATCGCATTATTATTAAACGTATTGAAATTATAACGTTATTCTTGTGAGAGCATAAGGTTGGCAGAATGGCTCCCAACAAGGAATCTTCAACAGACCAGAGTACAGCTAACATAAAGTAAGTGATGATTGTTCAAGGGCTCAAAGGGGGTTTATGAATGAATACTTGCGGTTTATTTTTTATATACAACCCCGTGACGACACTTGCAAGTTATTCGCATGGTGGTAAGCATCACACCTGCCCATAATAATCGTAATGCTTTGACGAGTCCTACGTGGCATCAAACTATGCTCGTGCCTCGAAATATAGTTATCAAATGTCGTATGCTCAATATTTTCACTAGCTACAGAGCCCTTCTTACTGGACACAGTAATTTTTAATGTTTAAACACTACTGCTTAGCAGCGAATATTTTGCACTGCATCCGTTCTACCTCCATGTTTATTTTTTGTTATCCCGGTTGAAATACATCATGTAATTCCTCCACTGGAGACGGGCAGAAGGGCATGCCGGACTCCTACCGGCAAAAATTACCGGAGCGGTCATCTTCTGCATCGAAATAGAATAAAAAGTGGAAAGAAAGGAGGCTCCAGGTCCTCGATATAATCACACTAGAGCCGCCCATTGATGCCACCTTTAGGCACATCTCGAAGGGGATGAATGTAATATAGTAGAATAATTTATTCAGTAGGTCTTAACTTTTAATTACACCATATTGAGACAACGAAAATGTCGCTTTAAAACAAGCTCAGGAAGAAATATCGAAAGAAACTCGGGCATTATTTTTGTCGCATTTTTTATTTATTTAAACAGTCTCCTGGGTACGCGCTACTGTACTGGCGTCTGAAAACCTTGTTCTCTGTATCTTAAGTCAATCCTTCAACTACATTCCGAAAATGTGGTTAGGTCGAACGCCACGAGGAAAATTTCTGAAATTAGTATCTTCGGGTTGAGGGTAATTGAATCTATCGATTTTATACGGTTTTGGTAGTAAACGGTTTTGCGAGAATTGATTTGACGCGTCATTTAAACTTACTGTAAAATCAATCAGTACCTGGTATTGTACCATATTATAAAATTTCGATCTGGTTACCTAAGAATGATTTATTGGTTTTTGACAATCTAAATCTAGAATGTCGGTCCGAGTACATGAACAGAGCTCGGGGGCAATTCCATTGAAAAGACGTGGGAGACAGAGAGACGTTATTTCCCCGAAACCGTTCACCGCTGCAATAGAGGATGCCTTCAAGCTACTGGAGGGGAAAGGACTTGGCATTAAAATCCATGCCGAGTATATGTCTCACCATCGATTTGCCGACGAAATCGTCGTCATGGCAAAATCGCTGCGAGAGCTCAGCATAATGCTCGATGATCTCAACAGATACGAGATCGAATCAGAAATGAGGAGATACGTAGAAAAAATAAAGTTGCCGACATAGCTGAAAGGATTAGTAAACTGAAGTGACAATGGGCAGGGCACATTGCTCGTAGAACTGATGGCCGTTGGTGCACAAAGGTTCCCGAGTGGAGACCGCGCACCGGAAAACGCAGCGTGGGACGACCTCCAATGAAGTGGACAGACGACCTGGTGAAGGTCGCTGGGAGTTATTAGATGCAGGCGGCATGTAACTGCTCGTTGTTGAAATCTATGGGGGAGGGCCTTTGGACCACCACCAGTGGACATCCTTTGGCTGATATGATGAATTTTAGATACTACTATTTTATGTTAATTTCTGGTATTTATACAGTGAAAGTCGGTTTAAAGCAAAGCAAGTTTAACGTACATTTTGTTCCATGTAGTGTCCAGATTAAGAATATTAGGGGATTCACTTGGCATAAGGGTTGGTGAACGCAGAATGGCTACTGCTGCACAGAAGGTACGCTGCTGTCCATCCTTTAGATTTAGTCCCTTAGTCGCCTTTTAAGCCCTCCACGGAAGGAGATTAATCCGGACAACAAATGGATAAAACATATTTATCCAAAAACAACGTTTCATCTTTTTATGAATATAGGGGATAGTTTATAGCCACAACATTCCCAACCCTACCCAAGCGAAACTTTTTTTTAGCTTGTATTCTTCGTAATACCCCTCCCCTTGTTTGAAAGCCATAAAAATGTTGTTTTATTACTTTTTACAATGACAACAATACCTAATAAACTCTAATAAAGATACCCTTTACAATTCTTGGCATTTTAATCCAGCCTTATGGTGGAGGCGCACGAATTGTTTGTGAAAAATAGTCACGATTTTCATTCTGTAGTTCTTCTCGCGATAAAGTTGTTTTATAAATCAAGAATCAAATAAAGAATAATGTATAATAATTTATCAATTTTATCTTTAGTATTTAAAAAAGTAAAAGCAGTGATTTAATTATTATTCGGTGATTTAACTAAGATAAAACTAAAAAATAAATCGAAATGACATCCTCACTTGTAAGTTAATAACTTTTTGTTTTGTTATTCCGTATGAGTATATTTTTCGTGAGTAGAAAAATTGTGAAATGATCGAAGAACATATTAAATGAAATTAATAATAATTTGATTAGAGAACATAATAAAATTTAAATGATATTTGTTTTTATATCTACAGTTAAAAAAATCAAATATATTAATCAATTATTATTCAGTAAATATGAACTTTTTACTTTTAATTATCTTTAACGACCAATTCTTCAACTAACCTCAAAAAGTCTAACTTCAAAAAGTGTGTATCGAAAATACCCAGTTTTGGAAATATCAATATTGGTAACACTGAGATGGAACCAAAAAAACCGCGAAATCAATTTATACCAGCCAGTAATCGGCGCCTACTGAAAATAGATTTCTTAAATAACTGGGCCTCAATAACCTGGGACCTGGCCTTAATCATATTGACAATGGGTTTCTTAAAATACTGATTAAAAAGAGTCTCATCATTTTGGCCTAATGAAGTCCACTGTTGGACACAGGCCTCCCCCAAAGATCATCACAACCACCGATATGGATGTGTTTTGAGCTCATTGGGGGGTTTTGCCATAATCGCCACGCTTGGCAGGCGGGTTGGCGATCGCAGTTGAGTTGTTAATGTACTCGAAGGACGCTGCTGCCCATCCTCCGACTAATCCCTTAGTCGACTTTTACGACACCCATGGGAGGAGATGGGGTGGTGGCATTCTGAGCCGGCACCACACGGCAAAAAGAGTCTATTACTAAATAATAATTTGCTTGTGCGGATAATGTCAGTCCATAATTGGATAGTGTGCAAATCGATGCACGGGACACAAGTGAAAAATGTCTGCGCATGCGCCCACACCTTTTATGCCCGCTCATGCACTTACACAACGTTACACATAAAACATTGCACTCAAATTTGATGTTGAGTATTAAATATTCAAAGTAAATTTTATTATCTATAAATTTTAGTATCATCGCGCCCATAGAAGTCGTACTTCAAAAATAATTTTTAAAACTGATTTTTACAAGCTTTTATTATATTACTATGGATTAAATCTTGCAACTCAATTTTAAAACAGTAATCCCCAACCGTTTGATCTGAAATTTTGCATACACGATTAGTTTAGTTAGAAATGCATAGTTACGTTATTCTAAATCCAATATGGTGGACTCCCAAAGATGGTGGAACAGTAATTTTTATGCACCTCCGTGTTATGGGTATCAAATAAAAGAGTTTACTGAGAAGAATGTGAAAATAGTAAATAAAAGCTTGTATTTAAAAGGATTTTTTATGTTAATGGTCGTATTCAATAAATAAATCTTGATTAGTGTTCATAAAATCTTGTTGTATAATAAAACTATATAATAATACTACAATAACCCTTAAATAACCTATTAAAAGTAGTTTCCTCCATACAAATAATATAGTTCCTCTTGTGCGATAATCATGGCCCACAAAATTGTCACAGCCTAAAGCATGGAAGAAGATGCATAAGAAGGAACGAGAAGCGTGGCTGTTACAGAAGATAGAAGATTGGAAGATAGAAAAGGAAGCCGCTAAGTTAGTCTCCTGTCCTCGTAGCCCATCTTTCATTCATAATTCATACTTTCTTCTGATTGTTTATTTACCATATATTTATTATGTTTATGTATGAATCCAATATTCTTATGGATTATTTATATTGTTTTTTTTTTTTTGAAGAACGTTGCCCCACCATAGGATTTCTCCTGTGTCGTGGGTGCGTTTACAGACAGAATTTCCACAAACAATACACCCAGACCCGACACAACTACCTGCAGATCATACAAATATTTGTTTCGTGCGGGATTCGAACCCGCGACCCAGTGCGCAGCAGCCGACTGTATCAGCCACGTGTATTGGATAAAGTATAGTATATGGTTGTATATATAGATTATTTATAATGTATTGTATAAAGTATTATATATTGTTGTATATGTGTGCATATTATTTAAGTAATTTATGGAATAAATACCTATTTGTATTATATCTAATAGATTCACTATTTGATTATATTAATATAATAAGTACACCTCGGAATACCTCTTTGTCTTCTTTGTCCATCTTTTTCTTATCCATCCAAGGGTTGTCTGTAAGAAATCGCTAATAGCGATAAGCCCGCCCATTGTACAATTACTGTTCATTAAATTATTCCTAGTAGTTGTTTTTAAAATGGTGTACAATAAAGAATATTCTATTCTATTCTATTCTGATGAGTCTGACATTAGAACTCTATAACAGTAGTGTCAGCTCAAATCAAAAAAGAGAACTATGAAGAGCGCGATTTGAAAAAAATAATGCGGTAAAAATCAGGTAAAAATCTTTTACTACTTCATCATCATATCAGCCAAAGGACGTCCACAGCTGGACAAAAGCCTCCCCATAGATTTCCACAACGGCCGATTACATGCTTACTGCATCCAACGACTCCCAGTGACTTGACCTGTCTGTCCACCTCGTAGAGGTCGTCCAGCGCTACGTTTTCCGGTGGGCGGTCTCCACTCGAGAACCTTTTTGCCTCAACATTTCACTACTTAAAATAATGTCACCGTTTGAACGGTGACAGATATGACACCATTCGCTGGGCGGTCCGTTTGTGTGCTATCATTTTCTTAAGAACATTGATCCGGAAAAATAATGAATTATGATGATTTGAGATGACCAAAAACGACTGACTGTAACAACATTATCTATACGCTTGTGTATGTGAAAACGAAAGTAAACATGCTGCTTACGCACACATGACAAGTATTTAGTTTAGGCGTTTATGACAGCGCACCGCAAGAGACTACCCTTCTACGTGTTACTTGTTCTAAGTTGTAAAGATCGCCAACGTACAATATCTGTCCGAGTCCGTGTGGTGTCCGGGTTATGAATATAGCACCACTCCATATCCTCACGTAGATGTCGTAGAAGGTGACTAAGGGGCTCTAACCCAGAGGAATGGCTAGCAGCGTACCTTCTGTGAACAGTAGCCATACTGCGCGCACCAACCCACCTGCCAAGCGTGGCGAGTACTAGTAAATGACCCCCGAAATGGCGAGACAATTGTGAATATCTATGAGGTAGGCCGTTGCTCAGTAGTTGTCGTTCTTGGTCTGATATGATGATACAGTACTTAATATGTTTTTTTTTTTCACAAAGTTCTGTTTACAAAACTGTTTCGGATATTATGTTTAACAAAGATTTTAGTCACCTTTTTCTCCGAACTTCGCTTATAATGTATTTTAAGCGGTGCAAGGCAGAGTATTTCCTCGAGTCGTGTTGCGAAAGTTGGGTGGTATTTTTTTGGCCACTCATCGGACAGGCCTAAAACAGGAGCTAGGATGATACATTTTTTCTGTCTTCAGACAAGTAATCCTGGCGGGGGCCAAGGAGAAACGAGCCGCTCAGGCGAAGGAGAGGAGTGAGCTTATGACTAAGGAAGTCGCCGAGCACGAAATCAGAAGGGATATTCTGCAGAAGACTGCTATTCTGTTTACTAGTACGTATCTTTTGAAGTCGTAGAATCAGGCAACTTATGATGAAATCAGGGAATCCATGAAGTATTGGTATTACGAGTACAACCATCATTTAGTGTCTTAAAAACCATGGACGTATTGATAAATGGTATATACAATTGAATTTAAATAGCTAACGGAAATATATCGCGTTTAGTTAATTTGTGGCGACACCTACATCGCCAGCATAACTACAACTTACAACGACATCTACTTGGATATTAATTGCAACTCTCCGATGACGTCAAAGAATCCTGAATCACGCTATTAAAGTATTCGCGCAACGCTGCTTAAATACAGTCGCCCCACATCAACCGTTGGGCTTCGGCTCGCCAGGCATACCATCCGCCTGGCTGGAGGATCCTCCCTTTCCTATGGAGGAACACCACACCTTGTTCCCCATAAATTAATTCTATATACTTACGTACAGCATCTATAGTGCAACATGCAACCCTAAGCACATACAATAATTATATTATTAATACACAAATATTGGAAATACAAAATAAAACAATATTTTATTGAGCTACCCTAGATACTCACACTAGTTCATAATAATACCTGAAAAAATCATACGTGTAATACACAAACAACACCTTTGTATAGTGGAACATAAATGCAAGCACGATAAATATAGAAAAATATAATTTAAAAAAAATTCGCTCGACGTCACGGGCAGACTATAGTATTTTATAAACCTTTTATACTTTCGGTAGATCATCCCAAATATTTGCTGCGTGCGCAGATCGAACCCGCGAAACATTGCGCAAAAATCCAAACGGTTAAACACTGTGCCAACCCTGCCGTCAATTCGCTATGAGCGTATATTATAATTATTATATGGCGTAGCTTTGGTATTCTTTGTTTGTGGCTGCACGAGTCCTTTTTTTTTATATGTGCCCAGTGGAAATTCTTCATGAACTTCCTTCGCCCCGGGGAAGGGCGAAGGGGTATGCAGTCCGGACTCCTACCGGCTAAAACCACTGGAGCGATCATCTTTGGCACCTAAGGGAGGCTCCAGGTCCTCCTAAGATCACATTTGAGCCGCCCACTGGTGCCACGCCTATAGGGTGACTAAAGCGGTCACCCCCCCGGGGGGATTGTAGAGGATCCCCCAAAGCGTCCCACGGCAGCGCGTGACCACATGCATGCTACCGTCTTCTCTTGGGTCGCTCGGTGTGGGCACGCAGATTCCCCAACCTACGACGCACCCGCGAACCCAGAGGTCCCCCGCCTTATAGCAACGGCAGGGGGTTTCAGGCGTATGGGAATTAGGCGCCATTGTTACCCCAGCGCCGTCTCCTCCTTCTTCGAGCGGGATCGGCCCTCTCCCGATCTCGCTCTGCAGTCTCCTTCTGAAGCATGGCTCACAGAAGGAGACCACTGCATTCCGGTTTTCGTGCTCTGCCAACATAGCCGACGACACTACTGCTGGCAGAGAGAGATCTTGCCCGATCCGATCGACCAGGATCCGCCGCAGGTCGCCGCAGTCTAATGTAGATTAATCTATAGAATTTTAGAGAACATTGACAATGGCTTATTTTATTTTAGGATTCGAGCAGCAAAAAATTGCCTACGAGTACAAGAAACAAATGGATGCGGAGGTATGTATCGTTTGTACTGTGCGACAAGTGTATTTGAACGGAGGCGATATGAGAAACTAATTTCTAATTAAATTTAGAAGCATAGTTTATTGGAGTTTACTCCTTAAGAATCGATTTATATATATATTTTGTCGAGCGTTAACTAAAATTTTACGTTACGTTTTTCTGCTCTTCTATCTACCTTACGCAGCTCCTGCGTTAAAGTCATGAATATGTCAAATGTCGTTTGATGTCAAAGTTTTATATTATTTCGTTTAATATATTTAAATATTGATATTTAACATCATTATTATTAATTATTAATATGCAATGAAGTAAATAAATAAATAAATAAAAAATACAAGTCCGACCAACACGTGGATGCAGTTACTAGGTAGGTTATAATTCATTTTTCCATATGATATATATCATACATATAAACATCCGTCCTTTTTATTTTTATTTAATTACTGAGACAATTTTACTTGTACGGTACCGCCATTGAAAGAAGTTCGTAGAAAGCAAATTAGTAGATCTTTGTAACTACAGTTTTGTAAACCACGTTTCTTGGCTTGCCTTTCTTTGCAGGACAGAGAGATTTTTGAGGCTGGAAACTCGTGAGCAAGCGACTGTTTAATTTAGGACACCACTGATTTTCAGCGTAACGGATAAACACAATAAAACCTGGATCTAGAATAGCCAATACTCAATGAGCAAGTGTGGTGATCAGTGCTCGTTTATTCTCTGTACAGGAAGAGGAATTGCCTTTGCTATTGAGCAGTGACAGACTGCGCCCTGTCATTTCACCTCCAATTAATTTTTAAATTTTCACTTGACAAGTATCGATTGGCAAAACCATGATTAATTATTTCATTATTATACAACAACAAACTTGCCAAATAATTTTTAAGAAGATTATTACCCGATGAACTGTGTTTTTATAAGGTATTACAAATAATTCATTTTTTTATTCGTTTCATCTCGTCAAACAACGTTTGGAATAAAAATGGTTTACATATTGCAGTATTACGAAAGGTTAGGTTAGGTTCAAAGGCAAAGTCAAAAAAAAAGGTAAACTATTTGCTGGCACTTACGAATAGTGAGAATTTTAATAGTAGTACGGTTCCAAGTCGTTGGTCCTATGGAGAAGAACCGGCAAAACACTGCATGGATATACTCTTTTGAAATGATATTTATAGTAATAGTAGTAATAGTAATTCTTTATTGGCATAAAAATCGATTACAAAGTAGTGAGGCCCTGACTCCCGTGCTAGGTACAATAACTGTGTTACAGGAGTCAGTGTCATTTCCCAATTGTTGTGTGAGCAAATTATTATGCAATAAGTTTTTAATTAAATTAACAAAGCTTATCATGAAATATTGAAATAAAATATAAAATATGAATATTGTGAAGAAAATATGTGTGATGATTTATGACTGTGGTTAAGTGTATATGAGGGTGTTTGTGCTTGTGTATAATGCTTGTGGTTTTTTGTAATATCTATATTAGTAAGTATTCGGTTTCATAGTAGTCCTGCGTCAGAAGCCATGATTTAACCTTAGTTTTTATTTCTTGGATTGAAAGAGGATTTATTTTAAGTGTTATGTTAATTTTATTATATAAATAGATGGACAAGTACTTGTGTTGCCTTCTAGCAGATGCAGTGTGACATTTAAAAAATGGGTAAACATTTCGTGTGGTTCGTTTACTTATTATATCTTTATTGTATGGTGAAATAAGGTGCTGCTTGGTGACAGTATGTAAAATGTATATCTGCCTTACTGTTAGTACTTTACACTCCTCGTATAATTTTTTGGTGGGGAATTTGAAAGGCCTGAAAGTCATTACTTTAAGGACAGATCTTTGAGCCCTTTCGAGGCGAATCATGAGAGTCTTACACGCACCGCCCCAGACCCTAATACAATATCCAAGTACCGATTGTGCAAGCGCGTAGTACACCGTGCGTAATATTTCAAAATCAGCAACATCTCTTAGTTTTTTAAATATCCAAATTAATTTTCTAATACGTGCGGTAGTGAGGTCTATGTGCTGGCGCCAGCTTAGTCTTTGATCTAGTACAACTCCTAAATATTTTACAGTTTCTGATTTATTAATAGCTAGACAGGAGCAAGTCGTATTTTTAGGTGGTAAATTACATACATGTAATTTAACGTCAATATTCACAGGTTTACGATAGGAGAAACTAAATTGAATGAGCGTCGATTTTGAAAAATTTAGGGTTAGCAGGTTAGCTCTCAGCCAGTGGCTAACCCTAACTAGTCCCAGCTCGGTATTTTGTTTAACTTCCTCCCAGGTCTCTCCATGAAATACAAGTGCGGTGTCATCAGCATATGTAAAAATTTTACAATTTTCAATCGTTTGTTGACACAGATCATTAATGTAAATCAGGAAGAGACTCGGGCCGAGTATACTGCCTTGTGGTACGCCATAAACAACCCGGGCATCTGAGCTAATATGTCCTCCAATTTTGACTCTCAATTATCAATTTATTTATGAAAGTATTACTGTCAGAAACTACTATGTCATCAGTATCAAAGTCGAAGTCAAAGTTTTTTATTTTAAATAAACCAAATATTGGCACTCATGAAACGTCAGAATCTAAGTTGCACGGTTCCAAATAGTTGATCTCGTAGAGAAGAGCCGGCAAGAAACTCCATGGATACTCTTTTAAAATAACTGAGATTACAATGTTTATTGATACGAATCATTATAAAACATATACCGAGAAAAATATAGGTAGGTGTATAGATGGAACATACCACAATAATATAATAATAATAAATTATTTGCCGTGGCAGTTAACGGCTGACCAGTCCCAACAGACGGCACCCGTTCACGACCATGACGCATGCATCAGCATCGCTTAGCTCAACCATTATTGTAGGGAACAGAACGACCCGATACATAACGCTACCGCCAGCAAGACATTTTAGTGAGCATGACAGACCAATACAGCCAGGCAAAAGACAATTAATATTAGTACTAAAAATAACATCAATGGCTTCGTCTTCGCAGGAATACTCGGATATTGTGTCTCCTTTTTAATATCCTACATAACCCCACATCTCCATCCTACCTGCGGGAACGCTTTTCTTACACCCGTCCGCCGTATGCACCCTGCAGATCACATCTAAAAACCCTTCTCAAATTCCCATCCCACAAAACCGATTTCTACTCCTATTCCCTATCTGTGCATGCAGTTAGGTTATGGAATTCGCTACCGCCTGATATACGTGAATGTAAAAACATTTGTATTTTCAAAAAACGTGTTAAAGAGCACTATCTCTCTGTATCCACTTAATTAGCTATGTATGTATTCATATATATTATATTAATGTATATATTAGTATGTAGGTATATATATAATATATATAGTATGTAGGTATATGATTATATATATATTGTGTCTATATTTATATGTATTGTATTACCTCTACACACCGTGCCTACATCTTTTCTTCAAACTCTCCTCTCGCAGGTCTGCTGGAAGAGATTTCTTGTAGAAATAAGCTGTGCCTTTGTACTCTGCTTTCCTATTTAATTATGTAATAATATTTCTGTGTGTACATAAATAAATAAATAAATAAATAAATAAATGATTCTCACACATTTACAGTTTCGTATGAATAATTTAGTATAAAAGTAATTTAGCCAAAATAATCCAAAAATTAAATGAAAAATGTACAAATGACTAAATATCATCCGAAACATTTGTCAAGATAAGCATTTGCCAAATGAATGTAAAGTAAGTGTTTATGAAATAAAACATTTGCAGAATAAGTTGTGTGTAAAATAAATAGTTACGAAACGTTGGTTGTAAACAAAATTGACAACGGTGTTTTGGAGAAACATTAGCGAACCGTTACAGACTAATATTATTATTGAATAGCCGTCTTCGGTGGAATATAACCGCCCAGATGGATTAGTCGGTAAAAGTCTGGTATATCATTCGCCCCTATGGAAGGTGGAAGGTACATGAGCGTTTCCAAAACGGTGAAATAACAATACCCCTAGTACAAGTTTCTTTTAACTATCTAAACGTAATAGTAAACTACACGTTTACCGCGTTCGGTGCTGCGATTGGTTGACGAGTTTGGAGCGGGCCAATCGCAGCGCCGAACGGGGTAAACTCGTACTTGTAGTCTACAACGTGAAGCGTTCAACTGCGACTGAACCACAGTCCTACCTACTTCACCCACCATTACATACGTGTGAGCGTGATTGTGTTCCCAATGAAGGGTAGGAACTGTAAGTGAATTTGCCGGACCGCGAACGTGTTCCATCTTAAGCTTTAGGTCGGCATTGCTGCGTTGCGTGAGCGATTAAAGGGGATAATACCAAAACCACCACCCGTGGCAGGCGGATTGGCGGTGGATATACACTTCACCTCCTCCCGTGGATGTCGCAAAAGTCGCCTAAGGGAGTCTAAACCAGAGGAATGGGTTGTAGCGTCCCATACTGCGATCACCAACCCGACTGCGAAGCGTGGTGACTTTGTGAGTACTGGCAATTTCCTCCCAAAATGACGACACAATTGTCTGGGCCTTTGTTCAGTAGTGGGCATCTTATAGCTCAAATGATTACGATGTTCAGGATGCTGCTGCCAACCCTCTTAATATAAACCCTTAGTTTCTTTTTACGGCCGCCATTGGTAAAGAGGTGTATTCTATTCTGTGGCGGCAACGCAAACGCGAACCCAAAAGCGGTTCAATTAATGTCATAAATTCCTTCAGTGGCAACAATACCTACGCTGCGATGGTCTCCCAGATCCAAGGGTGGTGACACAGTTGAACACCTACCTACATCGTTGGCAACAGATTGAATGTTGTGATGATGAAGAGCTAGACAGGAGGTTTTCTGAAGTTCTACCGGTGAGTCTCAAAAATATATTTGGTTTAGATTAAGTTACCTACACCTAACCGAAAGGTTTCCTCTTTTATTATATTTTTTATTTCATTAATTTAATATTCGACAGGTGGTTTACAGACATGTACAGTCAATTAGCATACACGTAGTAATTTCTTAAGTATTCGCGATTATTACTGAGATTGATTAAAACGAAGAAAATGGTTAGGTTTGCCTAAGACATTTCCACACTGCGGATTTTGTGGCGCGTCGATGCATGACATTAGCTGTGATATTTTAGTATAGCTACCTGAATAAAAGAACACATAGCTGACATGTACCTTTTTTTTATTTTTTTTATTGATGTCCAGTGGAAATTCTACATGGAACTTCCTTCACCCCGGGGAAGGGCGAAGGGGTATGCCGGACTCCTACCGGCTAAAACCTCTGGAGCGGTCATCTTCGGCACCGAAGGGGGGCTCCAGGTCCTCGTAAGATCACACTAGAGCCAGCTGACATGTACCTAGAATGTTTCGTGAGGCTATTGAAATGAAAAAACATCCTAATTTTAATAGAGAAGCTGGTTGGCAGGTACCACCTGTTTGGAATCCAGTTATTAAAGTAATAAAGTCCTAAACAACATACCGCACTAAAAAACATCAGGACACTGAATGAATACTGCGTGATCCACGTAATTTTTTATTAGAATAGTACGGTAGATAAAATAACTTTCAAAATCTGTAACGACGCCTGTCACCTTAGTCATCCTGCGACCATGAATGCTGCAAAGTGTTCGAAACGTCAGGAAAAACCAAAATCTATAATATACGCGATCTAATCTATCTATCTATAATAACCGACGGCACGGTTGGTGCAGTGGCTGATACAGTCGGCTGCTGCGCTCCGGGTCGTGAGTTCGATTCCCGCACGGAACAAATATTTGTATGATCTGCAGGTAGTTGTTCCTGGTCTGGGTGTATTGTGTATGTGGAATTCATGTCTGTAAACGCACCCACGACACAAGAGAAATCTTAGGGTGGGGCAACGAATTAAAAAAAAAACTAATAATAAGTTATTACGTATGCAGTAAGTGTTGTTTTGTGATCACTAATTGTACGTCATCCAGGCTCTCGCTGAAAAGTAGCGCTGCAGCGATTTATGGCGCTGCTGCATTATGCTGAGCGAGGGACCTTATTGGCACAACGGCAACGTACACTATAATCGATTTATAAGTTAACCACTATAACTGTAGTAATTGTTTTACTTTCTAGTTTCTTTTTTTCCGTTAGTCACCTAATTGCATTTATTTTTTGTTTTTTATATTTCCTGTATCTGTGCGTGTGTGTACGCTGCTGTAAGCCAATAAAATATTTTTCTTTCTAATCCATTTAAAAGTTTTTTTAAGCAATAATCGCAAACACCTAGAATATTACTAGGCAGATGATAGATTAATGAAAGCAATGTGAGCGGACACAGCAGTGAATACCTATGATCTAAATTTACCCTTTCAGATTCTGGATATGCTAGATGAACTTCTGCAAGCCTCAAGACGGTTCACACCTAGGCAAAACCAACATTATTATGAGGTAATTTTAGATAACCGTTTGTCTATGTCAAGTAGTGCGTACTTAGTACTTACGTATCAAGACATGGTTACAGTGGAAATATGTCTAACAGTGATTCTAGCTGACTAGGTGGCCGTAAAGAGGCAATCGTGCGCTCAGACAGTTCGCAGCCACTTACCGAACGACCATAGCGCATTCCGGTAATAGTAGACAGGAGCATCGCTCTCACGTTTCGCTCAGCGCAAATTCACATTGGACTTGAAAAATGGTTTCCATCTCCAGACAATTTCGTTAGTTATTGCAAAAAATAGGAAGAAAATTTAAAACAATATTTTATTTCTATCACTGGTGATAAAATTTGGCTTAACCTACTTGATACATAAAAAAATTGAGCTTTCAAAATCTTTTGATTGTTATCCTCTTGAGTTTTAGTTAAATTGTTCATAAGAATTAGAGTTCATTATACAAGGTATAAATGCAAAACCAAGAATCCTTTAAGGCCCACGGAAGGTTTTAATAATAAAAAAATTAATAAAAAATATGGGCAGCTAGTTTAGTATATAGTTTGTGGCTCGGAGACGTGGTCACTCACGATGGGCTTCGTAAACAAGCTCAAGGTCACTCAGCGAGCTATGGAGAGAGAGCTATGCTTGATATTTCTCTACGAGATCGAATCAGGAACGAGGAGATCCGTATCCGTAACCGTTGCCGACATAGATGAAAGGATAAGTAAGCTGAAGTGGCAATGAGCACATTGCTCGTGGAACTGATGGGCCTTGGGGCAAATATGTTCTGGGGTGGAGGCTGCGCATGGGAAAACGCAGCGTAGGACGACCTCCAACGAGATGGACGGGTGGTCTGGTGAGGCTGGAAGCCGTTGGATGCATGTGGAATCCTTTGATCTGCAGTGGACGTTCTCCAACTGATATGATGATCATGGTGGTGAATGTTATCACCAGTCACTCGACTAGAGATTCGCTGCAGGTCTAGGTGGTGACACATTTTTATTTATTTTTATTGGTGCCCACTGGAAATTCTTCATGAACTTCCTTCGCCCCGGGGAAGGGCGAAGGGGTATGCCGGACTCTTACCGGCTAAAACCAGTGGGGCGGTCATCTTCGGCACCTAAGGGAGGCTCCAGGTCCTCGTATGATCACACTAGAGCCGCCCACTGGTGCCACGCCTATCACACACACGGCACATCTCGGAGAGGGTGACTGTAAGACCCCCCGGGGATGTGGTGACACCTTTTTTTTTTATTGGTGCCCAGTGGAAATTCTTCATGAACTTCCTTCTCCCCGGGGAAGGACGAAGGGGTGTGCCGGACTCCTACCGGCTAAAACCACTGGAGCGGTCATCTTCGGCACCTAAGGGAGGCTCCAGGTCCTCGTATGATCACACTAGAGCCGCCCACTGGTGCCACGCCTATTGGCACATCTCGGAAAGGGTGACTATAAAGCGGTCACCCCCCTGGGGGGATTTTAAAGGATCCCCCAAAGCGTCCCACGGCAGCGCGTGACCACATGCGTGCTACCGTCTTCTCTTGGGTCGCTTGGTGTGGGCACGCAGATTCCCCAATCTACGCACCCGCGAACCCAGAGGTCCCCCACCTTATAGCAACGGCAGGGGTTTTCAGGCGTATCGGAATTAGGCGCCAGGGCGGTTGTTACCCCGGCGCCGTCTCCTTCTTCTTCGAGCGGGATCGACCCTCACCCGATCCCGCTCTGCGGTCTCCTTCTGGAGCATGACGCTCTCACAGAAGGAGACATGTGGTGACACCTACATCGCCAACATTTATTTATTTGAAAAAAAAACCTCACCACGTGTAAATGTGATGGCGACAACAGTCACTATCATGATCATCATATCAGTAACGTCCACTGCCAATCAAAGGATTGCCCCATAGATTTCCACAACGACCGCTTATATGCCGTGTGTCGTCATTTTGGAGGCAATTTGCCAGTACTCACCACGCTTGGCAGGTCGATTGGTAAGCGCACAAATGCAATGAAATAAATGAAATAATCATTTATTTACAATAGACTAAAATGATTAATTCTTTTTGAACGTCAACATTACACATCACCCATATAAGCCCACCCTTCACCGCTTCATATTGTTTAAGTTGGGGAGAAGAAACGGCGCGACAAACTCCCTAGTCTGTCATATACGATATTTATAAATACATGAACACAAAAAAAAAAACAAAATTATAACAATAGTAACTTAAAGGTCAAAAACGTATGTACATAAATTAAATGTCACAAACATAAATAAAACGCAAAAATAATAACACAAATCACATGTCAAGAAACTGTATAAATTCAATGTCAATAAAAAGTGTATAAAATAAAAGATGTCAGTTTATGTATAAAAAAAACAATGTTGACTGTACCTAGCGAGCAGCTCAGTCCCAAGCTTTTTTACCATCAAGATAATCAGAAAGTTTATAATATCCTTTATTGCAGAGTTTAGATTTAATAACGGGAACGGCGGATTGGTGAGTGCAGAATGGCAGCTGTTCCACAGAAGGGACGCTGCTGTCCATTCCTCTGATTTAGAGTCCCTTAGTCATCTTTTACGATATCCATGAAACAGTTCATGTCACCATCATTCTAAAAGCTTCTGTATCACAGATTGGTTACAACACCACTTTCCAGGTCCGTATGGGCCTCAGAGCTCAGCTAGCCAACGCCATTGAAATGGCGTCATATACTCTGCTCAGAAACCTTGAAAAACACCTGACCTTTGAGTCAACAAAATTGGCAACGTATGCAAGAGAGTTCAAAGGTTTACGATTAAACATCTGGGTGGCTATCAAGTGGCCTACCAGGAAACCGAAACCAGTGGAACCTGAACCGTGAGTCCCTCTAATTTGTAAGTCTTTTACGTGTCGTCTGGGGGTAGTATTAGGTTATTTTTTACTCGCACTAAGATTTCTCTTGTACCGTAGAACTAGAAGGTAGGTATTGTCGCAGTCCCAGATATTGCCCGCCAGGCGCCAAGCAGTAGTATTTAAACTTTAAACAAGACTGTGTTTCATTAGAACAGTTTGTTGCATGAGAAGAAAATTTATTTTAACACAAGCAAGGACGAACAATATATAGAAACAATATTATATAAAAACGTAAAAGTAAAAACTACATAATTTTACATCAATAAAAAAGGCAAATTGGCCATACAGGTTTGTCCCAGCTATATATGTAAGCGCAGCGTGGCGGTAGAACGCAAAACGAGTGGTGTAACATGCACATTGCACCCAGCTAGGACAAAATAAATAAAAAATATAAAACTAAAAATTAAAACCATTAAGTTCACTGGTGTTTGTCTGTATACGGGAGTATGTGCGTCATGTCTGTGCAAAAAGGATTGTAGCTCAGCATGTAGCTGCGATTTTACGACAGGCAACACCGACAGCGCTGGTTTTCAGTTACAACCCTAAATAACAAATGCCTTGAGATGATGAGCGCGGAACTAGTCCTGGGTAGGATTACGATGCTCACCACGAGGCGAACAACATGCTCGTCTAGTCACTAGGTTATACCAACTAGCGGCGATATTCGGGTTTCAACAGTACACAACTGCCTGCCTCTTCGAGGATTATAAGCTTGGAGGTTATGTGTGCTTTCAGGGTACCTGTAGAACTGAATTTCCCATCGATGAAGGTGACAGTCATACTGCCTAAGACAATCGACGCGTCCTGTGTGTGCGTGCGTGCCGCTCGGTCTCTGATTGACCTGCTGAGCGAAAAATCCAGAACATTCGCTATGCGTGGTGAACTTGATAATCAATACGAGGGTATGTGTCGATTCATTGCTGATAAAGTGGTAGGGCTATTTAGGCAGATCACTTCCTCATCTCATCACAGGCACACAAGTGTCATTCGGCAGTTTCGCATGGAGTAATACATAAATTAATGGAGTGGTAATGTCTTAGGTTTTCGCGATTATTACACATTATAATAAAACAATTTTAAACGGATTAAATCGCGTGTATTATTGATTTTTGTTTTTCCAGACGTTTCGAACACTTTGCAGGGTTCGTAGTCGCAGGATGACTAAGGTGACAACTGTCGTTACAGATGGGCAGCAAACCGATCGCCAACCCGTCTGTCAAGCGTGGCAATTATGGCAAAACCCCCCAATGAGCACACAACACAACCCCATACCGGTCGTTGTGGCAATCTTGAGGGGAGGCTTCTGTCTGTGCTTTGCTATATTTTAAACAATTTTGGTGTGGTAAAAGGCGACTTTGAGTTGATATCAAGAAGGTAGGCAGCGCCATCCTCCCATATGCGAATAGCAATATACTGTCACCAATCCGCCTGCCAAGTGTGGTGGTAATGGCAATAAATTTTTTCTTTTTTTTTTTTCATTCGTGCCCAGTGGAATTTCTTCATGAACTTCATTCGCCCCGGGGAAGGGCGAAGGGGTATGCCGCACTCCTACCGGCTAAAACCAGTGGGGCGGTCATCTTCGGCACCTAAGGGAGGCTCCAGGTCCTCGTATGATCACACTAGAGCCACCCACTGGTGCCACGCCTATAGGCACATCCCTGAGAGGGTGACTGTAAAGCGGTCACCCCCCGGGGGATTGTAAAGGATCCCCCAAAGCGTCCCACGGCAGCACGTGACCACATGCGTGCTACCATCTTCACTTGGGTCGCTCGGTGTGGGCACGCAGATTCCCCAATCTACGCACCCAATGGCAATATCTCCTATGAACGCTTATTTAGTGATCATTTAGAGGCCCATGATTAGCTGTGGATATTTACGGGCTCGTGTGTGTGAATTCATGTATGTTCCACGATATATGAAGGATTTTAGGATGAGGCAGTTCTCTGGCCTTTACAACGTCATAACCTTCAGCCTTAGAAATACACAATAATTTCAGATCTGTTTACGTTCAACGTGAAAGAACTAATAGAGGTGCAGAAACTCAAGAAGTCTCAAGATGAAATAAGGGCCAAGTTCTACAAAGAGATCAGGGAGAAGATTCGAGAAATAGAGACCTTCCTCAAGGCTAACATGTGAGTGATTATCATATTGAACATACATATAGTAAGAACATAAATAATCTCGGGAGAGTGTACACTGAATGATGAATGATGCAAGTTACGATTGCGGCTTTGTTTTATTTATTTGGAATATAGAGCACCGTTTAAAGTTACGTACAGAGATGGTAAGTAAGAATTACCAAAATATGCAAGTTAATTTAACAATTTAAAACAAAATTTCAAAGTTTTTGACTGTCTAACGTTTGATTAAACCTTTGTTGTTTTCGTATTTTCAAAAAACTTGCATTTTGATGTTGACTCTACGTACATTGTAGTCATTATGATACCTCCAACTTCACCTCCAACTCCGATAAAACCATCTCCGTAACATTCCTAGTTTAGACTGTAGTCGTCACTACGACAATCGATCGAATCGATCAATCAATTAATTTAGTATATCACATTCCACAACTGGACAAAGGCTCAAAGAATACATGTATCAAGCGGTAGGCGAAACGTTCGCTCCTTCTGAGCCTGGCTCCGAAGAGCGGCAGGATGGCCTCGGCCTGCTGTCCCCTACATATTTCTTACTACATGTCAATGATATGCTGTCTATCTACGGCTATATATATATATATATATATATATATATATATATATCTTCATTGTTATACGGACAACAGTACTGGTACTAGTATTGTACACAATTCCAGAACACGTCCCACAATGATAACAGCACGGTTGGTGCAGTGGCTGATACAGTCGGCTGCTGTGCACCGGGTCGTGGGTTCGATTCCCGCACGGAACAAATATTTGTATGATCTGCAGGTAGTTGTTCCGGGTCCGGGTGTATTGTGTGTGGAATTTGTGTCTGTAAACGCACCCACGACACAGGAGAAATAAAAATCATGTTTCTATCATCATCATCCATCCTCACCCTATCAGCCAAAAGAAGCCAACTGCTGTACGTGAGCCTCACCCATTGATTGACACAGCGAGCAGTAACTTGCCGCCCGCATCCAATGACCTTCACCAGGTCGTCTGTCCACCTCGTTGGAGGTCAACCCACGGTGCGTTTTCCGGTGCGCGGTCTCCACACGAGAACCCTTTTACGGCCATCAGTTCTACGAGCAATGTACCCCGCCCATTGCCACTTCAGTTTACTAATCCTGTCAGCTATGTCGGCAACTTTAGTTCTTCTACGGATGTTTCATGTTTGTATATTCTACGCTATTTTATTTCAGATACATAAAAAGTGAGAAAGAGAAAGAGGAATTGGACAACTTGAATATGGCGGAGCCACCTACCATGCTAAACCCGAGAGACCACATCGCAATGTCGAACCGTATGCTTATTAAAATCTTATCAATATTATTGTTCGTATGGTGTCCGGATTAAGACCTATATGGTGCTATCACCAAATGATCTCCTTCCGTGGGACCAAAAGTATTGGTAGCAGCGTCCCTTCTGTGAATCAGTAGCCATACTCCGCTTGACATACCCACCCGCCAAGCGTGGGGACTGGCGTGTGGTGTCGGTTACAAATACCACCACCCTATCTCATCGCGTGGGTATCGTAAAAGACAACTATGGGATTAGCCGGAGGATGGCAACGTCCTTCGAGTACATTTACAAGTCAACTGCAATCGCCAACCCGTCTGCCAAGCGTGGCGATTATGGCAACACCCCCAATGAGCTCACAATACAAAAAAATTACGGTCGTTGTGGCACTCCTGAAAAAAGGTCCATGTTCTACAATGGACGTTTACGAACTCTTTTGTGTATGTGTGAAAGTTCGTATGTTTGTCTCTGAATCATATAATACAATACAATACAATACTCTTTATTGTACACCATACATAACAAAAAAAGAAGATCAAATACATAAAATGGGATGTACAAAGGGCGGTCTTATCGCACTCGGCGTTTTCTGCCAGACAACCTTGGGATGGACTGACTTGCAAATAAAAAAGAAAGAGCAATTAATGGTATAACAATAACTATAACTTAATACATACTTAACTATGATATATACGACAAACATGGTATATATAATATAATAGATACATATCAAACAAAATATGCCGTGTGGTACCGGCTAAGAATACCACCACCCCATCTCATCCCGTGGGTGTCGTAAAAGGCGCCTATGGGATTAGCCGAAAGATGGGCAGCAGCGTCCTTGTACAATTATAACACAACTGCGATCGCCAACCCATCTGCTAAGCGTGGCGATTATGGCAAAACCCCCCAATCAGCACATAATCTTTGGGGGAGGCTTCTGTCCAGCAGTGGACGCGTTTCGGCTGAAATTATGAAACAAAAATAAACATAGAAATGGATGTAGGACATTATAGTAAAAGATAGTGCTCGTTTACTAGTCTTTTAAATGTTGCCAGAGACTTAGCACGTCTAATTGATATTGGCAACACATTCCATAAGCGACCAGCTTGAACTGCGAAGGATTTTCCACGAAATAAGTGGAATTTCCAATGTCAAATTCTCTGATGATCTTAACAATCTTGTATGTGTATCATGAAGGAATGTTTGATATGAACGTCAAACAAGCATTGTCCTACCTGATAGTAAGTAGCAACTGCTTCCATGGATATCATCATCATCTCAGCCAAAAGACGTCCAATGCTAAACTCGTGCCTTCCCCAAAGATCGCCACAACGACCGGTCCGGCGCTACTCGCATCCAGCGGATTCCCGCAACCTTCACTAGCTCGTCGGCCTACATACGGGGTCTGCCTACGCCACAATTACCAGTACGCGGTCGACACTCAAAAATGTTTTGGCTCCAACGGCCATACGGTTCTACGAGCAATGTGTCCAGCCGCAGTGCCACTTAAATTTAGCAATTCTTTGGGCTTTGTCGGTTAACTGGGTATTTTTGCGGACCTCCTCATTCATGATGCGATCTCGCCGGGAAACTCCAAGCATAACCCTCTCCATTGCGTAATATTAATTTAATTTTAATACTTAAACTTTTTGTGAGATTTCTCCTGTGTCGTGGGTACAGCTTACAGACATAAATCTCACTTTCACAGATACCCAGACCCGAAACAACTATCTGCAGATCATACAAATATTTATTCTGCGCAGATACCGAACCCGCGACACGTAGCGCAAAGAGCCAGTTGCTTAGCCACTGCGCCAACCATGCTATCAATATTGCCTTGCCTTGTATTGCGGTAATTTTACTGACTATTCTTACCCTCATCATTTCAGCCGAGTAAGGTCACAGCTGGACACAGCACTGATAGCGAAGTCTGCGTACTCATACCGAACGGCCCCCAGGTATACGGCTGTGCGTTACGTGCACCGTGTGCGCAGCACAGTGCACAGCGAGGCTTGGGGGAATCCTTTACAATCCTCCCCGAGAAGTGCCTTTTTTTTATTTTTTTTTATTGATGTCCAGTGGAAATTCTACATGGAACTTCCTTCACCCCGGGGAATGGCGAAGGGGTATGCCGGACTCTTACCGGCTAAAACCACTGGAGCGGCCATCTTCGGCACCGAAGGGAGGCTCCAGGTCCTCGTAAGATCACACTAGAGCCGCCCATTGGTGCCACGCCTTTAGGCACATCACGGAGGGGATGACTGTAAAGCGGTCACCCCCTCTAGCGGAGAGAAGGCGACTGTAAAAAGGTCGCCCCCTCAGGCACTTCTCTGGGAGGATTGTAAAGGATCCCCCCAAGCCTCGCTTTGCGCTGTGCTGCGCACACGGCGGCACGTGACCACGTGCGCGCCACCGTCTTCCCGGGGGTCGCTCGGTGTGAGCACGCAGACTCCCCAATCTGCGCACCCACGACCCCCGAGGCCCCCCACCAATTGACGGCAGGGGGCTCAGGCGTGTTGGACTTGGGAGCCGGGACGGTTGTTGCCCCGGCGCCGTCTCATCCTTCTCCGTGCGGGATCAGCCCTCTCCCGATCCCGCTCTGCAGTCTCCTTCTGCAGCATGACGCTCTCGCAGAAGGAGACCACTGCACTCCAATTTTCACGTTCTGCCAACATAGCCGACACTACTGCCGGCAGAGAGAGATCTTGCCCGATCTGGTCGACCAGGATCCGCCGCTCGGCCGCCCACGCAGGGCACTCCTCGAGCGTGTGCTGTGCGGTATCCTGGTCGCTTCCACAATGGTGGCACTGTGCCGTAACCTCGCGTCCTATTCTGTGCAGGTATGCACCGAAACAACCATGACCGGTGAACACCTGCGTCAGACGGTAAGTAACGCTCCCCGAGAAGTGCCTAGGGGGCGGCCTTATTACAGTCGCCATCCCTCCGCTAGAGGGGGTGACTCTAGAGTCATCCCCTCCGAGACGTACTGTGAGAGCGTCATGCTCTAGAAGGAGACCGCAGCGTGGGATCGGGAGAGGATCCTCGAGGAGAGATCCGATCCTGCTCGAAGAAGGAGGAGATGGCGCCGGGGTAACAACCGCCCTGGTGCCTAATTCCTCTACGCCTGAAACCCCCTGCCGTCGCTATAAGGCGGGCCTATGGGTTCACGGTTGCGTAGATTGGGGAATCTGCGTGCCCACACTGAGCGCCCCACGAGAAGACGGTGGCACGCAGGTGGTTACGCGCCGCCGTGTGCGCAGCACAGCACAGCGCACAGGGACGCTTCGGGGGATCCTTTACAATCCCCCCGGAGGGGTGACCGCTTTACAGTCACCTTCTCCGAGATGTTCCTATGGGCGTGGCACCAGTGTGAACTTACGAGGACCTGGAGCCCCCCTTCGGTACTGAAGATGACCGCCTCAGTTGATTTAGCCGGGTAGGAGCCCCCTTCGGTATTTCCTAGGGTGGAGGAAGTTCATGATGAATTTTCACTGGCGACTACGCCTTGTCACTGCACAGGGGTGCCAACTGAAAACCAGCGCTGGGTGCGTCGCGCCCAGCAAATGCTGAGTTGGTGGACTTTTCGGTGTGGGCGTGCTTGACAGCACTTTGTTTAGGTATTTAGTGTAAGATACATTGTTTTTCTTTATTTTTATTTTATTTTGTTGTTTATCATTATTGTTCTGTGCTGTCAGTTTGTCCCGTACTGAACATAATATATTTCTTTCTTTCTTCATCTTTCCTTATATGGCATCCACGGGAGGAGATGAAGTGGTGCTATATTCTAGATCCGGACACCACACAGGCTGTAATTGATTCCCTAGCGAATAAATTCTCGGCTAGTTCTTTAATAATAAAATTCATATATTTCTTTACAGAGCACGCGTTTCAAAAATTTCTGAAGAAGTGTATAACTAAGACGAGACCTGGTGAAGTTAACTTGAGGAAATACCGGTAAGTCTTACGAACCTTTTTTTTTAACCTTTGCTCCGCTCCAGGAGTTCTCCTGTGTCGTGGACCATTGAACTCAAAAAGTGAATTCCTTATCGCAGACATGTGGTTTAACACCCATGATATGGGCCTCCGAATGATCGCTACAAGCTCCCAATGAGCGGCCACAGGGGGTATTGCTTAATCACCGCGCTTGGTGAGCGGATTGGTGATCGCAATATATTGTTATTAGCAGACGATAGGATGCAGTGTTCCGTGTGGTGTCCAGATTAAGAATATAGCACCACTCCATTTCCTCCCGTGGATGTCGTAAAAGACGACTTAGGGAATCTAAACCAGAGGGATGGGCAGCAGCGTCCCTTCTGTGAAACGGTAGCCATACTGCGCTCACCAATCCTCCTGCCGAGCGTGGTGGGTATTGGCAAATACCCCCCGAAATAATGACACAGTAGTGAAAATCTATGGCCTTTGTTCAGCAGTGGAAGTATAAATGGCCGATATGATTGATGATTGAGGATGCAGTGCTGGTCCATTCTTTCCCAGGAATCACACGGTTATGTAACAGCTCACTAAGAACGTTGGACATTTATATTATTGAGACATTGTTTATGATCACACATCTGTGTGTTATCACCAGCCATAGTCAGATCAGCACATAAATGCGCACTGCTGAATATAAGCCAACTGACACAGAGCCTGCACCCCTAGTACGAGTTTTTTTACAATCGTAACGTAATAGTAAACTACACGTTTACCGTGTTCAGCGCACTTTACCCCTAGTAAGTTTACCTATTACGTTTCGATTGTAAAAATAAACTCGTACTAGACCCCTGATTGGCTGACGAGTTCTTTTTTTTTTATAAAACGTTGCCCACACTAGGATGTTTCCTGTGTCGTGGGTGCGTTTACAGACATGAATTCCACATACAATACACCCAGACCCGGAACAACTACCTGCAGATCATACAAATATTGGTTCCGTGCGGGTATCGAACCCACGACCCGGAGCGCAGCAGCCGACTGCATCAGCCACTGCACCAACCGTGCCGTTTGGATCGGGCCAATCACAGCGCCGAACCGGATAAACGCATAGTGTGCTATTACGTTTCGATTGTAAAAAGAAACTCGTACTAGGGGTACAGCACTTCCCCTGTTCCCAGTTTTTCTACTTATTCTTGACCGGTAGTGGCCGTAACTTGTCTAGTTCAGTTATTTCCATCCTAAGGTTGCCTGGAAGAAATCACCGAGTGCGATAAAGCCAACCATCCTACATTGTACTATATATGCTAGGCCACACTGTTTTCTATCTTTAACTAACTGATGTACTATAAAGAGTATCATAAAAGAATTATGATTATTAAATTACGGCGAAACTATTCCGGAAAAAGCACGGGTTATTGGTGCAAATGGGCCAATTTCGGGGCCTCCGACTCCGATTCACCTTCGACTCTGACCACGCTTCACCTCCGACCACGCCTCCACCAAAAACACCATCTCTGTAACATCCCTAATCAGTACACAGTAGCTGCTTGTATATTGAAAACCGACCTTGTCACATACTTGGTAAAGTTAGAATTATGGTCACGGCTTTGTTTCAGGATATGTGGAGGTGTCCTGAACCTGGATCTTATCGTGACACCCCCTCAACCAAAACGCATGAGGCACTCTGTGTTCATAACCGTTCGTAAGTAGATAGATACTAGACATTATATAAATGGTTTTAATTTACAAATTAGGTTTTAAAAACTTGCTACCTTTGAGCTTGATAACTAATCATGAAACCAAACCAAAAAAAAATGTTATGTACGCAATGAAAATAATAGCATCACTCCATGTCCTCGGGGTGCCTGTAGGGTCATATCGGCTGTCAGGCGTCCAGCGCTGCAGAAACAAACTTCACAGTCTGCAGCCCAGAGTGGCTATACATACATACAGTGGCTATAGATACAGGACAGTGTCCTACGAGGGGGCGGCTCTCCTGGCACGCTTTCCGCTTTTTGACATTCTGGCAGAGATGGATGCGTGGGTCTACGATCAGACACGCTCTCTCCGTGAGAGCAGCCCAAGCGTGACTCAAGGGGCGTTCGACAGACTAAGGCGGCTGGCTCAACGGCGCGCACTCGAGGTGTAGCGACATCGCCTTCGGTCGCAGTTCGCGACCAAAGGTCGACACCTTTGAAGCCATTCTGCCGCTCTTCGGAGCCTGGCTCAGAAGGAGCGAGCGCGTCACCTACCGTCTGACGCAGGTGTTCACCGGTCACGGTTGTTTCGGTGCGTACCTGCACAGAATAGAACGCGAGGTTACGGCACAGTGCCACCATTGTGGAAGCGACCATGATACCGCACAGCACACACTCGAGGTTTGCCCTGCGTGGGGTGCCAAGTGGCAGATCCTGGTCGGTCGGACTGGGCAAGATCTTTCTCTGCCGGCAGTAGTGTTTATATTAATGGCTGTGTTGGTAGAACATGAAAATTGGAGTAGGAGACCACTGCTCCTTCTACGAAAGCGTCATGCTCCAGAAGGAGACTGCAGAGCGGGATCGGTAGAGGGCCGATCCCGCACGGAGAAGGAAGAAACGGCGCTGGGGTAACAACCACCCCTGTGCCCAGGCCAACACACCTGAGCCCCCTGCCGTTGTTACATGGTGGGGGGCCTCGGGGGTCGCGGGCGTACAGATTGGGGAGTCTGCGTGCTCACACCGAGTGACCCCCGGAGAGTCGGTGGCGCGGTCCTTTACAATCCTCCCCGAGATAGCCCGATTGGCCTTTTTACAGCCACCTGCCCTCCGCTAGAGGAGATGACCACTTTACAGTCATCCCCGCGGAGATGTGCCTAAAGGCGTGGCACCAGTCAAAAATCTAGTGTGATCTTACGAGGACCTGGAGCTCCTCTTCGGTGTCGAAGATGACCGCTCCAGTAGTTTTAGCCAGTAGGAGTCCGGCATACCCCTTCGCCCTTCCCCGGGGCGAAGGAAGTTCATGTAGAATTTCCACTGAAAACAAATAGAAAAAAGGTACAACTTCTAAGCGATTGGCTTTCGGGTTGTAGTTTCGATCCCCCGTATGGGACAAATATTGTTTTGTTCAATTAATTCTACAGTAGAATGAGCTGCCTCTCGAAATTAAAATGGTTAACGGTCGGCACTACTTTAAAATTAAAAATAATACCTACGTGACAAGACGTCAGCAGATTCATCTCGGCCTTGATGTTTCTTTCTTCCTAGTTGTTTTTATCTATATTTATATATGCATGCCTTGTATTTAGGATATTTATATATTTAATATTTATGTAAGTTTATACATATATTAGTAATTTTCTATTCTGTGTAAATAAATGTCATCGCATCTATACCTCTCACTCTTATTTTGTTGATACATCTACCTTTTTTGTCTGCATCACGCAAAGGTCTGGCAGAAAATTCCTACGGCAGTAAGAAAGCCCATGTACACTATTTATTGTACATTCAGAATATATTATGAAAGACCGCACGGTGGATATCTGTCGGGCATGCCACCGTCCGGGCGAGTCTATCCGTCACATTATTTCCGGTTGTTCTCGTCTTGCTAACGGCGAGTACTTGCACAGGCATAACCAAGTGGCCAAGATTATCCACCAGCAACTTGCACTGCAATACAACCTTGTGACTTCAGAAGTACCATACTACAAGTATGTGTCCGACTTAGTTCTAGAAAATGACCATGTCACACTGTACTGGGATCGATCTATCATCACTGACAGGACTATTGTGGCCAATAAGCCTGATATAGTGGTAATAGATCGAACAGAGCGACGCACAATGATTGTGGAGATAACTATTCCACATGACGAGAATCTCGTAAAAGCCGAGAATGATAAACAAATTAAGTATCTTGACTTGGCTCACGAGGTTGTCGACATGTGGGAAGTAGACTCTGCAATCATTGTGCCGATAGTCGTTACGGTCAATGGTCAATCCCCTCTCGGGCACTACTGCTACAGTAGGCTCTTGCCTCGATAAACACCTTAAGAGGCTCTCGTTGGGCGGTTGGGTCAAGGGATTGATGCAGAAAGCGGTACTCATAGATTATACACTTATACTGGTAGCGGTACTCCTTGACGCGGCTTGAATTGTCAGGAGGTTCCTCTCTCTGGAGCCCTAACTACCAGTGACATGGACCGTGTTCCCGACGCCGGTCGGCTACTATATTTTACATTTTTAAATATGTATCGTGTTTTTTATGTATTTAAATTTGTATGTATTTATGTCTGTAAACTGTGGCCACGACACAGCTGGAATACTAGTGTGGGGTAATTATATTAATAATTAACAAATTAATAAACACACAAGTGGCCTCCTATAGACCGCTACAGTATTGCAATGCAAATCCTTGAACGCCTTAACTACACCCACGTGAAGAGAGGGGGTGGAATTATTACAGCTTTTTGCTTATATTAACTATTTAATCTTAAGCTAAAGATACATTCTCTATCTGCTTAGTCTTCTGAGAAATAAGAGTCTTCTTTAGTCTTCTCCAGAAGATGTATCTCTCCGACTTTTCTTTGGGCCATACTATGTACGTTTTCGTTAGCATTAGATAGTGCAGTGTGTTTGGTCGAAGACGACGTGGTATTTCTTCTAGAAGAACTAGGGTTAGGTCTTCTCTGCGGGTCTCGAGAAGTCTGCAATTATTAATTATTAATAATTTATTAGACAATTAATGGTTCCCTCTTTACTTAGTCTGGTAATCACAAACGCGGCTGGCGAACAGTTCTTTTTTTAGGATCACTCGTGTGTCTGTCTGTCTGTCCGTCTGTCCGTCTGTCACAGCCAATTTTGTCCGAATCTACTGGATCGATAAGTTGACATTTGGTACACATATGAATTTCTGCGACCCAAACACGAACGTGTAACGTAAATAAATTTCTTTGAATATGGGAGTACTTTTTGGGGGCTAATTAGAAAATAAAAAAGATTTGCAAACTGTAGTTGTAGCTGTGTTTTGAAGGTACATTGTTCATTTATAATTTAAAAAGAATAGTAATCCATCCGTCTCCTAAGCTACTGATACAAAAATAAAATGGTAAATCTTCAATATTTTACATGTTTTTCAACTACAATGTTAATGTCAGGAAAAACAAAAATCTAAAATATACGCGATAGAATCCGTTTAAAAGTGTTTTATTACAATGTTAAGTTTGTTCTTGGAATAAATTATTGGTACAAGACAAAATTCAACAATAGACATTCAGCAAATTCCCTCTACCATCCGGTATCATAAATACGTTTTTAGTTAGCCAAAAAATTTGGCGTCCAATTAAACAAAATTTGTAGATAACATATGCATCGTACGGGGTTCCGTACTCCTCTAATCTAATCTCCACGCGCGTTCAACTCGACTCGTCATACGACCCAAAAAAAACTACATTTTATGTCTGTCTTTTTGTTTGTTCCGGCTAATCTCGGAAACGGCGGGGCCGATTTTGAAGGGACTTTCACAATGTTATAAGGAGTAACTTAGGCTACTTTTAAACGGCGGGAGAAACCGCTGGGCGCAGCTAGTTTGAAATAAAAAACCGGACAACTTAAAACTCGCGTGGAGATTAGATTAGATGAGTACGGAACCCCGTACGATGAATGACATGTAACCGGTCGATGTGGAAATCTACATCTCTTCGGCTGATATGCTCATGGATTTAAAACAAATTACCTGTGCTGTGCTAGATGCATTTCGAACTGACACCACTGGCTAAGAAGGAAGCGCTGTGATAAAATCAGCATTATAGACTTGGAGCGGTCCATACAGGACACTATGTTCTCCAGGATTGAGAGTCCCACCTATAAAATAGATTTGATGATAGAGAAGTAAAAAAGGCAATTCAAGGTGCAATGTTTGAAATGGGTGTCGTTAAAGATGAATTGCTTTGTCATATCAGTAAGAACCATCGGTTGTTTATAATTATTAATCAACAGTTAAAATACCAGGGTTAGCAACATCATTTCGGCCGAATGAAGTCCACTGCTGGACACAGGCCTCCCCCAATGATCACCACAACGACCGATATGGGTGTGTTGTGGGCTCATTGGAGGGTTTTGCCATAATCGCCACGCTTGGCAGGCGGGTTGGCGATCGCAGTTGAGTTGTTAATGTACTCGAAGGACGCTGCTGCCCATCCTCCGGCTAATCCCTTAGTCGACTTTTACGACACCCACGGGAGGAGATGGGATGGTGGTATTCTGAGCCGGTACCACACGGTTAGCATATTTTTTATTTTATTTTATTTTATTTTATTCTATTCGGAAAACTTACAGCTAGTAACTAACAATATTCATAAAAATCATATCATAACATATTTGATTCATAAGCCCAGTAGAATATCCAAATTTTCTTGGTGTCAGATCTTGATGTCAGAGCAATTATCGTAATTAATTTACACTATGACTGCAAGTTGACCGAACTGAGATTAAACTGTGAATTGACAAAAATCTGTATTCTGCTACGCTTAAAGTTCAGTCGCATTTCAGTATGATCTCAATGTCAACTTTGACGTTTGCTTAATGCCAATACCTGTGTCAGTTCAAAATGTTTGGCTTCGATTCATTTTCAATATCATCACAATGTAGTTTCAGGTTTGACGTTGTCTGTTAGCTTAGTAGAATATGTCGTTTATGTCATTTACAACATTGATACTAGATTGGAACTATATTTAGAACTTTTTAATCTACGAGTACTGGCCCTCAGATGTCTGTGTGAGATTTATTTCGGTAAAAGCACGCGCAATAAGAATAAATCGTTGAATGGAAAGCGTGAGGTAAATCTTGACGTACCTTTTTTCTGATGTGTAAATTGAACAAATATTGTGACTTACTTGAAAGTCTCTCTCGTGCAAGCAGGCACTGATACTGCACTCTGCCTCCAAGTGAGGCAAGAGGTGCTCCAGCACCCAGCCTCGGTCCTCGTTGCAGTATGATACGAACACATCGTAGTGGAAGATTGTATCATCTAGAATCGAGATAAACAAATTATGGCCAAGTTGCTTAGTTAGATGATCTGCCGCCCGCAGTGGGTCAAGTCATGAATGCGGACCAGAACGGCACGCGGCCGCAAAACCGTGTGACAGAAAACGCAGCCTAACTGGCCTACATTCTATCGCATTCATTTTAAAACTAAAATTATAATAGTGTAGTAGGATAGTGCTGTGTTTTTAAATTACTGTGGCAGTGATGCAAAGCCCCATGCTAGCAAAGAAAGATACACAGAACAAAAACTTTGTAAACTTACCATCTACTGCGTCTTTCTTATTAATCAAGCTTAACATAGCAGAATTCCTCATGGTTATAAAGAAATATCTGATCCGTCGTCTAAACACGAATAACATCGCTAATGACAATAAAAAGCACGGTATGGCTAACAATGCATACAACTTTCTCGTCCCACTAGACAGTTCGTTTTCATAATCAATGTCCCTAGACGCTTTACTACAACTGGTGACATTAGAAAATAATACAGATCTGCTCTCTGGAACTTGTAGGCACACGTATGATGCAGGATAATTGTCTAAAAAGCGAAATCTCCCAGTATCTGCAATCTCACTGTAGCAAATTTTGTCACAGTCAAGTTCAACTGGTGGTCTATTCCTTATAAATTGGTTATAGAAAGAGTATCCATTATGATACATTTGGTTTCTCGGTATTTTTATTAGCATATCGGGGTATATCATTTCGTTTTTAGCTGCCATCTTGTATAGATCTTTTGCGTGGCAGTTGCAGACCATGAAATTTCCCGATAGAGCCAAATAGTCGATATTCATTAAGTCTTCAACCATTCCTTGTGTAATTAGGTTTATGTTGTTATCTTTTAAAGAGAGAAATTTCAGATTCGGAATCAAAGAATATGTAGGCTCTAACCAGGAGGTTAATCTGTTTTTATCTAAATCTAAGATTTGTAATTTAGACATATTCCTTATAGCTGAGTCTCTTACAGTATTTATTTCATTATAAGATAGCTGTAATATTTCCAAGTTGGTAAAATTTTCGAAAATGTCCATTGTCTGAAGACTTATTTCTTTCGCATTCAATATCGCCAAACTGCTCTCTAACCCTTGTAAAGCGTTGTGGAAAGTCAAAATCCCGCTGTTTCGGGATAGATCTAAAAGCTGTAAAGACGTTGTGTTGAAAATACCTTCCTGTAGACTGTTTAAACCAGTTTCACATATGGACAGACTTCTCAAACTGCTCCCAAGCCCTCGGATCATCCCAAGGTTTCTTTGAGTCAGTCTTGTATAAGACAGATCTAAAGAGATCAGTTTGTCTAGATTTTGGAACACGTAGTATACATCTGTGGCTAGATTTTTTGGGTTTCCGTTTTCGTCATAAGCTTGGTTGCTGCTAAAGTCTAGGTGAATTAAGTTGTGTAGTCCGAGGAAAGCAGTCGAGTCTATAAAATGGATCTCATTTTCTCCGATGTAAAGAGCTGTTAGGTTTGACATCCCTTCAAATAGGTTATCGCCGAGAATCTGAATAGAGCATGCTCTGAGATCCAGTTCTTTAAGATTTGGGAAGCTGATTGCTCTGAATCCTGATGACCAGACCATTGCCACTGGAAAAAAAAACGAGTTTATCATTAATAGGCTATAAAGTCTTAGTCGATTTCTCAAGGGCTCTCACAGAACATAAATAAGGATTATATCAAGACCACAGGCAACAGTAACCGCATTTTCTCTTGTAATAAACTTTTTAACAAAAAAAACTGACTTCAAAAACTCTACACGATATAAAAATATTAAACCCACTAAAAAGAAAAAATAAACTTTATTTATGAAGTCGGGCTGGTATTTTATTATCGTGAAGAGTTTTTGGAGTCGGTTTTTTTTGTTAATAAGTTTTATTTATTTCTATTTAGTGAAAATAAATGTTAGAACTTTTACCAATTTGGCATTCGTATCTAACACTAAAAATAAGTCTAAGAATCGAAACTACTAAGACATCATCTAGGTATGCGCAGTCAAATTAAATCTGTTTATTGAAGCTGGTTAAAAAACGAGTCAATCAAATGTAATGAAATTTATATGGGACCAATTTGAAAGCACTCTGCACCTATTAAAAAAAGAATAGCTCAAATCGGTCTACAAATTTCTTGAATTGAGAACCTCCGCCTTTTTGAAGTCGGTAAAAACATACTGTGAATACAGTCATATCCAATTGCCAAGGATGCACTCGAAATCACGACCGCTGACTGCTGCAATCTATGACGAGGCTACAATGTTTTATGGTGGTGACCAAGACTTGAAAACGGAGCTTTGGATAGTCTCCGACCAGATAGTCGGAGACGTGGTTGAAGTTATAGGCAGCTGTTGGATGCTAGTTGGCCAGAACCATTCGAAAGAGAAATCTGTGGTGAAAGGTAAGTTCCCGCGATGATGATCTTTCAGCAGATATGACGACTAAGCCATGTTCTGCAGTAGATGTTTGCTCATATGATATTATGATTCGTTTTGGTCTTGTCATATTACCATAAGCTATCGGATAACCACGTGTTCTTCAAATCTCATAGCTCTAAAATTTATTGCCACTTCATTTCCTTGGCGATCGAAGAATAGCATCTTTACTACAACGGCAGGTCCTTTAAAAAACATACAATAAATGGTTTACCCTGTGTCTTAGGTCCATCGCCTAAGTTTATCGCGGTAGAGCCAGTGGCGTTGAAGCTCATGGAGTACTGTTCACCAGCTGAGCTTATGGCTAGGAAAGTATTCCCATAGAATGACATGTACTCCAAGGTTGCAAACAGGAACCGTCCTCGGGAGTCTCTGAGTTGAAATATCTGAAAATAGACAAAGGTATTTCAAAAGCTAGGTCTACTATTAGGGCTCTGGACTTGGCTCTTACGCCGCAGGATTTTTTTTGTTTTTTAATAAACGTTGCCCCACACTACTATGCATTGGAAAGATATACAGGGTGTCCAGTAAATAGCACGACATACTGCAGAACTTAGGTCAATACCTACCAAAAAAACAATATATGTTCAGCAAAATCTTACGGATTTACAGTAGTACAAAATTTTCCGAAATATCGAAAAATCTCTACCTTGACACAGATTTTTAAGCATCTCTTAATGAAAAAATCCTTTTCTAGTTTTTTTTTTACCTCAAAATATTCGTGAATAGTTACTTTACTCATCGATAAGTATTTATTCTATTAAAAACTAAAATGTTTTCAAGAAATACAATTTTTATTTAAATTTTCACAGTACAATTTTCTTATCGCTTAACTTTAACCTACAGTGGTACACAGTTTACAGTAGTAAATCCGTATGATTTTGCTGAACATATATTGTGTTTTTTTGGTAGGTATTGACCTAAGTTCTGCAGTATGTCGTGCTATTTACAGGATAACCTGTATATTTAAGCAGGGCAAGGGGTGATCAAAAAACACTACACTGCGTAGTGTGATTATTCTGTTTTTCTCAGATGTTAAGACACTCGATCACATGCATCGTGCGATGATTTGAGTTCACCGCCACAGGTACAGCGTTCACTCGTCTCTTAACTTTTTTTGTCGTAGAGAAGTCCTCGTTAACTTCCTCCGCTTCTGGGAAAGCGGAGGGGCGAGCCGGACTTGTTTAGACAAACGTCTACAGCACGTACGGAGTTACTGAGGTGAATAGTGGTATCGTGTTGTACACGAGGAGCAGTGATCCTTTGGTGAAGAGGGAGGATCCTAGTCCGACCAGTCATGTGGTATGCGTGACGGGCCAAACCTCAATGGCTAATGTTTGGCGCTTATATACCTACACTACGAACAATTCACTTGCGCGATTTAGGATTATTGATCTTATCAGAGGGTTGTATTTAATGTGGCAGTAGATGTAGCTTAACAGCGTGGAACGTCCTCCAACGAGGTGGACAGACGACCTGGTGAAGGTCGCTGAGATTCGTTGAATGAGAGCGGCATGTGACGGCTCGTTGTGGAAATCTGAAGGCCTTTGTTCAGCAGTGGACGTCCTGTGGCTGATATGATGATGATGATGATGAATTACATGGTTGACGATGTAGATGTCACCACAGTACATTTGCAACTTACCGGTGGTACTCTACGCAGCTGACACCTCGCCAAGCTCAAGAACTTGACCGGATGCCGCGGTGACCTGAAGACTGCCATCTTCTGATAAAGAACTGGCACCGGATTGATACTCGCTGACAGGTCTATGGAGTTCTCGAAGTTGGCTGTAATAGCATAATAATAATAAATCTTTATAATATTATAGATGTTAAAGTTAGTATGTTTCGATGTTATGGTTTAAGAACTTTATTTTCTCACTAGACTTAGCCTGCGGCTTCGCCCGCGTATAATTCGGCTGATCACAGAAAGATTTATCGCGCATCCCTCGGGAACTGTTTATTTTCCCTGGTTTGTGAGACTACATTTTAAGCTGAGTTATGGTCTATCTGTGTGCCTAATTTATGTCCAAATACGTTCAGCTGTTTCAGCTTGATCAACAAATACCCAAACATCCCTACAAACCCTGCTGGGCACGGCGCTTTTCTCACGTTATGAAAGTTTAGGCCTTAGTCCAACACGCTAGCCTGTGTGTGCCTGGGGGAGGTGGCCTCATGGCATGACATGGCATGTTTTTTAATTAGTAATGGCTGAACAGGTTTGACACGAGCAATTTAGTTCTGGCGTAGGGGGCGCAGTGCTAACCTAACCTAACCATGTAAGTATACGCGTAATTGTATTTGATTCATCCTGCGACCACGAACCCTGCAACGTGTTCGAAACGTCAGGAAAAACAAAAATCTAAAATATGTGCGATAGAATCCGTTTAAAAGTGTTTTATTATAATGTATTTGATTGTTCATTTTCATACGATTGTAATTCGAATAAATTGACAATCGAATGCACATGCATAAGTCGCTTTTAGTAGTAGTATACAACCAATGATATATTATAAGAAGTAGATATGTTACATGTGCGCCAAAAATAAGAACCAAAACTCCCCCAATTGTAGCACCTCGCAATCAGTTCGCTCAAAACAGGACAACGAGCACACACTGTCACAATCTGTATTGTTTTATTAATTCAAAAATAACAATGCCGTCATGCTTATATAGAAAATGCACAAACTATCAAGCAAAAATAAATAAAGAACAAGGGATATCATACCATGCGTGAGTAACAAACCACCACATATTCTATCACAGCCGCGACAAATACATCGAGTACACGTGTTGTCATTTTAGATAGCTATCTCTTTTACTCTCGTAGTTTTTGTATCTTCTTTCTTAAAGCATAAGTGTGTAGTTCAATAGCTTTATACCTACATACAGCGAGACTGAGTTTTGTACGCCATTCATAATGGACGTAACATGTCTATGGTATAATATCATTGTGTACAACATAATCTATTGTCGGCTGTATGTTGGGCTCAGCTGTCGCCGAACGCACCTCGATCCTTGTGTATATTTTGTGTTGAACCTAGCCGTCTATTCCGTTGCTGCCAAATTGACGAGCGCTTGCAGATACCCTGCGATTGTGCCAGCATGGAATAGCGCATAATCATCTGGTACAGGATAAGCTATTCCCAGTTAATTCGCCCTACGCCTAGCAAGAGCGTCGCAGTTACACAATATATTTCACCCCTGCAGAATCTGCATCTTTCCATCGTGCTCAGTTTCATACCGTGGTGGTGCTCATTGGTACCGAAGTGTTCGGTGAGTGCACACCAAAAAAAAGTGTCATTTCTGACCTATTTATGTTTTGTAATTTCACTCCACAGTCTCTTCTTGTGCTGGAGGTCTTGGAGTGGTTTAGGCCTACTAAGGCAGTCTGAGCCTCCATTATTTTGCTTGCTCTTTTCTAGCATGTGTATACATAATGCATGGTGGTACCGTCAGGAATACCTGTGAAGGGTTCAGGCCCAACTAACTGCGTTTGTGAGCCAGGCCTTGCTAATTCTGGGGAGTCTACGTGCTCAAACTGAGCGATCTCCGGGAAGACGGCGGTGCGCACGTGCTCACGTGCCGCAGTGTGTGCAGCACAGCGCAAAGCGGGGCTTGGGGTGGATCCTTTACAATCCTCCGCGAGAAGTGCCTGGGGGGGGCGACCTTTTTTTCTCTTTTATTTGACACCGGCGACAGTCGCTAGAAGGGGTGACTGTTTTACAGTCATCCCCTCCGTGATGTGCATTAAGGCGTGGCACCAATGGGCGGCTCTAGTGTGATCTTACGAGGACCTGGATTCCCCCTTCGGTGCCAAAGATGACTGCTTCAGTGGTTTTAGCCGGTAGGAGTCCGGCATACCCCTTCGCCCTTCCCCGGGGTGGACGAAGTTCCATGTAGAATTTCCACTGGACATCAATAAAAATAAATAAAAAATGCCTTGCTAATTCATCAGCGTTCTCATTTCAGTATACAACATAAATCCTACATGCACGCATAACCGGACAACCTCTAGGAAATATTGGTTTCATGCCGAAATAAAGACACGACCCGTTGTGTTGAAGGCCAATCGCTTAATGTACCAAGTTTAGGGTCGTAACCGTGCGAGTGAGACCTCCGGTGTTGCAAGCGTTCATACGTTATGGTAACCGCTTACCATCAGGCGGGCAGTATGTTTGCCAACTTTGTGGTATAAAAGCAACTGTACTACTGTACTGTACTGGTCCAGTTGAAAATCAGTGCTAGATACACGTCTAGCGAATGCTGAACTGGATTCCGTTTTGGTGCAGCCGTGAGATGTAATTTGAGATAGTCATAAGTAATGTTTATGCTAGTGTAGTGTATGCAATGTATTTACTTTCTTATCTAATAATATATAAATTTTGTTTGCTATGTAAATCTTCTCACGTTTTGTCCAAATAAATGATTTCTTTCTTCTTTCTTTCTTTACTATCTATGAATATACACTTTATGGATCGGAAAGGAATGTTTACGCAATGATAATATAATTTAAGTTAATAATCTTTGTGGATCGGAAAGGAATTTTTATATAGGGTCTTACTTTATTAACGGAAAATATTTCAGGAGGTAAATTTACAAGTTGCAATGATGCGTTTTAGCAAAAAAATTAACATAACATTAACCTTTATTTTAAACATATTCATATATATGTTTCCGTTTGCATAAAAAGCGCAATTCACCACGTAATAACTTTAGGTCTATGATGTCTTTCTAGAAATACTATGGTACTGTCACCGAACACGCACACAATAACACTAAAACGTGTTTAAAAATGGTCCGGTCGAACAACAATGTGGTTGTTAAGTTGTTAAGTTACCGTGTGGTGCCGGCGCAGAATGCCACCACCCCATCTCCTCCCATGGGTGTCGTAAAAGTCGACTAAGGGATTAGCCGGAGGATGGGCAGCAGCGTCCTTCGAGTACATTAACAACTCAACTGCGATCGCCAACCCGCCTGCCAAGCGTGGCGATTATGGCAAAACCCCCCAGTGAGCCCACAACACATCCATTTCGGTGGTTATGGTGATCTTTGGGGGAGGCCTGTGTCCAGCAGTGGACTTCATTCGGCCGAAATGATGAAGTAGCCCACCAGTGTGTGGTGATACTTGAAATGAATTCTATACCATTCACAGAGCCTAGCCTTGAGATAGTTTCCATTATTAAAGTAAGACCCTATATAGGATGATTTTACCTTTGTTTTGAAGTAGTGCTCCGTCTTCTCCGACCCAATCCTGAACGTCGGTCATGTAACCAGTGAGACATCTTGGACTCTTTGACGGGTCAGCTACTGAATATAAGATGCAGCAGTAAAGGCTGGAAAACGAGCATACTGTGAGCTTAGGATATTTAATAATAATAGGTTATATTTGTCTCGATATAAATTATTTTACTAGTTAAATTAACGAAGCAGGAGTAAAAAAAAGGTCTAGACGCATGAAGAATACCACTCCATCAACTCCCGTGGAAGTCGTAAAATGCAACCAAGAGCCTCTTAACTAGAGGGATGGGCATCAGTATGCCATCTGTTGAACAGCAGCTACTTTTTAACCGACTTCAAAAAGGAGGTTCTCCATTCGATACGTATTTAAAAAAAAAAAATAAGTACACCTATTACTCCAAGATTTGTGTACCGATTTGAGCAATTCTTTTTTTAATAGGTGCAGAATGCTTTCGAATTGGTCCATATAAATTTCATTACATATGATTGAGTAGTTTTTAACCAGATTCAATAAACTGGTTTAATTTGGCTGCGCTTAAGTATCTAGATGATATTTTGTTATAACATAAAAATAAAAAAAACTTTGCCCCTCAGTGTCGTGGGTGCGTTAACAAAAACAAATTCCACACACAACACACCCAGACCCGGAACAACTACCTGCAGTTCGTACAACATATTTGTTCCGTGCGGGAATCGAACCCACGACCCGGTGCGCAGCAGCCGACTGTATCAGCCACTGCACCAACCGTGCCGTGATGTCTTTATAGTTTCGATTCCTCCGAGATTATTAATTCTTATTTTTAGTGTTAATAATACTGATACCAAATTGGAAAAAGTTCCTACATTTATTTACACTAAAAAGAAACAAATAAAACGTCTTAACAAAAAACAAATACCGACTTCAAGAACCCTACGCGATATAAATATATTAAAACCACTAAAAAGACAAAAAATAACTTTGTTTATGAAGTCGGGCGGGGCTAGGTATGCCCCAACCAGGTTCAGGCAGACCAACGAGAAGTAATATTTTATTCCCCAATGCCCCCAACTGTGAGATGCAGTTGACCTTAGACCTAGCAGCGACAATGATCTCCGAAAATATTGAAATGAAACCTGAAGGCTCCCACCAGATTAAAATCCTGGATCCGGCCCTGTAACACCACTTCATCTCCTGCCGTGGATGCTATAAAAGACGAAGGGACTTAACCTGCTGGATGGACAGCAGCGTCCCTTCTGTGGAAGTAGCCATACTGCGCTTACCAAACCGCCCGCCAAGCATGTTACTATCATTATCATCATTTCGGCCGAATGAAGGCCACTGCTGGACACAGGCCTCTCCCAAAGATCACCACAACGACCGATATGAGTGTGTTGTGGGCTCATTGGGGGGTTTTCCATAATCGTCACGCTTGGCAGACGGGTTGGCGATCGCAGTTGAGTTGTTAATGTACTCGAAGGACGCTGCTGCCCATCCTCTGGCTAATCCCTAAGTCAACTTTTACGACACCCACGGGAGGAGATGGGTAGTGGTATTCTGAGCCGGCACCACACGGCATGCTGCGTGCTGTTATATTATATTAAATCTAAAATGACGACACAATTGTGGGAAACTCTGGGGGTGGCGTTTGTTCAGCAGTGGATGTCCTTTGGCTAATATGATGATGCTTTCATGTTGTACCTCTTCCGAAGTACTTTCTTTAACCCAAAGGTTGACTGGTATAGAATGCCTCATGGCGTGAAGTCCGCCTTGTGTACCATCAATGCACAGAAGTTTAAATAAATCGTGTGTAAGACACGCGAAATTAAATAAATAAATAAATGCATCAAATAATTCGCCAACGCTTTAAATCTTACTTTTTGAATTTCTCTTACGCGAAATTCAAAAAATAAGATTTAAAGCATTGGCGAATTATTTCTGCTTTTTTTAAAATTAATAATCGTAATTTCGAACTCGATAAGTTTCGATGGACACTCAACACCTTGGCCATTGTACTTTATATTATCTGTTAATAAATAAATAAATGATACATCACTGTGACGTTAGTGTCATTGTCTAAACAAACAAATATTTTACGCGAAACAAACACTAATTGTTACAATCGAGAATCGAACCCTCAACCTGAATTATTCAACTATTTAGTTCATCAAAGTTGTAATTAAAATAATTATTTAAAAGAAACTTACATTATCACCCTTAAAATCATATTACTGGATTAGCGTTTGCCACAAAATGTTCTCATTCCCATAATAAATACAAAAAAAAACACTTTTTATCTGTAACACAGGCACAAAACACTTGACCAAAAAAAAAATACACAATTACAAACTCCGTGTATTTAAAATACACGGATTGTTGCCAAGATACATAGTTTATACACAACTTTTGCAGTATATCCGTGGTAACTTTGTTAATAAAATATATGAAAATTATTTGGGGATACACGAGTTTTTCGTATGATAGTATATCATAATCTATTTGAATGTATCGACTGATTGTTTTATCTTATCTTCGGTCAAAGACAAGGTTTGGAGCCATTTTGATTTTGCGCTTCAATATGAATAATTCTATGACGTAACAATAGTAACAATAGATACAGCGTGAGATATTGGATTTGACTATCAACTTTTCCTGTTGATGAAATTCTGTCATAAACGTGGAATCATGCGCGTTAACTTCCTTACGGCTGAATACTTAAACGCCACTTATTAAGTATTTGAGCCGCCCGGTTCCCTACTGAAAACTGGTTTCTCGAATAGTTAAAGCGGGATTAATGTTAAGTGGTGTTTCAGTATTTCGCTGTTAGGCCCTATCGAGAATCAAAACTCCAGTAGAAATTGATTCGAAATTGCATCAATTTAATATAAATGCTGGGTCTATTACGTAGGGTTCACATTTGGTTAACACAATCTCGACTCAAGTTCTACTTGAGTTTTGATGCTGGATCTGTAAATACGAGCCTAAATCTCAGCTCCTTACTTTCTCCATTCTCCTTCCTTAGATATTCACCATTATTATTAGTATGTACTAAACCTGAAAAAGTTCAGAATTAGTAATAGAATCGATTGCAATAGTTTTTAAACTATGTTTTATTTGTCCCAAAAGTAAGTTACAATATTTCCAGTTGGTCACATTTATACGCAAATCAGGTGACCGCGCCGGCGAAATCGCGTCAGTAGGAAGATGACAGATGCCAGCAGTAGTATCGGCTATGTTGGCAGAGCACGAAAACTTGAATGCAGTGGTCTCCTTCTGTGAGAGCGTCATGCTCCAGAAGTAGACGGCGCCGGGGTAACAACCGCCCTGGTGCCTTATTCCCATATGCCTAAAACCCCCTGCCGTTGCGCAGCTCAGAGATGTGCCTATAGGCGTGGCACTAGTGGGCGGTTCTAGTGTGATCATACGAGTACCTGGAGCCCCCTTAGGTGCCGACGATGAGCGCCCCAGTGATTTTAGCCAGTAGGAGTCCGGCATGCCCCTTCGTCCTTCCCCGGGGCGGAGGAAGTTCGAGTAGCGTTTCGACTGGGTCCAATAAAAAAAAGGTCAAGCTAGCACAAGTATTACCTGCTACTTAATCATCTTCTGGGGATAGAAACACTTAGTATCAAGAGAGATACCGTATCGGTATTATCTGTCTTATCTGCGTATGTCATGATGATCTTAGCATGATAAATTTAAATCAGTTAAGTCATATTGCTTCCGTGTCGTGCCGGCTGTGTATACCACCACCCCATCTCATTCGGTGTCAGGACGGACAGCAGCGTCCTTCGAGTATATTTATAACTCAACTGCGATCGCCAACCCGTCTGCCAAGCGTAGCGTTTATGGTAAAAACAAAATCACACATTCATACCGAGTGGAAATCTTTGGGGAGACGTGTGTCCAGCAGTGGAACTTTTTAGACTGAAATGATGATGATATCATATTATCATGATGACTAAATACTAATAGTTTGTTTGGGGTTAGCAGAGGGATTCTGTTGTTTACATTTCACCGGATGCCTACAACCTAAGATGTTTTTATAAGTGTAGATACGTTGCCCGCGCTCTACGACTCGGAGTCCTACCGGCTAAAACCACCGGGGTGGTCATCTTGGGTACCTAAGGAGGGTTTCAGGTCCTTGTATGATCAGACTAGAGCCACGCTCGCGATGCCACGCCTATGGGCACATCTCGGAGAGAGTGAATGTAAACCGGTCACCCAGGGGGGATTGTAAAGGATCCCCTGAAGCGTCCCTATGACTGTGCTGTGCTGTGCACACGGCGGCGCGTGACCACATGCGCGCTACCTTCTTCTCGTCGGTCGCTTGGTGTGGACACGCAGATTCCCCAATCTATGCACCCGCGAACCCTGAAATTATAGCCAAAATTATCATCATTTCGGCCGAACGAAGTCCAGTGCTGGACACAGGCCTCCCTCAAAGATCACCACAACGACCGATATGGGTGTGTTGTGTGCTCATTGGGGGTCAAAGGAGATATGCTATAAAGTTCAAAATATATGCGAGCCTAGAGATCCAGGTTTCCCCTACCTTCATAAAAACACACTAATGCACACAGTTACAAGTTCTCATCCAATGAACTGAAT
The DNA here is from genome assembly GCA_947459985.1 of Diloba caeruleocephala. Classification (NCBI taxonomy): domain Eukaryota; kingdom Metazoa; phylum Arthropoda; class Insecta; order Lepidoptera; family Noctuidae; genus Diloba; species Diloba caeruleocephala. The sequence continues at coordinate 8,452,383 of OX381632.1, forward strand.
AAACACAACATTATAATTGGCTTCTCATACTTAAACACACCCTCGACTTTGTAGGTAGCCAATCATGCCGAGCGCACTGACTGCACACAGCAGCCGTACCACGCAACGCGTAAATTTAATGGGAGTACCGTTCGCTATTCCATTCACTGCGTTTGTTATTCACCGATTGCTAGTTAAAAGTGGTAGATAAGAAGCATTGCATTTTGTACACAAATAATAATGTCGTTCTGCTCTATCAATCCAAATGTAACATTATAAAGAAAACAATATTTTTATAGACAAATACAAGAAAATTATTTCACTTGCATATTGTATATGATTACTTCCTTGATAAAGTTATTATTTTCGCTTCGGTTTTTGCATGGTATCCCCGAATAACACGACAACTTAACAAAGTTTCACTTACGCGATCGAATCTCAACGGATGTTATAAAACGGGCATTTTTTCCGAATGGCCCGGATTGTGCATGTCGCGGTGGCGCGGTTACGGCCCCGTACAACTTCTCCTTATTTCCTATTTCTGTGGATAGCATTGAGGTTGAAAACCAAGACTTCCTGAGTTTCATAGCTAGCCTCAATTACACAGTGGTGCCGTCGGACCGAAATATTTGTAGGATTTTTTTAACATTCTAGTGATATCTTACGAGGACCTGGAGCCCCCCTGCGGTGCCGAAGATGACCGCTCCAGTGGTTTTAGCCCGTAGGAGTTTGGCATACCCATTCGCCCTACCCCGGGGCGAAGAAAGTTCTTGTAGAATTTCCACTGGACACCAATAAAAAAAGCACTTTTTTAACGTGGGGAGCCATAGCCTCATCTACCTTAAATAAGACAGAGAGGAGTGCCGGGCCTCTCGCCGGCTAAAACTACCACTTTCGGCATACCTTGCGCTGGGGACCCGAGGTTCGCTCTCGACCGCAACAGGCCGTAGCCTGCCACTCATTCTAGTGGGCCCCGTCCCTCAGTACTAGAGAGGCGCGGCTCTGTCTAAGACCTACCTCTTCTGTTCACCGTCCGTGGGCCGCGACTCGTGAAAGCAAATATTCATCCATGATTTTCGTTCCGAGTATGGAGTTTGTGCTGTAAAATATCATCATCATCATATCAGCCAAAGGACGTCCACTGCTGAACAAAGGCCTCCCCCTTACAACGAGCAGTTAGATGCCGCCCGCACCTAACGACTCCCAGCGATCTTCACCAGGTCATCTGTCCACCTCGTTGGAGGTCGTCCAGCGCTGCGTTTGCCGGTGTGCGGTCTCCTCTCGAGAACCTGTTTGCCCCAACGGCCATCAGTTCTACGAGCAATGTGCCCCACCCATTGCCACTTCAATTTACTAATCCTTTCTGTAAGATATGTGTTGATACAAAGTAAAATTTGTGTCCAGTTGTGTTAGTTTAGCATGTGTTTAAATGCATTTATTTTCAGTGCAACTACCTAAATGTCTGCAGCCACTGAAGTATCAAGTTCAATATAGGGCCCCATCGCCTCCTGCCACCGGAGTCACCCGCACCCCTGAGGAGATTGAACAGGAAAACAAGAGGGTTGAGACGCAGTATGAAAAGTTGGCTCAGGTCTTTATTGAGTGAGTATTAATCTGTTACCCGTAACAAGTCAGTTAGCTGGATGTAGGCCCCTCCCAAAACGCTAAGTTATAAACTTAGATATCTAAGTACACCGGGCGAGCGCATTGGTTACCGCAGAGAAGGCTTTCTCGCATTCATGTACCGCAGAGTACTAGACATGGCCTGTTGCCAAAAATATAGTATGTATAAATGTACACACAGAAATATTTAGAATATAATTACATAGGAAAGAAAAGTACAAAGGCACTGCTTATTTTTTTAAGATATCTCTTCCAGCAGACCTGCGAAAGGAGAATTCGAAGACAATAAATGTAGACAAACTACTGTAATTTTATTTACAGTATAGATTCTACGCATAGAATGACATTTTTTCGCACAGTTGTACTATAATTCGTGCATAAACCTTATATAAACACAGGAATGTATTTTTCCCGTAATATGTTGCAAGAATTACGTATAAGAATGACGTCTAGTTGCCACCAGCCGCGACACTGGTTGGTGCGCGACTAAGGGCCGATTTCACCGTTCGCATTAAAAACCGAGTTCAATAAAACTAAGTTTTGCATTGGCGTGCGGTGTCGGCTCAGAATACCACCACCCCTTTTCCTCCCGTGGGTGTCGTAAAAGTCGACTAAGGGATTAGCCGGAGGACGGGCAGCTGCGTCCTTCGAGTACATTAACTACTCAACTGCGAACGCCAACCTGTCTGCCAAGCGTGGCGATTATGGCAAAACCCCCTAATAAGCCCACAACGCAGCCATATCGATCGTTGTGGTGATCTTTGGAGGAGGCCTGTGTCCGGCGGTGGACTTCATTCGGCCGAAATGATGAAGTTTTGCATGACTGAGTTCAAACGTTGAGTTCGATCTCGGTTTACGTCAATCGGATTTCACCAGGTACATTTTGATCGCGTTCACGAAAACCAAGTTTTAATGTCATATAATGTAAATGTCGTCATAATCTCAGACAAAATTGCGGTGCGTCGTGCATTGTATGTAATAGCGACCTACTGTGACGTAGTTTATATGCGGGACAGTGAAATAGGCTACTTTACTTTACTTACTTTCTTTGCTTGAAACATGTACATTGCCTGTGGGAAGCGGGTGAAACCCATAATTATATATATATAACCACAACTCCCACAATGAGCACAGAACACAAACCCATACCTTGTGGCAATCTTAAGGGAGGTTTCTGTCCAGCAGTGCACATCTTTCGGCCTCAAATGATGATGATGTTGGTTATATATATATATATATATATATAGTCAGAACTGGCATGTTAGCATATTCGTCGAGATAATAATCCAAAAAGCAAAGTTCATCGCTTACAATTTTTTCTACGGAATATTTAAATTCATCATAATCATCATCATATATGGCAAGGGTTAGTTACCAACACCCATAAACAAACAAAGCTCCGAAAAATATACACAATCATCATTGGGAATTAAAACAAACAATAATCACAGCCCTCTAACCGCGTTTAACGAGCTAAACGTCGAAAATGGGCGTTCAGAATTTAATCTGAGTTATGCTTTTAGCAACTTTAAAAATGTCATCAATATTTTTTTCAGACTTCCCCATGACGTTATGTGGAACGAACCGCCGGTGGTCTGTCAATGGCAAGAATCTCGGTCTCTTTGGACGAGCCACTACGTAAACGATTATAAGTTTAATGAGGACAAACTAACCATACAGTTTAGGTCTGGAGTTTTATGTAAGTATTCATTAAAAATCTCTTTTTTTTTGTTTCTTGTTAGTGTTAATAAATGTAAGATTTTTTTCCAACTTAGTATCATCAGTATTTAACACTAAAAATAAAACTGACTCAAATCGGTTCTCTAATCTCGGAGGAATCGAAACTATTAAGACGTCGTCTAGATAAGCGCAGCCAAATTAAACCTGTTTATTGAAGATGGTTAAAGAACTACTCAATTAAATGTAATCAAATTTATACGGGACCAATTCGGAAGCATTCTGCACCTACTTAAAACAGATCTGCTCAAATCGATCTACAAATCTCTGAGTAATCGGTGTAAATCGTAGTAGTAAATCGAATTGAGAACCTCCTCCTTTTTGAAGTCGGTTAATAAAAGGTGACTAAGTGACTATAAACCAGAGGGTTGGGCAGTAGGGTCCCATCTGTGGAACAGCAGCCATTCTGCCCTTACCAACTCACCTGCCAAGCGCGGTGAGTACAGGCTAATTCCCCCAAAAACTACAACACACGGCATATAACCGGTCGTCTATTGAGGACGCCTTTGTTCAGTAGTGAACGTCTGTTGGCTAATATGATGATGATGATGATGATGATGATGATGATGATGATGATAATTATATTACAAAATCGTACACAGTAACCTCAGAATGATTTATTGGTGTTTGACTATTTAACAATGCATCAGAAATTAACTATATTTTTGCGGTTAATTCACACCCTCAATTAAAAGCCAAGCAATCCAATAAAGCACTACTATTTTAGGCTTATTTCGGATATTTGTGTAAGGAATGTCGCTTTTCAAATGTTACAGGGCCAATAGGTATTGCAACTTTGAAGTACAGCAATATGCCATACCAAGGATGGGACTTGAGACCAGATCCCGATGGGTGAGTCATACATTTAGTGGATTTGACCACTCCAAAATCCCGTACACGAATTACATTGCGGGAGAGAACGAAAGCTCTCATTTTCATTATCTGAACAGGGTTCTGTGGTTCCCGGAAAGGAATAGATCACCCCTCTCCATCTACAGGTTTCGGAGAAGGTGACTATGGGTTTAGACGAGAGAAATGGCGGCAGCAGGATCCCCCCATCTTCTCACAAACACCTGTTTTTAGGGTTCCGAACGACCGCAGGAAAAAACGGCGAACCCCTTATAGGATCACTCGTGTGTGTGTGTCTGTCTGTCTGTCTGTCACAGCCAATTTGCGCCGAATCTACTAGACCAATTAAGTTGAAATTTGGTACACATATGGATTTCTGCGATCCAAATACGTAACGTAAATAAATGAATTTTGAATATGGGGGTCACTTTTGGGAGTAGTGTAGAACATTTAAAACATATAAAAATATATATAATAATTCTTTACTTATAGATTACAGTAAAACCTATAAGAAGTCTATGGCCTTAAAATAACATGGTAAATATTTCAATATTTTGCGTACAAACTTACACTTGCAGTTGGAATGTATGGGAAAACATGTTTTTCAACGACAATGTCAAGTTTGTTCTTCGGATAAATTATTGGTACTACTCGTTCACCTTAACTAGGCCAGGCATCCGTCACTTCTCGTACCTGAAAATATTATATTCATCGTACGGAACCCTCACCACGCGAGTTCAACTCGCTCTTGTCCGGATTTTTGTTGTTGCACCCAGTGGAAGTTCTACATGAACTTCCTCCGCCCGCGGAAGGGCGAAGGGGCATGCCGGACTCCTACAGGCTAAAAGTTAAAACTACTGGGGCGGTCATCTTCCGCAACTGAGACGGGGCGTATACAGGACTTACCAATCCTCCTGCCAATAAAAAAAATGCGTTGCCTTTGTATAATCAGACAACTAATAATAAGAATAATTTTTAAACCTCTGGGCAAACGTTATCTCACCATGGGATAAGGTAATCCTGGAGGGCAGATTATTAGCTGCTTGATTTCTTCATACCTTATGATAAAAAAAAAGTATATCATTAGAAAAAAAAAAAATTGTATATTAAGTAGCTTACAGAACGCAGGACAGTTTGTGGCGAGCTGAATGTGAGTGGCGACACTGCGTACCCGAATGCTCCAGAGAGTCGGTCAGGGCCTCGTCTCCGCTTGCCTTTATTGGTTGGTTGGAGTGGAACCCCATGAGTGCCCGCAGGATTTTCAACTCTGGCTTGCCTTAGTTGGCCGATCAGAGGGGGGCCGCCAGAGCTATATGCTCGGGGGTGGAAGTGTCTAATGGCGTAATAACGGGGAAACCCGCTCCCAGTCTTCGAGACGCGCGATGGTGAAACCGGTGCCGCACCTCTCTACACCCCTAGCCGCTCACACCGGTGTTGCTCCTTGTCGCCTGTAGTGGTGGCCATTTAGGGGGCCCATCTTGTGAGTGGCGAGTCACCGTCTGCCACAGAATTTCACGATCAAAGTTGAAAGGCAGACGCTGTTGTTCCCGTATTTATTAGTCTTTTTATTCCATGTAACACCCATTGCAATAGACCTTATCGTTATAGTTCCCATCTCATACAATAGCCTTACACCACCGGGGACAATCCATGACTTCATTTTATAGTGCAGCTATGGAGAGTCCCCGGTTGGTGTCCCATTACATTTTAGATTAAAATTCTCTAAAGGGCCTCTGCGTGTTGGACCTATGTCCCCGCGTAAGCCTGTCAAAAGACCGGGTTCCCCCTTACAGGGGATATAAACCCGTGAAGAGAGAGAATAATTTAATTTGCATGTATATGAGTACAATTATATGATAATAGAGTAGTTTAAATTCTGCCATACTCAATTAAAATAATCATAATTGATACAAGTCTGTCACATAGAATCGATAAAAATGCCATATACATTCATAAAAAGGAAAAATATAAATTAAAAAGTTCAACATGTCATAATTTTATGTGTTAGAAACTCGGAAATACTGTAATGTGCTTTGTCTACTCGAAAGATTTTTACCAGTTCTTTAAAAGTTCTAGATTTGAGAGTTACATTAGGTATTGTAACCGAAATCAGTGTTGAGCGCTAATCTTGGCCCCCGCGCAGAAGTGATTTTTCGGGTCTGTTTGGCGGTATGCAACTGCCCAAACCGGTCACTCTTTCACTGAGCGCTCAAGTTCCGTGGCGGTCACCGTAATCTACACCAACACAGTAAAATTTAAGTGTTATGTCTGTGACTTGGCTATATAATTATGAAAGAAAGAAAGAAAGAAAAATGTTTTTATTAGCACAAACAGTACACACAATAAAAAACTTACAACTACTAAACATAACTATAAACTAACATCAGATAAGTACAAATCGTGCAGTAGTAAAATTATAGTGCCAAAGGGCTTACAGCTCAGCATAATGTTAGGCGGCAGTAAACTGACCACCTAACGCTGGTTTTCAGCTGTAACCCAATTGTGTCATACGCTCGAAACTAAATAAATAAATATAAATGCACAAAATCTGTTTTTGTTCTTCAATGTTTACACACAATTTGCGTATTATTGAAGTGCGTATATATGAGTAATGAAAAAAAAAAAGAAAAATACAAAACGTTTAATTTGGTAATTCAGAAAAACTTACAATATTTATCTACTAATCCACTTAAAGTACCTTTCCCAATAAGAAAAGTCCAACAAATAGATTTTATAAAATTATTACCTATAATTTATTGATACTTATCAGTGCCTATTACTGTAAAACATTAATGCGATCACAGAAGATACCCACATACATCCTCCAAAAACCAATAATAAAAATCGGTGTTGCATTTGAAAAAGTAGAAACTATAATAAATAGGTAACTACATTACAATTATAAATTCAAGTTAATCAGAGAACATAATTTAATTCCTTGTGGATATACACAGCATAATATGCCTTTCTATAAAAATACAAAAAGAGCGATGTCGAACATAGAGAGTCTGAAGAAGTCTGAAGAGAGTGAGAATCACACACAATACATACGATAAAAGATATGCAATAAATAAATAAATGTATCTATATAGCAGACGTAAGTCTCCCCATTTCCTCCCATGGGTGTCGTAAAAGTCGACTAAGGGATTAGCTGGAGGATGGGCAGCAGCGTCCTTCGAGTACATTAACAGCTCAACTGCGATCGCCAACCCGCCTGCCAAGCGTGGCGATTATGGCAAAACCCCCCAATGTGCTCACAACACATCCATATCGGTGGTTGTGGTGATCTTTGGGAGAGGGCTTTGTCCAGCAGTGGACTTCATTCGGCCGAAATGAATAGCAGACGTAAGTACCCGAACACTTTCATACTGTTTCTGGTAGTCTAGTAAATAAGCTTTGAGTTTAGATTTGAAAGTCGCGCAACTACCGTAGCTTTTTATTGGAGGGGGAATATTGTTCCAGCATTTCGTCGCTGCGTATCTAAAAAATATGAGGGCCAGTTCTCATAGTTTAAAAATGTTCAAAATATAGTTCCGATCTAGTCTCAGTGTCATAAATGTCACAAATGGTATTCTCCTAAACTAACAAACAACGCCAAATGCGAACTTACACTGTGATGAGATCGAAAATGGATCGAAAGTTAATTGAAGTCTAAACGGTATTCTGCTAACATTTCGAAATGTCACATCTACTAAATGGTCATTAAATAAACGTCAAAATTGAGATTGAAATGAGACTAGATCGAGATTATACTGAAATCTGGCTGAACTTTAAGAGTAGCAGAATACCAGTTTTTCGGTCAATTCATAATTTAATCTCAGTTCGGTCAAGTTTCAGTCATAGTGTAAGTTAATTACGAGAATTAGCCCTCTGCTAATTATACGATTATAAATCATTGGTTTTATAATTTTTGTCTCGCCTATTCAAAAGTGTGTCTCTTAGGCTCCGAAACAGCTCAACGGATAGTAAAGTGGGCGGGTAACGGCTAGTAATAATTATATACAACATTTAGTACCAAACTAAACAAATGCGACGTGTTGACTTGATACTAATGAGGCGGCCTAAACCAATCTTATAAATAATCACTAGAGCAAAAATATTGCTGCTATTTTTTCCTCAGTGCATGCATTAGCTGTCGTATTCTACAACTCGCAGAGTTTTCGATTTATATTTGCTTGAAATCCAAGCAAATATAAATCGAAAACTCTGTATCATCATTTCATCATTTCGGCCGAATGAAGTCCATTGCTGGACACAGGCCTCCCCCAAAGATCACCACAACGACCTATATGGGTGTGTTGTGGGCTCATTGGGGGGGTTCTGCCATAATCGCCATGCTTGTCAGACGGGTTGGCGACCGCAGTTGAGTTGTTAATGTACTCGAAGGACGCTGCTGCCCACCCTCCGGCTAATCGCTTAGACGACTTTTATGACACCCACGGGAGGAGATGGGGTGGTGGTATTCTGAGCTGGCACCGGATAGTACTTTCATCTTCATATCAGTCAAAGGTCCACTGCTGTACAAAGACCTCCCCCATAGATTTCTACGTGTCGTTATTTTGGGAAAAATTTGTCAGTACTCACTACGCTTGGCAGGGGGGTTGGTGAGTGCACTATGGCTACAACTCAGCACAGAGGGGATGCAGCTGCCCATCCCTCTGGTTTATATTCCCCTACTCGTCTTCTTGTCGTCGTCCGACATCCTCGGGAGGAGATGCTTATATATTCTTAATCCAGACACCGCACGGGCTAGTACTTTAGCTGATTTTAATTTTACTTTCAGAAAAGGAGTGATAATCACCGTGACGGGGCTCTGCGTGACAGTAACCTGGTTATGTCTAAACAAGTTCGTGAAACTGAAATTTATCGCAAACGCATCCTCGCCAGCATTGAGGGAACACTTCAATAAGCCTTACAGCGTTAAGCAAATGGTCCAGGTAGGTGAAGTGGTACAATTGGCGTCGTCGGAGGGTGCTGACCGATCTCCGGCCTCATCATCATCATATCAGCCACAGGACGTCCACTGCTGAACAAAGGCCTCCCCCTTAGATTTCCACAACGAGCGGTTACATGCCGCCCTCATCCAACGACTCCCAGCGACCTTCACCAAGTCGTCTGTCTACCTGGTTGGAGGTCGTCCCACGCTGCGTTTTCCGGTGCGCGGTCTCCATTCTAGAACCTTTGTGCCCCAGCGGCCATCAATTCTACGAGCAATGTGCCCTGCTCATTGCCACTTCAGTTTACTTATCCTTTCAGCTATGTCGGACAACTTTAGTTCTTCTACGAATCTCCTCATTTCTGATTCGATCTCGTGCCTATCCCAATATCCGTTGGGAGCTCTGTTCTCGAAGTTGTTGACGAGTATGTCTACCTGGGACAAACTGTCCGGTTAGGTAGGTCCAACTTCGAGAAAGAGGTCAATCGTCGAATCCGACTCGGCTGGGCAGCGTTTGGGAAACTTCGCAATATCTTTTCGTCAACAATACCGCAATGCCTCAAGACCCAAGTCTTTAACCAGTGTATGTTACTAGTGATGACATATGGAACAGAGACGTGGTCACTCACAATAGGCCTCATAAAAAAGCTCAAGGTCACTCAGTGAGCTATGGAGGGCGCGCATATACGCTGCTGTAAAAAAGGTGCATAAGGCCCTTAGTCGCCTTCTAGACTCTAGACCAAAGGGATGGTCTTTGGTCTAGAGTCCCTTAGAGCCTTTTACGACCTCCACGGGTGGAGATGGAGGGGTACTATATTTTTAATCCGCACCCTGATTGCATTGCGTAATTTCCAGCTTATGCGTTCGGCCGCTTGCGACTTCTTCCCGACCGCTGACGGCCACAGCCATGTTGAAGGTTCGGCTCCCAAGGAATGGGTGATGGAGCGGCATACATACCACGCGATGGCATTCCTCTCCAGGGCTTACAACTTTCAATGGAGCAGGTTTGGGATCTGGACCTTGTAGACCAAAAATGACAAATCAATAGTAGAAATGTAACTTGTCCCTTTTTATTCAAAGTCAAATCTTTTTATTTCTAATAAACCAATTATTGGCACTTATGAAACGTCAGAATCTTAGTTGCACGGTTCCAAATAGTTGATCTCGTGGAGAAGAGCCGGCAAGAAACTCCATGGATACTCTTTTAAAATAATTGAGATTACAATGCTGATTGATACAAAAATGATTGTACAACATATACCGAGAAAAATGTAGGTCAATGTCTAAAGATGGAACGGACGGAATACTATAATAATAATTTATTTGCCGTGGCAGTTAATGACTGACCAGTCCCAACAGACGGCACCCGTTCACGAGCATGACGCATGCATCAGCATCGCTTAGCTCAACCATGTTGAAGGGAACCGAACGACCCGATACACAACGCCACCATCAGCACGACAGTTTAGTGAGCATGACAGACCAATACAGCCAGGCAAAAGACACAATCAAAATAAGTACATAACATATAACATTAATGCCTACATGATGCTCACAAATTTACAGTTTTGTAACAATAAATAATTAAATAATAATATATTATTAACGGCATAGTTGTTGCCATAGATGTTGTTGCTGTGGCCAAATTAGCTTTCTGCGCTCCAGATTTAGGGTTCGATACCCGCACGGAAGTCCCATAGATATTGGTCCCGAATTTGGGTGTTTGTGCATGTGAGATTTACATTGTACCACGATAGACGAGAAACACACACTTTATTTAGTGTGTGTGTATATTTTTTCAGATGGAATGTATCAGGTGGCTTCCGAAATATCATCATGCAGATTCGAGAAGCCGTTGACAAGAAAAGAGAGGTATTAAATATTATAATATTCTTCTTCTCTTCTTTATACAATAAGTACTAGGGAAAACCCTGTCCTATCCGTAAAGGAGAATTTCAGTATGGATCATCATCATTTCGGCCGAATTAAGTCCACTGCTGGACACAGGCCTCCCCCAAAGATCACCACAACCGCCGATATCTTTGTGTTGTGGGCTCATTAGGGGGATTTGCCATAATCGCCACGCTTGGCAGGCGGGTTGGCGATCGCAGTTGAGTTGTTAATGTACTCGAAGGACGCTGCTGCCCATCCTCCGGCTATTCCCTTAGTCGACTTTTACGACACCCATGGGAGGAGATGGAGTGGTGGCATTCTGAGCCGGCTACACGCTACTGAATCCGCAGTGATAAGTAGTAATCATATCATCATCATCATCAGCCATAAGGCATCCACTGCTGAACAAAGGCCTCCCCCATAGATTTCAACTATTGTGTCATCATTTTGGGAGGAATTTGCCTAAATCGAATCAGTGTTTTTAGTGTTACCAATATATAATAATGTATTTAGAATAGAATAGAATAGAATAGAATAGAATAGAATATACTTTATTGTACACCATTTGGATCTTAAAAATAAAACTTAAAATATTAATATAATGTACAATGGGCGGTCTTATCGCTAAAAGCGATCTTTTCTAGACAACCTTAGGATGGACAAGAAAGTCACGAAAAATAATATTGGGGTAGTCCGTGGTGTACGGATAAGTAGATGATAGTACTAAATATTTAAAACAAATCTCATAATAATATAATAGATACATATATAAATACATACATTTTAGGTAATTATGAACACAGAAAAGTGATATAGTCAAATAAAACGCAATGTGATAACAATGAAATAGCATAGACAAATTACACGTTTAAGAGGACAGATAATGTTCTTTTATTAATTTTTTAAAGGAGGGTAATGTTTTAGCAGCTCTCACTGATACTGGCAATGCATTCCACAACCGTATAGCCTGGACTGTAAAAGATTTATCGAAGAATTTGGTGGAATGAATTGGCATTTATAGTCTTTACTTTATTCATTTTTTTGTCGAATAGTCAGTTTTTGCCTTCGTTTTGTTATAAAATATATCTGTCTATTGTGATTATGTTATATCTGCAGTGCGTTAAATAGAGAGTAGAAATAAATGTTTCTTTCTTTATTTTTCCTTTTCTTTCTAGTTTTCTCTCTTACATTCTTACGGAATAGCGCTGCAAACGACGTCAAGCGGAGAATTTCAATACTCACTTGCATTGCAGTTGCAGTGACAGTTATGGCCAACAGTAATGGACTTACTAAATTGACGGCACGGTTGGTACAGTGGCTGATACAGTCGGCTGCTGCGCACCGGGTTGTGGGTTCAATTCCCGCTCGGAACAAATATTTGTATGATCTGCAGGTAGTTGTTCCGGGTCTGGGTGTTATTGTGTGTGGAATTTGTGTTTGTACCAACCCAAGACACAGGAGAAATCCAAGAGTGGGGCAACGTTTTTTTAAAAAAGAGAAGAAAGAAAGGATGTTTAAACTGTAGGCTACTATGTTCTGGTTTGAAGGGTTCAGTCAAGTTACTGCGCATAAGTGGTACAGATAGTGACGAGCGCAGTATGCACCACACTGCAGGACTAGTCCTGATTAGCATTACAATTGTCATGGGCAGGCATGACGCTTACCAGTTACAACCAGACGACTTGCGCGTCTCGTCATCGGGCTGTATGAAAATCTCTATTCTTCATATCAGCAGGTCTTAAATTGTTAAGCGGGATTTAAATATTAAGTGGCGTTTCAATATTTGGCCATTATTGCCTTAAAGCACACAGTAGGTACTCAGTGTAATTATTGTTCTGTCTTACCAAAAGGTAATTAGTACATATCTTACTAATATTATAATGTGAAGGTTTGGTTGTCTGTTGCTCCAACACGCTATAACGGCTCAACTGATTTTATATGAAATTTAGCAAGAGTGAGAGGTCCACTGCGTTATCAAGTTTTCTTAACGATTAGAAGTTCATGAAGCCTGTAGGAAACCTACGCTTTATATTGTTTATAGTAATAATTTTACTGGCAACACTGTCCAATAATGTAACATAGAAATAAAGCGCTTCCGTGTTCTCTCTCAAAGTATTGTAGACGTGCCTTTTTTCCCGTTGTATTTAAATTAGTTTAGTTCGATATAGGCGTCAATTAACTATCCGTACAAATCAACCACTTTTATTACGAACCACAAATTATCCATCCAGTCCACGCTCAAACAAAGCCCTCGCATACGAAATCGCTGGTAACAGTTCTCCTTTATAATTTCAGGCTAAACTTCAGCTTCTATTAGTAACACCTCAGCGGGCCACCATACTGAAGTGTGACGAATTAGTACAAGATATCAACTATGACCCCATGGTAGGACTGCCGGTAAGTGAAACCAATGTTTAAATGGGTCAGCCTGTGAGGACATTTGCTGGTGCAGTTTCATTTTAAATCCTCCGCTTCGAACGTGGTTCTCTGGATTATTACTACTCCATATCCGCCGGCGACTTTCCATCTATGAAGATGCCCAAATTACTACTCTACCCAAAAAATCTAATAACCAACGGCTTTCTCGGTGTACCGTCCAATATCCATCCTTGCTCTGCTTTCTGCTAGAATTGCCGGATGCGATTCCCATCATCAATAGGGATTTAACTTCAATTAGTTAATGAAGTGAAGCACATGGACTCAAAGTTAACCCTACAAAGACTCAGGTTACTGTTGCCAGCCCTAAGCTGACTATTAGAATTGACTGGGTACAGATTCCGGCGGTAAGTTTCGACGGGAATGTCATACCCATGTGCGAGAAAGTCAATAATTTAGGGATTATCATTGACAATAAACTTTCCTGGGGTTCTCAGCTTCTGGAAGTGTGCCATAAATTGTTTGCGTCAGCCGGGTCACTGGTACTCGTACCGTACGGTTTTAAAGGAACTTCCTCCCGGGCATGCTCAGGTTGTGGAATTAGCTCCCCACCGTGGTTGTCAAGAGACTGAGCATGAAGCTTTTCAAAAAGGGCGTGTAAATATTTTTATAGGGATGGCAACGCACGAGAGATTCGTCTTGTTGCTAGCGTTCATGGATTACGTTACCGCTTACCGTCACGCGGGCCATATTCTTGTATCCCTACTACCTAGGTGGTATAAAAATCTGCGGCAAACCTACGAAGGGATTCGGTGACCTCTAGGTTCACAATTCTCAGGATAACTTTTCATGGTTTTACAAGGGTGGCTGTGTAATAACAAGTGCGTTTGTTCCAGTTCTTCCCGGATCTCTTCACCCTCAACATGTCATATGGATCAGTGGACGCCAGAAGAACAACATTCGATATGAAATACAAACTTGTCGAGACTGTTTTCGATTTGCTACAAGAATTGAAACTGTGTAGTTTTTCATAACATAAATAAATGAATCTTCCATCACTATAAATATTGATAAAATCAATAATAAATGAAAATTTGTGTTTTTTTTTACATATTATTAGAGTTCCCGCCCGTAACGTGTCTGATAGCAAAGCGATTATACCAACAATTTGTTGTCATACAGGGCCGTAGCCAGGTGTATGCCAGAGCAGGCTGAGCCTGCCCTGGCTGCTAGCCTGGGCTTGCTAAAGATTTGAAAAGGTCATCAACCACTTTCTATAGAGCTTTGGTACTTATATCAAGTTCTTTGTACAATAACAAATCATATTAAGTCGTTGAAAACTTATTTTTTGTAGTATATTTAGTCTTTATTTGACTTTGATACTAGTAAGGTTAGAGATATCTTGATTTATACAATACTAGCTGGGTCCCGCGGTTTCACCCGCCGTCAATTTAAAAGCAATTGGATATAAACAATAACTAAAATTGAATTTATAATTAATTTAGAGTACTTCGGCGGCAGAGACTTGACATAGAATATATATATTGGACTTCCTGGGTTTTTTTTTGCGGATCTCAGTAGCCTAAGTTATTCCTTATAACATCCGCTATCTGCCAGTGAAAGAAAGAATAGAAATTGGTCTAGCCGTTTCGGAGATTAGCGGGAACAAACAGACAGACAGACATAAAAATAGTTTTTTATGTTATTGTATGTATATTTTCATATTGCGGAATACATGACGACGAGGTTTGACGAAGCTTGCCGAATGCTGCCCAGACTAAACGTATCCTCCAGTCGACTTCTCTGTCAAAGTTGTGTCTACACAACCGGAGCGTTTATCTGAGGTAAACGTACTCATCCACAACTTCGACCGCCGTATCTTCAATGCTAATCGGCCTTGGTTTTTTCCAAGTTTATTTTTTCCACCTGATAAAGGTTGCTGGGTCCGGCTGGAAGCAGAATGCTAACGACCGGGTATTGTGGCGTACGCTGGGAGAGGCCGATATCCAGCAGTGGACCGATATAGGCTGATGATGATAAGTATTTCAGCCTTACTAAGGCAACTGTCACTGACTTGTACGACCCAAGTTAGGTAATGCTCTTGCCATCGTAAAAGGGTAAATAAAACACACGTTGTTTCTATAAACAATTTATACTATTTTTTTATTTTATCGGATAAAAAATAACTAAAAACTACTAATAGTAAAAAAGAATACAACGCGACCTTCGCCTACCAAATCATGAAAACTTTTATTTTTACAAAATTAAGGGAATTTACTTTTTTTCAACAATTTTCACGATTTTCTTTTCAATGTTTTATTTATTGGCAGTATGGTATGTACAAAGTTATATATAATCTATATTTTTATTGCGCTTCAACACTTGCGTGTGTACCTATCGATAAATCATATCGATATAGTCAGAATCGTTGCATGATATCGATAAATCACAAAATCAAAAATTGGTCGATATCGACATTATAGTCTATACATAGTTGATTAAATAAATGTTTGATGTCGACTTTAATTTAAAAAATATATCTTTCGACATAGTTAAATAACAAATTTAATTAGGAAATTAAATAATGCACACGGTAGTACAAAGCGTTTTGAATTTACGTAATTAAAGACTCGTTATTTTGATAAAATATATTTTTAGAGTCTAGTTTTGGGCAAAAACAAACTTAACCCCTCTAAGTCGTGGCCTTGAGCATAGAAATGAGGCCACGAAATGTATTTCTTTAAAACATCAATATACATTTAAGAATTTTATATGTGATGAACTGTGCTATCTAAGGCCTAAACACTATGCCAAGGCCACGACAAAAAATCACTAAACATATACATAATCTACTTCCAAAGTCACATTAAATTAAAACAAATATTAAAATGTGATTTTGAATTTTACAAACTGAGGACTGGCTTTTTATCACGAGGTAAACACACAAAAAAGATCGCTTGAAGTAGAAAAAATAGTCTCAAGGATTTCCGATCATAGTCAATTTATAATAAAAATTTGAATTTAAAGTCAGTCCTCGGTTTAGGCCTGAGAGCAGCGGAAAACGCGGTTAGAAATAAGAATGTGGGCGGTTAGTCGCGCCTACCGCTTACCTCAAGGCCTAGGATTAGAGAAATGGTACACTCCATTCTGGCCTGGCGCATTGTATGTTAAAACTCTCTGGTACTTAATGATTAAGGAAATATAACATTTCCATGTTTTTGTGTGAAAAATGCCAATCGGTAATATGACTGACAATAAAACGAAATTTATGAAAGAAATTAGAGTCAAATACATAAATTAATAAAATTTCAATAATTTACCCAAACCACAATAATATGTATTCGTTAAAACTCCCCATTGGAAACTGATATCCATATTTTGACTTCTAATTACTCTCATAATTTAAAGGAAACAGCATCGTCCTTTCGAACGGTAGAGAAGTTCTAATACAATGAAGTTACCGTTTCTCTGTTGCAATAAAATTTTACTCCATGAACTTTTATGGATTCTAAAACATATCGAGTTCCATAATAGCTAAATTCAATGGTTTGTAAGCCCCCTTTATATTAAATAAAAAGCAAGATTATTATTTTTATTTAAATTAAAAGCTATCACTAATCTACATTGATAAACTTGTTTGTTTTTCTTAATATTTACAAGAATAAATGATTAAAATGATAAATGTGGTTAGTTACCAATGTGTATATGGATTATTTTATACAAGAAAAATATATCTACACAATTTTTGCGTATACTCGTGACATAATCAAAAGTTTAGTTCAAATCAGGAATATATCATATACTTTCACGCGAGGTGCCCTAAGTCAGGTGCCAACTTCCCCCAAACGAGATGAAATTTACCCCCATATCTAGTGAAAATTTTCCTCTCATTATAATTACCCCAATCAGGGTGGAAATGTACCGCATGTAAGCAGTACTCCAAGCCGGTGTTGTAACAAAATATTCCAATACCAAAGGAAGATAATAAATACGTTTAAGGATTAACCCCCTCACTCAAATCATAAATGCCTTCTTACACTTACACGGTTTCGGTACAAGCGATTTCATGACTTAAGTTATCCCAGTGAACGAATGACGTACAGACCTAAGTCAAGAAAAAATATAAAAAAATTTAAAATATGTGCGTGTGAAAAAACTTGTACGACTCTGAAATAATTTTACTCGAAATATAAATCATATGTCAAGAGTCGCTACATAGCTTGAAATAAAAGCTAAGATTTTTTTTTTTATATTGAATGTTTTATGAAGCTCCTTCAGCAATGTTTATATTAATCGGTCGTTGTGAAGAACATATAATTATTTAGAGATTGTGATTCGTCGAATCACTTGGATAATTAATAATAATAATTTAGGTGTTTGGTCTCAATTCCTGTTTCAAAAGCATATCTCACTCTCACAATAAGCCTTTCTAATTCCTTCCTTTTTAGACCAACAGTGCTGTCGTGTCTTCTTGGGCCCAGCTTCAGTATAAGATACCATAAGCAAGTCTTTCTGTAGGAACTACTTTGATATTACTGTACTATGACTATTTTAGCTGCGCGCTATATATTTCACAGATAACTCGCACTTATTTAGTCTCGTTTTGGGTCGTTCTATATGATAATACTAGGTCTCGCGACTTCACCCGCGTTCTTTGACGAACTTCCAAATTGTCCTTTTTAGACATAGTGTTTTATATAGTATATAGCATTATTAAAAAAAAGTGTTATGGTCATGGCACCTGTAATTTATAACAAAATCCCAAACTTGATCAAAGAGCAACCTTTGAGAATCTTTAAAAAGAAACTTATTTCACTTCTAATAGAGAGGTGTTATTACTCTGTTTCAGACTTCCTGTCTGATAAACAGCTTTAATTTTTTTGATTTGTTTATTTACACTGTACATAACTTCATATGTGTTAATTTTCTAGTAGTCTTGAATGTATAACATTTTAATTGTTTCAGTTTAAACTATTTAAATTTAATTAGTATAAGTGCAATTGTTATTAACCCCTAAATGTTTGCATGCCAAAATGGTAGAATGTACAAGGATTCCTATATAAATTTTGTTTTCATCTTATTTTAAACACCTACATTTGCAAATAAATGAATATGAATATGAATATGAATATGAATATGAATATGAATATGGCCTAGATAATACGCATAGGATTTTGTGCCAGCATTATGTTTTGTACTTATCCGGACATGACATGACATTGCTGGGGAGATTGTTGCGCCCTTCCTGCTTCCACTAGAAATAGGTGAAGGGTGGGCTAGAAATGGGTGAAGGGTGGGCGTTTATAGGGGTCTGTCTTATATTATGTTTACGTTCAAAACGTACTGTTTTTAGTCAACTTTGAATGAACGTTATTTCATTTCATTACTATTTAACTGATTTTCGACAGTAATTTAACTTGTTATGAAATCGGTACACATTGATTCGGTGCTTTGAACAATGTAAAATGAATAGACGGGCCGGAACGTACAAATTTTTGAAGTCTATTATATAAACCCCGACTTCCTCTTCGTCTCAGTTTAATGACCGGTTAAGCAACCACATTTCCCAGAAATGTATGCGAGAAGCCCAACAAAAAAAAAAAAAAAAAATTCGTCTCAGTCGATCGCTGTCCATTAAAAGAGCGAAACGTACGCTTATTACATGCAATCCGAATAACTTACAAAAATATGCCTTCGTATGCATTTCCAAAGTGCAAAATCATAAAAAAGTTCTAGCATCACATTCCTCCAAGTACATAACTATCACCTTATTTTTGTGATAAATGTAACCAATTTCATTAATAAATGTTTAGTAGTCTCCATTTTGTTGCTATGCCAACGCGCAAAGATGTAGAACAGGACAGATATACACACATACTAAGTGCGACAAGGAACGCAAGCACTGTTCGAAGATGCCAACACTATATTCCGACCAAATGTCAAACGGTGCGAGAGTAAATCTCTTTTTTTGTAACATATGCTGTATAAATACTTATAATTAGGTGTGCCTGATTGTTCTGACATGTTATTACTGAGAAATTTGTATGGATAAGGCTCATCAAGTCCATTCATTTTATATTGGTCGAAGTTAGAGTGTATTTTGGGTTTGCACTGAGGGTAATTTTACCTCTGTAAACTAAAAACTTTTCACACGAGTGGAGCCGCGGTGGCTAGCTAGCAAATATGTATATCCTTGGGAATAAGGAAGTCGCAGCGGCAATTCGTAACGTCTAGAATTTCTTGTACTTGATAAATATCGGAAACCACAATAAGAGGGGCCAGCCAGGTAACAGACGACCTCGTTTAAGTCGCGTCGAGAGAAGCCTTAGAGACAAGTGGCTCAGAAGCGTTAAATGTTTAGGGAAGGCAAGTCCAACAGTGGACATTTTTTAAGTGAATCTTAGAGAGATGAGAGTGAAATTTCAAGGTCAAATTTGAGTGCAACGTTTTTTGTAACGTTTCGCGCATGCGCGGGCATAAAAGGTGTTTTACTTTAGTCACGTGTACAGAGGGCCATCCTCGTAATTTAAAGTATTAAAAATATATCTATATAAATCCGATCTAATCTAAATGTCACAAAATGTCATCTAAACTAAGAACAATTTTGCCGTGTGTGCCGCTGAGAATAGCACCAACCCATCTCATCGCGCGGCTGTCGTAGAAGGCGACTATGGGATTAGCCGAAGGGCAGGCAGCAGCGACCTTCGAGTACATTTACAACTCAACTGTGGTCGCCAAGGCTGGTTGGCGGCCCAGCGTGGCGATTATGCGAGAGAAACTACCCAAAGAGCACACAACATACCCAGACCGACCGCTGTGGCGATCTTTGGGGGAGGCCTGTGTCCAGCAGTGGACTTAAACGTGAACTTCTATAATCTCAATTCAGATAACTTTGAGTCAACAGTGTAAATTAAATACGAGATTTGACCTTCTGAGTTGCCCGCGCTGTATTACGCTTATCGTCTTGCATGTCAATTGCCGGCAGCCGTGTAGAAACAACAGATTTTTAATTGAGTCTCGTGTTGTGGTAGATAATGAGTTAAATAATATTAGATCTTACAACGAAGCAGAACCCAAGCAAGGCAACATTCTATATGTTTAGATTTCGCAATGCACATAATTTTGATAGTCTTTAGTATACGTCATACATTTCCTTCAACTATTACGAAAACTTAATGATTTCATAGCTTCGTTATATTCATAAGAATTTCTTTTCTGTCGTCTATATTAATAAAAACAGCTTTTAAATTATAATTGTGTTATATTGATATATTTACACTGAAGAAATCGGCGACATTCTGATTTTATTTATAATCAAGTCTTTAAAAAATATTCGAAGCTTCAGCTTCAATAATTAATGTATCGTTTAGATAAGTGGCAATTTTAATCACCCGAGGCTAAGTTCCAATAACAAGAAAAACATATTTGAGGGTAGTTGGATACTCAAAAATGCCTCTTCATATATCGATACGCATTCACGTCAAATCCAGTAAATTGTGTTCCGGTCGAAATCATGACCGTAATCGTCACAGAGCATATTTCTAGCACTTTCTAAGCTAATTTCTGTAAAAAAATAAATGAGAACAGCTTTGGGGGTAATAGTTACCCTCCGGTCTAATGTTACCCCAGGAAAACCAACCTTTGGCCAAACATTCAACGCCAATATCAACACAAATGTTTGACGAGTTGTTCGGACACATCCGTTTTCGTTAGGTCCGCGAATTCCGCAGCGGATTTACCTCTTTGTAGTATCTCTATAGTACTCCTGGATTCTAACTGTTTCATATGGTACATCAACTTGTTTTCTGACATGGGTTTCAGAGGTCTTGCGACGTTTAAACTGGTATTCTTCAGCGCTCTAGCCAATGTTTTCAGGAACTTCGACCACTGCCTTTCGTTGGCTGTAGCTTCGGGCGTGTTAACTAACATGGACGCCTTTTCTAGTAGAGCGCAGACACAGGTAAGGGTAAACTGAAAAATAAAGATAATTCATATTTAAGGCAATATACAAAGCAGTTTTTTGTGACAGAAACATTACAGATTTCTTGTTTTACTATGGACACCCAAAATTCTGTGATGGAGTGTTCAGGGTAAGACGGACAATACATCTCACCATCATTTTCATAATTTCAGCCGCTTAAAGTCCACTGCTGGACACAGGCCTCCCTCAATCCGGAGAGGATCCGGGATGCAGTTGACCTTAGGCCTAGTAGCAACAATGATCTCTGAAAATCTTGACATGATGCCCCCAGATTTAAATCCTGGATCCACCCCTGCCCCAGGGAAGACGGTGGCACACAGCGAGGCGAGGAGTATTCTTTATAATCCACCCGAGATGAGCCTGGGGTATAACCTCTTTACAATCGCCTCCCATCCGCTAGAAGAGGAGGGATGTGTTTACAGTCACTTCCTCCAAAATGTGCCTGGCACAAATGGTAGGCTCTGGAGCCTTCGTTCTCAGATCCGTTTCAGTGCCGAAGATGACGGCTCAAGTTTAAACCAATAAGAATCCCTTTACGCTTTGGGGGTGGACGAGGCACGACCATCTCCAGCACTGTTTAAAAGAAAGTTTAAAAGAAAGTCTCTGGCAATACCAGTTCAGACTTGAGAAGTCAATAATATACTTACAGATGTGGTAAGAGCATAGGGCGTCCTCGCAGGGTCGAAGGCCTCCGCCAACAGGCTACAGGACTCCAATATTGGTGACCAACCTGACGTATTTTGTATGTAACTGTAACAATGTGTTATTATGATGATTTTTGTCCTAGGGTTCTGGCTTTATGGGCCACTTCTTTAATATTGTAAGGGCACAATGCGAAATGTACATGCATCATTCAAAATAGTTTTGAGTATACCATACTGCTGTATAAGTCCTATTTTCTGCTTCCTTTGTTTTCTGCAAGGTGCGTTGAACAGATATGCAAGTAATCTTGGATTCTACAATCCTCGTCGAGCAGACAAAAGCCCTTCCTTCCTTCTTCAAGATAACCAGTCCGGCTTCCTTACAGCCGGACGGGAACTCGCTACGACGAAGGCAACCGGTGAACAGCCAACTGAAGCGGTCCCCAAGAGACTGCAGTGCATACATCCACGCGCGGCCCGGAATGCCGTCCGGACCTAGTGCGGTGTTGCGACTCCTCGAGCGGCCAATGGCTCGGCCCAGCTCCCCTTCCGAAACCCCCAACTCGTCGGCCCAGTCCGAGGCAATCGGGGGTGGAGAGGGACCAGGACGGTCCTGGACCGCCGGAAAGAGCGCTGAAAGTACTCTCCAGCAAATCCGTGGTCATGATTTCGGTCACCGGGTGGACATATGGGCGCAATTTGCCCACTACCATTCGGTAGGGTCTCCCCATGGATTCCTGCCGAGTCCCTCCAGGACTTGCTGATGGTGGTGATGGTCTGAAACGCCAGTGTGGCCGCCCGGTAGGGCCTATACGCCTCGTCAGTCAGTCAGTCATCCTCTCCGGCTGTAGTGCTGTGCCGGCGTCGGGTTCGTTGGTGCTGGCGGCGGGAGGCGAGGCAGACCGCGCGCATCTACGCGATCTTATCCGACCACCAGTACACTGCCGTACGCCGGGAGCGCATGGGCTGAGCCATGGATGCGTCGCATATTGATGTCATCGTCTCCCGGAACCTCCTACGGATCGGGCAAGATCCCTTGATCGACCTCTGGCCAGGCCGTGACGTTGGCAGCTGCGACGAGCAACTCGCGATGCAGCCGTGTGAGGGCCCAACGCCACGACCGCGGGTTGGGACTTGAACAGCTCTGGCAAAGCGTGCGGAGGACCACATCGAACATAATGTGGCGGTGGTCCAAAAGTGTAACCACCTCCTCCGCTACTCACCAACCCGACACTATACGGACCACAGAAGGAGGCGCCCGTGTAAGGTCCACGACCGACTCCCGCTGCCACCAAACGCAAGTGCTAACGAACCCCCGATTCAGCAATCGGAGGTCAAGCGACGCCACCCAGTCTTGCAATGCCCTCCCTCTTGGCCCGTCCCGACGGTTGCCCGATGCTTTAAAGTGAGCGTTGAAGTCCCCCAGGACAAGTACTGGACAGGGCGGGCATTTACAGCGAATGCTGCGCGCCACCCCATCCAGGTATCCCCCGAAGTCGGCGAGAGACACGAGGGCGGCTCACCTTCGGCTCCGGACCGACAAAATTGCGACGGTGTCCCTGGTGCCCCTGAACCAGCGAGGGTATTCCTGGACGTCATAGGGCTCCGCCACAGTCGCCAACCACAACTGTTCTTCCACCCGGACAAATCAAGAGGGACCAGCAGACACTGACCGCACGTGGAGATTTCCTGACCTAGCTTCCCGCGTTTCATAGACCTAAAGAGGGTCTGTGAACTGACAATTTAAGACCGTTCCTCTCAACTCTTAAAAAAATCTGTAAAGGGTGGAATTAGACGATACAACATGATGTCTGACGATACAATCTGGTGCAATTGTCAAGAGGAGTATCCCCTTACAACCACATACTGAGATTTATCCGTTTGGAAATCGTAGAGACTATTGCACGACTTCAGTTCCTTGCTGATAAAAGTGGTTTCGCAGCATGCCAATGCGCACGTACCTCCTGTAGTGCGGCGCGAGCGCGGCCAGGCTGCCGTCGTCACGCCGAGCGGCGGCCGGCAGCGCGCGCAGCACGCGCGCCCACAGCGTGCGCAGGCGGCAGTGCGACGCGCACACGCGGGCCGCGAACCGGGCCACGAGCGTCTGTGGGACGTGTCATACTGATGTCATGTGTAACGTTACGAGTGGAGTGACGAGATGCAGGGAGGACAGCAGGCGGCAGTGCGACGCGCACACGCGGGCCGCGAACCGGGCCACGAGCGTCTGTGGGACGTGTCATACTGATGTCATGTGTAACGTTACGAGTGGAGTGACGAGATGCAGGGAGGACAGCAGGCGGCAGTGCGACGCGCACACGCGGGCCGCGAACCGGGCCACGAGCGTCTGTGGGACGTGTCATACTGATGTCATGTGTAACGTTACGAGTGGAGTGACGAGATGCAGGGAGGACAGCAGGCGGCAGTGCGACGCGCACACGCGGGCCGCGAACCGGGCCACGAGCGTCTGTGGGACGTGTCATACTGATGTCATGTGTAACGTTACGAGTGGAGTGACGAGATGCAGGGAGGACAGCAGGCGGCAGTGCGACGCGCACACGCGGGCCGCGAACCGGGCCACGAGCGTCTGTGGGACGTGTCATACTGATGTCATGTGTAACGTTACGAGTGGAGTGACGAGATGCAGGGAGGACAGCAGGCGGCAGTGCGACGCGCACACGCGGGCCGCGAACCGGGCCACGAGCGTCTGTGGGACGTGTCATACTGATGTCATGTGTAACGTTACGAGTGGAGTGACGAGATGCAGGGAGGACAGCAGGCGGCAGTGCGACGCGCACACGCGGGCCGCGAACCGGGCCACGAGCGTCTGTGGGACGTGTCATACTGATGTCATGTGTAACGTTACGAGTGGAGTGACGAGATGCAGGGAGGACAGCAGGCGGCAGTGCGACGCGCACACGCGGGCCGCGAACCGGGCCACGAGCGTCTGTGGGACGTGTCATACTGATGTCATGTGTAACGTTACGAGTGGAGTGACGAGATGCAGGGAGGACAGCAGGCGGCAGTGCGACGCGCACACGCGGGCCGCGAACCGGGCCACGAGCGTCTGTGGGACGTGTCATACTGATGTCATGTGTAACGTTACGAGTGGAGTGACGAGATGCAGGGAGGACAGCAGGCGGCAGTGCGACGCGCACACGCGGGCCGCGAACCGGGCCACGAGCGTCTGTGGGACGTGTCATACTGATGTCATGTGTAACGTTACGAGTGGAGTGACGAGATGCAGGGAGGACAGCAGGCGGCAGTGCGACGCGCACACGCGGGCCGCGAACCGGGCCACGAGCGTCTGTGGGACGTGTCATACTGATGTCATGTGTAACGTTACGAGTGGAGTGACGAGATGCAGGGAGGACAGCAGGCGGCAGTGCGACGCGCACACGCGGGCCGCGAACCGGGCCACGAGCGTCTGTGGGACGTGTCATACTGATGTCATGTGTAACGTTACGAGTGGAGTGACGAGATGCAGGGAGGACAGCAGGCGGCAGTGCGACGCGCACACGCGGGCCGCGAACCGGGCCACGAGCGTCTGTGGGACGTGTCATACTGATGTCATGTGTAACGTTACGAGTGGAGTGACGAGATGCAGGGAGGACAGCAGGCGGCAGTGCGACGCGCACACGCGGGCCGCGAACCGGGCCACGAGCGTCTGTGGGACGTGTCATACTGATGTCATGTGTAACGTTACGAGTGGAGTGACGAGATGCAGGGAGGACAGCAGGCGGCAGTGCGACGCGCACACGCGGGCCGCGAACCGGGCCACGAGCGTCTGTGGGACGTGTCATACTGATGTCATGTGTAACGTTACGAGTGGAGTGACGAGATGCAGGGAGGACAGCAGGCGGCAGTGCGACGCGCACACGCGGGCCGCGAACCGGGCCACGAGCGTCTGTGGGACGTGTCATACTGATGTCATGTGTAACGTTACGAGTGGAGTGACGAGATGCAGGGAGGACAGCAGGCGGCAGTGCGACGCGCACACGCGGGCCGCGAACCGGGCCACGAGCGTCTGTGGGACGTGTCATACTGATGTCATGTGTAACGTTACGAGTGGAGTGACGAGATGCAGGGAGGACAGCAGGCGGCAGTGCGACGCGCACACGCGGGCCGCGAACCGGGCCACGAGCGTCTGTGGGACGTGTCATACTGATGTCATGTGTAACGTTACGAGTGGAGTGACGAGATGCAGGGAGGACAGCAGGCGGCAGTGCGACGCGCACACGCGGGCCGCGAACCGGGCCACGAGCGTCTGTGGGACGTGTCATACTGATGTCATGTGTAACGTTACGAGTGGAGTGACGAGATGCAGGGAGGACAGCAGGCGGCAGTGCGACGCGCACACGCGGGCCGCGAACCGGGCCACGAGCGTCTGTGGGACGTGTCATACTGATGTCATGTGTAACGTTACGAGTGGAGTGACGAGATGCAGGGAGGACAGCAGGCGGCAGTGCGACGCGCACACGCGGGCCGCGAACCGGGCCACGAGCGTCTGTGGGACGTGTCATACTGATGTCATGTGTAACGTTACGAGTGGAGTGACGAGATGCAGGGAGGACAGCAGGCGGCAGTGCGACGCGCACACGCGGGCCGCGAACCGGGCCACGAGCGTCTGTGGGACGTGTCATACTGATGTCATGTGTAACGTTACGAGTGGAGTGACGAGATGCAGGGAGGACAGCAGGCGGCAGTGCGACGCGCACACGCGGGCCGCGAACCGGGCCACGAGCGTCTGTGGGACGTGTCATACTGATGTCATGTGTAACGTTACGAGTGGAGTGACGAGATGCAGGGAGGACAGCAGGCGGCAGTGCGACGCGCACACGCGGGCCGCGAACCGGGCCACGAGCGTCTGTGGGACGTGTCATACTGATGTCATGTGTAACGTTACGAGTGGAGTGACGAGATGCAGGGAGGACAGCAGGCGGCAGTGCGACGCGCACACGCGGGCCGCGAACCGGGCCACGAGCGTCTGTGGGACGTGTCATACTGATGTCATGTGTAACGTTACGAGTGGAGTGACGAGATGCAGGGAGGACAGCAGGCGGCAGTGCGACGCGCACACGCGGGCCGCGAACCGGGCCACGAGCGTCTGTGGGACGTGTCATACTGATGTCATGTGTAACGTTACGAGTGGAGTGACGAGATGCAGGGAGGACAGCAGGCGGCAGTGCGACGCGCACACGCGGGCCGCGAACCGGGCCACGAGCGTCTGTGGGACGTGTCATACTGATGTCATGTGTAACGTTACGAGTGGAGTGACGAGATGCAGGGAGGACAGCAGGCGGCAGTGCGACGCGCACACGCGGGCCGCGAACCGGGCCACGAGCGTCTGTGGGACGTGTCATACTGATGTCATGTGTAACGTTACGAGTGGAGTGACGAGATGCAGGGAGGACAGCAGGCGGCAGTGCGACGCGCACACGCGGGCCGCGAACCGGGCCACGAGCGTCTGTGGGACGTGTCATACTGATGTCATGTGTAACGTTACGAGTGGAGTGACGAGATGCAGGGAGGACAGCAGGCGGCAGTGCGACGCGCACACGCGGGCCGCGAACCGGGCCACGAGCGTCTGTGGGACGTGTCATACTGATGTCATGTGTAACGTTACGAGTGGAGTGACGAGATGCAGGGAGGACAGCAGGCGGCAGTGCGACGCGCACACGCGGGCCGCGAACCGGGCCACGAGCGTCTGTGGGACGTGTCATACTGATGTCATGTGTAACGTTACGAGTGGAGTGACGAGATGCAGGGAGGACAGCAGGCGGCAGTGCGACGCGCACACGCGGGCCGCGAACCGGGCCACGAGCGTCTGTGGGACGTGTCATACTGATGTCATGTGTAACGTTACGAGTGGAGTGACGAGATGCAGGGAGGACAGCAGGCGGCAGTGCGACGCGCACACGCGGGCCGCGAACCGGGCCACGAGCGTCTGTGGGACGTGTCATACTGATGTCATGTGTAACGTTACGAGTGGAGTGACGAGATGCAGGGAGGACAGCAGGCGGCAGTGCGACGCGCACACGCGGGCCGCGAACCGGGCCACGAGCGTCTGTGGGACGTGTCATACTGATGTCATGTGTAACGTTACGAGTGGAGTGACGAGATGCAGGGAGGACAGCAGGCGGCAGTGCGACGCGCACACGCGGGCCGCGAACCGGGCCACGAGCGTCTGTGGGACGTGTCATACTGATGTCATGTGTAACGTTACGAGTGGAGTGACGAGATGCAGGGAGGACAGCAGGCGGCAGTGCGACGCGCACACGCGGGCCGCGAACCGGGCCACGAGCGTCTGTGGGACGTGTCATACTGATGTCATGTGTAACGTTACGAGTGGAGTGACGAGATGCAGGGAGGACAGCAGGCGGCAGTGCGACGCGCACACGCGGGCCGCGAACCGGGCCACGAGCGTCTGTGGGACGTGTCATACTGATGTCATGTGTAACGTTACGAGTGGAGTGACGAGATGCAGGGAGGACAGCAGGCGGCAGTGCGACGCGCACACGCGGGCCGCGAACCGGGCCACGAGCGTCTGTGGGACGTGTCATACTGATGTCATGTGTAACGTTACGAGTGGAGTGACGAGATGCAGGGAGGACAGCAGGCGGCAGTGCGACGCGCACACGCGGGCCGCGAACCGGGCCACGAGCGTCTGTGGGACGTGTCATACTGATGTCATGTGTAACGTTACGAGTGGAGTGACGAGATGCAGGGAGGACAGCAGGCGGCAGTGCGACGCGCACACGCGGGCCGCGAACCGGGCCACGAGCGTCTGTGGGACGTGTCATACTGATGTCATGTGTAACGTTACGAGTGGAGTGACGAGATGCAGGGAGGACAGCAGGCGGCAGTGCGACGCGCACACGCGGGCCGCGAACCGGGCCACGAGCGTCTGTGGGACGTGTCATACTGATGTCATGTGTAACGTTACGAGTGGAGTGACGAGATGCAGGGAGGACAGCAGGCGGCAGTGCGACGCGCACACGCGGGCCGCGAACCGGGCCACGAGCGTCTGTGGGACGTGTCATACTGATGTCATGTGTAACGTTACGAGTGGAGTGACGAGATGCAGGGAGGACAGCAGGCGGCAGTGCGACGCGCACACGCGGGCCGCGAACCGGGCCACGAGCGTCTGTGGGACGTGTCATACTGATGTCATGTGTAACGTTACGAGTGGAGTGACGAGATGCAGGGAGGACAGCAGGCGGCAGTGCGACGCGCACACGCGGGCCGCGAACCGGGCCACGAGCGTCTGTGGGACGTGTCATACTGATGTCATGTGTAACGTTACGAGTGGAGTGACGAGATGCAGGGAGGACAGCAGGCGGCAGTGCGACGCGCACACGCGGGCCGCGAACCGGGCCACGAGCGTCTGTGGGACGTGTCATACTGATGTCATGTGTAACGTTACGAGTGGAGTGACGAGATGCAGGGAGGACAGCAGGCGGCAGTGCGACGCGCACACGCGGGCCGCGAACCGGGCCACGAGCGTCTGTGGGACGTGTCATACTGATGTCATGTGTAACGTTACGAGTGGAGTGACGAGATGCAGGGAGGACAGCAGGCGGCAGTGCGACGCGCACACGCGGGCCGCGAACCGGGCCACGAGCGTCTGTGGGACGTGTCATACTGATGTCATGTGTAACGTTACGAGTGGAGTGACGAGATGCAGGGAGGACAGCAGGCGGCAGTGCGACGCGCACACGCGGGCCGCGAACCGGGCCACGAGCGTCTGTGGGACGTGTCATACTGATGTCATGTGTAACGTTACGAGTGGAGTGACGAGATGCAGGGAGGACAGCAGGCGGCAGTGCGACGCGCACACGCGGGCCGCGAACCGGGCCACGAGCGTCTGTGGGACGTGTCATACTGATGTCATGTGTAACGTTACGAGTGGAGTGACGAGATGCAGGGAGGACAGCAGGCGGCAGTGCGACGCGCACACGCGGGCCGCGAACCGGGCCACGAGCGTCTGTGGGACGTGTCATACTGATGTCATGTGTAACGTTACGAGTGGAGTGACGAGATGCAGGGAGGACAGCAGGCGGCAGTGCGACGCGCACACGCGGGCCGCGAACCGGGCCACGAGCGTCTGTGGGACGTGTCATACTGATGTCATGTGTAACGTTACGAGTGGAGTGACGAGATGCAGGGAGGACAGCAGGCGGCAGTGCGACGCGCACACGCGGGCCGCGAACCGGGCCACGAGCGTCTGTGGGACGTGTCATACTGATGTCATGTGTAACGTTACGAGTGGAGTGACGAGATGCAGGGAGGACAGCAGGCGGCAGTGCGACGCGCACACGCGGGCCGCGAACCGGGCCACGAGCGTCTGTGGGACGTGTCATACTGATGTCATGTGTAACGTTACGAGTGGAGTGACGAGATGCAGGGAGGACAGCAGGCGGCAGTGCGACGCGCACACGCGGGCCGCGAACCGGGCCACGAGCGTCTGTGGGACGTGTCATACTGATGTCATGTGTAACGTTACGAGTGGAGTGACGAGATGCAGGGAGGACAGCAGGCGGCAGTGCGACGCGCACACGCGGGCCGCGAACCGGGCCACGAGCGTCTGTGGGACGTGTCATACTGATGTCATGTGTAACGTTACGAGTGGAGTGACGAGATGCAGGGAGGACAGCAGGCGGCAGTGCGACGCGCACACGCGGGCCGCGAACCGGGCCACGAGCGTCTGTGGGACGTGTCATACTGATGTCATGTGTAACGTTACGAGTGGAGTGACGAGATGCAGGGAGGACAGCAGGCGGCAGTGCGACGCGCACACGCGGGCCGCGAACCGGGCCACGAGCGTCTGTGGGACGTGTCATACTGATGTCATGTGTAACGTTACGAGTGGAGTGACGAGATGCAGGGAGGACAGCAGGCGGCAGTGCGACGCGCACACGCGGGCCGCGAACCGGGCCACGAGCGTCTGTGGGACGTGTCATACTGATGTCATGTGTAACGTTACGAGTGGAGTGACGAGATGCAGGGAGGACAGCAGGCGGCAGTGCGACGCGCACACGCGGGCCGCGAACCGGGCCACGAGCGTCTGTGGGACGTGTCATACTGATGTCATGTGTAACGTTACGAGTGGAGTGACGAGATGCAGGGAGGACAGCAGGCGGCAGTGCGACGCGCACACGCGGGCCGCGAACCGGGCCACGAGCGTCTGTGGGACGTGTCATACTGATGTCATGTGTAACGTTACGAGTGGAGTGACGAGATGCAGGGAGGACAGCAGGCGTTTTGCTTATGTATAACATAAATAAAATACCCTCTAATGATGCATTGTGTCTCTTCTCCATACAAATTAATACTACTTCAATACATAAACATATGAATTCTTGTGAAAAGATATATACCTACAACCTGAAATAAAGAAATAACCTTAAACCTGAGACACCCCAACAGATTTTTATTGTAATACGTTGTTATAGAAAATAATTATTTGTTTTTATGAATAAATTTTGGTAGATATTTGTATTTTTTTGGTGGTCAACGACTAATTATTCTTTATTTTATTATTTAATATTCATAGTTCTAAACATATTCATTATAATATTAGACTATAATATCGGGACTTTTCGCCCACAGATAAATCAATATTTTGACTAACCTCGACGTTTCGGCCAAGTTGCATTGACCTTAATCACGAGAAGTCCCGAAATCATAGTCTAATAATATATGAGTGAAATTTGCCATAGTTTAAAAACGTATATATTAATTATCAGTGACGTATGCTCGCCACTATTGCTGGTGTTAATAATAATTACTATTTGCATTCTGCTATATTTTGAAGGTGAAATAAATACAACTCAAACGTTTGCAACACACTTTTTTCAATCTTTGTCTACATGAAACCTGTCACTTTTTACTTTTGTTTTATTAGTGTGTTATCGATTTTACTCTAAATTCTGAACAAACCAGTTTTAAGGTTTTCGTTATTTCAATTACATGTTGTTTTCACTATTTATACATTATCGCCATTGCTTGAAAAAACTCAATAATAATAATAATATATAATAATAATATTGACGGCACGGTTGGTGCAGTGGCTGATACAGTCGGCTGCTGGGCACCGGGTCGTGGGTTCGATTCCCGCACGGAACAAATATTTATATGATCTGCAGATAGTTGTTGTGGAATTCATGTCTGTAAACCTGGAGGAGAAATGCTAGTGTGGGGCAATGTTTAAAAAAAACACACAAATTACTTAAAGCACAGTACTAGTGGTCGAACGCTTGCCTTTCACACAGGAGGGTCCGATTTTGTTCATTTGCGGATCAAAATTTAATTATCACTTGCGTTAACGGTGAAGGCAAACATCGTGAGGAAGCCTGTACACCTGAGGGCTCCAAAAAGTTCTCAATGGTGTGTGTAGTGTGCCAATCTGCACTAAGCCAGCATGGTGGACTAAGGCCTAACCTTTCTTATCGTAAGAAAAGGCCCAGGCCCAGCAGTGGGACAGTAATAGGCTGATTATTGAACGTAAACCAAACCTTAACATAAGGACAGCAAGGTGCAAAAAAACCAATGTCTCGCACGAATCCTCGCTTAAACATACATATCACATAATACAGGAAAAAAATAAATGAACACTGACCAAATTCTATGTTACATGACAATGGCGACCAACGCGCCTCAGCGTAAAATCCACCCATCCTGATTTGACCACGATATGTTGCTGTTTTTGAACCAAATAAAATCATCAAAACTTACCCTGCCTTTCCTAACAGCCAACATCTGCTGCAGTCTGTCGCTGTGCAGTAGACCAGCGAACATCTTGTTAACCAGGTCGTCTTTATCTTCGTCCAGAAGGTTCTTTGTTGGGGCTGGCTTTTGATTTACTGCAAGGTTCACCACCTGGAGAACAGGAAATGGATTGATGACAAAGTTAACATTAAACACATTTATAGATTAGTGTCTTCAGAAGACATGATCGCTGGGAGATTGCCTCTTTCTATGAGTGGAATATACTACTATGGACGTCATGGTTAAAGGATCTATCCAGCAGGATCGAGAGATGGCCGATCCTGCTCGGAGATACAGACTCAAAGGTAACCGCCTCGGCGCCCAGATAAACTCATAGCCGGGCTATAAACATCCGCTAGGTGGGGACCATGGGAGTCTCGGGCGCTCAGAGTGCAGGATCTGGCCGGCCTTTGAGCGACCTTAGCGATGACGGTAGCATGTGATCGCGTGCTGCCGTAAACACCACAAGGCGTTCAGTAGCCGTATCAGAGGAGAATGGCATTGCATGTTCGATGTGGCTTCGAAACTATTGGGAGAGAATAGTTGTCCGAAAACTCTTTGAGCACCTGTCGCGAGGTGGTCCCGACCGTGGCAGCGCAGGTCCACAAACGCAACAATTCTTCACGTCCGCGCGCTGTCAGGGCAGTCCCGGCGGGCTGGCGTGGCTTTGGAAGTCAGACTTGAAATCGTCAACGCTTTCAACTCCTCGTGGGACGCGTTTGAGGGGCACTTGTTTACCATCAGTGCCCCCTCCCATACATGCAGGCCATCGTCACGGTTTATCTGCGGAATAGGCCTGTCCACTACGTGCGCAGGAACGGTATTATCAAGCAGATAGAGATTCTGTGCGAGGTTCCACAGAGATTTCAGCCCTATGCTAAGCAGTGCGTTTGGTTCTCCCCAATGATGTCTGTTATGGTGACGATACTCTGGTATTAGCCAGCGGGAAGTCCTTTGAGGGAGCCATCCGGCTTGCCGAGAAATCGATGATAAAAGTTGTGGCCACAACAACTACAACTGGGGATAGCACTTCACAAAACCGAGGCACTATGATTCCACAAACTGCCATGGAGTGAACCCATGAACCAACGAGTTCGTGGGTTCGCGTAGATCACTGCGGCTAGATAGGCGAAAATGATTTCGCACTAATCTGAAAAGACTTGATATTTTTCAAGAAAACAAATGGTTCTATCTAGTGGGGGACCTAATACCACTTTCTGTCTTCCTGTCTTCCCGTGGGTATTGTAGAAGATGTTTCAGGGACATGTCAAGAGGGTGCGTGAAATCCAGCATTCTCATTAAAAACCTTCCCCAAACGGATTAATTACAGTATTATTAACCTTGACCTTTCTTATTATACGTTCAGCATTGGATATCATCATTTCGGCCGAATGAAGTCCACTTCTGGACACAGGCCTCCCCCAAAGATCGCCATAACGACCGATATGGGTGTGTTGTGGGCTCATTGGGGGGATTTGCCATAATCGCCACGCTTGGCAGACGGGTTAGCGATCGCAGTTGAGTTGTTAATGTACTCGACGGACGCTGCTGCCCATCCTCCAGCTAATGCCTTAGTCGACTTTTACGACACCCACGGGAGGAGATGGGGTGGCGGTATTCCGAGCCGAACCACAAAGCTTTGGATATATATGGATGGAAGTGATGCTAACTAACCTGTCTTTTATCAATGCTTTCGCTTTTTGGACTGTCCTGTTTGGGCCTCCTCTGCACCGACTCGATGTTCTTCAAGAAGAGATTCGACAGATCTTGCTGTTCGTTTTCTACTTCCTTCTGCGCAGCTTCCAGTTGCTTCTGCTTCTCTTCTCGTTCCTGAAAGTTTAAATCATTGTTTTATGTAATTTATGCAGCAGTTCTGAAAAAAGTTTAATCGACTGGAACGAATTTTCATTGTTAGTTGGGCCATGTCCAAATCCATGCGACAACATGTTTTTTTTTTCACCCGGGTGAAATATGTCATGTGCTTCCTCCACACCGGAAAAGGACGGAAGGGCATGCCAGACTCCTGCCACCTGAAACCACCGAATCGGTCATCTTCGGCACTGAAGGAACACTGCAGGTTCTCGATACAATCACACTAGAGCCACATTGGTGCCACATCATAAAAATAAAGATGTCTATGCATTTTTTTCCGCTTGCTACTACTAAAAGCTGGTGAAATAGGTAGAACTTTAGTATCACCCCAGTCTAGGCCTCCACGTAGAACTCTCCTAGAACTTAACTTAAAAACGAATGGCCGAATACAGAAACGCCACTTAATATTGAGTCGCGCTTGAACTATTCTAGAAACCCGTTTTCGTAGGAAACCGGGCTGTTCAATTAGTTAAAGCGAGCCTTAATATTAAGTGGCGTTTCAATATTCGGCCGTAATTTATGTAGAATTAAAGAAAAAATTCTAGAAATTTGTGTACATACCTTCAGTATAAGCGCGTTGGATATCGCCAGCGGGTCATTCAACTCCTCTAACCTCAACAGTATCAGGTATAACGCCTCGATGTCTAGCAGTAGCTGCTTCGTCCTCTTCATCTCTCTCGGTACCTGCCGACGTAAATTAAGTGTGTAAATAAACCAATTAACCTCTCCTATGATGCTCTCCCAAATGAACTCCCAAAATTGCTTTGAAAAACTAGTCTGTAGTGCCAATTCTTTTGAAAATCGCAGTGGTACCTGCGCGTGCGCATTTTATCCATTTTTTTTAGTCTTTACTGAACTCATTTGGATTGTTGCCATGTGGTTCTTCCCCCCTTTCTCTTACTGTGCCGAGTGTTGACCTCTTTGCCACTTTTAAGACGTGCATCAGCAAACTGCTAGTTTATTATGATTATTTTCTTTTATATCTAATTTTTTATTTCTATTCTACGATCAATCTTTCTGTTATGTGCTTTTTATAGTAAGTTTAGTGTAGTTTTTATATGAATTAATATGAATGTACCGACGCGCGTTTTGTTGTTGTAATAAATCGCTTTTCTTTCTTTCTTCATAATAACAACACACTGCGATCACTGGCCCACTTACTGCAAAGTTTTGGCAATATTCCGTCGAGATATTATTCACTTTAGTCTGTTAGTTAGTTATGATAAGGGTGGTTACCTCCTGTGGGTGCGTGGTGCTGGCGACGCTGGACGCTCGGGACATGCGCGAAGGTGCTGTTTCACCCCCCACTACTTCCAAGTCAATGATCTTGCGAGGAGCTGTCACGCTGCCGCACTGGAAAAAAATCAAGAATGTTAGTATCCAATAGTTGCAAGTGGAAGTAGCAGTAGTTTGGCCTGTCCAATGGTCCTCGAGTAGACTGCTAAAACGCGGAGTAGAACACCCTCCAGTTCTTTTTATCTATTTAAAAAAAAAGTTGCCCCATACTAGGATTTCTCCTGTCTTGGGTGCATTTACAGACAGAAATTCTACATACAATACACCCAGACCCGGAACAACTACCCGTCATACAAATATTTGTTCCGTGCGGGAATCGAACCCACGACCCGGTGCGCAGCAGCCGATTGTATCAGCCACTGCACCAACCGTGCATTTGACTTTAATGGTTGAACGCTTGCCTTCCATACAAGAGAGTCTAAGTTCGATCCTGGCCCATACCTCTGACTTTTAAGATTCAGGTGCAGATCAGAATTTGATTATAACCACTTGCATTACCAGCGCACCCACACTAGGCCAGCTTGGTGGACTAATGCCTAACCTTTCTCATCGTAAGTAAAGGCCCGTGGGACAATAATGGGCTGATTATGACGATTTTATTTATTGCAGAGGTCGTTGTCAAGTCCACGCTCACCAGTGGGTATTAATGGACCGACATGAAGTTAAGCTGAAGTGGCAATGGGCGGGGCACATTGCTCGTAGAACTGATAGCCGTTGGGGCAAAAAGGTTCTCGAGTGGAGACCGCGCACCGGAAAACGCAGCGTGGGATGACTTGGTGAAGGTAGCTGGGAGTCGTTGGATGCGGGAGACATTTGACCGGGCGTTGTGGAAATCTATGGGGAGGCCTTTGTTCAGCAGTGGACGTCCTTTGGCTGATATGATGGTGATGATGAAGATAATAACTTTGTTACCTGTAGTTTCCCGAGTGAGTTCTCAAACTGAGTCGGTACGTAAGTGCGTGGAGTCCCACTGTCTTCACTCGTAGAGTTGTGTCGGTTGGAATTGTGCCGCTCTCGTTGCGTGTGGGTCTCCTGTTTTACACCTGCGAAATATTTGTGATATTTTTAAACTCATAAGATACAGGAGCACGCTATCGTTAATACAATTAATAGATATAAATGTCACATGCGCAAACGCACGTCGGTACTACTCCTTACAGGGCATACTAAATTGACTAATTTGACGACACGGTTGGTGCATTGACTGATAGTCGGTTGCTGCGCTCCGTGTCGCGGATTCGATTCCCGCACGGAACAAATATTTGTATGATCTGCAGATAATTGTTCCGGGTCTGGGTGCATTGTGTGTGAAATTTGTGTCTGTAAACGGACCCACGACACAGGAGAAATCCTAGTGTGGGTCAATGTATATAATAAAATACTGCATGGCTATTCTGTAAGAACTCGCTTCTAAATCCGCATCTCTAATATTGTATTTACTCATTTTCACTGCAGATTCAGAAGTCCTAGAAATAAAAAGACCAGCTATTCGAACCACGGCCCGCAGTCTCGCCTGCAGGGTAGGCAAAGACCAGGCTACCCCCTCTGCAGCCGTAACTATCATCAAAGGCGACTATGGGCTTATATCAGGCAGCAGTAACTCTCTCGTGTGAATATAGCAACATACTGCGTTGACCAATCGGTCTACCAAGCTTGGTGATTATAGCGATATCACCTCATCATTTCAGCCGAATAAAGTCCACTGCCGGGCTCAGGCCTCCCCAAAGATCGCCACAACGATCCGTCAGGGTGTGATGCGTGGTCAATAGGGGGCTGTTTCATAATCGCCACGCTTGGCAGGCGGGTTGGCGAACGCAGTTGAGTTGTTAATGTACTCGAAGGACGCTGCTGCCTCCTCCAGCTAATCCCAGCCTTTTACGACACCCACGGGATGAGATGGGTCGGTGCTATTCTTGGCCAGTACTACTCGGCAGCCGTTAGCCGTTGATATCACCAATGAACGTGTATATAGCAATATATTGTCGTTTTCTGCATACTTGCGGCGCAAAATTATTTTAATTGTTTTATATTATCCGTGTGATGTCCGGATTAAGAATATAGTACCGCTCCATCTCCTCCCGTGGAGGTCGTAAAAGGCGACTAAGGGACTCTAAACCAGAGGGATGGGCAGCAGTGTCCCTTCTGTGGAACAGTAGCCATTCTGCTCTCACCAGCCCGCCTGCCAAGCGTGGTGAGTACTGGCAAATTCCCCCCAATATGATGACACAGTAGTGGAAATCTATGGGGGAGGCCTTTGTTAATATTAATTGATCAAACTATATAAAACATCATCATCATCATATCGGCCATTTCTAGTCCACTGCTGAACAAAGGCCTCCCCCATTGATTTTCACAACTATGTCATCATTTTGGGAGGTATTTGCCAATACTCACCACGCTTGGCAGGCGGCTTGGTGAGCGCAGTATGGCTACCGTTTCACAGAAGGGACGCTGCTGCCCATCCCTCTGGTTTAGATTCCCTTAGTCGGCTTTTACGACATCCACGGGAGGAGATGGAGTGGTGCTATATTCTTAATCCGGACACCACACGGAATAACATAATAATAAGTTACTTTAATATAAATTTAAATCTCTTGCCAGCATTCAAGCACTAAGCAAGTAGCACTGTAGATTTTTTTTGTAATTAAACATGGACTGGATTCAAAGTGGTTTGGCCAGGTACTGTGTTCCTAGCGTGATTGTTGCAAGGAAAAAATAACATGTATTACTTGTTTGGTGTTATTATTAAGCGCATCTCTATGGCGTTCAGAAATAAAATTATTTTCTTTCTTTTTTATTTCCACTCCATCTACCAAGCTTGGGAGATAATGGCGATATCACTCATGAACATGTATATAGCAACAAACTGCATTCACCAATCCATCTACCAAGCGTGGTGATTATTATTGTTGTTTATTGTAGCGGCCATCGTTTTTTGCAAAATAATGAAATGCGGACATACCTCCACTGTAAAATGGATGATTCTGTTGGTTAGCTTTGTGCGCCTCTTTAACGCCCTCCTTCTCTTTGCTGGCTTGTCTCTCCAGGAACACCTGGAAATTATTTATAAAATCTAATAGAACAATGTTTTAAATATACAGTAGACAAAAAATTATTATGTTCTGCCATAATCGCCACGCTTGGCAGACGGGTTGGCGATCGCAGTTGTATTATAAATGTACTCGAAGGATCTGCTGCCTATCCTCTGGCTAATCCCATAGTCAGCTTTTATGACACCCACGGGATGTGATGGGTTGGTGGCATTCTTAGCTGGCACCACACAGCACACAGAAAGAAAGAAACAATTTATTTTTGCACTAATAATTTTAATTTTAATAGCATTTTTATTACACCAATGTATGTTTTTTATCATGCATTTTAACAGTGATAGCACAGTGGTTGATAATGCTTGCCATCCATACAGGAGGGTCTGACTTCGATCCAGGCCCGCATCTCAGACTTTTTGGATACATATTTGGATCAGAATTTATTTATTACTTGCGTTAACTGTGAAGGAAACCGGCACACCTGAGAGGGCTCCAAAATGTTCTCAATGGTATGTACAATCCGCCAACCCACACTAGGCCAGCGTGGTGGACTAAGGCCTAACCTTTTTCATCGTGAGAAAAGGCCCGTGCCCAGCAGTGGGACAGTAATGGGCTGATTATTCATGTATTTTCAAATCAAATCAAATAGCAACAAATTCCCTAACAAAAAAAATATTTAGAATCGGAAATACTATTTTTAATGTATGCTATCCTTGCATCCTACGGATTGTCACTTCAAATGAAGTTGAATGGTATAGAATTCATTTCAAATATCAAGTATCGGTTTTATTGATTATAAATTTAAAAAAAAAAAATAGTCGACTAGCGAAAGGTTTACTAACTACTGTACCCCTAGTACGAGTTACTTTTGATGATCGAAACGTAATAGTAAACTACACGTTTACCGCGTTCGGCGCTACGATTGGATGAAGAGTTTGTAGCGGGCCAATCGCAGCGCCGAACGCAGAAAACGTGTAGTTTACTATTACGTTTCGATTGTGAAAAGAAACTCGTACTAGGGGTACTGTACTATTTTATAAATAAAGGTTGATGTTATGTTTTTCTTTTTGCTATAACGCGTCATTGTAATCTATTGATTTACCTCCCACCAAAGTAAGACCCTATATAGACAGATGGTTCTGGGTGTTGGAGCATGTAAGATTTGTCAGTATACTACCCACAATATAGAAATCATAGGTCATGTCAATCATAGGTAATGTCAATCATAGGTCATGTCAATCATAGGCCATGTCATCATAGGTCATGTCAATCATAGGTCATGTCAATCATAGGTCATGTCAATCATAGGTCATGTCAATCATAAGTCCTCACCGTGTAATAGAAATCATGTATATACGGCGTGCCCGTGTTCAACTGCAACATCTGTATATTGATCAGCCACTGCTTCTCTCTCTGCGTCATCAGTCCCGCGTACTCGTCGCTGTCACTGCCACTTGCATCGTCACCGTTTATTGAGTGCCTGGAAAAGGGCCAAGTTCGTGTTAAATTGTGTTTGAAATTCAAATGGGGGGTTTTGTGGCTAATTTATATTTATTTCAAATGGTTTAAGCTTACAGTGTGAACCAAAACGCATATATGTTATGCCACTTCTTTTAAAAATCAAATCAATAACCTAAAGAATAAAAATAATTATTTAAAAAATAAAAAATTGTGATAATAAAGTAAGCTATAACAATAATATAAACTATATAAAAACAAAACAATAACCGGCAAAAAGTTATGGCTGAATATTACTAATGGGACCTGCTTTAAGCATATGTATCAACATCAATTTTATTACGTAACTAGCTGGGACCCAAGGTTTCACCCGCTTTTAAGTTAAAAGAAATTTAGAGTACTTCGACATAGACACTTGACATAGAATAAATATATTGGTAGTCAAGGGTTTTTTTGCACGGCACCCTAACCATTTCTCTAAAATAAAAGTAGCCTGAGTTATTCCTTATAATATCAGCTATCTGCCAGTGAAATCGGTCCAGCCGTTTCGGAGATTACCCGGAACAAACTGACAGACAGACAGATAGACAAAAAAATTAAAATAGTTTTTTCAGTTATATTTACCGTATTTACTTTCATATGCATTTAGTAAAAAGCTGTTATTTTGACATTACAAATAGACACTTCAATTTTATTTATTTGTATAGATAATTACGACATTTTAGACAGAATAATCAAGTTAAAAGTTAATTTGTTTATTTCTAATATTGTATATTTGTATAAACATTGTATACAATGTGCCGTGTGGTGCCGGCCCAGAATGCCACCACCCCGTCTCCTCCCATGGGTGTCGTAAAAGTCGACCAAGGGATTAGCCGGAGGATGGGCAGCAGCGTCCTTCGAGTAAATTAACAACTTAACTGCGATCGCCAACCCGCCTGCCAAGCGTGGTGATTATGGCAAAACCCCCCAATGAGCCCACAACATATCCATATCGGTCGTTGTGGTGATCTTTGGGGGAGGCCTGTGTCCAGCAGTGGACTTCATTCGGCCGAAATGATGTATACCAATTACTGTCACTTATGAAACGTCGCAGTTTTCATCATAATAATCGCCACGCTTGGCAGACGGGTTAGCGATCGCGGTTGAGTTATACATGTACTCGAAGGATTCTGCTGCCCATCCTCCGGCTAATCCGGCTAAACGACAAATTAAAACTGTGTGTGCAGCCGTGTGGTGCCGGCTAAGAATACCACTACCCAATCCCATCCCGTGGGTGTCGTAAAACGCGACTATGGGATTAGCCAAAGGATGGGCAGCAGCATCGTTCGCGTACATTAACAACGCAACTGCGATAGTCAACCCGCCTGCCAATCGTGGCGATTATGGCAAAACCCCCCGATGAGCACAGAACACCCATATAGGTTGTTGTGGTGATTTTTGGCGAAGGCCTGTGTCCAGCAGTGGACTTTATTTGGCCAAAATGATGATGGTGATACTTCGTGTGGTGTACGGACGAAAAATATAGCAGTGCTCCATCTCCTCCGTGGAGACCATCCTCCTCAAACTAACAGACTCTAAATCAGAGGAATGGGCAGCAGCGTCCCTTCTATAGAACACAGTTATTCTACGCTCACCAACCTGCCTACCATGAATGGTTAGTACTGGCAAATTCCCCTCAAAATGACACAGTTGTGGTAATAAACGTTTGCTGCTTAACACAACTAGAAGTTCCTACATCATCATCATCACCTTCTTTTTTAC
The DNA here is from genome assembly GCA_947459985.1 of Diloba caeruleocephala. Classification (NCBI taxonomy): domain Eukaryota; kingdom Metazoa; phylum Arthropoda; class Insecta; order Lepidoptera; family Noctuidae; genus Diloba; species Diloba caeruleocephala. The sequence continues at coordinate 8,494,602 of OX381632.1, forward strand.
AAAACGTTGCCCCACACCAGGGTTTTTCCTGTGTCGTGGTTGCGTTTAGAGACATGTATTCCACACACAATACACCCAGATCCGGAATAACTACCAACAGATCATACAAATATTTGATCCGTGTGGGAATCGGACCCACGATCCGGATCGCAGCAGCCGACTGTATCAGCCACTGCACCAACCGCTATGTCGGCAACTTTAGTTCTTCTACGCATCTCTTCAATTCTGATTCGATCTCGTAGAGAGATACCAAGCATACTCTCTCAATAGCTCGCTGAGTGACCTTGAGCTTTCTTATGAGGGTCATTGCAAGTGACCACATGTCTGTTCCATATGACATCATATTATATTACTAACTAGCTGGGTCCCGCGGTTTGACCCCCGTTTAATTTAAAAGAAGTTTAGAGTACTTCGACATAGACACTTCATCATCATCATTTCGGCCGAATAAAGTCCACTGCTGGACAGGCCTCCCCCAAAGATCACCACATCAACCGATATGGGTGTGTAGTGTGCTCAGTGGGGGGTCTTGCCATAATCGCCACGCTTGGCAGACGGGTTGGCGATCGCAGTTGAGTTGTTGTGTGCTCGAAGGACACTGCTGCCCATCCTCCGGTTAATCCCTTAGTCGACTTGTACGACACCCACGGGATGAAATGGGGTGGTGGCATTCTGAGCCGGCACCACACTTGCATACATAGAATACTCGTATATATATTGAATTTGAAGGGTTTTATTTTTTTTACGCTGTACCATAATTATTTTTCTAAAATAAAAGCAGCCTAAGTTATTCCTTATAACATCGGCTATCTGCCAGTGAAAGTCCCGTCAAAATCGGTCCAGCCGTTTCGGGGATAACCCGGAACAAACAGACAGACAGACAAAAATTTTAAAAATTGTTTTTTTGTTATAGGTACCGTATATACTTTCATATGCATTTAGTAAAAAGCTGTTATTTTGACATTACAAACAGACACTTCAATTTTATTTATTTGTATAGATTAAAAACTCACCTATTATTAAAAGTTCCATTGTGCCGTTGATTATTGAACATTGGGTGACTAAACGGACTATTAGCGAAGACATTATTCCTGTTATTTAACATAGGATGGTGGTTGACATTATGAAAACTATTATTATTAAACTGCAGCATCGGATGCGTATTCTGTATCAATTGAACCAGATTCTGTGAGGTTAGATTCTGTTTAGAGTTATTATAAACTCGACTCTTTTGGACTTTGGGTTCTTTGAGAGCGTTTTTAGGAACTTGGCTCTTATTTTGCGGTGATTGGCTTAGTAGGTTCATTTGGTTACTGGGCGAATGCTTTATGTTGTTTATCGGTTGAGGTTGGTTTTTTATCAACATTGGCTGGTTCATTATCATGTTTGGTTGGCTGAGCCCTTGTTCTTGTTTGGTTGGCATTGAGGGACCCTGAAAAGAGAAATGTTATAAATAATTGTTACAATCTAAAATTCATCATCATCATCATATCAGTCAACGGACATCCAGAATATATCACCACTTCATCACCTCCCATGGATACCTTAAAAGTGACTAAGAAACTCTAACCCACAGGGATGGGCAGCAGTGTCCCTTCTTTAGAAACAGTGTGGCGAGTACTGGCAAATTCCCCCAAAATGAAGTTTGTTCCCCCTTCGTTCAGTAGTGGACGTATTATGGCTGATATAAGAAAGAAAGATAGCAATAGCTTTTATTTCTACGCGCAATTGACACACAAGACTTAAAACTAGACATTCTTCAGCCAAAACAATAATAAATATTCATAATAATAAAATTGTAGCACAGATTTTAAATAAAACTTATCAGTCCGTAAAAAACTAATCTGTGATAATCCAGTTTATAAAGTTCAATGGATCTGTATTATCTGTGGTTGTGATTGCTCGATCTAATCAAAATATGTAGTATGTCTAAGTAGTCTGTGCAACCAAACAACAACAAATAGGTTACAGTTATACACAACAAATAAAATGAATTAATTATGTACAAAGTTGTGCGTCGCATGTGCGCAGAAATGTAGGTAATTGCTCAGCATTATGCCGTGGCTACAGACGAACTTAGAGCCAACAGCGCTGGTTATGATATGATTATGATGATGACGGGTGAAGCAGCGCGGAAAAGATGTACGGAAAAATTTCACTTACTCGAAAATTAGGATTGTATGGAGGCATACTGGAATTAAAATTCTGCCTCTGCATGTTGATACCCGGTGGAGGCGCAATCAAACGGGGTTGTCCCATCATATGTTGAAACTGATTCATCCCTTGAAAGTGGTTACCGTTTGGGATCATCTGGTTCACGTTTTGACCCATCTGGTTGTGGTTCTGACCCATCTGATTATTACTCATATGGTTTTGGTTCATTTGGTTAACATTGTGACCCATTTGACCCATATGGTTAACATTTTGACCTATCTGGTTGACGTTAGGTCCTATTGGGTTAAGATTTTGACCCATTTGGTTGCCTTTTGGACCCATCTGGTTCATATTCTGAGCCATCTGGTTCACATTCTGACCCATTGGATTCATATTTTGGCCCATCTGGTTCACATTCTGACCCATCGGATTCATATTTTGACCCATTTGGTTGAGATTTTGGCCCATCTGGTTCATACTTTGGCCTAACTGGCCCATAGTCTGCGGCATACTCAAGTTCTGTTGCATTTGGTTAACATTTTGCCCAAGCATCTGATTACTTTGACCCATCTGGTGAACATTCATGTTCTGTGTGAGTTGACTCATCATATTGGTCCCAGGTCCGATAGGGTTATTCTGGAATTGGTTGTTCTGCATAAAGGCGGTGACATTTTGCGTCATTGGGTTTACATGGTTTTGCAATAGCTGGTTGTTTTGACCCATCTGGTTCATCAGATTGTTTAGAGGCTGGTTCATTTGGTTCATGCCATGGTTCATAGGTTGCTGGGGCGCGAAAGGCAAAGGCACAGGTGCCTGAAGACCCGGCGGTCTCTGGAGAATGACCGGTGGAAATCGTGGCTGGAAATAAAAAAAGAATATTTTAGATATAGCATGCTAATCATGCCGTGCATTGCCGTGTGGTGCCGGCTTAGAATACCACCACCCCATCTCCTCTCGTGGGTGTCGTAAAAGTCGACTCAGGGATTAGCCGGAGGATGGGCAGCAGCGTCCTTCGAGTGCATTAACAACTCAACTACGATCGCCAACCCGTCTGCCAAGCGTGACGATTATGGCAAAACCTCCCAATGAGCACACAACACACTGATATCGGTCATTGTGGTGATCTTTGGGGGAGGCCTGTGTCCAGCATTGGACTTCATTCGGTCGAAATGATGATACAATCATGGTACTGTGTTCCGCATCCAAGCCTTTTTAACACGCTTTTATTCGCTTGGTATGTATCTATGGATCTAGGTATCTATGTATCCATGTATCCATGTATCCATGTATCCATGTATCCATGTATCTATGTATCCATGTATCTATGTTACGGAACATTTTCATGCCCTTCAAAACGTCAGATTGATTTGAAACTTTGCACACTTATCAAGGCCCGATGACATTGGAACATTGTCCAAAAAAAAACACGTTTTTGAAGTTAGCCGCACTAAAAAATATATAATAGTTAAAATAAACTAAAAAACCATGCTTTTGTAGATAACCGAATTAAAAATAGTTTTTTTTTTTCAATGACTTTAATATAAGAATCGTGTTAATAACAAATTAAATTGTTAGAAAGCGTGGGGTGCTTGATGTCAATTGTTGTAAATATTTTTGTGAATATTTGTAAAAGTATCATGAAAATATCTGACATAGCACCCCATGCTTCAAAATTTAAATAACTTTCATTCATCATCATAATTTCGGCCGAATGAAGTCCACTGCTGGACACAGGCCTTCCCCATAGATCACCACAACGACCGATATGGATGTGTTGTGGGTTCATTGAGGAGTTTGCCATAATCGCCATGCTTGGCAGACGGGTTGGCGATCGCAGTTGAGTTGTTAATGTACTTGAAGGACGCTGCTGCCCATCCTCCGGCTAATCCCTTAGTCGACTATTACGACACCCACGAGAGGAGATGGGGTGGTGGTATTCTGAGCCGGCACCACGTTACGATACGATCTACCCTTGCCCAGATACCTCTTCAGGCAATAGGAGTACCATAAATCCATTCTTTTTAGACGTACTATGACGAATTGAAGACGACATCTACAGAATATGACATCAATGTGTTCAGGCAATTAGTGAGCCATGCTTTTTCATTATTTTTATCTTTTGTTAATTACTCTATTCTTATTTTAAACTTTTTGAAAAACATCTACTTTTTAGTTCGGTTATCTACAAAAGCGTGTTTATTAGTTTTTCTAACTATTACATATTCAGTTTGACGGTCGTTGTGATGTAGCTTAGTTGAGGTTTTATATCCAGTAGTGGACTACAAACGGCTGAGTCGATTGATGATGCAACCATGGTCCCCTGATCAATTCATCTGCAAGGTAAAGCCACGGTTGTCGCTGTCAGATTTTGATTGATATTATCATCATTTTAGCTGAATAAAGTCCACTGCTGGACACAAGCCTGCCGCAAAGATAGCCACAACGACCAGTCTGGGTGTGTTGTGTGCTCATTGGGGGGTTTGGGAGCCATGATGAGATAAGTTCATAAGAATCGCGAATGTGTGTCATGAAGGAACTCAAAACTTTTTTTAAGACAACAGGGAGTAGATAGGGAGTAGAGTACAGGATACTGTATAGAAAAGAGATGAAGAATACGAGTATTCCGACGAAGGGTAGAGGAAGCCACTATATGTCAAGTGTCAAGTAAAACAAGCTATGTACATTTTAAAATAATTTATTAAATGATTGGGTATATCAAAGCCATAATATACACATTTTATTAGAACAACGAGTTTATTGTTATCAAGATGGTGTCTGCAGCGAAAATGCGCATTCATGGGATGCAAGCAAACAGATTTAAATCTATGGATGCAAGATGATAACTGGATTATAAAGGACAAAATCAACAGTATCGGGGCCTGATAAAGTTAGATCAACCTATTGGAGAGTATTCAACAGAACTTTAACAAGAGGAAATAACTTGATGGAATCAGATACACGAAGTACAAGCAAATGGAAAAAAATCGTTTGGTACAGTTCATGAAAGAGCAAAATTGGACTTCTGGGGTGGAAGGCCTGGTGACCTGAGATACAGGCTTCAGCCTAGTTTAGGCACCAGTCTCCCACAGTAAATTTGAATAATACTGTAACTTTTATTGTAGTGAGAAATAAACAAATAAATATGTAGTGTAGTGTAGTTGGTACTATTTCAGCACCACACGACCTCGGATTAACGATTTATGATTGCCGATATAGCACGTTAAGCCTTGATTTTTAAAACCCAAAATAAGATTATGAGCCAATTTTTTATAAAAATAATATATTTACCCCGACAACCCAAGCTCCATTATGTCAATCCCTACATGGTAATGTCATTGACACCCATACGTCTTGAATCGATAAATTGGCTTATATCAAAATAAGCAGCATATTAATCATCAACTGACCTGGAAGTAGTTCTGACTGTAGGGCGGCTGCTGCACCTGCTTCTGGCGCAGCTGCCTCTCCAACTCCTCGACCGTGCACACATTTTTCAGCGCTTGAACCGGCTGGGAAAAATGGCCATTGAGGCAAACATGGTTGAATATGAATAATTTGGAGTGATGCTACTCTGCGTTTTTATATTATAAGAACGGTAGACGAGGTACGGCATTTTTATTGGTCGTCATCATCATCATCTTATCAGCCAAAGGTGCTGAACTAAGGCGTCGCCATATATTTCCACAATAGTGTAATTTTAGGGGGAAGCTGTCAGTACTCAACACGCTTTGCAGGCGGTGAGCGCAGAATTACTGAACCGGCTGCCTATCCCTCTGTTTAGAGTTTCTTAGTCGCCATTTACGGTGGGATGGAGTGGTGCTATATTCCGGGAACCATACGGAGATTGTGTATGTAGATTAATTGGTCACACAATATATCGTATACTTCCTCCGCCGCGGGGAAGGGTTAAGGGGTATGCCGAACTCCTATCGCCTAAAACCAACGTTTCGTTCATCTTCGTTACCGAGTGGGGGCACCAGGAATACAAAAAACCCCAAAACCAGCTCCATCTAGAACCGCTAATTGATGCTCCGCCTTTGGGCACATCTCGTAGGGATTGTAAACGATCGACGTTATTGCCAGAATTATTATGGGCTTATAAGAAACCTGAAAACCAATAAATCAATAGTGTAGACTTTTTAAGAAGTTTAGACTCTTTTCTCCTGCATTGTCCTCACATTACCATCATTTCGAGAACATTGTACCAATATGATTTAAAAAGAGTAACCATGGAGTTTCTTGCCCGTTCTTCTCCATAGGAAATCTACACCTTGGAACTATTATTATTGGAAGATATTAGTCTTGACTATTAAGTGCCTATAAATGGTTTTACATGAATAAAAATATTTAAATATAAATATATATATATATATATAGTCGTTGGATGCGGGTAGCATGTAACCGGCCGTTGTAGAAATCTATGGGGAGGCCTTTGTTCAGCAGTGGACGGTCCTTTGGGTGATAAAATGAAGCCAATACAAACATGTAAAAACTAATGTTGCATATTATTATACATACGTATATATTATACATATGTACAGCAGTGGACTATGATAAGATGATACTCACAGTAGGCGCGGTTGGAAAGATGGGCTCATGCCGCCAGACGCTGGAGCCGAAGGACCTGGAATGCGGCGCGTCTGTCTCGTCCAGCACTAGCTGGGATAGTGAGGCCTCTGTAAGAAAACACATTATCATATGTTTAGTCAAGTTGACGGTACGGTTGATGCAGTGGTTGAGTGGCTGCTGCGCTCCGGGTCGCGGGTTCGATTCCCTCGCGGAACAAATATTTGTATGGTCTGCAGTTGTTCTAGGTTTGGGTGTATAGTATGTGAAATTTGTGTCTGTAAGCGTTTACCCACAACACAGGAGTAACGCTAGGGTGGGGCAACTTTAAAAAGAACGTTTTATTTCATCATATCATATCAGCCACAGGAAGTCCACTGCTGAACAAAGGCCTCCCCCTCAGATTTCCACAACGAGCGGTTACATGCCGCTCTCATCCAACGACTCCCAGCGACCTTCACCAGGTCGTCTGTCCACCTCGTTGGAGGTCGTCCCACGCTGCGTTTTCCGGTGCGCGGTCTCCATTCGAAAACCTTTGTGCCCCAACGGCCATCAGTTATACAATGGGCCTCATAAGAAACGTTTTATTTAAAATAAGGTAATTACTGGCACATAAGAACCGTCAGCATTTAAGTTGTACAACGCCAATTAGCAGATTTCGTGGCCAATTCTCGTATTAATTTATACTATGACTGAAAGTTGACTGAACTGAGATTAAATTATGAATTGGCAAAAATTGGTAAGTCTGATTCCAGTATGATCCAATTCAGTCTCAATTTAAAATAAATTTTGATGTTTATTAAGTAAAAATAATAATATCTGTGTCAGCTAAAAATCTTAGCAGAATACCGTTTTGGCTTCAATCAACTTTCGATATTTTTTTTATCTCATCACAATATAAGTTCACGTTTACAGTAGTATGTTGGTTTAGGAGATTGACTCTAGTTCGAAACTATATTTAAAAAAAAATGAGTTGGCCCTCAGACCTACGAGGTAATTGATACAATTGATACAAATAATTGGAAAATTCACCTGAATATTACACAAGAAACATACTACAGTAATATATCAATAATTTATTAGCCATGTCAGTTATCGGCTGGCCAGTCCCGACGGTGCCCGTTCACGAGCATGACGCATACATATAAATTCAATAAGCTTGTTTGAGCATTGTTAAAATTGCTACTTTGTCAGTCCTAATTTAAAAAACCGTATTACATTCGGACGGGGTTAACGACCCCCAATGATATTGGTATCTTCTATTAATTAGGTGGTCATATCCTGCCACAAACAATTTTCAGCGTGTGTCCAGATAAAGAATATAACACCACTCCATTTCCTCCCGTGGATATCGTAAAAGGCGACTAAGGGACTCTAAACAACATGGATAAGCAGCGGCATCCCTTTTGTGGAACAGTACCCATACTGCACTCACCAACCCCCCCTGCTGTTGTTACCTCCCGAGCTAATGATGTAAGTATTTCAGGATCTCACCAAGCTGTGTGTTTGCGAGGTCGTCGATGCCACTGTTGTGTCGGCGACTGCTCTCAAGCTGCTCAGCTAGCTGTTCGTGCTCTACCTCCCAATCAAACTCGTCAGCTGGAAGGAAATAATGTCGTTAGGTTGGGTACAATTACAGCTGCATCTGGCTAGATTGCAGGCTGCTCGAAGGTGGTTTTATCCTCATTTGGATCTGTTTAGTTACCACCAATAACGTGTGGTGGTAACTCTCTTATTGCAATAATCCGGCTATGTAGGTACCACCAATACAATCCTCCCCAAGAAATACCTTTTTACAGTGGCCTTCCCTCCGCCAAAGGGGGTGACCGCTTTAATCATCCGCTCCGAGATGTGCCTAAAGGCGTGGTATCAATGGGGGGCTCTAGTGTGATCTTACGAGGACCTTTCGGCCCCATCGCCCTTCCCCAGGGCGGAGGATGTTCATGTAGAAAATCCAGACATACAAATAAAATTTAAAAACTTAAGGAATGGCGCGTAGTCTATCGCAGTGAGTTGTAATGTAACGATACCGATATTGAAAAGAAACGCAGGGCGCTGGCGGTGCGGTGGTATGCTGATTCGTAGATTTTCTCGTGTTCCAACGCAGTTAAGATCAACCTGTTTAAGACGTACTGCCAATGCTTTTACGCAAGCAGCATGTGGGCATCATTTGTTTGTTTCATTTTGTTTGAGAACATTGCCCCACACTAGAACTAGACCCGGAACAATTACCTGCAGATCATACAAATATTTGTTCCGTGCGGGAATCGAACCCACAGCCCGGAGCGCAGCAGCCGACTGTATCAGCCACTGCACCAAAATCATACACCCAGCGTGCCCACAACGTCCTACGTGTCCGATACAATAACATTTTTAGGGCCCTGTTGAGGCTTCCACGCTTCTGTATGTTTGCTGAAGCACACACAGTTTTATCAAACACAAAAAATCCAGCTCTCTGATGTACAGGTTGCGTGGAGGTGTCAATGGGATCCTGAAAATGTTATGTGCACCATTTAACATCACTGGGCTAACATGTTGAAAAGTCCAATTGCTTATGAGCGCAATTAAGTTTTTAGTAAGGTGTTTCATTTTTAGTTTTGTGAAATTTGTAATATTGTGGTAATGTATGGATTTTGGCTTGAAATACAGATTTATTTATTTACAACACCCACAGGCTGGAATGCATTGCTGCTATTCCTATCCAGCACCACATGGTAGATCATTACGTGTGTTATTAGCATAACTTTGAAGCATTACGAGTATAAGCAGTGTCATTATTTCTTAAAAATGAACAATACTGGATTCATACAAATCTCATTTCACCCATAGCATGTAGCAACAAATCTGAATGCACTGATTCCTTTGTTTCCATGAGAAGCAAGCCCATCGTAAGCTGAATGATTTAGCAGGGATGATAATATAAATACTCACAACCTTGGCCGAAGGTTTCATCATTTAGTGCATCATATTCATCCTCAGATGGTTCTCCACTTCCTTCGTCATCATTTAAGTTCTGTAAACAATGGGTAAGTTATTTAATTATTTCAATGCGGGATTTCACAGTGTGATGCCATGCAGGACACTAGTCCTAGGTAGCATTATAATAATTGTTATGGGCAGGCATGATGCCACTGGGTGAACGATTTGCTCATCTCATCACCAAGCAAAAATGCATATCTCTAAAGATGGCTCAATTTTACTTTTTACGAACTACTACTATTATAGAACACTGGAAGCAAATACTATGTTGTGGTTTTTGTTATATATTTCAAGAATAATCAGTAGTAATAACAAAAGTTTTGTAGGGTCACAACCAAAAAAGATATACTTTTTGTAGTTGGTCAATGATAACAGCCCAATGGCTAAGGTGTGTCAAACCAACTAATATTATTGATGGGTGAAAAGTTTGACCATTCAACAAGGAAATATTTAAATTACTTCAACGCTAATACAATTTTACAAACTTATGCTCATACAATTTTATAAATTTATCGCTTATCCCATGTTCCTTTCCACTCTCGATATGCTTTATTTGTGTAGTGCTTTCGGATCAATTTGAACAAATGATAACAAATCATATACACACAACAGCCCGTAAACATCATCACACATTGGGCCTTACAATGATCACTACGGTTGTGCAGACATGGTGATATTGCTATAATCGTAGTATGTTGTTATTAGCACATGGAACTTATATATATACGAAGGCGGTCCATGACTTTAGAGAGAAGAAACACTCTTTTTACATATACATATTTTTATTTTTCTACATAATCTCCTTTCAACTCTACGCACTTAGTCCAGCGATGTTCCAACCGCTTCAACCCATCAAAAAATATTTTTTGTCACACCATGAAAAATAGGCCTCAGTTTCGGCTACCACCTCTTCGTTTGACGAAAATCTTTACCCGCCAAGCCATTTCTTCATGTTTGGCAAGAGGAAAAAGACACAGGGGGCTAAAGCTGGCGAATACGGAGGGTGTGGCAATAATTCGTATCTTAATTCGACAATTTTTGATGTCGCGATTGCAGACGAGTGGGCCGGTGCATGATGAAATAGATTTTTTTTCTTTGCAAGATGGGGTCGTTCCTTGATCAACTTTTTATTGAATCAATCTAAAAATGCAGCATAGTAAGCTCCGGTTATTGTCTTGCCTTTATCCAAAAAAAATCGATGTAAATAACCCCTTGGCTGTCCAAAAAGACTGTGGCCATCACTTTACCAGCCGAGCAAACAGTTTTTGCCTTCTTTGGGGCACGTTCCCCTGTAGAAGTCCATTGCTTCGACTGTTGCTTAGTCTCTGGTGTTTAATGATGGACCCACGTTTCGTCAACTATTATGTACCGACGCATAAACTCACTCGGATTGCGATTATAGATGGCTAGGCATTCCTCAGAAGCTGTTACACGATTTCGTTTCTGGTCGACTATTAGTAAACGTGGCACCCATCTTGCAGAAAGCTTTTTCATGCCCAGAATATCATGCAAAATATAAAAAACTTGTTCAGTCGAGATGAGCACAGCATCACTTATTTCGCGTGTCTTCGCTCGACGGTCTGCCAAAACAATATCATGTATTTTATTAACCATGCCCTCCATAGTGACCTCAATCGGCCTTCCTGGGCGCTCCGCGTCATTAGTGGTAGTACGTCCACAACGAAATTCAGTGAACCACTTATGTACCATCCCATGAGAAGGCGCAGAATCACCATAATACTTTTCAATTTGTCTTAGGTCTGCTTAATAGTTTTACCACGTAAAAAATAGTGTTTAATTTGCACTGGAAACTCGCTTTTCTCCATTTTCAAAGAATACTTAGAAGTCACCTAACTTTTTTGTTTCTAAAAAACTTGTTTTCGTGCCAAACACCATTGAGTTGCCAAACTGCCCTCGTATATTGATCAAACATAGGTGCAAAGTTGTAAGCGTATTGGTTTTTGACACCGGAAGTGCATGATTTAATTCTCCCAACTCCACTCCATCATCGGACAACCAGACGAACGGCATTGCGCCATTGTTGCATAGTGAATGTACCACCCATAGATATGAAGCATTTTGCTTCCACGTTTTTAGTCTGTACTGCTAATGAGTGAAACTCATTCATCATTTCGGCCGAATAAAGTCCACTGCTGGACACAGGCCTCCCCCATAGATGTCCACAACGACCGATATGGATGTGTTGCGGGCTCATTGGGGGGTTTTGCCATAATCGCCACGCTTGGCAGGCAGGTTGGCGATCGCAGTTGAGTTGTTAATTTACTCGAAGGACGCTGCTGCCCATCCTCCGGCTAATCCCATAGTCGCCTTTTACGACACCCACGGGAAGAGATGGGTTGGTGCTATTCGTAGCCGGCACCACACAGCAAACTCATTGCCAGTCTGTTTTTCCCAATTGTATAACCTTGGAATCTTTAAGTCACAAGTAAACAGGTTTCTTCTAGGCAAGAGTGCACCATCATCAACGGCACCATTGCCTAACATCAGGTAATAGTGGTCAAATGCAGGCTTATTTCATATATATAAAAAAAACCTTGGCCTTCTATGAAACCAGTGTGTGGAGAGTGATGGCCTATCCTTATTTACAGGAAACCAGATGGAGCTAGTTGTAATCACATATTTATCTAATTTATCTATGACATTTAACTCACTGTTATAATTTTACAGAGGGAGACAGTTTCTGTGGCAAAAAGATTAAAGATTTCAAGTTTTACTAAGTAACCTAAAATACTGTAATAGAACCCTCTATGGGTCTACCCTCAGGTTCATGAAATGAGAAATACATCTCATGATATCAAATTAATTCTCATATGTAGATATAAAGCCTAAAATTAAGGTTGAAATTAATTAAAACTTTTCACAATGCAACAATACACACAATAAAATTTCATCAAATTGATGTAGAATAAGATGTATGCCTTTTTATTGAACACCATGAGAATAAGGAATGATAGATAACATGTAATAATCTACTACACAATTGTCCCTGTATACTATTTATCAGTCCATTGTTGTGTACATAATAAGTTCATATATCAATAACAAAGTATTAGTTGCTAAGTACAAAGTTAACTGCACATAGTAAGGTCATTATTTGAACTCACATATTACTTTATACATAGTTACAATAACATCACATAGAGCAATACAATACATCAGTTGAATATGACACACCTTTGCCAACCTGTGGGGTTATACCAGTGAACTGGAAAAGTAGTTATCGTAACTGAGAACATGCATCAAATGCTAGTTGCAAACAGCAATATCACGTATTCCAAAACAAGTATGACTCAGAAACCACTATAAATATACAGACTTAAGAAAGGAGTATTTCATAACATTACAAAATGTTATATGCAAGATATTGGCGCGCTTCACATGAATTGACGAGCAGAGGCGTATTTTATGGCTATAATCTACACTATTGCGTGTTTTCCTCGAAAATGTTAACAGAAACAAACAAGTGACAAGTAGAAATTCAAAATACATAATTATAAAAACTATAGCAAACAACATACAGTTTATCATTTGTTATGCCTTATTAATGAGTTAAATTGATGCAAGTCCCCTTAAACTGATATATAACACGCAAATTAATAGTAGAAAGTGGTAATACTTGATTGTATAGTGAAACTGCAGCATTCTAAGTGGCGTGCTGGCAGTCAGGAACCACACAGTTTTAGGGTTATTATGTATCAAAAAAAATGTTTCTTTGAGTAGAATGACTATTAGACTTACCGATACCGAAGTATCGAACCCGAAGAAAGAATCTGCCATTGGAATTTTTCATATATCATGGACACAAATGACATGACTTGTCACGGTACATATGTCGCAATGGCGATGGCGGCCATGACATTTTTGAGAAGTAAGTGATGCTACAAACTTACTAAATCAAAATACTCGATTCAAATCGACTTATACTGAGTTATACTTGGATTCATACGAAATGAAATGAAATAACGATTTTATCAAAATAGAATAAAATTATTAGTTCTTTTAGAAACGTGAACATTAGATAGCACACATAAAAGCCCACCCTAGGATATACAATGGGATTCAATCGTTTTTTTCAATTTGTGCTACCCAAATACATACGTGTAATGTAAACAAATGAATTTTTAGTATGCGGGTAACTTTGGGGACATATAGAAAATTAAAGAATAAGGTTTTGCAAACTGTACCGTGTAACATATGAAATGGAAGGACTTGTTGCGAGGATATATAAATAAATAAAAAAAGACCGGTCGTTATGGCGTTCCTTGGGGAGGCTTGTGTGAGGCGCAGTCACTTAAATGGCGCAGTTACTTAAATGGCGCAGTTACTAAAATGGTGCAGTTACTTAAATGGCGCACTTACTTAAATGGCGCACTTACTTAAATGGCGCAGTTACTTAAATATAAATAAAGCTAGGCTGGAGGCTATTTAATGCTTCGCCAATTTGCCCGGTTAAGCATCTATATCCCTCTTGGGATGAGTGCGAGAAGCCCATCATAAAAAAAAGGAGGCTTGTGTCTAGCAGTGGACACTATTTGGCTGAAACGACGAGACAAAACAGATAACTAAGGATCTAGATAGAAAGTGTTATGAGCATCATATACGGATCATATATAGATAGAGCATCATATATAGATGTTAGAGTAATATAAGACCTGCATTGCGTAATCACATCAGAGCTAGTATCAAAGCAATGTGTTGGCGCGATTTTGCACAGACATCGGAAGCTTGGGAACATATTCCCAATGGAAATACCTTAATAATATTAAAACATTTTTCCATCTGTCAAATATATCTGTTTGATACATTTATGCAGCAAAACTACTGAACTGATTAGAGACAGTTTAAATTGGGTATCGGCTAAAGGTCTATTCAGATATAAGCGATATTCGCTACCACTGTGGTACCAAGTACTGAGCGGTATTCCGCTGGGTAGGTGTTTGTATTCTGGGTAGGCATTTAGGTACCCTTCGGATTTTTTTGCTATTTACAGCGGTATCGTTTATAAAATTTAGTATGGCAAATAAAACTTGACTACTAATAAGAATGAGCAATATCTTCACGCTTTTATGTAATATACGGCCGAATAGTGAAACGCCACCCGGTTTCCTACTGAAACGGGTTTCTCGAATAGTTAAAGCGGGACTTAATATTAAGTGGCGTTTCAGTATTCGGCCGTTAGTTAGAATAATTGTATTTATAACTTCCAAAAGACTGTCTGTCTTTCGTTCGGACACAGGCCTCCCTCAAAGATCACCACAACAACCGACATCGGTGTGTTGTGTGCTCATTGAGGGGTTTTGCCATAATCGCCACGCTTGGCAGGCGGGTTGGCGATCTCAGTTGGGTTGTTAATATATTCAAAGGACGCTGCTGCCCATCCGGCTAATCCCTTAGTCGTCTTTCACGACACCCACGGGATGAGATGGGTTGATAATATTCGAAGCCGGCACCACACGGTATACATACACTGTGTGACGATAATTTCGTTCATGACGACCAGTTGGTATTGTATGAACTCCAGAAGTTCACTAACTATGGATTTTGAACCGTGAACCACCACCGTACGTAAGGCAAGTCCATTTCTAAGCACGGCTTTTGATCGAACTTGAAATGTATTACTAAAATTCCGACGGAGTACATAAACGCCGAATACTAAGACATCATGTTGTGTGTGAGTAGATCACATCTACTGAATTCTGGTCGAAGCTGAGAATTGTATCGTCAACAATATACAAACTTCATTCGTACCAGTGTTTTCGGAATTTTATGCATCATCTATTTTCCACGGGGACCGTTCAGCCACAGTGTTTTGAAAACAATCATGTGCTTTCGAGGCGTACACACAACGCACGGGAGGAAGACACACTAGAGTACTTCCGAGGAGAAAACCCAAGGCGTAGCACCACTCTAACTGGGATAGTTTTTGACATCCCACAAAAAGTCGCACGAGTGCTGATCACAGCGTACATTCATATATACTGAAAGTGCTGATCATACCATTTTCAACGTACTCAGGAGCTCGGTGTTAATGATTATGGCCCATGAGTTGACTTGTTTAGCTGAAACCTACATCATTAGATGAGCGTGAACCCAAACATCTCTATGAAAATATTATGGTCGAACGAAGATACTTTGCGAGGGGTGGAATAGAGAATAATCATAATGAGCAAACATGAAAATTTCTACGTCTGGAGAGTAGATAATTTCCAGCCAGATGGGGTATGAACGTGTAGGCGTAATTAGTGTGCGACTCATAGGTATCAAATTTTTCATTTTCATGAAACTATCAAATTTTTCTCAGAACAACTCTTCAGCTCACCCTTAGTGAGCTTCCTTTGGCCGAGTATTCAGAAATTATATTTCAGCACGACGCATAGTATCGTGACTTAAAGAACGGTTTTTACAATCGTGAACTCCTATACTTTATTCAAATAATTGCGTGTTATTTACGCAGTAGCTATTGCAGAGAGCTATATTGAAACACAATGCGGGATACATATTTGTTTATCTTATCCTACGTTCTAATTACATAAACATTCACCTTACATCTATATTTCGATAACCTACTATCGGAATATTGAGGGGTGCGAGGTAAAAACCAATAAATCAGATGCTGCTATCAAGAAAATTAAATTGGAAAATTGGAAAATTTTATTGGCTCCGAGTCTTCGAGACGCGCGATGGTGAAACCAGTGCCGCACCTCTCAACACCCCGAGCCATTCACATCGGTGTTGCTCCCTGTCGCCTGTAGTGGTGGCCATTTAGGGGGCCCATCTTGTGAGGGGCGGGTCACCATCTGCCACAGAATTTCACTTTATAGGTTGAAAGGCAGACGCCGGGAACGGGAACAACCGTATTACTTAAACTTTTCATTCCATGTAACAAGTATTATTATTATAGACCTTATCATTATACTATTATTAGAACTGAAATAAGGGATATTTAACATGTTTTTTATTTTTTTGTTTCCAATATTTCGGTGCTGTTGCAAGCGCCATGTCCACGGATAAACTAAAGCTTTTGCGGCCGGATGTTTACGAGCCGACAAAACGATCAAACCGCTTACATAAACGTTTTGTGCACTGGGTGCCGCTACCACTATCACTTAAGTCACTCACAACTCGAGTTTGTTACCGAAATACGAAACTCACTCTGTCCGTTCGCGAACATTTTACAGCACATTTTCGGTCTTTACACAATCGAATCACTAGATTCCAGACCTTCGACAGTAGAATTCCGTTCTCCCGGTTAAAGTTATTATATTTGGTAATCTCAATGGCTTCTATTACCAGTCTAGGTACATAGTGGCGTTCTGTCGAGATTACCTGAGAGTTATTTTTGAATGTCGTTGTTTTTAACCACTCTGATGTCCTCTGAGTTTCTACAAGCTACAATAATTTCCGTTTGAAAGACATGCGACTTGCCACAACTACAGACTAAGGTAGACCCTTGTAAACTCCGCTTTCCGGGCTTTTCGAGGGGATATTGCTCCTTCGGCGAACGCAGCATTTGATACACACTCTTTACGGACTATTTCCGAAGAATATTTGCAACCTTATCTGTCACTCCCTTCGCGTGTGGCAGAAATGCCGGTTGCTGTTCAACCTGCCACTTCCGATTCTTACACATAGTTTTTGTCTACCGTGTATGGCCTTTGATATATATCTATTCCTCTGTAGGACCTTCTTCACATGCACTAGTTCTGTATGTAAATATTCCTCGTCGCACAAATCATACGCGCGGTTGGTGAGTGATGTCACTAACTCACTACAGAGTTCAGTTGTCTGGGATGGTGATGCGAAATAGCGTGTAGATAACGGTAAGTGTGAGTCACTTTCCTGTAGACTGAATGGCCTAGGGATCCATCCGTACGAATTCGTATTTTCACGTCCAAGAATGGAATAGTCCTCTCATTTTCCATGTCATAGGTTAACTTAATTTTGCCATGATGCCATTTAGGTGTGCTAAGCATACTTTGATTTCTTGCTAATCTGCTTTAATGATGCTATAGACGTCATCAACGTACCTTTTCCACAGCTTTATAGGTGTAGATGCAGTGGATATAGCCAACTCTTATTTATTTATTTTATAATTCATGTACACACAGACTGAATTGGTTAGGTTACAAAATGTAATGACACTTGAGTACAAAGGTACTGCTTATTTCAAAAAGAAATTTCTGCCAGCAGACCTGCGATAGGAGACGAGAGTTTTAAAGCGTAGACAACAGTGTGTAAAGGTAGAAGAGGAGAAATAACATAATATTTTGCGTATATCTTAAACTTAAGTACTATAATACATAGTTAAATAACGATACGATAAATAAAATAGTAAAATATACATACACATAAATAATATAGTACAATATATACACATAAATAATTAATATATACATAATAACATAGTATAAATATTCTTATATACAACACAAATTAGGAGGAAAGGTAAACGAGTCTTTTAAAGACAGAAATAGTTTTCAAATCGCGAATGTTATGTGGAAGTGAGTTCCACAATCTTACTGCATGCACGGAAAAAGATTATGAATAAAAATCAGTTTTATGAGGTAGGAATTTAAGAAGGGTTTTGAGGTGGGATCTGCACGGGGTGTCAGATGGGCGAACGTAAGAGAAACGCTCTCGCAAGTAAGAGGGATAAAAGGGGTTGAGCAGGATGTTAAAAAGGATACATAAAACTCGACTGTTCCCGCGAAGGCGGATTGGTAGCGACTTGAGCTGCTTGCGGAAGTGCGAGACATGGTCATACTTCCTAAGACCAAAAACAAAGCGAATACATAGATTTTGCAAGCGCTCAAGCTTGTTTAAAAGCTCCTCATTGGCATCCAAGTAACAGGTGTCTGCGTAATCGATAATCGGCTGAATTTGTGTTTGAGCGAGATAAATTTTAGTCTTCAAGGGCAGGAAGCTCTGGAGGCATTTCAGTGAATGAATGGAGAAATGCACCTTTCGGCTGACCTCGCTGACATGAGCACGCCACGTGAGATTTGAGTCAATTATGACTCCTAGGTCCTTAGCGGTTTCAGTATATTGTATTTGGACACCGTTTATACATAAGGGTTGCAAGGATGCTATGTCAAGTGCATTTCGCATAAACAGTCGGTTTATGCGAAATGCACTATGCTACACTGCGCTGCCTATGATCATGGCCTGGATTTTAGCGGGATTGAGTTGTAGGCCGTAACACTTAGCCCACTTGGTGATGCAATCCAGGTCACGATTCATAACAGCAATGGCAGAACCAGCATCAGCCACTATACAATATCGATAAAGCTGCAAATCGTCTGCATAGGGATGGAAATTAGAAGAGATCACTCTATCTAGATCAAATAAACAATTTCTACCAATAAAGGACTTAGCATCATTGACTCCTATTTGATTCCCACAGGGGAAAAGTTAATAGATTGAAGGATGCCAAGTAGGATATCGAAATCGACCGAGTTGAAGGCACTGCTCTTCAAAATGCTCTATTCAAATATTATCTACTATTGGAGTTACTGGGCTGCCCATAGCTACATCATCAATCTGCAGGTAATATTGACCTTGGTAGATGAAATAATTTGTAGATAAACAATGATGTAGTAATTTCGCGTATTCTACAGGGATGTTATTTGTAGAAATGTTATCATAATTACTTCTATGCAATCCAGCACCAGTACATTCGTAAATAGAGACTCAATATCGAAACTGACCATTACGTCATTGGTATGAAGTTTGATGGATTGCAGAATGTCAATGAAGTGCCGAGAGTCTTTCACATAAGATGTTGAATGCCCAACTAATGGCTGAAACACAGCAGCTACATGTTTTGCCAGGTCTTACGTGGGCGGGTCAACCTGACTGACTATGGGCCGCAGCGGAACATTTTGTTTAAAAAACATGGTCAATATCCCGTTTTCAGTTCTAATAATAGTGTCAGTGACCATGTCAGGTTTAAAACATGGCTTACAGCACCGGGGACAATCCTTGACTTTATTTTATAGTGCAGCTATAGAAAGTCCCCCGGTTAGTGTCCCATTACATTTTAGATTAAAATACTCTACTCATGACCCATGTCCCCGCGTAAGCCCTTCAAAAGACAGGGTTCTCCCTTACAGAGGATATAAATCCGTAAAAAGAGAGACATGTAATAATATTAATATTTTTGGAGTTTACTCCTTAAATGATTTGAAAAATGATTGATTGAGAAATGATTTGAGTTATAAGGCCCGGTACGGAAATTTAATGAGGAGTAAAATCAAGTGTAACACTCGGAAAGATGAGGCGTTACGTAGAAAGAGACAAACATATATATCTGTTGGATTGAACGTGCAAAAGAATGAGATGAGGAATACATTACACAGTGTATCTTATTCTCGGGGCCTCCTCTTTGTGCGATGCTTCGTAGTCTCACTGTATAGATCACTACCTCTGGTCAGAGAGTTGAATGTGTGCGTATGTTTGTACGTGTGTGTTGTGTTCCTGGATATTACGAAGTTCTGCCAAAACTTGTATACTGCTGCCGAGTACAGGGTATGCATGCTGTTTATTAAATACATATAGTAGCATTTATTGTATCTATATAACGTACATAAACAGCAACCTAACCAGCAGTTTTTAATGTTTTGATTAAGTTTTCTTGTCCTACTATGCATTGATACGTGTATTTTTATGTACTATTAAACAAATCATATTATTATTTTGTAACATACTTTATGTAATACGCTTTTATTGAAGTAATGTAAATAATCCGAATAATTACAGATATTTGTTTGTTTTTCTTATCATTTTAGAAGATGCGTTCATTTACCTTCTTTTGGTATTCGATATATATATCATAATTATCGTTCGTAAGGAGTAAACTCGTTGACACACACACACTTTTTTTTTATGGAAATATGATCCTGACTATACAGGCTGTTTGGTGCATCGTGTGCCAAACTGAAATGGTCGACTGGGGGGGTCATCTGCTATCCTTTCAGACCCTTAAACATTTCTCATGCCCTGTGGATTTATTCTCATCGACTTTTTTTTGTTTTATTAAATTATTCCCAAATTTTACATTCAAATACAAATTTAAAATTTTTTTTAATAGTAGACTCTGAATTTTAATTTTATTTAGATGTGTATTGTATTACCGTACTTTTAAATTTAAAATTAGTGACATTACCCATCTAGTTCTTTTTTTAATTTACTCGCAAAGTTTCGGACTTAAATTAAAGCTGTCCATGTTACAGCTATTTACATGGCTATAAAAAAAACCAAAAGTGACCGGGATCTTCCAACTCTCTCAAAAATCTCTACTCTGTCCTCTTGCTAGTGATGTGTCACATGCCATAAAAAGCGTTTTACAACTTTGTGAATTAGCTAGAATTGTAAATCGAGCCACAAAATACTAAATTCCAAATTCTAAAGAAAAAAGTCTTTTTGCGTAATTGTTACTTGAGCAACAGGTAAAATTTGTTTTCTCAGTCTCGCGAAGTAAAATCTATCTTCTATCTCTTTCTTGCATAGCGTAAACTAGTGTGGACAAACGACGAACTGCTGCCGACGACGCCGTCAATCCGTCATTATTTTAGTCAAGACATCACTGCCTCTGCTACCTGACGTGTGTGCTAGTTCATCGTACTCCAGGATTTTTCCATTTTGTTACTTTGTTTTGTTGGTTTTTGTTACGTTTTGACTTTTGGTGTTATTGTTAAACTTTGTTGACTTTTTTGTTGTTGTAATGGCGACGTTCTCTAACGAAGAATATGCTGACATCATGATGGCTTATGGAGCCGCCCATGGTGTCGCTCGTGCTGCGCAATGATTTTACCAGGAACGCTTTCCTGGTAGACGATTACGACGAGGATACAACATCCACCACTGCAATTACGTCGAACTCTAGCAACGAGTACTTTTCGCCGCTGACGTCACCATCACCTGCGAGTTGGTGAGGAAGAGGTGAAAAAAGGTCACCGAGGCACTTCTTGGGATGGATTGCAAAGAGGATCCCCCAAGCCTTCTATGTGCTGTGCTGCACACACGGCGGCTCGTGACCATATGCGCGCCATCGCCTTCCCGGGGGTCTCTTGGTATCAGCACGCAGACTCCCCAATCTACACACCCGTGACCCCCGAAGCTCCCTGCCATAAAGTGACTCCCTATAATACAATCAATGAGTGCCACATATTATTACATTCAGATATCAAGTGTCAACCGAGTGTAAAATACTAGGCATAGCTATAGTGGCCGTCGGCGAACAGCGACAGTATCGAGTAATGAGTTCTTTGAATCGATAATGTAAGGTACATTGAATCCGCCACGTTATCGGTACTCAGTCATAAATTATCGGTTCCAAAAATACTGGGTATTTGAAACGAAAGTATCAACTAATTATTACTTGTATTTACTCGTATCGTACATCTCTAATATCATTCAATAACGCAATGTATCTAGACGAAACGAAAGTCTAAACTCTGTTCACTGTTGATCTGTGGAACACGTAGTTGGAGTATCTGTTGTTCCACCGTAGACTGAGTAATATTCTGTTCTTTGAGTATTATATTCCTTGGTGTCGGCTGTTGGTGTTGACACATGAATTCAAAGTATCTTACTATCTACTCTACTTACCTAGTCTGTGGTCTGTGCATTAGCTGTGTTTAATCTATGGCTGTGGTCGATGTGATTGTGACGTTTTTATTTTATTTGAAAAGTTCTACGCTGATAGGGTGCAATTTTAAGTTTCAATTTTTGTAAAGTGCGTGTTTTTTTAATTTATTAGTATTTATATTTTAGTTTATTAATATTGGCTGAAGAACCCAAAAAGTGAGAATATTTTTTATTCTTTAATCCATAAAGTAATGCTTTATGATTATATCCCATTGCGACGATTTAAATACTTCATAATCATACAAATAAGAATAGAATTAAGAATAGTACATATACGTGGTTATAATGGTTTATTATATACCCAAACAATCAATTTTAAACGTAGTGCGCTGTGATTAAATTCAGTGAATCTTGAGTAGTAAGAGCGCGGCTATTGTTTATTATTGGTGTTAAATAATAATATTCGTCATGCACTTGTCTCCTCCGCCGTGCCAGCTGTGTTAGATAAGATAAAAGATAAAAAGATTTTTATTCATTTAAACCATTAATAGCACTTATGAATCGTCAAGACTTTAGTTGCCACGTTCCAAGATGTAGATTTCCTATGGAGAAGAACGGGCAAGAAACTCCATGGTTACTCTTTAAAATCATGTTACAATATTTATGTTATTTATTTATTTATTTATTACATTATCAATAAAAAAATACAATTCAAGTTTGTTAAATACAAAAAAAGCACCACTTACACCTCTTGGGTTTGTGTGCGGTACTTACAATTCTATATATCGTATTAACATATATAAGAACATGTCGCTTGTTACTTATATTAATAACAACAATATAAATGTATTTTATTCTGGTGTTTGATCCTCCTTATAAATGAAGTTTAGACAGCTATGATGTCATATATTATTATTATGATATATTTATGTCGTTATGATGATATCTGCATGAATTATAATTCGGATAGGAAGTATGCTTTTAATTTGTATTTTATGTTTTTATCAGTTATAATATTACGTATGGCGGAAGGTAAAGAATTAATGAGTCGTGGAATCAAATAAGCACACGTTCGCTCGCCGTAGCAATTTTTTGCCGGTATTGTTATAAGTTTGTTTTCTGCGACTTGACGTGTAAATACAGAATGATTTATTTCTTTCTGTAGTTGCTTGTTGAAAAATTGTTCTTTTAAGAGGCTGAATTTTACCTTATCATGTATAGGAAGGGTTTTGGAGTACTTAAATAACTCAGAATCGTCTACAAGATTAGACTTGATTTTTGGCAAAACTATTAATTTTAATATCCGGAGTTGTAATTTATATAATGAGTCCAGGTAGGTCTTATAGGTCCGACCATAGCTGGATAGTCCGTAAGCTACAACTGAATCAAACAGTGCTTTATACAATAGGAGTTTAGTTTTATAAGGTAATTGGTTTTTTATTATGTAAAACTTTGCTAAGATAGCACGTAATTTGTCGCATACTCGCGAAATATGTGGGCCCCAGTTAAATTTATTGTCAATTAATAGTCCCAAGTACATATGTGTACCAACCTGCTCAATAATTGGGCATTGAGAATCACACATAAATGGTTTCCTGTGTAGACAAGTGTGGGTGTGAGCTACCAGAATAGGTTCTTGGGTGTTGCATTTTAAGTAAATTGATTTTATGTGCATTAACTTTGTCTTATCAGAATTGAGTACAAGTCCCATGTCGTGACACCACATATTAAGTCTATCAAAGTCAGTTTGTAAGAGTAAGCCAATTTCATCTAACTCAATTCCGTCTATAAGAAGGCATGTGTCATCAGCGAATTGGTACGATTTGCAGCTTTGGAATATTGTATGCATATCATTAACATATGACAAAAAATGCAGAGGGCCGCATACAGAGCCTTGAGCTGTTCCATAGGTTACAGAAATTGTATCACTGAGGCTCTTATCGATTCGCACCTGATATTTCCTATTTTTTAAGTAGTCTACACACCAACCATAAATAGGTCCCCTTAGACCCGAGTCTTCTAGCTTTTTTAATAATTTTTTGTGGTCAAGGGTATCGAAAGCTCGGGAAAAATCTATAAAGAGAGCTAGGACATGCTTTTTATCATTGAGTGCAGTATTGACGTAATCAGAAAATTTTGAAAGAAGCGAGGTCGTGCTTTTATTTTGCTGGAATCCGTATTGGGATTCGTTAATAATAGAATTTGTTTCATAGAAATTAGATATTTGGTTGCAAACAAATTTTTCGACAATTTTGTCTATGGATGATAGTAACGTAATAGGTCGGTAATTATATTCGTTATTTCTTTTGCCTTTCTTGAAGACTGGTCTCACACATCCCATTTTTAAAGCGTCTGGGTACTGGCCTGTGCTTATGCTGACATTTATGAGATTAGCTATAGTAGATGCGATCTTAGTGCTAATAGCTTGTATATCTAGCACACTGATCGCATCCAAACCTGGAACCTTCCTACTGTTTAGAGATCGAATTAGCTTCTGAATATTTTCCGGTGTAGCTTCTTGGAATCTCATACTGACGTTAACTGACTCATCTGTATGATTAGCGAGAAGAGGAATAGCACAGTTCGGTAAGATGTCCTTTACAGATTTATCAAAGCCTTTGGCAAATTTATTTGCTATCTCAAAAGATGATAGATTTTGCGAGCTAAACGCATCTTGAATAAATTTATCTATAGACTGCGTCACTTTACCACATATTGAATTGACTATTTTCCAAAGCTTTTTCGGATTACTATAGTTTGATTTAATTAGATCTTTATTGTATTTATTTCTATAAAATTCAATAGTTTTGTGCACTTTATTACGTAATCTATTATACTTTAATCTTAGAACTTTATTGTTTGGATCTTTTCTCCAGAGACTGAAGCATTCGTCTCTTATCTTACACAATTTTATAATGTCATTACTAAGCCAGGGAAGATGTTTTCTTATTTTATATTTAATGTTGATAATTCGTTTCGACCTATTTAGTGCACCATTAAAAGCAGTTGTTATGTACTCATAAATGGAATTCGAGGTCGTTAAATTGTTAGTCTCATCCCATATTGTCTCTCTTAATATGTCATATAATTTTTTTTTATCATAAATACATATAGTTTTTGACGCACTCTGTCTAGGGCGGTAATCGGACGAACTGCCGGTTAAACAAATTATAGTGGCACGGTGGTCGGCCAGAACAGTGTCGATTGCTGCCGTGTAAGGTGTTAACGTGTGTGATCGTGTGAATATATGATCAATGCATGACTTTGTAACTTGATTATTTCGTTTCTCTATACGTGTATAATCTGAGATTCCACATTCTAAACCACACGCGGAAAGCATATCTAAATACATGCTTTTGGTTGATGTTTGTGATTTAAGATCGATGTTCATGTCACCTAAAACAACAGTGATAGTGTTAGACGTATTGCAACTTAGTATATTTTGGAGTTCTCTAATAAATAACGTTTTGTTAGAAGATGGCGGTCTATAAATGGCACACACAGTTATCACGTTATTTTGTGAGGTTTTTAAGATGCCTTCAAGATACTCAAATGTATAAGTACTTATGGTTTTCGGAGTAAACTTTAGATTATTTTTTGTATAAATTATTATTCCACCTCCTTTTCGATTAGCGCGAAGCTGAGAATGCATTTTATATCCAGGGATCTGAAATAAACTAGAGATTTCGTCAGAAATTGCTACCTCTGTTAATGTTATTAAATCAATGGTTATATGCGAGTTATCAATGATTTGAATTAGTTTAGTAAAGTTTTTGAGCATCGATCTTATATTTATATGAAGGCATGAGAAATGAATATTTTTAGTTGGTACATTGCGAAAGAATGAGTTAACATTAACACAATCTAATAATTCCTGGTTTACCAGTAGATTATTATCAATAGTATCGAATTTTGCTAAATAGGGTCGGCCAAATATAGATGACATAGCACTTTATATTTAATATAGTAGATTAATTGTTGCAGTTGAGTAATGAATCGATATCATTACTTGAGCGAATAATTTCCACTTTCTTACTATTATCATTTTTTTTTACATAAAGTATACCCTCTTTACACCATACATACTTGAATGGGCCGTTAGGTGTTTTTAGGCGCTGCTTTGTCTGGTACAGCAAAGTCTTCATATTCCGGGTTAGTGCTTCTCTTACAAAGATTTTGTCAGATGCTTTTTCAATAGGCACTGGAAGTGACATTTCACCCACCGTAACTTTCTTGGATTTGGCAGCAGAAATCCATTTATTACGAGCAGTTTTGTTATTAAACTCAACTAGAAAGTAACCAGATGTATCTGATCGTCCGGTGACCTGACGGACATCATGAATGGTAGAATCTTCGACGTGCAATTTAGTTGCTATAGTCTTTGCCACTGCCATAGCATTCACATTTGGGATATTCGGTATTCCAGCAATTTCTATAAATGTACATAAGCTTTTTTGCTCAGTTTCTTCCAAGCGTTGTTCCATAGCCGAAAGACGAAGTTCCAGGTTCTTTTTTGAATTTGTTAATTCAATGTTCTTATTTTCAAGGTGTTTAATTTTGCTATTCTGGTTCTTAAGTACTTCCTCAATGCCTGCTACTTGATCCCCGATAAAATCTACAGACTGCTGGAAACTCTCAAGTTCTTCCTTAATCGTTTTCTTTATTTCAGTTGTAATATTTCTCATAAATGTGTGCATATCAAACGGTACCGCTGTGTTTATAGTTCCTTCAGAATCCTCTTCTGGAATGAAGAATGATGAGCGTCTGCTGGTGCTTTGAAGGCAATCTTCGCAGCACCATTCTAGCCCGTTTGAAGCTCGTAGAGCTGCTAACTGCTTCGTTGTTAATTTCGCACAATCATTCGTAGCGTGAACTATTTTATCGCACCTGCTGCATTCCAGACCGGGAGATTTTTTAGTGATATTACTATAGCATTTTACACATTTTTTAAGAACCATTTTTTGTATCAAGGGTATTCGTTTTTCTTTAACCGAACGTAACTTAGGTGTTTTCAATGATGACCGAGCGAGGAATGATGACGTATGGTCACTGAATAAATAAAAACTAATAAGGAATTATACGGAACACGTAAATAATACTACAAAGGATATATTTTCTTTTCCTTGTTTTCCTGAAGAATAATTCCTCACAATCTTTTAAAATATTTAAAATTCCCAGATAAATAAAATAAACAAGTCCCAACTGACAGACAGGTGTCGATGTTCTCGAAAATTCAGGTTATATAAAGACAATGTTCCTACATTAAACATAGTAAAGTCTAAACCTCTTAAAAGTGTCAATATCAAATCATAAACCAGTTGAATATAAAAAAATGATACAATAATAAATTCAGGTGTAAATAATTAATAATTATAATGTCATGTCAAAAAATAATAATTGAAATGTCAGAAAAGTAAATCTGAATAAATTGATGTCACAAAACATGCAACAACAAGATAGCATGTCAATAAGTCAAAAATAATTTTTTTTAATCATTTCTTATAGTGGTCTTGTGGAGCTGGACCAGCACTCTGCCAAACATTTATGTCTCTAAGGTAATCCTCTAATGTATAATATGCTTGTTTGCATAGAGTATTTTTAACAAATATTTTAATTTTATTTTGCGATAATTGCAGCACGGTCTCCGGTATTTTATTATAACCCATAAAAGAAGTATGGACTTTAGCTAAGTGAAATTTTGGCTGTACTAATTTAGATTTATATCTTGTATTATAGTTATGCCGATCACATTTTTTTGTAAAAAGATGTATGTTTTTCCTAACGTACATTATATTTTCATAAATATACATAATGTTAAAACACAGTAGCTGGGCAAGTGGTGGAAGATCATCATCATCATCAGATCAGCCACAGGACGTCCATTGCTGAACAAAGGCCTCCCCCTTAGATTTCCACAACGAGCGGTTACATGCCACCCTCATCCAACACTCCCAGCGACCTTCACCAGGTTGTCTGTCCACCTAGTTGGAGGTCGTCCCACGCTGCGTTTTCCGGTGCGCGGTCTCCATTCTAGAACCTTTGTGCCCCAGCGGCCATCAGTTCTACGAGCAATGTGCCCTGCCCATTGCCACTTCAGTTTACTAATCCTTTCAGCTATGTCGACAACTTTAGTTCTTCTACGGATCTCCTCGTTTCTGATTCGATCACGTAAATAAAGCTGGGAAGCCTCTGGTGTGGGATGCAACTCGTGTTGTGTCCACATTGCTCTATCCCCTCTTTAAAACTCGGCGGGCCGTAGTAGCGCTGCCGTTGCAGCTGCGTAGACTTTCAAACTGCGCAACTAAAGTAACCTCGTAAGAAGCTATTTATTTATTTGGGGTCTTCTTGAGACCAGAAGGCTGGCGTATTCTTGTGGCAAAGAATAGAATAGCATTGCCATATGCTGTCAGCCTCCTGGGTCTGTTGTCAGATGACAGCGTTCCGTTTTTTTTATACATCAAATTAATTCATCGTTATTTCGTACATTATCAAAATATTTGAATAGTTTAGTCATCATATCAGTCAAAGGTCATTAAATTCTGACGCTACATAAGTGCCAGTAATTGGTTTACTTGAATAAATATCTCTTCATGTTCATTCATATTCATATCGGCCATTTATACGTCCACTGCTGAACAAAGGCCTCCCCCATAGATTTTCACAACTGTGTCATCATTTTGGGGGGTATTTGCCAATACTCACCACGCTTGGCAGGCGGGTTGATGAGCGCAGTATGGCTACCGTTTCACAGAAGGGACGCTGCTGCCCATCCCTCTGGTTCAGAGTTGATTTAAATTCTATTTGGGGGCCACCCGAAGATTGAAGTTTAAAATAAATGAAAAGTTGGCTTCAACATGTGTTAATTTTTCATGACATAGCTGTTTAGAAAGATCAACACATCCAAACGGATGACATTTACTTATGTAAAAGAGAGATGACACATGTTTTATTTCTATTGTTTTCTTGTTATCAGTAGCCACAAGCCATAGGAAACTATTGGGTGGTACCAAAAGTACCAAATTTGAAATGAAATATCAAAATGTGAAAACGTGAGGTAACAAATCGTTAACAATGGCAAAGATTCCAGCTGCAGGTAATAGCTGGTTCACCAATGCAATTCTGTAAGAACTCACTGGCTAATTCGCTTCTAAAACCACAGTGAAAAGTAATAAAAACAATATGAAATTGGAGATTTTACAGCAGATTTAGAAGTGAGTGAGTTTAGTGAAGCAATCTTATTTAAGAATCCGCAGTGTAAAGTAGTGAAAACAATACAATAATAGAGATTTAACAGCGGATTCAACAGTGCTATCATTAAGACCTCACTTCTGAAACTGCAATGAAAAGTAGTAAAAAAAATACGAAAAAAAAAAGTAAGTTTACTAGTGAAGCAAATTCACTTATGAATCGGCAGTGAGAATGAATAAAACCATTTCACTGCGCATTCAGTAGTCCTAGAATGAACGGCTGTCGAGAAAGTATTCTATCGTAATGTTCATGTGAGTGAATTTTGAATTGAAAATACAATTATCCAATAGCATTTTTGTTTAAATTTATACAACAAACACAATTCGTATCATATATAGGTATGAATAAAGTCTTTAGTTTATATAAAAACTATGTGCGAAGCAAGTATTTTAAATTCAAAATTCAATCACATTAATGGTACGATACGGATACGAATACTTTCTCGCAAGTTGTTCGTGCCTTTTTTATTTTATTTTTTTATTTATCCGGTGGAAGTGCCTCATGTACCTACTTCAGTAGGAAGAGGCATGCCGGACCCCTACCGGCTAAAACCACAGGAGTGATCATCGTCGGCACCGTAGGGGGGCTCCAGGAACTCGAATAATCTCCATCTAGAGCCACCCGTTGGTGCCACGCCTTTAGGCACATCTCGGAGGGGATGACTGTAAAGTGTCATCCCCTCTAGCGGAGGGAAGGCGACTGTAAAGAGGCCACCCCCCCAGACATTTATCGAGGGGATTGTAAAAGATTCCCCTGAGACCTCAGTATGCGCTGTGCTGCGCACACAGCGGTACGTGACCACATGCGCTCCGCTGTCTTCCCGGGGGTCGCTCGGTATGACCACGCATATTTCCCAATAAGCGCGCTCGCGACCCCCAAGGCCCCCGCCATATGAAGACGACAGGGGGTTTAGGCGTGTTGGACACGGGCGCCGCGGCGGTTGTTACCCCGGCTCCGTGTCCTCCTCCTCCGAGCGGGATCGGCCCTCCCGATCCCGCTCTGCGACCTCCTTCTGGAGCATTACGCTCTCACAGAAGGAGACCACAGCACTCCCAATTTTCCTGCTCTGCCAGCATAGCCGACACTACTGCTGGTAAAGAGAGATCTTGCCCGATCCGATCGACCAGGATCCGCCGCTCGGCAGTCCACGCAGGGCACTCTCCGAGCGTGTGCTGTGCGGTATCCTGATCGAAGAGCGGCAAGACAGCCTCGTTTGCGCGTACTGTGGCAGCATGAGCCGCTCGCGCCATAGCTCGAGTGCACGCCGCCGAGCCTGCCGCCTCAAACTTTCGAGCGCCCCTGGAGGCACGCCTTCACCGCTCTGGCGGAGGGAGCGTGTTTGGTGATACACCCACGCATCTCCGCCAAGATATCAAAAGGCGTAAAGCGCGCCAACAGAGTTGCCGCCTCAAAGGACACCGTTCGGTATCCTCGTGCGATCCGTATAGCCGCTCTACGCTGCAGACCGTTAATCTTTCGTTCTGCAGCGCTGGACGCCCGAGAGTCGAGATGACCAAACGGGCGCCCCGTAGAGGGCCACGGACCGCACGACTCCCCCGTAGAGGCGGCGAACTTCTTCCCCCGGTAAGTTATTCGTGCCTAGCAGTACAGTAAAGAAAGAAGTGAAGATAGTGAAGAATGACTCAAATCGGTTCTCATCTCGGAGGAATTGGTAACTATTAAGACTTCATCTATGCTATATGCGATAAGCGCAATCAAGTCGGTCAAGTGAGAAATTTATGTGGGACCAATACGAAAGCAATCTGTCTGACAATTTCTAAAATCGGTCTACAAGTCTCGAAATGTGTCTGGGAATGGTTATGTAAATTTACATGAATAATAATTATTCTTGACGTCAAAGGTTTGGATTTAAATTATGGAAAGGTGATAACCTCTGCATTATATACATTATAATGTGTATTGTATTTGTTCAGTGTAGTTCTCAGCTAAGAATAGACCACCGTCTCCAACCACGGATGTTGTAAAAGGCGACTAACGGGCGAAATTAATAATCAATCTAATCCAAAATCTTTCGATTTAAGATTTTGAAATTCATCCATTTTAGTGTAGGATCACATTTAACACAAAAGACAGACAAGTCCTTAATTCCAAATACTTAGATTTTGGTAGCGTGATCGGTACGCTAATAGCAATCACCAATCCGCCGGAAGCGTGGTGATTATCAACTGGAATTAACATTTAAAATTATCGGGTGCGAGTTCACACGCGGTAGAATGAGATGAATAGCGAGTGAGAGAGAGAGAGAGAGAGAGAGATATTGATAATTAATTTCAGCCGTAAGGCGTATTCTTAAATAACTCTACATTCACCCCCAAAACTACACAGTTGTGGAAATCTATGGAGGACGACTTTGTTCAGCAGTGGACATATGATGATGATAATAAAATGTTTTAAAAATCTCCAATTCAAGCCAATTACCATTTTTTAACGTTAGGCAACTAGTGGGCTGGACAACCTGGATATCGATGGGGACGGTAAGAGCATATTTTATAAGACGACCAGATACCCGCTTACGCAAAATGTACAAAGGTGGTTATAATGCCATAGGGGCTTTCTACCCGACGACCTATGGGTGAAGCAGAGACTACAAGGTAGATGCATCAAAAAATAAGAGCGAGATGTATAGAAGCGATGACATTAACTGACTAGCTGTGTCCCGCGGTTTCATCCATCGTTTAATAAAGAAATCGGATAAATTACTATTTCTTTCTATTCTTTTTTTTGTTGGGCTTCTCGCATTCATTTCTGGGAAATGTGGTTGCTTAACCGGTCATTTCAGGCGAAGCTAAAAGAGGCCTCCAGCCAGGCTTAAATTTAAAATTAAAAACTAAGCAACTTTCGTTACACCTGCGGGACACGGACCTCGGCTTAGGGCGTCGCTGGGAATAACTAGCTATTGCATCGTATATGTTTTACAATCATTTGTATCAATCAACATTGTAATCTCAATTATTTTAAAAGAGTATCCATGGAGTTTCTTGCCGGCTCTTCTCCACGAGATTAACTATTTCGAACCGTGCAACTTAGATTCTGACGTTACATAAGTGCCTATATTTGGTTTATTTGAAATAAAAAACTTTGACTTTGATGGTTTTGGGGACAGCTGGATCGGTATTATTTATTATGTATTAGGGGACATTTAAAACTACAGGCTCGGCACGGGCCGGCGCGAGCAAGAGACGGGAGGGAGAAGTGCTAACTTGAACGGGAAGGTGACGCGGCGATAGGCCTCCGCGACGTCGGTGAGGCGGGCATCCTCGGCGGCGAGGACGGTAAAACGGTCGGGTGTTTAGCGAATGAGACAACGCGAGTCTCTTTATGTGATCTAACGTGATTTTATCGTCTGAATCGACCAGAACGTGCCTCGGGCGGCGTACTCTACTGATACGGGAGGGTTGGTAATCGGCGGCTAATACCACAAGGGGATTAGGGATAAATTACTAATTAGTATATATAGGGTCTTACTTTAATAATGGAAAATATTTTAAGGCTAGGATCTATGAATGGCATAGAATTCATTTCAAGTATCAACACACACCGGTGGGCTACTAAACAACCACATTGTTGTTCGACCGGACCATTTTCAAACACGTTTTAGTGTTATTATGTGCGTGTTCGGTGACAGTACCACAGTAGTTTTAGAAAGATTAATTTTAAATATTTAATCAGAATACCACCACCCCATCTCCTCCCTTGGGTGTCGTAAAAGTCGACTAAGGGATTACCCGGAGGATGGGCAGCAGCGTCCTTCGATTACATTAACAACTCAACTGCGATCGCCAACCCGTCTGCCAAGCGTGGCGATTATGGCAAAACCCCCCAATGAGCCCACAACACACCCATATCGGTCGTTGTGGTGATCTTTGGGGGAGGCCTGTGTCCAGCAGTGGACTTCATTCGGCCGAAATTATGAATGATGAAATAAATCGCATCATTGAAACCTATATATTTAACTCCTGAAATATTTTCCAATAATAAAGTATGACCTTATGTATTGGATTTCATGATTTTTTTTGTTTTTGCGCGGAGCCTTAATTCTTTTTCTCAAATAAAAGTAACCCAGGTTACTCCTTATAACATCAGCTATCTGTTAGTGAAAGTCCCGTCAAAATCGGTCCTGCCGTTTCGAAGAGTAACCTGGAACAAACAGACAGAAAGATAACCAGAAAAAATAAAAATTAGATCTTTTGTTATAATTTCCGTGTATTCTTTTATATGCATCTCGTGAAAAGCTGTTATTTTGACATTACAGACGAAACACTTCAATGTTGTTTATTGGTATAGATCATCATTTCGGCCGAATGAAGTCCACTGCTGGACACAGGCCTCCCCCAAAGATCACCACAACCACCGATATGGATGTGTTGTGGGCTTATTGGGGGGTTTTGCCATAATCGCCACGCTTGGCAGGCGGGTTGGCGAGCGCAGTTGAGTTATTAATGTACTCGAAGAACGCTGCTGCCCATCCTCCGGCTAATCCCTTAGTCGACTTTTACGACACCCATAGGAGGAGATGGGGTGGTGGCATTCTGAGCCGGCACCACACGGATTTGTATAGATACCATCATACTAAAATCCTGGTCCCCTAAGGCCACTATATGAGCGCTCATTGCTGTGAATTGAAGCCCATGGTCAGCTGTGGATGTTCACGGAGTGACATGTGAGCTAGTAACCTCAAAGTAGACAGCCATTTTTTTTTTTCAGGAAAGATGTCTTGCCAAGTGGAAGTGAAGCAAGGAATTTTGCAAGGCAAAGAATGCAAAACGTTCTTCGGCAGGAAATATTATAGTTTTGAGGGAATCCCATACGCTAAGCCTCCAGTTGGCAAGCTACGATTTAAGGTAAGCATTTATTTTCTTTATTGTCATTATAATAAAACAGTTTTAAACGGATTACATCGCGCATATTATTGATTTTGGTTTCCTGATGTTTCGAACACTGCAGGGTTCGTGGTCGCAGGATGACTAAGGTGACAAGCGTCGTTACAGATTTTAAAAAGTTATTTTATTTTACCTTCCGTACAATTTTAATAAAATTTTTGTTTCGATGCACGCAGTAATCACTCAGTGTCTTGGTGTTTTTAGTGCGGTATGTTGTTTGGGACTTTATTATTTTAATAACTGGATTCCAAACAGGTGGTACCTGCTAACCATCTCTATTAAAACTAGAATGTTTTTAATTTCAATAGCCTCACGAAACATTCTAGGCACATATCGGTTCTCTTTTTCGAGGACTTGAGGTTGATCAAAACGAAGATAATGGTTAGGTTTGCCTAAAGCATGACTCTTCTGCAACTCATAACCTTAGTTGTATTTGCAATTCAGGTTTGTTATATGGGTATCCATGAAAATGCGACACCTATTTAAATATATTAAAGGGTACAAGAATAACAAGCAAAGGGAATCAGAATTTAAAAAAACCGTTCTGTGTTATAACCGTTCAAACGTGTCCGGATTAAGAATATAGCACCACTCCTTCTCCTGCCGTGGAAGTCGTAAAAGCTGATTTAGGGACTCCAAAGCAGAGGGATGGGCAGCAGCGTCCCGAACAACAGCCATTCTGCACTGACCAATCCGCCTCTGGATCCGTCCTTGTCTTCGTGATAACTCCTTTTTCCATAAGCTGCTACACAGAAAAAGGTTCCGATGGTTCAACAAAAAATGAGATTGGCTTCACTATGACCAATAAAAGACAAATACACAATGATGTCTCCATGATCCATAGGGTGGAAATCGGCAGATCATCGAATTGTGAGAGGCACATTGAATATCAATCTGAAAGTTGAGAGGTCTCGACTGATGGAAGTCTATGCTTCAGCCCCACATCCAAAATCCCGAGAGCTTTCAACTGGGAACTCCAAAACAGCTTCGAGTGCCTAGTATATTGCGTATCTGTGGACGAAGTAAACTGGTAGGTTTGTAGAAACTGTCCAGACGGTTGAGTGTAAGTACTTTAAACCCCACCGTAATGGTAGACCAAAAAAATGTCCGTTAAGAAACTCAACCACATGGCAGAAAAACGAGCCATGACGTCCCAGTCCTCCGGCGACGCTGAAGGATACCGGCTACTCAATAGACGGATATGGAAGCCCTTGCGTCACGATATGCAGACCTTTAACACCAGCGGTGTTAAAGAGACAATTGAACGGAAACAGGGCTCCAAAGTGTTCATAAGAGACAGGTCCATTGGGCAAATTCGGATTATGAAGCTGAAGACCGAGAACGGCAGCGTGGCGGCTACTAAGCCAGAGGTTTTAAGCGAAATCGAGAAGTTCTACCTTTAGCAATACACCTCGGTATCTAAACCTACCATTGGCTCGCCCAAAGACCCGCCAGGCAAATTAACCCGACACTTTGGGAAGACATCCTGGACTGTGCAAGAGTAGAATGGCCTTGAAAAGCTTAAAAAACAAGGCGTAGGGTGATGACGAAATTACGACAAAGCTTCTGAAAGCGGGTGGAACTCCAGTACTTAAATTCCTTCAGAAGCTATTCGATTCTGTCTTACTCGAGGGCACAACGCTGCAATAATGGAACAGAGGTGAGGTGGTGCTCTTCTTCAAAAAGGATGATAACACTTAGTTGAAGAATGATAGACCCATCTCGCTTCTGAGCCTTATTTATAAGCTGTTTTCCAGGGTCGAATCGTCTCAAGCACAGGTTTGGTGAGTTCCTGCATCCCGAACAAGCTGGTGCTGCAAAGGTTTAGTACCATAGACCACATCCATACGCTGCGGCAGGTTATACAGAAGACCGAGGAGTATAATCTGCCACTATGCTTAGCGTTTGTGGACTATCCTTCGATTAAATCGAAACCTGGGCAGTGCTGCATTCTCTGCAGCAGTCCCGCATTGACTATCGGTACATCAAAGTGTGCTTAAACAAACGCCACCATTTCTGTACGAGTACATGAACAGAGTACGGGGGCAATTCTATTTCAGAGATGTGTGAGACAGGGGGACGTGATATCGCCGAAACTGTTCACCGCTGCAATGGAGAATGCCTTCAAGCTACTGGAGTGGAAAGGATTCGGCATTAACGTCAATCGACATTAAAATCAAGTATATCACTCACCTTTGATTTTCTGACAACATCGCAGTCATGCAGTATAAGAGATCAGCACAATGCTGGATGATCTCAACAGAGTCTCTCATCAGGTGGGCTTTAAAATGAACATAGGCAAGGCGAAAGTCATGTCAAACGCCCATGTCGTACCCATCCCAATATTCGTTGGGAACTCTGTTCTCGAAGTTGTTCACGGATACGTCTACCTAGTAATGTCTTAGGTTTCCGTGAGTATTACACATTATAATAAAACACCTTTAAACGGATTCTATCGCGTATATTTTAGATTTTGGTTTTTCCTGACGTTTCGGGAACACTTTGCAGGGCTCGTGGTCGCAGGATGACTTCGAAACGTCAGGAAAAACCAAAATCTAAAATATACGCGATAGAATCCGTTTAAAAGTGTTTTATTATAACGTCTACCTAGGACAAACCGTCCAGTTAAGTGGGTCTAACTTCCAGACGTAAGGCAATTGTCGAATCCGACTTGGCTGGGCATTGTTCGGGAAACTTCGCATCGTCTTTTCGTCAACAATACCGCAGTGCCTCAAGACCAAAGCCTTCAACCAGTGTGTTACCAGCGATGACATATGGCACGGAGACGTTTCGTTCACTAGAGGCCTCGTTGAAAGCTCAAGTTCACTCAGCGAGCTATGGAGAGAATTATGCTTAATATTTCTCCACGAAATCGAATCAGAAGTGAGGAGATCCGTAGAAGAACTAAAGTTGCCGACATAGCTTAAATGATTAGTAAGCTGAAATGGCATTGGGCGGGGCAAAAGGATTCTCGAGTCCGGGTCCGCTCACCGAAAAACGCAGTGTCTCATGTTGATCCCGGTAAAAAATAGACCACCCCACTTCACTCATAGATGTCGTAACATGCGATTGATATCAAGAGGATGGGTAGCAGTATGTCACTGATCCGCGTGCCAACCTTGGTGAATATGGCAACATAAAGCACTACAATGATGTTTGGTTTCTCATTGTTGTGACCTTTAGGAAGCCCAGGTCACATGAACATGAATATTACCATTATAATTACCTAATGTAGGTGTGCTCTTTCAGGCCCCGCAAGAACCAGTAAGCTGGGCAGGCATCCGTGATGCCACAAAGCCAGGGAATAAATGCTGCCAGCTTAATCCTTATTCAAACACTTCAATAGAAGGATCTGAAGACTGCCTCTATTTAAACGTATACACACCGTGCTTGCCATATGAAAAAATTGAAAAATTACCAGTATTATTTTTTGTACATGGTGGAAGATTGATATTTGGCTATGGGGATTATTATAAACCTGATTACCTTTTTAAACATGACGTTATTTTAGTAACTTTTAACTACAGATTACATATACTAGGATTCTTATGTTTGAATATACCGGAAGTGCCCGGTAACGCAGCGTTGAAAGATACTGTAATGGCATTAAGATGGGTAAGGAGTAATATCGAAAAGTTTAATGGCGATTTTAATAATGTTACCGTTTTTGGAGAGAGTGCGGGTGCAGCGGTTGTATCATCTTATATAACTTCTAAAATGGCTGAAGGCCTTTTCCATAAAGTAATTGCGCAGTCGGGAAATTCTATCTCTGATATTTATATGACTGAAGATGACCCTATAGAAAAAGCTATAGTTGTAGCTTCGAATTTGGGGAAAAGCTTGACCGATGAAAGAAGTCTCTACGAATTTTTGGTTGATGTTCCTATTGAGGATCTTATAATCGCTTTTAGTATGGCAGAAATAAGCCGGCCTCCAGCCATGATCGCCGCATATTTTTTACCTGTAGTCGAAAAGAAATTTGACGGCGTAGAAAGATTTTTTGACGAATACCCGAGAACCGATATATATTTGAATCGATTTCAGAAAGTCCCCATTTTGACTGGCATGAATTCACACGAAGGAGCATTGTTTATACAAAGAGATGGCCAAGGAAACATTGTATTTGAAAAAGACTTCTTTTATTTAATTCCAAATGGATTAAAAATCAAAAAGGGCGATAAACGAGTAGATGAGATTGAGAAAAAGTTGAGAAAATTCTATTTTAATGACAGGAAAGTTGATGAAACTACTAGACTGGAGTATGTTAATCTGCTATCTGATACGTATTTTCTATATCGAATAATGTTGCTACCAGAAATACTATCAAAATGTTCTTCTGATATATTTTTCTATAAGTTTCAATATTCTGGCAATTTAAACACCAGGGTTATGAAAAACTTAAGTCTCAAAGGGGCAAGCCATGGAGACATGATCCAGTATCAGTTTTATAGGAAAAATAAACATGAAAAATGTAATGACAAGGATATTAAAATAGTTGAGATGCTGAGCGACGCTTGGTGCAATTTCGCGAGAAATGGGTAAGTTGAATAAACGTTTTGAAGTAACACAAAAGTGGAAGCTGCGCGCAGATACCGTCACGTAAATCCGACAGTATGAAGTTGGTGGGTGTCGTAAAAGTCAACTAAGGGATTAGCCGGAGGATGGGCAGCAGCGTCCTTCGAGTACATTAACAACTCAACTGCGATCGCCAACTCATCTGCCAAGCGTGGCGATTAAGGCAAGACCCCTCAATGATTACACAAAACACCCATATTGGTTGCTGTGGTGGTCTTTGGGGGAGGCCGGTGTCCAGCAGTGGACATCATTCGACCGAAATGTAGGTATTTATATTACTGACTAGTAGTTTATTTTAGATTGGCTGTGACCCGCGATGCCACCCACCGGTTATTTTAAAAGAAATCAGATTAGTATATAAATTTGATTTCTTGGGTTTTATTTTGAGCGCGGAACGCTAATTCTTTTTCTAAAATAAAAGTAGCCGAAGTTACTCATTATAACATCAGCTATCTGCCCGTGGAAATCCCGTCGAAATGGGTCCAGCCATTTCGGAGATTAGCTGGAAAGACAGACTGACAGACAAAAAATATTTTTTGCATGCCGTGTGTAGTCTTTTTTGGTCAGAATTTTCTAGTACTCACCACGCTTGGCAGGCGGTTTGGTGAGCACAGAATGGCTACTGTTCTACAGAAGGGACGCTGCTACCCATCCCTTTGGTTTAGAGTCCCTTAGTTGCCTTTATGATATCCACGGGATGGATGGAGTTGCCCTAGAAGAATGACTTCCTCGTCTCGTTAATGGATGATTATAAAAGCGAAAAAAATACCTAAAAACGGCAACCCTGAAATCTTGCAATTCTGATTTACAGGAAACCATATTGGAAAGATCAAAAAACAGAATGGCTGCCTTACACAAAGGACGGTAAACATACATTAGTGATAGACGATGATATACAGTTAGTTAAAAACCCTAATTTGGATAGACTGAAGTTCTGGCTTAGTATTACAGGTGAAACTTCTAAACTGTAATGGATAGATATCCACGTAGAATTGTGAAGACCGTAGAACTAAAAAAATTCGTGGAAACTCTACCAAAAGGATTTTGTTTTCTGACTTTGTCTAATGATATTCCGTTCGTCTGTTCCTCTACCGGTGTCCCTCCCTCAAGGTACACGCTAACAACACCTATGGTGGTGACCCCTGTTACTACAGAAAATGATTAGATCGGGGTTCTCAATGGCCCGTAAATCAGCGACAACGACCGCGGACTTAACTGGTGAACTGGAGTTGTTCTGTATTGCCCGGTGCCTACATGTAAGGTAACCTTTGACCCCTGTAAAGCTCCTGTAGTAAGAGTAAAGAGGCTCTACTGATCTCTGTCTGATTTATAAGATAGCGGTGGCAACGTAGCCTCTACCCAGGATGTCCTGGACCAGTTTAATAATGGTGGTTAGGTTAGTGTTGGCAGTATGTTCCCATGGTATGTTCATGTTTGAGTGTGTGTTTCAGTATGTATACTGTGCTAGTGCTAGTGTTTGCTTGCCGCTGCTGGTCACGCCAGGTCCATTGCTGTCAGGTCTAGAGGTTGGGTCCCACTGGAACAATACGGGGTTATTGTAAGCAGGATGTTTCTGTTGGTCGGGTTCCGAGTGGGGGCAGTTGTTGCATTTTGGTGCTGCATTCCTGTTAACACTGTAATGTCATGTGGACCAGAAGAGTATCCACAGACTGAACCTCCAAGCGGCATTCCCGGGCCGTGTCCGAATCCTAAGCATGTTGAGCACTGGAGTATCGGGGACTGGTCAACGGCTAGCACGATTTGGTACCCCATGCGTATCATATCGGCCATACTACGTCCACTGCCGAACAAAGGCCTCCCCCACGGATTTCCACAACTATGTCATCATATTGGAGGGAATTTGCCAGTACTCACCACGCTTGGCAGGCCGTGTGGTGAGCGCAGAATGGTTACTGTTCCACAGAAAGGATGCTGCTGCCCATCCCTTTGGTTTAGTCCCTTAGTCGCCTTTTACAACCTCCATGGGAGGAGAT
The DNA here is from genome assembly GCA_947459985.1 of Diloba caeruleocephala. Taxonomy (NCBI): domain Eukaryota; kingdom Metazoa; phylum Arthropoda; class Insecta; order Lepidoptera; family Noctuidae; genus Diloba; species Diloba caeruleocephala. The sequence continues at coordinate 8,535,628 of OX381632.1, forward strand.
GGAGCGGTGCTATATTCTTAATCCGGACACCACACGGACAAGCCCCCAAGCGTAACCTGCAAGCCTTTCGAAAAACCTCGCTGACCTCAACGATTATGTTCGAGAAATCCTTGGTCATCATCTTCATATCAGCCACAGGACGTCCACTGCTGTACAAAGACCTCCTCTTCAGATGTCCACAACGAGCGGTCACATGCCGCTCTCATCCAACGACTCCCAGCGACCTTCACCAGGTCGTCCGTCCACCTTGTTGGAGGTCGTCCCACGCTGCGTTTTCCGGCGCGCGGTCGCCATTCGAGAACCTCCATCAGTTCTACGAGCAATGTGCCCTGCCCATTGCCACTTCAGTTTACTAATCCTTTCAGCTATGTCGACAACTTTAGTTCTTCTACGGATCTCCTCATTTCTGATTCGATCTCGTAGAGAAATACCAAGCGTAGTTCCCTCCATAGCTCGCTGAGTGACCTTGAGCTTTCTTATGAGGCCCATTGTGAGTGACCACGTCTCTGTTCTATATGTCATCACTGGTAACACACACTGGTTAAAGACTTTGGTCTTGAGGCATTGCGGTGTTGTTGACGAAAAAACGCTGCTCAGCCGAGTCGGATTCGACGATTGACCTCTTTCTCGAATTTGGACCAACCTAACTGGACAGTTTGTCCCAGGTAGACATACTCGTCAACAACTTCGAGAACAGAGCTCCCAACGTATATTGGGATGGGCACGACATGGAATTCCTTGGTACGGCTCATGATCTTCCTGATCACCCTAACGAGGCGCTGGTCCTTCGGGACTGTGGCAAGGGTGTTGGCATTTGTGCTACGACCACCTGCTCAATTTTACTGCCAGTAAGGTCATGTGACACCTCGAGCAACTCCAGTAGTAGTGGGTTTCGGAGCGGTACCTGCGTTATTAACACCTGCTTGAAGCGCTGTCGGTCGGTACTGGTATCACATCCTATCACCACCCTCTGGTTTTTTGTTTTATGTACTGGGTTGCCTCCAATCCCGAGCTCTACCACGTCGGCTTGACGGTTCTCAGTATCTCCTCACTGGTGAAGCGAGGGTCGACCGATTCAACCATCATTGCGTTGTTTGGTGGTGTAAGGCCAGCCCATACTCGTCTTCGTCATACTCGTACGTCTCTTTGTTGACTGCGTCAGAAGCTCTCGCTCTTCCAATCGTCCAGACTGTAGTTCATATCATTCAGTTCAGATGTGTTGTCCAGCCGCGACACGTGTCGGAACGCAGAGTTCTGCGCGCGAACTTGACTTCGCATAGTTTCCCTAGCTCCTCAATTGTGACTCTGACGGGGGTTGTGGACTTGATTTGCGAGTATGCCAGGTCACGCCTCATGCCGGCTATTTTTAACCCTAGAGCTAAAGGGGTCTCGTCAGAATGCCCAAGGCCCCCATTTCTTTCAGCTCTCCTGAGTCTGCACCGCATGGTATAGGTGCTCTAGGTTGGCCTGGATTTTGATAAACTCCACCGACCTCACACTGTCCTACGAGCCTGAGGGGGGCCTCCCAGACCGCCTCCTGGACAGCTAAACGGACGTCATCAGTGCAGATCTTAGCTTCGCTGGTTTCATCGTGTGGCCAGTGGCTTTGTGCTTCCAGCTCAACGGACAAATGGACGTCTCCTAAGCTCCACCTTCATGCCAAGAACGTTCCCGACTCGCGAGAAACTAAAGCGCTCCTGACCTCGGCGATGTTCCGCCCCAATTCAATAGCTCCGGTGGTAAGCTGGCCCAAAAGAGCTTTATTGTCAATATTGTACCTTCTGCATTTCTCGGATCGGGTCGCAGGTTTCGGTAAGCTGTCACTTAAATCCTGTATATTATATTAGAGGTGTTCTGTCGTACCCAACCATATAGTTTTAATTCAAGATGTGTTGCACTGTTGTTATAATATTATAATAATTTTGTTATTTCAGTCTTAATAGTACAGAATTCAGTTGGATGGCGATATATAGTATACAGGGTCTTACTTTGATAATGTAAAACATTTTAAGGCTAGGCTCTATGAATGGTATAGAATTCATTTCAAGTATCAACACACACTGGTGGGCTACTAAACAACCACATTGTTGTTCGACCGGACCATTTTCAAACACGTTTTATTTTTATTGTGTGTTCGGTGACAGTACCACAGTATTTGTAGAAAGACATAATAGTGATAGTTACCCACAATTTTTACGTGGTGAATTGCCCTTTTGATGCAAACGGAAACATGAATTATTTAAATTAATTTTGGACATGTATAAGGTTGATTTTATGTTTTTTTTTTGCTAAGACTAATCATTGCTACCTATAGATGTACCTCTTAAAATGTTTTACATTAATAAAGTAAGACATTATATATTTGATAACTAGCTGTGTCCCGCGGTTTCGTATAGCTTAATGTGTAGCCGTGTGTACCAATAATTTATCCCAAGAACAAACGTAACATTACCCCTACCCATACATTCCAACTGCAAACGTAAGTTTGTACGCACAATATTGAAAGATTTATCATGTTATTTTAAGACCATAGAATTTTAATTGTGACCCTCACCACAAGCCCTTCCATTGGATATGTTACACGGTACAGATAGCGGAACTTTCTTTTAAGTTTTTTTATTGTCCCCCAAAAGTAACCCCCATATTAAAATTTCATTTATTTATGTTAAAACGTACGTGTTTGGGTTGCAGTAATTCATGTGTACCAAATTTCATCATGCCGCGTGGTGCCGGCTCAGAATACCACCACCCCATCTCCTCCCGTGGGTGTCGTAAAAGTCGACTAAGGGATTTGCCGGAGGATGAGCAGCAGCGTCCTTCGAATACATTAACAACTCAACTGCGATCGCCAACCCGTCTGCCAAGCGTGGCGATTATGGCAAAACCCCCCAATGAGCCCACAACACAGTCATATCGGTCGTTGTGGTAATCTTTGGGGGAGGCCTGTGTCCAGCAGGGGACTTCATTCGGCCGAAATGATGATGAAATTTCATCATCGGTCCGTATTAAAATGTTAGACTACCCCTTGCGTCATTTTGGAAAAGTTTATTCTGTTGTCCTGTGCTAGTCAAGTCTTATGCATTTAATGGTCTTCCACCAATCAGAACAAATGACTCTTGCGCAGGTAAAACGCATGACTGTCAGAATATCCTATTAACTGTCACAAAGCCAGACATAATTAAAAATCTATTGTCTCCGGCAGCCGGCAATTAACAGGTAAGAATATATAATTTACTGTGATAGTAAAAATATGCATAATTTCTACGCATAATTTTAAAGATTATTATTTTTTATTTTAATGCTTCAATTATTTATCAATATCATCATCATATTTATTCATATAAATCATGTTAAATAATTGATTGAATAATCAAATAGTTTTTTTTTTGTATTTAAAATAAATGCCGAATATTCTGCCTTTTTTGCTGACTACAAATGACTACTACATAATCATGTTATTTAACTAATTCTAAGTAAGGTAAATGGTTAATTTATTTCTAGAACAAAGTACTTATTGTGCATGTTGAATTATATTGTAAAACGGGACGGATTAAATTGTTGAAGCCAACATAATTTGTTTTTATTTGTATAGGTAGGTAAAACTCTTTATTATAAGAGGGTAAGTAATAATAGAACATTAGTCAAGCAGACAGAGTGACTAATATTCTATTACTGAGAATGAAGATTGAGCGCTGTGAGAGCGTCATGCTCGAGCTGACGATCCCACTCGGAGATGGAGGATACGGCGCTAGAGTAGCAACCGCCCATGTCCGACACGTCTGAGCCATCATCATTATATTATAGCTCTGCTACTGCTGGACACAGGCCTCCCCCAAAGATCACCACAATGACCGATATGGATGTGTTGTGGGCTCATTGGGGGGTTTTGCCATAATCGCCACGCTTGGCAAACTGGTTGGCAATCGCAGTTGATTTGTTAATGTACTCGAAGGACGCTGCTGCCCATCCCCCGGCTAGTCTCTTACTCGACTTTTACGACACCCACGGGAGGAGATGGGGTGGTGGTATTCTAAGCCGACAGCACACAGCAAAAGTTTTTAAACTGACATGGTCATATCAGCCAAGGGACGTCCACTTGTAAACAAAGACCTCTCCCATAGATTTTCACACCACCCGCATTCAACGACTCCCAGCGACCTTCACCAGGTCGTCTGTCCACCTCGTTGGAGGTCGTCCCACACTGCGTTTTCCGGTGCGCGGTCTCCACTCGAGAACCTTTTTACGGCCATCAGATCTACGAGCAATGTCTCCGCCCGCCCATTGCCACTTCAGTTTACTGATCCTTTCAGCTAAGTCGGCAACTTTAGTTCTTCTACGAATCTCCTAATTTCTGATTTGATCTCTTAGAGAAATACCTAGCATAGCTCTCTCCATAGCTCGCTGAGTGACCTCGAGCTTTCTTATGAGGCCCATTGTGAGTGACCACGTCTCTGTTCCATATGTCATCACTGGTAACACACACTGGTTAAAGACTTGCGTCTTGAGGCATTGCGGTATTGTTGACGAAAAGATGTTGCGAAGTTTCCCAAAGGCTGCTCAGCCGAGACGGATTCGACGATTGACCTCTTTCTCGAAGTTGGACCTACCTAACTGGACAGTTTGTCCCAGGTACACATACTCGTCAACAACTTCGTGAACACGCTCTTCCCGCGATTCTGCCATGACTACGATGTCATCGGCAAATGGAAGGTGAGTGGTGTTCTCGCCATTGCTTGAAGGCATCCTCCATTGCAGCGGTGAACAGTTTCGGGAATGACGTCACCCGTCTCACACCTCTGCAATGGAATTTGTATCTGCAAAGGTATATTTACCATGTTCATATTCAACATGATAATATCCCATTTTTAGTTCTGTTTTATCCCGTTTTCAATTCTGTTTTATCCCGTTTTCAGTTGTTTATTATATTATGTTGAAATGAAACTTCTTTTGGGACGGTGTGAAGTGGATGTTATGAAACGAAAGAGAGACAACTATAAATGTATTTATAGGGTTTAGGCTGTGAGAGAACATAAAACACCGTTTCTATATAGTTTCCCTAATATCGATCAATCGCTCTCTCTCTCTCTGTTTACCACCTCCACAGTGTATTCATCTCATTCTCTTACAAATTAACCAAAATATAAAGTTTCATTTCTACCGCGTGTGAACTCACATTAGTTTTTTTTTATTTAGGACATATTTGCCAAATCCATAAATATACATATGATGCACCTGTGCAAAGCTGGGAGTGTCTGCTAGTACTTTAAATAACAAAAAGGAGGAAATCCCACCAGGCCTTTACACCATATCCCCGAGGGTGACCGCTTTACGGTCACCCTCTCAGAGATGTGCCTATAGGCGTGGCATCAGTGTGCGGCTCTAGTGTGATCATACGAGGAACTGGAGCCCCCTTCGGTGCTGAAGTTGACCACTGTAGTGATTTTAGCCGGTAGGAGTTAGGCATACCCAAATGCCCTCCCCCGGGGCAAAGGAAGTTCATGTAGAGTTTCCACTGCACACCAATAAAAAGAAAAAAAGGCCTTTACATCACAGTCCAAATAAATAAATAAAACCAAAGCATGTATATAACATAGTTTATTTACGGATAATAATTATACAAAAATATAATTCTAATCTATTTATTATAATTAAAATGAAGAATAAAAGAATAAAGACTAACAATTATTATTGGCACATAATATCTACACTATAGATATAGATTACAATTTTGAACATAAATATAATTCAAGGCCTGGAGTTAGAGGATGTGGACTACCGGAATAGGTCTGTTGGCCTCATATTAAGTTTTTAAAGTGCGATATAATGACTAAATAAATCATTGCTTGGAATAAAAAAATGCTTAGAACAATTATATATTTTTTTTATCTCACAAACTGAAATCTATGGTATATTATAGTTAAAACACTTTAAAAGTGTTAACCGAGGATACACAGCTGTGTCAACATTTTGAAAAACTTAATAGATATCATCAAATTAATTATCTAACACGAATTAATATTTAATTGGTTTACACAAGAAATAATTTCCCATACGTAAGTACATACAACACCGCTTTAATTTAAGAGCTCAGACGCGATTGACTTCTTTGAACGAACTACATCTAATATTGCAGTCCTGCATTACGGTTTCATGAAGGATTGATCTCGATCAAAACAAGTACATAGGTTTAAAGATACACAAAAGTTTACAACATTTGTCGGCCTGAGCATGTTTGAAAACCAAGCCTTCAATATCCTTGTTAACAAATCTTTTAAATCTAATTTCTCATGATAATCATAGGCAAAATAGTCAGACGAAGCCCTTGTTTTCAGGACCCAAGCACACAATTTTATGTGAAATAAACACGTATATTTGATTTGTAAAGGTCATAACAATATAAGAAATAAGAATTTTAACATAAATAAATAAATTATGGCATACATTTCAAGGCCACGATTTGTAAAATTAGATTTATTTATTTTAACAATACCATAATAATAATAAAGATACATAAGCGGGAATTAGAAAACAATTTAGGAAGACAATGATATTCGATTAATTGGAGGATACTCGCCAGCAGGACACCTCTTATTCTAAGAAACCTCAAGGTGAAGGCTTTAAAGTAAACCTAGGAGATATTAGCTGAAATAAAAAAAAAGGAAAATCTTTCGCTTCCTTTAATTTCTGTGGGTCTCGCCAGAACTACAAGCGGCCACTGGTGGAAGCCTCACTCTTTGCCGCTAAGCTGATGCCAAACCCTTAACCCAAACATGTCCCACACGATTTGATAAAATCTGTGGCACTTCATTTGGTTGTGCATGCTAAGCTAACAACTCACATTCTCTTAAACTTTAATTGATAATAACTTGGAAGTCTCTCACAACTATTACTATGCTGCCTTAACAACAAGCGGTCTCTGCACAGGCTTTTGATTTTAACACCACTCTTGATCAGCTATAGGGTTAGAACTATTAATTATTATGCCATAGATATAGATTGATTCAGTCAAATTCTGAGCATATTCATACCTCAAACAAGGGTCGATATTGACATAAATGCAAAGACAATAAGAATATAAAGGAATGCTTATTAATATAATTCTGTCTCAAATGTGTTAAAAAATTAATTTCCATATACAAATTTTTATTCATACATTTATTGAATTATTCTTACAAGATAAGATGGAATGTAAATAAATACTGTAAAATTAGAAACTAATTTCGTGACTAATATCTACAGACTATTTTTAATGCACCGACTTAGTTTTGGGGTGAATGTGTTTGGTCGCGTCCTGGCCTTAGAGGTTTGGCCTAAGACCAAATATAACATTTATATAATACTTATCGTAGTCCTAACTTTTACCCAAGTTTGTTAAGACAGATGTGGATATTGGTCGCATGGAGCGAATTCCTAAGAGCCTTTCAAAGTATGGAATGCAATGGAATACTGAAAAAAATATTTCTAATTTCGTGGCATCGCACATTCTAATGTAATCTTTTCTCCAATGAATATGGTAATCCAAAAGGAGGCCTCAATTCATAATTCTAAAGCCACAATTTGAATCAAGAACTACTTTTTCACAAAATCTAAAATTATAATTTCCTCAATCCCCCCAAAAAACTTAAAAGGTGCATTATACAATGACTAACTTACTTCCTGCCTCCAAGGGATTCGAAGAAGTTCACGAACTTGTTGACTCCAATATTCTTAGGTAGGTCGTCTTCAGGGGGGTCGTTTGCCCTTATGACATCTTTTGGTGCACCATTGGAATGGGACGCCATTTTTATCTCATTGGACAGCCTTGGCTTGGGTTTGTCACCATTCATTGCCCCAGAATTGATAGAAAGAGGTTCGTAGTCCTCGAGCTTGGTTGATTCAGGTGGTATTTCAGTTATTTCAACAGCGTTGTCAACTTCGTTATTTTCCGTCACGTCTTCGTTAGTTTCCGTCACAGCTTCGTTATTTTCCGTGACCACTTTAATAGCACTCGTATCGACATCGTTAGATTTCGTGACGCATTCATTTGATTCCGAAATTACTTCATTAGATTCCGAAATTACTTCATTAGATTCCGTAAATACTTCACTAGATTCCGTAACAATGGTTCTTGATTCTATAACTTCGTTGGACTGCGAGACGATCGTCACACTTTCAGTGTAACTCCCGATTATTTTTGGTTCAGATACCTTAATTAGGAGTTGGACTTCCTCGGTGTTGGTCCTAGGGTGTTCCCAGAGACGATAGTGCTTGCTGTACAGGTCGTCCCAGAATTCCATCTTTTCCTTATCTGGATTGGTGGCCAAGGACAATTCTTGACCTAAATTGAGATAGTATAAGTTGTCCTTCGTAACCGGCAACCAAGTCACGGTCAGGTAGTGGTTTTCGTCCGGTGTTGGATTTCTGGAATTGAGAAATTGGAAAGTTTTAATGTACTGGTAAGTTTGAACGCATTTATTTTTAACAGGTCTTTTTCATTCATCATGCAATAATCTAATGACGTAAATAGGTGATAATAAATAATTTTGCATTAACAATGAACAAATCATTCCATATTTATAAAAGCTTCTGGTTTTAATTATGAAGTAATTTTTATTTGAATTTCGGAATCAGTTTAACAATATAATACCTTCAGAATTCTGCTGCTCGTCCATTACATGCAATATTTCGCCTTTTACACTTCAAGCAAAATGGGTTGCTATTTTGATCTCAATACACCTAAACTATAAACATAATCTATTACACAAATATGTTTTGAAACTCACCCACTCTTAGCGAAGTTGGTCCACAGCCTCAGCATCCGCTCTCTTGTTTTCACATCAAGAGCAGTAGGCTCCACATCTTTCTGGAAATCGTTCTTGAACAAATATCCTAGTTCATCCAAATGCATAGCCTGCTTCAGACCAAAACTGTTGAGCACCTTCCGGGAAATATTCAATTCACCAACGTAATCGAACTTGTAGTAATATATTGGCTTGTTGGTAACTTTGACCAAATATTGGACGTATCTGTGCGTATCAATATTGATGGCATAGTCAGACAAAAGTTGGAAGTATTCGTTTAAACTTTCGACGCCAGTATGACTGCCTTTGAAATATAAGCTTTTGATTTTTTCGGCGATTGCTATGGATTCTTCTGAATTCCTCGCGATATTTAATTCATCAGGGATGAATATTTGTAAATCGTCTGTTTTTCTCTCCATAGCGAACTCTAAGGATGTTGAGCCAATCATGATTGGTATCTCACTAACCCTACCTGATGTTAGCAAGTCGATAAAGGCTTCTGTAATGACAGCCTCTATTCCAGGGAATTCCTTCTCGACGACTACCCCGAAAGCATCGACTTCGTAGGGGAATGAGTCTGAAGGACTTAGTTTCTCATGAGCCTCCACAATATCTTTAACAGCAGTGGCATTTAAGAAGTCCAATATTTCTTCTGGATCATTAGACTCGCAGCCTAAGACTTGCGCAAGCTTCCTGGCACTTTCTAGAGGATTTTTCTGGAAGGCCCAGTTGCAAAGTCCAGTTCCAGACTGAATAATCGCTTTGCTAATCAGGTTTTTCGTTAACGGACTAGCAGTTAGCAGAGACACAGCAACTCCACCAGCGCTTTCTCCAAAAATAGTTATATTACCGCTGTTGCCGCCGAAACTGTGAATGTTGGTCTTAACCCACCTGATGGCTTGCACCATATCTTTAATACCAGCGTTACCAGGGATTTCTGGGGTATTTAAACCCAAGAAGCCAAGAGGTCCACATCTATAGTTAAAAGTTACTACAACAACATCTTTTTCTACTAAGAAATCCCCGCCGTAAAAATTAGTATTGCCTGATCCGAACTTGAAACCACCTTCGTGAATGAAAATCATGACGGGGAGGAACTCCCCGTCTAGGTTGGGGGTGTAAACATTTAAGAAAAGACAGTTTTCGTCCCCGACGTACTGCTTGTTGTTATAATAGTCGAGCTGAGCGCTTACGTTGCCTTCGGAGGTGGCGTCGCGGATGCCATCCCAAGGTTCTGGTGGTTGTGGTGCCTGAAATAAGAAAAATAAAGATGTTTATCTGTGTGAAAAAATATTGCTATAATTATGTAGTTAATTCAAAAGTGATAACTGGCAAGAATCGCGACAAACACTGCTACTTCTGGCACGTAATGTGCGTCTAAATTGCATGTTGACTTATTTAATCTTTCGAGGGAATTTTAGTTTCATTGAATTCCTTCGAGCAGACCTAAATAAAACCACCAATAGAATCTAAAAAAGAAATCGCCACTCCACACAAATGAACCCGATAAGCTGATTTGAAAAACATGGGAAGACGACTTACAAAAAAAAGAAACTTGCTTGGTTTCTTTAAAAAAATTGTTATATTTGATCAGTTTGTACCACCACCTCCACCAATCACAGTGTATAAGTGAACGGTCTGCGCCAGCGCAATTAAGGATTATTGACGTACCATCAGAGCGCAAAATCTGATGATTTGACATCATCATATCAGCCAAAGCACGTCCAATGCTGAACAAAGACCTTCACCAGGTCGTCTGTCCACCTCGTTGGAGGTCGTCCCACGCTGCGTTTTCTGGGTCGCGGTCTCCACTCGAGAACCTTTTGGCCCCAACGGTCATAAGCTCAAAATAGCAAATGTATGTCGGCAACCCATTACATCTGCGTCCCCTAAAACCACGAGAAAATAGGAGATGCTAGTTCTTAGTCTTCAGACTTGACGACATTTTAGCAAAAATTGTTTGACATTATTATTTTTCATGTTAGTTATATAAGCTATGACGTGTACGCACACTAAGATGCTGCTGCTCTTATCGTGTTTACTCAGAGATAAAGATAGTGATATTAGCTATCACTTGAAACGGCTGAATAATATTTATCTACTGCAATGTGTAATAGCGTATTGTAAAATGGAGGTACTTTAATTTAATAAAAAACACTTTGCAACGGATTACATCGCGTATATTGTTTCCCTAGCGTTTGGACACTGTAGGGTGCATGGTCTTCCTTTTCATTATCATAATCGCCATTTGGTGCCGGCTACGAATAGCACCAACTCCTCTCATACCGTGGGTGTCGTAAAACGCGACTATGGGATTAGCCGGAGGATGGACAGTAGCGTCCATCGAGTACATTAAGAACTTTTGACGGCACGGTTGGTGCAGTGGCTGATACAGTCGGCTGCTGCGCTCCGGGTCGTGGGTTCGATTCCCGCACGGAACAAATATTTGTATGATCTGCAGGTCAGGGTGTATTGTGTGTGCAATTCATGTCTGTAAACGCACCCAACGACCACAGGAGAAATACTAGTGTGAGGCAACGTTTGAACAAAAAAAAAACTCATCTGCGATTGCTAATTCTCATGTATGCGAAATTATACGAAAGATTTAAAACAATATCAATATCAAAATTAAATTTCAGTAATTGATTAAATGTCAATAACAAATTAAATATACCAATCAATATTGGTTGGTCTAGTTTCTGCGACCACAAACGCTGCAGTATTTGAAACTTTGGAAAAAACAAAATCTTTGTTTTTATACCATTAAGTTGGCAAACAAGCATACGGCCGGCTTTTTTTTTTGGGACAAGCCCGCCACACACTCCCAACCACTGCAACTCCTGTAAGCCAGGATGTACAATGGCGACCACCGAAAACACCGATCAATGAAGCTCGGTGTATCCCAGAGAAATGAATAACTTAACTGTCTTGGAACCCGCACCGAAATTAATCAGAAAAGAAAAAGGAGGAGTAGGAAAGAACATACGTTCCACTTCCCTCCGATGCAAGCAGGAGACAGAGAAAAACGATAAGCCATAGGCACAATAAATGGGAGTTTACAACAGGGTTAAGCCCAGTTGCCAAGCACCACGGGTACAATTTTTTTATTTTTTTTTATTACGTACTATGTTGTGAGCTATTGTGACTAATTCCAATAGTAGGTATGGCAAAAACACTTTAACGCACGGAAATTCGTCCCATTTTTTTTAAATATTTTTTTTTATAGGTGCCCAGTGGAAATTCTTCATGAACTTCCTTCGCCCCGGGGACGGACGAAGGGGTATGCCGGACTCCTACCGGCTAAAACCACTGGAGCGGTCATCTTCGGCACCTAAGGGAGGCTCCAGGTCCTCGTATAATCACACTAGAGCACGGAAATTCGTCCTAGTCGCAACAAGGTCTGTATAGTAAACAGACCTTGTTGCGACTAGGACGATACGGCCCGCCTGATGGTAATCTATAATATACGCGATGTATTCCGTTAAAAAACGTGTGAGGTCCGGATTAAGAACATAGCACCACTTCATCACCTCCCGTGGATATCGTAAAAGGTGACTTTAAACCAGAGGGATGGGCCGCAGCGTCCAATCTGTGGGACAACAGCCATACTGCGCTCACCAACCCGCCTGCCAAGCGTGGTGAGTAGAAATGAAGAAAGAAGAAATATATTTTTTATTCAGTACGGGACAAAATGACAGCACAGGATAATAATGATACACAACAAAATAAAATTAAAAGAAAGAAAAACAATGTATCTTACACTGAATACCTAAACAAAGTGCTGTCAAGCACGCCCACGCCGAAAAGGCCACCAACTCAGCATTTGCTGGGCGCGACGCACCCAGCGCTGGTTTTCAGTTGGCACCCCTGTGCAGTGACACACGGACGAAAGCAATTACCTACGTAATTATATTACAAGTAAAGAATACGAAAAAAACAATTGAACCGTACGACGTTGCCGACATATTTTTTAGATTTTTTTTCATTTTTGAGAAATATTTTATGAATATGTAAAGATTTATTCATCTAAATACCGTACAACGTTGCCTTAAACTTGACATTGGCGAAATTGTGGAAGATAACCTACAGAAGCCATAATCTAAGAGAAGAAGAAGAAGTATATTACAAGTATATAATTATTCAATATCCAAATAAAATAAATAATTTATTATAAAAATAAGGTGATAATAAGGTGATAATAATAATATATATAGATAATAATAATATATAAGGTGATAATAATAATATATATACTGACAAATCCCCCCCAAAATGACGACGCAATTGTGGAAACCTATGGGAAAAGGCTTTATTCAGCAGCAAGCAGTCCTTTGGCTTATAAAATGACAACGATGAATCCGTTAAAAAGTGTTTTATTATAATCAGTAATAATTGATGACGATGTCTTAATCTAACTATAATTGAATCAACAGATGACAACAGAAGTTCTGGATTTCTACACGACTGCAAGAATGAATGGAAAACAGGCTCTCATTACTGTATTCAGTAGGTATTAACAAAAATAACGGTGCTAGTAGGCTGAGGCTGAGAATGATGTGCAGCAGGATATCTAAGAAGATATCCTGCTGCACATCATTCTCAGCCTATCGCAGTGCATTGCTGGACTAACGGCCAAAATTAAAACTGGGGAAACTGTGCAGACATTGATACCATCTTCACTTTACAGAAAAGGGCAGTTCGAGCCATTTACAAATAGGGTCCAAAGGTTTCTCTCAGAGAAAAAAATTCTAAGAGATTGATATTCTGACTGTAGCTTCGCAATATATATATGAAAATTTATTGTACGTGCACAAAAACCTTTCAAGTTTTGTGAAAATTTCCGATGTTCACAGTGTGGGTATAAACACAATCTAGCTGTACTCGTCTCCACAGAGTAAGCAACTCGTTCATGGGTTGTGTACACATGTATACGTTTTTACAATAAACTTCCCACTGAAGTCAAAAATATATCCTTAAAAAATTTAAAACTTTTATTAAATCTAAACTCTGCAATAAAGGATACTATAAGGTTTCTTATTGTCTTGAGGATAAAAAAGCTTGGGACTGAACTGCTCGCTAGGTACAGTCAGCATTGTTCTTTTTTACTTTTTATACATAAACTGACATCTGTTATTTTATACACTTTTTATTGACATTGTATTTATACAGTTTTGACATGTGATTTATGTTATTCTGCTTCGGCTTGCTGTTATTTAAGACAAGGTCTATTAAAGAGTCACATTTTTATTGTAACTTGCATGTTAAACAAAGTTCGTGTATCTTACCTTGAACCTCAGAGATCCTAGAGGCGGCTTAGCATAAGGAATTCCCTGGAAGCTATAGAAGGCCTTCCCCGACGGACTGTTGACCACTCTGCCTTGGAGCTGGCCTTCTTCCACACTCACTACTGGCGCGTCTGACATCCTGCCCCCTCTGTGAACAAAAGAAAAAGGTTATTTTCGTTATATGTCTTAGCTCCAAATCGTAACGAGGTTTCTGTCTGTTCCAAACTGAGAAAAGCCATCGTGTTACATAAGCAATAAAAGCGACGCGATTCCATGCTATAATATCATATAGTAGCAAGCCCTAAGATGTAAGTTGCGGTCAGCCCGGTCGCACAGTGGTCAAACAGTGACGGGCAGATCCTGCCGGGGGCGCAGTCTAATTGCAGACTTAGCGTCCACGTCACCCCTGGCCTCTAGCCTAGTAAGTGGACACCGTGGGGTTTTAGCCGGTAGGAGTCCGACATGCCACTCCAACCTTTCCAAGGAGGAGGAAGTCCACGACAAAAAAAGGCCATAAGAAATGGCCTACGTTGTCGCATAAGTGTTACACCACACGATAGATGTGTGGTGTTGATCGACGGTTCAACGTCAATCATTGTGTGCACATGAAACCGATCGGCGATCAATTGCGCGTCAGTCGAACATCGAGCGATTTCGATACATCGATCGTTGCATTAATCAATGTTACGATAAAAATATTTATACTCATGTAAAACTATTTACAGGCAGTTATGAATTTACTTTACTTAGACTTTAGTTGCCACGTTCCAAGATGTACATTTCCTCTGGAGAAAATCGGGCAAGAAACTACATAGTTAGTCTTTTTAAATCATAATGTGTTACAATATTTGTCTTAAAAGTCAACATTAAACAAGCCTGATATAGCTTATTAAAATTTATGATTAAATTGTCATAGCATTAAGCTGACCAATCACAACAGACAGCGCTCGTTCACGAGCATGACGCATGCATCATCATATCAGCCAAAAGATATCCACTGCTGATCAAAGGCTCTCCCACATAAACGATCGGTTACATGCCGTGTGACACGGCAGGGGGGAGCTGCTGCTGCTGTTCCACAGAACTAGAGAACTACAAAACTCGGCACGCCTGGCGATGGCACTGGCACGAGATTGATCTATATCGTTCGATGCATTTTACAGGCCGCAATCATTGATCATCCTGAGCTACAACACCTACGTGGTCGACGTTGCCCGTCAGGTGTAATAACAGCCTAAAACAGTACAAACAACTTGCGACGCAGTGTGAATTTTTGCACAGCCACTTGACCGAATCAAAGTGTGCATTGCGTCATTTCAATGACTATGACTAACGCGGAGTGGGTTTTCTGATTCATTCAGCGTATTACGGAACTAGATTGCCATCCATGATTGTGTAGTAGTAACAGGGATTAAGACCAAAAGCTGGCCCACCAGCGTCGATTTATACGCCAGACGTATAATTTTTTTATATGGGATAAGCCCGCCACACATTCCCAACCACTGCAACTCCTGTAAGCCAGAATCTACAATGGCGACCACCGAAAAGAACACCGATCAATGAAGCTCGGTGTGTCCCAATGAAATGAATAACTGTCTTGGAACCCGCACCGAAATTAATCAGAAAAGAAAAAAGAAGAGTAGGAAAGAACATACGTTCCACTTCTCTCCGTAGCCAAGCAGGATACAGAGAAAACTATACGCCATAGGCACAATAAATGAGAGTTTACAACAGGGTTAAGCCTAGCTGCCAAGCACCACGGGTACAAAAAAAAAATATTGACGGGTCCTATGTTATGAGCTATTGTGACTGATTCCAATAGTAGGTAACGCAGGACGTATATCAGCCAAAGGAATTCGTCTTCTCGGTCTTTTGCCATTATCCCTGTTATATACCTTTCAAAAGTTGCTCTAGTATTCCAACCGCGGAGAGCGCTGAATTTCAGCGATCATTCTACCGCACAAAATCGTATTCGAAGCGAAAACAAAACTGCACTTATTGCTAGGCTTTTTTAGGGGATCGCGAGTGACATACATCATCACCTCTGCCAATGTACGTCCACTATAGAACAAAGGCCTCACCCAGATTTCCACAATTGTGTCGTCATTTTGGGAGGATTTGACAATATTTAACACGCTTGGCAGGCGGTTTGGTGAGCGGAGTATGTCTACTGTTCCACAGAAGGGACGCTGCTGCCCATCCGTCTGGTTTAGAGTCCCTTAGTTGCCTTTTACGACATACGGGATGGCGTGGTGTTATATTCGCAATCCGGACACCACACATAGTTATGTAGGCCTATACAGTTAGTACTTTGTGTGACTAGAATAGAATAGAATCGTTTATTCAACACTTAGGTCACAAGTTTTACAAGTCATATTGAAAACAACGGAGGGCATTTCACTACATGACAACCTCTGAGAAGAAATGCCGAAAGAAACCCAGGGTACGATCTTATTTTTAAATTTATAATTCAACAATCTCAATGAAGACATTGTTTTTATGGCCATCCATATGTGAGAGTAGTGTAGATATAGGCAATCTATAACTAAAATGCTAGTGCCAAAAATCTGACTCAAATAGCAAGTTATATAATAATAAATTACAGATGTGAGATCATTAATATCTAATAATGTCAAAAAAGAAATATCAATTATACAAATGTCAAAAAATATCAATAATATTAATAACAATTATTATTATTCGTAGACTCGTCTTAATTTAAATTACGCTGTGTTGTAAGTTTTGATGGCACATCGCAGTGACTAATTCCCATCCAAGACATCTAAAGCTGAATCCATAAATTGTTTATCTTGCTATTTTGCTTCAGCAAAATAGGAGCGAAGCTTCATCCTACTGTTAGTAAATCTTATCCCAGGAGCGGTTTCGACTTCGCCCGCTCCTAAAATGCAAATTTAGTTCACGAAATACACTCGAAGCGATTCATCAAAATCAATCGAGCCGTTCCTAAGATTATCGCGTACATAAACACAGATAATCAGATTAGAAAATTAAGATACCAATCATAAATGATAACTATAGTCATTAATCAAAATATTGCTTCTTGATCATTATTATTCATATGCAAATTATTGCGTAGTAACGCTTGTAATATGAAAAATGGTATGCAGTGGAGCAGGTGCTGTGGTTGGTGTGGTTTTTCTGGTAAAGCCAACTTTACCACAAAAAACCACTTGAACTAAATTTGCATATTCGTAGCGGGCGAAATCGAAACAGCATAACATTATGTTTCTGACTCGTCAAAATAACAAAATGTAACTTTATTTTATTTTATATTCATCATTTCGGCCGAATAAAGTCCACTGCTGGACACAGGCCTCTCCCAAAGATCACCACAGCGACCGATATGGATGAGTTGTGTTCTCATTGGGGGGTGTACTCGAAGGACGCTGCTGCCCATCCTCCGGCTAATCCCATAGTCGCATCTTACGACACCCAAGGGATGAGATGGGTTGGTGCTATTCGTAGCCTGCACCACACAGCTAGCCGGCACCATATATTAACCCGGTAGACATATATCATGTTCTTCCTCCATTCCGGAGAAGGGTGGCATGCCGGACTCCTACCGGCTAAAGCCACCGGAGGGGTCATCTTCGGCACCGAAGGGGGGTTCCAGGTCCTCGATACTCTCACACTAGAGCTACCGATTGGTGCCACACCTTTAGGCACATCTCGGAGGGAATGACTGTAAAGCGGTCATTCCCTCTCATAAGAGCTTGGAGCTCTAGTCAGTAGTAGATTACAACTCTAGAATGGACTGCCTCTTTCCTGGCTATATTCCGTGCAGTTCCCGGCAGCTAATAGGCCACCGCTCTTCTACTTATGGATATCGTAAATTGCGACTAAGGGTATCATGAGAGGATGGGCAGGGGCATCTTCCGATGTGCTAATAACGATATACTACGATCACCAATCCGCCTGCCAAGCGTGGTGATTATGGAAATATCCCCTATGACCGCTCATTGTAGTGGTCATTGGCCCATGTCCAGCAGTGGATGTTTACAAGCTGATATGGTGCGTATGGGCTAGCTCGACTGTGGTAGTTCTCACAAAATAACGGCGTAAAGTTGCAGCGTTGTTGCTGAGCTTCACCCCCTTTCTATAAAAACCTCTTCCCCTACTGCTACTAAAATGCCATATCAGATGACCGCGCGTTCATTTGCCCCACAGAATATAAATCCTGGGCAGTTACGACCGGTTTTATTTGTATAAAACACATGAATGAAAGATGCTGTACGTGAGCCCAAAATTTAAGAACGTTGTTACATCTTGTTTGTTTCAGTTATTAGCTCTAAACATCCTCGAATTGAAACGGGCCCTATTGAATGCAGCCGCTATGCCGCGGGCGCCCAGAGCGGCGACTGCGCGCTCTGGGTGACCCATGGGAAGACGGCGGCACGCATTACTGTCCCACTGCTGAGCACGGGCCTTTTCTCAAAAGTTTAGCCCTTAGTCCACCACGCTAGCCTAATGCGGGTTGGCGGAAAACACACCATTGAGAACATTTTAGAGCTCAGGTGTGCAGTTTTCCTCACGATGTTTTCCTTTACCGTTAACGCAAGTGACAATTGAATCACATTCATCCGAAAAGACAGATATGCGGGCCGGGACCGAACGCAGACCCTTCTGTATGATAAGCTGGGCTATCAATATATATATATATTTTTTTTTTTTTTCTAACTGGATCCTTTACAATACCCCCGATATGTGCCTGATCTTCTTTACAATCTCCTCATTTCCGCTGCATGGGGTGACCGCATTAGTCTCGGACATGTCCCTTAAGTGTGACCAAGTCTCGGGAGCGTTCGTTCTCGACGTACGGGTGGTTTTCCCGAAAACCGGCTGAACAGCGGAAGTCCAAGAAGATTTCAACTATGATAAAGAAAACTCCTATTGAATACACAATGGTACCTCACCAAGTCCAGTTTCGTCATAAATATTATGTACTGGGATGTTACTTTCCATCACGAACATTCCTTTAACCTATAATCTTCAGATTACAAAATATTTAATGTTGTGTATATCATACACATATTATATCATTTAGAGATAAATAAAAATAGTATAGATACACAATTCATTATGATAACATATATCAGACATATTTAAATAAGCAAAAGGGCCCCCCTTGCACCCGCAGTCGAAAGATGGCTAACACCGGCCTCTTTAATTAAGGGAGGTAATGCTCGCATCATATCAGCCCACGCTCATACCTCGACAGCTGTCTATGGGGCTCCCGACATTGGGTGGATTGCTGCAATCAACACATTTCAGCCGAAAATCGTCCACTGCTGGACAGAAGCCTCACCCAAAGATTGCCACAACGACCGGTATGGGTTTCTTTTGTGTGCTCATTGGGAGGTTTATGCCATAATCGCCACGGGTGGCAGACTGGTTGGCGATCGCAGTTGAGTTATAAATGTGATCGAAAGAAAGGGCGCAGGGGCGCCCGAAAGTTTGAGGCGTCAGGCTCGGCGGCGTGCACTCGAGCTGTGGCGCGAGCGGCTTATGCTGCCACAGTACGCGACAAAGCGCGTCGTTGAGGCTGTCTTGCCGCTCTTCGGAGCCTGGCTCCAAAGGAGCGAGCGGGTCACATTCCGCCTGACGCAGGTATTCACCGGAAACGGTTGTTTCGGTGCGTACTTGCACAGGATAGGACGCGAGGTCACGGCACACACTCGGAGAGTGCCCTGCGTGGACTGCCGAGCGGCGGATCCTGGTCGATCGGATCGGGCAAGATCTCTCTTTGCCAGCAGTAGTGTCGGCTATGCTGGCAAAGCAGGAAAATTGGAGTGCTGTGGTCTCCTTCTGTGAGAGCGTAATGCTCCAGAAGGAGGTCGCAGAGCGGGATCGGGAGAGAGCCGATCCCCCTCGGAGGAGGAGGGCACGGGGCCGGGGTAACAACCGCCGCAGTGCCCGTGTCCAACACGCCTGAGCCCCCTGTCGTCTTTGTATAGTGGGGGGCCTTGGGGGTCACGAGCGCGCTTATTGGGAAATAATCGTGCTCATACCGAGCGACCCCCGGGAAGACAGCGGTGCGCATGTGGACACGTACTGCTGTGTGCGCAGCACAGCGCATAGTGAGGCCTCGGGGGAATCTTTTACAATCCCCTCGAGAGATGCCTGGGGGGGTGGCCTCTTTACAGTCGCCTTCCCTCCACTAGAGGGGATGACCACTTTACAGTCATCCCCTCCGAGATGTGCCAAAAGGCGTGGCACCAACGGGTGGCTCTAGATGGAGATTATTCGAGTTCGTGGAGCCTCCCTTTGGTGTCGACGATGATCACTCCGGTGGTTCGCCCTTTCCCGGGGCGAAAGAAGTACATGAGGTATTTCCACCGGATCAATAAAAAAAAAGGACTGTAGTACCGTCCCGAGTCCTTGTGTTCCCAGAATGTTGTTTCAAGCACACAGGAGTAAGATATTGTTCATCTTCTGAATTAACCCAGCTGCGTATCTTGGAGTGTTTTATATATTACAAGAACAACACGCTCTCGTAATGCCTAAAATGCTATACGAGATGGCTGCTGGAGTCAACGCATGTAAGGTTTGCCCTTGGGGGAGCCGCTTGTTAAGCTGTTTACTTTTTAATGTTATGATAATGCAATCGCCCTGGCTAAATCCTTCATAGTGACAATATCTTAACAAAGAAAGCACGTTTGACAACTTTACTGCTTGTGCATACGAGATTTGACTGTGAAACGTACCCACGATAAGGGAGAAAAGTGTTGGGACATTGTTTAAAAAAAAGATAGGCCGTAACTCGTATGCTTTGCCTGCCACGACGAATAAAACCTGCATTTTCTGCCTTTCCCTTCGAGTAAAGGAAAAACATGTGCTGCTTAGTATACGAGGATAGGTTGTTGAACCAGAAGAGTCCTTGGGCGAAGACCTCGAATCGGCAAACGAAGCGTGCAAATCCATCCAGTGTTATTGTTCAACTAATCAAAATATAGCCTGTTGGAGAGTACACGAAAAACACGCAACACCGCCAAGACGGTTTGACTGACGACCTGACTTGACGCGTTCGTGCGGCTCGAGGTCTCATGATGCAGAGCTTCGGCCGCACCCGTGACGAACGTGATGCAGAACTGGCACGAGGCGCGACCGGGCGCTGCTGCGTCAGAGACTCGAAGATACGGAGTGGAGTCTATGTCAGAGAGCGGGGGAGATTGCACTACTGAAGATGCTCAGGTTAGTACACATGCCTTTATGGACTAGTATCAGACTAGTCGCTCTAGTTAGATCGAGCGGTGTTATGAAGCGTCCAAGAGTGTCAAAGTTAGGAAAGCCTAGACGGACGTTTGGAGGATAATGTTGTGATGTGGCGCAACTTGATAGAGAAGACCAGCAGTGGATTGCAATGGAATGAATTAATTGAAGTTTCTGGAGTTTTCAAACCATCGGACAACTTCAGTGCCGGAGGAGCTCCGGTATCTCGAGAACGAATGCTCCGAAACCTTAGTGCTGTTGTTACCTATAAGCACATCTCCGTGGGTGTGACAACGCATCTGATGATTCGTTTCGCCATCTAGCGGAGGGGAGGTGACTGCATAGAGCCATCTCCCCAGGCTCATACCGGAGAGTTGTAAAGGATCACCCCCGAAGCCTCGCTGTTTTCTGTGCTGCGAACACGGCGCGTGCCGCCGTCTTCCCGAGGTTACATCCGCTGGGTACGTTACCAGCGATGCGGAGGAGCCTACGCCTCTCTTGACGCCTACGGTGTATTTTATATTATAACTCTATTTTCTTATTATAAATACCTTAGGTACACCTACTTGGATATACAATAGGTACAAGTGACGGGGACAAGTAAACAAATAATTGAATGGTTTAAAAACATAAATAGAATACAGAAATATGTCAATAATAAGAGATTTATATCCCCCATGGCCATCTATCACAAAAATGACACACATCCCAATTCATCTACCAAACCGCCGTATTAAAAATGTCCGGGGCCTTTAATAAAATAATCTTTTGATATATTTTGTTTGACAGAGAATGTATTAATTACATTTTGAATATATTGCAAACCAATTTACCGTACCGTACACTTAAAAAGTTACATGGTTGACTGCAAAAATACCTTAGCCGTGTTTTTTTTTCTGCTATTTCAGTCTTCTGTACTTTATGGCACTATGCACTTGATAGTTTTTTTCTAGCAATTCTGCTCTTTTAAGACCTTACGATATATGAAATATTTCACTCACTGTATTACCTCAGATAACTCCACCAAAACTTTCCTAACAATTCAAGTGTACCACTTTGGATAGAAGTTGTTGAGATACTAAGCATTATCAGCCAGATTAACGATAAACTATGATTCAATATCATATATCGCGGCGCGGTATAGTATATTATTTCGTAAGTAACGGTATTACTGGTTTGGTGACGGATATCACTATGATAATCTAGGTTCATCGGAATAATGTTAATCGACATTAATTATGCACTATAGAATAGTTTAGATAATATAGCAATTATCTAAACCGTGGTCTGTGGCTGTACGGCGATATACCTTTGCCTCTTCGGAAAATATTGCCGGATCGACTGAGTTTTAAGTTAGGTAACATCTTACCGTAAACGAATTCTGAAGCTACTCAAAAGATCTTTGGACATTGAATCTAGCCGGCAGCTCCTAGGCGAATTACTTCTACCCTCTTCTCTGAACCTCCAATTGTAAACGTTCACGTTTCTTGTTAGGTCTTCACTGAAGGAGTCCAAGAAACTCGACCATCCGTCGTTGCATTCGTATTTCCGAACGAAATTAGCGATCTTTTTGTTCACTGGTTTGTGTCCAAGAGCTAGTAAGTTCGATTCTCTTGCCAAGAGGTAGCGTAAGGCTGTCCTTTTTAATATGATCAGTTCTTCTAAAGTCTTTGCCATAAAAATATCACTGTTTTATGTAAACCTTCACCTTCAATTAAATTAAAATAACGAAGATTTATATGAACTGATCTAAATAATACTAAAGGACTCGTTAACACTTACTTATTTAAATAAAGAACAACGAAAATAAAATAAGCATTTTCTAAAAACAATGATATTTAAAACTTAAAACGCGGCAACCGTCACACCAATTTGACAGTTAAATGACATTTTTTAAACGCCCGTATTTTACTTTAACTATAAGACAAAGGCAGCTTGACAATACAGCCAGCGATACAATACTGCGTGGAAATTCCAAGAGCAATTATCGGAGACGTGACATGATGAATTGTGTAAATTAGTTATGACATGAGGCTCACCTGAAGTTTTACATAATAGATATTCACGTAGGAAGTAGATACGATTATCACATACTCGTAGTCATGTTTTTTTCATAGCAAAGGACGAGGGTTGGCTATCATCATTTGACATAAGCTTATGATCCATCAAATGGAATCTATTACCATCATTGGCGAGGCATTAATTAATTGATAATATATGTATTTAATCTGTTGCTTTCTACATAAAAATTAACTTTTACTTTTCCAAGCAGAGATGCCTTGACAGACTCGACGGCACTCTCCCAAGTCAACGATTACCTATATACCAAGAGCTCAAATGATTTTAATGCTTATAGGAATTCCACAATACATTGACATTAAACCAGATTACCTCAAGGTCAAGAACGTAAAGCTATCGTTTAGCATTATTACGCGTTCAAACCGTACCAATTATGCAATGCGCGTACGTATGTTTAACGAACGCAAAATGAATGAATGATAACTTGGGAGTTCGACCGCCTCAAAAGGGGGGCGAGTGCACAATACCCAAGGTCCTAACGTTAAAATTGTCGGCACGCGGCGCACGCTGCTGCCAGCCGATGCAACACTGACGCGGACGTAACAAGAATGGAGCTCTCAGGTTTGTCCAAAGAAAGTTTAATGGTGGTCAGTCACCCTCTCCGAGATGTGCCAATAGGCGTGGCACCAGCGGGCGGCTCTAGTGTGATCATACGAGGGACCTGGAGCCTCCCTTACGTGCCGAAGAAGACCGCTCCAGTGGTTTTAGCCGGTAGCAGTCCGGCATACCCCTTCGCCCTTCCCCGGGGTGAAGGATATTCATGAAGAATTTCCACTGGGCACCAATAATAAAATAAAAAAAGTATCTTATTGGAAAAGTCTGGCTAGCTGGGTACCAGGCTCGAGGAATGCCCTGTGTGGGCTTCAGAGCGGCGGGTCCTGATCGATTGTATCGGGCAAGATCTCTCTCTGCCAGCAGCAGTATAACTAGCGGCTATGTTAGCAAAGCATGAAAATTAGAGTGCTGATGATAGATAGTTGGGACTTCGAATACTATCTATGCTTCTCATGTAGATAAAATATTACGAACGATTTAAATTAGACGCTGATTTTTAGTAAGTATAGCTTCAAAAATATGTAGCAAATATTAGTCTTTGAGCCCAAAAAATCATCATCATTTCGGCCGAATGAAGTCCACTCCACAGGCCTCCACCAAAGATCACCAACCGACTGATATAGGTGTTGTGGGCTCATTGGGGGTTTTGCCATAATCGCCACGCTTGGCAGACGGGTTGGCGATCGCAGTTGAGTTGTTAATGCACTCGAAGGACGCTGCTGCCTTTCTTCCGGCCAATCCCTTAGTCGACTTTTACGACACCCAACGGGAAGAGATGGGGTGGTGGTATTCTGAGCAGGCTACACATCAAGCTACACATTTCCAGTATAAGCTGATCTCGCATTGTATAAGCTTTCGGTATGATAAGAGTTTAGCGTAAACTGGTTTGGTATAGCTTGATGTTTAGCCGTGTGTACATCTGCCCTAAAGGTCGGCAACACATTAGCAACCTCCCTGGTGTTGCAAATAAAACTAAATAGATTCTTCTATTCTATTATTAGATGGATACTATAGGATATTCTTATATTATTAATGCAAAAAAGTGAGGTTGTTTCCGCTGACACGTCTTGAATACTAAACTGATCACAATTTATATTATTGAAATTTTGTCGTTTTAAGACATCCATCATCTTGGTGTCCGAATTAAGAATATAGCACCACTCTCGTGGATGTCGTAAAAGGCGACTAAAGGACTCTATTCAGAGGGATGGGCTTCCCGTCTGTGTATCAGTAACCATACTGCGCTCACCATCCCTCTTGCCAAGTGTACTGAATAGTCCCGCAAAATGACGACACAATTGTGGAATTCTATGGGGGCGGCGTTTCAGTAGTGGACGGCTGATACGATGCAGATATAGATAATGGCAAAATCTAGGCTTATCTCGTCCGTTCCAATTTCAACCAAGGCGCAATTGTGGAATAAGCGAAGCAAGTCTTGATATAATTTATTAAGCTTATTAAGCACTTAAGCACATTAAAATTTACTCAAAATTATTCAATTCGTTTTATATTTTCAGGTTAATTATGCGTGCCGCTTGCACCTGGCCGTGTGGTGCCGGCTCAGAATGCCACCACCCCATCTCCTCCCGTGGGTGTCGTAAAAGTCGACTAAGGGATTGGCCGGAGGATGGGCAGCAGCGTCCTTCGAGTACATTAACAACTCAACTGCGATCGCCAACCCGCCTGCCAAGCGTGGCGATTATGGCAAGACCCCCCAATGAGCCCACATCACGTCCATATCGGTCGTTGTGATGATCTTTGGGGAGGCCTGTGTCCAGCAGTGGACTTCATTCGGCCGTCAGATTGCACCTTGCATAGTTAGTAAACATTGTAGTTGGTAACCCAATAACTTTTAGTCAGTCACTATGGTCGACTATGGCTAACCTAGTAAACATTTTAGGTGGTAACCCAATTATTTTACGCAGTCACAATAGTTGGGTTAGCCATAGAGAGTAAAAAAAATTGTTGGTAACCCAATCTTTTACGCAGTCGCAATAGTCGATTAGCCATAGTTAGTAAACATATTAGTTGGTAACCCAATAACTTTTAGTCAGTCAATATGGTCGGGTTAGCCATAGTAAACATTTTTTAATTTCAATTATTTTACGCAGTCACAATAATTGGGTTAACCATAGATAGTATAAATTTTAGTTGGTACCCAGTTTTTTACGCATTCGCAATAGTCAGGTTACATAGTTAGTAAACATATCAGTTGGTTACCCAATTATTTACTGCAGTCACAATAGTCGGGTTAGCCATAGTTAGTAAACATTGCAACCTGCTTGCAACCCAAAAACTTTTAGTTCAATTGCCGGGATAGCCACAACACAAAACTTACCGCAGATCATCTAGAAAGTCGTTGACGGCCGTTATCATTTTGAAGTTTGAGCTGAAATTACAAAGACGAACACATTGAACTAACACATCTACTTCTAAATACACTACATATTTAGAAATAAGAGGGCGCACGTTGCATAAGTTTATTGGCTGTTTTTTAAATGTTTTGATAGAATTTCTAATAGAATACTGGCCAACATTATCTTCATTGGTATGCCCACTTATCTTTAAAACTACAATTAATATAGTTAAATAATTCTACAACAACAGGTAAGAAAACTAGCTATTTATAGCTAGTATTAATTAGGTACTTAAGATAACAACAGTTATGATTTTAACTTTTGTAATATATTGATTTTATAATTAATTTAATTTATGATTTAAGTTAATATTTGAGTAGGAAAGATTTATTTTTATGATTAATTATTACAATAAATATTAAAATTACAACTTGTTTTTTATTTAACGCTATCCCTGTAACCTACAGATTGTCTCCTTGAAATAACGCTTGCTATTTTTATATGGTCCTCCCTATATTTAAATTAAAACCCAGAAGAAAACCAGCGCTGCAGCAGATAACTGTTGCAACATTATGCTAAGGCCCTATGCCTTTTTGACCTCATACTTTACATCACTATCATCCCCCATCTCATCCTGTAGGCATCGTAAAAGTCGACTAAGGGATTAGCCGGAGGATGGGCTGCAGCGTCCTTCGAATACATTAACAACACACCCATATCTATCGTTGTGGTGATCTTCGGGGAGGCCTGTGTCCAGCAGTGGACTTCATTCGGCCGAAATGATACATCACTATCATGTTTTTTAGGGTTTCGTATGTCCGAATGAAGCAGCGAATATTTTATAAAATCACTCGTGTGTCTGTCCGTCTGTCACAGTCAATTTACATATGAATTTCTGCGACCCAAACAGTGTATTATAAACTAGCTGGGACCCACGGTTTCACCCGCGTTTAATTTAAAAGAAATTTAGAGTACTTCGACATAGACACTTGACATAGAATATATATATTGGATTTCGAGAGTTTTTTTTGCGCGGAACCCTAATCATTTTTCTAAAATAAAAGTAGCCTAAGTTATTCCTTATAACATCAGCTATCTGCCAGTGAAAGTCCCATCAAAATCCCCGTTCAATTTTATTTATTGTATAGATAAACGAATTTTGAATATGGGAGTCACTATAGGCAGAAACATGAAATTTAAAAATAAGTTTTGCCAACTGTACCTTGTAATACATCTAATGGAAGTGCTTGTTGTAAGAGTTTCAATAATCTTTTCTATATAATTTATTTTAAGCAAATAGATGAAAAATGGTCCCTTAACTACGAAAGTACAAAGACTACAATATAAAAATAAATAAAGTAAATAGGTATTTACCTATAGATTACAGGAAAACCTATTAGAAGTATATGGTCTTAAAACAACATGGTAAATCTTTCGATATTGTGCGTACAAAAAGTTAACAGTTGGAATGTATGGAAGAACATGTTTTTCAACTATAATGTTAAGTTTGTTAAAAAATCATAGTAGATAATATATATTCATCGTACGGAACCCCCTCGACGCGAGTTCACCACGCACTTGACTGGTATTTTTTCTGTTACCTCTTCTGTTTCTAGTATGAGTCAAAAATAAACACAAACAACTTTCTAGCTGTCTTATATTAATATACTTTTTTTGTCATATTTCTAGTATATGTATTACTCGTATACCCTTCAACTGAACTTCAATATGCTTGTGGTAGAAACGGATTCACGTCAATAGTGCAATGGGTGGGGTTAGATCTTACGACCTCTCGATACGCGATCTCGATGCGACACCTTAATCATTGAGCTATTCCCGTTTTTAATGTATGTACACCATATTTTTCCGTGTCAGGATCGAACCTTTTTTGAGGAAATCCTCATGGACATGCTCCACCCTGGGAAAAACGAGGGGACGCCGGGTTCTTACCGGCTAAAACCCCACGGTGTGCGTTCGAGCCGGACTTTGCGCCAATCACTTAGCTAGCATATTATTGCGCGTACGAAAATAACAATTATATTAGATAGAGTCGTTTAAAACAGTTTTCCCACGTAGTCTACAGCTATGTAAATCATAATTAATGCAATTATGGTACCGTATAAATTGGTGTGGTCTCGATTTAGAATACACCAGCGCTTCATCTGCCCCCTTGGATTCTCTTCTTAGTTTATTAAGTCTCAAAATGCGACTAACGGCCGAAATTAACATCAATGTAGTCCAAATTTATTAGTTTATAAATTTTGAACTTATCGGATCTTGTGTTAAGATTACATTAAAACACAAAAAATAGACAAATCTTTCCACCAACTTTGGATTTTGGATTAGATTGATTATTATTTTCGCCCGTAAGGGACTCTAAGCCAGAGAGAAGGCCAGTAGCGTCCCTTTTGTAGAACTGCACGATTATACGCTCTGTGTACTGCCAAATTCCCCCCAAAATCACGTCCACAGTTACACAGGCCTCCCCAAAAATTGCCACAACGACCGATCATAGATGTGCTAATTGGGGGGTATTGCCATAATCGCCACGCTTCAAAGAAATTATCAATTATATTATTTATATTATAATTATCTTAATTAAGAAGTAATTACAGTAACAGTACATGTCAGTAACGCTATTGGTCGAGAGAATACCCAAGGTGGCCTTCACAGAACTAAAAGAAAATAATTTCGATGACATCATTCCGTTACTAATCTAGGTAAACAAAAGCTAGAACTGAAAGTAGTGGAGGTCAGACGACTGGCGCTGTCTATTTATTTACTAGCCGTGCCCCGCGATTTCACCCGTCGTTTAAATTAAAAGAAATCAGATTATTTATAAATAATTTAGAGGACTTTGGTATAGTACAGGGTGTCCAGTAAATAGCACGACATACTGCAGGGGGTGAGAGCTTGGGTCAATACCTACCAAAAAAACACAATATTTGTTTAGCAAAATCTTACGGATTTACAGTAGTACAAAATTTTAGTATTAGAAAATTGTACTGTGAAAAATTAAATAAAAATTGTATTTCTTGAAAACATTTTAGTTTTTAATAGAATAAAGACTGATAAAATGAGTAAAGTAACTATTCACAAATTATTTGAGGTAAACAAAAACTAGAAAAGGAATTTTTCATTACGAGATGCTTAAAAATCTGTGTCAAGGTAGAGATTTTTCGATATTTCGGAAAATTATGCACTACTGTAAATCCATAAGATTGTTTTTTTGGTAGGTATTGACCCAAGCTCTCACCCCCTGCAGTATGTCGTGCTATTTACTGGACAGCCTGTATATATATCATGTTTAAGTATGTGTTATGTTATAACTATTGTTACACCGTGAATTACCTCTTTCGTTTTTACTTGCAAATCTGTCCATCCCAAGGTTGTCTGGAAGAAATCGCCGAGTGCGATAAGACCGCCCTTTGTACATGTCATTTCATGTATTCGATTTTCTTTTTATTTGTTGTCTGGTGTACAATAAAGTGTATTGTATTGTAACGTGAGACTACACTGAAAATCTCCTTATGTAAAGTCCTTAAGCATAATCTCATTGACCGCAACTTCTTACATAAAATCAATATCGGATTTGGTGGTGCTTTATGCATTTTTCTTTTCTAAATCCAATTACGATTTCTGTAATCTAATTCGTCCGAAATCTTACTACAATGTCATCTCGCCCGACCGTACCATCACGCTACACCCACGTGAGGGTCCCAGACGTCCCTTTAACAATGTGAAACCTTATGCAGTTAACTAATCTGATTAAACATAGCAGGCGGGTTGGTGAGCACAGTATGGCTGCTGTTGCCCAGAAGGGACGCTGCTGCCCATCCCTCTGGTTTCTCTTAGCCATTTTTTACATGTACGGGTGGTGATGGAGTGGTGCTATATTCTTAATCCGGACACCACATGGCCGCTCTTGATAGATCATCAGACAATTATCAATAGTCAAAGGTTTTATTTCAATTAAATGAAATCATAATACCATACTATTTTCTCGTATTCCAACCTAGTGTTGATTTTACGTGCTCTTTCTAGCACGGAGACACTCAATTCAAATACCACTATGCGGTCACCCATCCATAGACTGGCCGCGCCGAGCATTGCTTAACCTCACCGATCGTGTACTAATGAGTGAGTGCAACTGATTTATGAGCGCCTTTACTTAAGTACCTTGATCATTATCATCATCATATCAGCCATAAGACATGACAGACAGACAAAGGCCTCCCCCATAGATTACAACAACTGTGTCGGCATTTTGGGCGGAATTAGCCAGTAATCACCACGCTTGGCAGGCGGGTTGGTGAATGCAGAATGGTTGCTGTTCCAAAGATGGGACGCTGCTGCCCATCCCTTAGTAGCTGTTTATGACATCCACGCGGGCAAATGGAGTAGTGGTATATTCTTAATCCGGACCCCACACGGACACCTAGTAGATACTATTACTGACTGTATGGATTCGTAAAAAAAAACCATCTCATATAATATCTGTGACCATACTAAGCCACAGATAACATTTAAAATAAAACGAATGTAACAGTGGTGACAAATGCTTAAAAACTGCGATGCAATGAGTCATTGCAACTAATGTATGAGAGTGTATGAACAATAGTGTGACAGCATTGTATTCTTTAGTACAGCATTCAATGATCAGCTGGGAAAGAAAGTTGCTCAAACAATGTAGGTATGGCAGCGTTCATATTTTTATTTTCGCGGAGCAAGCGTTCTAAACAACCATATTAAAGATAAAAGATAATATAACATATATCAGCCACACGATGCCCACTGCTGAACAAAGGCCTCCACCTTAGATTTCCATAACGACCGGTCACATGCCGCTCTCATCCAACGACTCCCAGCGACCTTCACCAGGTCGGCTGTCACCTCGTTGGAGGTCGTCCCACGCTGCGTTTTCCGGTTGCTATCATTCATCATCATTTCGGCCGAATGAAGTCCACTGCTGGACACAGGCCTCCCCCAAAGATCACCAGAACTACCGATATGGATGTGTTGTGGGCTCATTGAGGAGTTTTGCCATAATCGCCACGCTTGGCAGGCTTGGTACTCGATAGACGCTGCTGCCCATCCTCCGGCTAATCCCTTAGACGACTTTTACGACACCCACGGAAGGAGATGGGGTGGTGGTATTCTGAGCCGGCACGTATTGAGTATGGTCAGATTAAAATAATTAGATAGGAAAACTTAGCGTGGCACAATCTCCAACGAGATGGAGAGACGACCTGGTCAAGGTCGCTGGGAGTCGTGATCGGGCGTTGTGGAAATGTACGGGGGAGGCCTTTGAAAAGTCGTGCGCAAGCGCACTGTGATCACGGGTTATATAAAATCTATTTCGACGTTATGAAGTCTATAAGTTTCAAGCTAGCATAAAAAAACGAATATATCCAGTTTACGCTGATCTCTCATCGTACGGAATGCCTATAAAATGCGAGATCAGTTTATGTTGGAGATATATAACTTAATATGTAGCCGTGCGTACTCATCTAATTGATTTTCCTGAAAAAAATGCTATCAAAGAATACTCATTTAAAACGGGTTTTCATAACTAGTTTCGTGGAAAAATTGCGGTCACGTTTAAACTTGTTTATCTTAAGTAAAATGGAGTTAATAAGAAATAACAGGTTATACTGTTTAACTAATCGACAGACATCATTTAAAGTACATACATACGACACTTGACATAAAGTATATATATTGGATTTCATGTTCTATATTATCGCGGAACCCTAATAATCTTTTTAAATAAAATTAGCCTAAGTTATTCCTTATAACATAAGCTATCTGCCAGTGAAAGTCCCGTAGAAATCGGTCCAGCCGTTTCGGAGATTAGCGGGAACAAACAGACAGACAAAAAAATGAGAATAGGTTTTTTGTTGTAGTTACCGTATATACTTTCATATGCATTTAGTAAAAAGCTGTTATTTTGACATTACAAACAGACACTTCAATTTAATTTATTTGTACAGATAAATCAATCACTGGCACTTATGAAGCGTCAGAATTTAAGTTGCACGCTTCCAATTAGTTGATCCTATGGAGAAGAGGAGGCCGCCGTGTGGTGCCGGCTCATAATGCCACCACCCCATTTCATCCCGTGGGTGTCGTAAAAGTCGACTAAGGGATTAACCGGAAGATGGGCAGCAGCGTCCTTCGAGTACATTAACAACTCAACTGCGATCGCCAACCCGTCTGCCAAGCGTGGCGATTATGGCAACCCCCCAATGAACACACAACACACCATATCGGTCGTTGTGGTGATCTTTGGGGGAGGCCTGTGTCCAGCAGTAGCCGAAATGATAATGACGCTCATCACCAGGCGAATTAATTGCTGGCTCGTCATCAATTGCATAAAAAATCCTTTACCATATATACTGTAACTAGCAAAAATCCCACATAAAGTGTATAATATCTTAGATAAACACTCAGTAAGATAGCGAACGAATAGATAACGTCGAAAGATAAATATCTCGTGAGAATTGAACTGAGTTCAAGCTGCTCCACTTCAAAACTGCGAGGCTATTCTGTAAGAACCCACTTCTGCATCCGCAGTGAAATTTCTAATTTCGTATTGTTAGGGTTCCGTACGTCCGAAGGAAAAAACGGCGGAACCCTTATAGGATCACTCGTGTGTCCGTCTGTCACAGCTAATTTGCTCTGAAATTTGGTACACATATGGATTTCTACGACCCAAACATGTACGTGTAACGTAAATAAATGCATTTTGAATGGCGCTTCCTTATTGGGGGGGCAATTTAGAAAATTAAAGAATAAAGGTTGGCAAACTGTACCGTGTAATATATGAAATGGAAGGGCTTATTGCGAGGGTCTGAAATGTATTTATTTTATTATTTTAAAACATGTAGTTTCAAAGTTATTTAAGAAAATATACGAAAATTGACCACTCCCCCTTATATCCAAAACTACCGAGCCTAAAATTCAGAAAAACATATAGGTAATAGCTATTTACCTATAGACTAAAGGAAAATCTATAAGAAGTCTATGGTCTTAAAATAACATGGTAGATCTTTCAATATTGTGCGTACAAATTTACGTTTGCGGTTGGAATGTATGGGAAAACATGTTTTTCAATTACGATGTTAAGTTTGTTCTTGGGATAAGTTATTGGTAGAAGACCGAATCCAATAATAGACAATATATTCAACAATTTCGGAACTATCTCCACGCGAGTTCAACTCGCACTTGACCGGTTTTTTTTACTACTTTTCACTGTCGATTCATAAGCGAGTCTACTTCACTGGCAAAGTCACTTCTGAATCCATAGTGAAATCACTAATTCACTGCGGATTCAGAAGTGAGTTTGCAAGTGGGTTCTTACAGAATAGCACTGCTGTTCAAAAAGATTTATAACAACAGCGCCTTTCTACTCAGTCTATGGCTACCCGTCCAGATTGTCGTCGCTCTTAACCCCAGTTCTTAGTACTGACAGCTTGGAAAAAATAGTTTCTCAGTGTCTCGAACAGCATTGCTATTATACTCAGTGTACGGCTACCAATTCAAAGATTGTTAACGCTCTAAACAGTCTAAACTGACAGTTTGAAAAACAATGTTGCTTCGTATGTCGAAATGCCACACTAGGATTTCTCCTGTATCGTGGGTGCGTTTACAGACATGAATTCCACATACAATACACCCAGACCCGGAACAACTACCTGCAGATTATACAAATATTTGTTCCGTGCGGGAATCGAATCCACGACCTGGAGCGCAGCAGCCGACTGTATCAGCAACCGTGCCGTCCCGTTTTTCCGTGTGGTATCCGGATTAATAATATAACACCACTCCATCTCCTCCCTTGGATGTCGTAAAATGCTACTCAGGGACTCTAAAGCAGAAGGAAGAGCAGCGGCGTCCGTACTGTGGGACGGTATCCCGCCTGCCGAGCGTGGTGAGTACTGACAAATTCCTCTCAAAATGACGATACAATTGTGGAAATCTATGCATTTGTACAGCAGTG
Organism: Diloba caeruleocephala; assembly: GCA_947459985.1. NCBI lineage: Eukaryota > Metazoa > Arthropoda > Insecta > Lepidoptera > Noctuidae > Diloba > Diloba caeruleocephala. The sequence continues at coordinate 8,569,916 of OX381632.1, forward strand.
GACGTACTTTCGTCGATTTGATGATACATATTTGTCACTCGCGATCTGCTAAAGCCTACAGCATATGAAGTGCAATTTTGTTTTCCTTTTGAATACGATTTCGTGCGGTAAAATAATCTAAGAAAAGCAATAGCGCGCTCCGTGAAATATTAAAGGAACTTTTGAAAGGTTCTTGATAACAGGGAAATTGAACGACAGAAGACCCAAAAGAACGAATTCCAAAACGCTGCTGATCAGACCAACACCTACATCCTTACAACCCTTCCCTATCAGATTAACCCTACCCTACAGAAATGAGAACTTTTGTCAGTGTGGCCACGATTGTCAGCAGTGGCAAACCGCTATAGGATAGCTATAAAAAGCAGGATTAAAATTCCGCACGGTTTTTTCCGCCGTGCGCGTACTTCCTTATAATACAGTTGTAAAAAAAAGAAACCTTTTTGAGAAATAATAAAACCTACTTCAAACTAACTCAATTAATGTATTTACGTTTGTAGGTACATAATTATGATTTAATATAGGTACTAGACCGTTCCCAAAGCAAAATAATCAGAATCGATCATGTAGATTTTGAATAAATCGCTTAAGTCGTACTTAGGAAACAGAGAACATTACCGGAGCGCGGGTTGGCGATCGCAGTTGAGTTGTTAATGTATTCGAAGGATGCTGCTGCCCATCCTCCGGCTAATCCCTTAGTCGCCTTTTACGACACCCACGTGCTACTCGTAGCCGGCACCATACGGAAATGAAAGTATGAGGATACTGTCATGCGAAATCTGTGATGACTGATAAAGCGGAGCCTGTAAAGAAATAGAGGACCTCTCCTACGTAACCTGATGAACAGAAGGTCTTGTCTATAGGCAAATCATCATAAACGACTAACCACAAAGTTTTTGAACTCATCTGTGTGTTTACAGAGATAATAAATCTAACATCTAGGGCAAATATTTATTCATGCGAGGATCGTCCAATCGTCAAATCCGTAGCAGTTAAAGCTTTAAATTACTGTGCTAACCGTACCGTATTTCTTAATAAACATCATAATGAATAACACTGCCCGACTTGGGGGATTGAACCCAGGACATTTATTTATAGTCTCGACTATACTTTTACTTTTTATTATACGGTACCGAAACTCAATGACCTTGCGACAAAAAGCTTTTTCTAGAGAAAGTTTCGCGACAACTGCCCACGACACTTCAAAAATTAGATTGCAAAATCAATTAGGGTTGTCGCGGCACCAAAAGTAATATTTTATTTAAACACTTCGCTTCGTAGTTCTGAAGTCATGAGGTTTGAAGCGACACTGGATAGGTTGTATATTTTTCTTGCCTACAACATGCTAAGCAAACATTTCTTTCACGTCATAATGGTACTAAACGAAACCATAGAACAGCAGTGCAGTTCTGTAAGAACCCACTAGAAACTCACTACTGAATCCACTGTGAAAAGTAGTAAAAACAATACAAAATTAGGGATTTTACTTATGATTCAGAAGTGAGTTTGCTATTGAAACGGACTCACATATGAATCCGCAGTTAAACAGTACTAAAAAGGAGATTTCACTGCGGATACAGAATACCCTCACAGTTCTCACAGTGAGCTTTTAATGCGTGGGATCGGTCGTCAGTTGTATGACGGTTGTTGCCGTGTGGTGCCGGCTCAGAATGCCACCACCCCATCTCCTCCTATGGGTGTTGTAAAAGTCGACTAAGGGATTAGCCGGAGGATGGGCAGCAGCGTTCTTCGAGTACATTAACAACTCAACTGCGATCGCCAACCCGCCTGCCAAGCGTGGCGATTATGGCAAAACCCCCCAATGAGCCCACAACACATCCATATTGATGGTTGTGGTGATCTTTGGGGGAGGCCTGTGTCCAGCAGTGGACTTCATTCGGCCGAAATGATGTATGACGGTGATGCGCGATTTTTTTAACACGCTTTTATTAGCTTCACCTGTATGTATGTTTGTTTGTTTGTAACCGACTCCTTTGAGCTCGATTTTGCCCTACTTTGAACGATCAGATTTGATTCAAACTTTGCACACCTGTCAAAGGTCGATGACAATGCAATAATCCGATCAAAATATCCGATTATCCTGATTAGATTCGCCAGGATTAATTAATTTCTTTCCGCATCCTTTGCATGCGAGTAAGAGAGACAGAGCTAGTGCGCGAATTACGCATGCGTGCAGTTCCAGACTTGCTCTTTCGGGCACTCAGTTCAGCACAACCTAGCGTGTTTTTTTAGTTTTTTTAAACTATTATTATTATTATCCTGGTCAATCCCGTTTAAACATCACGTGCGGACACCCACACAAACAGCTCTCGGTCGCTAGTAATAATAATGTAGGTATACCTACTTTAAATTTTACAATGTGGTAAACACGTGTAAGTTAAGGAATTGATTTGATAAGGTCCCTCCCAATTTATTTTATCCAATAATGATAATAATTAAATAGTTTCTTTTTTTAATACTTTCGTTTCTATCGTAACTTGGATTAAAATATACTAATAAATTAAAAATCATGTATGAGGTAACCCTATACCCGATACCATTCGGAATATAAAATCATAATAAAATGAACGTTACGTATTGGCAAATCATCTATACTAAGATAAATGTAAACCACTTGTCTGTATATCATTAAATATATAACCACTAGCTTTACCGCGACTTCGTCCACAAGGTATTCAATTTAAATTTCAAAATGAAATAATTAAACGTATCACTGATCGATAAACGAGCAGTGATACGAGTGAGGATAAGCAACGCATAACACCTTTTTGAAAAAATTACCCATCCTGGTCTTGGAGGATCTGGAGGATGTTCCGCAGCGTCCTCCTGTATTTTAAAGCCGCGTATTCACTAGAAGAAAGATGTAGCAGGGCACGCGTCTCAAGAGACGTCAGTTATGTTTCGCGACCCTTCAGGCCTTCCAACTAGCGCTTCCCGAGCGTGTGTGTTCTATAAATATGATTGGCACATCGCGTGATCAATATCTAAATGAGTTTTGACAATTCCCATCACACGATTAACGTTGATCGATATCCCCTTTAATGTAACAGTCATAGGGAGGCGCATATTTAGAAGGGGAAGTTCATGAGCTGTCGTCATGAACTTGTAGAAACTTCGCGTAATTTATTACAAAAAAGTTTCTAAGTAAAATTACGTCATTATTAAAATTAAACGACGAGTGGAGCCGCGGTAAAAGCTAACACGAATACCGTTCGCCTTTCCAAGTAAAAGTTGTTTTAATATTTATTTACTTTCTGTATTAATGCAGTGTCATTGGTATGCAGACGCTAAGAGAATACTGGATAAGTATTCGACGGTCCATTGGTTGGTGGCTTAGCGTATGTTTATTTACTTCATCTATTTTATTATTGTTTTACTTCATCTATTTCACACTGGCAGTACATTATTATCACATAACTTTATGCTACTACATTGCAATGTATGTAACATTTTAAAATTATTTTAAAAGAGTGACTATGGAGTTTCTTGCCGGTTCTTCTCCATAGGACCAACTTCTTGGAACCGTGCAACTACATTCTGACTATTCATAAGTGGAGACGGAGACCGTACTACCAAAAATGGCCTACAAATAGTGATGATTGTGTATGTAACATTTATGCCTATGATAAGGATAATCCTTTGTTGTGGGGCAAACATGTAAATCTTAAAATTACTTAATTTTTCATGATTACCAGCTGTTCCTATATTTACCTAATAAGTTAGTTTGTATATATTTTTGTTTTATTAATACGAAAATAGATATTTTATCGAATTGAAAAAGGAAGAGGTTCTCAATTCGTCTGTATTATATATTTTTTGTATATGTATGTATGTTCCGGCCATATCTCCGACATATATTGCACCGATATGGACAATTCTCTTTTGTTTGAAAGAGTTTACCCCGAGATGGTTTTATTTGAATTTGGTGAACATCTGATTAAGATCTTCGAAGATAAACAAAGGAACTCTTCAATGGACGTAGCAAATCGTCCGCGCTAGATGCAATCGTTTGTCAAAATATGTTGTATATACCAGGCAAAATTTTAAAAAAATATACAAAAAAAGTAAAAACCGTCGTCATAAAATAATAGAATAACGTATGAGAAACTGTTCAGGAAGTCGGTGCCAATTTTTTCATAAATCAAACCGATACAAAGGCACTTTCATAAATCGAACCGAATCAAAGGCAGCACCTACTTCCTGAACTGTTTCAGACAATAATAATTATGTTATTCTTTTTACGAGTCGGTTATTACTTTTTCTTTGTACATTTTATAATTCGCCGTTATCCGCTTGCACCGGTGCCGGCTACAAATAGCACCAACCCATCTCATCCCGTGGGTGTCGTAATAGGCGACTATGGGATTAGCTGGAGGATGGGCAGCAGCACCCTTCAACTCAACTGCGATCGCCAACCCACCTGCCAAGTCGGGCGATTATGGAAAAAAACCCCAATGAGCGCATCGATATCGGTCGTTGTTGTGATCCAGCAGTGGACTTTATTCGGCCGAAATGATGATCCACTTGCTTCCCTAGGCGTAAATTATATTTATAATATTCATATCTTCTGAACCCTGCAACATATGGAAATGGAACATAGACGAAAATTTTAATTAACATTCCTGTTTCAATCCCTCAAATTTTCATTGAAATCAGTTGAGCCGTTTCAGAGCCTATCAGCAGACAGACCTACAGACAATAATTCTAAAAACAGTCATTTATGATTAGGCATAGCATAGATAACAGTTTTCACTTAAATTATTGCCATTTATTTTGAAATCACAGGCAGACACTTCAATTTTATTATATTGTTATATATTGGCCCGTTTGTGGGTTACATGAATTAAACTATTTACAAACACTTAGGAATAGTCACTTTAGTTGAGAAGTGGAGAGGGACGGGCTAGAAACTCTATTCATATATCCGAAATAATTTAATATCCTTATCCGTCACGTCCTATTCCGTGGAGCGGAATCCCCGAGCAGAAGGATTAGTTGTCCAGCGGACCGCATGCCGTAAAAAGGCGGTCTATGGTTGGCAATTGGTGGCGGGCGCGATATTCACGCACAGGATAATCATTTTGTCCGTAGTTTTATTTACAATTCAAGTGTCTTTTGTATCTTTCAAAAACTGCCACTCACAAAGCTTTGTCCACGGCAGTCTGCCGATCAAAAAGAATCAGCCTTTACTCTCCCACTGCTGGGCACGGGCCTTATCTCATGATGAGAAAGGTTAGGCCTTAAGTCCGCCACGCTGTACTAGTGAAAGAAAGAAAGAAAGAAGAAAGAAAGAAAGAAAGAAAAATAATTTATTAGTCACAAAACACCCAAACACCAAGCCAAAAAGTTAAAAAATATAATATAAATAAAGTAAACATACGAGTTCACACAATACTAATTAAAAACTTCTCTAGTTATAATAACGGTGCAGCATGACGACAAGCATGTATACTACGGCACATTTATTATAAGGAAATAAACTAGGCCCTGTATGTTGGTGCGTGGCCAAAAGGCCTCAGCTCAGCATATGCTGCAGTAACTCTACAGCGCTGGTTTTCAGCTGATGCCTTAGGTGGCTGACAGAATATTATGTCATGTGACTGTGTAATAGGTATTAACATTAAAATATAATAAAAAATAATAATATACAAATAATCAATGTCACGTTCAGTTATCTATACAAATAAATAAAATTGAAGTGTCTGTTTGTAATGTCAAAATAACAGCTTTTTACTTAATGCATATGAAAGTATATACGGTACCTATAACAAAAAAACAATTTTTAATTTTTTTGTCTGTCTGTCTGTTGTTCCGGTTGTCTCCGAAACGGCTGGACCGATTTTGACGGGACTTTCACTGGAAAAAACAAACGTGGGTCTATAAAAATATATATGTACGTTCCGATAAAAAAAACAATTACTAATTGCTGGATTTCTGTATGTCGAAATGCTGTTTCATTTCGTTAGTGCGGGTTGGCGGACTACACACACCACTGAGAACATTGTGAAGTCCCCTCAGGTATGCAGGTTTCCTCGTACCTCACGTTTTCCTTCACCGTTAACGCAAGTGATAATCAAATGGGATCGGCACATGAATCCGAAAAGTCATTGGTGCGGGCCGGGATCGAGCTCAAACCTTCCTGAATGGAAGGCAAGCCTTTTACCAGTAGGCTATGACAAACCGCTTACTGCCCAGAAGAAATTTTTAAATTACTTCATTTCTAAGAGTGATAAGTGAATATAGAAACAAAAAACATTCTTAAAAAAATGTTGCCCCACACTAGGATTTCTCCTGTCGTACAATACACTCAGACCCGGAACCACTACCTGCGATCGTACAAATATTTGTTCCGTGTGGGAACCGAACCCACGACCCGGTGCGCAGCAGCCGACTGTATCAGTCACTGCGCCAACCGTGCCGTCAGACTATGACTATAACGTGTTAATTTTCCGTAAATAATTCTTCACTAAATAATAGTATTCATTTTTATTTGCTTCTAAAACATCGGAGGGAACATGAAATATAAAAAAAATCACTGAATGTGGGGCGGAAATTGAGTGAAAAGTATTCAAATCCATAACTATGTATGTTAGTCTATAAGGTATTTATGTATGGGTCTTGGTTACCTGAAATAAAAAAATAAAAAATAACCGAAATTATCCGGATATCCGAGTTATTTTTAATATCCATATATAAAATAGAAATTTCATATCCGTAACATCCCTGGTTATACTTATTACCATACTCAGGCTACGTGAGAGATGATAAAAAAAATAGTTTCTGAACCTGATGTAACATGCGTACGAAGATACTTAGGCGCCATCTAACTGCCTACCCGAGGGTACACGACTCGACATGTTCGGAATGTTAATGAATCATTCATTTAGCATGCAGCGCCGTCTACATTATGACAGCCGTTAAATGCCCTGTGACTCAGGCGCATCTATGGGAGTCGATGTCACATGCGTGTATCCGAATACTATGGTAATATTTGAATTTAGAAGACGAACTCCATTAACTCCTGTTAGTCATATTTCAATATAAACAAAAAAACAAATGCCGCGTGGTGCCGGTGCCGGTCAGAATACCACCACCCCATCTCCTCCCGTGGGTGTCGTAAAAGTCGACTAAGGGATTAGCCGAAGGATGGGCAGTAGCGTCCTTCGAGTACATTAACAACTCAACTGCGATCGCCAACCCGTCTGCCAAGCATGGCGATTATATCAAAACCCCCCAATGAGCCCACAACACACCCATATCGGTCAGCAGTGGACTTCATTCGGCCAAAATGATGATGAAAAAAAAACGCTATTAAGACAACTCACTTGTTCAGACAGTAAGGTGTTTGAGGAACTAGTTTCTTTTTTCTTTAATACAATCATTGACCTCAAATATCTAGACATTATCGTATGACTAGGGATGCGACGAAGTTTCGCTTCCGACTCCGATTTTTGTTTATATCCTATTGGTGAAGCCGACTTTGTTGTCGGCTCCGATAATTTTAAAACGGTGGATTTACAGCTATGAATAAGTACACACGCACACACACAATAGCCCGCGAATGCCCACTGCCAAGCATGGGTCTTCCAATTATCACTAAAATGACCGGTCTTAGGGGATTGCCATAATCACCACACTTGGCGAGCGGTGTGGTGATCGCAATGTGTTATTAGCACACAGGAGATGCTGCTGAGAAATAAGTACTCTTAGCTGAATTAAAAATGTCATCGAAGATTCGAGAAGTGCAGCGCATAAAATGAAGCTTCATTTAGGAGTTCTTACGAGAATTGTTCCGACATGACCTCTGTATAATCTCAAACACTGCGACACCAGTTCCGATGGAAACATTTCGTCACAAACGTTCTTTAATTGTGATATAGAACTGAGTGCATATATTGTCATAACATGGCCAAAATTTGAAATATTGTTCACAAACAACATTTATTGACAAATAATTTACATAAAAATGTATATATAAAACTAACGCCGAAACATGACACATGACTTAGTATGTATGTAAGTGCTGAGCGCGGAGCGCCGAATCGAGGCGATCAGGAGGAGAAAGCCGACGAGTCGCGAAGATATCCGAATGACACGTCGCGACGTTACATATGAGTAGTTCTTACACCCGATTAGACGCGCCAATAGCTGTCATATAAAAAATACATGAGCTTCGGAAAAGAAGTCGGGGGAAAATAGTATCGAAATCGGAGCTGTGTTGGCACCATAATGGACAATGGACAGTAACATAATAAATTAGCGTTTCCCAGGGTATATTAAGATCCGCTTTCATTAATTAAGTTAGTCAGATGCAGTGAAATTCAAAGAGATTGTGCCGCAAATGACTTGCAACGCGACAAATGTCGATTCAAATTACAGTTTTCGGGTTCCTGATTGCTAGTGACGAGTGACAAATATTCGGATATCCAGACCGATTTCGGTTCTTCAGTAACAACCGCTCACTCATCAAACATTCGTTGATCGATTCAACGTTACTTAACCGAGTTAGTTATTTGCACGGTAGCCATTAACTCGTCTAGTGCGATTTGACACAAATTTTGCACGACCACGGATTGCGTGTGGAGTGTAAGCAGCAAATGAAAAGAATTTAATACAATCATTAATTTTAAGTATTGAATTTAATAATTAACAGCTTTTTGTTGATTAACTGTTATTAGCTTCTTACGAAAGGCTTGTTGACGTGTCTTAAGATCAGACTTAATGTTACTCGCGATTCCGTGCTAGCAGAATGACCTTATCATCTTTGCATTGTACAGGACCACGGCTGCAATTCCTTAAGGTCAAACATCCATACATGCTTCAATAAAAAATTAAAATGGCCGTGAAATACCAATTTGGTGTGCGCTAAGACATGATGGGCAGGGCACATTGCTAGTAGAACTGATGGCCGCTGGGGCACAAAGGTTCTAGAATGGAGACCGCGCACCGGAAAACGCAGCGTGGGACGACCTCCAACGAGGTGGACAGACGACCTGGTGAAGGTCGCTGGGAGTCGTTGGATGAGGGTGGCATGCAACCGCTCGTTGTGGAAATCTAAGGGGGAGGCCTTTGTTCAGCAGTGGACGTCCTGTGGCTGATATGATAAGACATGATTGAAGCTATTCAAGGACACGTTGCAGACAGTGACCCATGAAGACGAGTCTTACGGAATACCGAATTGAGTTCCCACTGTTATTTCAATTCTGTATTCAAGGATGTATGGATGTTTGAGGTTAAGGAATTGCACCCCTGATACTATGCGAAGATAAGGCACCTCATCTCACCGCGAGGATATCGTAAAAGGGACTCTCCCTTAGTCGCCTTTACCAGCCTTAACCAGAGGGGTGGACAGCGACGTGTCCCTACTGTAGAATACTAGCCATACTGCGCTCAGCAACGTGATGAGTTCTGGGAAACTGCCTCTGACTATGATGACGCAATTGTGGAAATCAAAACTGGCCTCTTTTGAGTAATTGACGTCCTTTGGCTGATATGATTATGAATCTGTATGAACAGTGGTCTCCTTCTGTGAGAGCGTCATGCTCCAGAAGGAGACCGCAGAGCGGGATCGGGAGAGGGCCGGTCCCGCTAGAAGAAGGAGGAGATGGCTCGGGGTAACAACCACCCTGGCGCCTGATTCCTATACGCCTGGAACCCCCTGCCGTTGCTATAAGGCGGGGGACCTCTGGGTTCGCGGGTGCTTAGATTGGGGAATCTGCGTGCTCGCCAAGCGACCCAAGAGAAGACGGTAGCACGCATGTGGTCACGCGCTGCCGTGGGACGCTTTGGGAGATCCTTTACAATCCCCCGGGGGGGTGACCACTTTACAGTCACCCTCTCCGAGATGTGCCTATGGGCGTGGCACCAGTGGGCAGCTCTAGTGTGATCATACGAGGACCTGGAGCCTCCCTTAGGTGCCGAAGATGACCGCCCCAGTGGTTTTAGCCGGTAGGAGTCCGGCATACCCCTTCGCCCTTCCCCGGGGCGAAGGAAGTTGATGAAGAATTTCCACTGGGCACAAATAAAAAAAAAGTTGCTCAGAAACCGACTGCGATGAATTATTTGACTATAGTACCTATACAAATCTGTCTAGTGTGAGTTGGAGCCCCTCTTCAGTGCCGAGGGTGACGGCTCCATTGGTTTTAGTCAGTAGGAGTCCGGCCATACCCCTTCGCCTTTCCCCGAGGCGGAGGAAGTTCATGACGCATTTGAACTGGGCTACCAATAAAAACAAAAAGATACCTATACAAAAGTGAAAGTTTCATCAAAATCGCACAGCTATGTGTTCTCACGTGATGAACGCGCAAACAAACATACAAAACATATCATGTAAACTTCTTTTTATATTTACGTATAATTTTAACATATGTAGGAGGTTATTTGTTCAAAACCTTAATCATATAATTTAACTTTACGCGGACGAAGTTGGAGCACGTTAGTAGCTAAAATGTTGGTGACTAAACAACCAATTTATTCATATTAGTAGTAGAGTGTTGGTTCACACGGTTCCATTTGTTATCATCATCATATATCTGCCGAAAGACGAACACTGATGAACAAAAGCCTCTCCCACAGACTTCCGCATCGTGTCGTCATTTTTAAGGGGAAATTTGGCAGTACTCACCATGCCGGGCAGGCGTGTGGGCCAGCGAAGAATGGTAGCTGTTCCACAGGAACGCTGATGCCCATCCCTCTAGTTTACAATTCCTTGAGCGCTTTTTAGGACATCCAGAAGGAGATGATGACATATGGAACAGAGATTACCAGTAATGACATATGGAACAGAAACGTGGTCACTCACAATGGGCCTCATAAGAAAGCTCAAGGTCACTCAGCGAGCTATGCTTGGTATTTCTCTACGAGATCGAATCAGAAATGAGGAGATCCGTAGAAGAACTAAAGTTGTCGACATAGCTGAAAGGATTAGTAAGCTGAAGTGGCAATGGGCGGGGCACATTGCTCGTAGAACTGATGGCCGCTGGGGCACAAATGTTCTCGAATGGAGACCGCACACCGGAAAACGCAGCGTGGGACGACCTCCAACGAGGTGGACAGAATACCTGGTGAAGGTCGCTGGGAGTCGTTGGATGAGAGCGGCATGTGACAGCTCGTTGTGGAAATCTAAGGGGGAGGCCTTTGTTCAGCAGCTGACGTCCTGTGGCTGATATGATGACAAGCGAGATGGAGTGGTGCTATATTCTTAATCCGGACACCACACGGACATTTTCTTAATTTAAATATCGCGTTTATTGAGATGTGTAGACGGGTCTTAATGGCATCTATATTACTACTTAATCACGCAGCAAAGTGTGAACAGGCTGGTCATTACTTATCTTGGAGTTCGTTTTAATTGCTTTCGAACGAACGGCAATCTACTCTGTATAGAGTAGTTAACTATGTATAGGGCGTGTCATTTTTATTCCATCATTCTTTACCAGGAGTCACCAAATGACCGACCGCGGTCCCGACCCGAACCACTGACCTATTTTGTGCGGCCCTTAAGTAAACAGTATTTATAAGTTAACAAAAATTATCATCATCATTTCAGCCGCATAAAGTCCACTGCTGGACACAGGCCTCCCCAAAATCGCCACAATGACCGGTCTGGGTGCGTTGTGTAGACACTTTGGAGGGTTTTGCCATAATCACCACGCTTGGTAGGCGGGTTGGCGATCGCAGATAGAGTTGTTAATGTACTCGGAGGACGATGCTGCCCATCCTCAGGCTAATCCCAAAGTCGCCTTTTACGACATCCACGGGATGACATGGGTTGGTGTTATTCGTAGCCGGCACCACACGGCACAAAAATAAAACAAAAAATATAAAATTAAAATTGAGTAATTTAGTTAAGCCCGGGCTTTCTCGGTTGTGTCTTTTCATTACATAATATTTTCTTCTTCGTCCGTTTTTACAATTTGTTGGAGCATTTGAATGTCTCACCTATAGACATTTTATGTACGTGCGTGAGAAAAATAATGGAGATCCTAAATTCTAATCTAATTCAAACGTGGCTCAAATACATAAACACTCTGTATAACAATGTTTATAAATAATGATAGAATTTATTACAATGCATTGACCGATTTATCTTGTCAACAAGCTTGCAAAGTTCAATAAAGACGGTTGAACGTCATAATATTTGAACCTCTTAGTATTGTATGCTAGACTATTTTCTACAATTGCATATGGCTAGCTTCTAAGTACTGCTGGGCCAATTATTTAATCGGATTTTCGGACCGAAAGACCGAAATCTTGCTTATATACACTCTAAGGACCAAAACAACCTATCGATAATTTGCTTTAGACGTTTTTCCGTTCATCGAGCATCAAAGTCGGGTCGGGAGTATATTTCGAACCACAGATAGCTTCATATAATCGGTCTAAGCTATCGAACAAGCAAATAAGAGATGAAAGCCTGGTTTTAAAATTACGAATCGTCGTAAAGTTTTTTTTTTAACGTTGCCCCACACTAGTATTTCTCCTGTGTCGTGGGTGCGTTTACAGACACAAGTTCCACAAACAATTGAGTTCCCTCTCTGCGGGTTCCGAAGCCACAGTCATTGCGGCTGTTTTAAAGCATGAGAGTAAGTTTAGTACTTAAAGTAGTAAGTTTAGTGCTTAGCTCTGGCCCGAGCCTGGTTACCAGAGGAAAAACAATGTTAGAAAATCATTGTATACGTTATCCTGCCATTATCACCTAATAAATAGAACTGCATAAACACCTATTTTTGGAGGCCTGAGTCTAGCAATTGATTGCGATAAGTTGTTGATGATACATGTAGAGGCAAGCCAGGCTTTTTGGTAAGAGCTGCACACATTCCCAACACTGAACTGTTTTAAGTCAAGACGAAAAATGAATACAAGCGAAAACATATCCGTCTGGTGTCCAGATAAAGAATATAACACCGAATATAACAACATCTACTCCCAAGAATGTCGTAAAAGGCGACTAAGGGATTCCAAACCAGAGGGATGGGCAGCAGCCTTCTATGGAATAGTAGCTATATTGTGCTTACCAAGCTTGGTGAGTATTAGCAAATTGTAAAAATGTTTTGCCAAAATGACGACACAATTGTGAAAATCTGTGGGGGAGGCCTTTGTTCAGTGGTAGACCTCCTATGGCCGATATGATGATGATGAAAAAAAATATAGGAATAACAAAACAAAATCAGTTTCCACTTGGCCTGTTGCAACAAGGTTCTCAACAGTAATGTATTAATATATCTAAGTATAGACAGTATTAATGAACAGCGTCATAATTTATCATACAATCGTCACTCAGGTCTTCCTCCGATTGTTATTACAAAAGGTTTTGTTTGCTCATTGTTAATTTTCGTACTACAAATATCACTCGATGTCACTCGGGAATTTCGTATTGAACGATAGGCTGGTGGCCCGATCTTGAAGAGGCAACTAGGTTAGATTCGATGCTTAATGATGAGGATCGAGTGTTGGGGCGTTACTTGGATAATGCACATATATAATTACGTGTCAAATTGTTTGTCCTCTATGGATTCCTAAACTACTGAACCGATTTTAGTAAAATTTTGAACACTGTGTGCAGTTTTATCCAACTTAAAAGATAGGATAGTTTATATCTAAATTTAATCGCAATATTATTTTATTGCGAATTATTTGTTTATTTAATGACAAAGAGTCATAATTATTCTATTAGTTCGATAAGATTCTAACAGATGGCGGTATAAGGTAATCAGTTGACTGTATTGATTGGACCCGGTAGGTGTCACTGCAATCGGGTTTGCATGTACCTGTCCGTGCGAAGCCGGGGCGGGCAGCTAGTATATATATATATAGCAGTAGACTGCGGTGGACTTAGTTCATTGTTTGAACATAGCTATTTAGTTATTTTTCGTACGCCGAAGAAGCCTCATTCGTCGAGCCTTACTCCCCGAAACCGGACACTTAGTGATGTTCATAGCAGCACGCGACTGCCACGAGCTACCGCCAAGTCTGAGACAGGCCATAGGACCTACGACTTGAAGAAGTGAACGGGAATTATCTGCATGCGGTATAAGGATTTTTGTTGTGACGTAGCTTGGGAGAGGTTTGTCTAGCAATAGGGTTGGGGGTCGCGGACAGCCGCGAAAGTAGTATATGTATATGCAGTACTCGCGGTCCATCAAAAAGCGGATGCAGATAACAAGGTGGAGTTTTTAGTGGGTGCAAGACTAACATAACCACGCAGTCTCCCTGGACGGCGTGGTATGCGTCAAACATTTCCTCCGCCTAAAAAAAGGAGCGGGTGTTGGGCAATCTGCATGCTCCTACCGAGCGACCCCCGGGAAGTCGTCTGCGCGTACATGGTCATGTGGTACCGTGTGTGCAGCACGCACGAGGCTTTTGGTGGGTCCTTTACAATGCAGACACGCTCTCCGAGATTTGCCTAAAGGCAGTTCCGGTGCCATTGTTCTCGAGAACCTGGAGCCCGCCTTCAGTGTTAAAGCTAAGCACTACGTAGTTTTGGCCAGTAAATTCGCATACCCCTCCGCCCTTGTCCCGGGCGTAGGAAGTCTATGCTGGATTTGCACCAACGTGAAAAATAAATAAATAGAGGTTGAGTAGAGGATACAGATAGAAATAAAGTATTTCAAACAAACACTTTCGCAAAATAGATAAATATGTTAGTAGTTACTCTATTGTACGCAATCGCGGATTCATACGCCGCAACCACCGCGACCAATAAACTATACTTCTCTAGTGACGCAGACGTGTTGCCGGCCTTTGGGGCTGGCATAGGCTTTTACTTGAAGGCCCCCCATGTCATCATACGTCATCGTTCATGACGTGTGTCGTCGTTTTTGGGGGGAATTTGCCAGTATTCACCACGTTTAGCTGGCAGGTTGGTGTGCATGAATAGCTTCTGTTCCACAGAAAGGGCGCTGCTGACCCGTCGAGTCCCTTATTCGCCTTTTACGGCATCCACAAGCAGAGATACAGTGGTGCTATATTCTTAATCCGGACACAGCACGGAATATCCCCATGTCGTAGGCATCTCTACTAAATTGTTTACGTTTCCGGTATTCACCAATAACCGTACCAAACGCAGCAAGATTAAAGCCGTTATTCTGAATGAATAATAATTAGAATGTCGTAAAACCAGTATTTCATGTCAACATAGAAATTTACTAAATGAAAGAAATAAATATCATTAACAGCCTGTCTAATCCATAGCTTACTGGAACTTGGCCTCTTCGTATAAAAGGCAGCGTTAGCCTTGGTAATGATAACAAAGAACATTCTGGTCACCTGTGACATACCTGCTGATCATGCTTTATACTCTTTGTATGACACAGTCACCGACAAAACTTTGTCCTTCACACAATACGTTGTCGATGCGTAAACTACGTTCGGCATATAGATTCGCTTTATCGATAAAATTATGCGTCATTCGAGGAACTGATTCAAAAACCTAAGAAAATCATGCTCGCCGACTTATCGTATATTAGTCATACATGTTTCGTTTAGTACAGTGTGTAACATCTACTTGATGGACAGACGACCTCTTGAAGGCCGCAGGGAGTGTTTGGTACAAATAATTACTTAGACGAAGTCACTTTCTCTGATCTTGAAGTCAATGGAATGTATGGGATTACCGATAACGTTCATTTATACCGTGGCAAAAGGTATTTGTTGGATATGTGAGGCATATTTTCAACCTACTTTCAATACATAGAATTCTACAAAAATAGAGAACTCAGAAACGGAAAGCGTTTATTAAAAAAACGTAGGTATACATTGTATATTGAATAATCCATATATCTATATAAAATTGAAAAGTCTGTTTGTAATGTCAAAACAACAGCTTTTTACTAAATGCACATGAAAGTAGATACGGTAGTATAAAAAAATATGTCTGTCTGTTTGTTCCAGCTAATATCCAAAACGGTTGGACTAATTTTGACGGGACTTTCACTGGCAGATAGCTAATGTTATAAGGAGTAACTTAGGCTACTTTTATTTTAGAAAAATAATTAGGGTTCCGCGCAAAATAATTAAATCCCATGAGACCATCATCTAAATACCTACTGTAAATTATTTTTATAACAAATCCGATTTCTTTTAAGTTAAACTGAGGGTGAAACCGCGGAGCGCAATTAGTTGGTTATTGAATAAAATTGCTATTTGAGCACATTCTTTACCATTTTTATATAAAAAACGCATACAGACAATGAATACGTCATGCCGTTAAAATATTAAATATAAATTGTTGTGGAGAGAAAACAATTGAACCGCACGACGTTGCCGACATATTTTTTTAGAATTATTTTAATTTTGGTAAATATATTATTAATATGTAACGATTTATTAATCTAGACACCGTACGACGTTGCCTTATACTTGACATTGGCGAAATTGTGGAAGATACTCTAACAGAAGCCATAATCTAAGAGAAGAAGAACAAAATTGTTTTGTTATAAACGCGACTTAAAACCTTTTTTGGTCGTGTGGAACACCTCATGGCCTTCCTCCGCCTTAGGAGGAGCATGACTCTTACTGGCTAAACCCACGGTGTTCATTCCGATTACCTAAAGTTGGGGGTGAGGAGTTCGCTTTGTAGGCATTGGCCCACACCCTTGGCCGGTATCGGACTTGGTCACTTGATGGGACCTGGCCACATGTACCTTCGGAGAGGTGCGCGTAGAACAAAGCTCCGCCGTCTATTTTTATAGGTCTCCACTGGAAATTCATCATGAACTTCCTCCGCCCCGGGCCCCTGGGTAAGGCGAAGGGGCATGCCGGACTCCTACTGGAGCGGTCATCTTCGGCACCGAAGGAATCCCGAAGGGAAGAGGATCGTAAGATCACACTACAGCCGCCCATTGGTGCCACATCTATAGGCACATCTCGGAGGGGATGACTGTAAATCGGTCACCCCCTCTAGCATAGGGGAGGCGGCTGCAAAAAAGGTCACCCCCCAGGCACTTCTCGGGGAGGATTGTAAAGGATCCCCCATGCCTTTTGCTGTGCACATGGCGGCACGTGAGTGGTATGAGAACGCAATCTCTCCAATCTACGCACCCGCGACCCCCGAGATGATCCCTATAATCCTACCTATAGATTTTCCCTTTAAAACAAAGTTCAATATTTATGTCATCATCACCACCATCATCATCATCATATCAGCCACAGTACGTCCACTGCTGAACAAAGGCCTCCACTTTAGATTTCTACAACGAGCGGTCACATGCCGCCCTCATCCATCGACTCCCAGCTACCTTCACCAGGTCGTCTGTCCACCTCGTTTGATGTCGTCTCAAGCTGCGTTTTCCGGTGCGCGGTCTCCATTCGAGAACCTTTTCCCCCAACGGCCATCAGTTCTACGAGCAATGTGCCCCGCCCATTGCCACTTTATATCCTTTCAGCTATGTTGACAACTTTAGTTCTTCTACGGGTCTCCTCATTTCTGATTTGATCTCGTAGAGACATACCAAGCATAGCTGGCTGAGTGACCTTGAGCTTACTTATGAGGCCCATTGTGAAATATTTATGTATGACCTTATATATTTTTGGTTTTCGTAACTATTAATGTTTCATCTAATTGTTTGTTTCAGGCATCAAGGCCCATAAAAGAAAATACAATATAATATCACTAGGATTTTTTTCTGTGACTACAGTATACAGACGTGTCAACAAAAAGAGAACAAGCTTCATACTTGTCTGTCGCTTCGTCGAGACTAGGAGAGATTAATGTAATGTTTGGTCTACAGAAAATAAAATACTTTTGTAAGTGTATGGATACAGAACAGTTTTCAATGTTCGTTCACAATCAGTATTTTTCTGTTGTAAAAAAGAATGACTTGGGTCTCGTTGCTAAGCGACTACCGCGCCCATCGATCGATCCAGGTTAAGCATCGTTGATGTTACCTACTTTTCGAGGCCTCTGCGTGAGTTTGAGAGCAACTTAAACTGTCCTGTCTGATATGCAAATATCTAGAAGTCAACATTTCTCTCGAGTTGGGTTTTCCAACTCTCTGGAGCATTCAGGTACGCAGTGTCGCCACTCACATTCAGCTCGCCACAAACTGCCCTGCGTTCTGTAAGCTACATAATATACTTTTCTTTTTCTTATGATATACTTTTTTTTTATATCAGAAGGTAGGAAAAAATCAAGCAGCTACTTTAATTTATTTAATTATTTTATATTTATACTTTTATTATTATTACGATACCATAAGTCAAAATATTCGTGCTTGGCCCACTTTACTTACTGCAAATTGTACTGGTACATCGTACATTATTTTACTTTTCAATCTATCAGTATAGAAGTATATAACTACATATATGTATGTGGGCACTGAAGTGTAGTATACAATCAACCGTGATATTACGGTAGCGGAATTGTAAAAACGAAGCATGTTTCAGAGATTGGACTTACCAATTAATATTTTACGAAATTTTTACTGCAATAATAAATGGCACGTGGACCTTATATAGATGACTTCAGGGTTGTATACATTGTTTTTTTTCAGCATTTCAGCCGAATGAAGTCCCCTGCTGGACACAGGCCTCCCCCAAAGATCACCACAACCACTGATATGGATATGTTGTGGGCTCATTGGGGGTTTTTGCCATAATCGCCACGCTTGGCAGGTAAAATAAGTGTAAAATAAGTAGTCCGAAAACTTTGGTATACATTTTTATTATTGTCACATTGACACATCACAAACAACTTTATATTCTTAAGAAGGTGCAAAATGGAGTTTACTCTAAAGCTTAGCACTGGCACATTAACTAGCGAGTAACGAGATAAACAAGGCGAAAGTGATGCGAGGCACCCACATCTTTTAAAATTAATACAATTAAGCTGCAACTTTGTGCTCGTTTTTGTGAGTTCAGTTTTGTTTTTATATCGATACTAGCTGGGACCCGCGGTTTCACCCGCGTTTAATTTAAAATACATTTACTTCGACATAGGCACTTGATATAGAATAAATACATTGAATTTCAAGGGTATTCTTTTTGTGCAGTACCCTAATTATTTTTCTAAAATAAAAGTGGCCTAAGTTATTCCTTATAACATCAGCTATCTGCCAGTGAAAGTCCCGTCAAAATCGGTCTAGCCGTTTCGGAGATTACCCGGAACAAACAGACAGACAGACAGACCGACAGACAGACAGACAGACAAAAATGTTTAAAATGCATTTTTTGTTACATGTTCCGTATATACTTTCATATGCATTTAGTAAAAAGTTGTTATTTTGACATTACAAACAGACACTTCAATTTTATTTATTTGTATAGATGTACGTCAAACAAAACTACTTGCTAGTTTTAGTAATAAAAAAATAGGTCTTTAATGAGACAAAAGCGGTATGGTAACGTTATAGTGAAGTTCTTTTTTCACTACTAATCAATTGTTTGACCGTAACTTGTGATCGATTTACTAATTGATCAATGTCTTCGTCTTCTGTCGTCTAGTTAGTGGCCAACCTGGTGTCACTTGTCACAGTTGTTCAAGCCGCTCAAAGGCTTCGCTATCTGTTTTTATTGGTCCCAGTGGAAATTCATCAAGAACAACAAGTCTGGAAGCAAGCCTTTTGTAGCTTTCTTCAAGGCTCTTTATCTTTTGCAGTTTTATATGACCTGTCGTGACAGACGACAAGCATGGATCAGTCATCGTTTAGCTCAAGCCTATTTTAGGGACTACAATGACTTTATTTTTATTGGGCCTAGTGCAAATTCTTCATGAACCTTCTCCGCTCCGGGGAAAGGCGAAGGGGTATGCCGGACTCCTACTGGCAAACACCACTGGGGCGGTGATCTTCGGCATCTAAGGGGGCTGCAGGGCCTCGTATGATCACACTAGAGCCGGGCACTAGCGCCACGCTTATAGACACATTTCAAAGAAGGCGATTGTAAAGCGATCACCCCCAGCGGTGAGATTGTAAAGGATCCCCCGAAGTCTCAATGTGAGCGGTGCTATGCTGCGCACACGGAACGCCTCGCTACATAATGACAACAACCGGGACAGACGATTTCACGTATCCCCCAAAGCACGGAGACGCTAGGTTCAAATACTACGATGCGGTCACCCATCCATATACTGACCGCGCCAAGAATTGCTTAACCTCACAGATGGTTTAACCATCAGTAAGTGCAACTGGTTATGTAAAATTTTGTAGGTAATTATGCTCTAACCTATGGTAACTAATAATTCACAGCGATAACCAAGCATTTGTTATTTAAAATAAAAACACTAATAGTTTTACTGTCAGCCAAGTACAAGGCCATGATGGCTTATCTAAAGTCAAAATGAGACCAAAGAAGAAATTATAAGACGTGAAACCGGTTTCATATCTTTGAACAATGTTTGGAAAAACCATGACATTAGTAATTTAATAGTTCGATAACAATTAATAAATCATTGTCCGATTCTAGCTATATATATGAGGTTTACACTGATTGTTTTTAGAACTGGCCAGTAAGAAAAGTTGCCGGTGAAAAATGTATTTAAATTTCGAATAAAGAACTCTTTGGAATGCTGTAGATTTCAAAGATACAGTATTACCTACGTACATATAGATAGAGCCTATCAAGTTGAACAAATTTTAATTATTAAATACTTGTCATCCTAATGTGAGTAATACGTGTGATAAAAAGAGAAAGTACTAACCGTTCGCGCACGTCTTGAAGCGTGGTGCGCCTGCAGCTATATTCACCTGAAACCATCTGGTTAACACACGACGCTACAGTTTTTACAGAAAGTGGATTGTTAAAACGGTGCCATTCGATTATTTTGCTATAACCAAAGCTTCATAGACATCTCTTTCTTTCATATAACGTTGCGCATGTGCTCGTAAGAGGTAGTAATAGATTTTTTGTTTATGCTTAATACTATGTCTATAGTTACTTGGTCTTAGGTAGATGTACATTCAATTTATATGTCATGTGTTTTAACAAATTGGCGGCAATTTAAAAACTGCGTGTCGTGTGTCGCAACGAATTTGACTAGAGACATTTTCAAAACAAAAACGAGGTGACTCGAATGTTGTGTTTGATATCGTCAAAGGGGATGAAAGCTGGATATATTGCCACGAGCCCGAAACCAACAGACAATCTGCCCGATTAATGTTCTCTTTCGAAGATTTACCAACAAAAGCAAAGAAGGGCAGAAGTCAAGGGAAGGGAAGATGATTGCCTCAATCTTGGACGGACGGGTCATTTTGCATCAATTGCGCTAGAGGATAAAAATGATTGTTACTGCAGACTTGACTGACTTTTACTGTATGTTAGTCATTGTTTACAGGTTGTTTGGAAAATGTTCGACAGCAGCGCCCAAGAAGCAGGTGCCTCCTCCATCACGATAACGCTCCAGCTTACTCCGCCAGACGGACAATCGAATATTTGTCTATTGAAGGTGTGGAGTTAGTGAGTCATCCTCCTTACCACCAGCCTGGCACCTTGCGACTTTTATTTATTCCCCAAAATAAAAGATTAATTCAGAGGAATTCGCTTTATGAACCCTGAAGATGCCGTAGCTGCGTTGGTCACATCTTGAAGCGTGCTTCTATAAAACCTACTTCAAGCCGCATAAGAAGATCAGCTTTTAAAACCGGTGAAATGTCACATACCTTTACAAGATGCAGGGATCTACAAGATTGACTGTGATTGTGGTTTGTCATACATAGGGCAAACAAAGCGTATCATAGCCACCCGAATAAAAGAACATATAGCTGACATCAAGCATAGACGCTCCACAAAGTCTGCAGTATGTGAACTTGGGCAAACCCAACCACTATCTTCGTTTTGATCAACCTCAAGTCCTCGCGAAAGAGAACCGATATGTACCAAAAATGTTTCGTGAGGCTATTGAAATTAAAAACATCCTAATTTTAATAGAGAAGATGATTGGCACCTGTCAGGTGGTACCTACCACCTGTTTGGAATCCAGTTATTAAAATAATAAAGTCCCAAACAACATACCGCACTAAAAAAAACATCAAGACACTGTGAGTGATTACTGCGTGCATCGAAACTATTTTTTTTGATTAAAATTGTACGGTAGATAAAATAACTTTTAAAATCATCCTGCGACCACGAATGCTCCAAAGTTTTCGAAACGTCAGGTAAAACATAAAATCTATAATATACGCGATCTAATCCGCTTAAAATTGTTTTATTTTAAGGTTCCTACATCGTTCCATTTTCTAAAAACATTTTGTGTGATAGTACATAATATTCAAAACCATACATATTCCATCGAAACCATTTCAATATATAGTTGTATTCGTTATTATATTAAGTGGTTGTGGCCCGAAGGTTTACATTAAAACACTACAGACGAGAAATATATCACATGACGATGACGACCGTGAGTAAAATGACAATGATAAAGTAAGTAATCCTAGCCTAGTCATGCTTTTGGAAACTGATAACTCTTATATTGCACGTTATATTTCGGAGATAAATTTTGTATGTTTTGTAATTTGAAAAGATAATAAATTACAAATGTTTTGTCATATTCTAGACTTTTCCCAACATATCGAGGTCATCATTTCGGCCGAATGATGTCCACTGCTGGACACAGGCCTCCCCCAAAGATCATATCGAGGTGCTCAACGTTATCTATTTTTTTGACCACTAAGGGTCAATTAATTAAATTACACTAAGACTGAAAGTTGACCGAACTGAGATTAAATTATAAATTGACTAAAATAGGTATTCTGATTGCCTTAAAGTAACGTCTGAGGCAAATTCTCGTAATTTAAAAATGTTCAAAATATAGTTCCGGTCTAGTCTCAGTGTCATAAATGTCACAAAATGTTCAAAATGTTAGCAGAATACCGTTTTGGCTTCGATCAACTTTCGATATCAGTTCATGTTTGACGTTGTTTGTTAGTTTAGAAGAATACCATATGTGACATGTATGACACAGACTAGATCGGAACTATATTCTGAACATTTATTACTAGAATTGGCCATCTGGTGGCGAGACTGACATGACGTTCGCCTGGTTAAGCGTCACGTTATGCCCGTAACAATTGTAATGCCATTCAGGACTTACGTAGGAACACACCGCGCTCGTCACCTCGAGACATAAGTTATAGTCTCTTATGCGCAGTAATTGCACTAGCTAGCCCTTCTAACCGAATCACAGTAATGTCTCAAGTGTAAACACTACTGCTTGGTGGCGAATATCTGGCACTGCTGTATCTACCTAGCCGCCCTCTAGTTTACTTGTAACAATTTAATCTCTTCGAAGGGCATCACCAAAAAGGTCAGTTAACATCCTCGAAGGCGGAGGCATTTCCATTTATAAATTGCCTTTCATCCGTTTCTCCACATGACCGCATCAAAGCACAAGAAACCACTTCGATTTTCTGATAAAAAGGGCATAAATGCGAGCAAATACTATTAATAGCAGTATCATACAGCTACTTGCCTGTTACTCGATACGCCCCGCATACGATACTCCTACGCGCCGCGACAAGGCCGTGGAGCTACCTTAAATATGTAACACGGCATGATTTTGGCGAGTCGAAAGGAAATTTCGCAAAAGTTTCATGTAAGAGAAAGTTTGGTATTGGAAGTATACGATTTAATTGAAACAAAAAACATCCTTTGGGTGGTGGCCAAACATGTGTTAGAGTTTTTCAAGCCAAGCCAAGGCCTCTGATTTGGATTAACGACTGCAGTCTTAGGACAATTGGCGGGCTGATTACGTATGTCGCAGACGCTTTGCGACAGGCGTCAATCGCAGACGCCGCTCTGCAACGTCATTTTGGTATTACGTATTTGCCAATAACGATTTAACAGGCGGAGATATCTGACGGACACTATGTCGGACGATCGATGAACTAAAAATTGAATCCTCGCCTTTAAATTTCTGGCGATTTGCCACCCACATCCTTGGCTGCGCGACAGCTGCTGTCGCATTTGTTGTCACTGTTTTTACCTAATCAGGGTGTCGGACAGACGAGCACGGAGATACTCAGACCAAGTATCTTGGTTGTTGGCCAACCATGTTCCAGTTGTTCACGCCGGCTCATGGCCTCCTTGGTTTGACTAACGCCGTCTAGTGACAACAACCGGGACCGACGATATTACGTCCCCTTTGAAGCAAGGAGACACTCAGTTCCAATAACGATTACCCTACCATACCAGTGTCTGGAAACTTAAATAAGGCTTGGCAAGGTGTCAAGAAGATCATGAGCGAGCTGGCACAAGCAAACACGATCCCAGTTTTGCAATTTAATGGTCTCTAGAAGACTTCTCCTTACACAGTATATTTCACAACTGCAGAAGCTTACATAACGAATAATTCTGAGCTAATGGCGTAGAATTACCGTCGAATAACTATAACACTTAATAACCGTGGCTTCTTTCAAATAAAACGGTACGCATTGTAAAATGTATGTTGCATCAAAACTTGATAAGCAAATGAAAGTAATACAATAACCAAGTGAACTGCATTTTCAAGGATTTCTTATGGTACGCTTGTTACGGGGTGGTTCAGCAACTCAAACACATGTCAATATCCAAACGCTGCCCACAGCTGGGCAAGAGCATCTCCCAGAAACAGACGTATTCAATGTCATGATTTAGCTTTGTGTTCGCATATACCCGTGTGGTTCCCGACAGAATTGACTGGTGGGGAGGATTGGACTAAAATGTGTGTCGTAAAAGGCGATTATGAGAGGCTTAACCAGAAGGCAGAAGGTAGAAGGTAGGTACTACCCGTGTGGTGCCGGCTCAGAATGCCACCACCCCATCTCCTCCCATGGGTGTCGTAAAAGTCGACTAAGGGATTAGCCGGAGGATGGGCAGCAGCGTCCTTCGAGTACATTAACAACTTAGCTGCGATCGCCAACCCGCCTGCCAAGCGTGGCGATTATGGCAAAACCCCCCAATGAGCCCACAACACATCCATATCGGTGGTTGTGGTGATCTTTGAGGGAGGCCTGTGTCCAGCAGTGGACTTGATTCGGCCGAAATGATGAACCAGAAGGAAGGGCAGGAGCGTTCGTTCTGGGTAAATTTCCCCCTAAATGACGACGTGGAAATCTATGGGGGAGGATTTTGTTCAGCAGTGGACGTCCTTTGGCTAATATGATGTAGTTCTGTGTATGCCTTGATAGGCGTAAGCGTGATTTTCTTTACTTTAAATGGTGATTCATTGAATAAGAATTTCTTATGTCTTATCACTGCTCAGAGCAAAGTCCTGTTAAGTGTATCTCACATTGAGTAGCATCATTAATTTGTGTTCCGCTACTTAACTTATCATAAACTAACAGTGCTTAATATGACAAACAAGAAAAGTGTAAAATGTAATATCTTACAAGTTTATTCCTTTCCTTATATTATTCATCATCATCACCATTTCGGCCGAATGAAATCCACTGCTGGACACAGGCCTCCCCGAAAAAATCACCACAATGACGAATATGGGTGTGTTGTGTGCTCATTGGGGGGTTTTGCCATAATCGCCACGCCTGGCAGACGGGTTGGCGATCGCAGTTGATTTGTTAATATACTCGAAGGACGCGCACCACACGGCAAATACGAGAATTGACCTTCAGTAATTTGACTAGCTACAGTGTCCTTCAAACCGTAATGTTTAAGCACTACGGCGTGGCCGCAGAATATCTAGCACTATATACTCGAGATAAAGCACGGACGTAACAATATCGGAGAAACTGATAATTTATAAACTAGTTCATAGGGTGCGTTTTCAATTCTAAATAGATTACATTGGGTATTCAATGGAATTATTAGAGACCGGTTCAATGTATAATCCCTATCGAATGATCCAGAGCGGAGCCTTAGGCAAAACCTTGTCCTCAGTACTGTCACGACATTCTTCAATGGTAGTAGGCAGTAATATTAGAAAAAAGATTTAATTTCTACACGCAATTGTGTCAATTGCGTGTAGAAAGGACTTAAAATTAGACTTTTTACAGTAAATATAGTAATAACATCATGAATTAAGAGATAAATAGAATTGGTAGCACTGATTTTAAAACAACTGTTAGCCTGTAAGAGTCTAATCTGTAATATTATCCAGTTTATAATGTTCAATATCTGTGGTTGTGATTGCTTGATACAATGAAAATAAGTAGTATCTTTAAGTAGTCTGTGTTACCAAACAACAACAAATAGATAACAAATACAAAAAAAAGATGTCCGAAGTGCGCAGAAATATATGTCGTTGCTCAACATAATGCTGTGGCTTCGGACGAACCTAATGCCAGCAGTGCTGGTTATCAGCAACAACCTTCGCGTTATGAGTTTCTGTATCGATCTTTACGAACCGCTCATGTTATTCCACATTATTGCATCTTTTAACACATATGCGCCGGTAAGTACTGCGCATGTAACCTTTTTGTAGGACATTATTAATTTATGGCGTGTTACGGCTTGACCTCCAGCCTGTCTGTCTAGGGCGGGTGCGCCCGCCATTTTTATTCGTTCGTGCTATTAATAATTTTTTCACTGGAATAAACCATCCCTCTCCATCCTCTCATAAACGATCGGCGCCGCCCGGGGCACGTGATTTTTGAGCGGGAAGATGAAATCACTCTTATATCACGTAGCACGCAAAAACAGACTCGCGCAATCTCATTCAAAAAGACCGGTATACCAACCTCGCTGATGAGGCCCGCCTTACAGTCAAGGTCCGTCGCGATGACTCAATCAATCTCCCTCCGACTCGTGCTGAGCGAGTTCAACATCTCCAATATATTTAAATAATACCGATCCAGTTGCCCCTCCATTTGGTCCCCACAACGCCCTTAGCCGAGGCTCGAGTCCCGCTAGGGGCGCCCTTCAGTTGCTTAGTTTTTGCGAGTTCTAGGCATTTCGGCTTCGCCAGATTGCCTGCGACATACCAGACATGCCGGAGATGCATGCAAGGAGCCACATAAGGGGACTACACGATGGAAGCATACATATTTTATCATTTTATAACTAACTCAACCACGAAGTAGACGTTGCGAGTTGTTAAATAACCTTTATCTTGTGTCATTGTCGTTAGTGGCCAATCTTGTGTCAGAGTTCAAGCCGTCGAGTTAGGGCTCCGACTTGGCTTAACTTTAATGACAACCGGGACCGACGATTTTCGGTGCACTCCGAAGCACCGAAACGCTCAGTTCAGATACCAGTATGGGGTCACCCATACATAGACTGACTGCGCCGAGCTTGCTTAAAGTCGCCGATCGTTTGAGCGCCTCTTAATGATGAAATTCTAAATATTTTTATTCATATAAACCATTTTTATTTTAAACAACGTCCGCGTGGTGATTAAGAATATAGCACCACTCCATTTCCTCCCGTGGATGTCGTTAAAGGCGACTAAGGGAATCTAAACCAGAGGGGTCGGCAGCAGCGTCCTTTCTGTGAAGTAGCCATACTGCGCTCACCAACCCGCCGGCCAAGCGTGGTCAGTATTGGCAAATACCCCCCAAAATGATGACAGTTATGGAATCTATGGGGGAGGCTTTTGTTCAGCAGTGGACGTATAAATGGCGGATATGATGTTGAAACAATTTTGACTCATGAATAGACGGAATAAAGTTGCGCGGTTCCAAGAAGTTGGTTCTATGGAGAAGAACCGGAAAGAAACTCCATAGACACTCTTTTAAAATAATTAAAAAATGTTACATTACATTGTTGATAGTTGCAAACAGAATTAACGTACGTGAGAATTACGTACTGCCAGCGTGATAATAAATATTCATGATAAATATTGTTGCATCAGGGGGTGACAACATCACCATAACCACGCAAACGGATTGTTAATGATCTTAGTAAGCTGTCATTACAAGAGGAGGATGTTGCTGCTATCTCTCGAACTTATTTTAAGTTGCCCACGGGATAAGAGGGTAGGCCATCCTTAGCTCAGAATGTTGGAGTCAGCAGGTTGAAATTTCATCCTTTCATCCTTTTTGGTTATTTAAAAAAAAGTTGTAATTCATGTGGCTAAGAAAGCACCACCCCATAGGTGCCGTAAAAGGCGACTATGGAATTAGCCGCAGGAGGGGCACCGGCCTTCGATTAAATTAATTATAACTCAACTGCAATTGCCAACCCAACCAAGCGTGGCGATTATGGCAAAGCTCCTCAATAAGCGCACAACATAAACCCTGACCGGTTGGATGTGGAATTGTTTGGGAGAGGCCCGTGCCCAGCAGTGGGCGTATATCGGCTGTAATTATTCAAAAATGATAATGAAAATTACGACACAAGGCATGTAACCTGTCGTTGTGTAAATCTAAGGGGGTGACTTTGTTCAGCAGTGGACGTCTTTTGGCCGATATGATGATCTAACCCACGGTCAACATATTGGCCATTCAGAGCGTTGCCCATACGATAAATAAACGCATTCAATTCGAGGCCACAAGTATACTTTTAGCATGGCGTCATCGACTATTTTATTTATAAAATTACTGGATTTTTTTAAACCTTGTTATATATCTATACAAATAAATAAAATTGAAGTGACTGATTGTAATGTCAAAATAACAGCTTTTTACTTAATGCATATGAAAGTATATACGGTACCTATAGCAAAAAAACTATTTTGAATTTTTTTGTCTGTCTGTCTGTCTGTCTGTTTGTTCCGGGTAATCTCCGAAACGGCTGGACCGATTTTGACGGGAGTTTCACTGGCAGATAGCTGATGTTATAAGGAATAACTTAGGCTACTTTTATTTTAGGAAAATAATTAGGGTTCCAAGCAAAAAAAAAACCCTTGAAATCCAATACATATATATATATGTCAAGTGTCTATGTCGAAGTACTCTAAACTTCTTTTAAATTAAACGCGGGTGAAACCGCGGGTCCCAGCTAGTATATATATAAACCACAAGTTATTTCCTCCACATATTGAATTACTATTAATACCTACAGTAAAGGTCGGAATGGACGGGAAAAAATGGACCCCTCCCACGTTTCCCATGCTTGTAGTATAATGCAATTGCAGCATTCTGCGCTCCATCTTCCTTGTGCGATAATACCAAATTACCGTGATAACGAAACCGTTTGCATGGACTTGGAACTATGTTCACCGCAAGGCAATATTCTGTAGCGGGCGTCTACGGCATATAGTCTAACTTTTGTCTTTTAAGATCGGATGCATGTTTGAACATGCATGAATGTGAAAGTAGGAAAATAATTAAGTAAGTTGTTATGTATTTTATTTAGGAGGATAGGAGAAGTGAAGCCAGCTAACGGATGATGCCAAGACCATATATATATATATATATATATATATATATATATATATATATATATATATATATCTATACCCATAAATAAAATTGAAGTGTCTGTTTGTAATGTCAAAATAACAGCTTTTTACTAAATGCATATGAAAGTATATACGGTACATATGACAAAAAAACTTTTTTTTTTTTGTCTGTCTGTCTGTTTGTTCCGGGTAATCTCCGAAACGGCTGGACCGAGTTTGACGGGACCTTCACTGGTAGATAACTGATGTTATAAGGAATAACTTAGGCTACTTTTATTTTAGAAAATAATTAGGGTTTCGCGCAAAAAAATAAAATCCTTGAAATCCAATATATATATATTCTATGTCAAGTGTCTATGTCGAAGAATTTATTTTAAATTAAACGTGGGTGAAACCGCTGATCCCAGCTAGTACATAATATAATCTATATCAGCGCTGTGGGGATGCCTCTCCACAGTAGTATGCTGAGCGACAACCATTTTGCACGGATATGGCGCATATCTTCCCTAAAAGACTTTTTTTTTATCAAATTGTGTTTATTTTTTTCTGTAGGGTATGTGTATTTTATGTGCAAATAAAATACTTTTATTTCTTTCTTTCTATATCAGGAAAAATAAGTTATATTCCTCGACGGGCCTATGTTGGCCTTCGTGTGCTGGTGATTGAGGTAAGTAACTATGCAATTCTCTGTGATATTCCTTGTGTTATCAGTTCTATTATTAACTTACTGGTCTACGGTGGTTCTGTTTGCGGAAATTGTGACAGCAAATTAATGTTTTACACGTTAACACCCGTGACGGCATAAGCCTCCGATTTTTCATAATTATTACAGCAGTAAAAAGTATGAAACTTAATTTGAGAACCGCATCAAAGCCATATTGGTGCCGGTGGAGCAGTTAAACATTTTATTATCTGTGCCTTTGAAGTACTTACTCATTATTTCTAGCTTCAAATAGTGTACGTTAAAGATCGATAGTTTACAAAAAAAGTATCGATATACTATCGTTTATTTGATTCATCATATATCATCATATCGGCCATTTATTTATACGTCCACTGTTGAACAAAGGCCTCCCCCATAGATTTTCACAACTGCGTCAACATTCTGGGGGGTATTTGCCAATACTCACCACGCTTGGCAGGCGGGTTGGTCTGCGCAGTATGGCTACCGTTTCACAGAAGGGACGCTGCTGCACATCCCTCTGGTTTAGATTCCCTTAGTCACCTTTTACGACATCCACGGGAGAAGATGGAGTGGTGCTATATTCCTACACCACACGGAATCGGACACCACACGGAATATTTTTAGACATTTGATTAGATGAAGGGAAATATAAAAAAAATGCATTCAATTAAAATTACTATTAAAAATGACGCAGAAGAAATAACAAACCAATAATTAAAAACAACAGCTGATTAATTTATTTATAAACTTTTAGCCCCTTACGGTGCGGCGTTCAGCGATGATCTGGCCAGCCGTTGCGTTTGAGATTATACTCTCAAATATACAGACATACATTTTGGTGCTTATATTTAACCTACTTTTTTAAAAGACTTCCAGAATTGGTATGGATATAAATGTTTGTCAATAACAAGCATTTTCATATTTTGTCTGATTTCGATGATGAAATCACTGAATGGTGTAAATATTTGCGCCCTGAGTGGAATTGAGTGACATTTAAGTAAAATATATATATCGATAGTTTATTCACTATCGATAGTATCGCTAGATATCGATGTTTAACGTACACCACTGCAGGGTTTCATACAGCTTCTCATAGTAAGACCGGATTGGGGAATCTGCGTGCTCATACCGAGCGACCCCCGTGAAGACGCCAGCGTGCACGTGGTCACGTAGCGCCTTGTGTTTACAGTCTCCTCCCCTCTGTTAGAGGACTGACCACTTTACAGTCATCCCCACCGAGATGTGCCTAAAGGCGTCAATAGGCGGCTTTAGATGGTGATTTTTCGAGTTCTTGGAGCCCCACTTCGGTGCAGAAGATGACCACCCCGGTGGTGCCGGTAGGAGACCGGCATGCCCCTCAGCCCTTCCCCGGGGAAGGGAAAGTAAATGACGTATGTACACCGGGTAAAAACGGTACCTACGATAAATGTGAAAGTTTGATGATGAAAATGATGTTTGGCAAAGAGGTAAATTATGTCGTTAAATAGGATTAATTATCTATTGTATTATCAAGTTCTCTTGGTTTAAATCAGTTCTCTCGCGGACGAAGCCGCGGGTAACGGCTAGTGCCTATATAAATAACGGTAGTCTTGTTTTTCATGGTAAACTTGATATTTACAGCTATGAAAGAATATAGCACCAGCCCATCTCCTCCGTGGATGTCGTAAAAGGCGACTAAGGGACTATAAACCAACGGGATAGGCAGCAGCGTCCCTTCTATAAAACAGCAATTATTATGCGCCCAACAACCCGCCTGCCAAGCGTGGTGAGTATTGGCAAATTCCCCCTAAAATGACACGTCATATAACCCGTCGTTTATGGGGGAGGCCTTCAGTAGTGGATGTCCTTTCGCTGCTATGATGATGAGGATTATGATGAATAAGGCTGAACCAGTTAATTTTTTTGTCTGTTTGTCGGTCTGTATGTTAGCGCATCACGCGTAAACGGCTTGAGGAATCACGATGGGACTTTCACTCTCGTGTAGGTATAATAGCCGGTTTACAGTCATCCCCTCCGAGATGTACCTATAGGCGTGGCACCAATGGGCGGCTCTAGTGTGATCTTACGAGGACCTGGAGCTCCCCTTCGGTGCCAAAGATGACCGCTCCAGTGGTTTTAGCCGGCAGGAGTCTGGCATACGTCTTCGCCCTGCCCCGGGGCGAAGGAACTTCCATGTAGAATTTCCACTGGACACCAATAAAAAAAAGGTATAATAGCCCGACGTGGGTCTTATGGTCTCTAATTCTCTATAGTATGTGGTTTCATGGTCTTATGACTATTTCCCATCAAAGAATAGACTACATATTTCGCGTATTGGCTTATAGCTTGGCATTCCTCGCTACTGTCGCGGATTAGAGCCCCGTACGAAGCAAATATGAGAATGGCGTATATACAGTTGTTCCAGAACTCGTTTTTTTAGACAACTTGGTGACGAGACGACCACGTCATTCGTCTGGTGGTAAGCGACCTGCGATAACAATTATACTGCTACCCAGGACTAGTCTTGCGAAGGCCCACACTGCGCTCGCCACCTCGAGACGTGAAGTTATTTAGCCTCTTATGCCCAGTAATTTCACTAGCTACAGTGCCCTTCTAACCGAAACACAGTAATGTCTAAAGGCTAAAACCACTGGAGTGGTCATCGTCGGCACCGACGGGGGGCTCCAGGTCTCGTAAAATCACACTACATCGCACATCTCGGAGTGCGCGACTGCAAAGCGGTCACCCACTCCACCAAAGGAAACGTGACTGTAAAAAGGTCATGCCTTGCTGTGCGCTTTGCTGCACACACGGCGGCCACTGTCGTCCCGGGGGTCGCTCGGTACGAGCACGCAAACACCCCAACCTGCGCACCCACGACCCCCGAGGCAGTAAGTGAACTAATAAACTTACAACCAGTGAATATTCGTGCATGTGAGATTTATGTCTGTAAACTGTACCCAAAGAAAGAGTAGGTCTCTGGTTACAGAAAAGACGATTCGGGGAGTTTATGTCAAGGTGATGGGCAGCAGCGTGGCGGTGTTAATAACATACAGTGATCACCAATCCATTTGCCAGACATGGTGGTGATGGTTTCACCTCGTTTACTTAGGCTATCATTGGTCAACATAGCGATCATTGAGAAAACCATGTTTATCAATTAACGATTACGAGGTAAGCAAACACCATGATAGGTCTGTCATTCAGCGGGACTGGAGTCCAAGATGGGCGCAGTCATAATTTATGGCCGATATGGATGGCCAGAGACTGAAGCCATAACAAAAAATTATGTGGCCCTAGTCTGTGGGACAGGTCGCGGTTGAGTAGTCCTTTGTGGCAGGTAAAATATATTACTCCAATATAATCGATAATTCGACCATACTGCAAGTTTCGTGTAATAACTAATCGAAATTCCGACACGATGAAACTGGCATAAATGACCAAATCATTAGGTCTTTGATTTGTAAAGTAAAAAAACATAAGTATCGAAATCCAGTTCGATGACGACACCTGTTTTCTTTAGTGGCCCGTTCGCTAGCCCGCAGGCGATGCACCCTAAAGAGGTTTTACACCTGCCGATTTAGGAACACAACAAGCCCAGCAGTTCATTCTTGCCATTTAGAGGATTACTCAATACCCCATCCGATATTTTTCGGTCAAACAAAAAGGTAAAACAGCCTTAAAATTGTATGGTCCGGTACAACTAATACGGTTGAACCCATTGTCATTTGTTTAGAAAATATGCCTCGAGTCATTATCATAAAACAATAGCCCAGTGTACAATGCTTTTTAAATGGTGGGTCCCCATCCTTATCGAGCATAAAGCTACTCCTCAAACTCTCGCCTCAAAGTACCTATATTAGAAAACAGTAGGAACTAAATAATAATATTCCAAAGCTACCTACATGAGAAATTAATTTAGCCTAAGCCTAATTTTGTCGGCAAATTAACACAAATAATAAACTAAATACCGTATTTAGAATTGCACCGGGTAGATATAAAAATATATACCTTATTTAATATTAACTGTATAAACGTAATTATTGACAGGTGAAAGGCACATCTTGCATTTGTTTTTACATCAATTTCTTAAATACCTAGGTATAAAATTACAATATCAATAAAATATCCTCTAAGAATCTTGGTTTAGACACAGATTAACCATGTTTATTGTTTAACGTTATATGTTTAACAAGGACCATTAACCGATATAACCCGATTCGCTATGCAGTAAAAATAAAGTTTATAAAACAAAAGCGACCGAGTAAAACCTGTTTGCAAAAATCTCACGATTTCGCGCGGCCGGTGCGTCGGGCAAGTTTTATTTTAATTCTTTTTATAACACATATACCCGATAAAACACGTGTAAAACACAACAGTTGCTAAAATATTAATAGTTATTTATAAACTCACCTGTAATTAAAACTGACACGAAACTAATCCGTAATTTATTTCAATAATTCGCATCAAAATGCAATTCACCAACGCACACTCGTGATCTAGCGGACATTAGCACTGAAGGTACTGCCAACGCAACGTGACGGTGATTTCGCTGTTATGTTGGCAATGACAGTGTTTCCAGCATTGAAAGCCGTATTTCCTCTAATGTTACCATAATCGTAATAATTAAACGTAACAAAACGAGGATGTTAATTTTCTAAAATAAAAACGTGGTATCAAATAAATTAAATGTTATCTAATGATATTATGTTATTATTATTTCAGCCAAAAGACGTTCACTGCTGAAGAAAGGCCTTCCCGATAACCCACCGGTTATATGCCTACATGACTGGAATTATAATTATTTAAAAATTTAATCATCATCAGCGCATTAACCACAGGACGTCCACTGCTGAACAAACGCCTAGATTAACATAGATTTCCACAATAATTGATGTCGTGATTTCGGGGGAAAAATCAGTCTTATATGTATTGATAAGTTTTATGTTTTCATCACGTTTGAATCTTTTTTGTCATCATGGATACCTTGAAAATTCGAGTAATTATGGAATATGAGTACTCGTGGCAGCAACGCAGCGCAAGTGGCATGCAACATCAACGACGTTTACGGAGCGAACACTACAAACGAACGCACAACCCGTTATTGGTTTGCATCCCGGAAATGAACCCCGTGGTCGTCTGAAAGCTTTGGTCGACAATGACGAATTAAAGGCGATTGCGGAAGCTGATGATACTCAATCTACGGCTGAATTAACAGTAGCTTTCGACGTTAGCATCAAAGCAATATTGGTCTAGTTGCGTCAAATTGGCAACGTATCTAAACTTGACAAATGGGTGCGCCCCGAATTTAACGATCATCAGCGCAACATGCGCGTTGAGGCCTTCCTTGCGCTTTTCAACAGGCACAGAAACGAAGTAATTTTGAACCGCATTGTTACTTGCGACGAAAAATGGATTCTGTTTAATAATCGCAAGCGCTCAGTAAGTTGGTTAGATCCTGGTTCGGCGCCTATTCAATGCCCTAAACTAAAAATTACCCTTAGAATAGTGAAGGTCACTGTTTGGTGGGCAAGTGCTGGTGTGACTCATAACAGCTTCTTATCGAATAAGATGAGCATTACTGCAGATGTGTACTATGAAGAATTGAACACTATGATGGAGAAGCTATTACCCAAGTAGTCATTAGTATCACGATATATAGACGTTTATCTTACATCGTTTCAGTCGCATGACTGTAATGTCTTATTATAGAGGTTGATTAAACATTTTCACCACTAATACGACGTCGTACAATGGTGTCAGTGAATTAGTTGAATTAACATTTTCACGGCTAATTTAAACGACATCGTACAATTGTATCAGCCATGACGTTTATTAGATAACATATTGGTCATATAAACGTTTCGGTTAAATAAAAGGTTTCCCTAAGACAACTTGTTATAGTGTACAAAATCTTAACGTTACTTTTATCCTCCTCCATAAATTCGAAAGCCTCCAAACCCGTTTCATGCGCAAGCCCACCGGAGCGCCTTGGTACATGCGAAATGATCAACTCCATTTCGATCTTAACTTGCCAACCATCAGGCAATTTATGAAACGCTATCTCGATTCTGCCCTGTCCCACCCAAATCCCCTTATCCCCACCGATTACCAACCCTCCCGTATCAGTAGAGTACGCCGCCCGAGGCACGTTCTGGTCCATCTAGAAGATGAAATCACGTTAGATTACATAAAGAATCTCGCGTTGTCTCATTCACTTAACACCCGACCGTTTTACCGCCCTCACCGTCGAGGATGCCCGCCTCACCGACATCGCGGAGGCCTATCGCCGCGTCACCTTCCGGTTCAAATTAGCACTTCTCCCACCCGTCTCTTGCTCGCGCCGGCCCGTGCCGAGCCTATAGTTTTAAATGTACCCTAATACATTATAAATAATACCGATCCAGCTGTCCCCAAAACAGTAGCGTGTTATCCCCAGCAACGCCCTAAGCCGAGGTCCGCCTACCGCAGGGGGCGCCCTTAGCGAAAGTTGCGTAGTTATTCATATTAATTTTAAGCCTGGCTGGAGGCCTCTTTTGGCTTCGGCAGAACTGACCGGTTAAGCAACCACATTTCCCAGAAATGTATGCGAGAAGCTCAAACAAAAAAAAACATCGTCAGTGATATGCCTGCACGCATGGCGCACGGACGCTGGTTCTAGCTGCCACAATGCCATAGCTATTTCCTTTCACAAACTATCTTTTGTGCATATTATCTGTATAAAATTATTTCGATGTTTCACATCTACCAGACCACAGAGCAATATGATACATAGCCAGGCGTTCCGCCTAGATCTGTGTCGATCGATGATTTCTTGTGACCCGGGTTCATCGTGACCTCGGCTTTGTAATCGGGCTAAACTTATTCGATCGTTCGGGTCACATCCCGGTCGTGCGACCTAGGTCACACTGTTACTGATGGATTCATTCGCAATATCGTGCAACCCAATCGCGACCTGCGGTATCGCTAGCGAACCAAAATAAGTTTTAGAAAATAATTCTTTCACCACCACCAATCCATTTTTACTCGATTACGGCCAATTAACCGTTGAGGAACGGCTCCTGCAGAGTGTGACTAGTTAAGTGATGGGTCGGGGGTTTAAACCCAAAAGGCAAACACGGGCATAAACTGGGCAAATAGGTCAAAAATTAATTTCCGCCCAAATAAATGTCCAATTGCTGGGCAGAAACCAACAGTCAACATTAAATATATGTTTCTAGTAATAAAAGTCCTTTTTAATATAAATAACACAAATCTAAGCTGTTTTTACGTCAAATGTTAAATTGTAAATATTTAGAATCATAGACGCTTTGCTTAAATCACAAAATGTTATGTTACTAAATTCTATTTATTTATGTAAACATATTTAATAATAATAATAAAATAATCAAATAGGACAGAAAAGTACAAAGCCACAATATAGTTGATAACAAAATATAAAAATGGTACACTTTTCAACATTTTGAAATAATATAAGATATCCCTAGTATATGTTTATTTATTGCCTAATTTTACAGTTATATTGATCAAATCACAGTCATCATTTATTTATACAACTTAACATTCTTTCATAGTAAATCTAGCCACTTCCAGACAATACAGAGGATCAATTCCAGGAAATAGTTGCAAAGTTAACCCAGCAGTGCATGCTTCACGCTCGTTTGAAGTAGTCTCTTGTATTCATCCAGTTTCTTCATCAGAACCTTCTTCCACAGATAATTCCAATATATTATCATCGTTGGATACATTGCGGCAGATGTCTCCATTTTTCTTAGGTAGGTTCCAGAAATAAACTAAAAAGAAAAAAATGCAGCTCTTGCTGTGGTTATGTGGTTTGTCATCGCCCTGTGTATAGCGGGCAAGATCTCTCTCTGCCAGCAGTAGTGTCGGCTATGTTGGCAGAGCACGGAAACTGGAATGCAGTGGTCTCCTTCTGTGAGAACGTCATGCTCCAGTAGGAGACCGCAGAGCGGGATCGGGAGAGTGCCGATCCTGCTCGAAGAAGGAGGAGACGGCGCCGGGGTAATAACTGCCCTGGTGCCTAAATCCCATACGCCTGAAACCCCCTGTGCGTAGATTGGGGAATCTGCGTGCCCACACTGAGCAACCCAAGCGAAGACGGTAGCACGCATTTGTTCACGCGCTGCCGTGGGACGCTCTGGGGGATCCTTTACAATCCCCTCCGGGGTGTTACCGCTTTACAGTTGCTCTCTCCGAGATTTAAATTACTACATGTGAGTATCGGCAGTGGCAGTTGAATCTATATTTGTTTGCTACACAATAGTTACATTGAAATTATGAATATTTACATGATAATAAATTTTTCTAAAGTTTAAAAAGAACGTCATTTAGAAAATTGTTTAAAGTTTAGGTTATGTAACGTTCAATCGCCTTTACTTCTTCAAAAAATAATTTTCTTATAATAATCAAAAGCATTTTTAACCAAGAAAATCTAATATTTTATCATTTTAAAAGTATAAAGTAAATGCCCTAACATATGGGCATTTACTGGGCAGAAACGGGCGGATATCGGGCACTAATTCAATATGCCCAAAATTCCTCGGCATAAACCTATCACTAGCCACGACGCCTATAAATAAGACCCAGCAGTACATAGTACAACACTTCTTACCACCCGATTAACGTTAAAGTCGCCCCCCCCCCCCCCCCCCCCCCGACCCTTGCTCGCGCCGGCCCGTGCTGAGAAATCGACTAGTAACAAAAGATCCCTTTAAACTCCAATTAATCATTGATCCAGCAGTCCCTTGCGATCATTACTGTCCCAGTAACTCCCTGAGCCGAGGTCCGTGTCCCGCAGGGGACGCCCTCAGGCGCAGTTACTTAAATGTAAATAAAAGCTAGGCTGGAGGCTACTTAATGCTTCGCCAATTTGCCCGGTTAAGCAGCTTGGGATGAGTGCGAGAAGCACTTCATAAAAAAAAAAAAAAACATAGTACAACTATCTGGAACGCTACCTACCACTACCAATTTATGTGTTAATCTATGGCTACCACAATGTTTTTTTTAAACATAAACGGTTTTCAACCGCCATTTAAAATTTTGGCCGTTGAACGTTCTAAACCAAAGGAACGCGTCAAATTAATTTCAAAATAAGTCGTTTTCTTTTAGCTGGTGAGATTTGTGTTATTGGTGTATATACTGGAGTGTATTGAATATGTATTAATTTAGGTAAACACTTTGTGTTTGTTTAGTTTAAATATAGGAAAGCCGTTGTCTCAAACCTTTGTATTTAGTTGATTTTAGTTATTAAACTACCATAACTGACCAATAACGTGACCATTTTGTGATTTCTTAAGAAAATGGATTCCGTAACAGAACGATTAAATAAATTGAGGGAAGAAAGGATTGCGAGAGAAAAGGCGCGAATTGAAAAGGTCAGTATTATTTCCAATACATTCTGTAAACTTCGTTGCTATTCACATTCCTCACGCTTTATCTTTATCCAATAAACCAATTAACGAAAAACACATTGGTTTAATAGTTCAATTCATCATTAACAAACATCCAGGGGGCCTAAAAAGGCCGCTTTAGCAGAAATATCACCAAATGGTCCTGAAGGCCTAAAAAGACCGTATTAGGTTTTATTTATAAGGCATAATAATGATCTCAATACGATTCACATTAGAAATCACAAAATGGTCACTTAATCATAACTGACCAATAACGTGACCATTTTGTGATTTCTAATGTAATTCATATTATGATCCTGCTAAAGCGGCCTTTTTAGGCCCCCTGATCGCGACAGCCAGGTTGCTCAGAAAAAGCTTGCTTAGCACAAGTATCCTTCAATTTGAGAGCAATTCCTGCCAACTTCAGACTTTTAATTTGCCATTTAGATGCCCCAAGCATCTTAATTAGTGAAAATAATCTTTCTAATAGGGCTAGATCTCTGTGTGTCCAAAGGCACTTGCATAATCTAAGGCGTTACTGTACTTGTGTGTTACATGCATAATAGCTAAATAGTAAATCATGTATTATGTAAAATAATTTATAAAGTTCTGTCTAATAATATTTTAGAGGTAAATCTGTTATTTGATTTTTAAATTCAATATTGAGTTTTAGTAATGTGGAGACGATGAATAAAAGTTTAGGGTGCCAGCAGACAGCGACTGTTACTATGACAATACAAACAACAGTATAATTGTTATTAAAATCTTTCAAATGTATAATTTAAGAATGATGACAGAATACAAACTTAATTATAAAGTGGCACTCATCAAGGGCGGCACCAACAAAATAGTTGGCACTAAACTCTATAAGCACTTACAATAGTGCTGCTGTTGCACAAGGGCAAAAAACAACAAAAATGTTGTAAAAAGACATTTTTCATAATAAATTGTGGTTATTTTAATATTTCATTTGGTGTTTGGACTAAGAATATGGCACCATGCCATCTCCTCCCGTGGATGTCATAAAAGGCCACTAAAGGGACTCTAAAGCAGAGGGGATAGGTAGCAGCGTCCCTTCAGTGGAATAGGAGCTATACTGTGCCGATGAACCAAGTATGGTCATATTGATAAATTCACCCCAACAATGAAATCTATAGGAGGGGCTGTTGTTTAGCAGTGGACGTCTATTGGCTGTAGATCACTGAATAAGGCAGCTTGTGTACTACATGGAATCCATAATTCCACGGCCGATGTGGTCCAATCTAAACTCGCATCATTGTTCATTACCTGTATGGTTGAGTTTAACAAAATACGAAATGTTATTGTACCATGTGAGACTGTTACTTCGTATTTTCGACTTCAACCATAATCAACATATATACTAAATTAGATCGCATAACTTCATCCGTGAAATTACGGACCGGGTGCAGGGCACTTGGAAGCAGCCTCATAGTCAGGATATTGTAATAATTTACTATACGGTCCAATAATCTGTCACTGTATAAAGGTGAACCAAATAAATCCTCAAATGTTCTTCATGTTGTACTGACTGTACCATGCAATTGATTAAAATAATTATATGTTTACATGCCTCACAACTAAACAATTTTGTTGGACATACAATCAGCTGTCTTGAGGAGTCCTTAGTATGTGTTGAGCTAACACACAATAATAGTACTACTGTAGATAGTAAAGTAGTCTTTCTATGTCAAATTAACAAAATTTGACATAGAAAGAACTAAGAAAGAAAAAGACTACTTTTACAATATTTCTGGAACAAAACTGTTTCTTTTTGTGTTTGTTCTAATTAAATATTTTTTAATTACAGTTGAGGGAAATGAATCTCAAAAAGTATAATAAGAATACACAAACAAACATGTCGACATCAAACTTATCCACAGTAAATAAGTCTGTAAAATCAGACATAAATTTCAGAAGTAAAGCTACTGGTCCAGTCAAAAATAATTTCCATGTGAATGGTACAACAAAGAGACCTATATCTGTACCAAATTCTAAAACCGCTTTATTCAAAGATGATACTAAGCCAAAATGTACCACTAATCACTTAAAAAGTGATGGTAAGAGTAACTATACAAATATTCCCAAGGCACTCAACTCCCGCATGCCTGATAAAAACATTAAGTGCTTGAATGCTGCAAATGCTGACAAAAAGCCTGTAACTGCTGTCAATACTGACAGAAAGGCCAATGGCATAACAGAGAAAATATTGAAAACAAATGTAATAAACAATGACAAAAAGGCTTCAAACATCAGTTATATACCAAAATCTGCAAAAAAGATTGAAAATTGCAATCTTACTAATACTGATAAAAAACAAAACTTTGCAATAAGGAAAGAAAGTGTAAACAATTTGAAACTACGCCAAAGCCTGGCAGTGACAAACAAGAAGCCCAAGTCGACTCTTGGAAGAAAGTCCATGATACCTCAAGCACCACAAAGTGCCTCTAAATCAGCAACTCAATGTTCTGTTTTTGAAAGGCTTTATAAACCAAAACCTAGCCAGAAGTCACATATAAATGATGTTGAGAAACTCAAGACTGACCCCAATTATTTGAAGAAAGTTATTCACAACTCTGGATTAATATTGAATAAACGTCACACTGTCTTCGAGCCCCACAAACCAAAAATTACTCTTCCTGTACGTAGATCTATATCTGCTGTACACTTGAAACGTATCGGTAAGCAAGAACTAGGCAATTGTATCCATAAATGGTCCTCTATTGGTGATAACCTCAACAAAGCGCATCTGAAACATATAAATGAGGATGAAAATGTCAAAGAAGATAAAGTGGTATCAGCCGTGAAAAGTGAACGAAAAAAAGTATCATTCATGACTCCAGTACCCAACATTAACACTCCGAGACCTGGAGAATTGCAATCTAAACTTAAATCCTGGCTCCAAAAACGTGGCAAATCCTTGGATTCATACAGCCATTTACAATGTTTTGGCATACATCATTTGCCTCGTCATATTAAATTTGACACAAGAGTGTTTGATGAGGAGAATAAGGAAAACATTGCAGTAGAATCTGATAGTGATGATAATTCTTACACCGAGACGATGAATGAAGAAGTACCAAATACAAAGGATCAGTGGAGAACAGCAAGTTGTATC
Organism: Diloba caeruleocephala; assembly: GCA_947459985.1. Lineage (NCBI taxonomy): Eukaryota > Metazoa > Arthropoda > Insecta > Lepidoptera > Noctuidae > Diloba > Diloba caeruleocephala. The sequence goes on from OX381632.1 coordinate 8,612,353, forward strand.
AGTGAAAGTGTAGATTTTAATGAGTCTCATGACACTACAATGACTTGCAGTGATGTTATTAACTTAGATGATATAGTGATTGGAGCTTTAAATGATCTGACTGAGCTTTTACGAGAGGTGAGCTTTGTATAATTGTTTTTTATTATTATGGTCCAGTATCTGCAGTGGTTTGTGTAGACTCATATGTCGAGAGTACAGTTTCATCATCATCATCAGCCTATATTGGTCGACTGCTGGACATAGGCCTCTCCTAGCATGCGCCACAACACCCGGTCATCAGCATTCCGCATCCAGCCGTGCTGCCAACCTTCTTCAGGTTGTCCATCCATCTGGCTGGTGGGCGTCCGACACTACATTTAACCATACACGGTCTCCACTCTAGGACTTGTGTGCTCCATCGGACATTGGTCCTTCGACTCTATTCGATTTGGTGTGCTATCATTTTGGTTCTCTTCCGGAAATCTTCATTTCGGATTCTATCCTTTAGAGAGACTTCAAGCATAGCATGTTCCATTGCCCATTGAGTGACTTTATAAAAACTTGTGAACTACTCTGATTGTTAGTATCCACGTTTCGGCTTCGTAGGTCATAATAGGTAGGACGCACTGGTTGAAAACATTCGTTTTCAGACATTGCAGAATAGAAGACGACAAGAAGATCTGATGAAGCTTGCCAAAAGCTGCCCAGTCTAAATGTATCCTTCTGTCGGTTTCTCTGTCAAAGTTGTGTCTACCCAACCGGAGCATTAGTCCAAGGCAAAAGGTTACAGACAAATCTAATATGCACAAACACCTTGACCCGAAACAATTATCTGTGGATCATTCAAATATCGCACGGAACAAGTGCGGATCGAACCCGCTACACGTAGCGCAGAATATTAATCACTTAGATACTAAATCTAGAGCTAAAAAAAACTAAAATATCATTATACAAACAACAGGATTATACATGTAAATAATTAAGTGATGGTATAAAAAATTCTCAATAGTTATAATATCATCTGAATCCGTTTAATGGTAATATTTGTCTTTTTTTTTAATGACGTGTATCACTTATGTGAGGACTTTCAAGTGCTTATCTCTAACTACCTATTCTACCCCCTTGACGGCCTAATACTGAAATAAATAATTAGAATTCCCACTAACATAACGAAAACGGTAGTATTCGGCCGTGTGTCGTAAAAAGGGACTATGATGTCTAAGTCACCAATAATAACTTGCTTTGAGTACCTTATCCCCAGAGGGAAACCTTGCCGCACGGCCTCTTCTCTTCTCCTTCATACTCCTCGTCACACTTCAACTTGTTATGATGAGTCATTCACTGTACGTGCAGTGCGCCTTTGGAATTCACTTCCACATTCCTTGCGCGATAGCTCTTTGTCTGATGTTTTCAAGAAAAGAATTAAGGAACATTTTCTTTCAATATGACTTTGTAGTATGTATTATTAGATATTGGTATATGTATGTATGTACGTAGGTATGTATGTATTATTATTATTGTTGTATATATTTGTATGTGACTGTTTTTCTAAGTATATCTTTATTTATATACCTAATATGTTAGGCATTTTAATGAACTTTTATATTAGTAAATATCTGGTCATGCTTCATTCTTGTTGTACACTTCATTAGATCCTCATATTAACATTACTCTATCACTCAAAGGTTTGCTGTAAGAGAACTCAATATTGAGTTAAGCTCGCCTATGTACATCAACTTTTCTTTAGTATTGTTCTAATCTGTAAATATTATGTGCAATAAAGAATAAAAAATAGAAAAGCAAGCATGGTGATTATATAAATTTATATATAGATCGTCTATCACAGCTGATCATATTAGGATGCCCATTTTCAGCTGTGGATCTCGACAGCTGGACACGATGATCTATTTAAGATATGGTTGTAAATTTTCCCTCATCTCAAACAGGGATTTGACTGGGAGCAATGCGCGCGCTGGTTGCGAGCTATCCGGGAGAGATTCCCCTCAGCCCCTCAGTCCGCCTCTTACTGGGAATGCCGGGCCGCCCTTGAAGAGAGACGCGGGGACTTGCCAGCTTCCGTACAGTGCTGGGAAGAAGCCATAGCTAAGGGAACAGAGGTAAGCATCTAACATATGAAAATAGATTTTTATATATTTTGCCCAACACAGATGACGTGATAGATGGAATCAATGTCTGTGTGGTGCCTAAGAATAGCACCAGAATAAACACAACACAAACACAAACTGGTGTGGTGCCGATTTTAGGGGAGCCCTCCCCTAAAGTCCAGAAGTGGACCTCTTATGGCTGAAATGAGGATGTTGTTGGATGCAAAGTTCATTGACAGTTGCTCTAACGTACATGCTCAATATTGGGCGAATAAGGGACTTAACCAGAGGGATAAGCAGCAACGTCCCTTCTGTGGAACAGCAGCTATCCTGCTCTCCAACCCTCCTGCCAAGTGTGGTGAGTACTGGCAAATTCCCCCCAGAATGAAGACACGCGACATATAACTGATTGTTTATGGGGGAGGGCTTTGTTTAGCAGTGTACTTTGGCTGATATGATGATTAAACAATCATACTGTCAATCAAATGTGGTAGATATGTATGAAAATGATGTACGGATTGACGGCACAGTTGGTGCAGTGGCTGATACAATCGGCTGCTGCGCTCCGGGTCGTGGGTTCGATTCCCGCACGGAACAAATATTTGTACGATCTGCAACTAGTTGTTCCAGGTCTGGGTGTATTGTATGTGGAATTCCACCCACGACAGGAGAAAGCCTAGAGTGAGGCAACCTAGAGTGAGGCAACGTTTTTTATAAAAAAAAAAAAACCAAAACATTTTTGTTTTTATAATTTACGAAGAACACCTGTACCTGATCACCATAGAAATTCCCTTTCTACCTGCTGAACAGGAAAATAATCTTGTCCCCCAGTGGTGGGGCGATTAAATGAATGACAAAAGGAATAAATAACGCCTTAATTACAGCTGTCGGGTGCAGTGTTATTAATCGCACTTTCGTCACTTTACAGCACTCTGTAGTAGAAGCTAATTTGGACCAATTGCTGGACAAATTTATGCAGCTGAAGATCAGTCCCAACAGTGGAAAACGACGCAAAGTGGACCCCAAGCTTGTAGACGTGAAGAATGTGTTTAAAAGCACTATTATTAGGTTTGCTGTGCAACAGGCCAAATTGTAAGTAATTTTCTTTTTATTTCATTTATACTAACATTTTTCAGACTTGTGTGGTCAATATGATTTAACAATGTCTGTTTTAGTGTGCCTTAGTGTCTGTCAACGTAAATCGGATGCTTTGAGGACTGAATGTTTTATTCGCATATTTTAAAGATGATACTACTCATGGCGACACAACGCAGGCGTGGTCAACTGCGCGGGCGCGAAAAGTAATCTATCAAAGCCACGTATCATATAGCCATCGAGCGCATTAGGGCAAATCTCGCGCATCCTCGTGGAAAAAGATGCCAATGTCTCTAAGCATTTTTTTATATGATACCTCTGCACTAAGATTACTCCTGTGTCGTGGTTACTATGACGGATCGAGGAGGTCAGGGGTCTTTGTGCCCCTCCCAAAACTGGGATGCAGTTGACCTTAGAGCTAGTAGCAAGAATGATCTCTGAAAACCTTGACATGAGACCTGATGGCCCCCAGATTAAAATCCTGGACCCGGCCCAGCGTGGTTACAGATAGATATATAATAATTCTACATGCACAAACCCAAAACAACTACCGATTTTTGATCAGTGTGGCGTTCGAACCCGCTATATCTATAGACCAGAAAGCAAATCTCTTCGGCACTGACTTAACCATTCCAATCGTGACGGTCATTTCTATGATCCTACTCATCGCCATATCTCATAAGTCTCCGGATGTATATTGCTGAAGTGTTTGTATTTCATTTTCAGATCAATGTAGAAAAGGCTCTGCAATTGTTAGTACATTTCTACCCTAATCATCGTCACATCAGCCCATTATACCCACTGCTGAGCATGTTGTACACAGGCCCCCTAAAATACTAAAAATGATTTATATAGCAAGTAGGGTAAATACGGTACTATCCCACATATTGCTATGATAAGAAAGCTTGCAGCGCGTTCGTGATTGCAGTATGGTATTATTAATCGTGGCTAGTGAATGCCTATTTCCTTATTGCTGACGCAGACCAATAAATCCCGAAATAGTGACAGCATCATTCACCCATGCAAGGGCGGATCCAGGGGGGATCAGGAGGCCATGTGCCCCCCAAAATTAGGAATCAGTTGACCTTAGACCCAGTAGCAACAATGGTCTCTGAAAATCTAGACATGAGACCCGAGCCAACCAATTAAAATCCTGGATCTGCCCCTGCAACCATATACTGATATGGTCCTAAAAGTCGCTTTATTCACCGTCCCCTTCAGTCGAAGTCAACCCTTAGCTCTTAATCACATAATAAAGCGTTAACATTACAACTCCCTGGGGGCAAGCAGACAGTGCAGAACACCTTATACCCATCCATTATATTTATAGTTACATAGGGGGTATGCATCTTGAAGTTCATGCATGATAAATAATATATTATTTTCAGGCGCCAATCAAACCAGTTCGATGTCCCGAAGTACACAGTGACACCCGTCCGGCGCAGTGCAAGGCTGACTGCACACTGGAGTGGCAAGCGAACACCTCTACAAGTGTGTACTACTGTACGACAAGCCGACGAGCTGGTGTTGGGGGAGAAACCTGTGTTTGTACCTAACGATAAGTTGTATGGGACGCCTTAGATTTAGAAAAATTTTCATTTAATTTATATCAATTTTGCGACCACGGTCCACAGAGTTATGAACAAATGGAGTGTCAAATGAACAAATGAAATGTCAATGTGCGGGCGAACTTCACGAACAGCGCCTGTAGCCGTTTACCGTTTAAGAATGAGATCATAAATGGCCGCTCTGCTACTCGCGTTTAGTTTCACTGAATGTTTGCAAATGAGAGGCAAATATCAATAGAGGTGCTGACATTTCTAATTCCATTCAGTGAACCGGTTTTGCTGTGTGCGATTGTCGCTAATTGAAGTATGACCCGCTGGTTATCTGCCAGTAACAGATTTTTTTCCCGTGCATCTCGTAATTTGGGCCAGTTTGATTTTGATCAAAGATATGCATATTGACACTTCATGTGCTTATTACTCTGTAAAACATATTTTCCGTACTGTTCGACAAACTGTTTTTGCGAATTATTATATAAAATATGCCGTGTATTTACGGGTCGCCCGCAACATATCATAGCTATGCAGAGATCGCATGATATTGCGGTATATGCGCAAACGATATTGCGCTATATGCGCTAACGATATTGCGCTATATGCGCAAACGAAATTCCGCAGCTTCTCAACTACATTCCTTACGTCAGCGGGCAAGTTCCCATGTCTCCGGGTTTTGCCTTATTCGCCACCATGTAATGTATATGGCGATACTATCAATATGGTAGTCGGTACCGATCTTGAGCGCTGACCTGACCGCCTTTACCTGCGTAGAATTGATTTTTTTGGTGGCGGTTTGCAAATGCTCAAACCGATCCTCTTACACTATGCGCTCCAGATCCGTGCCGGGCACTGTACCTTCACGTTCTGATAGCATTTCCTACCATAATAATCACTTATTTCTTAATCTCACACTGGTATCGATACTGAATTATGCTGAAAATAGCTAATACAATAGTAATAAGGTCGTAACAGAGACTTAAGCGTCATATTGAAACGACTGAGGGCATTTCGCTACATGACAACCTTTGAGAAAATATTACGAAAGCAACTTATGGTTAAGAGGCTAAATAAAAAGAAAAATTAATTTTAAAAATATTATTGGTATTGGCAATTAATGTGTGAAAACACTGAGATAGAAGCAACTTAAAAATTACTAGGCAACTGCCAAATATGTGTATAATATAATATAATATAAATAGCCTCATCATACTCCCTTTTACAAGGAAACAAAAATGGATCATGAAGTTATATTATAATAAATGACAGATGTAAATAATTAATAATGTTATTTTAAAAAGAAACTAACATCATTGTGAAAAAAATTTACTGTATAAATTATTAATAATTGATGTCACAATGCCGTCAATATCTCATCATGATGATCACAGCATTTTATTTTGTCTTGCTCCCCTCTAATTTCTAATAAGCTTGTTTGCATAGGGTATGTTTTACAAATATTTTAAATTTATTGTGCATAATTGAAACATGATGTATAAGTAATAACATACTAAGTATGTTATTATTTAAAAAGTATACAAGGTAAGGATATCCCATAAAGGACTTTAGCTAAACGAAACTTGTTCACGAAGCTCAACACACTTTGGTTTATATCAAGTATTATAGTTACTCTGTTCTCATATTTTTGTTCTCTGTTTTTCCTAACTTACATAACAATATTTTCGTAAATATATTGACAAGGGACTGTCATTATATTTTAATTAATAGGCATTAAGCTAAGCCGTTAAGATTAACCGTAAAATTCGTCTGACGACATGGGCCGCGCTGCCCATCCAGATTATTCTTTCTATCCATGTTTATATCAATCTTCCTTTTTCTTATAAACATAACTGTTAGTGTTGAATAGAAATTCCACGTCTAATTTATCCCACAGCAATATTGGTTGAATTTTTTGTTACTAAAAAGAATGTATAGATTTTATCAAATCAAATAGTTTATTTTGCTATAGTTGGATGTTAAAAATAATTGTTCTTACAGTCCATAGTAACGAGTATACCGAGAGTATATGTATGCAAAAATGGGTACATACATTAAAATAATATTTATAAACATTGCAAAATATATAAAAACCAGGAAAGTAAACAAGTTTACATTGATACTGTCAATTAAAATATAATTGTGTGTGTAAAGACTATATATTGTGTATAGATTTTCGCTTCTGGAAAAGCTCTTGTATATACATATTTCAAAATACCAAAAACAATACTATGTACGTACGGCTACAGTTATCAAGCTATAATTTCCAGTATAAACTGATCCCGCATTGTATATATAGGCTTTCCGTACAAGCACACCTGAGAAGGTCGGCTTATGCTGGTACTGTATAGCTTGATATGTAAACGTTAACGATTGGTAAGTAGTATTTTATTTTATGCTTTCCTTCTCTTCCTATATTATTTCTTATGAATAAAAGACTTATATTTTAATAACATTTTCGTTTTATTTATCAGTTTGGAGGTCGATGCTGTAACTCGTCAGCACTACTATCTATCTACCAAGCGAAGTTATAATGGCAGTGTTAGCCTTTTTTTGATATAGGGAATAGTTGATTAATAATATGCAAGTGGTAAGATTTGGCGATTATGGCAAAACCCCCCAATGAGCCCACAACACATCCATATCGGTTGTTGTGGTGATCTTTGGGGGAGACCTTTGTCCAGCAGTGGACTTCATTTGGCCGAAATGATGAAGATTTGGGGAAGACTAGCCCAGCAGTGGGACACACTACAGGAAAAAAGAAAATCACTAAGAATTTTTGCAAAACAATGTTTTTGCTAGTTACGCGGTTACCGTAATCTGTGAACGCTTGCAACACGAGGTACATACTACATAGAGGAACATAAATAAAATATTACTCTTATTTTAAAATTGAACGAGTAGTATTTTATTTTATATACAGAATGTCCAGTAAATAGCACGACATACTGCAGGGGGTGAGAGCTTGGGTCAATACCTACCAAAAGAACATAATATATGTTCAGCAAATTCTTACGGTTTTACAGTAGTACAACATTTTTCAAAATATCGAAATAAAAAAAACTGAAAATTTAAATAAAAATTGTATTTCTTGAAAACATTTTAGTTTTTAATAATATGATTTCAGGTATTATTATGAACAAATTTGAATATATAGGGTAGAATAATAAAAACTTTGATCATGATAGTTTTGCGTTCGACCAAGGAATTTTGCTCAATTCAGAGGAGGCCTCTTAGTTCCAGGAGATGACGTTGATTTGTTTGTTTGCATCCATGCTCCGGGCCAGGCGCTCCTGGCGTACGACAGTGCACTGGTAGTAGGAGGAGACCGCGCAGATATACGCGGTCTGCCTGGCATCCCACCACCGGTACACCGGATGCCGACGCTGGCGTGGTTCTATAGCCGGATTTGCTGGAGTACTCTCTATACGGTATTTTCGACCTTCCGTGACCGTCCTGGTCCCAACCGCCTCGGACTAGGCCAAGGAGTTGGGGGTTTCGGGGGGAGTTGGGCCGAGCTATCGGCCGCCTGAAGGCTTGCAACACCGCACCCGGCCCGGATGGCATTCCAGCCAGTGCATGAGTATGTGCACTGCAGTATGTTGGGGGCCGCTTGAGGCGGCTGTTCACTGTGATTGTAAAAATAATGTGATCAAATGTTAGGTCGAGCGTTTCTTGAGAGTTATATGTTGTATAAAGAGCTATCTCACAGTGAAAACTGATGTTTCACTATAATGTTCTGTTATTGGATACCGAAAGGGTTCGTTGGTCATAACCTTGAGAACAGATCTTTGTGCCCTTTCTAAGGGTAGAAGAATGGTTTCGACAGTTCGACCCCATGATTATTCAACTATGTTGACTATTCAACGCCTTCAACTCCAAACTCAAAACTCAAACTAAATGTTTTATTTCATATAGGCCCTAATAGGCTCTTACGAAAAGTCAAGTTAAGTGCACGGTTCGGAAAAGTCGGTCCTATGGAGAAGAGCCGGCAAGAAACTCCATGGATATACTCTTTTCAAAAAAAGTTATACTACAATTTTGTTATTACATGGTAATAAGCTAGGTATGTGCGAACAAAGTAGACTAATTAAATGTAAAATACACACAATAACAAAACAGACAATTCCGATTCCGGGGCGCGCGAACGGAGTGGTTACTTGCTCCGGGCCTCGCGATTGAGGGCGGCAATAGTCTGACCATACAGGCGCCCTGTAGACCTCGGCTGTCAGGCATTTAGCGCTGCAGAAACTACAACATTTTCAGCCCATAGTGGCTATACGGAACGCGGAAGGATGCAGGATTGTGTCCTATGAGGCGGCATCTCCTGGCGCGCTTTCCGGCTTAACGCGTCCCGCCAGAGCGGTGAAAGTGCGCCCTAAGGGGCAATAGACTGAGGTGGCAAGCTCGACGACGCGTACTTGAAAAGTGTCGTCACCACCTATGGCTGCAGTACGCTGCCGCCTGTGATATCTGCTGTGAGCTGCCGAGCTGCTGACCTTTTTTTTTTCTTTTCTATTGGTGCCCAGTGGAAATTCTTCATGAACTTCCTTCGCCCCGGGGAAAGACGAAGGGGTGTGCCGGACTCCTACCGGCTAAAACCACTGGAGCGGTCATCTTCGGCACCTAAGGGAGGCTCCAGGTCCTTGTATGATCACACTAGAGCCGCCCACTGGTGCCACGCCTATTGGCACATCTCGGAGGGGGTGACTGTAAAGCGGTCACCCCCCCAGGGGGATTGTAAAGGATCCCCCAAAGCGCCCCACGGCAGCGCGTGACCACATGCGTGCTACCGTCTTCTCTTGGGTCGCTTGGTGTGGGCACGCAGATTCCCCAAGAGCTGCTGACCCTGATCGATCGAATCGAGCCAGATCTATCTCTGCCGGCAGTAGTAGACTAGTAGTATCGGCTAAGCTGGCAGAGCATGTACATTGGAGTGAAATGTTCTCCTTTTTTGAGAGCGTAATGCTCCAGGAGACCACAGAGTAGGATCGGGGGAGGGCCGATTCTGCACAGAGAAGGAGGGAAGGGCGCCGAAGCGGTTGCTGTCAAACGCGCTTGAGCCCTCTTTCAGCGCTACATGGCGGGCGATCCTTGGTAGTTGCGAGTGCGCGGATTGGGGAATCTGCGTGTTCATACCGAGCGACCAAGGGAAGACGGCGGCACGTGACAACATGCGCAGCATAGTACACAGTGAAGCTTCGCAGGCAAGTTTTACAATCCTCCACGAGATGTGTCTGGAAGGGAGGCCTTTTTACAGTCGCCCCCTCTCCGCTAGATGAGATGACCACTGTACAGTCATCTCTTCCTAGATGTCTTTAGGCACATCGTGGTACCTATGGGTGGCTTCAGTTGATTGTTTGCGGGTACCTGGAGCCCCCTCTAGTGCCGAAGATGCCGCTCGGATGATTTTAGCCCGTAGGAGTCATGCAATACCTACCATACGATACCTATGCCTAAAGGTTAATCTACTCCGGTTGGATGCGGAAGGCACAAAACCGGGTCATAGCGCTGTGGACGTAGACAAAGTATACACCATTTACACCTGTGGTGCAGGTATGGACTAGCCTACATCCAGTTGTGGACCCGTGGAATGCGCTACGGTAGATGAATTGGATCATTGATGTCATGATATCAATAAATTGAGATTGATTGATAATATCTGTAACAGCGCCATCTAGTAGCCAGTAGTAGAACTGCGTACTAGTACAGCTTTCGTCACATAAGCTTCTACGCTATTCATCGTTAATGTATGGCTCTCTACATTTTTAAATCATACTATTATACATTTAAAGTTTTATTTCTAGTGTATTTTTTGTTAACCAACAAATAGAAATCGTCAGGTTGAATTTTTCCACAATGGCAGCACAGAATTAATTCTGTGAATCATGTTTCATTCATTTTCGCTCTCAGTGACAGACTGACGTCAGTATTCACTATTCGACAGTGTCGTATTCGTATGACAGCTTGTTCGTCAGGCTAGACAATTTTTCGAATTTCTGTATCTTTGTGTGGGCCAATTTTGTTCTTTGTTCATTGTTTTTATATGAAAATATATAAAAGCTTACATTGTTAACATTGTTGTAATTTTGGTGCTGTGCTTGTGCTATAGGATTTAAATTCGTCAGCTGTGCAACAGCTGATTCTGTTGTGAATTTCCAATTTTGGTGAGTGATACGTATTTCTTACTTATTTTATTTACCTATGTGGTTTGAATTAATATGTAAAATTTAATTGAAATTGAAATGTACCTATGAAGTTATTAATTTACACGCTTACTGGGAAATAGGTTTCTTATATTGAGTTAGTAAAAAAAAAATCTGTTGTGAAAAGGAGGTTGTAGAGAAGACGCGGACGCATGTATGCAAAAAATGTTTACCGGTTAGGTTAACTTATATATACGTAGGTACCTTTCTACCTTTGTGGAATTGTATTACACGTTTTGCTAAATTTTTATGTGTCTGGACAGGTAAAGCATAGGAATTATTGGGTTGGCTGCGTATTGTCAGCTTACTATAAAAATAAACTTTTACTTTTAAAATTCCGTGTGGTGTTCGGATTCCGTGTGGTGTTCGGATTCCGTGTGGTGTTCGGATTAAGAATATAGCACCACTCCATCTCCTCCCGGGGATATCGTAAAAGGCGACTAAGGGAATCTAAACCAGAGGGATGGGCAGCAGCGTCCCTTCTGTGGAACGGTAGCCATACTGCGCTCACCAAACCGCCTGCCAAGCGTGGTGAGTATTGGCAAATACCCCCCAAAATGATGACACAGTTGTGAAAATCAATGGGGGAGGCCTTTGTTCAGCAGTGGACGTATAAATGGCCGATATGATGATATGAAACTTTTACTACCCATATAGGTACCGTAATAATTATAGGTAGGTACTTGATTTGGTTTACGCATAAATATAGGCACATAGGGAATCCACTGGATGCGAGTAGCGCAGAACCGGTCTTTGTGGCGATCTTTGGGGGAGGCCTACGTTCAGCAGTGGACATCTTTCGGCTGAATGATAGGCACATGTCAATTTTTGGTTAAGTATTTAGGTTCTTTAGTAGGCTCATGGCTCATTGCTAACACGATTCTCGTTAGGATTGTCAGTTTCGACTTTCGTTCACTGAATTTGGATTTTGGAAGTAGGTACTTATAACTGTATTGCACAAGATTTTGAAAGGACTTTTAGGTAAGAGTGAGAATTTCGTAAAAAAGTATTACGTAGGGTTTAAGCAAATAAAGTAGGCAATGTATCAAATAATCACCTTTATCGTTTTTAGGGTTCTGTAAATGCGTACATCAAAACACCAAAGGAATGGTTGTCTGTCTGTCCATCTATAACCTGAGTAACTGCCTACTGCCTACTGTTATAGATTTGAAGTTGGGCCCAGTTGTAGAAGTAGGTGGTACGCGTACTTTAGGTGAAATAGTTTCAGAAACTGTTTTTTTCTTTATTACGTCATCATTTCGGCCGAATGAAGTCCACTGCTGGACACAGGCCTCCCCCAAAGATCACCACAACGACCGATATGGGTGTGTTGTCGGCTCACTGGGGGGTCTTGCCATAATCGCCACGCTTGGCAGACGGGTTGGCGATCGCAGTTGCGTTGTTAATGTACTCGAAGGACGCTGCTGTTCATCCTCCGGCTAATCCCTTAGATGACTTTTACGACACCCACGGGAGGAGATGGGGTGGTGGTATTCTGAGTCGGCACCACACGGCATTATTACGTGCGTAATTATTATTAGTAAAATAAAGGGAGGTCTGAAGTTCAAAAGTGTGACAACACGAAGAATCTTGCAAAAGAAGCACGTAACAAATTAAGTAATATTATTTAAATATTTTAAACTTAGTTTTTGACTTAAAGATAACCAGAAATGAGACCTATAAAAATGCCGTCTCTACATATCCAAACATTCTAGTCTAATCATTTTAATATGTTGTTTTGCCGAAGATGACCGCCCCAGTGGTTTTAGCCGGTAGGAGTCCGGCATACCCCTTCGCTCTTCCCCGGGGCGAAGGAAGTTCATGAAGAATTTCCACTGGGCACCAATAAAAGATGCAGTTACTTAGTTTATACTATAAGCTGGAGGCTATTTTCGCTTCGCCAGTTGTCCGGCTGAGCAACCACATCTCCCTAGAGATGTATGCGAGAAGCCGTACATAAAAAAAAGTAACGTCTTATTTATGTAGCTATAATATTGTATAACTAGCTACCTGCTCCGGTTTCGCACGGGTAGCACGTGGTTTTATTCTCTTTGGGTAGTACTAATGCTAGAAAATGTACACATAATTGCCAAAAGGCAAAAATCTGTTGATCCGATCGCTTCACAGGATCACCCGCTTGGCAACCTGAAGATGGCCTGACAATTAAATTAATATCGGTCCAGCCGTTTTGGAGTCCAAAGGAAACATACATACACACACCGCTTTATTATATACTAGTGGCCGCTAAATAGTTGAAGTTCAACCGTTCATCTTTTTTATAAATAAATATTCTGCACTCTTCCTCCAAATGAGCTTTAACTATGCTAAATCTCAGACTCGTCCGTGCGCGCAATGTGCTACAAAGTTTTTTCTTCACGAGTTAATATATATATATATTTTTAACCTGGGGAAATCCTCTTGGCCTTCCTCCGCCTTGGGAAGAGCGGAGGGGTATGCCGGGCAAAACCCCACGGGTGTCCTTCCTCTTACCTCTAGCCGGGGGTGAGGTGTACGCTTTGTCTGCATTAGACCGCGCCCCCGGCAATATATATATATATTTACATTAAATATATTTACCCTGCCTCGCGTTGCTGTGACGAAACGATTGTGATTCTGTTTCTAAGAAGTAAATATGGGTCTCCCGGTTTAATAAAAAAACATGCGCGTATATGAATACAACGATGTGTAAAAATTTCAAAACGATCGGTAAAGAACTTTAGGAGATTTGCGATTTTGAACAAACGAACATAAAATTTTTGTATATCATACTTAATAATATTATAAATGTGAATGTAAGTTTGTATGTTACGCTTTCACGCGAAAACTACTTAACCGATCATCATGAAACTTTATACACATATTCTTGGAGGTAAAAAATAAAAAACAATAAAAAGTAACCTATGTTACTTCTAGTAACATAGGTTACTTTTTATTGTTTTTTTTTACGAAAGATAAAAACAATGCGAGCGACGCCGCGGGTAAAAGCTAGTATAGATATAGATGCGTACCATATTATTTAAACAGTCATCGTTAGTCAAAATGCCTAGTTATATTTTTAACATTTTTGAATGTATAATATTGATTTACGATTAGCAGTTCGCCGTATCACCGTCAACATATCATCATTTCATCCGAAAAACGTCCACTGCTGGACAAATGCTGCCCCCAAAAATCGCCACAACTACTGGTCTAGGTTGTGTACTCATTGGGGTTTTGCCATAATCGCCACGCTTGGCAGGTTGGATCGCAGTTAAGTTGTAGATGTATGGGAAACAGGGTCTCCATAGAAAAGGGAGGATCCTCCAGCCAGGCGGGTGGTATGCCTGGCGGGCCGAAGCCCCACGGTTGATGTTGGACGACTGTATATATGCTGCGTTGCGCGAATACTTTAATAGCGTGATTCAGAGTTGCATTTAATAGTCAAGTAGATGTCGTTGTAAGTTGTGGTTATGTTGCTGGCGATGTAGGTGTCGCCACAAATGTACTCGAAGGATGCTGCTGCCTATTCCCCAGCTAATCCCACAGTCGCTTTGTATGACACCCACGGGATGAGATGGGCTGGTGCTATTATATTGCCACATGGCCATAATAAGGCACGGAACCCCGCCGCGCGATACGAACTCGCAGGTGACCGGTGCTGTCTAGTTTTTTATTAATATTCATGGTTAGATCGATATGAATCATTACTATGGAAATTTACCAGTTCTTACGTTAGTTATGGTACTGGGACAGAAAATATAACTTACCTTATTATGAGATAATTAATAATAGTCGTGGGAAATCATTGTTATTTATTATTAACGTTGCTATGGTGGATCTAAACGTGAAACTGCTACGCTAAAGAGAAAAAGCGGTTATAGAAATCTCCGAGCATTCATCTTTTCGAGCCGAATGAAGTCCACTGCTGGACACAGGCATCCCCCAAAGATCACCACAACGACCGATATGGATGTGTTGTGGGTTCATTGGGGGGGGTTTCCATAATATCCACGCTTGGCAGGCGGGTTGGCGATTGCAGTTGAGTTGTTAATGTAGTCGAAGGACGCTGCTGCCCATCCTCCGGCTAATCTCTTAGTCGACTTTTACGACACCCACGGGAGGAGATGGGGTGGTGGCATTCTGAGCCGGCACCACACGATCCGAATCCGAGTATAAGAGGCGGCAATACTTACAGGGGCAAGCGCTGGATACCATCTTATAAGTTCCAAAGGCTTAGTGAACTTCATGGTCGGGAGAGCGAAATAAATAGTCAATGTACAGTCTCGCCATTTTATATTCTGTATTGTGGATCATAGGTACGTAAGATAGTTGTAGGTAAGTTGTAAATGTACTCGAAGGAAGTTGCTGCCCATAGAGCACGAACCAACGAGTTCCTTAGTCGGCTTTTACCACATCCACGGGAGGAGATGGAGTGGTGCTATATTCTTTCCGGAGACCACACAGACACAGAAGGACATTGACATTATTGTACACCAATTGTACAGAAAAAAAAATTGAAGTGTCTGTTGTAATGTCTAAATAACAGCTTTTTGCATAATGCATATGAAAGTATATACGGTACCTACAACAAAAATACTATTTTAAATATTTTTGTCTGTTTGTTCCCGCTAATCTCCGAAACGGCTCGGCCGATTTCTACGGGACTTCCACTGGCTGATAGCTGATGTTACAAGGAATAACTAAGTCTACTTTTATTTTAGAAAAAGAATTAGGGTTCCGCGCAAAAAATTAAAACCCCAAAAAAACTAAAAAATGGCGCAGCCAAAATGGCACCGGTGGCAAATCGCCTGAAATTGAAAGGCGAGGATGCTATTTTGTTCAGTGATCGTCCGACAGCATGTGTTTCAGAGACCTCGCCTGTTTGATCGCTATCGGCAGATACGTAATACCAAAATGACGTTTGACAGCGACGTCTGCGGGATTTGCGCCTGTCGCAAATTATCTGCGATGTACGTAATCAGCCTGCCTGTTTTTAAATCACACACTACCTCTCGGCTAAAATTCGATCGAGATGTTCGTTCGGCAGGCTTACCAATACTCTTAAAAAACCTTTCTGTCTTTCTTCTTCTACCACAAAATAATTAAAATTCACTTTACGGACACGGTGAGTTTCGTGTGTCGGGAACAAAGTCGAGTTGTGAGTGACTTAAGTGATAGTGGTAGCGGCACCCAGCGCACAAAACGTTTAATGAAGAGGGTAGATCGTTTTGTCTGCTCTTAAATATCCACCCGCAAAAACTTTAGTTTATCCGTGAACATGGCGCTTGCAACAGCGCCGAAATATCGGGAACTCAAAATAAATAAAAAACATGGTAAATATCCCGTTTCCAGTTCCAATGTCAGTGACCATGTCAGTTTAAAAACTTATAACGTATAGCAGTGTTGTTGTTACAGTGGAACACAACAGGAGGTTCAGTCTGTGGGCTTTCTATTCACAACCTTTTTTTTTTTTGGTGGAGAATATGCCTGATGCATACCACACCGTCCGGGGAGACTGCGTGGTTATGTGGGGCTTGCACCCACTAAAAACTCCACCGTGTTTCCTACATCCGCCATTTGATGGACCGCGAGAACTGCGTAAATACTACTTTCGCGGCCCATCGGCTGTTGGCCCACGTATGCCTACCTGCACATACGGCGATATCGAAAGCATCGCCGCAACTCCAGAGCCGTGCAATGCGGGTGGCAGGTTCCCCGATCTGCCGCCCGCTGGATACTTTAAATAAAATAAAACTCTTAAACTAAAACCCCCTAAATAAATTAATACAAATAATAATCTTATAAATAAAATTCTAGAATATTCAGCCAAAAAAATTAAAGCAAACCCCCCACTTCTATATTCTACATTAAATCCTGAAACTAATTCTCTTTCACCCTCAGCAAAATCAAAAGGAGTTCGATTTGTTTCAGCTAATCTAGAACTTATTCAACATAATCTTAAAGGAAATATTAAAATAATAAATCAAATAATATTTTGATAAATAAAAAAACTTAATATATTAAAATCTATAATCATAACAATTCTAGATATTAAAATCAAAGATAAACTAACTTCATAAGAAATAGTTTGGGCTACAGCACGTAATCCCCCTAACAAAGAATAATTAGAATTAGAAGATCAACCGTGCCGATCAAAGTGCAAGATTAGCCGTGTGGTGCCGGCTCAGAATGCCACCACCCCATCTCCTCCCATGGGTGTCGTAAAAGTCGACTAAGGGATTAGCCGGAGGATGGGCAGCAGCGTCCTTCGAGTACATTAACAACTCAACTGCGATCGCCAACCCGTCTGCCAAGCGTGGCGATTATGGCAAAAACCCCCCAATGAGCCCACAACACACCCATATCGGTCGTTGTGGACATCTTTGGGGGAGGCCTATGTCCAGCAGTGGACTTCATTCGGCCGAAATTATTAGAAGATCAACCAGCAACTATAATAGTATAAACCCCCATTCTAATGCAACACAAAAAAAAAAAATACCCAAATTAAAACTAATTAAATTAAAATAATAAGGAATCAATATCCAAATTATCAAAGATAAAATAAATCTAATAATAGGAGAAAAATAATAAGATAAATAATTAGAAAAATTAGGATAAGTTTGTTCCTTAGTAAATAATTTAATAGCATCTGAAAAAGGTTGTAAAATCCCTAAAAATCCCACTTTATTAGGACCCTTACGAATTTGAATATAACCTAAAACCTTACGTTCTAATAAAGTTAAAAAAGCAACCCCCACTAAAACTCCAATAATTAAAATTATTAAACCTACAATAATTATATAAATATCATATATAAACATTACTATCTATATAATTAAATTATATATTAATGAATTCTAAAATCATTACATTTTTCTGCCAAAATAGTTTATTTAACAAAAGGCAGGTTAGGGCGGCATCAAGCGGGCGTTATGCCGCCCACGCCGACGTGTCCGCCTGCGGCGGATTGGGTCAGCCACGGCGTCGTCCTCCCTGACCCGCTCCGCCGCTTCCTTCCGCAAATTCACAACCTAGACTAAGCCCTCCTTGTCGCACCAGTCCTTCTCCAACCCCCGTTGTCGCATATCCCCTATTAGGATTCACAATGATTCAGCTTTCTTCCTTTTTGCTGCTTAGCTTGCTACGCAGCGGGTTTGTTAGCGGCGGCAATAGCAGCGTCAGCCCGTTTAGGAGTCTTACTTGTGCGTGGAACCTCTACTCTAGTCGAGGGACAACCTTCGGCGAAACGCGGTGCATCGCCTGCAATATCATCATATCAGCCACAGGACGTCCACTGCTGAACAAAGGCCTCCCCCTTAGATTTCCACAACGAGCGGTTACATGCCGCCCTCATCCAACGACTCCCAGCGACCTTCACCAGGTCGTCTGTCCACCTCGTTGGAGGTCGTCCCACGCTGCGTTTTCCGGTGTGCGGTCTCCATTCTAGAACCTTTGTGCCCCAGCGGCCATCAGTTCTACGAGCAATGTGCCCTGCCCATTGCCACTTTAGCTTACTAATCCTGCAATATAGGAGGTCAATAATGCAACTAAAATCGCCGATTTAGAACCGCTGATGGAAGCATTTTATGTTTATCTAGAGTCGTCAGGTGACTTACCAACATAGCATTGCGTAACAACAATACTTTAGCACGTCGTTCATCTATGATGTTATTTGACACCTCAACAACACGGTTGAAAAATATGTTCTCCTATACATTCCAACTGCAAACGTAAGTTTGTACGTACATTATTGACAGATTGACCATGTTATTTTAAGACCATAGACTTCTTATAGGTGTTCCTGGAATCTATAAGTAAAGAGTATCTTTCTTCTTTGGAATAATGGTAAATTTTCGTCTATTTTCTTTGATAACTTGAAAACTATATTTTAAAATAATAAAATAAATATATTGGAGACGCTCACAATAAACCCTTTCATTTCATATGTTACACGGTACAGCTTGCAAAACTTTATTCTTTAATTTTCGATATTAAGTGACCCAAAATTCATTTATTTACGTTATACCGAAATACCAGAAATCCATACGTGTACCAAATTTCAACTTATCGGTCCAGTAGATTCGGAGCAAATTGGAAAGACGGACAGACAGATAAACACACGAGTGATCCTATATTGGTTCCGCCGTTTTTTCCTTCGGACGTTCGGAACCCCAACAAAGGAACTTGTGAACTAGTGTAAGTATTAAAACAGATTAATAGATGATTAACACCGATTTATCTTAGTTGATCAGCCCCCGCAGAAAGTTCTTTAAAATTGGAGAACTGCAACTCAAAGGAATATTTTTCACAATGCTGTTGTGACTATATAGTACTATATAATATACTTTTTTTATCGTGGTGAGATAGTCCTGGAGTTTTTCCGCCTTGGGAATGTCGGATGCCGGACTCAAACCCCACGGTGTCCTTCCTCTTACCTCTAGCCGTGGGTGAGATGTACGCTTTGTCTGCATTAGACCGCGCAGGCATTGGCCCGTCACTGTATGATGGGCCCCTTCTCGGTGCGACCTTGCTGGCCGCACCTATCCTACTGAGAGGCGCGCGCGGAATATTTTTCTCTCCTCAAGATTATAATAATAATAATATAATAAAACACTTTTAAACGGATTCTATCGCGTATATTTTAGGTTTTTGTTTTTCCTGACGTTTCGAACACTTTGCAGGGTTCGTGGTCGCAGGATGACTAAGGTGACAGGCGTCGTTACAGATTTTAAAAAGTTATTTTATTTTATCTACCGTACAATTTTAATCAAAAAATTAGTTTCGATGCACGCAGTAATCACTCACAGTGTCTTGATGTTTTTCAGTGTGGTATTTAGTTTGGGACTTTATTATTTTAATAACAGTTTAAAAGAACACATAGCTGACGTCAAGCATAGACGCTCCACAAAGTCTGCAGTGTGCGAACATGCCTTAGATAAACCCAACCATTTTCTTCGTTTCGATCAACCTCAAGTCCTCGCGAAAGAGAACCGATATGTACCAAGAATGTTTCGTGAGGCTATTGAAATTAAAAAACATCCTAATTTTAATAGAGAAGATGGCTGGCAGGTACCACCAGTGTTTTATTATAATGTGTAATACTCGCGAAAACCTAAGACATTATTATAATAATAATACTTTATTTCCAGTTTACAATTTTACAACGAAGTCTCTTAGTAGTACAGGTATACATTTTCTTATAAATTGTAAGTCATCACTGAGGTTAAACCTCTGGCACCCAAGCTAAGATTAAACTTGTGTTATGGGTGCCAGATTGATGCTGTTTTTCACGTATATTGGCATGAAAGTAGTCAGTACGGGCTAGAGCGAACGTCTTCGAGGCACTACACAACTGGGGTATCTCAACAGCATCCTGAAGACATTGTTACTGTACACGTACGAGATCGAGCGATCTTTTGGTTTCATTAACCTTATTATTATATATATATTTTAGAAATATTAGAAATATTAGAAATTTTATAAACAAATCAAATCTATTGTCGTTTTCACAAATCAATTTAATTTAATTTACTGTGTTCAAAATGTATTAAAAATGTTCTATTTATTAATTGTCATAATTGTTATTAATTATATATATTACATATTAGACATAATTCACAATCACACAATATTTAAATGATTATATTTTTACAATTTAAATCGATCATATTTGCAAATGTTGTGTACATCTATAATAGGTATACATATAGGAATTTGTTATTGTAATAAGCTATATAAACTTAACATATGTAAACTGTTGATGTGCCTTATGAAATAAATAAATAAAATAAATATTATAGATTGACCGTCTACAAACACTGACATACAAAAAAACGTATTTTCACTTGGTCAGTGCAGCGAGAAACTCGTTACCTCTGATCGCCAGTGCCCTACGTTCCCTTTCTGTCTACATTGTCCCTTAGGTCTTAGGAAAATGCCCCAGACATTTAAATTTTGTCCCTCTATGTATGGGTAGTCCATTTAGTATTGGTTCAGACGAATTCTCTATCTAATTCATGCATGTTCATCTGAGTATTAGTCACTGTTAAGAGAACAGATAGCATGACCGCAATTCGTATGAATTTCATTTATTCCGACATTTTCCTCCTGCGCGGGGAAGTCCAAAGATCGAGTTGTGTTAGCTAACTTACCTACTATTTCTTGAATACAATCAGTTAAAATGTTCAGGTATCGGGTATATATACAAATAAATAAAATTGAAGTGTCTGTTTGTAATGTCAAAATAACAGTTTTTTACTAAATGCATATGAAAGTATATACGGGACATATAACAAAAAACCAATTTTTAAATTTTTTGTCTGTCTGTCTGTCTGTCTGTTTGTTCCGGGTAATCTCCGAAACGGCTGGACCGATTTTGACGGGACTTTCACTGTCAGATAGCTGATGTTATAAGGAATAACTTAGGCTACTTTAATTTAAGAAAAATAATTAAGGTCCCGCACAAAAAAAAACTCCCATTAAATCCAATTTATATATATTCTATGTCAAGGGTCTATGTTGAAGTACTCTAAATTCCTTTTAAATTAAACGCGGGTGAAACCGCGGGTCCCAGCTAGTGTGGAATATAATTAAATGTTCTACAATATAAACAGGCAGTTGCCTACTTTTACCTCGATATGTAGTTGGCGTCTTTGGTTTTTTTTTCTTTTAGTCAATGGAAATGATTCAGCCTCCTTGGCCAGCGTTCACTGCAGAACTTGTGTGTGTTGTGTTTTTTTATACTGCGTAAATCAATGTATTCGCATCTATACCTCTCACTCATATCTTGTTGGTGCATCTACCTTATTGTCTGTCTGGTAGACACAATGACTAGCATTAAGACCGCCTTTATACACTGTTGTACATTAAGAATAAATAAATGAATACATCAATTTCCATTAGCCGGAGGATGGGCAGCAGCGTCCTTCGAGCACATTAACAACTCAACTGCGATCGCCAACCCGTCTGCCAAGTGACGCGATTATGGCAAAACCCTCCAATGAGCCCACAATACACCCATATCGGTCATTGTGGTGATCTCTGGGGGAGGCCTGTGTCCAGCAGTGGACTTTATTCGGCCGAAATGATGATAAAATTCCATTGTCATCGGCTTGGTTGCTGGCGGTGCAGCACTACGATTTTCTCGTCACTATTAGCATCGTACGACGAAACGAGAAAATATGTATACACACACACACACGCACGTAGATATGGAGACCTTTAAGGAAAAAGTTCACGGCTCCCTAAAAGGTCGGCAACGCATCAACGTCTCCTGGTGTTGCGGATGTACATGGACGATGGTGATCCCTTACTTTTAAAATTCTTGAAATAGAGTAGAAATAAAAGACTTGCTGGTTCATTTGTGCTAAAAAATATTGGAAAAAATCAACGCTAAATGGATTGCTTCAGGACATTTTTTTTACCTCATAAGACGATGTTGATTCTTTTTACCGACTTCGAAAAGGAGGAATGTCTGAATTATGTTTAAATTCCGATAAATGTGTTTTCACGGATAAAGAGTTGATAGATGCCATGGCTAATTGCGTAGTGGATATATTAAACAATGTAATTGCAGTCAATTAGTGTTAATCAATTATTGAATAAATAAAATAAATTGTCTAATGAACATAATTGTTACAATCTTATAAAATTATAACGTGGTAAAAGTAAGTACCTATGCTACGAACAGCACCAACCCATCTCATCCAGTGAGTGTCGTAAAAGGCGACTATGGGATTGGCCGGAGGATGGGTCAGCACCAGTGGCTACAGCACCGGTTACCGTAATCGTTAACTTTTGAAACAACGCTTTTTCTGGTTTGACGATGGTTAGCGCCATTTTTAACGTTTACCCGTGCGTCATGTAGCGGTGAAACAAGCCGCCCTTAGTCTCTTATGCCCAGTAATTTCAATAGCTACAACGCCCTTGTAACCGGTAGTAATGTTTTAAAGTTTAAAGTACAAACACTTGGTTGGCGGCGAATATGTGTGCACTGGCACTGTGGTACCCAGTTCGACTCCTGCAATAGGATTTGACGGCACGTTTGGTGCAGTGGCTGATACAGTCGGCTGTTGCGCTGCGAGTCGTGGGTTCGATTCCCGCACGGAACAAATATTTGTATGATCTGCAGGTAGTTGTTTCCGGGTTTATTGTGTGTGGAATTTATGTCTATAAACACCCACAACACGGGAGAAATACTAGTGTAGAGCAAAGCTATTAAAAAAAAACAACAAGAAAGGAGACCTGCCGCCAGTGAAATTCTCATCTTTTAGTAGTCTTTTACGACACCCATGAGCATAGGGGCGGTGGTCTAATTTTTGTCAAGAACAAGACATACAGGCAGCATGTAGCAATCACTTCGTGTAAATTTTGATGCTCAGTTCATCTTGTTAGACTGAAAACCGTGAACTAGTTGGAAAAGGGCCAAAATAATAATGCCCATGTCGGAAATGATGACTCATTTGTGTATCAAACATTCTGTATAGTAATGTCTTGATTGGTCAGTTACTGGCTTCATTGTTCGTTTGAACTTATTAATTGTGGGTTGAACTATGTCTTCTTGTGGCCCAAGTAGGGTTACCATCTGACAGGCATTTGCCGCATTTGACAGGCATTTTACGGTTTAGACAAGCATTCGGCGGCGCTAAGCTGGGACAGGCATTTTTTAATTTCGCGGTATACTCAAGCCCGCCCGCCCGGATGAAACTCTAAATAAAATCCTGCCACGCGAATTATGCCTTCTGAAAAATATCACTTAGTGTATTACGTTAGTTTATTCTAAATTAGTTTAGTAGTCGTTAAAACTATCTGTTGCATATTATTTGTTTTAAGGCTTACAGTTTTTTATACAATAGACAGACATTTTGCTGAAAAACAGCATTGGTACATACTAGACAGGCATCCTCCCTTACACAGATGGTAACCATTGGCCTAAGAGATATCAGAAAATGAATTGGCACAAATGTAGAGATACCTTTTTCTTATGCAGGATGTTGTTATGCCCTTTATCAACCATTGATGGTTCCCTTTTTTCGTTGACCTCCTTATTGTATATATTGGAAAATTGTATATATTATTGTATATATCAAAAAATAATTTAAATAGACCATGAAATTCAGCAAACGCTTCTTGTAAGTATTTTTCGTATACGTTTGAAAAAGTAGAAAACGAAACGCAACTATAGAACTTGTCCATGTTTTCTCTACTATAGTCTCTGATACCCTCATTCCAACTGCATATTTCGTATGATTTAGTAGTTTTCAGTGGAAGCGATTGTCCTGTTCGTGGTCAGACAAGGCAAGCTGATGCACACATGATATTAGAGACAGCGATTTTAGCCTCCTGTGTCGTGGGTGCGTTTACAGACACAAATTCCACACACAATACACCCAGACCCGAAACAACTACCTGCAGATCATACAAATATTTGTTCCGTGCGGGAATCGAACCCGCGACCCGGAGCGCAGCAGCCAGCTGTATCAGCCACTGCACTAACAGTGCCGTCAAAATGGTTCACGAAGGGCATAAAAGATCCTGTGTAAGAAAAAGGTATCTCTTCATTTGTGCCAAAAGGTGCCGAAGATGACTGCCCCAGTGGTTTAAGCTGGTAGTAGTTCGGCATGCCCCTTCCCCGTCCCCAGGGCGGAGGAAGATAATGAACAATTTCCACTGGGACAAATAAAAGGGCACCGGGATGTACCTTATAAGTTCTGATGACCAGGCCGGTTTGAAAGCTCTAGTGTGATCTTACGAGGACCTGGAGCCCCCCTTCGGTGCCGAAGATGACCGCTCCAGTGGTTTTAGCCGGTAGGAGTCCGGCACACCCCTTCGCCCTTCCCCGGGGTGAAGGAAGTTCCATGTAGAATTTCCACTGGACATCAATAAAAAAATAAGGCCGGTTTGAAAGGGCGTCTCTTCTTATTGCGTTGAAATAGGAACTTAGATTTCATAGCAGCATATGGCTATAATAGGCGTCAGCATTCTCAATCAATTTCAATTGATACATCAAGTCGTATCTGAAAAAAGAGCCTTGAACAGACAACAACAAAAGAAAAAAATAACTTTATTTATGAAGTCGAGCGGGGCCCATAAATATAACTCGTTGGTCTGCATGAAACATGTATGGGACATACCTGGCCCCGCCCGACTTCATAAATAGTTATTTTATTCTTTTTAATGGTTTTAACATCCTATAGAATTTTGATTTTTGAGTTATATTTTCTTTGAAAATGTATTAATTTATTTTAGTCTACATTTTCTTTCAAAACGTTAACAAAAGCATTAATTATTCGTCCTATCTGCTTTTGTAAGAATACCAAAATGTATTTCAATTAGTTTCACAAAATGACACCCACGACATCGATTATATGGTACGGTCGTTGACACTACTAAGTCAAGCGGTGGATTCAAGATTTTTTTTACTGTGTTAATATGGTCTAAATCAAGTTCAATCGCAGGTCTACTTTCCCGTTAAGTTTTAAGCCGCTGTAAAGCCCGTTGCAATGAACCCATGGGTGTCAGCATTACTAACAGAAATAGTAATATTTGAAAGCTTTATTAAATACAAGCCAAATGGATCGTTGAGTAAGTATTCTATAGCTTTAGAATATATAGTTATAGTTTAATCATTAAAAATATTTTATTGTCTCCCTATTCACGGGATAATAGTGTTTGCAAAAAAGGAACCGGCTGGCCGATTACGTATTTCGCAGACGGTTTGCGACAGACGTAAATCGCGCCGACGCCGCTGTCAAGTCATTTCGGTACTACCTATTTGCCGATAGCGATTAACTAGGCGAAAATCTCTGACGCACACTCTGTCGGACGATTAATGAACTAAAAACTGCATCCTCGCCTTACAATTTCAGGCGAGTTGCCACCGGTGGATCCTTGGCTGCGCGATAGCTGCTGTCGCTGTTTTCAGAGCACGCCAGTTTAGAGATTTTTAATCTAAAATGTAATTGGACACTATCTGGGGCTCCCCATGGCTGCGCTACAAAATGAAGTCTCTGACTGTCCCCGGTGGTGTAGGTCTATTGTATGACATGGAAACTATAACAATAAGCGATTGCGATGGGTGTTATATGGAATGAAAACTTAAAGAAAAACGGGAACAACGGCGTCTGCCTTTCAACATATAAAGTGAATTTTGGCAGTGGCTTGTCACTCGCAAGATGGGCCTCCTAAATGGCCATCACTACAATCGACACTAAGCAACACCGTCGTGAGTAGCTCGCGATGTCCAGAAGAGCGACACCAGTGTCTCCATCACGCGTCTCGAAGTCTCGGAGCGGGTTACCCCGTTGTTAGGCCATTTGACACTTTAACCCGCGAGCATATAGCTCTGGCGGCCCCCCTCTGATTGGTCAACTTGGCTAGCTAGATTCGAAAGTCCTGTGGGCACTCATGGGCTTCCACTCCAGCTAACCCATAAAAGTAAGCCGGAGACGAGGCTCTGATTGATTCTGTGGGGCATTCGGGTAGGCAGTGTCGCCACTCATTGCTCGCCACAAGCTGCCCTCCGTTCTGTAAGATTCTCAATAGATCGCCTTATGTTACATTTCTTTTTGCAGCAAAAGGGACGAAAAAGTTAAGAAGTTGCTTTAATCTGCCCTCTCTATTATTATCATTTTTAATTATTATTTTAAGTAATCGATATTTCGAGTCCGAAGTCCATACTTCTTTTATGGGATATAGTATACAATTGTATAATAAAATACCGGAGATCGTGCTGCAATTACCGCAAAATAAATTTAAAATATTTGGAAAAAATACTCTATGTAAACAAGCATATTATAAATTAGAGCATTACCTTAGAGGTATAAATGTTTGGCAGAATGCTTGTCTAGCTCCGCATGACCACTATAAGAAATGATTAAAAAAACCATTTTTGACTTATTGACATGCCATCTTGTTGTTGCATGTTTTGTGACATACATTTATTCTTACTTACTTTTCTGACATTTCAATTATTTGTTTTTTTTTTGACATGGCATTATTATTATTAATTATATACCTGAACTTATTATTATATGAGATATCTATATTTTTTTTTATATTCAACTGGTTTATGATTTGATATTGACACTTTTTTTACTATGTTTAATGTACGAACATTGTCTTTATATAACCTGAATTTTAGATAACATTGTACTCATAAATATTGTAGCATGATTTTAAAAGAGTAACCCTGGAGTTTCTTGCCCGTTCTGCTCCATGGGAAATCTACATCTTGGAACATGGCAACAAAAGTCTTGACGATTCATAAGTGCTAATAATGGTTTAAATGAATAAAAATCTTTTTATCTTATCTTTATATTTTATCGAGTAATTGAATTGCATTCAATATACTTTTTGTTTTAAATTACTTTGTTGACTTGTAACTTATTAGTTTCCAATAAAATACAATTACCGCACTGCTTATAAATAGCTTCTAAGTATGGTGTAACTTTCGAGTCGTAAATATAGACGTGACACAGCTACCACAAGACGCTGCGACCTCACAAGGTATTTTGATTTATAATATTTTCTACCGTAATTACGGTTGCCAGATATCGAATAACCGAAATTTCAAAGCACGGGAATTTTGCGTTTTTATTCGGTGAAATAAATAGAAATGTTACAATTTTTATCGACTTTAATAATAACTTAAAAATCAATTATTAACAATTAAGAGGAATTTATGCTCAGTTTTCAGAGCATGAAAAACGAAAATACAGCATTTTATGCAGTACCTACCAGTACTTAAATCATGCACATCATCATCATCATCATATCAGCCACAGGTCATCTACTGCTGAACAAAGGCCTCTCCCTTAGATTTCCACAACGAGCGATCACATGCCGCTCTCAGCCAACGACCTTCACCAGGTCGTCTGTCCACCTCGTTGGAGGTCGTCCCACGCTGCGTTTTCCGGTGCGCTGTCTCCAATCGAGATTTTTTTTGCCCCAACGGCCATCAGTTCTACGAGCAATGTGCCCCGACCATAGCCACTTCAGTTTACTAATCCTTTCAGCTATGTCGACAACTTTAGTTCTTCTACGGATCTCCTCATTTGCGATTCGATCTCGTAGAGCAATACCAAGCATAGCTGTCTGTCTTTTAATTAGTTTTCAAAGTAATTACATTTACAAAGTTTCCGCCTACGTAATGGATTCTTTAAATAAAACTTAATTATGGCTGCTGTATTGCAAAAAATCTAGGCTATTACATTTCTTGTGCCATTTATTTTATATTGTAAGTGAACGAGTTCTCGCCAAGAAATGGCTGTAAGATATGATGGCTGGACACGACATCAGATTGACGTCGGAAGTAATAGGATAGGAAAGCGCTGCGTATAACCGGAAAGGATCTCGAGCGCTGACCTACAGCGCTGACCTGCAGAAGCAAACTTTCTGAGGTTGTGAGGAGGCGATGCACGTCAGGGTTGAGTGTATAATTTCTTTCTTTTCGTCTACCATGTCCCATCATCATCATCATCATCATATCAGCCATTTATACGTCCACTGCTGAACAATGGCCTCCCCCATAGATCACAACTTTTGTTTCGACATTTTGACGATATGTAGGTAAACACACCCGCTGCTCACATTTTAATTATCTATTATCTGAAATGTGTCCGGGAATAAATGTATAATACATGGATGACTTTTGCCGTAAATGCTGTGCAAACCGGTCCCCAATCTTTCACTGAGCTCAAGATCTGTGCCGGTCACTGTATAGCTTCAAACTAGGGATTTTGCGGATCCAGATTTTTATACATCATGCGGATGCGGATTTTCTGAGGGTCACATCCGCGGTTGCGCATCTCAAGTTTATTCATACAGTTAAGCTAAGTATTTATAAAACTTAATTAAAATGGCGGTTTTATTTTTAACACGCTTTTATTAGCTTGTTATGTATCTATGTAACGGAATTTTTGAACTCGATTTTCATCCCCTTCAAGATGTCGGATCGATTTGAAACTTAGCACACTTATCAGGGACCGATGACAATGCAACTTCGTTAAAAAAAAACAAAAAATAGACGTTTTCGTAGTTAGTCACACTAAAAAAAAAATTAATTATAGTTAAATAAAAACACGCTTTTGTAGATAACTGATTTATAAAGTAGAAAATAATTTTCAATAACTTTAAAATAAGAATAGTGATTAACAAAATAAATATATTGTAGAAAAACCTAATCAAGCATCGCTATTTTACAACAAAAACATTGTTTTAAACTATTATTTTTAAGCAATAAAAGTAAAGTATGAAAATCCCAGTGCATTGTACATATTATAAAACAAAGTACCCCGCCGCGTCTGTCTGTCTGAACGGATTTTCATGCGGTTTTCACCAATAGACAGTGATTCAAGATCAAGGTTTAGTAATTTCAATCACCAGGCTATCAATAGCATGCCGTTACAAATATCCGCAACATCCCTGCGTCAGAGTTTTGTAGATATGCCATACAAAACTGTTTGAGCAGCGCGTGTGGACGTGTTCACTTACAGACTCCAAGCTAATGTCTTATTGCGAGAACTGCGATATTTATATACACTTTATTGTACACCATATAACAAAAACAAGGAAAAAAGAAGAAAACCAATAGGTCATAGTCAATGTACAATGGGCGGTCTTATCGCATACAGCGATCTCTTCCAGACAACCTTTGGATGGATTTGATAAATAAGAAAGAGAATACGAGCAGTCTAGGTGTACATGTACAAAGTAGGGTATATTTTAAATTACATAAATCTAATGATTAAAATATATACCTACTAGTACAATAAAAATAAATAAATGCTATATACAAATAAATATTGTATGAGTATATAAATTGCCGTGTGGTGCCGGCTCAGAATGCCACCACCCCATCTCCTCCCATGGGTGTCGTAAAAGTCGACTAAGGGATTAACCGGAGGATGGGCAGCAGCGTCCTTCGAGTACATTAACAACTCAACTGCGATCGCCAACCCGTCTGCCAAGCGTGGCGATTATGGCAAAACCCCCCAATGAGCCCACAACACATCCATATCGGTCGTTGTGGACATCTTTGGGGGAGGCCTGTGTCCAGCAGTGGACTTCATTCGGCCGAAATGAGTGATGAGTGAGAGATATAAATTGCCGTTGGTACATTTTGGTCTAGTGGTCTGACTCCTGGCATGATCCTCTTTTTATGAGTAGCTTAGCAGGTTAACCTTGTAGTATCCGGCTATGAAATAGACCTCTTGCCTTTCATGGAGACTCGTTGCTAAACGGTTCTTGTATGTTCATAGTTGTTTAAGTTTTATAGCAAAAAAAAAAACACTGCGATTAAAAGTTGTGGGACAATACATAGCCGCGTGTGTTTATTCTTTAAAAAAATAAATGCGTACAATAAGTCGTGCGACAAATAATAGCATGTGCGCTTTTTTTAAACCTTGCATCTGTCATAACAAGCGATATTCGCGGTAATCGTAGTGTTTATGGAAAAACTGTCGACTTTCTCATAAACAGTGTCTGTTTGCGCTGAGCAGTCGTATGTTGACATAACACCAGTCTGCGTTATCAAACAGTTACTGATCGGTTCCCATATTGCATTTATCTGGCAGGAAAGAAAATAATCAATGTGCGTCGCAAGCAGAGGCTTAATACTCGGTCTTCCTTCTTCCACATCCAGTCTACTCTAGTCATCTCAGCTAGGGGGGCGTACCGCGCTACGTGAATAGTCAATGTTTTTATCTATACAAATAAATAAAATTGAAGTGTTTGTTTGTAACGTCAAAATAACAGCTTTTTACTAAATTCATATGAAAGTATATATGGTACCTATAACAAAAGCACAATTTTTTAATTTTTTGTCTGTCTGTCTGTTTGTTCCGGGTAATCTCCGAAACGGCTGGACCGATTTTGAAGGGACTTTCACTGGCAGATAGCTGATGTTATAAGGAATAACTTAGACTACTTTTATTTTAGAAAAATGATTAGGGTTCCGCGCAAAAAAATAAAAACATTGAAATCCAATATATATATTCTATGTCAAGTGTCTATGTCGAAGTACTCTAAATTTCTTTTAAATTAAACGTGGGTGAAACCGCGGGTCCCAGCTAGTTTCAACTAAACCAATTACTGACGCTTATGAAACGTCAAAATTTAAATTGCACGGTTCCAATTAGTTGAACCTATGCAGAAAAGCCGGAAGAAACTCCATGGATACTATTCTAACACATTACTGCCGAAGCGACCATTTCCAATCTATTGGCAGGAACTTAATTATTGAACTGAACCCTAGGGTATTTTGCTGGTGATTGATCGATTGGTGAAGCGGTGGTGGATTAAGACTATAGCACCATTCCATCTCCTCCCGTATACCTCGTAAAAGGCGACTAAGGGACTTTAAACCAGAGGGCTGGGCTGCAGCGTCTCGTCTGTTGAGCAGTAGCCATACTGCGCTCACCAACCAGCGTGCCAAGCGTGCTCAGTACTGGCAAGTTCCCCCCAAACTGGCGACATAACTATGGAAATCTATGGGACAGGCCTTAGTTCAGTTCGGCACCACCTGCAAGTCATACAAATATTTGCTCCGTGCGGGACCCGAACCCGCGACCCGGAGCGCAGCAGCCGACTGTGTCAGCCACTGCACCAACCGTGCCGTCAAATTGTTATATCCTCCATAGATTTCCATAACGTGCGGTAATGCGGTTACATGTTGCCCGCTTACAACGTTTCCCAGGCACCTTTACCAGGTCGTCTGTCTACCTAATTTCGCCATGGTTGCCCCATGCTGCGTGGTCTCCACTCGAGAACCTCTACCCCAACTGCCATCAGTTCTACGAGTAATGTGCCCTGCCCATGGCCACTTAAGTTTACTAATCGTTTCAGCTATGTCGACAACGTTAGCTCTTCTACGGAACTTTTCATTTATGATTCGATCTCGTAGAGAAATGCCAAGCATAGAGAAATACCGAGTAACTTTGAGCATTCTTATGAGGCCCACAATGAGTGAACACGTCTCTGTCCCATATATCATATGTTACACACACCGGTTAAAGACTTTTGTCTTGAGGCACTGCGGTATTGTTGACGAAAACATATTGCGGAGTTTCTCGAACGCTGAGCCGAGTCCGATTCGAAGATTGACCTGTTTCTCGAAGTTTTACCTACCTAATTGACAATTTGTCACAGGAAGACATTCTTGTCAACGCCTTACAATACTATAAAATTTAAAAAATGTGTTTCGTAGTTAGGGTGGCAATCGTTCCGCATACCCACTATTTACAGCTGCATTCAGTTGACCTGCAAGTCCAGCAAGTTACCTATTAATTCACGTCTGTCCCTTTAGCACCTAGGTTATGATCTCAATAAACATAATAAACATATGTTTGATAATAATTAATTACCACGTGCGGCCTTACTTGACCGATGAACTGCACTTACATTGTGACTTAACTCAGATAACTGATAGCCGATGTGGCCACTAGTACTTAGATTAAAATGGCGTCAGTATTTTCCAAGGTTACAATATGGCCGCCGATAGAATGCGTTCCTGACACCTGTCAGTTGGACTTGTTTCTGTTAAATAATAAAGACTAGTAGTACCCCGCGGTTTCACCCGCCGTTTATTAATTTAAAATACATCGAATTATTTATAAATAATTTAGAGCATTACTCGCCCGCCCACGCTATTTCTTCGTTTTCACTTAGCGCGTCTTGCTGACTATTTTATTTGGCTCGGCTCATAAGTGTCATAGCGTGATGTTAAATAGCCTATAACCTTCGTCAAGAATTGGGCCATCAAAGGCAAGAAGATTTTTTCGAATCCGACTGTTAGTTCCGGAGATTAGCGTGTTCAAACAAACAAATATACAGATTAAATTTAGCGCTAATCTATTTATGATTATTGAAGGTTGAAATCATAGTATCAAAAAGCATATTATAATATATATCTCAGCGCAATTTAACACGATAGGTCCGCAGCAAAATCGATACGGCGGATATCGATAAAAAATAACCGTTTTTTCAAATTGAATTTGAAATTTGTGGAGACCGGATTAAGAATACAGGACCACTTCATCTCCTCCAGTGGATACCGTAAAAGGCGTCTAATGTACTCTAAACCAGAGGGAGCAGCGTCCCTTCTGTGGAACAGTAGTCATACTGCGCTCACCAACCCGCCTGTCAAACGTTGTGAGTACTAGCAATTTCCCCTGTCTGCAATGCAAGTGTGATATGTACAATTGCCGGAGATGAGGTGACGCCGTGTGGTGCCGGCTCATAATACCACCACCCCATATCTTCCCGTGGGTGTCGTAAAAGTCGACTAAGGGATTAGCCGGAGCATGTGCAGCAGCGTCCTTCGAGTACATTAACAACTCAACTGAGATCGCCAACCCGTCTGCCAAGCGAGACGATTATGGCGAAACACCACAATGAGCCCACAACACACCCATATCGGTCGTTGTTGTGATCTTTGGGGGAGGCCCGTGTCCAGTAGTGGACTTCATTCGGCTGAAATGATGAAAAAAAATGATGAGGTGAATGCGTGAGCTGATGCCACACCCCCGGGCGATAGATAGGTAGGAATACTGTGCGGCTTTAACACTTAAGAGTCTGGGACATCCCCGGCCTTGCCGAGGCCGGAAGACCACGAGTAAATTCCAAGGATGATAAACAAAAAATTTAGTGGCTGTGCCAAGTTTTATAATGACTAAACCTTGAGTTTCTATTGTAATTTTTTCGTAGGTTGTCGTGTAGCTTCCGCTGTCGCGCAGCACATCACACAGTGAGGCTTGAGGGGATCCATTGCAATCCTCCCCCTCTGCGTGGGGAGCGAACTTTTTACAGACGCCTTTATTCCGCTAGAGGGGGTGACCGCTTTAAAGTCATCCCTTCCGTGATGTTCCTAAAGGCATGGCACCAATGGGCGGCTCTAGTATGATCTTATGAGGACCTGGAGCCCCCCTTCAGTGCAGAAAGATGACCACTCCAGTGGTTTTTAGCCGGTAGGAGTCCGGCATACCCCTTCGCCCCGAGGAAGTTCATGTAGAATTTACACTGGAGACCTGTAAAAAAAAAAGAAGTATGTCGTGTAGCTAAACTCTCCCCGATCATTTCAACATGACATGCAAAATAAGTTAGAGCTTACGAGTAATTACAGAGTAAGCAATTAGAAAGACTGAGTTAAGCTTACTGCGTGGCCTTTATCTTATCGACAGCACAATGTATGCGACTATTGCAATAATAACAAAAGATAGCTTCTATCCATGCACGTGTTACTCACAATGTTATCATTATTTAACACATATTATTGTTTTGTGTTTACATAATATGTATTTTCGTTTTCCGTCTTTACAACCGGCTTAATTTCTTCCGCAATGTTGCGTTTCGTACCCGGCGGGCTGATTACCTAAGTCGCACACGCTTTGCAACAGGCGTAAATTGCTCCAACGCCGCTGTCAAACGTCAATTTGGTATTACCTATTTGCCGATAGCGACTAAACAGGCGAAGATCTCTTTCGCGCCTCTGTCGGACAATCAATGAACTAAAAACGTTCATTCTTTTTAGTTCCACTGGTGGCTACTGGCGCTAGTAACTATGCATCTTCCACAGTAGCGACTGGCGGGCGATGCCCTACATAATACCAATTTTTTTGACGCTTTGCCACCGGTGGATCCTTAGCTGCGCAATAGCTGCTATCGCGTCTGCTGTTGCTGTTTTTAGCTAATCAGCCCGCTGGTTTGTTTGTTCGCGCTAGGTAATCGAATCCTGCGCACGGTACGGCCACGTAGATACGTATCCATAGTCATCACTGGCATCGTGGCCTTTCTCAAATCGTTACCCACTTATTTTCAGTATTTTGCGTCCCGCTATACAAACGCTGTTAGGTAGGTTATTTATATAAAGAGCCCTATATGATGTTTAGTTGAGTGAAAATCCAGAACGGGCCAGGGTATTCTGAGCATTTGTCCAACCTTCAATTATACCTGCTCACTATAAAGGTGTTGTGATATTAAGCATTTTCTAGGGTTTCGTAGTAGGATACGCCACTGGAGGGGTATCTGTGTCGCATAGACCGGGAATAGACGCCCTGTTGTCATCTCCAGAGACTGCTCGGAGGACACAGCGCAGCACACGCTAGGGGAGTAACCAGCTAAGGAGACGCGGCGCGAAGACCCTATCGTGGCGGTCCCGGTTGGCGACGCGCCTTTAGGGACGTCTAAGACGGCGTGACTGTAAAGCGATCACCCCCTCTGAGACTCTTGAGCCAGGCACTGGGTAGTGGCAGGACAGCCTCGATGACGTGCTTTTGCGCGTACTGCAGAAACATGAGCCGCTCGCGCCGTAGCTTGAGTGCGCGCCGCCTAGCCAGCCCTCTCCCACTTCGGAATACCCTGGAGGCGCGCTTTCGCTGTGGGATGTGTTATACACCCACGCATTTATCTCCGCCAGGATTTCGAAAGGCGGAAAGCGCGCCAAAAGAGTTGCTACCCTAAAAGAAACCATTTGGGCGATCTGTATAGGCGCTCGGCGCTGCAGGCCGGGAATCTTGGTTCGGCGGCGCTGGAAGTCTTGACAGTCGAGATGACCAAACGACGCAGAGGCGGTGAACTTCTGTCGGTCCCCCGGGATTGCGCAGCAACCTGCGCACAGCGCCCACCTACTACCTTCTTGACCTGGGAGAAATGAAAGGAACCTAAATACATTTGACGGCACGGTTGGTGCAGTGGCTGACACAGTCGCGGGTTCGATTCCCGCACGGAACAAATGTTTTTATGATCTGCAGGTAGTTGTTCCTGGTCTGGGTGTATTGTGTGTGGAATTTATGTCTGAAAACGCACCCACGACACAGGAAAAATCCTAGTTTGGGACAACGTTTAAAATACACAGCTAGGCAGGTCCGGGTGCAGTGGAGTTGTTACACCAATTTCCCTTTGCTTTCCCAGGCTTTGGCAGTTTTTTTTTTTACTAAAAAGATAGTAAAGTAAAAATAAGTAAGATAATAAAATTAATTATTTTGAAGTCTTCCCCGTTTAATTTAAAAGAAATTATAATTAATTTAGAGTACTTCGGCATAGACATTTGACATAGAGTATATACATTGGATTTCATAGGTTTTAATTTATTTGCGCGGTACCCTAATTCTTTTTCTAAAATAAAAGTTGTTCCTTTGCCGTGTGGTGCCGGCCCAGAATGCCACCATCCCATTTCATCCCGTGGGTGTCGTAAAAGTCGACTAAGGGATTAACCGGAGGATGGGCAGCAGCGTCCTTCGAGTACATTAACAACTCAACTGCGATCGTCAACCCGTCTGCCAAGCGTGGCGATTATGGCAAGACCCCCCAATGAGCACACAACACCCATATCGGTCGTTTGGTGATAGTGGACTCCATTCGGCCGAAATGATGCAGTTATTCCTTGTAACATCAGCTATCTGCCAGTGAAAGTCTCGTAAAAATCGGTCCAGCCGTTTCGGAGATAAACGGGAACAAACAGACAGACAGACAGCCAAAAAAAGTTTTTTTTATTGTTTCATATGCATTTAGAAAAAGCTGATACTTTGACATTACAAACACTCCACAAGTCCTAACAGACACACTTATTATCAAACAAAGGAGGGGGCATTTCGCTACATGCCAATCGACAACCTCTTAGAATAAAAGCCGAAAGAAATTGGGTTTCTTTTATATTTCGTTTTTTCTTGTTTTTAAATATTGATTTACAAATCTGTGTTTAAAAATTACTTAAGACATCTCTCTACACATTGAAATACATTTTGCAGCTACACAATACAAATGAAGCCCTGCAAGGCTATTCTGTAAGAACTCACTAGCGAACTCACTTCTAAATCCGCAGTGAAATCACACGTTGCGCTGATGATCGTTAAGTTCGTGGGGCACCCATTTGTTAAGCCTTTTTGACTTGCCAATTTGACGCAAATGGACCAATATTGTTTTGATGCCAACGTCGAAAGCTGCTGCTAATTCAGCCGTAGACTGAGGGTATAAAGTAACTTCCACAATCGCCTTTAATTCGACATTGTCGACCAAAGTTTTCGGACGACCACGGGGTTCGTTTTTCAGATGGAAATTTCCAGAACGGAAGCGGGCCAACGAATAACGGGTTGTGCGTTCGTTTGTAGTGTTCGCTCTGTAAACGACGTAGACGTTGCATGCCGCTTGTGCCGCGTTGCTGCCACGACGGTACACATATTCCATAAATTACTCGCAATTTTCAACGTAGGTATCCATGACGGGGGTGCTAGGTCAGGAAACCTCCACGTGCGCTCGGTGGCTGCTGGTCCCTCTTGATACGTCCGGGGGGAAGAGCAGTTGTCGGGCCGGTGCACCCTGGGCACCGGACAATAACTACTCCACTTTTTGGAGGACCTTATTGCCCGGTGGCTAATATTCTGACAGGGTCGGGCCCAGTTCTTGGGCTGTAGGTAGGCCGTGGCGTGCTTCTCCGTTTTCGGAGAAGCATGGGAGGGCTAGCGGCGGGCTCGGTGTGCACTCACCCTGCCCCGAGCAGGCAGTGGGAGGACTCCCCTTCCCCGCCACCGTCGATATCGTAACCTCGGTTGAAGTGTCGTGGTCACGTCTCGCGGCTTCGACCGGGACCGAGGATCTTGGCTTAATCGCCCGGATCGCGAGGAAGAAGGCCTCTATAAAAATTCCCCGAACCCAAGCTTTGCGTGCGGCGAGGGGTGCATGGCTGATGGGAAGTTCAGTCGCGAGCACGCCAACCCCAGGATCGGCGGCACCTGAAGATGGGATACGCTTGCCCGGGTACAGGGGGCACTGCCCGGGTCGACCATTTATTTCCCCCATACTCGTGGGTCTAACTATGGCAACTATAAATAAAATAAAACAATTGAGGAAGGTCGAAATTAAGAAGGTGGAGGATGAGAGGGCTGGTTCGCGGTCAGAGTCTGACAGCGTCCAGATGGACGTGGGGTCAGATGGTGACCCCGTGTCCGGTGCCAGGAGGCGTAGTGCGCGAACCTTGCGCGCCAATTCGCGTGCGCATCGTGCGCAGCGTGCGGTTGTGTCGCTGTCGCGTCCGGGCACACCGCTGCCGTCGGGTGGGGTGAGCGACTCCGAGGAATCCTTGGACCCTCGGAGTTCGCAGGCCTCACTCAACACGGTGTTGAGAGGTGAAGGCCGCAAGCGGACCCTTCCGAAGGCATCTGCGGGGTCGTCCCCTGACGCCAAGAAGTCGGTCCGTAAGGAATCAAACGTCCAGAGGCTGGAGAGGGAGAACGCGGAGTTGCGCTCCCAGCTCGCCAGCCTCTTGGCACAGATGGAGAAATTGACGACGGAGGTGGGACTCCTTCGTCGTCAGGGGAACACGACTGAGGATGCCAGGTGTCGTGTCGCTCCGGCGTTCTTTCCGCCGGATGCAGAGGCCGAGTTTCGGCGTTCCATTGTCCTCGAAGTCGGGGGGATGATGGACGCCAAATTGGCGGCCCTGGTGGAGCGGCTCCCGCCGGAGAAGCGCCTGCGCCCGCCATTGGCGGCGGATGCACGAAGGCTGCAGTCGGTGCCGCAGACGGCCACGTATGCAGCCGCTGCTAAGGGGACAATGGGCGCGGCGACGGCTGCAGCCTCCGCCAAGGCGCAAACATGCGCGCCTGCGGCTCAGCCGCAACAAAAGAGAAAGAGCGGGAGTCGCGGTGCGGCGACGGATGCCGAAAAGGCAGCCCGACAAGCGACAGCTACTGGAGCTGCAGCGGCCAGTGCATCCGCGCCAATCCAGCCAACAGCCGCCGAACTCGAGTCTTCACAGTCCGCAATGGAGACCGCTGACGGGTGGTCCATTGCGGGCAGAAAGAAGAGGCAGCACCGGCATTCTCAGGCCCAACAACCCACATCTGAGCAACCTGCGCGGTCCTCCTCCCAGAGTGGGGGAAAGCGACGCGGCAAACGGGGCGGAAAGAAAGGAAGGAAGGGGAAGGTCAACCTCCCCAAGGTTCCCGCATCAGCCGCCATAACAGTTACGGTGCCCGAGGGCTCACCCGACTCAAGGTTGGGTGAAGTCATGTCCGCGGCTCGGCGAAGTATAAAGCTCGCCGACCACGGCATCGGTCCGGACACCGTGACCATCAAGAGGTCAGTCAGCGGCGGAATGGTGCTTTCCGTCGCTGGCGAGGATGGCGGCGCCAAGGCTGATAGCCTGGCACGCAAAATGCGGGAGGTGCTCACCCCCATATTTGACGTGCACATTGCACGTCCGATTAAAATGGCGGAGTTGAGGGTACTGGACCTGGATGACGCCGTCACTAAAACGGAGATCGCAGATGCCATAGTCGCTGCG
This sequence comes from Diloba caeruleocephala, assembly GCA_947459985.1. Lineage (NCBI taxonomy): Eukaryota > Metazoa > Arthropoda > Insecta > Lepidoptera > Noctuidae > Diloba > Diloba caeruleocephala. The sequence continues at coordinate 8,651,549 of OX381632.1, forward strand.
ACGGCGTGTTTGCCCGAGGATATTAGGGTGGGTGAAATTCGCCGTTCACCAATGTCCTTGGGCACGGTCTGGGTCCGGATCCCACTGGAGGCGGCCAAAAAATTGGCGTCTACCTGCCGCATTTGCGTCGGTTGGACGTCAGCCAGGGTCGAGGTGTTGGCGGCACGGCCATTACAGTGCTTCCGATGCCTCGAACTTGGGCATGTGCGCTTCCGGTGCACCATACACGGGGGGGTTGACCGGAGCGACCGGTGTTTCGGATGTGGCGGCCAGGGCCACAAAATTCGGGAATGCCAGGCGCAGACAAAAAACTGCCCTTTGTGTGCGGACTTTGGCCTTCCGGCCGAGCACAGGTTGGGTTGCAAATCTTGTGCAGCCCAGAAGAGCAGGAGGGGAAAACCAGCCCCCCCTGCCTCGGCCGAGGGGCTGACGGCGTCTGCGCCGGCGGCACCGGTCGCACGCTCCGGCTCACCGGAGGCGATGGAGGCCAACTAAGGGTCCTCCAGGGCAACCTAAACCACTGCCGCAACGCGCAGAATCTGTTGCTGCAAACTGTTGCGGAGTGGTCGGTTGCCTTGGTGGTTGTGGCGGAGCCCTACGGCGTCCAGGAACATCCTCGCTGGTTCGGGGGCGCCGGGGACTCCGTCGCCATCTATTGGTCTGGAGCCGAAGGTGAGCCGCCCTGCTCCCTGTTGGACAGGGGGCAGGGCTTTGTCGTAGTAGAGTGGGGACTTCTGGCAGTAGTGGGCTGCTATATCTCCCCCAACGTGTCTCTCGCCGACTTCGAGGGATACCTGGACGGGGTGGCACGCAGCATTCGCTGTAAGTGCTCGCCCCGTCCAGTGCTCGTCCTGGGGGACTTCAACGCTCACTCTAGAGCTTGGGGCAACCGTCGGGACGGGCCGAGGGGGAGGATAATGGAAGACTGGGCGGCGTCACTTGACCTCCGATTGCTGAATCGGGGGTCCGTTAGCACCTGCGTTCGGTGGCAGGGGGAGTCGGTCGTGGACCTGACATGGGCGGCTCCTTCTGTGGCCCGCATGGTGTCGGGTTGGCGAGTAGCGGAGGAGGTGGTCACACTTTCGGACCACCGCCACATAATGTTCGACGTGGCCCTCCGCACGCCTTGCCCGAGCCGTTCTAGTTCCAGCCCGCGGTCGCGGCGTTGGGCCCTCACACAGCTGGATCGAGAGTTGCTCGTCGCAGCTGCCAACGTCGCGGCCTGGCCAGAGGTCGATCAAGGGATCTTGCCCGATCCGGAGGAGGAAGCGTCGTGGTTCCGGAGGACGATGACGTCAATATGCGACGCATCCATGCCCCGGGCCAGGCGCTCCCGGCGTACGGCAGTGTACTGGTGGTCGGATGAGATCGCGCAGTTGCGCGCGGTCTGCCTGGCATCCCGCCGCCAGTACCAACGAATCCGACGCCGGCACAGCGCTACAGCCGGAGAGACTGACGAGGCCTATAGGGCCTACCGGGCGGCCACACTGGCGTTTCAGACTGCCATCAGTGAGGCGAAGGCTCGGTCCTGGAGCGAGCTCCTAGAGGGACTAGACAGGGATCCGTGGGGGAGACCCTACCGTATGGTAGTAGGCAAGTTGCGCCCGTATGTCCCCCCGGTGACCGAAACCATGGCCCCGGATTTGCTGGAGAGAGTACTTTCAACGCTCTTTCCGGCGGTTCGGGGCCATACTGGTCCCTCTCCACCCCTAAATGCCTCGGACTGGGCCGAGGATTTGGGGGTTTCGGATGGGGAGCTGGGCCGAGCCATTGGCCGCCTGAAGAGTCGCAACACCGCACCGGGTCCGGACGGCATTCCGGGCCGTGCGTGGGTGTATGCGCTACAGTCTCTTGGGGACCGCTTGAGGCGGCTGTTCACCAGTTGCCTCCGTAGTGGCGTGTTCCCGTCCGGCTGGAAGGAAACCGGATTGGTTCTCTTGAAGAAGGAAGGAAGGGCTGCAGAGTCTCCCTCTGCATACCGTCCCATTTGCCTGCTCGACGAGGCTTCGAAGCTATTCGAAAGAATAATTACCCGAAGACTCGTTGAGCACCTGTCGCGAGTTGGCCCCGACCTGGCCGAAAGTCAGTATGGCTTCCGGCAGCGGCGGTCCACCATCGACGCGATTCTTCGCGTCCGCTCGCTGTCGGAACAGGCAGTGTCCCGACGGGGTGGGGTGGCGTTGGCGGTCAGTCTAGACATCGTCAACGCCTTCAACTCCATCCCGTGGGGCGCTATTAGGGCGGCACTAGTCTATCATCGGTGTCCGCCCTACCTGCAGGGCATCATAGGGGCCTATCTGCGCGATAGGCACATTCGCTACGTGGGCAGGGACGGTAGCGTAAAGCGGAGGGAGATTACGTGCGGGGTTCCGCAGGGGTCAGTTCTCGGCCCTCTCTTATGGAACCTCGCCTACGATGCGGTCCTGCGTGTCGTTCTCCCTGCTGGCGTCAGCTTAGTCTGTTACGCTGATGACACTCTGGTGTTGGCCAGCGGGGAGTCCTTCGAGGGAACCATCCGGCTTGCGGAGCAAGCGGTGGCAATTGTCGTGGCCAAAATCCACGCCCTGGGTCTGCGGATAGCGCCTCAGAAAACCGAGGCGCTATGGTTCCACAAACTGCCGAGAAGCAGAGAACCACCCAGTTCGTGGATACGCGTTGGTGACGCGCAAATCGGGGTGGGCCGGTACATGAAATACCTGGGGCTCACCCTGGATAGTCGTTGGGGCTTCGAAGAGCACTTCCAGCGCCTCGTCCCCCGAGTCGAGAGGGTAGTGGGTGCTCTACACCGGCTGCTGCCCAATCTCGGGGGACCATGTGAGGAAGTTCGCCGTCTCTACGGAGGAGTCGTGCGGTCCATGGTTCTATACGGGGCGCCTGTATGGTCAGCTCGACTATCAGGCGCCCAGCGCTGCAGAACCAAAATTCACGGTCTGCAGCGCAGAGTGGCTATCCGGATCGCACGAGGATACCGAACGGTGTCCTACGAGGCGGCAACTCTCCTGGCGCGTTTTCCGCCTTTTGACATCCTGGCGGAGATGGATGCGTGGGTCTACGATCAGACACGCTCCCTCCGCCAGAGCGGCGAAGGCGCGCCTTCAGGGGCGCTGGACAAGCTGCGGCGGCTAGCTCGGCGGCGCGCACTTGTAAAGTGGCGTCATCGCCTGCGGATGCAGTTTGCAACCAAGCGCGTCGTCGAGGCCGTCCTGCCGCTCTTTGGAGCCTGGCTCAAAAGGAGCGAGCGCGTCACCTACCGCCTGACGCAGGTGCTCACCGGGCACGGTTGTTTCGGCGCGTACCTGCACAGGATAGGACGCGAGGCCACGGCACAATGCCACCATTGTGATAGCGACCAGGACACCGCACAGCACACGCTCGAGGCGTGCCCTGCGTGGGCCGCTGAGCGGCGGATCCTGGTCGATCGGATCGGGCAAGATCTCTCTCTGCCAGCAGTAGTGTCGGCTATGTTGGCAGAGCACGAAAACTGGAATGCAGTGGTCTCCTTCTGTGAGAGCGTCATGCTCCAGAAGGAGACCGCAGAGCGGGATCGGGAGAGGGCCGATCCCGCTCGAAGAAGAAGGAGACGGCGCCGGGGTAACAACCGCCCTGGCGCCTAATTCCGATACGCCTGAAAACCCCTGCCGTTGCTATAAGGTGGGGGACCTCTGGGTTCGCGGGTGTGTAGATTGGGGAATCTGCGTGCCCACACCAAGCGACCCAAGAGAAGACGGTAGCACGCATGTGGTCACGCGCTGCCGTGAGACGCTTTGGGGGATCCTTTACAATCCCCCTGGGGGGGTGACCGCTTTACAGTCACCCTCTCCGAGATGTGCCAATAGGCGTGGCACCAGTGGGTGGCTCTAGTGTGATCATACGAGGACCTGGAGCCTCCCTTAGGTGCCGAAGATGACCGCTCCAGTGGTTTTAGCCGGTAGGAGTCCGGCATACCCCTTCGTCCTTCCCCGGGGCGAAGGAAGTTCATGATGAATTTCCACTGGGCATCAATAAAAAAAAAAAAAAAAAAAAGGTATCCATGACGACAAAAAGATTCTAACGTGATGAAAACATAGCACAGACTAGACTGATTTTGAATAATGAAAACCATGTTTATGAAATAAAATAAATTTGAAATTAGAATAGTTTAGAATAAGAAATCATTTGAAATGGCCAGTACAGCAAAACGGCAATTTCATAGGTCCTATTATGTGTCAAGATTGCAGCTTTTTACATTAAATGAATTGAGTTTTAAAACAAAACTACGCCTTTGTTGAATACTATCAAACACACTTGACTGTTATCAGTTGTGCAAATAATTGTGTTTTTAACATGAACGCGATAGAGGACACCCTGATAATGTGATACAAATATTTACTTAATTTTTATATTTACTTTCAGTATTTGTATTAGCTATTTTTACATACTCTCGATTTCACAATTGATTCATATCAGCGCCCGATAACTCGTATATTTTACGATATGAGACTTGTTCATTCTATCTACTATTTAGATTTACATAAAAAAAAGTTTTAAGTTATACTAGAGGTGTCCAACATAATTTTTGGAGGGCCAAATAAATTTGTGCCGTTGCCGTGCCGTGTGGTGCCGGCTACAAATAGCACCAACCCATCTAATCACGTGAGTGTCGTAAAAGGCGACTATAGGATTAACCGGAGGATGGGCAGCAGCGTCCTTCGAGTACAGTAACAACTCATCTGCGATCGCCAACTCGCCTGCCAAGCGTGGTGATTATGGCAAACCCCCCAATGATCACACAACACACCTAGACCGGTAATTATGGCGATCTTTGGGGGAGGCTTGTGTCTAGCAGTGAACTTTATTTGGCTGAAATGATGATGATGAAATGAATTAGTTATGTAACTGGCGGAAAATCAGAGCTACGTTTTTAAGAACTACGGACTAAGTTGTCTCGCTCGCGGGCTGGATTAGAAATATGTTCGACACAACGGATTTATACTATTTAACCGTGAACTACTGGCTTAAAATACCACGAACCCATCTCATCCTGTGGGTTTCGTAAAAGGCGACTATGGGATTACCTGAAAGATGGGTACCAGCGTTCTTTGCCAACCCGCCTGTTAAACGTGGCGACTTTGGCAAAATCCACCAATGAACAAACAAACCCAGATCGGTCGGTGTGGCGATATTTGGGGAAGGCATGTGTCCAGCTGTGGGCGTCTTTTGGCTGAAATGATGACACCGGTTCCATACATGACGTTTGATTTTATTTATTTATTTAATTTATATTGACAGTTAATACACACATATAAGTTACATTCTATAATTAATGTACTCGAAGGACGCTGCTGCCCATCCTCCGGCTAATCCCTTAGTCGACTTTTACGACACCCATGGGAGGAGATGGGGTGGTGCCATTCTGAGCCGGCACCACACATATCTTTTCTTATCTCACAGAAACTACATTTTTCCGAGATAAATATAGCCTATGTCGTTCTCCGACCCAATAACTATCTTTGTGCAAACAATCTCTTCGATCTTTAGCTCCGTTACTTCTTGAAAGAAGAACAAACCAAGAAACACACTTTCACATTTCATCATTATCATCATTGCGGCCGAATGAAGTCCACTGCTGGACACAAGCCTCCCCCAAAGATCACCACAACGACCGATATGGTGTGTTGTGTGCTCATTGGGGGGTCTTGCCATAATCGCCACGCTTGGCAGACGGGTTGGCGATCGCAGTTGAGTTGTTAATATTTCACATTTATTTATAATATAATATTTGTAGGGATTTTCTTTAGAATTGAGTATTTATGGTCCTCCAAATATCGTGAACTTTCAGGTTCATAGCATCAGCAAGTTATAGGGATAGAGTTTAATAAATAATAAAATGAATGTTTTCATTTCATTTGAATGTTTAATGAAGAAGAAGAAACTTGCTATTTGAGCACTAAAATAAATTTGATTTTTACTATTTTACTGCGGAAACACACAGATAAAGAATAATAACGTCGCTGATGTAATAAAATAGTGAAACCGTTTTTTTTTAAATGCTTTAATTTAAAAAAATATTGCACAATATATGTTTTTTTTATTAACGCCATCTCTGTTACCTACTTATTGTCCCTTTAAAATTAACTATTTGTGTAGCAGACCGTGACGCATAGCGCACAAAAAAAGCCACTGACATCAGAAGAAAATAACATTATGAAATCCTGTGCAATTATCAGGTATTTGTTCATAAACGTGTACAGCTAATATTTATTGACACCGCAGTGATTGCGGGTCTTAGTTTGTTAAACATCGCTACTATGAAATAATTACTTAGTAAATAATTATATGAGTTTTCTTATCGATACTATAAATACTTATTGTTATTCTCGCAGTATTTAGAAAGGATTCGAAACGAGGTTACTTAGAAAATCTATGGAAATACCGCAAATCACGAATATCTACTGTCTTAGAATCGTTGTCTGTCGAAGGATTCGTTTTTTTTAAATATGGCTGCTTAACCAAAAGGCCAAAAGGGGCCTCTAGCCGGGCTTGAATTAAATTTTTACAAACTAAGCTACTGCAGCTTAGGGCGCCCTCTGCGGCACTCGAACCTCGGCTTAGGGCGTTCCTGGGGGGACAGCTGGATCAGATTATTATTGAAATATTTTAGGTTATACTTAAAACTGCACGATCAGCACTGGCTTGGGGATGATGATTGAAGGGCGACAGGCCTCGGCGGCATCGATGTGGCCTGCGGCCATCCTCGGCAGTATAACAGTCTGTTAAGTGAACTAGACTGCGCGAGTCTCTTCATGTGTTCTACAGTGATTTCGTCGTCCGGATCGATCAAGACCTGAGCGTCAGCGACCCGGGATCGTCTACAACGCGAAACTAGATGTGCAAACCTGCGCAGCTACGGCGGGAATCGCCAACTTATTTGTTAGTGAATCGTCTGCCATTAAACCTGTACATCCGGCTCTGCTGACGCGTTCTTCCCGCGTTGTGCTCGCGATGGTGTGCACGGCGCCATAAGATATCATGGGTAGCGTCCGCTGCGCTGCTGACGCTCTTCGCAATCGTTTTGGTCGCGCAGATTTGGTCGAAGCTTTAAAGTGCTCAAGAGTAATCCGCAGATCGGCAAAACATAACGTGGGAGTGGGACCCTCCTTGTTTTTGTACTTGGGGAAATCCTCATGGAGTTCCTCAGCCCTGGAGAAGGTGATAGGTGTGATATCAGCTGCAAGAACGTGCACAGCTGGACATAGGCTTTCCCCAAAAATCGCCACAACGGTGGTATGGGTTTGTGTTCATTGGGGGTTTTGCCATAATCGCTGAACTTGGCAGGCGGTCTGGCGATCACAGATGAGTTGTGTGAATGTACGTCAATTTGAAGGTCTTTAGTATGGTTCGGAAGCGGGATGCAAAGCCAGAAAAGCGAGTGTTGTTCGTTTTAGATGTTTCGATAGACCGCGTGTTTTCATTTAATTTGATCTGTAAAATCAATCAAATCAATTTAAACTTTGATTTCTCTTATTGTAGTGCTTATTTTTAATCGCTACTACTTCAAGGGTATTCTGATTCATCATATACAAGTTTTTTGCACATTTATGTTGATCGTGATAAATGGTATGGTCGTCTCTAGTCTAGCTTTGTTAAGAACTATATTACCTAATGAATCGGCCACCAATTGCAGGACCCCTTCCATTCGCTTTCCTTTTAGTTGTATACGACGGTGACCAATGCACCTGTAAATCTTGGTACATAGTATCGATATTGCTTTGAATCGTTGTTTGTCGAATTGGTTATTTTTATGTTGGCTTCTCGCAGAAATTTCAGAGAAATATGCCTGCTTAACCGGCCTGCCCCTTGCGGAACTCTAGCCTCGGCTTAGGGCGTTGCTGGGGGATACAAGCTATGTAGGGACAGCTGTATCGGTATTATCTAAATATTTTAGGCCATATTTAAGACTACACGCTCAGCACTGGCTGGAGGGAGAGAGATGATGAATAAACGGGTGACCAGCACTCGTTCGTTGCAGAGGTTTGACAGCAGTCGCTCTATGTAATATCCTGATCAGCCTTATGTGATTAAACCGGAAGTTAGCTGGCATAATTGGGTAACATAAGGACGAAAATGATGAAGATCGAATATGTAAGATAGGACGCTGACGCTATCATCATCATCATATTAGCTATAGGACGTCCAATGCTGAACAAAAGCCTCCCCATAGATATAACTAGTTGTGTCGTCATATTGGGGGGAATTGGCCACGATTGGCAGGCGGGTTGGTGAGCGCAGTATTTTTCCATAGACGGGGTACTGCTGCCCAACCCTCGTGCTTAGAGACACTTAGTCGCCTTTTACGGCATCCATGGGAGGAGATCGAGTGGTGCTACATTTCTAAATCCGCACTCCTCCATAGTCCGTGTGGTGTCTGCCAATTCCCCCCAAAATGATGACACAATAGTTGAAATCTATGGGGGAGGCGTTTGTTCAGCAATGGATGTCTGTCTGTCTATTAGAACAGCGAGTTTATTGTTATATCAAGATGTTGTCTGCAGCGAAAGTGCGCATTCATGGGATGCAAGATGATAACTGCGTTATAAAGGACAAACTCAACCAGTATCGGGGCAGTATTATATATACATATATATATATAATGTATATAAATATCTACAAGTACATGTTGGAGAGTATTCATCAAGAGAACTTTAACAAGAGGAAATTACTTGATAGGATCAGATACACGAAGAAGAAGAAAATGGAAAATATATCACTTGCCACAGTTTATTAAGAATTTTGTTAATTTTGTTATATAGGAAACAGCTTATGACCACGTTATGCCTCTTAGCCATAGTTGTTCTGTGTATGATTGGGGGGCAAACTTTATTCGACCGACGTTTTGTGCTGTAAATTAAAGGGTCAAATGTCAGGGTTGAGTGTTTCCTGAAGATTGTTTGCTGAATAAAGAGCTGTCTCACGGTTAGAACTGCTGTGTCACTATAAAGTTTTGTGGTTGGATACCGAAACGTCTTTTTAGTCATAACCTTGAGAACAGCTCTTTGTACCCTTTCTAGTGGTAACAATATGGTCTTAGCTGCCCCACCCCAGGCCGTGATGCAGTATGATAGAGTTGATTGGCATAAAGCATAATATGTCATTTTAAGGGTCTCCAAATCTGCGGCATTGCGTAGCAGTTTAAAAACATAAATTAGTTTTCGAACACGTGATATTAGGGTATCAATATGACTTTTCCATTTTAAAAATTGGTCAATATTAATTCCGAGGTATTTCAAAGTGGAGGCTCTGGTTACCAAAACACAATCACAGTTGGTAGAAAGATCTCTGCAAGTGTGGGCCTTGATAAAGAAATTATCCAAAGGTGGAAGGGCTGAACTTTTAAGCGAAAATGTTATAAATTTGGTTTTTTCAATGTTAAGCGTTAGCAGATTTTGTGACAGCCAAAACATAGCTATACTTAAGACAGTTTCTGCGTGAACTCTAGTATCAGTCCACGTGGGGCCGTGAATAAATAGTGCAATGTCATCTGCATAAGCGATCACTTGACAGTTGGTAGATTTTAGTTGGCAAAGGTCATTTATAAAAATATTAAAGAGGGTGGGCCCTAAAATGGACCCCTGTGGAACGCCAAAATCCAACCCCTCGTCCCCACTGGTGTATTCCCCAATCCTTACAGATTGTGTCCGGTTTGTCAGGTAATCTTCCAATAGTTTTAGAGCCATACCTCTTACACCAAGATTTTCGAGCTTAGTCAAGAGAGTCGGGATGGAGACGGCGTCAAATGCCTTTGAGAGGTCAAGGAAGATACCTAGACACTTTTCTTTTTTATCTAGGCTGTGTACCACCCTGTTGACAAATGATAAAACTGCGTCTTCTCTAGATATATTTTTCCTGAAACCAAACTGGTGAATTTAAATAAGACCTTTTGTTTCAAGATAATTTGTCAGGCGATTATTTAATAATTTTTCGAGCACCTTTGACATTGCTGGTAGCACCGATATAGGCCTATAATTATTGACAACGTCTCCAACACCACTCTTGTGGATTGGGTGTACAATGGCTCTCTTAAAAACGTCAGGGAAGACACCAGTGGAAAGAGAGAGTTGACAAATGTGCGTGAGGATTGGAACAAATATATCAGTTGAAGTTTGTAATTGTTTCTAATGAATGTGTGTTTGTAATGAAGATGCGTATCTCGGTAGAACGCAAGCGGACGCTGACATGTCTCGGACAAGCCAGGAACACGACGATTACTGTAAATTCCTGCCACTCACCATGATATCGCGTTTTTGGCCGATATTCAAGGCCATATAGATAATAATGTCAATATTTAAATCTGCGCTACTGATAAAGTATGACCGGACTTAATATTCAATACTTTTATTTGACGTACGTATCTGGTGCGAGATTATCATTATTAGACTGTAGGATTTTATTCCTGAGCCTAAAGTCTCGATACACGCGCACGCGCGTCCACTATCTGTAGAAGCATTGCTATCATAGCAACAGCTGACATTTGTAACTCGACCGCCATTCGCAACGCGTCGGCGCGTACACTGTAAGAATTCGGTGAGTTTAATCGCAGATTCAAAACTAAGTTCTTTTTTGTTGGGCTTCTCGCATGCATTTCTTGGAAACGTGGTTGCTTAACCGGTCATTTCTGGCAAAGCCAAAAGAGGCCACCAGCCAGGCTTTAAATTTATATTAAAAACTAAGCAACTTGCGCTTAGGGCGCCCCCTGCGGGACACGGACGTCGGCTTAGAGCGTTGCTCGGGATAACAAGCTATTGTTTTGGGGACAGCTGGATCGGTTTTATTTAAAATGTATTAGGGGATAGCTAACTACAGGCTCGGCACGGGCCGGCGCGAGCCGGCGCGAGCATGTGACGGGGGGAGAAGTAGTAACTTGAACGGGAAGGTGACGCGGCGATAGGCCTCCGCGACGTCGGTGAGGCGGGCATCTTCGGCGGCGAGGGCGGTAAAATGGTCGGGTGTTGAGTGAATGAGACAACGCGAGTCTCTTTATGTGATCTAACGTGATTTTATCGTCTGTGTACCGCAATCGGCTCCGGAACCACATGTTGGTTAAACATGACCTTGGTTTTATCCAAGTTCATCCGGAGACCGATGCGTTGAGAAGAATCAGGTAGACTGTTTAGCATCTGGTTTAGATCCTGCAACGATTCGGCCATTATGACGATGTCGTCTGCAAATCTCAAGTGTGAGATGTACTCGCCGTTTATGTTTATGCCACGTCCTTTCCAGTCCAGCGTCTTAAACATATCCTCCAATGCATTTGAGAACAACTTGGGGGAAATAACGTCCCCTTGTCTCACACCTCGATGCAGGGGGATATGCTCAGACAGCTGGTTCTGTACTTGGACGGCCATAGTGGCGATATCGTACAGACATCTGAACACTTGGATATATCGCCAATCGACTTGGCATCGTTGCAGGGATTCCAGAACGGACCAGGTTTCGATAGACTCAAAGGCTTTCTCATAGTCCACAAACGCTAAGCACAGGGGCAGATTATACTCTTCAGACTTCTGTATAATCTGCCGCACTGTGTGAATGTGGTCTATGGTGCCATACACTCCTCGAAACCCGGCTTGTTCCGGCGGTTGAAATTCGTCGAGTCGTCGCGCAAGACGATTTGTGATGACTATTGAAAACAGCTTGTAGACGTAGCTTAGGAGCGAAATAGGTCGATAGTTCTTCAAAACGGAGTAAATGTATTATAGAGGGTCTTACATTAATAATGAAAAATATTTTAAGGCTAGGCTCTATGAATGGTATAGAATTCATTTCAAATATCAAGCATCGGTTTTACTGATACTAAATAAATCAAAATTCAAACATTCGACTAGCGAAAGATTTACTTACTCTGTACTATTTGATAAAATAAAGGTTGATGTTACGTTTATTTATTTTGCTAAAACGCATCATTGCTACCTATAGATTTACCTCCTAAAATATTTTCCATTATTAAAGTAAGACCTATATACAACTCCATAGCTGCTCCCGTGAGTGTTATAAAATATGACTAAGGGACTCTTAACCAGAGGGATGGACAGCAGCGTCCTTTTAGTGGAACAGCAGCTATTCTGCGCTTACCTACCACCCGTCTGTCAAGCATGGTGAGTCAAAGTATTTTATTTCAAATAAATCAAATATTAGCACTTATGAAACGTCAGAATCTAAGCTGCACGGTTCCAAATAGTTGATCTCGTGGTGCAGTGGCTGATACAGTCGACTGCTGCGCTCCGGGTCGTGGGTTCGATTCCCACACGGAACAAATATTTGTATGATCTGCAGGTAGTTGTTTCGGGTCTGGGTGTATTGTATGTGGAATTCATGTCTGTAAACGCACCCACGACACAGGAGAAATCCTAGTGTGGGGCAACGTTTTTTTTTTTTTAAAAGAAAAAAAGAGCCGGCAAGAAACTCCATGGAGATACTCGTTTAAAATAATTGAGAATACAATGTCGATTAATACAAGTTATTGTAAAACATATACCGAGAAAAATGTAGGTCAATGTGTTACTAATATAATACTGGCAAATTCTCCCCAAATGGCCACACATTTATTGTTGAAATCTGTTGGGGAGGCCTTGAGCTTGATCTGAAAAGTAAATACAAAAAATGTCTGTATAGATAATTATCTGAAGTCATTCATCATTTCGGCCGAATGAAGTCCACTGCTGGACACAGGCCTCCCCCAAAGATCACCACAACCACCGATATGGATGTGTTGTGGGCTCATTGGGGGGTTTTGCCATAATCGCCACGCTTGGCAGGCGGGTTGGCGATCGCAGTTGAGTTGTTAATGTACTCGAAGAACGCTGCTGCCCATCCTCCGGCTAATCCCTTAGTCGACTTTTACGACACCCATAGGAGGAGATGGGGTGGTGGCATTCTGAGCCGGCACCACACGGTAGTAAAAAATAATAATTTCTTCTTCTTCTTCTTCTCTTAGATTATGGCTTCTGTAGAATGTCTTCCACAATTTCGCCAATGTCAAGTATAAGGCAACGTCGTACGGTATTTAGATTGATAAATCTTTACATACTCATAAAATATTTCTCAAAAATGAAAATATTCTAAAAAATATGTCGGCAACGTCGTACGGTTCAATTGTTGTTCTAATAATTTCTTTAGACTCTTACAAGATTTACACATAGTAGCTGTTGTCATTTCGTCGTTGACATATTGTATATTTATATACACAGCACCGCCATCTGTTGTTTTCTTGTGTATTGTCATATAGCTTAAGTCAATGTTATCACAGTTGTAAATGAAAGCGGCAGACAATACCGTTCAAGCCACCGCTATCACACCTCTTTTCTACCGACAAAAGAGCTATCTAAATCTGATCCTATACCTTAACCTCTTTGCGATTTCGGTATCGGAAATACACCCGAACCCCCTTTTTTTTATTGGTGCCCAGTGCAAATTCTTAAGAAGAAAGAAAGAAAGAAAAAACATTTATTTGGCAACAAAAATGAGAAAACACAATTAACGAATATATAACAACGATTGCACGGTTGGTGCAGTGGCTGATATAGTCGGCTGCTGCGCAAAGGGTTCGATTCCCGCACGGAACAAATATTTGTACGATCTGCAGGTAGTTGTTCCGGGTCTGGGTGTATTGTGTGTGGAATTTGTGTTTGTAAACGCACCCACGACACAGGAGAAATCCTAGTGTGGGGCAACGTTTTTAAAATAAAATAAAAAATAGCAAAAGAAATCCACCCTATGTGTGTCTCACATCTGCGCCAAAAAGGTTCAGTTCAGCAATATGCTAGACATTTGGTGCCTAGCGCTGGTTTTCAACTGAACCAGTTTGTGTAGGACTCACGGATGTCACTCAGACCAAATATGATTAAAAGAACAATAAAAAAATAAAAATATATATATATATATCTTTTTACTTATACCTAAAACATAATTTTTTTGCAAATAAAGAATAGAATAAAATATAATATATGTTAAATGCATTATACTCGTTCGTTATCGTTTATAATTATATATATATATATATACCTTTTTTTTTATAACGTTGCCCCACACTAGGATTTCTTTCTTAGACATTTCAGTTCTAAAATATTTTTCAAACATGAAATTTATCGCTCGCGATTCGCATCCAACTTCAATATGTGGATATTCGCTTCGCTACGTGTAAATTATATTTACATTCATGCCTTCTGAACCCTGCAAGATATCGACGTGGAATATACACGAATATTTTAGTTAAAATCCTTGTCTTAAACTGTAAAATTTTCATCTAAATCCGTGGAGCCGTTTCGGCGCCTATCCGAGAAAAGGTTTCGGATAGACAGACAGAAAAAAAAACTACATACGTTCATTTATGATTAGGCGTCGTATAAATACAGTTTTCACTTAAATGTTGGCATTATGTGTGAAATTCGTTTTTTAATCTCTTAAGCTCAGTAATTTCATTGTGTTAGCTACACATCACAGAATATCGAAAGTTTTGCTAGGTGGCAGAATATCAGGCATTGCGGTGATACATAACAAGCTGGACTTTTGCAATTAGAGAAAGTAAGAGAGCCAACCAGTGAATTAAAGTACACCGGCCATCGCCCATAGTAAGTCCGGCCCACTTTGGCATGTCGACGGACAAGAGCGATAATATAATCAAAATTCTGCCAAAAGTACGCAAATAAAAATTGACCGTGCGAATTCAAAGATATTTGAGTGTAAAGATACAGATTTTGAAGTTATATGGTACTATATTTTGCAAGTTAACGAGGGTAGATAATGCTAGTGAAAGCTGAGTACGAATAAATAAATAAATTACACATTTTAAAATTAAACTGGTGTTTTGTTCAAAAAAAAAACGTGTGTTTCAAAAGGTATATTTAATAATCTTCATATTTATAATTATAACCATATTGACGTGACGTTTGATTTGATTTTGCATTTAGTCTTTTAGCCAAAGACAAAATATTCATATAATATACTAATACTTGCGATAGCGTCTGAGAAAACAAAACTGGGCTTAATAAAGCGAGATAGATCATAATGTTAATTTAAAGTCGTGAGTTATTTATTAATAGAAGAATATCATAATATTTTGCATATGGCAACTCACACAAATGACAAATTTTGTTATCTTCACTATCCCATCGTTTTGAGCTATTTATAAATTACGGTAAATACAGAAAAATATAAGCAATTTTTTCAGATACATTTCACTTTTGTCCGTTCGTAGGCCGTATTTTGGCCGATGTCCTTTGTTTATTGATTGTGTTGTCGTATCTATGACGTTAGTATTAAGTTTTACCTATTTTATTATAAGTCTTATTTATTAATTATCATTCGAAGCGCAACTTATAACAATGCTCCACACTTGGTTCCCTTTTACCTTTTACTAATCACTCTTGCATAAACAAACACTCAAACTCGAAACAAATATCTGTACAAGCCGAGACAATCCCGGAAATCCCGGAGGCCTGGAAACCTCAGTCCCGATGGCATCGCGACCGATAGTTTTCTCGTTACGGTTAATTTACGTAGTCGAACAATGTACGTACAACACTTCCTTCTTAAATCAGCATAGCAACACATTTAATTATGGTTATCGACCATTTACCGTAACCTTGATAGGTTGCCGTCTGGCCTTGATGTCCAGCGACCATGGGGTGGTCCGTTTAAGTAGTGTTGCCAGGTTTAGCAAGCCAAATATCGGAGTGAAAGGTTAAAAAAACAGGTCTCTAGCTTTTAAATCCGGACAACTCTAAAAACTAGGATCTTATAAGTTAGCGTTTATTTTGAACCTTACGCACATGATTTAAGGAAATAACGCAGTATTTGATAGCCTAAGTTACTTTTCCTTTTACCTTTCCTACTCCTCCTTTTTCTTTTCAGATTAATTTCGGTGCGGGTTCCTGGACAGTTATTCATTTCTCTGGGACACCGAGCTTCATTGGTCGGTGTTCTTTTCGGTGGTCGCCATTGTAGATCCTGGCTTACAGGAGTAGCAGTGGTTGGGAAGGTGTGGCGGGCTTGTCCCATAAAAAAAAAACAAAAAAAAAAAAAGCCTAAGCTATAACATCAGCTATCTGCCAGTGAAAGTCCCGTAGCTGTTATTTTGACATTAGAAACAGACATTTCAATTTTATTTATTTGTATATATATGTATAGATTAGTCACGAGAATTGGCCCCCTGTCGTCTAACAGATTGGATTCTCGACCTTGATGTTAATCAGAACTTCACTGATTGCAAACCATTAATAAAGGTGTATCTAATGTGGTGTGGTGCCGGCTCAGAATGCCACCACCCCATTTCATCCCGTGGGTGTCGTAAAAGTCGACTAAGGGATTAACCGGAGGATGGGCAGCAGCGTCCTTCGAGTACATTAACAACTCAACTGCGATCGCCAACCCGTCTGCCAAGCGTGGCGATTATGGCAAGACTCCCCAATGAGCACACAACACACCCATATCGGTCGTTGTGGTGATCTTTGGGGGAGGCCTGTGTCCAGCAGTGGACTTCATTCGGCCGAAATGATGATCTAATCAAAACAAATACTGTCAGGTCAAAGCTATTGGGCAAACCGTGAATTCGCGACCGAAAACTAAATGCGAGGGGCTTGCCGCTTGTTCGACGAGGTCAACTTGCTGCTGTCATCCTTATGGTGACCATACTTTGCGTATCAAGGTCTCCGTGTTTCGGAGAGCACGTTACTTCTGTCTGCTGTTCTGGTTATTGTCGAATACTTTTTTCATTTGACTCGATTTGACGGCACGGTTGGTGCAGTGGCTGATACAGTCGGCTGCTGCGCTCCGGGTCGTGGGTTCGATTCCCGCACGGAACAAGTATTTGAATGATCAGCAGGTAGTTGTTCCGGGTCTGGGTGTATTGTATGGGAAATTCATGTCTGTAAACGCACCCACGGCGCAGGAGAAATTCTAGATGGAGCAACGTTAAAAAAAAAACAGTTTAAATTCATCGTGAACTTGCCTGCGGGAAAGGGCGAAGATGCATGCCGGACTCCTGCTAGCTAAAACGGCGATCATCTTCGGCACCTAAGTGGGTCCTCGTGTGATCATACTAGAGCCGCCTGAAGGCACATCTCGGAGAAGGTGACTGTAAGGTGGTCACCCTCCCCGGGGTGTCATCGAATACCTATATCAGTCATTACGGGTAATCAGATGTCTGAATGTGTATCTCCCCAAAAGTTTAAATCAAAATTGGTGGCCTCGGTAAATACAAATGCAAAATACATAGATACAAATACATAATGTTCAATGTGGTATCCGAATTAAGAATATAGCACATCTCCATCTCCTCTTGTGGATGTCGTAAGGAGACTAAGAGACTCCAAACCAGAGGGATGAGCAGCATCCCTTGTCATCAATCATTCTGCTCACCAACCCGCCTGCCAAGCATGGCGATTATGGCTAATTTCGTTCATAATGACGATACACGGCATGTAACCGGGCGTCTTTGGGGACGCTTTTGTTCAGCAGTGGACGTTTTTGGCTGATATGATGATGATGATAAATATTTTGATCCATACATTTTATTTTTGACAACAACGCCAAACCCGCGTCATATTAAAGTATTGTCCAGATATTTCGGTTTTCCGACCTGGTAACACTAATATCTATATACTAATATATAATCACCACGCTTGGTAAACGAATTGGTGATTGCAGTTGGTTTCTCCCACCAAGAGAATGCTCGCTACGCATTATTATTGATCTTCATAACCCCCACGAGGTAATACTGTGACCTATTTACCAAGTATCTCAAAATGATTCTCATCCTCTGATAAATTAATAATTGAATAATAATAATCGTATGATATAACAGTAAATTATGTGTAACACTTATCGCAAGTTTTGCGATGTCATTGACCTACATATGTTGCAAGTTTTAAGTGGTCTCCGATAGCTAATTAATGTAATACATACAGAGTTCAAGATGTAATGTTTGTCTGTCTCCCAATCAAAAGATTGCTTGTATTGAACGCAATGATTTAGTGATGTTAAATAAAGACTAAAATGCGTCGTTGCCTTGTGGTGCCGGCTAAGTATACCACCAGCCCTTTTCATCCAGTGGGTGTCAGAAAAGACGATAAGATATAAGATTATAGGATTAGCCGGAGGATGGGCCGCAGCGTCCTTCGAGTACATTTATAACTCAACTGCGATCGCCAACCCGTCTTCCATGCGTGGTCATTATGGCAAAACCCCCCCAATGAGCACACCTACCGGTCGCTATCGCAGTCTTTGGGAGAGGCTTTTGTCCAGTGGACGATTTTTGGCTAAAATGATGACGATGATGCATCTTGATGCAACGGATTGCTTATTCAACATATAAAAAAATACAATCTGATTCCGAGACGAACACGTCATTCTCCTGGTGGTAAGCGCCACGCCTGCCCATAACAATTGTAATGCTACCCAGAACTACTCCTGTGTAGCACTACACTGTGCTGGTCTTGTAGGGCTCAGTGTCCTCCCCCGGGAAGACAGTGGCGCGCATGTGGTCACGCTGCCGTGTGTGTAGGATAGCACAGCGCACAGGGACGCATCGGGGGATCCTTTACAATCCCCCCAGCAGAGGGGGAGAGGTGACTGCTTTACAGTTACCCTCTCCGAGATGTGCCTATGTGCGTGGCACCAGTGGACGACTCTAGTGTGATCATACGAGGACCTGGAGCCCCTCTTAGGTGCCGATGATGACCACCCCAGTGGTTTTAGCCGGTAGGAGTCGATGCCGAATGGTAACACCCCAGTGCCAGATATTTGCCGCTAAGCAGTAGTGTTTAAACTAGACATTGCCATGTTCCGGTTAGAAAGGCGCTGTTGCTAGTGACATTACTGGGCATAAGAGGCTAAATAACTTAACGTGTAGAGGTGACGCAGTGTTGCCACGCCCTGGGTAGCATTACAATTGTTGTGGCCAGGCACGATGCTTAACACCAAGCGAATGACTTTCCCGTTTTGACACCACACCATAAAAAACACAATTGACAGTCGAATGACGTAACTCGGAAAGTAACTCACTGACATTTGTATTATGAAAACGAAACAACTTATAATAGACTTCAAAAAGTATTAAGTAAGGTATATTTTTTTTTTTAAACTTTGCCCCACACTAGGATTTCTCCTGTGTCGTGGGTGCGTTTACAGACATGAATTCTATATACAATACACCCAGACCCGGAACAACTACCTGCAGATCATACAAATATCTGTTCCGTGCGGTTTACCGATTACTCCGAGAATTGTAGACCGATTTGAGCAATTATTTTTTTAATAGGTGCAGAATGCTTTCGAATTGGTCCCATATAAATTTCATTACATATGCCTGAGTAGTTTTTTAACCAGCTTCAATAAACAGGTTTAATTTGACTGCGCTTATCTAGATGATGTCTTAATTGTTTCGATTCTTCCCAGATTAGAGAACCGATTTGAGTCATTCTTATTTTTAGTGTTATATACTGATACTGAATTGGAAAAGTTCCTACATTTATGTACACTAAAAAGAAACAAATAAAACTTTTTAACAAAAAAACAAAAACCGACTTCAAAACCCCTACATGTAAAAATATTAAAACCACTGAAAAGGAAAAAAAAATGGTTCATGCAGACCAACGAGAAGTTATATCTTATACTAGCTGGGACCCGCGGTTTCACCCGCGTTTACTTTAAAAGAAATTTAGAGTACTTCGACATATACACTTGACATAGAATATATATGTTGGATTTCAAGGGCTTTATTTTTTTTGCGCCGAACCCTAATTATTTCTCTAAAATAAAAGTATCCTAAGTTATTCCTTATAACATCAGCTATCTGCCAGTGAAAGTCCCGTCAAAATCGGTCCAACCGTTTCGGAGATTACCCGCAACAAACAGACAGACAGAGAGACAGACAGACAAAAAAGATAAAAATTGTTTTTTTGTTATAGGTACCGTATATACTTTCATATGCATTTAGTAAAAAGATGTTATTTTGACATTACAAACAGACACTCCAATTTTATTTATTTGTATAGATAAAGTCTACTCACTGTCATTTGTATATTAGCGCGCCATATTGGAAACGAAACATAATTTTTATTGTACCTATCTGCCCACGCCTCCCCATGGGCTTGGTTACTCGAAAATCGATGGCCATAAATAGATGGCTGCTGACCTTTCAGCTAACACAGTTAAGGTAATATTTTCTTTTATGCGATAAAACTTTTAAACCGATATTCCGTGGGATCCAGATTAAGAATAAGCACGCCTCGAGCGTGTGCTGTGCGGTGTCCTGGGGTGCAATTCTACAAGCTCGAACATCCATACATCCTTGAATACAGAATTGAAATAACAGTGATAACCCAATTTGGTAATCGCTAAGTCTGATCCTCATGGCTGTCCTTCCGCAACGTGTCCGTGAATAGCTTCAATCATGTCGTAGCGAATACCAAATTGGTTTTATACCGTTATTTCGATTCTGTATTTAAGGATGTATGGATGTTTGAGCTTAAGGAATTACACCCCTGGTCGCTATCACAATGGTGGCATTGTGCCGCGGCCTCACGTCCTATCCTGGCACCGTGCCGCACCCGCACCAGTGAGCACCTGCGTCAGGCGGTAGGCGACGCGCTCGCTCCTTCTGAGCCAGGCTCCAAAGAGCGGCAGGACGCACTCCACGACGCGCTTGGTCGCAAACTGCAGGCGGAGACCCTGCTTTCCAAGTGCGCGCCGCCGAGCTACGCCGCTTCAGCCTGTCCAACACGCCTTTGCCGCTCTGGCGGAGGGAGCGTGTCTGTTTGCGGGCACATACCTGTTGTGTACCCCGGTACCTCAGAATCTTGAGGATTGTACTTCAGAGCAAGTTGCTGGTGGATGACCCCTGCCAAATAGGTTCGGCCTGTGCAAATATTCGCCGTTAACAAGATGAGAACAACCAGAGATAACATGCCTTACGGATTCGCCCACACGTAGCCCGACAGTGGTTCGTCATGATAACTTCATTCATAATTGCACAAACAAAACCTTCGCTTTCCCAGAAAAGTTTCCGAACCGTAGCCAGGACATGGACGCTAGGAAGACAACATCGGGGCTTTTTTCAAATCCAACTGGTAGTTCCGGAGATTAGCGCAAACATTGTTCAAACAAACAAACTCTTCGGCTTATTTATATAAGTGTAGATTATGATGTTGTAGGTGCCGGCTCAGAATGCCACCACCCCATTTCATCCCGTGGGTGTCGTAAAAATCGACTAAGGGATTAACCGGAGGATGGGCAGCAGCGTCCTTTAAGTACATAAACAACTCAACTGCGATCGCCAACCCGTCTGCCAAGCGTGGCGATTATGGCAAGACGGGAATGAGCACACAACACGCCCATATCGGTCGTTGTGGTGATCTTTGGGGGAGGCCTGTGTCCAGCAGTGGACTTCATTCGGCCGAAATGATGAAAATGATGTGCACATTCGATTTCATTTTCTGCTTATTAACAACTGCACATTTAATATAACGTTAGTTTTAACTCTTAGTTAAACACTCATTGTTTAGAATATTCCCATGAATGTTATTAAGTTCACTGTTTAATGAAAATGTTTATTCCACTGTGGCATGGCCAGTCCAAGGCTGAATGGAACACTTCTGTTTCGGTAATTACGGGCTATTCATTTTCGATGATCGTGTGATACAAAATAGGTGGCACTAGAAAAGTACCTATTATTTGTTTATTGGAATTGTTTTATGAACGGTACCACAAATTGTAAAAAAAAAAACAATTGTCGACATTGCAGATAATTAGTATCTAATGTCAATGTTGAGAGTTACATACATAAAACAGAAAAGTTATTTCGATTCGAAGTGTTTTGAAATTAATTATCAGCCACTGGCTGATACAGTCGGCTGCTGCGCTCCGGGTCGTGGGCTCGATTCCCGCACGGAACAAATATTTGTATGATCAGCAGGTAGTTGGTCCGGGTCTGGGTGTATTGTGTGTGGAATTCATGTCTGTAAACGCACCCACGACACAGGAGAAATCCTAGTGTGGGGCAAAGTTTTTATAAAAATTAAATAGTACCTGTTATTTCTGATGTGTTGTTTGTTAATTATGTGCAATAGAGTATAACGGTTTATGTTAATTACTAATTTGTTGAAAAGGCGTGACGTATAAAGATCGGTCAACTGGCGGTCGGACATGCGCATCAAGGGCGAACGGTTCGTTCCAATACATTTAGCTGTTAGTTTTATTTACTCTATTCTTCATTGTACACAAATATTGAAATTGAAACAGTCAATATATAACTTTTTTTATACAACTAGGAGACGAGGCCAGCAAGTAATTCGCCTGGTGGTAAGCAACATAGCCCATAACAATTAGAATGCTACCCAGGACAAGTTCTGCGAGGTACCACACTGCGCTCGTCGCCTCGAGACGTAAAGTTATTTAGTCTCTTATACCCAGTTATACCCAGTAATGTCACCAGCTACAGTGCCCTTCTAACTGGAGCACAGTAATGTCTAAAGTTTAAACACCACTGCTTAGCGGCGAATATCTAGTACTGGGGTGGTACCTACCCATCTTTTTTTATTGGTCTCTAGTGGCAAAAATTCCTCCGCCCGGGGATGGGTGAAGGGACATGTCTGACTCCTACTGGCTAAAACCACTGGAGCGGTCATCTTCGGCACTAGAGGGCGACTCCAGGTCCTCGTAAGATCACACTAGAGCCCCCATTGATGCCACCCCTTTAGGCACATCACGGAGGGGATGACTGCGGTCACCCCCTCTAGCTGAGGGAAGGCGACTGTAAAAAGGTCGCACCTCCAAGGCACTTCTCAGGGAGGATTGTAAAGGATCCGCCCAAGCCTCGCTTTACGCTGTGCTGCGCACACGGCGGCACGTGACCACGTGCGCGCCACCGTCGTCCCGGGGGGAGATGGTACCTTTTTTTTTATTGATGTCCAGTGGAAATTCTACATGGAACTTCCTTCACCCCGGGGAAGGGCGAAGGGGTATGCCGGACTCCTACCGGCTAAAACCACTGGAGCGGTCATCTTCGGCACCGAAGGGGGGGCTCCAGGTCCTCGTAAGATCAACCTAGCCGGCGGCCTCTTGCAATAATATACCTACCACCAGTAAAAAATGTACGAAAGCTTGACTCAGAATTATGTTTTGTATAAGAAAACCTTTGGTCACGGAGATTAAGATAGTTATTTGAATAATAAACGTTAAAGAAAACGTCATAACCGTTAACCGTTGTAAGTAGTAAAAGAACATTACTTGTCTGTTTAAATGTTTGTTGTATTTACCAATATAGTACTTTCTTCTTATTGTGTATTTTCCAAATATTTATTATATTTATGTAGGATATCCTACATTCTTATGGATTATTTACATTGTATTGTTTTAAGTATATGGTTGTATATATATATGTATCATTTCGGCCAAATTAAGTCCACTGCTGGACACAGTCCTCCCCCAAGGTAAGGTACCTACAACAAAAATACTATTTTTATAACATAAAAAACTTTTTTTTGTCTGTCTGTTTGTTCCCGCTAATCTCCGAAACGACTGGATCGATTTTGACGGGGTTTGCACTGGCAGATAGCTGATGTTATAAAGAATAACTTAGGCTACTTTTATTTTAGAAAAATGATTAGGGTTCCGCGCCAAAAACCCATGAAATCGAATATATATATATATACTCCTTGTCAAGTGTGTATGCCGTAAGTACAATACAATTACAATTTCTTTTAAATTAAACGGCGGGTGAAACCGCGGGTCCCAGCTAATACATAATATATTTACCACGATATGCATGTATATAAATAGCCAAATAAATATCTCATCTCATAATAAATGTCGTGACGACGTGTAAAATTCGCTAAATTTTAGCTAGATTACATGTATAGTAACTGTGATATCTTAGGTTGGATATCTCATTTTATAACTGGTCAATAATAATAGTACCTATACCAGTATTGTTCTGAAAATGATCCAGTTGTCGGTTTTGACACTCGGAAGAATGTCGCGGTAGTCTGAAGAGAGCTTCAGTTGTGACATAGTCTTGAGTTGAAAGTGTGTGTCTCTATACAGTCATAAAAAGAAATGGAGAACACAGTAACAGTAATAGCTCCTTTTCATCTTCTCATCAGCCAAAAGACGTACACTGCTGAACAAAGGCCTCCCCCCATAGATTTCCACAAAGTCCGGTCACATCCTGCCCGCGTACAATAGCTCCCAGCGCCACAATTCAAGCTCCTTTTAACGATCGCAAAATTCTCAATGAAAAACGAACTTTTAGGATTTGTACGGGAGGGTACCTACTGTATACGCGGGAGAAGTGAAACAACCATGAGCGAACTTAGTATATTATCTACGGAGCGAACGACAAAATATACTTAATAGGGTGGCCATCATTTTTATCATCCAATAAACGACCTTAGTTGATCATGTGATATTGACGTAACCAACCACGCTTGGCTGGCAAATTGATAATCGCCGGATGTTTTTTAGTACACTGTAGAATTTCGCCAATACTTCCGGTATTTCTATACGAAAACAATAATGTACAAAAACTACTTACCGTTCGAAATTTCAATGACCATTGAAGTACCTACTATGTTTTGATGGCATGATAACAAAATGTTTTCCCTGTGTAATATTATTCTGTTAGAAGCAATGATATTATACTATAGATATGTTACTTCCATATTAAATGGCGCGCAAAACTCAGTCTCGCTGTATGTAGGTATAAAGCTATAAAACTACACATATATGCTGTAAGAAAGAAGATACAAAAACTGCGAGAGTAAAAGAGATAGCATCTAAAATGACAACACGTGTACTTAATGTCTTTGTCGCACCTGTGATAGAATATATGTGTTGTCTCTTTTCTTTGCTTGGACTATGTTTTGTTCTAGAATATTATTCTATAGATAATTTGAATTGTATTTTCATAAAAATATTTTATATAGTTTGTTACTCACGTATGGTATGAGATCCATTGTTTTACTTTTATTTTTGCTCGATAGTTTGCGCATTTTATACGCACGACGGCATTGTTATTACTTAATTAATAAAACAATACAGATTGTGACAGTGTGTGCTTGTTGTCCTGTCTTGGGCGAACTGATTGCGAGGTGCTACAATTGGGAGAGTTTTGGTTCTTACTTTTGGCGCGCATGTAACATCTGCTTCTTTTAATATGTAATATCATTGGTTAGAAGCCTTTTCAATATCTACGAGATTTTCTGTTGGCCTCGGAGTACACACCCATCAGCTCGTAATCATCAGCTGCATATGTGCCTCTCAACGATCACCATAATGAGCAATCTAAGGGGATATTATATTACTAATAGTATTAAGCTGAGCAACGCCCATTTCTTTGCACACCGGGCACCGTTGCCCACTGAACTACTACTACTAATGAAGTATTTTGCCATTATCGCCACGCTGGCAGACGGGTTGGCGATCGCAGTTGTGTTATAATTGTACTCGAAGGACGCTGCTCCCCACCCTCCGGCTAATCCCATAGTCGCCTTTTACGACACCCACGGGATGAGATGGAGTGGTTGTATTCTTAGCCGGCATCACACAGCTAGACGAACCCAATGCTCGTTTGTACGGCAATACCAAAAAAAGTTTATTTTAAAATTCCAATTAGTGAATGAAGTTTAATTAATGACCCTTAAAACGAGTTTGGAATTCAAAACATGATGTTTGCATGTATTTACATAATTCCATGGTCGGCTCCGAAAAAACGTAATTGTTTGTATTTTACTGCATTAACATTTACTTAAAATCTATTATTCTTATTAGACTATGAATTCGGGACTTTTCGCGCACAGATAAATCAAAACAATATTTTGACTAACCTAACGTTTCGGCCAAGTTGCATTGACCGTGGTCACGAGAAGAGAGTCTATTATTCTTATTTTATTGTGGTATGTTCCATCTTTACACATTAACCCAAAGATTTAAATCGTTTTAATCGTTTACGATTTAAATCTTTGCATTAACATTCATATTATATATTTTACCATCATCTGAAAATTAGGTTCTGACGTTTCATAAGTTGCCTATATTTGGTTTTACTATACAAATAAATAAAATTGAAGTGTCTGTTTGTAATGTCAAAACGGCAGCATTTTACTAAATGCATATGAAAGTATATACGGTATATACAACAAAAAAGCTATTTGTAATTCTTTTGTCTGTCTGTTTGTTCCCGCTAATCTCCGAAACGGCTGGACGGATTTCTACGGGACTTTCACTGGGAAATAGGTGATGTTATAAGGAATAACTTAGGCTAATTTTATTTTAGAAAAATAATTAGGGATCCGTGCAAAAAAATAAAGCCCATGAAATCCAATATACATATACATACTCTATGTCAAGTGTCTATGCCGAAGTATTCTAAATAATAAATAAATAATCCACTTTTATATAAATTAAACGGCGGGTGAAACCGCGGGCTTGCTAGCTAGGGTAGCTAGTTTGAAATAAAAACGTTGACATTGACTATATAATTATCCTGGCTGGAGGCCTCTTTTGGCTTCGCCAGAAATGACCGGTTAGGCAACCACATTTCCCAGAAATGTATGCGAGAAGCAAAAAATAAATAATATATATAAAATTACACAAATCAAAAAAGTCTACGCACCACGCATCATGTTACGAAACTTGCAAGTTTATTTTTTATACCACTAAGGTGGCAAACATGCATACGGCCCGCCTGATGGCAAGCGGTTACCGTAACGTATGAACTCTTGCAACACTAGACGTATCACACTTGCGTCGCCGACCATGTAGAAATCTTTTCACGCCCTTCTTGAAGAACCCCATGCTGTAGTCTCTTGGAAAAACCTTGGTAGGGAACTGATTCCACAACCTGAGCGTGCGCGGGAAGAAGAAGAAGTTTCTCTGAAACCCATTTTGGCTCTAGGGTATGGGGATATTTTATTAATGATATTATATTTTTCTCTTACCAAAGTTAGGTTTGTAATCTTTTTCACAATCCCCCTTGGGGGGGGTTGACCGCTTGACAGTCACCCTCTCCGAGATGTGCCAATAGGCGTGGCACCAGTGGGCGGCTCTAGTGTGATCATACGACGTTACGGCATACCCATTCGTCCTTCCCCGGGGCGAAGGAAGTTCATGAAGAATTTCCACTGGGCACCAATAAAAAAAGGAAGGTTCGTAGGTACACACAGCTACACATCAAGCTAAACACGCCAGTATAAGCTGATCTGGCATTGTATAGGCTTTCGGTATGATGAGAGATCAGGGTAAACTGGTTTTTGTATAGCTTGATGTGGAGCCGTGTGTACCTATATAATCGCTCCAATCCTCTGGTGATGCTGATGAAGTAGGCTGCTCAGTAGATGGATATGAAAGTCCTTGCGTCATGTTATTCGTAATTGTAATACCACTAGTATTACAGAGACGATCGGGCGGAACCAGGGTTCCAAAGTGTACGCGAGAGACACGTCTATTTTTGCCCAAGATGCCCAGTTTTTTATCATATAAACATCAACGAACGTCTGCTGTCAATGAGAAATAAATCCACAGTATTAAATAGCAATATAACTAATTAATTTATTAATTTTGTTGCAAATCATGTCGCATGATTAGGTATCTATGTCAAAGTATTTTTTTTATTCATGTAACACTTGCTGGCACTTACGAATAGTCAGAATTTAAATAGTTGCACGGTTCCAATTCGTTGATCCTTTGGAGAAGAACCGGCAGGAAACTGCATGGATACACTCTTTTCAAATATGCGAAGTATTACAGCCTTATATACTTATTACAATACTAGCTGGGAACCGCGGTTTCACCCGCCGTTTAATTTAAATGAAAGTGTATTATTTATATATAATTTAGAGTACTTCGGCATAGACACTTGACATAGAGTATGTATATATATATTGGATTAAGAAAGAAAAAAGAAAGAAAGAATTTCATGGGTTGTCTTAAGTTATTCCTTATAACATCAGCTATCTTCCAGTGAAAGTCCCATAGAAATCGGCCCAGCCGTTTCGGAGATTAGCGGGGACAGACAGTCAAAAAATTACAAATAGCTTTTTGCTGTAGATACCGTATGAAGGTACATATGCATTTGGTAAAAAGCTGTTATTTTGACATTACAAACAGACAATTCAATTTTATTTATTTGTATAGTTAATCGTAAAAAAGCTATAAGAGGATAATGCATGCCAATGTGTCGAATGAATACACACTTAAGTGCCTTACAACAAGATTGCTGTAGCAGTAAAAAGCTGACAAGTCCCGATAGAGGGCACCAGTTCACGTTCACATAACGCATGCATCAGCATAGCTCAGCTCAACCCTGCATTAGGGTATGCTATTTGAGATAAGTTAGGTTATTTTGCATAAAAACAAGCGCGTCTCGCCATGAAACTTCAATGTTTTTTCGAGTGTATGCATTTTTACATATAAAGCTATACATTTCCAAAATAAGCTGATCTCGCATTGTATAGGCTTTCGTTACGATAAGAGGTAAACGTAAACTGGATATGTATAGCAGTGTGTACATTGAATAGACAAAAATATATCATCATCATATCAGCCGAAGGACGTCCACTGCTGAACAAGGCCACCCCCATAGATATCCAAAATCGACTCGATTGACGACACGGTTGGTGCAGTGGTCGATACAGTCGACTGCTGCGCTCCGGGTCGCGGGTTCGATTCCCGCACGGAACAAATATTTGTATGATCTGCAGGTAGTTGTTCCGGGCTATATTGTGTGTGAAATGTATGTCTGTAAACGCATCCACGACACAGGAGAAACCCTAGTGTGGAACAACGTCTTTAAAAAAAAACTTAAAAAAAAGACTCATAATTTTGGGGGGGAATTAGCCAGTACTCACCACGCTTGGAAATATATGGTGCTTTAGAAAAACAAAACAATTATAGATTGTTAATTTTTCCTCGGCTGGGAATTCTCTAGTCTTATTTACGCTATGTATGTACATACAACTCAAGATACGGCTTGCACATTAGATAGTAATCGTAAATATACCTTTGCTTTTGATAAGATTCCGTTCAAGTCAGTAGTGCAACGGATGGGGTTCGATATAATAACTAATCGAACGTCACTGACGTCTTATACACTCAGTCTGCGGCCCGTCCTTATTTTGTGAGTGACTAGACAAATACGAGTAAAACAAAAAATTTATTCAATAAAAGTGCCTTATAATTTCGCGGTAAGAATTAATTTTAACTATTAAACTAACAATTAGCAAACGAGTTCTAAGTTTATAACGTTGTCACCTTCGCCATGTCTAATTCCTGAAATCATTGTGACTATAGTGCGGACGCCGAAAGAATGCGTTCCTGACAGTTTGTCAATAACTATAAAAATAAATTATTGGGTATCTTGCATACATTTCTTGGAAATGTGGTTGCTTAACCGGTCGTTTCTGGCGAAGCCAAAAGGCCTCCAGCCAGGCTTAAAATTTATATTAAAACCTAAGCAACTTGCGCTAAGGGCGCCCCCTGCGGGACACGGACTTCGGCTTAGGGCGTTGCTGAGGATAACAAGCTATTGTTTTGGGGACAGCTATATCGGTATTATTTAAAATGTATTATGGGACATTAAGAACTACAGGCTCGGCACGGGCCGGCGCGAGCAAGAAACGGGGGGGAGAAAAATAACTTGAACCTGATGGTGACGCGGCGATAGTCCTCCGCGAAGTCGGTGAGGCGGGCATCCTCGGCACCGAGGGCAGTAAAACGGTCGGGTGGCAAGTATAAAAGAAACCACTCGTTTCATTTATACTTATTTGAGATAAATTAAGTGCTTAACATTTTTTTTGTCTTATTTGACTTAAGCTATAGTTAACGTCAGTTCCAACATTAAATAAATATTAAAACGTCAAATTCTCATTCGCCGACATTCTCTCGGCGGCCGCACTGTAGTGGTGCGGCCCACTCAAAATGTGATGCATGCGTATGTGGCCCGATGAAAGAAAAGGTTGTGTAATACTGTCTTGCCGGTGAGCTTATGCCCTTA
This sequence comes from Diloba caeruleocephala, assembly GCA_947459985.1. NCBI lineage: Eukaryota > Metazoa > Arthropoda > Insecta > Lepidoptera > Noctuidae > Diloba > Diloba caeruleocephala. The sequence continues at coordinate 8,681,571 of OX381632.1, forward strand.
ATCACTGGGTCGTTTTACCACGAGCGAGTTCTGTTATGAAGAATTATTATCAGCATATCAGCCGAGGAACAAAGGGTTTCTCTATATAGATTTCCACTTTCCATTATGAAGAGTATTTAATAACAGTTAATCACCCTTTCCTTTGTTACAGGTATCAAAAGATGCTGATAAAAACTTAAATGATCTAAGTCACTATAAGTGCCAAATAGTTAAACTAATAGTTAAGTGAACAAACATGGACCCAGGATATTTTGATGTAGAAAGGAAACAGAACCCGAGGGAAACCGCGAATTTACTATCAAAATTTTGTTTTTGGTGAGTATTATACGTAATATTTTCTAACTGTAATAAAATGATTGATCATTTCGGCCGAATGAAGTCCACTGCTGGACACAGGCCTCCCCCAAAGATCACCACAATGACCGATATGGGTGTATTGTGTGCTCAATGGGGGGTCTTGCCATAATCGCCACGCTTGGCAGACGGGTTGGCGATCGGAATTGAGTTGTTAATGTACTCGAAGGATGCTGCTGCCCATCCTCCGGTTAATCCCTTAGTCGACTTCTACGACACCCACGGGATGAAATGGGGTGGTGGCATTCTGAGCCGGCACCACACGGCAATAATAATATATGGGTATAAAATGATTAAATTTAAAAACACGCTTTTATTCATTATTTGATTCTTCTCAGCAAACCCTTTCATTTGATACCTATATCATGGGGGTGCATAAAAAATAACTGGTCCTTCATTTTGGGAGTCCGCCATATTGAATTTAGAATGACGTCACTTAGCTAACCATGCATTGTCACCCAAACTAAACGTGTGTGCAAAATTTCAGCTAAATCGGTTGGTTATAACTGTTTTAAAATTCAGTTGCAAGATTTGACCCATACTAACAAAGCAAGTTAAATAAAAGCTTGTTATTTGTGGTGAAATATTGTTGTGGGACTAGCCCACTAGATGCCACCACAGTGCCAAATATTCTGCGGCCATGCAGTAATGTTTAAACTTTATATATTACTGTGGTAACTTTATACTCGTATATTAGTGTGTGTGTGTAACTCCGGTTTGAAGGGCACCGTAGCTAGTGAAATTACTGGGCATACGAGACCCAATAACTTCATGTCTCGAGGTGACGAGCGCAGTGTGGTGCCACGCAGGACCACTCCTGGGTAGGATCGCAATTGTTATGGACAGGTATGACGCTTACCACCAGGCATATATATGCCTTTCGTCTAGGTTGCGCCATCTACCGACAATTCCCTTAAATGTTGTAATGATCTTTTCTTTTACAGGTACACACGGCCGGTATTCGCGAAAGGCAGGAAAGGTCAACTCAGTATATCAGATGTATATAGGTCAGTATACTTGTGTGCTTGCTGCCAGGCCAAGTTCTTGTTCATTTAATGCCTCATTAGTCTAATGATCTTGACGGCCGATATTTTAGATGTAAGAGTAGATATTTGTGTTTTTCAATAAGGAATATCTGCACATTAATGGCTCTGTTCCATGTGTGTTTGGCACTCCAGATTCGCAACATAAATGTTCGCGTCACCGACCGCGGAGTGTTAAATTTCCTCATAAAAAACATCATCATATCAGCCAAAGGACATCTACTGCTGTGCAAACAACCGAGCATTCGGTTCGTCTAGCTCAGGGGTTCCCAACCTTTTTTTGTCTACTGCCCACTTTAAGAACAAATTATTTTTTAACGCCCCCCTTTTTAAACATACTTAAAAACCGCTTGTTGTATTGAAACGCAAATTTATAGTATTCGGACAGAGTATCTTTTATTGAAAATAAAACAAACATAATCAATTCTTATATAAAAACTAATGTGACGGTTGAATCTGATGCTGTTCAATAAGTTTGTTGATATCAGGTTCCAATTTACTCAAAGGAATTTTTCGGATAATATCTGCGGCCGGTTTATGAAGCACAGTAGTTATTACTTCCTTTATTGCTGGCAAAATTAACTCTTCTCCGATGTTGTGTGGTTTGCCTTTTTGAGCAATTAACAAAGAGATATTGTACGAAGCTCGAAGTCCGTCGTCATCTTGCTTAGCAGCCGCCAAAAATAGTTTTGATACACTTGGCTGAGTATTATGCTTCTTCTCTAGGTCTTGAAAATATGCTACATTATTTTCTGTCTTATCTGGATGCATTTTATTCAAATGATCTTGCAGTCTTGAAGGCTTCATTGCTTCGTTCGAAAATGTTTTTAGACATAGAAGACACAAAGGCGACGACGGGTTTGTGGGATTTTCAATAAATCCGAATTTAATATATTCCGCAGAGTATTGCCGTCTCTTCTTTTTTACTGCCGACATTGTTTTGTTTTAAGAAATACGTAAGTGTTGAAATCAAGTACTGCTTATCTATTATGCGCGAAACCGCAAATGAAAATAAAATAAATTTACGTCGTTTATATAGGATTGCATAAGCAGCACGCACCAACAGGAATAAGACAAACGTGCATAAACTCGTTTATCTCATTCAACGCCCAATCGTACTCGACAAGTAAGAACAAGTATTATAGAACCAGCCGATTGGTATAGGAATGTACAATTCGGATTATTTAACAAAAACTTGTTAAAACATGATTGCCCGCGGTCTTTTATATCGAACCGAGTTTGAGCTATATCTTAATTAATATTAGTTGATGTTCACAAGATGTAGTCGAGAGTCGAGAGCTCAGTCGGTGTCTAAGAGTCTTCCTAGCTAGGTAGATGAAATAATAAATCGACCCCAAAGCCCTACACAATGCCCCTTTTTTTCTGGGTCTCTTACCGCCCCCCTTTAGGCCTGCAGCGCCCACAAGGGGGCGTTATCGCCCACGTTGGGAATGACTGGTCTAGCTGTATGGTGCCGGCTACGAATAGCACCAATACGTCTCATCCCGTGGGTGTCGTAAAAGGCAACGATGGGATTAACCGGAGGATAGGAAGCAGCGTCGCTCGAGTACATTCATGAGCACACAACACAAATAGATCGGTCGTTGTGGCGATCTTTGCGGGAGGCGTGTGTCCAGCAGTGGAGTTTATTCGGCTGTAACGACGAAATCTAATGCTGAAAAAAGACCTCATAGAATTTCCACAACAATTGTGTTGTCATTTTGGGGGGATATTGCCAGCCACGCTTGGCAGGTGGCAGGCGGGTTAGTGAGCGCAGTATGGCAGTAGCCAGCTCTACTGAAGGTACGCTGCTGCACATCCCTCTGGTTTATTGTCGCCCATTATGACATCCACGGGTGCAGATGAAGTGGCGTATAATCTTAATCCGAACTCCACAAGGAAAGACCTGCCTTAAAGAAGTATATTACATAATTTGTAATTGTTCCGTGTTATGTCTGGATTAAGAATATAGCGCTACTCCGTCTCTTCCCGTGCTGAACACACAGTACTGGCAAATTCCTCCAAAATTACCACACACAGCATGTAACTGGTCATCAGTGGGGGAAGCCTTTTATCAGACGTGGGTGTCTTTTGGCTGATATGATGTTGATTAGATAATTAAAGATTACAGCGTAGGTAGGGTCGTGTGGCGTTAGAAATTTTCTGCACATGTGTATGGAAACCGAATGAACATGTAAAGTTATATTTTGTGTAGCTCTTTATAAATGCTGTAATAAAATATAAAGACCTGTTTTACCACAAAAAAAGAGATCAAGGAAAATAATAAAAGAAGTAGAACTTTTATTCTTTTTCTCTCTCTTTTGCTTGGAGTTTATTTCGGCTATTCTTTTCAAATCTTGTTATAAAATGAAATGCACTTCGTTGTTCTAATATAAGATGTAAGTGTCTTTTAGGACCTAATGTTGCGGCGGTGTCATCTATAAAGGTCAACCTGTTTTCTTACGGCCGCGGCGGATCGTTCGCGACTCTTGCATTATAGCCAGCTTATTTAGTGACACAAAGCCCCGTGGGTTAAGGATAACCCTTAACCCCAGGGTAATAACATAATATATATTACATATCTAGAAATAAACAATTTTATTATAATACAATTATTATCTGGCAGTGCAAGACCAAGTTCTTGTGCAGTTATTCGCATGGAACTCCCCGAACCTCGGTTGAGCTGGCTAATGCGAAGCCAGTAGCTTTGATAATGTCCCTAAACAATTCTAACCAGATCCAGCTCTTGGCTCTTACCCTAGCAACGCCCTAAGCCGAGGCCCGAGTCTCCTCATGTCTGTAGCTGTGTTGCTTAGTTTATATGTTTTTATACTCGGCTAGAAGTCCTTTTGCACTAGCCAATTTATTCGGTTCATCAGACACAACTCTGAAATATGAGGCTTCTGCGAGAGGCCCAAACAAAAAAAACTTATGACCCGAAAACATTTATCTGATACTATCTTAAATTTCCAGGTGTACACCCGGCCACAAGGCAACCCCGCGTGGCGATGCTTTGGGGGTCAAATGGAAGCAGCAGCTTGAAAAAAGAGGTTAGTTGGCTTCGTTATCAGTCAGCTGAATATATCACTGTTCACTACTAGACATAAACCTTCCTCCAAACAAGAGGGAATGACGCAGTGATCACACTAGACAAGCAGGTTGTTGACGTATGGTCTGTCACCCGACCAGAGAATAGGCCTGAGACGGCAGAGCGTCCAGCATTATCCTCTAACGACTGAGAGCGCAGCGCTGATTCAAACGGTATTACTGTGTCTACTCGTCACTATTACGTAGACGAGTTAGGGCTTGAAACAAATGTAGAAAAAAACTCGTTTTTATATAGCAATACCAAAGTATTCCAGAAATACAAGTATTTTAACTTACTGGGGTTGCCTCAATTTCTGTGGTGCATGCCAATGTAGAGAATCATTCATACATACATAATCAGCCCATTACTGACCCACTGCTGAGCACCGGCCTTTTCTCACGTTGAGAAAGGTTAGGGCTTAGTCCACCACGCCGACCTACTGCGGGTTTGCTGACAACACACCATTGAGTCTTTCAAGTGTGCAGTTTTCCTCGCGATGTTTTCCTTCACCGTTAAAGCAATAATCAAATTCTTATTCGCACATGAATCCGAAAACTCAGAGGTCCGGGCCAGGATCGAACTCAGACCCTCCTGTATGGAAGGCAAGCGTTTAACCACTAGGCTAACACTGCTACTATTAACTTTAATTTAAAAACAGTCTATTTTTTATAAACGTTGCCCCTCACTAGGATTTCTCCTGTGTCGTGGGTACACTTTACAGACACAAATATCCAGACCAGAAACAACTATCTGTAGATCATATAAATAATTGTTCCGTGTGGGGTTCGAACCCGTGGCACGTTGCGCTGAAAGCCAATCGGTCAGCCACTGCGCCAACCGTGCCATATATATACCTATAGTATTTTTAGATGTGTATATACTATATGTGTTCTATGTTGTATTTTTCAGAAAAGGGGAAGCAGCCCTCGTTACTTCGTGCTATAATACAGGCATACGGCCTTAAATTCATTATAGGAAATATTATATACGCTTTCGTAGATGCCTCTATTAGGTAAGTTATTAATTTTACTAGTTTTACGGCCGAATACTCAAACGACATTCAACTCGTTAAGCACTGCTCTACTGTTTGGCGCGCCGTTATCTCAGTTTTTCGTATACTCAAACGTCTATTAAGAGCATCATTTAAATAAATTTGGGATCCAATTAAACTTGCGCTTAAAATGCCACTCAATGTAAAATTCGTATACTGAAACGTTACTTAAGCCGTGACAGCTGTCAAATCGAGGTCTTAAATAACTTGAGTACCTGTCGAATTTAAGAGTGGTCGAGAGCTATCTTAAATAGTTTTAAGTACAGTAAAAAGTTATAAATAGAAATTAAAATGTCCTTATCATCACTTTCTGATGAAGAAACTACCAGAAGAAGTCGTAGAAACGTGAAAAGGGTTAACGCCTGTGAAAAATACAACGATATCGTTTCGAATGCGGTTCCGAATCTCCAAGGAAACTGTGTTGGACTTGGATTCAGTGATAGGCAATGCTATCTACTACTAATATAGTAATCTGTGATGCTATCAAGCCTCTGACTAAGCGCAATCGAGCTTTACAGTCAATAGATCAATCAGCTTCTGATAATTCTGCGGTTTTATGCAACAGGCATTTATCAAACATTTATACCAGATGTATTTAGTGTGGAACAACCAACTGTTCACCGAATCGTGCACAGAGTTACAGCTAAAATAGCTGAATTAAAATGTGTACATCTTCACATGCCAACTCCTAGCGAATGCTTGGAAGTTGCACATGATTTTACACAATAGCTGGATTTCCAAGAGTATTGGGTGCTGTGGACTGTACCCATATTAAAATAAATTCACCAGGTATGTTCCATCTTATAACCAAGTTACTTGTTCTATAATGAAAGTAAGTAAAAACTGAAAGGTCTTAATAGAAACAAAAAATTGTTTGCAGGAGGAGTTCAAGCTGAAACCTTTCATAACAAAGGGTTACTTTTCTTTGAATGTCCAAATGGTGTGTGAAGCAAGACTGCGCATTAAAAATGTGATTCCAAGATGGCCAGGCTCTGTACATGACAGTACAAGTTTTAATGATTCACCTTTGTGTGCACAACTAGAGTGCTGCGACTTCGAAAACATGATGCTTTTTGGTGATAGTGATTATCCATGCCGCTGCTATTTAGTAACACCTTTATTAAATACAAGGACTCCTGCTGAAGAAGCTTATAAACTTATGGTGCACTTTCTAATCAGGATACATCTCTAGAGGTTGAACATTCCTTCAGACATTGCCGAGGAGGAACTTATTGAATAACAGACCCATCAAGGAAATCCGTTTTTTTTATTGTCAGGACAATATTAATTAAAACACATTTTTCTAATTAACGATTGTTTTATTTTAATATAAAAGCTTAAAATGATAGCTAGCTTATATTGTTTAACAATAATTAACAATAGTCAACCTAATGTTATCAATATCACAATTTCTATTCAATATAGGATTTATATAAAAAAGAATAAACTAGAAATAGCAATAATCACAGTAATGTTTACAATACCACCAGTCTTTATTTAATATACAAATAATAATAAATAAGAATTAGTAATGCATAGTCAAGTCAGTTTTTATTTCAAATAGGACATGCAATTATTAAACCTTTAAGCTGAATGATGCCAATTGGTTAGTCCTATGGAGAAGAGTCAGTACAAAGCGAATTCATGTCTAATAATTGATATTAGTGTTGATGGATACAAATTATGTTAAAGTATATAATGAGAAAAAATTGTTTGATGTGTAAAGAATTAAAGGTAGAACATACTATTACATTATTATAATTTATTTGCCATGGCAGTTAACAGCTGACCAGTCCCAACAGATGATACCCATTCACACAACTGCATCGCTTAGCTCAACCATATTGTAGGGAATCCAATGACCTGACACAATGCCACCACCAGTTACACATTTTAGTGAGCAATTTATGTACATTAATGGCTACATGCTGCTCACACATTTACAGTTCTGTATATATCTGTGTAATATTGTACTTTAATGTCACAAGAAATGATACATATCATATCATTAAGTTATGTACTTATGTAAAGGTTTATTTAGATTAAATTAATAATTACATTTATTAACATTAACCATTGATTGAAAGTGTATACACACACAACACTTCACTAAAGTCAAGAACTGTAAAAGTAATTAGACAGGGCCTGAGAGGCATCTTGCTTGATAATGTTAAGATTATCACAAGTTTTCATTCAACACAACCTTTTTTTTTTCCTAGATCATGGCTTCTGTAAGTATCTTTCACAATTTCGCCAATGTCAAGTATAAGGCAACGTTGTACGGTGCTCAGATGAATCAATCTTTAAATATTCATAAAATATTTCCCAAAAATGTAACATATCTAATAAATATGTCGGCAACGTCGTACGATTCCATTAAATTAAAAGCGCACGTTTGATTTGGCATCTTTTGATTAGTTCATCGCGTTATTTTCATCAACACAATCATGTATGTATGTTTATAAAAAATATATTTGCTTAGTTGTAAAACTGGTGATAGGTACATAACTACTGCCAGCTGTTACAAAATCGTTACATTATACGTAAAGTTACTGACGTTAGTTACTGTTTAGTAAAACAGACAGAACAGGTAATGCTGCAGCTATAACTTAAAAAAAAATGTAAAGCTCAGTCTCAAAATATATTCTTAACTGATTTATCTAATTTTTCTATTCATTTGCGTAATTTAAAATTGTTACTATTTAAGTAAATACTGCGTGAAACTGAAAAGTAATTAAATTGTAATCGAGAACAAACTGTTTCTAGATAATGTTGCCCTATTAGAAACATGTAATAGACGCTGAGCTGATTATGGTCTTAAAACGTTTGAGTAGCGTTTGAGAATTCCATTTTAATTTGGGGGCTGTACCAAACTAAAGGGAACTCCGCTGACAGACTGAGTTGAATGGCGTTTCAGTATTCGGCCGTTAATCTGCACGACGATAAGAACTGACCCTGCAGAACCCTGTACGTAATCTCCCTCCGCTTTCCGCTACCGTCCTTGCCCACGGTTATGTTTAGCAATGGAAATCGTGTGGCTGATATGATGTAGATTAAAATTGTACGTAGCGAGTCCAAATACAGGACGAAGAACGAAGCAAATGTCCAAACATTTACTGTGGTATACTAATAATTTACTAAATACTTCATGCATACATCAAAAATCAAGTCATAAACAGTTTTTCAGAAGAATTCCAAGTATATGGCGATCAAATTTTAAAATAATGTACCAAGACCGATAGGGGAAATGACTATAAATCAACTTAAAATATTATTAATAAAGTGGCTCATTGAGAAATATTTTTATAATTTTTTTGAGAATTATGTAAGTAATTGTAACCTAATTAAAGTAAATATCGACTAAATTGTATTAGCTAAAATAAATCATCATTCATCATTTCGGGCGAATAAAGTCCACTGCTGGACACAGGCCTCCCCCAAAGATCGCCCAACTATTATTATAAAGACACTTTTGTAAATGGGCCTCCCAATGCCCTCTATAATGAACGGACTTGTGTTAAAAAAGCTTTTAGTAAATTTTTATTTAAAAAAAGTTCGGGAGTACTACTTGAAATCGCTGCACACCTAGTCGTAAATTACGGGCACCGTTATTACCGTTACCGGTTTTTGTATGTAGTATATTTTATTTAACGTACATACATATATGCTGTATACATATTGAATACTGCTGAATTTTTATTTTTATTTTTGTACGTTTTTCACTGCATTTATCTTTTGACCCCAAAGTTTGCTGGTAGATGTCACACATGGCATTGTTTGCCTTGTGTACCGCCATTGTACATGAATGTATAAATAAATATGTCTTACCTCGTTAATGTACTTGTCCACAGGCTTTCAATACCGATGTGTCTAGAAGGTCTAATCAATTACTTTTCACCGGCTCACGGCGGAATTAAACCTAAACATGCGTACCTATATGCGTTAGGAGTAGTCGGGTAAGTGACGAAAACTATCTTAAAATCATATGATTACTACGGATCGATATATATTGATGTTAGCTAAACGTACGATCGTAGGGATGCCGCTGCCCATCCTCTTGGTATCATCTTTTAATCACCTTACGACACCCATGATTGGAGGTGGGTGGTTTATTCTTTTCCACACGAAATAATCACAGTTACAGCCACTGTCAATCGATATTTAATACTATGTTTTAAAGTGTTTTGTGTTGTTACTACGTTTTTTGTTAGGGTATTGTGTTATATCATTATAGTAGGTATTAGTGTGGTGCCGGCTCAGAATGCCACCACCCCATGTCCTCCCGTGGGTGTCGTAAAAGTCGACTAAGGGATTAGCCGGAGGATGGGCAGCAGCGTCCTTCGAGTACATTACCAACTCAACTGCGATCGCCAACCCGTCTGCCAAGCGTGGCGATTATGGCAAAACCCCCCAATGAGCCCACAACACATCCATATCGGTCGTTGTGGACATCTTTGTGGGAGGCCTGTGTCCAGCAGTGGACTTCATTCGGCCGAAATGATGATTATAGTAGGTATTGTATTTTAATAATGAAGTAGTTCCGTGTGGTGTCCGGATTAAGAATATAGCACCACTCCATCTCCGTCCGTGGATATCGTAAAAAGCGACTAAGGGACTCTAAACCAGAGCGATGGCTAGCAGTGTTTTTTCTATGGAACAGCCATTCTGCGCTCACCAAACCGCCTGCCATCGTGGTGACAGTACTCAGCAAATACCCCCCAGTATCACGACATACGGTTTGTAACTGGTCGTCAAAGGCTTGCCGCCTTGGTTCAGTAGTGGATGTTTTTGGCTGATATGATGATGATAAATTTAAGTACTGGAAATTTGAAAATCTGATCCATTTAAATCTTGTGTCAATGTCTCGTACATTGACACAAGATTATGCAAATATCTTAATTTAATTTAAGCAAATAAATGTTTTCTTTTCTTACCTTTTTTAGAACAATTAAAATTTTATTAAGGAATTCCCTCAATGCACAAAATTGTTACGTTGCCTCATGTATTTTGCTTTGTTCACTGCGACCACCGATTTGGACCCTTTAAGAATATTAAGAAAAATACTTGAAATTTTAATATACTACTTGTAAATAGTGCATAAAACTTTTAGATCATGGTTTGTTGGGATATTTTGTATTTTTCGGGAGTCTGGACATCATATCAAATGTCGGGAGAATCAGATAAATCCCGGCCAACTGGCAACCTCAGCCTCAATACAAGCTTGATGGTTTATATTTTAAATGTACTTACACGTTTGTTACAGTTTCATGGCGATCAGCGCTAGTTTAGTCCATCCGATGCTGTTATGGTTATTAGATATGGCGATGAAGGTCAGGGTCGCTTGCGGATCTCTAATATACAGAAAGGTGTCTTTTTTTTCATATTTTACCACCCCTCATATAGTACGCCCGCCTTGTGACAAAATATTGTTTGTGCTCTGGAAACAGAGACTCTCAAGACCGCACGTTTGGTGCAGTGGTTGACCCTTGGCATTCTACGTTACCTAATGCGAGTCGTAACGCGTACGAAACAAATATTTTTATGGCTTGCAGGTAGTTAGCCTGAATGTTTGTCTGCCGTTTAGGCAGCTCATCAATTTGGCCGACTGAAGTCCACTGCTGGACACAGGCCTCCCTCAAAGATCACCACAGCGACCGATATCGGTGTGTTGTGTGTTCATAGAGCGGTTTTGCCATAATCGCCACGCTTGGCAGGCGGGTTGGCGATCACAGTAGTTGTTAATGTACTCGAAGGACGCTGCTGCCCATCCTCCGGCTAATCCCTTAGTCGACTTTTACGACACCCATAGTATAAGATGGGGTGGTGGTATTCTGAGCCGGCACCACACGGTACAAACTTGGTTTTGCGAAATGGGATTTTATCCATCCGTCAGAGTCGGAGCCAGAGTGTGGGTGGCCTCACTGACTATTTATTTGCACCATGGAACACCTCAGTAAAGCCACGGGCAATGCAAAGCCAATGTAGCCGAAAAACGTCCAATGCTGAACAGGCCACCCCCCCAAAAACCACCATAACGACCGGTCCAGGTTTATGTTCTGTGCTCTTTGGGGGGGGTTTGCCATAATCGTCACGCTTGGCAGGCGGGTTGGCGATCGCAATTGAGTTGTTATTAATCTATTCGAAGGGTGCTGGTGCCCATCCTCCTGGTAATTCTATCGATCCCATAACGACACCTACGGGATGATATGGGATGGTGCATTCTTAGCCCGCTCTACACGACAGTGCAAAAAGCTCAATTTAAAAGTGGGTAACTTGATGAGTTATGTCCACGATTTTATGTATCTAATACCTCTTCTTCATTTTTCCAGCTACTTCGCTTAGATTTAACGATAGGAGGCAAGGCTTCCGAAGGACTTGCAGGTCATGTGGTAAATCTTCTGACCACAGATGCACAGAGGTTCGACATGGCAAGCTTGTTTATGGTAGACCTCGTCAGAACACCTATAGAAAGCATTTTGATAGTGTATCTGATGTACAGGCAGATTGGGGTGGCTACGTTGGTTGGGGTTGCATTTTTACTAATGTTTATACCATTTCAAGGTTAGTAAAGTGAAAGTTTCAGATGAAGTAAGAAATAAACCCCATGAATATGTGGGGTCATAAAATATGGGGTTCTAAAGATCATATGAATATATTATGGGGTACTTTAATTCCGAAGTCATCATTTCGGCCGAATGAAGTCCACTGCTGGACACAGGCAAAGATCACCACAACCACCGATGTGGATGTGTTGTCGGCTCATTGGGGGGTTTTTCCATAATCGCCACGCTTGGCAGGCGGGTTGGCGATCGCAGTTGAGTTGTTAATGTACTCGAAGGACGCTGCTGCCCATCCTCCGGCTAATCCCTTGGTGGTCGACTTTTATGACACCCATCGGAGGAGATGGGGTGGTGGCAATTCCGAAGTAGTCACTCAAAAACAAAAGTTATTTGGATCCATTCGGCCCTAAATACATCACAATTACCTGATAAATTATATGACCTAATACCTCATAAATAATTTGGTACTTGAACAGGGGTCATCCCATGTGACTTTTGCGTCAAATCTCGGTATCGGTACTAAGGCAGGATTGCTAAACTTAAGTGTCAGAGGGCGAGGCACATTGCTTGTTGAACGAATGGCCCATGGGGCCGAAAAGTTCTTAAGTAGCGACCGCATACAGGAAGACGCAGCGTGGGCAGAACCCACGCGAGATGGACTGATGACCTGGTGAAGGTTGCGGGAATCGGCTGGATGCAGTGGACGTCTTTCGGCTGATGATGATGATAGAGGGCGATCCATTGAAATGGGTCGGTATGAAAAAATCTGAAACTGTATAGAAATCTGTTCCAAGGAAATACGTCGTCGATTTTAGAGTAAAAGAAAATGTTCTTAAAAAAATACTCGTACACAGCTCGGGTAGCGACACTGTTCTTTTTCCTTTAAAAATATCGCATGGTGTTTTATTATGGTAAATGATAGTTATGGTTGTAAAGAATAAATTCTACTATGTAACATTGTGTCTGTAATAAAATAAAAGATTTAACATTATGGACACTTAACAATACAAAACGCAATTGTAAATCATTACCTATTATAAGAGTGAATTATTATGAGAGGAGGCCACGCTCCGGCGCCGGTCATGAAATGGACAGACGGCTGAAGGTCGCTGGGAGTCGTTACATGCAGGGGGCATGTTCCTATGTTCAGCAGTGGGCTTCCTTGGACTAATTTATTGCATTCAGAAAATGGGTGTCTTTATGAATATTTACAAAAATGAATTATAGCTTTAAATTGTTGATACGGGGTTCCATAGTGAGATTTATTCTATTTAATCACTAGTGATCCGAAACTCGCGTGCAGTTATCTATACAAATAAATAAAATCGAAGTGTCTGTTTGTAATGTCAAAATAACAGGTTTTTACTAAATGCATATGAAAGTATGTACGTTACATATAACAAAAACACTATTTTTAATTCTTTTGTCTGTCTGTCTGTCTGTCCGTCTGTCTGTCTGTCTGTCCGTCTGTCTGTCTGTCTGTTTGTTTCGGGTAATCTCCGAAACGGCTGGACCGATTTTGACGGGACCTTCACTGGCAGATAGCTGATGTTATACGGAATAACTTAGGCTACTTTTATTTTAGAAAAATAATTAGGTTTCCGCGTAAAAAAATTAAACCCTTGAAATCCAATATATATATATTCTATGTCGAAGTACTCTAAATTTCTTTTAAATTAAACGCGGGTGAAACCGCGGTTCCGAGCTAGTACTTAAATATCTTTTTTTTCCCACGAGAAAATAGATGGAATTTTTCTTCCTGAATAAAAGTAAAGATTTTCATATAGAAAAGGTCCGAGTCCGGGATTGTAAAAATCGTTAAGTAGACTCTTAATTTTATTAATCTAATAGTAGTAATGGTTGTTCTTATTAAATAATGTGTTTGTCCACAAATAATACATGTGAAACGGCTCCGTCTTAGTTCCAGTTTTATTGTACCTATCAATATAGCAAACAGTAACGATAGCGTTTTTTGTGTGTTATTTTATTAATAGGATGTTATTTAATACTCCATAAATGAAACAACAGTAATTGATTTTGTTATTTAGGATGATTAATTAAGGCATCATCATATTGGCCATAAGGCGTCTGCTGCTGAACAAAGGCCTCCCCCATAGATTTCCAGAATTGTGCGATAATTTTGGGGGGAATTTGCCGGTACTCACGACGCGTGGCAGGCGGGTTGGTGAGCGCAGTAATGCTTACTATACCCCAGAAGGGACGTTGCTACCCATCCCTCTGGATTAGAGTCCCTTAGTCGCCTTTTACGACATCCACGGTAGGAGTTGGAGTGGTGCTATTTTCTTAATCCGGACACCACACTTTAGGCATGTCCAGATTATATTAATAAATAAATAATAATCCCGCGATTTTTTGGTAATTCAAGAGGGCATGTCCATATTATGCTAGCTACCTAACGGTAGGCATAATTGCACCAGAATTTGTGACCATTATCGCTATAAAACCTTTTGGTTTTTTAAAGGGAAAAGATCGGTTGCGATAACCACTTTTGAAAACCGTCAAATCTTCCATATTATATTTTTAGGTTATCTCGGCAAAATATCAAGCAAGTTGCGTCGGCAGACGGCCATACGGACCGACAATCGAATCAGACTGATGAATGAAGTGATCCAAAGCATCGAGGCTATCAAAATGTATGCGTGGGAGAATGCCTTCGCTAAGATTATTGGGAAGGCCAGAAAGTGAGTATGCGTCTACGCTTTTTAATTTTGTAAATGTAATGTTAATCGCTTATTAAGATAGAAAAATATAGTACCCGTTTTTGATAATAAATTATTATTATCATCTACATGTCTCTCTTTTCACGGGTTTATATCCCCTGTGAAGGGAACCCGGTCTTTTGATAGGCTTAGGCGGGGACATAGGTCCAATAAGCAGAGGCCCTTTTAGAGAATTTTAATCAAAAATGTAATTGGACACTAACCATGGACACTCCATGGCTACACTATAAAATGCAGTCTCGGATTGTCCCCGGAGGTGTAAAACTGTTGTATGTAACGGAAACTACAATTATAATGTCTATTGCAATGGGTGCTAAATGCATTAAATACTTCTAAAAACTAAAAAAAACGGCGTCTGCCTTTTAACGTTTTTAGTGAAATTCTGTGGCAGACGGTGACTCGCCACTCACAAGATGGGCCCCCTAAATGGCCACCACTACAGGCGACAAGGAGCAACACCGGTGTGAGCGGCTAGGGGTGTAGAGAGGTGCGGCGCCGGTTTCACCATCGCGCGTCTCGAAGACTCGGAGCGGGTTTCCCCGTTATTACGCCATTAGACACTTCCACCCCCGAGCATATAGCTCTGGCGGCCTATTATTATTAACTTTGCCCGCCCTAGGGAAAACGTTTTGGGGATCATACCGACTAATGCTCCGCTTAATGTACTGCCCCCTCCTGTGGGGACCGGATTAAGAATATAGCACCACTCCAATGATATCCTTTATTTCTTATTCCAGGAAAGAAATGAACGTAATCAAAAAAATGTCATGGCTGCGCGCCGTAATGATATCATGCGTCAAACTGAACACAAAAGTCGCCATTTTGTTAAGCATAATTTCTTATATCTCCTTCCAAAACGAGCTTACGGCCGCCAAAGTGTTCGTAATATTTTCCTACTACGAAATCTTGAAGTACACTCTAGTAGATTTCCTTCCATTGGCAATCACTTTCACTTTGGAAGCTTACGTCAGTGTGAAGAGGATGCAGGAGTTTTTGCTGTTGACTGAAGTTGATAACCAAGATGGCGTCGATTTGTTGACTTTAGACGAGAAGAATGTTGTTCAAGTTAATGGAGTGTTCGAGAAGATTGGGAATGGGTGAGTAATATAATGTTCCTTTGTTATTGTTGTTATATTATACGTACTAAATAAACGTAAAATAGTACTTTTGATTGTCAAAAACAAATCATTCATAGGTAATTTGTGTTCGATTTTTTACTGGTGGTGGGTCAAAGTCAAAGTTTTTATTTCATATAGGCATTAACAGGCACTTAATAAAAGTCAAAAGTTAAGGTGCATGGTTCGGAAAAGTTGATCGTATGGAGAAGAAGCCGGCGAGAAACTCCATAGACTGAAAATCACTTCTTTTATAATACTAGTGCAGATTTTTGCGGACATATAAAATAATTTCAAAGATATAATCTTAAGTATCTTATGTGTGTGTCGGCTACGAATGGCACCAACCCATCTCATCCCGTGGGTGTCCTAAAAGTTGACTATGGGATTAACCGCAGGATGGGCAGCAGCGTCCTTCGAGTACATTA
Organism: Diloba caeruleocephala; assembly: GCA_947459985.1. Lineage (NCBI taxonomy): Eukaryota > Metazoa > Arthropoda > Insecta > Lepidoptera > Noctuidae > Diloba > Diloba caeruleocephala. The sequence goes on from OX381632.1 coordinate 8,697,951, forward strand.
ACCGATATGATGAGGTCTCTCATTACACCGTGTGCGCAGCACGGCACACAGTGAGGCTTTGGGGGATCCCAACGGTCGCCTCCCAACCACTAGAGCAGGTGACCACTTTACAGTCACCCCCTCCGAGTTGCGCCTAATGGGCTGCTCGAGTGAGATTATGTCGATGGTCTGTAAGCCCTCCTTCGGTGCCGAAGATGACCGCTCCGGAGGTCCGGCAGGAGTCCGGCATGCCCCTCCGCCTTTACCCGGGCGGAGGAAGTACATGATGTATTTCAACCGGTCGCCGCCAAGCAGTAGTCTTTTAACAATTTTTTGATATAATGTAACCTCCGACTAGACGGGCACTGTAGCGATTGAAATTACTGGGCATAAGAGACTAAATAACTATTATCTGGAAGCGACGAGCTCAGCGTGGTCGTCCGAAAACTGGTCGACTATGATGAATTAAAGGCGATTGTGAAAGCTGATGAAACTAAATCTACGGCATTATAAATAACGTGGTATAAATTATTTTCGAATAAGAACAGCTTACCAATGTTTTTCACTTAACCGTTTTAATGCTAGCTCAGCATCAGGTGCTTGTAGCCAGTAGCACTCACTGATCGGTAAACGACCGATGAGGTTAAGCAGCATTCAGCGCGGTCACTATATAGATGGGTGAGCACACGGTGCTATTTAAACTTGGCGTCTCCGTGCTTTGGAGGGCTCGTAAAATCGTCGGTCCAGGTTGTTGTCATTAGTTGGCAGGTCCTTAAGCCAGAGGCCTTCAGGTAGCTTGAACGACTCTGAGACAAGGCTGCCATTTTTTTATTGGTGCCCAGTAGAAATTCTTCATGAACTTCCTTCGCCCCGGGGAAGGGCGAAGGGGTATGCCGGGCTCCTACCGGCTAAGACCACTGGAGCGGTCATCTTCGGCACGTAAGGGAGGCTCCAGGCCCTCGTATGATCACACTAGAGCCGCCCACTGGTGCCACGCCTATAGGCACATCTCGGAGAGGGTGACTGTAAAGCGGTCACCCCCCCGGGGGATTGTAAAGGAACCCCCAAAGCGTCCCACGGCAGCGCGTGACCACATGCGTGCTACCCACATTCCCCTTTCCGGTGCAACCTTTAAACCTCTGTTAATCTCTCTCCTTTTTGTCTCCAGGCAGCAAGCATACATCAAATCAGAGAGCAATTTAGAGCACATAAAGCCTCAAGTGCTGATAGCTATGAAGGATTACTCCGCTCACTGGAAGAATGTGGAGGATGAAACTACGGATGGCAAGATCCCGGCGCTCGTGGATATTAATCTCGCTGTGAGTTACCTTGGACTGTCTGTGGCTGAGTCACTCTTTTCGGAAGAAGGGGAAGTTTTATTTTTGTTAAACACGAAGTATAGAGCCACAAATTTATCTTGAGAGGAAATGCCTAAATAATAATTTTTAATTAACTGATCAACAGAAAAAAGCTTTTGATTTAAAAATAATACTGGTTTAAAAAAACTAAAAAAACACGCTAGGTTGTGCTGAACTGAGTGCCCGAAAGAGCAAGTCTGGAACTGCACGCATGCGTAATTCGCGCACTAGCTCTGTCTCTCTTACTCGCATGCAAAGGATGCGGAAAGAAATTAATGAATCCTGGCGAATCTAATTAGGATAATCGGATATTTTGATCGGATTATTGCATTGTCATCGACCTTTGACAGGTGTGCAAAGTTTGAATCAAATCTGATCGTTCAAAGTAGGGCAAAATCGAGCTCAAAGGAGTCGGTTACAAACAAACAAACATACATACATACATACAGGTGAAGCTAATAAAAGCGTGTTAAAAAAAATGACGGGCTGAATTTAACCTCCATTTTGAGCTATAGAATAATATCTAGTTCAAGTTCTTTACTGCATCCATGTATTAAATACGTTTATAATAAGGTACAACATGAAACTCGGTAAGGGTATGGCAACATTATAAGTCGTACTTAACTAGGTATCATTTCGGCCGAAAAGTCCACTGCTGGACACAGGCCTCCCTCAAAGATCACCGCATAATAGCCACGCTTGGCAGGCGGGTTGGTGATCGCAGTTGAGTTGTTAATGTATTCGAAGGACGCTGCTGCCCTTCCTCCGGCTAATCCCATAGTTGACTTTTACGACGCCGGTATTTACTGGGTTTTATTTCGAACAAATTAACTATATAAACAAAAGCATTATTGGAAACTATAATTTGTTACCATGTATTCAAAGTCCAATAAATAATTCTTGATTCTTAATCCCGGGATGAAAACGTCATTATTAAGGGATTTCAGAGGGAGGTATTATTCACTCTATGTTACTTCCTTCCTTGAAGTTTAGGTTAATATACTCTACCTATTCCGATCTCAGAGGGCCAATTCTCGTAATTTAAAAATGTTCAAAATATACCTAGTTCCGATGTAGTCTCAGTGTCATAAATGTCACAAATGGTATTCTCCTAAACTAACAAACAACCTCAAACGTGAACTTACACTGTGATGAGATCGATAATGGATCGAAGTCAAAACGGTATTTTGCTAACATTTCGAACTGTCAACATTAAATAAACGTCAAAATTGAGATCGAGATTATACTGAAATCCGACTGAACTTTAAGAGTAGCAGAATAACATTTTTTCGGTCAATTTATAATTTAATCTCAGTTCGGTCAAGTTTCAGTCATAGTGTAAATTAATTACGAGAATTGGCTCTCTAATCATCACGCATATTGTGTTATCAATTTAAGACCATTCGGGCCAGGTTTCCTCACGATGTCTTCCTATACTTAAAGTAATAAAAAGTATACATACGGCATTGAATGACCGATGCCTTACATTAGGATGTCTCCTGTATTGTGGGGCTTTACCTCAGGCTTACACAAATCTCACCTGCACATACACCCAGACTCTTAACATCATCATAATTTTTGTCCCCAGGTTAAACAAGAATCTCTAACAACGGTAGTAGGCACAGTCGGGTCCGGGAAGTCGACGCTACTGCAAGCGATGTTGCGGGAACTATCGCCCACTAGTGGACATCTGCACGTACATGCTATTGTGGCGTATGCTGCGCAAGAACCTTGGCTGTTTGAGGCTTCTGTAAGTTTGGGATCATCCAACTTTTTCAGTTTTGAAATCTGCATAATTTTCGCCCTTCTTTGTAAAACATGTTTACACCAGTTCAGCTTTGAAGCTACTAGTGTGGAAAGGATCAATGGCGAGTATATCACTCACCTTCGATTTGCCGATGACATCGTAGTCATGGCAGAATCGCTGCAAGAGCTCAGCACAATGCTCGATGATCTCAACAGAGTTTCCCAACAGGTGGGCCTTAAGATGAACATGGGCAAGACAAAAGTCATGTCAAATGCCCATGTCGTGCCCATCCCAATATCCGTTGGGAGCTCTGTTCTCGAAGTTGGTGACGAGTATGTCTACCGGGGACAAACTGTCCAGTTAGGTAGGTTCAACTCCGAGAAAGTGGTCAATCGTCGAATCCCGACTCGGCTGGTCAGCATTCGGGAAACTTCGCAACGTCTTTTCGTCAATACCCCAATGCCTCAAGACGAAAGTCTAACCAGTGTGTGTTACCAGTGATGACATATGGAACAGAGACGTGGTCACTCACCATGGGCCTCACAAGAAAGCTCGAGGTCACTCAGCGAGCTATGGAGAGAGCTATGCTTGATATTTCTCTACGAGATCGAATGAGATCTTTCAAAACAGAAACTGGAAGATCCGTAGAACTAACTTTGCCGGCATACTGTACTGTACTGATGGCCGTTGAGGTAAATAGGTTCTCGAGTGGAGACCGCGCACCGGAAAACTCAGCGTGGGACGACCTCCAACGAGGTGGACAGACGATCTGGTGAAGGTCGCTGGGAGTCGTTGGATGAGGGTGGCATGCAACCGCTCGTTGTGGAAATCTAAGGGGGAGGCCTTTGTTCAGCAGTGGACGTCCAGTGGCTGATATGATGATGATTATGAAAATTTCGCAATAAAAGATTTTAGTTAGCTCTATGTGGTATCCGGATTAAGAATATAGCACCACTCCGCTTCCTCTTATGGAAATCGTAAAAGGTATATTATATAAGGAGCAATATTAATTTGTAAACGTTTTAGTTCATTATCACTGCACCAGAAGGTCAATTTGACGGCACGGTTGGTGCAGTGGCTGCTACAGTCGGCTGCTGCGCTCAGGGTCGTGGGTTCGATTCCCGCACGGAACAAATATTTGTATGATCTGCAAGTAGTTGTTTCGGGTCTGGGTGTATTGTATGTGGAATTCATGTCTGTAAACGCACCCACGACACAGGAGAAATCCTAGTGAGGGACAACGTTTTAAAAAAAAAGATAAATTTTCAAAATATAGTTCCGATCTAGTCTCAGTGTCATAAATGTCACAAATGGTATTCTCCTAAACTAACAAACAACGTCAAACGTGAACTTACGCGGTGATGAGATCGAAAATGGATCGAAAGTTGATCGAAGTCAAAACGGTATTCTGCTAATATTTCGAACTGTCACATGTACTAAAATGTCATTAAATAAACGACAAAATTGAGATTGAAATGAGACTAGATCGAGATTATACTGAAATCCGACTGAACTTTAAGAGTAGCAGAATACATTTTTTTCGGTCAATTCAGAATTTAATCTCGGTTCAGTCAAGTTTCAGGCATAGTGTAAATTAATTACGAGAATTGAAAGAAAAGAAAGAAAGAAAAAAGTTTTATTAAGGTCTCGCACAGGAAGTTACAAATAACATAAAGTAAAAATAAAAATATTATAATTAAATTAAGGCAACCTGGACGAGGCCAAAAAAGGCCCCTATCTCAGCATAATGCTGTGACATTTAAATAAATAAAAAAATTGGCCCTCAGGTTCGACAGAACATTTTGTTCGGCCAAGACATGGACCTCCGCAGATACAAGCAAGTGATCAAGTGCTGTCAGCTGAAGACCGACCTTGAAATACTGCCACATGGAGACAAAACTATCGTCGGAGAGAGAGGTAAGATTACATTGTAGCTAGTGGTCCGCCCTGGCTTTGCTCTTGTGATAAACATCGCCTGTGTCAATCTGAGATAATCCGTTGGCTTTCCGCGCTGAAAATTTCGAGTTTGATTTCACACGTAATAAATATATGTATGGCCTACAGCAGTGCAATTCTGTAGGAACTCACTAGCAATCTTACTTTTGAATCCGCAGTGAAATCTCTCAGTTCGTATTGTTTTCGTATGCCGTGTGGTGCCGGCTCCGAATACCACCACCCCATCTCCTCCCGTGGGTGTCGTATAAGTCCCCATTTGGTTGGGATAAAATTTGATGGAATGTGCCTTTGTCAGTTCTGTTCAAATTCAGGATCCGCATTGTAGAACTGAGGTATTGCTTGCAATGAGCGGGTGGACTCGCGATAAATTAAACTCAATAATGATAATGTAATAATGACTGTAATGAATGACTTTTAAATTTACAATAAATATGAATATGAGAGTGTCACACACGACCGTAATGCACGGTGTCGTAGAATGCTCTGTGGAGGGCCCGCCGTGCCGTATGCGTGTGTTGAGATCAGTGTGCGGGTACACATGCAAGGCGTCAACACGCATTCAATTATTTCTAATAGACTCATATCGAACACATTCCACCAATAAATGGTATAAGTCTTCTGTAACTGACTGACTTTAATACTGGCTACAATATTTAATAACAAATATTGGCTTCGCAAAGCAATTTGTAAAATTGAAATGTTGTAAAAATACCTGCAAAACGAGAACAACTGCCGACAAACTGTCTTACAGTTTGGCAGAATACATGATTGTAACAATTCACACAAATTTTCAAAGAATAAAGAAAAAAAAAACATTCTTCGCAGTTGGGTGAAGTCGTTTTTTTCATCATGAAGGCTAATTATTTGCTTGGAATATGTCCAGATCTGAGTCTATGAGCGGTAACAATAAATTTTCTACAAAAATGACTATCAATGTACCAGGGCACACGAAGAGGTTGTCTCTCATTCTCATTTCATTTTTAAAAAATCGTTGCCCCGCCCTGGGATTTCTCCTGTGTCGTGGTCGTTTACAGACATATATTCCTCTATGTTGATGATGTGAACTATTCCAGGTGCTTCGTTGTCCGGAGGTCAGCGCGCGCGCATAGCTTTAGCCCGGTGTGTGTACCAGAACGCTGATGTTTACCTGTTGGATGACCCGCTGGCGGCAGTGGATGCTAAGGTAAGAATTTCCTCGTCGATCATTCTATGAAATGTGTCCTATTGTCTTTATCTGGAGTAGCCTCGCTTCGCTCTAGTATAAGGAGATGCCTCGACTTCGCGTCGCTTATATTTTTGTGACCTCTGTGAAAATCTTCATTCAAGTTACTCGTAATAATTACACATTCATACCTTCTTCGAGGATTGGTCTGTCCATTGGCAATTTGTAAACCAATTTTCGAAAGTGTTCAGTACAATTGATGGTACAATTGACTGTACCAGTAACAATATATATACAAATAAATAAAATTGAAGTGTCTGTTTGTAATGTCAAATTAACAGTTTTACTAAATGCATATGAAAGTATAACAAGGTACCTATAATTTGAAAAAAAAAAATGTTGTCTGTCTGTCTGTTTGTCCCAGCTAATCTCCGAATCGGCTGGACCGATTTTGGCGGGACATTTACTGGCATAAATATATAGCTATAAAATAATGTAAAGATAGGTGATGTTATAAGGAGTAACTTAGGCTACTTTCATTTTAGAAAAAGACAAAGAATTGGGGTACTGTGCAAAAAATTAAATCCAATATATTTACTCTATATGTCAACTGTCTATGCCGAAGTAATCTGATTTATTTTAAATTAAATGGCGGGTGAAATCGTGGGGCACAGCTACTCAACAATAAGATTAGATGGAAGGGACTGAAAGGTTTGCTACAACTTTGGCAATACGATAGTAATTGTCCTGGTGTAGCGTCCGTAAGTTATGGTAACCGCGTACAATCGAGCCTTAAGTATGATTGCCGGTATGTGTATTAAAAAAAAAACTGGTAATAATTTTTGTGTGTTATGTGCTCATTGGGTGGTTTTGCCATAATCGCCACGCTTGGGTTGGCGATCGTACTTGAGTTGTTAATGTACTCGAAGGATGCTGCTGTCCTTCCTCCGGCTAATCCCATAATCGCCTTTTACAACACCCAACCCAACCAAACCTATGAGATGAGTTGGTGCTATTCGTAGCCGGCACCACACAGCTCATTATTATTTATCCCAGTGGAAATTCATCGCGACTTCCTCCGCCCCAGGGAAGGGCGAAGGAGCATGTCGGACTCCTACCAGCTAAAACCACTGGGGCGGTCATCTTCGGCACCTACGGGGGGCTCCAAGTTCTCGTATGATCACACTGGAGCCACCCGCTGGTGCCTATAGGCACATCTCGGAGAGAGTGACTGTAAAGGGGTCACCTTCCCCGAGTAGATTGTAAAAGGTCCACCCGAAGCGTCCCTGTGCGCTGTGCTGTGCTGCGCAAATGGCAGCGAATGGTCACATGCGCGCCACCGTCTTTGTGTGGGCACGCAGATTCCCCAATCTGGGAACCAACCTTAAATCACACACTGATATGGTTTGCGAAAAATGACATTACTATAAATAAATCACTTGACTTGACTGACTGACTGATTCATCAACGTAGAGCTTAAACCGCTGGGGCTACAAACTTTACATTTTAGCAGTTGATGCCTTTAATAACGTAGCCATCCACTAAGGAAGGAATTTGAGTAAATCTACCCCTATGGTGGTAAAATAGGGGTTGAAAGGTTGTATGGAACTCAAGTTTTATTATAATGTGTAATACTCGCGAAAACCTAAGACATTTTTTTTATAACTTATGAAATTTGGAATTTGGCCATTTGGTTTAAAATCAATAAATACTTGTTTCAGTGTTTTTATAAATTGCCCCCCCCTTCAGGGGGTAAAAGATGGGGTGAAAGTTTGTGTGGAGTATCCGTTATTTACGAATCAAAAATTTATTTCACTACCAGAAAGCAAGAGTGATTGATATAGGCTATATTTGTATCTATATTGACAAAAATAAACGCGCGGGTGAAACCGTGAGCAACAGCTAGTTTAGCATATTGTTCTGTCCCTTCCACACAAACATATATTTTCACAAGAAAATAAATGTTATTATCTTTATTTGCTGTTTTATTTTCCACTTTAAAAGTAAAGCGTGGCATTGCCAATAGATGCGTCCAGTCGAAATTGATGCTGATGTACATTTATACTGTTTTAACCCGATATTCCATAATTCAGGTGGCCCATGCGATATATGAAGACTGTATCCGAACGTTTCTTCGCGAGAAGGCGACGGTGCTAGTGACGCATCACGTGCAGTACGCGAAGCATGCGCACACTGTGTGTGTCATGCGGGCGGGACGGGTGAGTGTGTCTACATCGCCTCGTCATCATCATTACACTCTTTCTTCAATGTCCCACTCATCACTCTGACCTCATTCATTCTACTTTCTTCATCCAATCTGTTTTACTGTGGAATGCGCTCCCCCTTGAAATCAGGATGGCTGAAAATCGGCGTTGCTTTAAAATAAAAGTGCGAAAATTACTTCTTGACAAGACTTCGGCAGATTTAGCTCGGCTCTGATTCTGGTATAAATACATATCTTTCTCATCTCATTGGTATATATTTATTATATATATGTATGTACGTGTTTATTTAGTATATATATATATACATATATATATATATATATATATGTATATATATGTCTGTAATGGTTATATTATTATTACACTTTTGTTTTCATGTCTTCACATCTTGCGTGTCATATTTTATTGTTTATTATCTACCTTGTTGTTCTCTGCATCACCTAAAGGTTGTCTGGTAGAAAATGCCTACGGCATTAAGACCGCCTTTGTACACTTGTACATTAAGCATAAATAAATAAAAATAAAATAAATAAACATCAACCGAAGGACGTCCAGTGCTCCACAAAGGCCTCCCCGTAGACTTCAACAACTCACGGTTACATGCCATCGCATCCAACGACTCTCGGCGACCTTCAACAGACGTTGTGATCGTCCCACGCTGCATGTTCGGGTTCGATCCCCTTATGGAACAAATATTTGTATGACCTTATAATAAAACACTTTTAAACGGATTCTATCGCGTATATTTTAGATTCTCCACAAAGTCTGCAGTGTGTGAACATGACTTAGGCAAACCTAACCATTATCTTCGTTTTGATCAACCGCAAGTCGTCGCGAAAGAGAACCGATATGTGCCTTTTTTATTATTTTTTTTATTTTATTTTTTTATTGGTGCCCAGTGGAAATTCATCATGAACTTCCTTCGCCCCGGGGAAGGGCGAAGGGGTATGCCGGACTCCTACCGGCTAAAACCACTGGAGCGGTCATCTTCGGCACGTAAGGGAGGCTCCAGGTCCTCGTATGATCACACTAGAGCCGCCCACTAGTGCCACGCCTATTGGCACATCTCGGAGAGGGTGACTGTAAAGCGGTCACCCCCCCAGGGGGATTGTAAAGGATCCCCCAAAGCGTCCCACGGCAGCGCGTGACCACATGCGTGCTACCGTCTTCTCTTGGGTCGCTTGGTGTGGGTACGCAGATTCCCCAATCTACGCACCCGCGAACCCAGAGGTCCCCCACCTTATAGCAACGGCAGGGGTTTTCAGGCGTATCGGAATTAGGCGCCAGGGCGGTTGTTACCCCGGCGCCGTCTCCTTCTTCTTCGAGCGGGATCGGCCCTCTCCCGATCCCGCTCTGGACCGATATGTACCTAGAATGTTTCGTGAGGCTATTGAAATTAAAAAACATGTTAATGTTAATAGAGAAGATGGTTGGCAGGTACCACCTGTTTGGAATCCAGTTATTAACATAATAAAGTCCCAACCGAGATACCGCACTAAGAAACATCAAGACACTGTGAGTGATTACTGCGTGCATCGAAACTAATTTTTTGATTATAATTGTACGGTAGATAAAATAAAATAACTTTTTAAAATCTGTAACGACGCCTGTCACCTTAGTCATCCTGTGACCACGAATGCTGCAAAGTATTCGAAACGTCAGGAAAATCTAAAATATACGCGATAGAATCCGTTTAAAAGTGTTTTATTATAATGTGTAATAATCGCGAAAATCTAAGACATTACTAAATTGTATGGCCTATAGAGAGTATTTCTGGCTCTGGGCGTTTGTGCGTATGAGACTTGTCTGTTAAACCAAAGCCATAACCGTTTAAAAAAATTGTTTTTCTTTTTTGTTACCCAGGCGTTTATCTGTTTCTGGTTGTAGAAATCTCAGTGGCTTAATCCATAAAAACCAAAGCTTTATACTACATTTAGCATTTAGAATGTTGCTTACTCTAATACACACTAAGGCCGTCCGCACGTTGTGTGACCGCGACCACGGTCGCAGCCTGAGAAGAGTGGGTCACTTTAAAAGCGTTATCGCCAGGCATTATAAGTCTTACTCTTCGGAATATGCATGCATTATGCAACCATGGCCGTAAACTAGTATCACAAAGTATGAAGGAATGCAAACGCACAAATCATCCGTCTTCGGTATGAACGGCATATATCGCCCGCCGGTGATAGTCGTTATTACGCCGCGGTCGACGGACATTTGACTTTTATTTGTACTTGTACTTTTACTGACTGCAGGTATGTCGTGCCAACGATCCTGCAATGAGAGACGTTTCATCCCTATCTCTACTCAAATCATGCAATCATTAGATTTTTGGGACAAATATGTTTTTTGTTGTGTGTCACGTTAATTTAAAAGACGATAGTGCTATCTTAAGCGTCCGCTTTTAGGTTAGTCGTTTCTATGAAGTGACCCAGTTAATCTTTGGTTGCGACCATAGTCGCGATCGCTCAGTCCGCGTTGACCCCAGTGGTGACAATTGTATTTATCTTTAACTAGATTGTAGCACAAGGGTCATACCAGGAGTTAAAGAACGGAGTAGCTGAATTTGAGAAGCTGATAGAAATGGGGGAGAAAGTGGAAGAAGAGAAACAAAAACAGAAAGCGACTACGTATGAGACAGAGACCGTGGTAAGTTATTAATTTAGTACAATACTAATATATAATAATAAGGGAGAATGTCGGGGTAATCTCCGTAACTCCTGGATCAATGTTGCAAAATGAATTTTAGTCATTTAGAATACAGTCGAAGTAAATACTCTTAAAAGTGTATATAAATACGTTTTTCATGTCAGTTTTCACATAAGTTATTGTGAAGAGATATCATATCAGCCCAAGGATCAGCCAAAGGACTCCCACTGCTGAACAAAGCCTCCACCATAGCATTCTACAGTTCTGTCGTAACTTTGATGGGAATTTGCCTATTCACCATGGACCAAATGGTGACACACAGAAGGTGCGCTGCTGGACATCCCTTTGGTTTAGAGTCCCTTAGTCGGCTTATACGACATCCACGGTAGGAGATGGAGTGGTGCTATATTCTTTATTCGGTATAGAGACATATTAACATTGAATATGCCATAGCAGGTACAACGCTATATCTCAAGAGTTCAGTGAGGTGATTCGCTTTAGCGAGGCTTTGGCATCAGCAAAGCTCCCGAGCTTTACTGAATAATCCTGAATGTCGTAAAAATATACTGCGACAAAGAATAGAATAGACCAGAATATTTGTTTTATACTAACTGGCGACCAGACGAGCAAGACATTCGCCTGCTGGTAAGCGGCATTGCTGTCCATAATAATTGTAATGCTACCCAGGACTGCTCCTGCGTGGCACCACACTGCGCCACTCACCTCGAGACATTAATTATTTAGTATCTTATGGCCAGTAATTTGTTCAGTAAATAGGTCCTAACAGACATACTGAAACAACGGAGGGCATTTTGCCACATGACAACCTCTGAGAAGAAATGCCGAAAGAAACTCAGGGCTTTCATTACATTATTTGTTTTTGTCTTTTAATAACTGGTTCTTCACAAAGAATTTAAAACAGTTTTCTGTACATAACTTTTAACACGCATTTATTCATTATTTTCGTATTCTTCTCAGCAAACACTTTTGTTTGATACCCATATATCATGGGGGTGCATAAAAAATTAATGGCCCGCTATGTTTAGGAATCAGCCATATTGGATTTAGATGCATTGTCATCCAAACTAAACGCGTATGCAAAATTTCAGCACAATCGGTTAGGGATAAATGTTTTAAAATTCTGTTGCAAGATTTGACCCATACTAACAAAGTAAGTTAAATAAAAACTTGTAATATAGAATCGGACGTCACGACGGTAGCAGAAAAGTCCAGTATTCACATATACGCCATCTTTACGACAACAAGAAACACAATTAATTAATTTTATTTATTTTCATTTACTAGGTATATAATGTTATCGTTAAAACTGAAAGAGCGGACGCGAAAAAAAGTGTTAGTTGGTTATTTTGGTTTTACTGTATTCAGCTTTACTGTTCACACGACTACATATTAAGCTATATGTTTCCAGTATACGCTGATCTCGTATCGCATATGCTTTCTGTGCGATAAGAGATCAGCGTAAACTGGATATGTATAGCTTGATATGTAGCCGTATGGAACATAGATAAAATACATAAATATAACTAGATTAATAAGTATTTAGTTTAGTTTTTTCTCTTGTAGTTATAGTGGTAGTAGCTAGTTCACTCACTGATTGGTCAACGATTGGCAAGGTTAAGCAACGCTTAGCAGGTCAGCCTATGGATGGGTGACCGCATAGTAGTATATGAACTGAGCGTCTCCGTGAATCGGAGGGAACATTAAATCGTCGGTCCCGGTAAGGTCAAGTCGGAGGCATTTGGGTGGTTTGAACAACTCTGACACAAGGTTGGCCACTAAACATATAAAAGAAGAAATATAATTTTGCTATTTATATTTCTGTATATTTGTTAATCACGTGGAATTGATGAGTTACAAGGAGTTTATAGCAATGGTATTTTACAAATAGATGTGCCATATACGAACATTATGAAACTACAGAACGGCTTACATTTGACTATACCTACTACCAGTACAGCTCTCAAACATGCGTGAAGGAACGGAGAGAGAATTAAAGCCACCATGCGGCATACCGGTTGTTAGAAAGAGATGAGTATACGCCTTTAGTTACGTTGGGTAGCAGCTATGCGCATGCTTGTTCGATGTCGTCCTGGCACCGGCCGCCATTAGACCCCGTAATAAAATAAAATATTGTAATTTTATTTACAGTACTGATTCTACGCATGGAATGACATTTTTTTTTTTTTTTTTTTTTTTTAAAAACGTTGCCCCACACTAGGATTTCTCCTGTGTCGTGGGTGCGTTTACAGACATGAATTCCACATACATTTTTTCTCACATTTGTACTATAATTCGTGCATAAACCTTATGTAACAATGCATTTTCTCCGCAATATGTTGCAAGAATTACGGCCACTTACGGTGGCTTGAATTTTTTCTCCGTTCCTTCGCACACGTTTGAAAGCTGTGTAGTTATATGTACTGGTAGTATGTATAGTAAAATTTACGCCGTTCTGTAGTGTCATAATGTTCTTGTATGGTGCATCTATTTGTAAAATATCATTGTTTGTATGATTAATTGAATGTTTTACTAATCTTGGATCTTTTTTAGGAACACAGCTACAAGCTAAGATCGCAGCGGTCCATGTCAGAAGCGTCACAACTCTCCTTTAATCTAGATTTAGACAGTAATTTAGACCCGAAGTATGAAGGTAAGATTTTATTTGATGTATAAACGGGTTAGGTTCGTTACAAAAAATTAAAAAGGTGCGTGGTCATTGACCGCCAGCTGTTTTTATTTATATCATCATTTCGGCCTAATGAAATCCACTGCTGGACACAGGCCTCCCCCAAATATCGCCACAACGACCGATATGGGTATGCTGTGGGCTCATTGGGAGGTTTTGCCATAATCGCCACACTTGGCAGACGGGTTGGTGATCGCAGTTAAGTTGTTAAAGTACCCGAAGGACGCTGCTGTCCATCCTCCGGTTAATCCCTAAGTCGACTTTTATGACACCCACGGGAGGAGATGGGGTGGCGGTATTCTGAGCCGGCATCACACGGCACTTTATTTATTTATTATTATTTATTTATTGTCAGGCGACTAATAAGGCCCATAAATAAAAATACATTAAAATCTTATAAACGAATACATAAAAGTCAATAAAATAAAACAATCACTATTTTGAATTGACTGAACACGGTTGGTGCAGTGGCTGGTACAGTCGGCTGCTGCGCACCGGGTCGTGGGTTCGATTCCCGCACGGAACAAATATTTGTACGATCTGCAGGTAGTTGTTCCGGGTCTGGGTGTATTGTGTGTGGAATTTGTGTCTGTAAACGCACCCACGACACAGGAGAAATCCTAGCGTGGGGCAACGTCAAAAAAAAAAAAAAACTGGAAACTTGGTGAAAAATTAATACACTATTTTACTGATTCGTGTAGAGAATCATGGACAGATTCACCTCCTAAAAGGTTTCGGGTGATTAAATCGGCAGCCAGTATGATGATCACTTTTGTGGATAATGATGGTGGTCTTACAGGGGAAACTCAAAAGAAGGGCTCAGTGGATAACAGCGTGTACGTCTCATACATCCGCAGCGGCGGCAGCGCCTTGTCTATGACGGTGTTGATTCTGTTGTTCCTGCTTGCCCAGCTTTTCTACTCTTCGACCGATGTATGGCTGAAAGAATGGTAAGTACTTCATGTTTAAAAAAAAAGAATGTTAAGGAGTCATACATCATCAAGGACCATGATCGAGCTGTATGTGTGTGTATGTGTCAGGCAAAAAAAGTCTTTGTTAGAATCAATAGCACCATTCCATCTTCCGTGGATGCCGTAAAATGCCACTAAGGGATTCTAAACCAGAGGGCTCGGCAGCAGCGCCTCTTCTTTGGAACAGTAACCATACTGCGCTCAACAACCCGCCTGCCAAGCGCGGTAAGTACTGGCAACTTCCCCCCATAATGACGACACAATTGTTGAAATTTATGGGGCTTTGTTCAGCAGTGGATATCTTATGGCTGATATGATGATGATGATGAATTTATATGGAGTAACGCGCACTAAACCGTTTCCTCACCATCCAATACCGAAGCATGCTATCACCGGCACCCTGATCAGCTTAAAACAGCGACAGTACACGCGACAGCAGCTATCGCGCAGCCAAGGGACCACCGGTGGCAACTCATCTGAAATTGTAAGGCGAGGATGCAATTTTTAGTTCATTGATCTTCCGACAGTGTGCGTCAGAGATCTTCGCCTGTTTAATCGCTATCGGCAAATACGTGATACCGAAATGACTTCCGACAACGGCGTCTGCGCGATTTACGCCTGGCGCAAACCGTCTGCGAATGCCGTGTGGTGCCGGATGCCGTGTGGTGCCGGCTCCGAATACCACCACTCCATCTCCTCCCGTGGGTGTTGTAAAAGTCGACTAAGGGATTAACCGAAGGATGGGCAGCAGCGTCCTTCGAGTACATTAACAGTTCAACTGCGATCGCCAACCCGTCTGCCAAGCGTGGCGATTATGGCAAGACCCCCCAATGAGCCCATAGCACACCCATATCGGTCGTTGTGGTGGTCTTTGGTGAGGCCTGTGTCCAGCAGTGGACTTCATTCGGCCGAAATGATGAAATCGTCTGCGACATACGTAATCAGTAACCCTAGCACGAACAACTTGCGAGAAAGTATTCGTATCGTCACGTTGGTGTGACTCAATTTTGAATTGAAAATACTTGGCTCGCACATATTTTTTATTTAAACTGAAGGCTTTATTCGTACCTGTCATATCCACTGGTGAACAAAGGCCTCCCCCATAGATTTCCACAACTATGTCATCATTTTGGGGGGTATTTGCCAATACTCACCACGCTTGGCGGGCGGGTTGGTGAGCGCAGTATGGCTACCGTTTCACAGAAGGGACGCTGCTGCCCATCCCTCTGGTTTAGATTCCCTTAGTCGCCTTCTACGACATCCACGGGAGGAGATGGAGTGGTGCTATTATTCTTAACCCGGACACCACACGGAATTCACATCTATGTATGTATGATACGACTTGTGTTTGTCGTATAAATTTAAACAAAGATGCTATAGGATAGTTGTATTTTCAATTCGAAGTTCACTCACATTAGCTTTACGATACGAATACTTTCTCGCAAGTTGTTCGTGCTAGGGCCACTGCCCAGTCTGCGTGTTCACACCGAGCGCCCCCGGGAAGATGGTGGCACGCACGTGGTCACGTGCCGCCGTGTGCGCACCACAGCGCACAGCAAGACTTGGGAGGATCCTTTACAATCCTCCCCGAGAAGTGCCTGGGGGGCGACCTTTTTACAGCCGCCTGCTCTCCGCTAGATACCGCTTTACAGTCATCCCCTCCGAAATGTGCCAAAAGGCGTGGCACCAATGGGCGGCTCTAGTGTGATCTTACTGGAGCCCCCCTTCGGTGCCGAAGATGACCGCTCCAGTGGTTTTAGCCGGTAGGAGTCCGGCATACCCTTCGCCCTTCCCCGGGGCGAAGGAAGTTCCATGTAGAATTTCCACTGGACACCAATAAAAAAGGGCTAATGCCCGCGGACCGACAGCGAATTCACGAGTAGGTGCCAGTACACTTAGTGCATGGTATGGCACGTTTAGTTTGCGTAGTGGTCTGCGTCATTTCTTTTCCGTGCTTGATACGTTTATGGTATGTTACGGGGTAGTGGGCAAACGCCTTTACCCTTCACAATGGGGCATATGACGTTAGGTTTATTACGTACATGTGGCTTCGCCGTGAAACTCCATTAATAATTTTAAAAGTCTTCTATAAATCAACAGTTTAATGACACGTTTACTACGCCTTATAGCAGCACGTTATTAGATATATATATTAATTCCAGGGTTAATCTAGAAGAAGCCAACAGTGCCTCAAAAGCAGCCAGCAAAAACACTACAGAGGGAGGAACGCCTGCGCCAGGTAAATAATAGACAATCGAATCTAGTATTCATCCTTATCAGGATAATCTGCAGCCTGACTTCACCCACAGCTGGCTCAAGGCCTCTCTTAGTCTGTATCATCAACCTCACTCCTGCCTGGCCTCATCCTCACTCGACCCGCGACGTTGGCTATGCCGTCCACCACATCTTGATACTGCTCTGCATTAGGGTGCTGACAAAGACGGCATTTTGGGCTACTCTCTGGGCTTTTTTCGCCACCAATCGCCTTCACAAAGGCGTCTATGCACCTCGTTGAAGGTCGTCCCACGCTGCGTTTTCCGGTGCGCGGTCTCCATTCGCGAACCCTTTTGCCCCAACGGCCAGCAGTTCTACGAGCAATGTACCCTGCCCATTGCCACTTCAGTTTACTAATTCTTTTCAGCTATGTCGACAACTTTAGTTCTTCTACGAATCTGCTGATTTCTGATTCGATTTCGTAGAGAAATACCAAGCATAGCTCTCTCCATAGCTCGCTGAGTGACCTTGAGCTTTCTTATATGTTATCGTTGGTAACACACACTTTCGTCTTGAGGCATTGCGGTATTGTTGACTAAAATACGTTGCGAAGTTTCCCGAATGCTGCCCCGAGGCGAGTTAGATTCGACGATTGACCTCTTTCTCGAAGTTGGACCTACCTAACTGGACAGTTTGTCCTAGTCCTGTCCTAGACATCAGCATGGAACAAATATTTGCGTCGCCTACAGATAGTTGTTCTATGTTTGGGTGTTTGTGCATATAAGATTTATGTCTGTAAACCAAACTGGTGCCGGCTCAGAATACCACCACCCCATCTCCTCTCGTGGGTGTCGTAAAAGTCGACTAAGGGATTAGCCGGAGGATGGGCAGCAGCGTCCTCCAAGTACATTAACAACTCAACTGCGATCGCCAACTCGTCTGCCAAGCGTGGCGATTATGGCAATTCCCCTAATGAGCCCACAACACACCTATATCGGCCGTTGTGGTGATCTTTGGGGAGGCCTGTGTCCAGCAATGGACTTCATTTGGCCGAAATGATGAAACCAAACTCAACCCAATATTTGAGACAGTTTCTTAGA
The DNA here is from genome assembly GCA_947459985.1 of Diloba caeruleocephala. Taxonomy (NCBI): domain Eukaryota; kingdom Metazoa; phylum Arthropoda; class Insecta; order Lepidoptera; family Noctuidae; genus Diloba; species Diloba caeruleocephala. The sequence continues at coordinate 8,716,019 of OX381632.1, forward strand.
TTATTCTCAGAGTCGATAGAAAATGCTGGCTACATTTTTTTTGTCAAGTGAACTTGTTTCTTGAAACGGACTTGCTAAATAAACATCATTTATGATCAACTAGCTGTGCACCGCGGTTTCACGCGCCGTTTAACTTAAAGAAATCGTATTAATTCGGCATAGACAGTTGACATATAGAGTGTATATATTGGATTTCATCAGTTTACATTTTTTTGAGCGGAACCCTTATTCTTATTCTTTTCCAAAAATTAACACTTTACAACATCAGCTTTCTGCCAATGAAAGTCCCGTCAATATCGGTCCAGCTGTTTGGGAGATTAGCTGGAACAAATAGACAATTTTTTTTTTGTTATGCCTACCTGATATATTTTCATATGCATTTAGTAAAAAGCTGTTATTTTGACATTACATACAGACACTTCAATTATATTTATTTGTATGTATAGATAACCTCATGTCACATGTGATATCGTGTCGTGCAGATAATGAAAATTTATAACTGAGCTGGCTTTGTCTGAAGATTGAAGTCATTTCTAATTATTGTCTCTTCTAGGTGTAAACTTCGAAGACCTCTCAAGCAACCGCTTCCATCTGACTCGGGAACAGTGCCTGTACATCTATGGAGGCCTCATCGGGATCTGCATCGTGTTCACGTGGAACAAACTCGTGATATTCTACAACACTTGTATCCGCGCTTCTGTGAGCCTGCACGACAATATGTTTAGGTCAGTTGAGATTTATACACTTTGGTAATACCAGAACGGTGTTTGGACAAGTCTATAACCTATGACTCATGCTAAAGGGGATGACTGTAAAACGGTCATCCCAGTGATTTTCCTAAAGGCAATAGGTGGCCCCAGTGTGATTGTTTACGAGATCCTGGAGACTCTTCGGGGCCGAAGATGATCGCTCCAGTGGTTTTAGTCGATACCGTTTGCCCTTTCCCGGGGCTGTCTGCACAGAACTAGTACCTTTTTTTATTCATTATGAACTTCCTCCCTTTAGGGGAAGGGCGGGTATGCTGGACTCCTACCGGGTAAAACCTCATCAGTCATATTCGGCACTGAAGGTGGGCTCCAGGGCCTCGTAAGATCACACCAGAGCGAATAGAACCAGTACCTAGGACTTATACCTTAAATTAGATGAAGAAGAATTGGGAACTAAGTTTTTTTTTTCTTTTTTTTTTTAAAACGTTTCCCCACTCTAGGATTTCTCCTGTGTCGTGGGTGCGTTTACAAACACAAATTCCACATACAATACACCCAGACCCGGAACAACTACCTGCAGATCGTACAAATATTTGTTCCGTGCGGGAATCGAACCCACGACCCGGTGCGCAGCAGCCGACTGTATCAGCCGCTGCACCAACTATACCTTTAAAGACCGTGCCTGACGTAAGACATTGCATTGTAAGTCAGGGGGTCATGATTTAAGTTGGATCTACAAACATTTCAAGTCACTAGTAACTTACAAAGACTGAATTTGTCTCAACCTCGGTGAAGACGTGACGAGTGTTCCAATATGGTCCATCCACCATGAGCCGTTCTGACACATACCTATTTTCTCCAGGCATACGGGGCACCTGCCCCGTAGGATCATAAACCTTATCGCGATATCTGAGCGCCAAGTGAAATAAAGAAAAAAAAAACACATTGAAAAGAACACAAATATACAAAAAATATTGTGGGCAAACGGAGCGACCTCGGCAAATCTCTGTAGGGTGTAAAGCGAATATATAACTGAGGAGCTTTCGTCATATACGGCGTGATTTCTACAGCCTGTAACACTGTATCGGTACTTTGATGTGCTTCTTCCACTACTACCCGTAAAGTCGCATTAAACCCTATTTATAAAGGATACAGGAGAGGCTGGCAATTCTGATGGTTATCCCACCTACTAATAGATGTATGTCTCGCTCAGTAGGCTGACATATCGACCCATATCGGTCGTATCGCTATATGTCAGGGGGCCTAAAAAGGCCGCTTTAGCAAAATCATAATATGAATCACATTAAATATCACCAAATGGTCCAGAAGGCCTAAAAAGACCGTATTAGGTTTTATTTATAAGGCATAATAATGATCTCAATACGATTCACATTAGACATAACAAAATGGTCACTTAATCATAACTGACTATTAACGTGACCATTTTGTGATTTCTAATGTAATTCATATTATGATTCACCTAAAGCGGCCTTTTTAAGCCCCCAGAACGTCGTTAGTCAGGGGAAGGTGCAAATCGAATATGCTGTGGGCTTCCACATACATCCTGCGACTTCTAAAGCCTGTCTGAACTTCAACAGAGGCGTGACAAGTGCTCCAATGTGGTTCTTCCACCACAACCCGTCCGGCCGCATTCTGAACCGCTTTTCCAAGGATATGGGGCAGGTGGACACGCTGCTGCCTGTAGCTCTCGTTGACTGCCTTGGGGTGAGTACTTTTGAAATATCAAACCCCATTATCAGCATCATGTCAGCCAAAGTACGTCCACTGCTGCACGGAGGCCTCCCCCATAGATTTCCATGACGACCGGATACATGCAGTGCGTAGTCATTATGGAGGGATTTATCCATATATGGGGGAAGCCTTTGTTCAGCGGTGGACTTCCTCTGATATGATTGCGCGCCATTACAAGTTATACATAAAAAGTAAAAAGGTTTTTACTTAACAAACATGTACAAAAAATACCGTTTTCGCTTCTGTGAGCCACGAGGGGGTCTAGTTGAAAACCAGCGCCAGGCCTGCCTGGCACATGCTGGACTAGATACCCATTTAGCGCAACTGTGGGGCATACACTTTGATCAAAATGTTGTTTCTTATTTCTATTTAGTATGTTTCTCACCACAATAATGAAAAAGTTTTTTTTTTTTTTTAAACATTGCCCCACACTAGGATTTCTCCTGTATGGTGGGTGCGTTTACAGACACAAATCCCACACACAATACACCCAGACCCGGAACAACTACCTGCAGACCGTACAAATATTTGTTCCGTGCGGGAATCGAACCCACGACCCGGTGCGCAGCAGCCGACTGTATCAGCCACTGCACCAACTGTGCCGTCAAATTATACATGCCGTTATAGTATTATACAAATTTACTGTGGGAGACTGGTGCCTGAACTAGACTGAAGCTTGTATCTCAGGTCACCGAGCCTTCCACCCCAGAAGTCCAATTTTGCTCTTTCATAGACTGTGTCAAGCGAAATTCCATTTCCTTGTTCTTTGTGAAGGTATCTGATTGTATCAAGTGGTTTCCTCTTGTTAAAATTCTCTTGATGAATACTCTCCAATACGTTGATATAACTTTAACAGGCCCTCTCACTGCAGACAACATCTTGATATAACAATAAACTCGCTGTTTTAATAAAATGTGTATATGACTTTGATACACCCAATATTGACGATTTATCAAAATTTATTTTCATTATTCATATCTTTGTTTTACTTTGAATCTTTGGCACTTGACGTTTTTGACGGATTTGGATGTTATTGTTTGTGATGTCTCATTTTGTCGCCGAATAAATGCTTTCTTTCTTTCTTTCTGCTCATTTTGCTCGTGAGTTTTTATACTTTTCTTCCCTTTCAGTTTTTCCTAGAAGTGATAGCTATATTAATAGTTGTATGCCTGGTGAATTGGTGGCTGTTGTTGCCTACTGGCGTGGTGGCACTACTACTGTTCCTGCTGAGGGACCTGTTCCTCAATACCAGTCGGGAGCTGAAGAGGATTGAGGCTATCGGTGAGTGACTTTGGCGTCAGTTATGCTCCCTTGAGATCCGTTTGTGCTTCAGAGAGCAACGGACGCAGTATTTTGTATCATCATTTCGGCCGAAGTCCACTGCTGGACTAACCCCCCCCCCCCCCCAAAGATCACCACAACGACCGATATGGGTGTGTGAGTGCTCATTGGGAGGGGTCTTGCCATAATCGCCACGCTTGGCAGACGGGTTCATGAGTTATTAATGTACTCGAAGGACGCTGCTGCCCATCCTCCGGTTAATCCCTTAGTCGAGTTTTACGACACCCACAGGATTAAATGGGGTGGTGGCATTCTGAGCCGGCACCACACGGCACACGGCATTTTTTTGTATAATAGAAGGTGTTTTTTCTCTCTTTACTTAAAGGCCTTTATCGCATAGCGATAATGTCGCCCGATAAAGTCAACAGTAATCACAATCCACTCTTAATTACTTATTTAAAACTAACGCGCACATCCAACTATTACCAGGGAGCCGTGGCTGGATAGTCTTATACCATATACCAAAAAAAAAAAGAATTCACTAAATTATTTCTATTTAACATGTTTTGAAACATCCAACTATTAACAGGGAGCTAGTCTTTATACCATATGCCTTTTTCTGTCGATCTCTTGTCGAAGTATTCACTCCATTCATCAGCACTCTTTTGCGTAACCAATTGTATATAGTCTGAGAAAAGAGGGGAAACCACAAAAGGGATTCCGTCAGTTACAGCTTCTTTGGCAAAAATATCAACCCTCTCGTTGTCCTGTACGTGTGAGGGAATCAACTGCAAGATCACAGTTACCTAATATAAGGTTAGATTAAATATAGTATTGTCTTAGGTTTTCGCGATTATTACACATTATAATAAAACAGTTTTTTAAACGGGTCAAATCACGTGTATTATTGATTTTTGTTTTTCCTGACGTTTCGAACACTTTGCAGGGTTCGTGATCGCAGGATGACATCCTAAAAAAATTGTTTTAGATTAAAAAAAAAAAAAAAATTTTTATTCTTCTTTGATTTAGAGGCTTTTCCTTACAAAGGTATGTCAGACTCATCATACCCTAAACTATTGCTAGTTACACCAATTACCCGGTTATTTTAGAAGTTATTGTGACGGAGAGGGAGATAGTGTTACAGCAACCATCTCATATACCAATTTGGCCGCTTCAGAGTTAGGTTTAGTCAATATGGTTATAAAAGCTCCGACATCATATCGGTTAATTATTAATTTTTGCATCACCATCTCTCTCTCCCTCTGGTTCTTTTTACATTCCATTAGCAAGTGTTGGACATCATCTAACTTGCCACATAAAGATTAAATATTCATATTTTGTTTTCGCCAGCCCGCAGCCAATCCCTCAACCACCTATCAGCGACAGTGTCGGGCCTGACCACGATACGAGCAGCTCGACAGCACCAGCGCACCCTAGCTAGAGAGTTCGACAAGCTGCAAGACCTGCACTCCTCATCGTGGACTCTAGTGCTGAACACCAACAGAGCTTTCGGATTCTGGATGGATATGATCTGCTGTTTGTATCTGGCGTTTGTCACGTTCAGTTTCTTCTTGTTCGCTTCTGAAGGTGAGTTATATGTTCTTTGGAATACCTTTAGAATATCCTTGAAGGCCTCTGCTCATTCAGAGGATGAAGGAGCATTGATCAGCACGCTTGCTTACTGTGTTTGCTATTTTATACCATTGGAACTAGGTTTTCCCATAATGTTAGTCTTTATATCAACGCGTCCTTTGCGGTACATAAGCATCGTAATTGAGATCGCAGTATGCTGTGCTAATTTAGAAGGACGCCGCTGTCCATCCTCTTGGCCTAAACGTCTCTAGGGATGGGTTATATCTTATAAACATTAACGTCAATATCGATATACTATTATTATCGAAATGTAAGTGTCGATTATCGATATTATTTAGTTAGATATTTAATAGAAAACAGTTACCTTGAGTGAACCAGAGTTGACAGTTTTTTTCCTACATTAATTACAAAACCTTGAACTTTTTATCAATACTCTAAAATAAGTAGCATTTACATGATATTAGAGCGACACATCGTAGATTAGAGAGTGCAACAACGATACCTAGTTAATTAAATCTTTGAACTATTTTGAGTTTTACTCAGAAGACGCATTTAAAACGAAATCATTTTGTTTTCTTTACGTATTTAATTTCTATCCAAATTTTACCGTAATTTTGTTTTCCAGACACAATAGGAGGCAACGTTGGTCTGGCCATAACACAAGTAATCGGTCTGGTCGGCATGTGTCAGTACGGCATGAGGCAGACAGCCGAAGTGGAGAACCAAATGACTTCCGTAAGTACACACACATTACAGTCGACGGATACCCATCGCTGAGTGGCGTTGTAGAGCGTTATTCTATCAAATTATTTATTGGCAATATATTGCTGGCAATACTGACTATGTAAGAAAAATATGAAATAAATTGCCAAAAATTGCTCTTTCGCTGTATAATATTCTGAGATGTTTTTATAAGTGTAAATGCGTTGCCCGCGCTCTACAATAGTCACGTGAAAGCAAGGTAATTGCCCGGAGTTCACTTAGTCACGCACCGACCAGTACGTCAATCTTAAACGTAATTTGAATTTGATTTGATTTTGACGGCACGGTTGGTGCAGCGCCTGATACAGTAGGCTGCTGCGCTCCGGGTCGTGGGTTCGATTCCCGCACGGAACAAATATTTGTATGATCTGCAGGTAGTTCTTCCGGTGCTGGGTGTATTGTGGCGATTATAGCAAAACCCCCCAATGTGCACACAACACAAAATACCGTTGTGGCAATCTTTCTTTACTTTCTTAGCTTTTGTCCAGCAGTGGACGTTTTTCGGCTAAAATGATGATGGATGATATACAGTTCACGTTCTAACTATAATGAACGATCATGGGAAAATATAACACTAGGTAAATGGATCGGTCGTGTGCGCAACATAACACAGGGCACAGTGAGGTTTCGGGGGGATCATTTACAATCTCCCCGGGGAGGAGGGTGACCGCTTTGCCTATGTGCGTGGCAAGCGGGTGGCTCTAATGTGATCATACGAGGACCTGGAGCCCCCCTTTCGGTGCCGAAGATGACAGCTCTTGTGGCTTTAGCCGGTAAAAGTCCGGCATGCCTTTCCGCCCTTCCCCGGGGTGGAGGAAGTTCATGGTGAATTTACACTGGGATAAAAAAAACATCGGTTGGGGAGGGGGATGTCGCCTACTGGTTGCCAATTCGTGGTCTCTACTCAAAACCTCTCTTCCAACGACAGAGTGGTTGGACTTGGCAGACTTCTCCGCATAAGCAAACCCACAAATGTTATGTTTTAATTGTGCACAATGATATAAAAACACTCTACGTTTATCTCAGGTTGAAAGGATATTGGAGTATACAAACCTGCCTGCGGAACAACCTGTAGACGCCGACAAGGAAGCTTTGAAAAGAGACCACCCGAACCTGGACTTCGAGAAGTGGCCCGCTAAAGGTACGAGCGACACTAAGTAAACACTTTTTTACCAACTTGGAAAAGCAGGAGGTTCTCAATTCGATGCGTATATTTTTATTTTTTATGTATGTACACCGATTACTCCGAGATTTGTCGACCGATTTGAGCAATTTTAACTGGTGCAGAATGCTTTCGAGTTGGTCCCATATAAATTTCATTACATTTGATTGAGTAGTTTTTTAACCGGCTTCAATAAACAGGTTAATTTGACTGCGCTTATCTAGATGATGTCTTAATGGTTTCGATTCCTCTCAGATCGGTGAACGGATTTGAGTTATTCTTATTTTTAGTGTTAAATACTGAACCAAATTTGAAAAAGTTCTTACATATATTTACACTAGAAAGAAACAAATAAAACTTTTTAACAAAAAAAAAAATACCGACTACAAAACCCCTACACGATATAAAAATATTAAAACCACTAAAAAGTAAAAAAAAACTTTATGAAGTCGGGCGGGGCCAGGTATGCCCCAACCATGGTTCATGCAGACCAACGCTAAGTTATATTTTATACCTGGCCCCGCCCGACTTTATACAGTTTTTTTCTCCTACCTAAAACCTAAACCTTGTCGGCAAAACCACTGGAGCGGTCATCTTCGGCACGTAAGGGAGGCTCCAGGTCCTCGTATGATCACACTAGAGCTGCCCACTGGTGCCACGCCTATAGGCACATCCCTGAGAGGGTGACTGTAAAGCGGTCACCCCCTCGGGTTGAGACATGACCTAGTATTAGTACGGAATACATCCGTTCGCTCTGCTTTGTACATGTATATACTAATCGGATTCGATTCCCGTCCTACTTATGACGTCCCGTTGCGCGGACCCTGAGACAATCACTAGTTAGGGGACACTGTATTTGAATCTTGTCAGAACCCAGAAACCTGAATCTTTAGCTGTGCTATGTGTGTAATGCATTGGTTTATAGTCAAGGCCGGAGTTCGATCGTTGATTGATCGACCTAGGTGGTCAGCATTATGTATTCTTACCCTCTCGTCTAACGCCCCTGAGGAGAGGGGCGAAGGGTATGATCGGCTCTTACCGGTAAACGGCCGAAATCAATAATCAATCCAATCTAAAATCGTTAGATTAAGGATTTTGAACTTGATCTGTTTTTCAAACCCGCAATCCCAAATCAAAAGACTTTGGATTAGATTGATCATTAACTTCGGCCGTTAAACCACCAGAGTGGTTATATTCGGCACCGAAGGGCCTGGGTCTCGACGACGAAAGTTTCGGAGCCGCAAAATAATTTCACGTCTGGAGGCACATACAGGTTACCCCCTATAGCAGAGGGGGGTGACTGGATACAGGCTGCCCAGGTTCCTCTTGGGGGAACTATTTTGATCACTAACATGAATATAATTCCAACAGGTGAAATTGTGTTTGATGATGTTTCCCTGGAGTACGAGAAGCCGCCGGGCGCATCCGGAGAGCCAGCTTACGCGATCCGCGGCGTGAACTTCTCAGTGAATGCCGCTGAGAAGGTCGCCGTGGTGGGGAGAACTGGAGCTGGGAAGAGTTCGCTGCTCAGCGCTCTGTTTAGGTAAGGTGCCTTTCATTACCATCAAAGTGCACACATGTCCAGTATAAGCTGATCTCGCATTGTATAGGCTTTTCACGCAATGAGGGGTCCGTTTATACTGGAATCAAAATATATTGTCCAGTATAAGCTGATCGCGCATTGTATAGGCTTTTGACGCAGTGAGGGGTCCGTTTATACTGGGATTTTATAGCTTGGCATGTAGCGTGTGTGTGTGTACATATAGTTCCATTCCCGATAACGCTCCCCACATTTTTTTGTGGGGGCTACCCCACCGCGGTTAGCTTTTTTCCGGTGACCTATTTGTTTTTTTTTTTAATAAAAAACTTTGCCCCACTACGATTTCTCCTGTGTCATGGGTGCGTTTTACAGACACAAATTCCACACACAATACACCCAGACCCGGAACAACTACCTGCAGATCATACAAATATTTGTTCCGTGCGGGAATCGAACCCATGACCCGGAGCGCAGCAGCCTGTATCAGCCACTGCACCAACCATGCCGTTGTATAGCTTGACATGTAGCTGTGTGTACATATAATTCTGTCCACGAAAACGCGCCCCACATTGTGGATATCTGCATTGAGGGGTAGCTACGGTTAGCTTTTTGTGGTTAGCCGGTGACCTGTTAATTGATATTAGTTTGCGTTTGCACGTTTATTATACTGCACACTTGCACTGTAGCGATTTAGATAAAGAGTAGGGCTCGTCTTCTTAACGTAGGTAACGTAATTAAGCTTCTTGTGTCAGAGTTGTTGAAGGCACCCAAACTGGCTTAACGATTGTCGCGTCATTACAATAACCCAACAACAACAAAAAAATTGGGCCCAGTGGTAATTCTACCTTAATTTCCTCCGCCCCGGGGAAGGACGAAGGGGCATGCCGGGCTCCTACCGGCTAAAACCAATGGGGCGGTCATCTTCGGCAACTAAGGGGGCCCTACGCCTATAGGCACATCTCGGAGAGGGTGATTTTAAAGCTCTTCGTCTCTCCTACTACACTATGCTGTGCCCAACAGAATCCATAATTGATGCATAGATTCAAACCTGCGATCTGTTTGTAACTATACTTATGGAATGCACTAAAGAATAGAATTGGATTTTGTGGTGCGCAGGTTGGCCCGCGTGTCGGGCGGTGTGCGAGTGGATGGGTTATCGGCCGAGGCGGCGGGGCTGCGGGCGTGGCGCTCCCGCCTGTGCGCACTGCCGCAGCGGCCCGCACTGTTCGCTGCCGCGCTGCGCGACAACCTCGACCCCGAGGGCCTGTACTCCGATGCCGACATCTATAAAGCTCTCGATCAGGTAAATACCATATTCTCACCCCGTCTCTTGTTCGGGCCAGTCCGTGCTGAGCCTGTAATCTTAAACATCCCCTAAATAATATCTTGTGCAAGGGTAGAAGATACCGAACCTCGGCTTAGGGCGTTTCTGAAGGCAGCAACGCCCTAAGCCGAGGTTCGAGTCACGATGAAGGCGCCCTTAATAGCAGTCGCTATTAAGTCTGGCTGGAGGCCTCTTTTGGCTCGCCAAAACTTGATTGTTGGCTTTTGTGGAAAAGTCACCACGAATTTACGGATTACACGGTACTATTATCGACCATAAAATGTAGGATTAGTACAATGAAAATTAATATGGAAGGCGAAAAGAAACAGAAACAATAAATACACTACTATTGATAAACTGATTTCGTATTTCTACGTACTGCTATTTGTACGTTTCTAATTGTTTTACTAGGTTTTATTGTCTTCTTTATATACTAATTAATAATTGTTTTAATATAATAATTGGTATTTGTAATATGATTTTTTATGTGACATTTTAATCTGAATATGAAAATTTTAATGTTAGTATGACAATTTGACATATGCGAGAAATACGTACCTAATTTTGTACGCCATATATTGGCAAAACATAGCGATCTTACTACTTATGTATTACACCTTTTTGTACCTATGTTTTACAAAAAATAAATTATTATCTATTATCTAATTTTATTGACTGTGGAAATGTGTGTTCCTGATCTTATGATAAATAGTAATTGCCTATTTTAAATCAGGTAGTACTTGTGGCTTATATCACTCCTACCTACATTTAGTAAATTTTTCAAAAAACTGATTATGGTATTTTAATAAGTATCAATTATTAAATTCTAAACAGTTTGGATTAAGGAAGGGTCGTTTGACAACTGTGTTAAACTTTTAGGACATATTTTCGGTGTTTCAGAAGATTCACACAATGCACTGGGTATCTTCTATGATTTATCTAAGGCATTTGATTGTGTTCTTCATGAAATATTGATCAGCAAATTACTTCAAAATGGCATCAAGGGGAACCGACCAACCGTTCCGTTTTGTTCTTGTCTCTTTCCTTCCCACCCCTCACCTTCCCGCGCATACCTAAGGTGCGGTACAGCGGTACCGTTCAGGCTATAGTTATAAGAACATTACAATATTACTACTATTAATATCAAAAAGAGACGACACAATTGGGATATGACGTCATATTAACTTTACTTTTATAAACTGTTGTACGAAAAAAAGGACAGAGATACCGCAGAGATTTCGATATGGTATTACTCCGTCATTTATTTTCCGTTTTTCTCACCTATCGTATTGTTTTGAAGGCTACTGTATAGAAATATCCATTTTTAAAACTACTCAAATGATATTCGGCGTCAAAATAAAAAATCTTCTTCATATCGGCCATTTATAAATGCGTCCCGCATAGATTTTCACAACTGTGCCATCATTTTGGCGGGTATTTGCCAATACTCACCACGCTTGGCAGGCGGGTTGGTGAGCGCAGTATGACTACCGCTTCACAGACGGGACGTTGCTGCCCTTCCCTCTGGTTTAGATTCCCTTGGTCGCCTTTTATGACATCCACGGGAGGAGATGGAGTGGTGCTATATTCTTAATCCGAACACCACACGGAATGAAACAATCTACGTTTCTTAAAATTAAGTCAAAACCAGTCTATTGCGTCTCCCATCCAGGTGGAACTCCGGGACATGGTGAGCAATATGCCAGCCGGTCTGAACACCAAGGTCGGCGATGGAGGCGGCAACTTGTCCGTGGGGCAGCGTCAGCTCATCTGCCTCGCCAGGGCTGCACTGGCTGGGTGCAAGGTGCTGGTGCTTGATGAGGCTACGGCTAATGTGGATACAGAGTAAGTCTTCAACACCATCCTAGCATTGTGTCTAAAGAACTCTTCCTGTCTTTTTATGGGTGACTCATAAGACGTTTTTTCAAAGTGAAATAATAACATTCTATGAAGCGGTGTGGTGCCGGCTCAGAATGCCACCACCCTATCTCCTCCCAAAGGGTGTCGTAAAAGTCGACTAAGGGATTAGCCGGAGGATGGGCAGCAGCGTCCTTCGAGTACATTAACAACTCAACTGCGATCGCCAACCCGTCTGCCAAGCGAGACGATTATGGCAAAACCACCCAATGAGCCCACAACACACCCATATCGGTCGTTGTGGTGATCTTTGGGGGAGGTCTGTGTCCAGCAGTGGACTTCATTCGGCCGAAATGATGATGATGAAGCTGTAAATAAATGAGGGTATATTGGTGACATTTAGCTAGTTATGTTAACAAATTCGGAAAACACAATTTAAAATTATCTTTCCTTACCTGCATCGTCATAAATTGTGTTGTTCATTTTTGGTTTTAATTGTGTTATTTTCTGTTAAATTACGAATGCAAGCTTCGTCTCAATTAAATCACTTTTATAATTTAGTATCATGTAAGTGAACTCTGTATGTTTTTTTAAACGTTGCCCCACACTAGGATTTCTCTTGTGTCGTGGGTGCGTTTACAAACACAAATTCCACACACAAACACCCAGACCCGGAACAACTACCTGCATATCGTACAAATATTTGTTCCGTGCGGGAATCGAACCCACGGCCCGGAGCGCAGCAGCCGACTGTATCAGCCACTGCACCAAACGTGCCGTCGAATGTTCTTATGAGGATAAAGTTTCTTTAAACCTATTCCATCACGCTTTCTCGCCAGCACGGACAAGCACATCCAACAGACCATACGCAGCAAGTTCGCGCACTCCACCGTGCTGACCATCGCGCATCGACTCAACACTGTGATGGATTACGACAGGGTCATTGTCATGGACAAGTGAGTATTTATCATCCATAATCCGTCCTTCATCCACCTACCATCCATCCATCTTCTATACTAATCAATTCAGTGTCCTTCTATCGTACATACATTTTCCTTTTACTATCCGTTCATAATCCAACACCCATCTATCATCCATCGCATCATTCGTCGATAATATTTCTACTACCAGCCCAATCATAATTCAACATCCATCTATAGCATAACAAAAATCGGTCCTTCATCCATCTAGTATCCTTCCACTATCCGTCCGCCTCCCATAGATACATTAGAAAGAAACAGTGTTGTATAGATACATTAGGCGTTGGAGAATTATGACCAGCCCCCCAAACACTGGCATACTGTGTAGATGATGACCACCTCGACCGCCTCCCACACACCACTCATCTATATTCTATCATACAGCCACCATCCGTCCATCTTTAATCCTGTAACTATTCGTCCATCATCAATTCACCATTCATCCATGCACGATATATTCATCATCCTCTACTATCCGGCCTATCTAAGCGTTTGGTAACAGATTCAGTATGTGTTAGTAATATGGTATAATTTTTATAGAGGACGCGTGGTAGAGTCAGGCCATCCGTACGAACTGCTAACTCAAGGAAATGCTCCGAAGAAAGACGACGCACCACCTAGGAACCGGATACTGACTAAAAGTCAGGTGAGACAAACTTCTTTGATTTTCTGTAGTTTACGCGAATAGAAAGAAAGAAAGATTTTATTATTGGCACACAATATAAATAGTTACATACATTCTTACAACAACAAAACTACACATCTACCTCTCCAAATCAACTATTTGCTAAAATACTGCATAGGCAGTATTCCAGCGCTGGTTTTCGATGGGAGGCCCAGGGGACGTACGGACATCAAGTCGAAGTAAATAACAAAAATTTGCAAAGACACCATATAATATATCTAGAGAATAACTATAAATAAATATTTTATTTTAATAAATAGCAACCACTGAATCGAAATAACTTACGGAAATACATCGCATTTATTTCATTCATTCTATATACCTGCCGTATACATACGTGCAACGTGCTACCCTAACACATACAATTATTGTATTATCAATGCATAAATATATGAATTATAAAATAATATATAACTAGCTGCCCTATCCTAACAAGATATAATATAACCCGGGACTCAACAAATTCATAGATCAAAAAAATTGACGCTTCAAATATATATAATACTAAATGCCCACCCCGGCTTCGCACGCAGGTACATGCAAGCCCGATTGCAGTGACACCTACCGGGTCCAATCAATCCAGTCAACTAATTACCTTATACCGCCATCTGTTAGAATCTTATCGAACTAACAGATAATTATGACTCTTTGTCAGGATAATATAAAATTATATTGCGATTATAAATTGAGATGTAAACTATCTTATCTTTTAAATTGACTAAACTGCACTAAGTGTGCAAAATTTTATTAAAATCGGTTCACTGGTTTAGGAGTCTATAGCGGACAAACAACGTGACACGAAATTTATATATATTAAGATTAAGATGTGCTTCCGGATTCCGGACATTTTCTCGAGCAGGACTCAACAAAATTACTACTTATTTATCCATCACTAATCTATAATTTTTGTTCATACAGGCACCTCTGGCCATCCCAGAGAACTTTACGTTCGAGCCGAGCACAGCACAAAATGATCCAAACGAAACACTGATACTGTCTCGAGATAGGCTACGTACTTATTCTGGAAGGTAAGACTTGTGACGAAGTATGCGAATATGTGCGCAGCACAGCGCACAGCGAAGCTTCGGTGGATTTTTTGTAATTCTTCCCGAGATGTGCCTGAGCGGCGACCTTTTTAGTCGCCTCCCCTTTCGCTAGAGGGGGCAACCGCTTTACAGTCATCCCCTCCGAGATGTGCCTACAGGCGTGCACCAATGGGCGTCTGTTCTGTGATTGTTGGCAAGTTCCTGGAGAGCCCTTGGGTGCTGAAGATGACCGACGACACGACATACTGCAGGGGTGAGAGCTTGGGTCAATACCTGCCAAAAAAAACAATATATGTTCAACAAAATCTTACGGATTTTTTTTTTCGCCACTGTAAGCTATAAGAAAATTGTATTGTGAAAATTTAATTAAAAATTGTATTTCTTGAAAACATTTTAGTTTTTAATAGAATAAAGACTTATCAATAAGTAAAGTAACTATTCACAAATAATTTGAGGTAAATAAAAAACTAGAAAAGGAATTTTTAATTACGAGATGCTTAAAAATCTGTGTGAAGGTAGAGATTTTTCGATATTTCGGAAAATTTTGTACTACTGTAAATCCGTAAGAGTTTGCTGAACATATATTGTGTTTTTTTTGGTAGGTATTGACCCAAGCTCTCACCCCCTGCAGTATGTCGTGCTATTTAGTGGACAGCCTGTATATAATATGTATTAGTGCGAATGTGGGTTATTTAATTATTTGGATTTACAGACTTGATATTTATCTGGCAGTTTGGGTATGTCAGGTTCACTTAAGTGTCCTGCTTATCGTGGCTTCGTGTATCAGGTGACTGCGTGTTCCTACGATATATTAGGACTCTGATGCATGCGTCATGCCCGTGAACGAATGCCGTTTATTGGAACTGGGCAGCCTAATGCTGCCATAACAATTGAATCATAAGCTTGAATGAATATAGCAATCAGGCTTGTTTAGAAAGAAAGACACAACGAAAAGCATTTATTACCACACTAATTAAACACAAAAATTAAAAAGAATAACAAGTTATTAGTTTGTATGGTGTGGCATAAGGAGCGGTCGCAGCAAAATTTTGAACAGTGAGCAGCATAGCCGTAACACTGCGCAACGCTGGTTTTCAGTCCGTCCCCATTTACTACCGTTATGTAAATTACAAATATTATGTGGGTCATATTTTTTTAGTTTGGATAATACCTACTAAAAGTATAATAACCAAAAATAAATATAAGCAAAAAAAAATTATATAGTTTGCCACTACAAAAACAAAACGAAATTTGTAATTTGTATAGCGTTTTCTCAGAAGCTGGCCTCGTAACCAACCCGTCATCAGACTACAAACAATCATCGTATTTACAATCAGGAAATAAATTAGGTTAATGCAATAGTTTGGGACTAAAAGCAAAGTTTAGTGTAGACTGCTGCTCACACGGTGGCGCGGGACCGCGTGCCTAAACCCTATAAAGACCTTCATTGGTCAGTGTTCTTTTCGGTGGTCGCCATTGTAGATCCTGGCTTACAGGAGTTGCAGTGGTTGGGAATGTGTGGCAAGCTTGTGTCCCAAAAGAAGTTTCACTCCAAAAATTGTAAACTGCGGAGGGCATTTCGTTGACCAGTATTTTATGGGTTTAAAAATAATGTAAATTATTATTTAAAGGTCGGAGGTCTCGGAGCCAGATAACTGCGGCATATTCAAGGCGCTGGTGGAACAGACCGGTCCGGAGACAGCCGCCTTGTTACACAGCATGGCGGAAGAGGTACTGTAGATGATCCTCATGTTTTGCTTAGTTATAGTCTGCCGTGTGGTGCCTACGAATAGCACCAACCCATTTTCTTCCGGTGGGTGTCGTAAAAAGCGACTATGGGATTAGCCGGAAGATGGCCAGCAGCGTTCTTTCCTTCGAGTACACTAACAACTCTTCTGCGATCGCCAACCCGCCTGCCAAGCGTGGCGATTATAGCAAAATCCCCCAATGATGGTGAAAACTTGTGATTCTGAGCATTTTTTTTTTTTGAGAATTGCTTCGTATTTTTTTCTTAATTAGTACTATGTTCCACACTAGGATTTCTCGTGTCATGGATACCGATTCATCATTTCGGCCGAAGAAGTCCACTGCTGGACAGTCCTCCCCCAAATATCACCACAGGGACCTATATGGATGTGTTGTGTGCTCATTGGGGGGTCTTGCCATAATCACCAAGCTTGGCAGGCGGGTTGGCGATCGCAGTTTAGTTGTTAATGTATTCGAAGGACGCTGCTGCCCATCCTCCGTTTAATTCCATAGTCGCCTTTTATGACACCCACGGGATGAGACGTGTTGGTGCTATTCGTAGCCGGTACCACACGGTTATTGTTATACCGTTATATCGTTTACAGACATAAATTACACATGCACAATCAGACTTAAAACAAGTATCTGTAGATCATATAAATATAATAAATATTATATATAAGGTCTTATTTTAATAATCCACGATATTTTGCATGGTGCCTCAGTAAATGCTTAAGATGATGTACCGAACACAAAAAAATCTCACGGTAAAAATCCATTTCTTTCTTTTGTGTGATGTCGCTACCGTGCGCCGTCTGTTTTGTTTAACGTTACAGACTATCTATATCAGTCAACCAGCCCCGTCCGCCATTGTCTTACTAGATGCATGTGAATATTACCACAACTAAGAGAACTAGGATGTAATTAAATAAATGATTTAATAAAATATTTTTTTAAACAGCAAATTTACTAGTTTTTTTAATACTTACATTATCTTTATCGTTCACTATAGCGCCATGCAAAATATCGTGGACTATTAAATTAAGACCTTGTATATTTGAAGCGTCAATTTTTTGATCTATGAATTTGTTGAGTCCCTAGTTATATAACAACTTTTTAGGATCAGCTGTCTGCTGGTTTATTAGTCCCACCTGGAGAAATAGGAAGTGTAGCGTCAGCAAAAAAATTACAAGATTTTAATTGTTTTTTTTTTTTTTACAGAGCTACAACAAAATGCTGGAGTCTAAGAAAAAGTCGTGAAATTGCACAAAACAGTGATTTATCACATTCCTTCCTACGCCATTTACACGGTGGCCGGCCAACGTGGGCGAATATCTAAAGATTTCAAATTATTTTGCTGACATTAATCTAACGTAAACTAATTAAGTTTTGGTAGGCTTTCCAACCAGATGCGGGCGAGTAATTGTGTTTTATTGCTGGGAAATGTATTGCCCGGTTACGGGTAACCTGTTGCTTAATGTTAAATGACATAAGCCACACGTCCACAGCTGGACAAAAGCTGCCTCCAATTTAATAAAAAAGTTGTATTCCATTACTCGTCCGCTTTTTTTTCAATGTTTGGCATCATGACGTTACATTTTTTTGACATTACAATAAGAAACATCGGAAAAAAAGAGAAACCATTTTAATTAGGTTTTGCATAGCAACGTAATATTGTACTTGTAGAAAATAGAATAGTAACACAACAAAAAAAAATAGAAATAATTGATTGAATTAAATATTAATATATAATAATTGAACTTATTAAAAAAAAGTGTGTATGTGTGTGCAATTCACACACGGCAGAAGTGTAACTTCGGAAAATAATAATGTAATTTAACTAATAATTTATATAAAAGTTATGTGTAGTTATTGTGTTAAATAATTAACATAAATTAATTAACCAACGAATTTTAATACGCAATGCACAATAATGATACACCACGTTGACTATAGTGCATTTTCTGAACGCTTCGTAGTACGCAGGCGCAAAGAACGTGTCTTTGCGCCTGCGTACTAGCATACGTACAAACATCTCATTCTCTCGCAGGCGAAATCTTATTTATGAATATGTTTGTCTCTTTTACGTTTCATCGAATTTTCAAATCACAACGGTGCTAAAGAAGTTTCACTTCAATAATTTAAATAAATCAATTGATTTAAATTAATTAATCAATAAATTCATCCTTGCAGTCTATACATAGCCTCACCTAAGTTACGTCACCATAAGCCAACAAGTATATCACTTGAAATTTTGTTTTGTATGGTCTAATAATTTTTTTCTTTCTTTCTTTCTTTATTTCATTCTCAACTCACTCTTCTATGCCAGATTGCTAACTCGTAGTTTTACATGAAACAAAAATTACAATACCGAAATTAACCTATCATGGCCGATCGGTCACTTTTTTCTACCGATGTTAGTAATTTTATCAATAAAATTTTAGCACTTAATTTAATAAATGTACGTAACTACCATTGGCCGGCCAACCTATGGGTACCATTGGCTGCCATTTTTGGTAAACTATATACCATCAGTATTTAAAAATCTTGTAATGAATTTAGAATTTACTTATATAATGTACTTAGTACTTATTAGTGTCAATTGAAATGCCTTATAATACGCCTTTGTATAAATGACGCGCTGTCGTTGTATGAATATTTAAATAGTGAATTAAAAAAATGTTTAATTAATATAATGTTATTTTCTTTGTCAATATCGTTACTGAATAGTTTTGCCATTAACATTTAGATGTATGTTGTGTAAATCTGTATATTTTGTGTGTTTTAATTAGAAAATATTTGATTGGGCGCCATGTTTGTGGCTAACTTTATTCTGACTGGTCCTCTTAGCATCCAAATTAATTCGTGTTGTAATTTTAGTTTTTTATTTCTGTGGTTTTTACAACTGTTTTTATTGATTTACGTATTCGTCGTCTTATTTAATAATTAATGTGTAGTTTTTTTTGCACATCAACCGATGTAACTCATCGATTGAAGTGAACTGAGTGAAAGTTCGAAAATAGCGTCCGACCAAGTGTTCTCTCATTTGAAAGGCATATTCCAAAATCGATGTAGTTTAATGATAAATTAGTGAACGAAAATTAGGGTGCAATTATACCTAAACTTATTTTTTTCCACAAAGGCAAGTAGGGGCATGCCTTTATGAATCTTGTACTATATACCACTAGTATTTAATATTTGTTATTGTAACTGATATAGAATTTACTTACATAATGTACTTAGTACTTATTAGTGTCAATTGAAATGCCTTATATTACGCCTTTGTATATTTGATATGCACGCGAATTTCTAATCTCTAATGTTGATAATGCGAGTAGTTCGCTTTGTAACTGGGTCCGCTATGAAACTGGGACCGCTTTGAAACTGGGTCCGCTTTGAAACTGAGACCGCTTGGAAACTGGGACCGCTTTGAAACTGGGACTGCGGTCCCAGCTGCCCAATACACATTTGGTGTGTAACATCTGCCCTCTCGCTTTCCTGCAATCTGTGGGAGTGATTTCGTGAAAAGGGACGGAGGTGTGTAACAGGAAGCCGGGGAAGATTTCAAAATAGAATCAAATTACAGTACTTTTTCTCTAACAATGTTATAATACGTTTTTTCCCATTCCTTCTTGGGTTTTCCCTGTATCGGTAAAACCCAAAAAGTTAATATCACCAAGCAGATTCCATCAATTTTTTTTTTTTTGTAATCTGTAACATCTGTCCTCTCGCTTTCCTGCAATCTGTGGGAGTGATTTCGTGAAAAGGGACGGAGGTGTGTAACAGGAAGCCGGGGAAGATTTCAAAATAGAATCAAATTACAGTACTTTTTCTCTAACAATGTTATAATACGTTTTTTCCCATTCCTTCTTGGGTTTTTCCTGTATCGGTAAAACCCAAAAAGTTAATATCACCATACAGATTCCATCAATTTTTTTTTTCTAATGGAACGCATATGCGGGACGCGCCATTTTTATAGCACTACCAAAAAGATTTATTCCAGTTACTACTTATTTGTGGCAGCGCCCGTGCCCGTCTGTTTTGGCGCCATTTATACATTTTGTACTGAATTTCGATCTTTTACTAATGTTGTTTATTACCAAGGTGTGATTTCAGACGTTACTCATCATATGCGACTACTGTTGGGCTCGCTCGTTTTTTGTTATATACGACTGGGACCACTCGTGGTATTGAGATAAAATTCGATTGTTTAATCCGAATTCTAGTAAATTTAGAAGAAAAAGTATTTGAAATACTTACAGCTATTTTAACCTATATTTTTTGTGGATGCTGACATAATTTGTACTTGTCATAACTTTTAGTTGACGTTAGTATTATTAGCCGGAGGATGGGCAGGAGCGTCCTTCGAGTACATTAACAACTCAACTGCGATCGCCAACCCGCCTGCCAAGCGTGGCGATTATGGCAAAACCCCCAATGAGCACACAACATAAACCCATACCTGTCGTTGTGACAATCTGGGGTGGCTTCCGTCCAGCAGTGGACGTTTGTCGGCTGTAATGATGATGATGAATATAATAAAAATAAATAGCGTATGGCTTTTGATTTTTTTGGTGGCTATACAATTTGCGTCGCATGGAGGTAGTTTCAGTCGACTAGTTAAAAAAAACAATTGGGTGACTAGGACCGAGGTCCCAGTACCCCGTAGTCCCAGTCGCCTGACTACTTGATAATGCATGCATTTTTATGTTAATACATTGTATGTTCTTGCTACTTACGAGAGCCTTACTTAGTGTTAATTTATAATAGGGCCGATGTCACTTCGCTTCACGATAAATATTTTTTGAACACAACTTTTATATCATATCGGTAGCCACTTATTTTATAAAAATATCGAATTCGGTATATATTATGCTAGATATGAGCATTTAAAATATTACATCGGAAGGAATCGAACCTGATATTGTTATTATTGAAACATAAATGTTTGCATTTACTTCATCATATCGGCCATACAACGTCCACTACTGAACAAAGGCCTCCCCCATAGATTTCCACACCTGTGTTATCATATTGGGGGAATTTGCCAGTACTCACCACGCTTGGCAGGTGGGTTGGTGAGCGCAGAATAGCTACTGTTCCACAGAAAGGACGCTGCTGCCCTTTCCCGCTGGTTTAGAGTCCCTTAGTCGCCTTTTATGACCTCCACGGCAGGAGATGGAGTGGTGCTATATTCTTAATCCGGACACCACACGGATTTTATTTACGGCATTTATTTATAATCGTGCAATTACTAAGGTATCTAAAATACACGTAACTCAACCTTCACGCCATGATCCCTAAACGGGTAAGCAGAGGTGTGTTATCGTATACCGATTACGATGTTACACCGGGTCGATATTTCCTATAGTCTGATCTGAGTGTCTGAAATTCGAAATACAGGAATAGTGCTTACAATAGTAAACTTACAATCCTGCGAATCACTTAAAAAGAGCTTTTATTTTGGAATAGCAGTTAATCGCTAGGCGTCAATTATATTTATGTTCATATCTTCTGAACACTTGCAAGATATCGAAATAGAACATACATGAAAATTTAAGTTAATATTGCTTTTTTAATTCCTGAAATTATCTTTGACATCCGTTGAGCCGTTTCGGAGCCTATTTGAGACTAACTTTCAGACGGACAGACATACAAAAAAATCTTAAAACGGTTATTTTTTTATTAGGATTCGTATAATAAATCATTTATTTCAGATAGTATATTCATATATTTGTTAGTAAAAACTTAGAGCTATGTTAGTAGAAATACAAGTTTTATATATAATAAAAAAAAAACTGTATAAAAACAGTTTTTACTTAAATTTTGGTGTTTATTTTGAAATTATAGACAGACACTTAATTTTTTTTATAAAGGTATACATAAGTTCCAATACAAATTAATAAAATTGAAGTGTCTGTTTGTAATGTCAAAATAACAGCGTTTACTAAATGCATATGAAAGTATGTATATATAGTACCGGTACCTACAACAAAAAACTATTTTTAATTTGTTGTCTGTCTGTTTGTTCTCGCTAATCTCTAAAACGGCTTGACCGATTTTGACGGAAGTTTCAATGGCAGATAGCTGATGTTATAAGGAATGACTTATAGGCTACTTTTTATTCTAGACTAGTAATTAGAGTAGCGCACAAAAAATTAAAGCCTAAGAAATAAATACGCGACTTTTCCTATACGGTTTAGATATTTTAGTAGAGAAATGAGTGGTTAAATAGTTTTAGTTAAATTATGTTAAAATAAATATTGTGTAATGATGTGATATAAACATGATAATCAGTATTTTCCCACTACACTTCAAAAGGAATTTCTATAGAAATTTTAATTTTGGGTCATTCGAATTTTAAACTTAATTTATGTTATGTTAGGTGTGCCGGCTCAGAATGCCACCACCCCATCTCTTCCTGTGGGTGTCGTAAAAGTCGACTAAGGGATTAGACGGAGGATGGGCAGCAGCGTCCTGCGAGTACATTAACAACTCAACTGCGATCGCCAACCCGCCTGCCAAGCGTGGCGATTATGGCAAAACCCCCCAATGAGCCCACAACTCATCCATATCGGTGGTTGTGGTGATCTTTGGGGGAGGCCTGTGTCCAGCAGTGGACTTTATTCGGCCGAAATGATGATGTTATGTTAGATCAATATTACGAGATAAGAATTGTATGTAAAACATTATCACTTACATAACCTAGAATCTTCCCTATGGCAGGAATCTTGATGCATAAAACATGATAACCCATCTAAGATAAAACCGCGGTATGGGGTAGCTGCTCCTCCTGACTCATCCTGCCACTCAATAAATGCACATTGCTATTTCATCGCATTATTTCAGGTTATTTCATTTCTACGTGTTTTTTATTGTTATCTTACTAAGATATCTCCTGAAGTTTTATGAACGTAGATCACAATCAGGCTTTCACATCGAACTGCCATGAAGTGCTTAGTTCAAGTTCGTATAAAAATTAAAATATGGGCATTTTGTGTGACCCGAAGCTCACACATTAACATTAAAATGTAATCTTTAAAAGGAAGCGTGTTATTAGTTACAGTTTTTTTAGTGGAGGTGGCTGTGGTCCCGGCTGCCCTCCCATAAATCCGGCTCTGGCAGCCATAGTAATATAATCTACGAAGGAGTAGGGGCGAATTGAATTGCAATGGCGCACTAGGCTTGTCTGATATATTTTCTGGCCTTTTTTTTACAGGCTTCATAATACAACATTCGGCTTAACCCAAAGCTGGATATGGAGCTCCATTACTTTCCATCCCATGCTGCCCGTGAGGTACTTACGCTCTTATTAATAAAATATACCGTTAACCGTTGTATAAACCTTTACTAGAATATTTTGTCTCTGTCTTTCAAGACCAAATGTTGCAATGGAAGGTAAGAACAAAACATTTTCGATCTAACATAGGTTTGTACAATCTGTATAAAAGTATGTACATATATGGGCCCGGGTATAATATATAAAATTTTCTTGACATAAAAAATATGTCAAAGATCGTCTCACTGTACTTAGAAATTGTAATATTATCGAATTTGTTAATTTAAATATGTTATTATTGTTGTCAATTATAATTCAAAGATTATGTAAAATGTTATGTAATATAGGCAATGTTTATCAGTAAAGTAAATAAAACTGTATACACAAATGTAAATGACATAAGTCATACTGGAGTGACCAATGTTATGGGGTCGCAGGCTCGATTAAATATTCTCAATCTGTCAATTTATGTAATTGGTGCGTGTAAAGGTGCCCACCGCACATCGATCATTATGTGCATTGTCCCATAGTCTCATAACATACATTTTAATTTACTTTTATTGATCAATTGTTAGTTACTGGTCCTGTTGTACAAACGCGGCCAGTACCGCATACCAGTGGTACTTAATGTGATATACTATAGTAAATAAATATATTTTTATCTATAGGTGTGCTATTTTTTAACCTGATTAGTTGAAGGGGAAATAGTAGGCTTCCCCCCCAACAGCAGCTTATCCCAAGTATGTAGTTGGCTGCGATTTCTGTCACGCAAATTTGGGTACGGTTAATCTGGGAGGTGCTCTTGGTGTGTCATGTCAAGAATTTCAGAGACGATTTGGATTTTTTAAATTTTCCTGACATGTCTGGAATTTTGGCCGTCTGTCAGAGAAAAAGGGAAAATATTAATATCGAAGTTTTTTAAATCTGTAAGTATTTTTAATGGGTACTATTTGAATTGGCTGCTTCCGCATGCCACAGATAATAATAATAATAAATAAAAATCTTTATTAACCAGTTTTACAATTTTTTAGAAGAGTATAGTCACTACGTAGCTTCCAATACATTTCATCCTATAAATTGTATTTTCACAGAATTATATACCTCTGGCACCCAAGCTAAGATTAAACTTGTGTTATGGGTGTCAGGGCTCTCTAATATAGAACTAGATAAGATGATACAATATGTTCGCGGTTTCATAGTGAATACTTGGTAGCAGTATACAATGCAATAGATTTAAATTACAGAAATACAAATTAAATAAGAAAGTTAAGTTAAAATAGTTAAGAACCTCAATGTAGTATGGTGTGTATGTATTGCGTGAGTGTGCATGCGTTACTGTGTGTGTGTGTGTTTATGTTAGTGCGTATGTGTATGGATTTTGTTAGTGTGTGTATTGTGTGCGTGCGTTGTGAGGGGGTATGCGTGTATGGGAATTTGGGTGCGTGAACTGAAGATAACAGTGTAAACCCTATAAATTCAATAATTTTTCCACTTCCTCATAGCTAAGAGTCATGATCCACTTACTAATTTTCCTTTTACACTCAAAACCACTGCCGGTGTAGATATTACATTGCTCATTTACAGAGTTATATATCCGACTTGCGAGGACCCGAAAATGTCGTTTGGCTAATTTTGTTCTATGCATCTCTACGGGACACACCTTCTTGGATCTTCGTTTTGCCTGGTGGTCACGATTAAACTGTAGAGATGCGTGTTTTCGCAAGGTAGTATTTAACACAAAGAGCTGTCTCACGGTCATAACTTGACAGTCTATATATAATTGTGTGGTGCTGTATCGATAGTGTTTGAAAGTCATGACCTTGAGGACAGCCCTTTGTGCTCTTTCTAGTTGTATTATGTTTGTCTTTGGAGCACCACCCCAAACCGTTATGCCATAAGAGAGAACCGACTGGCAAAGTGAAAAATAAACCATTCTCAAAGTATCGCCATCCGCACTATAGCGTAGGTTTTTAAATACAGTTATTAGTTTTCTGATTCTGCCTGAAAGTCCCTTGACCTGAGCATTCCATGATAATAGATTGTCTATTTGTATCCCAAGATATTTCACATTGGTGGTTCTTGTTAGGGGAAGGCAAGAGCAATGACCAGACTGCGTTTGACAAACATGGGCTTTGATAGCAAAGGTATCATCCGGCTGCGAGGAAGATTTGAGTGAAAAAGTTAAATATTTCGTTTTCTCCACATTTAAAGTTAAGCTATTGGTAGATAGCCACGACATCACAATGCTGAGTACAGATTCTGCTCTCATGCGTGCTTCGTTCCAGTTCTCGGCATGTAGGAGAAGGGCTGTGTCGTCCGCATATGTATATATGGTGCAATAGGGGAGTGCAAGATCACATAAGCTGTTTACATAAATTAAAAATAGAGTAGGCCCCAGGATAGAGCCTTGGGGTACCCCAGAAGACACGTTACAGTCATCACTCACATATGAAGCGATTTTAACACATTGCGTTCTCCCAGATAGGTAGCTCTTGAAGATTGCTTGTGCTGCGCCTCTGACTCCAATTCTCTCTAATTTATTTAGTAAAGTAGGGACAGAGACAGTATCAAATGCCTTGGATAAGTCTAAAAATATACCCAAGCACTTAGACTTCTTATCAAGTGTCCCTACGGCATCGTCAATAAGAGCCGCAATCGCATCTTCACAAGACTTTCCTCTTCGAAAACCGTATTGATTGACGGATAGAGCGTTATGGTTTTCCAAAAATGATACAAGGCGATTATTCAGTACTCTTTCTAGGACCTTTGAAAACGCCGGAAGAACCGATATCGGTCTATAATTGTTGACACTGTCTCTGTCTCCTCCTTTATGTATAGGATGTACCACTGCCTTTTTAAGAACACTCGGAAATACACCCTCAGTTATGCATAGATCACATATGTGAGTGATAAGGGGAACAAGAGTTTGTCTGCACATTTTCATTAGCTTTGTAGTGATACCATCCCAACCCGCTGCAGAATCACTACGGAGACTCATTATAATACCCTCTACTTCAGCATGATCAGGAGTAAGAAGCGCCATTGAGTTAACCATTGCAATGTCCTTGACAAATGGTTCATGCATTGTACCGGTGTTAATGACCTTAGCCGCAAGGTTCGTGCCAATATTCGCAAAAAATTGGTTGACCAGACACATCGAAGACTTGCAGTCAAGATCAGATATAGATAATAACTCTGTAGGAGGTGTATTAGAAGTCTGTTTATTAATTATACTATTTATTACCTTCCAAGTCTTTTTTGGGTTATTTTTTGCTTTCACGAGTTCATTGGTTTCGTAACTACTTTTAAGTCTATGTAGTAGTTTATTACAGAAATTACGGTACCTTATGTATGTTATTTTTATCGTATAATTATCCGGTGGCTTTTTTAATTTTCTGTGCATGTTATCTCTATGTCTAATACATCTTAGTAGCCCCGGAGTAATCCAGGGCTTGATTATTCTCAGTTTTGCAGAAATTGACCTAGTTAAAGTGTGATTATTTGTAATAGAGATAATTGTATTAATTAAATATTCAGTAGCCCAATCAGAACTGCAAGATAACATGACAGCACTGAAATCCGTGTTTGCAATTTCTGAGGCCACTTTAATCCAATCTGTTTTTGAGACTACTTTAGTTGTTTGTCGTAAATTTGTTATATTTTTGAGACAAACAAGAACCGGCGCGTGGTCGGTAATGTGACTATCTAGTATAAATGAGATTACTGGTTTTGCAACTTTAACCATGGCATGATCCAGACAGTTCTTTTCCCTGGTGGGGTGAGTATAAGCCGGTAGTAGTCCGTATGATGCAGTCAGGTTCATATAGTCATTAAAATGTGGATCATTATTATGATTGCAAATATTTATGTTCATGTCACCCACCAGTAATAAGTTTCTATGCGAAGGTAACGAGTCTAATACAGTATTGAGACTACTCAGGAATTTATCTGTTTGACGGAATGATGGTGGCCTATACACAGCAATAATAACCAAATCAGTTATTTTGCATATAAGGCAGTTAGCTTCCATAAATAATGGTTCTGTGACATTATGTTGCAAATCTGAAAGGACGTAGATGACTACGCCATCATTTTTATTTAGGTTATTTGTCGTCGAATAGGCCGAGTATCCCTGCAAAAGTGGAATATTTGTGTTTTGGTTAAGCCAGCATTCTGAAAAAACAATTACATCACAACTGATCCGCAAAGAAGATAGTAATACCAATACACTGCTAAAGTTTTTATTTAAACTACGTATATTTAGATGTAGCAAATTAAATGTTTTGGTGTGGTTGCCCAATAGTTGAATGCATTCATTTGGGGGACAACTGAAGCTTTCATGGAACCCGAACGAATCTAGGCTTCTGATAATTTCACTTAAGTCATTCATTTTTAGTAGATTTAATGTATACACTAATATATTCCAAACATTTGTCTTTATAACATCTAGATACATTAACGCTGAGCCAGTTGTAATAATATTTATCTAAAACTAGCAACTCGCAGGAGTATCTATGTTGTTGTCCCAGATTATCTGGTGTAATAAGGTTAAGGCCATTATTAGTTTGTGTTGAACTTCGTGACTTGTGTTTTTTTTGTTTGTACAGTTTTCTGTGTGTTTTTTGTGTGTTGTATTTGAAAGTTGTCTTTTGTATTAGGTTGTAAGAGTGTGAGAGTGGTTTGTTAGATGAACTGTATAAAATGTGATTTATGTAAGGTATACTAGATCTACAGGGTCGATTAGATAGTATAAAACGTACCATTAGCCAATTTAAACTAATCTTTAGTATGCAGTAAATTTTGAAAACAGGATTCAGAATATATAAGTACTGGTCTTTCACCCTCTTTTTTCCTTAGAAAAATTTTTCCATTAGAGATCCAGCAGTATTGAAATCCATTAGTATTTGCAAACTTCCGAGCTTCATAAAAAAGTTTCCTTGAGGTAGCTGGGAGACGATCAGCGATGTATATGGGAACACATTCACCAGTCAATCCAGTGTGCCTACTATTTAGCTTTTCAGTGTGGGGTTTCCCTTTGTTGAAACTACGCACGGCTCGAAGTATGTTGTTTTTAATCGTGACTGTTTGAAATTCTGCGACAATTTGTTTTGAGGGGCCTTGATTACTCCTTACTCGGTATATGTCCCGTATTTCTTCCGGTTTTACTGGTACCTGTAAGGATTTGCATACATCCACTACTATTTTCGTTAAGTCGCTGTCGTCCTCATTTTCTTTTGGTGAAATATTACGCAGTTCTATTACGGCAGACCGATGATTTTCTCGCAAAGCTTGAAATTGTTTCTCCAACTGAGCTATATGCTTTCGTTGATCCGAGCGTTCACTTTCCAGCCCTTCCATTTTAATTTTAATTTCTTCGTATTTTGCATTCATGAGGTTCGCCGAATCCTCAATTTCAGTCTTAATATTTTGCAGTTTTTCATATTGAGTTTTTAATTCTGTCAGCTCCAGTGTTATTTTCGAGGTAAATTTTTGTAAAATACTTTCCTGATTTGCATTCCACTTAGCGAGCATTGCTCTTATTTCATCCTTAAAATCCTCAAGTTGGTCCGTGGGGCTGAACTCTGAACGGGAACGTTTGTTTCTTTGTATCACATTCACGAACTCGCTATCAATTGGAGTAGCGGTAATATTGGGATGAGACGAGGCCCGTTGTACCTCTATAGTTGGATTATTGGGGGGCGTTCTGTTCGTATTCATCGCTAAATAATTAAATATTAAACAATGATAATTCAAGCAAGCAGTATCGTGGCACTTTTACTTTAAAATAGCTAAGCGTATTTACAAGTAACCTCACTATTCGCGCGTATCGGTTACGTTTTCGTAGGACTCCTTGCAATCTCGTAGCCGGTTCGCTGTGACGTAGTGCACGCCTCGTAACCTAGTAGCGTAGCAGAAGCAGGTTAATAATTAGCTACAGTGACGTCAAAGTTGATTTGGCGTAGTCGATAGCTGCGCCGACCTGCGGCCCGCCGTCTGTAGGTCTGTAGTTCGAATCCCAGTCACAACCGCGGCGGCTTTCCGCAGTTTATAAAACATTTAAATTATCTTGCACTCACCACGGCCCACGAGTTAGGCCCCCACCGCCACCAGTCTGTCTACGAGCAGGAGGTCCGACACCAACAAATATGTCCGCTGGGCCTTATGGGAACTTCCTCAAGAAGAAAGAGGAGGGTCCGAGTTTTAAACACAATTTAATAATTTAATTAATTCAAATATAATCCATACATCTACGCCAACCAAACACACGTTCACACCGAATGGCCACCGAGGAGAGAGAGCAGAGCAGATAACATTGATACAAAGTCAGGAAAACTAAAAAGATGATCTGCTCTGCGTGTCGTCCGCTATCATCATCATATCAGCCACAGGACGTCCATTGCTGAACAAAGGCCTCCCCCTTAGATCTCCACAACGAACGGTCACATGCTGCTCTCATCCAACGACTCCCAGCGACCTTCACCAGGTCGTCTGTCCATCTCGTTGGAGGTCGTCCCACGCTGCGTTTTCCCGTGCGCGGTCTACATCGAGAATCTTTATGCCCCAACGGCCATCAGTTCTACGAGCAATGTGCCCCGCCCATTGCCACTTCAGTTTACTAATCCTTTCAGCTATGTCGACAACTTTAGTTCTTCTACGTCCGCTATGGGCCAAGCCAACTTACGTATGCGGATCAGAACGGTACGTGGGGAAAAAATCAGCATAACAGGAAAAACGGCTCAAGTCTAAAGCGAGGTAAGCCAAGCATAGCTAAGAAAGACATTATCTCACACGAGAGTCTACAAAATCCCACGTGGCAGCATAACGTTTGCTAGCTTTTTATTCTCTGTACCGTGTTAGATGATTATTAAAAGATAATTTGCTTTAGCACCCAACAGCGTGTGTTCGCGCCTACAAGTTTTATTAGCGCAACGTGTTGTTAGTGACATTGTGATGTCCTACGAATCACTGCCAGGAATCCAATATATGTGATATTTTCTGTCACCCACATAATTTTATAATTTGTCTTGTCACATACAACCATCGAAGAAAACACATTGTAAAAGTTATAACTAATTAAAAATGTTGAAATATAGCATAAAACCAAGGTTTGGGGGTTTCATTTTGTCCAGTAAGAGACAGCGTCTGCTCGCGCAAACTAGTATGGATATGGACGATATTTGATGGCGGATCGAAGTTAACCCCTCCAAAAGCAAAACGGTCTTATATTGCAAGTCAGTAGACGAGCCTGCTCGCTTCAGACAGATCTATTTATTTATTTATTTATTATTATGGACTTCCAACAGAGGGTACACAAATACATGGGCTATTACGAATTAGTATATAAGTTTGTGTTTGGTGTGCACCTCCAATTATAGGAAGCCACAGCGTGCTCTTGTATAGCTAGGTGAACCAAAATAGAAAAATTAACAATATTTAAATTAAATTGAAATAGCAGAATTTTTACATTAAAATATAAATACTTAATATTCAAACAAAACTAAATAAACATGCAATAATTTGATTAGGAACATTTTCAAAACACTTCCAAAGAAAACAAAACTAGAATATATAAATTAACAGAAAAAAGATTAACAACACCACAATAATTAATACAGTCAAATAATATTAGAAGCGTTGACGAAGACGTTGAAGATACATCTAAATGTCACTGGAAAGTATGATGTTTAACTCCCTCTTGTACTTTGAAAATGGGAGGGCTATATCCAAATTACAACGCTTAGATAAATCATTGAATTGCCTGCAAAGTCTTGGCAGTGCGGCAAAATGCCCAAGGTTTGTTCTGGATCGCGGGATATTTAACAGGCTATAGCTATTTATTCTTGGCAAACGAGATGGCACATTTATTTGCAACTTTCCAACTAGTTCACTGCAGTCCAAAACTCCATTAAATAGTTTGTGCAAGAATATGAGATCAGCGGATTTTCTTCTGGGTTTTAATGAAGTCATACGGTAGTGTCTTAGTCTATCTTTGTAGCTGATAATTTTTTTAGCTAGGTAGTCTTTGTAACAGAGATGATACAGAAAACGCCTCTGCACACTTTCTAAATGTTTAATGTAAATGTCATAGTGTGGATTCCATACCGTACTGCTATATTCAAGTATAGGACGAACCAGCGTGTTATATAATTTTATCCTAGTGGAAGCTCTTGAAAATTCTTTGCTGGTTCGCAATATAAAGCCGAGAATTTTGAACGCTTTTGCTGTTGTGTTTCTGATATGCTTGTCAAATCTTAACTGTTTATCCAACGTAACCCCTAAATCGCGAATCTCTTCAACTATTGCTAAATTTTGTTTGTCTATTGTGTAAGTGTTAGATTGTACTGTTTTGTTACGATTAAACTGTATATAATGACACTTTGAAATATTTAAGGTCATCTCATTTGCTTTGCACCAGTCCGACAGTCTATTCAGGTCATCTTGCAGCAAGGCAGGATCGGTTGCGTTTAATAGTGGTCTCATTATTTTTACATCATCAGCAAACAGGTAGAAGTTAGAATGTTTGAAGCATTCAGTGATGTCGTTTATAAAGATATTGAAGAGGATAGGACCCAGGTGTGAACCTTGCGGAACTCCGGATGTTGCCTTAAAGGGGACCGACTGATGGCCATTTATTACGACCTTTGAGGATCTGTCGCTAAGATATGACTGAAACCAGTTTAGCAACGATCCGCCTACACCCAATTTGTGAAGTTTCTTCACTAGAAGGGAATGGTCGACTTTATCAAACGCCTTACTGAAATCGGTGTATATGGCATCCACAGGAATACGCTTATCTAAAGACTCGGAGATAGATGATACATAGCTCATAAGATTAGTGGTCGTAGACCTGCATCTGGTGAATCCATGTTGACTGCTGCTGATTTGATGTTTGGCATGTGATGATAGACGCTCAGTTACCAACTTTTCAAATATCTTACCAAACATAACTAAAATAGAAATGGGTCTATAATTGCATACAAGATGTTTTTCACCTGATTTAAAAATAGGTACTACTAACGCTTCCTTCCATCGACCAGGAAAGATACCGTCCATAAGAGATTTATTGAATATAAGTTTTAGGGGTAAAGCTAGCACTTTTGAACATCTTTTAATGAACACTGGTGGAATGCCGTCGTCTCCCGCGCCATTTTGCTCATCTAAAGATCTTAAAGCTTTATATATCTCCTCAGTTCCAAAGTGTAGCTTACATAGAGCCGGCGTATTAATGTGAGTATTAACATTTACATGAGGGATGTATTTTAAAGTGTTGTAGACTTGTGCGAAGTTTTCAGCAAATAAGTTACAAATTTCGAGGCCGGATGATGCGATTTTGTTACTGTATATCATTTCTGCAGGGTATATACTACTAGATTTTCTTTTGTGCTTGATAAAGGACCAGAACATTTTTGGATCTTTCACTAAAGCATTTTCTAACCTCACGATATATTTCCTATAACAAATATCTCTGAGCTTACTACAATCTGAGCGCAATGTTTCAAAAGATGTAATGTCTAAAGGGTTATTATATTTTTTAATTTTAATTCGATACTTGTTTTTTTCTTTAAGTAGACGTTTGAGGTTAGGTGTGTACCATATTGGGTATTTATTGCCAGAAATCTTTTTTAGAGGAACATGTTGCCGGATTACATTAAGCAACATTTCATATAAGGAATTTACCATGTCGTCAACCGTAGCGCAATCCCTGAGTTCTACCTCCCAATCAATAGATCCAAGTAAAAATAATATATTGTCATAGTCTGCTTTAAAGAAGTCGGGTTTGGTAGTAGGTTTTACCTGCAAAAAATTTGTACTGACAACCAACGGAATAGAGAATGCAATTGATGGATGCAAGGGATCTTCTAGTGTCATCTCGATGTTATGTCAATCGATTCCTTGGGAACCGCACGCCAAATATCTTGGAGTCACTCTTGACAAAAACCTATCCTTCCATGGGCATACAAAGACGGTGGATGCCCGTGCCGCCTTTGCACTCGGTCGCCTCCTCTGCGTGCTAAATGCTCGTAGTAAATTATCCCTTAATAATGAGGTGAGCTTAATAATTGCCGTGTGGTGCCGGCTCAGACTGCCACCACCCCATCTCCTCCCATGGGTGTCGTAAAAGTCGACTAAGGGATTAACCGGAGGATGGGCAGCAGCGTCCTTCGAGTACATTAACAACTCAACTGCGATCGCCAACCCGTCTGCCAAGCGTGGCGATTATGGCAAGACCCCCCAATGAGCACACAACACCATATCGGTCGTTGTCGTGATCTTTGGGAGAGGCCTGTGTCCAGCAGTGGATTTCATTCGGCCGAAATGAATGAATGAAATGAGGTGAGAATTTACACCGGGTGCATTCGGCCACTCATGACTCATGCCAGCGTAGTGCCCCCACACGTTGAATCCTATCCACTCCGTAGATTCCAAAACCGTTTCATGTGAAGGCGACCGGAGCGCCTTGGTATATGCACAATGATCAACTCCACTTCGATCTGAACTTACCATCAGGCAATACATGAAACAAGCGTCCAAACGCTTTTCAGATGCTGCTGTCACGGAATAGGTACTGCGAAATAATACATAAATATGTACTTTTGTCAAATAAAATATTAGTACATTAACAAATAAATTTTTATGTTATAAAATTGTGGGTAGAGGAAATATCACAAGGAAAATTATAAATTGCTTGAGCTCACGAGTGAGCTGGTTATTCTGTCAGCAGCAGTCCGGGAGTACATACAGTTACAAATAAAGTATTGTGTAGTTAAGTGAGATGGAGTTGACCGGTAAGTGCTAGAATAATTGTGGTCACATTATATTACGAATGTTTATTCAGTGTGAATTAATTCTATATTCTATTCTAGATGCAATGTAATTTTTATAGCAAAGGAAACGTTGTGATCTCCAAAACAATCGATATCGATGTGCTGTGAGGTCATTGGGAGTTTTGCCATAATCGCCACGCTTAGCGGGCGGGTTGGCGATCGCAGTTGAGTTGTTAATGTATTCGAAGGACGCTGCTGCCCAACCTCTGGCTAATCCCTTAGTCGCCTTTTACGACACCCACGGGATGAGATGGGTTGGTGATATTCGTAGTCGGCACCAAACGCAATAGATTGACGCTTTGGTATGACTTACGGCCTTCTGTTATTTAGTAGTTTCAATACTATACACACACATACTATTGTCTGCAACACTGTTCATAATTTCGATTGAGTAGTTTAAGACACGCTAGCTAAACGGACAACGTATTCGGGTAGATGCGTTGAATGGCGAGCGGTGGGTTCTAGTTTGACATGCGGTGATAGCAGTTCCTTTTTAAGTTTTTATAATTACACTCAATGATTCTATAATATTTACTTAGTCTGATTCGCATAAATAGTAAAGTTGAAGGTAGGCCACAGAAAACTAAATAAAGTGATTTCTGTGAGGTAGACAGATACAGTTAATCATTCATTAATAGATTACTCGAAATCGATATCCTCACAAGTGAACTACAACACTGTATCTTGTAGTTTTTTGAAGGCAGGGAAACCTGTTCCGAGGAGACCTAAGGTAACAGGCGGAAGGTGGGCGGGATCTGGATGTGTCGACATGGTTTTCTCACTGCCGGTCAAGCAGGCTCACAAGACCGATCGTACTGACGGCTAAAGGTGTCTTGGCCGCAGTGAGAGGTAGTTGGACGGGTAACGAGTCAAAGTCGGATTCAACATAACTGATTTTATTACAATTATTTACATCTTACATATTAATCTAAAGCTATATTCACATCTACGCTATTAGTTAGTGTGCCGTCCATGTATTGTGCCGACGCCTGCGGTCTTACAGTATCAGTTTGTATGCTGACGCAGAACCACGGAAAACCTAATATTTTATAAATATTTTATATGCCGTTGCAGCAAGTATTCTAGTAGGTTAGTTGTAATTGTGATTTTGGGTCGTGGTTGTTTATTTGGGCATGGCACGTATGTTCATGGTTGAACATACGCTTATAACAGACTCGCAGACCTGACTCTGTCAGGCTGTAAGATGCTACATTATTTTACTTTACAACGGGCGCCTTAGTGGTAACGTGAAAACATTTTTCGGTGTCGTAGATTTGAGGAATATAGGTAGGTAAATTTATGTGGACCTGCAACCACACATACTACATTCCTTAAAGGTTGAAGCGTATGAAATCACTGATAACTAAATGATCTCATCTTAAGTCATTCTTGACCACATGGGTGTAGGCCTCCTTATCATTCATTATGCTGCATTCGGTCTTTGGGTTGCTTTGATGCAGCCGTTACCCACCATCACTATATCTTCATTTGTAGCCTTAGCCATAGTGATAATTAAATGAAACAACAAAATTCAAATGAATATTTATTTATTTACCATTCTACAAACGACCTAATCCTGGCCTGAGTTAACACATAGTGCAACTAAACAATTTATACGAAGAGTGCATACAGACTCTTGCAACTGCACAGTATGGCCGCTCGCAACTGAATCAGTGATGCTAGATAGTGACCCGATCTTGGTACAGATATCGCAAAAAAGGTAATATTTACACAATGTGTACTAAATTGAGTTTATTTTTAACAGTGGCCTGATTAGCTGCATACTAAAAAATGGGTGTCACCGTCTATTACGAGTAATACAAGATAAGCAACTTCACGGCAGGTTACGGGTTGCGGTCAAAACTTTACCAGGCGTATGTAATTTCACAATACCTTTGAATACCTACTTCCACACCCCAAATTGAAATAAACTAGTCGTCCCTCAATCAACAAATACGAAGAATATTAAATAACGTGGTATCTTGATGGCCAATGGGAGCATTTTGGTGCGGAGGGATTTTTTCGTCGTTAATAAATGAAAGTCATTGCAGAACGTTTTCCATCTTCGATTTAGACTAAACACACACGCGATCACTTTATATAATTATTTTCCACTACAATCAGTCGCAATAAATCATTGTAAAAATCGTAACTAACGCTAATTTAATAAACAGTAAATCAATATTTAAGGCATCGTATTCTTTCATCATAAAATTGAAGGAAGAGAAAAGCACCAACATAGGATAATAAGGCCCCTGTATGCATCGGTTACTACTTTTTTTACTGCATTAGCTTTATATTGTGACTGTGTCACCTTATAAATACAGTCTAACGGACTGCTTGCCAAAGATTCTGCTATACAGAAAGCGGCGCGTAGTTGGACTGGCGCATTTGTTATGTACGGACGGTGCGGTGCGGTGGGACCCGCGCGACAAACATACCAAGATATAATGTAGGAAATTACTATAAATCCAAAACTCTTGACGCTTACATACGCACCCGTTTCGTACAATATCTGAGCGCGAGGCGCACTATGAAGGTGTTTGGTACCTATTACTTACCCGATCATTACTGGATTGGAAGGAATTTTGTTAACCGATTCGGGTAGAGAATCATAACTGATTCACCTCCTGAAAGGTGATAAAAGTATGTACGTATGTACCGGAACTAACTGATTTCTAACTTCACGTTTACAGTCTACTTGAAGACGAGATGCATTCATCTCTCTATACTCTAAAAACATCACACTATGCGATTAGGGAGAGCGTATACCACTCGATGTACCCTCGAAATAACCTATTTAACAAAAAATAAGTTTAAACTGATAAGCCATTTACTGTTTACTACGCGAAGGCTGAGCAATATTGTCCGTGAGCTGGCAAATGTTGTAATAAAATCCTTTTAAATTCGTTTACCTACACGCAAATCTTGTCTGCTGAACTATGTTAATAATTCTAAACGTAATGATTATATTCTCTGTGATAGTACGATTCATTGAGGTAGCTTATTAGCATCGGTTAAACCGACTGGCAACAAGTCGCTGCAAGACGCCTGTGAAACTGTACAGTCAGCATCATATATAAAGTGGCAGCCACGGCAACCAAATATTTAGAAACATCCAAAGTGATCACTGATAACCTGTCAACCATGTTCGTCTAATTGTTCAGAGCACCAATCGTGATCAAATATATCGGAACAACAAAAACGTCATTATATGAGGTCATTCAAACCGTCATTATTATGGTAACAATCACAACGCCAGTAGTTTCCAAGCAGCCAAGGTATTCAAAAATATGTAACACTAGAGTAAAATGAACTTTATTTTAACCTCATAGCGTCTCATTTATCTAAACACAACATTGAACTTGACAATATTGTAGGAATAAAAAATATTTCTTACACCACCCATCTCTTTCATTTCATGCGTGACGTCATTGGCATGTGTTTTGTTTGATGATTATATTTTCAAATTGGTAAATAAATTCGTGCAAGACTATGAAGACTTGTTCCCATCAGTATCAATTGTTTGTTTTTAATGAGAAATAAATACTCTTTCTTAAAACGAGCGAGTTTGAGTCTACGTAATATTTTTAGATGCTAAGTGAACCTCATTTTATTATCAGTATGTATAATAGTTGATGATTAAATTCATACATGTCAACTGCATAATATCATGTATTTTTACGATGCTTTTATGGACATTATTATACAATTCTTTCATTTTAGAGAAATATTTTATACGTAAAGATTCATTAATCTGAACACCGTACAACGTTGCCTTACACTTGACAGTGGCGAAATTGTGGAAGATACTCCACAGAAGCCATAATCTAAAAGAAGAAGATGCTTTTATGAATTATCTGCTTGTTCCTTAATTTGTTCTGTGTGAATTGTAGATAATAGATATTAAATACGAGATTGACGACGGCTTCATGAAAATGGTTTACACCATAGAATGCCTGCTAAGAAGCAAGGCACAAAGCAAAGAGATCATAATTTGCTGTTTCAATAAAATTTAAAATGAGTTTAAAGAATTAATTTTATTCCATTAATATAATAATTTTAGTTTGATAGTTCTAACGCGTGAAAGGGTCACACAACATCACACCACCACAGAATTTATAATAATCGGCAATCAGGCAATGTTTTTAATTAGCCCGGTGAACTGAAACAGGATTGTAAACAATATTATTTTACGATCCTAGACACTTTAAATTCGACACAATGGTACCTACACGCAGGATGTCTCTAGCCTAGACAAACCATGTCGATTTTACACAAAACATACCTAGATTGTAATGTGCACCTGGTTTGGTGTGTTAATTTAAAATCATTGCAAATTGAACCCTTTGTGGTTAAGATAAAGTTCAGTTCACTAGAGTGTACATACTTTGGCTGCTTGGAATTACTGGCGTTGTGATTGTTACCATAATAATGACGGTTTGAATGACCTCATATAATGACGTTTTTGTTGTTCCGATATATTTGATCACGATTGGTGACCTGAACAATTAGACGACCATGGTTGACAGGATATCAGTGATCACTTTGGCTGTTTCTAAATATTTGGTTACCGTGGCTGCCACTTTATATATGATGCTGACTGTACCGCCCAAAATCGCAGCAGAATAACTACTTTTTAATCGGTTTTTTTAATCTGGCGACACAGTTAAATTCAGTTCACCAATGTTGTCCAGTATTTGTCGCTTAGTACCTACTCAAAGTTGGTTAACCATTTATCCAGTTCTTGAATAATAATTCATATTATTTACTAAGTAAAACAAAATAAGAATAAAAGCCTACACTAAAAGCCAGAGTTTTGCTTAACAAGCAATCAAAATTGCCGATAAACTGGGGTCACAGAATAGTATACAAATGGAATGTTAACATGCAGCTGTCTGACGTCCGTAAAATACTGTAAATATCTTCGCAACAGTGATCATTCTGCCGCCAATCGTGACATATCAGTAGCACTACGCTGGATGAGTCTGCAATCGTCCAGTGGCATAGGTTTTGAACACAGCAGCATAGAGCATTTAAAAAAAATTGTAACTGACTAACGAATAGCACCAACCCACGTCCCGTGGATGTCGTAAAAGGCGCCTATGGGATTAGCCGGAGGATGGGCAGCAGTGTCCTTCGAGTACATTAACAACTCAACTGCGATCGCCAACCCACCTGCCAAGCGTGGCGATTATGGCAAAACCCCCCAATGAGCACACAGCACGCCCATATCGGTCGTTGTGGTGATCTTTAGGGGAGGCCTGTGTCCAGCAGTGGACTTTACTTGGCCGAAATGATGATGATGATGAGATGCTCTGTTGTTTCACTTCCACAGGAACTGGGTCTTTTTCGGGTTAAAAAGTAGCCTGTCTCTGCCAATAATCGGTAGCTTCGTTGCAGTGTAAAAGTACCAACCAACAAATGCAGTTTTGCATTTATAGTATTAGTATGAGAGATGTAGGGAAAAGGTCGAATCTTTCAAGAAATATGAATATTAACACTCCATTTTGCAACTACTTCGTGACCTAAATGCCTAGAACGAGTGAAAATAATTTACTTACACGCAAATAAAAAATCGTCCATAGAACACGTAGGTAAAAACATGTTTTGGGATGATTATCTAAACCGAAAATATCTAGAACACATACATTTCTACACATTACATTACAACAATACATTTCTTATTTAAACTCTCCTCTCGCAGGTCTGCTGGAAGAGATTTCTTAAGAAATAAGCAGTACCTTTGTACATTTTAGTCCTATTTCATTTTTCTTTATTTTTATGTTTCTGTGTGTGCATAAATTATAAAATAAATAAAAATAAATAAATAGAATCTAACAAAGGCCAGAAATATTTATAAAAATAAATAGCCGTCAATACGTATTATATTAAATTCAATACGTTCATCATCTGCAGCAAGGAACGTTATTGAAAATGCAAGTTTACATTACATTTTACCAATAACACTATTTCGTACATTGTAAGGGCTACGACTTTTTCAGTTTTCTTTACGAAGTATTTATTGCAGGAATACTTTTGAACATGTATTTTATAATTTGTATTTTGTAAAAATAATAAGTATATAGAGCCCTTTAGGAAAAGAATATCGTAAGCGCCGTTTCACACAAAAATGTAATGCTATAATAATTAAAGGACTCAAATAAAACTACCTTGAATATTTGGTTGCGCGTTTTAGTATTTATTTTAATGTCGCTTACGATGTAAAATAAATGGGTACATATTTGAAGGTCGAAAATTAAAATACCTACGGGTAAATGTTCAAAACATCTAAAGTTAAATATCGATTGTATCGAAATATCGAAAATTGTTATAAGCTTAAAATGTTTTAAGATTGAAATGCAGAGTGATTAAATCATCCAATGATTAAAAAGGTCGATAGTCAATATATCGAGTCCAATACGTACGCAAGTCATCATAGGGTTAAAAAAAGGTTAGAAGATTGAACTGCGATATTCTTGGCCTTCGTGGTTATACAGGTTGGGCCATAAGGGTATTGTGGCCATTCAATATCCCCCTTTTTGAAATGAGTTTTCCGGAAAAAGTTCCAAGAGTGCCAAGCAGCCGAGGGAAGTCATTTGGACAACATTATTTTTAGGTCTTAAAATTCCTGTTTCTACTTTTAAAAAATACAAAAAATATTTTTGTCATGTTTCGTAGTTCTTTTTTAATTGAATATTGAAACCGCTAACACCCTTATCTAACCATTCGACAATATAAACATAAGTTATTTCACATTGACATTTTACCCGTGGGTATTTTAATTTTCGACGTTCATATATGCACCCAAAAACAAATTATGTGTTCCGAAAAGAGTCGATATACCTAATTAATTAGGACTCATATCTTTAGTTGTGACCATGGCCTATTTTAATAAGCTCACATGCCTCCAGAGCTATTAAAAAACGATTCAAGACACAAGCTCGCGGGCGGTAGTGTCACAGCAGGTTAAGTAAAAAAAATCACTCGATAAACAAATATACACCATTTATTTAATTGGTCCCATTTTAACATAAAATTAAACATTAAATAATAAATCACGTGTTATATGGACGAGGCACTATCACACTACATATATTCAAATAGTGGCTTATAGCAGTGTTAACACTACAATAAATATTACTAAAATTGAAACTCCATTAATGTCTGTAGAATTTACGGCGCATCTGAACTAAAGGTTTAGATTTGATTCGGGTTTGATCGGTTTTCTATAGTGTGCCATGTACAGAGGGCGAACTCTCCCCTGAACCACAATACACCCTTTCGAGAGGAAATAAAGCTGCTGGGAGCTGCGAGAAGTGAGGGACGAGCTGCGAGAAGTGAGGGACGAGCTGCGAGAAGTGAGGGACGAGCTGCGAGAAGTGAGGGACGAGCTGCGAGAAGTGAGGGACGAGCTGCGAGAAGTGAGGGACGAGCTGCGAGAAGTGAGGGACGAGCTGCGAGAAGTGAGGGACGAGCTGCGAGAAGTGAGGGACGAGCTGCGAGAAGTGAGGGACGAGCTGCGAGAAGTGAGGGACGAGCTGCGAGAAGTCAGGGGCGAGCTGCGAGAAGTCAGGGGCGAGCTGCGAGAAGTCAGGGGCGAGCTGCGAGAAGTCAGGGGCGAGCTGCGAGAAGTCAGGGGCGAGCTGCGAGAAGTCAGGGGCGAGAAGTCAGGGGCGAGCTGCGAGAAGTGCGGGACGAGCTTCGTGAATTCCGTCGGGAGATGGTCGAGCTTCATACCTCATATGAAGCCGGCATTCAGCGAGCCGATGCACTAAATGTTAGGATAGATCGGTTAGAAATACCAGACGGTAAAGTGGACCAGCTCAGGGGCGGATCTAGGATTTTAAAATTCAAATTAATTTTTTAAGTGAGCATAACCAGGAGCTACTCAGCTTCGAAATGGCACACTCTCCTGACCCATATTTGTCTACGGTGTTCTATTCGTTTGTTTTTAGACACTAAAAAACAAATCTTGGATGCATTTTTGTATTAACAAATTGTCCTAGAACTACGGAGGGCAGTTGCCAGCGTATCTAATTGCAGTATATTAGTAAATGCACACGGTAACGAAGTTCCAGTCACCTGACTTGCAGCTCTTGGATCGAGATACCGTACATGACCTTAAAAACGTCAAAATACTAGATTCTTTAAACTTAAAGGAGTTTTCAATTCATGCCTTGCCATTAATGGGTTAACAGATGTACAACAATAAAATTACTTAACAAACTCAAACATAGGAATGTAATAGAATATTTTTGTACACGTCACATATATTCACATAACACAAAAGCATAACATAATCATGAAAAATTAACACAATTACTATTGAAACTTTTATATCGTTATCGGCGTGAGATATAATCTAAATTATGAGAAGATCTGCCAAAAAAACTAGGCTACAAGACTTTACTAAGGGCAGCTGCCTCCAATGCGATAAGTAGCCTCATACTGCAGCCACCATACAGATATCCGTGACATCCCAATTATCTTGATAACACAAACAACCGTCCTTGGATGTAGTAAAAGGCGACTAACGGACTCTTAACCAGAGGGATGAGCAGCAGCGTCCCTTCTGTGAAACAGTAGCCATTCTGCGATCTCCAACCCGCCTCTGCCAAGCGTGGTAAGTACTGGAAACGCCCCCAAAATGTCTACATAGTTGTAGAAATCTATGGGGGAAGCCTTCGTGCAGCAGTGGACATCTTTAGGCCGAGATATGATGACACACAAGCGTGGCGAGTACTGGCAAATATTCTCCAAAATGACCACACAATCGTGGAAATCTATGGGGGAGTCCTTTGTTCGGCAGTGGACGTCCTTTGGGTGATATGACGGTCTTAAAGCAGTTTGACAGCCTATAAGGACACTCATGCTTAACAGTGGGGTACGAGCTGATATGGTAGAATTTCGTGATTCAAATGTTTCAAGCCGAATTTAAACATGCTGGAGATTAAAATATAAAAGTGAATGCCTCAAACGGCTGTAACATCTATACCGTCCACATTTTTTATGTATATATTTATACATTTTTAATGTACATATTTATACATTTTTCAACAATAATATGACACATGTCTTTACATTATTTTATGTATATTTTATACACTTTTGAGAATATTTAAACAGGTATTTAAAATATCGACAGGTTGAAAAATAGTCAGGTAACTATTCGACAATACAGTTCAATATGTTACATATTATTTTTATTGGAGTCAATATAGCCGAAATTAGCATATTTCGCCTGTCGGCTATAACCGACGATATGACCAAATGGATGATAAAGCTACGCTAATTAGGACTGACCTAAATCCATGCAATTGTCACGTAACGGAGGTAAGTTACATGAAAATGTTTCTTAATAAATAAAAACTATATAAGATTGTCATGTAACCGAGTTGAGTTTCACAGCCAGACAAAAAAGGTATATTTTGAAACTTGGACACATTTTAGACACTTTTATAGAGTTTACAAAAACAATGGCATCATAATATTTCTGGACAATGAGACTTAGAAATAAGGAATGTAGGGTGATGAGAGAATATCTAGTCTATGTAAAGAAGACTGGCTAGAGAATGTGCGAGCATTCAGTTAATCATATTGTGTGGCTGAGAAACCTTTAATAAATTCAGAACTTAAAACGCCTAAGTCTGTATCTGCTTCCGTAACTGCAAAATCATTTAGGTCAGAATAGTGCATAATATGATTTGATGTATATATTTACATGGTCTATAGAGGCTCGGGAGAGAATCAAGGTCAATTCCGGTCAGAGGAAGTCACGGAGCCGGGATAACAACCACCGCGGTGGCCGTGTACAACCCCTCTGTCTTCGATATATTCGGGGGGCTCGGAGGTCGCTGATTGGGGAATCTGTGTGCTTTAACCGACCGACGTCAAGGGAAGACGGCAGTGTACACGTGGACACGTGCCACCGTGTGCGCAGCACTGCGTACTGCGAGGTTTCGGGAGATCCTTTACAAACTCCCCCGGGGTGTTTCTGGGGTGGCGGCCTCTTTACAGTTGCTTCCCCTCCGCTAGAGGGGGTGACCGCTTCACAGTCATCACCCCCTCTGGGATGTGCCTAAAGGCGTGGCACTAATGGGTGGCTCTACATGGAGATAGGAAGTACATGACGTATTTCCAAGGGGTCGACAAAAATCAGGTAGATCTTAGGTAAGGTGTACTTATTGTACACACTGTTTATCGTTGACCATATTTAATATTTCGTGCAGACAAATCTTATTTCATTTGGCTAAGGTTTTGAATCATTGTTACCAGTGATAACATATGGGACACGGACGTGGTCCCTCACTGTGGGCCTCATAAGAAAGCTCATCACTCAGCGAGCTATGGAGAGAGCTATGCTATGCTATGGTATTTCTCTGCG
This sequence comes from Diloba caeruleocephala, assembly GCA_947459985.1. Taxonomy (NCBI): domain Eukaryota; kingdom Metazoa; phylum Arthropoda; class Insecta; order Lepidoptera; family Noctuidae; genus Diloba; species Diloba caeruleocephala. The sequence goes on from OX381632.1 coordinate 8,760,946, forward strand.
AGATCGAATGAGGAGATCCGTAGAAGACTAAAGTTGTCGACATAGCTGAAAGGATAAGTAAGCTGAAGTGGCGATGGGCGGGGCACATTGCTCGTAGAACTGATGGCCGCTGGGGCACAAAGATTCTCGAATGGAGACCGCGCACCGGAAAACGCAGCGTGGGACGACCTCCAACGAGGTGGACAGACGACCTGGTGAAGGTCGCTGGGAGTCGCGTTGGATAAGGGCGTCATGTGACCGGGCGTTGTGGAATTCTATGGGGGAGGCCGTTGTTCAGCAGGGGACGTCCTTTGGCTGATACGATGATGTTTTAAAATTAATCCTGCAGGTACGAACATACAGACATCACTCGCATCTACAAGCCCCGATAATAAATATATACCCTAAATTTGTTCGTCCTATTACAATAAAATTAACTACAATTACTGTTCCATTTCTAATGCAGACAGTTTTCTTATAAACTCGGACCGTTGCGACGGAGTGAGATCCTGAAAGAGAAACAATATACATTAGATTTTGGGCATTATTCAGGGCATCCGTGAAAAAGCAGTGATAGCCTAGTGGTATGAACGCTGGACTTACACACAGGAGGGTCTGAGTTCGAACCCGGCCCGCACCGCTGACTTTTCGGATTCATGTGCGGATCAGAATTTGATTATCACAGGAAACCTGCACACAGGCTGTTCCATAGTGTATGTAGTCCGCCAACCCGCAATAGGCTAGAGCGCCAGGCCTTTTTTTATTGATGTCCAGTGGAATTTGCTTAGCCCCAGGGCAGGGCGAAGGGGTATTCCGGACTCCTACCGGCTAAAACCACTGGAGCGGTCATCTTAGATCACACTAGAGAACGGCGTTAAACCTTAGTGTGGCCCCAGCATTATTAAGTACACGGGATGCGACACCCACAGAGGAGAGGAGTGGTAAATTTTTTGCTTGGTACTACATGGAACTTTATAAATGGTACACAAGACAATAGGAAGAAAGAGTTAACGCGAATTTTAACGCGTCGGACGAAAAACAATAACAACAAAAAAAAATACGGATTGCACTCCGGGAGTGCCGACAGAAGTGAAAACTTATTTTGGCGCGTTAGACATTTTTTAAATGGGTACCAAGGTTAATGCGATCCCGACGGCGAAACGCCAAACGTCTATACTCAGTATATGTTACTGTGATATCGTAACATAAGATTTATTGAAAAAAAAAAAAAAAAACATCGGGAGTTTACAATTGTTGTATTATCGGTTGTTTAAACACTAGGCAAAACAGTTTTATAGCAATAAATATTTTTATTTATCTAGACGCGTTCGCGGTCTGCTATATGTACATGCATATATGCACACACTATAGCTGCGTCTCGTAACGGTGTCGCGAGTCCAGAGATTTTTATCTCGTCTAAAAATATGGGTACCGCGCTAAAAGAAGTTTTCACTTAAAAAAAATGACAATAAGGTGTCTTACCAATACTAGGTTATTGACCGCTTGCAGCAGAGCGTCCTGGTGTATGGAGCGAAGGTTCTTCTCTAGCACTGAGTTGTCGTCACCAGCCTGGGCCTCCAGCCATTTACAGACCGCTTCGTTGTCGTGTTCCCATAGATGAGACTGGTAAACAAATAAATTATTTAATTAAATGACGCCAGAACTATGGGGCTTCGCACAGTAATGGAGCCCCAATTATGTTTACTGTAGTGTATAGAATAACTAGATATAGCCAACTAAGACCACAGTGTCTCAAACAAGTATCATTGAAATCTATATATATATAATTATTATTTTTTTGTAAAAAACGGGCAACGTTTTTTCACACTAGGATTTCTCCTGTGTCGTGGGTGGGTTTACAAACACAAATTTCACACACAATACACCCAGACCCGGAACAACAACCTGCAGATCGTACAAATATTTGTTCCGTTCGGGAATCGAACCCACGACCCGGTGCGCAGCAGCCGACTGTATCAGCCACTACACCAACCGTGCCGTCTAATATCGCTTATTGTGACGCTGCACACTATATTGGCGCCCAAAACTGTAGTAACGCCCCACATTGTAATGACGCCCCACACTATAATAAAACCAGAACTAATAACAGCCAGCAAAGACTACAGAGTGTCGTCGCGATCAACCATCATGGAACTTTATATATATATAGTTTATACGGGCGCAAAGTGAGCCATTTACAAATAATATTATGGGTTATTGCAAAAAACTTAGATGGATACTTTGACCACTGCGTAAGTGACCAGCAATAACAAACATAGGCTACTTTGTCAAGCCCTTATCCACCGAAGTTTTGGACACAAGGTATGGCTACGCTAAAGGGGCCAAGATGGGCCATTGTATGAAGCCAACGTCAACCATTATAGCCGAAAACAAGACATTTTCATCACGATTGAAATCCTCATGGATTTCCTCCGCCCTCCACTCTTACTGGGTAAAACCACCCCCGAAGGGGGCTGGCTACTTTGGGATCTCGAGAACGAACACTCCGGAGCCGCCCATTAGTGCCACACTTATAGGCACGTCTTGGAAGAGGTACTGTAAAGGGGTTATCAAAGGGTATGTGACTGTAAGGGGGATTACCACCTCAATCACATCTTGGGGGGGATTCGAAAGGATCCCCCTGAAGCATCGCTGAAACAAGACCCACCTGCGTCTCGCCTTGGTCCTCGGTGAACCACCTGCGCAGCGTGGCGGCCGCAGGCCCCTGCTCCATGTTGTCGGCCGGCTTGACGGCCAGCTGCACCCTGCGCTCCTGCTCGTTCTGCCGCAGCAGGCGCCGCAGCCGCCAGTAGAAGTGGCGGCGCGAGTCACGCCATGGAATGATGTCCTGGAAAATATATTCATAAATACATATTTTTTTGTGATAATACAACGACGAGACAAATCATTCGCCTGATGGTAAGCGTCATGCCTGCCCATAACAATTGTAATGCTACACAGGACTTGTCCTGCACAGCATCACACTGCGCTCGTCACCTCGAGACTCGGTTATTTAGACTCTTATGCCCAGTAATGTCACAAGATACAGTGCCCTTCTAACTGGAGCACAGTAATATCTAAAGCTTAAACACTATACTTAGCGGCGAATATCTGGCACTGGGGTGGTAACTACCGAGCCAGCATTTTGCAATAACATACCTATTTTTATCGGTGCCTATTGGAAATTCTACATGAAATTCCTTCGCTCCGGGAAAGGGCGAAGGGGTATGCTTGACTCCTACCGGCTAAAACCACTGGAGCAGTCATCTTCGGCACCGAAAGGGGCCTCCAAGTCCTCTGATCCTCGTAAGATCAGATTAGAGCCACCCGTTGGTGCCACGCCTTTAGGCACATCACGGAGGGGATGACTGTAAAGCGGTCACCCCCTCTAGCGGAGGGAATGCGACTGTAACAAGGTCGCCCCCCAGGCACTACTCGGGGAGAATTGTAAAGAATCCCCTCAAGCCTCGCTGCGCATACGGCCATCTTCCCGGGGGGCGCTCGGTGTGAGCACGCAGACTCCCCAATCTGCGGGCCCGGACCCCCGAGGCCCCCCACCATGTAATGACGGCAGGGGGCTGCAATAAGATACCTACCATCAGAATGAATATATATTATACTTTATCAACTGCCTTGTATAAGATGACAACGTTCTTGGCAATGTCAATGTCAAAATATTACCTCAGAGGGCCAATTCTCGTAATTAATTTACACTATGACTGAAACTTGACCGAACTGAGATTAAATTATGAATTGACCGAAAACATGGTATTCTGCTACTCTTAAAGTTCAGTCGGATTTCAGTATAATCTCGATCTAGTCTCATTTCGATCTCAATTTTGACGTTTATTTAATGACAATTTAGTACATGTGACAGTTCGAAATTTTAGCAGATTACCGTTTTGACTCCGATTATATTTTGATCCATTTTCGATCTCATCACAGTGTAAGTTCATGTTTGACGTTGTTTGTTAGTTTAGGAGAATACCATTTGTGACGTTTATGACACTGAGACTAGATCGGAACTATATTTTGAACATTTTTAAATTACGAGAATTGGCCCTCTGGTTCATCAAGTGTTTTTTAAACCTATTGCTTTTAGGTACTATTTAGGTACAGTTTGTTGACAAATGTCCAATAATATAATTCACACGCGTTTGGACGATGCGCCGATACACACGCCAACCTCACCAGAATGGTGTAAGTATGACATATTTGTTTATTATTCAATTGTATATGATACTATTTATATTCGTAAATTGTTTGCAACTAATTTATATTTCATGTCTTCAACAGGCCAAATGTTCTCGCACTTTATTCTACTAACAACTTTATGTACTCAATAATAAAGATTTCCTTTCTAAACTTATACTCACAAATATGCATCCTTTTTCTAGCATCCTTTCGGCTGTGTCGTGTAGTTCCGCGAACTGGACGGCGATCTAGAACAAAATAAAAACTATTAGTATATCTATACAAATAAATAAAATTTAAGTGTCTGTTTGTAATTTAAAAATAACAACTTTTTACTAAATGCATATGAAAGTATATACGGTACCTACAACAAAAAACAATTTTTATTTTTTTTGTCTAGTTGTCTGTTTGTCGGTCGATCTGTTTGTTTGTTCCCGCTAATCTCTGAAATGGCTGGACGGATTTCTAGGGGATTTTCACTGGCAGATATTTGATGTTATAAGGAATAACTTGGGCTACTTTTATTTTAGAAACGTAACTAGTGTTCCGCGTAAAAAAAACCCATGAAATCTAATGACCAAGTATTCTAAATTATTTATAAATAATCCGATTTATTTTAAATCAAACGGCGAGTGAAGCCGCGGCTCCCAGCTAGTTTAGACATATTTTTTAAATTATATATCTAATGGCGCGTTTGATATGTCTCATCATATCAGCCCAAAGACGTTCCACCGCTGAAATAAAGCTCTCCCATAAACGACCTGTTACATTTTGGGGGGAATTTCCACAATGCCTGGTGAGACTAACATTCCCAACTTAAACCCTTATTATAATATTACATTATACTTATAATACCTTTTTCCGATCATTTTATAGATTTTCTTCTTGCCGTTATTGTCATGCGGTATTAAAAAAATCTTAATTGAACATATTCCGGGCAGCAGCGTCCCTTCTGTGCAATATCGGCCATTCTGCGCCCACCTGTCCGTCTGTCAAGCGTGGTGAGTAGTGACGAATTACCCCCACAATTATGACACGGAAATCTAGGAGGGAGGTTACCCTTTGTTCAGCAGTGGACATCCTTTGGCTGATGACAAAATAAATCAAGAAAATGTATTACCTCGTGGTAGATAGGGCTGAGTTCCTTTTCGCGAGCCTTGACAGTCTTTTCAGCTGCTAAAATTTCCGTTTCCAGTTCTCGCACACGGGTTTCGGCTGAAACAAACTCGGTCTGTCAACTCTGGAGTAGGATGGAAGGCTGAATGGCAACAACGCAAGTCAATAGGCTCTCGCTGAAAATCAGCGCTGCAGCGATTTATGCGCTGCCGCATTATGCTGAGTGGGGGACCTTATTGGCACACCAGCGACGTACACTATAATCTATTTACATGTTAATGCCACTATAATTATATTAGGGGAAAAAAACTAGAGAGTAAAACAATTGTAGATTAATTTCCGTTGTGCTGGGGCTACACTAAGGTTTAAAGTCAAACGCCCATCATGGCAATAATTAAGGCGGAAAAATTCCACAAAACAATGCATTTTTTATTTAAAACATTTCCCCGCAATTGGGTGGCCATGTGCCGTGGTGCCGGCTCAGAATGCCACCACCCCATCTCCTCCCGTGGGTGTCGTAAAAATCGACTAAGGGATTAGCCGGAGGATGGGCAGCAGCGTACTTCGAGTACATTAACAACTCAACTGCGATCGCCAACCCGCCTGCCAAGCGTGGCGATTATGGCAAAACCCCCCAATGAGCCCACAACACATCCATATCAGTCGTTGTGGACATCTTTGGGGGAGGCCTGTGTCCAGCAGTGGACTTGATTCGGCCGAAATGATGATGAAAAAAAATGATGGGTGGCCACACCTGTATTTAACCTTTTAATGTCGATGAATTGCATTATACGATACATTATTTTCAAAATGGCGGTTAAAGCTGCTAGATTGTATTATTTAACGAGTGTCTCAACCACTTTTTCATTTGTCCGCTCCAGTCACAGAATAATTGATATCAGGTAATAGATAGATTAATGGTTCTGGCCATTAATATTAAGTATTCTGTGCCTTTGGAGTAGAAACATGAAAAATTGAGCACAGTATGGCTTCCGTTTCACAGAAGGGACGCTGCTGCCCATCCCTCTGGCTTAGATTCCCTTTGTCGCCTTTTACGACATCCACGGGAGGAAATGGAGTGGTGCTATATTCTTAATCCGTACACCACACGGATAACGAGTAATAATTGTTAAGACCTAAGACATTAATTACTGTACTATACTATGCTATTCTAAACGCGTCAGAAAATTCGGAATGATGTTTGGGCATTGTCTTTTCATTATCATGCGCATCTGTGCCTTGGAAAACATGTTGAAAACATTTACAACAGGAATACTGCTTATTGGATCTGACAAGGTTTTTAAGTCGTTAATAGTCCTGCACACCCTTCTTTATGATGAGATTACGGAACATAATTGTAACACAATGTATTCTATAATATACATATTATACATACTACGAGGTATTGCTGAAAATCAGCGACGCACCGCTAACTGCGATGTGGCTTTAGGCTGAGCAATGTCTCTTTTTGATCGGTTTTGCGACTCACACCACTAACCATTAACTTTATTTCATGTGAGGTATATTAGTGTTATATTATAATACATTTATTCTTCCAGCTATCTTCATATTGCATGGTTTGTTGTATGTTGATGTCTCAATATGTTTGTTAATGGTTTGTTTTTATATTGTTTTGCTTTATCTACTCAATTGATGCTTTCTGTAAGTGATGTGTGTTGCCCTATCTATCCAAATGAATTTATTTTCTTTCTTTCTTACCCTTCCCTGGGGCTGAGGAAGTCCTGGTGAAATGAAAACAACAAGCGAGAACCGGTTATAAGATTATATTACCTGCTTTGCCGACGTCTGTCCTAATTAGACTATCGTCGATCGATCCTCTGCGGTCCAAACTCTTGGAGATCTCCTTGATTTGTTCCTTTAATTCTGTAACATATAAATGAGTTTTAGATCGAGATCTTCAGAAGCTGGAAATTCTGCATGGAACTTCCTTCGCCTCGGGGAAGGGCGAAGGGGTATGCTGGACTCCTACCGGCTAAAACCACTGGGGCGGTCATCTTCGGTGCCGATGGGCTCCAGGTCCTCGTAAGATCACGCTAGAGCCGCTCATTGGTGCCACGCCTTTAGGCACATCTCGGAGGGGATGACTAAAGCGGTCACCCTCTAGCGGAGGGAAGGTGACTGTAAAAAGGCCGCCCTCAGGCACTTCTAAGGGAGGAGTGTAAAGGACAAAGTGTCGCTGTGCGCTGTGCTGCGCACACGGTAGCACGTGACCACGTGCGCGCCACCGTCTTTCCAGGGGTTGAACTTAGACCTAGTAGCAACGATGATGTCTGAAAATCTTGACAAGAGACCCGAGGCCCAGATTAAAATCCTGGATGTCTGCCCCTGCACTGTATCTCCTCCCGTGGATGTCGTAAAAGGCGACTAAGGGACTCTAAACCATAGGGATGGGCAGCAGTGTCCTTTTAACAGAAGTAATTCTGCGCTCACCGATCTGCCTGCCAAGTGTGGTGAGTACTGACAAATTCCCACCTATGACGACACATAACCACCCCAGTGCTGTCTGGACACCAATAAAAATAAAGTTCTAATGTCAACTGCATTTTAACAGTTGAGAGAGGGGGATCCTGCCTGGAACCGCCCTTGATGGAGTGGTGCTATATTCTTCATCCGGACACGATACAGACAGATTTACCTTTCGGATTAAACACCTTTAGGCCCCATTTACGTTAACAGGACGACATAATTAGCGGTTTTAAGTCTACAGGCCATACCTGTGATCCTAGCTCCACTCCTGAGCAGCTCAGGGTCGAGCCGGTGCATGGTCTTGAGCACGTCCCTCTGCTTGAACTTAACCTCCACTATACCTTCCGCTTCTAACACACCACCTCTGAAACAATCACAATTTTAATTATTTCAATCTTATAAAGAACATGGAAAATATAATTTTTGACTGCAATACGACATTGTGACGAGATGAGCAAGTCATTCGCCTGGATAGTAAGCTTCACGCCTGCCCATAACAATTAGAATCCTACCTAGCCCTGCGAAGCATCACATTGTGCTCGTCACCTCGAGACATAAAGTATAGTCATTTATGCCCAGTAATGTCACTAGCTACAGTGCCCACCTAACTGGAGCACAGTAATGTCTAAAGTTTAAACACTACTGCTTAGCGGCGAATATCTGGCACTGTGGTGGTACCTACCCAGCTGGACGCATGCAACAAGATACCTCCAGTTTAGAAAAAAAAATATGTGTGTTTTTATCATGTGTGTGGTGTGTGAGTGTGGGGGGGGGGGGGGGGGGGAGGGTGAGATGTCGTGATGGCGATGGGGTGAATTTGTGTGAAAGTCGAGTGAAGTATGTTCTACTAGACGTGTGATATTGGGTCCCTGGTTAATGGTTGGCCCTACGAGCTTATCTTGGGATCGAAAAACTGCATAAGAAGCGAGTTCGTACATCTCGCGATGACGTGTACAATTCCATATGTGAGCCCTGTGTACTATAGGTAGATATAGAGATAATTTTATTCAAACCAAGACCACTATCTCACCTGGCCTCGGGGTCGGCATACATCTCCATGCGCAAGGAGTTGACGCTGGGGTCCACGACAGCCCAGGCGCCTCCCCTGAGCTCGGCCCCCGGCGGGATGTACACGATGACGGGGGCGGTAGCCCCGCGGAGTGCTCGCACGATCTCGGCACCAAACTTCAGGATTTGTTCGTACATGTCTGTAAAAGAAAGGAAGAATTAATCAGTTGGTGCCGGCTCACCCCATCTCCTCCCGTGGGTGTCGTAAAAGTCGACTAAGGGATTAGCCGGAGGATGGGCAGCAGCATCCTTCGAGTACATTGACAGCTCAACTGCGATCGCTAACCCGTCTGCTAAGCATGGCGATTATGGCAAAACCCCCCAATTACCCCACAACACACCCATATCAGTCGTTGTGGTGATCTTTAGGGGAGGCCTGTGTCCAGCAGTGGACTTCATTCGGCCGAAATGATGATGAAATGATTTGAGTGCAGTCGCTTGCGCGCTGCGTGGATCGATCGAAGAGGCTAACACGCACATACATACATAATCAGCCAATTACTGTCCCACTGCTGGGCACGGGCCTTTTCTCACATAAGATGAGAAAGGTTAGGCCTTAGTTCACCACGCTGGCCTAGTGCAGGTCACACCATTGAGAACATTTCTGAGCCCTCAGGTGTGCAGGTTTCCTCACGATGTTTTCCTTCACCGTTAACGCAAGTGATAATCAAATTCGGATACGCACATTAATCTGAAAGTCAGCGGAGCGGGCCGGGATCGAACTCAGGCTCTCCTGTATGTAAGGCAAGCGTTCAACCTCTAGGCCATTACTGTCCTACTGCTAGACCTTAGTCCACCACGCTGGCCTAGTGCGGGTTTGCGGACTACACACGACCCGTAAAAGTCATAACCAATCAACTTCAGATGTTCCACCGAATTTTGGGAATACTGACATATTTAGATTCATTACAATAAAACACTTACTCGCGAAAATCTATGACAGTTAATATACTTAGATTCAGTGTGCTAGTGAAAGGAAGAAAGAAATTTATTTAGATCGGACACAACAACATACAAAAAAAGCAACAAGAAGTTATAAATAACAACAGGTAAAATGACAAAAAATAAAAAATAAACATTCTGATTTTTGTGTGCAACATCAGAAAAGGCCCCACCTCAGCATAGTGCTAGTATTCCGATAGGACCTTATGAAAAAAGTGATATCACGGACAGTTACCAATAGATTGTTAATATTAATAAAGTATTTATATAATATATTATATAGTCAGTGCGTAGTGGACGCGGATTTAATTCTTACCTTTCTGACCACCGCTGAAACCACGCCAGTTGGCAAAGATCATGATGGGCAGACCTTCGCGAGAAAAGTCGTTTATGGCTTGGGCGGTCTTGTAGGCTGAGTCGGGGAACCATACCTGTGGGAATGATTAAATATGTATGTAAATTAAACCCTAGAAGCTAATCGTTTTTAAAACCAAATGTAACAATACCATTATATAAAAATCTTTCAAAGATAAAGTAACACCAGACTTCAAATAACTACAATTATTAATGGTACACTACATTTTATTTTTTTATTTGCCGTGTCGTGCCTGCTCAGAATACCACCACCCCAATTCTTCCCGTGGGTGTCGTAAAAGTCGACTAAGGGATTAGCCGGAGGCGTCCAGCAGTGGACTTTATTCGGCCGAAAAGATGATACTGTACTGCACAGACAATATTATACTTTATTTTTTCCTTTTCAGTGGTTTTAATATTTCTATATCGTGTAGGGTTTTTGAAGTCTTTAACGAAGTCTTTTTGAAGTTTCTTTTATTTTGTTAAAAAGTTTTGTTTGTTTCTTTTCAGTGAAAATAAATGTAAGAACGTTTTCCAATTTGATATCAGTATTTAACACTAAAAATAAGAATGACTCAAATCGGTTCTCTGATCTCAGAGGAACCGAAACTATAAAGACATCGTCTAGATAAGCGCAGTAAAATTAACCTGTATATTGGCTAAAAAAATAACCCGATCAAATGTAATGAAATGAATATGGGACCAACTCGAAAGCATTCTACACCTGTTAAAAAAAAGAATTGCTCAAATCGGTCGCCAAATCTCTGAATAATCGGGGTAAAAACAAAAAAAAAAAAATACGCATCAAATTGAGAACCTCCTCCTTTTTGAAGTCGGTTAATAAAACACGTTTTATTTATTTTGTGTCAGTAGCAACCGTACGGTCTACGTTCTATTTAGACGTTGTCAGCATTTGGCACAGCATCAAAGGAATGGAATCACTGTTATGCATATCTCCACTGTGCTTGTGTTAAGATTATGGAGATAGAGAAGTCTTTACCTGTCCAGCTTGCTGCAGAGTCTTGGCTTCGGAGTCCCAATTAGCAGGATCAGCGGGCAAAGTTAATTCTACGGTCCTCGTCTCCACAGCTACCACTCCCACCGGTATACCACCGAGACGGGCACGACCTAGAACATTACTTTACGGTAATATTCGTTTTTTAGACACTACTTTCATGTCCACTGCCTGACGTAGGCCTCGTAATGTTCACTGCAGGAAGCGGTCACAGAGAATATTGCCATAATCACCACGTCGGCAGGCACGTGGTCGTAGTATTTTTTATGGGACAAGCCCGCCGCACACTCCCAGCCACTGCAACTCCTGTAAGCCAGGATCTACACCACCGGAAAGAACACTGACCAATGAAGCTCGGTGTGTCCCAGAGACATGAATAATTGTCTTGGAACCCGCACCGAAATAAATCAGAAAAGAAAAAGAAGAGTAGGAAAGAACATACGTTCCACTTCCCTCCGTAGCAAGCAGGAGACAGGGTTAAACTATAGGCCATAAGCACAGTAAATGGGAGTTTACAACTGGGATAAGCCCCATTGCCAAGCACTACGGCTACAAAAATATATTTATTTATTTATTAACGGGTCCTATGTTGTGTAAGTATGCCAAAAACGCCTGAACGCACGCAAATTCATCCTAGTTGCAACAAGGTCTGTATAGTAAACAACTCCGGATGTAACTTGCAAGCTGTCAAACATAATATTGCGTTCATCTTGCCAAAGAACACACTCCCACAGAATATGATGTGCCGACTGTTCATATTCACAGTCCGGTGTTGAACATTTGCAGAATGGCGAGGCAAGAAGATTGAAGCTAAATAATTTACTCTTAAAGTAACCATGACCAGTGAGAAATTTAGGTCAGTTGAGGTCAGCGCCTCTAGCGTCCTCAGGCGACTGTAAAAAGGGGTGACCAGGGACTTCTCGGGGAGGATTGTAAAGGATACCCCCAAGCCTCACCGTGCGCTGTGCTGCGCGCATGTCTGTTAGGGCCTAATATCTGTTCTATCCTTACCAGTAATGACAGTCTGAGCCCAGGGCCCCATGATCTCGTCGAAGCTGCCAGCATCGAAGAAGCCACCCCTCGCCGCGTCCCCCGTGAGCATGAGGCGGGGGTCGTGCGCGGCGCGAGGGGGGGTCCACTCCACGGGCCGCTCGATGGGGTCCGACACACGCATTATGGGCACTGTGCTTAGTTTGTCCTGGAAAAAGTAAAGGCATAAGAATATATCATCATTTCATCATCATTTCGGCCGAATGAAGTCCACTGCTGGACACAGGCCTCCCCCAAAGATCACCACAACCACCGATAAGGATGTGTTGTGGGCTCATTGGGGGGTTTTGCCATAATCGCCACGCTTGGCGGGCGGGTTGGCGATCGCAGTTGAGTTGTTAATGTACTCGAAGGACGCTGCTGCCCATCCTCCGGCCAAACCCTTAGTCGACTTTTACGACACCCATGGGAGGAGATGGGGTGGTGGCATTCTGAGCCGGCACCACACGGCAAAAGAATATATCGTAAAATTCTAATTATAAACTTCAAAACGAGTTTATTTATATTGACATACTTTATATACACAATACCGACATTTTATGATAGAATCAAAACACCTTTATCTAATATTTTTTCCATTACGTTACAGGGCAAATCCAAGAAGTTAATATCACCAAGGACATTCCGTCAATATTTTTTTCTAATAAAGCAGCGCGGCATTTTTTATAGTATTACAAAAAAGTTTTGATACCAATTATTACTTATCTGTGGCAGCGCCCGCTTTAGCGCATGCGCGGGTTTTGACGAGATTTATACATGTTGTTGTACTCTTTTAACTTTGATCTTTTATTTCATAGGTCCAATCCCAATGTACGAGATTAGATAAAGTAGTGTATCAAACTGCACATAACTAGGTATTAAAATTCATGTGATACTATTAAAAACCGAGCCGAATTCGAGTTTCAATACCCATTTGAAACAGTTTCATTAATACTATTATGATTATACGGTTAAGAGATTATACTTGATATTTCTCCGAGATCGAATCAGAAGTAAGGCGATCCGTAGAAAACTGAAGTTGCCGACATAGCTAAAAGGATTAGCAACCTGAAGTGATAATGAGAGGCACATAGCTGAAAGGATTAGTAAACTGAAGTGCCAATGGGCAGGGCACATTGCTCGTAGAACTGATGGCCTGGGGCACAAAGGTTCTAGAATAGAGACCGCGCACCGCAAAACGCAGCGTGGGACGACCTCCAACGAGGTGGACAGACGATCTGGTGAAGGTCGCTGGGGGTCGTTGGATGAGGGCGGCATGTAACCGCTCGTTGTGGAAATCTAAGCTCGTATAGCTCTATAGCTCGTAGAACTAATGTTCTCGAGCGGAGACCAGCACTGTGACACATAGCATGGGCTGGCCACAGGTGGATGGGCAGACGACCAGCTGAAGGTCACTGGGAGTCATTGGAATGAGCGATATGTAGTCGAAGTTGCGGAAATCTATAGGAGGTGCCTTTTTTTCAGCAGTGGACGTTCTTCCGGCTGATATGATGCTGATCTAATTTATTTTGAGTAATTTTTTTTTTGTAAAATGTTGATATACTGCCGCGTATTTTAATTTTATTGTGCTCGTGACAACTGATTGATAATCGATAGTTCAGGGCGTCATTTAAGTCGGAGACTATCTGGGACTCCTCGAAATATTATACAATGCATTCGACGTAAACTATCGAGACGTTAAGCGAGATACAAATACCGTCATATGGACTGATGCTTTTAATACGGCAAGAAGAGTGGGAAAACTTAATGTGGAAATTAACTTAAGCATAGAATAACTCAATGTACAACTTCTAAAATGTTCTCCACGTTTGTTTAGTGTAGACTTTTTAAGAAGTTTAGACTCTTTTCTCCTGCATTGTCTTCACTTTACCATCATTTCGAGAATATTGTACCAATATGATTTAAAAAGAGTCACCATGGAGTTTCTTGTCCGTTCTTCTCCATAGGAAATTTACACCTTTATTTTGGCCGAATGAAGTCCACTGCTGGACACAGGCCTCCCGCAAAGATCACCACAACGACCGACATGGGTGTGTTGTGGGCTCATGGGAGGGTATTGCCACAGTTGTCACGCTTGGCAGACGGGTTGGCGATGGCAGTTGAGTTGTTAATGTACTCGAAGGACGCTGCTGCCCATCCTCCGGCTAATCCCTTAGTCCACTTTTACGACACCCACGGGAGGAGATGGGGTGGTGGTATTCTGAGCCGGCACCACGCGGCAACTACACTTTGGAATGCGGCAACTAAAGTCTTGACTATTCATAAGTGCCTATAAATGGTTTTACATTTATCTTAATGTTTATCTTTGACCACACCTACCGCGAATCCCATATTGTGCCGTACTTTTAACCCCACGCGTCTAACACATCCCTCACATTGGACAGCACCTAGAACAGCCCCCACATTACACTAATCTATCATGAGCTCAACACCCCACGTACCTTGGGCACGAAGGCGAGCCAGCGCAGCGCAGTCCGCACGGCCTCCAGGTCGGTGGGCGCCACGGCATGCGACACCCCGTTGTGGTGCATGACCTGCTGGCCCCCCAGCTGGTTGTTGCTGGCGTACACTGCGCGGCCCAGCACCTTGTTCAGAGCCGCGTAGCCCGTCAGGATTATGTACGATGACTCTACTTGGATCACGCGGTGGCCCAATCTGTAGAAAAAAGAATGGTTAGTGAATAATGCCTAACTGCCACTGCTGGACATAGCCACTCTCCCATATCGCCACAACCACCGGTCTGGTTTTATGTTGTGTGCTCATTGGGGGGTTTTGCCATAATGAGGGGTTTTGGCAGGCAGGTTAGCGACCGCAGCTGAGTTGTAAATGCACACTGGACACTGCTGCCTAAACTCCGGCTAATCGAATAAAAATAAAGTCGGCATGGTTGGTGCAGTGGCTGATACAGTCGGCTGCTGCGCTCCGGGTCGTGGGTTCGATTCCCGCACGGAACAAATATTTGTATGATCTGCAGGTAGTTGTTCCGGGTCTGGGTATATTGTATGTGGAATTCATGTCTGTAAACGCACCCACGACACAGGAGAAATCCTAGTGTGGGCCAACGTTTTTATTTAAAAAAAAACCCATATTCGCCTTTTACGACACCCACGGGAAGAGTAGGGGTGGTGCTAATCACACGTTGAACTTACTTAACACATTCAAACAATATGATTTATCCTAACGATAACGATACAAGAGAAAAAAATGACATACCTGACTATATATGACCCAATGCCAATGGCGCGGCACGTGACGATAGATATGGTGACGATGTCTTCGTAAGCTTGAGCTGTTTCGCCGGCGATGAGACCAGCGTCACGGAGGCATTCTACTCCAAGACCGTCTTCTTTGCCTGGAAGAGGAGATACGCGTTAGGTAACAAGGAATTCGTAGCCAAGTTATTATGTAAGGAGATTTCACTAATGTTGGAAGGTGTTGAAGGTAACGAGAAGGCAGATCAACTAGCAAGGGCTGGCTCGAATAAGCAGCTCATTGGCCCTGAGCCATTCGTAGGAATACCTCATGGTACCCACCAACTGGCATTACATGCATTTGCTGATAAAGAACATATCTTCCAAGGCTTTCTGCAGCACAAGACTAGACGGGTTTAAGAGACTATTAAATCTTACCAAAACCCATTTAAGGCACTATATAGGCGCAATGACAGGCCACTTCGGCACCAAGGAGCACCTCCATAGGATGAAGCTTAGCACAACGGATACATGCAGATTCTGTATGGACAATCAAGAGTATGCAGCACATTTTGTGCAGCTGTGACGCTCTGGGAAGACGTAGGGCAAAACATCTAGGAATAGCTTATCCATTGCCTGATGATTTTGCACGGCTCCAGGCGGGTATGATTACGAAGTACCTACAGGGACTTCTGGATTTGCCAGCGGAGGAGTAGTGCAGGGCTTTGGGCAGCACAATGGATCCAATAGGGTCATAGTGCGTTCGGCTGATGCTGAGCCCATGGGAGCCAACAATAGAATAGAATACTAATGTTGGAATTAAAGAAAATGAAGACGGTGCCATCTGGTGAAGGTCGTGGGGAGTTGGATGTGGGCGGTATGTTACATCTCCTTGTGGAAATGTATGGAGGCCTTTGTTCAGCAGTGGACGTCTGTTGGCCGATATGATGGAATTTTCTTTTCTGAATAATTCCAAAGACAGGTATTCATTTTATTGATGGCTTACAGGAGTTGTAGTGGTTGAGAATGGATGGCGGGATTCATCATTACAGCCGAATAAAGACCACTGCTGGACACAAGCCTCCCCAAAGATCACCACAATGACCCGTCTGGGTGTGTTTTGTGCTCTTTAGGGGGTTTTGACATAATCGCGACGCTTGGCAGACGGGTTGGCGATCGCAGTTGAGTTGTTAATGTACTCGAAGGATGCTGTGCTGCCCATCCTCCGGTTAATCTCATAGTCGCCTTTTACAACACCCAAGGGATGAGATGGGTTGGTGCTATTCGCAGCTGGCACACCACACAGTACAGATGGCGGCATTGCACCAAATAAAAAGGTTTTTTTTTTTGCTAAAACGATTCCTCATCCACGTTCGTCCACTGTTGAACAAAAGCCTCTCCCACAGATTTCTACAACGACCGAGGGATTTACCAGTACCCACCACGATAGGCAGGCGGGTTGGTGAGAGCAGAATGGCTGCTGTTCCACAGAAGGGACGCTGCTGCCCATCCCTCTGGTTTACGAGTCCCTCGCCTTTGACGATGTCCACGGGAAGAGAGCGAGTGGTGCTTGGAGAAGCACCTGTCCTCGTCCGTCTACACTATTTCAGGACTCATCACCTTTCTATCTCTACTTGGATTAAGTCCTCAATCTCTTAGCTACTAAAATATAAAATAAGACTGATGAAGTCCCGCGTATGGTACCCCCATCTCCAGCTGCATGGAGAACCTATGATCACCGGGAAGGTTGAAGCGAAGAAGCTCTATCTAGGCTTCATAATTAATTAAAATCATCATCATTTCGGCCGAATGAAGTCCACTGCTGGACACAGGCCTCCCCCAGAGATCACCACAACGACCGATATGGGTGTATTGTGGGCTCATTGGGGGGCTTTGCCATAATCGCCATGCTTGGCAGACGGGTTCGCGAGCGCAGTTGAGTTTCTAATGTACTCGAAGGACGCTACTGCCCATCCTCCGGCTAATCACTTAGTCGACTCTTACGACACCCACGGAAGCAGATGGGGTGGTGGTATTCTTTGCCGGCACCACACGGCATTAGTTAAAATACTTACCAATAATATCTGTTATCTTATATCTGGACTCTCCCTCGTCTTCTATCAGCTGTGTCTTCACAGATCCTAATGGACCCAACTTCGAAAAGGTCTCTGGGGTCAGGTAGAGGTACTTGAAGCCTCTATCCGGCCTCTCAGAGTCCAGCCAGGCCACGTTGAATTCTGACTTCACTTCTTCGGCTACCCCTATACGTGCGCCTGAGTTTACACTAACGTATATCTGTTGAAGAA
Source organism: Diloba caeruleocephala (assembly GCA_947459985.1). NCBI lineage: Eukaryota > Metazoa > Arthropoda > Insecta > Lepidoptera > Noctuidae > Diloba > Diloba caeruleocephala. The sequence goes on from OX381632.1 coordinate 8,778,648, forward strand.
TACATTTACCGTTTTTTACTACTGGAATTGTGTCGAAAATTGGATGGTGTCCTCTTTAAACATGTTTGTAACTTTTCAAACGAAATTCTAGAATTGATAGCCGTACGTTGCCGACATATTTTTGTAGCTGTTTTACATTTTGAGAAATATTTAATGAATATGTAAAGTTTCTTTAATCTGAACACCGTACAACGTTGCCTTATATAAATTACATTGGCGAAATTGTAGAAAAGAAGATAACTAATTCGAGACTAAGAAGATAAAGATACTCTACAGTAGCCATAAATCCAAACATATAGTATTACCTACGTACATAAATAGAACCTATTAAGTTGAGCAAATTTCCAGTTATAAAGACCTGTCATCCTAATGCGAGCATTACGTGTGATAAAAAGAGAAAGCACTAACGGTTCGCACTTGTCTTGAAGCGTTGCGCGCCTAAAGCTATATTTATCTGAAACCATCTGGTTAACGCACGACGCTAACAGTTTTAACAAGTGGATTACTTTGGTACGAAACGGTGCCATTCGATTATTTTGCTGTAACCAATAATCTATAGACATCTCTTTCTTTCATATGACATTGCGCATGTGCTCGTAAAGGTAGTAATCGTTTTTTTTTATGCTTAATTCTATCCGTCTATATATACTTGGTCTTAGCATAAATCTAAGAGAAGAAGAAGAAAGAATTTCTACCTGTCAGTCCGTGATATGTCAAAAGTGAAAATGTCATTCCATTTTGAAAATCTCTGTCTGCATTTGTGGTTTGGTTTGCAAACTAATATTTCTTTAGCTGTTTTTTTATTACTCGCACACAATATCTTTGTCCTTACAATTTGCCCAATAATCACGAATTAAGACAGTCAGGCATATACTTCAAATTCAAATTCAAAAATCAAAATCATTTATTTGTGATTCACAGGTAAGTAATAGGTCTTAGTCTATTCTAGTCTACAGTGTTAGAGGCAATTGTCTGTTTTGTTATTGTGTGTATTTTACATTTAATTGGTCTACTTTGTTCGCACATACCTAGCTTATTACCATGTAATAACAAAGTTGTAATATCACTTTTTTTTAAAAGAGTATATCCATGGAGTTTCTTGCCGGCTCTTCTTCATAGGACCGACTTTTCCGAACCATGCACTTAACTTGACTTTTCGTAAGAGCTTATTAGGGCCTACATGAAATAAAAAATAATTTTTTTTTGAGTCAAATCATTAAATGCATTTCATTCTGTGATCAGCCTCATGGACATACACATTTTATAAAGCATAAATAAAAAATCCGTATGTTTGGGCCTGTCCATTAATTTTATATTGGTCGAACCAACTATGTATTATAAACATTAATAAATAATTATAATTTCCAACTTACCCTGGGTATCTTGAGCTCCCTAGCGTACTGCGAGGCCTTGTAGTAGACCCAGTCTTCTTGAGGTCCAAACGAGCCCATGTAGTACGTCAAGTCGTTCGCGATCAGTATTATATCGCGGCCGTCTGGACATTCAGGAGTGAACAGGGTTAAGCGCCAAGCTACCATACCGACCTGTAATAAATATAAAGATGTAAACCGATGTAAACCATATGGAAGTTCGAAAAGCAAAAATAAATAAGCGGCAAGTTTGCGAAATTCACCGTTCGATCTATCATTTAAATAAAAAAATACGCATCGAATTGAGAACCCCCTCCTTTTTGAAGTCAGTTAAAAACGTTCCCCACTAGGACTTCAGCGTACTTCGTGTCGTAGGAACGGTTTAGACATAAATCTCACACGCAAAATCACCCAGACCAGAAACAACTATCTGTAGATCATACAAGTATTTGTGCAGGAATCGAACCGGCGACACGTTGCGAAGAATGCGAATCGCTTAACCAAGCGTGCCTCTTATAGGTCGACTGGGTATATATATATATATCACGACTCCATCTCCTCCCGTGGATGTCGTAAAAGGCGACTAAGGGACTCTTAACCAGAGGGATGGGCAGCAGCATATCTGCTGTGGAACAGTAGCCATTCTGCGCTCACCAACCCGCCTGCCAAGCGTGGTGAGTACTGGCACATTCCGCCCAATATGACGACACAATTGTGGAAATCTATAATCTATAATCTTTGTTCAGCCATGGACGTTGTATGGCCGATATGATGAGACAAAACGGTATTCATACTGAAAACGCGTTTTCACTGGAACATATGCAATACTTCGACGGCCCGGTTGGTGCAGTGGCTGATACAGTCGACTGCTGCGCCGGGGGTCGTGGGTTCGATTCCCGCACGGAACAAATATTTGTATGATCTGCAGGTAGTTGTTCCGGGTCTGGGTGTATTGTATGTGGAATTCATGTCTGTAAACGCACCCACGACACAGGAGAAATCCTAGTGTGGGGCAACGTTATTTCTTGTTTTCGTTCGTTTCGTTTCGTTTGTTTCGTTGTAACAAAATAAAACTTACATTATTTTGTCCATGCAATCTGGTGACTTCCACGATTCGTTTCTCGCCGTCTGGTTCAACTACCAGCTCGACCACCAACATTACGTTGTCGGGCTGAGGTCCTGCAACCAAAGTGTGGAAGATTATATGGTGGCGGCGCGGGTAAGCGATCTGTTTTCTGCGCTATGGGTTGCAGATCCGATCCCCGCACGGAGCAAATGTATGTTGCGGTTAGTGCAGTGGCTGATACAGCCGGCTGCTGCGCTCCGGGTCGTGGGTTCGATTCCCGCACGGAACAAATATTTGTATGATCTGCAGGTTGTTGTTCCGGGTCTGGGTGTATTGTGTGTGGAATTCATGTCTGTAAACGCACCCACGACACAGGAGAAATCCTAGTGCGGGGCAACGTATTAAAAAAAAAAAAATGTATGTATTATTTTCATTATTTCGGGCTAATAAAGTCCACTACTGCTGGACACAGGCCTCCATCAAAGATCACCACTACGACTGATATCGCTGTGTTGTGTGCTCATTGGGGGGTTTTGCCATAATCGTCACGCTTGGCAGACGGGTTGGCGATCGCAGTTGAGTTGTTAATGTATCGGAAGGACGCTGCTGCACATCCTCCGGTTAATCCCTAAGTAGGCTTTTACGACACCCACGGGATGAGATGGGTCGGTGTTATTCGTAGCCGGCACCACACAGACTTCAGATAATATTGTTTGGTGGATCGCCAAATCCATGCAGCAGAAGCGAGTGTACTGGCGGACGGTGTGGATTGTGTCAGGTATTATTTAGCTGCAAAACTGCCCTGGTGAGTACATGTGAGATTTAACCCTGGACCAGTCAGCTGACCAAGTAAAAAGTTAAAATAATGGATATTATTGATAATCCATATCAGCAGCAGCAAACGATTCTTGCCACCATACTTGTCTATCAATCTGCACTGATCTTTTGAGGGAAGTCATAGCATTGAGTGGCCTAATTTTTTTTTATCAGCCGGATGTAATTTACTTCCTCATGGCTAAAACCACCGGAGCGGTCATCTTGGGCACCGAAGGTGGGCTCCAGGAACTTGCCTCTAATCTACCTCTAGAGCCACCCATTAGTGCCACGCCTATAGGCACAATTCGGTCGGGATGACTATAGAGCAGTCAACCCCTCTAGCGGAGGTGAGCCGACTTTAAAAAGGACGCCCCCCTAGCACATCGCGGGGGAATCCTTCCTCTCTTCTTAGTGAGCTGTGCAGCATCCAGGCGGCACCTGACCACGTGTGCGCCACCGTCTTCCCGGATTGAGTGGACCTGTCCCGACAGACGACTCTGGAGTCCTACGATGACCCGCTTATAGCACGAAATTAGTATTGGTGGAGAGGGGTGGTCTATACTTTACAGGGAACCTCACGGAACGAGATCTGCCTGTCAACAACTGTCTGCAACATCAGTTATCAGCCCCCGGGTAACTTAACGCAATAGACCGGCGGCGGACATTCGTCATTTCCCGGATCCAAAATAGAGGGACCTTATTTACCTTCAACGCTGCCTTCCTCTATGCACTCCCGCCATCTCCTCTCGATCATCTGGCGGAACATGTCGGGAATATCGTACACGTATGTTGTTCCTTGTGAGGTCGCCTGTTTACACAAAAAGGCAACATTATATAAGAAAGAAAGAAAGAAAAAGTTTTATTAAGGTCTCGCACAGGAAGTTACAAATAACAACAGGCAAAAAAAAAAAATAAGACCAGGTAATACTGAAGATCAAAGGTAAGCGCAAGAGCAAGGAACCTAGAAGAAAATAATAGTTTATTATCTTGACAACTACGCTCCGGTTATTCTAGAAAACTAATGTGAGCTGCCAGCTCAGATCCTAGGTAAGCCCTTTCTGAAGATACATAAATTGACTTTTTACTTGTTACACAATTTGTTACCTATTGCCAAGATCATCATATCATCAAATTTAGGGTTAGGCCCAGGGTAATTTACTGTCATATAGTGAGAAAACTCCTTAAAAAACCATGAAAACAATATATGAAAAGATAATTACTGAATTTTTTTATAATATATCTATTCTAATTATTTTAATAATGATCTTATTATAACATTTGTTAATTAATATACGGGCCAACGTAACAACGTAACTTTGGGAAGTGGTTACACTTATGCCTACAATAAAAACAGGAAAGCCATTTTTATCCCGGACGCGTTACAGTTTTTGACATTACTGAGCACGCAATGTATCGTAAGCAACGCGATCAAAACGCTACGTGATTATTGTACTATGATATTATTAAGCTATTGCGGGCGATGACCGTGAACTGTAAAGAAACAACAGCCGTTTAGTTTTTATTTACATTGCAGTTTTATGAGAAAAATTGTTTGTTTTAATTGTTTAGTTTGTCTTCATTCAAAATAGCGTCAGGATCGACGGGAATAATTATGTTATACTGAAATCACTAAAATTTAAATTTAAAAGAAGTAAACTTCTGACCCAAAATTCTAAAGTGCAAGGTTGCAGATGTAATGTACTGAATCCATGGTATAAGTTTCCGTTACGATGTTACTTAGACCCTTACATGAAAAATCCTGTCATAGGGCCGAGTGTGAGTTTCTTTACGTAATCGAAACGTAAACGCTTGCGTCACGTATACCGCGTTCGGTATTCCAATTGGCTGAAGAGTTTGGAGCGGGCGAATTGCAGCGCCGAACGCAGTAACCGCATCGCACACTTTACATTACATACATATTTACATTTACGTTTTTAGTGTGAAAGAAAATCCACATTCGACCTTCAGATATTATTTAACATCATGAATTATCACATTTATCAGATGCTTTTTGAAGTGCAACTTCTTTATTGACGTATGGGAGAAATTTTATAGCAATGTAACGTTTTTCTGTTACGCGCCATCAAGTCGCATTGTTCCGTTATGCGCCATATTGATTTGAAAGATAAATTGAATTTATCTATGAAAAACAGTCCTCAAACAATAACAAGATCCGGCACTACAATTGATGGAGTTTTTACTCGGTCACTAAATTCCGTGGAATGTAAACCATATATTTCATATTTCGGTTACCGTAAGCCATTAATTACAAAAATATATAATAACGATAACAATAATAGTTCTATTATAATGAAATGAAATGAAATGCTATAATAATCTTAGTAGCAATGGTGTAATGGTGGTAGCAGGTGAAATAATTGTATTATTTGTATCCATGTCTATGATAATAAAAGCCTTTTGCTTAAACTTTATCTAATTTAGCTTTATTTAACCAATTTCTGTAAAGTTGTAAATCGTAGATAATTTTTCGAAAAATGATATCAAAAAGAAGTTTCACTTCTTACGCGTGTACACTAATACACACACATTTTACATATGTTTTTACAACTAATAATAATCTTTATTGTTTCAAATAATTACAACACATAAAAAATTGAGGTAGCCCCAGTAAGTAATAAATAATACTTGTGTTGGGGCGGTCGCGCTTCTTCCCTTATATATACTATATCTTCATAGTAACACTTTGAGACCAATGCTTGAATTTTAAGTCACTCGTGTAACCGGTCATTCTGATTATAAGAACTTTCATTTGACCAACTCTGCAGAAGTATCCCATAATGATTGTAAACCTAAAATATACTGACCAAGAACCTCTTCTGCTGCAAGTAGTTCTTGGTGACGTATGGCGTAGAGATCGGAAGACCATGCATAGGACCCTGCCGGGGCCCGAACGATTGGAACATTATCTGTAAATAACAACAAGTTTATGTTCAGTTTATTTAAGTCAGTGTGGTGCCGGATTAAGACTATAGCACCACCCCATCTCTTCCTGCGGCTGTCGTGAAAGGCAAGGACTCTAAACAAGATGGATGGGCAGCAGTGTCCATTCGGTGGAACAGTAGCCATACTGCGCTCACCAACCCGCCTGCCAAGCGTGGTGAGTATTGGCAAATTTCCCCCAAAATGACGACACAATTGTGGAAATCTTCGGGGGAGGCCTTTGTTCAGCTGTAGATTTATAAATAGCTGATATGATGATGATGTCGAGCTGTGGACTGCGATAGGCTTGGTTACATTAGAGAAAATTATAACTTAGATGGTTTAATATGTTTACTCGATGAAAGAAGTTCGTTCGTAGTAATTTAGTCAGTAGTTTTTTTTTTTTGCCGGTAGGAGTCTGGCATGACCCTTCGCCCTTCCCCGGGGTGGAGGACGTTCATAAAGAATTGCCAATGGCATAAAAAAAGGTAAGTACCACCCCAAGTCATTAGCCGGTAGTGATTAAAATTTATGCTGGGGCCACACTAAGGTTTGACGCCGTTAATTATCGCGTTAATGGACACTACACATAGGTGTAGCCACGACTTAACGCGCTAATTTTGCAATGGAATTCATAATGCCGTCAGAGGTTAGGCGATAGCTTGGGTGGCGATCTCTTTTGGCACATCAAAGAGATTTAGCACGTTATTTAATGCGAGTAGTGGCCACACCTGCGTTTCTCAGTATGCACCGAAAGTGCGATAGGCTATGTTTCTCGCCCGAAACAACGGTTGTTCGATGATAACTATGGCTGGGAATACAATATAATACGAATTATTCTGTGACTATGGAGTGGACAAATGAAAAAGTGGTTAAGACACTCATCAAATAATACAGTCTAGCAGCTTCAACTGCCATCTTGAAAATGTCTTAATGTCGATAAATCGAATAACGCGATTTATCGACATTAAGACGTTAAATGCAGGTGTAACGCATATTTTATAGAAGATTTTTACCCTTTAATTATTGCGATAATGGGAGTAAGACGTTAAACTTTAGTGTGGCACCAGCATTAGACATAACTGGACTCCGGTTAGAAGGGCACTGTAACTAGTGAAATTACTGGACATAAGAGACTAAATAACGAATGTCTCGAGGTGAGGAGCGCAGTGTGGTGCCACGCAGTACTGGTCCTGGGTAGCAGTACAATTGTTATGGGCAGGCATGTCGCTTACCAGCAGGAGAATGCCTTGCCCATCTCATTAACATGTAGTAAAAAATCTTCTCCGGCGATTCGCGTTATTCATAATCGAGCATATTTGATTAACACTCGAGATGACACTAAAAACTATTTCAAGGTATTTCAACTATTTCACTTACCACACCAATTCTAGGGTCGGAGACCTCCTCATATGTATAGATATCGAGGGAGTATCCGGAGCCGTTGGACAGGCACAGTCGGACGTTTTTGGTGGGTGCTCCGGGACCTAGAACAATATATTTTACGTTCTAAGATCTGTTACTAGAAGAGAGTTAAGGGTACAGGAGTTGTGAGCTTCAGGCATTCATCAAATATCACGTGTTATGCAGCGACACAAGACGATACGGTAATTGCTAGACTTCCTGTGACGTTTTTTTTTTTTTTTAAAACGTTGCCCCACACTAGGATTTCTCCTGTGTCGTGGGTGCGTTTACAGACAGAATTTCCACAAACAATACACCCAGACCCGAAACAAGTACCTGCAGATCATACAAATATTTGTTTCGTGCGGGAATCGAACCCGCGACCCAGTGCGCAGCAGCCGACTGTATCAGCCACTGCACCAACCGTGCCGTTTGTTTATGTCTCGGAGGAGGACGAGATGGCGTCGGGGCCACAACTACCCCGGCACCCATGTCCAACACCTCAGGGGCCTCAGGGGTCGTGGTCGCGCAGATTGGAGTACTCGTGCTCATACCGAGCGACCCCCGGGCCTATTTCCAGTCGCTTCCCTCCGTTAGAGAGGGTGACCTCTCTACTCTCTACTCCCTTCCGTGATGTGCCTTCTGTTTATTTTTTAATGGTGCCCATTGAAAATTCTTCATGAACTTCCTTCGCCCTGGGGAAGGGAGTATGCCGGTGTCCTACCGGCTAAATCCACTGAAGCGATCATCTTCGGAATCTAAGGGAGGCTCCAGGTCCTCGTAAGATCCCACTAGAGTTCGTGATGTGTCAACGGCGTAACTCCAATTGGCGACTCTAGTTTGATTTTATCGAGGACCTCGTACTTCGCTTCAATGCCGAAGATGACCGCTTGGTATCGTTTTATAAATAGCTATGTGGTGATGATGTAGGTGTCAAAGTCCACTGTTGGACATCGGCTCCCCCAAATATCGCCACAGCGCCAGATCCGGGCTCAACACATGTGTGCTCACTGGGGGGATATGCCGTAACCGCTTGTCAGGCGGGCCAGGATCGCAGTTGACTTAAAACTAATATATTCGAAGGGCGCTACTGCCCATCCTCCGGCTAATCCCTTTGGCGTTTTTTACGAGATCCACAGGAAGAGTTTAGATGTAGACATCGCCACAGCGGCATTCTGTCAGATTGTAGTACGTCCTCAGTCGAACCAGCCTATTTTTTATCTGTGCTCAACTAGTGGCTTCAAGGTTCTACCAAGAAATAGCAACCTAGCCGTTTCCGTCGGAAATTATAGGATGGTATCATGTGGTACTTACCAATACGCAGCGTGAACCTAATCTCTGCTTGCAACACCCTCAGCTTCCAGAGACGAGGACCGTATCTCATCACCATGCCTAGCACAGACTCTTCAATCTGCAAAATAATTTTAAACAGGTAATGTGTTAGGTTTTCGTGATAATTACAATCACCACAACAACCGATATGGGTGTGTTGTGTGTTCATTGGGGGGTATTGCCATAATCGCCACGCTTGGCAGACGGGTTGGCGATCGCAGTTGAGTTGTTAATGTACTCGAAGGACGCTGCTGCCCATCCTCCGGCTAATCCCTTAGTCGACTTTTACGACACCCACGTGAGGAGATGGGGTGGTGGTATTCTGAGCCACCACACGGCATTAAATATATTAGGGGATAATTAAGACAGCAGGTTTAGCACGGCGCGAGCCAGGGACGGGGAAGAAGTTATTGAACGGGACGGTACTCTGCGACGTCGGTGAGGCTGCCATGTGACCTTTTTATAGTCATCTCCTCTGAGGTATGCTTAAAGACGTGGAACCAATGGTGTCGAAGTTGACACCCAGGTGGCTTTACTCTTTTTCATAGGACGAGGCTTGAGCGTTTCCACCGCGGAGAGAAAAGGGGTTTAGGGTTGAGGAGTTATCATAATTGAACTGTGTGATCATACCTTAGCCGGGTCCATGATGACAGTGGGCCCAAAGTTGAGGAATATGTGGTTACAATCTGTTCTCTTAGCGAGGGGGTGCGAGAACGCCACCTCCAACTCATCCATGGCTTCTAGAAGGACCCTGGAAGAAATACAAAATTAGAGTTCAATTCTGGCTAAGCGATTGTCTTTCCGCGCTACGTGTCGCGAGTTCCATCCCTGTACGGTGCAAATATTTGTATGACCTACAGATAGTCGTTTCGGGTCTGGGTATTGGTTGCTTGTGAGATTAGTCTGTAAACTGTAACCCACGTCACCGTAGAATCCTATTGGGGTAGGGGTACCTCACCCCTGCGGAAGAAGAGCAGTAGCTCAGAAACCCGCAACAGGCGCACGGAGCACTAATAAAGTGGCTGATGAGCGTCAGACTTCGGGAAGTCTGTCGTTCTATTTGAAATGAGCCAGAGGTGGCGGTGCGGGTGTTCCACACACGACTCGATGACTCGGGAGCCCGGTTTAGGCGGTTCGAAACCTGCTGGGGCTATCATCAAATGCCTTACCCGCGAACATTTCACCCCCAGCCATAGGTAATTGAATATAAATAATTGACCGTGGGGTTTTTGCCGGTCCCGCCCTTCCCAGAGGCGGAGGAAACACAGGAAGATTTCCCTACGCCAGAAAACGCAAGTTAAGTATCTGGATAGTATATAATCTGTGGTAATCCGAACTGATGAACTTTTCCACACGGATCCTGAACTTTGATAGCCGACATCCACGTGCCTGCAAATCTTCAACGATCACGGCAGAGGTAGGTGGATTTGATTGGGTTCCGTTACCTGCATTTTGATGTTTAGGTTCGGCCTACCGGCCCTATAGGTAATATACAATCCACAAATTAGTTACGGCTAGTTTACGGTACACATATGTTTGCATACCTCTCTCCTTCATTCTGTAAGTATTCAAAGCTAGCCTCTTTGGTGATCAGATCCTGGTGCCTGATGATGGAGCGGATGAAGAACCTGTAGTCGGTCACCTCTTGACCCTTCTTCACCTGTGAACAAATATATACTGTATAAGACTAGCTGTGCCCGGAACTCCAACCGTGAGGAATTTGCATACTACAGATTTAGTGTCTGGATTAAGACATCCGTGTGGTGTCCGGATTAAGTATATAGCACCACTCCATCTCCTCCCGTGGAGGTCGTAAGGGGCTCTAAACCAGTGGGATGGTAGCAGCGTCCCTTCTGTGGAACAGTAGACCTGCTGCGCTCATCACGAGCCTGCCTAGCGTGGTGAGTACTGGCAAATTCCCACAAAAATGACGCAATTGTGGAAATCTATGGGGGAGGCTTTTGTTCAGCAGTGGACATCCTCTGACTGATATGATGATGATGGTATATTTATGATATAAAGCAATCTTTATATATTATGTGTATCATCAATCAGGCCATGTCTACCCATTGCTGTTATTACGCTTTTCTCTCAAGTATCAACTCTCTCGTCCCGTTCATCGTTATGTCGACATCGACAAGACCAATTGGGGGGTACCCTAGCTATCGATCTCATTCTATTGGCCAGAACACGGATACTGCGAGGGTTTCTCTTCAATCTCTTACCTTAGCTTTGCCTAGATACAAGTGCATCTTCTGGTTGCTGGTGGGCAACGCTTCGAGCTCGTAGCTCCTCATGCGGTACAGTTCCAGTTGGAAGGCGGACGCTGGCTCCAGATGACGGTAGATGGTGTCTTCTGTAAAGTCGTTGCGGGCGCGGAATGTGAAGAATTTTGGGAATTGGCGTCTGAAAGGAAAATAAGCACAGAGGTTACAAAGGTACGATGACGGCACGGTTGGTGCAGTGGCTGATACAGTCGGCTGCTGCACTCAGGGTCGTGGGTTCGATTCCCGCGCGGAACAAATATTTGTATGATCTGAAGGTAGTTGTTCCGGTTCTGGTTGTATTGTGTGTCAAATTTATGTCTGTAAACGCACCCACGACACAGGAGAAATCCTAGTGTGGGGCAACACCCCACTCCTGTGTTTTTTTTTTAAAGCAAGCTAGCAAGCAGGTATAGAAACCAAAATCGTAAAATGACCTTCTAATAGCTGAACAGATGACCTGGTTGAGCTTACAGGACGCCTGTAGATGCTTGCGGCTGTGAACTTTACGCCTCAAGATTACCTTGCACTGCTGAGGATCATAGTTCCCATCATTGGGTCTATACCCGGATTGGTCTGCACTAGGCGTCGGCTTATTGGATTAGTGCATTTCATTGGATATAACGGATTATAGCTGTTGATATACGTATGTTAAGCCCTTATTTTCTAATTTAACTTCTTGGAAATACATCAAGTTCTTCCTCCGCTTTGGGAAAGGGGTATTACGACCGGCTAAAACCACCGGAATGGTGAGCTTCGGTACCAAAGGGTGAGCTCCAGACAACTCTATAAATCTCCACCTTAGCCAAATGGTGCCACGCCTTTAGGCACGTCCCGGAGAGGGTGTCTGTAAAGTGGTCACACTTTCTAGCGAAGGGAAGACGAGTGGACAGGGCCGCATCACCGGCACATCTCGCGGGCAAAGGATCTCCGAAGCCTTGCTGTGTGCATGTTAAGCCTTCCTAACAACCCCTTAGCTTAGTCCTATCCTTTTGCTTCTCTGGTGCAGCTCAAGGCGATTTGCGTGTCAGGATTTCCAATATCAGACACAGCACTACCATTGATCTGGAAATCCCAAACTATACCTGTAGATAATATATGTATATGTACAGTCCATGTTGTGTCCGGATTAAGAATATGAGAGCACCACTCCATCTCCCGTGGATGTCGTAAAAGGCGACTAAGGGACTCTAAACCAGAGGGATGGGCAGCAGCGTCCCTTTTGTGAAACGGTAGCCATACTGCGCTCACAAATCTACCTGCCAAGCGTGGTGAGAATTGGCAAATTCCCCCCTAAATGATGATACGGTTGTGGAAATCTATGGGAGAGACCTTTGTTCAGCAGTGGACGTATAAATTGCCGATATGATGATGAGATAATATGACATACTCACTTGATCAACAACATGAAGGTGATCCTCCTGATCCTCTTCTGGTGCAGCTCGTGTCGATGCGCGCGACAGAAGTTGCCGAAACGCCGCGACACAGCGCTGTCGTCGCTCTCGCCAGAGTCGCGGACACCGATCATTAAGATGTGGATGGGTTCTAGAGGCGCCTGGGGAAAGGACTACAGTTGAAATAAGCCGTGAGGCTGGGTATCTACTGTGTTCACGCTCTAATTGAGGCCTATACATCTGCATTTGCTGGCATTTTGAAGCAGCTGGAGCTTGGAAGTCACTGGTGTGGCTTTGCGGACGCGAACAAAGCGACTTCATTCAAGCGAATTCATGTCTGTAAAACGCACCCACGACACAAGAGAAACCCTAGTGTATTTTTATAAAAAAAAAAAATTAAGACTGTATCGGGTCTATATGCGCACAGATTAAGATCTAAATAATAATCTGATTAACGTCGACATTTCGATCAAGTTGCATTGACCGTGGTCACGAGATATACTATCTTAAAATCATGTATTCAATTCGCGAAAGTTTAAGAACTACCTTGAATCAAGTTGAGTCCATTACGGCCAAATACTCAAACGCCATTTAACGTTAAGACCCCGCTTAAACTATTTGAGGCGCCCGGTTTTGTACCAAAAACAGGTTTCTCGAATAGTTTAAGCGGGGACTTAACGTTAAATGGCGTTTGAGTATTCGGCCGTTAGTCTTGCAGATGCTCCCTAATAAATCTTTAAATTAAGTTTTAAGATACAATGAAATATACCTCAATATCAATATCTGGTGGTTTGAAGTCCATTCCTACGTTGATGCTTGTGCTGTCACGACTCTCACTGCCCTCCTGCAACGCTGCTAAATCCTGCAACAAAATATAATTATAGTAATTTCCTTAACTTTGTATTTGAATTTACTACAGGATAAGTGTTAGGGCCGGATGTTGGTCTCAGACTGTCTGCGAAGAACAACCAACTTATCACGATCTGTATCTATACAAATAAATAAAATTGAAGTGTCTGTTTGTAATGTCAAAATAACAGCTTTTTACTAAATGCACATGAAAGTATGTACGTTACATATAACAAAAACACTATTTTTAAATTTTTTGTCTGTCTGTCTGTTTGTTCCGGGTAATCTCCGAAACGGCTGGACCGATTTTGAGAGGACCTTCACTGGCAGATAGCTGATGTTATAAGGAATAACTTAGGCTACTTTTATTTTAGAAAAATAATTAGGGTTCCGCGTAAAAAATAAAACCCTTGAAATCCAATATATATATTTTATGCCAAGTGTCTATGTCGAACTACTCTAAATTTATTTTAAATAAAACGCGGGTGAAACCGCGGGTCCCAGCTAGTTTTGTATAAAATCATACATTTTAATTCTAAATTTTTTATTGCGTTCTTTAATGTAATAATGTTAAAATATATGGTAGACATAAGACTACAGGATCAATTATAGACCCTGTCGGCCACAGCAGTGTCGTTGGAGAGAGGTAGTGTGTTTAATACATTTGAATGCAATTCAACTTTTCATTTGTTTTTGATAGATATTTGGTTCATTGAAATCATGTATTATATTAATATGTTGTTGAGATAATTGCACATTCATTTAACATTTTTAATAGTGATTTACTATTTTATGTTGTTGAGGTGGTATTTAATACATTGTTATTATGTTTTCGTTTATTGCTCTACTCATTATTCGTTGTTATTGGATATTTTATAAATTTAAATTGATTGTTGCATTATTCATCGTATGTTTCAATAATATTTTGATAATATTTTCTGAAGTTTACGCGAGTAGTATTCATCGAATTGAAAATAGTTTACGGAAATATATCGCGTTTAATTAATTCATTCTATATACTTACGTACAGCATCTATACGTGCAACGTGCAACCCTAGCACATACAATTAAGCAACACTTTTGCATAGTGGAACATAAATGCATGCACCATAAATATATAAAATAAAATACTAATGTTAACATGTTCGACGTTTCGAACACTTTGCAGCGTCCGTGGTCTGGTCGTGGCCACGGACGCTGCTGCTATACAAAGCTGTTTGCTTAATTGTGTATTGCACGTATGATTATTTCAGGTATTATTTATGAACAAGTGTGAGTATATAGGGTAGAACAATATAATATTGTTTTATTTTGTATTACATATATTTGTGTTTTAATGACGTAATAATATTTTTATTCATCATTTCAGCCGAATAAAGTCCAATGTTGAACACAAGCGTTCCCTAAAGATTGCCAGCACGACCGGTCAGGTTGTGTTGTGTGCTCATATGGGTTGCCATAATCGCCACGCTTGGCAAACGGGTTGGTGATCGCAGTAGAGTTGTTAGTGTACTCGAAGGATGCTGCTGCCCATCTTCCGGCTAATCACATAGTCGCCTTTTACGACACCCACAGGATATGAGATGGGTTGGTGCTATTCGTAGCCGGCACCACACTGCAAATATTTTTATTATTATTGATTAAATCTTAAGTATAGTAAACTTTGTTAATTGTAATAAAATTACTAGACTATTTATTATGAATTTAATTGTTTCCTTTCATAACTAGTCCATTACTGTCCCACTGCTGGGCACGAGCCTTTTCTCGGGATGAGAAAGGTTAGGCCTTAGTCCACCACACCGGCCTAGTGCGTGTTGGCAAACTACACATACCATTGAGAACATTTTTGGAGGCCTCTCAGGTATGCAGGAGTCCACACGATATTTTCCTTAACCGTTTAACGCAAGTGATAATCTAATTCAGAGGTGCGGGTCCCCACTCAGACCCTCCTGTTTGGAAGGCAAGCGTTCTACTACCAGGCTATCATTGCCCGTATCTCTTTTTCCCTTAATTGTTATTATTTATAAAAGTATAATAAATATCTCTGTAAAGAGATTATTATTATAATGTATTCGTTTACGCTGTAGTAGTTTATGTTAAAATGTAGGCCAAGTGTAGTTCCAATTAATTTTACTTGTATAATAGATAGGTACAAAATGTGTTCATCATATCAGCCACAGGACGTCCACTGCTACACAAAGGCCTCGGGAGGTTGTAAACCAAAGGGTTGTAAACTCACCTCTCGCCTAACAGTCGCGGAGCTCGCGAAGTCGTGGACTAAGTCTAGGAGCTCGTCAGCATACTGAACGAAGTCGTCGAAGGACTCGAAGGAAGCGAGAGCTCCTGTGCGGTGATGACACTTCTTCATAGCAGCGGTGCACAGCTCCGCCGGTATACCTTCCTGGTCTTGAGCTGATGCAAGCTCGATCTCAGATTGGCTGATGGGGATCCTGGGAAAAGATAAATTAAGAGATTATGACAAGAGGCTGGATGGGCACGCATAGCCATTGGTGTTTCCAGTATAGCATTTTCATCTTGCGACCGTTGTTGTTGCTGTCTATTCATCACATCAGATGAAGAATGTCCAATGCTGAACAAGTCTCCACCCTAGATTCAAACAAACGTGTCGTCATTTTGGGGGAAATTTGCCAGTACTCACCACGCTTGGCGGGTTGGTGAGCACAGAATGACTGCTGTACCACAGAAGGGATACTGCTGGCAATCCCTCTGGCTTACAGAACCTTAGTAGACTTTTACGACATCCACAGGAAATAGCGGTGCTATAAACATTATCCGGACACCACACGGACAGTTGGACGGATGGTTGTTGTAACGCATTAAATAGCTAGGAATACCTAAAAATTGGTAACGAGATATGTCGTGGATAATTCAAAAGATGCCACTGTGACACCACCCGGTAATACGATACCCTCTTATGCGCTTATAGCACCATACTGCAAGTCTCGATCACCAATCCTGTACAAAGTATTTTTTTTTTCTATGGTGATCATTAGTATTCCTCCTGTGTCATTCTCACACTACGACGACGCGTCCGCGACGGCACGGTTGGTGCAGTGGCTGATACAGTCGGCTGCTGCGCCCCGGGTCGTGGGTTCGATTCCCGCCCGGAACAAATATTTGTTTGATCTGCAGATAGATTTTCCGGGTCTGGGTGTATTGCGTGTGGAGTTTGTGTCTGTAAACGTACCCACGACACAGGAGAAATCCTAGTGTAGGGGAGCGTTTTGAAAAACACAAAATGAGGTACAGTTTACATAAATCACATATGCGTATACGCATACCCGGAATAACTACTTGCAAGTTATACAAATATTGGTTTCGCGTGGAAATCAAACCTGCACCCCGTAGTGCAGAAAGCCAATTGCTTAGCAACTACACCAACCATGCCGTGATGTTATCTGCCAAAGAAGGTAACTGGTGGTAAAACGTACCTGTTGGGGTGTCCAGTAGGCAGTATAAACTGGAAGTGGACCACTCCAAGTTCTCCGGACAACGCCAAGTGTTGGAGGCAGGTGATGTCATACGATGTGTACGCCCGGCGGACGTATACCTCCAGAGCTGCGTTGATCACCTGACATAGAGAAGATAATGTTTTAGAAATCTTACAAGAAAGGCTGAACTAGCATATGGACGACTAAGATGCGCAAGCGCATGGGTAGCAATACAATTGTTATGGGCAGGCGTGATGGCCACCAGGAAAATTGGCTTGGTCGTCTTGGCTTGGTCACTAGATGTACCTATAGTAAATAAAACTTTTTACCAAAAAAATACCGATTTCAAAAACCCTACACGATATAAAATATTAAAATCACTGAAAAGGAAAAAAAAACTTTCTTTATGAAGTCGGGCGGGGCCAGATATCCCTCAACCATGGTTCGTGCAGACCAATGAGAAGTTATATTTTATACCTCGCCTGCAAATCAGTTATCTGATCTAAGAGGAATCGAAACTATTAAGACGTCATCTAGATAAGCGCAGTCAAATTAACCTGTTTATTGAAGCTGGTTAATAAACTAGTCAATCAAATGTAATTAAATTTATATGGGAACAGCTCGAAAGCGTTCTGCATCCGTTAAAAAATGAATTGCTCAAATCGGTCTATCGGAGTAATCTCGGAGACACTCACGGGTCGAGACGAGTTGGTGCTATTCAAGATTTGTTAGCCACACTGTGTATAGAAAGCCTACCCATACAGACAGGTACCTGTAGGTAACGGTGAATCTCACCACCACCAAAAACTCAAACTAAGCTTGGTATTGAGAAACCAGTGAGAGATATTGGTAGCCAAATGAAGCAGTATTTTTGGTATGTATGTAAGGTATCTAATGAATATTTATCATCAACTCAGCCAAAGGACGTCCACTGCTGAACAAAGACCTCCACCATAGATTTCTACAATTGTTTCGTCATATTGGGGGTGCTTGCCAGTACGCACCACGCTTGCCAGGCGGTTTGGTGAGCGCAGTGGGTATGGCTACTGTTTCACAGAAGGGACGCTACTGCCCATCCCTGTGGTTTAGAGTCCCTTAGTCGCCTTTTACGACATCCAGGGGAGGACATGGAGTGGCGCTATATTGTTAATCCGGTCACCACACGGAATAAAAAAATCTCCGAAACGAAAAAAAACAAGTACTTCATTATCATACCGTACTTCATATTCAGATCATTGAAGAAACCTATTAAGAAAATCATAGCGACGCATTATCATATTAAAGTGAAAAAGAATAATCGATGAAATCATTTCAATTTCATTTAACTTCTAAGTTCAAAGGTTACGCCCCGGGCGTTCCCTTGAAGCACTATAAAGTAAAAACTATTAATTTCTAAAGTCTTTCTTGCACACACGATTTAATGGTTAAATCTCTACTGGTCATATACTGTTCTGCGTTTGTAGAAGACGATACAAAAGGTAGTTTTAGCAGGTATAATCTGTGGACAATGCTACTTTCTTCAATAGACAAATCAGAAAAAGAATAGTCCTTGTTCTTAGGTTATCCCTAATATTCGCTTCCTATATAAAGCTTTGGGCGTCTGTCAGCATTCGATGTCACTCTTGAATAAAAGAGCACCCCAATCGAATTTTCTGACTTTTCTGGGTAACCAGTCGCTCTTAAGCATATATTGCGTCTACAGTAGACGCATATTTCGGTTTTAATTTGCTTTTTGAAAAGTAATTGGGTGAATTGTTTTCCTGTAGAGTTGTTTTATTCGGTGGGATAAGTAGCTAAGAAGAAATTGTCTTGAACTCTAAGGACTGAAAGAACAACTTCTAGAGCGTTAGGGACATATAGGGCAATATACCGCTGCGCTGTCGCAACTGCATCACCGAAGCGAAGCTACTACATTTGACACCGTTGACTGTGACAAATCTTTGGTGATAATGGATGAAGAACGAGAGTTCAAGCCCTTCCACAAGACGTACAAGCTGATATCGTTCGCGCTTAGTATCGGATTAATATATCCGAACCCTAAAACGGATAAATGGAGACTGGCCAGTATACGTAAGTAACTTTTTACCGCTTAATTTTTTTATGTAATATTTCTAAATTCGTATACTCAAATAACTAAAGTAATATAGCGAGGCTTTGAGAGGATCCTATAGGATCCCCTCGAAATGTGCCAGGGGGATAACCTATTTTCAGTCGCCTCCTCTCTGCTAGAGGGGTGGTCGCTGTAGTCATCAGAGAGGCGTTGGAACCAATGAGCGACTCCAGTGTGATTCTTTGACAGTTTCTGGAGCGCTTAGAGTGCCGAAGATGACCGCTCCGGTGGCTTTAGCCGGTACTAGTTCGGCATGCCTCTCCACCTTTCCCCGGGACGAAGGGCATGATGTATTTTCATTGGATAAATAAAAAAGGACCTAATTACTCATTAAATAATTCTATTCTATTTTAACAGCGTTAATTGTGACAACAATCACGCCCGTTTTAACTATGATCTTATTTGATATGTACAACGCTTGGATGGTTGACGATATCGTGAGTGTCATCAGACACAGTACTGTGGTGGGGCCATTTCTTGCCGGTTTCTTTAAGGTGAGTAAAAAGACAAACTTACTTTTACCTGACTTCTAGCAGATATCTCAAGGCTAGAGCTGCTTAATTAGACAATATTGGCCAAGACAAGGGTTGGAGACCCTGGCAATATACTTGAAAAGTAAGCAATACAGCTAAGGGCGCTCCCTGGTGGGATTCACGACGCGGCTTAAGGCGACCGAGGGGCATTAGCTAGGTGCCGGGATCAAGAATGAATTTAGGGACATATTTACGGACATATTTCGAGACTCACTAATATTTTTCTTTATGTTTTTACTTAGTGCCATTATTTTTTTTATGTCTTAAATTCATAAAATAATAAATTGTCTCTCTTCCTTTCTTCATTCTAGGTTATTCTTTTTTTTTTTCGGGAAAGCGGTGGTGCGCACTTGGTCACGTGCCGCCATGTACGCAGCACAGGGCAAAACGAGGCTTGGGGGGATCCTTTACAATCCTCCCCGAGAAGAGCCTGGGGGCGACGTTTTTGCATTAGTAGCCTTCCCTCCGCTAGAGGGGGTGAGCGCTTTACAGTCATCCCCTCTGTGATGTGCCTAAAGGCGTGGCACCAATGGGCGGCTCTAGTGCGATCTTACGAGGACCTGCACCGAAGGGGAGCTCTTCGGTGCCGAAGATGACCGCACCAGTGGTTTTAGCCGGTAGAAGTCCGGTATACCCCTTCGCCCTTCCCCGGGGCAAAGGAATCTCCATGTAGAAAAAAGATTTTTTTTTCCTATTGCAAGTACATGTTATTGTTGTGGCCTTTCATTTATTGAAGCAGGTATTCCATTTTCATGGACACCCGATTCATAATACTCCTTTCCTACTAGGTACTTTCTCTTCTTCAGATGATCCTTATGTTCCACAAGCGGATACAAGCGAAACAGATCCTGGACGAAATCGACCGCGACCATTTCAACTTCAACGACTTCTCAGAGAAATACAAAGACATAGCTCGTGCCGGGATTCGGAACAGCCAGATATACAGCGAAAGAGGCTGGGCTATTACTGTCACCATCTGTGTGATGACTTTTCCAGTGATGGCTATGGTTCTGAACATCTACAACTTCACGTTTAAATCTGAGCCAGTTAAATTCATGGTGCATGATTTGCAGAAGCCGTTCGCTGATGCGGAAGCGAGATTTGAGACTCCGTATTTCGAGGTTATATATTTTTTTGTGGTTCTCGTTACAGACCACTTTATCTGTTGTCCGTATGGTGCCTTTTTTTAAAAATATAAAAACGTTGCCCCACACTAGGCTTTCTCCTGTGTCGTGGGTACGTTTATAGACATGAATTCCACATACAATACACCCAGACCCGGAACAACTACCTGCAGATCATACAAATATTTGTTCCGTGCGGGAATCGAACCCACGACCCGGAGCGCAGCAGTCGACTGTATCAGCCACTGCACCAACCGTGCCGTCAAAATAGCACCACTCTATCTTCAATGGTCGTAAAAGGCGACTTAGGACTCTTAACCAGAGAGATGGGCAGCAGCGCCCCTTTCTGTGGAACAGCAGTCATTCTGCGCTCACCATTCCGCCTGCCAAGCGTGGTGAGTACTGACAATCCCCCCTAAAATGACACACGGCATGTAACCGGTTGTTTACGGGGGAGGCCTTGGTTCAGCAGTGGACGTCTTTTGGCTGATATGATGATATTTAACTGCGGCGTAAATTTGTGGTAAACTGTGTTAGCCTCATCATCAGACCTTCTTGAGGTGAACTTGCAGTCTAACACAGGTGGAGGAGGATGTCAATATTTTAACGCAGCTACTGCCTTCTATAACCGCAATAAAATTTCGAGGGGAAACCGATATTCGAAGGTCGATATTGACAATGTGTCGGGCTTCGGACTGCTCATAACGACTCTCGTGTACATCACAATAACGTTTCCAACTTTCATTTCAGCCGAATGAAGTCCACTGCTGGACACAGGCCTCCCCCAAAGATCACCACAACGACCGACATGGAAGTGTTGTGGGCTCACTGGGGGGTTTTGCCATAATCGACACGCTTGGCAGGCGGGTTGGCGATCGCAGTTGAGTTGTTAATGTACTCGAAGGACGCTGCTGCCCATCCTCCGGCTAATCCCTTAGTCGACTTTTACGACACCCATGGGAGGAGATGGGGTGGTGGCAATCTGAGCCAATAAATAAATAATTGATCTACATCTACGTTACAGATAATGTTTTTCTACATGTTCTACTGCTAGATCTTGTATGTGATTAGCTTCATTGGTTACGACGGTTTCTTTGGGTTGTCGATTAACCATGCTTGCTTGAAAATGGACCTGTATTGTAAGGCGTTAGAAGATGCTATGGAGGCTGATGAGACGGAAGTTCGTGGAAGAGTCATTGCTGTTATAAAAGAACAGTGTAGGATGTTCAGGTAAGGAGGCCATTAAGCTTATTGAAGTCAATTAAAAAGAAAGATAATGCTAAAAGCCCGGTGATTATGGTAAGTTATGCTGTGCGAAGTTGGTGATGCTACTACAGCAACAGGTTCGGGCGTTCATCGGGCAGGATCTCTCTCTGCCGGCAGTAGTGGCTATAGTAATGTCTTAGGTATTCGCGATTATTACTCATTAAAATAAATTACTTGTAAACGGATTATATCGCGTATATTATAGATTTTTGTTTTTCTTGACGTTTCGAACACTTTACAGGGTTCGTGGTCGCAGGATGACTACTTTGGATACTGATGGATATATTGATGGATACTTTTTAAAATCTGTAATGATGCCTGTGCATTGTTACAGATTTTAAAAAGTATTTTTTTTATCTACCGTACAATTTTAATCAATAATATTTTTATCATGTTTTATTTTAAGTAGTGGCTATGTTGGCAGAGTACGAAAACTGGAATGCAGTAGTCTCCTTTTCTGTGAGAGAGTTATGCTCTAGAAGTAGACTGCAGAACGAGATCGAGAGAGCTCCGATCCTGCTCGATGAAGGAGGAGACGGCGCCGGGGTAACAACCGCTCTGGCGCCTAATTCCTATACGCCTGCAACACCCTGCCATCGCTATAAAGCGGGGACCTCTGGGTTCGTACCTAGATTGGGGAATATGCATGGCCACACCGAGCAATCCACGCGCCGCTGTGTGCGCAGCATAGCACAGCATACAAACGCTTCGGGAGATCCTTTACAATCCCCCCTCCCCGAGGGCAAAGGAGATATATGATATAGGAGTCCGGCATGCCACTTCGTCCTTCCCTGCGGCGGAGGAAGTTCCCGATGAATTTCCACTGGGACCAATAAAAAAAGATAGGTGTATGTGATCATAGGGTGAAAACCGGTAGTGATCACCGAATACTGAGATTAATATTCAATGTGCCTCTTACAGGCACATTGAATATTAATCTCAGTTTAGAGGTCTTGTCTGATGAAGTCTACATACTACATATCTAAAACTCCCGAGGGCTTTCAACTCGAACTCCAAAATCGCTTCGAGTGCCTAGAACACTGCGTATCAGTTGACGATTTAAATGGATCTACCATGTATTTGTTTTTGTTCTACTTTGGTAGACATGGTTGGCGCAGTGGTTAAG
This sequence comes from Diloba caeruleocephala, assembly GCA_947459985.1. Lineage (NCBI taxonomy): Eukaryota > Metazoa > Arthropoda > Insecta > Lepidoptera > Noctuidae > Diloba > Diloba caeruleocephala. The sequence goes on from OX381632.1 coordinate 8,801,694, forward strand.
CGATTGGCTTTCTGGGCATCGTGTCGCGGGTTCGATCCCCGGACGGAAAATGTGAGATATTTGTCTATAAACAGTACTTTCGACACAGGAGAAATACTAGTGTGGGACAGCAATGAAAATAAAACATGTTGTAGAAGATACAAGGCGTATTTGGCTTTGGAGTTTCGTTTTTGTAGTTTTTTATTTTTACAGATATGTGGATTTGATACAAGATACTTTCAATATATGGTTGGGACTAATTTTCATAGCTACAATGATACAAATATGTACTTGCTTGTATCACATCACTGAGGTATGAATGATTGTAACCACATTCAGTAGTTTATATACATCAGTCTCAACGACTGGCTGCTTTCGCTTTTATATTTTGCTCTATTCACACACATTATTATAGCATACAATAGCACCACCACATCTCATACCGTGGGTGACTTTATAGGCGACTATAGGATGGGCAGCAGCGTCCTTCGAGTACATTCTACTGGTGGCAGGTCTTTCATTTCAAGAGGCGTGCTAGATAGGTACCATCCCAATGCCAGATATCCGCAGCCAAGCAGTAGCATTTAGTGAAATTACTGGCCATGTAAGGGACTATAAATAACTTGACGTCTCGAGGTGACAAGCTCAGTGTGATGCCGCACTGGACAAGTCCTGGGTAGCATTGTAATTATTATGGTCAGGCATAACGCTTACCACCAGGTGAACGATTGGCTGGTCTAATCACCAAGTTGTACATATATTAAAAAATCTCAACTAAGATCGTCAACCCGCCAGCCAAGCGAGGCGGTTATGGCAAAACCCCCCCAATAATTATACTAATTTACACGCTACCTAGTACTTTTAAGTGTCGGTTCAGGGACTCGCCTTTTACGCAATGAGTTGCAGTCTCAATACCCTGGCATGTGTCTTTTTTAATGCCATATGTAGAAAGAAAGAAAAACAGTTTATCTTCGCGTCAAATCGACGCACAAGCACATAAACACGATTAAAATTCGACATAAGGCATGTCTTACTAAATACTTAAAATCTACACACTAAAAATATGAATAAATAAACGTTTACATATCTAAACATACATTTTTACCGACTTCAAAAAGGAGGAGGTTCTCAATTCGATCAGTTTTTTTTTATACACGCACTGGTGATACTATTTTGTATGCCTAGTGGTCAAAGGACTTAGAATCCAGACAAAACATAATAACAAAAACAAAATTTCTACGATTACGTCTATGTGTGAAAACGTCATAGGTACTATCTTGCCATTGTTATGACAACATTTAGGCTGTATGCCTCTGACCTTAGACTTTTTTTTGAGAATTTATTTACAAGTAACTGGAAAAGTGGAAATTGTGCGTCGATCTGCGCAAAAGCTTGGCCATTGCTCAGCGTAATGCTGAGGTATAAGAGCGAGCCAACAGCGCTGATTTTCAGCAACAACCTCGGTAAGTGACCCGGTGATGTACTTTCTTAGACGACATTACTGAGTGTAACAGTGAAGGAAAAGATCGTGAGGCAACCTAGATCTAATTGTCTGGCATCACTAACATGCGGTGAGCACTCGTGATGATAAATACTCGTTCCTTCTCTGTATGAGAAGAGGCATTTGCCCAGCAGTGGGTAATTACAGGCCAATATTATAACATTACGGGTTTCGTGTTTGGAAATCAATCTATCGATATACTTATAAACTTTTTTTTTAAGATTTACTGTGGGTTACCCCGATTTTTTTGTTCTCTGAAATGTATGTGTTGTCATCATAACCACCGACATTTCAGCCGATAATCGCCACGCTTGGCTGGCGGGTTGTCGATAGCAGTTGAGTTGTAAATCTTCTCAAGGTCGCCGCTGCCCGTCCCGCGGCTAATCCCAAAGTCACCTTTTACGACACCCACGCAATGAGACGGGGGTGCTGCTATTCTTAGCTTCACTACATACATTTACACAATTTTGTATTATAATGATGAAATTAATCCTATTCCCTATACATCAAATTTCAGGGTTACGGATTTGATCTACGCTATTTGATATTCGTGACTGGGGCTGTCATACATATCTACCTGCCTTGCCGGTATGCAGCCAAAATGAAAGCTATGGTGAGTAAACCAGTGTGGGATTAAACATTATGGTGCTGATAACGCTGTTTACGACACATTCCATTGATGAGAAAATCTAAAGGCGCGCCTATTTGGTGGTACGAACGGCTCCTATGACACGTCGCAACGTGCCATTCGGTTAACATCGGGACTCGTCGGCTCTCTCCGCCTAGGCGCCTCAACTCGCCGTTCCAGGCTCGCCATTTTAGTTGTGTGTATCGCTGACGGTTATTTTATTAACAAATATAGAAATATTATTTGTTTTACTTTTTTATTGTCATAGATCTGACCATCGTTTTTTATCAAACAACATGTTTTATACTTCTTTAAATAAACTCGTAGAGAAATACCAAACGTAGCTCTCTCCATAGCTCGCTGAGTGACCTTGAGCTTTCTTATAAGGCCCATAGTGAGGCAGATTCGACGATTGACCTCTGTATCGAAGTTGGACCCACTTAACTGAACAGTTTGTCCCAGGTAGACAGACTCGTCAACATGCGACATGCGCATTTGACATTACTTTGAATGACAAATGTGGAGGTCCGTACAAGAACTAAAGTTGCCGACATAGCTGAAAGGATTAATAAACTGAAGCGGCAATGGGCGGGGCACATTGCTCGTAGAACTGATGGCCGTTGGGGTAAAAAGGTTCTCTAGTGAAGACCGCGCACCGGATGGACAGACGACCTGGTGAAGGTCGCTGGGAGTCGTTGGATGCAACCGGTCGTTGTGGAAATCTATGTGGGAGGCATTTCTTCAGCAGTGAACGTTCTGCGGCTGATATGATGATGAGGATAAGGCAGCCTTTATAAACATTTGAACTTTTGTTCCTGGTGATAGTCATTGGAGACAGCAAGCAGGTTCTACAGCAGCGGGTGGGAGCGCGTACAGGACCAGCGTGTCAGGAAGATGATACTCTTCATGATGGCCAGGGCGCAGGTGCCCAATGAGATCACAGCGTTCAATATGATTGCTTTTGACATGGAGTTATTTTTATCGGTAAGTCAACAATGGAAACTGTTAAGGTCTTTTAAATCGCTGGAGGGATGCGGACAGAAACTGGTGCAAGATTCGGACGATGGGTTGCTTTTGATGTTGGAAAACAAGATCTTATGTAAGTTGCTGAGCCAGTGAGGTGAGTAAGACCTTTGAGTTGAGAAACAAAATGTAGGATACATCAGCACAGATCCGGGTCGTGACCCGAATAGGGCTAACCTATCTCATCCCGTGGGTATCGTTTGTCGACACAAAGGGAGTTTGGAATTCAGTGCGTACCATTAGGCATATTGGGACACCCGCCGGTGGTGGGTAAACCACAAACCCTAGCATACCGAAGGAGGGTTGGTGTCAGGCAGGCGACCGACTGTAAGACCCTTTTCCAAATCCTTTGCAATATGATTAACATATTGCGCCGACCCCAAGTAACTTGAGTCCAGGGCAGGAAAAAGAAGACTTCAGGGCAGATTAAAATCTAGTTAGGTATGTTAATCTCGAGGCTTGGGGGGATCCTTTACAATCCTCCCCGAGAACTCCCTGGGAAGCGACCTTTTTACAGTCACCTTCCCTCCGCTAGAGGGGGTGACCGCTTTACAGTCAACCCCTCCAAGATGTACCTAAAGGCGTGGCATCACTGGGGCTCAAGTGTGATCTTACGAGGACCTGGAGCCCCCCTTCGGTGCCGAAGATGACCGCTCCAGTGGTTTTAGCCGGTAGGAGTCCCCCCCCCCCCCCTCGCCCTTCCCCGGGGCGAAGGAAGTTCACGTAGAATTTCCACTGGACACCAATAAAAATAAAATGTATGTTAATATCTTCCTCTGTTTAATGTACAAGACATGAAAGAGATCTGCAGAACGAGGCTTCATCCTATTTTTATTATATCCGTGGAAGAAGAGCGAGACTTCGAACCTTAGTGCTTCTAGTGATGTAACTATTATAAATGTAAATGTTTTTTTTTTTATCGCGTAATTTTAATAGGCTTAAGTATTTTTTATTGTAAACTATTATTGGTAAATGTAAAAGCTGTTTGTTTCCCTAACATAAATAAATAAATAGCCATTGTAGCGGGCGGGTAACGGTAAGTATGAAATCATCATCATCCGTGTGGTGATTAAGAACATAGCACCATTCACTCTCCTCCCGTGGATGTTCATAGGCGACTAAGGGACTCTAAACCAGAGGGATGGGCAGCAGCGTCCATTCTGTGCAATTACGGCCATTCTGCTGATATGACGATGGAGCCATAAACTAAAATTGGAATTGGAATACCTATTGACAGTTCAAAATTTAAGCAGAATACCGTTTTGGCTTCGATCAACATTCTATCCATTTTCGATCTCATTACTATCATATACAAGAATTGGCCCTCTGGTTACATTCCATTCCATGAGTGTGCCACCACGCTTGGCAGCCGGGTTGGTGAGTGGCATGGCCACTGTCCCACAGAAGGGACGCTGCTGCCCATTCCTCCGGCTAAGAGTCCGTTAGTCGTCCTTTACGCCATCCACGGGAGGAGATGGAGTGGTGCTATATTCATAATCTGAACCACCACAGAGACAATATAAAGTATAGAATATGCTGCAATTTAAGAAACTCATGGATAGTCACACATGATTGTATCATTGTTTCAGATACTGCAGTCGTCGTATTCAATGTTCACACTTCTGAGGTCTTAAATAATTGGTCGACAATAGATAATATTAATGAGACGATAGGTGCGTCTTATACACTTTCTAGTACAATCTATCACCGCTACGCAACGACTGCTGGGAAGAAAATCGAATGCACATTTAAATACAGCTGTTAACATAATAAATTTAATAATACTAAACACAAATGTTGTATTTTTCCTTTCTGATTATGTATATTCCCACAAAAAGAAGGCACGGTTGGTGCAGTGGCTGATACAGTCGTTTGCTGCGCTCCGGGTGGCGGATTCCATTCCCGCACGGAACAAATATTTGTATGATCTGCAGGTAGTTTTTTCGGGTCTGGGTGTATTGTATGTGGAATTTATGTATGTAAACGCACCCACGACACAGGAGAAATCCTAGTGTGGGGCAACGTTTAAAAAAAATACAACATAAAAAAGCAGTTCGTTCACCAATCAATGGTTTAGTTCATAAAATAAATAAATAAAGTTTGGGTGTCGCCTTGTGAACCACACGTTGGGTTAGTCAGAATCATAACTATACTACTAACTTACCGCAGCGTTAGTATGATAGAAGAAGTCGTGCAGTATATCGAAGATGGACGTCTCTGACAAAATCAGTTTCTGCAGGTTCTCCGGGTGGAAGTCGTGGCCGTACATGTCGACCGCTGACAGGAATATGGACTCCATCTGGTTGTGGCGCAGCTCGTACGCTGGTTGGTGAGCTGCTATCAGAACCTGTTAGGAAAATGAACGGGGGTTGGTCAATTTTCGTACACCTAAACACAAGGATGGAGGACGTTATGGTGGGTGAAGTATGTAGGAGTGTAGTAGACCTTTCTAGTAGAGCCCTCCACATAGAACTCTACTGATACTCAAGATAGTTGTGCATGTGAGAGTTATAACCGTACCCACAATCATCATCATATCAGCCGAAGGATGGCCACTGCTGGACAAAGGCCTCCCCATAGATTTCCAAAACTCGCAGTAACATGCTGCCCGCACCCAACACCACCCAGCTACTTCAGCAGGTCGTCTACCCACCTCGTCCCACGTGACCCAGTGCAGATCTCCAATCGAGATTCCTGCCATCCTCCCGGCCATCAGTTCTATAAGCTATGCTCCATCCATTGCCACTTCAGCTTGGTAATCCTTTGACGTGGCAACTTCTACGGATCTTCTCATTACTATATATGCATATATATATGCTATATGCATATCTCTCTCTATAGCTCGCTGAGTGACCTTGAGCCTTCTTATGATGCCCATCCGGGTAACCACATGTCTGTGCCATATGTCATTGCTGATACGCACAGCTGGTGATCATACCCAGGTACAGAAAATAAAAACAATGTTACCTGTCTTGCTCTGAGAGCTACTCGGCTGTGTTCGGCTCTGTGTAGCGAAGTCAGTTCGTTGAGTGTGGTCGCTAGCTCATCAGTTAGCCCAGGCTCGTTGGACCAGAGATGGTCAATCAGCAGTGTAACCTGTCCAAAAATTGGTGCATGTATCAGTATGTGTGAATATGCGCGACTTATATCCGAAATGGAAATAAAGAAAGAAAGGAAACTATTCATAGGCACGAACAATTACACAGGCAAATAAAAAACTCAATCATTGCCAAAAGGGTCATCAGCTCATCATGATGTCACGCTTGACAAGGTACCACTACCTGACACTGATTTTCAGCTGCAAATAGGCCAAAATGAGGAAAAATCCTACCCTGCCGTAGAAAGTTTCACTTCAATAAAGTATTATTTAAAACGTGGAGGATACAGGATACATGCTTGACAAGGTACCACTACCTGACGCTGATTTTCAGCGTCAAACAGATCAAAAATAGGGAATAACCTACCCTGCAGTAGAAAGTTTCACTTCAATAAAGTGTTATTTAAAACGTGGAGGGTGTTATATCGGTATGGTACTTGGACTTACCAATAAATTCTTCTTCGCCACTTGATTGTGTGAGAATATGATGTTGGAAACAGCTTGCATGTCGTCCTTGTATCGGTCGCGGAGGGCCACCACGCACTTGTCGTAAGAACCTGAACAAATTCATATTAATAATTTTTCGATGATGTTGTCCAATAATATATTGATATTTTATAGAATTTATTCATCATATCGGCCATTATAGTCCACTGCTGAACAAAGGCCTCCCCCATAGATTTTCACAACTGTGTCATCATTTTGGGGGGTATTTACTCACTACGCTTGGCAGGCGGGTTGGTGAGCGCAGTATGGCTACAGAAGCGACGCTGCTGCCCATCCCTCTGGTTTAGATTCCCTTAGTCGCCTTTTACGACATCCACGGGAGGAGATGGGAGTGCTGTATATTCTTAACCCGGACACCACACGGAATTTTTTATAAATTAGAATTTATATATGTATGTACATTTATTATAAATGCGAAAAAAAAAAGATTGAAACAGTCGGCTGCTGCGCTCCGGGGTCGTGGGTTCGATTCTCGCACGGAACAAATATTTGTATGATCTGCAGGTAGTTGTTCCCGGTCTGGGTGTATTGTATGTGTTTAAAGAGAAAAAAAGTATTATCGTTCACCGCTTCAACTAAGCTAATATGATTCTTCTACGACTGGTTCATGTCATCCAATGCCTTAGCCGTTTACATCATCATCTCCGCCAAAAACATCTATTGCTAGACACAGGTCTCTCCCAAAGAACTCTACAACGACTGGTCCCATGCTGTCACCCAGCGGAATCCGGGAACCTTCACCAGGTCATCAGTACATGGTCTATCGGTACGCGGAGAACTCTTCGGCTCCATCAGCCATGCGTTCTATAAACAAGGTGCCCCCACCAACTGCCACTTAAGTTTATTATTTCAGGCAGTTAGCTTGGTACTTTTGCGGATCTCCTCATTTCTGCATAAATTACATTAGAATTCAAAACTCACCGAGTTGGAAGTGACTTTCTACTTGGTAGTACTGCTTTAGTAGATCGTGTACTGCCGCCTTCATTCTGCCACGGATACCATTCCTGGGAGGACAAAAAGCGTTCATTATTGTCACATTTCAGGTCACACAATTATGCTAGGACCACACTCTGATTTAACATGTGTGCATAGCAAATACTGAGCTGATGCCCTTGCTACACATATAATTTTACCATGCATACTATATTCTTCTGTGTCCTGTTGTACTTTTTACTTTTTATCTGTATATTTTATGTGTGGCGAAATAAATGGTTTAAATGGTGTAAATACAAAATAAAAAAAGAATGTAAATTGTTTAAACTCACATTATCGCAATAATTAAGGAGCAAAAATATTCCTCAAAATAATACGTTAAATTGACTGATCACACCTGCATTTAACGTCTTAAAGTCGATAAATCGCGTCATTCGATAAATTATTTTCAGGATTGTGGTTGAAGCTGCTAAACTGTATTATTTGATAAGTGTCTCAACCACTTTTTCAATTATCTACTGCACTGTCACAGAATAATTAATATTAATTGCCAGCCATAGTTATCATTTTTCATTTCAATTTTTGGAATGTGCGAACATGCCTCAGACAAACCCAACCTCAAGTCCTCGCGAAAGAGAACCGATATGTACCAAGAATGTTTCGTGATGCCATTGAAATAAAAAAACATCCTAATTTTAATAGAGAAGATAGCTGGCAGGTACCACCAGTTTGGAATCCTGTTATTGAAATAATAAAGTCCCAAACTAAATACCACACTAAAACACATCAAGGCACTGTAATTTTTGATGTTGTACGGTAGATAAAATAAAGTAACTTTTTAAAAATCTGTAACGACGCCTGTCACCTTAGTCATCCTGCGACCACGAACCCTGCAGTGTTCGAAACGTCAGGAAAAACAAAAATCTTAAAATATACGTGATAGAATCCGTATAAAAGTGTTTTATGATAACGTGCATCTTAGATTCTGACGTTCATAAGTGCCAATATTATTAGACTTTGAATATCACTGATTTACCAATCAGTGTGCGTAACTCGCTATGAATGCCTTTTTGCAATTGTGAGATTGCGGTGTAAGGTAATGTCTGGGTGACGCCTTACCTGTATCTCTGCACCAACAGCACGAGAGCCTGCGTGCTCATGAAGAACACGTCTCTGTCGGCCCTCTTAGCCAAGGATGCTGCATGGCTGTAAAAAAATAAAAATGTTAGCAATCTTATACCAGATGTAAGTAATTAGTATCCATCCACCTATATGGGTGTGTTGTGTGTTCATTGGGGGGTTTTGCCATAATCGCCACGCTTGGCAGACGGGTTGACGATCGCAGTTGAGTTGTTAATGTACTCGAAGGACGCTGCTGCCCATCCTTTGGCTAATCCCATCGCCTTTTACGACACCCACGGGATGAGATAGGTTGGTGCTGGTGGCCACTCGGCAGCTGTTTTGGATTGACTCAAACAAATGGATGATTTGGAGAAAAATTAAGATACTATATTTTTACCGATTTGTGTACAGAGTCATGGACTGATTCACCTCCTAAAAGGTTATAGGTGATTAAATCAATGTCCTTCTCATCATTCTGTTTTTATGCACTCTTCTTTGTCCAGTCTAATCTTCTGTGGACTGAGCTACCTCTTGAAATCAAGATGGCAGTAAACTACGTAAACACCTCAATTCGTTGGCAGAATTATCTCTATGTGAAGTCCTAATAAATTATTAATATATATGTATATATTTTTATTGCATGGATTATTTTAATTAGCCCCCAAGATGTAGCCGGTGCAGTCCATCCGTTGCCCAACTGGATATCTCCAGGACCGGATGGGCTGCACAATTTTTGGCTGAAGTGGTTACATAGTTCACAAGCCCGCTTGGCGTCCCAGTTCCAGTCGTCTTTAGAGTCTGGGTCGCTACCACAGTTTCTTACTATGGGAGTTACACATCTGCTCCATAAATCTGGTAGTACCACGGAACCCAAAAATTATAGGCCAATCACTTGTTTATTGCATGGATTTATTATTATATATGTATACAATTATATTATGTTAACGATTTAAGTCTTGCGCAAATTGCCTTTCGTTAATCGGCTACTCACAGTTAGACTGTCTGTGCACGTACCATGTTTTGTCTCTGCATCATCAGTCCACCTTTGTACAATCTTCTATATATATAAAAATGAATGTTTGTGTGCATGTCCTTTATAGAATTGTAAGCTATGCATTTGATCATGTCATGATCTTCAGCAAAGTGTTGTGCATGAGTCGACAAAGGTTTCTGAGTTGGTACGACCAATCTTTGACAGATGGCGCTACTATTGTTCCAATGAATTTCATTTCTATATATATAAAATTAAACGGCGGGTGAAACCGCGGGTCCCAGCTAGTTATATATATAATTCTTCTGTACGTGTGGGTCCTCCTAAACGGCTGGACCGATTTTGATGAAATTTGGTGTGAATGTTTGAGTGGGTCCCTGGATGGTTTAGATTCACAATTGGAGCCGGTAGGTGGCGTTGCTATCGGGTTTGGAATGTATCTGCCTGTGCGAAGCTGGGGCGGGCAGCTAATTTTATATAAAGCATGAAATATTAAATAAAAAAATCGTCTCTACTCACTGGTCAATGACGCTGGCGATCTGCTGGCTGGGGAACTGTGCGAGGACACTGGTGATGTTCCTCTCGTACAACGCCATTAGCTTGCGGACTTTCTTCTCCACGGCTATGGGTATGCGTCCAGATGTTGATGATAGGACCTGGTGGTAAGTTAACAATATTTTAAATCTGTTACATCTGACCTCCGATAGGAAAGAATTGTACTTCGTGTATGCTTTGGCCCATTTTCCCTTGCCCCGAAAAGAGAGAAGGATTCACATCTTTGCCGAAATCCTATTATAATGTGTCTAATAACCTCCTGCAACTCCAAGAGCGGAAGCGACGGATCACGTAGACTCTGCATGAACTTCTCAACCACCTCGCGGAGACGCGGCGTGTTATACGGCTCCGGGAGACAGTACCCTGGCGGAATAAATAGTTAAGCTCAACATGGCACATAATTTTGCGGATGACGTAAAAAATCTCATAGTTTGTGTAGTGGTTACAAACAGCCATATTTTACAAAGCTCGGTCGTCTCATTAGCTTCCAACACGCTTCGTGTAGAACACTTCTTTCGCAACTGGTTACACTGGAAGCTTACTTTTTTTACAGCTGTAGAAATGCTGTTAGACTTTCCCAGCCCCGGGGAAGGGCGAAGGGGCTCTTAGCAGCTAAAACCACCCGAGCATCATCGAGCTCCGGGAGCTTGAGAACGAACACTCCTGAGCAGGCCTTTGGTGCGGTGCCACGCCTATAGGCACATTTTGGAGGAGGTATCTTTAAAGCAGCCAGCCCCCCTAGGGGAGGAGAGGAGCCCTGCGCCACCTGACGGCAGGCATATGAAGCTCTTGCGGAAGGGGACCACAGCACTTCCATAAACAGGACCTATGTTCAGCCTGTGGAAATATATCACATACGTTCTCCGCCGCAGGGAATGGCAGAGGGGCTTGCCGAGCTCCTACCGGCAAAAACCACCGGTGTAATCATCTTCTGCACTGAAGGGGCTCCAAGTACTCGCATTGATGCCAGGTCTTAATGCATATCTCAAAGGGAGTAAAGCCGTCAACAGCTAGCGGAGGAAAGTCAACTGTAGAGAGGCTACCCCCCAGGCATATCTCGTACGCTTGTAAAGGAGCCCTCCGAAGAAACTGGAAGATCTAGGCTAATGAATGCGGTACGTACCTTGGAGCGTATTTTCGAGAACTAATCTAAATTTAATGTGCGCTTGGTTCAGCTTCTCCGAGAGTTGAGGATTGTCTTCTATTGGGAACTGGCCCTTGTAGGGTTGAGCTGTCGTAACCAGCGTGGGGTCGTCCAGTTCTAAAAATGAAAAGAGGATTAGTAGGTGTGTGAAATTGTTGGTTATCTATACTAATATAAGAAAGCTAAAGAGTTTGTTTGAACGCGCTTATCTCTGGTACTAGCGTGAAATTATAAAAAAATCTTTTTGCATTTGATAGAGTCATTCTTGAGGAAGGTTATAGGCTATTTAACATCACGCTAAGACCCTTAGGAGCCGAGCAAAATAAAAAGTCTGAAAGAACGCTAAGTGCAAAGTAATAGCGCGGGCCAGCGATACGACGTGGTGGCTCGGGGCTGAGGGCAACCGCCCGACAAGAACCGAACATTACCGAGATGAGCCGAACCGTGCATCTATGTCAACTGTCTATGCAGTACTCCAAATTATTTATTAAGAATCCGATATATTTTAAATTGAACAGCGCGTGAAATCGCGGGGCAAAACTAGTGTAGCATACAGCTTGTGGATTATTATTATATATTATATATTGGTATATTATATTTATTGGTATATTGTATTTATTGGTATATTGTTATTGTACAAATTTACTGTGGGAGACTGGTGCCTAAACTAGGTTGAAGCCTGTATTTCAGGTCACCAGGCCGTCCACTCCAGAAGTCCAAATTCATAGTCCTTTCATAAACTGTGCCAAGTGAAAATATTCCATTTTCTTGTTCTTCGTGTATCTGCTTCTATCAAGTTGTTTTCTCTTGTTAGGGTTCTCTTTATGAATACTCTCCAATACTTTGCTATAACTTTATCAGACACTGATACTGGTTGATTTTGTCCTTTATTTATTGCACTGATAAAGCAACATGGTTATTCACTGCGGGCTGGCGATTTCAGACCGGGTGATGCAGGTTTCCTCACGATGTTCTTCTACATTCAAAGTCAGTGGTGTTTAATAAAGAAAGTAGATGTATCTAGTCCGTTTAGTGTCCAGATTAAGAATATCACTTGCGTTAAAGGTGCAGGAAAACATCGTGAGGAAACCTGCACACATGAGAGGGCTCCAAAATGTTCTCAATGGTGTGTGTAGTCCGCCAACCTGCACTAAGATTAAGCTAGCGTGGTGGACTAAGGCCTAACCTTTCTCATCGTGAGAAATGACCAGTGCCCAGCAGTGGGACAACAAATTATGTATAAAGTCCAATAGTGTTCTTCCGCTGAATGTTGCTGTCCAAAATTCTCGAAAACGTTTGTAAAATTTGAAATTATCAAAATTCTGTCTCAAAATGTTTTGAAAGAGAAAAAATGCTAAAATTATTTTGATATCATACTCACCAAGAATGCCGATAAGAGATCCCATATCCAGTACAGCACCAGGACGCAAGTTCCAGGTGATCTTGCCCGACTCAGGGGATGATAGGGTCATCACCATTTTCATGACCTGGTGAATAAACAATATTTATGTAACTTACTAACTAACTTGTTAACCCGCCGTGTGGTGCCGGCTAGGAATAGCACCAACCCATCTCCTCCCGTGGGTGTCGTAAAAGACGACTAAGGGATTAGACGGAGGATGGGCAGCAGCGTCCTTCGAATACATTAACAGCTCAACTGCGATCGCCAACCCGCCTGCCAAGCGTGGCGATTATGGCAAAACCCCCCAATGAGCACACAACACCGATATCGGTCGCTGTCGTGGTCTTTGAGGGAGGCCTGTGTCCAGCAGTGGACTTTATTCGGCCGAAATGATGATGTAACTTACAGCTCCATCGCTACTAGTAGTAAATCCTTGCATGGAACAAATATATGCATGATTTACGAATAGTTGTTCTGAGTCTTAAGGCTTTCCGCTACTGGAGCAAAGTTAGAGCTGGGTATCGTATGAACACAAAAAGAAAAAAAAATCGCTTCAGCATAATCATATCGGCCAAAAGAGGTCCACTGCTGAACAAAAGCCTCACCCTTAAACGACCGGTGACATGCCGTATGTATTTTTGAATGTGCCAGTACTCACCACGCTTGGCAGGCGGGTTGGTGAGCGCAGAATGGCTACTGTTCCATCCCTATTGTTTAGGGACCCTCAGTCTCAAATATGTGGCATTTATCCCGCACATTGGCATGCATTATTCTCACATAGCTTCTGTTTTTTTTTCGAATATATTGTGTAAAGTAATAAGACTGTAATGCATCATATATTTTAAAAGAGTATATCCATGGAGTTTCTTGCCGGTTCTTCTCCATAGGACCACCGACTTGGAACCGTGCAACTATTTAAATTCTGACTATTCGTAAGTGCCAGCAAATGGTTTACATGAATAAAAACAATTTGACTTTCAACTTTGGGTCGCCTTTTACGACAGGGACGGCGCTATATTATATTATATCAAGAGCGGATCCAGGTTGGCAGTAGGAGCCATGCCCCCGCCCCCAAACTGTGGGATGCACTTCACCTTAGACCTAATAGCAGCAATGATCTCTGAAAATCTTGACAAAAGACCTGTGGCCCCCCCCAAATTAAAATCATGGATCCGCCCCTGACCAGTACATACATTTAATTCATGACTCTAAGCAAAATATACCTCAATCTCAGCGTACGGCTGCCCCTTGTCCACGTGTCCACCATCTTCCACCAACGTGTTGACCAGCTTCCCCGCAGACGGTGCACGCAGCTTAGACGGGTCTTTCTCCTTATCAAACACGACCGTTTGGTTGCCTATTACTATCCTGTATTTATCCACCTCATCCTTCAGGTACGTGGTGAAGGATGCACCATCGACGGAGAGGAGAGTGCCTGGAGGAAGAGAAAAATAAAATAGATTTTTTTTCCAACATGGTCTACTCGGTCTTCTTGGTCTACTCACCTAAATATGTGGTAAATCGGTACTTTAACCAGATACCTACTTGTCATTTGACCACATGTACCTAGACAATACCGGTCTATTTAGTCTACTCACCACCATCAGTAAGCTTGTGCACTTCCAACTCCTTAAAGCTGCCGTTCATGGCGAGGAAATAGGAGGTCGGACCCGACTTGGTGGCCGACACGCGGTACTTGGAGCCGCTGTGGATCAACTCGACTTCCACGCAATTGGACAGCTGACTGGAACCCTGGATTTGTCCCCTGGAGACGAATTTATATGTCAGTATGTATATGACGGCAGGGTTGGTGCAGTGGCTGACACAGTCGGCTAATGCGCTTCAGGTTGTAGGTTCGTTACCCGCACGGAACAAATATTTGTATGATCTGAAGGTAGTTGTTCCGGGTCTGGGTGTATTGTATGAGGAATTCATGTCTGTAAACGCACCCACCGACACAGGAGAAATGCTAGTGTGGGGCAATGTTTAAAAAAAAAGAAAAAAAAACATCAGAACGAACTACTATGTCGTAATTGCCGTAGTGAGCTTGGCAATATTGCCTTACGAGCATACGTTGGTTTGTGAGGAAGCCCATAGACAGCAACAGACATTGTGCGGGTTCACGTGATATTGATTTGTGTAAGCCAATAAGAAACACTAAAACTTACTTCTCCAGCGCCATCTTGAACTCTTGAAAATTGGCGGTTATGACGCTGTCAGCGATCAGAATGGAACCACAGATCACACCCAGCATGATGTCAGGCTTCTCTGATTGCATCTGGAGGTAAAGTGACACGGTATTAGCACATTCTTAACGCAAGCGTTTTCGCG
The DNA here is from genome assembly GCA_947459985.1 of Diloba caeruleocephala. Classification (NCBI taxonomy): domain Eukaryota; kingdom Metazoa; phylum Arthropoda; class Insecta; order Lepidoptera; family Noctuidae; genus Diloba; species Diloba caeruleocephala. Next base: position 8,816,907 of record OX381632.1, read on the forward strand.
GAGGTCTTGAGCTGTATCTCCTATATCGTCGCACTAACTAATAATTGGCAATTTTTAGTTTTGATGCAAAAAATATCCATAGCATAATTTTCCTTACTATCTGGTGATACCTTGTATGTACTGCAGGAGGCTTAATTCACAAAACATCTGACTGTTAGTGACCTCTCGTAACTATAGCCTGACCAATACCGCTGTACCGCGTCTCACAACCTCCCCGCGCATACCTCAGGCGCGGTACAGCGGTATTAGTCAGACTATAGCACTTTGTATGTTGTCAAAACCATTTTTGTCTCTTCTGAAAGTCTCTTTCCCTCCCACTCACAACCTCCCCGCGTACACCTCAGGCGCGGTACAGCGGTATTAGTCAGACTATAGCACTTTGTATGTTGTCAAAACCATATTTGTCTCTCCTGAAAGTCTCTTTCCCTCCCACTCACAACCTCCCTGCGCACACCTCAGGTGCGGCACAGCGGTATTAGTCAGACTATAGCACTTTGTATGTTGTCAAAACCATATTTGTCTCTCCTGAAAGTCTCTTTCCCTCCCACTCACAACCTCCCCGCGCACACCTCAGGTGCGGCACAGCGGTATTAGTCAGACTATAGCACTTTGTATGTTGTCAAAACCATTTTTGTCTCTCCTGAAAGTCTCTTTCCTTCCCACTCACAACCTCCCCGCGCACACCTCAGGCACGGTACAGCGGTATTACTATTGATAGGTCTTATTGCAGTCCGGTAAGGTAAGTACCACTGTAGTGCCAGATTCGGGCAGTATTTATGGTATCATGTACTATTGTGGAAATATCATAGCCAGCTTGTCCAAGTAGCCTACTGGTCTTCACAGTCTACTAGTAATTTTCAGTCTACTTAGCCTAAATGTTTCCAGTCTGCTTGGTCTACTCACCCTCTCAGCAATAAGCGCGTCCAGCCAGCTGGTATCGATGTCATTGTTTTGGAAGGCAGCTGTCTCCAGCAAGGTGATGAGATACTCCACGGTGGTACGGAAGTCTCCGCGGATGCTGAGCTCTTTCAGAGCTATCACCAGGTTCCTGGACGGATTTATTAAGTATTTATCACACGCATTGTTAAAAGAACCCTTTAAAATTTATAATAACACTAGCTGGGACCGGCGGTTTCACCCGCCGTTTAATTCAAAAGAAATTTGATTATTTATATATATAAATTTACAGTACTTCGGCATAGACACTTGACAGTATGTATACATATATATTAGATTTCATGGATTTTTTTTTTGCGGAACACTAATTATTTTTCTAAAATAAGGGTAGCCTAAGTAATCCCTTATAACATCAGCTATCTGCCAGTGAGAGTCCCGTAGAAATCGGTCCAGCCATTTTGGAGATTAGCGGGAACAAACAGACAGAAAGACAAAAAAATGAAAATAGCTTTTATTGTCGTAGGTGCCGTATATACTACTTTCATATGCAGTTGTTTGACATTACAAACCTTTCAATTTTATTTATTTGTATAGATTAATAGCTCAACCTATCTGCGAGAAAGCTAAATATACCTATGCCACTCTCTTTACTGGTGCCCGATGTTCTACCACCAAGCAGCAGTGTTATTACTAGAGATGGGTAACTCGTCTATTTTAAAGGATGAGTAAGGGCCTCTCACGAGGTGTACCTCGTTTAAGGTGAGGTGCGAGCTACTGCGTAGTACGGATCACGATGGCTGAGACTCGCGAGGCGAGGGAATGAGAAAGAATATGTTTTGTTTCTGTGCACCTCGCCGAGTCGCCTGGCGCGCGAATGAATGTTTATTTGCATCTCTCTCGCACATATTTGTCCCGCTCACAGCTGACATCACAACTCGCTTTGCGGTTCTAGAAAATTGAGGTGAGTGAGCCAAATGAGGCAGTTCAAAGTTGAAATATGAGCAACTCTTTCAATTCGTCGCGACGAGGGACTCAAACGAGGTACCTCACGAGTGAGGGACCCATCACGACTTATTGCTGTGTTCTGGTTAGAAGAGCACTGTATGAATACTGACTAATAATATAGCACCACTCCATCTCTTTTCGTGGATGACGTCAAAGGCCTCTAAGGGACTCTAAACCAAAGGGGTGGGCTGCAGCGTCCCTTCTATAGACAGCAGCCATTCTGCGCTTACCAACCCACCTATCAAGGGTGGTGAGCATTGGCAAACTCCCTCCAAAATGAAGACATCTTTTGGGCGATATGATGACGAATATACTTACTCTCTTGCTTGCTCTCTTGTCTCTCCCCAAGAGAAACAATGTCCGAACTGGGAGTCGGCGAACTCGTGGAGTCCACCTGAAGCTGCCACGCTGAAGTAGCCCCACACGTTCTTCGAAGACCTGAAGTTTAACTCCTGGACTGTACCCGAGGAAGGTTTGAAACCTGGTGAAAAAAGAGAATTTATCAGTATGGGTGCTCAATCTGAAGTTTCTGAACAGGCTTCGGACTCTGGTTGGCCGTAGCGAAGATAAATACTCCGGCGTGTCCATCATATGCTGAAGTATTGTGCCGTGGAGGATATGGCGCATATGTTATCATTTACCGCGTGCCCCGACACTTGCACGCAACAAGTTCTCATGGCCGCTTCAGTGAATACAGTGCGTGTAGCAGAATATTAGGCCAATGTAATGTGACATTTTGTCCAAAGTTATTATCTCTTTCCTATATCTTGTATTCGTCCTTTTTGTTTGCTGTCGACACGCTAAGAAGTGCCCAGTAGAACCCTGATTGTCCGTTCTGTGAAAGTATCTAGAAGAATAAATAAACATTGTCGAATGTGAATTCACACGCGGTAGAAGTGAAACTTTGTATTCTGGTTAATTTGCAAGAGAATGAGATGAATACACTATGGAGGTAGAGAGAAAGAGAGAGTCTTTGAAGTGAATCAAAAACATTCTGCAGTCAAGGGACGGGCACACACCGACCGCACACAATGCTTGCTGCTCGAATCTCGATAATCGCACGCACACACTCATACAACCGTATATAATAGAAAGAGACAGAGAGAAAGAGAGGGAAGGGTAGTCTGAAGGAGGCATAACGCTTTTTCCTTACGTGACGATTTCTGCCACCTCACTCTACTGTAAGTCGCGTAAAAGAACGTCGTTCTAAAAAAAAAAAAATCTAATGTTCATGTGACCATTTGTTCAGTGAACATCTGACCTACTCTTACATTCATTCTCGAGTCTGTCATTCAATATTCGTATCAATAGTCTAAGTTCTGAACAAGGACTTTCTAAATGTCTTATTAGTCTAGTCTGATCTTACCTTCATCAGGGTTTTCCGAGGTGATCCTGGCGGCGATGACGTGTCCCCAGGGCGAGGGGCGCTGCTTCGGCTCGTCGAACTCTATCTGCGAGAGACCCCACGGAGATTCGCCGTACAGCAAGCGGATATCTTTCACGTGGTAGAGTGGCAGACCCATGGCGATCTGGAGTAAAAAGCAATAAGTTTTGTTTCAGCGATTTCTAAAAGTTCCGTGTGATTGTAGCACACATGGTAGATTAAGGTTTATTATATACACAAAGGCTTATTATTATGTCAAGGCTTAGTATTACATAAAGGATTATTATTAAATAAAGGATTGTTATTATATGAAGGATTAATATTATCTAAAGGCTTATAATTATAAAGTTGTATTATTATACGAGTATAAAGACTTATTATTACTAGTGGTCACCCAATGGTCGAAATTCGACAGTATTGTTTGTTGGGTGCATGAGTATTTGCTTATCATATCAAGCTTATTTTGTTAACTTTCTATGTTTACCCATTTTATTTGTCTACTAAGTCGACTTGGTCTACTCAGTCTTTTCAGTATACTCAATATCCGACTAACCTGCAGTTGAGCAGCCGGTAGATTGACGTCAGCCACCATCTCAGTGCAGGGATGCTCTACTTGCAGACGGGGGTTCAGCTCCAAGAAGTAGTAAGCACCAGTCGCCGGTTCGTACAAGTACTCCACGGTTCCGGCAGACACGTAGCCCACCATTTTGGCGAGGCGAACTGCAGCCTGTGAATATAAAGGGAATATTACAAACCAATAACGACCAACCACGGCGCCTACAATCTCACAGTGGTTAAACTAGCATCCGGTGCGTTCGTTCTCGAGATCCCGGTGCTCCCTTCGGTGCCGACGGTGATCGCTCAGGTGATTTTAGCCCTTCAGAGTCTGGCATACTCGTCGCCCTTCTCCCCAGCTGCGTTGGTCGATGAAACCTGCGTACTCATACCGACGACCCCCGGGAAGACGGCGGTGTGCATGTGGACACGTGCCGCCGTGTGCGCAGCACAGCGTATAGGGATACTTTGAGGGAATTCGTTTACAATCCCCCCGAGAGGTGCCTGGGAAGGTGGCCTTTTTACAGTCGAGATGTGCTTAAAGGCGTGGCACCAATGGGTGGTTCTAGGTGGAGATTATTTGAGTTCGAGTTGAGTGCCGAAGATGAGCACTCCGGTGGTTTTAGCCGGTAGGAGCCCGGCATGCCCCTCTAAACTTTCCGGGGTGGAGAAAGTGCATGATGTATTGCCAACGGATCTTTTTTTAAATATTGTACTTTGGACGATAAGAGGGGATTAGCAAATTCTGGTAAAAAATAAGAATAGAATCTCTCGGGTTCTACCATAGTCCTGAATACTACACCAATATTTTGACTTTGCATTAGAAAGTGTTTCCCAATGCGTTACGTATGCGCATGCGCTAGGCAATAAAACTGATTTTTTAACGAGAATATTATGCTAGTACATGATCCCCTCCCCTGCGGACCTCTATACGGTAAAGACGTGTTTTATGTGAACCCACGCTTCCCTATAACTCTTTAATCATTTTACCTTTCTACTATTCATTTATATAATCTTCGCACGGGAAGGTACACGAAAACCCTATTGCAGTGACACCTACCGGGTCCAATCAATCCAGTCAACTGATTACTTTATACCGCCATCTGTTAGAATCTTATCGAACTAACAGATAATTATGACTCTTTGTCAGATAAATATACAAATAATTCGCAACAAAGTAATATTTATTATAAATTGAGATAGAAAGGGAATGGGATGTACGGATCAGGTCTTTTCCCTGCGGTGTATAGCCGAAAAGTGTTTGGCTAAAAACAAGAAAAGCTATTGCACCTTCGTTGATCTAGAAAAGGCCTATGATAGAGTGGTGAGAAATGAATTGTGGTCAGCATTGTCCGTGAACGGTGTGAGCAGTATCCTCATACGAGCACTGCAATCTCTTTATAGGGATTCTAGTGCTTGTGTAAGGATAAACGGGGCGTACACTGAATGGTTTAGTATCGAAAAAGGTGTTAGACAGGGATGTGTAGCGTCACCGTGGCTGTTTAATCTGTTCATGAACAATTGCTTGACAGATTTAAAAGAGAATGAAAGTGGGTTGAGAATGAACGAGTTACTCGTCAAATGTTTTCTCTATGCTGATGACCAAGTATTACTTGCGTCCTCGGCAGAGGAGTTGCAGGAGATGGTAACTGCTATGAGTGGAGCTCTTGTTAGAAAGGGAATGAAGATAAATGTAAAGAAGACGAAAGTGATGGTGTTTGAAAGAGATGAGGCAGTGACAGACTGCAATATCGTGATTGGAGATGAACAAATTGAACAGGTGAATGAGTTTGTGTATCTGGGTTCAAAGTTTACAAGAGATGGAAAGTGTGAGAGTGATATTGAAAGAAGAGTGAATGCAGGAAACATGGTGAATGGAGCTTTGCACTCCTTTATGAACAGTCGGAAGGTGTCTAACAAGGCTCGTTTGGCTGTGCATGAGGGGGTGTTGGTTCCGACACTCATGTACGGAAGTGAAAGTTGGGTATGGCAGAAGAAACATGAAAGCAGAATAAATGCAGTTGAGATGAGAGCGTTAAGAAGTATGATAGGAGTTAAACTGAGTGACAGGATAAGGAATAGTGAGATAAGAAAACGTTGTGGTCTGAAAGAAGATGTAGTGACAAAAATTGAGAAAGGTATGCTGAGATGGTTTGGCCATGTTGAGAGAATGAATGAAGAACGATTGACGAAAAAAGTGTATAAGGCGAGTGCGAATGAAAGTGCTGGAAGGGGTAGACCTAGGCGGACGTTTCAAGACCAAATCAGGGACGTCTTGGAAAAAGGCCAGGTCAAGAGTACCCTAAACCGAAGAGCATGTATGAAGGGAATAATGAAAGTGGACGAAGCGAAACAAGTATGTAAGGATCGTAGCAAGTGGAAAGAAGTGGTCTCTGCCTACCCCTACGGGAGAGAGGCGTGATTATATGTATGTATGTATGTAATTGAGATAGAAATCTTTCAAGTTGGATAAAATTGCACACAGTGTGCAAAATTTTATTAAAATCGGTTCAGTAGTTTAGGAGTCCATAGCGGACAAACAACGTGACACGTAATTTATATATATTAAGAATTGTTAAGCTTAAGATGTTCTCTTTGTAATCTGCACTGAGTTGGTACATACCTTTTCCATCTCAATGAAGACATCAGGCTTAGCGACAGCAGCGGGAGCCTCCTCAATGATTTTCTGGTGACGACGCTGAATGGAACAGTCACGACCAAAGAGAGAGATGGCGTTACCTGTAAATAATCAATGTATAGATTAAAATATATATTCCTTCATTCAGTAAGCAGTAGAAGCTGAGCATGGACACGGTGGTCCTGGACAACAGCGTTCACCAGTCTCCTTTTTTTTAGAAAAGCTGTGTTGTTTTGTCATTAAGTCGTGACCTCTCGTTCTAAGATACTGGAATCACCAATCCATAATACCAGGTTTATGATTACGGCATTAAACCTTTTTTTCACCACGTTGGTAATGGCCCTGGGGGGGAGGGGCGATGAGTAAGGAGGTTTCTTACAAGCTAGAACAACCTGGCCGGTCACCTTCGGGGCTCCGGGATTTGGAGAACGAAACTCCGCAACACCCATAGGCACATCTCGGAGGGGACGGCTCTAAAGAAGGCACTCGCTGAGCTGAGGGGAGGCGACTGTAAAGAGGCCACCCCCCAGAACGGCATTATGCTGTTGATAGGTCTCTTATTGCAAGCGTAGGTAGCACCACAGTTCCAAATATTCGTCGCTAAGCAGTAGTGTATATACTTTAGACATTACTGTGCTCTGGTTAGAAGGGCACTGTAGCTAGTGACATTACTGGGCATAAGAGGCATCTAATGTCTCGAGGCGACGAGCGTGTGTTGTGTCTCGTAGGACTAGTCTTGGGTAGCATTACAGTCCTTATGGGCAGGCGGCACGCTTACCACCAAGTGAATGCCTTTCCCGTCTCGGCACTAGATTGTATAAAATAAAATATACCTAATGACATTTCATTATAGTGGTCATAATAACTCCCTCAGGTTACCGAATGAATATGTTACGTTCTACAACATCATATCAGCCACAGGACGTCCACTGCTGAACAAAGGCCTCCCCAACAGATTTCCACAGCGAGCGGTTAAATGCTGCCTGCATCCAACGTCTCCCAGCGACCTTCACCAGGTCTGTCCACCTCGTTGGAGGTCGTCCCACACTGCGTTTTCCGGTGCACGGTCTACACTTGAGAACAACTTTTCGCCCCAACAGTTCTACGAGCAATGTGCCCCGCTCATTGCCACTTCAGTTTACTAATCCTTTCAGCGTTGTCGACAACTTTAGTTCTTCTACGGATCTCCTCATTTCTGATTCGATCTCGTAGAGAAATACCAAGCATAGCTCTCTCCACAGCTCGCTGAGTGACCTTGAGGTTTGTTATGAGGAGGCCTATGGTGAGACCACGTCTCTGTCCCATATGTTATCACTGGTAACACACACTGGTTAAAGACTTTCGTCTTGAGGCATTGCGGTATTGTAGACGAAAAGAAGTTGGATGTTTCCCGAATGCTGCCTATACATTGCTCATGTTCTACAACATAGTTCGATATTATTCTAAAGGTGTTCTGAAACTCACCATATTGATCAGCTATGAGCTGCACCTCCAAGTGACGGGCAGACTTAGCCAGCTTCATCACGAATATAGGAGACCCTGGCACTTCGGCTTGGACCTGAAATAATGATCAAATTATCAGATTGTTGTGTTAGCCTATGGAAGAGATACCATATATTTTGATGGCACGGTTTGTGTATTTTAAAATACAATTTGTAATTTTCCAATCTACACAAATAAATAAAATTGAAGTGTCTGCTTGTAATGTAAAAATAACAGCTTTTTACTAGACGAATCTCCGAACAAGCTGAACCGATTTTGACGGGACTTTCACTGGCAGATAGCTAATATTATAAGGAATAACTTAGGCTATCGCGAAAAAGTATTAAAACCCATGTAATCCAATATATATATTTACTAATTTATTAATAAAATTCAGTTTTCTTTTAAATTACACGGCGGTGAAACCGCGGGGCACATCTAGTTATAAATAAAGTAGATAACTAATTTTGATAAAAAAATAATACTGTAACGCAGATATAATATTTACTGACCTGCCGGAACATGTTGTTGAAATCATCTGGGTTCTCCACCTTCCTGATACCTTTGCCGCCGCCACCCTCCGAAGCTTTGATCATCACGGGAAAACCTGGGTGATACAAACTAAGTTAACAATTGTGGAATTGTGGATCCAACATTATAACAAAATAGCCAGCATTTTAACGATATTACGAAATTTTGTCGTATTGCCAACATTGTAATGACATGACCAACATTGTGTCGACATCGTCAACATTGTGATGCCGTAACCAACATTGTATCGAAATCACCAACATCGTAAGAACATTACCAACTTTTTTGCGACACTAGGCTAAAGCAACAGGGAAATCATAACATGTGTACCACCCACTAGTGCTGCCTCTGGTGGAACTTTTTTAAATCATCCGAGGAAACAGACTAGTTGGGGTGACATAGTCCACATATTACCAACATTGTGGCCAACTCACCAATCTTATGAGCAGCCTGCAGACCCTGCTCTGGTGACGTCACGCAACCCTTCGCGAACAGCTCCGAAGATATCTTGATCTTCTTACTGTTGTACTCAGCTTTCAATTCTGAAATAATGATAATATTATAATAATATCTACCTGTAATGTATCCCACTGCTAGGCCGTGTGGTGGCCGGATTAAGAATATAGCACCATGGGGACCCATCCCTGGGCACCAGCATCATCAGCCATACTGCACTTATCAACCCGTTTGCCAATAGTCTAAAGCCAATGACAATTACAAATAATTGACATCATAGTTCAAAATTCACCAAGAGTCTCTTAGAGACCCGCAAGGCTCACACTAATTATGCGGTCGTACCATTTCCCTCATATAACACTTACCACTGCCACTCCACGGTAAGGTTGGTATATCAGCAGTCTGAGCGACGATGGACGACGCGATCTTGTCTCCCAACGCCCACATAGCCTTCTCCGGGGGTCCGATGAATACGACCCCCGCGCGGTGCAGCATTTCTGGAAGCTTGGGGTTCTCGGAGGCGTGGCCCCAGCCAGCCCACACGGCCTGGGGATAACAAAATGTTCATATAGTTTAAAAAAGAGCACAAGGCTGTAAAAACAAAAAATATACATGCTGAATACGGCATAGTTTAAAAAATATACAGTCATTAAAACCCTGGGGTATAGTTTAAATGAAAGATCTCCAGAACCTTGTACACACGGCTACCCATCAAGCTATATAAAACCAGTTTACGCTGATCTCTTATCATACCGAAAGCCTATACAATGCGAGATCGGCTTATACTGCAATTGTATAGTATATCAAATATTGTACTCTTTAACTGGCACTTATGAAATGTCAAGAAATCGGATGCAGTAATTCGTAAAGTTCGTGACGAAAACCGCCCATATGTATTAAAACTATATTGTCCCAGAGCTAGGCACAGGTTTTCCCCTATAATACCTGTATACAAATAATTGTTAATTACCTGGACTTGTGTCCGCACGGCTATATCCACAATCAGCTCAACATTGGCATAATTATTGTTGTTGGACCCGCCAGGCACCGGCACATAATGATCAGCCATCTTGATGTACTCCGCGTTCGCCTTCAAATCCTCCGGGGTCACCTGGTAAAGGAAAGTTCAATGGCGATGAATACTTCATCATCATATCTGACCCTAAACGACTACAGACACGATATTATTGCTGTTCGGTAAATGTTTTGGTAACCAAACTTTGGTTATCAAGGTATGTCGTTACTGGCTGCTCCTGCGAAATCTTCCGCGAAGGAACTAACTGCACCATAGCCTAAGCTACCAACAGTGTTTGTTTGTAAGTGATTTAAAAAATGACACAATTTTAAAACAACAAAGAGCGTAAACATGCTTTGAAAGGCTGTATATTTTTCAGGAAATAAATTCTTCAGGATAATAAAAGATACTTATTAATGATATGAATAAGGTCCTCATTAATCAACTGGTCCGTGATAAAGACACTTTCACTCTTGCTTTGAACTTCAACTCTTTCTCGCTCACTTACAACAACAACAATATGCGCTGCCCAGCCAGTGAGGTGCGTTGTATCACCGCGTTTTCTCGTTTCACATATGGTGAATAAAATCCCAACTCAAAACGAAACAGAAGGTACGGCAAAAAAATGTCGTCTGCCTTCTATCTCAAACACATTACAAACGATATATTGATATTAAAGCTAGTAACAGCTCCCGGAGCTGATACGAGTATATGTGGAGAAAGACAAGTCCGACACTTGACAGAACGTAGATGAAGGATAAATAGGGTCTTACTCATTAATGGAAAATATTTTAGGTGGTGAATCTATAGGTTGCAATTATGAGTTTCAACCTTTATTTTATACATATTCAAAATTAATTTAAATCATTCATGTTTCCGTTTGCATAAAAATCCTAATTCACCACGTAAAAACTGTAGGTGACTATCATCATTATGTCTTTCTAAAACTACTGTGGTACTGTCACCGAACACGCACATACTCTAACTAACACTACCACTAGCACTAACACAAAACGTGTTTGAAAATGGTCCGGTCGAACAACAATGTGGTTGTTTAGTAGCCTACCAGTGTGTGGTTGATACTTGAAATGAATTCTATACCATTCATAGAGCCTAGCCTTAAAATATTTTCCATTATTAAAGTAAGACCCTATATATACTCACCATAACGACGAACCGCACAGCCCGCTCGTTCTTGAACATCTCGTAAGACCATCTTCTTATAGATCGCATACATTTTACTGCGCCGATTCCGTTGTTCGCTATCAGAACCTGAAGCAAATATAAAATTCAGTTCATTCACAATTGTGTGGCACAAAGGTAGCTGTTGTTATATATTTCCCTATATGTATGTGAATATATATACATCTGTGTGGTGTCCGGATTAAGGATATAGCACAACTCCATATCCTCCCGTGGTAGTCGTAAAAGGCGAATAAGGGACTCTAAAGCAGTGGGATTGGCAGCGGCACCCCTTCTGTGAAACAGAAGCTATTCTGCTATCACCAACCCACCTTTTAAGCGTGATGAGTATCGTCTATGTTGCGTCGGTAGCTTTGTTCAGCAGTGGACGTCTTTTAGCTTCTTTCTTTCTGTCTTCATATATGATATAATATGAATACTGAAACAGCTGTATAATACTGAAATATTGAGTATATTTAAGACCCTCTCAACTTTTCGAGACGCCCATTATTCTACAATATCGGTAGGATAACGTGCGTCACAAGGGGTGGTTATGGCAGTATCCCTCATGAGAATACATTCAAGCACGACGCATGGTTTGGGTTATGAACTGATGAGAAGCTATTAGTCCAATAAATGAAACAACACTAACCTTATTTATAGGCTTCGTACCCTGAAACCTCCTAACGAACTCCTCGGGTGTAGCAACCGTGAAGTCTTTCTCTTGGAAGCGTTGGCTGTGGATTACTGTACCCTGGGACATGGACGGCCTGGGGACAAATGGTGAAATCTGTTTAGCCAACTGTTATGTATATTCGAACTATTTCCAGGACTGCCTCAGTCCTGGATTAGCTTGACTTAGTTCTTGATTAAACAAATTCTATACCAACTAAGTAAATAATATTAATATAATATAATAAGAATGATGAGATTTCGCTTTAATAATAATATTATATTAAAATCTACAAGATGTATCAAAAATTAATAGTTAATATAAATAACCGCTTAATAATATGTACAACCTTTAATAAGTATATATTAATCTCTTCCTTTTAATATTTTAAGCAAACAAAAATATGTTGTTATTGTATAGTAAAATTGCTGCGCCCTAACAGGGTTTCATATTGATACGCATCTAATTTTCTGTCAACTTATGAACATATGAATGCAATAAAGATTTGAGTTTTAGTTTGAGTTTGAGTTTTCTAGCATAAAGGAAAATTGATGATAAGATATTTTAGTAAACAAATCAATGAAGTAAAAGTAACTTACTTGTTCTATTAAAGCCCACTTTTATGACTCGAATATACAAGGTCTTAATTTAATAGTCCACGATATTTTGCATGGCGCTATGGTAAACGATGAAGATAATGTAGGTAAAAAAAAACTAGTAAATTTGCTGTTTAAAAAAATATTTTATTAAATCATTTATTTCATTACTTCCTAGTTCTCTTAGTTGTGAAAATATTCACATGCACTAGTAAGGCAATGGCGGACGGGGCTGGTTGACTGATATAGATAGTCTGTAACGTTAAACACAACAGACGGCGCACGGTAGCGACATCACACAAAAGAAAGAAGTGAATTTTTACCGTGAGTTTTTTTTTGTGTTCGGTACATCATCTTAAGCATTTACTGAGGCACCATGCAAAATATCGTGGATTATTAAAATAAGACCTTGTATATTACCTCTCGAACTCGAATATGGCTTACGTGTCCAACGTTTTTGGATACCATTTTACTTCGGCTATAAAGGAAAACGTTTAAACAATAATTGATTATTGGTCAACAACAATCAAATAACTGTTATAAGTATATTGTAATTATGTAATGTTAGACAGTTGTACAGTATGGGGGTCGCGAGCGCGCCTATTGGTCAATCTGCGTGCTAATACCAAAGCGACCCCCGGGAAAACGGCGGTGTGCATGTGGTCACGTGCCGCCGTGTGCGCAGCACGGCGCATAGTGAAGCGTCAAGGAAATCCATTACAATCCCGCCGAGAGGTGCCTGGTTGGTGACAGCTTTGCAGTCATCCCCTCTGAGATGTGCCTAAAGGCGTGGCTCCAATAGGTGGCTCTCGATGAAGAGTAAGATAAACTGAACTGGTAGAGTTCCTGGCACCTGCCTTCAGTGCCGAAGATGACCACTCCGGTGGTTTTAGCTGGTAGGATTCCATGCATGTCCGGCATGCCTGTCCGCCCTTTCCCGGGGTGGAGGAAGTACATGACGTTTTCCACCGGATCAATTAAAAAAAGGCGGTTGTACAGTAATACTGACTACCTAACACTGGTTTACAGTTCTCAACCGGAGAGTACCATATATAGAGAGTATGCTTGAATATTTTTCCATCACCATGTATAGCAGTTTTGTCATAATATAATTATTTAGAACTTCTCTTGATCGAGAAATTCCATAGCCATTCCATAGCCATTCCATTGCGTGGGAGAGCCTAGCTGCCTAGCTCTAGCTATAGCTAGGGCCTAAATGCTTGCCTCTGTCTACCGGGAAAATAATAGCATTCACAGAATATTGATGGAGTGGCAATGTGTGTGGCAGTGAGTTACCATTACAGGAAGTCCCTCAAAAATAAAGCAGACATACAAAAACGGAAAAGTATGTCTGCCCTAAAGGTCAGCAACACATTAGCCACACCGCCAGTGTTACGGATGTTTATGAGCAGAGATGGTTGCTCAGGCCAGAAAGATCTTTTGCTCTCCGATAGCATTAAAAAACAGCAATCTTGCCACTCCGAAGATTAAAAAAGTAACTGCTAGGACAGTTGCATCTGCAAATGTGTTAAAAACAATCATCCGAAAGTGAGATATATCTTGTATCATGGGTACAGTTTACGGACATAAATGTCACATGCACAAACAGCCAAACACAGAACAATGAACTGTTGGTCACACTAATATTTATTTCATGCTGGAGCAAACACATGACGCAGAGATCAGAGAGTCAATAGCTTAGCCACTGAGCAAACTGTGCCATCACACTTACTATCATATCACACAAATCAATGAAGACAACATGTATTTTGTATGTTGCATATTATAATATTGTGGCATGTGCATAAAAGGTTGACTGGGTGTTGTGGTGCATGCTGGGAGAGATATAGCCTGATGTTAATGTATTACAAACTAAAAGGAACTAAAATTGCAAGTAATTTAAATGAGAATGTAGAACAACTGCATCTTATCTCATCATCCTTTTTACCTTAAAGAACGTTTTAAATTCCTTAATGACGCACATTCGAGATTCTTGAGATCGTCAGAGAATCTGAGACTTGAGATGCCAATGCATTCTAACAAATTTTGTGATAAATCCTTCACCATTCAGGCTGTCCGATTATGGAATGCACTGCCTGTGTCAATCAAGCGTGCCCAGTCATTGGTTACTTTAAACAAACTAGTAAAAGAATATTACTTGTCTGTTTAATTGTTTGTTGTATTTACCAATATTGTACTTTCTTCTGATTGTGTATTTACCATATATTTATTATGTTTATGTATGTATCCAATATTCTTATGGATTATTTATATTGTATTGGATAAAGTATAGTATATGGTTGTATATATGTATATATGGATTATTTATAATGTATTGTATAAAGTATTATATGTTGCTGTATATGTGTGCATATTATTTAAGTAATTTATGGAATAAATACCTATTTGTATTATATTTAATAGATTCACTATTTGATTATATTAATATAATAAGTAAACCACGGAATACCCCTTTGTCTTTATCCATCTTTTTCTTATCCATCCAAAGGTTGTCTGTAAGAAATCGCTAATAGCGATAAGACCGCCCATTGTACAATTACTGTTCATTAAATTATTCCTAGTAGTTGTTTTTAAAATGGTGTACAATAAAGAATATTCTATTCTATTCTATTCTTAAAAAGAAATGTCTTTGGTACAACTTGGTGACATTACCATTAAGTCATTTGCCTAATGGTAAGCAACATGCCAGCCCGTAACAATTAGAATGCAACCCAGGACTAGTCCTTCGAGGCACCACACTGCACTCATCACCTCATATTTTTTTGTGAACCATGTTGATGTACCTCCTTTTATGTTGGGTATTTGACAAATAGATTCATGGCCGAATATTGAATCACCACTCAATATTTTGCTAAACAATTTGCTTTACCTGGTATAGCAGGTCTTAAATATTGAGAGGCATTATAGTATTCGGCCAACAGACTTTTATCAGGTTTCAGAATCAATGATAAAAAATTGAAAAGTCTGTTTAACCTCAGAGGACCAATTCCCGTAATTTAAAAATGTTCAAAATATAGGTTTTGATCTAGTTGCAGTGTCGTAAATGTCACAAATGATATTCTCCTAAACTAACAAACAATGTCAAATGTGAACTTACACTGCCATGAGATCGAAAATGGATCGAAAGTTGATCGAGGTCTAAACCGTATTCTGTTAACATTTCGCACTGTCACATGTACTAAATTGTCATTAAATAAACGTCAAAATTGAGATTGAAATGAGATTAGATCGAGATTATACCGAAATCCGACTGAACTTTAAGAGTAGCACAATACAATTTTTTCGGTCAATTCACAATTTAATCTCTGTTCAGTCATAGTGTAAATTAATTACGAGAATTGGCCCTCTGGTTCCATAATCAATGATAATAATTCAAAATTGAAAAGTCAGTTTAACCTCTAATATGCTGCAATTCAAGACACAATTAAAGTTCTGTGCTGATCAGCTTTTTAGGAATATAAGATGTTAGTTAAAACAAATGCTTATTTTTTATGGCAGGAAATGAAGTTACAGTATTCATCCTCTATAATTAATTATACTCCATTATACTATAAACAGCTGTAAGATAAACCTTTTAGATTATTAATAATTTTGAATTTAATGTTGATTAAAACTGTAAAAAGATTTTTTTATGCACACACGATTTAAATCTTTTTTATAATACATACACTAATTCTGTTATAAATTAATCCTTAATATACTTTTACATAAGATTATTACAATATTGTCACAGATATACTTAATCATATAAGATAAAGAAAGTAATAATACAGGACTTTCAAAATCAAAATGTGATAATAGTTTTTTAAATACCTACCTATATAATCTTTAATATTTTCACTAGAACAGAAAATGCATGTTTTACTTATCTTATCAAATACGCTAGTTTATTAACTTATGTGGTTCAAACTAAAATTATTATAATAATTTCTAAGTACTTCTAAGTACCAATAACTTCGGAATTTTTTATTGGTGATTGAACCCTTTTGGATAGTAACTACAAAAGTATATCTGTATATACGGATCTAAACGAGATGGCTATTTATATTACCAATAATTTAATTCAATACCACAATTATAATTAGAGAAACTTATGTGAAATCACTGCCTGTGGCATACTTTTTACGTTCTGACACGTAAATCGCATACTTTCGACCCACAAACACTGATCGGCATCAAAATTCACTACATGATCAATAATGTTGTTTTATAACATATTTTAATATAAATTTAATACGAATAACACTGGTTAACGATTTTTATTTCTAACCTGTAAGGCGTATCAGAGTATAGTCCATTTATCCCTTGATACATTTTTATCAATGAAGAAACACGAAATCACACTTTTTTATGCAATAGAACAATTCACGGTAGTATTTAATTTGTTAAAACGATAATAACTGAACATTTCTTCAATTGAAGAACCGATACAGTTTTGTTTTCTTGTTTTGACGTAAAGGATTTAATTTGCAATGGAACCTCATATGACAGACGGATCATACGATCGTGCTTTCTCGCTTATCCTAGTTAATTAAAGCGTGTGCGAAAGAGAGTACACTACTGTGCTCAAAGTTGCCATAATGAGGAAATTGCGAGGTTGCATAAGAAAACTTGTTTATTATAGCGTTAGGGTTGGGAAAGGGTCAATAATATCGATAAGATATAAATAATTTACGTGCGTCAGTAAATCATATTCGTTACACGTTTATCTTATGTATTATGATGTGATTATCACACTAATTAATAACAACACATTATAAATAGACGCCGTGTGGGGCTCAGAATACCACCACCCCATCTCCTCCCGTGGGTGTCATAAAAGTCGACTGAGGGATTAGCCGGAGGATGGGCAGCAGCGTCCTTCGAGTACATTAACAACTCAACTGCGATCGCCAACCCGTCTGCCAAGCGTGGCGATTATGGCAAACCCCCCAATGAGCCCACAACACACCCATATCGGTCGTTGTGGTGATCTTTGCGGGAGGCCTGTGTCACTGTCCACTGCTGGGGACTTCATTTGGCCGAAATGATGAATTATAATATAAATAATTCGCTAAATAATGAAATCAGTACAAGGTTAATTTTGTTTCGTTATTTTTATGTGATAGATTTCAGTGTCCTATTACGAACTCAATTGAAAATATAGTATTCAGTTGACAAATATTAATATAAGAGATGCCGTCTATTCGATACTATTTTCATCTTGTCTTGTGCTTATTTTAATCTTTCTACCACGCACTAAAAAAATCTATGTTTTAACAATACGATTTAACCGTTTAGCCTAACCTGCATAGGAATTATGGCAGCACCACATACAATATCCAACAAAATCATAAATGCCAATGCAGAGTTAGTTTTGTCAGACTAAGCAAGTAAGCAGAGACTACGCAAAGGTAAATCTGCATTGGAATAATAAGAACACTGCATTAGATTTCGGTATTAATTGTTTGCGTACTGCCACTATTCATATGAAGAGATCTAGATAATCTGTATGGTAGTACAAAGATTAATCGACCTGCTGATGTACTAGCTTAAGCAACACTTAAGATATAAAGACGTCGACAGCTTATTATTGTTTGCACATCTAAACTATCATCTTTCGATCTGTCATCTAGCATCCTTCCTTTTTATGTGCTAACAACACTAAAGACATGACGCAGTAACACGTGTACTCGTGTAGCAACTAACAACAACAGTAGCATTGTATATAAACAACATTTGTTATACTTTATTAGTAACTAGCTGCTAGTCAAAAAGTCAAAACCAATACAAATGCTGCGAGTAAACAAGCAAGTTAAAAATAAATTCTCAAGAATGTTTTGTAATAGGAAGTATTTCACACGTTGATTATAAGCCGAGAAAACCTTGACAAAATTACCCGGTTTATTCAGTCTGGTTAGACTAACAATGATAAGAAAGCAACATTGAATCCCCAACCTGAAAAAAAAAATACCATACCATAACACATGAATGCTGGGAAGCTAAACTAAAGCAGAAGGATATCGGCTGTGTGATTTTCTGGGTATGCTATAATTTACTTGGAAAAGGCAAAGCTACAACACGTATAAAAAGGTTTAAAAATGATTACCGTGATCATTAAGTTTTTACACATAAAAATATAAAACTTATATAATTACCAAGGTTCATCATTTGTATGCTCAGACCTGAACAGTAAAAACACAATAAAATTATTGAATCATCGGCAAGTTTAATTTATTTAAATTTCATATTCAATATGATTTGAATGATCATTACTACGCGTTCGGCGTGACCTTGAACTTGCCTTAACTTGGCGTAATGAAGCAGATTACTTAACACTTATTTTATGTAAACAGAACATAGGACGATCTAAAAAAGAAAATCGCGAGAGAGTACCCGTTTAATAATGCACAGGGTAGTTTCCCTTACCTAGGAGGAGGCTTACCTAGCTGTAAATAATGATGAAGATAAAACACAAAAAAGTATTGTGTAAATTTGGTACTAGTATCTACTTCAAAATATATAATTCATACATTCACAGGACACATGCGAGTAGTTACCATTTTTGTGTTGTGCACACAATACTTTAGGTAGGTATTTCTTGAGAATCAAATATTACAGGAGTTTTAAATCATACATATAAGAAGATCGCAGCCTAAGTGGTATTATCGTGATCACAACTTTTTACATGTATTACAAGGGATCATAAAAGTATTGGCATTTTAGTCAGCAAATTGGCTATAAGAAGTAGGTTTACGAGATCGTTAAGCTTTATTCTGTAAGCTATTATCTTATTTGGTACACTGACGTCCGAATACTGTATCGCCACTTAATATTAAAATTTCGCTTAACTCGCTAATCTCTAAGCGGGATTCAAATAATAGGATTATTATTATAATCCACCAGTACCAGTACCACCAGAGTAAATATAAGTTTGCTTATTTGTGACGGGGTTCTCTCAGTATCACGTAACTTACACTGGCTTCTTAAAATTGTATATATAAATATATACAAATTCATGTCACTTTGAAGGTTTTTAAAAATCCTTAGAAATCTGAGAAGTGTCATCAAGTAAATCCTCATGAATGGTTTACAATCATTGAGTTAAATAATAGTAACATATATACATCAATGTTTACAATAGTCAAATCACATCAAGCTCTTTATTTCAGACAAAACTGAGACTTAAAATCTTACAGTCCGCTTGGTGTAACTGAATGTCGGTTTATTTATTCATTTTATTTATTTATTTATTATACTCTTTATTGTACACCAATCGTTAAAGGTAATAAAAACAGTAGTGCTTATAAGTATATTTTAAAGTACAATGGGCGGCATTATCGCACTCGGCGATTTCTTCCAGGCAACCTTAGGATGGAGAAATACTTAACTGGATAATATATGCGGCAGTTGATGGTGCACACAGATACATAATGAAATAACTAAATTACGTATACTATACTAAATATATAAATAATGGAAGATTATACACAATATGGATATATAAATACACAAACATTTATATATACACATATACAAATACTAAAAATTATTTACTTAAATATTTTCGTCTATTAGATAGCCCATGAAAATGCACTAACAGAGAACTAGAAGCAGTCCACCTCTAAATTCCTTTCTTAATTATTACGAATGCTAAGTTTAGTTAGTAAAATTAAAATAAGTTTATTTGTGCAAAGTGGGATAAGCGGTTTTCACTTATACGGATGCGTAAATAAGTAAACGCTTAGTTTACTTACGACACTCCACTATGCGAATTGAAATGCTTCCACTTAACACCGCCAACCGATATAACCGCCGAGAATAAATTATGACTCGATGACGCTGATCATAAAAAGCTTTAGGTACGAACTAGGTATTAATCGCGGGTTGCAAATTATAAAGTAAATAAGTAAGGACATAGTTAGACGATGTTTTCAATGACACTGTTTATTCTTTAACATTTCAAGGTTAAAATCTTTATCGGGGCCATAAGCAAGACTTAACCTCCATTTTGCGATACGCATTAAATATTGATACTGCAAGAGTAATCAAAGATGAATAACACAGTAATTACAAATTAGACTATTATATAATATTCATAGATCAGTGAAATAAATTAGTACAAATAATACCTTTCTATGTCAGTCAACTACTCTTCAATTTTCATCTCTTAATTGTGTTTTATTTCTTACAGACTGTAAGAATTCTAGGAATCGGTTCAGTATTACCGTAGACTACCTTCCTCATAATTATGCAAGCAAATAACTGTATAATCTATAATAGAGGCACAAGTACCTATATAAGTGTATTTGTAGTATATAGAAGTATACGTACTTATAGTATTTGAACACGTATTTTGTTATCATCATCGTATCAGTCCATAGAACATGTACCTCTTAATTATTTGTAAAAACAATGAACGATCATATCCCAGATTGTCATAATCAAGACCAATTGCATTATTTTTTAATATTGGCATACAGGAAAATCCTGTCACCCATCATTTTAGCATAATCTCTCCTCTACGACACATGTGGTTGGGGTGGTATATGACATAACCAAGACAGTTTAAAGTTGGTAAAATTCCGAATTCATCTAATGTAGAACATTCCCAGAAAAATAATACACAAGTACGAGCTCCAGGTCACGCATAGAGATTCCATATCACAGTAGCAATAAGTTTTATTACATATTAAATATATTTACCAACTGATGGCAATATTGGCATTATTGTTGGTCAACTATCACTGCGTATTCAATTGACAATCCAATTTAAAATATATGAATCTAAACCATCCAGGAACCTACTCAAACATACACTTTTTTTCGTCAACATCGGTCCATCCGAATTTCATAATCTTAAAATTTTGGATTTGTTTGATTATTCATTTCGGTTGCAAGTAAAACATTCCCTCAGATTACGCTTACTCCGGATTAAGAATATAACACCACTCCATCTCCTCCCGTGGATGTCGTAAAAGCCGACTAAGGGATTCTAAACCAGAGGGATGGGGGGCAGCGTCCCTCTTGTAGAAGAGTAACCATACTGCGCTCAGTACTGGCAAATTCCCCCCAAAATGACGACATAATTGTGCAAATCTATGAGGGAGGTCTTTGTTCAGCAGTGGACGTCCTATGGCCGATATGATTATGATGATGATGAATTATTATTTTCTGAAATTCTATATAAATAAATAAGTACGCAAATCAAATATATACAAATATGTGTCCGCAGCAGCCAAATAACAAATAGTTGAGTGCTTTCAGTACAGAAGAGGTGAAAATTATTTTTAGACGTCGATAAAAATAATATAATATTTACATAAGACATCCCTAAATAGGTAAATTATTGGGTTTTAATTTTTTTTTGTTTAGACGTCCTGTCTAGATCATAGCAGTGTGGCAACATAGCTATATGTTTTCCTTTTCTGTGGCCAAAAGACTAGAATCCAGGCCAAATATAATAAAAAAATACAAAGAAAAAACCGGTGGTGACTATTTTTTTCTTTCCCCAGGGATAAACAAAAAAAAATAACATTACAGCACACAAAGTCGCGGAAAGGGGATAATATTTTAAGTACCCAATTAATCAAATTAATAAAACACTTCCATAAACTAGTGGCATTTCCGACATTTATGTAGGCATCGCACCAGTATTTCCCATAATGGTAGACAGATGTGCGTGTTGTGATCACCCACATTCCACCAATGAATGACCTATGTAATAAGGGCATGTCTTCTACCTATTAATTAACTCGTGATACGTCTCTTATTGCAAGAATCCGACTAAATAGGTACCACCGCAGTGGGTGCTAGTTATTCTGCTGCCAAGCAGTTACGTAGTGTTGAAATTTTAGACATTACTGTGCTCCGGTTAGAAGGGCACTGTAGCTAGTGACATTACTGGACATGAGAGATTAAATAATTACAAGTCTCGCCGTGAGGAGCGCAATGTAGTGCCACGCAGGACTAGTGCTGGGCAGCATTACATTCGTTATGGGCAGGCATGACGCTTCGGAGGTCGCAGAGCGGGATCGGGAGAGGGCCGATCCCGCTCGGAGGAGGAGGACACGGAGCCGGGGTAACAACCACCGCGGTGCCCGTGTCCAACACGCCTGAGCTCCCTGTCGTGTTATATGGCAGGGGGTCTTGGGGGTCGCGAGCACGCTTAATGGGAAATCTGCGTGCTCATGCCGAGCGACCCCCGGGAAGACAGCGGTGTGCATGTGGTCACGTACCGCTGTGTGCGCAGCACAGCGCATAGTGAGGCTTCGGGGGAATCCTTTACAATCCCCTCGAGAGATGCCTGGGGGGTTGGCCTCTTTACAGTCGCCTTCCCTCCGCTAGAGGGGATGACCGCCTTAAAGTCATCCCCTCCGAAATGTGCCTAAAGGCGTGGCACCAATGAGTGGCTCTAGATCTAGATGGAGATCTTTCGAGTTCCTGGAGCCTCCCTTCGGTGCCGACGATGATCACTACGGTGGTTTTAGCCGGTAGGAGTCCGGAATGCCCTTTCGCCTTTTCCCGGGGCGAAGGAAGTACATGAGGTATTTCCACCGAATCATAAAAAAAGGCATGACGCTTCGACTAACGACGACCTCGTCGCGCCACCAGGTTATTTGTTAATAAAAATGAGCACATTAAATTACTAACTCCACGCAGTGCCTATTAAAAATAGACTACACAAGAAAATATAGTTTAATAAAATAAAGCCGCACGACAAATCTCAACGACGTTATTAATTAAATAAATGGTAAAGACAAGGAAAATACGTGTGTATGCACGGCTACATATTAATATATTTCCAGTTAAGCTGATCTCGCTTTAAATAGGTTTCCGTCGACTGAGAGGTCAGCTTTTACTGGAAATGTATAGCTTGCTATGTAGCCGTGTGTACAAAGCAATTAAATAATTACCACAATTATTAATAGAACAGAATAACAGATATTTTACCGCACGGTCTTAATGGCTTCGTAAATATTTACATTTTACCGCACGGTCTAGAGACCGCGAGCGCGGTTTTAGCGATGAAGACTTGGGTTAGTTCCCAGGTCAGACCGTGTGATTACATTATGCTCATTCGGTGTGGTTACCGGCAAAGAATAGACTACCTCCTTACATCATCATGATATCAGCCAAAGGACGTCCACTGCTGAACTAAGGCCTCCCCCATAGATTGGCACACCACCCGGTCACATGCCACCCTCATCCAACGACTCCCTGCGTCCTTCACGAGGTCGTCTGTCCATCTCGTTGGAGGACATCCCACGCTGTGCTTTCCGGTCCGCGGTCTCCACTCGAGAACCTTTTTGCCCCAACGGCCATCAGTTCTACGAGCAATGCATCCCGCCCATTGCCACTTCAGCTTACTAATCCTTTAGGCTATGTCGGCAACTTTAAGTCTCCTACGGATCGATGGGGTGTCGTAAAAGGTGACTAAGTGTTGATATCAACAGGATGAGCAGCAACATCCCATCTGACCGCTGATCGTATTGATCATCGGGAGGCCCATGTCACAGTAAACATATTATATCTACTGTGACCATGTTTAGCAGTAGATGTTTACGAGCTACAGTGCTATTTTGTAAGAACTCAATAGTAAATACACTTTTGAATCCGCAGTGAGAAGTAGCAATAGCAATATGAAATTACAGATTTAATTGTCGATTCAGAAGTAAAGCTTGCTAGTGAAGTAAACTCACTTTTAAATGAAACGGTAGTTAAAATGAGTAAAATCAATACAATATTAAAGATTTCACTGCTGATTTATAGGCATGTGCTAGTGAGTTCTTACTGAATAGCATCGCTGATTTGTGAGTGCACTAAGCACTTAACTACGTCAACCGTACATAGGTATAATATCCCACGCCAGTTGTTGAGAAATCGTCTACTACTTGAATTCGTCAAATATATCTCTTTATCTAGTTAAACTGGTAAGTAAGTCTTGTTACCCAGATTTGGTTTTTGTGCTTACTGGGAATTTTCCCGTGTCTTCACTTCACAGTAAAAGGTTTTAGGGTTTTACAGACTAAAAGAAAAAAAAACGAGCTTTTATAAAGATCACTCATACTTGCCCCTGTCAGTCTGTCCATATGAAAGGCAATGCCAAATCTCAAGAACAACACAGTCTAATACATTCCGCATAGGTTTGTTTATTTTTCAGGAATTTGTCTTTCAAGATGTTCAAACGATACGTAGATGACACTTTTACCATCTTGCCTCACAGTATGGTGCATTTTTTAAACGCCAAAATTCAACACATTGTCAAATACTATGGAATTAGAAGATTGCTTGGCCTTTCTTGACATACCTACTTCTCAATCATAATAACACCGTGTATAGAGGCGTAGGCATACAGACGGATACCTTAACGGTGGATCTTACCACCATCCTTGCAGAACCCTCACTGCGCGAGTCTAACTCGTGCTTAGCCGGTTTCTTATTACCTATACGGGTAATTCCGTGTGGTGTCCGGATTAAGAATATAGCACCACTCCATCTCCTCCCGTGGATATCGTAAAAGGCGACTAAGGGACTCTAAACCAGAGGGATGGGCAGCAGCGTCCCTTCTGTGAAACGGTAGCCATACTGCGCTTACCAACCCGCCTGCCAAGCGTGGTGACTACTGGCAAATACATTCCAAAATGATGACATAGTTGTGAAAATCTATGGGGGAGGCCTTTGTTCAGCAGTGGATGTATGAATGGCCGATATGAAGATACGGGGAACTAATAATAATATAAGAAACTCATAATGATATTCAATATCTATAACTACTTCAGAGATAAGTCTCCAACCCGTTAATTTTGTATTGATACAATATTTTGTTTGTTATTCGGTAGATTATATTTGATAATTGCCAACCACCTGCGCAAATAAATTGATTAATTAGTCCGTGTGAATATTTTTACAGTCTTAGTCATTAAAAAAGTAAAAACACAATAATGTCGATTAAGCACTGTTTTAAACTTTTACGGTTTCGGATATCATATAAATTATTTTAAGGGTAGGGTTGCCAACTTTTTTGAGGAAAATAATGTATATCCGTTTATTTAAAGAGAAAAATATAATATATTTTTATTTATAGTTTTTATTGCAATTAATACATACGTGTTTTCTAGTTTCTCCAAATGCTAATAATTTTTCGTAAGTTTCGAATATGTCTAGTATTACAATCTGAATGTAAATATTTTTTTGATTAAACTATGCACACTATTTTTCGCATTTTACATTAATAACACAGAGAACTCTTTTAGTGAAAGCCGCGGCAATTCTCGTAATTAAAAATGTTCAAAATATAATTCGAATCCAGTCCTAATGGCGTAAATGTCACAAATGGTATTCTTCAATACGGACGGCAATAAGAATATAGTATCACTCCACTTCCTCCCATGGATGTCGTGAAAAGCCACTCAGGAACTCTACCTCTGACAGTAGCGTCGCTTCTGCGGAACAATCACCAGCCCTCGTACCAAGCGTGGTGAGTACGGTAAATTTCCCTCGAAGAGTCCCACGCAAGGTACTCTTCGAGCGTGTACTGTATGGTATCCCGGTCTTCGGGATACAGCAACCTAATGCGTACTGATGGGTTGTCGATGTTACGCTTAATTCAAAATGCATTTGATTCTAGTAGTTTCTAGCTCGTTCTTTTTTATTTCCGCTTGAAATATTTCATGTACTTCCTCCGTCCCGGGATGGGCTGAGTAGCATGCCGGCCTCCTGCCGGCTAAAACCACTGGAATAGTCATCTTCAGCCCCGAAGAAGAAGTTCTATGTAGATGACTTTAAAGCGGTCACCCCCTCTAGCGGTGGAGAGGCGACTGTAACGGGCTCACCCCCGCAGGAACATCTTGGTGGATTATAAGGGATCCCAGAAGGGATTCCGAAATTTTGCAGTGCGCTGTGCTACACACACGGGGGCACTTCACCACGTGTGCGCCTCTATCCTCCCGGGGGTTCTGGATGTTGCTACTCTTCGCCCGGAACACAACTATACCAATATCAGTGTATAATCTATGACAACTACGCTCACACACAGTGGGTAGGGTGGGTGAAGAACAAAGAGAATTAAACCATAGTCATTAGTGAAGAAGGTAGAATTGTAGTAGATACCACCCCAGTCGGGCCCTTAACTTAGAACGCAATCAGTCTTATTACAAAAATCTTGTTAGACTCAGGTTTAAACCAGAACTATGAAGTCTGGACTTAGTACGGAACTAACGTTAGTACCGTGGTTTAAACCCGTCCGTATTACAAATATCAAATTAAGTCAGGACTAGATAGTACCTGACTTTAGTTCTGGCTTAAATTATTTCCACAGATTATACACGGAATTCCATGGAAACATTCATTCAATCAGATAGCATTCGGTTACATCGTTCCGTTTACCCGAATGCTAAATATTTCTGTAATTTTTTTATATTAATGATATTGATATTTCAACATATATAATAGGGTATTTAATGACGATAACTATTAGAAACGAATGGTTGTTCTTGTTTCAATAAATGCCATTTATTTTCTTTCTGAGGAATACTTTTATGACATTTATTTCATATCCGAAATATGTACTTTCAAACAACACTAATGCGTAACAGAATGTCTATATCGCGCGGAAATCTTTAAACATAGGTACAACTATTCTGAGATTTGGACGTTTCTTCGTACTTATTATTGATAAGAAGTTAGGGAATAATATTAATAAAATAGAACAACAGAAAAAATGAAGAAGTGAAAACTAGAATTCTGAAAAAAAAGTTAGTACTTGCCTACAATTATTGTAATTACGGCATATTACTATCTTTAGGGAAACGCAAATTTAAACCATTTCAGGTAATATTACAATATAACACACAAAACGAAACCAAATATAACCTCAAAACAATGAATTTGACGTATATTTGTGACTTAGACCAAAGGTTTATAGAGTTAAACTAGGTCCCCATCAGGTTTATCTTTAGTACCATAGATAGTCCAAGACTAAGAGTTAAACCACTTTTTGTAATAAGAAATTTTATTATACCACACTTTTAGTCCGAGACTATCGATAAACCATGTTTTGTAATAAGACGGAATATGTTTATTGATAATTGTCAGCGATCGACACTATGAACAATTAGAAAGGTAACGAGTGCTATATCGTAATAATTTTATTTATGGACATGTATTAGTATTTCAGTGTTATTTGTATCCAACATTCGTAATTTGAGCCGATTATGGGCATTTGCGTATCAGAAATATAAGAAATTCGGCTAGAAACATCAATATTTGTGTTATCACTGGTCATAAGGATAGATTAGATAACAGATAAATGATAACGTGAAATCCTTAGCATTGATTGGCTTACAAAATATTTAATATTAAAAGGCAGCCAATAAGGGAAATATTAGTATGACGAAACTTTACCGTCACTAGAGCCGAAGGCCGAAATTGAATTAATTTCACTTTATAATACGGAAAAGTTTATAGTTTTATAGTTTTTTTATTATGTAATATATACTTACGTGTTGGATGTAAATAACAGTAAGGTGTATAAAAATGATTTCTGTGATAAAAATACATTGATTTGGGCTTGATTTGTATTGTTGTGATTAGTTTTAGAATGCTATCTTATCAGAGCGATTATCTTACATACCGAGTATATAAGTATGTTAAGAATATAGAAACACGAAAGGATACCTAATAAACAGGTTATAACGCTGCTAGTAAGAATAGTATGTCCAATTACATAAGCTTTTAGTATATAAGTATTAGGATGTATTTATTGTGTTTTAAAATAAGTAATAAATAAGTAAATATTCTAAAAGTAAGCTAAGTAACTTTATATAATAAATAAAGATGGTTTTAAGTTTTATTTTATACAAGCAGAAGTGTGAATTTGGTAGAGTAAATGACAGTTAATGCGCTAGGAACTTTTTATGTATGTGCTTGTATATGAATATTCTTATGTAAGGTAATAATGTACGTCACGACACATGTATTGATGCTATGTATATAGTACAAAAGAAAGGTTGTATTTAAATAAATGAGCTTTGAAGGGTTCAACAATAGTACAAAATTGTAGAAATAATGCGCGAATTTCGTGTTAATTTTAGTGGTCTCTGATTGGTCGGATTCGGATTGGATAAAAAAACTATATAAATCCGAGCATTTTGGAAACCAGAGTCAGTCAATTTATCAAGGTCATATCGTTAAGTTAATCGTCAGTCAGTTAGGCACAAGTAGCCAGATCCATGTAATGGATTAGTGAGGAAGTCGAACCCTGAGGAACTTCTACGGAGGTCTTCTGCATTTTTATTCGGAAATTTCCCCATCGTCTCTCTCCGTGGCAGCTCATTGCGCAAAGAGGGGCGCAGGGACGGACGTCCCCAGTGCCACCAAACCAGGGTCTTGGGAGTACTTAGTACACCACAACGTCCCTCTCCACGTCACGTTCGTCATTTGTGGGAGATTGTCCCAGGTGCGGTTGGTGCAACACCCCGCAACCGAAACAATAATATTATTAAAAAATTTAATTATTGATATAAAAAATACCCTCTTGATATACTGGGTCGCTTATTACGGTACTTTGGCTAGAGGTGCTTATGATTCACACGGCAGATAAACAATATCGTGTTTTAACTTTGACATTGAGGATAAGACAGGGCGTCTTATACCTTAAAATAAAATTAAGTTTATTTATGGAATAAAACCGGTTTGGATCATTTTTGGTATCGTAAAGACAGACTGCTCGTACTATTTTTTCTTTTTCTTTTTTTGCCCCACACTAGGATTTCTCCTGTGTCGTGGGTGCGTTTACAGACATGAATTCCACATACAATATACCCAGACCCGGAACAACTACCTGCAGATCATACAAATATTTGTTCCTTGCGGGAATCCAACCCACGACCCGGAGCGCAGCAGCCGACTGTGTCAGCCGCTACACCAAGCGTGCCGTCAATTTTTATATCGTGAAGTTTAATCATCGCAGTCTCTTTACGCACGGAACAAATATTTGTACGATCTGCAGGTAGTTGTTCCGGGTCTGGGTGTATTGCGTGTGGGATTTGTGTCTGTAAACGCACCCACGACACAGGAGAAATCCTAGTGTGGGGCAACGTTTTTTAAATAATAATAAAATAAAACAAAATTGAAGTTAACGTCCCCGAGCATCAGACGGACTTGATGTAGACAAGAATTACCGGGGCAATCACGGTATTCACGCACTTAACGCACAAGTTCGTCATTTTATCTGTAGTTTTGGTATGACTAAAATTAATGACCAGAATGCCAGTTTTCATAAAATTAAAGTGAATCATATCATCAGTTCACTAAATCATAGTTTTTATTTTCTTTGTTTGTATGTGTAACATCACATTATTACAGGAAATCTTTAAAAACCGAGAATAGTGGGACGAAGTTGATGTAATATATTATCATCCGTAACCTGAAGTATCCGAAATCATGCGGATATCCGAAATATTTATAATATCCATAACCGAAACCGAAAATAATAATTAATATATCTTTATCCAAACCATATTTATTAGGTTAATGGCATCTCCCGTGGAAGACGTAAAAGGCGACTAAGGGACTCTAAACCAGAGGGAAGGGCAGCAGCGTCCCTTCTGTGAAACGGTAGCCATACTGCGCTCACCAACCCGCCTGCCAAGCGTGGTGACTATTGGCAAATACCCCCCAAAATGATGACATAGTTGTGAAAATCTATGGGGAGGCCTTTGTTCAGCAGTGGACATCCTATGGCGGATATAATGAGTAACTTCTACATTTCGTTAATGCCACTTCGTTGACTTGATTAGTATTACGCGTTAACGATCCTCAATTTCTATTTATGGATGGCATACGTTTTTTATTTTATTTTTATTGATCCACATCTCAGAGGGAATGACTGTAAAGCCGTCACCCCCTCTAGCGGAGGGAAGGCGACTGTAAAGAGGTCACACCCCCAGGCACCTCTCGCTATGCGCTGTGCTGCGCACACGGTGGCACGTGGCCCCATGCACACCGCCGCCTTCCCAGGGTCGCTCGGTATGAGCACGTAGACTCCCCAATCTGCGCGCCCGAAAATAAATACCTAGTCTGATAGTAATAATCGTGAGTTTCATTATTGTGTGTATTGATTTCATATATAAGATACATATAATACGGATGATTGCTCTTGACGCCTCTTCTCCATAGAACCGACTTTTCTGAACCGTAGACCTTTCTTAGGATCCCGTCAAGGCAAGGGTGAAATAAAAACGTTGAATTTGAAATTGAGATAGGCAAGTATTTTTCATCTCAAGCGAAGAACGGGTACACTTTGACTTTCCGTATCTTGCGAAGTTTTGTCAGGCAACGCAGGTGTTATACCTACCAGAGAAAATGATCGAGGCGAACTATTACGAACTCTTATTTCCAGGCAGGCTTCTTATTTACACCGTAAAATGTACTGCTTTGCAATTTCGTACTATGAACTCTTAATTCCAGCCAGTTAGCGGTCACATGGTACTAGACCGACTTCTGTCTGGAATTTGTCTGGCAATACGGTATTATGAACTAGCATTTGACATTACTTTTCATATTTTCGCTGTCAAAAAGTAACCTTCAGTTTACGCTACATTTGTATAGCTTTTATTGGATTGCTTTTAGTTTATTATCCAGCGTGATGTCGGTCAGAATTATGCATTTCATAATACGAAATAGAACCAGTCAGTTTGAGCCCGTAAACTGAACTGCCTGGACCGATCGTGATTTTTTAAAAGTACATATTACGACCCCTGTATTGTAACGTCCCGAACAGTTGTACTTCAAGCCCTTTAGTCTCACGCGTTTTGATCTTATACGTAGAAACTGTTTGATGTTTGAGACCGTTTTCATTTAACCAGCCTTTACCACCACCACACCACGCGTAAACCACCACAACATGATCTTTGTTTTGTATAGAAAGACATGATATAGAGGTCAAGCTGTATCTCGGTTCTATTTAACAGATGGAAATAAATTGTAATTATGTTTTCTATTTAGTATGCGGTTAAACTATTATTACTTAAAAATGTAAATGTCTCATCAAAATTCGTCCATTTGTCCGTCATAGGTAACTTGCAAACAAAGAGACAGACAAACAGGTAAATATTCTGGGTAATGTGCAGTCAGTAGTATTTTTACTTTTTATCATTATTATTTAAGTAATTTCGGAAAGATTTATTTATCTTCTTCTCTTAGATTATGGCTTCTGTAGAATTTATTTATCATCACACAATTTTTTTATTAATTTTGTTGACACTGACAGTCTGATTTCTTCTTCTTCTTCTCTTAGATTATGGCTTCTGTAGATTATCTTCCACAATTTCGCCAATGTCAAGTATAAGGGCAACGTTGTACGGTGTTTAGATTAATTAATCTTTACATATTCAATAAAATATTTCTCAAAAATGAAAAAATCTATAAAATATCGAGAGTCTGATTTGATTTGGCATGTGTTAAAGTAACGTCAATGTCAATTTGTATTTGTCATTGCATCGCGTTCCAAAATTTAGTATTGAAGTTATTAAGCATAATACAATTTATATTTAAATTTTTTTTTTTTTCTTTTTTGTTTTTTTCAAGTGACTGTTATTCCTGGGCTTAATTTACTAATGTTTCTTTTATTTGTTTTTTTTTTCTTTTTCTGTCTGATAAGTGCTATTTTTAATATGTGTTTTATATGAATGTTTCACAATTTTTTATGCTCATGAAACACGCAACCGGCAGGTGGATTTAACTGTTTTAAAGTTTGTAAAGATAGGTATTTTACGCATTATTATATTACTTATATTTATCAGTATATTTATATATTATAAGCATACGTATATATTATTAGATATATATGTCTTCTGATAACATTAGCGACAGTGAAAGCTTCGTTACAATATCTAGCGATGACGATAGCTTCATAAGTATTCCTTCTCTTGCAGATACCCTCACAGCCCAGTTTTCTGATGTTCCTAGAAATTTTAACGCTATTCACATAAATGCCCAAAGTATTCCGGCTCATTTCCCTGATATGTTGGCAAACTTTGATTGTAAGTATATTCATGCCATTCTCGTCTCCGAATCATGGTTAAAACCATGTCTCCCTTCTACATCCTATTCGATCCCCGGCTTCCAGCTCATTAGAAATGATCGCACCGTGGGTGGTGGTGGTGGTGTTGCTATATACCTTCGTACACACATTCCTTTTTCAATTATTCATACGTCTTCACAACCACCACCGGCCAACGCAGGCGAGCATCTCTTTCTCGAGGTGGAGTTGCATCACTCTAAAATACTTCTTGGTGTTTACTACTGCCCTTCCCTTCGCATCGATTACTTCTCTTCTTTCGAAAATATCTTGGAAACTCTAATCCCCTCTTACAAACACAGCATAATCATGGGTGACTTTAACACATGCCTCCTGAAAAGAGATCACCGCTCTTCTTCTTTTTATTCTATTCTTAATTCGAGTAATCTGTCCATTCTTCCTTTGAATGCTACTCACAACTTTCCTAATTCCGCACCCTCACTTCTTGACCTGATTGTTGTTTCTTCTTCAGAATCCGTCGCTAAGCATGGTCAATGTCCAGCTGATGCCTTTTCCTATCACGATCTAATTTTCCTTTCTTACAAAATTCGCCCATCTAAGGCAAAGTCTAAAATTCTCATGCAACGCAATTTTTGTGAAATGGATCTCGATAGTCTTCGTAAGGATGCTCGCAATATAAATTGGACACCTCTCTATATGTCTGATACAGTCGATGACCAGGTCCAAACATTTACAACAACTCTTGTGCAACTTTATGACCGTCACGCACCTATTCGAGCAGTCAAAGTCAAACATTCACCATCGCCGTGGCTAACCGATAAGATCAAATTGCTGATTCACAAGAAAGCGATGGCAAAATTTAAATTTAAGTGTAGGCCTACCGTTACCAACAAGAAAAAATATATTTTAATTCGAAATCACTGCAATAAGGAGTGTAGGAACGCTCAACGCCAACATGTCCATAAATCTGTTCAAAATGGAGATCCAGCCAAAGTCTGGAAATTTCTTAGATCGATGGGTGTCGGGAAATCTCGACATGAATCAACAGTTCTTAAGGATTTAAACATTGATGTTCTTAATCTTCATTTTACTGCCTCGTCTAACTTTGATAAGACAACTAAATCGAATACATTAAATTATCTTTCATCTCTCCCGACTCCCGGCTATTCACCATTTATCTTTAATCAATTTTCTGCGTGTGATGTTAAGAAGAGCATTTTATCGAGTACTTCTAACGCAGTTGGAAGTGACTGTATCAGCCGTAATATGATCCTCCCTATCCTAGACGCTATCCTTCCCGTGATATCCCACATCCTCAACTACTCTATATCCAGTGGTATCTTTCCATGCCAATGGAAAGAAGCCCATATTATCCCCTTACCCAAAAAAACGAACCCAGCATCATTTTCAGATTTTCGTCCTATATCGATTTTACCCTTCCTTTCCAAAATTCTTGAACGTTTAATCCACAATCAGCTCAGCAATTTCCTCTCCCAGAATAATCTATTTAATTCCTATCAATCTGGTTTTCGCGCTGGTCACAGCACTACCACAGCCCTGATTAATATTACGGATGATATCAGGTCGGGCATGGAAATCGGTAATCTAACGGTCCTAGCATTGTTGGATTTTAGCAATGCTTTTAACACCGTTGATTTCGATATTTTGCTTGGCATACTATGCTCTCTTAATATATCTCCACCAGTAATTGACTGGTTTCGTAGTTACCTGTCTGGTCGCCGACAACGTATCTGCATTGAGGACACTTCATCTACATGGTCCAATACTAATGTCGGTGTACCGCAGGGTGGCGTTTTATCTCCATTACTTTTCGCAATTTTTATAAATTCCATCTCTAATCAACTACTTTCTTCTTATCACCTTTATGCAGATGATCTTCAAATTTACTTTCAAGCTCCCCTTGTTAAGTTATCAGACGCTGTTGACACTGTTAACATGGATCTGGTCCGAATATGTGATTGGAGTAGGAGATATGGTCTAAAAGTGAACCCGGTGAAGACGCAGATTATTGTTGTGGGCAGCTCCAGGATGATTTCTAGAATCGACTGGACCACACTTCCTCAGGTTTCGTTTGAAGGTACTTCACTTCCTTTCAGTGAAAACATTAGGAACTTGGGGGTGATAATTAACAGAAATCTATCCTGGACTACCCAGCTGCAAGAAGTTAGTCGCAAGATGTTTGCGTCGGCAGGATCCTTAAGAAGATTACGCAACTTTCTTCCTACTGATACTAAAATTGCGCTTGCACAATCCCTTCTCCTTCCGATCCTCGATTATGCTGATGCCAGCTATCTTGATCTTACAGAGGAACAACTTGATAAGCTTGAGCGACTTCAAAATTTTTGTATTAGATTCATATTTGGTTTAAGAAAATATGATCACGTTTCAGAATTCCGCACTAAGCTCAAGTGGTTACCTATTCGTCTTCGCCGGAATACTCATATTCTTTCACTACTTTACAGTGTACTGTTCTTTCCTTCTACTCCCTGCTACCTTAAAAAACGTTTCGAATTCCTTGGTGATACTCATTCGCGAATCCTAAGATCATCAGAAAACCTTAGGCTTAAGATGCCAATGCATTCTACTAATTTTATTGATAAATCCTTCACGGTTCAGGCCGCTCGTTTGTGGAATGCATTGCCGATCTTAATTAGACGGGCTCAGTCACTACCGGTATTCAAAAGACTAGTGAGAGAACATTACTTGTCACTGTAATTATTAGTATTATTTTTCTTGCTTTTACTCTGCCTTTTGTTACATCTTTGATTTCACTTATTTTGTTTATACTTGTATATTTATATATTTTATATGTGTATATATTACCATATATGTATGTAGTGTATTTATAATCTTCATTATTTACATATTTAGTATAGTATTATTTAAGTTTATGGATATTTATTTGTGTGCACCATAGACTACCCCATATCTTGGCTAGTATTTTTTTTTTCCATCCTAAGGTTGCCTGGAAGAAATCGCCGTGTGCGATAAGGCCGCCCATTGTACTCTATATTCAAAGTGTTACTTTGTATTTTACTTTTTAATAACTGGTGTACAATAAAGAATATAATAAATAAATAAATAAATAAATATTTTGCTTAGAAATTGAGAAAATATATTAATTTCAATGTTCGACAGATGACCCCTAAACTTAATAGCTTTAAGTATAGGTATATTTGTAACATGTGGTCACCTTGTGAAATGTCAAAAAAACAACGATGAACTTCAGCGCTATGAGTTTCTATTATATGACCATATTTATTCATATATTACTGGTGCAGCTCCAGGTCACGAATAGGGCTAGCTCATCTCATCCCGTGGGTTTCGTAAAAGGCGACTATGGGATTAACGGAAGGATGGGCAGCAGCGTCCTTCGCATGGAGCAAAAATACAAAGAGGAGTTGGCCTAAGCAACTGTGCACTGTGATCCCAACTGGGTCCTGACGTTATCGCGGTGGGCGTGGCCTTTGTCAGTCTGCCGGCATCCGTCCTGTGCACACTATGTTCGCGCTCCTATCACATTATATGATTAATGCTTTATTTCATAAAAAAATGATGAAGTGTTCTGTTATTCTGCAAAAGCTACTCTGATAAACGTTTTGATGCTATGTATGGCATCGTATTTCACTTGGGAGCAAATTTATACGTAATTTATTAGATTAGTGCTAGAAAAATCTCTTAGCGTCGTCTCCTAACAATAGTTTTTACTGTTTGATAAAAGATGGCACCATCATATGGATAGCTGAAAAAATGCCGTAAGAAACTCAGGGTTCGGTCTTTTTTGTCATTTTCTTTTTAAATATCTTTTACAATTTACAAATCTGTTCGTTAGAAAGTATTACATTAGTTATCTATACATAGATCAGAATCAGAATCAGAATCAGAAATCTTTATTTGTAAACATAGGTACGGTTACAATAGTATGTAGGATGTTACAGTGTTCAGTAGGTAGATGCGCTATGTTTTGCCACATGGCGTACAAATATTTTTGTTTTGAAATACCTATATGGCTTCCAGTTTTTAACTTTTTCGAATATAGTATATAGAATAACATTTATGACAAAACAATTTATGCATAAAAATAATCTTAGTAATAATTTCACATAATTACCTCAATATAATAATTCATTGTCGTCATAATCATTTCAAATAGTTTACTTACAAGTTTCATATAAAGTAATTGTAATTGTTTAATAAATAATAACATTCAGTATAAGGTCAGCAATAAACTATATTATTCAGGAATGTCAATAGTTTACGAGTAATAATAGTAGAATATATAAATTATTGTCAATGGAATTATACATAAAAGAAAATAATATTTATTTTTCTAAAGGACTAATTATAGAACTGTCATCCAAAAAGTCCTTCAGAGAGTAGTAGCACTTGTTTATTAGTATAGTTAGTAGTATATTTTTGAATTTGTCCAGATGCATAATTTTTAGTGTCTCAGGTAATTTATTAAATATTTTTTGTGCCATACAGAAAAAACTTTTATTCATCAGAGCAGTTGCCCCATATGGGATATCGAGCTCTAGCTTATTTTTGTCCCTCAATTTTCTATAATGGCTTTTAAAAGCTATTGTGTATAGTCTAATGTTTGTTTTGACGAATACAGATACTTCGTAAATATATAAGGATGGTACGGTAAGCAATTTTAATCTTTTGAATAGCATTTGACAACTGTCTGTGTTATATAAACCACACATAGACCTGATACATTTTTTTTGGGCTCTAAATACAAACTCTTTATCTACTGAGTTGCCCCAATATATAATGCCATACCTAAGAGTTGATGCAACATAACCATGGTAAGCCGTTAGAGCTGATTCTAGACTTACAATTTTTGAGAGTTTATAGAGAACATATGCAAATTTATTCATTTTTTTACAAATTTCGTCTGTCTGGAATCTCCAGGTCAAATTACTATCTATAATGATACCAAGGAATTTAGTTGTAGTTGTTAGCTCTATTTTAGTCTCTAAATAGTTAATGTTAAGACTCATATTTGGAATTCTTTGATAAAAATGCATAATTTTTGTCTTTTCTAAGTTTATAATTAGATTATTATTATTAAACCACACTATTATATTATTTAATGTCTTATTTATTTCATTCTCATAAGTATTAGGATCGTCACATTTTACTACTACTGTGCTATCGTCAGCAAATAGCACCATGGGATGGTGTATATGTCTAGGTAGGTCATTTATATATAGTAGAAAAAGAAGGGGTCCCAGCACGCTGCCCTGTGGAACACCGTATTTCAGTATTCTACTGCTGGATCGATATTTCCGTTCACAACCTGTATGTGGACATATTTGTGTTATTTCTACGAATTGTTTTCTGTTGTACAAGTAAGATTCCATAAGATTAAGTATGTTCCCCCTTATACCATATTTCTGAAGCTTATTTAACAAT
The DNA here is from genome assembly GCA_947459985.1 of Diloba caeruleocephala. Lineage (NCBI taxonomy): Eukaryota > Metazoa > Arthropoda > Insecta > Lepidoptera > Noctuidae > Diloba > Diloba caeruleocephala. The sequence continues at coordinate 8,854,807 of OX381632.1, forward strand.
ATCTGGTAATCTACATAATCGAAAGCCTTTGTAAGATCCATATAAATAGCACATACAGCATTTCTTCTATCTACATTCAATAGAATAGGGAGTATCAGATCATGTATAGCCATGTTAATTGTCTTATGCTTACGGAATCCTTTCTGTTCATTAACTAATATATTTGATTTCTCAAGGAAGGTATAAAGAGCCTTATATATGACCCTCTCAAATATTTTCGAGAAGACTGGAATCAATGCAATAGGTCTGTAATTTGACATATCTTGCCTATTTTGCTTTTTGTACAATGGCACGATTATTGACGTTTTTAGTCCTTCTGGGAAAACCCCACTGAACATGCTCATATTAATAATGTGGCTAAGATGTGGGGCTATATACTGAGAAACGCGTTTGATGATGTTCGTGCATATTCCATCATAACCGACACTATTTGTATTTCTGAGAGATCTAATATGGTTTATTATATCTTGTGGTACAGTTGGTTCCATAAATAAAGAGTTCGAGGTATTTGAGTATATAGGAATTTCTCGTATCATCTTATTATTTGGTTTGATTACTTGGTCAATATAAAAGTCGTTAAATGAGTCAGCTATTTCTAAAGGGTCCGTAACCCTCCTTGTATCAGTTAGAATTTTCGTTATTGGCTCTTTAGGAAAACAGGTTTTAGAATTATTAATTATTGTCCACGCGGCTTTCGATTTATTTCGCGAGGTATTGATAAAGTAGTTGTTTTGCGATTTTTGTGTTAATGATATAATCTTTTTAAACCTATCTGAATAGGTTTTGAACGTGTATTTTATCTTTTTTGTAGGGTTATTTCTGTATTGCCACAGTAAATGCCGTTTCCTTTTGCTGCATACCTTAATTCCATTAGAAATCCATTTTGCTTTCGTGGTAATATATTGTGTTCTTATCTCGTAAGGAAAACAGAGATCGTAAAAACATCGAAATAGGTCCAGAAAACAGGTATATGCATCGTTAACATCACAGGTGTTGTATATGTCTGAAAATGTTAGGTTTTTTATACAATTATTAAATTGGTTTATATTTTCTTGACAATAGTTTCGTCTTTTTATACGCCAAGACTTTAAAGCACATGTTTTTTTAACTGGACATTCTAAAAGCTGTGCAGTATGATCCGACAAACCGTATTCCATAATTAGCCCTTTACAACCTTTGAAATTATGTGCGATATTGTCTAGACATGACCCGCTACTTAGCCTAGTGGGTTGGGTAAATTGTAGTTTTAAGTTATAGCTTAATAAAGTATATTCAAAGTCTAAGGTTAGTTTGTTTCTTTTTACAGTATTTATGTTGAAGTCCCCACATACAATCACTTTTTTATTAAGTTTTAAACAAACTAATTGCAATATACTCTTCAAACTATCGTAGAATTTGTCAATATTCGATTGTGGAATCCTATATATGCATACAATAATAAAAGATAAATATGGCAGCTATACAATGTAAAGTCAGATATATTTGGTTTCCAGGGAAGCCACATGTGTAGAAAAGGACTGACGCCATATGTCCCATCATCAACATAGTCTTTAATCCTATAATATGCTTTTTTCATAAGAATTGATCTGACGTGCGATTTAACCTTACCAACTGTCAGATCAGTAATTGCTTTAGGTATCTTATTATAAAACCGAACGCAGTTACCTAAGAACGATTTATTGGTTTTGGACAATCTAAATTTAGGTACTAGTACTATTTTATCTCTATTTCTGGTAAATATACATTGAATGTCGAAAGTTTTTACGGACAAACATAATATTTTCAAAAATGTAAAGAGAAGGCATTGCTTAAGATCTTTAAAGAGGTCTCCAAGACATTCGTGAGGGCTCATATTATATATTGCGTGGATGGCTCTCTTCTGTAATATAAATATTGAATCTACACGAGCTGTTGCTCCGCACAACATAATGCCATATGACATTAAGCTGGAGAAAAAGGCAATCTTTGGCAACACAAAGAGGGCGTCGAGTAGCGACATCTAGATTCCCAGCCCAACTCTGATCTGACGTTACGAAAAGTCTTTACAAAATCAAAGTTTGCGTGTCAACCGAACATTACGAAAACCCTTTATGACACCCGTCAGGTGCGAATGTCAGAGGATTTTCCAGTTTTAATGAAAGTTCACCGAACATCGTCCCTTCAAAAATGTGACGAAAGACACTGTTGCGCTTGCCGGATCACTGCGCATACATAATGGCGATTTCAAAATCAAGTTAAGCACAAAACATATTTTAACTGAAACGGGGATTTTATATTTTAAATGTTATTTTTATATCTTATATACGAACCAATGTCTAGTCGAGCACGTAATGCGCTATGCCTGCCCATGGCATCTGTAAGGCTACCCATGACTACTCCTCGTGGTATCATGGGTGGCTCTAGTGTGATCTTATGAGGACCCCTTCGATGCCGAAGATGACCACTCCAGTGCTTTTAGCTGGTAGGAATCCGGCATGCCCCTTCGCCCGTCCCGGGTGCGAAAGAAGTTCATTATGAATTCCCACTGGAGACCAATAAAAAGACGTCCTGTGTGGCAGTACACTGCGATCGTCCCTTGAGACATTACATAATAATAAACTCCCGTTTAATGATTTGAGACAAAAGCCTTCCTACCGAAACCGGGCATCTTAAATTGCTAAGCGGGATTTAAATTTATAATTAACCTTTCAGTGTTCAGCCGTTAGTCTCTTATGCTTAGTAATTTGACTAACTACAGTGCCCTTCTAACCGGAATACAAGACATACGGTTGGTGTAATGGCTGATACAGTTAGCTGCTGCGCTCCGGGTCGTGGGTTCGATTCCCGCACGGAACAAATGTTTGTATGATCTGCAGGTAGTTGTTCCGGGTCTGGGTGTATTGTATGTGGAATTCATGTCTGTAAACGCACCCACGACACAGGAGAAATCATAGTGTGGGGCAATGTTTTTATAAAAAAAAAAAACAATATACATAGTAATAGTTAGGGCAGTGATTCCCAAAGTGCTCGACATCGGTAAACGAAAACTGATTTTGGGGGTCGACAAGGTATTAAAATTGATCGCTATAATTAACACAAGTTTTTATTTGAAACTCAAGATACTGTACAAGTTGTGTTACGTGTACCGACGTAACAATATAAGTCTTATAACAATATAAGAATGACTAATATTTTAGTAGGAAGTATCATTGTTGTACTTTTAGTTGAAAAAGGCTTCAGTGTACTTACAAACGTTTTGTCAAAACAATGAAACCTTTTGAAAATCAACGTACGCGGAGATTTAAGGCTGCATAACTAGTAAATACATAGCATGCTGTGTTTACCTGTAATTGGTTGTGCAGTAATATTAAAACCTTATTGTTTGTGTTAAACTTAATTAAGTATTGCTGTAACAACTGTTGGTAAACCTTATATAAATAAACAAACCAAGATTGAAACGGATTTAGCTAGATTGGCAGAAAGTCACTAGGTTCTCCTATCACAACAGAACTTATGAATGTTTATTTTTACATTGTGATTTTAAATTAATGCTTTATTAAAAAATAATTACCTACTTAAGCATTTTTACACCATTTCTATTGATAACTATTAATTACACTTGATATTTAGTGAATTTTATGTCTATTTATTTTGTTAGATTTTGATGAGAAAATGATGTCAAATTTACTCACTGAACCAATCGCAAATATTTTTAAATTGGTAAGTATATTGTATCAATAGGAAAAAAACTAGACATAGGATTTTTAAAGTAATTTAATGGGGGTCTGAGGTATCAGTTAATTTTGGAAAAGGGGTCTCTTGCCCAAATTAGTTTGGGAATCTCTGGTCTTAAGTCTAGTGGCTTTGCAGCAGAATAAATGGCACTGCGGTGGTTCCAACAACTTTTCATATTTTTTATATATTAGTGTTTCTTTATATTTAAGTACCATCACCATATTTCGATTAACTTACTGCAGCCCCCCAGTGTTTGGGGTTCGTAACAGCCTTCCATCTTGCTGTCTTTTCTCCACTGCATCGCGTCTTGCTTCCTCAGGGTCCATGCTTATGGTCATCTGGAACTTCTGAGCCATATTTGGAATGACCGCTGTTGACGCCTCATCGTCAAAGGACTGCTGTTCCATGCTGTCCCCCAGCACAAACCGCTTAGAAGTTCTACGCTTCAGCATTGTGAAAAATTTGCTTACAAACTCAAAAACAGTTTCAAGTATGTTCATAAATTCACAGATCCCTGTTCATCGCGCGTTTTGACACTTCACTGGGTCACGTCAATTATATATTAATTAGTGGTTTGAGTATTTATTGAGGCAGATTAGTAATCTGTTATTTTTTAAGATTAGATTATTAGGTATGTGGGTTTTACATTATTAATTGTACGGTTTAATTATGAATAATTCAGCTTAAAACATTCCGGTGATTTTTTTATAAATTAAATGTTCCTAGATGCACACTCTGGTCCAACATATATCGTCTCTATAAGGTGCTTTGACATGTATTCGCTGGGTTACAATATATTGAGACATGGGCATAATATCTGCCAAATATCACCCAGCACACTTGCCTAAAATTGTTCTCCTTCTCTTTCTTCATAGCGCAGACTACATTCAGCAACGTTTATATGGCCTACGACACGAGCACACAGGTGAATCCATGGTTGAGAACTACACGGTAAATCATAGCTGACTCTCGCCAAACTATTGATTTTCTTGGACTCTCATTGGATCATGATAATTTACAAAGTGCATTATACACTACGCAATGCAACCTTGATTCGTATACTACAACAAAACCGGTTCGATACATGTTTACAAAATCATTATAGAACAAAGGTTTTGGCCACATTATTGCTCGCGATGAGTAACGTTTTTGTTTATCAATATCGCTTCTCAATACGCGGGTCACCATGGATTGGTGATTTCAAATGTCAATACCAGCACGCGGGTTACCCTGAATTGACAAGGAGGCTTTGACGTCACACAGGTGGTGAGATAACCGGCCAGCAATGAGTAGCAGATGTGACGCAGCCTGGTGCCTTTCCTAACAATGAGGTGGGTTTCCAGGCTAACCAGATAACCGAACCCATTATAATGATCATATCAGCCAGTGGACGTCCACTACTGAACAAAGGCCTACACAACTGTGTCGTCATTTTACGAGGCGAAATTACCAATATCCACCACGCTTGGCAGGCGGGTTGGTGAGCGCAGTATGGCTACTGTTCCGAAACTGTTCTTCTGTGTCTCTGGACGATGAATGATGCTAAATTCTCAATCTGGACAGTACCCAGATGCATGGCATGCAAATGCAAACTTGGCTTTGATAGATTTATCTTACTTACATTTTTGTGAACCGAAGTGTTGGGTCTGTGTCACTATAACTCATTTGTGTTATGGGTTAAACATCGGGTGGTTGTTTCAGTTATGATTTAAAAAGCTAAGCGTGACGAGGATATATAATAAGTTAGCGCTAGTCATCATTGCTCTACGTTTATAATGTCTTTCTACCGATATAACCTTTAAAATTGCATCATTGATACTGTTCAGGGGACCTCTTAGAGACATTTAAAGAGGTCTCTAAGAGATTCGCGAGGGCTCATATTATATATTGCGCGGATGGCTCTCTTCTGTAATATAAGTATTGAATCTACACCAGCTGCTGCTCCCCACAGCATAATGCCATATGACATTCTACAGTGGAAATACGCAAAATATACACGTCTAGCCGTGGCTACGTCAGTTAGCTGTCTAATTTTCCTGACTGCAAATGCAGCAGAACTTAACTTACTTGATAAAGCCTGTGTATGAACACCCCATTGTAGTTTACAATCAATGGTTATACCTAGAAATACGGTTTCATGTACAATCTCAAGATTGTTGCCTTCAAAAATTATTTCTAATCCGAATTGAAGTACATTTGGCCAAGTAAAGTGTATACATTTATATTTGCATTAAGCCATTTAGACAGAGAGATTAAACTCTCATTGACATGTACAACTTCATTGTCTTTCCTGTTTATATTAAAAATAAGCGAAGTGTCATCAACAAATAAAATTGTATTACATAATGCCGACATCATAAAAGGCAGATCATTAATATAGGCTAAGAACAGAAAGGGGCCCGAAATTGAGCCCTGTGGCACGCCCACTTTTATTACAGACCATGATGATTTTATACCATTTATACCTACGTTTAGCTGTCGTTTGGAAAGGTATGATAATACAAGGTCGATAGCTGGTCCACGAATTCGGTAGTAACCCAATTTACAAACGAGCTTATTGTGATCAACGCAATCAAAAGCCTTTGGAAAGATCACAGAAGATACCAAGCGCATCCTGTGAGCCCTCCCAGGCTTTTAGTATATCAGTGAGTTTCGCGCCCGCGTCCGTAGTTGATCGACCCTTCGTGAAGCCATACTGCCGATCAAGCAAAATCTCGTTTTTATTCAAATGAAACATCATCTGATCAAGCATAATTTTTTCAAAAAATTTACTCAATGTTGGAAGCACAGATACAGATCTATAACTAAAGGGATTATGCTTACAGCCTGATTTTAAAATTGGGATAACTTTACTATATTTCATCAAATCAGGGAATGTTCCACTATCAATACAATAATTGAAAAGTTTTGTAAGTAATGGGGCGATGTTATCGATGATAGACCAGAACCACTTTAACGGATATACCCCATAAGTCTTCAATACTTTTCATATTTAAACTTTTAAAAGATTTAATAACTGTAAATAAAGTGACATGTCGGAATTTAAAAGTTGGAATATCTTTAGTAAAATAATGTTTAAGCAGTGACTCTACTACTGAAGGGGAAAATCAAGTGAACTCGTGACTTCGATCGTGATATTGCTGAAACATTTTTAAATGCGATGGCGACTTCTACTTTGTCCGATATGGTTTTATCTTTGATTTTTGAAGATAATTCAGGATCCCGTCGATTTATGTGCCCAGTTTAATTATTTATAACCTTCTTACATTCGCAACTAAATAACTGGTGGGTACTGATACTTATCTTCATCCAACATCTGACCACGGCAACATGCGTAACCTTGCAGACAGTTCATCATCATGGTATCATATCAGCTAAAATACGTCCACTGCTGAACGAAGATCTCCCTTATAAATTTCTAGAATTGTGTTGTCATTTTGGGGAGGAACTTTGCCAGTACTGACCACGTGTAGCAGGTGGGTTGATGAGCGCTGAATGGCTGGTATTTCACTGACGGGACGCTGCTGCCCATCTCTCTGGTTAAAACACGCCTTTTGCGACAGCAACGAGAGGAGATGGAGTGCTGTTACATTCTTAATCAAGACACCACACTGACAATACGATAGATAGCTACGAACCCCTAACTACGCCGTAGATCACCCTTCTGTAGCAATCATTCAGTTCAGGCTATTGTAGTCCACTGCTCTCTGAACCCTCCCTAAATGGCGCCACACAACAAGCTAGACAAATTGGGCATCAAATTATGACGAAATTAAAATGGCGTTTGCCGACAGACATGGCGACAATATCTTTTGAGTTTCATAACGACATTTTAAAACGATTTTGATTGCTCAGATCTTCCTTATTATAGTAGATTATAAAGTTGGTCAAACGATTTCGTAAATATAGGTATATACCATGCTCTTATCTGTATTTCTAAAGCTGAGATCGCTTCACCCACGTAAATAGCTCCGTTTATTCTACTGTTTCCTACGCAGTTAAGCCATAAAGTTACAAAAACTCACTCTCACCTATTATTGTAAAGAGTATATATAAAACTATGATTATGATGACAGAATTAAAAAAATATGGCGAAGGGGGCTGGTTAGTGATAAAATCAGATCGATCGATTCGTCGGCACGGTTGACGTAGTGGTTCGATCACGGAAAAAATATTTGTTTGATCTACAGATAGTTGTTTCGAGTTGTTTCGGGTCTGGTTGTTTGTGCATGTATATCTGTAAACTGTACCCACGACACAGGGGAAATCCTAGTGTGGGTCAACGTTTAAAAACACTTTAATGCCGGGTCATCGTATGCTATCAAAAATCCAGCTGGTCCAGTAGAAAGTCTGATGCTGATCATGAGTCGTGATGTGTGAGATAAGAGCGGAAACGGAATAGATCTGGCGGCACTGGAACAAGGTGTCGCTGTGTGCCGCTACTAGAGGCGAAAAGTCGTATTTTACTGCTTTGTTTATCTCAAATATTGATCGATCTATTTCCTTGTTAGTCAACAAAGTCCGCGTGGTGTCCGTATTAAAAATATAGCACCACTCCATCTCCTTCCGTGAATGTCGTAAAAGGCGACTAAGGGACTCTAAGCCACAGGGATGGGCAGCAGCGTCCTTTCTGTGGAACAGCAGCCATACTGCGCTCACCAACCCGTCTGCTAAGCGTTATGTGTACTGGCAAATTCATCCCACAATGAATTCGATTCGATCGATCGATTGTGAAAATATCTAGGGGTGGCCTCGTTCAGCAGTGGACATCCTTTGGCCGATATGATGACGATGATTATCAACCTGCCCCACATGCATAATCAGTTTTCAAGGAAGACACTGTTCACAATAAGACAATAACTAATCGATCGAAAAAAAATTGAAGATGTGTCAAATATAAAATTTCTGGGTCTGCCAATAGATAGCCAATTTACGTGGAAACAACACGTGACAATAAAGGTTAAAACACTCACTAAATTTGCCTTTGCATTATATAAATTGAGAAAAGTAAGTAGTCAATCGAGCAGCGGTATTTACTGCGTATTACGGTTATGTCGACTCTATAGTAGTATATAGTTATGCCCTTATGTTCTGGGGTAACTCTTGTGAAAATGATCTTGTTTTCAAAGCCCAAAAAAGGTGCATCAGAGCTATATGAAATATGTAAAATATATGTAGATTTAAGGTATACACAATTAAATTATAAGGCAAGTTACATTTTATTTAGATCTATTATTATTTTAAATAACATAATTGTGTCACATGTATCTGTGGTCAAATAAATGTCTTTTATCTTTATCTTATCTTATATGTGATTTAAAAACAACCGATAGTTGCAAACCCTATTTTGTATCGTTAAAAGTATTAATATTACCTTGCTTATACATGCTCGAAACCGCCTTATTTGTTTAAAAAACATATGGATTTATATACAAAAACTGGTGATCAGTAAGTAAGGAATATAAGATTAGAATATAGACATGAATTACGCCTTCGGTCTTCAAAAACCGCGTTATTCACAAAAGTGTTCTTTACATGTATTTAATAAAGTATTTAATAAGTTGCCAAATAATATAAACGACTTCAATTAAAGGTTTAAAAAATAAATTGCGTGTATTACTGTTACATAAATGCTAATGCTAATGCTGCCCCTCCTCCAGCAAATCCCTTAGTCGACTTTTACGACACCCACGGGAGGAGATGGGTTGGTGGTATTCTGAGCTGGCACCACACGGCATATCCAGGTACCTTATTGCTCGATTAATATTAAACGGTTCTATTTGCTTAATGGCATGCAAAGCAAAATTCGTTTGTTACAAGCCGTTTGTTAGTAGGTAATAATTGCTGCATTAGTTATTCCGCGTAAACCATTAAGTAACCATTTCCCTAATAACCTAGGTAACTATATTTCCTTTAATTGGGTTCTCAGGAAAGTTATATTTTGTATCGATACTCCTAATATCTATTCCTCAATACAGACTACGTGTGAATCAAATTATTACAATAATGAAAAAATGTGTTTTTTGGTAAAAATCTATAAATCATTCTTCATTTCTTTAAAAAACGTTGCCCCACACTAGGATTTCTCCTGTGTCGTAGGTGTGTTTACATACATAAATTCCACACACAATACACCCAGACCCGGAACAACTACCTGCAGATCATGCAAATACTTGTTCCGTGCGGGAATCGAACCCGCGACCCGGAGCGCAGCAGCCGACTGTATCAGCCACTGCACCATATGTCAGACGTACGTGTCAGTGTACGTTTGGCACAACATGTGTCTTCGCACTAAATGTAGCTCTTGGTATGGGTATTATAATAAGGATTCAGGAGGCAGAGAGCTCGATTCAGTAAAACGTAGTTGACCGTATATACCTCAGAAAGTGCATGTTTGGCGCACCATGTCTGCGTACTAAATGGGGCTCTTGGTATGCGTATGATAGTAAAGACGGCAACTTGAAACAAGGCAGACGGCAGAAAGCTCGATGCAGTAATTGTCATAGAATTTCTTTACGTTTTCTTAAATAACTCCCGAAATATAAGAGACAGGAAGAAAATCAGAACAAGTTTTGAAGGCATTTGATAACTTAATACAATGGCGTTATAATATGTTCAAAATTAGACTTTTAATTTCCGGATATGCTCCTTCCTCTCCCATATATTCGTTTCATTGCGCGCCTCGCCTATACGCACATCTCGGATGGGACGTCTGTAAAAAGGTCACCCTCTCTAGCGAAGGGGAGGCGATATAGAGACCGCAAATTAATTACCTACAGGTACAGCTATTTACAGAATAAATAACTTCAATTATGTAACTTAATTAATTAAGACTTTACGAGAATTATTTTGTTTAGAACGCTGCCCGCACTAGGATTTTCCTGTATCGCGGGCACAGTTTACAAATATCACATATAATAATAACAATATTTATTCAACGTTTCGTTACTACATAACATAAACTAACAATTACACAGTTTCTTATATGTAACAAATGTGCCTGAACTAGGTAATCCTGTGTTTCAGGCGAGAAGAGCTAACATACAGTATGAAATAATCACAAAGTTATTATATATGGTACAAAGTGCATCTATAGTATATATATATATATATATATATATATATATATCTATAGTATAGGTAAACAGTATCATAAAAAAAGTAAAAATCGTAGTTTCTTAACTAATTATCTACACAAATAAATAAAATTGAAGTGTCTGTTTGTAATGTCAAAATAACATCATCATCATCATCATCATTTCGGCCGAACGAAGTCCACTGCTGGACACAGGCCTCCCCCAAAGATGATCACAACGACCGATATGGGTGTGTTGTGGGCTCATTGGGGGGTTTTTGCCATAATCGCCACGCTTGGCAGACGGGTTGGCGATCGCAGTTGAGTTGTTAATGTAATCGAAGGACGCTGCTACCCATCCTCCGGGTAATCCCTTAGTCGACTTTTACGACACCCACGGGAGGAGATGGGGTGGTGGTATTCTGAGCCGGCAACACGCGGCAAAATAACAGCTTTTTACTAAATGCATATGAAAGCATATACGGTACATGTAACAAAAAACAATTTTTCCTTCTGTCTGTCTGTTTGTTCCGGGTAATCTCCGAAACGGCTGGACCGATTTTGACGGGACTTTCACTGGCAGATAGCTGATGTTATAAGGAATAACTTAGGCTATTTTTATTTCAGAAAAAATAATTAGGGTTCCGCGCAAAAAAACCCTTGAAATCCAATATTTACATTCTATGTCAGAGTAGTCTAAATTTCTTTTAAATTACAACGCGGGTGAAACCGCGGGTCCCAGCTAGTTGTAAATAAAATATTACATTGTATATTTTAACACAATTAATAACTTCTCTGTATCTTCGTACGTTTGAAATACTTTGGATACAATTACTGTAATTGGAGGGATATTTTTTTATCGAATTCAGCCTATTGTACAGAAGCGGGCCTAGGAACACGTGAAATTTGGATGTAAAAGCATGTTTTAGTGCAATTTATATATTTACGTCTCTTAGGAGTATATTGAGTGCTATAAGGGAGGGCTGCGTGCTGCTTTAGTACTATGCTCATTATGAATAACTGTCGAACTGTTAACACTCTACAAGTTTCATAGAGGAGGTTAGTGGGAAAAAGGAAAGGGTGGAAAGTAGCCACCTTAAGAATTGCTCTCTCATCATTTCGGCCGAATGAAATCCACTGCTGGACACAGGCCTCCCCCAAAGATCACCACAACGACCGATATGGTGTGTTGTGTGCTCATCGGGGGGTCTTGCCATAATCGCCACGCTTGGCAGGCGGGTTGGCGATCGCAGTTGAGTTGTTAATTTATTCGAAGGACGCTGCTGCCCATCCTCCGGTTAATCCCTTAGTCGACTTTTACGACACCCACGGGATGAAATGGGGTGGTGGCATTCTGAGCCGGCACCACACGGCAAAGCCGGCACCACACGGCAAAGCCAAAGAATTGCTCTCTGAGCTCTTTCAATGGTTGGTAACAATGTTTTACCCGCTCCACCCCATGTGGTAATACGGTATGTTAATATTGATTGACATAGAGCAAAATAAACTGGCCTAATTATTTTTGGGTCTGCAATGCAGCGGAACCTTTTGAAGACCAATATTAACTTACGGATCCTGTTATTATAATGAACAGTATCTAGGCAAAACAAGACGGCAAAAGCGTTAGAATTTAATTGAAGAAGTAACCCATCTCTTGATACCATTGGTAGTTATGATATACACATTTTTATTATATAGTTTTCTTAATCAGGTAATAATAGCAATGTCTTAGGTTTTCGCGATTATTATACATTATAATAAAACAATTTTAAAAATTAAAATGTTATTTTTAAATCTGTAACGACCACCACCTTAGTCATCTTGCGACCACGAACCCTGCAAAGTGTTCGAAACGTCAGGAAATACAAAAATCAATAATACACGCGATTTAATCCGTTTAAAATTGTTTTATTATAATGAATAATAGCAGAGTTTTATGGTTTTGTAGTAGAGATGCGCCGAAAGGTCCAGTACCTTTACCGGATAGCCGCATATTGTTCGGTATATTTAAAACGAACCGAATAACTGTCGATTTATTCGGTTTCATAACACGCGGGTTTGGGCGCGTAAACAGGTTAAATACAGGTTCGAGACGTGCGTAAGTGAGCGGTACCTCTCTACCCGCTCTTCCGCTAGCTATCAGTTAGCTGCAAGCCATTGGACTTATTTTTACTATATACAGTTATGTCAGCAATGATAGACTACTGGTAAAACGCTTGCCTTCCATGCAGGAAGGTCTGAGCTCGATTCCGGGTCGCACTTATGACTTTTCGGATTCATGTCCGGATCAGTCTGATTATCACTTGCGTTAACGGTGAAGGAAAACATTGAGAGGAAACCTGCAAAATGCTCTAAAATGTTCTCAATGGTGTGTGTAGTCCGCCAACCCGCACCAGGCCAGCGTGGTGAACTAAGGCCTAACCTGTCTCACCGTGAGAAAAGGCCCGTGCCTAGCAATGGGACAGTAATGGGCTGATTATGTTATGTTATGTTACCTATGTCCGTGTGGTGTCCGGATTAAGAATATAGCACCGCTCCATCTTCTTCCGTGGATGTCGCAAAAGGCGACTAAGGGAGTTTAAACAGTAAACAGTAGCCATTCTGCGCTCACCAACCCACCTACCAAGCGTGGTGAGTACTGGCAAATTCCCCCCAATATGATAACACAGTTGTGGAAATCTATGGGGGAGGCCTTTGTTCAGCAGTGGACGTTGTATGGCCGATATGATGATGGGTATAATATATGACGATAGGTAAAACCTAACTATTTACAAGATAAGTCATCATTTCGGCCGAATTAAGTCCAATGCTGGACACAGACCTACCCCAAAGATCACCACAATGACCGATATGGGTGTGTTGTGTGCTCATTGGGGGTTTTGCCATAATCTATAAAATAATAATGTGGGTTTGCTTAATTAAATATGAATTTTAATAGCATAGCTAGTTAGTAGTTGGTTAATGATTAGAAAATAAATAGGTAAGTACCTTATCATGATTACTTTTAATTTTAATGGTAGGTATACATGTTTTAATTTCTTTAAGTAGCTTCACCAGTCAGACCTTATAATAATTAAATAAATTATATGCATAAATGCAATGGATTTTATAGCTACAAAAATCACTTGTCTGGTTGTGCTCATTGGGGATTTTGCCATAATCGCCACGCTTGGCAGGCGGGTTGACGATCGCAGTTGAGTTGTTAATGTACTCGAAGGACGCTGCTGCCCATCCTCCAACTAATCATATGCCTTTTACGAGACCTACGGGATGAGATGGGTTGGTGCTATTAGTAGCCGGCACCACACCGTTAATAATACTAATAAAATTTTATTACCGTATACCGAATACCACTCGTAATAGATTATCCGGCGCATCTCTAGTTTGTAGTCGCACAAATCAGCTCGTTAATGTCCACTGACAAAAACCAGTCGAATGAGCGGTCATAGGAGATATTGGTATAACCAGCACGCTTGGCAGCAAGGGCAGATCCATGGGGGGAGGGGGAAACACGGGGGTATGGCCCTCCAAAACTGTGGGATGCAGTTTGATCTTAGACCTTTTTTTTGGATATTGGAAATTCTACATGAACTTCCTTCGCCCTGGGGAAGGGCGAAAGGGGGATGCCGGACCTAGGGGGCCTCAGGACCTTGTATAAGAGAGCTGACCTTAGACCTAGTAGGAACATGATCTCTGAAAATCTTGATATGGGACCTGATGCTGGGGGGGGGGCTCACGTTAATATCCTGGGTCCGCCCCTGCTTGGCAGACGGAATGGTGATCGCAGTACGTTGCTATTAGCACATGGGAATATGCTGCTATATCCTCTTGATATCAAGCCTTAAACGGACTACTCGCAGCCCTGCTAGCTTGCACAACTACAACTACAAACACAAATTCCACACTCAATACACCCAGACCCGGAACAACTACCTGCAGATCGTACAAGTATTTGTTCCGTGCGAGAATCGAACCCACGACCCGACATTTATCGGCTTTGCAAACATACACACTATACAATACGCTATAAAATTTGCAGGCAGGGCTTTAAGGCCCCTTTAGTCGCATTTTACGACACCCATGGTTGGAGAAGAGTGGTCTATTATTTGCCGGGATCAATACGGAACTCCTAAAAGAACTTGACAAATAAAACAAGAGTTGAATTATGTACGCATAGCTACATATCAAGCTATTCATTGCCAGTATACGCTGATCTCGCATTGTATAGGCTTTCGATACGATGAGAGATCAGCGTAAACTGGATACATATAGCTCGATATGTACATCCTTATTTACATGACTTACCTCCAATGCCGAGGTATTTATGATTATAATAGCTATTTATATGTTTATGAATATTTGATTTCAAGTAATGAATTAAGTAAAGAGTAAAGTTCTATAGCCGTGAAGGTTGTCAGACTGTTTGCTTCCTTGGCTAACACGATGACGTATATATCTGTATTTGCAGAGCTCGTGGTAACATGGCTACCGTGTATATAGAGCTGTATTGTCGTGGTCATCTGAAATGGGTTTTTGTGTCATCACCGGATGTTATTTGGACGCTTGGCTCTAGCTTTTAGCGCTAGATTAGGTAATATTTTGTATTGAGCGAATTGCTGTTTGCTTTGCCGTGTGGTGCCGGCTAAGAATACCACCACCCCATCTCAGCCCGTGGGTGTCGACTATGGGATTAGCCGGAGGATGGGCAGCACCGTCCTGGTACGCTCGGTAACGATGTGCCATCAGTCGAGATTGTCTTCCTAATGCTGCTCTGGCAGTATACTTAATCATAAACTTCAATACATATTACAATCAGGCTTGTTTAGTGTAGACTTTTTAAGAAGTTTAGACTCGACTTTTCTCCTCCATTGTCCTCAAAGTCAAGGTTTTTTATTTTAAATAAACCAAATATTGGCACTTATGAAACGTCAGAATCTAAGTTGCACGGTTCCAAATAGTTGATCTCGTGGAGAAGAGCCGGCAAGAAACTCCATGGATACTCTTTTAAAATAACTGAGATTACAATGTTGATTGATACAAGTTATTGTAATACAAATACCGAGAATAATGTAGGTCAATGTGTAAAGATGGAACATACCACAATAATAGTAATTTATTTGCCGTGGCAGTTAACGGCTGACCAGTCCCAACAGACGGCACCCGTTCACGAGCATGACGCATGCATCAGCGTCGCTCAGCTCAACCATTTTGTAGGGAACCGAACGACCCGATACACAACGTCACCGCCAGCAAGACATTTTAGTGAGCATGGTTTTTGTATACTTCCTAATATTTGTAGTATCTTTAAAATCTGAATTATGTAGCTAAACAAAACAGTACTTAAGCAAATAATAAAAAATCATATAATAAAGTACAATACCACGATCCGTATGTACTTATGATAAAAATATGTGTAAAAAATTTTGAACTGATTAATTTTCGAACAAAAAATAGTTTTTAATAGTTTAATAGTTTTGTTTTGCACGTTATTTTGTTCCTTTCGAAGATATGATGATTATCGGTATTTAAGGTTGTTAGTACAAACGTGTCAAATGCAAGATCTTATTCATTTAATTTGTAAAATACTACGACGTGCTGTAGAATAAAAAATAAAAAATCTTTAAAAAAACAGAAATATTGTTTTAGAGAATAGCATACACTATAAAAGTTCTTTTTAGTAAGTAAAAAATACTTTTTGAAACAGCTATTTACTTGATTGTGATACATAACTAAAGTAACAAAAAATTTATCTAAAGTGTCTGTTTGTAATGTCAAAATAACAGCTTTTTACTTAATGCAAATGAAAGTCTATACGGTACATATAACGAAAAAACAATTTTTCCATTTTTTGTCTGTCTGTCATCCTGTCTGTTTGATCCGGGTAATCTCCGAAACGGCTAGACCGATTTTGACGGGACTTTCACTGGCAGATAGCTGATGTTATAAGAAATAACTTAGGCTACTTTTATTTTAGAAAAATAATCAGAGTTCCGCGCAAAAAAAATAAAACCCTTGCAATCCAATATATATATTCTATGTCGAGTGTCTATGTCGAAGTACTCTAAATTTGTTTAAATTAAACGCGGGTGAAACCGCGGGTACCAGCTAGTATCATATAACATTATAGGGTTTGTTCTTAATAATTTCAGAGAGGTGTGAGACAGAACGGGGCCGTTATATAACCGAAACTGTTCACCGCTGCAATGGGGGATGTTTTCAACCTACTGGAGTGCAAAGGATTCAGCATTAACATCAATGACGATTGACGGCACGGTTGGTGCAGTGGCTGATAAAGTCGGCTGCTGATGATGAGAAAAGAGAATGGCGAGTATATCACTCACTTGCGATTTGCCGAGGACATCGTAATCATGGTACAATCGCTGCAAGAGCTCAGCACAATTCTCGATGATCTCAACAGAGATTCGCTACAGGTAGGCCTAAAAACCAACATGGGTAAGAGGAAAGACATCAAATGCTCATGTCGTGCGCATCCCAATATCCGATAGGAACTCATGTTCTCAAAGTTGTTGTACTCTTCGAAGCCCTTAATATCGATTATCCACTTATCTTACAAACATATTAATTAACAATAGTTTCAGGAAATGCTGTTAACTAAATAGTTACCGAGGAAAACTTTCGATTTACGCAGTATTTGTGAATTCTTTGAAGATAACTGAACAAATGTTTTCTTAATTCCTCCACCAGCGTCATTTTCGAAGCTTAAAATTTCTGAAACCTAATAAACTTTATTTTTTATCTGACTGCAAAGATCCTTATAGTAAGTTAAAAATATTTTTTGTCTATACGTTACTTAACACTTTTCGGTTTCGGCCGAAACTAGAAGAGGAGCCGAATATTCAGTTACGGCTTCGGTTTCGGCTGAAAATCGTGTTTCGGTCGGACACTAGCGGATAAGATGATGCTGATAGTTATGGCCAGTCAATTTGAACACTGCTGATGAACCACACATCAGCCCGTAAACCTCAACATGGGCCCCCCAATGATCACTACAGTAAGTAGTCATAGAGGATTTAGAACCACCTTTGGTAGGCGTATTGCTACATTGGCTACGGCTACGAATAGCACCAACCCATCTCATCCCGTGGGTGTCGTGAAAGGCGACTATGTGATTAGCCGGAGGATGGGCAGCAGCGTCTTTCTAGAACATTCTTTCTCCTTTTCGTGTGGTTAGTGGCCAACCTTCTGTCCGAGTTGTTCAAATCCCCCAAAGGCCTCCGACTTGGATTAACGACTGCCTCCAATGACAACAACCGGGACCGACGATTTTACGTGCCCTCCGAAGCACGGAGACGCTTAGTTGATATACCACTATGCGGTCACCCATCCACAGACTGACCGCGACAAGGGTTGCTTAACCCCAACGAGTTTTTTTTAAACGCCGCCCCACCCAATCCTAGGTTTTCTCCTGTGTCGCGCTCCTGTGTGGGCGCATTTACAGACATGAATCCCACATACAACACACCCAGACCCGGAACAACTACCTGCAGATCATACAAATATTTGTTCCGTGCGGGAATCGACACCCACGACCCGGAGCGCAGCAGCCGACTGTATCAGCCACTGCACCAACCGTGCCGTCATTTACCGATCAGTGAGTGCAACTGACTATGAGTGCCACTAACAAATTAACTGTGATCGCCAACCCACCTGCCAACCGTGGCGATTATGGCAATACCACCCAAAGAGCACACAACTCACTCATACAAGTCATTGTGACGATCTTTGGGGGAGGCCTGTGCCCAGCAGTGGACTTTATGCGGCTGAAATGATGTTGATCGTGAATGTTGCCGTGTGGTGCCGGCTCAGAATGCCACCACCCCATCTCCTCCCATGGGTGTCGTAAAAGTCGACTAAGGGATTAGCCGGAGGATGGGCAGCAGCGTCCTTCGAGTATATAAACAACTCAACTGCGATCGCCAACCCGTCTGCCAAGCGTGGCGATTATGGCAAAACCCCCCAATGAGCCCACAACACATCCATATCGGTCGTTGTGGACATCTTTGGGGGAGGCCTGTGTCCAGCAGTGGACTTCATTCGGCCGTAATGATGATAATGATGTGAATCAAAGCTCAAGTAGAACTTGAGCCGAGATTGCATCAATTGAATATAAATGCTGGACCTGATTAACGCGATCTAGACTCGAGATCCACTTAATGTTTTGATTCTCGTTCTGTAATACGGGCTTTAGAATGTTTCTTTTAATTTTGGTAGCAAACGCACTGTCATATACATCCATTAAAAGACAAAGGGTTAAAATAATAAATGGTCACTTAAAATGATGATAGTCAGATGACGGAGACGTAAGCTATTTGATGAATTACCATTTGTTTGTTTTATAACGTTCAAGGTAAGTTAGTTAATTCTATACAGGCATCATCATCAGATCAGCCATATGATGAATCTTGTCAAGGACACGACGATACAAGAGTCACGATTTTTTTTATAAAATTTAGTAATTTTTTTTGGGGTTCCGAACGTCCGAAGGAAAAAACGGCGGGACCCTTATAGGATCACTCGTGTGTCTGTCTGTCTGTCTGTCCGTCTGTCCCAGCCAATTTGCTCCGAATCGACTGGACCGATTAAGTTGGAATTTAGTACACATATGGATTGGACAACTTAAAAACACGGACGTGTGACGTAAAGAAATGAATTTTGAATATGGAGTCACTTTTGGGGGGAAATATAGAAAATTTAAGAATAAAGTTTTGTACACGTCTGCCTTCTGTGCCTACCCGGAAATAACAAGCATATTGTTATAAAAAATTACAACCGATACTGACTTATATCCAAACATTGTATCCTTTTATCTATTATCTACATCATATCGATATTATTCACAACAATATTATTATTTTCGTAGTAACAAGGAGATAAGATACCAAACCCAGCCAGTTGTTTTATCTTAAATCGAAATAATTTAATTTTCGTTATTATATTCAAAATATGGTAATAGCTTCTTCTTACATTAGATTATATATCGCACGTGGAATTAGTGAGAGGTAGGTATTTGTATTTTTTTATACCAAATTATACAGGCAGAAAATGTGGCAAAAATCTTTAAGAAATGATAAATAAAAATAATAGAAATATTTTTTTCAAATATGACAATACATTTTCCTGTACTACACAATAAATCGTTTTCTTGCTACATGACTAAAATATCAAAACCAACATCCCTGAACATAAAATAAATAAAAAATACCACAAACCACTAAATCCATAAAAAAAAACAATAAAATTAAACGTCAAATTTAAAAATAGAAGTTGCCGCGTATATGCACTTGACACTGACACTCGACACAAACAAACAGTATACGAAATTACATTTAACACGTTCTACGATGCTGTTAGCTGGACTAGACGAACGTAATGTCTCACGGAATCACCGAGCGGTACTGAAGGCTTTGGCGCGAAAATCACATCTACGTCACCGCAGTGGCCGTCCATGACTGATTACGTAAGACGACGCTCATTGCGTTTTGATAACTAGTTATAATAAAAGGTTCATTCATTTATGATGTTTAATTCAACCGTCGTGAGAAAGTACTTTCGCCAGTAATTCATATTTTAGTTCGTATTTACAGCTGTTTCTCCTTTTCAGGTACATAGGATAGTGCTGAAGGGTTAAAAATAATCATATTATTTTTATTGGCCGCTTAACAGGATAACTTGTACATGTAGCACGTGACAGGTTAACAAACAATATCTAGCGTAACTATCATAATAAGGATATTTTAATAAGTATCCTTATTGTAAAACACTAACTGCAGAATCCCAGCACTATTATATTCTATTATAATATTAAAATTATACAAACAATATGTGTGTTGAAGTCGTTAGTATCAATATTAAAGTCTATGATACCGATGAAGTGATAAGAATGGAATGCATATTGTTTTTATGACACGAAAGAATGTTTTAGATGATATTTTAATACAAATTAAATTAATTAATTAGAATTATAATATATAATAATTTAGTTCACGTTTGATTATAATCCACTGTATTTAATTGGTTATTTAAGTTGACTGACATTTAAATTATTTAGTAGAAATTTTGCATGCCAAAAACTATGGCGAAGTACCTATGTCGAGCTTAACTAGCATAATATATTATCTTTAAGAACTTATTTAATGTACAATGTTTCGAGCAAATAAAGATCATTTCATTTCATAAACGCATATTTATACATTACTGCTGCTATCCGCGACTTCGACCGCGAAGGAACTATTAATTGAGCTACTATTCCACTGGAATCCGTGCAGCCGGTTTGAGCGTGATTGAGAGATGAAGACACAAAGTTTCACTTTGTAATATTCATCATCATCATCATTTTTGCCAAAAGACATCGACTGCTGAACAAAGGCGCCCCCCATAGATTTCCACAACGAGCGGTTACATGCCGCCCTCATCCAACCACTCCCGGCGACCTTAGCCAGAGAGCCAATCCTCGTAATTTAAAAATGTTCAAAATATAGTTCCGATCTAGTCTCAGTGTCATAAATGTCACAAATGGTATTCTCCTAAACTAACAAACAACCTCAAACGTGAACTTACACTGTGATGAGATCGAAAATGGATCGAAAGCTGATCGAAGACAAAACGGTATTCTGCTAACGTTTCGAACTGTCACATGTACTAAATTGTCATTAAATACACGTCAAAACTGAGATTGAAATGAGACTAGATCGAGATTATACTGAAATTCGACTGAACTTTAAGAGTAGCAGAATACCATTTTTTCGGTCAATTCATAAATAATCTCAGTTCGGTCAAGTTTCAGTTACAGTGTAAATTAATTACGAGAATTGGTCCTCTGGTCATCTGTCCATCTCGTTGGAGGTCGTCCCACGCTGCGTATTCCGGTGCGCGGTCTCCACTCGAGAACCTTTTTGCCTCGAAGGCCTTCTATGAGCAATGTGCCCTTTCAGCTATTATAATATTATAGTGAGATAATGATGTATTTTTTAACAATATTTATTTAAGCTCTATTTTGTTTATCAACTTCATAATATTTTCTTTAGTATGTACATGTTTCGACTCGCTATCCTTTCACCCAAAGCTTGACCTAAAGTCAAAGTTTTTTATTTCAAATAAACCAAATATTGGCACTTATGAAACGTCAGAATCTAAGTTGCACGGTTCCAAATAGCTGATCTCATGGAGAAGAGCCGGCAAGAAACTCCATGGATACTCTTTTTAAAATAATTGAGATTACAATGCTGATTGATACAAAAATTATTGTAAAACATACACCGAGAAAATTTAGGTTAATGTCTAAAGAAGGAACATACCATAACATTGTAATAATAGTTTATTTGCCGTGGCAGTTAATGACTGACCAGTCCCAACAGACGGCACTCGTTCACGAGTATAACGCATGCATCAGCATCGCTTAGCTCAACCATGTTGAAGGGAACCGAACGCCCCGACGCCACCATCAGCAAGACACTTTAGTGGGCATGACAGACCAATACAGCCAGGCAAAAGACAATCAAAATGAGTACTAAACATATAACATTAATGCCTACATGACATCTAGCACAGAATGCCTAAGTAACCTGCCTAAATAAAATGCCTTGTCACCTCGAGACATTAGTTATTTAGTCCCTATGTCCAGTAATGTCACTAGCTACAGTGCCCACCTAACTGGAGCACAGTAATGTCTAAAGTTTAAACATACTGCTTAGCGGCGAATATCTGGCACTGCGGTGGTACCTAGCCCAAATCTTGCAATCAGAGACATACCAAGTGCGCTAACCATTAGATTATTAGATTATATGTACAAAGAAGTTTAAATAGAATAACTATTAATTGTTCATAATAATCAATGTGCTCATGATGTGAGAAACATACAGAGGCTCAACGTCTTTTACTGGACAATCACCATCTTTTTTTTTGGGACTAGCCTGCCTAACATTCCCAACCACTGCAACTCCTGTAAGCCAGGATCTACAATGGCGACCACCGAAAAGAACACCGACCAATGAAGGTCGGTGTGTCCCAGAGAAATGAAGAACTGTCTTGGAACCCGCAACGAAATTAATCAGAAAAGAAAATGGAGGAAGAATATACATACCACTTCACCACAAAACACACTCACCACACACAATCACCATCATATCAAACCGCGAGTCACATAAAAGTATTGCAGCAAAATGAAGACGGATACGAATAGTATTGCGTGGGGGTTAGGTTTTGTCTGGATTATCCTGACACTTCATATAAAGTCCAGGCTCTCAAACAAAATTCAACATTTCCTGGCTTAACGTAAAGCGTAAGCATTATACTTATGGAATATGACATTAAATATTTTTTTAATACTCCAAAATGATTCATACTGTTGGCCTCAAAGAAAACAAATGCAAAATACATTTGGCATCGTAAAAATTAATTCCTTGAAGAAATTCGTTAGGTGTTTTTCGAATAGGCTTGCGTTTAAACCATAGGACGATGCGGCCGATGTAGAGCACGCTTGCCTAGAAGTAGCTTCATGATTTGAAGACTCCCCAAATTGTAACTTCCGGAAACACAGACTGAAAATAAGTGAACACAAAACGCGTAAAGGTAGAACATGCACCATATAAGAGGCGCAACGCTGTTAGTCTGGTTGTTCAACGATAGAGTTAGGCTTTGGAGAATTAAGTTGTGCAGCCCCAACTCACACTCGTCGAAATCGTTCCGATATAAAACCGATAAGCTTGCGATACTGCGTCTATGTTCGAGGGCCTGATGTCTGATACCTCTTAACGCGTCTCTCAATCATCTCCAGTACTGAAAGTGGTATTTGGCGGTACCGTTCCAAATATGAGGACAGTGTTCCACACACGACCGAACTTGCGCTGTTCCGGTGTGAAATACCGTCACACCTTCCATATGTTAAGTTTTTCAGTCAGTTGAGCCTTTAACTCAACGTAGGAGCCAAAGTACGACATATAGTAAAAAATGAAAGGATAATTTTGATTCGTAATATTCATTATCTCCAACGCTAGATAAAATCGCGGCATCTTGAAATTTTATTCAGATATTTTGCTTTCCAATCTAGCAGCCCTAGTTACTGGCGCGGCGTGGATGCTGTGGGTTTCTATAGGAGCATCATTTATATATAGATCTGCAGGTTCTTAACAATTTTAATCTGATTTTTTTAACCTAATGTCATGTTTTGCATTTTGCTTGCCATCAAAGCGTGTCCACAGTTGAACAAAGGACTCCCCTGAAAATTTTCGCAATTGCGTCATAATTTTGGGTGGAATTTGCCAGTACTCACCACCCTTGGCAGGCGGGTTGGTGAGTGCGGTCTGTATGGCTGCTGGCTACTGTTTCACCGAAGGGACGCTCTTGCCCATCCCTCTGGTTAAGAGTTCCTTAAACGCCTTTTGCGACAACTACGGGAGGGGATGGAGTTGTGCTATATTTTTTAACTGGACACCACATGAACTACGTATTTCATAAAATTTCCTTAATATTATTCCACCACAAGTTGGGCTTCTTAGGGTTAAATAAATAAACGTATACTTTAAACTAGCTGACTTGGCTGATGTTGTCCTGCTCTTTCCAGTAGGTGGTGCCACCTATTAGATCCCAGCATATCTGTGAATCATTGTCTCGACAAAACAAATATATTGTGTGAACATGATCTCAATCGTTCAAGTCGTTCAGAAGTTACACGGTCACTAACAGACGCACCAGCAATTAATTTATTTAAATAACTACTTAACTAAATATATTTTCTTTTGCTCGTGTATAATCCGAATATAAGAACATATCACTAAGTAATAGGGAAGGTACTGTTTCTTGAGATACATGTTATCTCCTAGTTTAGGAGACAGAGCTTCTTTTAAATGAGTCATTATTGGTAGCTCAAAAATATGTATGATATTTACAAAGTTTAATAATTCTAGTTAAGTATGCACTAAATAACATAAATAATAGTAGTCCCAATACCGACCCTTGAGAAACTCCACGTTCCACTGCAGTTGATTTTTATATCAAAGTTGACTCGTCAATGTTATAGATCTATGCCAATCATAGATCTATGACTGATTGTCAAATAAGAACTGAACCATTTAATTGATATTGCCATTGTCAAAACGTAATAGGCCAACTTCTACAACAATAAAAGAAAGTTCAATGAACCAAAACCTCCTGAAAAATCGAATAAAACAAGTATTATTTTTTAATTCATTCTAGAACAGCCGAATTTTTTTTCTAAGAACAGATTGCATGTCTGGCTGTATATCGGGTCAATTTTAAACCAACAATCTTGACAATAGTTTCAATAAACATTGCCAATGCTTACTTCGTAGTTTATTCGCTTATGATAAACTGTTTTAGGTATAAGTATTATAATTGCTGTTTTTGCGGTAATAGAAAACCTTGAAGATAAAATAGACCTATTAACAGTTGTTGTAATTATATCCAATCTATAGGTGACTATAATATTGATCATGTTCATTGTCCAATCAGACAACCCATCAATACCTCTCACGTCAGATCCAGTATTTTTAAAATCAGAGTTGGTTAAAGTGATTCCAGGGAGAAGGTAGTACTACCCAAGTAATTAAATTTATATTTACTAGAGACAATTAAAACATGTTGATTGATGTGGTTAGGATGTAGTGGGATGTCAGATATTTTCCATATTGTGACAATTTTTTATTTATAAACATGTATGTTAGGTACATAATTTCACAAAATATTGTTAATACACATTACACATTCATGCGCCTATGGATTTACTCAACCAAATCATGTAGCCGTCTACAAATTAACTTTACTAAATCATGTAGGCGCCAGCAGATATGCCTAATTTTGTGAAGATCTCTATTGTCGCTCAATAATGATGATCTCATAAAAATCACGATGTTTAGAAGTATCGATCGACAAAGTCGAACAGTGAAACTAAAGATAGAGAAATATTAACATTAATTCTTAAACCAACTTACTGAAATAACTTCGACTACTGCATACTAAATAAAATTGATCTAATCAACAATTCAACATCGTCTCTTTCTTGTAGACTATCCAAAGTCTAAACTCAGTCCAAAATAATTATTTACTGTAGTCTTTTGATACTACTAATAAGGCACTATCTAGTCGCAGTTAGTAACATACCAAACAAACATGAATACAGTTATGTATTGTAACTAGCTATTACCTTGAACTATTTATAAGATACTATCAATATAGTTTGGTTGTCCATCCGTCCATGGTCTATCCGTGTGGTGTCCGGATTAAGAATATAGCACCACTCCATCTCCTCCCGTGGATGTCGTAAAAGGCGACTAAGAGAATCTAAACCAGAGGGATGGGCAGCAGCGTCCCTTTTGTGAAACGGTAGCCATACTGCGCTCACCAACCCGCCTGCCAAGCGTGGTGAGTATTGGCAAATATCCCCCAAAATGATGATACAGTTGTGGAAATCTATGGGGGAGGCCTTTGTTCAACAGTGGACGTATAAATGGCCGACATGAATATAGTTTGGCGAGACATTATCTTTTATTAAAAAATGGAAGATCTACCAAAAAAGCGGGTATGAGTTGGCGGATAGAGCATCCTGCTTAATTCCGTCGTTGATAGTACTCGTGAAGGAGGTGGGTAATAATCGGGTTTAAGTCCTGAAGAGAATCGTGAAAACTAAAAAGTTTTATTGAACCAACTATTTTGTATTTAACTGAAGCTCAAGTATTTAAATTAACACAAAAAAAAGAAATATTCTATCAAGTTGCAAAAACAATCCGACCTTACCACGCTTTTCAAACTTTCCTTAAATGACGAATTACACATTTTCCAAGTCTTCCAGTGCCTAGTTTATTTGCCATTGCAAATTGCAATTCACCAATTTAGTGGAAATTGCACAAAGTATTTTGAGTATATCTCTGAGCTAATCATGGCTCAATAATGTAACACAGGGTATTACACAACAAACATAAAAAAATTAAATTTAACGTCTCCAAGTTTGCTGCATCTAAAATATTCCACCCTAGGCTCAAAGCCTACTCAGCCGCTGGTTAATTCGCCACTGGAATGTAGGCTTTAATTCCTTTCGTAGCAACGTAGGTAATTCTTTTTGTCGAGCGCCACTAACTTGTCGTGAGATAAATAAACAATCAAAATTAAAATATCTGTTAGATAGACATAGATGTGTTTCTGGAGATTTTGTTGCGCCACTTCTTTCCAGTGAAGGATTTCCAGAGAATTTGGTTCCTGCTTCTTTGACAGATATTGACGTTGAAAAAGTAATGAATAAACACTTTCTTTTTTTTTCTCCAGCCACCGCGTCTGCTATTTACGAGTAGTATATTAACTAAAAGTTATTTCATAACGCCATTGACCAAAGCCGTACGTAAACCACTTACCTAAGTGTACTTCTCTTCTCCGCTAGAATGAGCTGCTGCGCTACAGTTAAAGGTCTCCTGATGTTTGGTGCTGAGGCGTTGGGGAAGACATCTCTACCCTCGTGGGCAGGTCCATCATCAGCGGCTTCTTGTTCTGCTTCATCGCCGACCTCGAATTTAGAGTTACTTCCCTGAAAAAGATCGTAACGATAATGTGAGTTTATGGATAATACCACCACCTCCTCATCATCATATTTTTATTCATTAAATTTACGTACGATATATTTTTATATAGGTCCTATATTATTTATATAAAGTTTAATATATAGTTGTATATTTTATTTTATTTTGATGTATGTATTATATTGGTATTTTAGGAATATAATATTACCATCTATATTAGATTGCCTAGATAAGGTTTTTGATATTATAATTTTTTTTTGTATAATAAGTACACCACGGACTACCCCCTTAGTATTTTTCCATATTTTTCTTGTCCATCCAAAGGTTGTCTGTAAGAAATCGCTTAAAGCGATAAGACCGCCCATTGTACAATTACTTGTATTATGATCTATTTTCCTACAAATTACTATTCTAATGGTGTACAATAAAGAATATTCTATTCTATTCTATTCTATCATCATTCGGTCGGATAAAGCAGCAGCAGGCTTCCCACAAAGATCGCCACAGCGCCCGGTCTGCAGCCACGTTCGTCAGGTGAGTTGGAGATCGCAGTTACAGTTGTGATGCCCATCCTCCGGCTAATTCCATAGTCGCCTTTTACGATACCCATGGGATGTGATGCGTTGGTATTATTCGTAGCTGGCACCACACAGCCTGTCCTGGAATATCCTTCTATGCTCTAATTATGTTGCCTGCCAAAAGAGGCTTTGACGACTGATTGGACCTGCCAGCAACCTGGCGAAAGGCAGTGGCTGCACCAGTTGGAGAGGTCGATTGCGTCTTCTTAAAAATACATAAACTGTTATATTATACTGAACACTTTAAGGGACCCATCTAACATATGGAGCTCACGATTGGTGCATCTGCGAATACTATACTAATGAGACAACTTCATCATCGGCTGTTGACCACACATAGTTTAGCACAGGCATTCGTATGAAATCCGAAAACTTTCATTCTGCCTCAAAATTTTACTAATATAGGTAAATTTTCACCAATTTCCAGCATGCTTTCTTAGGCTAACTCCATTCGTAGTGAAATAGATATATTCACTGGTTCTGTGGCCTCATTAAGGTCTGAACTCAGAGACTTGATTGAGCGAGGAATCTTTAACTTTTGGACACTTTACCATAACCTGTATATTTTTTTTAATATCAAACGCGATTATTGCACTTTATGATAAAACAATTTGAAACGAATTAAATCGAGTGTATTATTGATTTTTGTTTTTCTTGACGTTTCGAACACTTTGCAGGGTTCGTGGTCGCAGGATGACTAAGGTGACAAGCGTCGTTACAGATTTCAAAAGTTATTTTATCTACCGTACAAAACAAATCAAAAATTGTTTCGATGCACGCAGTGTTCGAAACGTCAGGAAAAACAAAAATCAATAATACACGCGATATAATCCGTTTCAAATGGTTTAATTAGTATTATGTAATATCAGTACCTATGTAAGTGTCTTCCTTAAAATGTGCATGCTGGAATCACATCTAGTAGATGTCAATCAGATATATTGTGATTTATCTTTTTTCTTTATTGTTTGCGTCATTGAATGTGCATCTGTTTTGTGAATTCATATTTAAAAAACTTAGCTTAACCTCGTAGTTCTACGATGATAATCATTAAACCTATCAATCAGCTGTTAATAATGAAGTGGTACTTACATTTTCCTTTGCCTCCTCCGAGTCAATCTTCTCAAAGTTGTCGCTTTCACTGGACGAACAGCGAGCCGCATCCTGCTGTTCGGACATCTTACAATCTGAAAGTAATAATGATTAACATTATAATGGTGAATTTGAAAGAAGACTACTTGACAAGACGTCGGCAGATTCGTCTAGTCTCTGATTTTCTTTTTTCCTAGTTGTATATAAGTTTGTACGAGTATGTAGAGTAGTTTCGGGTCTTTTAGTCTAGTGGGCCCATGCAGCCTGCTAAGATTTTTTCGAAACACATCGACACTTATCGTTAAATATGCCTCCCACGTCTGCTGAACTCTACCTCTCACCGCCGTTTGCTATCCAAAATTGCGTATTTCGATGTTATTGAAGTGAAAACTTCTTTTAGCGCGGTACGCATATTTTTAGATGAGATAAAATCTCTAGACTCGCGACACCGTTACGAGACGCAGCTATAGTGTGTGCATATATGCATGTACATATAGCAGACCGCGAACGCGTCTAGATAAAAAAAAAGAGTTTTCACTTCTGTCGGCACTCCCGGAGTGCAACCCGTATTTTTTTTATAAGTTTCGGCTCGAATAGTTACCTACTCGAATTGTTAATCCATTTTTTTTGTTAGTGCATTCTTGTAGACAAATCCTTAATCTATGCTATGTTGATTCTTTGTATACACTTATTGTTTTCTTTCTTTTTGTTAGACCTTACTTGGAAAATATTGCTTTTTTTTTAATGTTGGCCCACACTAGGATTTCTCCAGGGTCGTGGGTGCGTTTACAGGCATGAATCCCACATACAATACACCCAGACCCGGAACAACTACCTGCAGATCATACAAATATTTGTTCCGTGCGGGAATCGACACCCACGACCCGGAGCGCAGCAGCCGACTGTATCAGCCACTGCACCAACCGTGCCGCCGAATATGTTATTACGGCCAATATAACTCTGGAGGTAAAGGCCACTATAGCCTGCTAGGTCATTTTACTTTATCCGCTGCTAAGGCTCAAGAGAGGAAACTATTTTTTTGGGAATTTCGCTCAGCAAAGCAACTC
Organism: Diloba caeruleocephala; assembly: GCA_947459985.1. Classification (NCBI taxonomy): domain Eukaryota; kingdom Metazoa; phylum Arthropoda; class Insecta; order Lepidoptera; family Noctuidae; genus Diloba; species Diloba caeruleocephala. The sequence continues at coordinate 8,884,871 of OX381632.1, forward strand.
GCAATTCATTATTCGTATTTTTTGCTCTGGTGGGTAATATGGCTCTACGACATTTACGTCGCCATAATACCCAACAGTGTTTATAATTTTATGATTTCTCGAGTATACGGAATATTATAATTAGAAGTAGATATTTGAAGTATCTTTGGCCTTAAACTCTAGTAAATGATTGCTGATTCGTTCATTGTCTAAAATAACAATAAAACTCGATTACCTCATACATTTTAAGTTTTGTTACTAAAGAAGATTGTGATGGCCTGTAGTATCCGAAACTACTGTATGTTCATTTAGTATATATATATTACAATACATACATGTAATGCCTTTGTAAGTTTACATTTGTATTCTGTGTAAATAAATGACATTGCATCTGTCTCTCTTACCTACTCTCATTTCGTTGGTGCATCTACCTTATCTCTGCATCACCCAAAGATCGTCTGGTACAAAATGCTTAAGGCACTAAGACCGCCTTTGTACATTAAGTATAAATAAATAAATAGAAGTCATGAGGAATTGGATCATCATAGCCATCAATATACTGTGGACACCGATCCGTTACCAAGCGTCAACTATCTTCTACCAAGACACAATATGGGCCATGCCAACAATCTAGGACTCCATTAACAAACGTCTATAATTTGCTCGGAACCACACAGAATCATATCATATCGGCCATTTATACGTCCACTGCTGAACAAAGGCCTCCCCCATAGATTTTCACAACTGTGTCATCATTTTGGGGGGTATTTGCCAATACTCACCACGCTTGGCAGGCGGGTTGGTGAGCGCAGTATGGCTACCGTTTCACAGAAGGGACGCTGCTGCCCATCCCTCTGGTTTAGATTCCCTTAGTCGCCTTTTACGACATCCACGGGAGGAGATGGAGTGGTGCTATATTCTTAATCCGGACACCACACAGAATTATTATTATAATATATTATATAATGAACATTAACATAACAGTAATTCGAAATTAATTGAGAAAAACAACTTTATTATTTTGTTATCACAGTCTTTTATATGGGAAACACGCGGATTTGCCCTTTGGATTTGTCTTGATGATGAGTTGACCATTACACACATTAGCCCGTAAACATCTTCTGCTGGATATGTACCTCCCAATGACCATTGCAATGAGATGTCATTGAGGATATTGCCATAATCAAAATCAAAAGAAAAAACCGGTCAAGTGCGAGTTGAGCTCGCGCGGAGAGGATTCTGAAATTTGCTGAATATATTGTATATTATTGAATTCAGTCTTGTACCAATAACTTATCCCAAGAACAAACTTAACATCGTAGTAGAAAATCATGTCTTCACATACATTCCAACCACAAACGAAAGTTTGTACGCTCAATGTTGAAAGATTTACCATGTTATTTTAAAACCATAGGTAAAGGGCTATTATGGATATTTTTTTCCAACTTTTAGGGTCAGTAGTTTTGGAGATATGGGGGGACGGAATTTTTTTGTCTACTTTCTTAAATAACTTTAAAACTTTATATTTAAAAATTATATAATAAATACATTTGAGACCATCGCAACAAGCCCTTCCGTTTCATGTGTTACACGGTACAGTTTGGAAAACTTTATTCTTTAATTTTGTATATTTCCCCCCAATTTTGAATATATTCAAAATTAATTTATTTACGTTACATGTCCGTGTTTAGGTCGCAGAAACCCACATGTGTACTGAATTTTAAGTTAATCGGTGAAGTAGATTCGGAGAAAATTGGCTGAACAGACAGACACACGAGTGATCCTATATGGGTTCCGAACGTCCGAAGGAAAAAACGGTGGATCCCTTATAGGATCATTCGTGTGTCTGTCTGTCACACCGCCGTTCTTTCCTTCGGACGTTCGGAACCCTAAAAATAAGTGGAATGTGGCCTCGAAATGTGCTCCTTTTGTACGATAGCGCACCCATTCACAAGAATCATATTGTGATGGCTACCTTACGCAGATACGGCTTCGGATCTTTAAGCCGGGAACGGGCTTCAAATAGCGGCAGGACGGCCTCGACGACGCGCTTGGTTGCACACTGCATCCGCAGGTGATGACGCCACTTTCTAAGTGCGCGCCGCCGAGCTAGCCGCCGCAGCCTGTCCAACGCCCCTGGAGGCGCGCCTTCGCCGCTTTGGCGGAGGGAGCGTGTCTGATCGTAGACCCACGCATCCATCTCCGCCAGGATGTCGAAAGGCGGTAAACGCGCCAGGAGAGTTGCCACCTCGTAGGACACTGTTCGGTATCCTCGTGCGATCCGAATAGCCACTCTGCGCTGCAGACTGTGAATTTTGGTCCTGCAGCGCTGGGCGCCTGATAGTCGAGCTGCCAATACAGGCGCCCCGTACAGGACCACGGACCGCACGACCCCCCGTAGAGACGGCTACTTCACAACACCTACCAATTTTATTATAAAGAAGATGCTTGAAATAAACATTGCTATAAATTTTTGTGTAGGCGCTCGTATAAACTCCGAGAATTCTAATAGTAATATATACTCGTATATCAATTATTTTAAAGCTTTACGTAACTAGTCATAGCTTGCACGTTCAATGATAAAACTAACAGTACAGTTTTTTCAGCCACTTGTTTGCTGGTACAATAGTCACCTACTAAAATTTCCTTATATTTTAATTTGGGGTTGCTGGGAAATACTCTTCAGCAAGAGGGCTTGCAGTTGACCGTAACTGGTACCCTATTAAGGAATCTTATTATTTATAGTATTTATTAATTGAGTGCACGTTGTGTACAAGCGCGTTACGAATTTATAAATGGCAAAACAAATTATGAGGTACCTAGGGAGTTTCTCTTTTTTTATTAAACGTTGCCCAGCACTAGGATTTCTCCTGTGTTGTGGGTGCGTTTACAAACATTAATTCCATATACAATATACCCAGACCCGGAACAACTACCTGTAGATCATACAAATATTTGTTCCGTGCGGGAATTGAACCCACGACCCGGAGCGCAGCAGCCGACTGTATCAGCCACTGCACCAACCGTGCCTTCAATATGGTACTCATTTAAGCCGTCATCATCATCTTTTCAGCCGAAAAATGTCCACTGCTGGACACAAGCCTCCCCCAAAGATTGCCACAACGAATGGTATGGTTTTGTGTTGTGGGCCCATTGGGGGTTTTTCCATACTCGCCACGCTTGCCAAACAGGTTGGCGATCGCAGTTGACTTATAAATGTACTCGAAGGACCCTGCTGCCCATAGTCATAATCGCCGTTTACGACACCCACTGGTGAAATGGTGTGGTGGTATTCATAGCCGGAACCACAGGGCAATATCGCCTCGCTGCATCGGAAATCAAAATTAAAATAAATGGGTACTGTGCTCATTTTAAATTAATGTTATAGAAGCTCTATTTCTGTCGTCCCGCTACTTTGCATTCATAACAAAAACGCTGGTTCGGTGAGTGCGCGAACACAAAGTAGATGCGAGGCAATTTCAGTAATATTTTTTAATTCTCTGACAATGACTGTTTCTCCCATAGATATCAGAGTTTCTCCCATTGTCAGTTTTTTGTGGCGTGGTGACGTGTTAGGTCACGCTGTCATGGGATTATTATGGTGCTACCTAAAAATGTGGTACTCATACAAATAAATTAAACATCATCATAACTTCACAATTTGGTAATACTTATGTATTACGTCGAGCCCCATTTAACTATCTTAGAGAGCATACTAATCTAATGAACACTTCCAAATTCCGGGCTGTTACTAATACTTTTACTACGGAAACCCGGCTATGGCTGCCCGACCAGTGAATTGAACCCCGGATCGCACGTTGAGTAGTTGTGCTGTATCGTTAGATTTGCTCATCTATACTAAAATCATATGGTGCCGTGTGGTGCCGGCTCAGAATGCCACCACCCCATGTCCTCCCATGGGTGTCGTAAAAGTCGACTAAGGGATTAGCCGGAGGATGGGCAGCAGTGTCCTTCGAGTACATTAACAACTCAACTGCGATCGCCAAACCGCCTGCCAAGCGTGGCGATTATGGCAAAACCCCCCAATGAGCCCACAACACATCCATATCGGTGGTTGTGGTGATCTTTGGGGGAGGCCTGTGTCCAGCAGTGGACTTCATTCGGCCGAAATGATTGATGACTAAAATCATAAAGAGGCGCGGGTGAACCTGCGGGCAACAGCTAGTTGGAAACAAAAGAAGAAAAAATTTACTGTGGCGTATTACTTTGACTTCTTACGCCTATGCCAAATAAATTTTCTGACCTTCTCAACTATCATTTAGGGTTATCAAGACTTATCACAAAAGGTTATTATGCATTTAAATATTGTATCATTTATTATTATTCACTACGATAGTAAAAGTGTTCGCGGCTACAGACGCGTGAGAACTTCTTCTTTTTCCAGGGTTACAATATACACACCGCATCACTGTGTTCCTCGTATTTCTGAACAAAAATTATAATACATAACAATATTGAGACTATGCCAGTTGAGTTATTAATTTTTGAAGTGAAAACTTCTTTTAGCACGGTACCTGTGCATATTTTGAGATGAGATAAAATCTCTGGGCTCGCGACACCGTTACGAGACGCAGCTATACGAGTAGTGTGTAATGAACCCTAGTACCCATCTAAAAAATGTCCAACGCGCCAAAATAAGTTTTCACTTCTGTCGGCACTTCCGGAGTGCAACCCATATATTTTTTTATTCCGTGTTTAACCGGCTATATACAGCACTAATCCATCTCATCCCATGGGTGTCGTAAAATGCGACTAAGGGATTAGCCGGAGGATGGGCAGCAGCGTCCATTGAGTACATTAACAACTCAACTACGATCGCCAACCCACCTGCCAAGCGTGGCGATTATGGCCAAAACCCCCCAATGAGCCCACAACACATCCATATCGGTAGTTGTGGTAATCTTTGAGGGAGGCCTGTATCCAGCGGTGGACTTCATTCGGCCGAAATGATAATTAAAACAGGTAAAATTAAAAATCAAATAAAACCAACAAAAAAAGACGGCACGGTTGGTGCAGTGGTTGATACGGTCGACTGCTGCGCTCCGGGTCGTGGGTTCGATTCCCGCACGGAACAAATATTTGTATAATCTGCAGGTAGTTGTTCCGGGTCTGGGTGTATTGTATGTGGAATTCATGTCTGTAAACGCACCCACGACACAGGAGAAATCCTAGTGTGGGCAATGATAAAAAAAAAATGTCATCTCTACTGACCGATTTTTTTACATATTACAATTATTTGATAATGAATTTGATAGTTCCGGTAAATTTATATTTGCAAGCCTATTCTGACAGTCAAAGTAAGAATTTCAAGATTGCCATGATTACAGGAAACTCAGGTAGAAAGCAACATTAGGTATCACAAGAGGAAATAATGTCCATATGATTGTTTGAATCTTTCTAATAGATCAAACCTTGTGGCCTTTATCATCCCAAGCAATAATATTTTGATCACTCCAACCAGTTAAAAAATAATGGCAGAGACAGAACTCTACGAAAATGCATTATAAATAAGATCCCGACCTACATATTTCTTTAAAAGTCAAAATAAAGAAAAATGATCAGAAGTCCAAGACAATACACTTTCAAACCTTGATGTGAAACCATTATTCCAGCTAAGCTGAAGTTGCCGCTCGAACTAAAGTTGCTCAGAAACATAAATTATTATTATAAATAAATAATATAGAAGGTTGGATAAGGATAAGGAAGACTGAATGTAGAACCCCAGTGGACCAGATGTACGGTATAAATATTATCTCTGATATTTGATGTATTATATCTGTAGCATTTTTTATCGCAGTCATGTCTGTTATCTGCGTAACACTAGATTTTGAAGGGATATTTTAAAAGAGCGTCACTTTTATTTTGATAGATACAACCAAAAAAGGGTAAGTTGAAAAGTCAGATGCCAAAACTAGTTCAATTATCAAAGTCAAGTCAAAGTCAATTTTTTTTTATTTCAAATAAACCAAATATTGGCACTTATGAAACGTCAGAATCTAAGTTGCACGGTTCCAAATAGTTGATCTCATGGAGAAGAGCCGGCAAGAAACTCCATGGATACTCTTTTAAAATAATTGAGATTACAATGTTGATTGATACACATTATTGTAATATATATACCGAGAAAAATGTAGGACAATGTGTAAAGATGGAACATACCACAATGAAATTATAATAATAAATTATTTGCCGTGGCAGTTAACGGCTGACCAGTCCCAACAAACGGCACTCGTTCACGAGCATGACGCATGCATCAGCATCGCTTAGCTCAACCATATTGTAGGGAACCGAACGACCCGATGCACAACACCACCGCCAGCAAGACATTTTAGTGAGTATGACAGACCAATACAGCCAGGCAAAAGACAATCAATATAAGTACTAAAAATAACATCAATGGCTACATGATTCTCACACATTTACAGTTTCGTATGAATATTATAATATAATGTTACAAGAACAATATTAACAATAACTAATAGTCAATGTCATAATATTAAATATAAGAAACTAACATTAATAGAAATGAAATTTTAAATGAATTTGTTCAAGATAATGTCAAGTTATTGAATATAAGTAAATAACATAAAAAATTATGTAATTTCAACTGAGTCAAGTCAAATGTCAAGGTGTAAATATTTAAGTAAATAACTTAAAAAATACAATTTTAAATAGGTCATGTCAATTTATTTTACATTAATAATATAATCAATTCCAATGTTTAAATATTAAACCCTTGATTGCAAGTTAAAACACTTGCAATCATATCCAATATAAGATATGTTAAAATAAATCATACAGCGCCAGAGGGTCGCAGTGTGCAGGAGGGAATCGTATGCCAGACATGTGCACATTGCATGCATAGGTTGGGTACCTTGGGGTGCTAGGTCAGGAAACCTCCACGTGCGCTCGGTGGCTGCTGGTCCCTCTTGATACGTCCGGGGGGAAGAGCAGTTGTCGGGCCGGTGCACCCTGGGCACCGGGCAATAACTACTCCACTTTTTGGAGGACCTTGTTGCCCGGTGGCTAATATTCTGACAGGGATGGGCCCAGTTTGTGGGCTGTAGGTAGGCCGTATGGTGTTCCTCCGTTTTCGGAGGAGCATGGGCGGGCTAGCGGCGGGCTCGGTGTGCACTCACCCTGCCCCGAGCAGGTAGTGGGAGGAATCCCCTTCCCTGCCACCGTCGATATCGTAACCTCGGTTGGAGTGTCGTGGTCACGTCTCGCGGCTTCGACCGGGACCGAGGATCTTGGCTTAACCGCCCGGATCGCGAGGAAGAAGGCCTCTATAAAAATTCCCCGAACCCAAGCTTTGCGTGCGGCGAGGGGTGCATGGCTGATGGGAAGTTCAGTCGCGAGCACGCAACCCCAGGACTGGCGGAACCTGAAGATGGGATACGCTTGCCCGGGTACAGGGGGCACTGCCCGGGTCGACCATTTATTTCCCCCATACTCGTGGGTCTAGACATGGAAACATCAAAACTTAAAATAAAACACGTGAAGAAGGTGGAGGCAGAGAAAGTGGGAGGTGAGGTTGGTTCGCTGTCGGAGTCCGACAGCGTCCAGATGGACATGGAGTCGGATATCGGCTCCGTGTCCGGTTCAGGTACCTGGACGCGCAGTGCGCGTAACTTGCGCGCCAGCGCGCGTAACTTGCGCGCCAGTGCGCGTGCGCAGCGTGCGGTCGCGTCACTGCCGGGTCCGGGTACGCCGTTGCTGTTGGGTGGGGTGAGCGACTCCGAGGAGTCCTTGGACCCTCGGGGTTCGCACGCTTCACTCAACATGGTGTTAGGTGCAGAGGGCCGCAAGCGGACCCTTCCGAAGGCGTCAGTCGGGTCATCCCCTGACGCCAAAAGGTCGGCCAAAAAGGCCGGAAAGGAATCTAACGTCGAAAGGCTGGAGAGAGAGAACGCTGAGTTGCGCTCTCAACTCGCCAGCCTCTCGGCGCAGATAGCGAAACTGACGACGGAGGTGGGTCTCCTTCGTCGTCAGGGCAACGGTACTGCGAGGCCTAAGGACTGTGTCGCTCCGGCATTCTTGCCGCCGGATGCAGAGGCGGAGTTTCGGCGCTCCATTGTCCTCGAAGTCGGGGGGATGATGGACGCCAAACTGGCGGCCCTAGCTGTGCGGCTCCCGCCGGAGAAACGCCTGCGCCCACCACTGGCAGCGGATTCCCGACAGCTACAGACGGCCACGTATGCGGCCGCTGCCGGGGCGACAAAGAGCGCGGCGAAGGCTGCGGCCCCCGCTAAGGTGCAAAGTACCGCACCAGCCCTATCGAAAGGGAAGAGCGGGGGTCGTGGTGTGGCAAAGGGGACCGGAAAGTCAGACCAGCAGGCGACAGCTGACGGGGCTGCGGCGACCACTGGATCCGCGCCAATCCAGCCAGCAGCCACTGAGCCCGAGTCCTCGCAGTCCGCAATGGACACCACTGAGGGGTGGTCCATTGCAAGCAAAAAGAAGCGGCAGCCCCGGCCTTCTCAGGCCCAACAACCCGCAGTTGCAGAGCCTGCGCAATCTTCTCCCCAGAATGGAGGGAGACAACGCGGAAAACGGGGCGGAAAGAGAGGAAGGAAGGGGAAAGTCAACCTCCCCAAGGTTCCCGCATCGGCCGCCATAACGGTCACGGTGCCCGAGGGCTCACCCGACACAAGGTTGGGTGAAGTCATGGCCGCGGCTCGGCGAAATATTAAGCTCGCCGACCACGGCATTGGTCCGGACACCGTGACCATCAAGAGGTCAGTCAGCGGCGGAATGGTGCTTTCTGTCGCTGGCGAGGATGGTGGCGCCAAGGCCGATAGCCTGGCACGCAAAATGCGGGAGGTGCTCACCCCCATATTTGACGTGCATATTGCACGTCCGATAAAAATGGCGGAGTTGAGGGTACTGGACCTGGATGACGCCGTTACCAAAGCGGAGATCGCAGATGCCATAGTGGCTGCGACGGCGTGTTTGCCCGAGGATGTAAGGGTGGGCGAAATTCGCCGCTCACCGATGTCCTTGGGCACGGTCTGGGTCCGGATCCCACTGGAGGCGGCCAAGAAGCTGGCGTCTACCCGCCGTATTTGCGTCGGTTGGACGTCGGCCAGGGTCGAGGTGTTGGCGGCACGGCCATTACAATGTTTCCGATGCCTCGAACTCGGGCATGTGCGCCTCCGGTGCACCATACACGGGGGGGTTGACCGGAGCGACCGGTGCTACGGATGTGGCGGCCAGGGCCACAAAATTCGGGAATGCCAGGCGCAGACAAAAAACTGCCCTTTGTGTGCGGACTTTGGCCTCCCGGCCGAGCACAGATTGGGCTGCAAATCTTGTGCAGCCCAGAAGAGCAAGAGGGGAAAACCAGGCCCCCCTGCCTCGGCCGAGGAGCTGAAGAAGTCTGCGCCGGCGGCACCGGTCGCACGCTCCGGCTCACCGGAGGCGATGGAGGCCAATTAAAGATCCTCCAGGGAAACCTAAACCACTGCCGCAACGCGCAGAATCTGTTGCTACAGACTGTTGCGGAGTGGTCGGTTGCCTTGGCGGTTGTGGCGGAGCCCTACAGCGTCCAGGAACACCCTCGCTGGTTCGGGGACGCCGGGGACTCCGTCGCTATATATTGGTCTGGAGCTGAAGGTGAGCCGCTCTGCTCCCTGTTGGACAGGGGGCAGGGCTTTGTCGTAGTAGAATGGGGACCTCTGGCAGTGGTGGGCTGCTATATCTCCCCTAACGTGTCCCTCGTCGACTTCGAGGGATACCTGGACGGGGTGGCGCGCAGCATTCGCTGTAAGTGCTTGCCCCGTCCAGTGCTCGTCCTGGGGGATTTCAATGCTCACTCTAGAGCTTGGGGCAACCGTCGGGACGGGCCGAGGGGGAGGATAATGCAAGACTGGGCGGCGTCACTTGACCTCCGATTGCTGAATCGGGGGTCCGTTAGCACCTGCGTTCGGTGGCAGGGGGAGTCGGTCGTGGACCTGACATGGGCGGCTCCTTCTGTGGCCCGCATGGTGTCGGGTTGGCGAGTAGCGGAGGAGGTGGTCACACTTTCGGACCACCGCCACATAATGTTCGACGTGGCCCTCCGCACGCCTTGCCCGAGCCGTTCTAGTCCCAGCCCACGGTCGCGGCGTTGGGCCCTCACACAGCTGGATAGCGAGTTGCTCGTCGCAGCTGCCAACGTCGCGGCCTGGCCAGAGGTTGATCAAGGGATCTTGCCCGATCCGGAGGAGGAAGCGTCCTGGTTCCGGGAGACGATGACGTCAATATGCGACGCATCCATGCCCCGGGCCAGGCGCTCCCGGCGTACGGCAGTGTACTGGTGGTCGGATGAGATCGCGCAGTTGCGCGCGGTCTGCCTGGCCTCCCGCCGCCGGTACCAACGAAGCCGACGCCGACACAGCGCCACAGCCGGAGAGACTGACGAGGCCTATGCGGCCTACCGGGCGGCCACGCTGGCGTTTCAGACCGCCATCAGCGAGGCGAAGGCTCGGTCCTGGAGCGAGCTCCTGGAGGGACTGGACAGGTGTCCGTGGGGGAGACCCTACCGAATGGTAGTGGGCAAGTTACGCCCCTATGTCCCCCCCGTGACCGAAACCATGGCCCCGGATTTGCTGGAGGGAGTACTTTCAACGCTCTTTCCGGCGGTCCGGGACCATCCTGGTCCCTCTCCACCCCCGATTGCCTCGGACTGGGCCGAGGAGTTGGGGGTTTCGGAAGGGGAGCTGGGCCGAGCCATTGGCCGCCTAAAGAGTCGCAACACTGCACCGGGTCCGGACGGCATTCCGGGCCGTGCGTGGGTGTATGCACTGCAGTCTCTTGGGGACCGCTTGAGGCGGCTGTTCACCAGTTGCCTCCGTAGTAGCGTGTTCCCGTCCGGCTGGAAGGAAGCCGGATTGGTTCTCTTGAGGAAGGAAGGAAGGGCTGCGGAGTCTCCCTCTGCATACCGTCCCATTTGCCTGCTTGACGAGGCTTCGAAGCTATTCGAAAGAATAATTACCCGAAGACTCGTTGAGCACCTGTCGCGAGTTGGCCCCGACCTGGCCGAAAGTCAGTATGGCTTCCGGCAGCGGCGGTCCACCATTGACGCGATTCTTCGCGTCCGCTCGCTGTCGGAACAGGCAGTGTCTCGGCGGGGTGGGGTGGCGTTGGCAGTCAGTCTAGACATCGTCAACGCCTTCAACTCCATCCCGTGGGGCGCTATTAGGGCGGCACTAGTCCATCATCGGTGTCCGCCTTACCTGCAGGGCATCATAGGGGCCTATCTGCGCGATAGGCACATTCGCTTCGTGGGTAGGGACGGTAGCGTAAAGCGGAGGGAGATTACGTGCGGGGTTCCGCAGGGGTCAGTTCTCGGCCCCCTTTTATGGAACCTTGCCTACGACGCGGTCCTGCGTGTCGTTCTCCCTGCTGGCGTCAGCTTAGTTTGTTACGCTGACGACACTCTGGTGTTGGCCAGCGGGGAGTCCTTCGAGGGAACCATCCGGCTTGCAGAGCAAGCGGTGGCAATTGTCGTGGCCAAAATCCACGCCCTGGGTCTGCGGATAGCGCCTCAAAAAACCGAGGCGCTATGGTTCCACAAACTGCCAAGAAGCAGAGAACCACCCAGTTCGTGGATACGCGTTGGTGACACGCGAATCGGGGTGGGCCGGTACATGAAATACCTGGGGCTCACCCTGGACAGTCGTTGGGGCTTCGAAGAGCACTTTCAGCGCCTCGTTCCCCGAGTCGAGAGGGTAGTGGGTGCACTACACCGGCTGCTGCCCAATCTCGGGGGACCATGTGAGGAAGTTCGCCGTCTCTACGGAGGGGTTGTGCGGTCCGTGGCCCTCTACGGGGCGCCTGTATGGTCAGCTCGACTGTCAGGTGCCCAGCGCTGCAGAACCAAAATTCACGGTCTGCAGCGCAGAGTGGCTATCCGGATCGCACGAGGATACCGAACGGTGTCCTACGAGGCGGCAACTCTCCTGGCGCGTTTTCCGCCTTTCGACATCCTGGCGGAGATGGATGCGTGGGTCTACGATCAGACACGCTCCCTCCGCCAGAGCGGCGAAAACGCGCCTCCAGGGGCGTTGGACAGGCTGCGGCGGCTAGCTCGCCGACGCGCACTTGTAAAGTGGCGTCACCGCCTGCGGATGCAATTTGCGACCAAGCGCGTCGTCGAGGCCGTCCTGCCGCTCTTCGGAGCCTGGCTCAGAAGGAGCGAGCGCGTCACCTATCGCCTGACGCAGGTGCTCACCGGGCACGGTTGTTTCGGTGCGTACCTGCACAGGATAGGACGCGAGGCCACGGCACAATGCCACCATTGTGATAGCGACCAGGACACCGCACAGCACACGCTCGAGGCGTGCCCTGCGTGGGCCGCCGAGCGGCGGATCCTGGTCGATCGGATCGGGCAAGATCTCTCTCTGCCAGCAGTAGTGTCGGCTATGTTGGCAGAGCACGAAAACTGGAATGCAGTGGTCTCCTTCTGTGAGAGCGTCATGCTCCAGAAGGAGACCGCAGAGCGGGATCGGGAGAGGGCCGATCCCGCTCGAAGAAGAAGGAGACGGCGCCGGGGTAACAACCGCCCTGGCGCCTAATTCCGATACGCCTGAAAACCCCTGCCGTTGCTATAAGGTGGGGGACCTCTGGGTTCGCGGGTGCGTAGATTGGGGAATCTGCGTGCCCACACCAAGCGACCCAAGAGAAGACGGTAGCACGCATGTGGTCACGCGCTGCCGTGGGACGCTTTGGGGGATCCTTTACAATCCCCCTGGGGGGGTGACCGCTTTACAGTCACCCTCTCCGAGATGTGCCAATAGGCGTGGCACTAGTGGGCGGCTCTAGTGTGATCATACGAGGACCTGGAGCCTCCCTTACGTGCCGAAGATGACCGCTCCAGTGGTTTTAGCCGGTAGGAGTCCGGCATACCCCTTCGCCCTTCCCCGGGGCGAAGGAAGTTCATGATGAATTTCCACTGGGCACCAATAAAAAAAAAAAAAAAAAAAAAGGTTGGGTACCTTACCATTTTGTCATATCAATTGTTTTATCCATACCATTTATTTTAGCATTGCTCTACGAACTTTTGCATTCTACGAACTGATGGCCGTTGGGGCAAAAAGGTTCTCGAATGGAGACCGCGCACCGGAAAACGCAGCGTGGGACGAGCTCCAACGATGGCCTGGTGAAGGTCGCTGGGAGTCGTTGGATGAGAGTGGCATGTGATCGTGACCGCGAGACCTTTGTTCAGCAGTGGACGACCCGAGGCTGATATGATGATGATGATTTATTTTCGTGGCTGATACAGTCGGCTGCTGCGCACCGGGTCGTGGGCTGGATTCCCGCACGGAACAAATATTTGTATGATCTGCAGGTAGTTGTTCCGGGTCTGGGTGTACTGTGTGTGGAATTTGTGTTTTGTAAACGAACCCACGACACAGGAGAAATCCTAGTGTGGGGCAACGTTTTTAAAAAAAGAAAGAAACGAAAACCATAGGAATATATTTTATATAAATAATCTATCTATAACGGGTGTGAGTGAGGTCACCACGAAAACTGATACCAAGGATTCAGAACATGATTCTGGAACTCTCAGCGTTAGAATTTTACATAGCTCTTTTATGAATTTTCATTTCAGTTTATTTAACTGAATAAAAACACAATAAACTAATTATATTTACATAAAACTGCAATGCAAGGTTCTGCAATTGGTTCATTTGTAAGAGAATGAGATGAATACACTATGGATGAATAAATACATTTATACTTGTCTCTCTTTCGTTACACATTTTCGTTTAATAACATCCAATTCACACCGTCTCAAAAGAAGTTTCACTTCAAAAACTAAACGGCAGCTGTTTCGCTACAGTTCACAGTAGCACACACACACAAAGCCATCGCTCGCAATAGCATAACAATATCATATCGTACATAGTACAATAATCTCGTAGCGTTTTGATCGTGTTATTTACGGTACATTGCGTGCTCAAAAATTTCAAAAAGTGTAACCTATTATTTCCGATATAAATGGCAAGTGTAGCCTCTTCCTAAACTTTTTGGTACATTGTCACACACAGCATGTATATCTTAATCTTTTTAAGACTAATATGCATTTGAATCTAGTTAGACTGGAGCCGACTTCAGTATACTTGGAAATGGCCATGAGTTTGTTTCAGCATTTCTTCACAAGAGGTCATTTAGCTTGGAAACGAGCCAGCTAGTATCAGTGAATTGTGTATAAGCGTTGTTTACAAACTATTTACAGAATATTTAAAGATTTTATTATGACATAGGATTAGTTTGTTGTGTCGTATCGTAGTGGTTTCGTCGTAGCGCAAAGGTTTTCTGAACTAGATTCTCAAGGACCTGATGGCGCTTTGGATACGTGGAAAGTACCAATGTTAGATCATCATATCAGCCTGATCATCTGAACAAAGGCCCCCCCCCCCATAGATTTCCAGAACAAGCGGTTACATGCCGCCCGCATCCAATGACTCCCAGCGACCTTCACCTGCGGTCTGTCCGTCTCGTTGGAAGTCGTCCCACGCTACGCTTTCCGTTACGCAGTCTTCACTTGAGAGCTTTTAACCACAACGGCCATCAGTTCTACGAGGAATGTGCCCCGCCCATTGTCACTTTAGATTACTAATCCTTTCAGCTATGTCGACAACTTTAGTTCTTCTACAGATCTCCTCATTTCTGTTTTAATCTCGTAGAGAAATACCAACCATAGCGCTCCCCATAGCTCACTGAGTGACCTTGAACTTTCTTATGAGGCCCATAGTGAGTGACTACGTCTCTGTTCCATATGTCATCACTGGTAACAGTTGTTGACATCGCGGATGACCTGCCATTGCCGATGGGAACGGACAAGTATGTTAGCAGTAGGATTTACTACACCTACATTTTAGTTAACAGAGCTGCATGCAACTCTGTGACAGATATTGCTGGCTATTATTGCAATTGTTTAGTGGACAACGGGACAGTGGGCTGCTGTGGCCACGTAATGACGAAATTGTTGTATCTTATTTGGGCGCGATTTAGGCCTATAGAACCACCAGCAAGCTTTTTAGATGATATGTTTTATGAATACGAAGATTATTAAAACGAATAAAACATTTTCATTATTTATTCAGTTTTATTACTTACATCCATCCCTACATCTCATAATTATTAATATTTATATGGAACACATACAGGAACGTTGGAACGCTATATTACATCAGATTAGTTAAATGATAAAAAAAACAAGAAAACTAGACATATGGGATGTCTAGTTTTCTTGTTTGTAACGTTTTCTTGAACACTAAGCTCAACATAACCTCAAAATCTAAACTAAACTCTAAGTTTACAGGAACCCCCATAACACAAAAAGATAATCTTTGTTTTCTTAGAGAGCATGATATTAATCCTCTTTTGTGTAGTCATTTTGCTATCATACACTACCATCTGTTGTGAAACCGAGTTCCATAGTAAAATGGGCATTCTCCTTTTATTTAGACACAATATAATTAGGTTCAACATACATAAATGAATGCACAAGGAGATAACAAGCCAGACCGAAAATTTAAAATTAATTAAGAGATAAGTAAAAAAAATCCTTAGCGGTTATGCGTCTGATGGTTGGCCCAAATAGATATCCAGATCAGCTTAATGTCAAGCACGATACTTGAAGCTGGTTTTCATCTGGAAATTTCGTGCTCCACGAATATCAGTGCCAGTGTGTAAAGGAAGGGTCAGGGTTATCTTAGGCCCAAAACTAAGTAACTAAAACTCGAGTCTAGATTGCGTTAATCAAATAAAAAATGAGAATTTGAACAAACGAACATATTTTTTATATAATATATAAATTTAGATACATTATGAGTCTCCTGATTTAATAACAACGTGCTCGTATGTGAGTACTATGATGTGGAAAAATTTCAAATGATCTGTAATGAAATTTAGGAGATTTGCGATTTTGAACAAACGAACACAAAAAAAATATTTCACCGTTTCGGCTTAGTACACCCATTCCGACTAACCCGGTATAACTTCATGAAACATGAGTTCCTGTAGTGGACCTTCTGCTCTTTTATATTTTGTGGTTATGCTGCTATGCTCAGATGGAATCCCGTAATGAAAATCGATGGCATGCCATTCCGTGGGTAGACGGTATTATCGAGTACCTGATGGTATTAAGCGCATATTATAGCTTGATTATATATATTCACTATAGTTTAGTTCTCATAAGTTTGGTAGATTTGGTTCTTCCTTTTGCAGGCAAACAAACATGTTACAGTAATTATTTAAGTAAACGATGGTGCCTATGCTGGTATGAACTGGCACCAGTTTGGACGGTGGCTTTCAATCACGATCAAATGGCTGAATGGAATCGGATGAAATTTGACAGAAAGACAGCTTATGTCAAGACCTAGAATTATAACATTATTGTTACGCCATTCGATAAATAATAGCGGAACGTGGCGCTGTCTGGTTAGTAGTGATACTAAGGCGTGTAGAAACTTAAGGAGTGTTCTAGATAGTTCTTTGTAAGCAAGACACGTAGCGCCATTTCTACAAAGTATCGATCGGCCCATATATATAGTGGCCGTGAAGGAACGAAAGTCATTTGCCCGGTTAAGCAGATATATCCCCCTTGGGATTACTGCGAGAAGCCCTACATAAAAAAAAAAAAAAAAAACGACAGTCAGTTCAGTTTACTCCGTAGACTATACACTAATACTGACAGTTTACTCTGCGACACAGTGAAGAACAAGTGGAATACCAAGCCGTTAATCTGTAAATTTTATAAGCGATATTATTTGTAACCAAGATTAAATTGTGTGTACCGTGAATATTGGTGAATTTAATTTATCCCGAACCCCGGCTCGTAGCATTATTAAATGGGTTTCAATGATATTATACCATAGATATGTTATGTCCATGTTAAATGGCGTGCAAAACTCAGTCTCGCTGTATGTTGGTATAAAGCTATAAAACTACACACCTATTCTATTAGAAAGAAGATACAAAAACTACGAGAGTAAAAGAGAAAGCTATCTTAAATGACAGTATGTGTACTCAATGTCTTTGTCGCACCTGTGATAGAATACATGTGTTGTCTCTTTTCTTTGCTTGGCCTGTGTTTTGTTCCAGAATATTATTCTATAGCAATGATATTATATATTAAAAGAGGTAGATATGTTACATACGCGCCAAACGTAAGAACTAAAACTCCCCCAATTGTAGCACTTTGCAATCAGTTCACCCAAACCAGATCAACAAGCACACGCTGTCATCATCTCTATTTTTTATTAATTATGTGATAACAATGCCGTCGTGCGTATATAGAAAATGCACAAACTATCAAGCATACATGAATAAAGGACTAGGGATCTCATACCACACGTGAGTAACAAATAAAATAAAACATTTGAATAAAAGTACTATTCAAATTACTTACAGAATAATATTCTCGAAGAAAACCCAGTTCAAGCAAAGAAAAGAGAAAACATATATATTCTATCACAGGTGCGACAAAGACATCGAGTACACGTGTTGTCATCTGTCTCTTTTACTCTCATAGTTTTTGTATCTTCTTTCTTACAGCATAGGTAGATGTGCAGTTTTGTATGTTTATACGTACACCGAGACTGAATTTTGCGCGCCGTTTCATCATTTCGGCCGAATGAAGTCCACTGCTGGACACAGGCCTCCCCAAAAATCACCACAACCACCGATATGGATGTGTTGTGGGCTCATTGGGGGGTTTTGCCATAATCGCCATGCTTGGCAGGCGGGTTGGCGATCGCAGTTGAGTTGTTAATGAACTCGAAGGACGCTGCTGCCCATCCTCCGACTAATCCCTTAGTCGACTTTTACGACACCCATGGGAGGAGATGGGGTGGTGGCATTCTGAGCCGGCACCACACGGTCAATACCCACTATAAACCACGCCGTTTAATATGGACGTAACATATCTATGGTATAATGTCATTGTTCTATAGATAATTTGAATAGTATTTTTATTAAAATATTTCATGTAGTTTGTTACTCACGTGTGGTATGAGATCTCTTGTTCTTTATTTATTTTTGCTTGATAGTTTGTGCATTCTCTATACGCATGACGGCATTGTTATTAGTTTACTTAATTAATAAAACAATACATATTGTAACAGTGTGTGCTCGTTGTCCTGTCTTGGGCGAACTGATTGCGAGGTGCTACAATTGGGGGAGTTTTGGTTCTTTCTTTTGGCGCGCTAATAACGTATCTACTTCTTTTAATATATAATATCATTGATGGGTTTAAACAAGTTCCGCTTAAGGGCCTGCTTGTCATACCTACTTTCACTGTTCCGCCTAATGTGGAGGGACGCAAGTGATAAATACATCGGCAAGCTCAGCTTTAGACTAAGAGTTTATTGGATTAAGCCGTAACTAAATCATATATTTTTGCGTCCTCCGTTATACTACCAAATCCGCCTTGCCGCTTATAGCCACCTTGTAGTCTGTTAACGAAAGCATACTCAAGAACCAATAAAAAGAACACATTTGATTGAACTCACTCTCTGTTAAAGAATTGAGACGTGTAGGGCTCTTTCGCCGGAATAACTAACTAATAACTGAAACTTTAGTTCCATACATCTCTCTCCTTTGGCTCAGTGACCCGAAGTGAGTCCTCGTCTCTCGGACTCTCCACTTTGCACGGTCTCGCGCAATTTCTTGCCAATTACCGGCTTGAATCTCTCGCAGATCCGTCTCTACCACATCACACTAGCTGTATCAGGGTGCGACCCACCTGGTACGTCCGGTTGAAGGACCCAGCAACACTCTCTTATGAGTTCTTGATACTTCTCTGTGCGTTCAACGTGACTGTGACGTGTGTGTAAGACTGTGTCTATGTGATTATGTCTCGCCAATAATATTGAGCTCGGCTCACGTCATCATCATTTCAGCCGAAAGACGTCTACTACTGAACACAGGCCTCAAAGACCACCACAGCGACCGACATTTCTGTTGTGTGCGCCACCCTTGGCAGGTGGGGTAGTGATCGCAGTTGAGTTGTAAATACACTCTGAAGGATGCCGCTGCCCATTCTCCGGATAATCCCATAGTCGCTTTTTACGACACCCACGGAATGAGATGGGGTGGTGCTATTCTTAGCCGGGGTCATACGGTTTTCGGGTACCATTTCCGGGTTTAGTTACTTTGTGTGGAATAGTCGAGATAATTGTTTTTTGCTGTAGGACGGCGATATTTGACGATGTTGAAAAGATTGAGGCGAGGGGGACATTCTGTATAAGAATTGGGATGGGCGTATTGTATACACAAACGAACAGACAGACGGATAAATATTTCGAAATGTTGTTCATTTTTAAAAGACGGGGTGAAACTTACAACGCTAGGGTTCAATTCACACCGAGACTCAACGCGACGCGACGCTCCATTTTTTAACACAGCGATCCAATGTAGACCTTATTTACTATAGGATTCGCGTCGAAAGATGGTTGGCTACGCCACCATGCGCTGCAAAACATCTCGCCGGTCGCTGTAAACACCGAGACCACACGCATACTTTAGAGAATACGCGCTACCTCCCAACCCAATACTACACGCCGTACAAAGCCGCAAAGACGCACCACGCGGCGCTGCTTTAAGTAGCGTAGGTTCTCGTGCTTCTAAGCTTCTAAGATGACCGCTCCAGTGGTTTTAGCCGGTAGGACTCCGGCATATACTTCGCCCTTCCCCGGGGCGAAGGAAGTTCATGAAGAATTATCCCTGGGCACCAATAAAAAAAAAAGTTGGCCTCGTGCTTCTTCAAGCATCTGCGCTCCTCGTCGCGTCGCATTTCGTCTTGGGGTGCAGCGATCTTAGTGTGACACATACTCGCATTTTTTTTTTTAAGTGGCTTAGTGGATTTTGCGAGAAACCGCTGATGATGGTGCGGTTGAAAGCTTTTATAATGCTGATGGTAACCTTTAACTTCAGAGGTCCGAATACATCGGTCAGTTAGCACAGTTGAATATAAATTGAATAGTACCTCTTTCCTCCCGACGTAAAACAGTTCTGAAGCACCTATCAACACTCAAAACACACACAAGACGCGTGCAACATAAAAAAAGTAAAAAAGCTGGAGATGAGGAAGAGTTTTTCGATATCGGTCATTTCACAGCGAATTTATATCGGTTATCTGAATTAACGGTTATCGCGGTTCAAATGTCGAAGTGTCACAAACTTCTCGTTCGGGTACCGCATGCGCGTGTTGAAGGTGAAATAGGACGGACGATAAAACTTCGGATGTGAAGTAAAGGACAAATCAATGTATTGTTGACTTTGAATGACATTTGCTAAATATTTTCCCATTTCGTAGTTATAGATAAAAACAGTATTTATCTTCTAATGAGTGTTGTTACGTTGAATTCCCCAGTAAGCGGCCACGGTACTTGCTAGTCACTTTGGCCGTGGTCTCGCTCTCAGCGTCACGTTGCGGTCGAGCGGAAGAGCAGGCCTTTTTTATTGGGGTCCCGTGGAAATGCATGGCACGTGAACACCTGCGCACCGCTGTCTTCCCGGGGATCACTCGGTGTGAGCACGCAGACTCCCCAATCTGCGCGCCCGTGACCCCCAAGGCCCCCCACGATGTAGTGACAGCAGGGGCTCAGGCGTGTTGGACTTAGGTTACTGCCAGCAGAAAGAGATCTTGCCCAATCCGATCAACCAGGATCCGCCGCTCGGCCGCCCACGCCGGGCACTCCACGAGCGTGTGCTGTGCGGTCCTGGTCGCTTCCACAATGGTGGCACTGTGCCGTAACCTCGCGTCCGATTCTTTGCAGGTACGTACCGAAACAACTGTGGCCGGTGAATACCTGCGTCAGACGGTAGGTGACGCGCTCGCTCCTTCTGAGCCAGGCTCCGAAGAGCGGCAGGATGGCCTCGACGACGCGCTTGGTCGCGAACTGCAACCGTAGGCGATGTCGCCACTTCTCGAGTGGAAAGAGTAGGCCTGCCTCATCATATCAGCAAAGGACACCCACTGCTAAGCCAAGGCCTCCGCCTTTGATGTCCTTCCGTCCGATAGGTTCCCAAAATGATGTCGTCATTGTGTTGTCATTTGATGACACGGTTGACGCAGTGGTTAAGCAAGTGGCTGTCTGCGTTTCATGTCGCGGGAACGATCCCCGAACGAAACAAATATTTCAGGTCTAGTTGTGTAGTCCATGACACAGGAGAAATCCTAGTGGGGCATCGTTAGATTAAAAGATAAATTTAACTGTTGCTTTTTACGACATCCACGGTAGGACCAATCCGTGCTATATTCTTAATCCGGGCACCACTCAGAATTCCCGTAGGGGTTTCTAGAAGTACTCGTGGCTTGAAAGCTCTTAGGTTAGAACTATCCGGAAATACAGACACCGGCAAGGAGTTCTACTCTTTAGCGGTAAGAATGATAAAAGTGGAAGAATGAAAGAAACATTTACATAATTAGCCTATTACCGTCCCACTGCTGGGCTAAAGGCCCGTCTTTTCCACGATGAGAAAAATTAGGCCTTAGTCCACCACGCTGGCCTAGCGGGTTGGCTGACTACAGATACCATTGAGAACATTATTGGAGCCCTCTCAGGTGTGCAGGTTTCTTCATGATGTCTTCTTTCACCGTCAACGCAAGTGATAATCAAATTCTGATCCGCACATGAATCCGAAAAGTCGGATGTGTGGGTGGGGATCGAACTCAGAACCTCCTGTGTGGAAGGCAAGCGTTCAACCTAATGGTTGAACGCCTACTGCCTAGTAGCCAAGTGGCTATTCACTGCTCTCAAAAAGAAGCATTTATTTCTTGCAAAAAATGAGACACGAGAAAAATATAAGAAAGCTCGAGGTCACTCAACGAGCTATGGATAGCTATGCTTGGTATTTTTCTACGAGATCGAATCAGAATTAAGGAGATCGGTAGAGGAACTAAAGTTGCTGACATAGCTGAAAGGATTAGTAAACTGAAGTGACAATGGGCAGGGCACATTGCCCGTAGAAGTGATGGCCGTTAGAGTAAAAAGATATTCGAATGGAGACCGCGCACTGGAAAACGCTGCGTGGGACGACCTCCAACGAGGTGGACAGACGACCTGGTCATGGTCGCTGGAAGTCATCGGATACGGCCGGCGTGTAACCGCTCGTTGTGGTGATGGGGGAGGCCTTTGTTCAGCAATGCATACCCTTTGGCTGATATGATGATATCGGTGATGAGACACAATAGATTAGGTACCTATTAGTAGTAATAGTAGTTATACAATATTATATATCTCACGGTTGCACCAAATAGGTGTCCAGTTCAGCATGTGCCAGGCAGTTGGTTTCAATTCGACCCACTTAGAAGGTAGAAGGAAGTAAGCAAAGCGCTTAGTGCGTATGGGTGTAAAATCCACCATATTCATCTTCATTTCGGCCGAACGAAATCCACTGCTGGACACAGGCCTCCCCCAAAGATAACCACAACGACCGATATGGTGTGTTGTGTGCTCATTGGGGGGTCTTGACATACTGCCATACATGCCATACCATATGCCACGCTTGGCAGACGGGTTGGCGATCGCAGTTGAGTTGTTAATGTACTCGAAGGACACTGCTGCCCATCTTCCGGTTAATCCCTTAGTCGACTTTTACTCACGGGATGAAATGGGGTGGTGCCATTCTGAGCCGGCACCACACGGCAAATCCACCATATAACGTTGGCGAAATGCCGTTCGAGTGGTTCTTTGATACTAGAATGGGGTTCGGGGAATTAAGTTGTATAACTCCATGCACACTCGCCGAAATGTTTCCGATAAGAAAAACTGATAACCTTGCAACTCTGCGTCTATGTTTGAGGCTCTGAAACCTTGCCTCGACCAGTGCATCGTTGATACTGAGCTTGAGCACGGTAGCACGGGTATAATATAGACTGAAGCACCACATTTCCTATGGGTGTCGATGTGATTGATAATATCTCATTAGAAATAAGCTCAGCTACTCCAATTTGAGAACACGACTGAATGATTAAAATCTAGAAGCACTTAAAAAAACAGACGCGCGAGGTGGTGAGAGTTGAACTCGCGTGAAGTGGGTTTGGTACTTTGAATATGTTATCTACCATGATATTTAAATCAGCCCCAAAGCTTTTAGTAACTAAAGAAGTATGTATGTTACCGGATTGTAGAGGGAAAATGCTGTATTGTCTATTGTTGAATTCTGTTTTGGTCCAATAATTATGTATCTCAAGAACAAACTTAGCGTTGTAGATGAAAGACATATCTCCCATACATTCCAAATGCAAATGTAAGTTTGTACGCAGAATATTGACAGATTTACCATGTTATTTGAAGACCAGACTTCTTATAGGTTTTCTGTAATCTATAAGTAAAGAACTATTTTCTGTATTATTTTCAAATTTTTTGTCAGCTCAGTAACTTCGGAGATAAGGCGTGAGAATGGTCAATTATCATTAATTTTCTTAAATTACTTTAAAACTATTTATATTAAATTATTAAAAATATATATTCAAGACCCTCGCAACAAGCCCTTCTATTTCATATGTTAGACGGTACACTTTGCCCCCCTTAAGTGACCACCATATTCATAATTTATTTATTTACGTTACACGTCCATGTTTGGGATGCAGAAATTCATCTGTGTACCAAATGTCAACTTAATCGGTCCAGTATATTCGGAGCAAATTGGCTGTGACAGACGGACAGACAGACACGAGTGAATTGAGTTGAGAATTGAGTGAACGAGTGAAAGTGACACAAGTGAATTGGTAAATTTTTATAAATTTACTGAAAAAACTATTTATATCAAAATTATTAAAAAATTGGGACCCTCACAACATTTCCTTCCATTTGATATGTTGCCCTCCTAAGGTGAAGGTGCATGCCGGACTCTTACCGGCTAAACCCCACGGTGTTCCTCCCACTTGCTTGCCCGAGGTGCTCGCCTTCTAAGCATTGGGCCACACCCCGGCCTGTATCGGCCCGTTACATGGTCTGAAGAGCCCAGTCTCTGGGCTACTTGGCCGGCCACACATACCCGAAAAAGGCGCTCGTTGTGTACGCGTGGGCTACATGTGTATGTACGCACTCTAATACAAACTTTAGCGGCAATTTACGAAGCGGTACTTTTGATGGATAGGCCTTATTGGGACCCAGGCCTTATTTGGGTCAATCGCCTTACCATTCTGTAATAATAACTTATTCATTCACTATTACTGAAGTAAAAATACCATGAATATAAATGATGGCATGGTAGGCGCATACAGACGAAACCGCAAAAAAAAATTAAGCGCATGCTACTCAGTACAATTGACAAAAGTAAAACCTCTTTGTTTAAGGACACCGACTATATAATGGAAACAATGGGTATGCCCGCGCATGCACCCACGCTTTTAATGCCCGCGCATGCACCCACGCTTTTTATGCCCGCGCATTGCGTTGCACTCACAATTCTTTTTTACTATTCATATGAAACAATTTAATGTACTGTTTAATAAAATTACTGAAACGTATTTATGTTCCGTTAAAGATATTATATTCGAGGTTATATAAATAATGAGCAAAAAAAAAAAACAAACAAAACTTAATTTTAAATGTAACCCAACATGTCGATGTTTATTTATTTACAGTGTAACGGAAATACGTTATTTTTCCTGTATTAGTATTCGAGTCCTCGTATTAGAATAGCCGTAAGATCGAAATTTGCTAAGCACAAGATTAGATAGTGTTATCATCACGGCTTTGTTACAAATATACGCAAGGACTCCCTTCAATTGGCCAACAATGGTTTGAAACCGTAGTATTGCGGTTATGTACCTATACTTCTCGAAAGTAGGTCAATGGTCGTCATACAGAAAAACATCTGTCTTCGTTCGTTTAACTTCAACCTCTGTTTAAGGAACATGACAGGACACTTTGGCACCAAGGAGCACCTCCATAGGATGAAGCTTAGCACAACGTATACATGCAGATTCTGTATGGACAATCAAGAGTCAATACAGCACATTTTGTGCAGCTGTGACGCTCTGGGAAGACGTAGGGCAAACATCTAGGAATAGCTTATCCATTGCCTGATGATTTTGCACGGCTCCAGGCAGGTATGATTGCGAAGTACCTACAGGGACTTCTTTATTTGCCAGCGGAGGAGTAGTGCAGGGCTTTGGGCAGCACAATGGATCCAATAGGGTCGAGGTGCGTTCGGCTGATGCTGAGCCCGTGAGAGCCACAATAGAATAGAAGGAACGTGTGTCGCAATGGCTAGGCTCGCTTGGATTTCTACGCTACGTGTCGTGGATTTGATCCCCGCACGGAAGAAATACTTATTTGTATGATCTGCAAATAGTTGTTCCGGGTGTTCGTGCATGTGAAATGTATGTCTGTAAACTGTTCGCACGACATAGGAGAAATCCTAATGTGGGACAGCGTTTAAAACAAAATATTATGCTCCAAAGACAGTTGTTCCGGGAGACGGCGGCGCAAGTGTTCTGCGCGGACCTCTCTGAAGATATGTGCGGACAGCCAGGTTGCACAGAGACGGGGCCCGTCAAACAGTGACGGGCCGATACCTGCCGGGGGTGCGGCCTTATACATACAAAGCGAACACCTCAACCCAGCGATAGGTAAGTGGAAGGACACCGTGGGGTTTTAGCCGGTTAGAGGCATGCCCCTCCGCCCTCCCCAAGGAGGAGGAAGTCTACGAGGATTTCCCCAAGACAAAAAAGGGTCTGAGTGTTTGTGCGTTTGCGATTTATGTCTGTACCCATGACACAAAAGAAACCATAGAAGCTATCGAGAGGTACACCAATAAAAATACATGGGTTTGAGTGCTTCTTGAAATGTAAGTTAAGGCTGTTTATTAACGGCTTCCTAGACGAATTTGGCGTAATCAAGATTAGCAGAGTCATCATCATCATCATTATATCAGCCGAAGGACGTGCACTGCTTAACAAAGGCCTCCTGTTAGAGGTAGTGGTCGTAAATAATAGCTAAGATAAAATTTGTATTCTTGTTTTCTTCTTCTTCTTCTTCTCTTAGATTATGACTTCTGTAGAGTATCTTCCACAATTTCGCCTGTGTCAAGTATAAGGCAACGTTGTACGGTATTTAGATTAATAAATCTTTACATATTTATAAAACATTGATCAAAAATTAAAAAAATCTAAAAAATATGTCGGCAACGTCGTACGGTTCAATTCCAATTATAATCTATTTTTGTTTTATTCTGGTTGACTACATGAAAGGTAATAAACAAAAGACGGAACAAAAGAAAATAAAATGTAGAAAAATACATTTACATAGAACAAAAAGATCGAATATCAAATAAAATTGACTCTACTATATAGTTATTTTAACACCTCCCCCATAGATTTCCACAATTGTGCCGTCATTTTGGGGGATCTTTGCTAATACTCGCCACGCTTGGCAAGCGGGTTGGTGAGCGCAGAATGGCTGCTGTCCATCCCTCTGGTTTAGAGTCCCTTAGCCGCCTTTTATGGCATCCGCGGGACGGGACGGATCGGTGCTATTTTCTAATCCGGACCCCGACACGGATTAGCAGAGAAGTAGTTGTCAAAGGAAACTATCTATCCTTCACCTGTGGGTGTCGTAAAAGGCAGCATATAGTCTATCCATCAGCGTGTAATTAACAACGTACTGCGCATATTAGACGGTATTAATCAATTTTATTATGCAAAAAATTGAGTTTTGAATGACCCACTCTTGACCGAGTCAATACACGCACAAATATGCTTTCTTTTATAAAAAAAATAAAACAACAACAAACAACTATACACTTTATACCTACTCTTAATCTTAAAAAATCATAAACAATGTAATAACGGTATACTTATAATTGTCATTAAGAGATTGATTGATTGGCGGCACCAATCAATCAAGCTCAGAATGCCACCACCCCATCTCCTCCCATGGGTGTCGTAAAAGTCGACTAAAGGATTAGCCGGAGGATGGGCAGCAGCGTCCTTCGAGTACATTAACAACTGAACTGCGATCGCCAACCCGTCTGCCAAGCGTGGCGATTATGGCAAAACCTCCCAATGAGCCCACAACACACCCATATCGGTCGTTGTGGTGATCTTTGGGAAGGCCTGTGTCCAGCAGTGGACTTCATTCGGCCGAAATGATGAGTATAACCAAATTACACGATTAATATCAATTTAAATTTATTTTTATATATAGCTTAGTATTATATCTATTTTTTTACTGGTTGACATCCGTATGTCACTGTGGGCTCCAGCTGAAAATCAGCGCCGGGCATCACTGCCGTTATGCTTGGCATTATGCTGAGCTGGATACCAGTTTGACGCAGACTTGGGACACACGATGATAGTATGTATTTTTAAGATATAGTTATATAATTATCAGGCAAGTCACATTTATTATTATTTAAAACTTATGTTAACAACATAAACAACATCATAATCGTGTCACATGTATCTGTAGTCAAATAAATGTTATTTCTTTCTTTCTTTCTATCAGCATTCCTACAGTTGGCAGGCCTCTTATTGCAAGGCTATTAAAATTAAAAAACATCCTAATTTTAATAGAGAAGATGGCTGGCAGGTGCAACCAGTTTGGAAACCTTATTAAAATAATAAAGCCTCAAACAAAATACCACACTAAAAACATCAAGACACTGTGAGTGATTACTGCGTGCATCGAAATAACTTTTAATTAGTATATTGTACGCTAGATAAAATGAAATAAGTTTTCAAAATCCGTAGCGACGTCTGGCGACCACGAATGCTGCAAAGTGTTCGAAACGTCAGGAAAAACCAAAATCTTTATATATACGCGATGTAATCCGTTTAAAAATTGGTTTATTATATTTATAAGTAGTGTTTAAACATTAAACTTGTGTGTTCTGGTTTGGAGGGCTCTCGCCTACACTATACCACTAAGGCGGAGGACATCGTGGAGTACGTGAGTCAAAGGACCACTTGGTCCTTTGATTCTCGGCGTGTACTTACACGCCGAGAGTGCAGCTGCTGGTCTCGCACCACAACGTCAACTTCAAGGCGTTCGTGGTGCGAGTACCAACGTGTTATATGCACGTCGTCTTAGAAGAGCCGCAAGGCGTAGTGTTCCGTCGCTTCCGCGGACAAGTGCCACACAACCTCTCTTCGCACTACGTCACTGTGTACAACGTAGAGCAAAGATATATTTTTATTAACATAGAATTAAGTTTCTTTATACTAACACAATCTGTATTATTATAATATAATATTTATGTTAGATTTTAAGGTCCAACGTTCAAAATCTTAAGGGCCAAAGTAGCCTGAAAATAAAGAATTTATTATTTTGATTATAATCACGGGGCTTAAGTGGCTTCCAATACGCCTTCGTCGGAATACTCATATTCTTTCTCTATATATTACAAAATTATTTTCAATCTAGCTTCCCCCTCTTAACTTAAAGAACGTTTTGAGTTCATCCGTGACATGCACTCACTATTTTTAAGATCATCAGAAACCCTACCGCACACGGCGACAAGTGACCACGTGCGCACCGCCGTCTTCCCGGGGGTCGCTCGGTGTGAGCAGGCAGACTCCCCAATCTCTCAAATCCCGCACCCGGGACCCGTGAGGCCCCCCAGCATGTAGTGACGGCAGGGGGCTCAGGCGTGTTGGACTTGGCAACCGGAACGGTTGTTGCCCCGGCGCCGTCTCGTCCTTCTCCGTGCGGGATCGGCCCTCTCCCGATCTCGCTCTGCAGTCTCCTTCTGGAGCATGACGCTCTCGCAGAAGGAGACCACCGCACTCCAATTTTCATGCTCTGCCAACATAGCCGTCACTACTGCCAGCAGAGAGAGATCTTGCCCGATCCGATCGACCAGGATCCGGCGCTCGGCCGCACACGCAGGGCACTCCTCGAGCGTGTGCTGTGCGGTATCCTGGTCACTTCCACAATGGCGGCACTGTGCCGTAACCTCGCGTCCTATTCTGTGCAGGTACGCACCGAAACAACTGTGACCGGTGAATACCTGCATCAGACGGTAGGTGTCGCGCTCATGTTTGATACACCTAATGCGTTTTGTTTGTATTCATCATCATCATCTTTCAGCGATGAAACCGACAATTGTACTTTAATTATGTGTTTATTTCTTTAGCTGCTGTCTGTACAAAAAGTAGACATTCATAGGACATAATGTTATGCATTTATATATTTGTACATGCGACGAAATAACACAAAAACATTATTAAATAAAAGTACTTGTTGTTACCAATTTACATTGAATGTATAGATTTTTTTTAACTATGACGAAATTATGTACTCTGTGACCAAATTACACCTACCTATAATATAGAATACTCTGAATATATGTTCCTACAAAATTGTAAGTTCATATTACAAAATAAAACAAATCACAAAGTTCTAATAATCGATTTATTAATTTTCTGTAATTAATAAGGAAAGTTGCTATTATAATCATTATCTCAGCCATTTATACGTCCACTCCTGCACAAAGGCCTCCACTATAGATTTGCGGTTGTTACCCCAGCCCCATGTCTTCCTTCTTCGAGCGGGATCGGACCTCTCCCGATTCCGCTCTGCGGTCTCCTTCTGGAGCATGACGCTCTCGCGGAAGGAGACCACTGCACACCAATTTTCATGCTCTGCCAACATAGCCGACACTATTGCTGGCAGAGAGAGATCTTGATCCTGATCTTGCGTCACGCGGTAGGTGACGCGCTCGCTCCTTCTGAGCCGGGCTCCGAGGAGTGGCAGGTGGACTAAGGCCTAACCTTTCTCATCCTGAGAAAAGGCCCATGCTAAGCAGTGGGACAGTAAGCTGATTATGTATGTATTTTTGTAGGACTCTATATACGTAAAACTAAAGATATATAGGTGCCGTTTAGAAATAGAGATTTTTACAATTTTAGCAAAGCAGGTTTATTTGCATATTCTGAAATCAGCAGCATTAATAAACAATGTAAGAAGACAGTTTCAGACAGAATGCAGCCATAATCATGATAAATCACTGATACACGCCACATACAATATGGCGAAAAACATTGACAAATAATGTGAAGTGAACTCGACTTCGCTTTCCAAGATATTTTCATAAATTTACATACAAATACAGGCAGCAAGGCCATCACAGAACTGACGGGAGATTTTTAGGCAAGTGTACACTAGTATTGTGGCTAAGAACAGCACCAACTCATCTCATCCTGTGGGTGTCGTATAAGGCAACTATGAAATTAGTCGGAGGATAGGCGGCCGCGTTCGAGTATATTTACAACTGAACTCGCATCGCCAACCCGCCTGCCAAGCGTGGCGATTCTGGTGAAACCCCCCAATTAGCACACAACACAAACCTAGATCGGCCGTTGTTCGTACATTGTGGGAGGGATAGGTCCAGCAGTGGAGATCATTCGGCTGAGATTATTTACTCTTTGATGATCAAATCCGAACCCGCTAGGTCGTTATCTTTGGCTCTAGTGTGATCTTACGAGGACCTGGAGCCCCCCTTCGGCGCCGAAGATGACCGCTCCAGTGGTTTTAGCCGGTAGGAGTCCGGCATACCCCTTCGCCCTTCCCCGAGGTGAAGGAAGTTCCATGTAGAATTTCCACTGGACATCAATAAAAAGAAAGGTCGTTATCTTTGTCCAGGAATATATAAACGCCAAAGCATTTTTTCATTTATTGTTTACTTGGGATAAGCCCTCCACACATTCTCAACCACTGCAACGCCTACGCCAGCATGTACAATGGTGACCACCAAAAGGAACACCGATCAATGAAGCTCGGTGTGTCCCAGAGAAATGAATAACTGTAACCCGCAATGAAACTAATCAGAAAAGAAAAAGGAGGAGTATGAAATACATTCCACTTCCTCCGTAGCAAGCAGGAGACAGAGTAAAAACGATAGGCCATAGGCACAATAAATGGCAGTTAACAACTGGGATAGGCCCAGTTACCAGGCACTACGAGTACAATTTTTTTTAAATGTTTATTTCATTTATTTACGCTTCCTATGTTGTGAGCTATTGTGACTGATTCCAGTAGTAGGTAGGTATGGCAAAAACGCCTGAACGCACGGAAAATCGTCCTAGTTGCAACAAGGTCTGTATAGTAAACAACTCTGGATGTAACTTGCAAGCTGCCGTACATATTATTGCATTAATCTTGCCAAAGAATACACTCCCACAGGATATGTTAAAACATTTGTGACGGTCACCTTCAACACTAAATTATTTCAAACACATACCATAAAAAACCAAACGATTACGTAATTTTTATCCAACCAATAAACACGAGCAGCATCCCGTATAATGACCGAGCGCGAGGCCCACTGCGGACTCGGGGGTCGCGGGTGCGCAGATTGGGGAGTCTACGTGCTCACACCGAGCGACCCCCGAGAAGACGGTGGCGCGCACGTGGTCACGTGCCGCCGTGTGCGCAGCACAGCGCAAAGCGAGGCTTGGGGGGATCCTTTACAATCCTTCCCGAGAAGTTGCCTGGGGGGCGACCTTTTTACAGTCGCCTTCCCTCCGCTAGAGGGGGTGACCGCTTTACAGTCATCCCTTCCAAGATGTGCCTAAAGGCGTGGCACCAATGGGCGGCTCCATACCCCTTCACCCTTCCCCGGGGTGAAGGAAGTTCCATGTAGAATTTCCACTGGGCATCAATAAAAAATTAAAAAAAAGGCCCACTGCGGAGTTATTTGGAACCTACCGCTCGATCATATGACAGGCGCATGAGGTCATTGACCTGCAGCTGTTTGCGATTGACTCGAATGAAATATTTTGGTGACAACAATGATATTATATATATTAAAAGGAAGTAGATATGTTACGTGCGTGCCAAATGTAAGAACCAAAACTCCCCCAATTGTAGCACCTCGCAATTGATTCGCCTAGATAGCTATCTCTTTTACTCTTGTTGTTTCTGTATCTTCTTTCTCATGACATAGTTGTGCAAGCGAGACTGTATTTTGCGCGCCATTTAATATGGACGTAACATATCTATGGTATAATATCATTGGGTGACAAATTAAAGGTACTATATTTTTACTGATTCGTGTACAGAATCTTGGACTGATTCACTTGCTAAAAGGTTTCAGGTGATTAAATCACATTCAGTATCATATCAGCTTGTCACTTTCCCACTGTAGGGCAAAGGCTTCTTCTTATACAGATAAGGATCGAGCAATGCACAACGCTTGCTCACTGTAAGTTGACAGACCATTCGATCAGGTGAAGGAAAATATCGCGAGAAAGGGTTTCCTCAGTTAAAGTTACAAGCGCCTTACACTTACTAAGAAAGTAGATATTACGTTGGAAAAGGTCACATTGACACACTGGATTGGCAGGTTTTGAACCACTATTTCTGTTTCTCAAGGGCTCGGCATCAGCCTAACGCACTTCAACCCTATTGGGTCCATTGTGCTACCCAAAGCCCTGCACTACTCCTCCACTGGTAAATCAAGGAATTTCTGTAGATACTTCGCCATCCCACCTGCCTGGATCATAGTCATCAGGTGATGGATAAACCATTCCTTGATGATTTGCTACGTCTTCCTAGAGCGTCGTAGCTGCACAAAATGAGCAGCATTGACTCTTTTACTTTGAACCACCAAGTACGCATCTAGTGCCTAGAAATGAATCCGGAAAGATCCGGGCCACCGTGATATTTTTTTTGCTGTGCAATTCTACATGGACTCCTCCGCCCCGAAGAGGGCTAAGCCCTGAAACCATCTATGCAGTCATGGTCGACACCAAACGGGGCTCCGGAATTTTGAGAACAAACGTAGCACCGGAGCCGCCCATAGATATGCATCTATCAGAGCGGGATCGGGAGAGGGCCGATCCCGCACGGAGAAGGCCGAGACGGCGCCGGGGTAACAACCACCCCGGTGCCCAGATTCAACACGCCTGAGACCCAGTTACAGTCATCCCCTCCGAGATGTACCCAAAGGCGTGGCACCAATGGGCGGTTCTAGTGTGATCTTACGAGGACCTGGAGCTCCTCTTCGGTATCGAAGATGACCAATGGTTTTAGCCGGTAGGAGACCGGCATACCCCTTCGCCCTTCCCCGGGGCGAAGGAAGTTCATGTAGAATTTCAACTGGACACCATTAAAAAATACGAGTTTTCGACGTTTTCGAGTGGGTAACTGAAAAGATATCACCCTCGGCGCACATATGTTGGCTCTACAGTATATTCCTAATGGTAATCATTTTATATCATAGCTGACAGGTATACTAGTCAGCTACCAGTAACTGTCAGCTGTAGTTGTAAATTTGAATGAAAAATTTACACCTAACTGGAACTGTCTGCCGATTACAGTTCATATTAAGCGCCTTGAATTGCCAACGCTTCGAGGTTAAAATCTTCAAACAAAATCACGATATATATCTAAGATATCATATTATGAAAAATGTTTTATTATAATAATTAATGTTATTGCCACGAAAATACCTGTTTAAGGTTTGGTATTTATGTTAATCATCGTTAGGCAGTTTTTTATACGTCATTTATTATCAAAATGATCACACTATAATGTCGTCAACAGGAGCAAAAACTAATTATAGTATACGTATATATGTACGACTATTAAATACAGGTGAAGCAAGAAGGACCTGGAATGGAAGCTTAGACTAACCAAAAGAAAACGAAAATCGGGCGGTAATATCGATGAAAATAGGTTGGAGCATGGAATTTCTACAAGAATACCCACCTCCTTCCGTGGATGCCGTAAATGGCTACTAAGGAACTCCAAACCAGAAGGGGTTGAGCAGCAACGTCCCGTTTGTGGTGCAGTAACCATACTGCGTTCACCAATCCGCCTTTTTTATTTTTTATTGATTCGGTGGTAATACCTCATGTACTTCCTTCGCCCGGGAAAGGGCGAAGGGGCATGCCGGACTCCTACCGGCTAAAACCACCGGAGTGATCATCGTCGGCACCGAAGGGAGGCTCCAGGAACTCGAATAATCTCCATCTAGATCCACCCGTTGGTGCCACGCCTTTAGGCACATCTTGGAGGTGATGACTGTAAAGAGGCCACCCACCCAGGCATCTCTCGAGGGGATCACCAACCAAGTGTGATGAGTACTGCCAAAGTCACGACACACTACTTACAGTATCAGCAGATACACGCGAAGAGAAATCGGGACGCGAACACTTCCTTATCACCGGCTTCCACGACGCGGACAACCTTAATCTATCTTCGATGGATCCATCAAAATTTCAATTTATCGGAACGTCTTTTATGAGGTCAGCCAAAATTTTATTTTGGTATTAATGTGCGCGTGAATAGACCCGATATTGACTTAAAATACAATAGGCCAGTACAAAACATTACATATATGTGAGAATGTGGTTTTTCCGACACTTACATAAATATACTATAGACATAAAATACTATACAAAATAAAATACTTGACACATCAATGTACCATATTCCCTGTCCGTTACTCGAGCTGGTCAGTGTAAAAGATTTAAATAAAAATTAAAAGTACATCCAGATCACCTTTAGACATTTTAGACTGGTAGTAAGATCTCTTATTGAACAGTTTAGTAAGGCAGGTACCACCGCAGTGGGGGGACTCGGGCGGATTGGGGAGTCTGCGTCTCATACCGAGCGACCCCCAGAAAGACGGCGGTGTGGCTTAGGGGATCCTTTACAATTTGAAGGCACGATTGATACAGTGGCTGATACAGTTGCTGCTGTAGCTGCTGCGCTCCGGGTCGTGGGTTTGTAGTTTTACCATGTTATTTTAAGACCATAGTTAAGACTTCTTAAAGGATTTCCTGTAATCTTTAAGTAAATAACTATATTCTGTTGAATTTCAACTTAATCGGTCCAGTAGATTTGGAGCAAATTGGATGAGACAGACAGACACATGAGCGATCCTGTAAGGGTTCCGCCGTTTTTTCAATCGGACTTTCGGAACCCTAACGAGCTTAAACCTGAGTGGCATTTAAAGTATAACTGTTCAAGGACAAGTGGTGATGTTCTGATTATTTTTTTTATTTAAAAAAAAACGTTGCCCCTCACTAGCATTTCTCCTGCGTCGTGGATGCGTTTACAGACATAAATTCTACACACAAAACACCCAGACTCTGAACAACTACCTGCAGATCGTACAAATATTTCTTCCGTGCGGGAATCGAACCCACGACCCGGAGCGCAGCAGTCGACTGTATCAGCCACTCCAACATTTACGCAAAAATAATCATGGTTTAAACTTTAAACCTTCATTTATGATGTTGAAAACTGAATTCGTAAATAAATCTACTATCTAAATCTAATCTTAATATTTTTTTTGTTGTTGTTATCGGAAACAAGATCAGGTTTTGAGCATTAGATTCGTAAACAGTGAGTTTTAACAGGATTTAGCGATAAAACGTGTAAGTAGTAGAACATGAGTTGTACCTATAGATGCTGACACGACCTTCGCTGATTTCTTTTATAAGTTTACTGTATTGCGCAGGAGATATTTTTTAACTCATTTTATCTCATAATATGCGGAAAACATTTGATAAGCAATCCGTCCGATACGAACGTCTGAAGTTACAAAAATTGGTAAAATTGCATTATGGATGTAATATATGGATACAGCCGGCTGCTGCCTTCCGGGTCGTGGATTCGATTCCCACACGGAACAAATATTTGTATGATCTGTAGGTAGTTGTTCCGGGTCTGGGCGTATTGTGCGTGGAATTCATGTCTGTAAACGCACCCACGGCACAGGAGGAATACTAGTGTAACGTACTAGGGTAACGTGTGTCAACGTTGTTAAAAAAATTGCCCAAATCACATATAAGCCAGGAAAGTACCACACATTCATACTGATGAGAAACAATAACATCGCGCCTATACGGCGATAAAAACGGCTCCTATGACACGTCGCAACGTGTTATTCGGCCAGCCTCAGACTTGTAGGATCACTCCGCCTGGCCGCCTAGACTCGGCGCTCTAACTCAAACAATTGTAGATTAAACGAACTTACCTGAAGTGAAGTTCTATCCCAATTACACGAAGGCTCTGTCCGAAGAGATCAAGAAGTACTATGTAGTAACGCGCAGGTACTGCTATCCAACCACTAAATTTGAAATCAACAAGATAAGTAAAAAACTACTAGTAACGCCCTCTCTTGGTTAATCATTTAGTTTAAAGCGGGGAACGGGATCCATAGTTACCATACATACATACAACGCATTAGGGGCTCATGGATCTTACATGATCATGAGTGCACGGGATTGGGTGGGTGTTGATCTCTTCGGACAGAGCCTTCGTGTAATTGGGATAGAACTTCACTTCAGGTAAGTTCGTTTAATCTACAATTACACTCGGCTCTGTCCTCGAGATCAAGAAGTACTATGTAGAATTTGAAAGCATTAAATGCGTTGTATATATGTAAATATATTATATCAGGTGAAATATTTGCAAGAATAAAAAAGTATAATTACGCAGTTTGACTAATCAATGTGGTAACTTATAATTTAACTGTTTCATGGTATTAGATCATGTATTTGAAGTACTTATACGAAAAACATATTTTACAATATAGTGATCCTAAATATTTGTGTGTATATAATAATTAGGCGTGTAAAATAGATAAACCGAAATGATTAGTCATTATTAGTTAACACTGGTATTTGATAAAACTTGGCAAATACTGATGAAGGCTCACTCCAGTTGCCTGCAATTATTCTAAATATGAAGACGCCTGATTTAAGAGCTGCCGAAGTAGCGCATGTTTGTGGAGTGGGCCTTGAATTTACTGATATCGACACCATTGCCCCATAAAATATTTTTTGTCTAGTGGCTTGAAGTCAACTTACAGCTTTATGGGGAGTTTTAAAGCTTATGAAAAGATATTCTAGTTCACATATAATCGTCCGAGTCTTAGATATATATATATATATATATATATATATATATATATATAGTATACGATCTAAGTCTATTGGCTGTGAAAATTTCTAGTTGCTGAGTAAAAATGGTAGATAAGACAGTGTTGTTGAACTAATACACGATGTCTTATTCAAGTCTAGAATCTTTATGGAGATATGGTCAAACCATATAGTAACACAAATGTCTTGAATTGTTTTTTTTTAGATGTGGTTTGAACGCTGTAGGCTGTAACTAATGCGATTAGTGTAAAATCTTTTAGGTTAGATAATGAGGTCTAGCTCATCGTTGGGGTACAAATTAGACAAGTACTTTAGTATAAGAGACGGTACCCAGGATTAATTATATTTTGGTATTGGTGGTTTTAGATTATAGAAACCTTGAACTTTAAAATAAACGAATAATTCTCTCATCCGATCCGAATTATAATCAGATATTATTGACAAAGTTGATCATGTGGGCACCGTCATTAAATAGCGTAATAAGGAAATATTTGATGTTAGGACCAGAAGCTTTATATAAATCAATGTAATGAGACACAAAAATGGAACCACCTTTTTAAATATGTATCATACTGATTCATAGTATTGTTGGAAACCGAAGCATACATAATATCTATAGAAGGAGGGACGCCTCTTTTTAGTAGTACCCTCCTGACAACCTGCCTGCAGCCAGGATAAGCTGTGGTGGTGACGGTGTGTGGGAACATGACAAAAGGGCTTGGTCACTTGGATGAAACAGGATTTTTGATACGTTGACACAACGGCAACTATGCCTGACTCGGACAGTATGAAACAACAACAATGCCTTCAGCCTTATCTGTAATTATGCCATGAAATTATTTATTTAATATGATAGAAAATGGTAGAAATGCATAGGGTTTTTGATTATTCCAATTCAGTGTAAAGGCATTTACTGCGTAAGCGCTAGGATCTTTTCTCCCTGATGCACAAAAACACATTTTCTATTGATTCTAGATGCAAACAGATCTTGGTGTACTGAACGTCTGTATGATTTTGCTGAAGTGTTACTGTTCTTATTCTGTGAATATGTGTGGCCCTAGATTCTGTGGTCTGCTACTTCATTATTTTCTGAACTTATTCTTGAGGCGAAAGCGTCAATATTGCTTTCAACGCACCAATGCCAGAGTTCTTTAGTAATTACATTAATGTGGAAACCTAATACCACCCATTTAGGTGTAACAATATAAAATATAGTTGAGTCGTGTTTTTGCATGCATAGAAAGGATCTCACAATCTTAAGCGGTTTTGGAAATATACTAAGTTCAAAAAGGTTGCTATTAGTTTTAAACTTATTAGCTTAATATGCTCCTTTTGCTGTATCAGCTCTGTTCATTCGTTCATGCCCCCCCCCCCATCCTGTCTTGCTCGCATCGGAATATATTTCAATCAAATATTTCTCGTCACGAATAAGATTGGCGACATTTTTAATTTTGTTCAACCACCAATAAAAAGTTTGGTGAATATACGAATGTATATTCATGTAACTTTCATAATTATCAAACTTTAATAATGCTAGGTATTTACACATCTTTAACTCTTTTGTATACAGCTAGCGTTGTATTGAATGGCAGGACATGCAGATACAAGTAGACCCACTATGCGAGAGAGACATCTAAGGCGAGGTCTTAGTCTTAAAATTATTTATATCATTTATGATCTGTTTTTTTTATCATTTAATATATAATATATGTCATTTAATATATTATATATGTCATAACTGTACTAATAATGAAACCTAGATATTTACATACAACGGGTTTTCTGGGTCAATAATTTTTTTTTTTTCATTATCAATAACAAAACCCAAAGACTCTTAAAATTAATTTGGGCATTTGAATAATCAAACTCACGGCTGTTGGGGCAAAAAGATTCTCCGAGTGGAGACCGCGCACCGGAAAACGCAAACGCGTGGGATGGCCTATAACGGGGTGGACAGACGACCTGGGAAAGGTAACTGGCAGCTGTCTGACGAGGACGACATGTGACCTGACGTTGTGGAAATCTATGGATGAGGCTTTCGTTCAACAGTGGAAGACCTTTCGCTGATATGATGATAATGCGGATGTTTGAACATTATTTTCACATTTCTCATAAGTTTTTCCAATACAACATATTATGTCATCTAAATATATAGGTAGTTAACAAATAACCTAAACTTCTTAATAATGCCAACACAGGTATTAGAAGCTTTGTGAAAACGTATGGGGCTGTGCAGCAGCAAATGGAAGAACGTTGAACAGTTAAGGATCCTTCAAATCTTTTTTTTTTACTGTACTGCTTAGTTCTTCTTATTGCAAATTGTTTGTATTTACAAATCTATTTAAGGATTTAAGATGGCACGTAGTCTACCTTTTGGTTTATGTATTAGAAATGTGCTAGAAACATATTGACCATAAACATGGTTGGCAGGCCGATATTGCATAGGCGTTCAATAAATCGTTGACGATTTCTCTGTATGCTATCAAATCAGACTTATTTAAGTATTTTTTTGAACGGTTATGTATACCCTTCAACTCAATATAAGAGTACTGCATCGCTGGTGATAAGACACCATCTATCGAGAAAGTACAACACACGTCCCAAATAACTCACCAGGTCTATCGGTGCGGCGGTGCGTGGGTCTGTAAGCCCCTGTAAGATACACACGGTTGCAGCCACAGCTATATAGCACGGCGCTGCAGGCGCTGGTACTCCGGCCGGTTGGTTGGGGCAGCCATTACCGGAGGTTTAGCCACAGCTTCCGTCTGCCCGATCGAGGGCGGAAGTGGGGGGTCTCAAGATTATATTTTGCATCTGGTTTGATATCGTTTTGAAGATCCAAGTGTAGAGGTTCCTCCAGGATCAAGTTTTCATTTCCGCGTCCATTTCATTTTCACCTCCGTGTGAGTATTTTTTTAAACCAAACTTCTGCGAATCATTGATTCCGTACATTGCAAGTCACAGGCTAGCTTTCCAGGATCAGTTAATGACGATATAAGTGTTATATTGGTATTGTCGCTAGATAGAAATATAAAAGAGCATCTCCTAGACGAACAATTATCAAGGCATTATGGGCTTTAGGCATATTTATAACAAAAACAAATTGCTTTTGTTAATTTTCGTTAATTAATTATAACAGATTAAAATTTGTTTAAAATTGACAGAGGTAATTAAATATAACTTAATATTTAAGTACCTCTGTCAATCTGCTTTAACCTCCTGATTTAATACAGAGCTATTTTATGTTTGGAAAAATATCTTTTTTGGCTTCCTTATAAAGGCCAATTGTAGCTGTATCCCTGGCCCGAAATGTTTTTCTTTTATAAGAGCTTCACCAAAAATATCATCCGGAAGTTTCTCTTTAGCTGCGTTATTTTTAATAATCCGTACGTCCGCGTCACTGTCATATCAGTAAAACAGGCTTAGATGAGACATTTACGGAAGTTCCAGTGGTTCCACCGATATGTTAACCATTTCATTTAGCAGGACATCTACCTCATTGGGAAGATCTGTATTCTGTGTGGTCTCAATGGACTATTGCGTTAGCACAAGGGACGATGAGTGTGTGTATATAATTTGCCGAGGCAACAGGCTAGTGCAAATGTTGCGTTAAAATGGTTATTGCATTTATAATACCAAAAGCAGGTATTTTTGAAATTATGACGGAAACATTCCATTGTAATGCTCACAATCATTTTGTTATAGAACTGGTATCAATCCCTTTGAACTGTACACAGTGTTATTATATTGTATTGTATTATCAATTGGCGGATACATTCCATCAAAATGTTCACAACCAATAAAACTTATTTAGGAAATAATGTGGGTATACGGAAAATCGATATATATTCCTCCTTAGAAAGGCCCATATGTTCACTAAAAATAGCTATGTAATTAGAACTTACCTAAGATTTTATCGAATCTTGCGAAGATGAGCACTGCCGGTGTGATAGTCGTTTCCTTAAATTTTAATCATGTTTTTTTTTTTTCTATTCACATAGCCCTTAGTATTCATCACTATATGGTCTTTTCGGCATAATTTTACGTTTTACGTACTTATTACCGTAGTCACAAACACTTAAAACTACTTAAAACATGGATTTTCCTAATAAAACATTTATTAATTGAGAGGAACGAAAAATCGTGGCGGATAGCTAAAGCACTAAAACGCGAATGATTAACCAAGAGAGGGCATTACTAGTAGTTTTTTACTTATCTTGTTGATTTCAAATTTAGTGGTTGGATAGCAGTACCTGCGCGTTACTACATAGTACTTCTTGATCTCGAGGACAGAGCCGAGTGTAATTTTGTTTTTTTATTTAGGCCCCAATAGGATCTTAAAATTGAACAATTAAGGTGCACGGTTCGGAAAAGTCGATTCTACGGAGACGAGCCGGCAAGAAACTCCATGGACAGAGAGCAAAAATGATATTACAATTATGATTATAACATTTTAATAAGGTAGACTTGTGAAAACAAAATAAACTATATATTCAATTAATATATACTAATAAAGCGTGTGGTGCCGGTTCAGAATGCCACCACCCCATTTCATCCCGTCGGTGTCGTAAAAGTCGACTAAGGGATTAACCGGAGGATAGGCAGCAGCGTCCTTCGAATACATTAACAACTCAACTGCGATCGCCAACCCGTCTGCCAAGCGTGGCGATTATGGCAAGACCCCCCAATGAGCACACAACACACCCATATCGGTCGTTGTGGTGATCTTTGGGGGAGGCCTGTGTCCAGCAGTGGACTTCATTCGGCCGAAATGATGAAAGCACACGATTGCTGTTTAGTTCATAAGAACCTAAACAATTTTTTATATTGTACCTAAATATTTTTAAGCATGTGTTCTATCTTCTATTTAGCGATTATATACCAACTGATTAACGGTAGTAACACTGTTTTATTCTTGATTTAATTACATAAAAAATAAATCTTTTTTACGACTTCAGGCACTCCCGTCGCTCAAAATAGGCACTATGTTGGACGATAACACTTTTCGGCTCGCTGCAAGCCTACATTTAGGTGCTCCTTGAGTTGCTCCTCATAGATGTCACTGCGGTGAAGCTGTTGACCACCTCGGACACCATGGCCTATCTTGCAGTAAAAGTGCAGGTCGCATAGCACGGCATGCCTATATTAATTATATTATACGTCGTGCTCTTGCCACTGCCGGCGTGCCACGTAACGATGGTAAAAGATTGCTGCCATGGAGGATGGGTAGGCCTTTGGTGATGGACGCAACTTGTGTCGACACCCTTGCTTCATCCCATCTTCCAAGCACGGCCGGCGCTGTTGCATCTGCAGCAGAGGCCCTCAAACGGCGCAAATACAATAACCTAATAGGTAATTATTGTTTTGAGTTGTTTGGGGTCGAAACGCTTGGGTCATGGGGTCCGAGTGTACGTCAGCTTTTCAAAGATATAGCTGGACGGTTGGTCAATACTTCGCGTGATCAGAGGGCTGGCATTTGCTTTGGCCAAAGAATAAGCATTGCCATTCAACGTGGCAATGCTGCCAGCCTTCTGGGAACATTATCAGCTCGTAGCGATAAGGAGGAGTACTTCGACACCTAAATGTATGTGCAACTTTTTTATATTTTTTGTTTTTGTTTTTATTATTATTTAGTTTATTGGTAAATAGTCTGTATTATATTTAGTTTTAATGTCTATATAAATATTATAAGATGTAGGTAAATGTCTATATAAATATTATAAGATGTAGGTATATTAACAAAATATAAAATATTCGAGCTTAAGTTTTTTTTTCTAAAATAAAAAATGACAGACGGAGACATGTTGCTGGTAAGTTTGCGGCGCCGCTTCTTCCCAGTTAAAATACTAGAAAGCGGTGAATGGTGGGCAAGCTGGCGTTTTAGGGGCTGTCTCAAATTATGTTGACGTTTAAAAAGTTATTTTTTGCCTGTTTTGATTGAAAGATTTCATTTCACGAATGGGAAAATAGTCCGTTTTTTTTTAAATAAATGTATGCGTATGTGTTTCTATTTTTTTGTATTTGTAACCAATATTAAGTAAAAATAAAAAAATATTAGACGGTCTATTGGTGGCAAAAAATCGCAAGTTTCATAGTCATTATTAACAACAGCCTTAAACTGGGTTTTATTCTCGACGGCCTCCAGTAATGTTACCTATCGAAAAAACCTCTCCTTACAATCATTATGATGTATAGATTCCCGGGCCTCAAAAATAAATGTATTCGAATCCACAGTTCAAAGTTAAAGAGCAAGAACAGTATTTAAATATGTACTATTATATGCAAATGCTGATACTGTCGTAACTTCAGTAATGCTAAGGTAACACTTGTTATTCATTTTATAATTATTTACATACCTGAGCGTAAAATGTTATAAAAAAGTGGTTAGGTAATGATAACATCAAAAGTGCAGTTCAAAATCTTAATTTAATATTATTATATACTTATCAAAATAAGAGTATGTATTCATAAAGTAATCCCATAGTAATTATATCGCGACGAATTTATTATATAAAATGCGAATGGAGCTTAAGCTCTGGTATAAATATTAAAAAAAACTGCATCATATTTACTTTTTCCCGCTGAGTAAATGCAGGAAGTATAATTATTTTAGTAACTTAATAAAAAATAATACTCACTTATATCTTCAGATCCCTTTAAAAACTTAATGAAGACCAAAACTATAACAAATCCAATACAAATAATAACCATCAACATAGAAATAAATACTTGAAATAATCACATCACTACACTGTCACTGCATGTTGCCGACTGATTAAATTTCCCGCCAAAGTTTGACAATTTGACATGTGCCAACCATTCGCGGCTAGCGACAAACTTACACTTCGAACATACATTTATTATTTAACGTTTCATTAATTACCTATTTAACATGTCAGAATTACGCGATCGTATCAACAATCTATTAATATTATCTAACAAACATTTAATTGGATGCCTATTTTATTTGGTCACGCATTAAAATGTGCGAACACGTTCATGTTGTAACCACGCATGACACTGAAATAAAGCGGTGCGTGACCTTGTAGTTATTATACGTCTAATGTACGCGTGGATGTGAAGCTGTGCAAAGCGCTTTTATTTCTTAATTTACAATTATTATATTGTGTGATCCCTGAACTTAGATGGGTATCTCTGTACTACTTTTAGAAGTAGGGATGCCACGTGCCACGTGCTGCGTGGATTCGAGGTGCCTTGATAGAATTAGTTATCTGTATAATAAAAATCATTTACCTACTGAAGTTGTTGTTGTAGATTGAAAACAATCCAAGGAATAAAATATTTCCTTTAAAAAGAAAGCAGTGTTTATAACTGAACGGATAAATTCGGTGAGTAAAAATCGATTGATACGTTTTCACTTTTGCTATCCATTTCCCGCAAAACTGAGTTCGTAGTGCATGGTGTGGCGTAACTTTATATATTAAGTTATCTGTGGCGTCAATGTGCGCCCTCCCGACCCTTGCTCGCGCCGGCCCGTGCCGAGAAATCGAGTAGTAACAAAAGATCCCTTTAAACCCCAATTAATCATTGATCCAGCAGTCCCTTGCGATCATTACTGTCTCAGTAACTCCCTGAGCCGAGGTCCGCCCTCAGGCGCAGTTACTTAAATGTAAATAAAAGCTAGGCTGGTAGCTACTTAATGCTTCGCCAATTTGCCCGGTTAAGCAGCTATATCCCTTGGGATGACTGCGAGAAGCCAATCATAAAAAAAAAAACAAAAGAAAGTCAATGTGCGTCATACTCATAACACTCATGAGTCTATATCGGCGGTATTCGAGAAACCCGTTTTCGGTAGGAAACCGAGTGGCTCAAACATTTAAAGCGGGACTTAATATTAAGTGGCGTTTCAGTATTCGGCCGTATATCACATAGTGCCGTCTCTGGTTATGTAATTTTGAAAATATAAGATAAAAATGTCTTCCAGACATTACTTTTTATAT
Organism: Diloba caeruleocephala; assembly: GCA_947459985.1. Taxonomy (NCBI): domain Eukaryota; kingdom Metazoa; phylum Arthropoda; class Insecta; order Lepidoptera; family Noctuidae; genus Diloba; species Diloba caeruleocephala. Next base: position 8,929,679 of record OX381632.1, read on the forward strand.
CGTTGCTGCGCCTGACAAAATTGCAATGTGTTTTTGGTTCGAAGTACGTTATTGATACAATTTTATATTATTTTAGAAGGCGCATGTGTCTGTAAAACCGTTTTTTTTGTTTGTTTATAGGAAATAACTCTGCCCCACTCTAGGATTTGTCTTGTGTCGTGGGTGCGTTTGCAGAAACAATTTCCACATATAATACACCCAGACCCGGAACAACTACCTGCAGATCATACAAATATTTGTTCCGTGCGGGAATCGAACCCGCGACCCAGTGCGAATTATCCGAAATTAGAAAATAGTAAAATCCGCTGTTATTTCGGCTTAAACTTTTCTTGATAAATGCTCCATTAGAGCACTAGATAAATAGCGTTCTGAAAAGTTGGAATTTTTTAAATTAAAATTTAAATGTTGATATAGCAGATTTCGCAGGCGCTGCGATAATTTTTTATTTCTTGTCTGGCTTCTGAAAAAGAATATTCATATTTAAACATAACGTAATTGTCGTTATTATTTGGAGTTTATTACATCTCGATCGGTTTGAGTTTGACCTCAAATACAGTTTGATTTTTAATAGTTTGCGACCCCCTACAAAGCAAAGCTTTAAAATAGTCATTCCGATCTAGCTCCCCAACTTGACCCCCAGCAACGCGCCACAGCCGAGCCCTGAGTCCCACCAGCGGGCGCCCTTAGCTGTTTTACGTAAAGATTAAATATTAGGAATAAATAATAGTTTTAAAATAAAGGATAAAGATAAGAGCTCTCGCAGCCTGAAGAAAACTGTATAATAAATCTTTGTTTGCGAAATATGGGCCTGTTACGTTGGTGTTATTGTTCATCAGGAATGTATCGCCATATATAAAAAAAGAAACGTACATTTAAATCAATGAATACAGTATCCTTATTATGTTACCAGTCAATCTAAATATATAAATTTCATCATTTTTCATTCATCATTTCGGCCGAATGAAGTCCACTGCTGGACACAGGCCTCCCCCAAAGATCACCACAACGCCCGATATGGGTGAATTGTGGGCTCATTGGGGGGGTTTTGCCATAATCGCCACGCTTGGCATACGGGTTGGCGATCGCAGTTGAGTTGTTAATGTACTCGAAGGACGCTGCTGCCCATCCTCTGGCTAATCCCTTAGTCGACTTTTACGACACCCACGGGAGGAGATGGGGTGGTGGTATTCTGAGCCGGCACCACACGGAAGTATAAATTTAATATTTAGTATAAATTTACTAAATTCAAATCGTATACTTAGTGTATATATAATCATATTTACAAATGTAAAGATGTCAATGTGTTGTAATAATTAGGGTGTAAGATTAGTTTGTCAGAGTGGTGTCCGGATTAAGAAAATAGCACCACTCCATCATCTCCCCTGGATGTCGTAAAAGGCGACTAAGGGACGCTAAACCAGAGGGATGGGCAGCAGCTTCCCTTCTGTGGAACAGTAGTCATACTGCCAACCAACCCACCGGCCGAGCGTGGTGATTACTGGAAAATTCCCCCTAAAATGACGACACAATTGTGGAAATCTATGGGGAGGCCTTTGTTCTCCAGTGGACGTCCTTTGGCTGATATAATGATGATGATGATGAAGTTTGGCGATGCTAGTCGTCGTACAAAATTCTCTTGTTACCATTTATGACGCCACGGTTGGTGCAGTGGCTGATACAGTCGGTTGCTGCGCTCCGGGTCGTGGGTTCGATTCCGGCACGGAACAAATATTTGTATGATCTGCAGGTATTTGTTCCGGGTCTGGGTGTATTGTGTGTGGAATTCATGTCTGTAAACGCACCCACGACAGGAGAAATCCTAGTGTGGGGTAACGTTATTTAAAATGAGAAATTATGTAGTCACTATTTTTTCAGAATTTGTATTTATTTATTATTTATGTACACAAGTACAGTACAAAAACAGTACAAAAACAGTACAAAAACAGTAGAAAAAAAATACAGGGTATATAGGTCACTTAAGTACAAAGGTTTTCTACTATATAATATACCAAAAACTAACCTTGGAAATAAACTTACACTAAGACAAAAATCTCACGGTTGTCTTGAAAATGATCACTCGATTCTCGGTGTAGTCGTGAATCGCTTTATTGCAAGTGGTTGAGCTAAGCGACGATGCTGATGTATGCGTGATACCTGTGAATGGTTGCCGTTATTCGAGTCTGGTTAGTTTTTCACTGCCATGCAGTCTTATTGAAAGTCCGAGCTCGATCCCGGCCCGCACCTCTGACGGATTCATGTGCGGATGAGAGTTTGATTATCACATGCGTTAACGGTGACGGAAAACGTCGTGGGGAACCTGGCACGCCTAAGAGGGCTCCGAAATGTTCTCTATGGTGTGTGTAGTCCGCCAACCCGAACTAGGCCAGTGTGGTGGACTAAGGCTTAACCTCGTGGGATCGGGATAGGGCTGACCCCGCACGGTAAACAACCGCCCCGGATCCAAGGTCCAACACGCCTGAGCCCCCTGCCATTGCTACATGGTGGAAGGCCTCGGGGGCCGCAGCCCCGGGTAGACGGTGGCGCGCACGAGAGAAGAGCCTGGGGGCGACCTTTTTGCAGTCGCCTTTCCTCCGCTAGAGGGGGTAACCGCTATACAGTCATCCCCTCCGAGATGTGCCTAATGGCGTGGCATCAATGGGGGGTTCTAGTGTGTTCTCACGAGGACCTTGGGCCTTTAATACCCATTATATCTAAAGTATTTGAGAAGCTTATATATAATAATCTATACCCCTATCTCGAGAAATATAACATATTATAAAACGAACAAAATTGATTCCGTAAAGGAAAAACAATTAACTTAGCTATCTATAACTTAATAAAGCCAATATTTACATAAGAAATCCGATTTGTGCCATCTTTATGGATATGACTAAAGCCTTTGACTGCGTAGATCATAGCATACTATTTCAAAAACTTAATGGATACGGAGTAAGGGGAAACGTTTTTAATCTTATTCAGTCTTATTATATATTGTTAGCATTTAGGAAGCACAACTGTTAAAAATAACACTACACATGAAATTACAACGAATATATTCAACTTACTTGAGAATACACAATCAAATAATCACAACCATAAACTAGCTTTGAGGAACAAGATAACAATTACCACAATGTGAATAACCTATTACTGATGATAATGAGTAAGAATTACAAGCCAATATAGGGTAGAAATAACAATCATAAATTAGAAAAATGATAATCTCACAATCCTTGAGCGACGCTACCGCTACGAGTGACACCCGACAAATGAGCGGAGTGGGGGTACACGCGCTTCTTTTATAGCCGTTGAATTTATTTATTTGATCGTTCCTAACACGGCCTCTCCTGACGCCAAGTCGTCCTCGACTGTAGTGTATTGGGATTAATCTTAGGTTAGATTACCCTGGTGTATCGCGACTTCTGTAACTACCTCAAGATCAGGCATTGATAGTCCTACCGCTAAGGGTTCGTTACTTCTAGATTGATGTGTATCACTGTCAACCTGATAGGTCTCATCATCTGAAAGAGTTACAAGTATTATTCATATGAAGAGCGTATACTGATTTCATAATAATTTAAGATAGCAAAATATAAGATGGTCAGCGTCCCAGCCATCCTATATTATGCTGTATACTTTACCACAGCGGCTATTATTTAGGCGACATACGCCAACGTTGGGCGACACACGCCTTTGAGGGGGGAACACACCCCAGCGTTGGGCGACACACGCCTTTGAGGGGGGAACACACCCCAGCGTTGGGCGACACACGCCTTTGAGGGGGGAACACACCCCAGCGTTGGGCGACACACGCCTTTGAGGGGGAACACACCCATCGTTGGGCGACACACGCCTTTGAGGGGGGAACACACCCCAGCGTTGGGCGACACACGCCTTTGAGGGGGGAACACACCCCAGCGTTGGGCGACACACGCCTTTGAGGGGGGAACACACCCCAGCGTTGGGCGACACACGCCTTTGAGGGGGGAACACACCCCAGCGTTGGGCGACACACGCCTTTGAGGGGGGAACACACCCCAGCGTTGGGCGACACACGCCTTTGAGGGGGGAACACACCCCAGCGTTGGGCGACACACGCCTTTGAGGGGGAACACACCCATCGTTGGGCGACACACGCCTTTGAGGGGGGAACACACCCCAGCGTTGGGCGACACACGCCTTTGAGGGGAACACACCCAGCGTTGGGCGACACACGCCTTTGAGGGGGAACATCCCAGTGTTGTCTGCTTCTGAAAGCAAACTTGTACACAGAAATAGAAAGAGTGCTCACTCTCAAAAAAGGAAAAAGACTGCACAACAACTCAGGACACCCTCAATGGGAAAGTGAAATTAAATAAATACACCAGCGAGCGACGCAAGGGAGCAAATCTTCCTTGCGTTCGGTTGATTTGAGACCATTGCAGTCCGTGACAATCTTAAATTGCAGGCCTACCAAATAATGGCGGAAATGCTGCAAGACCTTCACGACCGCTAACGTCTCTTAGCTCGTAGCTATTTTACTTGCTCTCTGCTCCCTGCGTAACCTTGCTGAAGTATGCCAGCCACCACATACCTTCCACCATCAACGTGAGTCTGCAATAGTACTGCTCCGAAGCCAGTAGAGATTGCATCTGTGAGGACTTTGGTGGGGGTTCAAGCTTTAAAAATTTTAAGGACAAGCTCGCTAGTCAAGCATCGTATTAGGTTTGACGAACCTGTTCCTGCTCTGGACCCCTACGAAATTCAACACCCTTTCTGGTTATATGGGCAATGCACGCAGTCTTTATTTATTTATTGTACTTGTGGAAGTACCTATCCAGCAAGTCCAAGTAGTTGTTGAACCTGTGACTTTTCTGGCCAAGGGAGATATTATTATTTTTTAAGCCTTAATATTGCGCGCGCTCGGTCTCACCTGACTATAGCTTATTACCCCTGCCTAAATATTCAAGATGTTGTCAAGAAAGTGTATTTCTTTAGATTGATTGGGAAACCTGCCTTGGTGCTTGCCAGACTCTTTTATGTAAAGCGATGCCTTCCTTGTATGTTATTGCTTAAAAGGATTACATCATTAATATACACTCGTGCATTAATAAGGTTGATAATGCACTGATAAACAATTGGAGAGTTCGTTAGACTAGACGGCATTTTCAGATACTCATAGTGCCACTCTGCTGTAACGAACCCCGTCATATGTAAAGAGTGCAATTCGAATTTGATGAATATGATGAACCCTGTTGCAATATCTAAGCTAGTGAAATAGGTATAACGTGTTGGGAATAGATATCATAATAATAAGGTCTCACTACCGCCATATACTGAATCATATGGTTGTCTATGCACTGACTACTATTCGCCTCTTGTATAATCAGTTGTCTCTGGAAATATACCTTTTTTTAAGCTAACAGCTAACCCACGAGTTTTATTAGGTTATGGGCCCAGCCTCAATTTGCTTAAAAGTAATAGTTTAGTGTAATTTTTGTGTCGTTTTGATAAAGAAAATGAGTTGCAATTTTCTCGCGAACGTGCCAAAGCTTAAAGGTCGGGAAAATTACGACGATTGGGCGTTTGCAGTTGAGAACTTGCTGATTCTAGAAGGCGTGGATAAGTACCTAAAGCAAGAAGGGACTGAAGCAGCAGAAACGGCAGATGCAAAAGCACGAGCCAAGTTGATTTTGACTATAGATTCATCGTTATTTGTACACATAAAGGACGCAAAAACCACGAAGGGATTGTGGACAAAATTAAAGATTTTGTTTGATGATTCAGGATTTTCGAGACGGATTACTTTGCTTCGTCATTTGATTTCAATCAGATTGGAAAACTGTGAAAATATGACGAATTATGTAACACAAATAGTGGAAACTTCGCAGCGTTTAAGTAGTACGGGTTTCAACATCAACGATGAATGGGTCGGTTCATTGTTACTAGCTGGTTTGCCGGAAAGATTTATGCCAATGATTATGGCCATCGAGCATTCTGGAATTCAAATAGCTACCGATACAATCAAGACCAAATTACTTGATATGGAATCTATCGACGTAAATGAAACAGAATGTAATTCAGCATTAGCTGCAAAAAGTTGGCAGAAACGGAAGAACGGTAAAATTGGCGGTACTAGTAAAAATGACGGGCAGACCATAGGACGGAATACGTCAACGTCAACGTCAAATGTCAAAAACACTAAAACAATAACATGTTACCGATGCAAGCAAATTGGCCATTATCGCAACCAATGTCCACTTTTGAACGAAAAAAACGAGAAAAAACAGTCAAACGCATTTAGCGCAGTTTTTCTCAGTGGAAAGTTCAGTAAAAAAGATTGGTACATAGACTCTGGAGCTAGTTCGCACATGACTGCGAATAAAAGTTGGCTGAAAGATCCCAATTCACCGAGTTTCTCAGAGATTATCGTTGCGAACAACACAAAAGTTCCTGTTTTATGTTCGGGCGATGTGAAAATCACAACAAATCATGACTACGAGATATCTGTGAAGAATGTTTTATGTGTGCCGAGTCTCACGACTAACCTTTTGTCAGTTAGTGAATTAATTAAAAATAAAAACAGTGTTGTTTTTGAGCCCAACCGATGCCTTATACGTAACAAATTAGGTGATTTAGTTGCTGAAGCGGAACTTATTGATGGTGTTTACAAATTAAATGTACAAACACAAAACTGTTTACTGACATCTTCCATGGTAAATGGAGACATGTGGCACAGGCGGCTTGGACATTTAAATAGCAATGACATGAATAAAATGCGACGTGGTTTAGTTGAAGGAATGGATTATCCTAATGATACTTTCAAAACAAGTAAGTCAATGTGTCAGATATGTTGTGAAGGAAAACAATCACGGTTGCCCTTCTCTACAGGCACACGAGCTACAGAGACACTTCAGATTGTTCATTCAGATATTTGTGGCCCAATGGAGTGCAAATCAATTGGTGGTGCGAGATATTTTCTACTGTTCATTGATGACTTTAGCAGAATGACCTTTATCTATTTTTTAAAGGTGAAAAGTCAGGCGTTCAGATATTTTAAAGAATTTAAGTCTATGGTAGAAAATCACCAGAATAAGAAAATCAAAATCTTAAGGACTGACAATGGGTGTGAGTACTGCAGTAATGATTTTGAAGATTTCTTGAAAAGTGAGGGCATTGTGCACCAAAAAACGAACCCCTACACGCCTGAACAGAATGGACTAAGTGAAAGATCAAACCGAACCATTGTAGAAAGAGCAAGATGCTTACTTTTTGAAGCTGGTTTAGAAAAGAAGTTTTGGGGGGAAGCGGCCAATACTGCTGTTTATTTAAAGAACAGATCTATAGCTTCAGGTATTGAAAAGACTCCATATGAAATGTGGACAAACAGAAAGCCAAATTTACAACATATACGCATTTTTGGGAGTCCAGTGATGGTGCATGTGCCGAAAGAGAAAAGGACAAAGTGGGACAGAAAATCACATAAACATATACTCATGGGTTACTGTGAGAATGTCAAAGGTTATAGGATTTATGATTCAATCAAAAACCTTGTTACAATCAGTAGAGATATTGTGGTACTAGAGAAACAAAAGAATAATGACACTGTACAAATCTCCTTGGAGAGCACAGATTCAGTGGGGGAGTCAATAGAAGAATCTGTGGTAAAAAAATCAGTAGAGGAATCTGTGGTGAAATCAGAATTTCTTGATCAGTCAAGTTCAAGTGAATCAGATTATCTTGATATTGAAAATGAATGCATACAGACAGTTAATCAAGAAATAGAAAAAAGACAAAGGAAGAAACCTGAAAGGTATGGCTATGTAAACATGTGTTCTACCTCCATAGGAGAAGATGGAATGACATATGCAGAGGCTATCAGTGGTCCTGAGAAACAACAATGGTTACAGGCGATGGCAGAAGAGCTGCAGTCATTTGAAGAGAACTTAGTGTGGGAAATTGTCGATGCTCCAGACAACAAGAGTATAGTGCAGTGCAAGTGGGTGTTAAGAAAGAAATTTGATTCTGACAATAAAGTGCGGTACCGTGCTCGATTAGTAGCCAAAGGGTTTACGCAAAAGGCTGGTGTGGACTATCAAGAAACCTTTTCCCCTGTTATCAGACATTCAACTTTACGGTTACTATTTTCTATGAGTGTACAGTTAGATATGGACATTACTCACCTAGATGTTACAACTGCCTTTCTTAATGGTCACCTAAATGAAACCATTTTTATGTATTTGCCTGAAGGTTATCCTACCAAAGATTTAAACAAAGTTTTAAAATTAAAAAAGGCTGTTTATGGTTTAAAACAGTCATCACTTGCTTGGTATAAAAAAGTAGAGGAAACATTGTGTAATTTGTGTTTTGTTAAGAGTAAACTAGAGCCTTGTGTTTTTATTAAAAATCATTGTAACAATAAGAAAACTATTGTTGGAATATATGTCGATGATTTTATTATATTCTCAAATAATAAGTTGGAAACTGATTCTCTGGTAGAAGCATTGAGTCTGAAATTTAAAATAAAAAACTTGGGCCAAGTCAAACAATATTTAGGTATGAGAATTAATATAAATAAAAATTCAAGAGTGATTACATTGGATCAGGAGCAATATATTAAACAATTATTAGTTAAGTTTGATATGTCTGATTGTAATTTTGCTGAAACTCCTATAGAATGTAAATTAAATGTAGAAAAGTCTATTATCTGTGAAGATAAAGTACCTTATCATAAATTAATAGGTAGTTTGATGTATTTGGCTGTTTTAACTCGACCAGACATTGCTTATTCAGTTAGCTACTTAAGTCAGTTTAATAATTCTTATTCATATGTTCATTGGAATTATGCTAAAAGAATTCTTAAATATTTATTTAAAACAAAAGATTACTGTTTAAGGTATTCTAAAGTAGAAGCAGAACTGGAAGGATATGTTGATGCCGATTGGGCTAGTGATGCCATTGATAGACGGTCATATACAGGGTTTTGTTTCTTGAAATCTGGCTCTGCCATTTCTTGGGAAAGCAAAAAACAGATAACTGTAGCTTTGAGCAGTTGTGAGGCAGAATATATGGCTTTATCAGAAGCTTGTCGTGAAGCCATTTACTTAAAGAATTTAGAATTGGAAATAACAGGTTCTTGTAAAAAGGTTATACTATATAATGACAGTCAAAGTGCATTGAAGATGGCAAATAACCATCAGTCTCACAAGCGTTCAAAACATATTGATGTGAGATATAATTTCATAAGAGATGTTATTAATAATGGTGATGTAGAAACAAAATATATTCCTACTGCTGACATGCCCGCCGATTTATTAACAAAGGGTTTATCAGGGGTGAAACATTATAAATTCATGAAAATACTTGGTATTGTTAATAAATAAATTTATTGTTGTAGCTGATGTGCTGAATAATTGTAATATTTTTTTTTATATTTTTTATTTTGATATAGTGGGGGTGTTGGGAATAGATATCATAATAATAAGGTCTCACTACCGCCATATACTGAATCATATGGTTGTCTATGCACTGACTACTATTCGCCTCTTGTATAATCAGTTGTCTCTGGAAATATACCTTTTTTTAAGCTAACAGCTAACCCACGAGTTTTATTATAACGCCCCAGTCGATCTATGTGGTCGTCTATTAAAGACAAAGCGCGCCCTATAATCCACACCCGTCGGTCCATTCAGTCTTTCTTTTTGACGAGAATGATGGGCTTGCGTATTCTGATCATGACTCTCTGATGATACCTTTGTCAAATAGATCTTTTACTATTTCGCGTAATCTAAGTTTTTCGACTATGGGAGAGGTACTGGTAAGCTTAATTTGCGCATCAAGCAAGCAAGCGCATCTGTTGTGAATGTACTAGTCGGTGCCAGAGATAAGAAACTCCGAGAAATGTTTTACCACGGACATCAAAGAATCGCGTAGAACGTCTTGGTAACGGGGTGTTAAATTACATTTGATCGAAAAGTTGAAATTCATTAATCTGGACGCGGAAGTCGCTAGTTCGACTGATGTACTGTTCATCTTTGGTACGCACGTATATAACACCATCGCGATTAAGAACATCGGTTCCAATTACAATCGAAGTATTCATGCACGATTTTGGCACTACAACTAAATCGGTTTCTATAGAAATGTCGTATAACTCAATGCTTACTGTCACGAAAGACGTAGCTATAATTTCCCGCTCGCTTATCCCCTCAGGACGCAGTGCGTAGGTTTCACTTGGCAAGAGAGATGCCTTAGAATGTCTGAAGAAATCTACGACACGTTCTGAGCCCCGCTATCAATGAGTACTTCCATTGGAATGCCTTGAACTACGACCGAAATGACGTCTCTTTTGTTACTCTAGTGATCTGTGCACGATTTACGCTTCGCTGATTTCTAGGCTCTGATCGATTCAAGTCTCTTCAGTGTGCCCCATTTCCTTGCAAAATGAACACCGTGTCCCGGACTCGGCAACAGAAGTTCCAGTCGTTTGTTCTGTACCAGGTTTCTTAGTATAGTTGGGACCCAAGTGTCCTCGTTGACACTTTGCCTCGCGGTTGAAGTAAGAGTTTGGAAGCGAACGCTCCATAGCCGACGCGCCACGAAATTCAGGATTAGCGCGATCTGGTTTCGAATAAATTGAAAGAAACGAAAAAGTCCTCCATGCCCAAAGCTGCATTTGCCGCGGCTGCCCTTATTTGGGGGTTATCTATACCGCGTATGACTATAAGAGTTGTAATTCATCGGTAAAGCCTTTGACTAATCGCAAACGTAATAAGGTACGCCGGGCGTACTCTGCGTACGTCGTGAATTTGTCGGATGTCGTGTTCATCGTTTCGAACAGAATATTTGCGTAATCAACTTCCGAGGGCAAAGCGGTTTAAATTAAAGCTTAAAATTTGAACAACTGCGGTCATTCGTGACCCACACATTTAGCCACACTCTATCGTCGCCCTTAAGACAAGAAGCAACTCGCGATAGGCACTCCTAGTCACTCCAACCATCCGCGGCTACTGCATGATCTACTTCGTCATACCACACATCGATGTCATGTATGTTTAGGTCAAACTTAGAAACGTGATAATTACGTGATCCTATAGGATGCAAAGATTTAAGCTTCCGTGAGCTTAGTTACAGTTGATGGGGCGTCTGAACTGCGAGTGATTGGATCGTGGGTACAAGTGGTTGTTGACAGGCCCTCGGAGTTGTCCACACGAGCTCGATGCGGAACGTCGCTCAAGTCTACCGGGCTACAGTGTCGTGAAGCAACCTCATAATCCAAATGTTCAGGATTAGTAGTGGTTTGGTTACTACCATGCAATAGATTTCCAACAGCGTTGGACGTGGACATTGAATTTGTATTAGTCCGTTCAATAGCGCCGAGTCTCGTCATTGTGTTACTTAGAGTGTTATGTAACCAGTTATTATTATTAGGCGAAACCAAAGTGCGCCTTGAGTCCTAGGGGTTTCTACGAGAATGTGTCGATTTTGATCTAGACCTAGAACGGCAGCGGTTACGATCATTACGACGATAACGTGAGCTACCCTCATAATCAAGACGTTCGCGACGGCGACTCTGGCGCGAGCTATGCATTGATTCATTACTAGTAGATCTACTTCACGAATTGTCCCGCGAACGATTACGTATCCTACTTTGAGAACGACAGCCGTCAGGCCTTCTAGGCATGTCTAACACTGCACTTGCACTGACACACACAATCACAGATTTGTCAAAACAGACAATCAAACTTTAAAAATTAGGGATAAGAAAAGTAATGGTTATTTCGCTCCTCAGATATTTATTTTTAATTGGCTATTAGGATCTTTATCCCACTTCTGATGTTAGCATTTAGGAAGCACAACTGTTAAAAATAACACTACACATGAAATTACAACGAATATATTCAACTTACTTGAGAATACACAATCAAATAATCACAACCATAAACTAGCTTTGAGGAACAAGATAACAATTACCACAATGTGAATAACCTATTACTGATGATAATGAGTAAGAATTACAAGCCAATATAGGGTAGAAATAACAATCTTAAATTAGAAAAATGATAATCTCACAATCCTTGAGCGACGCTACCGCTACGAGTGACACCCGACAAATGAGCGGAGTGGGGGTGCACGCGCTTCTTTTATAGCCGTTGAATTTATTTATTTGATCGTTCCTAACAATATTTATACTTGAATAATAGGAAGCAACATACAGAAACTACGCAAATATGTGCTGATACTACTTATTTGAAAAAATATACCTCTGAAGGTAAAATTACCATGTTCGGAATACCACAAGGCAGCGTATTGGGCCCCTTGCTTTTCTTACTTTACATAAATGACCTTCCCAGACACGTCCAATACCCTATGGTACTATACGCCGATGACAGCACGGTAGTGATAAAATGTGACGATCATGATAATTATGAATCTAATATAAATGACACATTACATACGATAATTAGATGGATGACGAGGAATAACTTGAACATTAATTTGGATAAAACGAATATCATCAATTTTCACCAAAGAAAACATAGCATTAACTATCAAGGTGATAAATTATCTCCAGTTAATGTGACTAAATTCATAGGCATACTAATCGATAGCAATTTATAGGCATACACTCGGACGAAGTTTGTAAAAAAATAAATAAATCGGCATTTGCATTATATAAACTTGCAAAAATTGTAAATCGTGATGCAGTTCTAAATGCATACCACGGTTATGTTGAGTCTGTTTTAAGGTATGGTATACTATTCTGGGGCAACTCAATCTCTAAAGAGTTCGTTTTCAAAGCCCAAAAAAGGTGCATCAGAGCTATATGTGGTCTTGAGATATCAACAAGCTGTTAGCAATATTTTAAGAACTTAAAAATTATAACGTTCCCTTCTCTCTATATTTATGAGGTGATCATCTTTGTAAAAACAAAGATCAATCTATATAAACTTGCTTTTAAAAGTCACTATAGACAACTGCGCGACAAAAATAAGTTACAACTAGAAGTCCCGTACGGTGAGACAGCTCTCATGAATAAAAGTTTTCTTTGCATGGCACAAATAATTTATAACAAGTAACCAGAAGAAACAAAAAATAAAAGTGTAAGCCAGTTTAAACGGACAATGCATAAGTTTCTGATTGGAAAATGTTATTATTCAGTAAAGGATTTCTTATCTGACAAAATTGATATAATATGACATTTAAATTATTTTTCTAAACTGTTGATATTGTTACAATTATTTGTTTTTTATTATTATTTGAAAAGTCGTAATTTTATAATTTTTGTGTTTTTGTTCAATTTATATTTGTACGCCTAATGGAAAAATGTAGAGGCACTTAATATTTAATCATCGCCACCCTATTGTACCTATGTTTAACAAATAAAGCCATTTGATTTGATTTGAAGGGGGCTTCGGTGCCGAAGCTGACCGCTCCAGTGGTTTTAGCCGGTAGGAGTCCGGCATGCCCCTTCACCCTTCCCCGGAGCGGAGGAAGTTCATGTAGAATTTTCACTGGATACCAATAAAAATAAAATAAAAAAGCTTATCCTTTCTAACGTGAGAAAAAGGCCCGTGCTCAGCAGTGGGACAGGATAGCCTAATTGTGTAAGTATGCAATCTTATTGAATGACACATTTATTATTATTGTACTTTATCCATCTCACACTTTCATCATCATCATCATATCAGCCAAAGGCCATCCACTGCTGAACAAAGACCTCCCCCTTAGATTTCAACAACGAGCGGTTACATGCTGCTCTCATCCAACAACTCCCAGCGACCTTCACCAGATCGTCTATCCATCTTGTAGAGTGGAGTGTGGAGGTCATCTCACATTTTGGCAGTACATTATTCTCACATAACTTAATTCGATTGTAATTATCAATAATGCTTTTTTTTATAGCATTTGTATACTTTCTTGTTGGCTCTTCTCCACAGGACAAATAACTTGCAGCCGTGAAGCTACTGAATTCTGAATAGGCTTTCATAAGTGCCTGTAAATAATAATAATAAACCGATCTGGGCAGTCGTTTTCTCACCATGGGATAACGCAATCCCGGAGGGTATATTAAAGCAACTTCCTCATCCTTTTGATACAAAAAAGAAGCATAATATCATAAGGGTAGCTATTAAGAAGCTTACAAAATGCAGGGCAGCTTGTGGCGAGCTTTATGTGAGTGGCGATATCGCGTACCCGAATGCCCCAGACAGTCAGTCAGGGCTTCGCCTCCGACTGGCCTTTATTGGTTGGCTGGAGAGAACCCCATGAGTTCGCGCAGGACTTTCAACTCTGACTTGCCTTAGTTGACCGATTAGAGGAGGGCTGCCAGAGCTCCAGTGCTCGGGGTGGAAGTTTTTAATGACGTAATAACGGAAAATCCCGCTCAGTCTTCGAGACGCGCGATGGTGTTACCGGTGCCACACCTCTCAACACCCCGAGCCGCTCAGGCCGGTGTTGCTCCCTGTCGCCTGAAGTGGTAACCTTTTAGGATGGCCATTTTGTGAGTGGCGAGTCACCGTTTGCCACAGAATTTGCTGCCGCCGTCGCCGTTGTTCCCGTTTATCTTGAAGTTTTCATTCCATATAACAGCTATTGCACTAGACCTTATCGTTGTAGTTTCCATCTCATACAATAGAGACAATCCGCGACTGCATTTTTAAAGTGCAGCCACGAAGAGTCCCCGGTTAGTGCTCCTTTACACTTTAGATTAAAATTCTTCTTCTAAAGGGCATCTGCGTTTTGGATCCATATCTCCGCCTAAGCCTATTAGAAGATCAGGTTGGTCTCGAAAGAGGCTATTAACTCGTGAAAAAGAGACATAATTATGTATTAATAATAATCAGCTTTATTTTACAGCCATCTCCATAGGTAAGACAATTAATTGAAAAAGTAAAAAAAACATTAATATGTAAACAAATTATATATATATATATCAGTTTCTTACTTAGTTCAATTGTATTTTAAATTGGTACGCCTGATGTTTTTAAAAGAGCACTGCATGGCATGAAATTTTACTTCCACGCAACCTGCACATCAGCGAGCTGGTTTTATTTCGCATCATTGCGTAAAAGTCGTCTGTGTGTGCAAACATTTTTGAAGCCCTACAGAAGCGGCTCAACAGGGCCCTAAAAATGTAATTGTACTGGACACGCAAGACGTTGTAGGCGCTGTGACTACGACATCTACAAGCTGCTGGCGTATACAGTACGCCTAGGGTATCAAATGTGTTAGCGACTTCAGCCTTGTCTGATAATGTTTTATCTTTGGTTTTTAAGGATAGCTCAGGATCCCATTGATTTATTTGCCCAGTTTCAGTTTGTATAATGTTCCACACTGTTTTAATTTTATTTTCTGATTTGCTTATTTTGCTACAGATTAATTTGGATTTTGCTAACGCACATAACATTTTAAATAGTTTTGAGTAATCAGATGTAAAATACTTTTCACGATTTATTAAATTCTTCGCTGTTTATAATATAAAACAAGTTTTTATAACTGTTGTTAGGATCGTTTGGAATAAAATTTACAATATACTATAGACTAATCTCTACACTGGTATCTAGACTAGTATTTTGTCTAATCTTTTAAGATTTCCGCGGCCAAGTCAGACTAGTCATTAGTCTAGTCTCTAGTCTAGTCTAGTCTCTAGTCTAGTCTCTAGTCTAGTCTCTAGTCTAGTCTCTAGTCTAGTCTCTAGTCTAGTCTCTAGTCTAGTCTAGTCTCTAGTCTAGTCTAGTCTCTAGTCTAGTCTCTAGTCTATTCTCTAGTCTAGTCTCTAATCTAGTCTCTAGTCTAGTCTCTAGTCTAGTCTAGTCTAGTCTGTAGTCTAGTCTCTAGTCTAGTCTCTAGTCTAGTCTCTAGTCTAGTCTCTAGTCTAGTCTCTAGTCTAGTCTCTAGTCTAGTCTAGTCTCTAGTCTAGTCTAGTCTCTAGTCTAGTCTCTAGTCTAGTCTCTAGTCTAGTCTAGTCTCTAGTCTAGTCTCTGATTAGATTTTCCCAAAAAGTATAAAACTTAGACATGTCAGTCTTATGTACTTCAGTCATGTTATTTTGTCTCGAACTTAATGATTGATTTAAGTTATCAGGTACATTACATAACTCCAGAGATGCAACACGCTTATGGTCAAGTACATCACCAATCATTCATACATTTAACTAGCAATCGGTGAATAACAAACGCAGAGAATAGAATAGCGAATGGTACTCCTAGTAAACTTATTAACTTATGCGTTGCGTGGCACGGCCACCGTGTGCAGTTCGTACGCTCGGCATGATTGGCTACCTACAAAGTCGAGGGTGTGTTTTAGTATGAGTAGCCAATTATAATGTTGTGTTTATTTAGTTCATTGGATGAGAACTTGTAACTGTGTGCATTCGTGTGCTTTTATGAAGAAAGTTGGGGAAAACTGGATTTCTAGGCTCGCATACATTTTGAACTACATAGCTTAACTCCTTTCTTCCAATATCTTTTGGCTGCTGCCTATCCCTCTGCTTTAGAGTTCCTTAGTCGCTGTTTATTACATCTATGGGAGATGGAGTGGTGATATATTATTAATCCGGACACCACACGGATTAGAGGTACAGTATACCAACTCCAAATTTTTTACGATATCTCATTTTTGTATCAGTAACATCAACTTTGAATTATTATATTAAAAATGTACAATTTAAGATGACATCCACAAATATAATGCATTGAAGGGCTGACAACATTTGTCAGGAACCAGAAAATTGTTTCGGTTTAGGCGGTCACGTGCAAGTTTCCACTCAGTTTTGATATTTTTTCCGTAATAATTACAATTTTTTTATATTGCCCCACACTCGGATTTCTCCTGTGTCGTGGGTGCGTTTACAGACATGAATTCCACATAAATACACCCAGACCCGGAATAACTACGTGCAGATCATACAAATATTTGTACCGTGCGGGAATCGAACCCACGACCCGGAGCGCAGCAGCCGACGGTACTAGCCACTGCACCAACCGTGCCGTCATTTACGGGGCGCCTTGTTTATATCAACCTCCAGGATATGTGAACTTTTTGCATATATCCTGTTAGCTGTTGCTGCTGTTAGTATTTATTAAAATAATTCTCTTAACCCTATAACGGGCAGTGTCTATAGTTATGTCCACCACTTAAATTCATTAGAATCTTTAATGTAATTTGGTAGCTTATTTAATCTTTTTGGAGTCATGCAAAGTTTGCTCCTTTGCATAAGAGTGGTTAATGAGGTTCTTAGGCATTATTCGTGTCGATATTCTTGCCTTATCGATCTAGACCAGGGGTCGGCAACCTGCGGCTCGCGCGCCACGTTCGGCGCTATGGATGTGAAGCTGCGGCTCTTTAGTTCCATACGCAAATATTATATTGAAGTAGAAGTTAGTGTGGTAAGTAAATTTTTAATTGTTTTAATTCTTTCCTTATGTTATAAGTAATTATCTAATAATACCATATATATTATCTTATTTGTTGTGAAAAAACACTACTTATATATGAATAAATAGATTCGTTTTTTTTATCAAAAAACTTTATTTATGTAAGTAATAGTACCATTTATTGTAGGCAAGAAAAAAAAACGTGCCTCTTTAAAACCACTCAAAAGGGCAACCTTTTTTTTTTAACGTGGGGAAATCCTCTTGGACTTCCTCCGCCTTGGGAAGGGCGGAGGGGCATGCCGGGCTCAAACCGGCTAAAACCCCACGGTGTCCTTCTTCTTACCTCTAGCCGGGGGTGAGTTGTACGCTTTTTCGCATTAGACCGCTCCCCCGGCAGGTATCGGCCCGTCAATGATTGACTGGCCCCTTCTGTGTGCGGCCTTGTTAGCCGCATGCATCCTTCGGAGAGGCGCGCGCGCCGGCTTTCTCGCAGTTACGCTGTGGTATCGCTACTAGACACCAGAAAGCGCTACCAAAAGCCATCCCCGAACATTCCGTAAGTTACTACACACGTAATACAGCTGCTAAACAATAGATGGCACCACGTGTCTTAGTAGCGCGGAATTATCCAACACACTACTATATAATAGATGGCGCCACATTTCATTACTCGATGGGTAACAATACGTACAAATGCAACAGGCAAGAGCCGTTCCTGTTCGAATTGACAGTTCTGGGTCTAATTCATACTTTGTCGTCAGTGGACTTAACATTTAATTTTGAGAAAAACAATCATCACTGGATTTTGACGCGACAGTAAAACATACGGCAACATAAAATCTACACATTCATAAACACACACACAGACACAGCCATGTACGAGTATGATTTAGGGTGAGATTCAGAAACGAGTCTAAGCTAGAACTTAAGCTTCCATCTGTCAAAATGTACTACTTACGCCCCTAATTTTGACAGATGGAAGCGTAAGTTCACGCTTAGACTCGTTTCGGAATCTCACTCTTAGTGCCTTCATGTAAATTTGTTTAAAACTATAGCAAGATCCCTATTCATCTTATATATGTACTAGCTTACCCGGCAAACGTTGTTTTGCCGTATACATTATTCCTAGATTTTTTTTTGTAGTTAAATAAAAATTAACTAACTTACTATAAATGTGTGGGTATGTAGTTATGATTGAAAGTGGAATGAAGCTACAACGCTTCATTCCACTTTTTCACATAATTAAAGTATATAAGTATAAATTGTAGCTTACATAAAACGTTTGTACTTTTAACATAGCGCCATCTATTGGATAGTTACTCAATCCAGTCAACTAATTACCTTATACCGCCATCTGTTAGAATCTTATCAAATGATTATGACTCTTTGTCAGATAATAAACAAATAATTCGCAATAAAATAATATTGCGATTATAAATTGAGAGATTAACTATCCAATCTTTTAAGTTGGATAAAACTGCACACAGTGTGCAAAATTTTATTAAAATCGGTTCAGTAGTTCAGGAGTCTATAGCGGACAAACAACGTGACACGTAATTTATATATATTAAGATATAATTCTTCTGTACGTGTGTATGTTACAGAACTCCTCCTAAACGGTTGGACCGATTTTGATGATTTTTTTGTGTATGTTTGAATGGGTCCCTAGATGGTTTAGATTTGCAATTGGACCTGGTAGGTGCCTCTGCAATCGGGTTTGCATGTACCTGCCTGAGCGAAGCTGGGGCGGGCAACTAGTAACTTATAAAATTTAATACAAGTATTTTCTTTTTTTCTTACATTTACAGTTTTTCTTATCGTCGTAAGCAGTTGTACTGTACAGCAAGGTTGGCAGCACTGACTCTGAGCCTCCCGAGGGCATTGGCCCATGACGCATACACATGTGCAAAATAACGTCAACCGTAGTGAACACAGTGCAGCATTTATTTGCAATATAGTGATCTAAATTGGCGTCATACGGAGCGAGTTAACTCGACGTTAATTCTAAACGGATTGGTGTTTTGTCTAAAGTGAAGATTCAGGCATCGTTGGTAGGCTTTTACTTCATTTATTTTGTAGTTCTTAATTTTGTTTTTCCACGTTTATTTAGGTGAGGTTTTACAATAATAGTGAACTTTATTTCAAGGGCTCATCATCAGTATCATCATGAGTAGGTTATCGGGGTCGCATTTATTTAAAAAAGAGTAAAAGTAAATTGAATAATTAGCTGTGCGCAGAGGTTTCATGCGGCGTATAAATAAAATGCTCACAAAAATTCATATGAAATGAGTAAAAAGTTGCTATTTAAAAAAAAAAAACTAACATACACTTCAATTTTATTTATTTGTATAGATTAATTGATGAAATTGCTATTTGAGCACATTATTTTTGAGTTCTCAACATTTTATTACGCTTTCATCATCATCATCATTTCGGCCGAATGAAGTCCACTGCTGGACACAGGCCTCCCCCAAAGATCACCACAACGACCGATATGGGTGTGTTGTGGGCTCATTGGGGGGTTTTGCCATAATCGCCACGCTTTACGCTTTATTACGCTTTACACACATTAAAATAAAATAGTAAAAGACGATTTATACTTAAAAGTGCTTGAATAGTATTACATACATTAATGATTGCAAAAATGAAAATGACAATTTGTTTTTTAACAACGCGATCCCTATAGCTAAGTGTGTAGTTAAAATAAAGTTTGCTATTTTTGTGGAATATTATCCTTATTTTATCTATTCACTTTTTGTAAAAACAGTATTGAAAATCATGCAGCACTTAGTACCTCATTTCGGCCGAATGAGGTCCACTGCTGGACACAGGCCTCCTCCAAAGATCACCACAACGACCGATATGGGTGTTGTGTGCTCATTGGGGGGTCTTGCCATAATCGCCACGCTTGGCAGACGGATTGGCGATCGCAGTTGAGTTGTTAATGTACTCGAAGGACGCTGCTGCCCATCCTCCGGTTAATCCCTTAGTCGACTTTTACGACACCCACGGGATGAAATGGGGTGGTGGCATTCTAGCCGGCACCACACAGCCGTACCTAATCCTCGGCAAAAGGCTCAACTGAACAGTTACGGTTTTTCTTATTAAAGTGTTAATAACTCATTTTATCATCTATACATACATACATACAAATAAATAAAATTGAAGTGTCTGTTTGTAATGTCAAAATAACAGCTTTTTACTTAATGCATATGAAAGAATATACGGGACATATAACAAAAAAACAATTTTTAATTTTTTTTGTCTGTCTGTCTGTTTGTTCCGGGTAATCTCCGAAACGGCTGGACCGATTTTGACGGGACTTTCACTGGCATATAGCTGGTGTTCTAAGGAATAACTTAGGCTACTTTAATTTTAAGAAAATAATTAGGGTTCCGCGCAAAAAAAGAAACCCTTGAAATCCAATATATATATTCTATGTCAAGTGTCTATGTCGAAGTACTCTAAATTCTTTTAAAATTAAACGCGGGTGAAACCGCGGGTCCCAGCTAGTCGGATATAAAATGAACTGTTTGATGTGTTGACTTCAGTCCATATACCATTTTAATCGCCATTTGTAAAGGTAGCGTAATTCTTACAATGTAAGAGAGCACCGCATTTGTTAATTTATGGGATATCTTTAAATGGGATATGATATATTTATAAAAAAATTCTTGCGTGGTAGAGCCTAGCTTTAGTTATCGGTTGTCTCTCATATCGGCCATACAACGTCCACTGCTGAACAAAGGCCTCCCCCATAGATTTCCACAATTGTGTCGTCATTTTGGGGGTATTTGCCAATACTCACCACGCTTGGTCCGTGCAGTCCGTGTGGTGTCCGGATTAAGAATACAGCACCACTCCATCTCCTCCCGTGGATGTCGTAAAAGGTGACTCAGGGAATCGAAACCAGAGGGATGGGCAGCAGCGTCCCTTCTGTGAAACGGTAGCCATACTGCGCTCACTTACCCGCCTGCCAAGCGTGGTGAGTATTGGCAAATACGCCCCAAAATGATGACACAGTTGTGAAAATCTGGATGGAGGAGGCCTTTGTTCAGCAGTGGACGTATAAATGGCCGATATGACCACGCTTGGCGGGCGGGTTGGTGAGCGCAGAATGGCTGCTCTTCCTTAGAAGCAAAAATAAAGAATAAATAAAGAAGCAGCGTCCCTGCTGCCCATCCCTGTAATTTAGTTCTTTAGGTGGAGATAGAGTGGTGCTATATTTGTATAATAATCATGATCCTTTTTTTTATTGGTGTCTAGTGGAAATTCTACATAATCTTCTTTCGCTCTGGGGAAGAGTATGACTCCTACCGGCTAAAACCACTGGAGCGGTCATCTTCGGCACCGAAGGGGGGCTCCAGGTCCTCGTAAAATCACACTATTGTTTTTTTTTTTTTTTTAAACGTTGCCCCACACTAGGATTTCTCCTGTGTCGTGGGTGCGTTTACAGACATGAATTCCACATACAATACACCCGGAACAACAACCTGCAGATCATACAAAATAATTGTTCCGTGCGGGAATCGAACCCACGACCCGGAGCGCAGCAGTCGACTGTATCAGCCACTGTACCAACCGTGCCGTCAAATGATGCCACGCCTTTAGGCACATCATGGAGGAGATCACTGTAAAGAGGTCACCCCCTCTAGCGGAGGGAAGGCGACTGTAAAAAGGTACCCAGGTACTTCTAGGGAGGACTGCAAGGGATCCCTCCAAGCCTTGCCGTGCGCTATGCTGCGCACACGGCGGCACGTAACCACGTGCGTGCCGCCATCTTCCCGGGGGAACAATGATGAACCTAGTGACTTCATCATTATATTCTAGTGACATCTGTTCTATGATGATCAGACTTCTTTTCTGTCTTCTTCTTCTTGTGGTTAGTGTCCAACCTTCTGTCAAAGACGGTCAAGCCGCCCAAAGTCCGCCGACTTGGCTTAACGACTGCCGTCTAATGACAACAACTGGGACCGACCATTCAACGTGCTTTCCGAAGCTCGGAGACGCTCAGTTGCAATACCACCTTGCGGTCACCCATCCATAGACTGACCGCGCCAAAACGTTGCTTAACCTCGCTGATTGTTTACCGATCAGTAAGCGCAACTGCCTTTGAGCGCGTCTTCTTCTTTTCTGTTATGGCTGTAGATATATACTCGTAAATAGGATCCGACAAATAGAGGTCTTTATTTCAAAGGAACAATAATTAGTTCATAGGGATTGTGTTTATTAATAATTATATATAGTAAGCTGAAGTGGCAGTGGGCTGGCCATATTAGTCGTAGAACCGACAACCGTTGGGGAAAACGTGTTCTTGAGTGGAGACCGCGTCTTGGTAAACGTAGGGTGGGACGCCCCCAAGCTCGGTGGAGTTACGACCTGCGCAAGGTGGCTGGCAGTAGCTGGATGAGAGTAGCCGAGGATCGCGATCAGTGGCATGCACTTGAAGAGGCCTATGTCCAGCAGTGGACTGCGATAGGCTGATGATGAATAATTATATTGTTATAGCCTAGTGGTTGAACGCTTGCCTTCCACACAAGAGGGCCTAAGTTCGATCCCGGCCCACAGCTCTGACTTTTCGGATTCATTTGCGGAACAGAATTTGATTATCACTTGCGTTAACGGTCAAGTAAATATCGTGAGGAAACCTGCACACATAAATGGGCCCCAAAATGTACTCTCAATGGTGTGTGTAGTCCGCCAATCGGCACTAGGCCAGCGTGGTGGACTAAGGCCTAATCTTCCTCATCGTGAGAAAGGCCTGTGCCCAGCAGTGGGACAGTAATGGTCTCATTTTGTGTGTTTATTAATAATAAACAACAACGTTGCTATTAGAGCACAAACGACTAGCTCTATAAAAATATGTCGGCAACGTCGTACGGTTCAATTCTTTTATTAAACAATATGTGAGATAACACTCGTGACTCAAGTGACAATTTAGCGCTTACACAATTGCATGTAATGGCTGCCATTTCTGTTGATTGTTGTGCACTATTACGTAAAGAGGTTGTACTAGCTGTGACAGTGGCGCTGGCTGCGATTTTTGTTTATTTGTTTATTTACACACTTTATAGATACAGCATTTAATTTATACTTATTTTAATCATAGTATTAATTTACACATCTAATTTATAATTTCTTTATGACTCATTACATCATTACCGTAGACAATACAATATAGTCAATATACCGTAGACATAGATAGATAGATATATCATATACTCTTTGCCATAGACTAATTACATACTCCATAGACTAAATTATAATTAGAGACATACTCACTGTCTTTATCGTAGACAGAGTTACAACACGTACCTCATCTATGATTTTTTGTATTGTTTTATTTTATTTTTATTTTTTTCGTGTATAGATAATAAGCACCACTGCCGGAAGACGTCACTTCGTCACCAAGGTTGTCACTGAAAACCAGCGTTGTTGTAGTTGGATCTTGGGCCTTGGTGATCTTGGTACAATTTACAATGCAACAGCATTTAAGCTGAGTGACAACCCTTTTTTGCACGGCCACGACGCACAATCAGTTTATTCATGTTAAATGTAATTTAATTTTTAGAACTTGAGGTCCTGAGTTTTGTTGCAATTTTTTTTTTTTTATTATATTTTTATTTTGGCCTGGAGTCTAAGTACTTTGGCCAATATTTGTTGTTAAATAAAAATGTGTTGCCAGTTTATTCCTCTGATTAATGTTGTTCCAATTTTGCTTTGTATTTAATTTTAGTCAAGTGTGCGTTGTTATTAGTGCAAAAATAAATTGTTTCTTTCTTTATTTCTTTTCTTTTCTTTCTTTTTCCACTGTTTTATCAAAAATAAAGAACAAGCGTCGCTGTAAAAATATTTCATCATATCAACCACAGGACGTCCACTGCTGAACAAAGGCCTCCCCCTTTCTATTTCTATTCTTTTGTTGGCTCTCACGGGCTCAGCATCAGCCGAACGCACTTCGACCCTATTGGGTCCATTGTGCTGCCCAAAGCCCTGCACTACTCCTCCGCTGGCAAATCAAGAAGTCCCTGTAGGTACTTCGTAATCATACCTGCCTGGAGCCGTGCAAAATCATCAGGCAATGGATAAGCCATTCCTAGATGTTTTGCCCTACGTCTTCCCAGAGCGTCACAGCTGCACAAAATGTGCTGCATAGACTTTTGATTGTCCATACAGAATCTGCATGTATCCGTTGTGCTAAGCTTCATCCTACGGAGGTGCTCCTTGGTGCCGAAGTAGCCTGTCATTGCGCCTATATAGTGCCTTAATTGGGTTTTGGTAAGATTTAATACTCTCTTAAACCCATTTAGTCTTGTGCTGCAGAAAGTCTTGGAATGGTTTAGGCCTTTCGCTTGCCTCCATTCTCTGACATGTTCTTTATCAGCAAATGCATGTAATGTCAGTTGGTAGGTACTATGAGGTATTCCTACGAATGGCTCAGGGCCAATGAGCTGCTTACTCGGCCTCCCCCTTAGATTTCCACAGCGAGCGGTCACATGCCGCTCTCATCCAATAACTCCCAGCGACCTTCACTAACGTGGACTACGTGTAACACCTCGTTGGAGGTCGTCCCACGCTGCGTTTTCTGCGTGGTCTCCATTGAAAATTGGATTGCAAGATTCCATGAAGAGAAAACTCCGAACTCAGTCCCGCGAAGACGGTGGCGCGCATGTGGTCACGCCGCCTGCGCTGTGTGTGCAGCAAAGCACAGCACACAGGGAGAATTTGGGGAATCCTTTACAATCCCCCGGTAGAACGCTTTACAGGCACCATCTCCGAGATATACCTATAGGCGTGGCACTAAAGGGCGGCTCTAGTGTGATCATATGAGGACCTGGAGTACCCCTTTGGTGCTGAAGATGATCGCTCCAGTGGTTTTAGCCGGTAGTAGTCCGCCCCTTCGCACTACCCCGGGGCGGTAGAAGTTCATGATCAATTTCCACTGGGGGCCTATTTTAAAGGGTCAAACTACCAAACGGTCAATCATCCCCAGTGATGATTCATGGTGCTCTAATAATTGTATATCTTGTTTGCTCATGCAGCTGATCAGTTTAAGCTGCCGAGACAGTATAAAACCAGTTTCGGGTCAGTCGAGATGCTTATTTCATCATATCTTAGTTGTTGACCATGAATCGAGTTAAGGAAAAGTGTAGAGGTAACATTCAGTTCAGTGCATGTGGAAATGATGTCTGTACTCTGTACCCACGACACTGGAGGAATCCTAGTGTGGGACATCGTTAAAAAACTAAAAACAACTTTAATATTACAGCAGTCCGTATACGTCCATGATGGACATAGGCCCTATTTTAGACCCATTTTACATGAGAATAGTTCACGCCGTGATTATGGTGTTTCAACTCGAACAAAGTATAAACGATCTTTATAAAAAATCTTAGATGGCACCATAGGTAGCAATTGTAAAATTCAAAAGTCAAAAGGATTATACGGCAGATATTAGCTGAAAAGAGATTCGTAAAAAATCGAATTTCTTTATTTGACGTATACTTTTCTATTTGCCTCATTATTCACGTATTCTAATCATAAAATATGAATTAGGCTTTTTATTTTAATTCGAACCCATTTCAATGATAAAGTAGCCATCCATCTTTCATTTTGTTTTAAGGTCTTTGCAATAGATGGCGTTTTATTCAATATTAATTGTCCCATCCTCTCATACTTTACTTAGACAAAGCTATTAATTATTACTACTCAGTGGTCGCCGAGTGGTCGACATTCAACTGTGATTTTATTTTAGCTCTTTGCACTCCTTCTCCATATAAAGTTTAACTATGCCAAATCTCACACTCCTCTGTGCGTGCAATTATGCTCATCAAAAAGGGGTACAAAGTTTCGTATTAATTAATTATTATAATACTCTAGTACTACACCTGTTTGTTAATACCTATTTGTAGGTCATACTTCATAACCACACATGAAAATATATACCTACTTTGCGTTTAGTTGTATTTGTTAAAGTTACCGCCTAGTACCTAAGCAAGCTATAAAACTTATATAGATGGCGTTTTAAAACTACATGTTCAGGCAATTAGTTAGTCACTAAAGTTGCCATCCGTTAAAAAATCTAGCTAGTTCAATGACTAGGTGCCATTTCTTTGTATAGGATTGGTTATCTGTACTAGTGTATTATAATATCTGTGCCGTGGTGAAAAGATTGTTAGATTACCCAATTAGCAAGGTTAGTCCGCTAGAGAATGTGACCGCTTAACAGTCATCTCCTCCAAGCTAAAAGCGTGGCACCAATGCTGCTCTAGATGGAGATTTTTCGAGTTCCTGGCCCCCCTTCAGTGCCGAAGATGACTGCCCCAGTGGTTTTAGCTGGTAGGAGTCCAGCATGACCCTCCACCCTTACCCGGTGCGGTAATGTTATTAAAATAAAAATAAAGTAAAGGTATGCTGTTTATTCTCTTGTGTATTTATAAATATTATATACTCATAGTCACTTAAACATAGTCAAACTACAATCTGAAGAGGTGAAGCAAAGTTGTATTCACCAAATATCATGATGAAATTTGTAATAAATCCTGAAACGCACCCGTAGTTCCATTTTACGCAAGGTTTAATCAGTTAATAGCTGAACGCTTCATGTATCCGAACATATTCTGCAGACGTTTTAGTTTGATTAATCGGGGATTACCCTCAAACCAACTTTGCAGTATGTGGATTTTTTTACAGCTAGCAATATACAAATAGAGGAAGGAAAGGGAAAGGTTGTCACCAAATTAAAGCTGCTTCAAAAAAAACCAGGAGGTAATTTTAATTTAAAAAATACTTTCATGTATTTATTATGGGCGTGTTTTATTGTCTTTGATCAGTATTCATATTCATAAGAGTACCTACTTAGTATTCGTTGCGTCACCACAAACTATAAATAGATTTGGCTATCTACTGAGCACTGCGTTTTAGATTATTGTATGTTTGTTTTTGAGATAAGGTTGGTAATGATTCAAGTTTATTATCGATGCATTTAAAACGTACGTTCAAAAGCGTAGACAACTGTTTGTGGTTTGTATTTCGGACATTATTTTTTGTGTTTAAATTTAGAATCCATTAATTTTAATTTGTGTACCTTTCCTAATAGGTACACAAATTAAGAGTTTAAGTGTATAGATAGGTTAATTCGACAATGGATAATATATAAATACATATTACTCCTTCATAACAGCTGAAACAAGTTCATGTAGCGGTAGTGCACATGCTGTGCTCTGAGAGTTTACTGTTATAAAATGATCTCCGTTTGGAATCGACCTGCTGATGTAGATATTAATAATGTGTGGACTGAATTTACTGCAGGGAATACAGAAAGGTAAGTATTAGTTTTAATGTTAACTGATATATTTAATATTAATGCTATTTTAGGTTTATTCATGTAACAATCTAAGTAACAGTATTTTCACAGTAAATAAACAACAAAATACGAAAATATCCCTTGAAATATTTTTATTACCGAGTCATGTTCTGCCACAGAATCTCAATTAAGGCTAAGCACCTGCCTTTTTTAAAGTTTATGCCAATACGTATTGATAGAGCCGTGTTGCAGCCATTTTCCCGCGTAAACCAATTATAAGAACGGGTTCTCCTTGCAGTTGACACGTAATACTCGTACATAGGATCTATTTTTACTTGCCTATCTTATGATGTTAACAATGTTTTTGTCTTCCTTCAAATAAATGAATACATAAAAAGATTTGATTAAATTAATATTGTTGCAATTTAAATTATCCGTGTGATCTCAGAATTTAGAATGTAGCACCCATCTTCTCCCGTATACGTCGTAAAAGGCGGCTAAAGGACTTTGAGCCTAAGGAATGGACAGCAGAATCCCTTTTATGAAACAAACCATTTTGCGCTTACCAAACCGCCTGACAACCGAAGTGAGTACACAGCTACACATCAAGCTATACATAACCAGTATAAGCTGATCTCGCATTGTGTAGGTTTACCGTATGATGAGAGATCAGCGTGGTTTTGTATAGCTTTATGTGTAGCCGTGTGTACAAGCAAATTTGCCCTAAAATGACGACACAATTAAAAGACCAACCTCGGGTGCACGGCGCGGCGGCCCTGCTATTCCAGGTTATCGTAGCTGCCATGGTAAAGGCGGGGGGCGGGGGTGCTGCGGGCGGCATGTAACCGCTCGTCCAGGGAATATATGGGAGAGGATTAGCAGTGGACGTCTTATGGCCGATTTGATGATGATGATGGATTTTAATTGCTTCTAAAGTATGGTCAGCTATGCAAACAGATGTTATCGACTGTATGGATCGCTGTGTCAAAGCCAGAAACATTGGAAAACCATAGATGAATGGTGACAACTGTGAAAATTCTGTGTATTATAGATTTTTGAATTTCATTTATTATACACCAGTTAGTGAAAAAGACGAGTAGCGTCTCGAACATATAGTACAATGAGCGTCCTTACCCACATTCGACGATGGCTTCCAAGCAATCTTAGGTTAAAAGAAACTACGGGCGCGCAGATTGGGGAATCTGCGTGCTCACACCGAGTGACCCCCGGGAAGACGGTGACGCGCATGTGGACACGTGCCGCCGTGTGCGCAGCACAGCGCAAAGCGAGGCTTGGGGGGATCCTTTACAATCCTCCCCGAGAAGTGCCTGGGGGGGCGACCTTTTTACAGTCGCCTTCCCTCCGCTAGAGGGGGTGACCGCTTTAGAGTCATCCCTTCCTGATTGATGATGATGACTGATGATTTAGATGTGCCTAAAGGCGTGGCACCAATGGGCGGCTCTAGTGTGATCTTACGAGGACCTGGAGCCCCCCCTTCGGTGCCGAAAATGACCGCTCCAGTGGTTTTAGCCGGTAGGAGTCCGGCATACCCCTTCGCCCTTCCCCGGGGTGAAGGAAGTTCCATGTAGAATTTCCACTGGAAATCAATAAAAAAAATAAAAAAGAGATTAAAAGAATCCAAACTGAATATGGGATATTCCATGGTGCACCATGATTATAATCGGACACAGGCAGCTAGCGTTATTCGTCTGAATCAAACTCCGCCATAGGTCCGCTCTTGACCTCACCTGACTCTCGCCTGTTGGAAAGCGATGGATTAGATGTACGATGGAACGAGCGCAACCAGAAGATGTTTTTCATAATCATCGTATCATAAAATGGAAAACCACTGATTTATTTATTTTAAACAATTTCTCACTACACTTACAGGGTTCCCCAAAACGTGCAGTGAGCCAGTTGACAATATCAATCTAGGTACTAAAGAAAATAACACATAACTCATAGAACCTCTTGGCTTTATTGTGGAAAACATCCACCTCTGGTTGTTGAGCGATCAGAGCATTGAGTAGAGAGATGGCCTGATTTGTAGGAGCAAATTGTGCTGTTAGTGTACGAACCGGTGGGGCCGCCA
Organism: Diloba caeruleocephala; assembly: GCA_947459985.1. Taxonomy (NCBI): domain Eukaryota; kingdom Metazoa; phylum Arthropoda; class Insecta; order Lepidoptera; family Noctuidae; genus Diloba; species Diloba caeruleocephala. The sequence goes on from OX381632.1 coordinate 8,959,434, forward strand.
GAAGACGGCGCGCACGCAGGCGCGTGTACTGGGGCGGCGCGGATAGCGGGCAACGGGACAAAGCAGTTGAGTTATCTATTTTGCCGTTGAGTAATAAATAATAATGAAGCATCAAGACGCATTTACGCCTCAGTTCTAGGGTGTTAATGCCTACCATTCCAGAGACAAACAAAGACGGATACAAAAATGGATAATAACCATGCAGTTTTTTGTAGTAACGTGCAAATTTCCGTTGCACTCGTTCAATCATTAACTTATACTTTGCTTCGTGTGGATCCCATACAATAGAGTTAAACTCTAATATACTACACACGAATGTATAGTACAATGCGATGATAGCACCTCTGTCGTGAAAGCGAGCAGATTGTCTCATTACGAAACCAAGCGACTTATAAGCTCGATTGCAAATATCAGAAATGTGCACATTAAAAGTTAAGCCTGGGTCTAGAACTAAACCCAAATCTTTTATCTGTGTAACACGCTCCAGAGCGGTAGCTGATACACAATAGTTATACACGTGATGAACAAAGGCCTTCCCTATATATGTTCACAATAAACGGTTACATGCCCCTCACATCCAATGACTTCTAGCGACCTTCCCCAGGTAGTCTGTCCATCTCGTTTGACGCCGTCCCATGCTGCGTTTTATCATGCGCGATCTCCACTAGAGCACCTTTTTGCTCATAAGGCCATAAAAAGTTCAGAATAATGTCTAATCACTGTTATGTTTCGTACTGCGTGGTGTCCGTGTGGTGTCAAATTTTCAAAGTCACAATATTTTTGTTCATATAAACCATTTGCAGGCACTTATGAATAGTCCCAATGCGCGGTCCCAAGAAGTTGGTTCTATGGAGAAGAACCGGCGAGAAACTATATAGACACTATTTTAAAATAATTAAAAATGTTACATTACATCGTACGTGAGAATAATGTACTGCCAGCGTGAAAACCAGTAAAATAATAATGATACTATATACCATTCAACAATATTGCATGGCAGTAAGGACTGACCAGTCCCACATCACATCACCCGTTCACGAGTATGCATCGGTGTCGCTCAGCTCAACCACATTGCAGGGAACTTAACTACCCGATACACAACGCCAGCATCAGCAAGGCATTTTAGTGAGCATGACAGACTCACTGCCAAACAACAGGCGGTTGTATTTATTTAAAATTTTATGTACATTGAGTATACATAAGGCGGACTTAATGCCTTGAACAAAGCACTTCGAAAGAAGTATAAAAGCAAAGCTATATCTAATGTTAAAAAAGACTGAATTAAAAATAGGAATACATACATATACTAATATAAAAATAGATACTATATTATATTACATAATTATAAATAGTTAAATAGAATACATAAAAATATCTGATATAAATATTAACTCTAATGACGAAGACAAAACTGATTAGGATTGTAACAATTTCAGGAAGTATTGACGCACTTTACGTTTAAACGCGAATTTATTTGGAGCTTTCTTTATATCAAGAGGAAGCGCATTCCAGAGTTTTATTGTTGAAACAGCGAAGGATTTGGACATAAACCCTGTATGGTGGGATGGAATGTTAAGAATTACATTTTCAGAAGCCCGAAGGTCATGACTGTGAGAGCCGCCTAAAAGTTGAAAGAAAATTTTAAGATAATTAGGAGCACAAGGATCGTTTATAATAGTGAAAAGCAAACAGAGTGATCTAACGGCTCTCCTCTGACGGACAGGTAGCCGTTTAAGCTTAGATCGGTAGGAAGAAATGTGGTCGTACTTACGCAATCCGAAGATGTAACGAATACTGTTGTTGAGAAGTCGATCCAATTTGTTAAGAAGTTCTTGGGATATATCAGAGTAACAAACATCCGCATAATCAATTACAGGTAGCACAAGGGACTAGATCAGAAGTGTTTTTGTGTTGGATGGAAGGAAATTTTTGAATCTATAGAGAGATCGCAGTGTGGCCGTTACGGTCTGGCTTGTCTGGCTAACTTGTAAATATTTAAATATGTAACTAGGCTACACGATAAAAAAAAAGAAAAAAGGGACCACCCCAGTTCCAGAGAATGCAAGCCAGGCAATAGTGCTAACATTACTGTGCTCCGGTTAGAAGGGCACTGTAGCTAGTGACATTACTGGGCATGAGAGAGTAAATAACGAAAGTCTAGGAGGTCTAGGAGTGATGCACGCGGTTTCGCGCCACGCATGCCTAATTCTGGGCAGCATTACAGTTAATATGGGCAAGTACGACGTCAATGCAAAAGACTTGGTCGTCTCGCCGGCAGATTTCTCTTGGCGAATATGGGCAAGAACATAAAATGCTGCATATGTAACGGACCAATGTTGCTAGCTACATTACTATATACATGAATAATTAGATAACAATTAAGCAAGTCTTGGCCCGTAGATAATTTTGCTGATGACACATAAATTCAACTAGACAAAGTTTGGTGAGGTGGCTGACTAATGATAAGAATGCAACTGACATATTCCCCGGAAAATCTATTTTTAACACATTATTTTCCTTCCTTGGTTTAAAACATATTATGGTGTTCGTATATTCATCTTATCAGCCGGAAGACGTCCACTGTGAACAAAGGCCTCCCCTTTAGATTTCAACAACGAACGGTTACATGCCGCTCTCATCCAATAACACCCAGCGACCTTCACCAGGTCTTCTGTCCACCTCGTTTGAGGTCGTCCCACACTGCGTTTTCCGGTGCGTGGTCTCCATTCGAGAACCTTTTTGCCCCAACGGCCATCAGATCTACGAGCAATGTGGTGCCCATTGCCACTTCAGTTTAGTAATCCTTTCAGCTATGTCGGCAACTTTATTTGGGATTGAGGATTTGTCTGTTTTTGTGTTAATTGTGATCCTATAACAAAAACAGATCAAGTTCAAAATCTTAAATCTGAAGATATTGGTTTAGATTGATTATTAATTTCGGCCGTTAGTCGCCTTTTGTGACATCCACGGGAGGTGAATACACGGACGTTCGTATATTATTATTCCTGTCTCATCACTTAATGGCAGTAGCAAACCATATGAAATTTTAATGTCTGCTTTGTTAATTCTGAGTGTAGTGAATGAGATGCATATTTTATATAAGAGTTTCTCCGGATTATCACCCTATTAATTGGTTGCAGTAGCTTTTCAAAGTACTTATATTGCCCTAAGGAATTACTCGTGCAAGGACGCCCTGTCCTCAGATAATCTGACAGAAATGCGTACCTAATTGTCTAATTTGACATTTTTTCAAATCATCTGTAATGAGAGCAGATCAGTTTTTTCCATATTTTATAGGCGGGTGACGTGGGGATCAACATGCAAAAACATGTTCAACTCATATAAAGACCTCAAATTTATTGTAAATTTGTAAGGGCCGCAATGATAGAGAAAATATTGCATTTTTTAATACCCATATAAATAAAAAGATTTAATCTCCAAAATAGCTTTGGAGTCATCTAGATACATACACTTTTGCCATAACTAAATAAAAAGGAGTATGATTTTTGCAATTTTTGCAATAACCTTGAGAGTTTAACACTTCCTGGAGGTACCAGGCAGTGGTAAGTTAGTATATCTGATTGGACATATTTTGAATTCCACAGATTTGGTTGCCTTAAGCCAAACGGTTACGGTTCCGATAGCATCTCATTAGATATGCTAAAAATGACTTCCTCAAAGTCTATTAGTTATAATTTCCATCATAAATCGAATCCATTTCTACATTTTCTGATTCACAGAAAACAGCAGTCTCTCGTCTATCGACCTCATAAGAAAGCTCAAGGTAACTCAGCGAGCTACGCTTACCTATGCTTAGTATTTCTCTACGAGATCGAATCAGAACTGAGGAGATCCGTAGAAGAACTAAAGTTGCCGACATAGCTGAAAGGATTAGTGAACTGAAGAGGCAATGGGCGGAGAAATTGCTCGTAGAACTGATAGGTGATAGGTTCTCGAGTGGAGACCGCGCACGGGATAACGCAGCGTGGGACGACCTCCAACGAGGTGTACAGACGACCTGGCGAAGGTCGCTGGGAGTCATTGGATGCGGGTGGCATGTCGTATTTCGTTGTGGAAATCTATGGGGGAGGCCTTTGTTCAGCAGTGGACGTTATATAAATATGAGTATAAAGGTATATAGAATGAATGAAATCAACGCGACATATATATATATATATATACGATACGGCTCGGGGTGTCGAGAGGTGCGGCAGCGGTTTCATCATCGGCCGTTTTGAAGACTCGGAGTGGGTTCCCCCATTATTACGCCATTGGACACTTCCACCCCCGAGCATAGAGCTCTGGTGGCCCCCATCTGATCGGCCAACTAAGGCAAGCCAGAGTTAAAAATCCTGCGGGCACTCATGGGGTTCCGTTCTAACCGACCAATAAAGGTAAGCCCAAGACGAGGTGGTGTCCGGATTAAGAATATAGCACCACTCCATTTCCTCCCGTGGATGTCGTAAAAGGTGACTAAGGGAATCTAAACCAGAGGCACGGGCAGTAGCGTTCCTTCTTTGAAGTGGTGGCCATACTGCGCTCACCAACCCGCCTGCCAAGCGTGGTGAGTATTGGCAAATACCCCTCAAAATGATGACAGTTGTGGAATCTATGGGGGAGGCCTTTGTTCAGCAGTGGACGTATAAATGGCCGAGATGATGATGATATGATGAAGACGAGGCCCTGACCGACTCTGGAGCATTCGGGTATGCAGTGTCGCCAGTCGCCACTCACATTCAGTTCACCACACGCTGCTTTTCGTTCTGTAATTTCCTTGTGATATAATTTTTTTACATCAAAAGGAAGTATTCAAGCAGCTACTTTAATCTGCCCTCCAGGATTACCTCATCTCATGGTGAGATAACAACTGCCCAGAGGGTTAATTTTTATTATTATTATGTCTCTCTATTACACGGGTTTATGTCCCCTGTAAGGAGGAACCCGGTCTTTTGATAGGCTTACGCGGGGACATGGGTCCAACACGCAGAGGCCCTTTAGAGAATTTTAATCTAAAATGTAATGGGACACTAACCGGGAACTCTCCATGGCTACACTATGAAATGCAGTCTCGGATTGTCCCCGGAGGTGTAAAACTATTGTATAAGATGGAAACTACAATTATTAGGTCTATTGTAAAGGGTGCTAAATGGATAATATACTTCTAAAACCTGAAAAAACGGCGTCTGCCTTTCAACGTTTATAGTGAAATTCTGTGGCAGATGGTGACTCGCCACTCACAAGATGGGCCCCCTAAATGGCCACCACTACAGGCGACAAGGAGCAACACCGGTTTATTATTATTATTATAGTTAAAACGAAAATAATAATTCTTTTTTTATCACAGTTATAATACATAAAATCTCCAGCGCCGCCGCCGCACAGTCCAAAAGTCCCCGAAAAGCCGGACAGTGCTTGTCCCGCGCGGGATGTCGCGCAAAATGCGATGCGTTTTTCGACGTCCGAAAAGATGCATGACGTGCATGCATATTTTCTATCATAATCGAGTTGGTCATTATCATCACTCTTGTTCAGTCCCTTCTTTTACCCATCCTTGACTATGCTGATGCCAGTTATATTGATCTGACTGAGGCACAATTAGATAAGCTTGAGCGACTTCAAAACTGTTGTTTCAGAATCCTAATTGGTTTGCGCAAATATGATCATGTCTCAGAATTTCGCAATAAGCTCAAGTGGTTTCCAATACGACTTCGCCGGAATACTCATAGTCTATTTTTGCTTTACAGCATTTTATTTAATCCCACAACACCCCCTTATCTTAAAGAACGTTTTAAGTTCCTTCATGACACACACACGAGATATTTAAGATCATCGGAGAACTTGAGACTTCAGATGCCAATGCATTCCACCAAATTCTTCGATAAAAACTAAATGAAAAGGACATAATCTGTCCTCTTAAATGAGTAATTTGTCTATGCTATTTCACGCATTGTTATCACGTTGCGTTTTATTTTACTATAGCACTTTTCTTATTCATAATTAGCTAAAACGTATGTATTTATGTATAAATTTAAATATTTAGTACTATCATCTACTTATCCGTACACCACGGACTACGCCATTATTATTTTTCGTGACTTTCCTGTCCATTCTAAGGTTGTCTAGAAAAGATCGCTTTTAGCGATAAGTCCGCCCATTGTACATTGTATTAATATTTTAGTTTTCTTTTTAAGATCTAAATGGTGTACAATAATGTGTATTCTATTCTATCACTCCATGAACTACATATTTAGATCTGGGAATCTATCTAATATTTTGTAATGAAATCACGCAAAAGTTCCACGATATTTCAGGTTCCATATTCGTCATTTAAGTGAAGATTGCAAAGAACAATGCTTGGAACTGACATTAAAAGTAGTTTTAGAAGAGGACCCAATCATTCAAGCGTTAGGTAAGAATACGCCTTTATATTTCATTTTTACAGTCACGTTAATGGTAAGCTTTACCTCCATCTCCTCATGTCATAAAAGGCAACTAAGGGCCTATCACCACAGGGATGGGTACCAGCGTACCTACCTTCTGTGGAACAGTAGTCATACTGCGCTCACCAATCCGCCTGCCAAGCGTGGTGAGTACTAGCAAATTCCCCCCAAAATGACGACACAATTGTGGAAATCTATGGGGGAGTGGTAGTAGACTTTCTGGCCGATATAATGAATGGTCCACCACATTTGGCTGGGGGATTGGGGATCGTAGCATTTAGACATTGCTATCCATCTACTAGATTTTTAGTCATCTTTTCCAATACCTATAGGTGGCGGGACCGGTTCCACATATCATCGTAATTGGCCGCTCAACGAACGTTGATGGTCATCAAAAAGAGACTTTTAAGACGTCTAATTTACGACAGTAATTTCAAATTTACCTCATGAAGTAAGTCTCATATTAGCTTTTGCATAGTTACTATTAGGAAATATTTTATGTAGTTTGCACACCTCAACGAAGTTGAGCTCTAACGGTCTCCAAAAACGCCTTTTTCCTCCAAAGATTTAAATCTTTGATTTCCTCTGCTTAGCCTCTTGCCTGTCAATTGCCGACAGCCAGCGAGACACAACTGATTTTTAATTATGTCTGGCTTTGTAACAATTAATGAGTCAAGATGGTAAGTATGCGACTCATCCAATATCTTTGTGTGTCCAAGATATGATGTTTGTCAAAGGCCATTTTCAATTCTAAACACATTATTTTTGTAACATCAATGGCTTGTTCACGTAATGAAGTTGTTTCTCATTAAATACCATTACTACTGATTGAATTGTGTTTGATTAAAAATATTGAAATGTCAAAATCTTTGGTAAAAAAATCTCAAATTTGTTTTTTTATAACTTCTTTGATCACATTTGGACTGGACAAAGATATTAGATGAGTGATCCTTAAACATGTTCTACGTCGTATCCTGATGCTTGAGGGACGTGACGATCACGGGTCGCTCGCGCCATCTCATCTCTTCAGGCCGCACGATCTGGAGCATAGCATGGTCCCCTACTCCATTTTCCTTCCACAACTGGCTGTGTGAAAGGAATCATCAGCTTTTCTAAGTCTGAACCTTTTCCGAGAGTGCGGCCGAAGAATTTCAAGACTCGTTGCGTGCGTTACGTAGTGGACAATTTCGTTTTAATTTTCAGTTCCACAGGAATAGATTTATTAGTGCTGCCACAGAAATAGAAAATAACGAGAACTTGTACGTAGGTATAACTGCGACATGCACAATCCGGGCATATCGAAAAAAATGGCCCTTTTATAACATTAGTTGAGATCCGATCGCGTAAGTGAAACTTTGTTAAAGTGTCGTGTTGTTCAGCGATTACGTGTAAAAACCGAAGGAAAAATAAGTAAACTTATCAAGGAAGGAATCACATACCATATGTAAATGCAAGAATATGTTGTAGGTATTTGTCTATAAAATAATAAATAAACAATAATTGTTTTCTTTAATTACTTACCACTTTTAACTAGCAATTGGTGAATAACAAACGCAATGAATAGAACGCGTACGATTATTGCGAGTACCCAATAATCGTACGCGTCGCGTGCTACGGCCGCTGTGTGCAGTCCGTACGCTCGGCATGGTTGGCTGGCTGGCTACAAAGAATTGACCCCTATAAAAAAAATTGGTAACAACTGTGTAGTGCCAGATATTCAAGCCAAGCCAGTTTACTAATCCTTAATATAATCTGTCTCCATAATCCTGATCTGTATAATCTATAGATATATAATCTAATCTCCATTATCCTGATCATTCTGTTCGTCACACCGTGTATAGAAAGCCTACCCACACAGACAGGTACCTTAACGGTGAATCTCCCACCATCCTTGTCAGACTAGACTAGAATAGAATATTCTTTATTGTACACCATTTTAAAATCAACTATTAGGAATCATTTTATGAACAGTGATTGTACAATGGGTGGTCTTATCGCTATTAGCAGTTTCGTACAGACAACCTTTAGATGGACAAGAAAAGACGGAAAACGACAAAGGGGTATTCCTTGGTGTACTTACTATATTAATATAATGAAATAGTGTATCTAGACAATTAAATATAATACAAATAGACATTATATGTATATGTCTATTTGTACATCATATACTACATATTCCATAAATTACTTAAATAATATGCACATCTATACAACCATATACTGTACTTTATACAATACAATATCAATAATACATAAGATTGGATTGGAAGGATGGATTGGATATCGTATATGGAAAATACACAATAAGAAGAAAGTACTATACTGGTAAATACAACAAATATTTAAACAGACAAGTAATATTATTTTACCAGTTTTTTTAAAGTAACCAATGACTGAGCACGCTTGATTGACAAAGGCAATGCATTCCAAAATCGGACAGCCTGAATGGTGCAGGATTTAATCTCAAAATTTGGTAGAATGCATTGGAATCTCAAGTCTCAGATTCTCCGACGATCTCAAGAATCTCGATTGTGCATCATTAAGGAACTTAAAACGTTCTTTAAGGTACCCCCTTTGGGTTGTAGGATTAAACAGAATACTGTAAAGCAAGAAAAGTATATGAGAATTCCGGCAAAGACGTATTGCCAGCCACTTGAGTTTTGTACGAAATTCTGAAACATGATAATATTTGCGTAAACCAAATATAAATCGAATACAAAAGCTTTGCAGTCGCTCGTCATTTCGGCCGAATGAAGTCCATTGCTGGACAAGGGCCTCCCCCAAAGATCACCACAACGACCGAGATGGTTGTATCGTGGGCTCATTGGGGGGTTTTGCCATAATCGCCACGCTCGGCAGGCGGGTTGGCGATTGCACTTGAGTTGTTAATGTCCTCGAAGGACGCTGCTGCCCATCCTCCGGCTAATTCCTTATCTTTGTCAGAGAATCAACATATGGCATCTGCGACCCCGACCATCTGGCAGGGCAGCTCACCCTGTGAAGGGAGTTCTCCAACGTAACAATTTGAGAGCTCCACATCCCCGTCGCAGAAGCCACCCGAAACCCACCACAGTTGGTCGATGACTCGCTGTTTTACCAATCATTAAGGGAGTCACCGACAGAATTGGTCACATCTTGAAGCGTGCTTCCATTAAAACCTACTTCAAGCCGCTTAAGAAAATCGGCCAACTTCTCAAACCGTTGAAATGCCACATTCCTTTACAAGATGCAGGGGTCTACAAGACTGACTGCGAGTGTGGATTATTTGATACATAGTGGATACATAAGGCAAACGAAGGGTAGTTTAGCCACCAAAATTAAAGAACACATAGCTATTGCAATTAAAAACATCCTCATTTTAATAGACGATGATGAAAATATCTGGCAACATCTGAAAGATGTCTGGCAGGTACCAACAGTTTGGAATCCTGTTATTAAAATAATAGTCTCAAACAAAATACCACACTAAAAACATCAAGACACTGTGAGTGATTACTGCGTGCATAGAAATAACTTTTAATTAGAATTGTACGCTAGATAAAAATCTTTTTTTTTATCTCTATCCACGCCTGTCACCTTAGTCATCCTGCGACCACGAATGCTGCAAAATGTTCGAAATGTCAGGAAAAACTAAAATCTATAATATACGCGATGTAACCCGTTTAAAATTGTTTTATTACAATCCCATTGCAAATTATTTATTTTTTCTTCCAGCTCAACGATCTTTTCGCCTGCCCTCCGTGTGCGTTCATTGTTTGTTACCAGGGCCAGTTTCCGTTTGGGGTGGTAGCTGGATCCTATCCAGAAATTCTTAGCACCATGACCAGGAATAGCGGGGCTGCCGGGAACCGGGGGCCAGTGCTTTAATTGTGTCACTTTCCTTTTGGGGGGAATTTGCCGATACTCACCACGCTTGGCAGGCGGGTTGGTGAGCGCAGAATTGCTACTGTTCAACAGAAGGGACGGTGTTGCCTATCCCTCTGGTTAAGAGTCATTTAGTCGGCTTTTACGACCTCCACAGGAGGAGATGGAGTGGTACTATATTCTTAATCCCGACACCACACGGATATTGCTGACTATTTACAACGTGGCGAAAATAAATTACAATAACAACATTATCCATGCGCTTGTGTGTATGGCAGCTAAAGTAAACATACGATACTTATGCACACATGAACAGTGTATACGTGACGCGTTTGAGATAGCTGACCGCAAGGGACTATAGTTCTAAATCTGTAGGTGTTATTTTTGTAAGCTGCTATCCTTTCTCCTAACTCCCGACGCAAGATAATAATGAAATCACTGATTGAGCAGCCATTTAAATAAACCAGAAACCCTGATCATAATGTTTTCTTTGCTTTTAGATGTATCATCAGATCCTACATCAGTGGAATCTTTGAAAGCTTGGATAGAGATGTATCTTTGTCAGAACATAACATACGGATGCTTCCTAAAACGTCATGATGAAGATGATGCTTTGGTGGCAGTGGATATTCTGCATGTTAAAACTATCCGTGATAAATTCCCGCGATTGAACGAAGTAAGTACCCATCTCGTTATGGCAAGCTCATTCAACGTACCTGGTTAAGGCAGCTGGGGGTCGTTGGATGTGGGCGGCATGTAACTAGTCGTTGTGGAAATCTAAGGGTTTTTGTTCAGCAGTTGACGTCCTGATGATGATGATGAAATGTGGTCTAGTTTTAGTGGGATGCCAGTGTTTAAGGGGCAGTGTTGAAAGTAGCTAAAGTAAACAAGTCTTGCTATAGCTACGTCTGTTAGCAGTCTAATTTTTCTGACAGCACATACAGCCGATCTCAGCCGTCCTGCTAAAAATGAAATATGCGGACCCGATTGAAGCTTTGAATCAAGTGTGATTCCCTAGAAAACTGATTGATCGACAAATTCAAGTTTCTCATTGTTTATTATAATCCCCACTTAAAACATATGGCAAAGTAAACCTTATACATTTAGTTTTCTGCCCATTTAATATTAAATTATTAACTAAGAACCATTCATGGACCTTAAGAAGAGCGTTATTTACATCGTCATTTACGGAATAAGTCTGTCTATATTAAAAATCCAAGAAGTATCATCAGCAAATAACACAATTTTCGCTCGATCCTGAAGCATATAAGGCAGGTCATTTATATACACTAAAAATAAGAACGGACTTAGTATTGAACCCCGGGGCACGCCCATTGTTACTTCAGAGCCAGATGAATTAACCCCATTTATCCGAACTTTTCGTTGCCTGTTTTGTAAATATGATTTTCAAAGATTTATGCCTGATTCCGTAATGGTCTAGTTTTAGCAGAAGTGTCTCGCCTTTGTTTAGCAGTGGACGTATTTTGGCTGATATGATGATGATGATGATGACGTAGAGAATATCTCAACAAAAAGAACAAAATGGCTGCCACATAGTGGGGAAGTGGATTGGACCCAAGTATGTAGTGTATTTGTGTATTAAAATAGTTGTTATATAAGTACCTAGAATATCGCTAGTCCATGACCGGACACATTGTATATATAACGAAACATAAAAGCATTTAAATTAGATATGTGTATAAAATTAAAATTCTCTTTACGCTTTGAACACTAGATAGTGTTCGATTAACAGAGAGAAAACAATTAAAATAAATATACACACAGAAAAGACGGTAATCAATTTTCAAAGTGCCGTAACAAGATACCATATCTCACAGTGGGCGCTATATATTACAATAAGAAATAGCTAGTGAGTATGTTTTCTGATCATAAAAATATACAAAAACAATACTTTCACATTGATGGCACGGTCTGCTCCAACCAAATATTTGTATGATCTGCAAGTAGTTGTTCCGGGTCTGGGTGTATTATGTGTGAAATTTGTGTCTGTAAATGCACCCTCGACACGGGAGACACCCTAGAGTGGGGCAACATGAAAATCAAAAAGTTTTGATTAAATCAAAATTCTCGCGACACAAGCTGTTACTACATGTCATTATTTATTATTTATTTTATTTTTAGGTCCATGGCGCAGCCTTCAAGTTATTCCTGAAATATATCAAGACTGTTGAGAGACGGATGTGGCACATTAAACGTAATCGTGTTGTGAAATTCCTTACTTCCTTTGGTTTAGTAACTAAGCCAGAATATAGGAAACTCGATATTGAAAAAAATATGATAAGACTGAGGTACGATTCATGATTGTGTAACTATTTTTATCATTAGTCTTTTCTCGTAGACTTTCATTACTGAACATGGCCTGCTCATAGATCACTACAAGATTGATATTCAAGGAAATAACTGCCGTCATAATCGCCACATTGGCAAATGGACCTCAATGTAGGGCGGTATAGTAATTAGCTTCATTAATTATAATACAATGATTGAAACATTAATTCGTGTGGTGTCTGGATTAAGAACATAGCACAACTCCATCTCCTCCTGTGAATGTCGTAAAATGCTACCAAGGGATTCTAAACCAGAAAGACGGGACGCAGCGGTCTGTGGAATTCCATATTGCGCTCACCAACCAGAGGGTAGTGAGTACTGGCAATTTCCTCTAAAATATCGTAATTTTGTGTGGTCACAACTGTGGTAATTGATGGTGGAAGGCCTTTGTTCAGCATTGGACGTCCTTGGTGGATATGACGATGATGATAATAGAAACATTCATTGATATCCCGTAATTTAATGGTCACAAGGAAGGCCATGTGGGAATTTGTATAAATATTACATTTTTATTCATAGCTAAGCCTTTTATTTTGAACGAAACGTAGAGGTAGTGCTCTATAATCGTAAAAAAAATCGTGATTCACGCAGTTTAAATTATTATTCAGACAAATTTTATTTGATAAATAAAGTGCACTATAGCAAAAGAACATTCCAATGAACGATTCTGACATAGTAATAAGTTCTTACAATTGGATTATTATTTAATTAAAGCTGATGAAAAAAAAAAACTTGCACATCAGTTGGTCTGTTTAAATCTGAACACGATAACTCTCAATGAATCACATTGTGTTTTCTTATTTTATTAATAAATTTGGATTTTAATTCTATGGCAGCTTCTTTAATTTCACTGTCGTACGCCGTCCCCATTAATAGTAATTAAATAAAACTCAAAACTGATGGTATCAGCCATCAACTAATAACAAATCTGCCATTTTTATAACAATGAAAATGAATTTTCCTACTTTTTTATTCGGGAACATAGGACCGTTCCAAGTGTGCTCTTGCATTTTCTAATTATTTAATTGCCTTTTTTGTTAGGGGATTTTCAGTAATAGCTTAGGATTTAAAAATGAGTTTGGCTTCTAAAGCAGCAGTAGACTTGGTATGAGGTGTCGTGTATTTCTCTTCATCATTTCGGCCAAATGTGGACTTCACGGACTGCTGGACAGGCCTCCCCGAAAGATCACCACAATGACCGATATGGGTGCGTTGTGGGCTCATTGGGGGGTTTTGCCATAATCGCCACGCTTGGCAGACGAGTTGGCGATCGTAGTTGAGTTACTAATGTACTCAAAGGACGCTGCTGCCCATCCTCCGGCTATCCCTTAGTCGACTTGTACGACACCCACGGGAGGAGATGGGGTGGTGGTATTCTGAGCCGGCACCACACGGCGTTGGTTTCTCTTACACAAACAAAATAAACATACATGTGATGCACTTATCTTCCAGAAAACGGATTGCTAAGGAACTTCGTATAAGAGTTATTGCATCAGTATTTATAGGATCAGAATTGCAATCAGCGGCTAAGAAGAACAAATATAAAGTGTTATATGAATTCAACGCAAGAAGTATGAAGCAATGCGGACTCAATGTTAGCTCTGTAAACGTATTCCCAATCAAAATAATGGGAGTTACATATAATCACCCCCCTAAGGCTCCACTCGCCCCTGCAGATGAGGAAGGAGCATCTGAAGAAAATCGTTTTGTAGCAGAACCTAGCGCTGCAAGTGGAATTATTACTATTGAAATTAGCTAGCAAATTATGCTACTAACATTTGTTTTGATAGACAACACCGCAATGTTTTGTTGGATAAACTTTCGTTTAATGGGTCTTTTGTCAAACATAATACAATACATATACATAATACAACTCCGGCATTATTTCAAATAAAAGACGCAATTATACAGTGTGTATGCTTATAGGCGACTTAAGACTAGTTCGTCTCACAAACCTTTTGTATTTCTTGGAGGCTATTTATATTATAAAATAAATCAAATACTGATTTACCCTTTAACCAAACTCCAATGTAAAAAAGTCCTTACTAAATGGCTTCACAGTCTTGACTATGACAGCACCGAACAGTTATCCCTTCGTAATATGATAACATGATAATACAGTCACAAGTTCACCACACATACACACGAACACACACACAAACTCTCACAGAAACACACACACACACAAACACACACACCAATTGCACACACGCTTGCAAACGCACACGTAACCACGCATACACACTAATGCATGAGGTAATTAGTATTAAGAAATATTATGATTTTGCTCTGCTATATTATATAAGGTGCTTACAATCTATTCAGAGTGAGAGCCTGCTAATCTGTCACACAGGGCTACTAGGGAGTACGGACTCCAGTCTCTCACAAAGAAACATTTTACTGGTTGTTATTGTCTTAGTCAAATTGTAACCTCTGTGAAAAGAGAAATAAAAATCATTATCCTTATCATAATGCGTTACGTTTTAGTATGTTTTTCGCGAGCTGGTAGCGAGTGACTATCGGCCGAAATTTATGTCAATCTAATCCAAAATCTTTGTATATGTAGTATTGACATTAGCAAGCCAATTAATTTGTTTTGATAGACAGCACCGCGATGTTTGGCTGGATAAACTTTCGTTTAATGGGTCTTTTGTCATAATGCAATTGCTATAGTACGTTTTCCGCGAGCTTGTAGCGAGTGACTATCGACCGAAATTAATAATCAATCTATTCCGAATTTCTTTGGTTTTAAGATTTTCAAATACATCCGTTATTGTGTTAGGATCACATTAAACGCAATAAGCAGACAATTCTTAATCCGAAATTCAAAGATTTTGGATCAGATTGATTATCAATTTCGCCCGTAAATGGTCTGTGGATGGTGGATATCGCAAATATTTCATAATTATGTCGCGCGCGAACGATGTTGTGCGACGTATTCTGTAATCAGTATAGAGTGACTGGATTCTTGTACATAACAAACTGTGATTGTTACTAGTTTAGGTTTAGTGTATGTACATATTAAAATTATTGTTGGGACTCTTTTGTAAATGATTGTACAGTTATATTTATCACCTATAAATGTGTAAATAATATAAAAACAAATGATGTACATTTATTAAATGAACTTTTATGTATAACTAACATGAAGCATGAGTAATCGATGATAAAATATAAGTATGTCACTATTAGATAAACAAAACTTATTTCAGACAGTCCTCTGACTGTCAAATACGAAGAGTAGTTCATGGATTGATAACGTATTTAATGAACTAACTGTGTGATCACTCAAACAAAATAATTTCCAAGCATCTGTATCATCAGAGAAATAACCTACGCATATTCAAGATTAAGAAACTTAAAAAAATTGAGATTATGTTTCACACGTTACATAAATTTAAAAAAACTAAAATAATAACATAAAACTATTACTAGAAAATGGGATTTATTCTTAAAAATCTAAGTTTCAAAACTAAAAATATGGTAGAGACTTCGTCTAAGACAAGTTTAGCTTAATATGTTCTACAGTCTTTCCCAACGTGGGCGATAACGCCCCCTTGTGGGCGCTGCAGGCCTAAAGGGGGGCGGTAAGAGACCCAGAAAAAAAAGGGGGCATTGTGTAGGGCTTTGGGTCGATTTATAATTTCATCTACCTAGCTAGGAAGACTCTTAGACACCGACTGAGCTCTCGACTCTCGACTACATCTTGTGAACATCAACTAATATTAATTAAGATATAGCTCAAACTCGGTTCGATATAAAAGACCGCGGGCAATCATGTTTTAACAAGTTTTTGTTAAATAATCCGAATTGTACATTCCTATACCAATCGGCTGGTTCTATAATACTTGTTCTTGCTTGTCGGGTACGATTGGGCGTCGAATGAGATAAACGAGTTTATGCACGTTTGTCTTATTCCTGTTGGTGCGTGCTGCTTATGCAATCCTATATAAACGACGTTAATTTATTTTATTTTCATTTGCGGTTTCGCGCATAATAGATAAGCAGTACTTGATTTCAACACTTACGTATTTCTTAAAACAAAACAATGTCGGAAGTAAAAAAGAAGAGACGGCAATACTCTGCGGAATATATTAAATTCGGATTTATTGAAAATCCCACAAACCCGTCGTCGCCTTTGTGTCGTCTATGTCTAAAAACATTTTCGAACGAAGCAATGAAGCCTTCAAGACTGCAAGATCATTTGAATAAAATGCATCCAGATAAGACAGAAAAGAATGTAGCATATTTTCAAGACCTAGAGAAGAAGCATAATACTCAGCCAAGTGTATCGAAACTATTTTCGGCGGCTGCTAAGCAAGATGACGACGGACTTCGAGCTTCGTACAATATCTCTTTGTTAATTGCTCAAAAAGGCAAACCACACAACATCGGAGAAGAGTTAATTTTGCCAGCAATAAAGGAAGTAATAACTACTGTGCTTTATAAACCGGCCGCAGATGTTATCCGAAAAATTCCTTTGAGTAATAATTCTGTGCAAAGACGAATTGATGAAATGGCTGAAAACATTGAAGAATCATTGTGCAATCATCTGAGGACTAGTCAATTCTCAATTCAGCTCGATGAGTCCACTTTACCAACTAATGAAGCGTTGTTGCTATCTTACGTGAGGTTTATTAAAGATGAGAAAATACGTGAAGAACTATTGTTTGCCAGAAATTTGGAGACAGATACAAAAGGCGAAACCATATTCAATACATTGGAAAAGTTTTGTGAAGAGAAAGAGATTCCTTTGAAAAATATTATATCAGTTGCTACGGATGGCGCTCCGGCTATGACAGGGCGCCATAAAGGCTTCATAGCATACTTAAAGAATAAAATTCCAGATGTCCTTGACAACATTTGGTTGCTAGAAACTTAAGTGTAACTTATTTCAATCACTGCAATATGTCATCAAAGCAGTCAATAAAATCCGTAGCAGCTCTTTGAATGATATATTATTTCATCAGCTTTGTGTTACTAATGATGAAGATTTCAACCGTTTGTTGCTTCATACTGAAGTTCGTTGGCTGTCAAGAGGCAATTGTCTGATTCGATTTTACAACCTGTTTGACTCTATGATAGAGTTCTTGGAAACTAAAGATACAGAACTAGGCAACAAGCTCATAACATCAAAGAATGATATAGCTTACATGACAGACCTGTATAAAATGTTCAACGACATGAACCTCCAACTGCACGGCGATGAACTAATATTAATTAAAACAAAAAATGTCGTTGCTGCTTTCGCAGCCAAACTGCTTCTGCACAAAAAGAATATGGGCAGACGTGAGTTTCACAATTTTCCGAATTTATCAGTATACTGCAGTAACGACGACTTGTTTGCCTACTGCCAACATTTGGAAAACCTCCACATTGACTTCACCGAACGATACCAGGACATTTTAAACTTGGAAATACCAGACTGGGTGTTGGATCCGTTTTCAAATGTCAACACAGCAATGTCACCTCAGCTGGAAGAAGAACTTATAGAATTGACAACAAACGAAGAAATAAAAATCAAGTTCAAAAATGGATATCAAGAATTTTGGCTACAAAAACCGATCCCGCAATTGTACCCTGGATTGTGGTCAATTGTTCAACGATTTTTGATAGCATTCCCATCGTCATATTTGTGTGAACGTGGATTTAGTGCTGTGGCAACGCTGCTTACTAAAAAGAGAAATCGTTTGCGTGTTACCGAACGTGGCGACTTGCGGCTGTTTTTGAGTAAATTGGAACCTGATATCAACAAACTTATTGAACAGCATCAGATTCAACCATCACATTAGTTTTTATATAAGAATTGTTTATGTTTGTTTTATTTTCAATAAAAGATACTCTGTCCGAATACTATAAATTTGCGTTTCAATAATCAGTTATAAGTACTTAGCGGTTTTTAAGTATGTTTAAAAAGGGGGGCGTTAAAAAATAATTTATTCTTAAAGTGGGCAGTAGACAAAAAAAGGTTGGGAACCCCTGTTCTAAATGGTCTGAGATATCATACCCTTCTGGCTTTGCACCCATCTTCCAAACAAACTGTATAAGAAAATAATAAATAACAGTTTAAAAAACTAAAAGACCTTTTTTATTTATTTATTTTCTGTTTTTTGGTGCGGCTAACTACATAAATGTGTTTTTTTTATGAAGTTGCATTGTTATCGGTCCTTGATAAGTGTGCGTTTTAAATTAATCCAACGTTTTGAAGAGAATGAAAATCGAGTTCAAAGATTCCGTTCCATAGATACATAGATCCATAGATATATAGATATTTTCGTCAAAAATACCGCAATGCCTCAAGACTAAAGTCTTTAACCAGTGTGTGTTACCAGTGATGACATATGGGACAGAGACGTGGTCACTCACAATGGGCCTCATAAGAAAGCTTAAGGTCACTTAGCGAGCTATGGAGAGAGCTATGCTAGGTATTTATCTACGAGTTCGACTCAGAAATGCGGAGATCCGTAGAAGAACTAAAGTTTTCGACATAGCTGAAAGGATTAGTAAACTGAAGTGGCAATGGGCGGGGCACATTGCTCGTAGAACTGGTAGCCGATGGGGCAAAAAGGTTCACGAAAGGACACCGCGCGCCGGAAAACGCAGCGTAGGACGACCTCCAACGAGGTGGACAGATGACCCGATGAAGATCGCTGGGAGTCGTTGGATGATAGGGGCATATGACCGCTCGTTGTGGAAATCTAAGGGGTAGGCCTTTGTTCAGCAGTAGACGTCCTGTGGCTGATATGATGATTCAAGTGATTTCCACTGTTATCAAAGCGCGGTTTTTTCATTTTTGATAAAAATTAAATCGTAACGAGAACAAGGTTTCGTTCGTATATTTTACTGAAAAAAAGAAAATATAGGGAGAGTCGAGCGAAAAGGAACGACACTTGCCTAGAAACAACGTCAGCAACTTATCATTGACACCTCAAAGTTACACTAGTTTATGTTACACTGTTTTTACGGTCTATGTTTGTGTATCTCCATCTCATCCCATGGATGTCGTAAAAGGCAACTGAGACTCTAAAGCAGAGGAATGGGCAGCAGTGTCCCTTCTATGGAACAGTAGCCATACTGCGCTCACCAACCCGCCTATCAAGCGTGGTGAGTACTGGCAAATTCTCCCAAAATGCTGACACAGTTGTGGAAATCTATGGTGCAGGCCTTTGTTCAGCAGTGGACGTACATTGGCTGATATGATGATGACAGTTTAAGTTGGCTGCGTTTCAAATAACTAATAAAAGAAAACTTGTAAATTTACTTTGAGTACACTAAAGAGGCCCAGAGTACCCAAGTACTCATATGACTGAAATAGTACTATTCGTACCCTTCTAGCAACGCTAAGTACATTATAAATATGTGTTGGGGTCTGCGTAAATGGAGTTAATACTCAGTCTACGGGGTACGGTATGGCTATGGCCGTGGTATGGTTCGTCTTCTTTTATATTATGGCTTCTGTAGAGTATCTTCCACAATTTCGCCACTGTCAAGTATAAGTGGTGCCGGCTCAGAATACCACCACCCCATCTCCTCCCGTGGGTGTCGTAAAAGTCGACGAAGGGATTAGCCGGAGGATGGGCAGCAGCGTCCTCCGAGTACATTAACAACTCAACTGCGATCGCTAACCCGTCTGCCAAGCGTGGCGATTATGGCAAAACCCCCCAATGATCCCACAACTGACCCATATCGGTCGTTGTGGTGTACTTTCGGGGAGGCCTGTGTCCAGCAGTGGACTTCATTCGGCCGAAATGATGATGATGAAGTATAAGGCAACGTCGTACGGTGTTTATATGAATAAATCTTTACAGATTCATAAAATATTTATCAAAAATGAAAATAATTCTAAAAAATATGTCGGCAACGTCGTACGGTTCAATTGTTTTTTTTTTTCGTGGTATGGTTGAGTAATGAGTTGAGGGGAGTACCAGTGCACTTGACATCTTAAAGTGATTAAAATATAAAATAAAAGACATGATTAAAAATATGTTTCGCCTGGATTCTAAGTCCTTTAGCTAGTACAGAGTGACTTGATGTAAAGTACTGCAAAAAATTAAAAAATTGTTCCGTTCCTAGAAATTTTTTTGCTGAGTTATTCTATCCCTGATTAAGAATTAGTGTATTCCTTAATTTTTTCGGTATAAATCATTCATACGTTCAGAGTAATCATTTACTACGTCATTAATTAATAATAACTTGTGCAATGTTTAAGTTTAAAATAACATGGTTATTTTTACATGATGTAATTGAACGTGAATTTGTTACTGTTGAACATAACATGAACTGAATCGGATTCTTATAAGTCAGTTGAATACAAAAAAGCGAGTAAATAATTGCAGTTACAATGAACAATCAAGTTGGGCTTTGAATCATTTTTCTATATTTGAATAGTGTTTTAGGGGATGTAAACAATCAATTTACAGAATCATCGTACAGCTTTTCTATTTAATCTACTGATCAAAATTTAATTTTCTACCTTTTAGTCGAATATCTTCCGGCAACACTGACAAATACATTTTTACGGTGTATAAAGAATGACGTTCAGAATAAATTTACCTATTGATTTTTCAAACACATGTCTGCATATAAAGATAATACTTGTATTGATACAATAAATAAAAATCATGCAACCCCTACCTATACACATTTAACTGGAGACTACTTAAAAAGTAGAAAGCAAAGAATTACATAGCAACACTCAACAGGCAGAATAGATAGACACCCTTGTAGACATTCCACATTCAACAAAAAAGTTACATAAAAGTGAAGTGTACAGTGATACGTGAAGGACGCTTATTTTCAAGTGATTAAGTTAATTTCACTCTGAATTTAATAGAAATAACTCGATATTAATTAGTGTGTTGTGGATGGATTGTGATCTGTGGACGATATAATTGTTGTAACGAGATGATTATTGAAAATCCTGACGCTTTCAAGTCGTGGTTGACCTCCATATTGGAGCCCCTGTGAGTACATACATCGGCTGCCTGAATTTTAATTAATGCGATAAGTTTTATTAAATTTACCGTTAAAGGGTAAACTTTAGTAACCCTAACAGTTGAAGTATAATTTTCACGTATTTATGCTGTAAGGTATCAAATTTCATTAAATTTTATTTTTCATTCGACGTTGTTCACATGGCGTTTATTTTCGTAATTCCAAAGCTATAAAATGCCTAACAGATATCTCTGCTTGCGTTATCTTTATATATACCTCTGATCGGGCCAAATAATATAAGTTGAAATTACTTTATGACAATTACGTGTCGTGCAATTTGGTATGTTTTAATTCGAGATAGTATTGAAATTGTAAACTTTTATAACGTGTTGAGTTTGTATAAATCTTTATTAGGTACATATTTAATAGATAATAAAGCACAACACGTTGTTTTTTATTTACTATATGTAACCTATATCGACGTATACTATAACCTACGTGAGTACAATAAGTAGACTTCAGCTGCGATCGCCAACCCGCCTGCCAAGCGTGGCGATCATTGTAAAACCCCAAATAAGCACACAAACAGAACGGGCGATCTTATACACGTACGTTGTCCAGCAGTGGACATTTTTCGGTTGTCATGATGAAAAATGATGATATTTTGGAGGCGCATCACAGTTCTATATTTGAGTTTGAGCCTCCCAGATGTCGCTATAATCAGCATCATTGGTGCATAGCAGAACTAATTAGTGTAAAAGAACTAGTTACTGGAAATCAATTCTTGGTGTATCTTCAGGTGAGAAGTAGACTTTGAATACTCAAACTCAAATTAATGTTAAGTCCCCACACTTAATGTTAAATGTTTGAGTATTTGGCCGATAGCACTTATTTCTTGTTGCTTGCTTGTGTGCAGTGATTCCATTTTGGCCAATATCAAGCTGGTGACAGTCCAGCTGGCTAGAACAACAAATATCATAGTGGAACATATTCTATACATTGAAACTGATACAAATAAGGATTTTGGGAGTTTAAGGTGCTTTATATGCTCTAATTTACAGTCAGTTGCCATTCGTTAGCTACAAGTTCAACAGTGGACTGCAATATGTTGTTGATGAGAAGGATGCATAAGTAATATAGACATCATCATTTCAGCTGAAAAACATCCACTGCTGGACAGAAGCTTCCCCCTCATTGGGGGGTTTTGCTATAATCGCCATACTTTGCAGTTATAAATGTTTTTGAGGTATGCTACTGCCAATCCTCCGGCTAATCCCATAGTCACCATTTACAACCCACATGGGTCCCATGATGGCATGACAGTATTCATAGCTGGCATGACATGGTGTGACAATAGACAGAAAAGAGTCATATCTATGTGAAGGTTTCACTTAGGGTACTGCCCATTTCACTTTTGTATGCATAGTTGCATTTTGTCTCCAGGTGAAGGATAGGAACACCCAGTGAATTTACTAGAATTAAAACCATAATATCTTAAGCATTGCCTCAGGTATCACTAGATTGCTGTGTGCATGTTGTGATGGTTGCTACTTATTGTCAGGTAGGGTGTTGTTAGTTCACCATGGTTGTCACCATCCTCTGAGCCTTTTCCCATCTATGTTGAGGTCAGCATCATATTTTTTTATTGGTTTTTAGTGGAAATTCGTCATGCATATCCTCCGTCTGGGTAGGGTGAAGGTGCATGCTGGACTCCTACTGGCTAAAACCACTGGAGTGGTCATATTTGGCATCGAAGGGGGGCGCCAGCTCCTCATAAGATCAGACTAGAGCCGCCTATTGGTGCCAAGCTTCTACACCCTAGAAAGGTTGCCCCCAGGCACTTCTTGTGGAGGATTGTAAAGGATCCCCGCAAGGCACACTGTGCGCTGTGCTGCGCACACGGCAGCATGTGGCCAATTGCGCGCCGCTGTCTTCCCGAGGGTGCTCGATGTGAGCACGCAGACTCCCCCAATCTGCGTGCCCGCTACCCCAAGGCTCCCATCATGTGGCGACGGAGGGGGCTGCAGTCAGCATCTAGTCTAGCCAGATGAGACTGAATATCTGTATTTGACATGGAGCGAATGCCATCAGACCTCCACAACCTAGATACTGAACAATATCGAAATTCTTAGGTTAGGGCCATTTTTGACAGAGTATTGGGCTTCTGGCTGGGTCATCATCTCTATGACATCTATGACAGTCATTGTGGGTATAATGACTGTCATAGATGTTTATATGACAACCAGGACCAATGTCTGAACATGCTTTCCGAGGCATGGAGAGGTCTCAATGTGTCAGGAATGGTCACCAATCTAAGGACTGACTGATTTAACTATGAGCCCCAAATATAGCCAAGGCTTTTGAAGTAAAGGCTTTCACTTGAAATTAATGTTGTATCAAAGCTATATAAATGATTGCCACAGGCTGTCTATTGCAGCTCATATTAAGGCCCCAGGCCTCCAAAATTGCATCCAAGTAGACTTGTGAATCAGTCTATAAAAATACACCAGATGTAAGGAAACCAGGCATGGTAGTAGAATAATTCATATACAAATATTGTAAAGAAGTATAGCGAAGAAATTGTAACTTATTGTTTTTTAATAGTTGTAGAAGTATCATGAAATCAAATGATCTTTATCTAGCAAGTAGGTTTCAAAAACACGTTCACTCATAAATATATTTAGATGAAGCCAGCATTTCATACTGATGGCCTCTGAGAAGAAATTGACGAAACAAACTTAAAGGTTTCAGTAAATAGATACAATATTATTTGAGAAACATGTTGGGCAACGTCTGGAATGGTCTTTTGAAGGAAGATGAAAGCCTTTTGGGGGCATCCTGTGCTGACAGACGCAAGCATCTATCAGTCATTTGTGTAGCTCAACTCTATTTTAGGGAGCTCAACAACATCAAGGGAGCCCATTACACAACTATACAATCAGCATGACATTTGCGTAGGCTACATTAATACCCAAAACCATCACAAAAATGTTAAGTCTTAAGTGTGTATACAATTATATTTTTTATCATCAGATCAATGTCATATAAATATAAAAATGCCATTAATTAATCATTAAATGTCATAAAAAAGCATTATTTACTAAATAACATTACAAATATAATTGTTTATTAAAATGTCACACAGTTAAAATGTTTAAATTCACACAACCATACTATACTATATATTGTCGTGTGGTCCGGCTCAGAATGCCACCACCCCATCTCCTCCCATGGGTGTCGTAAAAGTCGACTAAGGGATCGCCAACCCGCCTGCCAAGCGTGGCGATTATGGCAAAACGCCCCAATGAGCCCACAACACATCCATATCGGTTGTTGTGGACATCTTAGGGGGAGGCATGTGTCCAGCAGTGGACTTCACTCGGCCGAAATGATGAACCATACTAATAATATACTTAAGTATGTGAGAGAAAAACACTGCTTGCTAAGTAAATACTGCTTGGCATGTAGACAGGATAAATGAATGACTAATGAGAGTTGTTTAAAAAAGGAATAATCATCAAAGGATTTACACTAATGATGTCTGATAAAAAAATCATGTGTGCTGTACTTGCATTTGCATGAATGCATTTATAAAAAAAGGTAGATGAAGCAAAATGCCTTAGTATTTTCAGTGGAAACTTTACTCTTTTTCTGGCTATTCCCAAAGGCGATTGGTGTGATGTTTTAGAGAAAGGTTAACCAGAGTTTCACTTAGATGGGCAGCATTCAGACAGTTGGATGAAAGTCTGTAAACTCATGTGTGTTGGCGTGATGACATACAACACCTAAATGTGGTCCCATCTCTAATCTTTTGTATGCTCGAAGTCACTAAGTCTACTTTGCAAGTCATGTCTCAAATTGACAAACACATTTCAGTTACTGTCCTTATCATCTCTAATTTCTACATGTTATCCCAATATTTCAGGCCTCAGACAGAATGAGAGCTTGTGTAAGAACTATCCACTATACTATGATCTAGAACCCCTTCCTCATAGCTTGATTGGAGTGAGCAGGAATACTACAAGACATTTAAAAAGAAAATGACAAAAACGAGTATCTTCCATAACCATAACTTCTTCTCAGAAGTTGTCATGTAGCAAAATGCCTTCCGTTGTTTCAATATGACGTGTAAAAGTGTCGGTTAGGACCTATTTACTGAACACATGATTCTATTCTATACTAGTAAAGTAAAAAAAAACAGGCAATGTCACCTAAAAGAGTACTGGGAACTATCCTTAGTGTGTTCTATTAACCCATATTACATACAGATCCACCATCAACAGTCAAGTAGAACTCAAGATTGCATCAATTGAATATAAACGCTGGACCTATGATGTAAGTTTCATATTTGATGAACACAATCTCGACTCAAGTTATATTTGAGTTATGATTCTTGATCCTTAACTCACTAACTGTTATAAAGCTAGACATAATTAATAATCATAATTCTATTGTGTCTCTAAGAGGATAATACGGGCCTTACGGCCGACTACTGAAACGCCGAAATAACTGATGCAGTCAAAGCCTTAAACCAAGATCCTGGAAGCTATAAAGAACTGGGCTGAGATGTTTGGTGTGGGAGTGAACCTCACTAAGTGCCATTGTTTTAGGAAGCCATAGAAACATCTGCAGAGTAGGCAGTACTACTGTCCCACCTGTTACGTGCAAAGGCAAAGTCATTCCTATCAGCTCCAGCGTTAATGATCTTGGCCTAAATCTTGATTCTAATCTCAATTGGCAGTCCCAAGTTTCAAATGTAACCCAAAAAGTGATAGGAATCCTGCGGTCTCTCTATCGCTTCAAAAACTTTCTCCCGTCTCGTACGAAGAAAATGCTTGTGCAGACCTTAATTTTACCCATAATCGACTATGGTGATGTATATATATTGTGTGCTACTTTGACCTGAATGCAGATCTACTTGACAAACTTGACGATCTTCTCAATAATTGCAATCGATTCGTCTTTAATCTCCGAAAATACGATCAATATCTCTGTGTATCGATCACTTTTAAATTGGTTGCCCATTCACCAGCGCAGAAACAGGGGCACACTCTCCTTCTTATTTGTCTTCTTACTTCCAGTATCTGTGTTCCAAACACGATAAAAATCTTCCTTCACCAATAATCGTCTTCTTCAATGTCCCACTCATCACTCTGACCTCATTCATTCTACCTTCTTCATCCAATCTGTTTTACTGTGGAATGCGCTCCCCATTGAAATCACGATGGCTGATAATCGGCATTGCTTTCAAATAAAACTGCGAAAATTACTTCTTGACAGCAAGACGTTGGCAGATTTATCTCGGCTCTGATTCTCGTATACCTATACATATTTTTCTCTTCTCATTTGTATATATTTATTATATATATATATGTTTATATTATGTGAAGACATGTAAAGAAAAGTGTAACAACATGTCTTCACATCTATACCTGTCTTTCATATTTTATTGGTGCCTCTACCTTCTTATTCTCTGCATCACCCAAAGGTCGTCTGGCAGAAAATGCCTATGGCATTAAGGGTGAGATTCAGAAACGAGTCTAAGCGTGAACTTACGCTTCCATCTGTCAAAATGTACTACTTACGCCCCTAATTTTGACAGATGGAAGCGTAAGTTCACGCTTAAACTCGTTTCTGAATCTTACCCTAAGACCGCCTTTGTACACTTGTACATTAAGCATAAATAAATAAATGTTAAGTCCCGCTTTAACTATTTGAGCCGCCTGGTTTTGTACCGAAAACAGGTTTCTCATAGTTTTTTTTTTTTTAAACGTTACGTAGAAACTAAGGCTGACGTCCCAGCAATCGCGTGGCGTTGTAATTGCGTTGTTTACGATACATTGCGTGCTCAAATATGTTAAACACTGTAACCTATCAATATTATCCTCAATAAATGGCTTTATGAGCTTAACAAAAGTTTCGTGGAGTATGGGATACCTATTTTTCTCTTATCACGTTCCTATAAAGGATTTAGTCATTAGTTTCCTCATGGACAGAGTCACAGGTAACTGCTAATACTGCCGGGGGAGTGGTCAAATGCAGAAAAGCGTACAACTCACCCCCGGCTAGAGGTAAGAAGAAGGACACCGTGGGGTTTTTTTAGCCGGTTTGATCTCGGCATGCCCCTCCGCCCTTCCCAAGGCGGAGGAAGTCCAAGAGGACTTCCCCACGTTAAAAAAAAAGGTAACTGCTAGTTACTAAATACACATCCATCAGCCCCGTATCGTCCACTGCTGAACATGGGACTCCCAACGATCACCACAATGAGCAGTCATATTGTCCTGTGCTTGGTAGGGGTGGATTGGTAATCGCAGTATGTTGCTATTAGCACATAGATGCTGCTGCCCATCGTCTTGATGATCATTTCGGCTGATTAAAGTCAACTGCTGGACACAGCCTCCAAAGATCGCCTCAACAACCACGACGTTTTGCTATAATCGCTACGTTTGGCGAGTTGGTGATCGCAGTTGAGCTGTAAACGCTGCTGCCAACCCTTCGGCTGATTCCATAGTCGCCTTCTACGACACCATGGGATGGTGATACCACCATGGGATGGTGGTATCACCATCCCATGGTGGGTTGGTGCTATTCTTAGCCAGCACCACACAACACAGACCTTGATATCAACCGTTAGTCGCCTTTTAAGATACCCATGGGTGGACAGGGGTGATCTCTTTGCCGGGAACATCATGAAACTCGGGAACTACACGGAAAATAATCTAATGTACGCAGTCATCGTGACATAACTTATAATTCTAGGCACCCTCACTACTCGTTCAAGTGTCGTCTGTGTCAAAATGACGAAACAATGGGTTGCCACACTGGGTAGGGTATTGTTATTATCAGAATACCGCACAGC
The DNA here is from genome assembly GCA_947459985.1 of Diloba caeruleocephala. Lineage (NCBI taxonomy): Eukaryota > Metazoa > Arthropoda > Insecta > Lepidoptera > Noctuidae > Diloba > Diloba caeruleocephala. The sequence continues at coordinate 8,987,880 of OX381632.1, forward strand.
ACACGCTCGGCGGCGGATCATGGTGGGTCGGATCGGGCCAGATCTCTCTATGCCAGTAAGAGTGGCGGCTATGCCAGTAACAGTGGCGGCTATGCTGGCAGAGCATGAAAATTGGAGTCCTGTAGTCTCCTATGAGAGCGTAACCCTCCAGAAGGAGGTCGCTGAGCGGGATCGGAAGATGGCCGATCCCGCTCGGAGAAGGAGGACATGGAGCCGGGGTAACAACCGCCGCGGCGCCCGTGTCCAGCACGACTAAGCCGTCGTCTTTAGTCGCCTTCCCTCCGCTAGAGGGTGTGACCGCTTTACAGTCATCCCCTCCGAGAGGTGCATAAAGGTGTGACACCAATGGGTAGGTCTAGATGGAGATTATTAGCGATCCTGGAGCCTCCCTTCTGTGCCGAAAATGACCACTCTGTTGGTTTAGCCGGTAGGAGTGCGGCATAACCCCTCCGCCCTTTCCCGAGGCGGAGGAAGTGCATGATGTATTTCCACCGGATCAATAAATTAATAGAATGGTGGGGGGCCTTTGGGGTTGCGGGTGTGCAGATTAGGGAATATGGGTGCTCACACCAAGCGACCCCCGAGAAGACGGCGCCAGTGGTAACCCGCCACCGTGTGCGCAGCACACAGTGAGGCTGCGGGAACTCCTTTACAATCCTCCCAGAGAGGATCGAGAGAGCGATCGCTTTACAGTACAGCCGAAGATGACCGCTCGGGTGGTTGAGCCGTTAGGAGACCGGCATGCTCCTTTGGCCTTCCCCGGGGCGGAAGAAGTTCATTATAATTTCATCCGAGCCGGTAATAAGTAAAAGTTATTGTTAAAGCTAATCCAAAGTACTTGTATTTTTTGAAGTCAATGGTGTACATGCTGTCCTTCCCTATTTTAATTGTTCAAGAGTGGCTCGTGAACCTGAATTTAGCCCAGAACCACATGGTTTCGTCAGACAATATAGTCTGTACTTTTAAAAGTTTGAAATCTATTATTTATAAGCACAGCGAAGCCCAACACACAGATTATAATTAACTGGCACTTGTCTATTTTTGTTCTGTGCAACATCTGTAACTGCGGTAAATATAAATAGTAGATCCACGCAGGTACACTAAATATAGAGTAGGGTTACTAATAAACCTAATCTATATTGTGGTGTCCGGATTAAGAATATAGCACCACTCCATCTTCTCCCGTGGATGTCGTAAAAGGCGACTAAGGGACTAAACCAGAAGCATGGGCAGCAGGGTCCTTCTGTTGAACAGCAGCGATATTGCGCCATCCAACGATGCCCCCGCAATGGGCCCACATAACAAAACAATACCGGTCGTTGTGGCAACCTTTGGAGAATGTTTCTGTCCAGCAGTGGACGTTTGTCGGCTGAAATGATGATGAGTCGCCTTGTAGGAAATCCCCAGGATGTCAGGGGGTTCTATATTCTAAATCCCGGACACCACGCGAAACATATAATAAAATTACTTCATAAATACTAACCAAATTACATAACCTATTATGTAATTTGGTTAGTATTTATGAAGTAATTTTAACATCCTAATGTTTAGTTACATATCATTTCCTTATCAGTGTTAAGATAACGTTGAAAAATTACATAAACTGTTCTAGCACGTTGGTCAATAGATAGTGTTAATAAAAATTATGTTAAACTAGCTTATTTATTGTAGAAATGTTATTTGTGTTGAAAAAGTATCCTAGCGATTTGAAATGCACATGTTTTTAAACGAATTATGATGACTTTGTTTTCTCGTGTCGTGGGTACAGTTTAATCATATCCGCCAAACATTGCTTGTAGAACAGATAACCCGTGGGGCAAAAAGGTTCTCGGGTGGAGACCGCGCACCGGAAAACGCTACGTGGGACGACCTCCAACCAGATGGACAGACGACCTGGTGAAGGTCGCTGGGAGTCGTTCAATGCAAGTGGCATTTAAGCGGTTGCTGCGGAAATCTATGGGGTAGGCCTTTGGGCAGCAGTGGACATCGTATGGCTCATAGCCAGAACAAGGCCTCCCTCATAAATGGCCGGTTACATGCCTTGTGTCGTCATTTGGCGAGGAATTTGCCAGTACCAACTACGCTTGGCGGGCGGTTTGGGGAGAGCGAAATGGGTATATGAAATGAAATGAATTTCTTCCACATAAAACAGAGTACATTTGGTTTTATAAATTACATAGAGAAAAAAAATGACGGCACTGACGATATTGTGTGTGGAATTGGTGTTTGTAAACGCACCCATGACACAGGAGAAATGCTAGTGTGGGGAAACGTTATTTTAAATGAAACTAAGAAAAAAAACTTAGAATTCTCATAAAAAACGCATGTTACAATTACACGATTAAAGACTTATGTTGACATTAGGGATATATTGCGTTAGTTCTTTTCTGCACATGTGGGCTCCCTGGAAACCTTAATACATCTGAAATAATATTTGCATTGTATAGCTACCGTGTCTATCCTTTATCAATGTATAGATAACTGTTTTAAGAATTTATAAAGAACGGATTCGTAAGCCATTTACAAAACATGACTAAGGAAAAAAACATACCTAACCCGGATTTTCTTTCGGCATTTGTTCTCAGAGGTTTTCATGTAGCGAAATACCCTCCGTTGTTTCAATATGACGTGTAAGAGTGTATGTTAGGACCTATATACTGAACAGATGATTCTATTCTATAAGCTTGGTTTAACTCTTTTTTTGGTCATAATGATGTCCTCTATCTTTGCAGATGCGATGCTGACCCTGCCGCGCTCGCAAAATATGTGTACGCCCTGGTCAAAAAGGATAAACCCCTGGAAGAACTTCGGGAGGTGATGGTCGATCAGCTTGACGTTTTTCTACAGCACGGTAAGTGGATCTGAGAATAATCACCACCCGCAGATGTCGTCGGCATAACCATTGCGTAGTTTGAACGGTGGCAGACATGACACCATTGACGCTGGGCGGTCCGTTAGTGTTCTGTCCTTATTTATTTATATACTCTTTATTGTACACACCACACAACTCGGATAAAAAATTTAAAGTGTACAATGGGCGCTCTTATCGCAGAAGGCGATCTCTTCCAGACAACCTTTGCACGGAATTATAGAAAGGAGAAGTATGTTGGGCTGTCAGGTGTACAAAATACAATACACAATATTACTTAGACATAATAATATAAAATACATCACAATACATACAATAAATGTTTTGTATACAAAACTACATAAAATATACTGATAAATATCATTATAATAAAACAATTTTGAAACGGATTAAATCGCGTGTTTAAACTTTGCAGGGTTCGAAACGTCAGGAAAAACAAAAATCAATAATACACGCGATTTAATCCGTTTAGAAATTGTTTTATTATAATGTGTAATAATCGCGAAAACCTAAGACATTACTATGATAAATATCAAATATAACTGGGAAAGGAGAAGAAAAATTAGAGGCGACGGTAATGCTCGTTCACCGTTTTCTTAAAAATAAGTAAGTAGTGTTTGAGCACGTCTTATTTCAATAGGTAATGTGTTTATTCAGACATAAAACGGAGCCTCTTATGGATTTAGAATACCAAAGACTTCGAATAACTATATTATAATCAAAATCAGCTGATACACAACCGCCATCTTGTTATTTAACGCGTTAAACAAGGGTCCGGCGTTGCTTAATTTGACAGCTATGTAAATGTGTTGCTAAAACACTGATTAAAGATAAACAACGTTTATAAGTAAGAAAAATTGCTAATTCGTTGTTCATCATTTCGGCCGAATGAAGTCCACTGCTGGACACAGGCCTCCCCCAAAGATCACCACAACGACCGATATGGGTGTGTTGTAGGCTCGTTGGGGGGTTTTGCCATAATCGCCACGCTTGGCAGACGGGTTGGCGATCGCAGTTGAGTTGTTAATGTACTCGAAGGACGCTGCTGCCCATCCTCCGGCCAATCCCTTAGTCGACTTTTACGACACCCACGGGAGGAGATGGGGTGGTGGCATTCTGAGCCGGCACCACACGGCAAATTCGTTGTTAATTGTTACTTAAATTTTAAGTAACGTTTATAAGTAAGACCGTTAATTTACAAGATGGTACAATGGTATGCACTCGCGACAATGTCGTCTTGAAAAGTGTAGGGTTTACAATATTAATATAAAATTATCTGCTGCTACCGTCATCAGTTAGCGCCTGACATAGTTGTAACGTGATTTCAGTATGGTAAACTTTGTTATCATGATTCTAGTAGGCGCATTACATTCCACAAGCGAGCGGCTTGAATAGTAAAAGATTTGTCGAAGAAGGATGTAGAATGCATACGTATACTTAATATTAGGTTTACTATTGATCTTGGAAAACTAGAATGTGTGTCACAGGAATTAAACCGTTCTTTAAGATACAAATAGGTTCCTTGTGAACTGCTCTCGAAAAATAATCATAACGATTTGTGATGTGAAGAACGTAGTTGTCTATAACAACATTATCTGTTTGCGTGTGTGATAGCGGAAGTAAATACACGCTGCTTGCACGCACACATGAATAGTGTTTCGGTCACCTGTTTGCGGCGATAGTCACTGCCCGAGGCACGTTTTTATCGCAAATGAAGTCTATCATCATATCAGTCAAAGTATGTCCACTGCTGAAGAAAGGCCTTACATTTTTACTATTGTGCCATTATTGAAAGGTAATTTACCAGTACTATAGCAGTTAGCACGGTTGGTGCAGTGGCTGATACAGTGGGCTGCTGCGCTCCGGGTCGTGGGTTCGATTCCTGCACGGAACAAATATTTGTATGATCTGCAGGTAGTTGTTCCGGGTCTGGGTGTATTGTATGTGGAATTCATGTCTGTAAACGCACCCACGACACAGGAGAAATCCTAGTGTGGGGCAACGTTTTTAAAAAAAAGAAAAAAGTCTCCAGGACATTTTTGTGGCTAATGATGAATACTTTAAATATATTGTATATTATTTAATGTGTCATCAGTAGTTTTGGGAGCGCACAATGATATTATATATATTAAAAAGAAGTAGATATGTTACATGCGCGCCAAAAGTAAGAACCAAAACTCCCCCAATTGTAGCACCTCGCAATCGGTTCGCCTAGATAGCTATCTCTTTTACTCTTGTTGTTTTTGTATCTTCTTTCTCACGACATGGTGGTGCAAGCGCGCCATTTAATATGGACGTAACATATCTATGGTATAATATCATTGGGAGCGAACGACAAATAATGACGTTACATTATTAAATTTTTTGTAAGAATCTCGATTTTTTGGAAAATATAACTCAATAACAGCTCATAATACTCTTTGATCATTCAGCTTTCTATGGGTGTAATAATTTTTAAAATCGGTTAAGTAGTTTTTGTGTTTATCGACTACAAACAAACATACAAAATATCAAATCTTTTCTCTTTATAATATTAGTTTAGATATTAATATAGACTTAATTTATTTAGAGTAAATTTATTTTAGTTTGCACTTAGTATTTTTATTTATTAAGGGTGAAGACAAATATCGTGATGAAACCTGCACACATGAGAGGACACCAAAATGTTCTCAATGGTGTGTGTAGTCCGCCAACCCGCACTAGGCCAGCGTGGTGGACTAAGGCCTAACCTTTCTCATCGTTAGAAAAGGCGTGTGTCCAGCAGTGGTACAGTAATGGGCTGAATATGTTATTTATTTTAGTAGCGTTTAAATTGTACCCTCTTAATTTTATCATTGACGTCACAGTTCTTCATTACTATGAGCTGTTTCAAACCTCAGTCCACCGAAATTAGTTTCAACGCTGTAAAAACATTTCAATGACTCTTAAAATTAGACAATTACCCCATAGAGTTTTTATGCGACGAAAATATCTGTATATGTTTATTATAGAACTCTCCCACTATGTGGAATTCATGTCTGTCAACGCACCCACGACACAGGAGAAATCGTAGTGCGGGGCAACGTTTTTTAAAAAAGGAAAAAATAGGTAGTATGACATTATCGATCGATTTACGTGACGTATTTATTTATGCTTACAAATCCTATGAGCTATGTCGATAACTTTGGTTCTCTGTCGGAAATGAAGTGATCCGAAAGAGAACCAAAGTTATCGACATAGCTCATAGGATTAGCAAGCTGAAGTGGCAGTGGGCTGGCCATATTAGTCGTAGAACCGACAACCGTTGGGGAAAACGTGTTCTTGAGTGGAGACCGCGTCTTGGTAAACGTAGGGTAGGACGCCCCCTAGCTCGGTGGAGTGATGACCTGCGCAAGGTGGCTGGCAGTAGCTGGATGAGAGTAGCCGAGGATCGCGATCAGTGGCATGCACTTGAAGAGGCCTATGTCCAGCAGTGGACTGCGATAGGCTGATGATGATTTATTTATGAAATAAAACTCTTTATCTCTCACAATAACAGTATACTTCGTGCATCGTCTATAAACACAGGATGGCATTATTATTTCACAATATGTTATTGAATTACGCTTATGATTCACACCGAGCCCACGACACTCACTCGACTCTCACTCACAGCAGCGTCCTTCGAATACATTACCAATTCAACTGCGATTACCAACCCGCCTGCCAAGCGTGGCGATTATGGCAAAACCCCCCAATGAGCAGACAGCACACCGATATCGGTCATTGTGGTGATCTTTGAGGGAGGCCTGTGTCCAGCAGTGGACTTTATTCGGCCGAAATGATGATGCACACTTCATACGCCGAAATCACCAAAACGGAAAATTGCCCGATCTGGAAATTACTCTGTCATGCCATAAATGGCATGTGATATCATGCGATAGTGGCAGACTGTACTCGAAGTACGCTGCTGCCCATCCTCCGGCTAATGTCATAGTCGCCTTTGACGTCAACCACGGGATGAGATGGGTTGGTGGTATTCTCAGCCGGCACCACTCGGTTAAAAATAGTATACCATTTCTATATTATTATATAGATTGACTGATTACTGATATTTACTGATTACTGATATTTACTGATTACTGATATTTACTGATTACTGATACTGATTTACCACAAGTTTGTTGATGACAATGCATTATTTCGTCATTGCTCTTTAAGTGATGTTTCAGCTATTTAAGAGCCTTGATAAGGTGTGATGACTTTTATAAATGGATAATCAATCAATATTCCTGTAAAGTAGATTGAATATAAAGTTGAAAGTATGAAAGCGGTAAATAAATGGGAGTAGTAATCTGCCTCTTCCCACAAAACAGAGTTGGTATGACGTAATTGACGGTACTGTGACGTCACAATAACTCGGTAGTAGCTCCATTAAACAATCGAAACGCATACAGGTCTGGACATCTCTTTTAATCGTACCTCGTTAAGAATACAACGACAATACATTGTCTAAAACTTTTTAACAAAATAAATAGCGACTTCAAAATTGTCGTTGGTCTGCATGAACCATGGTTGGCATTTAGCACTAAAAATAAGAATGACTCAAATAAGTTCTCTGATTTGAGAGGAATCGAAACTATTAAGACATCATCTAGATAAGCGCAGTCATTTTAACCTGTTTATTGAAGCTGGTTAAAAAACTGCACAAACAAATGTAATGAAATTATATGGGAACAACTCGAAAGCGTTCTGCACCAGTTAAAAAACGAATTGCTCAAATCGGTCTAGAAATCTCGGAGTAATCGCATTTTTTTTTTGTGTTTAGACACTAAAAAAAATACGCGTTGAATTGAGAACCTCCTCCTTTTTGAAGTTGGTAAAAAATATTTTTTTTCATTTATCGACACAGTGCGGAAATAATTGTGCGTGACAATCTCTAGCGTGTTATGCTATTGACAATCAGCATTTCGGCCGAATAAAGTCCACTGCTGGACACAGGCGTCCCCCAAAGATCGCCACAACGACCGGTCTGGGTATGTTTTGTGGGTTTTGCCATAATCGCCACGCTTGGCAGGCGGTTTGGCGATTGCAGGTGAGTTGTAAATGAATTCGAAGGACGCTGCTGCCCACCCTTCGACTAATCCCATAGTCACCTTCTACGACACCCACGGGATGAGATGGGTTAGTGCTTTTCTTAGCTGGCACCACACGGCGATGGATATTGACAATAGTTTTACGATAAACTAGTGTTAAGTAATTTACGCACGCGTCTAAATAAAATGCCATGGATTTTGTTCATAAGGGTTTGTCTCACGATTTAAATATTTTCTATAATCTTGTTATTATCCCTTTAAAATTAAGTCACTATATGTGGCACTCCGTGTGGTGTCCGGATTAAGAATATAGCACCACTCCATCTCCTCCCGTGGATGTCGTAAAAGGCGACTAAGGGAATCTAAACCAGAGGGATGGGCAGCAGCGTCCCCTCTGTGAAACGGTAGCTATACTGCGCTCACCAACCCGCCTGCCAAGCGTGGTGAGTATTGGCAAATACCCCCCGAAATGATGACACCGTTGTGGAATCTATGGGGGAGGCCTTTGTTCAGCAGTGGACGTATAAATGGCCGATATGTGATATATATGGCAGCATATGTTACGGCATGTGATAGCAAGTTGAGGTCAGCAAAGCGTCAGGAATGGTGGCGGCACGAGCCAACCGTCTAGCTGTGATTTTGGCTGTGCCTATGATTATGGAGGTTTATCTCCTCCAACTAAAGCATTAATATCCGTTCAACCATGCAACAAAATTCCATCCTCCTAACTTTCTTTTATTTGTCTCATCCAGAAACGAAACCGTTTGTCGAGATGCTGTTCAAGTCTCTGGAAAGCCATGATTACTTGAAGGCATACCATGAGGAGAAAAAGCAACCATCACCGTCGCCAATAGACGCCGAGCCAGTCAAGGAGCCCGATCTGGAGAACCATGGTAAAGAACTTCATATATTATCACTAAGTCAGAACTATGGATAATTGCAAATTGTTGAACGGAACACAGTGTCGAAAGAATTCTGAAACGTATTCTAGAATTCCTGTAGTTTTCGAAATCAATACTGCTTGCTATTTATTTTTATAAATGTATCCAATATTTTTAAACGATTCCCCGCTCTTTTGTCGCTTCGTTATCTGTATTCAGCATCCTACATAGACACCAAGTATGAATACACGTCCAAACGTATAAGTACAGCTAGAGGGATCTCTTTACAGTCATGTCGAAATGTGGCTCTAAGCGTGATACTAATAGACGGCGGTTAGCTCTCGATATCCAGGAGCCCACCTCCGGTGGCGATGATGTCCGTCCGTAGTTTTAGCCGGTATTAGTCCGGGGGACAGTGTTGCTCCGGTATCGTGGGTACAGGGTAACAGATATAAGTTAGATGTACCAACACTCACACTAGGAACAACTACAGTGGACATCGTCATATCAGCCGAAACAAGTCCCCCCATATATTTCCACAACGACCGGGTACGTGGATGTGTCGTCATAGGGGGAGTTTGCCAGTACTTACACCGCTTGGCAGGCGGGTTGGTGAGCGCAGTTTGTCTACTGTTCCACAGAAGAGGCGCTGCTGCCCATTAACCTGGTTTAAAGTCCTGTAGTCGCTTATTATCCTGGAGATGGAGTGGTGCTATATTCTTTATCCAGAAATTATACGGAAGAGATTAAAGGAATACCAATCGACATGGACAAGAGGCTACCTTAATTTTTCTTTGAGGCGTCGTTATATACCATGTATCTAGCAATGTGTAATAAATTGTCCTCAGTTGGTGCGCCCACGATGCCGTCGCCGCGGTCGGGTGGTGAGTCAGGCGCGCGCTCGCCGTGCGCGGGCACACTGGCGGGCGCGCTGCCGCCGGGGGGCGCGGGGGTCGCTGGGGGTGGAGGCGTGCCGCGGGCGCTGCTGGCGGGGGGCGTGGGGGGCGGCGCGCCGGCGCGCGCCCTGCTGCCGGGGGGCGTGGGGGGCGCGGGGCCCACGGGCCCAGCTCGCGCGCGCCTCGTGGTGTCGCGCGGCGGCAAGCTTGGAGGGCCGATGCCGCCTGCGCCGCCGCATCGGCTGCACCCGCTCAACGAACAGACACTAGTCAAGGTACGCCCCTACATCATTATCTCCCTGATTTTTTCTTTTAGCCTAGGATTCCGAATGTTTAAAAATTTCAATATGTTATGAGGGAACGCTATGAAATAATTACGAGAAAATGCGCATTAGTACGAGCGATTTACTCCTGACATATTACGATATGTATAAACCGAAGACTGAAATCTGTCCTTTTTCATTGCCGACTCACTAGAGTAATTTGAATCTGGTGTGAAACAGTTTTGCAGCTCCAATGAAGCGGCAAATATCATGCGATCGCCTTGGGACAGTCTTCTTTAGCTATTTTTAGTCCGCTCATATAGTGCCTTCAAGGCTTTGTTAGCCATGGATTTCACGACCATGTACCAAATGTTGTTATTTTTGACAGGTCATGCCATTGACTGAACTTCTAGAAGAACCAGTGGACCAGCCACCCAGAAGACGCGATAGACGAATTGACCTGGTTGGTACATATTATTTAATAAGCATTGATATAGTATTCGAACAACGACTTCTTTGTTAGTAACAATGTATGATATCATCAGAATCGCGACAAGGACGAGCGGAGGCGGCGACGCTCGCGCTCGTGGGAACGGCGCGCTCGACCACGCAGGCACGTGCGGGATGCCGACCACAGCGGCGACGCGAGGAGGTAACGTACGACATCAGTGCCTCTAGCTGAGGACGGGATGCCGACCACAGCGGCGACGCGAGGAGGTAACGTACGACATCAGTGCCTCTAGCTGAGGACGGGATGCCGACCACAGCGGCGACGCGAGGAGGTAACGTACGACATCAGTGCCTCTAGCTGAGGACGGGATGCCGACCACAGCGGCGACGCGAGGAGGTAACGTACGACATCAGTGCCTCTAGCTGAGGACGGGATGCCGACCACAGCGGCGACGCGAGGAGGTAACGTACGACATCAGTGCCTCTAGCTGAGGACGGGATGCCGACCACAGCGGCGACGCGAGGAGGTAACGTACGACATCAGTACCTCTAGCTGAGGACGGGATGCCGACCACAGCGGCGACGCGAGGAGGTAACGTACGACATCAGTACCTCTAGCTGAGGACGGGATGCCGACCACAGCGGCGACGCGAGGAGGTAACGTACGACATCAGTGCCTCTAGCTGAGGACGGGATGCCGACCACAGCGGCGACGCGAGGAGGTAACGTACGACATCAGTGCCTCTAGCTGAGGACGGGATGCCGACCACAGCGGCGACGCGAGGAGGTAACGTACGACATCAGTGCCTCTAGCTGAGGACGGGATGCCGACCACAGCGGCGACGCGAGGAGGTAACGTACGACATCAGTGCCTCTAGCTGAGGACGGGATGCCGACCACAGCGGCGACGCGAGGAGGTAACGTACGACATCAGTGCCTCTAGCTGAGGACGGGATGCCGACCACAGCGGCGACGCGAGGAGGTAACGTACGACATCAGTACCTCTAGCTGAGGACGGGATGCCGACCACAGCGGCGACGCGAGGAGGTAACGTACGACATCAGTACCTCTAGCTGAGGACGGGATGCCGACCACAGCGGCGACGCGAGGAGGTAACGTACGACATCAGTACCTCTAGCTGAGGACGGGATGCCGACCACAGCGGCGACGCGAGGAGGTAACGTACGACATCAGTACCTCTAGCTGAGGACGGGATGCCGACCACAGCGGCGACGCGAGGAGGTAACGTACGAAAAAAATTTTTTTTTTAAATACATTTAAAACGATATCTTTTTAAATTATAAAATAAATACATTTGAGAACCTCTCAAGCCCTCCCATTTCACGTTACACGGTACAGTCAACAAAATTTTGTTTTTTATTTTCTATATTGGCCCCCAAAAGTGACTCCCATATGAAAAATTCATTTATTTACATTACACTTTCGTGTTTGGTCACAGAAATCCATGTGCGCCAAATTTCAACTTAACCGGTGCAGTAGATTCGGAGCAAATTGGCTGTGACAGACGGACAGACACGTGAGTGATCCTATATGGGTTCCACCGTTTTTTCCTGCGGACGTTGGGAACCCTAAAAAGCTTCAAAATATCCTAAAATAATCCAAATGCAGTTCCTAGGACATTCAAACTTTTTAGTGTAGATCAATTAGATTTTCATTTATTGTTATGTTTAAAAACTGAAATGTTCAGCTGCTTTTGTTGCTGACTGTACTGCTCCGTTACACTTACGATCGTATCTGTACTTAGTCGCCTACCGAACTATTCCTAGTATAAATCCTGAGCTTGGTGCACTCTGACCGAACTGAGATTAAATAATGAGTTGACCGAAAAAATGGTATTCTGCTACTCTTAAAGTTCAGTCGGATGTCGGTATAATCTCGATCTAGTCTCATTTCAATCTCAATTTTGACGTTTATTTAATGACAAATCAGTACATGTGACAGTTCGAAATGTTAGCAGAATACCGTTTAGACTTCGATTAACTTTCGATCCATTTTCGATCTCATCACAGTGTCAGTTCACGTTGTTTGTTAGTTTACGAGAATACCATTTGTGACATTTATGACACTGAGACTAGGATCGGAACCATATTTTGAACATGTTTAAATTACGAGAATTGGCCCTCTGATCTGCTTTGCGATGGTAAATCACTAATAATAGTTTACCAAAGGCAAACGACGCGGCGCGCAACGTGAATTACTGGCAGTGACATATCCATTTTTCGAGTGTTGGGGGTCAGGGGTGCCTCGAGAGGGGTACGTTTTTTTGTAGATCGCGAAGAAGCGGCTTCGATGCGCGGGTCATAGTTTATACTTCCTTTGCCTGCGTTTGCGTCACGAGGAATCATCATCATCATCAACATCAACAAAGGCCTATAGATTTCTACAAGGAGCGGTTACATGCCGCCCTCACCCAACGACTCCCAGCAACCCTCACCATGTCGTCTGTCCACCTCGTTGCAGGTCGTCCCACGCTGCGTGTTCCGGTGCGCGGTCTCCACTCGGGCACCTTGAAGAATAAGCAAAATATATTTTACTGTATTTGTAGAAGATTAATGATTTTAATATTTTCGAAAAGAAACGTGCTTAAATAATTTAATAGTATGTTACTGGTCCGCACTTGTGAAATAAAGGTATTGATGGCCAGATATTGGGAGAACGAGGCGAAGCCAGGCACTTCTGAAGTGATTTTTGCCTTTTTAACTAAACTAGGCTGTTAATTGCTGTTTCGGCCGAGATTTATCTAATACTTTTCTCTCATTTGCGAGGAAACAATAAATTATTTATATTAAAAGTAATATTGCAGTTTGTTCAGTTAGACAACAACAGATGAACACTTTTTCCAGGTAAAATCTAATTTTTCGTCCGATGGACTACAATTATAAAACAACTTAATATTGTGATAACCCACACACGAGAAAACTTCAAAAATACAGTATCTAAATTTTATTTCGCGCCAATTCATCAGCGCGCGGTTTTGTTTCTTTAACTTTTACTTAGAAAATGCACATTCAGCCTTTAAAATATAAAAGTTACGTGTACTTAAAACACCTCACTAGCACTCCAAGAATAATAATAAGAAAATTACCAACATTTTCTATTACTGTCGTGTTGCAAATTGCTGGCGTGTTATTTCGTTGCGTACCGAAAAGAGACGTATGATTTGATTTTTATATAATATCGTTTCTACAGTAATATCTTCGGTTGGTTCGTGGTCGCAAGATCGCGAAACCAGTCCAAGTCCAGTTTTCGGAACGTCAGTAAAAAAAATCTATAATATACGCTTTGTAACCCGTTTAAAATTGTTATAGTATAATGTAGCATTTTCTGTCCAAGCGCTCCCATTTTTTTCATATATTTGAAGCAAGCGTCTTATATACATACATCTTAGTGCTAAAAGAGTGAATATCACGTGACCGGCTGATAACTATCTAGCTTGATGAGCAAGTGAGCGTTAAATGTCGAGCTGGATGAGCGAGCGAGCGTTGATGTGGATCTGGATGCTATCTGGTTTCATCTCGGCGCGATGTGACGTATGTAATGTATACTATTTGTTCGGCAGACGACCGTTGTCTCGTTCACCGTCGCCGCGCGGTCGGTACAGAAACCGAAGTCCCCCACCACCATCCATTGAAAGACAAAACAGCCGCTCTAGGTATGTATATGTTACTGTAAAAGCTCAAACTACGGTAAAACCTAAGATTTTCCAGTAAAACCTAAGATTTTTCCAGTAAAACCTAAGATTTTCCAGTAAAACCTAAGATTTTCCACTAAAAACTAAGATTTTCCACTAAAAACTAAGATTTTTCACTAAAAACTAAGATTTTCTACTAAAAACTAAGTTTTTTATAGTAAAACCTTTGGATTTCCAGTAAAACCTAAGATTTTCCGGTAAAACCGATGATTTACGAAGTCGATTAAGTAAAAGTCCCGAACTAATCTGCTATAAACGTTAATTTCGTACTTTTACTAGCATTCACTCTGTAAATCTTAGGTTTTAAATACTATCCTTATAATAATAAAAGGCTATTATTAATCTTAAAGAACAAATACTGCCTCAGTAGGCTATGGTGCGGCTGGGGCGCCCCTTGGGCCACCCTAATGGCGCAAACAAGTGCACACACGAAATAATTTCGACCAATAATTTTTGTTTTCGCTCAGTCAGTCGCTCACTTAGTATTTTTGTTACCTGTTTTCATTATTTTTGACACCTTGTAATTTGAGTTCACAGTTACTCGTTTAAATACTACCCTTGTTTGATCCCAAAACAAACATTTTACTAATCGATATTGAAAAACAATGTGCCAAACTCTATTGGTGAAAGCCCGAAAATCGTTTTATTATATCTCAAACCGTACAAATGCCTATTACAAAATGTAAGTTGGTAAATCCTAAGATTTACCATTAGTCTGATTTTTATTGTAACATATATATCAGCCTAGACATCTCCAAGGTTGGTTAACTAAATAGATTAGGGCTGCTATTCGTCCCGGTACACGGACATATCCCGGTTTGAAACGTTGTGATCCGATGTCCCATTCAGTAACTCAGTTGTCCCGGTTTGTGAATTACAGTTAGATAGGCATGCACAGTTCGTACGCGTCCGGGAATTAGAGTGAGATCTGAACGCTTTTTTTTGGGCTCAGTGCAAATTCTTCTTGAACTTTATTGACGAAGGAGCCATAGTCCTACCGGCTAAACCCACTGGGGTGGTCATCTTCGGCACCTAAGGAGGGCTCCAGGTCCTCGTATGATTACACTGAGTACCGCGTTCGGCGTTGCGATTGGTCCGCTCCTAACTCTTAAAATCGCAGTGCACCAACAGCAACCGAACGCGGTAAACGTGTCGTTTGTTGCGTTTTGATTGTGAAAAGAACTAATAATTCGTTCTAGGGTACAGATCATTACAATATTCATCATCATCATATCACCAAAAAGTCGTCCACTTCTGAACAAAGGCCTCCCCCGTAGATTTCCACAAAGAGCGGATACATGCCGCCCTCATCCAACGACACCCAGCGACCTTCACCAGGTCGGCTTTCCACCTCCTTGGAAGTCGTCCCACGCTGCGTTTTCCGGTGCGCGGTCTCTATTCGAGAACCTTTTTGCCCTAACGGTTCTACGAGCAATGTGCAGGTATATTACTCGCAAAACAGGTGGCCGATTGGACCGCGTACCGGAAGAGGCAGCATGGGCACACCTACGGAATTGACTGACAAACCTGGTGAAGGTTAAGGGAGCCCTCCGCGGCTGCTGCGCTCCGGGTCGTGGATTGGATTCCCGCACGGAACAAATACTTGTATGATCTGCAACTGCAGGTAGTTGTTCCCGGTCTGGGTGTATTGTATGTGGAATTAATGTCTGTAAACACACCTACTGTACAGGAAAAAGCCTAGTGCGGAGCAACGTTTTCTAAAAAAAATACTTTCGACCAATTATATGACTAAGTTCCCAAAAGACCGACACAGAGAATCGGATGTGTATCAAGTGAATTATTATTTCGGCCGAATGAAGTCCACTGCTGGACACAGGCCTCCCCCAAAGATCACCACAACTACCGATATGGGTGTGTTGTGTGCTCATTGGGGGGTCTTGCCATAATCGCCACGCTTGGCAGACGGGTTGGCGATCGCAGTTGAGTTGTTAATGTACCCGAAGGACGCTGCTGCCCATCCTCCGGTTAATCCCTTAGTCGACTTTTACGACACCCACGGGATGAAATGGGGTGGTGACATTCTGAGCCGGCACCACACGGCACCACCACATCAAGTGAATACGATCCGATTAAATCTACAATCGGAACCAAAATCGGACATCTATTCCCAGCCTAAACGTTAGTGGTCATGTCGTAGACTGCAACAATGAACCAGATGGTCAATATTACTAAAAGGTTTTGTGAATGGATTGATCACATTATGCTTATTGTTAGCACGAACATAAAAGCTACTTATCCTCTTGAAAATATCTTGTTGCCGTTTACTACACCGATATAAAGCTGTTAAATGACATTCGACACCCAGGTTCGACTAAGAATCACACGATAATATGTTACTGAAGCAAAACCAAATAGGCGATATTTTTAATTTATACTCTTTTTTCAACAGGTCAAGGTCACCAACGAACCGCGACCGTGAGCATGACCGGGAGCGGGACAGACTGCGAGTGCCGCGGGAGATGGAGCGGGATAGAATGTCACGTGACAGGGAGCACAGGGAAAGAGTGTCGCGCTCCAGGGATAGAGAACGGTAAATACATATATCATTATCTTTTTCGACTGAAAATAACGAAAGTAAATATTTATTCAGCGACAGCAAGAGAGTCAGTACAGAATATATCAAGTAAAATTTTGTAACATAGAATATCGTCATCATCATTTCAGCCGAATAAAGTCCACTGCTGGACACACACCTACCCCAAATATCGCCACAACGACCGGTCTGGGTGTGTTGTGTGCTCATTGGGGGGTTTCGCCATAATTGCCACGCTTGGCAGGCGGGTTGGTGATCGTAGTTGAGTTGTTATTCTACTCGAAGGATGCTGCTGCCCAGCCTCCAACTCATCCCTTAGTCGCCTTTTACGACGCCCAAGGGATGAGATGGGTTGGTGCTATTCGTAGCCGGAACCACCCTATGCTATATGCCTGATTGTAGTGTATGTGCATCGCCATTTGCGCTGAAAGGAGTCTAGTTAGTGCGTGTGCTAGAAAGCGCCAGCTCGCTGGTTTCCAACTAGACCAGAGGTGTCCAACATAATGTTGTAAAGGGCTAGATTAATTAATTTTGTTAATGTGGCGGGCCAAACGAGATGGAGTATAGCTGCAACATAGACCTAATATAAGTAAAACGTTAGTAGTTTCAATAACATTTATTAATTATGAAATAGAATTGACTTGATTATTGACATCAAAGTTAAACAAACCTACCTAAGTTACCTTACTACCCGTGACTACCACCATGTTCTTGACATGACTATTGGTAGGGGTAGTGTCGCTTTTTAAATAACTATACTTATCTGTGATTCGTATTAATTTTATTTATTTTCTCACCACAATAATGAAAAAGTTATAGTGTTATTCAAATTAACTGTGGTAGAATGGTGCCTAAACCAGGCTGAATTTGAGCCTGTATTTCAGGTCACCAGACCTTCCATCTCAGAAGTCCAATTATACTCTTTCATAAAATTTTCCATTTTCTTGTTCTTCGTGTATCTGATTCTATCAAGTTTTTCCTCGTATTAAAGTTCTCTTGATTAATACTTTCCAATACGTTGATATTACTTGATACTAGTCGATTTATTTTATCTGAAGAACAGCAAGGAAATTCAGACTTTTTTGCCAATCATATGCCTGTAACAATAATTCTATAATTTTCGCGAGTTGAATACGTTATCTGAACACAATATCGTAATAAATATCCGCGCACAGATTAATATCAAAATAATATTTTGCCCACGGTCAATGCAACTTGATTGAAACGTCGAGGTTAGTCAGAATATTATTTTGATATTAATCTGTGTGCGAATAGAACCGGCATTGCCTTCAATTTTCGAAAGTTAAAGAACTTAGACAAACCCAACCATTTTCTTCGTTTCGATCAACCTCAAGTCCTCGCGAAAGAGAACCGATATGTACCTAGAATGTTTCGTGAGGCTATTGAAATTTAAAAACATGTTAATGTTAATAGAGAAGATGGCTGGCCAGTTTGGAATCCTGTTATTCAAACAATAAAGTCCCAATCTACCACACTAAAAACATCAAGACACTGTGAGTGATTACAGCGTGCATCGAAATAATTTTTGATTATAATTGTACGGTAGATAAAATAAAATAACTTTTTGAATCTGTAACGACGCCTGTCACCTTTGTCATCTTGCGACCACGAACCCTGCAAAGTGTTCGAAACATCATTAAAACAAAAATCTATAATATACGCGATAGAATCCGTTTGAAAGTGTTTTATTATAATGTACTCGCGAAAACCTAAGACAGTATTATGTTAAAGAATTACTAAAAGGGGTAGGTTTTTAAGGAATTTTATTGTAATGTCTTAGATTTTCTCGATTATTATACATGACAATAAAACACTTTTAAACGGATTCTATCGCGTATATTTTAGATTTTTGATTTTCCTGACGTTTCGAATACTTTGCAGCATTCGTGGTCACAGTCATCCTGTCTGTCCATGTCATCCATTTATTATAATGAATTTTATTGTAACAAAAAATATTTGATAATCCGACTTGGTTATTAACCAACCGAACTGACCTGATCCGACTCCATTATGATTGTTACAATTGACATTACCATAATCCCCACAGTTGTTAGACGGATAGTGATCGCAGTATATCGTTTCTAGCACACAGGACATTGCTGCCCCCCAAGACTCTTAGTACCATTTTACGACACCCAACTGATGCAGGACAGTTGGCTTCCTCAGCGGATATTGCACGGCCATTGCCTTAATGTTGTTTTATATTGTCAGGTCGCGCGAGAGATCCCGTGACCGCTCCCGTGGCTCCACGTCTCCTCATCCCGATGCTAGGCTCGACCACAAAGACGCATACAAACGACGCTGTAGAGATTTCGATGGTGAGTACCTTTACCTTTCTTTACATTACGAGTATACAATACTAACTGAAACGTGGCTTAATAGTAGCGTACTCAGTACTGAACTATTTGATGGTAGGTATGTTGTCTACAGAAGAGATAGGGAGACAACAGGCTTCCATTCTAATAAAGACGGTGGTGGAGTTCTGATTGCCGTTTCAACAAAAATATACTCAAAACGTATTGATAATTGGCAAAGTAATTGTGAAGATCTTTGGGTCACCATTGATATTGCGACTACACACACATTACGACAACTAGCTCTCTGTGCAGTCTACCTTCCTCCACCTGTATGTCTTCCAACAATTGATCATTTCATCAAACATTGTAATAACGTTTTTGAGACAACAAATATGCCCATTTGTATAATCGGGGATTTTAACTTGAGCAAAATGAACTGGACATCTGGCGCTATTAACAGTTCCCTTCCTAACACATGTATAAGATTATTAGAATTTATAAATGTTAGTAAACTTACTCAGCACAATATCGTAAAAAATTGTTCGGCACGTATTTTGGACCTGGTCTTATCTACAATACCTACATGCACAGTGAGTGAGTCTAGTTGCCCCTTAACCGTTGTTGACAAGCTGCACCCTCCGCTTGACCTTACTATATCATTATTGAAAGAATCTAATCTTCCATACAATAAACTTAACATGAGGAAAAACTTTTATAAGGCTAATTATGAACAAATTAAAACGTATTTAGATGAACATGACTGGCATCTACAATTTGATAATAGTAAGGATGTAGATGACATGTTAAAAATATTTTATGATGTGTTAAACACGGCAATAACTAAATTTGTCCCATATTGTAAGCCACAGTCCAGTCGGTATCCGCCATGGTTTAATAAAGCAATTATAAAATCGTTACAAGAAAGAAATAAGTTAAGATTGCGTTTCAAGAAATATAAAAACCCGCTAGATGAAATAGAGCTTAAATTAATCACAAAACGTTGTCAAAATTTAGCTAAAAGTTTGTACAGTGTTTATATGAAAAACCTAGAATCAAAAATAAAAGTAAATCCTAAACTATTCTGGACTCACGTAAAGGCTAAACGCGGAGGGTCTAGTGTCTATCCACTGACAATGACTGACGGTCAGACTATCACATCAAATGGCTCAACAATCTGTGATCTTTTCGGTAGTTATTTTTCATCTGTCTATACCCCTGATCCTAGCACAGAATTTAAGAGTGACTCAAAGTTTCTGGCATCATTAGAAACTAATAGCCACTGCTTAACAATTCCAGAATTGGACAGTTGTTCCCTCCTCAAAAAACTACAATCTCTAAACATCAGTAAAGGAGCAGGTCCTGACGAAATTCCACCTTTATTTATTTCTGCCTGTGCACCGGCCTTGGTTTCTCCACTACTAAAAATATATAAAGTTTCGTTAGCCACCGGAACTTTTCCATCAGAGTGGAAAAAAGCCAAAGTTGTTCCTGTGTACAAGTCGGAGAATAAAGAAAATATCTCCAATTATCGGCCTATTGCAATTCTCTCCACCTTTGGCAAGATATTTGAGTCGATGATCTGTCCTTACATCCAACAGCATTTCAGACTTTATCTGAGTGATCAGCAACACGGTTTTGTTACGTCAAGAGATACTACTACAAATTTACTATCTTTTTCGGAGTTCCTGATTAAAACTATTGACTTAAATAAACAGTTTGATGTGTTGTACACTGACTTCAGCAAGGCCTTTGATAAAATTCCTCATTCCATACTGATTAAAAAACTAAAGTCGAATCATCAAGCGATATCAAGCTTTTGCAAGATGACCTAAACAGGGTTATTGAATGGAGTAATGTTAATGGAATGGAATTGAATTCAAAAAAATGCTACCATTTGTCATTCTCTAGGAAGGCTCACCCTATACACTCGGAGTACTTCATGGACAATCAAAAAATTCAAGAAGTTGAAACAGTAAGGGATCTGGGAGTGATTTTCGATAAGAAAGCAACGTTTGTCCCCCATATCGAAAATATAATTAAAAAAGCATCCAAAATGTTAGGTTTTGTGATACGAAACACTAAGGGTTTCAAACTTGCTAACACTAAAATAATGTTGTACAATAGCCTCGTACGTAGCGTCCTGGAGTACTGCAGTGTTGTATGGAGACCGCACTACGCAACACATAAGCTACTCTTAGAACGGGTACAAAAACGGTTTCTGTGGCACCTTTCTTTTTCTAAAGGAAAAAGTAAACAGCTGTCCTCTTATAATACCCGTCTGCAATATTTCAGGATGCACTCCTTATCGACTCGAAGAGATGTAACGGATGCCTTGTTTCTATATAAACTGCTTAGAAATAAAATTGACTGCCCAAACTTGCTGAGTCTCCTAAAGTTTCGTGCCCCAGCCCGATATCCTCGAAATCCCATCACTCCGTTATACCCACCCCCACGCAGAACAGTTCTGGGTGCAAACTCACCAATTCCAAGACTATGTAAGGTACTAAACAGCTGCAGTGACCTGATCGACGTACACCATGACGACATTGGAAAATTTTATAACATAATAATTAAACACTATTCTCAAACCCAATGATCATTATTGCCCACAGAAAATTTGAATGCTATTTAATTTTATAAGCAATTGAGCTAAATAATAAGATATTTTATTTTTATCTTGTCAACTTTATAATCGTATTGTTACTAATTTATTTATGATTGATTATTATTTTAATGAATTTGTTTTTTGTATTATTATCTAATTTTAAATAATGGTAAATCCTTAATAACATAATATGTATAACCATAAATGGCGCATGTGGTGTTAGCCTGTAAGTAATTGTTGCACTTATGAATGTACTATGAATTAATTTAAGTAAATGTATTGTGTAAACAATTGTAGGCTAACCTAAACAAATAAATAAATAAATACCTATACCACGGTGAAATTTGTATATTTGCGATCTTTTTAGAAATAATAGCAACACATATAGGCGTATCGTGGTCGTCGTTTCAGCCGTAAGAAGATGCGACACTTCACTCTCCAAAAAAAAACTTATAAGAATTTTAGTAAATATAGCTGACACCAACAGTTGTAAACCCCACTTCCAAGAACACAAAATACTAACCATGCCTTGTGTATATTTTGGAAGTAGGTGAATTTGTAAGAAAATATCAACATTTCTTCCTATGAAGTGAAGATAAACAGATAAATTACACACTACGACACAAAAATAGATTAAACTTCCCATCTTCTCGGCTAAATATACACTCAACAAGTAGTAATGTCTATCAAAATGTATAATAAATTATTCGAACAAATAAAAAAGAAGAGAAATATCATTTATTTACAAACAAACTAAAACAACTGTTAATACCCAAACGGTTTTATAATGTTAATGAATATTTAAACGATAAAATCTCAAATTAAATATAAATAACAAAATTTCCGTGTGGTGCCGGCTCAGAATACCACCACCCCGTTTCCTCCCGTAGGTGTCGTAAAAGTCGACTAAGGGATTAGCCGAAGAATGGGCAGCAGCGTCCTTCGAGTACATTAAATACTTAACTGCGATCGCCAACCCGTCTGCTAAGGGTGGCGATCATGGCAAGACCCTCCATATCGGTCGTTGTGGTGATCTTTGGGGATGCCTGTGTCCAGCAGTGGACTTCATTCGGCCGAACTCCCCCAATTTGCTGTGCCCGACAACTCCATAATTATCTAGAAATATGTACCTACCACTTAAGTTCACATTGTGGAATGCAAGTAAATCGAGTATTGAGTATGATTATCTCGTCTTTACAGAGAAAGGCTATTGCATGCGCGGTGACTTATGTCAGTGGGATCACGGCAGTGACCCCGTCGTGTTGGAGGACGCTTCGGCCGCGCTGTCCTCAGTGCTGTCGATGCCGCCTTCCGTCCCTGGTCAGTATTACAACATTATTTTAAGTATAACATATAAGCTGAGAAACACCAACAATATCATAGTATTGTGAAAAAAAGTGTATACAGGATGTCCAGTAAATAGCACGACACACTGCAGGGAGTGAGAGCTTGGGTCAATACCTACCAAAAAAACACAATATATGTTCAGCAAAATCTTACGGATTTACAGTAGTACAAAATTTTCCGAAATATCGAAAAATCTCTACCTTGACACAGATTTTTAAGTATCTCGTAATAATATAATATAATTCCTTTTCTAGTTTTTTTTTTTACTTCAAATTATTTGTGAATAGTTACTTTAGTCTTTATTCTATTAAAAACTAAAATGTTTTCAAGAAATACAGGTTTTATTTAAATTTTCACAGTACAATTTTCTTATCGCTTTTAACTTTAACCTACAGTAAATCCGTAAGATTTTGCTGAACATATATTGTTTTTTTGGTAGGTATTGACCCATGCTGGTGAAAGCCCTGCAGTATGTCGTGCTATTTACTGGACACCATGTATATATTATACACGGGTGTAAATTACAGCCAAACGAAAACTGACACCATGGTTTCAGTACATGATTCTGAAACCCTCAGCGTTAGAATTTTACGTCGTTCTTTTCCTGATTTTCCAGATTGTTTTCTAGTTTATTTAACTGGTTTCAGTATAGAAATAATTAATATTTATTGTTTAATTTCAGAGTACAACCCTCTGACGCCAGACATTTGGTGTGGCGGCTTCGCCGCATACCCGCCGCCCCATCCGCACCATCCGCATCCACCTAGAGAGCTCATACCTATACCCAGGTAACTTACAGTACATTTGATAATAATAGTATGATCTGGCTGGATCATAGTGACTCCCTACTCCATAGGGTAATGAGGAGATACCTGACAGGATTACTAAGCTAAGTTGGCAATAGGGCACATAGCTAGTAGAACTGATGGATGGATGAGTATAGACCAGTACCAGAACACGCAGTGTGGGACGGCGACTACGAGATGGGCAGACGACCTGCTGAAGGTTGCTTGGGATCGTTATATGCAGGCAGCATGTAACTGCGACTTGTGGAAATCTATGGGGTACAAGGGCGAATCCAGGGGGGCTCAAGGGGCCTCCCCTCAAACTGTGGGATGAAGTTGACCTTGTGATGAAGTCATCCTTCATCTTCATTTCAATCAACCTCTTTCATGACTTCATACCTTCTATCTCCGTCACTGTCCACTTCATGATTCATTCTTTATTCAAATTAAAATTCGAATTTAGTATTGTGGTGTCGAATCGTTCATATTTTGATCATCATCATTACACATTCGATTCTGAACGCGAGTGGTTCGACACAGCTGTCGCTCTGACAAATAGTCTGCCTGCAATATGACAATTCAATCAATCAATCATTTCGGCCTAATGAAGTCCACTGTTGGACACAGGCCTCCCCCAAAAATCATCACAACCACCGATATGGATGTGTTTTGAGCTCATTGGGGGGTTTTGCCATAATCGCCACGCTTGGCAGGCGGGTTGGCGATCGCAGTTGAGTTGTTAATGTACTCGAAGGGCGCTGCTGCCCATCCTCCGACTAATCCCTTAGTCGACTTTTACGACACCCATGGGAGGAGATGGGGTGGCGGCATTTTGAGCCGGCACCACACGGCAAAAAATGACAATTACTCATTTTTAACTTCTTAAATATTGTGATAGTAAGCTATATTTTAAAATATATATAATCATCAGTATGAAGTGTTGAAGTTGTGAATAACGATATACCTATATAACAATATATATTATACGTTTCATTCAATATCATTAACTGAACTCCGTTACTTGCTGCCCTGGAGAGAGTCTCCTAGTTGAGCTAACAGGGAAGGAACACGGACGCAGGCACTCCGCGACAACCTTAGACATAGTAGCAACAATGATCTTTGAAAATCTTGAAAAGCGACCCGACCCGCCAGATTAAAATCCTGGATCCGCCCCTGGTTCCTGGTTCCCTGGTAGTGGATGTCCTTCGGGCGATATGATGACGATGATTCCATACAGACCTTTGTCGTTGCCAAGGAGTTGTCACAAAATAATAAATGTAAATTGTTATAAATGTCAAACATTAGACTGAATTTAAAATCTGAATGTGGCAGTTCCATACTCCTGAGTTTAATACGATGGTTTGGGACTTAACCACTGGCAATCTCGTAGTCTGATAACGACAGGAATGCTCAGGGTATGCTTCTATTTACAGAGTGTTCAGAGATATAATGATGCCCATGAATGGTTGATCTCTATCGGTATTCGTTGGTTATTGGTATAGCGGTTTTATTGATTCATCATATCAGTCAAAGGACGTCCAGTGCTGACCAAAGGCATCCCACATATATCACCACGCTTGGAAGGCGGGTTGGAGCGTGCAGTATGGCTACTGTACTGCCTATCCCTCTGGTTTAAAGTCCCATAGTCGCCTTTTACGATACGGGAGGAGATGGAGTGGTGCTATTTTCTTAATCCAGACATCATTATACACTATAACCTAGCATAATTATTTTCTCATATCTGTTATAATATTCTTTTTATTGTAAATGAGACGGCTCGGTTGGTGCAGTGGCTGATACAGTTGGCTGCTGCGCTCGGGTCGTGGGATCGATTTCAACACGGAATTAATATTTGCATGATCTGCAGGTAGTTGTTGGGTCTGGGTGTATTGTATGTGGAATTCATGTCTGTAAACGCACCCACAACGCAGGAGAAACCCTATTGCGGGGCAAAAAAAATTAGACTGATATGTTTTCACAGATTTTAAGAAGGGCCAGCAACAAACTCCATGTTGTATCCATGGAGTTTGTAGCCAGCTCTTCTCCATACCGATTTCATGTTTGGTTATAAGCGCTCGCAATTAGTTTACTTTGAGAACAGTGGTGTAAATGAATGCAGTGTCCCGGGCAGGGTGCGGCACGAGGGGGCGCCGCGGGGGGCGGGTGCGGGGGGAGCGGTGGGGGGCATGGGGGGAGCGCCCCGCCCACCTCCGCCGCACAAGAAGAACTTCGAGTACAACCGGTTTGGTAACTATACCCTTTTGTTTATTACTACTTAATTTGAGCGAAGCTGACACACTTTTTTATATCAATTAGTCAGTCACTGATGCTATCTCTCTTAGCATAGCATTGTCTCTTTCTGTTTTAACCGGAATATAGTGCAGATATCATTCGGCCTATATGTTACATTTTAAATATGATGATACTTATGTTAGATTATTTTTCGCGTATGGAATAAAAAAAAAAAGTAAATATTAGTTGTTCATGCCTGATTTATAAGCGTTCTCCGTCGTTCATTCCCAGTTTTCTTTTTTACTATTGTATCCATTTTAAATAGAAGTTAATCCATAAATTTGCAGGTTCCGCCCGTCCACCTCTGCCCGCTAACTCAGCGAACTGTTCCCTCGAAGTGAAGAAAGTGCCGCGAGGTCTCAATGACATCACGCATCTCAACAACCACTTCTGCAAGTTTGGCAAGATCGTCAACATACAGGTTAGTGATGGGGGGTTGCGTCCCTCCAGCAAACAGAGACGTCACTCATCAAGTGAGCAGGACGCCTGGCGCCTGTGAGCCCGATAGTTCATATAGACCTTTCCTTTTTCTTTTTATGGGTGTCTAGTGGAAATTCTACATGAACTTCCTTCGCTCCGGGGAAGGGCGAACGGGTATCGGGGACTCCTACCGGCTAAAACCACTGGAGCGGTCATCTTCCGCACCGTACGGGGGCTCCAGGTCCTCGTAAGATCACATGCCGCCCATTGGTGCCACGCCTTTAGTTAGGCACATCACAGAGGGGATGACTGTAAAGCGGTCACCCCCTCTAGCGGAGGGAAGGCGACTGTAAAAAGGTCGCCCCCCCCAGGCACTTCTCGGAGAGGATTGTAAAGGATCCCCCCAAGCCTCGCTATGCGCCGTGTTGCGCTCACGGTGGCACGTGACCACGAGCTTGCCTCCGTGTTCCCGGCGGACGCTCGGTGTGAGCACGCAGACTCCCCAATTTCAATTTATTTATTTGTGAACATGGTTACAATAGATGTTTCATTAAAATACATAGTAATCTCTATGCTCCCTACTTACATGGTGTACAAATTATAAGAGTGAAATTAATTCTGAAATAGGATAACTGCCTACCAAAGAACTTACTAAACAATTATGATAAATGAACTACGATTGAGATAAAATAAGAAGTAATATCATCAAATAAAAAATAAAACATTAATTAAGTCAAGAATGCAAGAAATAAAACACAACAAAATAACAAATCAATAATGGCACAAGTCAAGGTCTTAAAAAATAAAATGTGTAGCTATTTATAATGTCAAAATTAAATTACAACGATTATACAATTACAAGTTAAATTTTATCATCAGCTTTTCTTAAACACGTTGATAATTTTTATTTATTTGTTTATTTCTCACTACAATAAAAGTTACAGTATTATTCAAATTTACTGTGGGAGACTGGTGCCTAAACTAGGCTGAAGCCTATATCTCAGGTCACCAGGCCTCCCACCCCAGAAGTCCAATCATGAACTGTACCAAACGATTTTTTTCCATTTGCTTGTACTTCGTGTATGTTAATCAGTTCCATCAAGTTGTTTCCTCTTTTTTTAAACCATTTAAAACCACATTCACATTTATAATATTAGTATGATTAGAAATGCGAAAGTGTTTCTGTCTGTTTGTTTGTGACATTGTCATGGCTAAAGTCCTGAACTGATTTTGATGCATTTTGTGTGATGTAGCTTGAACCCTGGGGTAGGACATAGGCATAATAATCATCCCCTAAAGAGGTTAAATGGGGTGTTGAAGTTTCCTGCTCCCCTGATAGATGAAACCTATATAGATCTTTATTCACCAGGTGTCCTACGAAGGAGATCCGGAAGCGGCGCTCATCACTTTCAGCAATCCGACCGAGGCCAACGTGGCCTATAAGAGCACGGAGGCAGTCCTCAATAATAGGTTCATCAAGGTGTTCTGGCATAATCCAGAGGTGAGTAACAAACATATATAGCTTTTACTCTGTAATTCATAGTGAAAAACGATACCCTTATAGAATCGCTTTGTTGTCCATCTCTCTGCCTGTGCTCAAGGCCCTTTACCCCAGTTGAATTACATCGAATACTAAGATTGATCTCACATCGCTGTAAATGAATCAAGTTTCTAGTCTATATCTATATAAATAAATAATATTGAAGTGTCTGTAATGTCAAAATAACAGCTTTTTACTAAATGCATATGAAAGTATATACGGTACCTCAGAAAACCTATTCAATTTTTTTTTTGTCTGTTTGTTCCTGCTGATCTCTGAAATGGCTGACCTCTTTCTATGCGACTTTCACTGGCAGATAGCTGATGTTATGAGGAATAACTTAGGCTACTTTTATTTTAGAAAAATAATTAGGTTTCTGCGCAAAATAATTAAAACCTATCAAATCCAATATATCTATATACTCTATGTCAAATGGCTATGCCGAAGTACTCTAAATTATTTATAATAATCCAATTTGTTTTATATTAAACGGCGCGTGAAACCGAGGCTCCCAGCTATATGAAATAAAAAATACATCCTTTCAAATTGTCAGACTAACACTGAATACTGAAACGCCACTTAATATTAATATTCCGCTTAGCTACATGAGACGCTCGCCTTTCTACCGAAACCGGGCGTCTAAAGTCTCACTGACTGATCATCAGAACTTATAGCGCACTTCATGTTGACCTTTTTTTTTATTGATGTCCAGTGGAAATTCTACACGGAACTTCCTTCACCCCGGGGAAGGGCGAACTGGTATGCCGGACTCCTACCGGCTAAAGCCACTGGAGCGGTCATCTTCGACACCGTCGTCGACGGGCTCCAGGTCCTCGTAAGATCACACTAGAGCCGCCCATTGGTGCCACGCCTTTACATCGCACATCACGGAGGAGATGATTGCAAAGCGGTCACCCCCTCTAGCGGGGAGAAGGCGACTGTAAAAAGGTCGCCCCCCCAGGCACTTCTCGGGGGGGATTGTAAATCATCCCCCAAGCCTCGCTTTGCGCTGTGCTGCGCACACGGCGGTGCGGACCTGGTCACGTGCCTTTGCCGTTCTTCCCGGGGGGCGCTCGGTGTGAGCACGCAGACTCCCCAATCTGCGCACCCGCGACCCCTGAGGCCCCCCACCATGTAGTGACGGCAGGGGGCTCAGGCGTGTTGGACTTGGGAGCTGGGACGGTTGTTGCCCCGGCGCCGTCTCGACCTTCTCCGTGCGGGATCGGCCCTCTCCCGATCCCGCCTAGAAATCTTGAATTATGACACGAAGGCCGGTCTTTTAGTATAAATAAAGTAAATTTCATACAGTGTTACAACGCGAACGCCCGCAAAGTATGCATTTGTTACATATACACACACGGGGCATCCTTATTTTATATATTTGTCGGTGAGATGCGTCATGTATTTCCTCCGCCCCGCGGATGGGGGAGGGGCATACCGTTCTCCTACTTAAAACCACCGGAGCGGCTCCAAAGAGGGCTCCAGGATCTCGCAAACAATCACACTGGGGCACATCTCAGATCGGATCATCATGAAGGGACATCTCGGAGGGATTATAAAGGATTCCCCTTCGCCTCGCTGTGCCTGATCTGCGCACACGGTCGCACTTGCCCACGTGCGCAAATGGGCTTCCTAGGGCGAGCGAGGTATGAGCACGCAGATTGGTAACTATCTGCGCACTCCACACTTGGGCCATTCTGTTGGTACGGAACCCTCTCAGGATGCGAGTCCTTTTTTATTGGTATCCAGTGGAAATTCTTCATGAACTTCCTTCGCCCCGGGGAAGTGCGAAGGGATATGCCGGACTCCTACCGGCTAAAACCACTGGAGTGGTCATCTTCGGCACCGAAGGGGGGCTCTAGGTCCTCGTAAGATGACACTAGAGCAAAGGGTGCGAGTCCTCCTGCTTGACAATATGTTTAGCGAGTGCCTGTGTAAATCTTGTGTCGTGTGTACAGTTTACAGACGTACATCTCATATGTAATATGATAATAAGAATTCGAATTGATAATAGTTAGCTGTTTCTTTTCTGCTGCGTGGAGCCGTCGAAACAGAAATAAGGGTTAAATATAATTAATGTATACTTTGTCAACAGAACAAGCAAGAAAATATGGCGCCGGGCGGCCAGCAACTAAACAAATTAACGGACAGACAGAACTCCCAGCATCCGATGTCGCATAACAAAGTACTTATCAACAGAGATAACATCAAGGCTACTGCTGATAACAACGCTAAGCTCATGGAGAAGGTAAAATATTGAACTCAGTATATCGCAGTCCACTGCTGCACATATTTCCTTTACAGGCCACCTTG
The DNA here is from genome assembly GCA_947459985.1 of Diloba caeruleocephala. Taxonomy (NCBI): domain Eukaryota; kingdom Metazoa; phylum Arthropoda; class Insecta; order Lepidoptera; family Noctuidae; genus Diloba; species Diloba caeruleocephala. Next base: position 9,018,179 of record OX381632.1, read on the forward strand.
GGTTGGGCAAGGGAGTTGGTGAATGGACCTTTCGGATCGGTGACACTAGTGACTATCACCAGTCTAGGCATTTAGGCTAAGTTTGAAAGTTATACCATCATCTGCATTAAAATATATTGTGAAGAGGAAGATTGGAGGACTGAAGGAAGCTGAAGGGGGAGGCCCCATAGATATCCACAATTTCGTCATTTTGGGGGGAATTTGCCAGTGCTCGGCACGCTTGGCACGCGTGTTGATGAGTTCAGTTTGGCTACTGATCTATAGAAGGGACGCTTATAATATATTATAAGATAAAACATTGAATGAATAAAAATAGATTAGGTCGCGTATTGCACTCGATAAATATTCGACTCATTTTGTATTCGTTTTCGAGCAGGAAAAAGAAAAAGAGAAGGAAAAAGAATTAGCCAATGGTCTAGAACCGAAGAAGGATGTAGTTAAACAATCAATAAACAAAAGCAAACAAGTGATGGAGATGCACAAAAGAGCTCAAGCTTTATTAGAGACGCAACTACAACAACAGATGCTGTTGATACAGCGGCTCGAGTCGGGTAAGTCAATGTAGTCATAAAAGTCAGAATGGACTAAAGTCGTAGTCGTTCAACAACGATGTTTTAAATATTGAAATTTGTTTGAATTCGGTAAGTTGACGTAGTCATAAAAGTCATCACAGCCATAATAGTCTACAATCTCACAAGTCGTTGAAAACGCAGTTACAACAGCTTAATGCATTTACAATGTTGTTAACACAGTGGCTTGAGTCAGATCAGTCGACGTAATCATTACAGTCGGTGCGGTCATAACAGTCAATAGCCATACGTCATTAATGGAGACGCAGATGAAACAATAGAATTAATTGACGCAGTGGCTGAAATGTATTAAGTCGATGGAGTCATAAAAGTCATAACGGTTGTTAATTGTACAAAAGAATGCAAGCATTAGCAGATATGCAGGCTACAGCAAAATATTTTAACAACGTCATAGGTTGGTTAACATGCTTAGTGGCACAAAAGTGTTAAGATGCACACCCATCCATAGTACGACCGCGCCTTAAACTTGCAGACGAATTGACCTGTGCATATCTAGAATCAAACTTATTGATTGAAAAGTAAAAATTATTTGTAGGCAATGTCACGGGCACTCAGCGTGCTGCGTTGCTTGAAGCGATCAGTTCAGCACAGGAAGGCATTGAGAAGTTACGGAAAGAACTCGTCGCATACAACGGCACACTCAAACAGATGCAGGTATGTACTTATGTGTGTATTAAGTCTTTTCGCGTTGATCATTAGTAAACCCGAATGCGCTTTTGCAGACGCCCATATGGCGACACAAATATGAACAGACCAGTTGTGCCCCGCGGTTTCGCCCGCTGTTTAAATTTGAAAGAATCGGGTTATTTATTAATTACTAGCTTTACTCTGCCACGCGTTGCTGTGGCTAAATGGACATAATTACGAAATGAATTTAATTATGATTAATAAATAAAATATGAGATGATTTAATATAAACATGCGCGTATATGTAAGATGATACAGCGATGTGTAAGAGTTTCAAAACGATCGGTAAACAACTTCAGGATATTTGAGAATTTGAACAAACGAAAACTAAATTATTAATTATATATAATATGCGCGTATATGAATACAATGATGTGTAAAAATTTCAAAACGATTGGTTAAGAACTTTAGATTTGCGATTTTGAACAAACGAACATATTTTGTTTATATATATAGATATATTATGAGTCTCCTGATTTAATAAAAACATGCGCGTATGTGAGTACTACGATGTATAAAAATTTCAAAACGAAATATTTAAAGAAAGTCGCTTTTAGGTATTTGATTAATTATAGTACTAAGAATGTATTTGTACCGTAAACTTGCCGAATTTTATTTGTGGACTGTATATACCTATAGGGCTAGTAGGCCGAACCTAAACGCCAAAATGCACGTAACGCAACCCAATCAAATCCTACCTTTGCCGTGGGCCTTGAAGATGTGCAGGCACGTGGATGTCGGCTACCAAAGTTCAGGATCCGCGTGGAAAAATTCACTAACACAAATAGCACACCGTAGTCACTCCAATTAATAGTTTGTGCATAAATCACAGCGTTAAAACAAGCCGTTATCAATATTCGAAAATTACACCGCGAGAGGGACCGTTCCGTTTTTGGTTGCAACCGCCATGAAGGTGAAAACGACTCGAGCGTTTGTGATTGGTCGACGCGTCCCACGTGACATCGTGCCATCCGGCGCCAAGACATAAGGCGGCAGATTCGAATTGGGCAAAGACGAAGACGTGCGTGAACATATTCATATAAAATTTATCACTCAAGGAGATATTGAGATTGAAGCAAAATTTTTAAGAGCCATTATTATTACTTTTTAATTTATGAACATACATAAGTAAGTGGAAGAATACTAAAATAAATCTAATTGAATTAAAATCTTCAAACATTCACTGTAAAAAAATATCGTATGCGGGTGGTATTGTATGTGGAATTCATGTCTGTAAACGCACACAGGAGAAATCCTAGTGTGGGGCAAAGTTAAAAAAAAAAGATCTGTTCATATTTGTGTCGTACCTACCAAACCCATAACTGTATTAGCGTAAGCATAAACGAGACACGTCCTAATTTCGCATACAATCTACTGGGTCGAAGGATACCTGCGAGCTGACATGAAGAAGATGTTAGAAGATTGACCCTATTGATCTGCCCAGATTAGCGAAATTAGAACGTGTGCCTTTACGTTAAGATATTATTTCTTATGTATAATTACGTGATACACTAATATTTTGCAAGCAAACATAATTAACGTAGCAAATACAAAAAAAATAATTGTTATATTTGAATATTACAACTGTTATTAAATGGCAGGACGAGTCGGTCGCGAGGAATATGTCCCGTCTACATCTGGCCCAGGTACCGAGGGGTTGCGTTTCGCATGGCGTGTCGTAAATATAAGGCGTTTATTGTGTATTCAGCTAAAATCGCAGATATTTAATATCATCATCATATCAACCGAAAGAAGTGCACTGCTGTACAAATGCCTCCATAAATTTTCACACGGTTACTAGTCTTCCGCATCCAAAAATTCCCAGCTAATTCACCAGGTCATCCGTCCATCTCGTTGGAGGTCCTCCCACGCTGTGTTTTCCGGTGCGCGGTCTTTACTCGAGAACTTCTTTCTGCTCCAACGTCTATCCTGTTCTGCAAGCTATGTGCCCCGCCCACTGCCATTCAAAATACGTGGTTTTTTAATTACTTAAAAATAAAAATAAATTTAAACCAATATACACTTGTCGCGTATAACTAAATGAGGTGTCAGGTGTTTATTATATAATAAGTAAAGATATTGTATATAAACAATTTTCCTGTTAAACATTGAAACAAGAAACTATGTCCTGATCGCGTGTAGAGGTGATCATTTAGGGGGCCCATCTTCTAAGTGGCAAGTCACCATCTGCCTCAGAATTTAATTTAAAAGTGGAAAGGTAGACGCCGTTTTTTCCGTGTTTCATAGTATTAAATCTATTTAGCACCCATTGCAATAGACATTATAATTGTAGTTTCCATTACATACAACAGTTTTACAGCTCCAGGGACAATCTGAGACTGAATTTTATAGTGCAGCCATGGAGAGACCTCGACTAGTTTCACATTGTATTTTAAATTAAAATTCTGTAAAGGGCTTCTGCATGCTGAATCCATATCCCCGCGCAAGCCTAGCAAAAGATCGGGTTCCTCTTTGCAGAGGCTATTAAACCATAAATATAGAGACATATTAATGTTATATTAGAGCCAGTCAACAACCTTAGACAATCCAACGTGGTAGAGCACTGATTTCAACTATATTAATAAGAATGTTTTCATACTCATAACAAATCTATGTAATTAGTATCCAATCAAAACGCTTGCAGCATCTATCTCGTAGAATATCTGAGCGCAAGGCGCCCACATATGCACACAAGGTCATTGACCACCAACTGTTTTGAATTCACTTGGATATAAAAAATATCTCTCTCCTCTCTCGCACTCTCTCTCCCCCTGGATATGTTTGTGGTGGGGTCAGCCTTCCTGGATTTTCTCTTACACTTTGCTCTATTCTCGACTTCGAGGAATCATGGAAAGTTGTAGCGCCATGTTCCCTACGTATTCAGGCGGCCTCCAGTTCACGTGACCATACCATCGAACCCTACTCTCTGCATCTTGTCGGCGATATCACGCACGCCCTGGCTTCGTTGCATGTACACGTTACCGAGTTTATCAAGCGTGGTACACACGCCACACACGTTCTTTTGGGTTATGGCTCACGTTTCGTTGCCATACATAAGGACGTCTCATATACCGTGCCCTGTAGTTCAGGCATTCTTCTATCACATGTAACACCAGTTACTTCTTTAGCCACGCTGCAGCTTTTCTGACTTTGATAGAAATTAAATATTTTGGTGAAAAATTGTACTATTGTTTTAGTAATTCGGTTAGGGAATCGTGGAATGATTTAGCTCCTAACAGTATCATCTGGATCTGGATACAGGCCTCCCCCAAATATCACCACAACGACAGATATGGGTGTGTTGTGGGCTCATTGGGGGGGGATTTGCCATAATCGCCACGCTTGGCAGACGGGTTGGCGATCGCAGTTTAGATGTTAATGTACTCGAAGGACGCTGCTGCCCATCCTCCAGCTAATCCCTTAGTCGACTTTTACGACACCCACGGGAAGAGATGGGGTGGTGGTATTCTGAGCCGGCACCACACGGCGAGTATACAGGTGATTATATCGATACCCAGTGTAAATACAGACGTGGCTCTGGGAAGACTGAAGCGCTGTTTCTTTTTTCCGTAAATAGGAAACGGCAAAAGAGGCGGTATGTGAGTGCTGTCTTATACTGACACAAATTACTTCACCCCCGAAACCTAACTAATGGTGTTTAATAGAAACTTTAATTTTGGTTTCACTGGGTGATGGAAAACTCGCGAAATCTTTTTTGCAATTCCATTTGGAAGGAATTCAAGAAGGGAGATAGTATTAACCAAATAAATTGTAATATACTTCCTACATGCGTCTAGAAATATTTTTATTTCACTTAAGTACTCATTTATCCCTGCGGTGTCCGCTTAAGAATATAGCACCACTCCATCTCCTGCCATGGATGTCGTAAGGGGACTAGGGGACTCTAAACCAGAGGGCTGGGCAGCAGTGTCCCTTCTGTGCGCTCATCAACCCGCCTGCCAAGCATGGTGAGTATTGGCAATTCTCCCCAAAATTACGACACAATTGTGAATGGGGGAGGCCTTTGTTCAGCAGTGAACTTTGGCTGATATGATTAAAGAACTCATTGGTCGATTTTATTTAAATTTCCTAGACTTTGTCTTATACGTGGGTTCAGTCACTGTCTGATAATTCAAGTCTCGTTTGTCGCTTGATAATGGGTACCGCTGGGCGTCCGAAAGTAAACCTTAACTATACATCTTACAGACTAGTTTCGCACACATAAATTATTTTTTAACTACCCACAATTACAGTAATTCTACGTTTTTAGCTGAAATATTTCTATGAGCTGTCGCACATTGCAGATTATCCGTCGAACGTTTGGTTGGCAAAGCCACAATACTACTAAATTATATTCGGTCAAATAAAAATTGCATAGTGTACAGCTCTTTACTTAAACGCCTTAAATATTTGTATCAAACATAATGCATATGTGAATGTGGTGCATCTTGTGTTTCGTTCCCCATTTTACCACAACATTATTCAACAAAAAAGAAAATTATCCATTTTCCATTCTCATTTGTAAGCTAAGATTTTTTCAAAAACACAATATCATTTCACATTTACTGTCTCGTTTTTTTTTTGTCTCATAAATAATAAATCCACTTTACATAATCAGCCATTACTGTCCCACTGCTGGGTACGAGCCTTTTCTCACGATGAGCAAGGCTAGATCTTAGTCGACCAGGCTGGCTTGGTGTGGGCTGGCGGACTACACACACCACTGAGAGCATTTTGGAGCCGTCTCAAGTGTGCATGTTTTTCTTCACCTTTAACGCAAATGATAATCATATTCTGATCCGCACATGAATCCGAAAAAACAGAGGTGCTGGCGGGGATCGAACTCAGACCCTCCTGTGTGGAAGGCAAGCCGTTCAAGGCTGTCACTGGAAAAAAACACTTTTTAGTACACCAAAAAAAAAACTTAAGTACAAAAAGTACAATTGGCGGTCTTCTCGCAATAAGGCGATCTAGACTAGGCAACCAACCATTTGGTTTGAACGAAAATCTTGGTAATGTGCAATGGATAGTCAACAGTGTCATCTTACCGGCCATTTATACTTTCACTGCTAAACAAAGGCCTCCCATATAGATTCCACAACAGTGTTATCATTTTGGGCGGGTATTACATTATATACTCACCACGCTTGGCAGGTTGGTGAGCGCTACCGGTTCACAGAAGGGACGCTGCTGCCCATCCCTCTGGTTTAGATTCCCTTTGTCGCCTTTTACGACATCCACGGGAGGAAATGGAGTGGTGCTATATTCTTAATCCGGACGCCACATGGACTCAACAGAGTCAACAATGTACTAAGCAATTATTTAGAAAAAATATTATAATAATATTACAAATATATTAACCAATAGACACGTTTACATGTATAAGTTTTTAAACTGACATGGTCACTGACACTATTATTAGAACTGGAACAGCGCCGAAATATCGGGAACTCAAAAGAAATAAAAAACATGGTAAAGGAAATAAAAAACATGGTAAATATTCCGTTTCCAGTTCTAATAATATGTTTACATGTAGTTTCATGTGTATTGTAAAGTTAGAAATGTTATTTCATGTTCTATTTTGGCATACAAAATACTGGCTGGTTGTATTCGTCTGCATTGAGTCTAATTTATTAAATATTTGCCAAACTAATTAGTTTAGTAAAAGAAACTGGAATAAAACGTACCATACCCTTGAATATTTTTTGGGTCTCTTCTCAAGGGGTCGTTTAGGTAGGAAACGGCGGAGTTAGCATAGTGCCTAGTGTAGGCGTAGTTAATAACCTATCTACATAATATATCCGTGTATCTTCTTACGTGTTGATCATGTCAATGTGATACAAAAATATGAAAAATTGAAAATAAATTTTAATAAATCGTCAATAATGGGTGTATTTAAGCCATAATTGTGTCAAGTAATAAGACTCTAATAAATCATATATTTTAAAAGAGTATATCCATTCTTGCCGGTTCTTCTCCATAGGACCAACGACTTGGAACCGTGCAACTATTTAAATTCTGACTATTCGTAAGTGCCAGCAAATGGTTTACATGAATAAAAAACTTTTGACTTCGACTTTGACTTTATAATCTACACATTTTAATAAAATTGCAAGTTTATTGTTATATCAAGATGTTGTCTGCAGTGAAAGTGCGCATTCATGGGGTGCAAGATGATAACTGGGTATAAAGGACAAAATTAACCAGTATCGGGGCCTGATAAAGTTATAGCAACGTATTGGAGAGTATTCATCAAGAGAACCCTAACAAGAAAAAACAACTTGATAGAATCAGATACACGAAGCACAAGAAAATGGAAATGTTCACTTAGCACAGTTTATGAAAGGACTATAAAATTGGACTTCTGGGGTGGAAGGCCTGGTGACCTGAAATACAGGCTTCAACCTAGTTTAGGCACCAGTCTCCCACAGTAAATTTCTATAATACTGTAACTTTTTCGTTATTGTGGTGAAATAAATATCTAAATATCAGCCAAAGGACCTATGGGAACCTAATAGGAGTCAAATGATGCCAAGTTATTTGTTGGTAGTAACAGTTTATTTAGTCTAATAGATTCCACACATACAACTCGCGTTCAGTCACCGGTCGCGGAACGAACGGGCGTGCTGTCACCGTCGCGGTTAGTTGTGAACTGGTGAGAGGTAGTGTTGCTTAAAAATCGATAGGCTATCGATAGTCAATCGATAGTGTCATATAACCCCAAATCTCTCATACTATCGATCAATAATAATCGATGTTTTAGGGTTAGTACTATCGATAGATCGATTTTTAAGGAACACTAGTGAGAAGCGCTCTGAGTAGCGAGTCGGTGCTGGGCGTGCTGGCGCAATTGCCTGCGCCGTTTGCGGCATGGGCCACGCGCGCCACCGGCGGCCGTCCGTTGGGTAGGCAGTGTTCCCACAGACGTTCACTGATGAACAAAAACCGGTAATTGTGGGGGGAATTTGCCAGTACTCTCACCGCGCTTGGTGAGCGCTGAATAGATACTATTCCTCAGAAGGGACGCAGCTGCCCATCCCTCTAGTTTTGAGTCCCTTAGTCGCCTTTAACGACATCTATGGGACGAGATGGAGTGGTGTTATATTCACAACTCGGACACAGAAGACGGCAATAAAGTACAGGTACGATAGAAATTATAAAATCTTTATTTTGATATAGATTGATATGATATATTAGTCAAAAATGTGGTATATTTCTGTACCACTAAAGTGTAGGTACAGAAATGGTTGCAAACTGTGTAGGGGATGAGATATCTTCTTGAGAAACTTGAGGCAAACTACTTTTTGAATTCAAAAGACGAAACTCATTTTTTAAATAGAACAGAAAGGTTTTTTTTACCATTTATGTGTAAGGCCGCAGGCGCATAAAAGTTGTCAAGTATAAAATGAAACTTAAATTTAGCAACCTCTATTTACCCACTTTTCAGGATATACCGTTATAATATCTGAAGTAATTGCATCACGCATGCGTACCGCAACTCGTTCAATTTCTCTTTAGTTAAACACATCGATATAACCATTAAACGAAGTTGTCAGTACTAGTGGCTTAACTTACTGATTTGTATATTTTCGTTAGTACAAAGCTAATGAAATTAATGATGGGCGATTCACAAAAAACAATCAAATTATTGGTTTGTTCCGTTTATTCGATTATAATCCTTCTTAATCCAGACACCACACGGACGTTGGCGACGACTAATAAATCGATAATCGAATACACAATTGCACGATTATCGATTATGTTATCACTTAACCCGTCACTAAATGAAATCATAGAATGACTTATAATTCTATTATAAATATAATTTTCTAATATTGAATTTAACCTAATGAGGTTATGCCACTTTTACTGACAGTTTCAAATATCATTTAGTGTAGTCACAAGCAAAACATCAATTGGGTGTTTAGTGATTTTGTTCAGCAGTGTACATATCCACCAGCCAAGCTATAAAATACAGAGACGGCTATTTACAATGCTACTAAACGCCTCAAATTATATTTCCCATTGTACGAACTTCACTATCACTAACAGTGTGTAAATGTACTACCTATATTTCATAATGTATATCGCCTACAGCGGCCGGCACGCATCTTGAGCGCTCAATGAGAGTGGCGATCTGCTTGCGCAGTTGTATACCCTCAAATATACTTAAAAAATCAAATCAGTTCAGGTGAAGGGGAAGGATAGTTCTTAAGATCGGTGCCGGCTACCATACATCGCATATGTTTTTGTAAATAAAACAAAAGGTTTTGTTCATGTGTATATTAGTGTATCTAATAATAGTTTTAACGTGTGTATTGTTTTGTTAACAAATGTTTTGCTTTTATTAATGTAGTTAGCCTCCATCGTAGCTCATAAATATTTATGGCGAAGTTACGACATTGGCTTTTTTCAAATACCGCTGCTATTAAAACCTTTGGTAGATAATGTCATCATGAACTCAATTAGGAAACGGATTGATTATAACATTAAAGGGGCTCTCAATTCAATCGACATTAATAAACAAAATTAGTTCCAAGACGAGCAAACAAGCAAGTCATTCGCCTTCTATTCTTTCCTACTCCTTTGTCTTTTCTGATTAATTTTGTTGCGGGTCTTTCTCATGTCAATGTCTCCCAAATTGTCATGTATTTGGTAGAGATACAAAATAAAAAATAAAAAACGTGTATACGCCCGTTATAAGTTATGCCTTTTTGAGGTAACTATACTATAAAATTGATCGAAGAAAGACACTAAATACAATTAATAAATCTTTGAAATACCAACCAAATTAAAACGATATTTGCTATAGATAAAAAAAAAAAAAATAGTCGAATAAACGATTCTTATAGATTTAAAATCAACTTATGAGATCAGCCAAAGGACGTCCACTGCTGAACAAAGGCCTCCCCCATAGATTACCACAACGAGCAGTTACATGCCGCTTTCATCCAAAAGCTCCCAGCAACCTTCACCAGGGGTGCAATTCCTTAAGCTCAAACATCGATACATCCTTAAATACAGCATCGAAATAACGGTGTAAAACCGATTGCGGTATTCGCTAAGTTATGATTGAAGCTATTCCAGGACACGTTACAGACCGTAAGCCATGAGGAACCAGTCTTAGCGAATAACAAATCGGGTTTTCACCATTATTTCAATTCTGTATTCAAGGATGTATGGATGTTTAAGCTTACAGAATTTCACCCCAGGTCATCTGTCCCAACTCGTTGTCGTCGTTCCACACTGCGTTTTCCGGTGCGCGGTCTCCACTAGAGAACCCTTTTGCCCCAACGGCCATCAGTTCTACAAGCAATGGGCCAAAATCTATGACGGTCAACTTTATACCGTCGCATTTTCGTGACGGTATCCGCGTTATGCGCTCCCAATTTTAATCATCATATCATCACCATATCGGCCATTTATACGTCCACTGCTGAACAAAGACCTCCCTCATAGATTTCCACAACCGTATCATCATTTTAAGGGGATGTCTCTTCAAAAAGGGCGTGAAAAGATTTTTACGGGGTTGGCAACGCGTGAGTGAGATCTCCGGTGTTGCAAGCGTTCATAGGGCACGCTAACCGCTTACTATCAAGGGGGCCGTATGCCTGTTGGCCACATTTCATATCGGCCATTTATACGTCCACTGCTGAACAAAGGCCATAGATTTTCACAACTGTGTCATAAAGGGACGCTGCTGCCCATCCCTCTGGTTTAGATTCCCTTAGTCGCCTTTTACGACATCCACGGTAGGAGATAGAGTGGTGCTATATTCTTAATCCGGACACCACACGGAATAACGGGTTTGCCACATAGTGGAATAAAAAAAATGCATGAGGCATTCTCTACCAGTCAGCATTATTGTCGCATCGCATAGCATTGCAGAAAGCTGCAGCGTTAATCGTTCACATAGGACAATGTGTTCGCTAGGTCTATCAAATGGAACCGGGATGGAAGACATCAGAAATATAGTAAAAGCCCATTACCACTATCATGTTTTGTAACAGAAATTAATGTATACCGAGCTTTGTACATAGCTTTAATTCGACTTCAACTGCATTTGTCAGCAGGCCAAGAAGCCGAAGACCAAAGAGGAGGCGCAGAAGGAGATCCTGGATGCTGAACTGGATTTGTTTACTAAACAACAGGTACGTGTTTCTCAGTAGATACATAGGTCATAACATGGACATGCCTATCGACAATGCCGGGATCGGGAAGTGTAGCTTATAATTTTAGATACGCATGTTGCATACCAATAATATAAAAATATACTATCATCATATCACCCAAAAGACGCCCACTGCTGCACAAAAACAATGCATGCATAATGCATTAATGATCGGTTCATCATTTTGGCCAAATGAAGTCCACTGCTGGACACAGGCCTCCCCAAAGATCACCACAACGATCGATATGGGCGCGCTGTGAGCACATTGGGGGTCTTGCAATAATCGCCACGCTTGGCAGACGGGATGGCGATCGCAGTTGAGTTGTTAATGTACTCGAAGGACGCTGGTGCCCATCCTCCAGCTAATCCCTTAGTCGACTATTACGACACACACGGGAGCCTATAGGTATTCTGAGCCGGCACCGCACACAGATTAATAATAAAATAATATTCTACTCGTGACCACGGTCAGTGCAACTTGATCGAAACGTCGAGGTTAGTCAAAATATTATTTTGATATTAGTCTATGCGCGAATAGACCCGATACTATCATAAAATCATATATAAGACCTTGTGGAAATTCTACATGAAACTTCCTTCACCCCAGGGAAGGGCGAAGGGTATGCCGGACTCCTACCGGCTAAAACCACTGGAGCGTTCATCTTCGGCACCGAAGGGGGGCTCTAGGTCCTCGTAAGATCACACTAGAGCCGCCCATTGGTGCCACGCCTTTAGGCACATCACGGTGGGGATGACTGTAAAGCGGTCACCCCCTCTAGCGGAGGGAAGGCGACTGTAAAAAGGTCGCCCCCCCAGGCACTTCTCGGGGAGGATTGTAAAGGATCCCCCCAAGCCCCGCTGTGCTGCGCACACGGCGGCCCGTGACCACATGCACACCGCCGTCTTCCCGGGGGTCGCTCGGTGTGAGCACGCAGACTCCCCAATCTGCGCGCCCGCGACCCCCGCATACATAAGACCTAGTGTAAAATACCCAGTAACTGCTGAAATTCGCGCACTTAAAAGGCATATCCATATTTAGATATCGTAGTAAACTTGACATCATTTACCTATTCCGACCCCCACTAATAAGGTAAAGAATATGCACGGATAGATTTATGATAGTAGGCGAACTATAGCGACGGGCGCGTTCCGTTCCATTTTTTAACATTATTATAAACGTCGATTTACCAATATTCGGTCACTGGCTGTTTATTTGCCGAATATTGGCTGCATAACTTATAAACACCATAATCACATGGTAAGCACACATAAAATCCACAGTATTTATACTCCAAACATGATGCCGGAAGTTTTATTTTTTTATATTCTCTATTCTACAGGAAGGGCAGGATGTGACTGATCTGACGAAGAAGATAGTGGAGCTTCGCCGGCAGATGTCGGTACACTTCCCCACACATATCATCATGCGGCGGCCTCATTCCAGGTAATGTGATACTATTATTGACGTCACTTTCGGCTGCTGCGCTCCGGGTCGTGGGTTCGATTCCCGCACGGAACAAATATTTGTATGATCTGCGGGTAGTTGTTCCGGGTCTGGGTGTTATTGTATGTGGAATTCATGTCTGTAAACGCACCCACGACACAGGAGAAATCCTAGTGTGGGGCAATGTTTTAATAAATAAAACTAAAAAAATGACTTAACATCCGCCAAGAGCCCCGTCCTTTCCTGTCTTAAAGTTTACCTATAATGTGGGTTTCATATTACTAGTATAGTTGGCTGCTACGTTAAATATACTTGTGGCACGGTTAGTGCAGTAACTAAGGCTTGGTCTTCTGAGCTACGGGTCGCGGGTTCGATGCCCGCACGGAAAAAATACTTTTCTGTCCTACAAGTAAACAGAGAAATATTAGTTAATAGTTTGAAAAATTAAGAAATCTCGTATTTCACAACGCCCGCGTTTTGTCCTACCTACGTGCAGCGCATGCGCTGTACGAAGACCAGTTAGATGTAGTATAGAGAGACAAACGTCCAAGCAATACAAATCGAGTCCAGTGGTTAATTCTAAACGTTAATCTTATGTTATTAACTTTTCAAGCTACCGTATAGTGAAGAGAAAATTTAGGTGAGACAGCTATTTCATTTTTAATATAGTTGTTATTTAGCGTTTTTTTATGACTTTATCAACTCCAACGACATCATTCCGATGGCTGGGTTTGATTCGAATCTTTACAGGTTGCCTTGGCTACGCATTATAATCCTATTATATATTTTATATAGGGTTTCTGAATTAAAGCATACATACTACTACATATAAGCTATAATTTTCCAGCATAAGATGACCTCGCATTGTATTAGCTTTCTTTACTATAAGAGATCAGCTTAAACTAGATAAGTATAGTTTCATGTGTAGATGTGTGTACATCGAAAAGTCCTGCGAGAATACTGCCGTGTACACCACGCTTTGTACTGATGCCAGTATGTTATGCTATAGAGTCTATTAAGTTAAACAAATTTCCAATGTTAAATACTTGTCATCCTAATGCGAGTAATACGTGTGATAAAAAGAGAAAGCACTAACCGTTCGCGCACATCTTGAAGCGTTGCGTGCCTACAGCTATATGTACCTGAAACCACCTGGTTAACACACGACGCCAACATCTTTAACAGACAGTGGATTGTTACTTTGGTACGAAACGGTGGCATTCGATTATTTTGCTGTTACTAAAGCTCTATATACATCTTTCTTTCATATGACGTTGTGCATGTGCTCGCAAGAGGTGGTAGTAGGTTTTTTGTTTATGCCTAATACTATCCGTCTATAGTTACTTGGTCTTAGCATTCCACAGTACTAGTGATCATTTTGATAAAGATTTGTTTTAAAAATGGTTATTCTATGAATTTTTGGAACTCGATCTGCATATGACGTGTACCAGTTTATTGTCTAGTGATACTAAAGATGTCCATCATACCAATGGGTGTCGACTACAGTGCAAATGCATTGATGTGAGGTGGGCGTAAAATGCCTTATATGCGATATCTATTAGGGGTATATCTGCACCCGCTTTTAACACTGAGATATTATCTGTACAAATAAATATGAAATGTCTATTTGTAATGTCAAAATAACAGCTTTTTTACTAAATGCATATAAAAACCCGCCGCGTGGTGCCGGCTCAGAATACCACCACCCCATCTCTTCTCGTGGGTGTCGTAAAAGTCGACTAAGAGATTAGCCGGAGGAAGGGCAGCAGCGTCCTTCGAGTAAATTAACAACTCAACTGCGATCGCCAACCCGTTTGCCAAGCGTGGCGATTATGGCAAAACCCCCCAATGGGGCCACAAAACACCCATATCGGTCGTTGTGGTGATTTTTGGGGGAGGCCTGTGTCCAGCAGTGGACTTCATTCGGCCGAAACGACGATATAAATGTATATTCGGTCCAACAAAATACTTTTTTTCTGTCTGTCTGTCTGTTTGTTCCGGCTAATCTCCAAAACGGCTGGACCGATTTTGACGGGACTTTCACTGGCATATAGCTAATGTTGTAAAGAGTAACTTAGGTTACTTTTATATGACATAAAATATATAGGGTACTTTAAAAAAAAACTTTCAAATTAAACGGCGGGCGAAACCCCAGCTACACTAACAGCTAGTTAGCAATAAGATTACGGTCCGGACACTATCCATCGGCAAAGTTTGCATTCTTGAAGAAAATTCACCTAACTGTAATACTTGCAATGCAGTCGAGGATGTACATCATTTGCTGATGGATTGTATTAGGAACCAGAACCAAAGGGAAACTTTAATCAATGAATTTCAATAAAATATTTTAGTGGTAGGATTAGTTCAAACCATTTTAGCACAACCAAAATCAGATGTTGCAAAAAGATTGTCAGTTGGTATACTTCATTGACGGAGACTTTTCTTTGAATAGTAACTAGATAATGCCGGCTAAGAATACCACCACTCCATCTCATCCCGTGGGTGTTGTAAAAGGCGACTATGGGATTAGCCGGAGGATGGGCAGCAGCGTCCTTCGAGTACATTTCTAACTCAACTGCGATCGCTATTATGGCAAAACCCCCCAATGGGCTCGCCACACAAAACCATACCGGTCGTTGTGGCAATCTTTGGGGAGCCTTCTGTCCAGCAGTGGATATTTTACGGCTGAAATTATGATAATGATTAACACTAGATTTAGTATTTGTTTAAAATAGATTATATAAGGCACGATGGGGTTGGGGTTGATATAAAATCCACATGGATACGTGGATAAGAAATCCCGAAATAAGTAAAGAAAAAGAAACAACGGAGATACTTTGATTCATCCTTGGAAATAATGCCCTACTCGCTGGGTTGGTCTATTTCTTACCGGAAAACATTAGCTTTTGCTCTCAATCAATGATTGTCGCTGTGGCCCGAAGGTGTCGCTTCGTAAGCACTACGGTGCGTTATTCAAAACCAGGGATGTACGATGTGACTGTATGAGTAGCCTTTGCCCAGCAGTGGGACACTTTCAGGCTGGTATTATTATTAACAACTAGCTGTACCCCGCGGTTTCACTCGCCGTTTGTTTTAAAAGAAATCGGATTGCTTCGGCATATACAGTGGACGTATAGATTAATATTGTATATAATTTTATAGCACGGATACCTAATTTCAAAAAACAAAATAGTCTAATTTTGCTCCTGATAGAGTCCCGTCAAAATCGGTCCAGCCGTTTCGGAGACTATCTAGAATAAATAGACAGACAGACTGACAGAAAGTAAAAATATAATTCTTTTTGAAATCTGTTATTTTGACTTTACGGAAAGACACGTCAGTTTTCTTCATTAAAAAAACAATTTCTTTTATTAAATAATAATTATCAGCCTCTCAACTTACTGGTGAACACCGTTACAACGAACTATGCCATAACAATACAATTGCTGTTTGATGGTCATGGTGTTATTAAAACCCAGGAGGACACGTTTCACCCTCTTGATCAAATTTTTGCTCTAAAAAGCTCCTACATTATAATAAAACCTTATAAACGGATTATATCGCGTATATTATAGATTTTTGTTTTTCCTTTCGAACACTTTGCAGGGTGTTTCTGCGACCACGAACCCGTATAATCCGTTTAAAAGTGTTTTATTAGAATGAGTAATTATCGCCAAAATCTAAAACATTACTTAGCTCTTACATATTACAGCCATTAAACTCGTGTTCATTTCCAGGGGTGGCAGGTTCAACACACCTACCCGGTTCACTCGAGGCGGCATCACGACTAAGATGTTCAGCGTGAACCAATCCGTGGACCACCGACCACGCGCGCTGCTCATATCGGGCTTCGAAGCGGACGAGCTGGAGGCCTTAGTGACACACTTTTCGGTGAGTTTATGGTCACACACACACGTCCACTGCAGAACATAGGCCCCCCAATGATTTCTACAAATAAATTAATAAATTGCTATGCCTATCTGAGGCACCAGTCTCTCACAAATTGTATTTACTTTTGGAATATAAGTACTAAGCATCGCATTGTGTAAATTAGTGGAAAAAATAAATTACTTAAAAAAAATAACTTTATTCCCGCTCTTCCCACTACCAGTCTCACTCGTAGGACGAACGGGTTTCGAAAGTAATATAAACCTTATTCCCGCCAATGGTGATGCACAGTGGATCGAAAAATGGTCTCGAAGACATGAGAACTTAAATTATACTATTTCCATTTCTTTATTTTCTCGATGACAGTTCTAATTTGATAGTTGTGTGTTGTGTAGTGTTGTGGCCAAATAAGTAATGATATCGATCGCATATATTGTTTAAATTTTGAACAAAGACAAATACAACAAAAACATTAAAATATATTTTTTCAAGGTGGGAACACTCAATGGCCCACCGCCATTTTGTGTTTGTTTTAATCTGTCACTCGCAACAAGACGGTCGTGCTAGTCATTACATTTCTGTTCGCTGAGTTTTTCAAATTATCCATACGTTACGTTATTAAATTTTAAAGAAGTTGGCATTATCAATCAAGAATTAATACGTGTAACATCTTGTAATGAAATATAATAATAGTTAATAAATTTGTACAAAAGTACCCGGCAGTAGTTTAGTTTCTTACATTTTGTAAAAAAATATCGGGTCTGTTATCGTGTTACGTTTATCGATATAGCTCCATCCATCCATCAGTTTCTCCGACTCTGTTATAACCTTGTACGTGTGTAAACGTCATATTTTTATAAAATAATGCATACATAATGTAAAAAAGACGCTCGTTCAAGTTTTCACAGGAGCTGTCATCGAGAAAATAAAGAAATGGAACTAGTATAGTGTCGGTTTTTTCTTGAAATGACTTCTAATAGCCCATATCATCTTTATATATATATATCATAGGATACAATTTGGTAGGTAAATCGGCAACATTTTTATTCCAAAAAATATGATGGAGTTGGTATAAAAAATCCTGATATCTCCGGAACAACAAGAATAACCGCAATAGCCTTGCAAACGGCTATATAACTATTTATTTATGATTTTTTGACAGCTTCATGTAACGAGAGTCCGAAATATGTCTAGACTATGAAACAACCTGTAAGTTTGTTTCGGTAATTCTTCATCTAAAAATCTTCATCTAGCTTCAACTAGATTAATTAACGGGTGAACGTGTTTCGAAACGTACTTGCTAAATAAAGATCATCATCATTTCGGCCGAATGAAGTCCATTGTTGGACACAGGCCTCCCCCAAAGATCACCACAACGACCGATATGGGTGTATTGTGGGCTCATTGGGGGGTTTTGCCATAATCGCCATCCTTGGCAGACGGGTTGGCGATCCCAGTTGAGTAGTTAATGTACTCGAAGGACGCTGCTGCCCATCCTACGGCCAATCCCTTAGTCGACTTTTACGACATCCACGGGAGGAGATGGGGTGGTGGCATTCTGAGCCGGCACCAAAAAATGTGGTGCCGGCTCAGAATAAAGATACTATATCAGTAATTAAAAGAAATATATTGTAATAAAACAGTTTTAAACGGATTCTATCGCGTATGTTTTAGATTTTCGATTTTCCTGACGTTTCGAATAATTTGCAGCATTGTTTTATGTGTATTAATCCTAAAAATCTAAGACATTACTTAAAATATATCATCCTAACTTAAGTAAGGTTATTCATTATTAATAAGAATATTCATGGACAATATTGTATTTATCTTTGTTCCAGCAATACGGCGAGGTGATCAGCAAAGAAGTGGAGCTGTCTGTCCCTCAGTTAGTACTTCAGTACAAGTCGCGCCTGCACGCGGAACATGCCGCCGCCAATGGCAAACATTACAACGATAGAACACTCTCGGTGAGTCAATAACAACAAATTCCACTGTGTATGACCCAGTGGCACGATGTTCTGCTGTAAAACACTAAACTTTCCTGTGGGATCATCTAAAATACCTGTGACGACAAAAGAGCCTTTAGAAACGCCAAAAAGGCCAGTAATAACGTTAAAATGTCCTTCTTTTTTTTTATTGATGTCCAGTGGAAATTCTACATAGAACTTCCTTCACCCCGGGGAAGGGCGAAGGGGTATGCCGGGCTCCTACCGGCTAAAACCTTCGGCACCGAAGGGGGGCTCCAGGTCCTCGTAAGATCACACTAGAGTCGTTAAAATGTCCTACAGAAACGTCAAAAGACGTTAACAGTGCCTATTGGACCGTCAATAAGGCCTGTGGGAACGTCAATAGAGCCTGTGGGGATGTAAAACATGCCTGTGGGACAGACAACAGGACCTGTGAAAAACTTATTAAATAGTTGCGTTATGACCCCGGCATTGCGTATTTACTATTTTGTGTTAGCTAAGTTTCCGTAATCCTTTAACGCACCTCACCTCGCACCACACCACCGCAAATCTTACGATATAGATACGAAGAAACTCTTGTCTGTCTTGGGATGTAGACTATTTGACAAGAAACATTTCTATCCCTAAACGTCAAAGATAGACAAAATACGTTGGTCATGCTCGACGATGAAGACTTTTGTCTAGGGAAGAGTAGAAACCACTCTTTCCGTTCATTCTTGAGATCGCCATGCTCAATGTTAGAATTATTGCCACTGTCTACATCCAAATGTCATTTTGTCTACTCTTCAGTCGACAAGACCGTTGTCTTCGGTGTTCATGCTACGCCTACAGATAGTTGTTTTGCATTTGGGTGTTTGTGTATGTGAGATTTATCTGTAAACTGTACCCGCGACACAGGAGAAATCCTAGTGTGGGACAAAGTTTATAAAAAGACGTATTCTTTTTCATGCTGTTCTGCTGGAAAGGTTTTCTATACAAATATGCAGTACATTTATTCCACTAGTATTTTATCTCTAGTATCTGTCTGTTTGCGTCGTTCGTTTCAGCCAAATAAAGTCCACTGCTGGACACAAGCCTCCCCCAAAGTTTGCCACATCGACCGGTCTTGGTGTGTTGTGTGCTCATTGGGGGGTTTTGCCGTAATCGCTACGCTTGGCAGGCGGGTTGGCAATCGCAGTTGAGCTGTTAGTATACTCGAAGGACCCTGCTGCCCATAATCCGCCTTTTGCGACACCCACGGGATGAAATGGGTTGGTGCTATTCGTAACCGGCACCACACGGCTGTTTATGTGCATAAATAATAAAAAATATGTATAAATGAACTCCTTTTGTTGTACAGATAACGTGGACGGCGAACACGAATGCGACCGCGAACGCGAACGCGAATACGAACACGAATACCGTGAGCCGCGCGGCTGCAGACACCCGCCCGCGGAATGGGGAGCCGCGCGACGACAAGGACGAGGTCAGGCCTGAGTGCTTACTTGTGATGCTCAAACACGCAGCAGTTTGACGGCACGGTTGGTGTAGTGGCTGATACAGTCGGCTGCTGCGCTGCGGGTCGCGGGTTCGAACCCCGCATAGATCAAATATTTGTATGATCTGCAGGTTCCGGGTCTGGGTGTATTGTGTGTGGAATTTGTGTCTGTAAACGCACCCACGACGCAGGAAAAATCCTAGTGTGGTTGCCCCACAAAAAATTCTACTAAGCAGTTTTTAAATACGTTACTACGCGCTGTATTTATCACCATATCAGCCAAAGGACTTCCACTGCCGAACAAAGGTCTCCCTCCATAGATTTCAACTGGTGTCGTCTTTTTTGGGGGAATTTTCCAGTACTCACCACGCTGGTAGGCAGCTTGGTGATCACAGAATAATGTTATTAGCATACGGAAGTACGCTGCCGCCCGTGTGGTGTCCGAATTAAGAATAACGCACCACTCCATCTCCCGTGAATGTAGTAACAGGTGACTAAGCGACTAAACCAGAGGGATGTACAGCAGCATTCCTTCTATGGACCAATATCCATACTGCGCTCACTGACCCGCCTGCAAAGCTTAGTGAGTCAACACTATTAGCAAATGCAATTACCACTCAAAATGACGACACAATTGTGCAAATCTATGGGGTAGGCCTTAGTCCAGCAGTGGACGTATAAATCGCTGATATGATGATTGAGGATGTTGCTGCCTGTCCGCTTGATATCATGCTTACGACACCCCAAGGGTGGACAGGGGTCGTCTACTCTTTGCCAGGCACCGCACAAAATGGAGAATCTTCAACAAAGAGCAGGTGATTATGGACTAATGTGTGCGGTGATAGAACTCGCGACATGTGGCGTAGGATACCAATTGCTTAGCCACTGTGACAAAGAAGTTAAGTCAAGCTAGTGTTTGAATAAAAATGCGAGCATTTTATTAAATGTTGAATTATTACCTTCGTTACACACCATCGATTGTGAACGGAATAAGTACACAGGCTTGCCAGCATAATAAATTCAATTTCCGACCAGTGCCAACATTAACATAGTTGCCAGTAAAAACATTAAAACTTATAGCCTATACAAATAAATAAAATTGAAGTGTCTGTTTGTAATGTCAAAATAACAGCTTTTTACTAAATGCATATGAAAGTATGTACGTTACATATAACAAAAAAACTATTTTAATTTTTTTTGTCTGTCTGTCCGACTGTCTGTCTGTCTGTCTGTTTGTTCCGGGTAATCTCCGAAACGGCTGAACCGATTTTGACGGGACCTTCACTGGCTTCAGATTGCTGATGTTATAAGGAATAACTTAGGCTACTTTTATTTTAGAAAAATAATTAGGTTCCGCGTAAAAAAAACGCTCGAAATCCAATAAATTTATTCTAATTTATAAAATTTCTTTTAAATTAAACGTGGGTGAAACCGCGGGTCCCAGCTAGTTTAATAACTAATACATATTTGATGTTTTAGATATTTTCTCAAACAGCTAGTACTGTTAACAGACTCTACTACTACTCTCTATTTTCTTAAACAGCTAGTACTACTAACTCTACTTTTTTTTCGTGCAGGCCCCGGCGGAGGTCCCGGAGGACACGTTGCTCCGCTTCGACGAAGAGGAGGAGGACGACGCAGACGAGGACCGCTCGTGGAGACGTTGACCTCAACACGCCTAGCGCCCACACCCGCGCGCCCTCTGTGCCCACTTATAGCACAGGGTTTAGCTGTTTTTTAACGCTTCTAAACTATGCAAACATTTGTTAAAGTTGACCACAACACGTCCTTAGGGGTCGTCGATAAACTACGCAACGCTTTTGAGAGGGCGACTTCCAATGTCTACATTGTGTTACAACGAGGGTCGTGAAATATATGAATTTTGGAAATTTAAAGTAAACGCGAGAAAAACGTTACGTAGTTTACGGACGATCCCTTATCAAAATAGTTAAACTATTTAAGGATAACAACATTACTTTTGATACCTACCACGCGCATGTACTTATGAATAAACGTTTTCCAACAATGTTAAAACTGAAAAGACCACTTAACATTCTTGCCGTTATTTTAACCGCTTGAAAGTCATCAGATGACCCACAGATATGGCTCGACAACAATTAAACATTTTGCATCGTTAGGCGCAGAATTTTTGGTCCAACAAAGTTGACAAATAACTTAAAAAGAGTAGCCGCGCGTGGACGTCGTGTTCCATATAAGAAGCGCGGCCTTTTAACCTCTCGCGTGTCAATTTCCGGCAGCCGTGTAGACAATAGATTTTTAATTGTCTCGTTTTACGACACGCAATGAGTAACGTCATAAGCCACGTGACCCTCGATCAAGTTGACCCAAGTAAAAACGGTAAAATTATCATCTTTTGCAGGCGGGTCGGTGATCACATAGAGACAAATGTATATTCGCAATATAACTTTAATTTTATTTTTCATGTACCCCCCTGGAAATACATCTAGTACATCATGTGTTTCCCATCCACTGGGCGGAAGGGCATGCCGGTTTCTTACCGGCTAAAATCACTGGAGCGGTCATCTTCGGTACCGTAGGCACTAGGTCCTCGATACAAACTCACTAGAGCCGCCCATTGGTGCCTCGCCTTTATGCACACCTCGGAGGGGATAAGTAAAGCGATCACCCCCTCTAGCAGAGGCGGCGGAGGTGGATGTGATGAGGCCGCCAACCCTAAACACATCTCTCTTCAAAAAAATCTCCTCAAAGCCTGCCTGTAAGAAATTTCTGAAACACCGGGTGTTTAAGAAATTTCTTCTTCCTATAGCTTACTGAATGTGGTTGATTACTGTATCCGTCAAAGCACAGCGCTTCACTTCAGCTTACTTATCCTTTCACCTGTGTGGTCACTTTGGTAGTGTCGTTTTGTTATCATTGTTGGAAAATCCTACAACGCAAACACTGGTGTTAATATCAATCTAATTATTACGTTATGAAATTGAAAAGGCTTAACCAAGCACTTGAATACATGTCTTCCTGATAATATGATTGCTTCAGACAAAAATTTTTACGGAAATTTTCGTCTTTATAATTTTTAGGACCAATTATAACAGCTATGAGACTAAGACGGGTCTGCTGGGCCAAAATCTAACAAAACAAACTAAAAAATCATGTTAAGTGAACATGTTAGCAAAACATAGCGGTCCAATGCAACTTTATGAAAAGTCAACGAACAATGTTAAAACGAGTTAGACTGAGGTAAAATTAATTGACAAACTGACTTACTTGTAAAAGTTATTTTTATACAAGAAAAGCAAATTGATTTAGCGATCACCCGTATCTTCCGCGATGTACGCGCATCAGGTCGTTAAAAGCAATGTATTGTCTTTATTCCAATTCGGATTAGTTATTGCTTCTAAAACAACACACTAATTTTGAAACTTCCGACCTACAATTAAAAACAAACGCGTGTGAGAAATGTGCAAGACAGACGTGTCCGATGTTTGAAAGCAACGGTGGATTTTCGTCTCCCCCCGCAGGCGAATGCGGGGATGTTATCTATCGGTCTTGGATAACATGTTAGCGTGTTTTTGTTCGGCCTGACATTTTGGTCACGCCCCGTTTTGTTAGAAAAACATCATTATCATATCGGCCAAAGGATGTCCACTTGTGAAGAAGAAGGCCTCCCCCATAGACTTCCACAATTCTGTTGTCATTTTGGGTGGAATGCGCCAGTAATCACCACGCTTGGCAGGTGGGTTGGTGAGCGCAGCATGGCTAATGTTCCACAGAACGGACGACACTGCCTATCCCTCTGGTTTAGAGTCCCTTGAGTCACCTTTTAAGACACCACGGGAGGAGATGGCGCTATATTTTCAATCCGACACCACACAAACATGTTAGGCCCCATTTCTAACAAAAATATTGTGACAGTAGACCCGGCTTTAATTTTATTTATAGGAAAGAAATGTTACCCTAAATTTAAAGTTATTTTATTGTATTTATTTCGCTTTTTAAAACGGTTAGTGGAGTAAACTACGGGATACTTGGAAACGTGCAATATGCCGTTTTTGCAAACTAAATTACGTCGTATATACATTAAAATGTATGTAAAAAAAACTACAGAATTTTCGATTAAAATTTCAGTCTCGAGCAATCATAACCCGACTTGAAGTTCAAAGTTCAAATTGAGCCAGAGTAGTACTCGAACGTAATAGAAAAATAATTAGATACATATGGAAACGGTTTAGAAACAAAAGTAATTGGCGGAGAGCCAGCGACTGTTCAATTTACTTTATAGAAGTACGTCTTGTATTGAGTTCAATCATTCTGTAATAAATTGGCGTCCATCATTTTTTCATCATTTTGGCCGAATAAAGTCCACTGCTGGACATAGGCCTCCCTCAAAGACCACCACAACGACCGATATCGGTGTGTTGTGTGCTCATTGGGGGGTTTTGCCATAATCGCCACGCTTGGCAAGCGGGTTGGCGATCGCAGTTGAGTTGTTAATGTACTCGAAGGCCGCTGCTGCCCATCCTCCGTCTAATCCCTTAGTCGCCTTTAACGACACCCACAGGATGAGATGGGTTGGTGCTATTCGTAGCCGGCACCACACGGCAATTGTCGTCCAAGTGGATGAAAATTGTATGTATATGTCGTGGGATAATCGGACAAATCGAATCTGCGAAAAACCTAGGCAATCGCAAAGGGCCGGATAGTTGGAAACTAAGATTGATTTTCGTAATCATGATCGTCATCATAACAGCTAAATGACGTCCACTGCTGAACAAAAACCTGGCCCAAAGATTTCCACAATTGTTGCGTCATTTTGGGTGAACTTGCCAGTACTCGCCACGCTCGGCAGGCGGGTTGATGAGCGCAGAATGGCTGCTGATCCAAAGAAAGGACGCTGCTGCCCATCCCTCTGGTTTAAGAGTTCCTTAGTCGCTTTACGACATCCACGGCAGAAGATGGAGTGGTGCTATATTCTTAATCCGGACACCACACGGAATAGAGGTACAGAATACCAACTCTAATCTTTTACGATATCTCGTTTTTGTATCAGTAAGATCAACATAGAATTCTACATATAAAAAAAATACACAATTTTACATGACATCCACAAATATAATGCACCGAAGTGCTGACAACCTTTGTCAGGAACTAGAAAATCGTTTCGGTTTAGATCACATACCAGTTTACAGTCAGGACAAGCTGCAGCATTGAAAAGTTGGGCAAATACAAATATTGAATTAATAAAATGTAAATGAAATTTGCCGTGTGGTGCCGGCTCAGAATGCCACCACCCCATCTCCTCCCATGGGTGTCGTAAAAGTCGGCTAAGGGATTAACCGGAGGATGGGCAGCAGCGTCCTTCGAGTACATTAACAACTCAACTGCAATCACCGACCCGTCTGCCAAGCGTGGCGATTATGGCAACACCCCCCAATGAGCCCACAACACACCTATATCGCACATTGTGGTGATTTTTGGGGGTGGCCTGTGTCCAGCAGTGGATCTCATTCGGCCGGAATGATGAAATGAATTTGAAATAATTTGACTTTCATGAGCTGTTTTGATGCTTTTTCCATAAAGATGATGGAAGGATGAAATGCGCCTCGTTTATATCAACCTAACTTAACCTCAGAATCAAACCCTGCACATAAGTTCTCTATTTAATAATATTCATACTATGAACGATAAGTTGGAACAGAATGACTACTCAATATAAAGTGAGTGTGATGGTCGCTAGCTCCATAACTATAGGCCGCGGAGCGGTTGTATTTGAGAAGCTTTTTTGTTATCTGTATATTATTTCTATGTTTTTTTTCGTTAAATATAACCTGTTTGTGAGAATACTTGCGAATGTAGGCTTTGTTAAAGTCGATTCACACTGTATCGGATGAGATCGGTGTTATAATATTCAAGCGTTAGTGATACCACGGTATATTATAAGTAATAAGAATATATAATGTTATTGGCGTTATATGAGTTGTGAAACGGATGCAAATCTTCGTTATATATTCATGATTAGGAATGTACTAAAATTAATTTAGTATTTTTGGGCATAGCTCAATGATACAGAAGTGATTGGTATTTATACTAAAGAAAAAATGCCTATATATAATCGCGTTTTTATGTGTATAAGAACTAGATAGACCAATATATACACGATTAAGTTACGCACGATACAATGTGAATCGCCCTTATCTCCGACAACAATTGGAGCTTCAATAATGTTACATATTAATTATTCTTATTCTTATCCTTTATGTATTAATAAATTATATAGTTTTAATTTTTATTATAATAAATAGTAAGTAAGTTACATGTTTCGATAACCATAGAAATATCAATACGCATAATAACAACACATTCTACCAATGTTAAAAGTAAAACAGATAACATACCAGACTAAAATATTATTCTACTGTGCTACCAACATAAAAATAATTCTATGTTTATCAAAACATGTAGGATTAGTTTGTTTTAGTCGGTTATTTCAATTAATTGTTTTCTGACGTAAGTTGCTCTGCGGTAGGCGAGGATGTGAGGCCAGGCCATGGACCGGAAACTAGGGCCTTTGAAAAATACATGTACTACAGAAAGCCACATAGTTACATTTATTGTTATGCTGTATGCTGTCCAGGTGTGAAAAGATAAGTGGGTTCGACTCCCATGTTAAGTATTGAGTTAGCGAGTCAGCAAGTGCACGACAAATGGCGACTGCCCAAAACATACAGCGTAATATCCTTATCGGTGACGTACGGGCCTATAAGCGATTTTTTTAAATAAGGTTCCATGTGAGGCCATTCTCCGGTCCATGGCCTGGCCACTTTGTAAGCAGTCGCTTATAAGCGCGGCGAGTATAATCATAGCTGTGAATCGCTAGATGTTTTGTTCGTTTATTATAATTTTGTACATACATTTGTTTGTCCTTAGAGTTAAGCGGCGATCGCTCGTACTCTTGACTACAAGCGATGATTCGGTTAAGACGGTGAAATTTGTTTAGAAATGAATTTTGTAAGGTTTTATAGTAGGCTGTCGAGTGTCGGTGATCAGTAGCTTGAAATGTTAATTTTTAAATATTATTACGAAGGTACCTACACCTACGTATAATCAATTTTTTTATGTTGCTTGCATGATGATATATGACCAAAGAAATTTAAAAATAAGCTACGTTCAAAATTAAACTATATTATGTACTATTTATTGTTATATAACGAATGCAATTATAGAAGAGTTCATACGATTTCGTAAAGGAAACATCACTGTACTGCATAGCAATAATTCACTCAAGGGTACGAGCGTCGTAAATAATGTACATACTAGTTATATCTAACAACATACTTGTGAAAAAAGAACATTTACAAAAAAATTCAGTCTTAGCCGTTGAAAAGAGACAATTTGGCGGTAAAAAAATATATTTTCTAAGTTATAAAAACGGCGGCTAATTGTAACACAAGAAAAAAGTGGCTTGTGAACGTTTTTCAGTTTGTTTTTGTAAAAAAGAGAGAAAAAGTTGCCGCCAAAAATAAAAATGGTTCAATGTTTCTGCGGAGGTCGAAAACGTAGGGTCGAAAGACCCAATTTTTATTTCAGCGGAAGAAAATTGATCAAGGCGTTCAGAAGAACTGTGCCCTCGGAACAGAGGACTGAAGAAATATCGCCAAACCAGTATTTATTAAAAATGGCTTTTGGTTTAGGCTTCACTCGCGTTCAAGTAGGGTAGTTCTCGTTTTAATTATTTTCATTTTTAACTCCAAACTGTCATGAGCAAAACGTGCGCTTATATTATGTCCCAAAAATATTTGTAAAAATTCTCTCAGAAAGTCAGAAGTCTCATTTTATCCCCACGAGATTCGAGATGCGCTCGCGCATTCACTGCACTCCAGGTTTTGGTTCGCCACTCGTTTTGGCGGACCCCATTCCCCTGTGCGACCTGTACACGGCCGCGGTACATGCTCAGTGCAATGCTATCGATATTAGCCTCTCGCTCGTATATGACACGAAACGGCGATGTAATCGCGGATCACTTTATTCATTTGATCATATTGCATCACTACAATGTCCAACGCCTACAATATTGTGAAAAAAATGCGAACAAAAATCGTATAAATCACAATCAAAGTAGAGAGACAAAAAAGGGTTTAAAAACTTTTCATGTAAATCTTGAAAGTCTCGAGTTATTGTTTTTGTTAAGTCAGTATTCGATCGGAGAGATCTTTAGGTTTTTATTTTTATTCCCAATTGACACACAATGCCGATGACGGCAATTAGAAGTCATGAAAAGGCGTATGTGAAAATAAATCTTAAAAAATCTTGATTGAGTACTTGTAATTTTAAACAATTTATACTTGGAAATTGCGGGAGCGGGGGGTTCATAGCCTGACATTGCTTTTTTGACAAAGAATAAGCTTTATTTTATTTTTTAGAAAGCTAGTTATTACTATTAAAGATAAACAGGCAGAAGGATAGGCTGACTCTCTGGGAGTATAAAATACTGGTTTGGTATACCGAAGTATATCATGAAGACTGAAGGATTCAAGATGAATAAAAGTTATGTTGTTTTTATTTCATCACAAATTCACCCTGTACTGTGGTTTTTCAAATCCCCTGTTTTCCCACGGCGAAAATGCTGATGTATTGATCAACGCATCTAGAAGGGAACTAACCGGCTCAAACCAACTGGGTCGGTTATCGCCCCTTCAAAGGCAACGTCATGCGTCGTTGCGTCGACATGTCATGAAAAATAAAACGCTGCATGGATGGCGAATAAGTTTATTTACAATAACATTGATATAACATGTAAATAATAAGTACATAACAAAGTGTATACAATGAGCAGTTATTTTAATAACTTTATGTTACGAGGTACAGTCAGCATCATATATAAAGTGGCAGCCACGGTTACCAAATATTTAGAAACATCCAAAGTGATCACTGATATCCTGTCAACCATGGTCGTCTAATTGTTCAGGTCACCAATCGTGATCAAATATATCGGAACAACAAAAACGTCATTATATGAGGTCATTCAAACCGTCATTATTATGGTAACAAGCACAGCGCCAGTAGTTTCCAAGCAGCCAAGGTATTCAAAAATATGTAACACGCTAGTAAAATGAACTTTATCTTAACCTCATAGCGTCTCATTTATCTAAACACAACATTGAACTTGACAATATTGTAGGAATAAAAAATATTTTTATACCACCTATCTCTTTCATTTCATGCGTGACGTCATTGGCATGTGTTTTGTTTTATGATTATATTTTCAAATTGGCAAATAAATGCGTGCAAGACTCTGAAGACTTTTTCTCATCAGGCCCAATTGTTTTTTTTTAATAAGAAATAAAAACTCTTTCTTAAAACGAGCGAGTTTAAGTCTACGTCATATTTATGCTAAGTGAACCTCATTTTATTATCAGTATGTATAATAGCTGATGATTAAATTCATACATGTCAACTGCATAATGTCATGTCGTTTTACGATGCTTTTATGGACGTTATTGTAGAATTCTTTCATTTTAGATAAATATTTTATATGTAAAGATTCATTAATCAGACACACCGTACAACGTTGCCTTATACTTGACATTGGCGAAATTGTGAAAGATACTCCACAGAAGCCATAATCCAAAAGAAGATGATTTTATGAATTATCTGTTTGTTCCATATTTTTTTTTTTAGCCGTAGTCCATTGCTGTACGCAGGCCTCCCCCAGAGATCACCACAACGACCGATATGGGTGTGTTGTGTGCTCATTGGGGGTCTTGCCATAATCGCCATGCTTGGCAGACGGGTTGGCGATCGCAGTTGAGTTGTTAATGTACTCGAAGAACGGTGCTGCCCATCCTCCGGTTTATCCCTTAGTAGACTTTTACGACACCCACGAGATGAAATGGGGTGGTGGCATTCTGAGCCGGCACCACATGGCCTTGGTTTCTTAATTTGTTCTGTGTAAATTATAGATAATAGATATTAAAACGAGATCGACGACGGCTTCATGAAAATAGTGTACACCATAGAATGCCTGTTAAGAAGCAAGGCACAAAGCAAAGAGTTTGTAATTTGCTGATTCAATAAAATTAAAAATGAGTTTAAAGAATTGATTTTATTCCATTATTATAATAATTTTAGTTTGATAATTGGAAAGCCCCTTTCACACAACACCAACTGAATTTATAATAATCGGCAATCGGGCAATGTTTATAATTAGCCCGGCGAACTAAAACAGGATTGGAAACAATATATTTAAATTCAATACATGTATATACTATGGACACGCAGGAAGTCTCTAGCCTGGACAAACCATGTCGATTTTACACAAAACATACCTAGATTGTAATGTGGTACAGTCAGCATCGTATATAAAGTGGCAGCCACGGTAATCAAATATTTAGAAACATCCAAAGTGATCACTGATATCCTGTCAACCATGGTCGTCTAATTGTTCAGGTCACCAATCTTGATCAAATATATCGGAACAACAAAAACGTCATTATATGAGGTCATTCAAACCGTCATTATTATGGTAACAAGCACAACGCCAATAGTTTCCAAGCAGCCAAGGTATTAAAAAATATGAAACACACTAGTGAACTGTACTTTATCTAAACCACACAGGGTTCAATTTGCAATAATTTTAAATTAACACACCCAACCCGGTGTACATTACAATCTAGGTATGTTTTGTGTAAAATCGACATGGTTTGTCTAGGCTAGAGACATCCTCCCAGCGCTGCAGAACCAAAATTTACGGTCTGCAGCGCAGAGTGACTATCCGGATCGCACGAGGATACCGAACAGTGTCCTACGAGGCAGCAACTCTCCTGGCGCGTTTCCCGCCTTTTGACAACCTGGCGGAGATGGATGCATGATAGGTCTACGATCAGACACGCACCCTCCGCCAGAGCGGCGAAGGCGCGCCTCCAGGGGCGTTGGACAGGCTGTGGCGGCTGGCTCGGCGGCGCGCACTTGTAAAGTGGCGTCATCGCCTGCGGATGCAGTTTGCAACCAAGCGCGTCGTCGAGCCGTCTTGCCGCTCTTTGGAGCCTGGCTCAGAAGGAGCGAGCGTGTCACCTACCGCCTGACGCAGGTGCTCACCGGGCACGGTTGTTTCGGCGCGTACCTGCACAGGATAGGACGCGAAGCCACGGCACAATGCCACCATTGTGATAGCGACCAGGACACCGCACAGCACACGCTCGAGGCGTGACCTGCGTGGGCCGCCGAGCGGCGGATCCTGGTCGATC
Source organism: Diloba caeruleocephala (assembly GCA_947459985.1). Lineage (NCBI taxonomy): Eukaryota > Metazoa > Arthropoda > Insecta > Lepidoptera > Noctuidae > Diloba > Diloba caeruleocephala. The sequence goes on from OX381632.1 coordinate 9,049,625, forward strand.
GGATCGGGCAAGATCTCTCTCTGCCAGCAGTAGTGTCGGCCATATTTGCAGAGCACGAAAACTGGAATGCAGTGGTCTCCTTCTGTAAGAGCGTCATGCTCCAGAAGGAGACGGCGCCGGGGTAACAACCGCCCTGGCGCCTAATTCCCATACGCCTGAAACCCCCTGCCGTAGCTACAAGGCGGGGGACCTCTGGGTTCGCGGGTGCGTAGCTTGGGGAATCTGCGTGCTCACACCAAGCGACCCAAGAGAAGACGGTGGCACGCATGTGGTCACGCGCTGCCGTGGGACGCTTTGGGGGATTCTTTACAATAACCGCTGTACAGTCACCCTCTCCGAGATGTGCCTATAGGCGTGGCACCAGTGGGCGGCTCTAATGTGATCGTACGAGGACCTGGAGCCCCCCTTAGGTGCCGAAGATGACCGCCCTAGTGGTTTTAGCCGGTAGGAGTCCGGCATACCCCTTCGCCCGTCCCCGGGGCGAAGGAAGTTCATGAAGAATTTCCACTGGGCACCAATAAAAAAAGAAATAAAAAAAAGGCTAGAGACATCCTGCGTGTACATAGGTACCATTGTTTTGAATTTAAAGTGTCTAGGATCGTAAAATAATATTGTTTACAATCCTGTTTTAGTTCGCCGGGCTAATTATAAACATTGCCTGATTGCCGATTTATAAATTCAGTTGGTGTTGTTGTGTGAAAGGGGCTTTCGAAGTATCAAACTAAAATTATTATGATAGTGGAATAAAATTCATTTCTAATTTTATTGTAACAGCAAATTACAAACTCTTTGCTTTGTGCCTTGCTTCTTAGCAGGCATTCTGTGGTGTGAACCATTTCCCTGAAGCCGTCGTCGATCTCGTATGTAACATCTACTATTATACATACTGATAATAAAATGAGGTTCACTTAACATCTAAAATTATGACGTATACCTAAACTCGCTCGTTTTAAGAAAGAGTTTTTATTTCTCATTAAAAAAAAACAATTGGAACTGATGGGAACAAGTCGTCATAGTCTTGTACGCATTTATTTGCCAATTTCAAAATATAATCATAAAACAAAACACATGCCAATGACGTCACGCATGAAATGAAAGAGATAGGTGGTATAAGAAATATTTTTTATTCCTCCAATATTGTCAAGTTCAATGTTGTGTTTAGATAAATGAGACGCTATGAGGTTAAGATAAAGTTCATTTTACTAGCGTGTTACATATTTTTGAATACCTTGGCTGCTTGGAAACTACTGGCGTTGTGCTTGTTACCAAAATAATGACGGTTTGAATGACCTCATATAATGACGTTTTTGTTGTTCCGATATATTTGATCACGATTGGTGACCTGAACAATTAGACGTCTATGGTTGACAGGATATCAGTGATCACTTTGGATGTTTCTAAATATTTGATTACCGTGGCTGCCACTTTATATACGATGCTGACTGTACCTGGTTCGGTGTGTTAATTTAAAATCATTGCAAATTGAACCCTGTACGGTAAAGATAAAGTTCAGTTCACTAGCGTGTTTCATATTTTTGAATACCTTGGCTGCTTGGAAACTACTGGCGTTGTGCTTGTTACCATAATAATGACGGTTTGAGTGACCTCTTATAATGACGTTTTTGTTGTTCCGATATATTTGATCACGATTGGTGACCTGAACAATTAGATGACCATGGTTGACAGGATATCAGTGATCACTTTGGATGTTTCTAAATATTTGGTTACCGTGGCTGCCACTTTATATATGATGCTGACTGTACTAAGCTGTGTCTTGGGCCGCAATGTCGTGACCAAGTAGTCTGACTATTTGTAATGACAGGTGACCTGACGTCTGTTTTTTAAGCAGCGCTGCCATTATGCAGGGGCGGATCCAGGATTTTATTCTGGGGGCTCACGTCTATATTTTTAGAAATATTTATTTCTACAAGGTCTAAGGTCAACTGCATCCTAGTGGGGGGATTGGTCCCCTTAGCATGGATCCGCCCTTGTCATTATGCGTGATTTCCCTCTATGAGTACCAATGCATTTGAACTGGATGCATTTTACTAATAATTAGGTTCATGCCATTTATCCAATTTCTTTGTCCAACATTGGATCAAATTTCATCGGCGTCTGCGTCATACCGCCCTTCCAATGTCATTGTCCAAGATGGGATGTTTAACTAAGTGCTGGTTGCTTTCATACTCATTTAATATCGCTTTCGTACAAAATAGATAAATGACAAATCTTTGTCCAAATAAAAAAATATGAAGTCAACCCGTTTCTATGATCAAATGTAGCCATATTGTTACGCGCGACTTTGTCCGCGAGGTAACTAATTTTTCTGCTAGTAACACATAAAACAAAACAGTAAAAAATAACAGGGTCTATGTACCTTATCAATGGTTGATTGATACCAGAGCAATTTTTGTCATTGTATCCGAAAATTTACTTTGCTTTCACAATCAATCGTACTCGTGTTTATAATATTAATGAAAAAATCGTGACTGTATTTAGCGCAACCAGAGATTCCCCGGTTCCCATGCTATTTTTGATTAAAAATAGATATTCCTTGCGGAAAATAAAAACCCATGAGCGACAAGGAATTAATGGTTTTGATTGAATTAATTTACAGGACCAACGAATTCGGGTCTCAGTGGTGGCAAATAATCACCGCCAGCCATGAACCTCCAGACAACCAGAGAAGCTTTTGATGCGTCGCCTACCGAGTGAGAAGAGATGGTGGAAGGGAGGCAGGAGAAGCATCTCATTCCGTTCCAACAGCAGCAAAACTGCTGCAATTCACGCCCGTATTCTGTGAGAGCGTGGTACTTCCTTGGTTGAGCTCGTTTTCTGGCTGTAGTCAACTACTGGTTACATTAAGGCTCTATCACGAAAAATCATCATATCCAAAAATGATCGAGACCACTTCTGACCAAACCATAACATTCACATTATTTATTGATATTTAATTACCTTTGACAATCATGTAGCAAATTTTATTATTTTATATTTTCTGGATACTATATAATTTTTTCCCAAATATGACAGTTCAAGTAATATTAAAAATTATTCATACATTGCTCGAAGAACTGATGGCTGTTGGGGCAAAACGGTTTTCGAATGGAGACCGTGCACCAGAAAACGCAACGTGGGACGACCTCCAACGAGGTGGACAGATGACCTGGTGAAGGTTGCTGGGAGTCGTTAGATGAAGGCGGCATGTGACCGCTCATTTTGTAAATGTTTGGGGGGAGCCTTTGTTCAGCAGTAGACGGCCTTTGGCTGTTATGATGAATCTCACATTAAATATTCAATCAAAACAAACTAAAGTATGTTTGATTATGAACAGAAAGAACTGAGCTATTTATTTGGTTACTCATGTAGCATAAGTCTTTCTATTATTCTCGAACCATATAACGAAGGTTCGGATCTGTGTCGGTCGCAGAGAGATAACATAATCGACGTCATCGACGGGTTCCGAGGTCCCTGTGTCGGTGACCGGCGTCTCGTCATCTTTTGGAAGAGTCCTGTAAAGAAATAAAATGAATGTAAGTAGTAGAGATTGAAGACTTGGATTCTACGTTCGATCATGTAATGGATCCCTACAAAGAATAGGCTCCTATTTATCTGTGGCAGTTGTAAAAGCTTACCAACTATATCAAGAGGATGGGTGGCGGCAGGAGTGGATCCAGGATTAGAATCTGGGGAGTCTTATGTCAAGTTTTTAAGAGATCATTATTGCTACTAGGTGTAAGATCAACTCTAGTGTGACCATACGAGGACCTGGGAGTAGGAGTCCGGCATGCCCCTCCGTCCTTCCCCATGGCGGAGGAAGTTCATGTAGAAATACCACTCGGCCCAGTAAATATAAAATTAAATAATAAGATCTCAGATCAACTGTACAGTTCGGGGGAAGGGAGGCTCCTGAACTCTCCTAAATCCACCCTTGGACGGCGGCGTCCTCCAGTTGGCTATCACCATTCAATTTTTTTTAAAGGTGTCCAGTGGAAATAGTGGAAATTCTACATGGAACTTCCTTCGCCTCGGGGAAGGGCGAAGGGGTATGCCGGTCTCCTACTGGCTAAAATCACTGGAGCGGTCATCTTCGGCACTGAAGGGGGGCTCCAGGTCCTCGTAAGATCACACTAGAGCCGCCCATTGGTGCCACGCCTTTAGGCACATCACGGAGGGGATGACTGTAAAGCGGTCACCCCCTCTAGTGGAGGGAAGGCGACTGTAAAAAGGTCGCCCCCCCGGGAACTTCTCGGGGAGGATTGGAAAGGATCCTTCCAGGTCTCGCTGTGTGGAAGAGCCTAGCTGTACTTTGATATTGCATAGTTGACTAGAACTCGTAAATGGTCTGGCTTGACTGGGGACAGAACAGTGCCGTCACAGAATACCGACAAGTAGCAACATTGTGATTAGCAACAGAGTTACTGCATTTCGTATGGTGAGACACGGATACCGACAGGCCAACCCCCAAGAATATGTACTTGTGGTGCCGGCTGCAAATAGTACCAATCCATCTCATCCCGTGGATGTCGTAAAAGGCGACTATGGGATTAACCGGAGGATGGGCAGCAGTGTCTTTGGAGTACATTTACAACTCAACTGCGATCGCCATCCTGCCAAGCGTGGCGACTATGGCAAACACCCCCAATGAGTACACAACACACCCAGACCGGTCGGTGGGGCGATCTTTCTGGGAGGCTCGTGTCTAGCAGTGGCTTTATTCAATTGAAACGATGATGATGACAATATAGGGACCTTATAAAAAAGTGTATATCTGTCCTAAAGGCTAGCAACACATCAACATCTCCTCTGGCGCAATGGCCGATAAGCTGTAAAGGACTAGATTCCAAGGTCGTAAAAAATAACCTCTGGTGCTGTAGATCTTAATAGGTGGCGGTGATTGCTTAGACAATTCGCATGATGGTTTGCCCTGAACGTGACCACGTCCGCGCCAGCGTCTTCCCGGGAGTCACTCGGTGTGAGCACGCAGACTCCCGAATTTGCGCGCCCGCGACCCCCGAGGCCCCGACCATGTAACGATGGCAGGGGGCTCAGGCATGTTGGACCTGGGGGCCGGGGCGGTTGATACCCTCTCATCCTTCTCCATGCGGGATCAGCCCTCTCCAGATCCCGTTTTGCAGTCCCCTTCTGGAGCATGATGCTCTCGCAGGAGACCACTACACTCCAATTTTCCAATTTTCATGCTCTGCCTACATAGCCAACTACTAACATAGACACTACTGCTGGCAGAGGAGATCTTGCCTGAATGATTTGCCCTCCTAGAGCATAAAAAAACAATCCGCCTGCCAAGCGTGGTTATGGCTAAATAACCATTTACCATCCCCTATGATCAATAATTATAGCATGTGATTGATCATTATACCCTATGACTATATAATATCTCCTTTGGCTGATCATTACATGATCGGTTGTGTGTATGTTAATTTTTTTTGTAAAAAGAAATATAAATTATAATGGTTTTAATAGTTTCGCGTAAGTAATTTCAATCTTTGCGTTTCATCTCCTAATTGGTATATCCTCTGGCAACAACTTTAGTTTTCTAGTACACACTCCCGCAGAAAGCGTCTGCCGCGGGTTTCCATCATATACAGATAGATTGTGTATGAATCAATTAAATAAATTGAAAAAGATGGTGATGACAATATGTTTTTCCGTAGGTGGAAAGGCAAAGTACTGAGCCAAACAGCCGCTTAAAATGTTATCAATTTAAACCAAAAATGTACCAAATTAAGTTAAAAAGGTCACTGTTTTGTTTTGTTGAATACATCGTCAAAACCAAAGTCTTTTCTCTAGACTACTTATTACCCCAAAATTGCAAAAATATACCCAAAGGATATCGGTATTGCTTGATAGTGGTTAGTACCTTAAAACCGGACCAGTTCTCATAGGCGGATTTTGTGATCCACTAAGCTGGTCCACGCTGGCTCTAGTAGCAACTAAGTTGGCTGGCAGTCTTACTAAGTAATTATCTTAACAAATTTCTGGATACAGGTGCAAACCAGCAAAAGAGCTTATACAAACATTGAATACAATTCTCACCTCTTTCTCCTGCTATTCTCTGTCGCCCTTTCCCCGTTCTCCTTCTCCAGATTATCAATATCTTCTTCTTCAGAATAATCCTGGACTTCCATACCACTATTGTCCTTCCGTTTCCGAGGTCGAGGTATCAAGCTCTTTAAAGACGGTTCTAAAAGGTTGCGCCAAAATTCTTTAGCTTCCGATGCTTGTAAGTTATTTATATATACCGTGTGGTGTCCGGATTAAGAATATAGCACCACTCTATCTCCTCCCGTGGATATCGTAAAAGGTGACTAAGGAGCTCTAAATCAGAGGAATAGGCAGCATCGTCCATTTTGCGCAACAGCAGGAAAACTGTGCTCACCAACTCAGGCACCAAGCGTGGTGAGTTCTGGCAACTTTCTCCTAAAACTACGACACAATTGTGGAAATCTACGGGAGAGGTCTTTGTTCAGCAGTGGACGACCTTTGGCTGATATGATGATGATGATGAACCTTTACGTTCGTAAGTGGCAGCATATGACATTATTAAGACGAGATACTTGGATAGGGTTGCAACCTTAAACGATATATCGGGACTGTCATTGATATTGAACCCTGTGTTGTAACACAACCTATATTTGTCCTGATTAAAAATGACACAATATGGCATAATATAATTCATCTGTAAATACACTTAGGTCTTAAGTAAAACTATAAACATAAAAAATCCAGTAGATTTCTTTGGTACTCTATGGTAACAAAGTAAGATCATAAAAAATGAAACCATACCTTTCATCTGCCCATCATCCGTAGGCACCAACTTCTCCGGAGCTCTCCTGTTATCATCCAAATACTCTCTTTCCCCCTTATATCTGCTGTCATCAGTGATAAAGAATGGCATATCAGCGGCCATGCTCTTCCCACGCTTTTTGTTCTTATTTCTAAAATACTTCCTAGTTGTTTGTTCTATACCATAGTCGTAATCATTTTTATCTCGTAATCTTCTGGCCTTTTTCTTTTTTCTTCCTTTTTCTTCTTCTGAACTCTTTGGTAGGGATTTGAACTGGTTCTTCGGTCGATATTTATAGTACATTTCATATATTGACTTAGTTATTCCGTCATCAGTGTCGTCTATTATTATTTCTGAGAATAAAAAATGGATCTGAATTTTTTATCGTCAGACAATCTCTTCGGTCACAAGCGTTACTGACCCCAAATTGGTTATAGACGCCTCTTTAGAAAAAGGTGCTTAAAACCTTTTTGGGGTCGGGCATAAACGTTTGTAAGAAAAATACAGTGATGTACACTTAACCAATACGTCAAAAACTTACCTTCTGGTTTGCTCTTCTTCGAGCTCTTAGAGACATTCCTTCTCCTATGTGTTCTCTTTTTTAAGTTAGAAGAAAAATCTTCTTCTGATGACACAACAACTTCCTCTGATTCAGCGCCCCAATCTGGTATCGATTTGCTAGGCTTCATCCTACTCAGAAAACTCAATTTTGGAGCTTTCTGGGTCACTAAGAACCTAAATTGATCCGCGAACTTCGTAGTGTTATTAACATCAGCTCTTGTAGTTAATTCGGTTGTCGTATCATTGATAGAAGGTTCAGTAGTCTCGTTATTTCTGATTTCATCTACAGATGTATCATTAATTATGTTTTCCATGACATTTTCTGATATGTTAACCGCACGTTTCTTTCTGTCATAATCTGCATATATCGGCATTTTGATTTTGGATCTGCTTTTGTCAGAAAATTTCGGGCGGCGAAGGTATTTTCTTCTTGACATTACACGTTCTTCGTCTGAATAATGACCTGGAAATCGAACATGTTTTTTCACCTTTGTGTTCACGTTTTATAAGGCTCCTGTCAATATTTTTTTTGTTTACGAAACTTAGTTCTGACTTGTTCGATCTAATACGATCGATCTCTCGAATAACTTACTCGAAAGCGAACTGAATATCAATATTACTCCTTGAATACCTGAATCCTTATTCTCTATCGGTTTTGAAGGCTTGTCTTCAGCATCGTCAGCGTCTTCTGCCAGTATACCATCATCAGCACCACTGTATACATATCTGCAATATTTTTTTTTGTAATTATTATCAAAGAGATTGACGTTGGATATCATTATATCTATTCTTGTGTATAAATTGTATTCACTACGAAAGCGATGTTAAGCTTACTTAATTGTAGCTTGTCTTATACCTAAGGTTGGCATCTCTACCAAAAGTTGGCAATGTTTCCACTAGTAATTTTCACCGAAAGTCCACTTTACCATGACCTTACCTGGTACTCCAGTCCATCTGCCTCGCATCATCTAGCCACTGATTAGCAGCTAGAGTGGTTTCCCTTACCATTTTGATGGTCATTTGTAGGAATATCTTCCTCAATTCTACTGTAATGTGTGTGGGTTTCGAACTGTAGTCGTCTGGACCATCGGATTTGTCTGATCTGTAGCGCTCTGAAAAGTAAGGTATATAGGTCTCAAATTACTGAAAGTATCTATCTCAAAAACCAGACATGTGCGAGTTGAACTCGCGTGGGGAGGGTTCCGAAATTGCTGAATATGTTAGTTATATATTGTTGAATTCGGTCTTGTACGAATAACTTATCCCAAGAACAAACTTAACATCGTTGTTGAAAAACATGTATGGGACATTCCCATAGTTCCGGCCGTTTTTTTCTTCAGACGCTCGGCACCCTAAAAAGTATTAATTACGTAGTCACCACTAGGATTGCAAAATTACGCAGTGTTACCGAAAAGGCGCGTAAAATACGTGTAATTTACGGGAATTTATATAGATTACGGTAAAATTACCGGTGGGCGCGGCGGTATTTCTTTTAACTGTAAAATTAATCAATTACAAGTTTCTTCAAATTCGTTTTAGTGGCTTGTAAAGCTAAATACTCAGGTTCCTAGCATTTTACATTCGATTGTTATTTTTATAACCTACCTACCTGTGATATGATGTGATTAATATATTTTGTAAAATATATGAATATTACCATCTACCCCAACTCATACCGTGGGTGTCGTAGAAGGAAGTTTAGAACCCGGTGCGTATCTTTAAGTACTTTGGGTTACCCAGGCCTTTGGGACCAGGGCAGAAAAAAAAAAAAAGAAAGAAGAATATTTTGAAAGAAAGAAAAATATTTATAAGGTAACCGGTCGAACAACAATGTGGTTGTTTAGTAGCCTACCAGTGTGTGGTTGATACTTGAAATGAATTCTATACCATTCATAGAGCCTAGCCTTAAAATATTTTCCATTATTAAAGTAAGACCCTATATAAAATAGGGTACAATCGACTAACAGATATTCAGATTTCAGATAAATATTATGACATCTTACCTCTCACTGGGTTTTCGAGGGTATTCTCGAGCCGCAACAGGACTGTGCCCGCCTTCCATGGCTCCAGCGTCAGAACGTGGATGTGGCGCGGTAGTCCATGGAGTTTTAGCACTGAGAACTGGAGGATAAGATCCAATTATATTTATTTTCTGGTCATCTGCATCCGATGCAGCTGACAAAGATATATAATTAGGTGAATTAGAGGATGTATCAGAAGGTATCTTTGGAGGACAATGATTTAATCTCCTTATTTGTCTGGATGATCAAAAATGGCGATATAAAACGAATTAAACACAAGGTTTTATTTTTTACTTAGTTCAAACTGCCCCTGCATCGTCAGAACTGTACTTGCACTTATAGGCAGAAGGAAACACATGTACAAATACCCACATCTGGGACCACTACCCGTCCGCCATAGAAATATGTACTGCGTGTCGGAATCGAACCAGCGACCCGAAGCGTAAAAACTAATCGTTAGCGACTGCACCAACCTGTGCGCAATAGATGTGATATAGTAAACGTACAAGTTTCAAAATCGGACTCACTCTTTTATTCCTGACATTCTGCCACTTTCTCCTATTCAACTTCTCTCCGGAGGTCAGGAAGAGCCAGGGTTCGTACTGCCATTTTCTTGAAACTAAGGACATCCTTTCCGAGAAGGTCTGGTCATCCACTGCAAGTACAATTATCATTATGATGAAGGCTACTGAATTACCAGGACTCGCAAAGCTTTTGCCGAACTATCATAGAAATACTTTCGTTTATATATAAGCTATTGTTTTGAGCCGTTTGGGGTCGAAACGCTTGGGTCATGGGGACCGAGTGCACGTCAGCTTTTCAAAGATATAGCCAGACAGCTTTTCAATGTGGCAATGCTGCCAGTCTTCTAGGAACATTATCAGCTGACAGCGATGAGGAGGTATACTTTGACGCCTAAGTACATATTATACTTATATATATAAAAGTATATATTATATACATAGTTATTTTTTATGTTTAGTGTTATCATAAATAGTGTATATATATTTAGTTTTAATGAGTATAAAAGCATAGTTCATTTCAATCTGAATAAAAGTTTACAAATTACGTCTTTCGTCCTGTAATGGTTTGATTATCTACTTACCAAATCATTTTTTTATTTTTTTATTTGCTAGAATGTAGGTACATGTTACATAAGGTGTTACGAATATTGTTGAGCCTGTACATTCTGCCTTTTGGCATGCAAATTTTATTAAATACGTAGTTTATTTTATAGTTAAGAATACAAACAAGTTACATTACATGTCTTAGTATTAAAAACGAAATGTTATGTGAATTATAATCAATATTGTATGTCAATTATAATCAATATTGTATGTCAAATATAATCAATTGCTTAATATATATAAAAAAGTCAAAATAATTACAATGTCAGCAATTAAAAGTAGTTCATTATAAACAATAAAATTATGTTGTATCAATCAAATAATCCGTTATGGAATAATAACATTTTTCTATCAGTAATTTCATAAAATTTCTCTTAAACAAAGGCAGAGTAAGTTCTTTTAGACTGTCTGGTACTTTATTATAAATAATAGGGCCCATGCATAAAATACTTTTTCTTAATAGTGCCGTTTTGAATCCACCTGTACATAATAAACTTTTCTATTGAGATCTTAGTTGTATGGTTCGATTTCTTGTATCAATTAATGAAGGAAACAATTTACTATTCGATTTGACAAATATTGCTACTTCAAATATGTACAGACATGGAAACGTTAAGATTTTCAATGATATAAAAGCTGGTGCACTACTATCGGTAGTTTTTAGGCCCATCATAGACTGTATGCAGCGTTTTTGGGCTTTGAATAAGCTCTCTCTCTCGACACAATTTCCCCAGAATATAATGCCGAACCTCAGTCAAAGTCAAAGTCAAAGTCAAATATTTTTATTTCAAATAAACCAAATATTGGCACTTATGAAACGTCAGAATCTAAGTTGCACGGTTCCAAATAGTTGATCTATGGAGAAGAGCCGGCAAGAAACTCCACAGATACTCTTTTAAAATAATTGAGATTACAATGTTGATTGATACAAATTATGGTAAAACATATAACGAGCATGATGTAGGCAAATGTATATATAAAAATTAAAAATACATACTAATGCAATATAACTATTATTCGCCATGGCAGTTAATGGCTGACCAGTCCCAACAGACGGCACCCGTTCACGAGCACGACGCATGCATCAGCATCGCTTAGCTCAACCATATTGTAGGGAACCGAACGATCCGATACACAACGCCACCGCCAGCAAGACATTTTAGTGAGCATGACAGACCGCTACTACCAGGCAAAAGGCAAAGTATAGGTACTAAATATATAACATTAACGGCAACATCATGCTAACAGTAACGGCTACTTGATGCTCGCACATTTACAATGTATGAATAATTAATTTAATAATGTCAAAATATTAAGAAAATATTAGAATGTAAATTGCTATAATGGCTATTATATTTAAACATAGGCAAATAATTTATATCATAATTATAGAATACAATTTTAAATAAGTCAAATTAAATGTCAAGATGTCAATAAAAAGATAAATAATAAGTCAAGTAAAATGTCAGGATGTCAACAAAAAAATTCACTACAATTTCTTTGTAAACGGTAAAGCATTGATTGGGAGTAACAACACGTCATTAATGCGAAAATTATAAAATATATTATAAAGCGCCAGAGGGTCGCAGTGTGCAGGAGGGAAACGTTTGCCAGACATCGCTATCGTCGATGTAATGATTTATATTATAGTAGGCTTTCGAAATTAAAATGCGCTTAATCAACGATTTGAATCTTATTTCTGGTAAGTCGGTAATACTACAAGGAATTTTGTTATAGAATCTAATACTGTTTCCCATAAACGACTTGCTGGTTCTACTAAGTCTAAAGCCCGGTACAACCAACTTGTTCTTGTTGCGAGTATTTAAGCTGTGCACGTCACTTTTCTTACTAAAATTAGCTATATGTTTGCGGGTATACATAATGTTTTGGAAAATATATAAGGATGGTAGAGTAAGAATGTTTGTTTCCTTAAATAGTTCCCGTAGTGACTCACGAGAGTCCAGGTTATAGATAGCTCGCACTGCTCTTTTCTGTAATATAAAAATAGACTCTACATCAGCAGCCGAGCCCCACAGTAAAATCCCATAAGACATAATACTGTGAAAGTACGCAAAATATACTAACCTAGCTGTAGCCACATCCGTAACCTGTCTAATTTTCCTAACGGCAAATGCAGCAGAGCTTAGCTTGCCTGAAAGTGCCTTTATATGGGGTCCCCATTGCAATTTTGAGTCTAAAGTAACACCCAAAAACACAGTTGAGGAGACTAGATTTAATTCTTTTCCGTCAAGTTTTACTTGTGACCTTACGTGGGTCACATTTGCTGTGGAGAATCTTAGACATTTAGTTTTATTTGCGTTTAATAGAAGATTATTCGCCGAAAACCAATCAGATATCTTACGAAGTATATCGTTGGATTCTATAAGATGGCTATCCTTTCTATTTACTTTAAATATAAGTGACGTGTCATCAGCAAACAAGACTATATTCGACATTGTATCGTTTATCATGTATGGCAGGTCATTTATATAGACCAGAAACAAAAATGGCCCCAAAATTGATCCTTGCGGTACCCCCATTTTAACGCGTGAGCCTGTTGATGTGACTTTTTCAATTTCTACTCTTTGATCCCGATTTGACAAATATGAGCATACAAAATCAATAGATCTACCTTGAATTCCGTAGTACTTAAGTTTCAGAATGAGGGTGCGGTGGTCCACGCAGTCGAATGCCTTAGACAGATCGCAGAACACGCCTAAAGCATCATGTGCATCCTCCCAGGCCCCTAAAACGGTTTTAATGAGAGTGGACCCAGCATCCTCTGTAGATCGTCCCCGCGTAAATCCAAACTGATTGTTATGAAATATCCTATTTCTGTTAAAGTGTGCTGCCATTTGATTTAAAACTAGTTTTTCAAAAATTTTGCTTAAGGTTGGTAGCACAGATATTGGCCTATAATTTGATGCATTATTTAGGCAACCAGCTTTAAAAATGGGTACAATTTTGCTGGATTTCATGAGATCGGGAAAAGTGCCCTCTGCGATGCAGGCATTAAATATTAGAGCCAAAATTGGCGCAATATTAGTTATAACAGATTCGATGGCTTTCATTGACAATCCCCATAAGTCCTCAGTTTTTTTAACTACTATGGTTTTAAATGTTTTAATTATATCACTGTCTGTCACAAAACTAAATTCAAAGACAGGTACATGTAAATCGACATTTTTCTTTAAGAATGCCTCTGCTGCTAAAGGAGACGATGGAAGGTGTTTAGTAGTCTCTATTGGAATATTAGTGAAAAAGTTTTCGAGGAAATTTGCGACTACAGACTTATCTGAAACTAGTTTGTCATCGATATTTAAATTAATTGCACTGTCACTGAATCTACCATCACTAGTTTCAGCATTAATTATTTTCCACGTCGTTTTTATTTTATTATTCGACTTTTTGATTTGGTCACTAATATAAGCAGCTTTTGCTTGAGCACAAACCTTTTTAAACATTTTAGAATATTTTCTAACGTAGATATGAAAATCAATATTAGGTATATAAGACTTTTTGTCATATAATTCGTATAGGACATCCCTACTGCGTTTTATACCCTTTGTTGCCCAGACACTGAACGTTAATTTTGGTTTTACATGTATTTTATTTACTTTGCAGGCTTTCTGAAACTCATTACATAGTGTATTAAATAGGGTACGGTACATTTCATTGGGATTGGCATAATGCGGCTTTAGAGTTTGAAGTTGAGAAGCTAGATTTTTACTAAAATTTTCTAGACTTCTTTTTGTTAAATTTCTGCAATGTATTATTTTATGCCCTTTAACTGCATTATAGTTTATTTTAACAATCTGGCACTTATGATCCGATCGAATGCCACTAATCAGTCCCTTATCTCTTATTTTAAAGTTTGTTATAATATTATCTATACAAGTAGCTGAGGTAGGTGTCACTCTAGTCGGCTCCGAATACAAAGACTTCAAGTTAAATGACCTAAAGAGGGCTATAAAGTTATGTTTATCTATGGTATCTATTAGAATGTCTATATTAAAATCTCCACAAACTAATATCTTTTTGTCAATTTTAATTTTTCTAAGTACATCCTCCATTGTTATAAGGAATAGAGATGTATTAGAAGAGGGAGGCCTATAAACACATAAAATGACAAACTCCTCCGTCTCTGCACACGCGAGCTCACAAACTCGTTCAACAGAGAGGTCGCAAATATCTAGTCGTTCTTTAAATTTCAAGTGTTGTTTCATCATAATTAATGACCCCCCACCTTCTGCTGACACTCTATGGAACGAACTGGCTACTTTAAAATTATTTATACAAAAAATCATTTTATCTGCCTTTAGCCATGTTTCTGTAAGGCATAAAATATCCACATTATATTTCTCAGCAAATAATTCAAGGTCTAAAACTTTGCCAGAGAAGCGATTGATATTCTGATGTGTCAGTGTTAAATAATGACAATCCTTCTCTGTTGTCACACACTTAAGTTTAAATTAACAGTTTGTTTGACCACATTAGGATTAGTACTACTACTAATTAGAGTGGAGGTTGGAGATGACTTCGTCATACTACTTATGACTGAGTTAATATTATAAGCTACTAGTGTAGCAAGGTGACGCTTACAACTAAAAGGCAGATACACAGTATCGCCAGTCAATTTTAATTTACCAACAAAACAATTGGTGTCAAAAAATATAAACTTGTCACTATAGTGACTTACTAAAAAGTGCATGTGCATATTTAGCACATGAATATTTTTGTTTAGTTCCTCTGACTGATGGTCTAGGTAGGGAAATGAACACAATATTATCCTACCACAGTTTAAATTTAACATCAAAGCAACACTGTCTGAGATGTCTTTTTTCCTAACGTTCAAACTATTACCTACTAGCAAAGTTATATTAGTATAAGGATTGAACTTATCTGTCAGAAGGTCAGTACGAGGACACTATGCCATGATATGCTACCGAACCGTACATTTTAATTTATAGTTTAGAGAAATTTTGGTCCTACAAGTTACCTTCTTGCCTATAATTGCCGAATACAATTCTGTGTTTGCCTTTAACAACCAGGCCGACTCCGTACGCCTCTTCATTCAGGGTCTCTTCAAGCCCGAAGCCGTCGTCAGTCAGCAGTCGTCTGTGAACCTAAAAATATATGTACTTGTAGTGTGCAATCCAAAACAGGGTTAGCAGGGGTGCAATCAGTGACAATTATATTATATACACAATTAGCGAATTTGCAAAATTCCCAGCAGGTGGCCCTTAAAATGAACACGGGCAAGACCATGTACCACAACACAACATTACCAAGTAAGTCACGTCAAATGCCCATGTCGTGCTCATCCCAATATCCGTTGGAAGCTCTGTTCTCGAAGTTGTTGACGAGTATGTCTACCTGGGACAAACTGTCCGGTTAGGTAGGTCCAACTTCGAGAAAGAGGTCAATCGTCGAATCCGACTCGGCTGGGCAGCTCTTGGGAAGCTTCACAACGTGTTTTCGTCAACAATACCGCAATGCCTCAAGACGAAAGTCTTTAACCAGTGTGTGTTACCAGTAATGACATATGGAACAGAGACGTGGTTACTCACAATGGACCTCATAAGAAAGTTCAAGGTCACTCAGCGAGCTATGGACAGAGCTATATTTGGTATTTCTCTACGAGATCGAATCAGAAATGAGGAGATACATAGAAGAACTAAAGTTATCAACATAGCTGAAAGGATTAGTAAGCTGAAGTGGCAATGGGCAGGGCACATTGCTCGTAGAACTGATGGCCGTTGGGGCAAAAAGGTTCTCGAATGTAGACCGCGCACCGGAAAACCCAACGTGGGACGACCTTCAACGAGGTGGACAGACGACCTGGTGAAGGTCGCTGGGAGTCGTTGGATGAGAGCGGCACGTGACCGCTCGTTGTGGAAATCTAAGGGGGAGGCCTTTGTTCAGCAGTGGACGTTCTGTGGCTGGTATGAATTAGCGAAATTGATTTGAAAACTATGAACTCTACAAGTTGCCTTGTGGTGCCGGTTACGAATAGCAGCAACCCATTTCATCCCGTGGGTGTCGTAGAAGACGATTATGGGTTTATCCGGATGATGAGCAGTAGATTCGAGTAAATTTACAACTCAACTGCGATAGTCAACCCACCTGCCAAGCGTGGTGATTATGGCGACACCCCCAGTGTGTACACAACACGAACCTAGAACGGTGGTTGTTCGTTCTTTGGGGGAGAATGAAAAAGAAGAAATAAAACCCGTGAAATCCAATATATATACTGTATGTCAAGTGTATATGCAGAAGTACTCTAAATTATTTATAAATAATCCAATTTCTTTTAAATTAAATGGTGGGTGAAACCGCGGATCCCAGCTAGCCTATCATAAAGTTTTGGCAGTTAGCATTCGGAACCGGCGTACTTTACTTCTACCTTGTACTTTTCATCCCCTTACCATGAGTTCAACTTCTCCATCGTAATAAGAGGTTCCACCCTGTGTCCTGTCTGTAAGCACACACATCTCGATACTGGAGTTGAGCGAGTGAATACATATGCGAGAAGTCACCGGGAAGTAGCATGCTGCAACCGGCTTCTTTTGCTGTTGACCTGGAAAGAAAAAAAATGATTTTAGTGGTTTTCTGACACAAATATCGCCATATTGGGCTAACGTGAGTATGAGTACTTTCATATATTCCCCATGTAATTAATTTTTTCTTTTTACAAAATTAAATCAACTGTATTTTTATGTATATCAAATTCAAAAAGGTGACTCATTTTCTTTAAGCATTTTTTTTCAGAGGTTGTCATGTAGTATAATGCCTTCCGCTGTTTTAATATGACGTGTAAAAGTGTCTTTTGTGACCTTATTCCTGAATAAACGATTCATCATCATCATCATATCAGCCGAGAAAAAAAGAAAAAACAGTCCACTGCTGAACAAAGACCTTTCTTTCTTTTTTTTTTTTAAAACATTGCCCCTCACTAGGATTTCTCCTGTGTCGTGGGTGCCTTTACAAACACAAATTCCACACACAATACACCCAGACCCGGAACAACTACCTGCAGATCGTACGAATATTTGTTCCGTGTGGGAATCGAACCCACGACCCGTTGCGCAGCAGCCGACTATATCAGCCACTGCACCAACCGTGCTGTCTCCCCCATAAACAACCGGTTATACGCCCTGTGTCGATATATTGGGACGAATTTGCCAGTACTCACCACGCTTCGCAGGCGGGTTGCTGAGCGCAGAATGGCTGCTTTTCCACAAAAGGGACGCTGCTGCCTATTCCTTTTTTTAACGTTGGGCAATCCTCTTGGACTTATTCCGCCTTGGGAAGGGCGGAGGGGCATGCCGGGCTCAAACCGGCTAAAACCCCACGGTGTCCTTTTTCTTACCTCTAGCCAGGGGTGAGGTGTACGCTTTATCTGCATTAGACCACGCCCCGGTAGGACAAGGTTATAGACCCTTAGTCGCCTTTTACGACATTCACGGGAAGAGATGGAGTGCTGCTATATATATATGCGATATGGCGAAACGATTCAATTATTTATTATTCGAATACGACTTACTTGCAGACTCGTTCCAACAAGTTCTCCTCATCATCTGTCTCGAATTGGAGTCTGTGAAGAACTCGCCGTTGCTTGTGACGTTTGTGTTGAACAAGCTTACAACCTCCTTGCCCATGTCCGCCCTGGAGATATAAAAATACCATTTAAACCATATGGATTTGGGTAGAGTACGTCTTAATTACGTGATTTACCGGTAATTTGTGAATTCACTCGCCTGGCAGGGCGAATTATATTTATTTTTAATAGCTCCCTGGTCAATCAACTGATATTATTGCAGTTCACTGCTGAATAGAGCCTATAACTACGTAGTCACCAGCTATACCAATAACACTTCATACTCAAGCCAAACAAACCGAAAAATCTCAGCGCAGGTGAAGGGGGAAGTTCAGCAGCGAAGAACGGTTCAGGCTTCTTTAATTATGTAGCTTATTACTATTCAAACCATCGAGTTAAACAACGTCACATTGATTGTATATACAATGATTAAAACGTTCCCCACTACATCTACTTCACTCACTACATCACTACCGCCTGACGCAGGTGCTCACCGGGCACGGTTGTTTCGGTGCGTACCTGCACAGGATAGGACGTGAGGCCACGGCACAATGCCACCACTGTGATAGCGACCAGGACACCGCACAGCACACGCTCGAGGCGTGACCTGCGTGGGCCGAGCGGCGGATCCTGGTCGATCGGATTGGGCAAGATCTTTCTCTGCCAGCAGTAGTGTCGGCTATGTTGGCAGAGCACGAAAACTGGAATGCAGTGGTCTCTTTCTGTGAGAGCGTCATGCTCCAGAAGGAGACTGCAGAGCGGGACCGGGAGAGGGCCGATCCCGCTCGAAGAAGGAGGAGACGGCGCCGGGGTAACAACCGCCCCGGCGCCTAATTCCCATACGCCTAGAACCCCCTGCCGTAGCTATAAGGCGGGGGACCTCTGGGTTCGCGGGTGCGTAGATTGGGGAATCTGCGTGCCCACACCGAGCGACTCAAGAGAAGATGGTAGCACGCATGTGGTCACGTGCTGCCGTGGGAAGCTTTGGAGGATCCTTTACAATCCCCCGGGGGGGTGACCGCTTTACAGACACCCTCTCAGGGATGTGCCTATAGGCGTGGCACGGGGCGTGGGCGGCTCTAGTGTGATCATACGACGACCTGGAGCCTCCCTTAGGTGCCGAAGATGACCACTCTAGTGGTTTTAGCCGGTAGGAGTCCGGCATACCCAGAATTTCCACTGGGCACCAATAAAAAAAAGGCATTTTCTACCAGTCGACCTTGGGGTGATGCAGAGAAAAAAACGTGGTAGGTGCACAGACAGTGTAACTGTGAGTAGTTAAATAATGAAAGGCAATTTATGCAAGACGTTTATCGTTGACTTAATATAAATATATACATATATAAATATGCGTACACGTGTAATAATAAAACCATACAATAACAAAATATACATATATAAATATATTTTTGTAGGAATTACTAACATAGAGATGATTCTACCAAAGAATTGAGGAGGTATTTGCGTTGTTCATTTTTAAAAGAGTAGCGACTGGTAGCTTTCCTGATTTCAAGAGGTAGCGCATTCCAAAGACGAATAGATTGGAATTTTAGCTGGTAGGAGTCCCGAATGAACCTTGACTCTTCCTCAGGGTGGAGAATGTTCATGAATAATTTCTACAGTGGGTCCATAAAAAAGGGTGTATTGCCGTAACCACCATGTTTGGCACACGGATTTGTGATCGCAGTATTGTATTATTTATCACGGGAAGATGCTGCTGCGCATCCTCTTGATATAAACCCTCAGTCTGTTACGACACCCACGAGTGGAATGTAGGTGGTGTACTCTTTGCCGGCAACTACACGAACTCTCAGCTGCTTTATATTAATAATAATAAATCGTTTAATTCAGTCCTTCACGGTCCATAAAGTTACAAATACAGGTACAAATTTGAAAGAAACCAGAGACAAGAGTTTGTTAAGATCAAGATACCTTAATTGCTATATTAGTAGGTGTTGACGATGATGAACGGCCACCCTGTTGTTAACCTAGCTAACTAATCTAACTATAGAATAGAAAAAATGTAATAGTTTTAAATGAAAAAGTAACCTTAATTTTATACCTACTTTGTACTGCATATTTGTCTTTCTTTTCTTGTCATTTTTATAAAATAAATACCGAAGCCTTTCGAAGACGCAAGAACTAATAACATCTATACAAATAAATAAAATTGAAGTGTCTGTTTGTAATGTCAAAATAACAGCTTTTTACTAAATGCATATGAAAGTATGGTATGGTATGGTATGGTACCTATAACAAAATCACAATTTTTTAATGTTTTGTCTGTCTGTCTGTCTTTCTGTTTGTTCCGGGTAATCTCCGAAACGGCTGGACCGATTTTGACGGGACTGGCAGATAGCTGATGTTATAAGGAATAACTTAGGCTACTTTTATTTTAGAAAAATGATTAGGGTTCCGCGCAAAAAATAAAACCCTTGAAATCCAATATATATATTATATGTCAAGTGCCTATGTCGAAGTACTCTAAACCTTTGCCTATGCAACACATATACATAGACCTTAGGGCGGTGCGACCGCTCCCGCGCGGTGTACCGCCGCCAGTCGTCCATAACTAATTACCGTGAACACACGCTTGCGCATCCAATTTTGCACGATCGAAACGGCTTTCGTTTTCAGTAAAAATCTCCTTTTTTCTTTCGCACCTGGACGCCCTATATATGTCAGCTACAGTAGGTATACACACATGTACTTAAGTGCAGGCTGTTCCAGTGTCTACTAAAGCGACTGTCCAGCCTGCTCGCTATCATCTCTAGGATGTTGTTAGTACTGGCGCGGATTCTGCAGAGCATGGCGGCGCTCCGCTTACGTAGTATGGCATGGAAACCGTCGAGCGGGTCCACAAACATGCCATTTAGCTGTTGGGTTATTGTTTCTTCCTCATTTCTTTGGACTTCAATTCGAAGTTAGAAACATTACTACTCATCCTCACCCAATAGGTACCGGTCCAATAATCCACTCCAATTCCACAAACTCTTCGCCGCGGTACAGCCGGAGGATCTGCGTGATCCAATCGCTGAACCGCTGCCGGATCTCCTTGACCAGAGACCCTCGAATAGTATTGTAGGCTACCTTGTCAGTCACCTGTAAGAAAACATAGATTGGCGAAGCTTGCACTGATTTAGCCGCGTTTGGTTAGGCTAGAAGACAGGCCGACCACATCAATAAAAAGATTGTCATATTAGCATCATCATATCAGTATAGTGTCCAGTGAGTCCGTGTGGTGTCCGGATTAAGAATATAGCACCACTCCATCTCCTCCCGTGGATGTCGTAAAAGGCTGCTAAGGGAATCTAAACCAGAGGGATGGGCAGCAGCGTCCCTTCTGTGAAACGGTAGCCATACTGCGCTCACCAACCCGCCTGCCAAGCGTGGTGAGTATTGGCAAATACCCCCCAAAATGATGACACAGTTGTAAAAATCAATGGGGGAGGCCTTTGTTCAGCAGTGGACGTATAAATGGCCGATATGATGATGATGATACATTCTATTGATTTGTCATACAGGTCTCGAACCTAGTACAGACTCCAGCTCTCACAAAAGTTTAAACTTGATTGCTGTTACCAACTATACTACTACTACTACTACTACATTTTAGAATAAACTACCCAGTAATATTTAAAATGCTAAATCTATATTAACTTACATAAAGCTCCTAAAATCCTATCTTTTTAATAACACAAGCGCACTTTAGTATGTGCCACTTCCATTTTTTTTGCTGCTAAATAGAAACTGTACTCTAAGATACCTGTTTAGTTTTCTTTATTTTTTGAATAATATATCGATATTTTATTGTTAATTTGTGGAGGTTTATTATTAGCAATCTGTTTATTTAAGTAGTTACCATAAATACTGTAATTAGTCTATAAGCCTTTCTACAAATAAATAAATCAATTACTTCCTATTTATATTCTATTATATGTCCGATTATATGTCTGATTGAAATAGTGTTCATCCGAGTTTGTCCTATTTCAATCTGGTGAACATCTGATGAAGATCTTCGGCTATAAAGAGAACTCTTCAATCAAACGGATGACAGCAAATCATCCGCGATTGCGGCAATCACTTCTCTAATGTATTATTTATGCCACTCAAATAAGAAAAATAAAATAAACTTATAACTTATAATAAAGTAAAAACCGTATGGTGTCCGGATTAAGAATATAGCACCACTCCATCTCCTCCCGTGGATGTCGTAAAAGGTGACTAAGGGAATCTAAACCAGAGGGATGGGCAGCAGCGTCCCTTCTTTGAAACGGTAGCCATATTGCGCTCACCAACCCGCCTGCCAAGCGTGGTGAGTATTGGCAAATTCCCCTCAAAATGATGATACAGTTGTGGAAATCTATGGGGGAGGCCTTTGTTCAGCAGTGGACGTATAAATGGCCGATATGATCAGTATTGTAGTAGTCTCTTGTTGACCTCAGACATACTGTACGCCAGCGAATTGCGTCGGATCCAAATGTAAAGACGGCACGGTTGGTGCAGTGGCTGATACAGTCGGCTGCTGCGCTCCGGGTCGTGGGTTCGATTCCCACACGGAACAAATATTTGTATGATCTGCAGGTAGTTGTTCCGGGTCTGGGTGTATTGTATGTGGAATTCATGTCTGTAAACGCACCCACGACACAAGAGCAATCCTAGTGTGGGCAACGTTTTTTTAAAGAAAAGAAAGAAAGAAAGAATTCAGGATATTTATGTTTAACTAGCTTTTACTCGCGGCTTCGCTCGCATTGAAGCCATTAAAAGTATCAGCGATCATTATAATAGAAATGAATCAATCCCTACTAACAAACAATTTCTTTATTGTTTGCAAAATATAATGCTATGGTACTTCTAATACCTCCAAGAATATGTGTACAAAGTTTCATGATGATCAGTTTAGTAGTTTTCGCGTGAAAGCGTAACAAACATACACGTAACACGTAACGTAACAACTTACATTCACATTTATAATATTAGTATAGATGTTATGCTGTGTTTATTTATGCAGTTTATTATTTTATTTTGTGTAGCTATTGTTTCATTACTTATATGTTTCAAGGAATTTTCACTATATAAATAATAATAATATGCGCGCTCATCACTGACTCACTGACTGACTCTGTGACGCTGTAAGAAAATATGTCTATATTAAATTAAAGTGTTTGTTATAACGGGCACCTTCATCATATCAGCCACAGGACGTCCACTGCTGAACAAAGCCCCCCCCCCCCCCCCCCCTTAGGCACCTTAAAATCAACTAGTTAGGTGGTCAGTATGTCTGTCTATGTCTGTCTCCTAACATTATGCTGAGCTGTGGCCCATTGGCACTATAATGTTCTTATAATGTTAAACTTCTTTTTGTAACCTATATTTAAAAGTTTTACTAATTGTAATATTTGTGTATTTCTTCAATAAACACATTTTCTTCTTCTTCTTATTTCTTCTATATAAATACCCTAAAATATTTATGATGTATACTAAAAACTGTTATATCTCAAATCATCATTTCGGCCGAATAAAGTCCACTGCTGGACACAGGCCTCCCCCATAGATGTCCACAACGACCGATATGGATGTGTTGCGGGCTCATTGGGGGGTTTTGCCATAATCGCCACGCTTGGCAGGCGGGTTGGCGATCGCAGTTGAGTTGTTAATTTACTCGAAGGACGCTGCTGCCCATCCTCCGGCTAATCCCATAGTCGCCTTTTACGACACCCACGGGAAGAGATGGGTTGGTGCTATTCGTAGCCGGCACCACACAGCATATCTCAAATACTCAACACAATTAAGAGAAGACTTCGAATTTCAAAGTTACTTACAGGTGTAGGCCTCTGTCGGTCTGGTCTGAAGCTGTAAGCACCCGACTGCAGCGGCTGCTGACCCTGGGCGTAGTAGTAGAAGTTCTGCGATATATCGATCCTCACTCCATCCACGTGTTGGATAGATTCCAGAAGACCTGTAGCTTTGTCGACTGTCACTTTCAGGTACTAGAAAAGTGAACGGCATTTTAGTCTATCACTATTTTTATATTTAATGATATTTTCTGTACTTATTAAAGCGATCAGACTTAAGTTAAGACCAGGAGTTAAACCATAGTTTATATCCTAGTCTTTTGACAGCACGGTTGGTGCAGTGGCTGACACAGGCGGCTGCTGCGCTTCGGGTCACGGGTTCGATTCTCACACGGAACAAATATTTTTTTGTTCTGCAGGTAGTTGTTCCGGGTCTGGGTGTATTGTGTGTGGATTTTATGTCTGTAAACGCACCCACGACACAGGAGATATCCTAGTGTGGGGCAAGGTCTAAAAAAAATAATAAGAATACGGGTTGCATTCCGGGAGTGCCGACTGAAGTGAAAATTTTATAGCAAAAATTTATATTTTTATTTATCTAGACGCGTTTGCGGTCTGCTATATGTACATCCATATATGCATACACTATAGCTGCGTCTCGTGACGGTGTCTCGAGTCCAGAGATTTTATCTCATCTCAAAATATGCGTACCGCGCTAAAAGAAGCTTTCACTCCAAAAATCAAGTAGTGTAAAAGACACAGGTTGGTAAGAATGTCTCTGAACTTGCTCATCGTGTTTGATAATGTGGTTAACAGCTCAGACTGGGACCTAGCCTCATTAAGGATATTTTTACGTAATCAACTAAAGGTAGTGTCTATGTACAAAATACTATCTTCCCGTACAATTAAATTGTTATGTAAAACCAATTACCATAACCATGATAACTGAAATACTAAAATATTAGTTAAAAACATTTTTAAATGTTGCCCCTCACTAGTATTTCTCCTGTGTCGTGGGTGCGTTTACAGATACAAATTATACACACAATACACCCAGACCCGGAACAACTACCTGCAGATCATACAAATATTTGTTCTGTGCGGGAATCGAATCCACGACCCGGAGCGCAGCAGCCGACTGTATCAACCATTTCACCAACCGTTTTATAATTGCTGAGAAATATTGACATCCGTGACATCAGCATCAACATTTTCAATTCGTTGTCTTAAGAATATCGAAACGCTGGGATGAAAACGAAGAAGTCCTCGTACTTACCTCATTGGAGATGAAGGGAATGATTTCCTGTTCAGCTTCAATTTTTCCTTGATTTGATTTTGAGTATTTCTTGGCGAACTCATTCTCCTCCTGTTATAAACAAGTAGGTTGGATATGATATAATATTGGAGTCTCCTAATACAGGCAATATATAGGTACTTTCTTAAAAGGAGGCTTCAATCACAAATATTTGTCATCACTGAAACCTTTTATTATTTTAGATTTACACTGGCAACTAATAAACCCATCACTTTTAGCCATCAGCTTTTATAATGTTATAGAATCATCTAGAATTTCTTGGAGCAGTATGTAAAAAGAGCGATAGTTGTCGGTCAAATCATTTAAAAACAGGACCGCCAATAGTATATAGTAAATTTTACACATATCTCGTAGATAACTTCGACTATTCTTACTTCACGAATTTCAGGTCGAAAAGCGACTTAAGCCGTGCACAATATATATGCAATTATAGGCGAAGGCATGCTCTGTGACCATAGCACCAAACATTGGGTCAGAAGATTTAGGGATGGATATTACGATCTTTCTGATTAATCTCTTCTACATCTTTCTACAGTTAATGTGGAAGAATTAAAAAGGCTCATAACGAATGCAATCACTTCGTGGCCTACATGTGTGCTGTGCCAGGCGATGCGGGGTATGTTAGGGGAGCCAGTGGCAGACGACCGTCATCCTCTTTCTACCCTGTACTCTGCATTCCCTCGCTCCACCGCTTGGTAGCCGCACCGATTTTAAGAATAAACTAGCTGGGACTTTCACTCCGCCGTTAAATTTAAAAGAAATGCGATTATTTATACTTTTGCATAGACACTAGATATAAAATATGTATATATATATATGTGATTTCATGGGTTTTAATTATTTTGTGCGAAACCCAGTTATTTTTCTAAAATAAAAGTAGCCTAAGTTATTCCTTATATCATCAGCTATTTGCCAGTGAAAATCCTGTAGAAATTGGTCCAGCCGTTTCAGAGATTAACGGGAACAAACAGACAGACAGATAAAATAAATTCAAATTGGTTTTTTGTTGTAGGTACCGTATATACTTTCATATGCATTTAGTAAAAAGCTGTTATTTGACATTACAAACAGACACTTCAATTTTATTTATTTGTATAGATAAACCCTAACTGATTAGAGTAATATTTAGCCTGGAACTGCAGAACCATCTCCGAAATGTCAGGACTTACCAGTTGGTCTCTGACAGGTGCTATGTAGTACGCTGTGAATCCCATAGGCGGTATGTTTTCGGCTTCGAAGCACAACTCCTGGATGGCAGTGGAAGAACGACCGGGAAGGTTAATGATGGCTGCTGGCAGAGGAACAAGCTGGTATTCCACTTCCTCATCTGAGAGTTGAACAGGACTGGTTATGTCTTTAATTTTTATTTTATTGGTGTCAAGTGGAAATTCTACATGAACTTCCTTCGCCCCGGGGAGGGGCGAAGCGGTATGCCGGACTCCTACCGCTAAAACCACTGGAGCGGTCATCTTCGGCACCGAAGGGGGGCTCCAGGTGTTCGTAAGATCACACTAGAGCCATCCATTGGTGCCACGCCTTTAGACACATCACGGAAGGCAAATTCCCCCAAAAGGATGACACACGGCATGTAAACGTAAAGCCTTGATTGAGACAATTAGAAATTTATAATTTGTAACCTTTTATATATATATTGTACATTTGTTCCACTCACTTGCGTAGTAGTTCTTAAGATTTCATAATTTGCTTTGTATAAACTGTGGATAACGGTGTGAGTTGCACGTTTGTTTTGTTTTTGAATTAATATTAATTAGCTAAGATATAATGTGTAGCTGTTTGTCTATCCCAAATAAATAAATAAATAAATAAGTAACCATCATCCGGGGGTGGCTTTGCTTCAGCGGTGGATGCATTTTGGCTGATTTAATGATGATGCGACCCGCCCGTATCACTGGGCGTAAAGTAAAATTACGTGATATTTTTTATCATTCGAATAAAATGAATCCATTAGCTACCTCTATGCCAATTTTCATTAGAATCCATTCTCCTGTTTGAGCGTGACGGAGTTTCAAACAGTGTTTCGCATTATAATAGGCATACGACTAATTAGTTTGTTACATAGAAGGCACTTCAGAACCATACCGTTGAAATCTCTGATGGAGTAATGCAGAGCTATAGCTGGTAGTCGAACGTGGTGGTAAGTCTTAACTGTGAGAGGGTTGTAGACAAGCAGTAGCAGTGACTCTTGGTTCTCTGTGAACTGGAAGAAATAGCACATCGATTAGTTAAAGCCGTTATTTTTCTTTGGACTACGATAGAGTTAAATGCTTCAGTGAGGCCTATTAAGAGCTTTGATTTCCAGACAGTTCTCACAGGCAAACTGTTCGTATTGTATGAGGGAATGACAGCTTTCGACTGGCTTCTAGAAATCATATCAAGGCATAGGTAGTGCATGAAACTAAATGGTCGTCAGGTGCCTGTCATGGAGTAATACATCCTTTTTCTACCTGTGAAAACGTTACAGGGATCTACTGCGAAGACGGCCCCCAGCGTCCTTCGTCGAAAAGAAGAAGTCGATTGTTTAATTTTTTGTGAGCTAAAGTCTAAAGTCTGCCGTGTGGTGCCGGCTCAGAATGCCACCACCCCATCTCCTCCTCCTGGGTGTCGTAAAAGTCAACTAAGGAATTAGCCGGAGGATGGGCAGCAGCGTCCTTTGAGTACACTAACAACTAAACTGCGATCGCCAACCCGTCTGCCAAGCGTGGCGATTATGGCAAAACCCCCCAATGAGCACACAACATACCGATGTGGTCGTTGTGGTGATCTTTGGGGGAGGCCTGTGTCCAGCAGTGGACTTCATTCGGCCGAAATGATGAAAGTCTAATAAAGATATAGTATAAAATTTTATAATAAAATACCGGAGACCGTGCTGCAATTACCGCAAAATAAATTATGCGCTGGGGTGGAACCTAACTAGACAGACTCTTGCAATAAGAGTCCATTTTTTTTTATTGTTGCCCAGTGGAAATTCTACATGAACTTCCTTCGCCCCGGGGAAGGGCGAAGGGGTATGCCGGACTCCTACCGGCTAAAACCACTGCAGCGGTCATCTTCGGCACGTAAGGGAGGTTTCAGGTCCTCGTATGATCACACTAGAGCCGCCCGCTGGTGCCACGCCTATAGGCACATCTCGGAGAGGGTGACTGTAAAGTAGTCACCCTCCCGGGGGATTGTAAAGGATCCCCTAATGCGTCCCACGGCAGCGCGTGACCGCATGCGTGCTACCGTGCAATAAGAGACCTACCGTCATTAAACCATCTACGCAGTTCACCAACTCTACCATGTTCAATGGTCTTTGAATGAATAACCACTTACATCGGAGACCCTTAAAGAATACGCAAAACATCAGCTCCAGCTGTCGTTTGGCATCGACTGTCCTCGGAGAAATCAGAATCCCGGAAATTTATAACATAGTGACTTCATTAGTTGAAGTTAACAAGTTAGAGTTATTGAAATTTAAAAACATCCTAATTTTAATATAGAAGATAGTTGGTTGGCAGGTTCCATCAGGTTGAAATCCGGTTATTAAAATATTAAAGCCTCAAACAAAATACCATACTAAAAACATCAAGACACTGTGAGCGATTACTGCGAAATCGAATCGAATAAATCGAAATAATTTTTGATTAGTCTAGTACGTTAGATAAAATGTTATCTTAGTCACCCTGAGACCACGAACCCTGTAAAGTGTTCAAAACGTCAGGTAAAACAAAAAAAAAGATGAAATTTGCGATGTAATCCGTTTC
The DNA here is from genome assembly GCA_947459985.1 of Diloba caeruleocephala. Classification (NCBI taxonomy): domain Eukaryota; kingdom Metazoa; phylum Arthropoda; class Insecta; order Lepidoptera; family Noctuidae; genus Diloba; species Diloba caeruleocephala. Next base: position 9,078,616 of record OX381632.1, read on the forward strand.
ATAATTTCAGCCGAATAAAGTCCACTGCTGGACACAGGCCTCCCCCAAAGATCACTACAATGACCGATACGGGCGTGTTGTATGACCATGGTGGGTTTTGCCGTAATCACCACGCTTTGCAGGCGGGTTGGCGATCGCAGTTGAGTTGTTGATATATATATATATATAATACGCTGCTGCCCATCCTCCAGTTAATCCCATAGTCACCTTTTACGACATCCAAGGGATGAGATGGGTTGGTGCTATTCGTATCCGTTTAAAAGTGTTTTATTATAATTTATTAGTTGAAGCGAAGTGGACAGACATCCGATCCTAAAAAGTGTCGCACCTGGATTGGTGGGAAAAAAGGATTAATTTTTTTCGGAAATATAAGATAGATAGTAAGGAAACTCACTCTGCATTGGCTCATGTTCAGCTGATGACAAATAACGAACTGCTGGTTATTCTTGGTGCGACGGCTTCCCCCCCACGTAGGTGTCAAGTAGCTGGAGACAGAAAAAATGAAGATAGTAATAATGACACTACCATTAATAATAGACCTGATTTAATGACCACCAGGACACGACGCAGCCAAAAGACGTCCACTGTTGAACAAAGGCCACCCCATAGATTTTCACAATTTATTGTGTCGTCATATTGAGGGGAATTTGCCAGTACTCGCCACGCTTTGCAGGCGGGTTGGTGAGCAAAGTATGACTACTGTTCCACAGAAGGGACGCTGCTGCCCTTAGTCTTTTTACGACATCCACGGGAGGAGATGGAGATGTAGAATGGATAGAGAAGTGCTATATTCTTTACCCGGACAGCACACTGATAAACGTATTAAGGAGTGCATTCTCTCGGTTATTGTTACTTGTTGTTTTATTGCACTTTTTAATTTTAAATGTTTATCAGCAGTGATAAACAATTTATGATTGCCATAGCCCAAAATGGCGACAGAAGTGTAGAAATCTATAGAGGACAGAGGCCTTTGTTCAGCAATGGACGTCCTGCAACTGATATAATGATGATGATGATGGCCCACGGCGTTGTTTAGAGCTGTTCATGGTAAACACAACATTAGAGAAAATTTGTGAAATGAGAAGTAAGGAAATTTAAACATCAATTTGATAATATCTCGCACAAAAGACCTCGAAAACAAGAAAAATGAAGTACAACAACAAAAATACGTACAGGTATAAATGTACAGGAAAAAGAAAATACACCCATTCCCGTACCTGAGCAAGTTAGAAACTTTCTTGGTGCAAGCATCTATGGCTTCGCCCAGTATCCTGATGAAATCGTTCGAGACATGCTGCTGGCTTGTTCCTGCGAGAGGTTAACATGTTTTAATACAAAGTTCAGTTTTTGTTTTTAGACCACCATGTTGGCAAACAAACATACAGCCTGATGGAAAGCCGTTACCGTAACCTACCGTTACTGTAACCTATGTACGCTTGCAACACCAGAGTTATCACCGACGCGTTGTCGACCCTGTAAAATCTTTTCACGTCCTTTTCTAAGAGATGCATGCTACATCCATGCAAGAGATTACTCTTGGCAAAACCTCGGTAGGGACCTGATTTAACAACCTGAGCATGCGCGAGAGGAAGTTCCTCTGACACCAGACGCTACGAGGCCGAGAAGTTCTAAGATATCAGGATAGAACTGGTACACCGACAATGAGGTAGAAAAGTCAACTAACAAAATATGAGTAAAGAAACCATTGCGTCTTCTAACTTTTTTTACTAAGGCCATCTGTTTGCGTTTCTGCGTGCACGAAAGTAATAAGTAATGGAAATATAGGTCTTCGAGAAAATTATTAAAATATGGCTAACATTCTGTGACGCTAACTTGAAAATTGTTATATATTGTTTGCACACCGTTCTAAATAAAAAATGAAAGTATATAAGCATTAACACAGTACTTAATGTTTGAACATTAATATTTCGTATACGGAACACTGAATCAAAAATATTTTGAAGACAACCCGTTATATTACTGTGACATTGCTGGGCACGGCTCTTTTCCTCTGGGTGAGAAGGTTAGACCTTAATCCACCACGTTAGCCTAGTGCGGGTTGACGTTGGCGTGACGTTGTAGTCCACACACACACCATTGAGAACATTTGACGGCACGGTTGGCTCAGTGACTGATACAGTCGGCTGCTGCGCTCCGGGTCGCGGGTTCGATTCCCGCACGGAACAAATATTTGTATGATCTGCAGGTAGCTGTTCCGGGTCTGAATGTATTGTGTGTGGAATTTATGCCTGTAAACGCAACCACGGCACAAGAAAAATCCTAGTGTGGGGCAAGAAAAAAACAAACAAAAGAAAACACAATTTTCGGGTGTGCAGGTTTCCTCACGATATTTTCCTTGACTGTTAACGCAAGTGATAATCAAATCTTAATCCGCACGTGAAACCGAAAAGTACGAAGTGCGAACCGGAATTGAAAGCAGACCTCCTGTGTGGAAGGAAAGCGTTCAACTACTAGGCTATCACTGCCATATGTAATAATGTCTTACCATAGTTCTGACATCTCTGTTACCTGTGATAGCGTCATGATGAAGTACCAGGCTCACAGCATGTCTTAGAAGATGTAACTCATACGAGTCGCCTAGCCGAGCGATTACCGTCAACTGCTTGACTACCTGAAAATATTAAAAGACTATTATATTGTCGTTTGGAAGCCTACCTAAGTCGACTGTGTACCTTAGTTGACTTAGGCAGGCTAGGTAGGCAGGGGCGCGAGGCTTGGGGGATCCTTTACAATTCTCCCCGAGAAGTGCCTGGGGGGGGCGACCTCTTTACAGTCACCTTCCCTCCGCTAGAGGGGGTGACCGCTTTACAGTCATCCCCCCCGTGATACGCTTATGGCACCAATGGACGGACCTAGTGTGATCTTACGAAGACCTGGAGCCCCCCTTCGGTGCCGAAGATGACCGCTCCAGTGGTTTTAGCCGGTAGGAGTCCGGCATGCCCCTTCACCCTTCCCCGGGGCGAAGGAAATTCCATGTAGAATTTCCACTGGGCAACAATAAAAAAATAAAAAAGAAGGTATAGATCTGATATCTGCATAATCTTGTTAACAGACAGTTGCCGAAAGACAAATGTATGTTATGTTATGTTAGTCCACCATCTGTGGTCCCCCCTATCTTCAGTGTATCATCGGCACACGTCTTCGCGACAGGCATATTCGCTACGTGGGTGGGGATGGTAGCGTAAAGTGGAGGGAGATCACGTGCGGGGTTTCACAGGGGTCGGTTCTCGGCCACCTGTCCTGTCCAGTCCTGCGTGTCGTTCCCCCCGCTGGCGACAGTTGAGTCCGTTACGCTGACGACACTCTTGTGTTGGCCAACGGGGAGTCTTTTGAGTGAAGTATCCGGCTTGCTGAGCAAGCGATGGCAATTGTCGCGAAATACACGGTCTGGGTTTGCAGATAGTGCCTCACAAAACAGAGGCGCTATGGTTCCACAAACCACACTGCCGCGGAGCAGGGAGCCTCCCAGTTCGTGGATACGCGTTGATGACGCGCAAATCAGGGTGCACTGGCACATGAAGTACCTGGGGCTCACCCTGTACAGTCGTTGGGGCTTCAAGGAACACTTCGAGTGTCTTGTCCCCCGGGTCGAAAGGATAGTGGGTGCCTTGCACCGGCTACTGCCCAATCGATTCTTCGCCGCCTCTCCGGGGTAGTAGTGCGGTCTGTGGCCTGTTTGGTCATCTCGATTGTTGGGCGTCCAGCGCTGCAGAACCAAAAGTCACGGTCTGCAGCGTAGAGCGGCTATATGGATCGGACGAGGATACCGCACGGTGTCCTTTAAGATGATAACGCGTGCTTTCCGCCTTTTGATATCCTATCGGAGATGGATGCGTGGGTGTATCACCAAACATGCTTCCTCCGTAAGAGGGGTGAAGGCGTGCCTTCAGGAGCATTCGTAAGTTTGAGACGGCAGGCTCGGCGGTGTGCCCTCGAGTTATGACGCGAGCAGCTTATGCTGCTGCAGTACGCGAAAAAGCGAGTCGTTGAGGCCGTCTTGCCAGTCTTCAGAACCTGGCTCCAAAGGAGCGAGCACGTCACATTTGCGACGCCTGACGCAGGTATTCTCCGGACAGGGTTGTTTCGGCGCTTATTTGCACAGGATAGGACGCGAGGTCACGGCACAGTGCCATGATCAGAATACCACACAGCACACGCTCGGAGAGTGCCCTTTGTGGGCTTCCGAGTGGCTGATCCTGGTAGATCGGATAGGGGCCTCTCTCTGCCAGCAGTAGTCTATGTCAGTAGGCTATGCTGGTAGAGTATGAAAATTGGAGAGCTGTGATGTACTTCTGGGATAGTGCCATTCTCCAGAAGGAGGTTGCAGAGCGGGTGGGAGAGGGCCGATTACGCTCGGAGAATCCTCCCGAGAGTTGCCTGAGGGGTAACCGCTTTACAGTCACCCCTTTATGCTTTGAGGTGACCAGCGCTGTGTGATACCACGCCGAACTAGTCCTGGGTAGCAGTATAATGATTATGGGCTGGTATGACGCGTACCACCACGAATGAGTTCCTCGTCGCATCAGCAGGACGTTTGAGAAAAACTTACTTGTAGAAATATATGAGCTCTTCGTGCGAAGTATTTGAGACTCGGCCTTGACGTGTAATATCCTGTCCAGTAAGTGAGAGAGTCACTGCCGTAGGGCAAGTGATCGCCCTGAAATTATAAGATAAAAATAGTAATTTATTTCTCTCATCAAAGGTTCTCATCAATATCAGAATTACAATATAGTTGAGATTTGAGAGATATCTTTATTTCCCAGAAGAAATATAATTCTCTTACATGTGAAATTTTAAACTAACAATGTGGTCTACATACAGTAACAGATTTGGCAAAAATATTTAACAATCTATAATCTTTAATCTAAATAATAAATAAAAAAATTACCTATGTTTAATGTTGTTTATTGTACTTTTAATGTATTATCTATATTTACATAACGGTAGTAAGTGGGGACGGACTGAAAACCAGCGTTGGGCAGTGTTACGGCTATGCTGCTCACTGTTCAACATTTTGCTGAAACCGCTCCTTTTGCCACACCATACAAACAAATTTCTTGTTATTCTTTTTATTTATTTTTTGTTAAATTTGTGTGGCAATAAATGCTTTCTTTCTTTCTTTAAAAAACTACATTATAAAATAATTTATATAAAATGTAGTAGTATAGTTGGTAACAGCAATCAAGTTTAAACTTTTGTGAGAGCTGGAGTCTGTACTAGGTTCGAGACCTGTAAGACAAATCAATAGAATATAAATAGGAAGTAATTGATTTATTTATTTGTAGGAAGGCTTATAGACTAATTACAGTATTTATGGTAACTACTTAAATAAACAGATTGCTAATAACAAGCCTCCGCAAATTAACATCAAAATATCGATATGAAATTATACAAAAAATTAAGAAAACTAAACAGATATCTTAGGGACAGTTTATTTCTTTTAAACTTTGTCCCTTTAGGGCTTTATTAGGGTTTCTCCTGTGTCGTGGGTGTGTTTACAGACATGAATTCCACATACAATACACCCAGACCCGGAATAACTACTTGCAGATCATACAAATATTTGTTCCGTGCGGGAATCGAACCCACGACCCGGAGCGCAGCAGTCGGCTGTATCAGCTACTGCACCAACCGAGCCGCCGAGTTTCTTCAGCTGGAGTGCCTCTAGCCAGCATGCAAAAAACGGTTTGGTCAAGAGCCGTCTTATTGTGCTTGCTTCGCTGCAGATTAAGTCAATGTTTATTTCACGGGAAATTTCGTTAAAATTAATGTCTTAGGTTTTCGCGATTACACATTATAATAAACCACTTTTAAATGGATTACAACGACGCCCGTCATCTTAGTCACCCTGCGACCACAAAAACTGTGTTCGAAACACCAGAAAAAACAAAACCCCATAATATACGCGATGTAATCCGTTTAAAGGTGTTTTATTATAAATAGGAAGCAAAAATTCTGCGTGGTGTCCGCATTCAGATCGTCGCGCAAGGTCGTCGTGTGCACTAGGTGTGGCGGGTTTGATCCCCACACGGAACAAATATTTGTATAATCTACAGAAAACAAAAAAAGTATGTATATAGTATATATATAAAAGTATAATATGTACTTAGGCGTCAAATAATACCTCCTCATCGCTGTCAGCTGATAATGTTCCTAGAAGGCTGGCAGCATTGCCACGTTGAATGGCAATGCTTATTCTTGGGCCAAAGAAAAGGCCAGCCCTCTGATCACGCGAAGTGTTGACCAACCGTCTAGCTATATCTTTGAAAAGCTGACGTGCACTCGGACCCCATGACCCAAGCGTTTCGACCCCAAACGGCTCAAAACAATAATTGCAAATAAGGTTATTGTATTTGCGCCGTTTGAGGTCTTCAGCTGATAGTTGTGTCGGATCTGGTTGTTTGTGCATGTGATTTTTGCTGTCTGTAAACTGTACCCACGGGCCACGACACACAGACAATAACAGCGTGGCACATCTTAAAAAACCTGTCAAGTGCGAGTTGAACTCGCGTGGAGAGGGTTCCGAAATTGCTGAATATTATATTCAGTCTATTCAGTCACAGTCTATTGTTGATTTCTGTATTGTACTAATAATAAAAGAATTTATTAAATTATTGGGGGAACCGTACGACGTTGCCGACATATTTGCCTTATACATGACATTGGCGAAATTGTGGAAGATATTCTACAGGAGCCATTAACAACTTAACTGCGATCGCCAACCCGTCTGCCAAGCGTGGCGATTATGGCAAAACCCCCCAATGAGCCCACAACACACCGATATCGGTCATTGTGGTGTCGTTTACAGACATGAATTCCACATACAATACACCCAGACCCGGAACAACTACCTGCAGATCGTACAAATATTTGTTCCGTGCGGGAACCGAACCCACGACCCGGTGCGCAGCAGCCGACTGTATCAGCCACTGCACCTACCGAGCCGCCTATATAAGCAAATTGTGCGCACGGAGGAGTGTGAGATTTGGCATAGTTAAAGTTCATATGGAGGAGAAGCGCAGAAATTTAAAATGTATGTAATAAATTAGTAATTAATTAAATCAAATCAAAAAAATTAATAAATTACGATCAGATTTCGACTTCTGGGCGACCTCTAGTTATTTCAAAATTGCCCGTTGTATCTTAAATAAATAAACATATTTTTATTGCAATAGCAATCGATTTAACGACAAGGTTGATGCAGTGGCCAGACATCGGCTGTCTGCACTAGGTGTCGCAGTTTTGATCTCCGCACGGAACAAATATTTGTATGCTTAACATATAGCTTTTTCGGGTGTAGGTGTTTTAGCATGTGTGATTTATGTCTGTCAGCTGTACCCACGACACAGGTGAAATCCCATTGTAGGACATAAAAACGTTCATACTGTATTATAATAAATTTACCTTTTCAGTATAAACAGCCTTATCCCGTCTTCCATACAAATAAATAGCCTTTAAATAGCAAGAGGGCGTTGAGTAGAATATATTGATGTCGGACAGATTCGCTGGATGCGTGTTCACGTGACTGAAAAATAAACATGTAATCCGTGATTAAAAGGGAAAGAAAGAAGGAAAGATTGAAAGAAAGCTTGTATCCATCATCATCATTTTATTTATTGTATTTATAAATGACATCGGGTATTGTTTCAAGCATTCAAAATTTTTACTCTACGCCGATGACTTAAAAATATTTAAAACTATTCGAAACCTTTCAGACTGCCATCAACTACAAGAGGATATGGATCGATTTTCTTATTATTGTAATGAAAATAAGCTTCACTTAAGTATCCCCAAATGCTTAACAATATCTTTTACAAAAAATAAAAATGTTATCCATAATAGTTATAACTTGAACAAAAGTATATTATTAAGGGTTTCAACTATTCGAGACCTTGGGATACTACTAGATGAGAAACTCCACCTTGATCTACACATGAACAATATTATTAATAATGCATATCGTATGTATGGGTTCGTAATGCGGTCGACGACTGATTTTAAACGTGTGGGTACATACACTCATCTATATAAATCATTAGTCCGATCCCAGCTGGAGTATGCTGTAGCAGTGTGGGACCCGTATTATAATAAATATGTGGATAGCGTAGAGAACGTTCAACGTAAATTCCTCCGATCGATGCACTATAGATGTTTCCGTAATTTCCCTGCATATAATAATTTACTTGAGAAATACAACTTGCTTAGCCTAAGGTCTAGACGCTTATATCTTGAAATGATGTTTCTTTTTGATGTGTGCAATAACCGATATGACTGCTCTGAAATAACAAATAAATTGTGCTATGTAGTTCCAAGAACCGTCATTAGAAGAGAGGTACGCGCACGTCCACTTTTCGCCGTATCTTCATGCCGAACCAACGCTAGAGTGCGCGCTCCTCTGCGTCGTTTAAGTCAAAACTATAACAGCTTTTTTACAGACTTAGATTTGTTTACTGGATCGCCCAGCGAGTTTCGTAAAGCCTTGATTGAGACAATTAGAAATTTATAATTTGTAACCTTTTATATATATATTGTACATTTGTTCCACTCACTTGCGTAGTAGTTCTTAAGATTTCATAATTTGCTTTGTATAAACTGTGGATAACGGTGTGAGTTGCACGTTTGTTTTGTTTTTGAATTCATATTAATTAGCTAAGATATAATGTGTAGCTGTTTGTCTATCCCAAATAAATAAATAAATCATCGTATCAGCCAAAGAGCGTCCACTGCTGCACAAAGGACCCACCCATAGATATTCACAATTGCGTCGTCATTTTGAGAGGAATTTGCTAGTACCTACTCACCACGCTTGGCAGGTGGGTTGGTGAGCGCAGAATGGCTACTGTTCCACAGAAGGTATGCTGGTGCTGGTGCCCATCCCTCTGGTTTAGAGTTCCTTAATCGCCTTTACGACATCCACGGGAGATGGAGTGGTGTCTTAACCCAGACACCACACGGAAAAGATTAGAAGAAAGATTTTAAGATACATATTGTATTATAAGTTCGGATCGGGAGAGGAGGGGGGGGGGGGGGGGGGGGGTAAATGTATGGTCAATTTTTGTCAATTTTCTTAAATGACTTTAGAACCGTTTCATAAAATAAATATATTTGAGATCAAGCCCTTCCATTTTATTACCGACTTCAAAAAGGAGGAGATTCTCAATTCGATGCGTATTTTTTTTTTATGTATGTACACCAATTGCTCCGAGATTTGTCGACCGAGTTGAAAATATTTTTTTTTTAGCTGGTGCATAATGCTTTCGATCAGGATAGTTTGATTGCGCTTATCTAGATGATGTCTTAATAGTTTCGATTCCTTTCAGATCAGAGAACCGATTTGAGTCATTCTTATTATTAGTGTTAAATACTGATACCTAATTGGAAAAAGTTCTTACATTTATTCACACTAAAAAGTTAAATTGCCGTGTGGTGCCGGCTCAGAATACCACCACCCATGCTCCGCCCGTGGGTGTCGTAAAAGTCGACTAAGGGATTAGCCTGAGGAAGGGCAGCAGCGTCCTTCGAGTACATTAACAACTTAACTGCGTTTTTGAAGTGTATGGAGCGTAATGAAACCACCGTATGTGTTGAACACTAGTTTATTACTGACTTGGTACACCGCGATGCGCGCCCGCGCATCCGCATATATATCATTCCTTCACACTTAGATTTGAACCCTGGTGACAATAATAAATTATAAATAATAGGGAAGCCCTTAACTTAAACAAAAACTTAACAATTAAAATAACTAATAATAAAAACAATAACAACCATTTAAAAGAATTTTGTGTAATCTACTTCTTTTCTTGTACGTTTTTGGCGTGTCTGTGTGGGTGACGGTACTGGCGGTACGTCAATATTTCGCGCGGAAGTACTTGAACAATAGTCGCTATTGGAGACAAGAATCTCGGGCTGCGCCGATGTCGGCGTCGTCGCGTTTACATTAACAGTTGCGCTTCCCCCAGTCTCGTTCACCTCACAATCACCCCATTCATCACCATCACCATCATCTGGGACACATACCGCGTCGGTTGCTATTAGTGCCTCATTAGTTCCAGTCACAAATGATGGATTGATAGACTGTTGATCACCAGAGACTGCTGGTAACACTGCACTTGTCGTGTGTAACTGATGAGACACGTTATCACTAGTATTTGTGGAAGGGGGCACATTATTACCCGTATATTTCATAATTTGATCAACATGTCTAATACAGTATAGATTCAAGTCTTTAATGAAAATTTTATACATTTTATTACCTAATCTATCATTTACTATCCCTAACTGCCATGTTTCTTTCCGTACCCTGTACCATCGGGTCCATACTACATCGCCAATCATAAATTGTCTTTTTCCGGGCACCGTAGAAGAATCAAAGTAAGTTCTACTTGACGGTACAATTAAATCAAGACGAGAACGCAGGTTTCTACCGAAAATCAACTTAGCAGGCGTTTCCCCAGTGGTACAGTGCACAGTGTTCCTATAATTAAACAAGTAACCTAATAATAGTTCATGTATTTGATACAATGGCAAGTTGTCTTTTAGAATACATTTTAACATTTTTTACATGTTCTGACCGAATTTTCAGCTTGTCCATTACTGGGAGGATGGTAAATAGGTGAAGTCATATATTTAATACCATTAGCGGAGCAAAATGTCTTGAATTCATTTGAATTAATCTTGACGTCATTATCCGATACCATCAGGTTCGGTATACCAAACGTTGAAAATATAACCTTTAGTTCAGTTATCAGAGCCTTAGTTGAAGTTCCATTGTGCATATATACGCATTCTAGCCATTTACTAAAAGAATCTACAAGCACGAGATATACCCTTTGGCCTACGGTCATATAATCGATGTGCACGCGCTGCCAGGGGCCGGCGGCGGCGGGCCAGGGGCGGCGGGCCAGGGGCCGGGGCCGGGGGCGGCGGGCCAGGGGCCGGCGGCGGCGGGCCAGGGGCGGCGGGCCAGGGGCCGGGGCCGGGGGCGGCGGGCCAGGGGCCGGCGGCGGCGGGCCAGGGGCGGCGGGCCAGGGGCCGGGGCCGGGGGCGGCGGGCCAGGGGCCGGCGGCGGCGGGCCAGGGCGCGGGCGGGTCGCGCGGCGGCGCGGCGCGCACGCTGACGCATGTGGTGCACGACCCAATCCAGCGCTCGATGTCGCCGTCGATACCAGGCCACCACATCCTACTTCGAGCGTTACTTTTAGTTTTAATTATACCTAAATGCGTGTCGTGCAATTCGCGTAACAGTCTTTCTCGTAAAATCGATGGAATAACTATTCTATGTCCTCTAAAAAGGCAACAGTTGTCATATTGTAAGTCAGACTTGCATTGGAAATAGGGTAATATATTTTTACAAATTATTTTGCGGGGCCATCCTATTTGCATGTACTTAACGACAGTTTGAATAACTGCATCTCGCTCTGTTGCCTGCGTTATCTCTTGTATCGTAGTGGCGGGCGACATTTCATCCAAAAACTTAAGTGCATAATAAGTATCTAAATCATTATCGACCACATCCGACTTACAAGTGCATTTTAAAGGCGCACGCGAAAAATAATCAGCCACTAAATTATTATCTCCAGATACGTATTGTACTACATAATTATAGGCGGATAGCATAATAGCGTATCTCTGGAGCCTCAGTGCTGTCGTTACCGGTATACCTGTCTTGTTATTAAAAATGGAAACCAAAGGTCTATGGTCAGTTTTTAAAATGAATGGTTCGCTTCGACCGTATAAATACTGATGGAACTTTTTCACACCAAATATGATAGCTGTAGCTTCCTTTTGTATTTGGCTATAGTTTCGCTCACTGGCGGTGAGCGAACGAGACGCATACGCGAGAGGGCGCTCGTGGGTGTCGCTTTCTCCCTTCTGCGCCAGCACGGCGCCGAGCCCGGCAGGGCCGGCATCCACCGTAAGCACAAGCTGCGCCGTCGGTTCGAAATGCGCCAGCACGCGCTCGGACGCCAGTTCACTGCGCACTGTTCCCATGGCCTGCCGCTGCCTCTCGCCCCACTCCCACGGCGCATCGCTTCGTAGTAACTCGTGGAGCGGACTCAATATTGACGAAGCGTTAGGAATAAAATTCCTATAGTAATTAACGACGCCTAAGAATCTTTTTACCTCGGTGACGTTAGTCGGTTCGGGAGCGTTTAATATGGCCTTCACCTTATCCGGGCTGGTCATTATGCCCACTTTACTGATCACGTAGCCTAAATAAAGTACACTTTCCTTGAAAAATTCGCACTTTTCTTTTTGTAAACGAAGACCGGCTTCGCTTAATCTAACTAAAACTTCCGTTAGTCTTTTAATGTGCGAACTTCTATCTGGGCCCGTTATACATATATCATCGAGCCAGATGCTAACCCCGTCTATTCCAGCTAAAAGTGTCTCCATCGATTTTTGAAAAATTGCAGGTGCGTTAGCTAGGCCGTAAACTAAACGTGTATATTTATATAGCCCTTTATGCGTATTAATCGCCGTTAGTTCCTGAGATGACTCATCAAAAATAAATTGATTATATGCATTTTTTAAATCAAGTTTACTATATAATTCGCCGCCCCCTATTTTAGCAAAAACCTCTTCAATCCTAGGTAAAGGATATTTTTCTATTACGAGGTCTTTATTTAGTGTAACGGAAAAATCTCCTGCAATTCTAACTTTACCGTTTTCCTTTAGCACTGGCACAATCGGAGTGGCATATTTGGAGTGATTTATTGCCACCAAAATCCCTAAATCTACTAACCTTTCTAATTCTTGCTCGACTTTATCTTTTAGCGCAAAGGGTACAGATCGTGGCTTATAAAACTTTGGCACAGAATTTTCCTTTAGTTGTAGACTAACTTTAAATTTATTAAATGAACCCAATTCATCCCGCCACAGATCAGGAAATTTTTCTATTAATTCAAGTATATCATAGTCACTACACACCAAAGACTTGATATCCGTTGTGACGATTAAATTAAAGGCGGACATAAAATCCCTGCCTAATAGGGGAGGTCCTCCATTTTTAACAACAAAAACTTTAATATTTCTTTGCAATTTATTAAATTTCGCTTCAACAGTGAAACAACCTAATGGAGAGATTTTATGTCCGTTGTACAAGCACATTTTTAAGTTGCAATTTTGTAACTGATAACGTGAAAACATTTTTAAATACAATTTCTCTGAAATTACACTGCTGCCAGATCCTGAATCTAGTTCCATTTGAATAAATTGATTACCTAAATTTAATTCAATTTGAATAGGCTTATCGGCTACGTACCTTATATTAAAGTTCTGACACTCCTCACAAACCGTATCCTGAGATTGGATTCCCCTGCAATCCTCGTTGGCATCGACATGATATACGCCCAATGAGCCTTTTGGACTACCGCACACTTTCTTTAAATGGCCCTTTACACCGCACTTTTGACACTTATAGCCCTTGTAACGACACTTATCACTATTATGATTCTTCAGACCGCAAACCGAGCAGCGATCTGTATCGCGCCGAGCTGATGCCTCAGCACCACCAGCAGCACCACGTCCGCGGCCAGATCGACTTTGGAATCTCGCACGATACACCGGTTCCTCCTTGACAGAAATGGCCTCGGTACTGGTACTAAACATGGCCTTCGCCTCCTTGGCACACGCCGCCTGCTCCGCAACTTCAATAGCCCGCGCTAACGTGAGGGTAGACGGGCTTTTTTCGAATAGCTTGTCGCGCTCTGGACCAGCACTCAGGCCGAGGACGAAACGATCCCTCAAGTTCGTTTCTAGCGCGGTGCCGAAGTCGCAATAAGTCGCGAGACCTCTTAATCGCGCCGCCCATTCTCCTAGGGTTTCGCCAGTTTGTCTGCTAGCTCCAAAAAAATTCGCTTTGTCCACGAATGAGCACTTTCTTGGCTTGAAATGGCCATCGAGCAATTCAACTAGGTCCTTGTAACTTAGCGCTTCCAACTCCTTTGGAAATGCAAGGTTGAGCACTAAACGGTACGATTCCTCCGTGAGATTGGTCAGTAGAAATCCACTCTTTTTTTCATCGTCCACACCATTTATCTTCAGGAACTGCGTTAATTTTCCTTTGTATATCAACCATTCACTTGTTTTGTGGTCAAATACCGGTAAATTTCCAAAAACAGAATTCATATTTTTTTCTGTGGGTATACCAACTGTCGTCGCCAGTGAAGTGTATGGAGCGTAATGAAACCACCGTATGTGTTGAACACTAGTTTATTACTGACTTGGTACACCGCGATGCGCGCCCGCGCATCCGCATATATATCAGTTTTGTTTTTTGTTTCTCTTCCTCAGTCGTCGTCCGTCATCTCGCATACACTTCTTGGAAGCGTGGATGCTTAACCGGTCGTTTCTGGCGAAGCCAAAAGAGTCCTCCAGTTCCTCAAAGTTCCTCCTTCTTTCGCGACTGTTATTTATATGGGCGATCAATTTCGCTTTCTAGAAGCTGCCAGGCTATGTGGTACTGCTACTAGATACCAGGTGGCGCCTCGTGCCCTAGTTAAAACAATCCCAAATATTCTGGAAATTACTACACGCCACAGTACACCTACTAGACAACAGATGGCGCCATGTGCCTTAGTTACGCAGAACCATTCAGAACATTCTATAAGTTTCTACACGCTGTAGTACCGCTACTGGGCACCAGATTGCACCTCATTCCGCTATATATTACTAGATGGCGTAACGATAATGCGCCAATAAATGGGACCCGGTGACCCCACCCGCACCTCAGCGCAGGGATAAAATATTGGACTCCATACAATTACTCATATACATACAACAAAAATAGAACAAACTTTTCTTGAATAAATAATATATTCTTGTAAATTTTAGAAACACTAGCTATGATTGCTACTACTTACTTGATTAACTTGTCCATGTTCATAAACCAGTTAGCAGCACTCTGGTAGGTGAAGTCTCCCCCCATAGTCACCATGATGTTGTCGTGGTCATAGTACTTCGCCTGCCGCTCAATTTGTGATATGAAATCGTTTACCTGTGAATTAGACGGCACGGTTGATGCAGTGGTTAATAAAGTCGGCTACTGCGCTCCGGGTCGTGGGTTCGATTCCCGCACGGAAAAATATTTGTATGATCTGCAGGTAGTTGTTCCGGGTCTGTATGTATTGTGTGTGGAATTTGTGTCTGTAAATGCACCCACGACACAGGAGAAATCCTAGTGCGGGGCAACGTTTTAAAAACAAAAACAAAACAAAATCAAACAAATAAACAAAATTGAAGTGTCTGTTTGTAATGTCAAAATAACTAAACTAGCTAAATAACTAAAATAGCTTTTTACTAAATTTTTATGAAAATGTATACGGTGTAATCGGTCCAGACGTTTCGGAGATTGCCCGAAACAAACAGACAGACAGACAGACAAAAAAAAAATGCATTTTGTGTTATATGTTCCGTATATACTTTCATATGCATTTAGTAAAAAGCTGTTATTTTGACATTACAAACAGACACTTCAATTTCATTTATTTGTATAGACTAGCTGAGACCTGCGGTTTCACCCGCGTTTATTTTAAAAGAAATTTAGAGTACTTCGACATAGACACTTGACATAGAATATATATAGTGGATTTCAAGTGTTGCAAATTTTGTGCGCGGTGCCCTAATTCTTATTCTAAAATTAAAGTAGCCTAAGTTATTCCTTATAACATCAGCTATCTGACAGTGAAAGTCCCCTCAAAATCGGTCCAACTGTTTCGGAGATTACCGGGAACAAACAGACAGACAGACGGAGAGACAGACAGACAAAAAAAAATAAAAATGTTATTTTGTCGTAAGTACCGTATATACTTTCATATGCACTTAGTAAAAAGCTGTTGTTTTGAGATTACAAACAGACACTTCAATTTTATTTATTTCTATAGATACAATATTACATGGAGACAAATGTAGGGCAACGTCTGGAAGGGCCCTTTAAAAAAAAATATTCACATATGCCGTCAAACATATCATAATTTGAATATCGCTATTTTCACGCCCACAACAGGGGCAGAGGGTGTGCCTGAAGCCATTTACCTTGAAATATTTGAACGTTGGGTTCTGTTCAGAATGTTAACAGAACTTTACAATGACATTTCCGCTATTTAATCTAATCCCACTATATGAAATCTATCTATTCATCTATACAAATAAATAAAATTGAGGTGTCTATTTGTAATGTCAAAATAACAGGTTTTTACTAAATGCATATATAGTATATACGGTACCTACAACAAAAAAAAACTATTCTTTTTTTTTGTCTGTCTGTCCGTTTGTTTCCGCTAATCTCTGGAATGGCTGGACTGGTTCCTACGGGACTTTCAATGGCAGATAGCTGATACTTTTATTTTAGAAAAATAATTAGAATTCCGCGCAGAAAAATTATAACCCATGAAATCCAATATATATACTCTTTAACAAGTGTGTATGCCGAAGTGCTCTAAATTATTTATAAATAATCCAATTTCTTTTAAATTAAACGGCGGGTGAAACCGTGGGTCCCAGCTAGTCTTAAAATTCTTGAATATTTGCTAATCTTACCCGTTTGTCAGCATTGTACACCTTGTTGTCGGGATCATCAATGATTGGTTCATCGTTACACAGAAAGTCGAAACAGAATCCCTCGGGAGCGTTGTAAAGATTGAACAGCGTATGAGTCATTATGTCTGACATTTTTCCTGGAAGACAAGAGGATTTTTAATTCTTCTACTTTTTTTTTTTGAACATTGCCTCACACTAGCATTTCTCCTGTCGCTAGAGGGGGTGACCGCTTTACAGTCATCCCCTCCGTGATGTGCCTAAAGGCGTGGCACCAATGGGCGGCTCTAGTGTGATCTTACGAGGACCTGGAGCCCCCCTTCGGTGCCGAAGATGACCGCTCCAGTGGTTTTAGCCGGTAGGAGGCATACCAGTACGCCCTTCCCCGGGATAAAAAAATAAAAAAAAGGATTTCTCCTGTGTCGTGTGTGCGTTTACAGACATAAATTCCACACACAATACACCCAGACCCGGAACAACTACCTACAGATCATACAAATATTTGTTCCGTGCGGGAACCGAACCCGCGACCCGGAGCGCAGCAGCCGTTTGTGTCAGCCACTGCACTAACCGCGCCGTCCTTTCTTCCTCTGTTGACAGACTTCTTCGAAGAAGGGAGGTTATACTCAGTGTCAATGCGTTGGGTAAGAGGGTTGGAGGCTGCGCAGTGAGCTCTCGTAGTGACGCTCGTGCTTGTCATCAGCTTGGATAATTCAGTGGGCAGATATATGGATATCCTCGTAGATGACTGCCAGCCCCGGCGAAGTGCCACTGCTAAAGGGACCTTGGAGACGAGCTTGCAGGTTGGGTGTTCAGTTAGTAGCAACACATATTGCGGATGGATGAAGTTGATGTTTGAAGTAAGTGAATTTGTGTATCACTGCTGATTCATCATTTCGGCCGAATGAAGTCCACTGCTGGACACAGGCCTCCCCCAAAGATCACCATAACCACCGAAATGGATGTGTTGTGGGCTCATTGGGGGGTTTTGCCATAATCGCCACGCTTGGCAAGCGGGTTGGCGATCGCAGTTGAGTTGTTAATGTACTCGAAGGACGCTGCTGCCCATCCTCCGGCTAATCCCTTAGTCGACTTTTACGACACCCATAGGAGGAGATGGGGTGGTGGCATTCTGCGCCGGCACCACACGGCAACACACAAAACACAAACACGGCACTGCTGATTATAAGAGGCAAATTACGAGTTGTGTACTGCCAAGGCGTTTCTTACTTAACCGGTGCAGATAAAATTAATATTGGAAGCAAAAAAGTTTATGATGTTGAACTATACTATACTATAAGATGGTGAACTCATTTCTCTCCATCTTAGCTTTCTCTGAAACATCATAGTCAGTTCGAGGTCTAAACAAGAGTACATACCTAAGACATCGCTCCCTCGCCACATGAATTCCATTCTGTCTTCTTCAATCATGGCTTCCCTTTCCTTGTGATCAACACGTCCTGTGCAAGTAAAAAAGAGATTGAAATGGACGGGTAGAATCTAAAGGTATCTGGAGCACTCTCCAGATAGCGTTCTATCATCAGTTGTTAATTGAACTCATAAAAGTTTTGAAAGTAAATGTTGTGAGATTATTGCAACAATCACCATGCCTAGCAAAGGGACTGGTGATCACAGTATGCATACTATATGCATGTTATTAGCGTAGCAGATACTGTTGACGCATCACTGATTCTGCAATATCATACACAGAAAGGACTCTCTTTTAATGGCTTTTGAAGCCGTCCAAGTTGTCACTCCGTCGAAAGATCTCCTTATCTGTGTGGTGTCCGAATTAAGGGTAGAACACCACTCCATCTCCTCCCACCACCAAAAGTGCAAAGATGTGGTAAGAAGTGGCGAAGAGCTCTTAAACTAGCGGGACGGGCAGCAGCGTCACTTCTGTGGAACTGTAGCCATGCTGTGCTCATAACCACGCCTGCCAAGGTCAGTGTGACTTTGGCTGATACGATCGTAAGAAATCTGGAAGAAGCCCATTCTAGAATTTGCAGGCACGTGGTAGAAACAATAATGTAAAGCGAGTTTCACGAGAACTCCGCGTTTCTACAACGTGTGCATGAGCTTTATGACGACCACGGAGCGATGGATGATCAAATCGTGAGGAGAGAATGAGATCGAAGAGTTCTTCAGAGTAATCTCCGTTGTACCTAATAATTGTCCTGTTTATAAAGTTTCCTCACTGGCCATATTATGTTACTCAAAGGAAAAGTCACTATTCTATTTCAAAAACCACAAGGCCAATAAGAATTTTTCTGAGTAAAAATTTACCTTTTTTTGCCATAGGGGAAACCGTGTTGGGGAAGGGTGGACGAGTGTGCGGCCTCTTACCGGCTAAAATACCTGGGCGGTCACCTCCGGCACCGCAGGGGCCTCCAGGATGTCAAGAACGAACGCTCCAGAATCACCCATTGGTGCCACACCTATAGGCATATCAGGTAGGGGAGACTTGTAAAGAGGTCACCACCTCTATTAAAGGGGAGGTGACTGTAAAGATATCGCTAATACTCCGGGGAGTTGTACAGGATCTCCCGGAGCCTCACTGTGCGCTGGAAGTTGGGTGGTAGTTTACCTATAAAAAGTCCATCATATCCCATCTGAGCCAGCAACGAGACTTGTTCCCTCGTGTGGCCATACGTATCTATCTGCCACGCCGCTTTCGGCTTGCCGCAAGGACCTAAGGTGTCGTTCAGTTTCCTGTAATAATTTAAAAACATTAACATCGTACAGTTCAAGGGATACAAAAGAGGCCGAAGACTAAGGACTTCAGTAGTAAGTACTGGACACTCTGTTTCAGTGGATACAAAAGAGGCCGAATACTAAGGACTTCAGTAGTAAGTACTTGACACTCTGTTTCAGGGGATACAAAAGAGGCCGAAGACTAAGGACTTCAGTAGTAAGTACTTGACACTCTGTTTCAGGGGATACAAAAGAGGCCGAAGATTAAGGACTTCAGCAGAAGTACTTGACACTCTGTTATGAACAATAATTTTAGTACTTATATGACGTACTTAGTACTTTTATCGACGGCACGGTTGGTGCAGTGGCTGACACAGTCCAATCAACGAAAAAACAAACATGAAGCCATTCGGTTCCTGTTTATACATTTAATTTATTATTTTATTGTGATGTTGGTTGGGTTTTTATGGTAGACATAAGCCGCATAACAGTTTTAAGAGAATCCACTCCATTCTAAAGTCAAGTTATTCGCACATGACGTATGAAGGTACGGCTGAACGGATCTTGGGGAGACTTCCACTGTTTTATAGGGACCCGCGGTTGCACTTGCCGTTTAATTTAAAATGAATTGGATTTTTCATAAATAATTTAGTGTACTTCGGCATAGACGCTTGACATAGGGTATATATATTGGATTTCATGGATTTTATTTTTTGCGCGGAACCCTGATTATTTTTCTACAATAAAGGTAGCTTAAGTTATTCCTTATAACATCAGATATCTGCCAGGCAAAGTCCTGTAAAAATCGTTCCAGCCGTTTTGGAGATGAGCGGGGACAAACAGACATTGAATGAATATCAATTTACCTTAATCCCCAGGTATACTGGTCAATTATATGCAGGTAATCGGGAGTAGCCTCATCATTATGCACCCAGCCTCCACCAGCAAACTCCACGCGACCTTCCTGTACTAGAGATCTGAAGGTAGCCCTCGTGGTAGGCCGTTGCTCCTTCCACCAGCGCCAGAAGTAAGCAGTTTCAGAGAAAGTGAACCTTTGGATTAGGAAAAGATTTTTTTTTCTTAGTTTTAGCATAGCCGGATAACGTGTGATCCGTAATAAAAAAATCTACTTCAAGTACAGCCGTTCTTATCTGTTACACCATATGAGAAGATGGGTAAATGACTAAGCAAAGCTCCACTGCATTCTCTATCTTTATAATTAAATTCTCCTGTATCGTTTACAGAGATAAATCTCACATACACAAACGATCAGCCCAGGGATAACTTCCAGTATTTGTTGTGTACGAGAATTGAACTCGCAACCAGGTTTATGTAATTATTTCGATGAAAACTTATGACTTACTCCAAAGGGAAGAACTGCTAGCGACATCTGTTGCCTTGAACTCGTGACGCTGTTACATATTGTTTGCTGCCGTGTCATAATACACAATAACATGTATAATATTATTTAACTAATAAAATATCAACTACAGACCAGACAGAATATTTAATACAGAAATTGCTTTTCAAGAGAATAAAATTAATGCAAAACATATCCAAAAAGTAAGATTTAGAGGTAGGTTGGATCCCGAGAACAAAACAATGACAACCCACGTGTCAGTTTAGCAGTCTATGTAACCAATTGCGAAAGGTGGTGTCCAGATCAAGAGTATTTATTTTTATTTATTTGGGACTAACAAACAAATACACATTAAAGCTTATATACTAGCTTACAAAATCCAATCCATCTTATAGAATCCAATGATATATACTTCATAAGATATCTGATTGGTTTTCGGCGAATAATCTTCTATTAAACGCAAATAAAACTAAATGTCTAAGATTCTCCACAGCAAATGTGACCCACGTAAGGTCACAAGTAAAACTTGACGGAAAAGAATTAGATCTAGTCTCCTCAACTGTGTTTTTGGGTGTTACTTTAGACTCAAAATTGCAATGGGGACCCCACATAAAGGCACTTTCAGGCAAACTAAGCTCTGCTGCATTTGCCGTTAGGAAAATTAGACAGGATACGGATGTGGCCTGTAGCCACATCTAGTATATTTTGCGTACTTTCACAGTATTATGTCTTATGGAATTTTACTGTGGGGCTCGGCTGCTGATGTTGGGTCTATTTTTATATTACAGAAATGAGCAGTGCGAGCTATCTATAACCTGGACTCTCGTGAGTCACAACGGAGACTATTTAAGGAAACAAACATTCTTACTCTACCACCCTTATATATTTTCCAAAACATTATGTATATCCGCAAACATATAGCTAATTTTAGTAAGAAAAGTGACGTGCACAGCCTAAATACTCGCAACAAGAACCAGTTGGTTGTAGCGGGCTTTAGACTTAGTAGAACCAGCAAGTCGTTTATGGGAAACAGTATTAGATTCTATAACAAAATTCCTTGTAGTATTACCGACTTCGAAAGCCTACTATAATATAAATCATTACATCGACGATAGCGATGTCTGGCAAACGTTTCCCTCCTGCATACTGCGCCCCTCTGGCGCTTTATAATATATTTTATAATTTTCGCATTATTGACGTGTTGTTACTCCCAATCAATGCTCTACCGTTTACCAATTTTTTGTTGACATCCTGACATTTACTTGACTTATTTTTCATCTTGTTATTGACATCTTGACATTTAATTTGACTTATTTAAAATTGAATTCTATATTTATGATATAATTTATTTGCCTATGTTTAATATAATGACTGCAATTTACATTCTAATATTTTTACATTATTAAATTATTCATAAAATTGTAAATGTGCGAGCATCAAGTAGCCGTTAATGTTATATATTTAGTAGGTACCTATACTTTACCGTTTGCCTGGTAGTATCGGTCTGTCATGCTCACTAAAATGTCTTGCTGGCGGTGGCGTTGTGTATCGGGTCGTTCGGTTCCCTACAATATGGTTGAGCTAAGCGATGCTGATGCATGCGTCATGCTCGTGAACGGGTGCCGACTGTTGGGACTGGTCAGCCATTAACTGCCATGGCGAATAATAATTATATTACATTAGTATGTGTTTGTGTTTTTATACGTTTGCCTAGATCATGCTCGTTATATGTTTTACCATAATTTCTATCAATCAACATTGTAATCTCAATTAATTTAAAAGAGTATCTATGGAGTTTCTTGCCGGCTCTTCTCCATAGATCAACTGTTTGGAACCGTGCAACTTAGATTCTGACGTTTCATAAGTGCCAATATTTGGTTTATTTGAAATAAAAATATTTGACTTTGACTTTGAAAACAAATAATACAACTGTGCAACTCACACCGTTATACCCAGCATACAAAATAAGTTTTGAGCAAATTGAATAAAAGAAATCTAACAATTATTTATTTATCTAATAGAATAAACATATTTATAAGCTCTGGATTTTCATGAGCCAGTTACGAAACTTATTAGCAGGCATTGCAAATATGTCCAATTCTGTAAATAGTTTATTATAATTATTACTAATAAGAGTATATCACTAATCCACCTCATCCCTTAAATGTCATAAAAGGCGATTAGGGGACTCAAAACTTGAAGTATGGGGAGCAGACCCTTCTGTGGAAAAGCAGCCATTCTGCGCTCACCAACTCACCTGCCAAATGTGGTGCGTACTGCAAAATTTCCCTCGAAATGACCCACGGCATATAGAAGAGGCCCATGTTCAACAGTGGACTTCTTTTGGCTGATATGATGATGAAAGCAACTCACTTGCGCCTCTTATCGTGCAGCAGTTCTGAGAGTACGGAGTGATATATCAGTTGGACATTGGCGGTGCTTACTGACGTTTTGGCTGCAAGAAAGTAGAATGAATTAGTTCTTATCTCCTTGAATTTTGGAAAGCCTTTTCTTGGTTCATTCACATTCTAACTTCTAACTGTTATATCGGTCGACCGTAATAAGGTACGAGAGGAGGAAACTAGTAGTACTGGCGAAAAATTACGTGCTGAGTTCCGCAGGAGTCAGTTTTGGGCCCACTCTTATTGAACCTTGCCTGCGCCATGTTTCTGCGTGTCGTTATCCCCGCTGGCGTCAGCGTAGTTACATAACAATCTTGTGTTGGCCAAATGGGAGTTCTTCGAGGGAATCATCCGTCTTGCCGAGCCACCGGTGGCCGAAATCTACGCTCTAGATCTGCGGATAGCGCCTCGAAAAACCGAATTACTATGGTTTCACACACTTCTGCGGAGCAGGGAACCACCCAGTTCATGGATACGCGTTGGAGTCACGCAAATCGGTATGGGCCGGTATATGAAGTACCTGGTGCTCACTGGTCAGTTACTGGGGCTTTTATGAACACTTCGAGCGCCTTGTCCTCCGAATCGAGAGGGTGGTGGATGCCTTGCACCGCTCTTCGGAGTCTGGCTCAAGAGTAACGATCGCGTCACCTATCGCCTGACGCAGGTATTCACCGGGCACGGTTGATTCGGTGCATAACTGCATAGGATAGGCCGCTAAGTCACGGCACAGTGCCACCACTGTGGTAGCGACAGGATAGCGCACAGCACATGCTCGAGGAGTGTCCTGCGTGGGCTGCCCAGCGACGGATCTTGGACGTCAGATCGAGTAATCTCTATCTGCCGGCAATAGTGCCGACTATGCTAACGTGACGTGAAAATTAGAGTGCAGCGGTCTCCTTCTGTGAGAGTGTCATTCTCCAGAAGCAGGCCGCAGAGCATAATCGGGAGAGAGCCAAACCCACTCAAAGAAGTATGACACAGCGCTGGGTTAACAACTACCCATGTCCAAAACACCTGAGTCCTGCGCCTGCCGTCACTATATAGGCTGCCTCATGTGCCGCGGGTTATTGGCATATTGGGGAATCTGCGTGCTCATTCCGAGTGGCTGACGCTTCAGGAGGGCCTTTACCAACCTTTACACCGCTGTTATGTGCCTGGAGGAGCGGCTTCTTTACAGACTCCCCTACTAAAGTGGAGAGAACCACTTTACAATCACCCTGTCCGAGATGTGCCTAAAGGCGTGGTAACAACAAACGGCTCCGGTGTCAGAGGATGGGTAGCAGCGTCCTTCGAACACATCAACGATCACAGTTGAGTTAACTCCAAAACAGATGGATGGGCAGCAGCATCTCTTATGTGGGTCAGTAACCACACTGCGTTCACCGTGGTGAGTACTGGCAAATTCCCACCAAAATGACGGCACAATTGTAGAAAACTTTGGAAGAGGTCTTTGCTTAGCAGTGAACGGCCTTGGCTGATACGGTGAAATGGTACAGGCTATTGTTATCCGTTTCCCTGTAACAGCTCAGGCGAGGAATATAGAAAATATTAAGACTTTGAGTAGGGACAACTAGAAAATGCATCGATAAATTATATGGCGCAAATAATACTTACTTCCGTAATAGTATTCGTCGAAAGTTTTGACCCATCCAGCGTCCATATGCGAGTGAGGTATTAGATGCACGTTGAGCGCCCCATCCCTCGTTTGTGGACATTGCTGGAACAAAAACGTGTGATTTTTACCTTACTGCTCCAGAAGGAGGTAATGTCTTTTGAGTGTATGTACCGTAAGAATATTATTTTGGCTGGGTCTGTAGCCCAAACGGCTTGATGAATTTTAATATAAGAGTTTTGTTAGAGTTGTCTTAAATGTGGGAGTGACATGGGCGAAGAAAAAACTTTGTACCTATTTTTAAGTACATTGTACGAACGGAGGAGTGTGACATTTTGCATAGTTAGTTTAGAACGAGAGCAGAAAGTTAAAATTAATGTATAATATGCGTTACAAACACATAAAATCAAATGAATCACGGTCGAATTATTATCAGACGGCAGTTGTTAAGCCGAGTTGGAGGTCTCCGGGCGACTTGAACGACTCTGACACGAGGTAGGCTACTAACCACATGAAAGAAGGCACTATTTCCCCCAACTGATCCTAACTGATATTTTCTATTGGACAGTGTGGTGCCGGCTACGATAGCACCAACCCATCTTATCCCGTGGTTGTCGTAAAGGTCGACTATGGGATAAGCCGGAGGATGGGCAACGGCATCCTTCGAGTGCATTAACAAGTCAACTGCGAAGGAGGAGGGTGACCAGAAACACCGCGACATATTGATATATTAGATAGAAAATTCTTACCTTATAACCGCATTCGATTTTAGTTTTTACAGAAGAAATATATGTGGACTTTAATAATATGATTATTAACACATAAAATATATTATACATTGTAATTAAAATTTATTTTAAACTAATACAATATGAATTGTTTTTCCGATAAGAAATATTTTTTAGAATTATTATAATTAATGGTTTCACATTGTAGGAATTATTTAAAATTTAGCTTCTAAATTTGAATTGGTGATTATTAGATAATAATGTCTTTTATGTTTAATAGTTGAATAGTTTTGCACAAGATATGGAAATATTAGTTGAGGTCGAAATGGATGTATTTCCATGGAATTTGAAGGCGAACTGCAGTTATGAGGTAATGCACCTGTTAATTATGAAATCAGAGCGTGTTTATAGTAAGGAATTGTTCACACTTGGGCTTTTTCTTGCTTGGTATAACTAATATACATAGTAGTGGCAAAAGGTGGATGTCTGACGAAGGAAAAGAAAAAAAGAAAGAAAGAAAGAAAAAGTTTTTATTTCTACGCGCAATTGACACACACAACACTTAACACAAGACTTAAAACTAGACTTTCTTCAGCCAAAATAATAATAACATTATAAAAAAAAACAGAAATATAAAAAATTGTAGCACGGATTATAAATAAAACTTCTCAGTCCGTAAGAAATGAGATCTCTGATAATCCAGTTTATAAAGTTCAATGGTATATCTGTATTATCTGTGGTTGTGGTTTCTCGATGTAATAAAAAAAGAAAAAAGTAGTATGTCTAAGTAATCTGTGCAACCAAACATTAAAGGAAAGACGTTCCAAAAACAATTCACTCACCAATGATTCAAAACACAAAACAGGAGAAAAAGATATATCGGTCAAAAAATTGAATAATAACGATAATAACTTTTTCAAACACATAAAACAGAAAACTAACCATTAACACAACTTTCTAACTATAACAAATTACATCGAAACGCGTACCTATGTGCGCCATCACGGTCGATACTCTCTGAAAAACAGCGCCGCGGCATTTTTCTTTTATTTAAGTGTCGCAGCATTATGCTGAGATAGGGACCTTTTTTGGCTTCGCGCAGGTAGTTTAAGGTTTATTATATATCTTATCTGTACATTTTCTGTAATTACCTGTGTGAGTCCAAAATGAAATCTCTTTCCATCACCAAAATCTTACTTATTCATATAAAATATACAAAATTATTATCACTGGTCATACCAGCCAAAAGTCGTCCACCGCTGAACAAAGGCCTCTCCCAGAAATGACCGGTTACATGCCATGTGTGGTCATTTTGGGGGGAATTTGCCAGTACTCACCACGCTCGCTGGACACGTGTTACTTTATTGTTTCTACCACGTACCTGCAAGTTGTACTCGTAGAATAGGTCTTCCAAATTTCTTACGATAATTTTCAGCCAAAGTCGAACTAACCCACCTTGGCAGGCGGGTTGGCTACCGCATCATGGCTGCTGTGCTACAGAAGGAACGCTACTGCCCATCCCTCTGGTTTAGAGTCCCTTAATCGCCTTTTATGAACATCCACGGAAGGAGATGGAGTGGTGCTAGATTCTTAATCCGGACACCACACGGTACAAAATTAAATCATAATAATTCTTCCTGAAAAATTCCTTCTTCCTCCGAAATTATTATAATCCTTGCTGAATTAAAAGGTTAAGCGAATTTTGTCCTTATTCGGAGAACCTACATATGCTTGAACACACCCAGCCTTCCGCTGAGCGCCCAAAATCTGTCATTAACTAACGCAACCAATTAAAGAATGGGATCTCTCTTTCTCGCTTGCAATTACTCTATCTCTGACGGAACTCGCTAGATATCGGCTTGTTGCTCTAGTGTGATCTTACGAGGACCTGGAGCGCCCTTCGGTGCCGAAGATGACCGCTCCAGTGGTTTTAACCGGTAGGAGTCCGGCATACCCCTTCGCCCTTCCCCGGAGCGAAGGAAGTTCATGTAGAGTTTCCACTGGACACCAATAAAAAAGAAAGATATCGGCTTGTTGGTGGAAATATTTGGTGTAAGCAAAAGCGAGACGTAATAACGGAAATGAAAGAGACAGGTACGTAGCACGGAGTTCAATATGTACATTTTAACTATAGGCAGTTATAATTCTCAGCGTATGTTCCTATTTATAATCATTAGACATTATTACTTGAAAGGAAGTGGACTTAGGCCTGACAGAACAAGAATCGAAACTGAGGTTTAGCTTAGACTCTAGCTCCCGATTGCGTTAATAGAACGGTTGCGGTTGGTGCAGTGGCTGATACAGTTGGCTGCTGCGCTCCGGGTCGTGGGTTCGATTCCCGCGCGGAACAAATATTTGTATGATCTGCTAGGTAGTTGTTCCGGCTCTAGTGTGATCATACGAGGACCTGGAGCCTCCCTTAGGTGCCGAAAATGACCGCTCCAGTGGTTTTAGCCGGTAGGAGTCCGGCATACCCCTTCGCCCTTCCCCGGGGTGAAGGAAGTTCATGAAGAATTTCCACCGGGCACCAATAATAAAAAAAGGTAGTTGTTCCGAGTCTGGGTGTATTGTATGCGGAATTCATGTCTGTAAACGCAGCCACGACACAGGAGAAATCCTAGTGTGGGGCAACGTTAATAAACAAAGAAAAATAAAAAATAAAACTACGTACTGGACCTGTTCCAGCAATTATATTCAATGAATGCAATCTCGACTTAAGTTCTACTCAGGTTTTGATTCTCATTCTATAATATGGGCCTTCGTGTCCGTTTATAAGTACATAAATATATCTTAGTGTTCATTTCATCAAGTTGATGCTGTTGCCCATCCTCTTGATTTTAGCCCTTTAGTAGACTTTTTTGTCACTCAGGGGTAGAGAAGAGTGCCTATAACTTACTGGGAACCAAAAGGAACACTCTTACGTAAACAATGTTATTAAATTCAACAATACCAACGTTACAATAAAATATTTTGCAGCCACCAATTTAATGACAGTCGTAATAAAGAGCGTGCCCACTTACTTGTGTGATTAAATAGTGTCATAAAGCTTGGCTAACAGATGTCATGCAAGTTTAACTAGGAAAAACGTTTTACCAAAAAAAAAATACCGACTTCAAAATTCAATACGATATTAAAACAACTAAAAAGAAAAAAAAAACTTTATGTATGAAGTCGGGTGGGGCCCATAAATATAACTCGTTGATCTGCATGAACCATGGTTGAGCATACCTGGATATTTTTTTCTTTTAAGTGGTTTTAATATCGTATTGAATTTTGAAGTCAGTATTTTTTTTGTTCATAAGTTTTATTTGTTTCTTTTTAGTGTAAATAAATGTAAGAACGTTTCCCAATTTGGTATCCGTATCTAACACTAAAAATAATGTTGAGAATCGAAACTATTAAGACATCATCTAGGTAAGCGCAGTCAAATTAAACCTGTATATTGAAGCTGGCTAAAAACTACTCAATCAAATGTAATGAAATTTCATCATCATCATCATCATCATTTCGGCCGAATGAAGTCCACTGTTGGACACAGGCCTCCCCCAAAGATCACCACAACGACCGATATGGGTGTGTTGTGTGCTCATTGAGGGGTCTTGTCATAATCGCCACGCTTGGGAGATGGGTTGGCGATCGCAGTTGAGTTGTCAATGTACTCGAAGGACGCTGCTGCCCATCCTCCGGCTAATCCCTTAGTCGACTTTTACGACATCCACGGGATGAAATGGGGTGGTGGCATTCTGAGCCGGCACCACACGGCAAAGCCGGCACCACACAGCAATGAAATTTATATGGAACCAATTCGAAAGCATTCTACACCTATTAAAAAAAGAATCACTCAAATTGGTCTACAAATCTCGGAGTAATCGGTGTACATACATAAAAAAAAAATACGCATCGAATTGAGAACCTCCTCCTTTTTGAAGTCGGTAAAAAAGGGCGACATGGTTATAAAACGGAACATTGCAATAAAGACATTGAATAGCTATAATGTGTTCTGGTGACGAGCGCAATGTGTAGCATTAGTTGTAATGGCAGGTATGACGTCTACCACCAGCAGGACACCTGGCAGACACCCGCACCCTGATTAGCTGAAAATAGAAACAGCAGCTGTCGCGCAGCCAGGGGTCCACCGGTGGACCGCCTGTAATTAAAAAGCAATTTTCGCAAAACTTAAATATTTTTTTGTACTTTGATCGTCCGTCAGTGTGTGTCAGAGAACTTCGCCTGTTTGATCGCTATCGGCAAATACGTAATACCAAAATGACGTTTCACAGTGGTATCTGCGCGATTTACGCCTGTCGCAAACCGTTTGCGATTTACGTAATCAGCTGGCCGTTCACAAGTATGACATAAATATCTGCATTCACTCTCCTCATTATGTTAGAGGGAAGGAGATGACCCGGCTTGACCTTGTCGTATACAGTTCCCTAAGAAATAAATATAATATAAGACATTTTTTTATTGATCCGATGGAAATACCTCATGTACTTCCTTCGCACCGGGGAAGGGCGAAGGGGCATGCCGGACTCCTACCAGCTAAAACACCGGAGTGATCATCGTCGGCACCGAAGGGAGGCTCCAGGAACTCGAAAGATCTCCATCTAGAGCCACCCATTGATGCCACGCCTTTAGGCACATCTCGGAGGGGATGACTGTAAAGCGGACATCCCCTCTAGGGAATATAAGAGGGCCTAGAGACTTCCACTGATATTTCAAACCGTTGACCTATCGCAGTGTGGTCTCTGCCTACGCCACATTCAATAACTAGTATCAGGTTATCCAAACAATGCTCCGTATGATACTAACGTTGAATAATAATAAGCAATCGACTTTCACACGAACTTCACGCTTACCTAAAACGCGAGATGGGGTAGGTATTTCAGCCAAATAAAGTCTACGTTTGAGAGACGGATTGGCGATAGCAGCTTAGTACTTGTACTCGAAGGACGCTGCAGCTCATCCTCTGGTTAATCCCATAGTCACCTTTTAAGACATCCACGGTATGAGATGGGTTGGTGCTATTCTTATTCGGCATCACACGGTACGGTATACAGGGTGTCCAGTAAATAGCACGACATACTGCAGGGGGTGAGAGCTTGGCTCAATACCTACCAAAAAAACACAATATATGTTCAGCAAAAGCTTACGGATTTTTTTTTCACCACTGTAGGTTAAAGTTAAGCGATAAGAAAATTGTACGAAGAAAATCTTACGGATATACAGTAGTACAAAATTTTAAGATTAGAAAATTGTACTGTGAAAATTTAAATAAAAATTGTATTTCTTGAAAACATTATAGTTTTTAATAGAATAAAGACTTATCGATGAGTAAAGTAACTATTCACAAATAATTTGAGGTAAATAAAACTAGAAAAGGAATTCTTCATTACGAGATGCTTAAAAATCTGTGTCAAGGTAGAGATTTTTCGATATTTCGGAAAACATAAATTGTGTTTGCTGAACATAAATTGTGTTTTTTTGGTAGGTATTGACCCAAGCTCTCACCCCCTGCAGTATGTCGTGCTATTTACAGCACACCGTATATATGCGGATAGCTATACTAACACGTATGCTCAGCATAGCACAGCGCACAGTGAGGTTTCGGAGAGATCCTTTACAATATCTCCGGAGGAGTGACCACTTTACAGTCACCGATGCGCGGCTCTAGTGTGATCATACGAGGAGCTTAGGTGCCGAAGATGACAGCCCCTGTGGTTTCACCGGCATGCCCCTTCGCCCTTTCCCGGCGCGGAGGAAGTTCATGATAAAGATAAAAATATTTTTATTCATGTAAAACCATATACAGGCACTTATGAATAGTCAAGGCTTTAGTTGCCGCGTTCCAAGGTGTTGATTTCCTATGGAGAAGAACGGGCAAGAAACTCCATGGTTACTCTTTTTAAAATTAATTTCCACTTCAGACCAATATAAAAATTATCAGCGAAAATACGTCCACTGCTGATAAACGAGCTGCTACATGCTGTGTGTCATCATTTTGGAGGGAATTTGTCAGTACACACCACGCTTGGCACGCGAGTCGGTGAGCACAGTACAGCTACGGTGCCGCAGAAGGGACGCAGATGCCAATCCCTCTGGTTTTGCCCCACTTCAAATAAAGAATGAAGTTAACACCGGTTAACCGGCGGGCTGATTACATAAGTCACAGACATCATCATCATTTTGGCCGAATAAAGTCCACTGCTGAACACAGGCCTCCCTCAAAGATCACCACAACGAGCTGTCTGGGTGTGTGTGCTCATTGGGGGCTCTGCCTTAATCGCCACACTTGGCAGGCGGCCTGGTGATCGTAGTTGAGTTGTTTATGTCCTCAAAGGACGCTGCTGCCCATTCTCTGGCTAAACCCATGGTCGCCTTTTGCGACACCACGGGATGAGATGGGTTGGTGCTATTCGTAGCCTGGTACCTGATGGCTTGATGATGAAGGTGACATTGACATGTGATTTATATTAGTATTTTTATGTATATTTGTGATATTTAATTTACATACATTTTATACATTTTATAATTGTTGTAATTTTTTGTGCAGATATATTTATAAATATTGTATATGACAGACTAATGTGTTGCTGGGCAGTTTGTTGCGCCGTTTCTTCTCCCCAGCTTAAACACTAGGAAGCGGTGAAGGGTGGGCTTAATGGGTGCTGTCTAATGTTGACGTTCAAAAAGCTTAAAACTAATAATTTAGTCTATTTTGAATAAATGATTATTTCATTTCATATCATTAAAATATAATAAAAATGGGTCTATAGGCACAAATGTCCAAGTTTTACTATGGAATGCCAAACCATGCGCCGGGATCGGTACTCTCCCGACCTCACTCTGCGGTCTCCGTCTGAAGTATGTAGCTCTCACGGTAAGACACACTGCACTCCAATTTTTATTCACTGCCAGCATTGCTCGTTCTATTGACCAGAATCCACCGCTTGGTAGCCAAAGCAAGGCGTTTTTCGAGCATGCATTGTGCGGTAACCTGATCACTTCCACAGCTGTGGCACTGCGCCGTGACCTCGCATCCTATAGCCTATATCCGGCAGTAGGTGACGCACTCGCTACTTCCAAGCCAGGCTCTGAAGAGCGACGGGACGGTCTTGACAACACGCTTGGTCGCTTGGTAAAGTGCTCGCGGGCCGTCAAGCGCGTCATCTCTGCCTATTGAACGCCTCTGGGGGCGCGCTTTCACCGCTGTGGTGGAAGTAACGTGTCTGATCGTAGACCCACGCATCCATCCATCTCTGCTAGGATGTCGAAATGCGGAAAGCGTACGAGGAGAGTTGTCGCTTCATACAATTCCGTACGGTACCCTCGTGCAATCCGTATAGCCACTCTATGCTGCAAACCATGCAGTTTGGTTGTGCAGCGTTGGACGTCTGAGAGTCGAGATGGACCCTACAGGCGTACAGACCATAGAAGCGGCGAACTTCCTCTCTCGGTCCCCCGAGTTCGGGCCGCAGCTGGTGCAAGGCACCCACTAACCTCTGGAATCAGGAGACAATGCGCTCGAAATGCTCTTCAAAGCCCCAGTGACTCTCCAAGGTGAGCCCCAGGTACTTCGTGTCCCGGCTCACCTTGATTTGCACGTCACTAACGCACATCCACGAAATTCCTTCTACCTGGTACTGTAGTTAACCACTCAATTAAAAGTAAAAAAACTAGGTATCGCATGATTAATGAGTATGAATTTGTTTAGATATACTTGTAGCTAAATGGTTAACACGGAAAACGGGCGATCCGCCAGCTCGAAATTTTCTAGACCGGTCTTCAACATTTCAGCCATATGAAATCCACTGCTGGACAAAGGCCTCCCCCAAAGATCACCACAACGACCGATATGGGTGTGCTGTGCGCTCGTTGGGGGTTTTGCCATAATCGCCAAGCTTGGCAGACGGGTTGGCGATCGCAGTTGAGTTGTTAATGTACTCGGAGGACGCTGCCGCCCATCCTCCGGCTAATCCCTTAGTCGACTTTTACGACACCCACGGGAGGAGATGGGGTGGTGGTATTCTGAGCCGGCACCACACGGTGTCTCCGATCTTAACCGCAGGATATAGGAGTATACGAGGATCACACTGAATATTCTTAGAATTGTCCGGTAAGAACGGTTACAGATGAAAAAAATGTTTAAATTTTGAATAAAGAACTCTGTCTCTCGTCAGATGGCAGTCAATCAGTGTTTATTACTGATATTCTACAATATCATCATCATCATCATATCAGCCACAGGTCGTCCACTGCTGAACAAAGGCCTCCCCCTTAGATCTCCACAACGAGCGGTCACACGCCGCTCTCATCCAACGACTCCCAGCGACCTTCACCAGGTCGTCTGTCCACCTCGTTGGAGGTCGTCCCACGCTGCGTTTTCCTGTGCGCGGTCTCCATTCGAGAACCTTTTTGCCCCAACGGCCATCAGTTCTACGAGCAATGTGCCCTGCCCATTGCCACTTCAGCTTACTAATCCTTGCAGCTATGTCGATAACTTTAGTTCTTCTACGGATCTCCTCATTTCTGATTCGATCTCGTAGAGAAATACCAAGCATAGCTCTCTCCATAGCTCGCTGAGTGACCTTGAGCTTTCTTATGGGG
The DNA here is from genome assembly GCA_947459985.1 of Diloba caeruleocephala. Lineage (NCBI taxonomy): Eukaryota > Metazoa > Arthropoda > Insecta > Lepidoptera > Noctuidae > Diloba > Diloba caeruleocephala. The sequence continues at coordinate 9,112,578 of OX381632.1, forward strand.
CCCATTGTGAGTGACCACGTCTCTGTTCCATATGTCATCACTGGTAACACACACTGGTTAAAGACTTTCGTCTTTAGGCATTGCGGTATTGTTGACGAAAAGACGTTGCGAAGTTTCCCGAACGCTGCCCAGCCGAGTCGGATTCGACGATTGACCTTTTTCTCGAAGTTGGACCTACCTAACTGGACAGTTTGTCCTAGGTAGACATACTCGTCAACAACTTCGAGAACAGAGCTCCCAACGGATATTGGGATGGGCACGACATGGGCATTTGACATGACTTTCGTCTTGCCCATGTTCATTTTAAGGCCCACCTGTTGGGAAACCCTGTTGAGATCATCGAGCATTGTGCTGAGCTCTTGCAGCGATTCTGCCATGACTACGATATCGTCGGCAAATCGAAGGTGAGTGATATACTCGCCATTGATGTTAATGCCGAATCCTTTCCACTCCAGCAGCTTGAAGGCATCCTCCATTGCAGCGGTGAACAGTTTCGGGGAAATTACGTCCCCCTGTCTCACACCTCTCTGCAATGGAATTGCCCCCGTGCTCTGTTCATGTACTCGGACCGACATGGTGGCGTTTCTGTATAAGCACTTCAACACTTCAATGTACCGATAGTCAATGTGGCACCGCTGCAGAGATTGCAGCACTGCCCAGGTTTCGATCGAATCGAAGGCTTTCTCATAGTCCACAAACGCCAAGCATAGTGGCAGATTATACTCCTCGGTCTTCTGTATAACCTGCCGCAGCGTATGGATGTGGTCTATGGTACTGAAACCTTTTCGGAAACCGGCTTGTTCGGGAGGCTGGAAGTCATCAAACCTGCGCTCGAGACGATTCGTGATGACCCTAGAAAACAGCTTATAAACATGGCTCAGAAGTGAGATGGGTCTGTAATTCTTCAATAGGGTGTTATCACCCTTTTTGAAGAAGAGCACCACCTCACCTCTGTTCCACGCTTCCGGCGTTGTGCCCTCGAGTAAGACGGAATTGAATAGCTTCTGAAGGACTTTAAGTACCGGTGTGCCACCCGCTTTCAGAAGCTCTGTCGTAATTCCGTCCCCACCTGGCGCCTTGTTATTTTTAAGCTGTTTCAAGGCCATCCTAATCTCGTACAGGCTGATGTCCGGGATATCCTCGGTATAGTGTCGGGTTAGTTTGGCTCGCGGGTCTTTGTCAGAGCCAATGGTAGGTATAGTTACCGAGGTGTATAACTGCCGGTAGAACTTCTCAATCTCTCTTAAAACCTCTGGCTTAGTCGACGCTACACTGCCGTCCTCGGTCTTCAGCTTCATAATACGACTTTGCCCAATAGACTTGTCTCTTGCGAATACTTTGGAGCCTTGATTCCGCTCAATCGCCTCTTTAACACCGTTGGTGTTAAAGGTGCGGATATCGTGACGCAAGGACTTCCATATCCGTCTATTGAGCAGTCGGTATGCTTCAGCATCACCGGAGGACTGCAGCGTCATGGCGCGTCTTTCTGCCATGAGGTCGAGAGTGTGATCGCAGAACTTTTTTGGTCGGACCTTTACGGTGGGCCTTAAAGAACTTAGACCCAACCGTTTGGACAGTTTCTACAAACCTACCATTTAAATCGTCCACAGATACGCAATGTTCTAGGCACTCGAAGCGGTTTTGGAGTTCGAGTTGAAAGCTCTCGGGGTTTTGGATATGAGCACTAGAGGGCCGGAGCGTAGACCTCATCAGACGAGACCTCTCAACTTTGAGATTAATATTCAATGTGCCTCTTACCATTCGGTGATCACTACCGGTTTTCACCCTGTGGATCACAGAGACATCATTGAATATTTGCCTCCTATTGGTCATGATGAAGTCAATCTCATTCCTCGTGGAACCATCGGGACTCATCCAGGTCCATTTCCTGTGAGGCGGCTTTTGGAAAAAGGAGTTCATCACGAAGGGTCCCTCCTTTTCCAAAAAGTCGGCCAGCCTCTGTCCCCTGGGGTTCCGTTGCCCATATCCAAATTGCCCCACTCTCAACTCACCATCGCATCGAGTGCCCAGCTTCGCGTTGAAGTCCCCCATCACAACAGTGAAGTGTGTCTTCGAGGTATGTATGGCCCTACTTACGTCCTCATACATACTCTCTACTTCATCATCTGGGTGTGTCGAGGTCGGTGCGTAGACCTGTATGACCTTCAACGAATACCTCTTGGATATTCTGAGTATAAGGTACGCTACCCTGCTCGACACACTTTCGATGGCCACTATGCTGTTAATGAGGGACCTGCGGACGAGAAACCCGACACCACCTTGAGACAGATGTTCGCCTTCCCGGTAGTAGAATAAGTTGCCAGATTTCAGGGTTATCGTGTCCTCACCCTCTCTTCGGACTTCTGATAGACCCATGATATCCCAGTGCAACTTATCTATTTCTTCTTCCAGCTCAACAATCTTTTCGTCTGCCCTCAGTGTGCGTGTGTTATACGTTACCAGGGCCAGTTTTCGTTTGGGGTGGTTGCCGGATCCCGTCCGGTGATTCTTAGCACCCCCTGCCCCGCCGTTACCGTGGCCGCTACCATGACCAGGAATAGCGGGGCTGCCGGGAACTGGGGGCCGGTGCATTAGTCGTGTCGTCATTTTGGGGGGAATTTGCCGATACTCACCACGCTTGGCAGGCGTGTTGGTGAGCGCAGTAATGCTTCTGTTCAGCAAAGGGACGCTGCTGCCCATCCCTTTGGTTAAGAGTCCCTTAGTCGACTTTTACGACCTCCACGGGAGGAGACGGAGTGGTGCTATATTCTTAATCCGGACACCACACGGATTCTACAATATCTGGTTAGACTATTCGTAGAAGAAAATTTCTTCTAAGACTATTTGCGACCTCCATTTAATTTCAAACATGTTTACATGTTCATGCCAAAACGGATACGGAAATGGTGTTGTTTTATAGCTCAAACAATAATGTTGTTTCCGAATGAATAGCACTATAAAACCCGCGTGGGTACAAGATATTGGAGGCCGGAAATTAGGTAGTCATAATCTGATTAAATGTTGTCATAAAGACTATTAAAAATAAGGGCTTGACTTTAATAGTATTTACTGCTGGATACACGCCTCTCCAATGTCACGCCATTGAGCATGATCCTCGGCTTGATACTGTAGAGATATAACTCTGGTTGATTGGGTAGGCGTGTTTATAGGTGCGGGAAAGAACTTGTGTATGAGCTTGGTATAGAAACACTTATTATTTCTATATAAATTTATTTATATAGAAAATAATACACTTCGCTTTTTCTACATTCGACGACCGTACAGATGGCCGGCCGAAATCATTCTCTTCATTTATTTTCTCTGTCAAAATGTTCTCATGTAATTATTTAAAATAATATCTTTTTATTCTTTGCGGCTAGGATTTTCTCCCAAAGAGTTTGTACTCTATTACAATACCTAGGAACTGCTACAATGGCCTTCTTACCGGAACACAGTTTTTTTTTTATATTATTTATTTCAGGCAAGGTCCATAAAATAAAATACCACCATCATCATCATCATCATATCAGCCACAGGACGTCCACTGCTGAACAAAGGCCTCCTCCTAGGATTTCCACAACTATCGGTTACATGCCGCCCACATCCAATGACTCCCAGCGACCTTCACCAGGTCGTCTGTCCACCTCGTTGGAGGTCGTCCCACGCTACGTTTTCTGGTGCGCGATTCCACTCGAGAACATTTTTACCCCAACGGCCATCAGTTCTACGAGACAAGTGCCCCGCCCATCGCCACTTCAGTTTACTAATCCATTCGGCTAGGTATACCGGCAATTTTAGTTCTTCTGCGGAACTCCTTATTTCTGATTCGATTTCGTAGAGAAATACCAAGCATACTTCCCTCCATACCTCGCTGAGTGACCTTGAGCTTTCTTACGAGGCCTGTAGTGAGTGATCACGTCTCCGTGCTGTATATCATCGCTGGTAACACACACTCGTTGAACACTTTCATCAAGAGGCATAGGCGGTATTGTTGACGAAAATACGTTGCGAAGTTTCTCAAACGCTGCCCAGCCGAGCCGCATTCGACGATTGGCCTCTTTCTCGAAGTTGGACCTATCTAACTGGACAATTTGTCCCAGGTAGACATTCATTCATTTCGGCCGAATGAAGTCCACTGCTGGACACAGGCCTCCCCCAAAGATCACCACAACGACCGATATGGATATGTTGTGGGCTCATTGGGGGGTTTTGCCATAATCACCACGCTTGGCAGGCGGGTTGGCGATCGCAGTTAAGTTGTTAATTTACTCGAAGGACGCTGCTGCCCATCCTCCGGCTAATCCATTGGTCGACTTTTACGACACCCATGGGAGGAGACGGGGTGGTGGCATTCTGGGCCGGCACCACACGGCCATAGATACAGGTAGACATACTCGTCAGCAACTTCCAGAACAGAGCTCTTAACGGATATTGGGATGGGCACGACATTTGACATGACTTTCGTCTTGCCCATGTTCATTTTAAGGCCCATCTGTTCTCTGTCCCATATGTCCATCACCCTGCATTATGGAAGTCTCTTACCCAAACGTATTTATAATAATTACGCTCTTTACCTTTCTACCTGGCTGCAGCTTGGAGTGCTTTATTACAGGAAGACAAGTGTGCCATTAGAGAAACGGGATTTTTCTCGCATTCAACGCCTACATGTGAGGCATTCAATTTATTTTGCTCATTATCCCTGTTGAACTAAATCGTTGAAACAAGAAAACTCTTACGCATAATCGGGGAGCTGAGTTTAACCATGATTGAATGGGCCGAGTACTAGATTATGATTCGTTATGTTTATTTTTAAACGTTGCCCCGCACTAGGATTTCTCCTGATGCGTTTACAGACATGAATTCCACATACAATACACCCAGACCCGGAACAGATCTGCAGATCATACAAACATTTGTTCCGTGCGGGAATCGAACCCACGACCCAGAGCGCAGCAGCCGACTGTATCAGCCACTGCACCAACCGTGCCGTGCCAATTAGAAAGAAAGTAAGAAAGAAATTATTTATTTGGTCGAAAATGAGACACACATACAATTAATTACACAGTTACAAATCAAAACACAAAAAAAGTTGGTATGTGATTGTGGTAGTCCTGGTGCATTGTAGGTTTTTATACCACGCGATCCCCGGGATTACCGCGGTGTGCATGTGGTCACGTACCGCTGTATGCGCAACACAGCGCATAGTAAGGCTTCGGGGGAATTGTTTACAATCCCCTCGAGAGAGGCCTGGGGGGCGGCCTCTTTACAGTCGCCTTCCCTCAGCTAGCCGCTTTACAATCATCCCCTCCGAGATGTGCCTAAAGGCATGACACCAATGGGTGGCTGTAGGTGGAGATTATTCGAGTTCCTGGAGCCTCCCTTCGGTGGCGAAGATGACCACTCCGGTGGTTTTAGCCGGTAGGAGTCCGGCATACCCCTTCGCGCTTTCCCGGGGCGAAATAAGTACATGAGGTATTTCCACTGGATCAATAAAAATAAAAGGTTTTATACCACGCACGAACGCACCGCTCTTCTTATGTTATTTGCTTTAAAACAGTCGTCAGGTTTCAGTTTTTATCCTCAGGCATACACTGAATCTCAACGTTAGAACTTGCATCCTGTCAAACTTAGCTGACCTGCACGTTTAAAGTATAAATGGTTGACTCCATACACGGATATCGAGGGATATGCCCTGAGTGCAAGCAATGTGTCGCCAGCATGAGGGCAAATTGACCATAAACAAGAGCGGCGGCGATACGGTTAATTTAGTTGCGTAACAGACGTGGAGCGCGTTCCATGTTTTGTAGTCTTTTTCAAAAAGCCTAACTGTTCCGTGGTTATCTGCAAAAATAGTACAACCACAACAAACCTGTGCCGTGTGGTGCTCAGAATACCACCACCCTATCTCCTCCCGTGGGTGTCGAGTCGACTAAGGGATTAGCCGGAGAGGGGCAGCAGCGTCCTTCGAGCACATTAACAATTCAACTGCGATCGCCAACCCGTCTGCCAAGCGTGGCGATTATGGCAAAACCCCCCAATGAGCCCACAATACACCCATATCGGCCGTTGTCATTGGAATTCATGTTTGTCAGCGCACCCACGACACAGGAGAAATCCTATAGTGGGGCAACGTTTAAAAAAATACATAGATAGATGTTTTTAATCGATTCGCGTCATCAGGCAGAACGCCTTTAGATTATGGAGCGATGGTTGGAGTGACGTGCAACCATTGTTTGCTATCGATAATATATGTAAGCGTGTGACAAAGTCGTCCTTCATCTTCATTTCAATCAACCTCTTTCATGACTTCATACCTTCTATCTCAATCACTGGCCACCTCATGTTTTATTATTTCATCATCATCATCATTTCGGCCGAATGAAGTCCACTGCTGGACACAGGCCTCCCCAAAAGATCACCACAACCACCGATATGGATGTGTTGTGGGCTCATTGGGGGGTTTTGCCATAATCGCCACGCTTGGCACGCGGGTTGGCGATCGCAGTTGAGTTGTTAATGTACTCGAAGGACGCTGCTGCCCATCCTTCGGTTAATCCCTTAGTCGACTTTTACGACACCCATGGGAGGAGATGGGGTGGTGGCATTTTATTATTTACTAAATTCAAATCAAAATTCGAATTTAGTATGTGGTGTTGAATCGTTTATATATTTTCATCATTCTGGCATTGACGGCACGGCTGGTGCAGTGGCTGATACAATCGGCTGCTGCACTGCGGGTCGTGGGTTCGATTCCCGCACGGAACAAATATTTGTATGATTTGCAAGTAGTTGTTCCGGTTCTGGGTGTATTGTATGTGGAATTCATGTCTGTAAACGCACCCACGACACAGGAAAAATCCTAGTGTGGGGCAACGTTTAAAAAAAAACTATTGAGAACGCTTAACGCGTGTGGTTGGGCACGCAGCTGTCGTTTGACAAATAATCTGCAATATTATAAATGTTTATTTTTAAATTGCTTTAATGATTATGATAGTAAGCTACATTTCAAAATTTAAAGCGTTAGTTTGAAGTGATAGTTGGGTCGATCACCAATAAACCCATAATACAGCAATATACATAGCGTTTCATTCAACTACATCATCCGCACTCCGTTACTTTGCTGCCGTGGAGAAAGCCCCCACAAGAGCTACCCGGAAAAAAACACGGACGGGAGGCATACCGTGACAAGCTATTGAATAGAGAGTAGGACAGCCCTTATGTGGAAAAGCATTTTTTGTACAGCACCTAAAATCTACAACAAAATACCAACCACTTATAAAGAATTAAACTTAAACTTATTTAGAAAGAAATTAAAAGATATTTTGCATAGTAAATGTTACTATAGCATTAATGACTTCTTGAACGATACTTTTAAATAATCTATTGTGTGTGTGTGTACACCTAATCTAAATATAAAAAGTGGTTCTATTCTACAATAATTATTTCGGACAATTATTTTGTAGTAGGTATGTTAATAATATTTTATTGCAATGTGTGTCCAATTTTTTTTTTGTGTGTTAATTTGCATGCCACAAATGGCAGAATATGATGAAACTGTAACCCCTAATTTTAAGATCTGTAACAACCATATTCAGTCAAATAAAGATATTGTATTGTATTGTTCTTGGTTATTATATTTGTGTAAGTTGGGGGGTCGCTCGGTATGAGCACGCAGAATCCCCAATCTGCGCGCTCGCGACCCCCGAGATGTTGACTGTACCTAGCAAGCAGATCAGTCCCAAGCTCTTTTATCATTAAGTCAAACAGAAGTTTTATAATATCCTTTACTGCAGAATTTAGACTCAATAAAAGTTTTAAACTTCTTAAAACTTATTAAATCTAAACTATTTAGTTTACTACCCGGAATTTAGGTTTCAGAGAATTATTAAACGTACAACAGTTATAATAAATACGTCATACTGCGTATACTCCAAGTTTTGTAAGCCTATGAGTCATTTGTTTTCGATATTTTCTTAATAAAATTCTGTTGTAAACAATATTGTTTTTTCCTATATCACAGTTTAATGATTATGAACGTTGATATCTTTAACGCGTCCAAACAGAAAGGTTTTTAAGTAGTTTAAATATGTTTTGTTTTAATGCTTATCTTTCCTTATTGGATGTAACTACTGAAAACTTATATGAGCTTAAAAGCCAGTAACATGTCTTCATGTTTTTTACCCATTTCAAAAATAAGTGTTTATATGTTTGTTTGCCGTGTGGTACCGGCTACGAATAGCACCAACCCATCTCATCCAGTGGGTGTTGTAAAAGGCGACTATGGGACTGACCACAGGATGGGCAGCAGCGTCCTTCGAGTACATTTACAACTCAACTGCGATCGCCAACCCGCCAGCCAAGCGTGGCGATTATGGCAAAACCCCCTAATGAGCACACAACACACCCAGAACGGTCATTGTGGCGACATTCGTTCGCCGATCATTGTTCGACGGTCATTGGGGAAAGCTTGTGTCCAGCAGTGGACTTTATTCGGCTGAAACGATGTTTGTTTGTATGTTCGTCGTATATGCATTGATAAGATGATAATTTTTTTGATTGAAATAGTGTTCATCCGAGTTTGTCCTATTTCAATCTGGTGAACATCTGATGAAGATCTTCGGCTATAAAGAGAACCCTTCAATCAAACGGATGACAGCAAATCATCCGCGATTGCGGCAATCATTTCTCTAATGTATTATTTATGCCACTCAAATAAGAAAAATAAAATAAACTTCAAATAAAGTAAAAACCGCCTTCAAGTTTTTTTTTGATAAATAAAACGGTAACAAACTCTTCTTCTTCTTCTCTTAGATTATGGCTTCTGTGGAGTATCTTCCACAATTTCGCCAATGTCAAGTATAAGGCAACGTCGTTCGGTGTTTAAATTAATAAATCTTTACATATTCGTAAAAGTAATTCACAAAAATGAAAATATTTTAAAAAATATGTCGGCAACGTCGTACGGTTCAATTGTTTCATTTTCGTTCGTTCGTTAATTCACATAGAAAAGGAAAGTGCCGGTAGCAGAGCAGTTGTAGTAATACAGCCACAGGAACTTGGACATATTTTCAGGTTTTCGGCCGCCCGTAATAGAATAGAATAATTTATTCATTGTTTTTTTTTTTTTTTGAAGTTTTTTTATTAACATAAAATATGCAATCATGTTTTGGATTTAAATAACATTATAACTTAATTACTAGCATTTTTTACAGACTTAAATTACGTCTTTATAAAATATGTAACATAAACGGAAAAAGAAACAAACCTTATATTTACAATGTTTTATGCTAATTTAATATTGTGATAACTCTACTATTAGACTTTCATTATGTCAATATAGGATAATCAGCAATAAAGGTATATGATAGGATCACAAGTAAACAGATTCCTGTTACGTAAGTAAACAGTGAAAAACACTATTTTGTTTTTTTTTTATATGTCACGTGGGTAACAGTAAAAATAAAAAACCCACTCGTCGTCGCAAGATGATCAACACCCGAGTCGGTGTAGCGGCCCGGCTGGACATGTGGGTTGGTAATTTATTCATTAATTAGGTCCTAACAGACACTCTTACACGTCATATTGAAACAACGGAGGGCATTTCGCTACATGACAACCTCTGAGAAGTTAGGTCTTTTTAGTGATATTTTTTAAATGTCTTTTACAAATCTGTTCTTTACAAAGTCTTAAAACAGTTATCTATACATTGATAAAAGATAAATATGGCAGCTATACAATGCAAATATCACTTCAGATGTATTTGGTTTCCAGGGAAGCCACATGTGCAGAAAATAACTAACGCCGTATGTCTCCATCGTCAACATGAAATAGTCTTTAAGCCTGTAATATGCTGTTTTATGATAATTGATTTGACTTGCAAAACTTATTGGTAGGTATAATGACATATCGATGGGTTTATTTTTTTATATTCAATGTTCAATAGTGTATAATGAATGCTGTGTGTCGTTATCATCAGCCAAAGGATGTCTTCTGCTAAACGAACGCCTCCTCAATAGATTTCCATAACTGTGTCATCATTTTGGGCTAAATTTGCCAATACACAGCACAGCTGGCAGGCGGGTTGGTGAGCGCAGAATGGCTGCTGTACTACAGAAAGGGCGATGCTGCCCATCCCTCTAGAGTCCTTTAGTCACCTTTTACTTTTACGAATTTTCTACCACATGACCTTTGAGTCCTATAGAGACAATAAGGTAGATGAACCAACAAAATATGAGTGCAAGGTCCTTTCGTTTCTCGCATGCAGTTCAGGGGCATGTCTCTGCTTACTCGTGCTAAACCGAAGGCCCCCAGCCAGGTATATTGTAACTTAAATATTAAGCTACTGCAGATAAGAACGCCTCGTCTCGGACCTCGACTTAAGGCGTTGCTGAGGATCAAATTGGGGGACGTCTGAATCAGTATTAGAGTAGAAGCTATCGTAAGCAAACACCATTTTAACCATAGTAGTGCACTGTCTTATGAAATGGTAGTTCTAAAATTATACTCTGTATTCAATATAGCAATGATTGTAGACAGAGTAAACAATGATGAACGAAACATTTATACAACACATTATCTGTGGTCAAGAGTTTGACATTGAAAAAGGGAGATCGTTCTGGCGGGTGTTTTATTAATTATGTTTTGTAACAAAATAATTATATAGTGGTGATTAAAGCGCAATCCCATAACCTAAAGGGTTTAAAGTTATTTCCAAATCCAAGTAGGATGAGAGGCAAGCGCTGGCTGACTGCAAAACCGAGAGCTGCTCAAACTATTCCTATTTACGTTTTAGAATTGTTTTGTGTTGACGGTTGTTACACTTGTCTTCTTCTCAATAGATTATAGCTTCTGAAGAGAATCTTCCACAATTTTGGCAATGTCAAGTATAAGGCAACGTCGTACGGTGTTTATCTGAATAAATCTTTACAAATTCATAAAATATTTGTTAAAACTGAAAATAATTCTAAAAATATGTCGGCAACGTCGTACAATTCAATTGTTTTTTTTTCAGAATCGTTACACTTGTCAACTCAAGTGAAATAAGTAGCATTCTATTATAACGACGGGTTGGATATTTTACACATGCATCACATACGTACGTACAAGAAAATGTAAAAGTGTGGATAATTTTTGTTGGCTAAAATCAGCGACTTCAAAGTGATTAGAACGACATTATTGATTGACTTGTCAAACGTTACATTGCGTTACTTATTATCTACTACAAAATAAAACATTTTCTTTCTTTGTCTTTCTTTCTTAGATGTAGGTACTCGTGGAATGATGAACAAATTTGCCATTATGCATTGGCTAAATGAACAGGCCTTGCTAAGCGTCATCAAGGATTGCCATAATTGTTTTTTACATAGAACCAATGGATGAACAAATCAGTCTACTTTTCCTTCCACAGAGAAATATGGCAATTTTTTTTTTTTAAAAACGTTGCCCCACTAGGATTTCTCCTGTGTCGTGGGTGCGTTTACAGACATAAATTCCACATACAATACACCCAGACCCGGAACAACTATCTGCAGATCATACAAATATTTGTTCCGTGTAGGAATCGCACCCACGACCCGGAGCGCAGCAGTCGACTGTATCAGCCACTGCACCAACCGTGCCGTCATTTGCGATGTAACATAGATCAGTTTCAGAACATGAAAAGATGATTTTAATTAATAGGTGTGAAATTCCCAATCGTAAGGCTGTAGGGTGCCTAGTGCACGGTATTGACGACAAATTAGTTAGGATGAGTACAAATGCATGCCGTTTTGAGGAACCACAGCAATTGTTTTGCTATTTATAAATATTGGCATCATTTAAATGATAACTTTTTAATTAATAAGCGTAACTTTGAGTAATGATCCAGGATAATTGCAAGAATCATCAAACAGTGCACTGACACCTCGAAACATACCGAATAGTTAAAATACTCGGAAGCGATATCGAGGACACTCCCATAACAATAAAAAAAACCGGTCTATAAAGTAGTGTTCGCGGTTGATAAGATACACCCTTGGCTGGTGTTCACTAATGAGAATGACCCATTAGATAGTGATTATGATGGAAATTGTTGTTGTATGACCGATATCGGTCAGTTGTAGTGATACTAGCCCTGTGTGGCGTTACTAGCCCTGTGTGGCGTCCCTAGCCCTGTGTGGCGTCCCTAGCCCTGTGTGGCGTTACTAGCCCTGTGTGGCGTTACTAGCCCTGTGTGGCGTTACTAGCCCTGTGTGGCGTTACTAGCCCTGTGTGGCGTTACTAGCCCTGTGTGGCGTTACTAGCCCTGTGTGGCGTTACTAGCCCCAAGTGATGTTACTAGCCCTTTGTGGCATTACTAGCCCTGAGTGGCGTCCCTAGCCCTGTGTGGAGTTACTAGCCCCAAGCGACGTTACTAGCCCTGAGTGGCGTCCCTAGCCCTGTGTGGCGTTACTAGCCCTGTGTGGCGTTACTAGCCCTGAGTGGCGTCCCTAGCCCTGTGTGGCGTTACCAGCCCCAAGTGACGTTACTAGCCCTGAGTGGCGTTACTAGCCTTTTGTGGTGTTACTAGCCCAGTGTGGCGTTACTAGCCCTATGTGGGGTAACTAGCAGTTTCTGGCATAACTAGCCCCGTGTTGCGTTACTAGCCCTGTGTGGCGTTACTAGCCCTGTGTGGCGTTACTAGCCCTGTGTGGCGTTACTAGCCCTGTGTGGCGTTACTAGCCCTGTGTGGCGTTACTAGCCCTTTGTGGTGTTACTAGTCCTGAGTGGCGTCCCTAGCCCTGTGTGGCGTTACTAGCCCCAAGTGATGTTACTAGCCCTTTGTGGCATTACTAGCCCTGAGTGGCGTCCCTAGCCCTGTGTGGAGTTACTAGCCCCAAGCGACGTTACTAGCCCTGAGTGGCGTCCCTAGCCCTGTGTGGCGTTACTAGCCCTGTGTGGCGTTACTAGCCCTGAGTGGCGTCCCTAGCCCTGTGTGGCGTTACCAGCCCCAAGTGACGTTACTAGCCCTGAGTGGCGTTACTAGCCTTTTGTGGTGTTACTAGCCCAGTGTGGCGTTACTAGCCCTATGTGGGGTAACTAGCAGTTTCTGGCATAACTAGCCCCGTGTTGCGTTACTAGCCCTGTGTGGCGTTACTAGCCCTGTGTGGCGTTACTAGCCCTGTGTGGCGTTACTAGCCCTGTGTGGCGTTACTAGCCCTGTGTGGCGTTACTAGCCCTGTGTGGCGTTACTAGCCCTGTGTGGCGTTATTAGCCCTGTGTGGTGTTACTTACCCTATGTGGCGTTACTAGCCCTATGTGGCGTTACGAGCACTGTGTGGTATTACTAGCCCTGTGTGGCGTTACTAGCCCTGTGTGGCGTTACTAGCCCTGTGTGGCGTTACTAGCCCTGTGTGGCGTTACTTACCCTATGTGGCGTTACTAGCTCTATGTGGCGTTACTAGCACTGTGTGGCGTTACTAGCCCTATGTGGTGTTACTAGCCCTGTGTGGCGTTACTAGCACTGTGTGGCGTTACTAGCCCTATGTGGCGTTACTTACCCTATGTGGCGTTACTAGCCCTGTGACTATTTTATCTAGCATTTCGCGGCGATATAAGCTTCGGCTGGCAGGTGTGTGATTTTCCAAGAACATTGTATTGTTATGTAAGTAAAATACTATTTTTTATGTGACTTTAGTAGCATAATTACAATAATGTGTATATTTTAAGTTGCCTGTGTTCTTAATATATATATAATGTTGATTTGCTATTAAGTCCAAATGTAGTAGTGGGTTCATATACAAGCATTGTTATATTATAACAACTTCGATGAGTAGGTAAACTTACATATTTTATAGTTAATAATAGATAAATGCGAGGACGCGTGCTCGGCCATAATGGCCGATAGAAGTAAATAGGTACTATTTTAACCATCGTAGACAGTCAGAAGACAGTGCGTCTTATGAAATGGTAGTTCTAAAATTCTACTATGTATTTCATGGCAATGATGAACGAAACATTTTTACAACACATTATCTGTGGTCAAGAGTTTGAACTGAAAAATGCAGATCGTTCTGGCGGGTGTTTTATTAATTATGTTTTGTAACTAAATAATTCTATAGTGGTGATTAAAGCGCAATCCCATATCCTAAAGGTTTTTATGTTATTTACAAATCACTATAGACAAAGCCACTATAGATGAGAGAGATAGAGATAGATGCGAAGAAATTTATTGACAAACATACACATCAGCCCATAAACGTCTACGGCTAAACGTGGGCCTCCAAATGATCACTACAATAAGTGGTTACAGGGGATATTGCCATAATAACCACGCTTGGCGGGACGATTCGTGATCACAGATGATTAATTTACCCAGTTGACTTATGGATATTTCAGACGATTTACAACTGACGTGAATCATACAACCACTGCTGTCAAACAACATCAATACAACTATGGCAACTAAAGACTATCTCACCATCATTTCAGCTAAGGAGTCTGCTTTGAACGAAGGCCTCTCCCATAAACGACCAATTGCATGCCAATTTTGGGAGGCGGAATGTTCAGCTCAGCTCAGTGTGGCTAGTGTTCGACAGAAGGTACGCTACTGCCCATCCATGGTTTAGAGTCTTAGTAGCCTTTTATGATATCCACGGTCGAGATGGAATGGTGCTATATTATTAATCCGGACAAGAAAAATACAAAACACATTGAAGATATTGTCTTATAAGAAAAAATCAAACCGAATTCACGCACAATAGATATAACTCTTAGTTTGACCATAAGAATGGTACGTTCATATTTTATATACTTAACCCTTCCCACATGTGTATATTCTCCAGTGAAGGAATTAATAAAATCGGTCGTGTAGTTCCTCAAAAAGCACACGTGCAAACATATGGGGGAAACACAGAACTTTTCTGTGTTTTCATTGGTTATAGAGACTAAAAAGTTCATTAGTTTTTCGTGTATTGGTTACCATGACACAAATGCATTCCATCAACGTATCATATAATTACTAGATTGTTGATAAACTTAGCTGAGTGTATTAAACGTCTGCCGTGCCTGTCAAGATTAAAAACTTCTTCTACTGTTATATTATGGCTTCTGTAGAGTATCTTCTACAATTTCGCCAATGTCAAGTATAAGGCAACATCGTACAGGTGTTTAGAATAATTAATCTTTACATATTCATAAAAAAGTTCTCAAAAATGAAAAAAATCTATAAAACATGTGGGCAACGTACGGTTTAATTGTTTTTCCAAAATTAAAAACGCTGGCGAACACGAAACGAAAAATATTTTGACGTTTCGCAACCGGTAGCACAACAGATGGCTATCGCTATTGCTGTCAGTTTTTATAGGACAAACAAAAAAGAGGTTTAAAAAGAATTCATATTTATTAAATCATTACGTTAAATTCGCACGCGCCGTCTAGACAGCTACAATTGGCATGAGTATTTAATCCATTAATCTTGACCTACGATCTGCATTTTTTGTCTATGCTTGTTAATAAAAAGCGTTTGTGCACTAATTAATCTGTATTATTCTACAGATATTCTTTATCTATACGATTATAATTTTAATTTGATTTTATTCAGACGCAGTTTTAATATGTTTTCTTTGATCTCGTCTGATTGGTGTGAAACTTGTTATTTATTACCGACTTCAAAAAGGTGGAGGTTCTCAATTCGATGCGTATTTTTTATGTATGTACACCGATTACTCCGAGATTTGTAGACCGATTTGAGCGATAATTTTTTTAATAGATGCAGGTTGCTTTCGTATTGGTGGATATTAAAACTACTAAAACGAAAAAAAGAACTTTGTTTATGAAGTCGGGCGGGGCCCATAAATATAATTTGTTGGTCTGCATGAAACATGTATGGGGCATACCTGGCCCCGCCCGACTTCATAAATAAAGTTATTTTTTTGTTTTTAGTAGTTTTAATATCCTATAGAATTTTGAAGGCGGTATTTTTTTTGTTAAACTGTTTATTTTTATCCAATCAAGTGTCGAGACGAGCTTGTCGTTCGCTTGGTGGTAAGCGTCACGGTATCGCATAACAACTGCAATGCTATACAGGACTAGTCTTACATGCCATCCCACTGCTCTCGACAGCTTGAGACATCACTTATTAAGTCAAGTAATTTCACTGTGTAATTATAACAGTAAGTTATTGAACACAATCCCGTTTTTCACAAAAATTCGCATCGAATTGAGAACCTCCTCCTTTTTGAAGTCGGTAAAAATGGATGAATTTCTAAATCTGAAATCTGAAGATTTTGGTATAGATTGATTTATTAATTTCGGCCATTATTCGCCTTACAAATACGACTCCTACGACTACGAGAATGCACAAATCCTCGTACATAGATTTCACGTAGTCGAAAGCCGAGAATGGTTATTGTTTTGCTTTGTGCACCGGGGTCGAGCCTTCGACTACTAATAAATCTGTGTCTGTGTGGTGCCGGCTAATAATACCACCAACCCATCTCATCCCGTGGGTGTCGTAATAGGCTCTCAGCGACCTAGCCCCAACTAACTCTGAGCGACCTAGCCCCGCCTCTGAGCTACCTAGCCCCGACTCTGAGCTACCTAGCCCCAACTCTGAGCGACCTAGCCCCGCCTCTGAGTGACCTAGCCACGACACTCAGTGACCTAGCCCCAACTAACTCTGAGCGACCTAGCCCATCTCAGAGCGACCTAGCCCCAGCTCTGAGCGACCTAGCCCCGACTCTGAGCGACCTATCCCCAACTCTGAGCGACCTAGCCCCGCCTCTGAGTGACCTAGCCACGACACTCAGTGACCTAGCCCCAACTAACTCTGAGCGACCTAGCCCCTGCTCTGAGCGACCTAGCCTCGACTCTCAGCGACCTAGCCCTGACTCCCCAACCAGTCAGAGTTGTTCCTCACACTTGGCTTAACGACTGTCATCTAGTGACAACAACAGGGACTGACGATTTAAGAGCTAGGGCTTCGTAGGCGAAGCACGGAGACGCTCAGTTCCATACGCGACTGACCGCGCTAAGCGTTGCTTAATTTCGCCGGTCGTTTGCCGAACTGGCTACAAACGCCACGGAAATTAAAGTTACGTGAAGAAGACGCAGGAGAAGACACTTACTTATATTCATCATTTCGGCCGAAAAAAGTCCACTGCCAGACACAGGCGTCCCTCAAAGATCACCACAACGACCGACATCGGTATGTTTTGTGCTCATTGAGGGGTTTCGCCATAATCGTCACGCTTGGCAGGCGGGTTGGCGATCACAGTTGAGTTGTTAATGTATTCGAAGGACGCTGCTGCCCATCCTCCGGCTAATGTGATTCCCTTAGTCGCCTTTTATGACACCCACGGGATGAGATAGAGATAATATAGATACTTATATTACTTACACTTAACTTCTTAAAACTTCTAAATAAACAAGCTTGTTTGTAATATTTATTAAACTTTATGATTCAATTGCAATGGCAGCATTAGGTTGACCAGTCCCAGACGGTACGCCTTCACGAATCAGAATGCTTAGCTCTACCATATTGTAGGGAAACTCCGTAACCCAACACACAACGACACTATCAGCAGGACGCATAAGTGAGCATGACATACCTTTTTATTTTTTAGTGGTACCCAGTGGAAATTCTTCATGAACTTCCTTCGCCCCGGGGAAGGGCGGCTAAAACCACTGGAGCCGTCATCTTCGGCACCTAAGGGAGGCTCCAGGTCCTCGTATGATCACACTAGAGCGCCCACTGGTGCCACGCCTATAGGCACGGATAGGACGTATAGCACGGCTCGGAGAGGGTGACTATAAGGCGGTCACCCCCCCGGGGGCAATTTTGTACCTAACCAAATTAAATATTAATAATTTTTAAAATTGATTATATGAATTTCAGAAATATCCACGAATAAATCACGCCCTTATTATTTAGGCTGCATTACTAGTTTCCTTTACATCCTTATCCTTGCAAATAAATGTACCAAAGTTTAAAAATACGAATTGACACGGTTATGATTGTGAGAATGAGAATTCAGTTATTCAAAACAAAAATGGCGGCGCAGTTGAAAACGTCATTATTATAAATATTGTTAATGTATTTTTATAACTTACCCACACTTAATGTAATCGGGTCAGGGTGTTTGAAATTTACGGTGAACATAAATTAATTCCTTAATGACTTCATTATAGTGACATGACGGTTATTTAAGGCATTATGTTTAGTTTGAGATTATTATGTAAATCATGATTATATTTAATTAACTATTTCCTAAGACATATTACTACTAGCATTGTAAACAGTGCCGCAAAAAAGTGTGATTCGCGTGTCCGAGGGTACCGTACTTTATTACCTGCCCCCCAAAGCACGGTGTTACTCGACTTAAATACCATACGCGCCACTGCGACTGGATCAATTTGGGCCGTCCGGAAAAAATGGCCGTTTTATAACATCAGTTGAGATTCGATCGCGTAAGTGAAACTTTGTTAAATTGTCGTGTTGTTCGGGTATAACATGCAAAAACCGAAGCGAAAATAATAACTTTCTCAAGGAAGGAATCATATTCAATAAGGGAAGGAATTTTCTTGTATTTGTCTATAAAAAGAATAAATAAAAAAAAATTGTTTTCTTTATTATGTTACATTTGGATTGATGGAGCAGCACGACATTATTATTTTTGTACAAAATACAATGCTTCTTATCTACCACTTTTAACTAGCAATCGGTAAATAACAAACGCAGTGAATAGAACAGGGAATGGTACTCCCAATAAACTCACGCGTTGCGTGGTACAGCTGTCGATGTGTGTTTTACTATGAGAAGCCAATTATAATGTTGTGTTTATTCAGTTCATTGGATAAGGCCTTGTAACTGTGTGCATTTATGTACTTTTATGAAGAATGGTAGTGGGAAAATGGATTTCTAGGCTCGCATACATTTTGATCTACATGGCATATCTCCTTTCTTCCAATATCTTTGTTTACGTTACGATTGTAAAAAGCAACTCGTACTAGAGGTTCAGTATTTTGACGGAATGTCTGTTCGTGTGGTATCCAGATTAAGTATCTAGCAACAGCCACCTAAAGGCGACTAAGGGACTCTAAACTAGAGAAATGGGCAGCAGCGTATCTTCCGTGGAGTAACTTTTCTACGCTCATCAACTCGCCTTGTGAAAATCTATACCAAAATTATGTACCTACCTAAGTACATTTTAGTACCTAAGCAATGTAAACACAAGGCAAAATAAATTACGTAAAACATTTCTGTACATTGGTTGAAGTATCAGTCGGTGTTTTCAAAATAAATTCCAAAATTTCAATGAAAACTACTATTTAAAAGATCTGAGTCGAATCATAAATGACCGTTTTTTAAATTTTTGTCGTTCCGTCTTAGTTTGTCCCGAATAAGCCACGAAAGGCCTCAACGGATTTCAATGAAAATTTTACGGATTGAAACAGGAGTAACGTTCAAAAAACTTTAACTGTAAATTTAATTTTAATTTTACAAATATTCGGTATGACAATATTTGCAGAAGCATTTCGATATCTTGTAGGATTCAGAAGATATGCATAGAAATATAATTTACACGTTGCGAAGAGGGCGGGTAGCAGCTAGTTTTTACTAAAATAAGTTTACTATAAAGCACATAACATTTGTTTATTTTCTTATTTTTTTTTAAAACATTGCCCCACACTAGGATTTCTCCTGTGTCGTGGGTGCGTTTACAAACATATATTCCACACACAATACACCCAGACCCGGAACAACTACCTGCAGATCATACAAATATTTGTTCCGTGCGGGAATCGAACCCACGACCCAGAGCGCAGCAGCCGACTGTATCAGCCACTGCACCAACCGTGCAACCGTGTGTTTGTTTATGCAATTAATAAACTTTCCCTCGTACTTTTTTTATAAATCTACAATAATTATATTTACATATTAAAACTAAATATATACGGACTAATTACCATTAAACTAAATATAACAAACTTGGTGAGCTTTTATTATATAATATTTCTCTTTTATCCTATTTCTGAAACAAATATTATTAAAAAAAATACAGGTTGCACTCCGGGAGTGCCGACAGAAGTGAAAACTATTTTTTTTATTTATCTAGACGCGTTCTCGGTCTGCTATATGTACATGCATATATGCACACACTATAGCTGCGTCTCGTAACGGTGTCTCGAGTCCAGAGATTTTATCTCATCTAAAAATATGCGTACCGCGCTAAAAGAAGTTTTCACTTCAAGCGTCTCGTAACGGTGTCGCAAGTTCAGAGATTTTATCTCATCTAAAAATATGCGTACCACGCTAAAAGAAGTTTTCACTTCAAGCGTCTCGTAACGGTGTCGCAAGTTCAGATATTTTGTCTCATCTAAAAATATGCGTACTGCGCTAAAAGAAGTTTTCACTTCAAGCGTCTCGTAACGGCGTCGCAAGTTCAGAAATTACATCTGAAGTAACTGCTTTTCGATATTTTGTCGAATAAATTAAAAAGTATTTGTATATGTGTGTGGCGACACCTACATCGCCAGCAATACAACTACAACTTACAACGACATCTACTTGGCTATTAATTGCAACTCTCCGATGACGTCAAAGAATCCTGAATCACGCTATTAGAGTATTCGCGCAACGCAGCATATAT
The DNA here is from genome assembly GCA_947459985.1 of Diloba caeruleocephala. Lineage (NCBI taxonomy): Eukaryota > Metazoa > Arthropoda > Insecta > Lepidoptera > Noctuidae > Diloba > Diloba caeruleocephala. The sequence goes on from OX381632.1 coordinate 9,133,187, forward strand.
ACAGTCGTTCAACATCAACCGTGGGGCTTCGGCCCGCCAGACATACCATCCGCCTGGCTGGAGGATCCTCTCTTTTCTATGGAGGAACACCACACCTTGTTCCCCATATGTGTATATATAAATGTTTGTGTATTTATATATTTTTATTGTGTATAATCTTCCATTATTTATATATTTAGTATAGTATACGTAATTTAGTTATTTCATTATGTATCTGTGTGCACCATCAACTGCCGCATATATTATCCAGTTATGTATTTCTCCATCCTAAGGTTGCCTGGAAGAAATCGCCGAGCGCGATAAGGCCGCCCATTGTATCTAAAATATACTTATAAGCACTACTGTTTTTATTATCTTTAACAATGGGTGTACAATAAAGAGTTTAATAAATAATAAATAAATAAATGGCAATGCTTACTCTTGGGCAAAGAAAAGGCCAGCCCTCTGATCACGCGAAGTGTTGACCAACCGTCTAGCTATATCTTTGAAAAGCAGACGTGCACTCGGACCCCATGACCCAAGCGTTTCGACCCCAAACGGATCAAAACAATAATTACCGATTAGATTATTGCATAGCCGTATGGTGCCGGCTAAGAACACCAACACCCCGTCTCATCCCGTGGGTGTCGTAAAAGGCGACTATGGGACTAGCCGGAGGATGGGCAGCAGCGTCCTTCGAGTACATTTATAACTCAACTGCGATCGCCAACCCGGCTGCCAAGCTTGGCGATTATGGCAAAACCCTCACACAACACAAATTTGTACCGATCATTGTGGCAATCTTTGGGGAGGCTACTGTCCAGCAGTGGACGTTTTTCAGCTGGAATGACCAAAAAAAAAATACAATAACCTCATCAGATGAGGTAATTGTATTTTTTTTTATAAAAACTGCCCCACACTAGTATTTCTCCTGTGTCGTGGGTGCGTTTTACAGACATGAATTCCACATACAATACACCCAGACCCGGAACAACTACCTGCAGGTCATACAAATATTTGTTCCGTGTGGGAATCGAACCCACGACCCGGAGTGCAGCAGCCGACTGTATCAGCCACTGCACCAACCGTGCCGTCGTGTATTAGACCGTTTGAGGGCTTCTGCTGCAGAAGCAGCATAGCCTGCCGTGCTTGGAAGATCGGATGGAGAAAGGGTGTCGACACAAGTTGCGTCCTAAGTTTAAGTAATTACTTATTCATCTCTCTCTTCAAGTTTTTATGAATAAGAGTTAATACTTTAACTGTTTCTGCAAACAATCATATTTGACAATTTAGTTCTCCAGCCTTGCCCCACATATTTCCTCGTCCATTATATAACAAGTCGTGAAAGAAACACTTACAATTGTTTTTCCATTGTCTGCGTCTCCGCGTATCGTTGCGGTTAAGTGGCGCTCAATGAGGCGAGGAAAAAGATGGGTGGGTTACGGTTTTGTCACTATTAGTTGCTGCGTCATAGTGGCCGGAAGACACCCATTGTTGGACAAAGAGTGTGATCGTTATTTTACAAATTCAAATAAAAAAAAAATTAATTGGCCTGCCCGTTCATATTTTACCTTCTCACCACCTGTCTTGGCTAAGGCAGTTCAGTCGATGTCGTGGTCAATTCTTGCTCGGATGGTCGTTCCTTGCACATCTACATTGATGAATAACAAACATTTTGTGTATTAAATTATTGATCTTTTCCCGTTACTTTCTTGACAGAGTAGTATATTCTTAATCCGGACACCACACGGAGTTTGTATATGTGACTTGTGAATTTATATTTATAATATGAAAATGTATGTTTTGCATGCCAAATGGCAGAATATAGCGGCACAACTGTGTAAACTCTGTAACATCAACTTATTACCTATATTCACAATAAACGATTATGATTATTATTTCCGAGAAAAAAGGTTTTTTCTATTTTCATTATAGGCAAATGGTGAAGGAAAACATCGTGAGGAAACCTGCACACCTGAGAGGGCTCCAAAATGTTCTCAATGGTGTGTGTAGTCCGCCAACCCGCACTAGGCCAGCTTTCTCATCGTGAGAAGAGGCTCGTGCCCAGCAGTGGGACAGTAATGGGCTGATTATGTATAAGTGTAAACTCTTACCAAAGTTTTCGAAACTTATACCCTATATATCCCCCTTAGATTTCCACAAGGAGCGGTCACATGTCCCTCATCCAACGACTCCCAGCGACCTTCACCAGGTCGTCTGTCCACCTCGTTGGAGTTCGTCCCACGCTGCGTTTTCCGGTGCGCGGTCTCCGTTCAAGAACTCAAGTCTTTACCAGTGATGACATATGGGACAGAGACGTGGTCACTCACAATCATAAGTAATCTCAAGGTCACTCAGCGAGCTATGGAGAGAGCTATGCTTGGCATTTCTCTACGAGATCGAATCAGAAATGAGGAGATCCGTAGAAGAACTAAAGTTGCATAGCTGAAAGGATTAGTAAACTGAAGTGGCAATGGGCGGGGCACATAGCTCGTAGAACTGATGGCCGTTAGGGCAAAAAGGTTCTTGAGTGGAGACCATATATATTAGTAATACAAAATGTATAAACACTTTATAAATAGCTGGTAACGCTCGAGTGGTGTTGTACGTGCTCGATTATCTATGCTCCAAATACGTGGGACGAGTTAAACCGCGTGCAGACAGTAGCTTATCTCGCTGTTATAAAGCGTATTTATTAAAATGTTCCATTTATTCATTAAACCAGGGATTCCTAAACTATTTTGGGCAAAAGCCCCCATTTCCAAAGTGAACTACCTCAGACTCCCATAGCCAAATTACTTTAGAAATCCTATCTCTAATTTTTTTCCTATTGATACAAAATATCTACCAATTCCTAATCCTCCTATTCCTACTAAAATATTAGTCATTCTTATAACAAGTTGGTACACGTAACACAACTTATACAGTATCTTGAATAAGAACTTGTGTTAATTAATAGGGGTCGATTTTTAGACCTCTTCGTCCCCCAAAATCGGTTTTAGTTTATATATCGACTACTTTGGGAATCCCTGTAATCATATCAGCCATTTATACGTCCACTGCGGAACAAAGGCCTCCCCCAAAGATTTCCACAATTATGTCGTCATTTTGGGGGGGTATTCATCACGCTTGGCAGGCGGGTTGGTGAGCGCAGTATGGCTACCGTTTCACAGACGGGATGCTGCTGCCCCTCTGGTTTACAGTCCCTTAGTCGCTTCTTACGACATCCATGGGAGGAGATGGAGTGGTGCTATATTCTTAATCCGGACACCACACGGAAAATCCTTAGAATAAACAGTAGTATTTTTAGTAAAAGTCGCCACAGTGGCGCAGGAGCTAAATGTAAGTTTTTTTTTAACTTTGCCCCGCACTAAGATTTCTCCTGGTCGTGGGTGCGTTTACAAACACGAATTTCACATACAAACACCCAGACCCGCAACAACTACCTGCAGATCATACAAATATTTGTACCGTGTGGGAATCGAACCCACGACCCGGAGCGCAGCTGCCGACTGTATCAGCCACTGCACCAACCGTGCCAATATTTATATGATCTACAGATACCTGTTACGGTTTGGACGTTTGTGCGTGTCAGATTTTTGTGTAAACTGTACAACGATACAGGAAACATCTCAGAGTCATCAACGTCATTGCAGCCGAAAAACATACACTGCTGGACAGAAGCCTCCCTCAAAAATTGCCTCAACGACGGATATAGGTTTGGGTTGTGTGCTCATTGGGCGGTTTTGTCATAATCGCCACGCTTGGCAGACGGGTTGGCGATCACAGTTGTGTTGTAAATGTACTTGAAGGACGCTGCTACCAACCCTCCGAATCCCATAGTCGCTATATAGGACACCCATGGGATTAGATAGGGTGGTGGTATTTTTAGCCGGCATCACACGGCACGCCAGAGCGGGGCGTTGTTAAAATTTAAAAAATATGTATATTAATAGAAATCGTAACATCAATAATAATAAATTTGCTGAATTCCACTTTAAAGGTTGAAAGGCAGACGCCGTTGTTTCCGTTTTTAGGAGTAATTAATCCATTTAGCACCCATTACAATATACCTTATAATTGTAGTTTCCATCTTATACAATAGTTTTACACCGCCGGGGACAATCCGAGACTGCATTTTATAGTGTAGCCATAGAGAGTCCCCAGTTAGTGTCGCATTACATTTTAGATTAAAATTCTCTAAAGGGCCTCTGCGTGTTGGACCCATGTCCCCGCATAAGCCTATTAAAAGACCGGTTTCCCCCTAACAGGGGATATAAACCCGTGACAATTGAGACATAGAATTAATTTGCTGAACACTCATTCACTCAATACCTCAAACTCGTGTTTCTTCTGTATCGTACTTACATTAATCTCAAATGCACATTACTACGTTTATGTTGGAATAATCCAACAATCATACATTGTGAACACAGCCTCAACCCTAGGACCCATGACCTCAATAGTTGAGTCTATGAAAACTTAATCTCATTAAGATCAGAAGCTGCTATTGCCAGACATGATTAATAATTCTTGTGGGCAGACTCTGTACAGCATTATATTACGATATGTGACGTTAAGGGAGTTTTTATGAGTTGGGGTTTCACTAGAGCATTAGTTCGGGTCACGATCCCGCCGCGTAAAGAACTCGGAATTACGGGTTCTTCCGAGTGCGAATCTAGTCGGGTTATCCAAATATGCATGTGAGTAAAACCTGAAGATAAACTCATCAAAACTTATTATATCATTTGACGACACGGTTGGTGCAGTGGCTGATACAATCGACTGCTGCGCTCCGGGTCGCGGGTTTGATTCCCGCACGGAACAAATATTTATATGATCTGCATGTAGTTGTTCCGGGTCTGGGTGTATTGTGTGTGAAATGTATGTCTGTAAACGCACCCACGACACAGGAGAAATCTTAGAGAGGGGCAACGTTTTTATAAAAAAAAAAAACATCCACAAGACGTCCACTGCTAAACAAAGGCCTCCCTCATAAATGCTGTGTGTCGTCATTTTTGAGGGAATTTGCCGGCAACCGCCTTGATGAGCGCAGAATGGCTACTGTTCCACAGAAGTGACCCTGCTGTCCATCCCTCAGGTTTAGAAGCCCTTTGTCACCTTTTACAACATCCACGGAAGATGGAGTTAAGACTATTAATAACTTATATTATTGTAATTATTTATAAATGTTAAGATTAGCATCAGTTTAAGAAATGTTTTTATTATTAGGATACTTTTTTTTTCAATGTCAAATATTTTTATTTCAAATAAACCAAATATTAGCACTTATAAAACGTCAGAATCTAAGTTGCACGGTCCCAAATAGTTGATCTATGGAGAAGAGCCGGCAAACTCCATGGATACTCTTTTAAAAGAATTGAGATTACAATGTTGATTGATACAAATTATGGTAAAACATATAACGTGCATTATGTAGGTTATTGTATAAAAAAAACATACTACTGTAATATAATTATTATTTGCCGTGGCAGTTAACGGCTGACCAGTCCCAACAGACGGCACCCGTTCACGAGCATGACGCATGCATCAGCATCGCTTAGTTGAACCATATTGTAGGGAACCGAACGACCATACACAACGCCACCGCCAACAAGACATTTTAGTGAGCATGACAGATCAATACTACCAGGAAAAAGGCAAAGTATAGGTACTAAATAAATAACATTAATGGCTACATGTAGCTCACCCATTTACAATGTTATAATTAATTAATTTGATAATGTCAAAAGATTAAGAAAATATTAGAATCTAAATTGCAGTCATTATACTAAACATAAGCAAATAATTGATATCATAAATATAGAATTCAATTTTAAATAAGTCAAATTAAATGTCAAGATTTCAATAAAAAATAAGTCAAGTAAATGTCAGGATGTCAATAAAAAATTAACTACAATTTCTTTGTAAACGGTAAAGCATTGATTGGGAGACTTTATGGTTTTATGTAACACTGGACGACTTTGATACGTCATATAAGGATGTCGCAGAATATCAGCGCATTGGTTTTACATCTATGCGACGCCACTGCATTATGCTGAGCAATATACCTATTTCTGTTTGTACGGACAGAACGTACAGGTTTGCATTGTAATTGATTTTTGTTTCATATAACTTTAATTGTTTGGCTATCGGTTATGTCCGTATCAGGTAAGAAATAAATCTTACTTTCTTTCATTAACTGATTATATTAATAACGGATATTGTTATGAAATGTTATATTTAGGTTAACGTTTATAAATGAGGAGAGGAGAGAAAAATGAGGAGATCCGTAGAAGGACTAAAGTTCCCGACATAGCTGAAAGGATTAGTAAACTGAAGTGGCAATGGGCGGGGCACATTGCTCGTAGAACTGATGGCCGTTGGGGCACAAAGGTTCTCGAATGGAACCGCGCACCGGAAAACGCAGCGTGGGACGACCTCCAACGAGGTTGACAGACGACATGGTGTCGTTAGCAGTCGTGGGATTCGGCCGGAATGTGACCGCTCCTTGTAGAAATCTGTGGGGAAGGCCTTTGTCCAGCAGTGGACGTCTTTTGGCTGATATGATGATGATAAACTTTTATAAACCAATATTAACCTGTCTGACTTTATTTTATCCGTGTGGTGTCCGGATTAAGAATATAGCACCACTCCATCTCCTCCCGTGGATATCATAAAATGCGACTAAGGGACTCTAATCAAGAGGGACGGGCAGCAGCCACAGTAGGGCAATGTATGATGTTGACATTGAGCGCCTTCAGGAAGAGCTTTACAGGGAGAATATATTAACAGACATTTTCATCAAATATGAGTCTACTCAACAAGACCTTGTCGCGGAGTGCCTCCCTCCGTGTTTCCTTCCCGGTTAGCTCAACTGGGAGGCTCTCTCCACAGCAGCAAGTAACGGAGTTCAGTTATAGTTATTCAATGAAACGTAACATATATATTGTTATAATGGTATATTGATATTCACAACTTCAACACTTCATCTTCATGGTGATGTTTATTTATTTCAAATATAGCTTATTATCACAATATTAAGCTAGTTAAAAATAAGTAATTGTTATATTGCAGGAGACTATTTGTCAGAGCGACAGCTGTGTGTTGAACCAGCGTTCAGAATCCAATGTGTAATGATAATGATCAAAATATGAAGAGCGACTCTACGTCACATAAATTCGAATTTTGATTTGCATAAAGAATGAATCGTGAGGTGGACAGTGATGGCGATAAAAGGTATGAAGTCATGAAAGAGGTTGATTGAAATGAAGATGAAGGATGACTTCGTCACAACCTGAGTGAACGCATGGTTGAGGCTGGTGAGCTGGTGGATTTGGTGAGGCACAATGCTGAGAGATACGAGACCCTGGCTAACAGTCTTTCATGCAGCTGTGCCTGCCACCCACCTCTCTCTGTCTCTGCCTGCTGCAGTCTCCCTTCAGTGAAACAGTATCCATACTGCGCGCACCAACCAGTCTGCCAAGCATGTTGAGTAGGTACTGGCAATTTCCCCCTAAAATGACGGCGCAATTGTGGAAATCTATGAGGGACGCCTCTGTTCAGCAGTGGACATCCTTCGGATGATATGATGATGATGATAGTTATTTGAACTATAATTTTATTAGTAACTAGCTGGGACCCCCGGTTTCACCCGCGTTTAAAGTACTTCGACATAGACACTTGACATGGAATATATATATATTGGATTTCAAGGGTTTTATATTTTTTGCGCGGAACCCTTAAATGTTTCTAAAATAAAAGTAGCTTTAGTTATTCCTTATAACGTCAACTATCTGACAGTGAAAGTCCCGTCAAAATCGGTCCAGCCGTTGCGAAGATTACCCGGAACAAACAGACAGACAGACAAAAAATAAAAACAACGTGTTTTTGTTGTATGTACCGTACATATATACGTTTATATGCATTTAGTAATAAGCTGTTATTTTGACATTACAAACAGACACTTCAATTTGATTTATTTGTATAGATGTCTTAGGTTTTCGCGATTATTACTCATTATAATTATAATAAAATACTTTTAATAGGAATACATCGCGTATATTATAATTATAGATTTTTGTTTTTCGCGACGTTTCGAACACTTTACAGGGTTCGTGGTCACAGGATGACTAATACCAGTATAAGTGTATAATCTATGATGACTAAGGTGACAGGCATCATTACAGATTTTTAAAAGTTGTTTTATTTTAGCTACCGTACAATTTTAATCAAAAATTATTCGATGCAAGCAGTAATAACTCACAATGCTTTTAGTGTGGTTCTTTGTTTGGCACTTTATTATTTTAATAACAGGATTCCAAACGGGTGGTACCTACCAGCCATCTTCTCTATTAAAATTAGGATGTTTTTTTATTTCAACAGCCTTACGAAACATTGTATATATCGGTTCTCTTTCACGAGGACTTGAGGTTGATCGAAACGAAAAAAATTGGATTTCTCTAAGGCATGTTCGCACACTGCAGACTTTGTGGAGCGTCTATGCTTGACGTCAGCTACGTATTATTTATTTATTTATTTATGATATTCTTTATTGTACACCAGTTATTAAAAAGTAAAATAAAAAGTAACACTTTGAATATAGAGTATTATTTTATTCTGGTGGCCATACTACACTTCATTTCCCCTTTGTATGACAATCTACGCTCACAGTCAATCTTGTATACCGCTGCATCTTGTAAAGGAATGTGACACTTCACCGGTTTGAGAAGTTGGCTGATCTTCTTATGCACGCTTCATAATATGACCAATTCTGTCGGTGACTCCTTTAATTAATAGTAAAACAGCGGGCCGTCAATCAACCGTGGTGGGTTTCGGGCTGCTTCTGCGACGGGGATGTGGCGCTCTCAAATTGTTCCGTTGGAGAACTTCCTTCACATGGTGAAGCTCCCCAGCCAGATGGTCGAGGTCGCAGATGCCGTGTGCTCTCTGTAACAAAGATTTAGCCACATTAGCTATATGACAAGGATGGTGGTGAGATTCACCGTTAAGGTGCCTGTCTGTATGGGTAGGCTTTCTATACAGTATGACTAACAGAATGGTCAGGGTTATGGATGAGCAGTATGTACAGGAAGGCTAAGGATTTGTTATCCTCCAATTCCATAGTAAACTCAATTTTACTGTGTATTGAATTTAGTTGTTTTAAAAATGCAGTCACCCTATTGTGTATATCGCCTGTATAGTCGGGGCTGTCATCAGTGATCTGTCATTTCATTTTTCATTTCATTTATTTGCTAGAAATATGGTACACAAGCTGTTACATAAATTAGACCACGACATATTTCACCATTAGTATAGGCATGCAAAAGTCTCCTCAAAGTCCTCCATAAAAATATCGGCGACTATAGGAGAGACCGGTGAACTTATGGCCACACCGTCAGTTTGTAGGTAAAACTCATTGTCCCACAACAGGTAGCCGTTGGTAAGGCAGAGCTCAAGTAACTCTGCATATTGAAGAGGCATGTCATGCTCACTTAACCGTTTCTTAACAACATCCATGCAGTCCTTTACTGGTAAGTTGGTGAATAAGGACTGCACATCAAAACTGACCATAACTTCACTTCCAGCTAGTTCAAGGTATTTTATTTGGCTGACAAAGTGATAGGAATCCTTCACATATATGTTAGTCTTTCCCCAAAGTTGTGGGAGTATCTTCGCTAGATTTTGTGCCAGTTCATAAGTTGGTGTATGAATCTGGCTTACTATGGGTCGCAGTGGAACATTGTCTTTGTGATTTTTTGGCAACCCATACAGTTTTGGCGGTTTTGCGCAAGATGGAATGAGTTTTTTCATGGGTTGCCGAAAATTATATATTTTACACACATGAAATGCATTCATTTCATGTGTGTAAACATAGTTAATACAGCAGTGCTATTCTATAAAAACTCACTTCTGAATCCGCAGTGAAAGTAGTAAAAACAATACGAAACTAGAGATTTTACTGCGGATTCAGAAGTGAGTTTGCTAACAAGCAAACTCACATAAGAATCCGCAGTGAAAAGTAGTAAAAACAATAAGATATGAGTGAGTTTGCTAATGAGTTCTTACAAACAGCCTCGCAGGTCGAGCTAATATAAAGCGTATAATAAAAACTGCTTGCTTACAACGATCACATATTCTCAAGGTCGTCATATAAATACCCATGGTCATAGATTATACACTAATATTGAAAACCCTTGGTTTCCGACTAACCTTGGAAGGATATTCATCGCTTCCCTTTTCCTTGGTAATGACATTGCCACTTCATTATCTCCCACCTCCTAAGGATAAATAGTGATATTTTTTATAATAACATGACAAGCAGATCAATCACTGTCCGGACCAATGAACTAAGACCTTCGCTTGTTTCCGTTAAAAAAAACAACATTTGTTTAACTGCAAAAAAGTTTCAACTTGTTTAGTAAAGTGTTAATTTTAATGATTTATTATGTGATTAAATTATAATCTTTTTAAGGTCTGAACACAAAATATATGTCTACTATATTATCCTAGTAATATTGAAACTAAGCTTTTTATGATCATATTAATTAGTAAAATAACGCAAAGCAAAACGCTAGACCAAATGCATAGCTTGATAATTACTTACTTAATTTACCAAAACATACAGAAATCTTTCCTATATATAAAGCAGAATACGAGAACATACTAGGTTCAGGTATGGATGTCTAATAATAAAGAAGTAAACTTTAGTAATTAATTATTTTATTTTTGTTGTTACATATATAATAAATATAATAGAATAAATAATAATTTCGGCCGAATGAAGTCCATTGCTGGACACAGGCCACCCCCAAAGATCACCACAACCACCGATATGGATGTGTTGTGGGCTCATTGGGGGGTTTTGCCATAATCGCCACGCTTGGCAGGCGGGTTGGCGATCGCAGTTGAGTTGTTAATGTACTCGAAGATCGCTGCTGCCCATCCTCCGGCTAATCCCTTAGTCGACTTTTACGACACCCATGGGAGGAGATGGGGTGGTGGCATTCTGAGCCGGCACCTCACGAGGCATGTCCAGCAGTGGACTTCATTCGGCCGAAATGATGAATAATGTATGTATTATCATTTTGTAAAATCGCATATTTGACAAACGAAGATTAATATGTGTATATTAAATGAATATTTTTGGAATGATATTTTAACATTTAAAATATTTGCAAAGTAAAACATTTGCGAAATCTGTATTTTGTCAAATGATTACTTATAAAGTATTATGTTTGCGAAATCAGATGTTTGTCAAATGATCAGTTTTTATAATGTCATTTGTAAAATGATCATTTGTCATTCGTTTTTTGTCAAGCAACCCTTAGTAATACAACAAAATAGGGTCCTAAAAAATAGTAAAACAATATTTAAAAAATTACAGTGGGTACAGCGTACACCTAAGACTTTATTGTGGATATATGCAAATATACTGAAATACAGTGGGCCTAGCACGAATCTTTTGATGTGTAAACGTAAACTATCGCAAATGTGAGTGAATTTGGAATCGAAAATACAACTATCATATAGCATTTTCGTTTAAATTTATACGACAAACACAATTCGTATCGTAATAATAAATCCACTTTAGATATATATTTTTTTTGCGGTTTTATCGCATCTTAGCGATCTCTTCCAGACAACCATTTCGGAGGAATGGAAATCTAGCTGCACAAGGGCAGTCTGCAGTGAACTAATACATTATTTTTATACTCAAATATTACAAAAGAATGTATAAACGAATAGATATCTACATGTACATACATATATCTAAATAAATAAATATATAAATATTAGTTAATAGATATATCCAAAGATAAACACACACATATATATATATACATACCAATGAAGAAGTAGTAATCTATACAAATAAAAAAAATTGAAGTGTCTGTTTGTAATGTCAAAATAACAACTTTTTACTAAATGCATATGAAAGTATGTACGTTACATATAACAAAAACACTATTTTTAATTTTTTTGATTGTCTGTCTGTCTGTTTGTTCCTGGTAATCTCCGGAACGGCTGGACCGATTTTGACGGGACCTTCACTGGCAGATAGCTGATGTTATAAGGAATAACTTAGGCTACTTTTATTTTAGAAAAATGATTAGGGTTCCGCGCAAAAAAAACCCTTGAAATCCAATATATACATTCTATATCAAGTGTTTATGTCGAAGTACTCTAAATTTCTTTTAAATTAAACGCGGGTGAAACCGCGGATCCCAGCTAGTTTATAATAGAACACGAGAACATAACTTATTATAACAAGAAGTGCTCCTTTACTAGTCTCTTAAAAACATGTAAAGATTGCGCACGTCTCACGGTTACAGGTAACGCATTCCACAGACGTGCTGCCTGGACCGAAAATGAGTTGTCGAGAAACTTCTTCGTATGGATTGCCATTTTTAATTTTAAGTTTTCTGATGATCTTAAAAACTTCGAATGCGTATCATGTAGGAAATCGAAACGTTTTTTAAGATAAGGCGGTGTAGAAGCATTGAACAATACATTGTATAGGAGAGAAAATATATGAGCATTCCGGCGAAGGCATATTGGTGACCATTTGAGGTTAATTCGGAATTCGGAGACATGATCATATTTGCGTAAACTAAATATGAATCTGATACAAACATTCTGAAGGCGCTCAAGGTATGAATAAAGGCTTCAATTTAAATCAAAAACATGTGCGAAATATGTGTTTTCAATTCAAAATTCGCTCACATTAGCGATAAGTTTACGTTACTATGCGTCAAAATATTCGTGCTAAAGCCACCTACGTAATGTTACGTTGTAACGCTACAGCGAACGGAAGTGTGTTTATTTGATTCCACGACTCATTAATTCTAGGTAATATTATCACTGATAAAATACATATTAAAAACATATTTCCTGTCCGAATTATAATTCATACAATTGTCATCAGAACACTGTCGAAACTTCAAACACCACATTGTAATACATTTATATTGTTGACTAGCTGAGACCCGCGGTTTCACCCGCGTTTAATTTAAAATACATTTAGAGTACTTCGACATAGGCACTTGAGATAGAATATATATATTGAATTTCAAGGGTTTTATATTTTTTGCGCGGAACCCTTATTATTTTCCTAAAATAATAAAATAATAATAATAAAATAATAAACCTAAGTTATTCCTTACAACATCAGCTATCTGCCGGTGAAAGTCCCGTCAAAATCGGTCCAGCCGTTTCGGAGATTACCCGGAACAAACAGACAGACAGACAGACAGACAAAAAAAACAACCATTTTTTGTTATAGGTACCGTATATACTTTCATATTCATTTAGTAAAAAGCTGTTATTTTGACATTACAAACAGACACTTCAATTTTATTTATTTGTATAGATAGTACAAAGTAACAACTACCTATTATCCTTTTATATACGGTGATACGAGGTTGATTGTGCCAGTGTGAGTGCCACACACAAAGTGGTGCTTTTATGTATTTGACAAAGGATACGGGCGAAAATGGGTCTAACGTTACACTAATGAACAATGATGGCGGGCTCGAATAAGCAGTTCATCGGCCCTGAGCCATTCGTAGGAATACGTCATGGTACCTACCAACAGGCATTACATGCATTTGCTGATAAAGAGCATGTCAGAGAATAGAGGCAAGCGAGAGGCCTAAACCATTGTAAGACTTTCTCCAGCACAATACTAGACGGGTTTAAGAGATTATTAAATCTAACCAAAACCCATTTAATGCACTATATAGACGCAATGACAGGCCACTTCGGCACCAAGGAGCACCTCCATAGGATGAAGCTCAGCACAACGGATACATGCAGATTCTGTATGGACAATCAAGAGTCAATGCAGCACATTTTGTGCAGCTGTGACGCTCTGGGAAGACGTAGGGCAAAACATCTGGGAATAGCTTATCCAATGCCTGATGATTTTGCACGGCTCCAGGCAGGTATGATTGCGAAGTACCTACAGAGACTTCTTGATTTGCCAGCGGAGGAGTAGTGCAGGGCTTTGGGCAGCACAATGGACCCAATAGGGTTGAAGTGCGTTCAGCCGATGCTGAGCCCGTGAGAGCCACAATAGAATTGAATAGAATAGATACACTCCTTTCTCCAATCCTTTTTAATCTCTTTCCTCCTCTCCTTATTCCTCCAATCCTTTTTAATTTCTTTGTTCTTACTTGATAAAAATTTGGTCGTCTACAATGGGAAAAGGACCGACAACAAAATCAAATGTCAAAGTCAAACTCTGTATTCTGCACTCATGTTTGTAAGTGTTTGTTCGTGTTGTGTTTAGTATATCAATCAAAAAGTTTCCTCTTAAGACTTTGGCTACATTTGAGAACATTCTGACGCCTTCTGCTTCCTCTACTTGTTTAGAACACTCACCAAAATTCATAATGATTAATCAACATCATTGTATTATCGGAATAGCTACCTCGCGTAATACGCCTATAGAAAGGCAACTACTCGAAGACGAAAGCATTCTTTCAAATATCCAGTAATAGATTGCTTCTCATGTGGTAAGTGAATTTTTTTCGAGCTTATCACCCATTAGCACTCTGCGCCAGTGGCAATACTAAATGTGGAATTCTGTGTTCATAACTTTATTTATCCATGTCTTAGGGCGAGATTCAGAAACGAGTCTAAGCGTGAACTTACGTTTCCATCCACTACTTACGCACATAATTGTGTTCACAGACGATCGGAACACGACTTAAGCTTAGCGTAAACTAAGCTAAGGCAAGTAGTGAAAATCGACTACTTTGGGCGAATCTAGCACCACTGTGCCGGCAAAGGTGCAGTATTGACAATAATTACAATTTGTTGTTAATCAAAGCTTTCAGAGTTGTTCCAGGGTGCCTGCAATAGGAACTATGAATTATGAACCCTTAGTATATTGGGGTAACTTGATTGACTCATAACATAGTTTACAAGTGGTTCAAGCTAATATCAGGGATAGTATGACCTTATTATTTTAGTGTATTGTGTGTGGAATTTGTGTCTGTAAACGAACCCACGACACAGGAGAAATCCTAGTGTGGGGCAACGTTTTTAAAATATAAATTTTAAAAAAAATCTGATATTATGAAGTAATCAATAACATTCATAGTTCTTTTCTCCCATGAAGCAGTCGTACAAATCATTGAAATTTCGAAATATTAATAACTAGCTGGGACCCGCAGTTTTCCCCCGCCCCCCACAATCGGCGCATTTATAAATAATTATTATATAATTAGTATAATTTATACATAAATATTGGATTTCATTGGTTTTAATTTATTTAAGTAAAAAGCTGTTATTTTGACATTACAAACAGACACTTCAATTTTATTTAGTTGTATAAATGTTATAAATAAAATTAGAATACGATATAGTTTTCTGCCTCCTGTTTGCTCCGAATGGAAGTGAAATGTATTTTCTTTTCTTTACCAAGATCCTTATTCATTATAGACACATCAGGTTTCATTGATCGGTATTGTGTATTTCCATTATCTATCAGTAGAGCAGTTCAAGTTACAAATCGATTGACTGACAAGTTTCTCAGTAAAATCAAATTGCTTGTACCGGTTTGTAGTGGAGTGGCATTATTGACCTCCAATACAGATTGACGAAATCGAAGTGATTTAACATCAAGTTCCCTGGGCACACAAGACCTTGGCAAACAACCGGCAGAACGGGAAAGTGCAGAATTAGCTATTCAATTAAATGTAATCACAATTTGTTGTCCAGTTAATAGGCAATAATGTAATTTTATTAATTAACCCTAATAGGGTACAAATAATCTCACGGTAATTAAAACACAATACAATAATTAAAACTAGTACAGGATAGCTTATGCCGAGGTGATTCGCCCTACGCTTAGCAAGAGAGTCGCAGTCACACGATATGTGTGGAAGTGGAACGTATATTCTTTTCCTCCTTTTTCTTTTCCGATTAATTTCGGTGCGGGTTCCAAGACAGTTATTCATTTCTCTGGGACACACCGAGCTTCACTGATCGGTGTTCTTTTCGGTGGTCGCCATTGTAGATCCTGGCTCACAGGAGTTGCAGTGGTTGGGAATGTGTGGCGGGCTTGTTCCAAATAAACACAATATGTGTAACATCGACTCTTTCACTCCTGAAGAATCTGCATCTATCCATCATGCTCAGTACCAATATGTGGAGACGCTTATTGGTACCGCAGTGGCCGGTGAGTGCACCTAAAAGGTGTCTCATTTGTGATCTGTTTAAGTTTAATAATTTCACTCCAGTCTCTTCTTGTGTTGGAGAAGGTCTGGAAGTGGTTTAGGCCTACTGCTTCCTTCCATTCTTTTTGCTCTTTCCTAGCATATGATAGGTTCCATGAGGAATACCTATGAAGGGTTCAGGTCTAACTAACTGCGGTTGTGAGCCAGCTCTTGCTAATTCAGCAGCCTTCTCATTTCCCTCGACCCAAACCAGACCAGTGTGGTGTCCGGATTAAGAATATAGCACCACTCCATCTCCTCCCGTGGATGTCGTAAAAGGCGACTAAGGGAATCTAAACCAGAGGGAAGGGCAGCAGCGTCCCTTCTGTGAAACGGTAGCCATACTGCGCTCACCAACCCGCCTGCCAAGCGTGGTGAGTATTGGCAAATACCCCCCCGAATGATGACACAGTTGTGAAAACCTATGGGGGAGGCCTTTGTTCAGCAGTGGACGTATAAATGGCCGATAATGATGAGGCCAGACCAGACCCTGACATTGTTGTGTCTTCCCAGGCTGTTAAGGCTTGAGACGTCTTGTTTGTCCAGTTATTGTGCTACCTTGAAGGAGTTGAGCGCGTTCAGGGCTGCTTGTCTGTCGTAGTATGTAAATGGTTCCTGTACTCATATAATATTTATAATATTCATAGACAAATGACATAATAAATAAACTTACCATTATCTATGCAAATGTATGTCGTATCCGGTTTATTATTATCCACTAAATAATTCATTTAATAAAAAAATACTTCCGTTTTTTTTATTCAATGACAAAAACTAATTTATTTCGATAATTGTTACGTAATATTAAACTTGCAATATACTTGTAGTCTTGGTTGTCTTATAAAAATATTGAGGATTATTTATCTAATTTTAGGAAAAATACCCACAACAAACCCATATTCACAAAGAAAATACTGTTTCTTTGTGAATATGGGTTTGTTGTGGGTAAAAAGAAAAGACTGAAAAGAAAGACACTTAAAAGAAAACCCCTATTAAATGAATAAATAGAAACTGAAATTGAACATCATTATTTCGGCCCAATAAAGTCCATTAGTGGACATAGGCCTCCCTCAAAGATCACCACAACGACCGATATCGGTGTATTGTGTGCTCATTGGGGGGTTTTGCCATAATCGCCACGCTTGGCAGGCGGGTTGGCGATCGCAGTTGAGTTGTTGATATATTCGAAGGACGCTGCTGCCCATCCTCCGTCTAACCCCTTAGTCGGCTTTTACGACACCCACGGGATGAGATGGGTTGGTGCTACTCGTAGCCGGCACCACACGGTACGATATAAGCGGTGCATTTATACGATATCGTGGGTACAGATTACAGACATACATCTGCTCCGGGTCGTGGGTTCGATTCCCGCACGGAATCAATATTTTTTGTAAGAGCTGCAGGTAGTTGTTCCGGATCTGGATGTATTGTGTCTGTTTTTGTTTCAGTAGTTTTAATAAATAATAAGACGTTGCTGAGTGGAAATGCCGCCTTATGAAGCCTTAGAAACGAATTTCACTAATAATATTCGTGATTATCTTTAAAAAGTATATACATACACTTGCTGGGTCCAGCGGTTTCACCCGCCGTTTAATTAAAAAGAAAATAGATTAATTATAAATAATTTAGAGTACTTCGGCATAAACTCTTGACATAGAGTATATATATTGAATTTCATGAGCTTTAATTTTTTTCAGCGGAACGCTAAATATTATTTCTAGTAAAAAGATAAAAGATAAAAAAATATTCATCTAAAACCAATTATAGGCACTTATGAATAGTCAAGACTTTAGTTCCTCGTTCCAAGGTGTAGATTTCCTATGGAGAAGAACGGGCAAGGAACTCCATGGTTACTCCTTTTAAATCATATTGGTACAATGTTTTTTTTAACTACAATACTCTCGAAAATACTCGAAATGGTGGTAATGTGAGGACAATGCAGGGGAAAAGAGTTTAAACTTCTCGACTCTCCTCCTCCTCCTCTCGACTTTAATATTAACAGAGGTTTTGATTAATTGTCATGACATGATTATGATGACCAATCCCAACAGAGGGCACTCGTTCACGAGCATGACGCATGCATCAGCTTCGCCCAGCTCAACCATATTGTAGGGAAACTTAGCGACCCGACACACAACGCACACAAATATAAAAGTAGCCTTAGTTATTCCTTATAACATCAGCTAGCTGCCAGTGAAAGGCCCGTAGAAATGTATCCAGCCGTTTCGGGACAGACATAAAAAAATTAACAATAGTTTTTATGTTGTAGGTACCGTATATACTTTCATATGCATTTAGTAAAAAACTGTTATTTTGACATTACAAACAGACACATAAATTTTATTTATTTGTATAGATATAGGAGATAACTGACAACTAAAAGCTCTTCTAAGCTGCTAGGAATCAGTGTCATCAGATGCTACACAATGTCAAACGCCGCCATATTCTGGATAGTATCTCTTCTTCCTCTGCCCCAGGCAAATCTCGGGGGAATCGTAAAGAATCCCGTTCTATAAATGCACGAGCCAATTACGAGCCCTCCCGGCATAAAGTACGATAAATAAACACCGTGGGGGATTTAGCCGGTAAGAGTCCAGCAAACCCCTCCGCCCTTTCCAGAGCGATGAGGATGTCCATAAATATTTCTCCATGATAAAAAAGGATATAGTCAACCTTTGTCCGTGTGGTATCTGAATTAAGAACGCACCAATCCATCTTCTCCCGCAGACGACGCAAAACGCGAGTAAGAGACTCTAAACCAGAGGGATGGACACCAGCATCTCTTCTATGGAACAGTAGCCATTCTGCGTTCACTAACCCGCCTGCTAAGCGTGGTGAGTACTGGAAAATTCCCCCTTAAATACATACAGCGTGTTTGACGGCACGGTTAGTGAAGTGGCTGATACAGTCGGCTGCTGCGCTCAGGGCCGTGGGTTCGATTCCCACACGGAACAAGTATCTATATGATCTGCAGATGACCGCTCCAGTGGATTTAGCCAATAAGAGTACCCCTTTGCCCTTCCCCGGGGCGAAGGAAGTTCCATGTAGAATTTCCACTGGACATCAATAGAAAAAAAAGATAGTTGGTCCGGGTCTGGGTGTATTGTATGTGGTATTCATGTCTGCTGTAAACGCACCCACGACATAGGAGAAATCGTAGTGCAGGGCAACGTTAAAAAAAAAGAAAAAACCGGGCGTTTATGGGGGAGATCTTTGTTCAGCAGAGGACGACTTTTGGCTGATATGAAGATTGCGCGGAGATTAATCGAAATCAATTCAGCCGTTACGACGTAAATAACAAACAAACATACCAACTTTTTAAATAACATTTCTTAGATTTGCAGTAGTAATTCTTAGCTTTTTGTGGCCTATAGTGACCCTTACCTGCTGATCCATAACTTTACGCTACAGGTGGCCTATTTTTGACCGTTTTTGTAACATAAAGTCTAAAACTATGTTCGTCTAATTAGGTTTAATTATTGGTTTTTTTGAAGTTCATGGTTCGTTGTGGTCAACCAAGTGTGTTATGGGTGCCGCTGGTTGATTAGCTTCCAGTCTAGATGCGTCAGAATATTTCTATTTTACACAAACAGTCAGTCACCTGACCTCCACTACTTATGTAGTTACTGGGGCAGTTCGGTATCCTAAGGTTATGCCGGTAGTCACTCGTTCGGCGTAACACTCGAGTATTGCCACTCAAAAAAAAACTTTTACGTCCTTTTCTGCACTGGTGTTACAGTTATGCGAGGCATTCACTACATGGGCCGCGAGCCGAGTGCCAAGCCGTAAAAATCTGTCGTCACCCACACGACACCAACCTTCAGTTGCAGTGTCGTTGCTTATGGACTTTGGACGGATCCTGTACGTATCGCAGCTCAAACTACACCACATCAACATTTTCTTGTCGCGAGGAATCCTCATGCACTTCCTCCACCTTGGGAGGGGTTGGGGCCATACCGGCTCGAACCCTATGGTGTTCCTTCCACTTACCTATGACTGGGGGTGAGGTGTACGTCTTGTCAGCATTGAACTGCACCCCGGCAGGTATCGGCCCGTCACTTGGTCTCACGGGCCTCATCTCTGTTCGACCTGGCTGGCAACACATCCCTTTAGGCAGGCGCATGCAGAACACAATCCACCGCCGCCTCGGGCCTGTTTCTGTTCAGGCGAAGGACTGCTTGTCCCGAAACACCCATGGTCCGAGAGTACCTGCGTCATCCAGAATGTGAGGACGCCATGCCGCCTCTGCTGCCATTCCTCCATGACGGGACTTACCACCGCTATCACGGCGTGCCTTGCATTAGGGTGCACCATTCGTTCCTTCTATTCCACCAACAGGATCCATCGAAGCTGGACCTTTGTACCTTTATCTCACGACCTACTGGCCGTCCGCCTCAACTTAGTACCTCCACGCGAATCAGATATAGCTACGCGAGGGCTCTCGCTTCGAGTTCCCAAGACGGTCATCCGACAAGGAGGCTTCCCCAGCCTCATAGAAGACCGTACGGTATCCCTTTATTACGGCCTTCACAGTACAATGCTTAGGATCCTCAGGGAGTTCGCCCACATTGGGGCCCTGTCTGGGGCGCTGACAGGACAGTAATGAGTCGAAACCTGGCTACCGGCGCGAAGAAGACAAACATGACGGCAAATAAATGTCTTAGACGACTGGGACTGTCGCCGGCGCTGGCCTCCCATCCCAGTCTTTTTCATCATCAAGTAGATGAAGCATCCCGCAGGCTGAGAAATATGTGGGAAACTTTACGGCATCAACTGTTCTCGAGAACACTAACGATGTCGGTCCCCACATTGTGCGGAGTAAAAGGCGCGAGAAATAGCACTCACCATTATTTGGATGCGCTAAGAAACCCTACTCAATTTCAAAGACGTTTATTCCCAACTCCCGCGAAACCATCTACTGCACGCCCACAAAGACGTCGATAAAACTTCACACACTTCTTTGGTTCTTGTACATTTCACAGTTCATTGCACAGTGAAAAAACTGTGAGATGCGAAGTTTGAGGTGGATTTTCTAAGCACTCTGTAAAATTTTTAGGGTAGAAATAAATTCGCTAGCCATTCTCTAAATGGACGTTCAAATGCCGTGTCGTTGGATATGAATCATGTATACAGAAATTGTAGTGCGAATACTCTGCGAGCTCAATCCCGATTCAGGCCGAGTGTCAAATTCTGATGCACGTGATGCAGTATAGAGCTTGCGATCGCGTGCGAGACGTGCTTCTCTTCTCTCATTACTTTCTTGTGATCGAGATGCAGCAGTGAGAACTCATTGGCTGAGAACTCATTGGCCACCTAACCGCCCCTGGCGCTGCGTGCTTTCTGCAGCTAAAGTCTGCGCGTTGCGCTCACAGGTAGTAGCTAACTGAACCTCAAGCACATCAACAGTTTTGAGAGATCAAGCTAGCCTTTGCAAGTTTCGAGATAGATTCATCCTCTTTCTAGGAGGCATGTTTAAAATTCCTTTTACGCTTCTGAATCCGATATAAATAACTACCAAATCGAAGAAAATGAATTGACACAGGTCGATAAGAATAACTAATTGTTAAAATAATTCATGTATAAATAAAATATCGTAGTTTGGGTAATTAAGTTTCTAAAAGTTCAAGACAATCAAATAATTCAAAGCAGTGCAAACACAAAGATAACAAATGTTACCCCGTGTCATGACATCGGTATCCTAAGAGACAGCGCAGATTAGGCGAAGCAACAGACAGACAGAAATTAAAAAAACAACAGTTTTGCCATCAGTCTTGTTTCTGGATCTCGAAGCAGTGATTCTTGTCGAAAAAATCGATGTGCAGTTTTTGTCTCTCTACAGTTTTATTATAGTAATATAGATAAGTTCAAGACTATGAATAAATTCACCTATGATAATTATGTAAATCTGACATTAGTAAAGTAACGATGGAAATTAATAGAATTATTAAATATATTTATATTTAAAAGCTTATGAATACTATGGATATAGGATACTATCTCAAAACGTAAGATAATACACAAAATACTAAAAGAAAAGTGGAGCGTAGGTCTGAACGATCGTATAGAAGTGGATATGAAAGAAAGTTGTTTAGGGCCGAAATTAATAATCAATCCAATCCAATCAATATAGCTAGACGGTTGATCGACACTTCGCGTGATCAGAGGGCTGACCTTTTCTTTGGCCAAAGAATAAGCATTGCCATTCAACGTGGCAATGATGCCAGCCTTCTAGGAACATTATCAGCTGACAGCGATGAGGAGGTATCATCATCATCATATCAGCCACAGGACGTCCACTGCTGAACAAAGGCCTCCCCCTTAGATTTCCACAACGAGCGGTGACATGCCGCTCTCATCCAACGACTCCCAGCGACCTTCACCAGGTCGTCTGTCCACCTCGTTGGAGGTCGTCCCACGCTGCGTTTTCCGGTGCGCGGTCTCCATTCGAGAACCGTTGTGCCCCAACGGCCATCAGTTCTACGAGCAATGTGCCCTGCCCATTGCCACTTCAGTTTACTAATCCTTTCAGCTATGTCAACAACTTTAGTTCTTCTACGGATCTCCTCATTTCTGATTCGATCTCGTAGAGATATACCAAGCATAGCTCTCTCCATAGCTCGCTGAGTGACCTTGAGCTTTCTTATGAGGCCCATTATGAGTGACCAGGAGGTATACTTTGACGCCTAAGTACATGTTATACTTTTCTATATTTATTATATGCATAGTTATTTTTATCCAATCCGAAATCTTGTATGATAATTTGGGATTGAGTATTTGTCTGTTTTTAACATTAAAACAAATCAAGTTAAAATGTTAAATCTAAAGATTTTGGATTAGATTCATTATTAAATTTCGGCCGTTTTGGACATAGTCCTAAATGATTTTAACTGCAATTTGAATTGTTCTCCCGCCATCAGTACTGCATCAGAGGTGGCCCTCTGAGTCTGAGTTTAAATTTGGTATTCTGCTCCTCTAAGTTCAGTCCGGTTTCAGTATGATCTCAATCCAGTCTCATTTAAATATCAATTGTAATGACAATTTTATTACCTATCTATGGTAGTTCACAATGTTAGTAAACCGTTTTGGCTTCGATCAACTTTCGATCTGTTTCCGATCTCATCATAATATAAGTTCACGTTTGACGTTTTTAGGGTTCCGAACGTCCGAAGGAAAAAAACGGCGGATCCCTTAAATTACTCGTGTATCTGTCTGTCCGTCTGTCATAGCCAATTGCTCCAAATCTACAATGAAACAATACAGAGCATTAAAGAAAAAAGTTTTGCAAACTGTACCGTGCATCATATGAAATGGAAGGGCTTGTTGTGAGTCTCAAATATATTTATTTTATAATTCCAAATTAAATAGTCTTGAAGTTATTTAAGAAAATTGGCCATCCACTTTTATCTCTTTCCCAATTGAAACCTAAATTTTGAAAAAAATGTATGTGATAAATAGCTCTTTACTTATAGATTACAGGAAAGCTTTGATCCGAGAGCAGAGTTGGATTCCACCTTTTTTTGAAGTAGGACTGACCTTGATCATCATCATCATCATTTCGGCCGAATGAAGTCCACTGCTGGACACAGGCCTCCCCCAAAGATCACCACAACCACCGGTATGGGTGTGTTGTGGGCTCATTGGGGGGTTTTGCCATAATCGCCACGCTTGGCAGACGGGTTGGCGATCGCAGTTGAGTTGCTAATGTACTCGAAGGATGCTGCTGCCCATCCTCCGGCTAATCCCTTAGTCGACTTTTACGACACCCACGGGAGGAAATGGGGTGGTGGTATTCTGATTATTGATGCCCAGTGGAAATTCATCATGAACTTCCTTCGCCCCGGGGAAGGACGAAGGGAAGTAGGACTGACCTTTTTTTTTTTTTTTTTTTATTGATGTCCAGTGGAAATTCTACATGGAACTTCCTTCACCCCGGGGAAGGGCGAAGGGGCATGCCGGACTCCTACCGGCTAAAACCACTGGAGCGGTCATCTTCGGCACCGAAGGGGGGGCTCCAGGTCCTCGTAAGATCACACTAGAGCCGACCATTGGTGCCACGCCTTTAGGCACATCTCGGAAGGGATGACTGTAAAGCGGTCACCCCCTCTAGCGGAGGGAAGGCGACTGTAAAAAGGTCGCCCCCCCAGGCACTTCTCGGGGAGGATTGTAAAGGATCCCCCCAAGCCTCGCATTGCGCTGTGCTGCGCACACGGCGGCACGTGACCACGTGCGCGCCACCGTCTTCCCGGGGGTCGCTCGGTGTGAGCACGCAGATTCCCCAATCTGCGCGCCCGCGACCCCCAAGGCCCCCCACCATGAAGTGACGGCAGGGGGCAAGTAGGACTGACCTAACTGAACAGTTTGTCCCAGGTAGACATAAACGGCAAAAATTTCGAGCGTAAACTCTCCGATCTTGGCGGAAGTCGGTACTACGTGGATATTCGATATGATCTTCGTATTGTCCATGTTCATTTTAAGACCAACTTTTTCGGAGACTACTCAGGTCATTAAGCATTACACCGAGGTCGTCCATGGTCTCGGTCACGACCAATATATCGTCAGCAAGCCGAAGGATGTACTCGCCGTTTATGTTGATGCCCAGACTTTTCCAGTCCAGAACCTTGAAAACATTTTCCAGTGTGGCGGACAACAGTTTTGGAGAGATAAGGTCTCCCTGTCTGACTCCCCGCCACAACAGGATAGGTTTCAAGTTCTGGTCCTGTAGTCGGACTAAAATAGTGGCGTTTTCATACAAACACTTCAGCACTTGTAACTGTAGTCGACTCGGCACCGCTGGAGTGACTGCAGTACAGCCCAGGCCACAATCGAATCAAATGCTTTCTCGTAGTATTTTTGTATAAACAATATCCATGATGTAGATTTTCAAAAACCACGCGTGCGAAGCCACGGGCAAAAGCTAGTAAATAAATATAAAACATGGAAAAATCTAGTTCAAGTGACGGTGGATTAAAATTCGAACACGTGGATGCAGTTACTAGGTAGGTTAAAATTCATTTTATATATGATACATATTGTACACATAAGCATCCGTGTTTTTTGTTGTTTTTTTACCCTCACTGCTTATTTACTGAGACAATTGTACTTAAAGAGTAAACTCCAGTCGTGCGTCGGAACTGACACACACACTTTTTTCTTTGTTTGTTTTTTTTAAAACGTTGCCCCACACTCGGATTTCTCCTGTGTCGTGGGTGCGTTTACAAACATGAATTCCACATGCAATACACCCAGACCCGAAACAACTACCTGCAGATCATACAAATATTTGTTCTGTGCGGGAATCGAACCCACGACCCGGAGCGCAGCAGCCGACTGTATCAGCCACTACACCAACCGTGCCGTATTTCTATTTATCATGTCAAAGGTGACGTCATTAATAAATTGGAGTGTAGGAACTGTATCAAAACAAAAACTATTATAGTTTTAACTCTAACTGTACGTAAAATAATTGTACGCTGAGGTCAAGTTCTGATGGTTGGCATGACTGAGTAAAGCCTTCAGTGATATTTAAAGGTTGTGCTGCAGTTAAAGCGATAATATAAAACATCGCAATAGACAATGTGGATAAATAAATTAACGGTCGAAAAACGTTCACTGCTGGACAGAAGCCTCCCGCAAAGATTGGCATAAAACCGGTATGGGTTTGTGTGCTCATTGGGAGGTTTTGCCATAATCGCCACGCTTGGCAGACGGGTTGGCGACCACAGTGTGTGTTATAAATGTACTCGAAGGACGCTGCTGCCCTTCCTCCGACTAAGCCCATAGTTGCCTTTTTCGGTGCGGGGTCTCCACTCCAGAACCTTTTTGCCCCCAACGGCCACCAGTTCTACGAGCAATGTGCCCCGCCCATTGCCACTTCAGTTTACTAATCCTTTCAGCTATGTCGACAACTTTAGCTCTTCTACGGATCTCCTAATTGCGAATTCGATCTTGTAGAGAAATACCAAGCATAGCTCTCTCCATAGCTCGCTGAGTGACCTTGAGCTTTCTTATGAGGCCCATTGTGAGTGACCACGTCTCTGTTTGTCTTAAAATATGGTGGATATAAAATAAAAGTTATAAAAGGTTTTGTATGACCGACAAAATACAACATAGAAATCAGACACGGCTGCATATCAAGCTAAAGAACAAGTTAACGCTGATCTCTCATCGTACGCAATGCGAGATCAGCTTATACTGGGAATATATAGCTTGATTTGTAGCTGTGTGTACGACTACGTCATAATCTATGTATAATACCGCTAAATAATGTAAATTGCCAATTACAATAAAAGGCATTTTACATTAGACATTGGTTGCATAATCGTACTGATTCGGAAACACGAACGTTGCCGAGGCGTAGTACTGTGGTGTATTACATTAAATTTAAAAAAAGAATCGTAAAAATTGTTTCTTAATTATATGTTTACAAGATTATGGTGACTACATTTTTCGATTTATGAGTGCTTGAATAATTAAACTGATTTTATTCTTGTAAGTTGTTTGCCGATGTAAGTGATAAGCAGTTTTGTATTTCATTTACATCATATAATTTAAATTGTTAAATACTTAAGTAAGACCTGGCTCCAGATGCCCGATGTAAGCAAGGACATCACCGCACAAAACAATGTAAGTTAAATTTACCAACCATACATGACCGCAATTTTGGGGAGACCTTGCCAGTACTCACAACGCTTGGCAGGCGAGTTGGTGAGCTCAGAATGCTGCTGTTGCTGCTCCACAGAAGGGACGCTACTGCCCTTCCCTCTAGTTTAGATTCCCTTAGTCGCGTTTTACGACATCCATGGGGTGAGATGGAGTGGTGCTATATTTTTATCCGGACGCCATTCGGAAATTAATTGATTAAACAAACATAACAATGGAACTAAACGCACGGAACAGGTTCCGAGCTACCAGTATCTAGGACTCTAGAGAAACTAAATTCATTCTGTTCCGTACCGCTTCCTTCATCAAGCTGCCCAACGCGAGTCTCATTAAGTATTGGTTGAGGGTCTTGGCCATTAGGCAATCACCTGTAACAAATATTGACAGTCTCGTCCGCCAAATTAAGTAATACTTAAAGTAATTAATTTTTTATGTGAACTGGTTTGGTAATATATTTTTGGATTCATGTCTTTTTAGTACCGTTCAGCTTTAATTATTACTTTATTTATAAATATTTTTTGTTATATTTTTAGATAAAGGGTTTGATAATATAGTATAACTTATAGGACTTGTTGCGAAATGACTTCCACGCAGAACGATCGATATGCGAGGTTAAGCTGCGCTTGCAGCAGTCAGGCTTTGGAGGGGTGATCATTATATCCACATTAAGGCTCGTCTATACCCAGGAGAACATGTTTCGCTATAAGTCCTGGCTTTCATACAAATATCTATGGTAGTTGTTACGGGAGATACCATTTTTTTATTGGTTTCCTGATGAAAATACGTCATATAAATTATGAGGTCCCTGGAGACCGGTGGGGAAATATGACGAGATGACTGCTTCAGTAGTTTCAGTGGAGGGTGTCGCGGGCGCGCATATTGGGGAGTCTGCGTGCTCATACCGAGCGACCCCCTGGAAGACGGCGGCACGCATGTGGTCACATGCCGCCGTGTGCCCAGCACAGCGCACAACGAGGTTTGGGGGGATCCTTTACAATCCTCCCCGAGAAGTGCCTGTCGCTTTCCCTCTGCTAGAGTGAGTGACTGCTTTACAGTCATTCCCTCCGAGACGTGCCTTAAGGCGTGGCATCAATGGGAGGCTCTACTGTGATCTTACGAGGACTGGAGCTGGAGCCCCCCTTCGGTGCCAAAGGGGCGATCCCCAGTGGTTTTAGCCGGTAGGAGTCCGGCATGCCCCTTCGCCCTTCCCCGGGGCGTAGGAAGTTCATGATAAAATTCCACTGGGGATCAATAAATAATAAAAAGGTAGGTACCACCTCAGTGCCACATAAACTTTAGACATTACTGTGTTCAGGGCGTAAAGCGAGTGAAATTACTGGGCATAAGAGACTAAATACGCTATGTCTTGAGCGCAGTGTGTTGTGACGCAGGACAAGTCCTGGGTAGCATTACAATTGTTGTCGGCAGGCGTGTCGCTTACCTCCTGGTAAATGACATGCTCGTCTCGTAACTAGATTGAATTCTAAAAACTTACTATCCGTAAATAATTAGAAAATTACCATATTATAATAAAACACTTTTAAACGGATTGTATCGTGTTTATTATAGATTTTTGTTTTTCCTGAAGTTTCGAACTCTTTGCAGGTTTCATGGTCGCAGGACCACGCGATGTAATCCGTTTAAAAGTATTTTATTATAATGAGTAATAATCGCGAAAACCGAACCTGACATTACTAAATTACTATATGATATAATTTCGGCCGAAAAAAGTCCACTGCTGGACACAAACCTCCCTCAAAGATCACCGCAATGACCGATATGGGTTGTAGTGGGCTCACTGGAGGGTTTTGCCATAATCGCTACTCTTGGCAGACGGGTTGGCGCTCGCAGTTGAGTTTTAATGTACTCAAAGGACGCTGCTGCCCATCCTCCGGCCAATCCCTTTGTCGCCTTTTACGACACCCACGGGATGAGATGGGTTGGTGCTTTTCGTAGCCGGCACCACACGGCGACATATTGTTAGCGTTTAATAATATATAGACCATTATTTTTTATACCACTAAGGTAGTAAACTAGCACACGGCCCACCTTATGGTTAGTGGTTTCCCTAACCTATGAACGCTTGCCACACAAGAGGTATCACTCACTCGTTGCCGACCCTGTAAACCACGCCCTTTTTGAAGAGACGCTAGAGTCTCTTGCGAAAACCTCAGAAATTTATATTATTAGTATATCAGTTGTCTCCACAAGTATGTATCCTCATACCTCCCAGAATTTAGAAGAGACGTGAAAATACTCCCGCCTTGTTGTTCTTGACCTGACGCGACCCTCTGTCACTGTTTCACCAGTTCTGTGTTGTACGGGCCCACAATTCGTTCGACAGCAGCAAGCCAGTTCTGCCAAATATAATATAAGACTTATCACATTTGTTATTAAACACCCGATCGTTTTACCGCCCCCGCCGCCGAGGATGCCCGCCTCACCGACGTCGCGGAGGCCTATCCTCCCGTCTTTTGTTCGCGCTGGCTCGTGCCGGCCTGTAGTTTTAAATGTCCCCTAATACATCTATACAAATAAATAAAATTGAAGTGTCTGTTTGTAATGTCAAAATAACAGCTTTTTACTAAATGTATAAGAAAGTATATATACGGTACCTATAACTAAAAAAACATTTTAATTTTTTTTGTCTAACTGTCTGTCTGTTTGTTCCGGGTAATCTCCGAAACGGCTGGACCGATTTTGACGGGACTTTCACTGGCAGATAGCTGATGTTATAAGGAATAACTTAGGCTACTTTTATTTTAGAAAAATAATTAGGGTTCCGCGCAAAAAAATAAAAAACCCTTGAAATCCAATATAAATATATTCTATGCCAAGTGTCTATGTCGAAGTACTCTAAGTTCCTTTTAAATAAAACGCGGGTGAAACCGCGGGTCCCAGCTAGTTATAAATAATACCAATCCCCAAAACAATAGCTTTTTATCCCCAGCAACGCCCTAAGCCGAGGTCCGTGTCCCGCAGGGGGCGCCCTTAGGGAAAGTTGCTTAGTTTTTAACATTAATTTTAAGCCTGGCTGGAGGCCTCTATGGCTTCGACAGAAATGACCGATTAAGCAACCACACTTCACAGAAATGTATGCGAGAAACCCAATAAAAAAAAGTTACTAAACAAATTTGCTGCTGCAGCGATACTATAATTTACAGCATATCTTTCACTTCACAACTGTCCTTACCCTACTATTTATACCACAAGGCTAGGTTTATTGCCTCAGTTGATGTAGGCGCGTACAGCGTTTGCCACGGGAGGTAATGTTGTAACAATAGTACCCAGTGAAGTGTAGTGTTTGTGCTCCAGTTTTCCGACTTCCGACTTTCGTCTTCCGAGTTCCGGTTTCCAAGAATAGGGAGCACTGGTGAGTTTTGCCGATGTTTATAAACTAACTTTTTATGGGATTGGCCAGGATTTTTGTCTGAAGCCCTTGGACGTCAGGGGTTATGAAAGTCCGGGTGGATATTTTTTTTATTTATATTATTATTATTTCTATATATAGTCCAGAATATATCATGTACTACGCCCCGGGGGATGGGCGGAGGGGCATGCCGGTCTCCTAGCGGCTACACCGCCGGAATGGTTATCTTCGGCACCAAGAAGTCCTCGATAGAATCACTCAATTGTTTTTTATCTATATTGGCCTCTAGGCACCTCTCGCAGGGGATGATTGTAAAGCGGTCAAGCGCTCTAGCGGTGGGGAGGTGACTGTAAAGAGACCGCTCCATAGGCACATTGGGAGGATTGTAAAGAGTTCCCCCCAAGCCTCGCTGTGCACTGCGCTCAGCACACGTTGGTACGTGACCATGTACCGACACACGTGGATATCTAGTGATAAGGGCTCTTGTTAGTTGTTGAGGATACTTACGAATAAAGACCCCCTCTTTTCCTTCTTTAGGGGACCAGTGTGTCAATAAGATAGCCTTACAGAGCGACTTAGTCTTGTTGACCAAGCTCCTTAAATCATCATCATCATCATATCATCATATCAGCCATTTATATGTCAACTCCGTGTGGTGTCCGGATTAAGAATATAGCACCACTCCATTTCCTCCCGTGGATGTCGTAAAAGGCGACTAAGGGAATCTAAACCAGAGGGATGGGCAGCAGCGTCCCTTCTGTGAAGCGGTAGCCATACTGCGCTCACCAACCCGCCTGCCAAGCGTGGTGAGTATTGGCAAATACCCCCCAAAATGATGACACAGTTGTGAAATCTATGGGGGAGGCCTTTGTTCAGCAGTGGACTTATAAGTGGCCGATATGATGTCAACTTCTGAACAAAGGCCTCCCCCAAAGATTTCCACAATTGTGTCGTAATTTGGGGGCTATTTGCCAACACCCACCACGCTTGGCAGGCGGGTTGGTGACCGCAGTATACAGGCTGTCCAGTAAATAGCACAATACTCATGGGGCGAACTACTCAGCGGTTGAAACCTTTGAACGCTTGCCAAAGGCAAAGTCAAATATTTTTATGTCAAACTAGCTGGGACCCGCGGCTTCATCCGCCGTTTAATTTTAAAGAAATGGGATTATTTATAAATAAAGTACTTCGGCATGTACGTTTATATACAAGCAATGTTTCAGCATTAAAATGTATTGCAATTTATTTTTATGTTACTACAAAAGAGCATACGTGAGCGAGGGTTTTATAGCATATACATAAAATGTCACATTGAACTATTTCTGTCAACTTTCGCGTATTAATGTGTAAGACAACATTCCACAGATATATTTAGATCAAAATGTGAATTAAATGGTCTTTACTTGGCATTTCTGGTGGTCTCTTATTGAAAGTGGCTAGGTATGTACACGATGTGTACCTACCTGCCTTCATCTCTCGATTTTCTCTCAATGCTCTCTAACATTCGAAGGTAACTAGTTGATCTGTATGGTCAGATCTGACACCGCTAATTAAACAAGACTTTTATCTCATTTCTCTTTTTTTTTTAAAAACGTTGCTCCACACTCTGGTTTCTCCTGTGTCGTGGGTGCGTTTACATACATGAATTCCACACACAATACACCCAGACCCGGAACAACTACCTGCAGATCATACAAATATTTGTTCCGTGCGGGAATCGAACCCACGACCCGGAGCGCAGCAGCCGACTGTATCAGCCACTGCACCAATTTGTGTAAACCACAGATATTTATGGTGTAAACATCTCGTATTACTTGCTTTAATTTAAAGGCGAATCGAAGGCGTAAAGTTGCAGTTGCATTTACTGGTCGGTGAGGTTAAGCAACTCTTGGCGCGATCAGATAATAGATACCCTTTTTTTATTGGTGTCCAGTGGTAATTCTACATGGAACTTTCTTCGTCCCGGGGAAGGGCGAAGGGGTATGCCGGACTCCTACCGCTAAAACCACTGGAGCGGTTATCTTCGGCTAAGACTTAAATAATGAGATCAGCTTGCACTTTTAGATATTAAAAGGTCAATGTCAACACAGTAAAACAAAACCAAAAGCATCACTTTAAAAAAATAAAATAAGAAAATGAAACGTTAATTCAGCCCAAAAAAACTGATACAAAAGTAAAAGTAACTGTATGTGCCTCTGGCGGATCTTTTTTAGATCTTTCCGAGGAAACAGTGTAATTTTTAGGCTTTCAATATTAGTGTATAATCTATGTTTTTAGGGATTAAAACAGGAATTACTTAAATCTTACCCATTACGATGCTTCTTGGTCAAGATATTTGCCGGTCTCTGTACTAATTATGAAACTATAATGCACAATGTTAGCCAGAATAATAATAAATTGCAATAAGAGCGTGCGGAAGATAATAGATGAAAAAAGCTTTAAATGACCGACTCGGCGGCAGCTAGAGAAAGTCATAGCCCCTCAGTTGACATGGAGGGACCCGTCCCCTTATGCGGCCTAGCTAGGAATCCCAACCTAGGGGATTTTTAGAATCTTAATATTTGTAGGAGTAATTTTAGGGCCATTTATGAATACTAATCTATTAGTAATTTGATTAATTAAAACTGGACATTTTAGTTTTAGTTGAGGTTATTTATTTATATACTCTTTATTGTACACCACATAATGCTTAAAAGATAAATATTTAAAGGAACCGTGTACAATGGGCGGTCTTATCGCACAAGGCAATCTCTTCCAGACAACCTTTTGATGGACTTAAAGAAAGGAAAGAGATATTGGGCTGTCAAGTGTACATAATATTACTTAGAATATAAAACGATATGAAAATATACTAGTAAATATCAAATACAACTGGGAACGTAGAAGAAAAATGAGAGAGAAAAGCAAAGCTTCACCATTTTCTTAAAAATAGGTATCGTTACTTCGGATATAGCACCATTCAATCTCCTCCCGTGATGTCGTAAAAGCCTAGGGCCAAAGGGACGGGCGACACGGTACCTTCTGTAGAAAAGGAGCCAGATTTGCTTGCGATGTTTTCATTCACCATCAACGCAAGTGATAAATACTGATCCGCACACGAGTCCGAAAAGTTTCCTCACCGACGTCGCGGAGACCTATCGCCACGTCACCTTCCCGTTCAAGTTAGCACTTGTCCCTCCCGTCTCTTGTTCGCACCGGCCCGTGCCGAGCCTATAGTATTAAATGTCTCCTAATACATTATATAATAATACCGATCCAGCTGTCCCCAAAACAATAGCTTGTTATCCCCAGCAACTTGTGTCCCGCAGAGCCCTTAGCGAAAGCTGCTTAGTTTTTAATATTAATTTTAAGCCTGGCTGGAGGCCTCTTTTGGCTTCGCCAGGAATGACCGGTTAAGCAACCACATTTCCCAGAAATGTATGCGAGAAGCCCAACAAAAAAAATTGGTCCGAGAAGTCAGAGGTGCGGCTGGGATCGAACTCAGCCCTCCTGCGTGGAAGGCAAGCGTTCAACCACAAGGCTATCGCTTTCTTTCCTTTTTATAGGCTATCACTGCTAGCGTAGTAGTGTTTACCATACATATTACTATTGATATCAAAGAAGTCAGCATGTAATTTGCCAGTTCAACCTCGTGCGAGTAGACATTCGTTATGCAAATTTATTCTAATAGTAACGCGGAAACCAAAATTGTAATAATAATAATAATAATAAATTATTTATTTCGATCAACAAAGGATCATACATGGAAAAATAAATCAAAAGACAATAAAATTAAAATGCTATATATCCTACCTACAGTTTTTTATTACTCAGTGCATGAATCATATAGCAATGGTTCAAGTACTGGAAGTCAAACCTCTCAGCGAATAACCTAAGGATGCTGTTGATGCTGGCCCGAACCCTGCGCACCAGGGCTACACATCGTTTCCGCACAGTTGTATAAAAACAATCTACTCGTGATTCAGCGAACATACCAGATGCGCTGCAAAATCGGGGCAACCCCATCAGCACCCTGAACGCATTATTATATTGCACACGCAGGGCGTTGTATTGTTTGCGCGAGTATGAGACCCACAAGCTGCTCGTGTAAAAGGATGTACAATAAGCTCTGAACAATGTCATTTTAACTTCTGTGGTGCAACGAGCGAACCTGCGGGCCAACATATTCGCTCTCATAGATAACGCCCTGCGCTCGCGCTCTATGTCTGCATCATCCTTCAGGTCGGAGGATAACACATGTCCAAGATATTTAAAATGTTCAACCCTTTGAAGTGGTGTTCCATTTAATTTAATGGCAGGTATAGTTGAAGGAAGTTTTCCTCTAGCCTGAAAGACCATGCATTCACTTTTCTTAACATTATATATTAAGCCATGGCTGTAAGCATACTTTTCACAGATGCCCAACAGCCTCAAAAGACCACAAACAGATGCACTCAGCAGCACCATATCATCAGCATAGCTGATATTGTTGAGGCAGATACCGTCAATATGGCAGCCGACATGGGTGCTGCTGAGCTCCTCTATCAGTGCGTTGACGTACAAGTTAAAGAGCTTGGGCGAGGTAAGCCCTCCCTGCCTCACCCCACATTCCAGCCTGTACGGCTCCGAGTATGCACTCGACCAACGCACGACATTCACCTGGTTGTGATACCAAAATTTAAAAATACTACTAATTTCTGTTGGCAAAGCGATATCTTTAAGTTTTTGCCATAGGACGTCATAGCTAACTAGGTCAAATGCCCTAGATAGGTCAAGAAAGCATGCATAAATGGGCGTTCGTCGTTCAGTGTAGTACTTGATAGTTTGCTTTAAACACAAGATAGCAGTTTCTGTGGAGAGTCCCGGTTTGAAACCGAACTGGTTATCATGTGTGCAAAAGTATTTTTCTAGTTGATTATTAAGCAAACTATCAAGCACCTTCGCTACAGCAGTGGCCAGTGAAATAGGCCTGTAGTTTGTTTTATCACATATATCACCAGTCTTATTTTTCACAACTGGCACCACCACAGTTTTCATCAGTGCAGCTGGTAAGTACGAATGCCCTATACATAGGTTATAGAACATCGTGAGCACTCTGGGCAGATGAAGGCCTGCGTGTTTCAAATGTTCAATGCTGAGGCCATCGTGGCCAGGAGACTTTCCTGTAATGATACCGCGAAATTATTTCCTTGTTCACATAATTATTTTGAGATATTAAAATTAGATCAGGATGTTGGCCTTGTCCTCTAAACATGGGTGGGGTAGTAGAGGGATGTGGGCTGGTTACGTTGAAAGCGGATATAATAATAACAACGTTTAATTCCAGATAATACAATCCATTTTTGTTAGTATCACTCACCTTATGTCTATTTCTAAATATTCAGTCATTAATATTACATTAACCATTTCACAACATATAAATCATTATTATTTTATTTGGCGAAACGGTTAGATGGCGTTACATGCATTTTGGTCCAGTGTCTCAGTATCGGGTCATCCACCCTTAGAATTTATTAACTACTTTCACCACTGCATCGCTTAGAGATCTATCAGCAAACAGCTTATTGAAATCGTCATACTATATCTTAGCAAGAATGCCCATTCAATACTCACTTGAATGAATTGATGCCCATTGAATACTCACTTGAATGAATTGATGCCCATTGAATACTCACTTGAATGAATTGATGCCCATTGAATACTCACTTGAATGAATTGATGCCCATTGAATACTCACTTGAATGAATTGATGCCCATTGAATACTCACTTGAATGAATTGATGCCCATTGGATACTCACTTGAATGAATTGAATGCCTGAAATGAACAGAAACTATCTACCAATAGTCCTAAATTCTATTTAGAATAGAATATGAATAATTAAATAATACTGAAGTTAGTTTAACTAGGGTCAAAGTATAACTATTACTTTAGTATTTCATTCGATTTTCTAAATTGTGCCGCCCAAACGAAACGAATTTTTAAATTCATTATATGAAATCCTACGAAACCACTCACCAAGTCGCGTGGAAACGGATCGCCGGAAAAATTCGGAAGGTACCCAAACTCGAGGAGAAGAAGACGTTTAATCATATTTCATTGACGACTGCGTCATTCCAAGATTCCTTCTTCGTCCAAGATGTGATGTTTGATAAGTGGCATATTCAATTCTAAATGCAATGATTTCTTTTTATATTCTCGATGCCTTGTGTTATAGCGGAATTGGTTGCTTTCATATTCATTAAATATTGATTTCATACCCATTTAGTTGTGATTGATTGAAAATATTGAAATGTCAAACCTTTAACCAAATAAAAACAAAAATTATAATTTGATTAAATCATCCACTTCTATGGATCAAATACACATTGAACAAAGATATGGGTACCCTTTTGTACCTAGCTGTAAAAGGTTTTGAACATAAAATCTTAGACTTTAGACTTAGACAATAAAGTTGGAAAATATGTTCTTTACATATATCGCTAACTGCGCAGGTTAAATTATTACTTTAAAAAATCCAAATTTAATAAATAAATAACATCATCATTTCGGCCAAATGAAGTCCACTGCTGGACACAGGCCTCCCCCAAAGATCACCACAACGACCGATATGTGATATATGGTATGTTGTGGGCTCATTGGGGGGTTTTGCCATAATCACCACGCTTGGCAGACGGGTTGGCGATCGCAGTTGAGTTGTTAATGTACTCGAAGGACGCTGGTGCCCATCCTCCAGCTAATCCCTTAGTCGACTTTTACGACACCCGCGGGAGGAGATGGGGTGGTGGTATTCTGAGCCGGCACCCCACGACTACGATTGCATGTTATAAATAACATGCAATACAATATTGAGAAAGATCATGCTTCGCTGGATCTCACGTGAAAACATTGTCGGAGGAAAGAATTACGAAATAGATAATATGGAACAGTGTTGTTAGATGTTGGAAATGTCGCAAAAACTTGGTATCTATTATCTATACATCTATACAAATAAATAAAATTGAAGTGTCTGTTTGTAATGTCAAAATAACAGCTTTTTACTAAATGCATATGAAAGTATGTACGTTATATGTAACAAAAAAACTATTTTTAATTTTTTTGTCTGTCTGTCTGTCCGTCTGTCTGTCTGTTTGTTCCGGGTAATCTCCGAAACGGCTGGACCGATTTTGACGGGACCTTCACTGGCAGATAGCTCATGTTATAAGGAATAACTTAGGCTACTTTTATTTTAGAAAAATAATTAGGGTTCCGCGTAAAAAAAAACCCTTGAAATCCAATATACATACCTATTCTATGTCAAGTGTCTATGTCGAAGTACTCTAAATTTCTTTTAAATTAAACGCGGGTGAAACCGCGGGTCCCAGCCAGTTTTAAATAAAAAGCTAGTAAATTCATACAATCGGTTCTATATACCTGTACCAGAAAGTTGGTATATTTAACACCACTAATGTGAAGCATTACGAACAATTAGCGATGAAAATATATCAACATCCTTTGCGCAAATGTAAGGCGAATTTTAGAATGATACTACTAAATATAGTTAGTTAAAATCTTTATATTTGTATCATCTTTAAACAAACAGAATCTTGTTTTGTGAAATTCACCAACCCATAAGCCCTACACTATGGCCTTTTGTTCTTTAGGATAACAATAATATTTTATAATCAGTATATATATAATTATGGCTCGGTAGGTTATGGTGCGGTGGGAGAGGCGCAAGGGCCACAGAAAAAATCTATAAAGAGGAAGCATTATGCTACAAATAGCATCAACCCATCTCATCCCGTGGGTGTCGTAATCAACTGCGATCGCCAACCCACCTGCCAAGCGTGGCGATTATGGGAAAACCCCCCAATGAGCACACAACACACCGATATCGGTCGTTGTGGTAATATTTGAGAGAGGCCTGTGTCCAGCAGTGGACTTTATTCGGCCAAAATGAAGTGATGATGAAGAAACAGTAAAATATGCGTACCTATTTTAGTGACCTTACAGTAGGTAGTGTCAGCAAAACATGCATCTGAAGTGCAAAATGAGAAAGAAAAAAAGAAAGAGAAAGAAATTCTTTACTTGACAGCAAAGTGAGACATCACAAACGGTAATAAAACAAAACTGAAAGAAAACACGATAAAAAAATTGGATAGGGTTATAAATACAAAACAACAAAAACAATATTAAGTTACAATTTGTTGTGTGCCCCACAGTTGCGCCAAACAGGCAACCAGTTCAGCATTTGCCAGACAAGAGCCTGGCGCTGGTTTTCAACTGGACCCTTCGGTGACTCGGTGATTCACGGGTGTAAAAACAGTATATAAAACAAATATTGCAAAATATACCTACTAATAAATCAACAAATATAAAAAACTATACAAATAAGAACTACACAAAGCGCAAAAGTAAAGAATAAAATCGAACATAATTAACTTTTTTTTTTTTTAAGAAAACGTTGCCCCACTCTACGATTTCTCTTGTGTCGTGGGTGCGTTTACAGACATGAATTCCACACACAATACACCCAGACCCGGAACAACTACCTGCAGATCGTACAAATATTTGTTCCGTGCGGGAATCGAACCCACGACCCGGAGCGCAGCAGTCGACTGTAACAACCACTGCGCCAACCGTGCCGTCAAAGTAAATTGGCATTGAAATAATCTAATGAGTAGGTAAACAAGACCGCCCATCACTAAATAAAAGTAATCTTATGGTCTTGCAGGAGGAGGGTGGAGGTGCTAATTGGCAATATTGTTACGAGCCGGGGTTCGAGATAAATTATTCGGGAAAAATTATTTACCAATATTCACGTCACACAATTTATTCTTTCCACAATTGTGTCGTCATTTTGGGGGGAATTCGCTCGGCCGTCGGGCTAGTGAGCGCAGAATAGTTCTGGGGACCTAAAAAGGCCGCTTTAGCAGAATCATAATATGAATCACATTAAATATCACCAAATGGTCCAGAAGGCCTAAAAAGACCGTATTAGGTTTTATTTATAAGACATAATAACGATCTCAATACGATTCAAATTAGAAAGCACAAAATGGTCACTTAATCATAACTGACTATTAACGTGACCATTTTGTGATTTCTAATGTAATTCATATTATGATTCACCTAAAGCGGCCTTTTTAGGCCCCCTGTTCCGAAAAAGGGAAACTGCTTCCTCTGCTTTAGAGGCACTTAGTCGCTTTTTACTACATCCACGGTAGGAGCTGGAGTGGTGATATATTCTTAATCCGAACATAACACGGAATTCGTTACATCACTAGCTTTTTTTTTTATTCTATGCTGTCAGAGGCGGATATCAAGTTTAGATAATTTTAACCAACCGCGGAGTTGAACAAAAGACCTTTTTTTAATGACTATGCTGATGGATTTGAGGATCTACGACAAAAGAAACCTTTTTGTCCATGAATCGTATCCATTTTTTCTTATTCACTTTCAAAGAAATAATGATTTGAGTACAATTACTCCTTCGTGGTCATGAGTACCAAAAGAGGTCATTGCCGCAGTTAGCAAACTCATTGATTAAACTTCTAATATTCAAACTTCAATCATATGTCACGGTATTAAAGTACACTACACCGCAAATTTAATGTTGCCAGTGCAATATGAGTTTTTGCAACTAGAAACCAGATATTGGACTCTATTCTAGACGAAATAAAAATGATTTTTCATTGATTTATTAAGGTTATTGCCGGTTAATTGTGTAGTACCTTGTACTTAACAAGGGAATAATTCATTCTATGCGGATTTTAGAATGAATGGTAAGTAGTATAAAAACATTAAGTGTCAAATGAATACTTAAGAAAATCCTCGAAAACATGTAGGACACAAGGTAGTCTCTAAAAAAAACTAATTTCTCGTAAGTAAAGATAAGATACAATGCGTATACTATGGAAGTCTAAACTAGACAGATGTGTAGCTATTCTGCGCTCACCAGCCCACCTGCCAAGCCTGGCTGGCAAATTCCCCCCAAAATGACAAAACAATTGCGAAAATCTACGGGGGAGGCTAAGCCGGCTAAGCCGTGTGATGCCGGCTCAGAATACCACCAAACCATTTCTTCCCGTGGGTGTCGTAAAAGTCGACTAAGGGATTAGCCGACGGATGGGCAGCAGCGTCCTTCGAGTACATTAACAACTCGATGGACGTGGCGATTATGGCAAAACCCTCCAATGCGCCCACAACACACCCATATCGGTCGTTGTGGTGACCTTTGAGGGAGGCCTGTGTCCAGCAGTGGACTTCATTCGGCCGAAATGATGGGGGAGGCCTTTGTTCAGCAGAGGACGTCTGTTGGATGATTATGATGACGAAGTAACGAGACTTCTAACTCAAAGGCTGCAAGCATTAAAATTCCTTAAACGTGGAGTCGAAACCCCTCTATATCTCAAAAAGTACGCTAAGGTCTCGGTTTTTTTAATACGATAGGCACGGGAAGTAACTACTTACAGATGGCCAATTCTCGTAATTAATTGTTAATATGGTGTGTATGGTTGTAACTTGACCGAACTGAGATTAAATTTATGAATTGATCGAAGAAATGTTATTCTGCTAGCCTTAAAGTTCAGTCGGATTTCAGTATAATCTCGATCTAGTCTCATTTCAATCTCAATTTTGATGTTTATTCGAAAATGTAGTATAATATGTGACATTTCAAAATGTTGGCAGAATACCGTTTTAACTTCGATCCATTTTCGATCTCATCACAGTGTAAGTTCACGTTTGACGTTGTTTGTTAGTGTAGGAGAATACCGTTTGTGACATTTATGACACTGAGACTAGACCTGATGTATTGAAATTTTTGAAATTAACAGAATTGCCCCTCTGTTTACTGATGCGTTTCCAACCAAATAGGCTTGCGTTTGACGTCACCATCTCACCTGAAAGTCAGTTCTCTTAATAAAAAATGTTCAAAATATAGTTCAAATCTAGTCTCAATGTCGTGATTGTCATAAATGGTATTCTCATAGGGGGGATAAGTAAATAAATAAAAAATTGAAAACAAAATCCTAAGCTGTAGTGATAATAGAAAAGTGGAAGGTCCACTGACAGACATGCCCAGACCACTAGGAGCATTGACAAATAAGTACAATAAAACAAATGTAATTAGGAAATCTGTACGGACTTGGAGTGCGAACTGCCTCGTACCCTAAACACGTTCCAAGAACTGGGGATTTCACGTTATACACAGACAGTATCTACATTTTTTCCAGAGTTCTAAAAATAAATAGACGAACAAAGAAAACCAGTGTAGCCTTTGACCCGGAATTCGGTCTCCACGTGGCTTTGAACTAAGTTAATGCGTATGAGTTTTAATGAACTTAGCAAAAAGTTTCTAGAAAAGACCAGTAAAAGTAGTGCAGTGAGATAACAGACTTAAGTGAGGCTTATAACTTTACCTATCTATTTAGCCCCCGTCTATCCACTGCTGAGTACTCAATTTTACGCAATTATTGCCGGTCCTAAGCTAGTCTCATCCCGTCATCCGACCAACGTGTTGGGGGCTTTCCAGGCAGTCACCACCACCCTTCGACCTTCCCTTGGCCACCACACGGATTCCTGGTTCTACCTTCCGTCATCCCGCCTTGTCAAGTGTCCTGCCCATCTCTAGTTTAATTTCGTGATCCGTTTACCTACATTTTCAACTTTGGCCCGGCGTCCCGGTCAACGAGTGAGGTACCTTTTTTGTCGTGGGGAAATCTTCGTGGTCTTCTTCTGCCTTGGGATTGGTGGAGGCGCATGCCGCACAAATACCCACAGTGTACCTTCTAGTTCCTTCTATATTTATTATGGCTGGCGGTGCGGTGTTTGCCGGGTAGGCATCGAGCCA
Organism: Diloba caeruleocephala; assembly: GCA_947459985.1. Classification (NCBI taxonomy): domain Eukaryota; kingdom Metazoa; phylum Arthropoda; class Insecta; order Lepidoptera; family Noctuidae; genus Diloba; species Diloba caeruleocephala. Next base: position 9,175,235 of record OX381632.1, read on the forward strand.
CACCCATTGAGTGAGCTACCAAAGAGCTATGGAGCGTACTATACGCTCCAATACGCTCCATAGCTCTTTGTACTACTTTTATTTTCCCTGGTTAGCGTCCATTTTTCGGCATAAGTAAGGATGGGCAGCACACACTGGTTAAATGTCTTGGTTATCAGACATTACGGAACGCTGGCTTCGAAATCATCGTCCAGTTTTCTTAATAATAATAATAATAATAATAAACTCAGTACCGACGACCGCAGGGAGGTATGGCAGAGCAAAGAGCTACATGGACGCTTTTATCGGGCACTTCATGGTCCCGATGTAGATTTTCTAGCGTCCGTGTCCTGGCTACGTTTCGGTGACCTTTTCGGGGAAACCGAAGGTTTTGCTTGTGCAATTATGGACGAAGTTATCATGACGAACAACTACCGGAAATATATTGTTAAGGATGGCACCGTTGACATCTGTCGGGCATGTCACTGTCCTGGTGAATCACTTAGACATATAATTTCTGGTTGTTCTCGTCTTGCTAACGGCGAGTACTTGCACAGGCATAACCAAGTGGCCAGGATCATCCATCAGCAACTTGCTCTAAAGTACAACCTTGTGGAATCTGAGGTGCCGTATTACAGGTATGTGCCCGACCCAGTTCTTGAAAATGACCATGTCACATTGTACTGGGATCGATCTATCATCACTGATAGGACTATTATCGCCAATAAGCCTGACATAGTGGTGATAGATCGATTAGAGCGCCGCACGATGATTGTTGATGTTACAATTCCGCATGACGAGAATCTCGTGAAAGCCGAGAAAGATAAACAAATTAAGTATCTTGACTTGGCACACGAGATTGTCGACATGTGGGATGTGGACTCTGCAATCATCGTGCCGATAGTTGTAACAGCCAATGGCCTCATTGCCAAGAGCCTCGACCACCATCTAAAGAGGCTCTCGTTAGGTGGCTGGATCAAGGGCCTGCTACAAAAAGCAGTAATCCTCGACACGGCACGTATAGTGAGGAGGTTCCTCTCTCTGGAGCCCTAACCACCGGTAGCTTGGACCCTGTGCCCGCTGCCGGTTGGTCTCTATTTTTTATATTTTTAAATGTATGTGTTTTTGTTTTTTACCTCTATATATATTTAAAAATGTAATTAATATGAAAGTATCAGAAATAAAGGAATAATAATAATAATCTGGCAACACCGAACATCGTGTCAACATAAAAATTCTTGAATATAAAATATATTTCAAAAATATTAATCAACGTATACATAGTCCGGAAAATTATAAACTAATCAACAAATCAGGCCAGAAACTCTTTACACATTAAAAATGACGAAAAGAAAACCAAATTATTTATACCAAGCACATAAAAAGCAATTATGACAGCTGCCATCAGGATGTACTACAAATAAAACCGAAATGTAATGAAATATATTTTTATGCCGTAAAATGCTGACAAGAGCCAGAGCAAGAGGAGCACACCCACCACCCCCGGACTCGTCGCTTAGCTCCGCCTCGCAGCCGCCGGATCCCGGATCGCCGGTGACGCCGGCAGCTGCAGACGCGTCGAGCTCCAGCGACGAGTTTTTCTCTCCGCCGACGTCGCCATCACCTGCACGTCGGCAGGGGAGAGGACGGCCACCGAATAGCTTAGGGTCTAGGGGCCAACCAGCCCCGAGCCGGGCCCCCGCTGCCGGTGGTTATGTGCAGCGCATGAAGTGGACTCAAACTATGAACGAGAACGTCATGCGCGCATATTATGGGTCTACAGAGGGAGGAACCAATCTCACTGCGTACCGTAGTAGAATGCTTACTCTGTTCCAGGAACTTGAACCAGCCATCAACGTCTCGGCCCAACGATTATCGGATCAAGTGCGGGTCATCCAACGTAATCATAAGTTGGATGACGCTGTACTTGATCGGCTACGCTCCGAAGTGCAGATCAGTCGTGTCATTTCTCTTCCATCTCGGACTGTGATACAACCGCAAGTGTTTGGTGAGGTTCCATCGCAGTCCAGCAATATCTACGGGGAAGAGGATGACAGGACCATGAATGTAAGTAACCAGTGCAATGAACAATTGAGGAACGCGCTGGAGGATGCGATCCGGGACTACCGGACCACTCCCACTATACTTAGGCCACGAATACCTCGCTTGCCTATGAATAACAAAAATAGGGCATTGGTATGTGCCCTGGATTCGCTGCTTTTTGATTATTTTGAAGGCAGCGAAGATCTCGCCGATACTCACTCGATCCTGTACTGTGCAGCTGTTGCGGCATGTCGTGTAGCTCGCATTAAATTTCACCTGAATGACAGAGCTACACAACAGAAATCAGCCGTACCAGCTTGGCAGTGCAGGATTGAGCGGCGTATTGGCGAGGCCAGGGTACTTATCGGAAAACTAATCTGCTTCAGGGATGGCAATACTCGACCTAGAGTAATGCGCTTTGTGAGGCGGGCATTCTCGGGGACTGGGATTAGTCCTCAAGAATACATGGCCCGTGTCACAGAGCGCATCGATTTCCTGAAGCAGAAGGTATATGCATGGGCGAGCCGTATTCGCAGGTATAGACGACGAGTGGATCGATTCTCTCAGAATCGCATATTCCAGAGCGACCAAAGGTGGGTTTATAGATCTTGGGAGCGACCTGACCAAAGTGTGAGCAATGTGAGTCGCCCAGTTGATGAAGCCACGAGTGCATTCTGGCGCAACATCTGGTCGACGCCCGTTGGTCACACGGAGGGTGAATGGATGCGGGATATTGAGCGAGCGTGTGAACCTATACAAGAGATGGAGGAAATAGTAATTTCCACACAAGACGTAGTCAGTGCAGTCCGTCCGATGTCGAATTGGAAATCCCCGGGACCGGACGGACTGCATAACTTTTGGATAAAATGGCTGCGTAGTTCACACGCTCGCTTGGCATCCCAATTTCAGTCAGCCTTGGAGTCAGGATCGCTACCACAGTTCTTTACTACTGGAGTTACCCACCTGCTCCACAAATCAGGTAGTGCAGCGGAACCCAAAAATTATAGGCCGGTTACATGTTTACCGACGTTATATAAACTTCTTACATCCATTTTGAGAGAAAAAATTACTAGCCACATTGACAAGAATGCCATCATGTCTACCTCTCAAAATGGATGTAGGAATGGGTCCCGCGGCACTAAGGAGCTGCTCCTCATTGACATGGCCATTAGCCAACAGGTTCGTCGCTCCCGAAAAAATCTGTCGACATGTTGGATAGATTATAAGAAGGCCTATGACTCGGTGCCGCATACATGGCTCATGAGAGTGCTGGAGTTGTATAAAATAAATACAACTTTACGCACTTTCTTGTTGTCATGTATGGGGCAATGGAGGACGGTCCTTCGCTATCCAGGATGTCGACAAATTCAAGGGATCGATGAAACGATCAAAATTGAGCGGGGAATATTCCAGGGCGATAGTTTTAGTCCCCTGTGGTTTTGTCTGGCCTTGAACCCTCTCAGCACTTTACTGGAGGGATCAGGGCTAGGCTACCAGCTGCGGAGAGGAGGTCAGGTAGTATCCCACCTGTTTTATATGGATGACCTGAAACTGTTTACCCCTAGCAAATTGCAACTAATAAAGTTACTGAAAGTAACTGAAACTTTCAGTAATTCTATTAGGATGGAATTTGGTATGGATAAATGTGCGGTCATGCATGTAAAACGAGGGGAGATAATGGAATCCGAGGGAATTCAACTTTCAGATTCCATTAACCTTAGATCGCTCTCCGCAGCAGAAACATACAGATACTTGGGTATGTCAGAGGCGTTAGGCATCAACGAGGCTGACATGAAGCAATCGTTAAAGGAGCGTTTCTTTGGCCGCCTGAAAAAAGTACTTCAAAGTCTTTTATCAGGTGGCAATAAAGTTCGCGCCTTTAACGGTTGGGTCATGCCAGTTTTGATGTACTCCTTTGGCATACTCAAGTGGACTCAGACAGAACTGGATGCCCTGGATAGGAAAGTTCGTACATTGCTGACCACAAATCGGATGCATCACCCTCGATCTTCGGTCATGAGGCTGTACATCCCACGGAAGTGTGGAGGTCGAGGCTTTTTGAATGTTAAGACTCTCCACAACCGTGAGGTGTGCAGTCTCAGAGAGTATTTTCTACATACCGATGAGGGAATGCACCGAGATGTGGTCTCAGTGGACAAAGGACTAACCCCGCTCGGTTTGGCTAAAGAGAACTGGCGCAAACCTGTAGTACTCAGTACCGACGACCGCAGGGAGGTATGGCAGAGCAAAGAGCTACATGGACGCTTTTATCGGGCACTTCATGGTCCCGATGTAGATTTTCTAGCGTCCGTGTCCTGGCTACGTTTCGGTGACCTTTTCGGGGAAACCGAAGGTTTTGCTTGTGCAATTATGGACGAAGTTATCATGACGAACAACTACCGGAAATATATTGTTAAGGATGGCACCGTTGACATCTGTCGGGCATGTCACTGTCCTGGTGAATCACTTAGACATATAATTTCTGGTTGTTCTCGTCTTGCTAACGGCGAGTACTTGCACAGGCATAACCAAGTGGCCAGGATCATCCATCAGCAACTTGCTCTAAAGTACAACCTTGTGGAATCTGAGGTGCCGTATTACAGGTATGTGCCCGACCCAGTTCTTGAAAATGACCATGTCACATTGTACTGGGATCGATCTATCATCACTGATAGGACTATTATCGCCAATAAGCCTGACATAGTGGTGATAGATCGATTAGAGCGCCGCACGATGATTGTTGATGTTACAATTCCGCATGACGAGAATCTCGTGAAAACCGAGAAAGATAAACAAATTAAGTATCTTGACTTGGCACACGAGATTGTCGACATGTGGGATGTGGACTCTGCAATCATCGTGCCGATAGTTGTAACAGCCAATGGCCTCATTGCCAAGAGCCTCGACCACCATCTAAAGAGGCTCTCGTTAGGTGGCTGGATCAAGGGCCTGCTACAAAAAGCAGTAATCCTCGACACGGCACGTATAGTGAGGAGGTTCCTCTCTCTGGAGCCCTAGCCACCGGTAGCTTGGACCCTGTGCCCGCTGCCGGTTGGTCTCTATTTTTTATATTTTTAAATGTATGTGTTTTTGTTTTTTACCTCTATATATATTTAAAAATGTAATTAATATGAAAGTATCAGAAATAAAGGAATAATAATAAGTAAAATAAAGATAATAATAACGTCTTGCTAACGGCGAATACTTGCACAGACACAACCAAGTGGCCAGGGTTATACACCAGCAACTTGCACTGAAATATAAACTTGTGACCTTTGAAGTACCATACTACAGGTATGTGCCCGACCCAGTTCTCGAAAATAGTCATATCACATTATACTGGGACCGGTCTATCATCACTGACAGGACTATTATTGCTAATAAGCCTGATATAGTGATGATAGATCGGAAAGAGCGCCGCACAATGATTATTGATGTTACCATCCCGCATGACGAGAATCTCGTGAAAGCCGAGAAAGATAAACAAATAAAGTATCTTGACTTGGCACACGAGATTGTCGACATGTGGGATGTTGACTCGGCAATCATTGTGCCGATAGTCGTTACGGCCAACGGCCTAATGACGAAGAGCCTCGACCGACATCTTAAGAGGCTCTCGTTAGGCAGCTGGGTCAAGGGCCTGATACAGAAAGTGGTTCTCCTTGACACGGCACGTATTGTCAGGAGGTTCCTCACTCTGGAGCCCTAACCACCGGCAGCTTGGACCATGTTCCCGATGCCGGTGCGTCACTATTTTTTATATTTTTAAATATATTTTATTTTTATATTGTGTATTTAAAAATGTAATATAATATGTTTATAAGTAAAATAAAGAGAATAATAATAATAAGTTATCATGACGAACAATTACCGGAAATATATTGTTAAGGATGGTACGGTTGACATTTGTCGGGCATGCCACCGTCCGGGTGAATCCATCAGACATATTATTTCTGGTTGTTCTCGTCTTGCTAACGGCGAGTACTTGCACAGGCACAACCAAGTAGCCAGGGTTATACACCAGCAACTTGCGCTGAAATATAAACTTGTGGCCTTTGAGGTACCATACTACAAGTATATGCCCGACCCAGTTCTCGAAAATAGTCATATCACATTGTACTGGGACCGGTCTATCATCACTGATAGGACTATTGTCGCTAATAAGCCTGATATAGTGATGATAGACCGAGTAGAGCGCCGCGCAATGATTATTGATGTTACCATCCCGCATGATGAGAATCTCGTGAAAGCCGAGAAAGAGAAACAAATAAAGTATCTTGACTTGGCACACGAGATTGTCGACATGTGGGATGTTGACTCAGCAATCATTGTGCCGATAGTCGTTACGGTCAACGGCTTGATCGCCAAGAGCCTCGACCAACATCTTAAGAGGCTCTTGTTAGGCGGCTGGATCAAGGGCCTGATACAGAAAGTGGTTCTCCTTGACACGGCACGTATTGTCAGGAGGTTCCTCTCTCTGGAGCCCTAACCACCGGCAGCTTGGACCCTGTTCCCGATGCCGGTTGGTCACTATTTTTATATTTTTAAATATATGTTTTTATTTTTGTTTTATATATATATTTAAAAATGTAATAATATGTATACTAAGAAAATAAAGGAAATAATAATATAATTTATTTATTCAGACAACAGAGATCCAGATTTGTAGTAATACAGTTATAAAAATGTTTTATCTAATTGTAAATAGCGACTTGGTCCTTTGTATAAGTTTCCACACCAAAGTGGAGCGACCTAAACTCCACTTAATGTTCCCACCGATATTAATCGAGAATACCTTAGTATCCAAATCATACAGACATGTCAATAAGTCTAATTTTGAATTTGGGTCATCCCTATCCCATCGTCACAGGCGCCCAGATTGGGAATGTTATGTGCTCATGCCAAGTGACTCCCGGGCATAAGTTAGTCACGTGCTACTGTGTGCTCAGCACAGCTCACACTGAGGTTTGATGGGGAATCCTTTTGCCCTAATGACCATTAGTTATACGCGCCATGTGCCACGCCCATTGCCACTTCAACTTACAAATCATTGTAGAATGTCGGTAACTTAAGTTACTCCAAAATCATCAGGCCACTATATCTAACGATTTTGATTGACTATGGCCTGACCTTGCCAATGTTCCTGGGGGCGGGTTATTACAGCTACCTCCCCTCTGCCAGAGGTGATGACCGCTTAACAGTCATTCCCTCCGAGATGAGCCTGGCGTGGCACCAATGGGTGGCTCCAGTGTGATTGTGCTCTAGTTCCTGGAGCCCCTTTTCGGTGCCGAAGATGTTTTTTTTGGGCTTCTCGCAGACACTTCTGGGAAGTGCGGTTGCTTAACCGGTCGTTTCTGGCGAAGCCAAAAGAGGCCTCCCGCCAGGCTTAAAATTAATATTAAAATCTAAGCAACTTGCGCTAACGGCGCCCCCTGCGGCACACGGACCTCGGCTTAGGGCGTTGCTGGGGATAACAAGCTATCGTTTTGGGGGCAGCTGAATCGGTATTGGTTAAAATGTATTAGGGGACATTTAAAACTACAGGCTTGGCACGGGTTTGCAAGAGACGGGCCGAAGATGACCACTCTGATGGTTTTCGGTGGGAGACCAGTATGCCCCTCCCACCCTTAACAGAAGGCCTCGAGCACCTATCCATTATATATATAAATTCACCGCTGACAATATTGGAAAATAGTATATCGATATCGACACAACGCAAAATTGGTCAGTGAAATAGCAGTTGCGAAATTAACACAAAGCATAGTTGACTTTCATAATAGCTTAACTAACACGGGCGCGGCCGCAGGTGGCACTAGTAAAATATCTCAAACGTAAGGACTAAAGTTGCGAAATGTATCCTTGAGTTAGCCGGCCGAGCGTTCTAGTAGGGTGACTAAGAATTTTATAGAAGAAGAGAAGAAGAAGAAAACTATTTATTTTTGCACCAGTAACGGCGCACAATTATTTTACAATATTATACATTGCTTTTACATAAGAAAAACTTTCGGTGTGGTATCCGGATTAAAGAATACGACAACTCCATCTCCACCCGTTGGTGTCGTAAAAGGTGAGAAAGGGACTCGAAATCAGCGGGTTGCCTGTACTCACCACGCTTGGCAGGCGGGTCGGTGAGCGCAGAATGGCTACTGTTCCACAGAAAGGACGCTGCTGCCCATCCCTCTGGTTTAGAGTCCCTTAGTCGCCTTTTACGACCTCCACGGGAGGAGATGGAGTGGTGCTATATTCTCAATCCGGACACCACACGGCTTTACCACAGTGTCTGTTTGTAATGTAAATATAACAGCTTTTTACTAAATGCATATGAAAGTTTACATGGTAAACATAAAAAAAATACAATTATTAATTTTTTTGTCTGTGTCTGTCTGTCTGTTTATTCCGGGTAATCGTCGAAACGGCTGGACCGATTTAGACGGGACTTTTACTGACACATAGCTGATGTTATATCGAACAACTTAGGCTACTATTTTCATTTTAGAAAAATAATCAGAGTTCAGCACATAAAAATTTAAACCCATGAAATCCAATATATATACTCTATGTCGAGTGTCTATTAATAAGTACTCTAAATTATTTAAAAATTATCCAGTTTCTTTGAAATAAAACAGAGGGTGAAACCGCGGGTCCCAGCTAGTTATTTCATAAATGAGTTGTGTCAACGAGATCAGCTATCTTTAATAATAATCCAGAAATAATATATCATCATATCATAGTCATAGGGATGGAGCTATATCGATGAACGTCACTAGATAACAGACCCGATATTTTTTTACAAAATGAAAGAAACTAAACTACTGCCGGATACTTTTGTACAAATTTATTAACTAATATTATATTTCATTACGAAATGTTACACGTATTAATTCTTGAATGATAATGCCAACTTCTTTAAAATTTTCGAAGCTGTTGTAAAATAAGTAGGTATAGGTAGGTACTCAACAATGAAACGAAATAATTATAACGACAGGTATAATATATTTTAATGTTTTTGTTGTATTTGTCTTTGTTCAAAATATAATAAATATATGCGATCGATATCATTACTTATTTGGTGTGACCACACTACAACTATCAAATTAGAACTGTCATCGAGAAAATAAAGAAATGGAAATAGTATAGGTAGCCGTAACAAAAAAAAATTGTAAGTACATGTTATGGTGTGGTATACTCCAACCGAACCCTACACGGTCAGTATGCGACATGTTTGCAATTTGTAGGCATATCGGATGTGTGAAAGTAGGTCGAAAATGTTTCGAACTAAGTATGTCCTTTACGTGGTAAATAAATCACACAAGAATTTAGTTGCGCATGCAGCTATGCCAGCGATTTTATTTTTAATTACCAGTATGTTCAATGCCACTTTTGACGTTAATATCAACCTACCTTTATTCATATATCTATATTATATGCCAAAGTTCTTGATTGAAATTGAAATCAATTTTAAGATCAGCGTTAGTTCACAATGTTAGGAAAATCCCATTTTGGCTTCGGTCAACTTTCATTTCATTTTTGATCTCATCACAGTATAAGTTCACGTTGGACGTTGTTTGTTAGCTTAAGAGAATACCATATTTTGTGATGTTTACAACATTGAGACTAGATTGGAACTGTATTTTAATATTTTTAAATTACGAGAATTGTCTGAGTATCTGTGTTGTTCAAAATGTTAGCAAAATCCCATTTTGGCCTCGGTCAACTTTCGATCCATTTTCGATCTCATCCCAGTATAAATTCACGTTGGACGTTGTTTGTTTTTTCAAGTTAATACCATTTGTGACATTTACGACATTGAGACTAGATCGGAACTATATTTTGAACATTTTTGAATTACGAGATTCGGAACTCTGATTTCAAGTTATCTTTCTATCAAATGTGACGGCATGGTTGACGTAGTCACTAAGCAGAACAACAGCCATCTGATTTAAAAATAGAACAAAACTGATCGTGTGTCTCTTTATACAACAAGCATCCAGTTAATTTTTTAATTTGTTTACCAGTTACGCTGATCTCTTATCGTATCGAAAGCTTATACAATGCGAGATCAGCTTATACTGAAAATGTATAGCTTGATATGTAACCGTGCGTACCACTGCAGTGCCAGGTAACCTACCGCCGAGCAGTAGTGTTTCAACTTACTTAGCTAGTGAAATTACTTGCCATAAGAGACTACATAACTAATGCCTACAAATTGGAATTAATATATTATTATTGTAAAAGTAACTTGACATTTCACTTAACGCATTTAAAATTGCATTTATTTATATTATTTACTTATAGTTAATAAATAGACATTTGACTTGACTCATTTATAACTTATATTTAATATTATAACATTGTTTGACAATTTGTTATTGTTAATATTGTTCTTGTGACATCAAATTATAATATTCTTACAAAACTGTAAATGTGTGAGCATTATGTAGGCATTAATTATATATGTTTAGTACTTATTTTGATTGTGTCTTTTGCCTGGCTGTATTGGTCTGTCATGCTCACTAAAATGTCTTGCTGATGGTGGCGTTGTGTATCGGGTCGTTCGGTTCCCTTCAACATGGTTGAGCTAAGCGATGCTGATGCATGCGTTATGCTCGTGAACGGGTGACGTCTATTGGGACTGGTCAGTCATTAACTGCCACGGCAAATAAATTATTATTATGGTACGTTCCATCTTTAGACATTGACCTACATTTTTCTCGGTATATGTTGTACAATCATTTTTGTATCAATCAGCATTGTAATCTCCATTATTTTAAAAGAGTATCCATGGATTTCTTGCCGGCTCTTCTCCATGAGCTTGACTATTTGGAACCGTGCAATTTAGATTCTGACGTTTCATAAGTGCCAATATTTGGTTTATTTGAAATAAAAAAGTTTGACTTTGAATGTCTCGAGGTGACGAGTGCAGTGTGGGGCCACGCAGCACTAGTTCTGGGTAGCATTACAATTTGCTTGTACAGGCTTCACGCTTACCATCAGGCGAATGACTTGCTAACCTTGTATATATATAATAAATACCCTCATATGACCCGTTTTTGGTATTTTGCGGGCCTCTAACTAACCTTGCATGTCGTCCCGGACATATATTTTAAAGTGTTCTACAGAGCCCGGAAGGTCGATATGTATATAACGGTTTTTATCTCAAGTCTGATTACCGCAGGCATAGCTTAACCTCGCTGACAAATCGATCTGTGCCGGCGCTACTTAGCCACGAACCCTCAATTCAAAATTAATCTAAGGGTTTGTTCAGACAGGCCAGAACGACCACCACTGAAGTAGTGTTTAAATTTTGGATTAGAATAGAATCGTTTATTTAGTAAACAGACACTTTTCCGAAACATATTGAAACAATGGAGCGCCGCGCCTTACGCTAGATGCCAACCTCGGAAAAAAATTCCGAAAAAAATCAGGGTTAGCTCATTTTTGGTTACTATTGTTCATTTTTATGTCTTTGACTAATCTGTTCTTTGTATTTAAAAATTATCTATATGTTGCAGGGAGATGATAAAAACGGAGAGTTGATCAAATTCCAAAGTTGTAATCAATACACGGAAGATGTTAAAATTACAAATCTGTGGGGTAATTTTCCTAATGAAGAAAGTAAGTGATTTGATAAAATCCCTTAAGTGTTTAACACTGTTATAGCCCAAATTATCAGAATCGGTTTTATTAATGGATTTGTTCAAATCACTTTCTCTACGGAAATCAACGCCTTGTTGCTGTAATATTAACATCTTCCGTGAATTGAGCATCTACCATCTTACCATATTACGTATTTGATCTTAAATCTCCGTTCTCACCAACTTCCCGCTACACATCATTGATAAAAATTCAATATGGCAGTCATGCTATGCTATATATCATCATTTCGGCCGAATAAAGTCCACTCCTGGACACAGACCTCCCCCAAACATCACTACAACGACCGATATGGGTGTGTTGTGTGCTCATTGGGGGGTTGTGCCATAATCGCCACGCTTGGCAGGCGGGTTGGCGATCGCAGTTGAGTTGTTAATGTACTCGAAGGACGCTGCTGCCCATCCTCCGGCTAATCCCATAGTCGACTTTTACGATACCCAAGGGATGAGATGGGTTGGAGCTATTCGTAGCCAGCACCACACGGTTGCTATATATACCTTAGATGTATTTGGTTTCCAGGGAAGCCACGTCTTTACCATTAATTATCATAGACATTGTATGTAGATTTAATTACAGACATTATTGTGTTCCGGTTAAAAGGGCACTGTAGGTGGTGTGGTGCCACGTAGGAGTAGCCCTTTATTTTTTATTGATCCCAGTGTAAATTCATCATGTACTTCCTCCGCCCCGGGGAAGGGCGAAAGGGCATGCTCCTACTGGCTAAAACCACTGGGGCGGTTATCTTCGGCACCTAAGGGGGGCTCCGGGTTCTTGTATGATCACACTAGAGCCGCTTGTTGATGCTACGCCTTTAGGCACATCTCAGAGAGGATGCTGTAAAGTGGTCACCCCCTCTTGCGGAGGGAAGGCGACTGTAAAGAAGCCACCCCGCCCAGGCACCTCTCGGGAGGATTTTAAAGGACTCGTGTCCACATGCACACCGCCGTCTTCCCGGGGGTCGCTCGGTATGAGCACGCAGATTCCCCAATAGGCGCGCTCGTGACTCCCAAGGTCCCCGCCCTGCGTCTTTATAAGACGAAAGAGGACTTAGGCGTGTAGGACACGGGCGCTGCGGTGGTTGTTACCCCGGCTCCGTATCCTCCTTCTTCGAGCGGGATTGGCCCTCTCCCGATCCCACTCTGCGACCTCCTTCTGGAGCATGACGCTCTCATGTCTTTCACGTCAGCATAGCTACTACATGCAGGACTAGCCCTAGACATAATGCTTATGCAGGAGCAGGAGTATGACGTGTTCGTTATGTGACGTTGTATAAATGTTATGTTGGATTGCTGGCTGTACTGTTTTTAATTCAATTCCAGTTGCCAATTCAGAAAATGTTTTACTTAGTTCGTTTTATTTTATTGTATTTCTTTGTTATCCTATGTATGTATTTTAAAACCACTATTGTTGTGTCCTTAAAGTGCAAAGAATTAAGAAAATAATCTTCTTTCTTTCTTTCTTCTTCTATAAAAAACCACACAACAGCGGCATAAAAGTTACCGCGCATAACATTTTATGAAAATGTGTAGTTCTATTCGAAGGTATGAAAATTCAATGAAAAAGAAAGTGATGACATATGGAACAGAGACGTGGTCACTCACAATGGGCCTCATAAGAAAGCTCGAGGTCACTCAGCGAGCTATGGACAGAGCTATGCTTAGTATTTCTCTACGAGATCGAATTAGAAATGAGGAGATTCGTAGAAGAACTAAAGTTGTCGACATAGCTGAAGGGATTAGTAAACTGAAGTGGCAATGGGCGGCTACATTGCTCGTAGAACTGATATCCGTTGGGGTAAAATGGTTATGGAGTGAGTGGAGACCGCGCACCGGAAAACGCAGCGTGGGACGACCTCCAACGAGGTGGACAGCTGACCTGGTGAAGGTCGCTGGGAGTCGTTAGATGAGAGCGACATGCAGCTCGTTGTGGAAATCTATGGCAGAGGCCTTTGTTCAGCAGTGGACGTCTTTTGGCTGATATGATGATGATGTACGTCCAAAGGTTGTCTGGAAGAGATCGCTGTATGCGATAAGACCTCCCATTGTGCATTGACCACATTGCGACCACAGTGAGCGCGTCTTTTCCTCCGCTTCATTTCCCACACGAATTTTGTGCCTCAGCGTAACTTCAAGCAGCTGCAGCGACACCATTCACAGTGGCTACTGCCCGACCACAGTGTCGTGTGCTTGTGGCAAGTCTGAACAGGGCCTAAAGCGTTCAATTAAAATTATTCGTTAAGCAGTTTTTATGGTCATAATGACACGACCTCAAGTTATTTTAATGAAACGATTTGTACTTTAATAATATAATAGCAGACAATTTATAAGTAAGTGTTCTATTGTTTAAACCACAATTATTATTGCTTGCAGTTGCTCTAGCACAATGGTGTTTTTTATTTTAGCTTTTTATTGTGTTTTGATGTGATGCTGACGATGTGTTGACCGTAGCAACGTATCACCGTGACGTCATTGACATAAAACAGGGATAACGAACCTTTTAATGGTTTTATATATTCTGTGGTCAAAAAATGTTAAATGTTGAAATGACGGGCGAAAGAGTACTAATATAATTGAAGCGTACATTATGGTCCTTTATTAAAGACGAGTATGTTAAAACAGATACATATTTAGGGTTCCGAACATCCGAAGGAAAAAAACGGCGGAACCCTTATTGGATCATATGTACGTCTGTCTGTCTGTCCGTCTGTCACTGCCAATTTGCTCCGTGTGGGATAGCACCCGCGACACGTAGCGCAGTAGCCCTATCGCGTAGCCACTGCGTCTTCCATGCCATCATTATCGTTAAAATCGAACATAATAATAAGTATTAATTAGATTGATTTTTAACATAATGTACGTAGTGCGATTAATCTATGCCGTGTTCACAATTTCCTGTCGAGTGCCGTCAATGGCAAAGGTTCGCCATCCCTGCCATATTAATTAATACAACATACAAACACTCATTTGTCCTGCTCTAGTATTTTCTTGTACCGTGGGTACAGTTTCCAGACATCTCACAAACTGACGTGCTCTGCAAGGCTCTTAGAACCATCCTCAAGTTCCCATCTCCCAAAATTGATTACTATTCCTATTCCTGCTCTGTACATGAGGTTAGATTCTGGAATGCGCTTCCACCGGATTTAAGGAACTGTAAAACAGTATCTCTATTTAAAAATGTCTTAAAGAGCACTAACTTCCTCTTCGTCATAGTTATCAATGTATTTTATTTTCATTTACGGATAAATATATAATACATATGTGGCGACACCTACATCGCCAGCATACAACTACAACTCACAACGACATCTACTTGAATATTAATTGCAACTCTCCGATGACGTCAAATAATCCTGAATCACGCTATTAAAGTATTCGCGCGACGCTGAATATATAATATAACATGACTGCAACATAACATGCTGAATATAACAGTCGCTCAACATTAACCATTGGGCTTCGGCCCGCCAGGCATACCATCCGCCTGGCTGGATGATCCTCCCTTTTCTATGGAGCAACACCACACCTTGTTCCCCATATATTATAACGAACCCGTTTCAGATAGTTGATTTTTCGAATTTTCGTTATCATATATTCAATCTGCGCAATGAAATACTCGATAAGAATGAAGGGATTGCCTGCCGATCGCCGTTTTCAGCTGGTAGAAGAATCCAAACCATTTCAGAATGTATTAGTACGTTCCCACTAAGCTTCGATGTGGGTATGAAGCCGCCAGCAGTATTTGGATATGTTGAGTATTTAGGTATTCCACGTAGGTACACACTACACCATAGATTCAAGTTCAAAAGTCTAGGTTCTATTGGCGGTGTGCACGTCACTTTTCTCTCTAAAATTATCTACATTTTTGCGAATGTACATAATATTTTGGACTATATATAAGGATGGTAGAGATGTTTGTCTCCTTATATAGTTCCCGGAGTGACTCACGAGAGTCTATGTTATAGATAGCTCCTCCGGGAAGACGGTGGCGCGCATGTGGTCACGTGCCGCCGTGTGCGTAGCACAGCGCACAGCGAGGCTTGGGGGATCCTTTACAATCCTCCCCGAGAAATGCCTGGAGGGCGACCTTTTTATACATATATATACAGGTCAAGCTAATCTAAAGCGTGTAAAAATAATACTTACTAGTAATAGATTAGATCGCGTATATCATAGATTTTTGTTTTTCCTAACTAAAACATCCTAGTTTTAATAGAGAAGTTGGATGGCAGGTACCACCAGACTCATTGACTGTTACAAAGCCAGACATAATAAAAAATATTTTGTGTCTCGCCGGCTGCCGGAAATTGACAGGCAATATAGGTTAAAATAAAGTCCGAAACAACACACCACAATAAAAAACATGAAGACACTGTGAGTGATTACTGCGTGCATCTAAATAACATTTTATTAGAATTGTACGGTAGATAAAATTTAATAACTTTTTAAAATCCGTAACGACGTCGTTGCCGTAGTCATCCTGCGACCACGAATGCTGCAAAGTGTTCGAAACGTCAAGAAAAACTAATTTTCTTTTCTTTATTTAAAAAATGTTGCCCTACACTAGGATTTTTCCTGTAAACGTCTGTAAGACATGAATTCTACATACAATACACCCAGACCCGGAACAACTAATTATAATTATGTAATATAATATGGTATCTATTTTTATATTACACAGGCCTCCCCCAAAAATCGCCACCACGAGCTGTCTGGGTGTGTGTGCTCATTAGGCGGTTTTGCCATAATCGCCATGCTTGGCAGACGGGTTGGCGATCGCAGTTGAGTTGTTAATGTACTCAAAGGATGCTGCTGCCCATCCTCCAGCTAATCCCACAGTCGCCTTTTACGATACCCACGGGATGAGATCGGTTGGTGCTATTCGTAGCCGGCACCACACGGTTCCATAGTGTATTCATCTCATTCTCTTACAAATGAACCCAAAATGCAAAGTTTCACTTCTACCGCGTGTGAACCCACACGATGTTTTTTAAATATCCGTTTAAACGTGTTTGTGTGTGGTCAGTCAAGTCATTATTATAAAAATATTTGATTTCTGTCCCCAACACCGGTTCTCTAGTTAAGTATACTTATGTGTAATAGTTAACTTAGCTAGTTAAATCGCAATGACTAACACTACGTGAGTGTACTACACGTAACCAACAAGGTTGGTCTTTCGTAACCGCTGCTCATTCGATGGTTATTGTAACCATGACCCTGTGTTCTGAGACCATTATTATGTTATATAAGACGTTTGGCTAAATTAGTAAATTGACTGATTTATAAGGTCAAGCATTTGCCAGTCGAATTTTGGATGGGTGGTAGAAGTAGGAGAGTAGGTACTTTAAGGCAAGTGGCAAGTGAGTGGTGGTTATTGGAAGGTGTGCCTTTACAGAAAAGAAGGAAGCTGGTGACATTACTGGGCATAAGATACTAAATAACTTGACATGTCGAGGTGACATTTGACAGTTGACATTTGACTTGACTCATTTTTTTTAATGGTATTATTTACTTGTATTTAATATTATGACATTGATTGACTATTCATTATTGTTAATATTGTTCTTTTAACATCAAATTATAATATTCTTACAAAACTGTAAATGTGTGAGCATTATGTAAGCATTAATGTTTAGTACTTATTTTGATTATGTCTTTTGCCTGGCTGTATTGGTCTGTCATGCTCACTAAAATGTCTTGCTGATGGTGGCATTGTGTATCGGGTCGTTCGGTTCCCTTCAATATTGTTGAGCTAAGCAATGCTGCTGCATGCGTCATGCTCGTGAACGGGTGCCGTCTGTTGGGACTGGTCAGTCATTTACTGCCACGGTAAATAAATTATTATTATATTATTAGGGAACTTTCCATCTTTAGACATTGACCTACATTTTTCTCGGTTTCTGTTTCTACAATCATTTTTGTATCAATCAGCATTGTAATCTCCAGTATTTTAAAAGAGTATCCATGGAGTTTGTTGCCAGCTCTTCTCCACGAGATTGACTATTTGGAACCGTACAACTTGATTCTGACGTTTCATAAGTGCCAATATTTGATTTATTTGAAAAACAAAATTTGATTTTGGCGAGACCAGTGTGATTCCTCGTAGGACCAGTCCTGGGTAACTTCTAATTGTTATGGGGAGGCAGGTCGCTCACCACCAGGCGAATGACTTGCTCCTCTCATCATCACGTTGTATCAAAAAACCTAATCACTGCCCACGTTTGCGTGCGCATCGTTATGTTGTTATCATCATCATATCAGCCAAAGTACGTCCACTGCTGAACCACAGCCTCCACATAGATTCCCACAATGACCGGCCACATACCACCCGCATCCAATGACTCCCAGCGACCTTCACCAGGTCGTCTGTCCACCTCGTTGGAGGTCGTCCCACGCTGCGTTTTCCGGTGCGCGGTCTCCACTCGAGAACCTTTTTGCCCCAACGGCAATCAGTTCAACGAGCAATGTGCCCCGCCCATTGCCACTTCAGTTTACTAATCCTTTCAGCTATGTCGACAACTTTAGTTCTTCTACAAATATCCTCATTAGATCTCGTAGAGCAATAAATGTTCGTCGCATCGCAAATCGTCATAATTAATTAATTTTCGAGAACAGCGTGTGTATAACGAAAGAGCACAAGGGCACCCTGATTAGCTAAAAACAGCGATAGCCGGCGCGACAGCAGCTATCGCGCAGCCAAGGATCCACCGGTGGCAAATCGCCAAAAGAATTGTTATTACGTGAGGGATTCGCCCGCCTGTCGCTACTTGTGAATGGATGCATAGTACCTAGCGCCACTAGCGATTATGTAGCTGTGTTAGTGTAATTTGTAGTTCATTGATCGTCCGACAGATGGTGTGTCAGAGACAGATTTGTTTATTTCTTAAACAATGTTATATTGTGTCAGAAATATAGGTAATATTACAATTAAAAATACATTAGCAACAGAAGATTTACAATTAAATAATTAAAGCATCAAAATAACCTAATTAATAAATTAATCATTACCAATCATAATATTACGTAAATTAGAAATACTTACTCAATTAAATTAATGGTAAACAGTTTTACAACGTTAATCCCTACAAGTCATCGATTGAATAATAGCAACCCTTCAGAAGAAATGCCTTAAGTTTAGATTTAAATTCACTTTTATACACAATACACTTAAGTTCGATGGGTAGTTTGTTAAAAAGTTGTATTGCCATGTAGTGAGAGCAGCGTGTTGTAATAATGTTGAGATGATAGATCTTCGGCTATCGGCAAATACATAATATCATAAAACGTTTTAACAAAAAAATACCGACTTCAAAAACCCTGCACGATATAAAAATATTAAAACCACTAAAAAGAAAAAAAAACTTCATCTATGAAGTCGGGCGGGGCCAGGTACGCCCCAAACATGTTTCATGCAGACCAAGAAGTTATATATTATACTGTTAATAAGTATTTTGTTTCTTTTTAGTGTAAATAAATGTAAGAACTTTTCCAATTTGGTGTCAGTATTTAACACGAAAAATAAGAATGGCAAATCGGTTCTATAGTCTCGGAGGAATCGAGACTATTAAGATATCGTAGATAAGCGCAGTCAAATTAAACCTGTTTTTTGGATCGGGTTAAGAAACTACTCAATCAAATGTCATGAAATTTATATGGGAACAATTCGACAGCATTATCCACCTATTAAAAAAAGAATTGCTCTCTACAAATCTCGGAGTAATCGGTGTACATACATAAAAAAAAAATTGCCTCGAATTGAGAACCAGGGGTGCAATTCTCGAAGCTCGAACATCCATACATCCTTGAATACAGGGGTGCAATTCCTTAAGCTCAAACACCCATACATCCTTGAATATGGAATCGAAATAACAGTGTAAAACCAATGCGGTGTTCGCTGAGACATGGTTGAAGCTATTCAAGGACACGTTGCAGACGGTGAGCCATGTGGACCAGCCTTAGCGAGTACTCAATCGGGCTATCACCATTATTTCAATATTGTATTCAAGGGTGTATGGTTGTTTGAGCTTAGTGAATTGCACCCCAGAACTGAAATAACAGTGATAACCCAATTTGTTAATCGCTAAGTATGATCCTCATGATTGTCCTTCTGCAACGTGCCCTTGAATAGCTTCAATCATATCTTAGCAAATACCAAACCAGTTTTATACCGTTATTTCGATTCTATATTCAAAGATGTATGGATGCTCGAGCTTAAGGAATTGCACCCCTGATGTCCTGTACTCAAAGGACGCTGATGCCCATTCTCCGGCTAATCCCATAGTCGCCTTTTACTACTCCCGCGGAATGAGATGGATTGGTGCTTTAAAAGTGTTTTATTACGTCTAATAATCGCGAAAACCTAAGACATTACTAAATTAGGAAAGATTTCCTAGCTAAAAAAAACCACAATCAATACTTAATAGCTTAGATAGAGATGACTGGTATTAAATTTACCTACTTATTCTTCAGTAACCTCTTCCACCGGCCAGTTGATTCGCTACATCACTACTTATCCTGCAAGCCCCTATAAGAACAAAGGGCGTGTACGTGATCGTAATAAACACGTAAAAAGAAGGTCTAGGTTTCGTCACCGCTGGTCACTCACCGACCCTGGTCTGCAACCACATAACAAGATTATAAGACCATAGTTTAGTCACACTGGCAGACTATGAAGATAAATTATATTTCAGTTTTAATATCGGGTTGAAAAATCTTAACGAGTACATTAAAAATATATGTAGAATAGTATAGAATATTCTAATAGTACAGAATATTTTTTTAAATTGTTTCTTTTTGTATAAATGCCCCACACAAGGGTTTCTTCTGTGTTGTGGGTGCGTTTCCAGACATAAATTCCACACACAATACACCCAGACCCGGAACATCTACCTGCAGATCATACAAATACTTGTTCCGTGCGGGAATCGAACCCACGACCCAGAGACGTCATTGTTGTACACCATTTTAAAAATAACTACTATGAATAGTCATTGTACAATGTGTCTTATCGCTATTAGATATTATATAGATTACCTATAATTTTACTTTTTTAAGTCCAATTTGTGCGTGCGGCTAACGATCAAAATTAAAAAGTTACAGTGAAAGTCATTTCGGAGATTAGCGATAACAAACAGGCAAAAAAAATAGATATAGTTTTAATGTTGTAGGTACCGTATATACTTTCATATGCATTTGCTAAAAAGCTGTTATTTTGACATTACAAACACTTCAATTTTATTTATTTGTATAGATTTTGCGAGCCATACAGAACCAACTCACAGGCTGCCAGCACGCCGCCACCAAGGTTGCCGGTAGCTGTTTTAAGGGACTAAACCTAGATCAATATTATTCTTTGGTTTAGCCCGTCGTAACTAACCCTATAATAACCGAACTTCGGCTATTCGCAATACGCTTACTATTTAAGTACCTATAATGTTAATTAGGTATGTGATTAACAGCCTTATTTAATCAGTTGGGACAAATATGAAATCATTCTGCACCGATTAAAAAAATAATTGCAAATCGGTAGTTAAATATCGAATCAATCGCTGTATTAAAATAAAAAAAATATCGAATTGAGAACCTTTTTGAAGTCGGTTAAAAAGAAATACTGTTGATATTAAGATCTAGAGCCGATTTCTGGTCAGGTTGATTTTCTCCGACATAATATCGGCCACGACACCTTCGTAAAAACGTGCTATTTGTCAACGCCGTCCATGACAACGCCTTCCACTGACAAGGTTCACATTTCGTAATCTGTGGTCATTCACTTTTCAAACCATGACCTCACCTAAGGTTCACACAGTTACGTTATGTAACTAAAAAGTTTTGATACTTGAAGGTCAATTATATTGAGTGGTGAATGGCAAGTGACGTTTGGCTTAATTTTAATTTGTGTGACGTAAACGGTTCGAAGCTTTAGAGGTCGCAAATGCGGCTGGCGAGCGTGTAGCTCCGGGTTCGATTTCCTTATTGAATAAAATGTCATGTGTTTTTGTATTAGAAAGTCCACATTATCTCATAAGCTAATTTCAGTTTCACACTTTTATATTAACTTAAATTATTATCTTTTGTTTCAGATCACAGTCAACAATTTACAAGGAAAAGATTATGCAAAAATCCTAAAAATGGCGCCACAAGAAAGAAATTCTTACGCTGAAGAGGGCGATTCCCAAAACACGACAAATAACTTATCAAACATAGATTTAAGCGGTGGTTTCGTCAACAAGGCGTACGAGAATGACAGTTCAGATGTTACCATACCGAAAAATAACTCAATAAATAATGTTGAGAAGAAAAAAGACACCGATTTCGACGATTTGTTGCCATACGTGGGAGAGTTTGGACTGTACCAGAAGATTTTGTTTCTGCTTATGATTCCATTTGCATTTTTTGTTGCGTTTGTATATTTTTCGCAAATATTTATGACACTTGTGCCGGAGCAGCACTGGTGTTGGGTACCGGAATTGGCGAACCTAACCGTGGAAGAGAGGTGAGTGCTATTTTCAAAACTTATTTCACTAAAAGTTTTATAGATTATACGGGTACAGTATATGTTTGATGGTAAAGTTGGTGCAGTCGTTATCGACACGCGACACTATATTATTATTTTTCTAGTTTATCGTACATACCCATATACAGACAACATAATTGCTAAGGTTATGAAATTGTCAACTAATCTCCAACATCCGGCTTTACTTATACCGTGACTATATTGGGGCCAGTTATAGAGACACAGGGTCATAAAAACTTGCGAGGTTGTATATTATGTCAGGCTCAAAGGCCAAAAGTGCTCATGGAGCGAACAAATCTACCACAACTTTCACGTTAGTTGGACCATACGCTGTCACATTGGGTTAAGGAGCGGCTGAGGTCGCCCTTGCGCCACTTCAAAGCCGCATAAAAATCTTTTTTAGAAACTAATATCGTATGAAGTTAAGACAGTAAGACCACAACGTACGAGCGTTTTGGCCTTTGAGCCTAGCATATAGGTAGGTATATGTTATTGAGACAATCAATCGAAAGCACATTCATAATAAAAATAGTTCTATAATGGTATTAAGATTGTTTAATAAGATTACCTTTACAGCTATTTAAAATAAAATAAAATAATATGGTTATTTGAAAATTATTTCTATTCTATTGACAATTTCATAAACCTTAAGACATTAAACATTTATTTTTAAATCTCTGACATTCGTTATTCTTTTATCATTTTAGTATTTAATTTAATTATATACAATAATAAATTTTAATTCTTTGAGATTTTGAAATATTGCTACATACCCAATTGCGATATAGTTGGGAATCTGTAACACTGTAACATAATCAGCCCATTACTGTCCCACTGCTGGGCACGGGCCTTTTCTTACGATGAAATAGGTTAGTCCTTCTATTCTATTCTACTGTTGGCTCTCACGGGCTCAGCATCAGCCGAACGCACTTCGACCCTATTGGATCCATTGTGCTGCCCAAAGCCCTGCACTACTCCTCCGCTGGCAAATCAAGAAGTCCCTGTAGGTACTTCGCAATCATACCTGCCTGGAGCCGTGCAAAATCATCAGGCAATGGATAAGCCATTCCTAGATAGGTTAGGCCTTAGTCCACCACGCTGGCCTAGTGCGGCTTGACAGACTGCCACACACCGTTGAGAACATTTTAGAGTCCAGGTGACCAGGTTTCCTCACGATGTTTTCCTTCACTGTTGACGCAAGTGATAATCAAATTCTGATCCGCGCATGAATCCGAAAGACTGACTTTTCGGACTGGGATCGAACTTAGACTGGCCTGTATGGAAGGCAAGCGGTCAACCACTATCACTGCCATTATATACTTGACTTGACTTTTTAATGCTCGTAATTTTATAATCGATGTATAATTTTTGAATGTATTTAATATTTGCATACCTTTGTGGAGGCGAACAACATTGTACTTTGCTACAGTTCGTGCGAATGAACAAATAAATCACATTACGGAGTTTTTTTTTTAAACTTTGCCCCACACTAGCATTTCTCCTGTGTAGTGGGTGCGTTTACAGACATATACTCCACACACAATACATCCAGACCCGGAACAACTACCTGCAGATCATACAAATATTTCTTCCGTGCGGGAATCGAACCCACGACCCAGAGCGCAGCAGCCGACTGTATCAGCCACTGCACCAACCGTGCTGTCAATTATTTATAATATGTACATCATTTCGTACGAATGAAGTCCACTGCTGGACACAGGCCTCCCCCTAAGATCACCACAACCACCGATATGGATGTATTGTGAGCAGGCGGGTTGGCGATCGCAGTTGAGTTGTTAATGTACTCGAAGGACGCTGCTGCCCATCCTCCGGCTAATCCCTTAGTCAACTTTTACGACACCCATGGGAGGAGATGGGGTGGTGGCATTCTGAGCCGGCACCACACGGCAATATAATATGTACGCTTGGCTTCATTACGGCGCTATGCTATACATTTCCAGTATAAACTGATATCGCACTATGTAGGCTTTATGTACGATGAGAGATCAGCGTAAACTGCATTTGTATAGCGAGATATGTAGCCGTGTGGTCAGGCATAATTCTAAACTCTCCTCATGACCAGTGGACGCCTAACTAAGGTCACTTTGGTCAAGCAAACACCTACGCGCCAACCTTCACATGTATAGTCTTTGGAAAAGGTCGTTTTAGGCTGCTTTTCCACCACAGATGTGCGAGGTAGCTAAGCGGTGAGCGGGGTTAAAGCTAGCCAACACAAACTATTCTCAGTTCCTCAACTGAACTGAACTGAACCTCACAGAACCACGCTTGCTAGTAGAAGTTTTCATATAAATAGCTCCCGTCTATACTATCTATCAACAAAATAACATATTTTCGTAACCTAACTAAAAAAAAATGCAAAGAAAGGTTACAGAGCTGGGTCCAAAAATGTAATTATCAGGAGACTGAAAACCTACTAAAACCATCACTTGGTTAACAGACGTTCTCTTTCACACACACACCCAAAATACCATAACACATATGCTACACACTCAGACTCCACAAATAAATGAACAAGAATAAAAATAAATTTAAGATTAAAAATTATTTCTTGCCTAGTCTATTACAACTTATCTTAGATTAAAAAAATAAATGTGAATCATCCAACATTTTTCCCTCGATACTCGTTCAAATCTGTTTGCTGTTATTAGTAAATGGAAGGCGCTGGTGCCTGTGGTACAATGTTCTTCATTAGTACAGGTACCAACGTTACCCCTGTCGTGTTCTATTAATTTGTAAAATAAGTTTTTGTGAAAAATGTAACATAATTTTTCTGAAATAAACAATTATTATTATCTACATGTTTCTCTATTACACGGGTTTATAACACTACGACCGATATGGATGTGTTGTGGGCTCATTGGGGGGTTTTGCCATAATCACCACGCTTGGCAGACAGGTTGGCGATCGCAGTTGAGTTGTTAATGTACTCGAAGGATGCTGCTGCCCATCCTCCGGCTAATCCCTTAGTCGACTTTTACGACATCCACGGGAGGATATGGTGGTATTCTGAGCCGGCATAATAATGAATGATAAATTTGTTAGAAAGTTAGTCAAGTCAGGCACGAAAACAAGTATTGGTTTGATAAACATTGAAATAGTCAATTACATGACATAAAATCAAAACATTTCAATTCCACACATTCTTCTCACATAACACCAAACATTAAGTACCACCATCCATACATACGCAAACACATCACAATCAAGTTTTGAGTCCAGGAGGGCATTGAGGGCACCGAGGGTTCGTGGAAAGGCGTTCGCGACAGTTAATAATATATAATAATAATTAATTCTTAGTATGAAATCCCTTTAGCACCCATTACAATAGACCTTATAATTGTAGTATCCATCTTACAAATAGTTTTATAGCTCCGGGGACAATCCGAGACTCCATTTTATAGTGTAGCCATGGAGAGTTCCCGGTTAGTGTCCCATTATATTTTAGATTAAAACTCTCTAAAGGGCCTCTGCGTGTTGGACCCATGTCCCCGCGTAAGCCTATCAAAAGACCGGGTTCCCCCTTACAGGGGATATAAACCCGTGTAATAGAGAGATATAATAATAATTTATTCAATTTTATTACACATACATTAAATATGATTTACTTATGATCCCCGCAATAGAACGAGCCTGTATCGCGGGAGCTCGTCACATTACACAGTATTATATTTTTGTTACATTAACAATTGATAGATGTATCAGGACAAACTTAGGGAAATAACAATTATACAATACAAATTATTATACTCTGTTCATTTAATATTATGTTTATTACTCAGAAGCTATTACAATGAATTCACACACCCGACAAACTAGCTGACTGCCGCTCAAATTCTATTCTATTTCTACATCCGTCAAAATATTCTCATTTACTTATTTCAAATAATATGTTTAAATTCTGTGGCTAGGATTTTTCTCCAAAGAGTTTCAACCCTATTATAGTACCTATAATTTCGTTTTATTGCTGGTTTGTACACATACTTACAAATTAATTACTGTAATTGGCCACGGTCGTTTAATTACTCGAATAATTAAAAAAATAAGCTACGCACCAAAGCATGTGACGCGGGTAACATCTGTTTAAATTCGTAAAGATGCGCTTCTCGCACTTCAACGAGTGTGTAAACAATTTAGCTTCTTTGAACCCTTTTCCACTAGAGCTTAGCTTACTAAGCTAAGCTATGAAAATCAAATGATCTTATTGGTTGATACATCTATGGCGGAAAGGTAGCCATAGGCCAGTATCACAGAACGAGAATCAACACTTAAGTAAAACTCGAGTGTATATTGTTTTATTCAATTATAAATCCTTCGTATTAGTTTCAGCATTTATATTCAGTTGACGCCATCTTAACTCAAGTTCTACTTGAGTTTCGGTAGGAAGTCGGGCGTATCTAATCGTTAAGCAAGATTTAAATATTAAGTGACGTTTCAGTATTCGGCCGAAAGAGTCGTAAGATGTGTGCGATTAATAGAGATTGAATCGACCTCTATTACGTAGGCCTATAATCGCTATAAGCGAACTTTCGTACCACATTATTATCAAGAAGGTCGGAAGCCTTTTTCATGGGGGAAACCCGAAATGTTTTATTTGCACGGGGAAATCCTCATAGGACCTTAACCCTGAGTAGAGCTTAGGGGGTACGTCGGATTCTTACCGGCTTCTTTCGATGTTTCTTAGACCCACCTTTCCACGGGGTCTCTTGTTTTGATCATGCATTCAACACCCCCTGTACAAGTCTCGGCTTGCAGCTTCCTGAGGCGGGTCCTATCCTAAAACCTGACTGATAGGGATTGTAAGATAGGACTTACAGATCTGTTCTCACTAGCGTAACTGATACTTTAATCATGATCATCATTTCTGCCAAAGGCCTCCCCCATACGAGTATAAATCGTAATTTTTTTAGGGTAATTACCAGTACACACCATGCTTGGCTTGGCTCCCCAAGAGCGGACGCTCTTCATCCCTCTGGTATAGAATTCCTTACTCGGCAGTTATGACATCCACGGGAAGAGGTGGAGTGGTACTATATTCCTAATCTAGACAGCATACGGAAAATACCGGTACATCACGTCGATGCAATGTTTATCACCTAATCTATGCAAATATATAAAATTGAAGTGTCTGTTTGTCAAAATAATAGCTTTTTGCTAAATGCATATGGAAGTATATACGGAACCTACATTTTTGTCTGTCTGTCTGTTTGTTCCCATTAATCTCTGAAACGGCTGGACCAATTTCTACGGGACTTTCACTGGCAGATAGCTGATGTTATAAGGAATAACCTAGGCTACTTTTATTTCAGAATAAAAAATTAGGGTTCCGCGCAAAAAATTAAACACATGAAATCAAATAAATATACTCTATGTCAAGTGTCTATGCCATAAGTACTCTAAATTAATAAAGTCTTAGGTTTTCGCGAGTATTACACATTATAAAAAAACACTTTTAAACGGATTCTATCGCGTATATTTTAGATTTTTGTTTTTCGTGACGTTTCGTACGAACACTTTGCAGGGAAAAAAGTGTTATATTATAATACTCTAAATTATTTATAAATAATCCAATTTCTTTAAAATTAAACTGCGGTTCCCAACTAGTTAGTATATAAATAATTAGAATACCTGCTCATATCTATACCCTATTTAATGAATACAGTCATTAAGTTCTTATCTAAAGTGAGATTGCAAACTCAAACTCGAAGGGCGAACAAAAGCGGTCGTCTTCGGTTAATTCTTAAGTAAAAATAATGTTTATACGCTGATTTAATTAAGGATATCCGTAATTTGGTAATTGCCACGCTGATCTGAATTCCCAGTAGGGAATGGTACACTTGTAGCCAGAGCAAAGGGATTATGTCCCTTTTCCTCCTGGTGGAAATCCATCACACTAGAGCCGCCCTCTGCTGCCAAACCCGTAGGCACATCTCGAAGAGGGTGATTGTAAAGCGGTCACCCCCCTGGGGGATTTAAAAGGATCCGCCGAAGCGTCCCTGTGCGCTGTGCTGTGCTGCGCACACGGCGGTGCGTGGCCACATGCGCGCCACCGTCTTCTCGTGGGTCGCTCGGTGTGGGCACGCATATTCCCTAATCTACGCACCCGCGAACCCAGTAGCCTTAGAACTTTTTAATAAAAATAATACCGACTTCAAAAACCCTACACGATATAAAAATATTAAAACCACTAAAAAAGGAAAAAAGCTTTATGTAGTCGGGCACGGGGAAGTTTTATTTGTTTCTTTGTAGTGTAAACAAATTAAAGAGCTTTTTCGAATTTGATATCAGTATTTAAACTAAAAATAAGAATGACTCAAATCGGTTCTCTGATCTGAGAGGAATCGAAACTATTAAGACATCATCTAGATAAGCGCAGTCAAATTAACTGGTTTATTGAAGCTGGTTTAAAAACGACTCAATCAAATGTAATGAAATTTATATGGGACTAATTCGAAATCATTTTGCATCAGTTTAAATATGAATTGCTCAAATCGGTCTACTAATCTCGGAGTAATCGGTGAAAATACAAAAAAAAAATACGCATCGAATTGAGAACCTCCTACTTTTCGGAGTCGGTAAAAATTACTTTATCTGCAAGAAATATGAATGAGGACAGATTTAAAAGGTCACAGTAAGTTGCCACACATTTTAACCAAAACAAATTAGTATGCCAAAGTAATTAATACATCATCATCATCCTTAATTAATTAAGTAATTAATTTATCTATACAAATAAATAAAATTAGATAGTTGTTCCGGGTCTGGGTGTATTGTGTGTGGAATTTATGTCTGTAAACGCACCCACGACACAGGAGAAATCCTAGTGTGGGGCAAAGTTTTTCTAAAAAAAAAATGTAGGGTTCTCGCCTACATTTCTTGGAAATGTGGTTGCTAATCGGTTATTTCTGGCGAAGCCATTTTTATATTTTTTTTTTGTGTTTTTTTACAAAAAACTAATTTATTTAAATAAATTACCTTACCTTCGGAGAGCATTGTAGGTTATCGGAATAGATTTTCACTTCCGAACATAAAAAGTTATTATTGCCATACAAATTGCCATTCCACGACCATTAGAATCTATACAAATAAATAAAATTGAAGTGTCTGTTTGTAATGTCAAAATAACAGCTTTTTACTAAATGCATATTAAAGTATATATATAAGGTCTTATTTTAATAATCCACAATATTTTGCATGGTGCCTCAGTAAATGCTTAAGATGATGTACCGAACACAAAAAAAAAAACTGATTTTTGTGTGATGTCGCTACCATGCACCGTCTGTTTTGTTTAACGTTACAGACTATCTAAATCAGTCAACCAGCCCCATCCGCCATGGTCTTACTAGATGCATGTGAATATTATCACAACTAAGAGAACTAGGAAGTAATGAAATAAATGATTTAATAAAATATTTTTTTAAACAGCAGATTTAATTTTTTTTTATACCTCCATTATCTTCATCGTTCACTATAGCGCCGTGCAAAATATCGTGGACTTACGACACCCAAGGGATGAGATGAGTTGGTGATATTCATAATGTGTGTACATACATAAAAAAAATATACATCTAATTGAGAACCTCCCCTTTTTTTGAAGTCGATTAAAAACGTTACTATTCTGTTAACGAATTCCTTAATGCACGCACATTATAATAGGTTTTGTAATGTAATGTAATTAATACTATAATTAGGTTTTAATTATATTAAGTATTATGTAAAAGCTAATTATTATGACTCCTATACTATAACAAATATGATTTGTGATGTATCATACATTATGACTAGCTGGGACCCGCGGTTTCACCCGCGTTTTCACCCGCATGTAATTTAAAAGAAATTTAGAGTACTTCAACACAGACACTTGACATAGAATATAAATGTTGGATTTCAAGGGTTTTTTTTTTGCGCGGAACCCTAATTATTTTTCTAAAATAAAAGTAGCCTAAGTTATTCCTTATAACAGCAGCTATCTGCCAGTGAAAGTCCCGTCAAAATCCGTCCAGCCGTTTCGGAGATTACCCGGAACAAACAGACAGACAAAACATTTAAAAATTGCTTTTTTGTTATGTATATATATGGGACGACCTCCAACGAGGTGGACAGACGATCTGGTGAAGGTCGCTAGGAGTCATTGGATGAGAGCGGCATGTGACCGCTCGTTGTGGAAATCTAAGGGGGAGGCCTTTGTTCAGCAGTGGACGTCCTGTGGCTGATATGATGATGATGATGATATATATACTTTCATATGCATTTAGTAAAAAGCTGTTATTTTGACATTACAAACAGACACTTCAATTTTATTTATTTGTATAGATAAATTAATTACTTAATTAATTAAGGCTGATGATGATGTATTAATTACTTTGGCATACTAATTTGTTTTGGTTAAAATGTGTGGCAACTTACTCGGACAAAAAATGTAAAAATAGTTTTTTTGTTATAGGTACCGTATATACTTTCATATGCATTTAGTAAAAAGCTGTTATTTTGACATTACAAACAGACACTTCAATTTTATTTATTTGTATAGATTCTAATGGTCGTGGAATGGCAATTTGTATGGCAATAATAACTTTTTATGTTCGGAAGTGAAAATCTATTCCGATAACCTACAATGCTCTCCGAAGGTAAGGTAATTTATTTAAATAAATTAGTTTTTTGTAAAAAAACACAAAAAAAAAATATAAAAATGGCTTCGCCAGAAATAACCGATTAGCAACCACATTTCCAAGAAATGTAGGCGAGAACCCTACATTTTTTTTTTAGAAAAACTTTGCCCCACACTAGGATTTCTCCTGTGTCGTGGGTGCGTTTACAGACATAAATTCCACACACAATACACCCAGACCCGGAACAACTATCTGCAGATCATACAAATATTTGTTCCGTGTGGGAATCGAACCCACGATCCGGAGCGCAGCAGCCGACTGTATCAGCCACTGTACCAACCATGCCGTCAAATTGTGATCACACTGAAATCAGACTGGACTTTAAGAATACCTATTTTTAGTCAGTTCATAATCTCAGCTCGGTCAACTTTCAGTTAGAGTAATTACGAGAATTGGCTTTCTGATCATACAAACATTTGTTCTATGAGGTAATCGGACCCGCATAGGAGGCCAATGGCTCAGCCACGGCTCTTAACTTGACGGCACGGTTGGTGCAGTGGTTGACACAGTCGTCTGCTGCACTGTGGGTCGCGGGTTCGATTCCCGCACGGAACAAATATTTGTATAATCTGCAGGTAGTTGTTCCGGGTCTGGGTGTATAGTGTGTGGAATTTATGTCTGTAAACGTACCCACGATACAGGAGAAATCCAAATGTGGGGCAACGTTTTTACAAAAAACTAACAAAGAAAAAAGTTGCCTTCAAAAGGTGGTAGTCCGCTCTATCAACAGAACCTTTGAATGCTTTTAATACCAAACCTCCACACATTATTTTGAAGGTCCCAAAAGTGACAATTATGTACGTAAAGTACTTATATCACTTAAATACTCACGACTCTTAAGCTTATATTGTTATAAAGTATCAAAGAATGCGGACGCACTATACGAAAATGATTGTTGTAGGTACGCTTATTTCTAGGAATCACCTTGATACAATGGACAACTTTTATGTAAAAAAAATCGTTATTGGGAATTAATCTATACAATACAAAAAAATAAAATTGAAATGTCTGATTGTAATGTAAAAAATAACAGCTTTGTAATAAATGCATATGAAAGTTTTTACGATACCTAAAAAATAAAACATTGTCTGGCTCTCTGTCTGTCTGTTTTTTCCAGCTAATCTCAGAAACGGCTGGACCGATTTTGACGAGACTTTCACTGGCAGATAGCTGATGTTCTAAGGAGTAACTTAGGTTACTTTTGTTTCAGAAAAAATAATTAGAGTCGCGCGGCACAAAATTAAAACCCATGAAATCCAATATATATACTCTATGGCAACTGTCTATGCCGAAGTATTCTAAATAATTGATAAATGATCCGTTTTATTTTAAATTAAACGGTGGGTGAAACTGCGGAGCATAGCTAATGGAAAATGTTACCTAAAGCACTATTCAATCTAAGGTAAACCCGCTGAGAGGGTATGCAGGAAACGCCCTTGCTGATATGATAATGATTATTTGTATTGAATTTTCAACCATCAGGACGTTGTATTACACACACACACATCAGGCCGCAAATGTCCACAGCTGAATGTGGGCCTGCAAATGGTGCTTTTAGTCCCAAACTATTGCATTAACCTAATTTTTTTCAAACAAATTTCTTGTTATTCTCTTGTAATTTTTTTTGTGTTACATTGGTGTGGTAATAAATTCTTTCTTTCTTTCTTTCAAATGATCACTGCAATGAGCAGTCATATTAATATGGCGAATTGGTGGTTTTTCGCACCCGGTAGTATGTTGACTCCCCTGGGTACGCGGGTGCGTGGATTGGGGAATCTGCGTGCCCACACCGAGCGACCCACGAGAAGACGGTGGCGCGCATGTGGTCACGCACCGCCGTATGCGCAGCACAGCACAGCGCACAGGGACGCGTCGGGGGATATCATTTATTGAAAGAGAGAAGATGCTTCTTATCGAAGTAACAATGTATACTTTTGATGCATAACGGGAGCCAGAATAGTGCTGATGATATCACAGTCTACTTATCAAAGCGATATCTCAATTTAAATTTTACATCTGTAAACATTTCGAAAGGATATCTCCTACGTCTAAGTTTCTATGTACTGTGTGTGTTATTGGAAGTAAACTCCAGTATTTCCAAATACGACTAATGAACTGCTTATAGGTACTCATTATGATTATTGGGTATATCCTTTGAATTATTGGCTAGGCTCTTCTCAGTAATGCTCGGTTCTCGTCGGTGGCCCACTGCGTCGCATCCCCCGTCCGTGCTAGTACTACGTTATCACTTAGCGGTCTTTCTGACAGTTTTTCTTTTTGTTTGGCTCTTAAGCGTAGTAGCGTGATATTAAATAGCCTATAACCTTCCTCAAGAATTGGGCTACAAATGCAAAAAAAAATTTTCAGATCCGATGATCGAGTTCCAGAGATTAGCGCGTTCAAACAAACAAACAAACTCTTTAGCTTAGTATATTAGTATAGATATGTTATACGGAAATAAGTAAAATCGTTTCAGTGAACTAGAGACACCCATATTTTAATAATTATAGGTTGCACGGAATGTGCTAAACTTGTAAACGAGTATTTCCCCAAATTTACGATTGTTGAGATGTTTTTTATTTTTATTAATCGTACTACAGTATATCGTGTCATTGTAGTGTCATCGATCCTTGACACGTCTGCAAAATTTCAAGCCAATCGGACATCCCGAAGTTGGTAAAAATGTAACTGCAAGATTCCATTACATTACATACAGTGTGGTGCCGGCTCAGAATACCACCACCCCATTTCCTCCCGTGAGTGTCGTAAAAGTCGACTTAGGGATTAGCCGGAGGATGGGCAGCAGCGTCCTTCGAGTACATTAACAACTCAACTGCGATCGCCAATCCGTCTGTCAAGCGTGGCGATTATGGCAAAACCCCCCAATGAGCAATACAACACACCCATATCGATCGTTGTGGTGATCTTTGGGGGAGGCCTGTGTCCAGCAGTGGACTTCATTCGGCCGAAATGATGACATACAGGCCAAGCTATATTTTTAACTCCGTGCTGGAGAGACACGGTGGTAGGCGACATGCCTGCCCATCACAATTGAAAAGCTACCCAGGACTAGTCCTGCGAGGCATTACACTGCGCTCTTCACCTCGAGACTCAAAGTTATTTAGACTCTTACGCCCAGCCTGAACCCGGTAATGAGTAAAGTTTAAACTGGCGGCAGAATATCTGAAGGATAATTCTCGTAATTTAAAAATGTTCAAAATATAGTTTCGATCTAGTCTCAGTGTCAAAAATGTCACAAATGGTATTCTCCTAAACTAACAAACACCGTCAAACGTGAACTTATACTGTGATGAGATCGAAAGTTGATCGAAGTCAAAACGGTATTCTGCTAACATTTCGAACTGTCACGTGTATAAAATTTTCATTAAATAAACGTCAAAATTGAGATCGAAATGAGACTAGATCGAGATTATACTGAAATCGGACTGAACTTTAAGAGTTGCAGAATACCATTTTTGCGGTAAATTCATAATTTAATCTCAGTTCGGTCAAGTTTCAGTCATAGTGTCAATTAATTACGAGAATTGGCCCTCAGGCACTGCTGAGATTCCTACTTAGCTGGCCTCTTGCAATAAGATGCTTACTCATATCATATCGGCCATTTATACGTCCACTGCTGAACAAAAGCCTCCTCCATAGATTTTCACAACTGTGTCATCATTTTGGGGGGTATTTGCCAATACTCACCACGCTTGGCAGGCGGGTTGGTGAGCGCAGTATGGCTATCATTTCACAGAAGGGACGCTGCTGCCCATCCCTCTGGTTTAGAATCCCTTAGTCGCCTTTTACGACATCCACGGGAGGATATTCTTAATCCGGACACCACACGGACTTTACTACTTACTGGCGGCAGAATATTTGACACCGCGGTGGTACCTACTTAGCTAGCCTCGTGCAATAAGACACCAACCACCAGTGATTAATATTAATCACAAAGCATGTAAAAATTAAGGTACTCACTATTATTTTTACTGATTCAAATAGAGAATCGTGAACGGATTCAGCTCCAACAAGGTTGCAGCAAAACTAGTTTTCATGCCGGAATTACGAAATAGAATCATCAAAAAGTCGTGAGCAAAACTTGGGTTTTTTTATACCAGTACTATTAGTAACGATTCCTACCTATTACACATTGATCACGCCATGCCGTCAAGGTGATGAGCTGAATCCGCACCCGGAACATTCCATATATCTATAAATATCTCCGTTTTTATAACACGACCAAGCGCGTCGTCGAGGTCGTCCTGCCACTTTTTAGAGCCTGGCTCAGAAGGAGCGAGCGTCTCACCTACCGTCTGAAGCAGGTGCTCGCCGGGCACGAAT
This sequence comes from Diloba caeruleocephala, assembly GCA_947459985.1. Taxonomy (NCBI): domain Eukaryota; kingdom Metazoa; phylum Arthropoda; class Insecta; order Lepidoptera; family Noctuidae; genus Diloba; species Diloba caeruleocephala. The sequence continues at coordinate 9,210,451 of OX381632.1, forward strand.
GTTTAGGTGCGTACCTGCACAGGATAGGACGCGAGGCCACGGCACAACGCCACCATTGTGATAGCGATCAGGATACCGCACAACACACGCTCGAGGCGTACCTTGCATGGGCGGCCGAGCGGCGGATCCTGGTCGATCGGATCGGGCAAGATCTCTCCCTACCGGCAGTAGTGTCTGCTATGTTGCCAGAGCATGAAAACTGGAATACAGTGGTCTCCGTCTGTGAGAGCGGTCATGCTTCAGAAGGAGGCCGCAGAGCGAGATCGGGAGAGGGCCGCTCCTGCTCGAAGAAGGCGGCGCTGGGGTAACAACCGCCCTTGCGCCTAGTTCCCATACGCCTGAAACCCCCTGCCGTCACTAAAAGGCGGGAGGCCTCTGGGTTTGCGGGTGTGTAGATTGGGGAATCTGCACTGAGCGACCCACGAGAAGACCGTGGTACGCATGTGGTCACGCGCCTTCGTGTGCGCAGCATAGCAAAGCGCACAAAGACGCTTCGGGGTGACCGCTTTAATTCATCCCCTCGAGATGTGCCTGAAGGCGTGGCATCAATGGGTAGCTCTAGTGTGATCTTACGAGGACGTGGAGCCCCGCTTCGGTGCCGAAGATGTCCGCTCCAATGGTTTTAGCCGGTAGGAGCCCGTCATGCCCCTTCGCCCTTCCCCGGGGCGAAGGAAGTTCATGGTGAACTTCTAATGGGGACGAGAAAAAGGTAGGTACCACCCCAGTGCCAGATATTCGCCAGTGTTTAAACTTTAGACATTACTGTACTCCGGTTAGAAGGGCACTGTAGCTAGTGACATTACTGGGCATAAGAGACTTAATAACTTCACGTCTCGAGGTGACGAGCGCAGTGTGGTGCCACGCAGCGCTAGTCCTGGGTACCATTACAATAGTTATGGGCAGGCATGACTCTTACCACCAAGCATTAAGCTGAGCATCGACCAAGTTTGTGCGCAGAGGCGACGCACAAGTTCCACTTTTATTATTTATAGTCTCATGTTATAAATGTGTCAAAAGGCAGACAAAGGACAGAATCATACAGCCCGTTGTCATAAAAAGGAAAATTCTATGACATATTAAAAATTGTCAGTGTTACCAGCGCTTGTATTTAAATGTAATTAGATGTAAACGTTGAGTTATTAAGTATATTCATAGTTTTAGTGTGTGTCTTTTTTTTGGGCTTGTGTGTTTATTTGACCCGAAAATAAGTTGTTTATTTTTCCTATCCGGCAATTACTTGCTCATTAAAGGTTCTGCGCTCAGTGATCCGCAGTATGCTATCCTTCTAAGTATTATTAATAAACCTTTACAGATCTATTAAGAGATACAAACTCTTTGGATCATCGGTCCGTGTGACTATACAATTTGTTGAGACCGGACGTCCGCCTTGCAGAAGGCTGTAAATCTATTTAAGTTGTACGCAGACCGTAACGTTTACACGCTCGTTAGATACGCCGTTATTCGTGATGAATGATACAAAAATGCCAGTTACGATATTTTATTTGCTTTAGTGAAATACGAATTCTTGTATGTAAAATACTGAGTCAAATGCTTTGTTGAGACTCGGGTCGATCCCAACAGGATTTGATTTGATATTGGACTTGTATTATAGATTTTTAGTCAAAAGTTGCCCCGCTCTAGGATTTCTCCTGTGTCGTGGGGGCAGAAATTCCACACACAATACACCCAGATCCGAAACAACTGCCTGCAGATCGTGCCGCCGCAGCACAGCGCATAGCGAGGCTTGGGGGGATCCTTTACAATCCTCCGCGAGAAGTGCCCGAACCCCGTGACACAGAATATATACAAGGAAGTACACCATAATGGCAAAAATATATAGTACTATACTTATATACTACATACCAACTTATTCCAAAGCAAAAGTTCAATAACATTGTTAGAACATCGAAAAAAGAATAGTTAACTTTTTGCGAATTTTATGCTGATAAAGGGCACGAAGAGGCTAGGACGAACAAGGACACTCACATCACGTTCTAGAATGTGTTCTCAGAAGGTTATGTTATCGCTAATAACACCTCTATAACTCCCTAATAGGTGTTACTGGAAGACGAGGGGTTTCCGTGTGGTGCCGGCTGAAAATAGCACCCCATCTCATCTCGTGGGTGTCGTAAAACGCAACTATGGGATAAGTCGGAGGACGGGCAGCAGCATCTTTCGAGTACATTAAATACAACTCATCAGTGATTACCAGCTTAGTCCTTTTTAGGGTTCCAAACGTCTGAAGGAAAAAACGGCGGAACCCTTATAGTTGTGTGTCCGTCTGTCTGTCCGTCTGTCACAGCCCATTTGCTACGAATCTACTCGACCGATTAAGTTCAAGTTTGGTACACATATGGATTTTTGCGACCTAAATACGTACATGTAACTCGTGTCGTTGTGCCGATTCTTGGGGAATGCCTTTTTTTTAATACACCCAGACCCAGAAGAACTACCTGCAGATCATACAAATATTGGTTCACATTGTTGAAATGCGACAAGCGATTCCGAGTCCAAGTGTGTTAAGTAATGCGGGGCGGGGCCGACGGCTTACAGCGCACTCCGGGGCGTGCGCAGCATAGCGCACAGCGAGGCTTCGGGGCATCCTTTACAGTCCTCCCGAGTAGTGCCTGGGGGGGCGGCCTTTTTACTGTCGCCTCCCCTCTACTAGAGGGGTGCCTTACAGTCATCCTCTCCGTGATATGCTTAAAGGCATGGCACCAATGGGCAGCTCTAGTGTGATGGTACGAGGACCTGGAACTTCCCTTCGGTGCCGCAGATGACTACTCCGGTGGTTTTAGCTGGTAGGAGTCCGGCATGGCCACCCTTGCCCGTGGTGGAGGAAGTAGGTAGTAAGAAGTCTGTGCGGTTTAGCCAGTCGCGCAATCCTCTAAGTCTAGAGAGAGGGCGCGCGTGGTACTCCGTCTTTGACGGATAGACTGATGATATTTCCCGTGACAACCCAACTTTTACCCCTCCCATAAATCCCAATAACCCAAAAAAGCGTTTAAATCACAATAGTTGGCCGACCTTAAACATTAAGGTCAGGACAAACAATAGCAAAAGGTCATTGAATTGCCTCCATGGTCATATCTAATGACGCGAGCAAATTGACCGGGAATAGCTATTGTCTGTGGTTTCCTTAATTAATTGGAAATATTTTTTGGCAAAGACACAGCTGAGACGTGATGTCCGGTATCTGTTATTACTTTCGTTTATAATAATTATTTACCGCCCGATTGAACGCACGCTATCTCATGATCATTTGAGAAGCTAGCGACAAAAAAGTGTTAACACTTTTCGGTATTTATGGTGAACTCAAGAACAATTATTTCCTTTTTAAACATATAGATATTCTTCTTCTTCTTCTCTTAGATTATGGCTTCTGTAGAGTATCTTCCACAATTTCGCCAGTGTCAAGTATAAGGCAACGTTGTACGGTATTTAGATTAATAAATCTTTACATATTCGTAAACCATTTCTCAAAAATGAAAAATATCTAAAAGATATGTCGGCAACGTCGTACGGTTCCGTTTATTCCATATATATGTTAAGTATTATTGTGTATGACATTTTGTACACTCGACAGAATATTTCTTTCAGTCCATCCAAAGGTTGTCTGGAAGAGGTCACGTTGTGCGAGAAGACCGCCCATTGTACATACACGTACCTTTTTAAATGTTTATCTTTAATGTATTTAATATGTGGTGTATCAGAATATCAGAAGCAAATATAATAACTAGTTAATTTTCAAGTCTTTCATCACTACAATTTGTCCTGTTTAACGAAAGCGAAAGTTTAACGTAAAACCAAACTCAGGAATATTTGGTTTACATTTATTTCAGGATATAGAATATTTTATAACACTGTGCACTGTGCAGTGTTTACAGCTAGTATAATATAATATTGTAATTATCTATCCAATAATCCCTCGTCTGTGCTTTCCGTGCAGCCTATTAAACTTAAAAAAAGTGAATAGGCATCTTCTGGGTGCGCTCGGTTCATCGTACATCTTATCCATCACTTTCAATCATGACATATGCACTTCATGTATTAAAAAACACTCCAAGCCGTGGTTTTTATGTGCGTATTTTTATTATTATATAATGTAATAAGAAGACTATTTAAGATTCGGTATGCACAAAAACAACATTAATTGATCCGTCGCCAGTTTTTAGTTTTCGTGAATAGAAGAAGTATTATGGTTTTTAGTGAGGAAGTCTGTCGATCAGTAATTTGCGACTGGACACGATATTAAAACAAAAAACAAAAATAAAAACGATCTATACAGTATTAAAATGTTCAATTTTTTTTTTCAAGATAACGCATTAAATAAGTACTTACTTTCCTACGCGTTTTCGATGAAAAGAGGACAAAAAAGTCTTGGTAAAAACTACAAATCAAGGAAGCAGTAATTGAATTGTAAACTAACAATTTTCTAGCTAAATACTGGCAGTAAACAAACTGGAGGCCTATGTTTATTTACTATTTTGTTACAATTTGATTTGGAAAATCCTAATTAACATTTAACCTTTGCTCACGCCGAAGATTTGCAGTTTTCAATATATTGGTATATGCATACCAAACTAGATCCAGCTCCATAGCATAAAAAATTACCTATTGATAATGAAAGAGTAGAAAATATTAAAAGTAAAAAATTAATACACCATGGATATATTTAGAGGAACGTAAAAAAGGGACAAATTTTCATGAAAACTGTTACACTTTATAATTGAGGGATTGGTTCAAATACGTTATTGAAACTAACATTGTTGAATAAAATAAAACAAAGACTATAAAGAAAGAAAATACAAAAATCTTAATACATTAGTTAAAAGAAAATTATCACATTTGTCCTTTCATACAAAACTGATAATTGTACAAACGCCTGAATTTTTTTCTGTTGTTTGGCGCACTTAACGTTTCTTGTTGCTCTTGCTATCAAAACTGGCTGCATACATCTTGGCATACTTTTAGTTAAACCATCAATACAACTTCGAGGCTAGAGATTCCATTCTTCTGTCAATGCACTTTTTAAGTCTCTTATGTTTTCTGGTTCTGGATTTCTTTGTTTAAGTTGTCTTCCGAGTTGATCCCAAACATGATCAATCGGGTCATGTTCCGGCGAGTATGCTGGCCACTCCAAAATTTCGATTTCAATGTCCCTGAGATAATCCAAAACTATCGCTGCTGTGTTGGGCCCAGCATTATCATGCATTCAAAGAAACTTATCTCCAATGTATGGGACAAAAGGCATCACAATCTGTTTTAAAATATCCGTTCTGTAGAGTAGTAGTAGTAGTAGTAGTCATGGGATACTCATACCCAACTTAACTGTCCGGTAGTTGTGGTATAGTATACGGGTATGCGACCCCGGCTTCCCTAGCTATTACTGTCCTATCCCTTATCCTCCTGGGCGGTAATATCCTCATTTCCTATTTCCCACCCTAACTTACCAATCTTCCTTTTCACACCACCTATCCTTCCCTTTCCCTATTCCTACCCTCTCCGCCAATCCAACGTCTGCCGCGCGGATGGATGCATGGCTAGGGGCAAGCCTAGTCGTTAGCGTGCCACACTGCCCTGGGACCGGGCGACCCAGAATTAGGCTAGCCTTACCCTGGCATGCGGGGCTCTGCTGGGGTGGACAAACCTTTCCCTTGCTATTCGTGGGAACGCAATGGATAATAATAATAATTTAATTAACCAAAATGGCGGCGATGTGGTTCGCCACCCATCACGTCTCGTCTCTCGCGGGGGCGAATAGCGGCCCATGGAGAGCCGCTTCGCTACGTTGAATGTAAGAGGAGGAATGGATGGTAAGGTAGATGAAGTATGTCAGATGATGGATGAACGATGCATAGATATTCTGTGCGTGAACGAAACCAAGAGGAAAGGATGTGACACCACGGTTTATGGTCCCTACACGGCATACTGGTCGGGAGTCCCCCAAACCAGCCGAGGCTGTCAGGGAGTTGGTGTAATTCTTTCCTCTCGAATAGCTGAATGCGTGAAGGAGCATGAATGTGTAAGCCCAAGACTCCTCTGGATTAGGTTAAAAGTCGGACTCACTCGCTTGTTTATCCTTGGGGTCTATGCACCGACGGATCAGCGCGGAGGTGGGTCAATAAAAGCCCAACAAGAGAGAGGGGAATTTTGGGATAGCATGAGAGAGGTCTTGAATAAATGCGGAGAAAATGAACGGATCGTGATGTTAGGAGACTTTAATGGGTGGGTTGGAGTAAAGCGTGATGGGTATGAAGGAGTTCTGGGTACGTTTGGGGACGAGAGAGTGAATGACAATGGGAGAAGCTTGCTTGAAGTATGCTTGGAATGGAATCTTTACGTGACCAACACAATGTTTGACCACAAAAATATCCATTTGTATACAAGAGATGAGGGTGAGTCTAGAAGTATGATTGATTTTGTAATTGTGGATGATAGACTGAGGAAGAAAGTGCTAGACACTCGGGCATACCGCGGTGTAGGCCTCGATACAGACCACTTCCTGGTCATAGCCCGAATGCGTGGCCTCTTTAAACGGTGGCGACACCGAGGGGCCGAGCCTACGAGTGTTTTGGACAGAGTAAAAGTGGAAAATCTACAAGAAAAAGAAAAGAAAGATGAGTATGTAGAGAAACTGAAAGAAAGTTTTAAAGGCATGGAAGAGTTAGGTGTGATTGAGGATTTGTGGGAGACATTTAAGAAAGGGGTCGTGAATGTTGCTATTGAGGTATGCGGGGTAGCTAAAAGAAGGAAAGGAAGAAAGAACTATAATGTGTGGATGGATAAAGATGTACAAAGGGCTGTGCAAGAAAAGAAGAAAGCGTGGTTGGATTGGTTAGCAACAAAAGCTAACCAAAAAGTTAGGAAGGCAACGGATAACGAGATAAAGGAAGCAAGAACGAAGTATAAAAGATTGAAATCAGCAGCGAAAGAAGTTGTGTCTAGAAAGAAAGAAGAACGAAAGGATGATTTTGATAGGAGGCTCACTGAAGATTTCCAGTCAAATATCAAGTGCCGTGTGGTGCCGGCTCAGAATGCCACCACCCCATTTCATCCTGTGGGTGTCGTAAAAGTCGACTAAGGGATTAACCGGAGGATGGGCAGCAGCGTCCTTCGAGTACATTAACAAGTCAACTGCGATCGCCAACCCGTCTGCCAAGCGTGGCGATTATGGCAAGACCCCCCAATGAGCACACAACACACCCATGTCGGTCGTTGTGGTTATCTTTGGGGGAGGCCTGTGTCCAGCAGTGGACTTCATTCGGCCGAAATAATAATAATAATAAAAAATCAAGTTTTTCTGGAAATCGATCAAAACAGCCAGAGGAAAAACTTCTACCTCGGAGCTGAGTACAATCAGGAGTCAAGATGGAAGCATTATAAAAGGAGAAGAATGTGTGTTAAAGAGATGGAAAGAGTATTTTGAAAGTTTGTTTGAAAGAGAGGAAGAACAGATACAACGTCTGACACCTTCCATGGAAACTGATATAAATGATGATGAAAGTGAGATAAGCATGGATGAAATAGTGAAAGCGTTGGAAAGAATGAGATTAGGTAAGGCTGCAGGGTATGACAGGATTACCGTCGAGATGCTGAGGGCTGGACAGGGCATAGTGGCTAGCCAGCTGTACCACCTTTTCAATTTATGCTGGCGAAATGGGCAAGTACCGGGAGACTGGTGCAAAGCCGTAATCGTGCCATTGTATAAGGGAAAAGGGTCACGGCAGGACTGCATAAATTACCGCGGTATAAGCCTTCTCAGCGTCGTCGGTAAATTGTATGCGAAAAAGTTGATTGAAAGGGTTGTGAATGAAACAGACGAAAAAGTATGGGATGCACAAGCGGGATTTAGAAAGGGAATGGGATGTACGGATCAGGTCTTTTCCCTGCGGTGTATAGCCGAAAAGTGTTTAGCTAAAAACAAGAAAAGCTATTGCGCCTTCGTTGATTTAGAAAAGGCCTATGATAGAGTGGTGAGGAATGAATTGTGGTCAGCATTGTCCGTGAACGGTGTGAGCAGTAATCTCATACGAGCACTGCAATCTCTTTATAGGGATTCTAGTGCTTGTGTAAGGATAAACGGGGCGTACACTGAATGGTTTAGTATCGAAAAGGGTGTTAGACAGGGATGTGTAGCGTCACCGTGGCTGTTTAATCTGTTCATGAACAATTGCTTGACAGATTTAAAAGAGAATGAAAGTGGGTTGAGAATGAATGAGTTACTCGTCAAATGTTTTCTCTATGCTGATGACCAAGTATTACTTGCGTCCTCGCCAGAGGAGTTGCAGGAGATGGTAACTGCTATGAGTGGAGCTCTTGTTAGAAAGGGAATGAAGATAAATGTAAAGAAGACGAAACTGATGGTGTTTGAAAGAGATGAGGCAGTGACAGACTGCAATATCGTGATTGGAGATGAACAAATTGAACAGGTGAATGAGTTTGTGTATCTGGGTTCAAAGTTTACAAGAGATGGAAAGTGTGAGAGTGATATTGAAAGAAGAGTGAATGCAGGAAACATGGTGAATGGAGCTTTGCACTCCTTTATGAACAGTCGGAAGGTGTCTAAAAAGGCTCGTTTGGCTGTGCATGAGGGGGTGTTGGTTCCGACACTCATGTACGGAAGTGAAAGTTGGGTATGGCAGAAGAAACATGAAAGCAGAATAAATGCAGTTGAGATGAGAGCGTTAAGAAGTATGATAGGAGTTAAACTGAGTGACAGGATAAGAAATAGTGAGATAAGAAAACGTTGTGGTCTGAAAGAAGATGTAGTGACAAAAATTGAGAAAGGTATGCTGAGATGGTTCGCCAAACGGCCATGTTGAGAGAATGAATGAAGAACGATTGACGAAAAAAGTGTATAAGGCGAGTGTGAATGAAAGTGCTGGAAGGGGTAGACCTAGGCGGACGTTTCAAGACCAAATCAGGGACGTCTTGGAAAAAGGCCAGGTCAAGAGTACCCTAAACCGAAGAGCATGTATGAAGGGAATAATGAAAGTGGACGAAGCGAAACAAGTATGTAAGGATCGTAGCAAGTGGAAAGAAGTGGTCTCTACCTACCCCTACGGGAGAGAGGCGTGATTATATGTATATGATTATATGTTCTGTAGAGTGCCGCAGTCAAGGACCCATTTTCCACGATATGTAGTTCCATGCTTGCTCCTATGCGAATGCCTCCCCTCACTATTACCGATCCTCCAGCATAAGGCTCTTCCGATAGTTATACTAGTGCTCCGGGCCATCTCCACACATTGATCCTTCCATTATCTGGCTTAAGACAAAAGCGGGATTCGTCAGTGAAAGTTCTTGCCTTAAGTTGGAGTACGATTTCTTAGCACACTGCTCACAATACATCTGTCATTTCTCGATTGTTGTTTCTGCGACCTTGCCCTTTGTCTTGTATCGTTTAACGATAGGAAAAATGACGGACTTGGAAACTCGCAATGTTTGAGCCACTTGATTATAAGTGTAACCATTTTTAACCGACTTCAAAAAGGAGGAGGTTCGCAATTCGATGCGTATTTTTTATTTATGTACACCGATTACTCGGAGATTTGTGGACCAATTTGAGCAATTTTTTTATAAGGTGCATACTCTTTCCTACTGGTCTCAAATAAATTTTATTGTATTTGATTGAGTAATTTTTTAACCAGCTTCTAAAATCAGTTTTAATTTTATTGCGCTTATCTAGATGATGTCTTAATAGTTTCGTTTCCTCCCGAGATTAGAGAACCGATTTGAGTAATTCTTATTTTTAGTGTTAAATACTCTCGAATTGGTTTCATATAAATAAAACATAGTTTGGTTAAGTGTTTCTTATGATATCAGCACTGTCATCCTTGATTTGTGACTGTCTACTAACTTAGTTAAGTAGGGTTCGTTACGATTTAAACTGATACAAAACTTGGATAAAGTTTTTACATTTATTTACACTAAAACGAAATAATTAAATGTTTTTTAACTAATAAAAATCGTCTTCAAAACACTCCGTAGTCTGTTCCAAACCGAACTGATACCTAAGAACCCCATACCAAATTACTTAAAAAACTGTGATGGACAAACCTGGTGACTTTCTAGCAATTTTTCGGAGTTATCTAGATCCGGTTCAATATTTATTTATTTACACTTTCATGTACAATGGTGGTACACAATACTGGTGAGTTGCAGCCCTAAATTTCCGCGTTTGTTGATTTTCACACGGTTTATTTGTTTTGTCAAAATGTTTGTGGCCACACTGAAGCCTTTTTCGACTAAAAGTACAACAGTGGTACTTGCTACTAAAATATTAGTCATTCTTATAACAAGTTGGCACACGTAACACAACTTATACAGTATCTTGAAAGTTTCAAATAAGAACTTGTGTTAATTAATAGGGGTAGATTTTTAGACCTTGTCGACCCTCAAAATCAGTTTTCCTTTATGTCGACCCCTGGGAAACCAATATCGACCGCTTGGGAACCACTTTCGAAATCACTGTTCCAGCAAATAACATAATATGGTACCGTTCTTATGTAGAGACTTATAGATACAAGTTTTATTTTGTCTTAAATAAGTTATTGTTTATAAAGTTGCCAGACCGCTGTGTTTTGCTAAAATGATCAAACACGTTTTTAGTATGTTTTGTTTAGATTTTACGGCATTTACTGATTCTTTATTTTTGTTTATTTTCAGACGTGCCTTAGCAATCCCTCCATCAAACGGCCCGTTCTCACATGACCGTTGCAAAATGTACTCCACCGACTTCAAACTCGCACTAGCTGAAGGAAGAACGACTCCTGATGACGAATGGGCCGTAGTTCCCTGTCAAAATGGATGGGAGTACAACAAGAGTGATATACCTTACGACACAATAGCATCAGAGGTGAGTGAAGAATGGCGATATTGTGCCTAGCGGTAGTCACTCATACCATCACATATCAGATTGAGTTCCAAGGCTTATATCTTCTCCAACATTATCTAGCCTGTGTTTTATATATGGGTTAGATGAGTTTATTTTCCGCAGTAGTTGGCTACGTGAGCTAAAATCCAGTAGTTGGCTACGTGTCGACATAGGCTGACTTGACCAGTGTAGTAGAATAGAATGGAATAGAATATACTTTACTGTACACCATTTAAAACTTTAAAATACATATAATGTACAATCTGGTAATAACTATGTAATAGTGATCTTTTCTAGACAATCTTAGGATGGAGAGGTAAGTCACAGAACATAATATGGAGTAGTACGTGGTGTACGGATCGATAATAATAATAATCTATCTATACTGTTATCTGTATAATATATACTATATATTATTAGTTACATACATATATGTAATTTTAAATGCAGAATAATGTTAAATATATTAAAACACTTAGTAAAAAGGATTGTCGTGAAACAACTTAAAATAAATAATGCTATGAACAGGAAAGATAATGTTTCTTTACTAACTTTTTAAGTAAGGACAACGATTGGTCTCCTTATAATAAATACTTTTAAACGGATTCTATCGCGTATATTTTAGATTTTTGATTTTCCTGACGTTTCGAATACTTTGCAGCATTCGTGGTCGCAGGATGACTGGTCTCCTCTTCACGGACAACTCATTCCACAACCGTGTAGCCTGAACTGTGAAAGATTTGCGAAAAATCTGGTGGAACGCATTGGCATATCCAGTCTCAAGTTCTCAAATGATTTTAAGTACCTTAGTGTGTGTCATGAAGGAACTTGAAACTTTCTTAAAGATAAAGGGGTGTTGTGGGATTAAATAAAATACTGTAAAGCAATAATCGAATTTGAGTATTTTGGTGAAGACGTATTGGAAGCCACTTGAGCTTAGCGCGAAATTCTGAGACATGGTCATATTTTTTTGCGCAAATGTAAACCTGATACAATCATTTTGAAGTCACTTAAGCTTGTGTCTCATTCAGATCAGTTTAACTGGCATCAGCATAGTCAAGGATTGGTAGAAGAAGGGACTGGGCAAGCGCAGTTTTAGTGGCAGTTGGTAGAAAATTGCGTAATCTCCTTAAGGACCCTGCCAATGAAAATATTTTACAACTTAATTCTTGGAGCTCCCACCCTAAGTTCCTTGGAACAACACTAAAGGTTTTTATCTATAGTTATTCACTGTGTCATTTATGGGTATTATGGTACCATCAAAAATAATCTTGGCGAACTGTGACCAATCAATTTCGGTATTTAGCCTAAGGCTGCCAATAACAATGACCTGGGTCTTTAAGGGATTAACCTGCAATCCATATACCCCTCGGCAATTAGTGTCAAATAATGATTAATAATTTTTAATTTTTTCAGCTGGACTGGGTTTGTGAGAAGGACAACCTAGCTGCGACTGCTCAGGCTATATTCTTCTGTGGTGCCATCGTCGGAGGCCTGATCTTCGGCTGGATAGCGGATAAGTACGGCAGAATACCAGCTTTAGTTGGTAAGTTATAAGGGTTAAATTCCTGTCCATGTGGCCGACATCAGGCCAACGAAATTTGGGAGCCGCCAATTCCAGGTCCAAACCTGGAGTTGGCGGCATCGTCAAAGTCGCGAAAATAATCTGGATGAAAAACGTTAAGGGTAGAAGAAGCCGAAGAGCCGAAGAGCCGACTCTTTTAAAGTTAAACTACGGAAACACCTCCACAACCCTTTGGCAGAATCATCTCAGCGTTGATCTTTCTATGCTCGGATAATAATATAACACCACTCCAACTACTCCTGTGGATGTCGTAAAAGGCGACTAAGGGAATCTAAACCAGAGGGATGGGCAGCAGGGTCCCTTTTGCGAACCGGTAACCATACTGCGCTCACCAACCCGCCTGCCAAGCGTGGTATTGGCAAATACCCCCTAAAATTGTGATACATTTGTGAAAATCTATGGGAGAGGCCTTTGTTCAGCAGTGAACGTAATATATATAATGCAAATACTCATCACGATCAGCAGGTGGGTTGTTGAACTCAGTATGGCCACCGCCACACAGAAAGGCCGCTGCTGTCCATTCCTCTGGTTTAAAGTTCCTTAGCCACCTTTTACGACATCTACTATCTATGGTCGTTCGGTGAGCTGCTGCGGCGCATCCCCCCCCGCGCCCCACCGCACGATTGATTGATTATCTGCGCACCAGCGCCGCAATGCGCAGCGCGGCTCTACGAAGTAGGCGTGCTTCGTTTCTTTTTTTTTAAAAACGTTGCCCCACGCTAGCGTTTCTCTTGTGTCGTGGGTGCGTTTACAAACACAAATTTCACACACAATACACCCAGACCCGGAACAACTACCTGCAGATCGTACAAATATTTGTTCCGTGCGGGAATCGAACCCACGACCTGGTGCGCAGCAGCCGGCTGTATTAGCCACTGTGCCGTCTATTCCTTATCTGCGACACGTATTCCCATAAAAATTGTACCGTAAACAAGTTCTATATTGCATCGATATCTTAAAAAGTGCGCGCCTCATCGCGTCGCGTCTCATCTCGGTGTGAACTGACCTTAGGTCTGCATCTAACTGCGCATCCGCCGCGCGAATGTACACTTAGAAGAATACGAGGAATTTGATAGTTGTGCCTAGAAGACAGAGCACACACTCGCCATTGATAAACATGAAGTGCAGCGACCACTTAGCGTTGTATCGACGTGATGAAATTTGATGACATATGGCATAAAGACGTGGTCACTCACTATAGGCTACATAAGAAAGCTCAAGGTCTTTTAGAGAGCTATTGAGAGAGCTGGTTTTGGTATTTCTCTACGAGATCGAAATAGAAATGAGGAGATCCGTAGAAGAACTAAAGTGGCCAACATAGCTGATAGGATTAGTAAACTGTAGGAGCTGGAGGCTGTTGGAGCAAAAAGGTTCTTGAGTGGAGACCGCGCACCGGAAAATGCAATGTGGGACGGCGTCCAACGAGATGGGCAGACGACCTGGTGAAGGTTACTGGAAGCCGTTGGCTGCGAGCGGCATTCATGTTTAGTTAATTAATATCGTCCTTTCTTTGTTTCCAGGCACCAACCTCCTAGGGTTTGCGGCTGGAGTTGGGACATCGTTCTGCGACAGTTTCCTTACATTCGCCATCTGCCGGTTCTTCGTGGGGCTGGCTTTTGATAACTGCTTCACTATGATGTATATTCTAGGTAAGTAACATTTATATCAGCTAAAGATATAAACAGAATACGTAATTGACTAAATACTTTCCACATCAAAACCTTACCGGACTTTTGCTAGAAGCTTTTAAAAAAAGACAGTACCTAAATCTTAAGGGACTGCCTTCGCGGCCTCCTCCTCATGGGCACCTCTCATATTCATCCACGTTACGAATCCTGAATCGCGTAAACAAGGCACTTACGGCAGATACGCGTATATCAGATAGATTACCAACATATTTGCTATGGGCGCTTCTGTATAAACATTCTTAGACTCGTAAAATACTCCATAAACATTTATGTTGAATAAAGATAAAAATGTTTTTTGTATACGTAACACCAGTCAGTTATGAATAGTCAATCTCGCCTCTGTACATCATGTTTTATTTAATTTAACAATCTACGTTTTCTGCTTTAAGTTGTACAATAAAGAATAAGAATGGGACTTTAGTTGCCACGTTCCAAGATGTAGATAAAAAGATACCAAAGAAAAGAGATCTCGGTGTATGGTCGATCCATGAGAACATCGAGAAATCTGTTCTAATTCAAACGGTCTGGATCTTGTAACCCGGTACACCCAGAGAATAATTTATTAAATATAGAGAACAATGTAGGTGAATGTGTAAAGAAAGAACATGTCACAGCAATAACTTAATTGCCGTAAAAAATGCCTTAGCAGTTAAGGTCTTACCAGTCCAACAAACGGCACCGGTTCACGAACCTGACGCATGCATCAGCATCGCTCAGCTCATGTTGTCCCACACTAGGATTTCTCCTGCATTTCACATGCACAAACACCCAGACCCGATACGACTACAACTAAATAAAATAAAAAATAAAAATCAAGCTATCTCTTGATCATACATAAATTGTGCGGTGCGGGGAGAACCCGCGACACGTTCGCAGAAAGCCAATAGCCACAGCGCCAACCGTGCCATCTACGATATTGTAAGGAATCTAATGAAATCGGGTGTGGTGCCAGCTACGAATAGCACCAACCCATCTCATCCCGTGGGTGTCGTAAAAGGCGACTCAGGGATTAGCCGGAGGATGGGCAGCAGCGTCCTCCGAATACATTAACAACTCAATTGCGATCGCCAACCCGCCTGCCAAGCTTGGCGATTATGGCAAAACCCCCCAATGAGCACACAACACACCGATGTCGGTCATTGTGGTGATCTTTGAGGGAGGCCTGTGTCCAGCAGTGGACTTTATTCGGCCGAAATGATGATGATGATTAAATTTTTGACAATAGACACACAACGCCGCCACCAGCAAGACATTTGAGTGAGCATAACAGACTAATAGTGCCAGGAGGAGCACACACAATGCACTAATACGGACATTAATATATAAGATATTCATAATACCGATCCAACTGTCCCCAAAACAATAGCTTGTTGTCCCCAGCAGCGCCCTAAGCCGAGGTCCGTGTCCCGCAGGGGGCGCCCTTAGCGAAATTTGCTTAGTTTTTAATATTAATTCTAAGCTTGGTTGGAGGCCTCTTTTGGCTTTGCCAGAAATAACCGGTTAAGCAACCACATTTCCCAGAAATGTACGCGAAAGGCCAAGGAAAAAAAATTGGATACACAATATATATGATTTTTACTCTTGAATCGAAATAACTTCCGGAAATGTATCACGTTTATTTCATTCATTTTATATACTGACGAGCAACATCCATAGCAACGTGCAACCTTAACACGTACAATTATTATATTATTACTTAATGGCAGGCGAAAGTGGATCGCATTGTGATGTTATTAGCACATGGGAGAATACTGCTACCCACCTCTTGATATCAACCCTTAGTCGCTTTCTACAACACCTATTAGAGGTAGTCTATTCTTGGCCGGGAACTACAAGGAAATTGTAAATGATTCTATAATGTTATATTCCTTAAATATTAAAGTTGAATATTACCCTCTGGTGCCGGCTGGTGTCGTAAAATGTATCGTATATGTCGTAATGTGTAATATGGGATTAGGCGGAGGTTGGCCAGTAGCATCCTTCGAGTACATTTATGACTCAACTGCGATCGCCAACCTGTCTGCCAAGCGTGGCGATTATGGCAACAACCCCCCAATGAGCACACAGCACAAACCCATACTGGTCGCTGCGGCAGCAGTGGACGATTTTAGGCTGGAATGGAAAGTTGAATAAAAAAATACAATTTAAATAATTAATGCACAAAAACAATATTTTATATTCTATCTACCCTTTATACTCACGCTTGTTTATGATGAATATCTGAAACAATACACAATTATGCACACATGTATATAATTGGAACATAAATGCATGCACGGTACATATATAAAATAAAAAATTACTTTGAATTCGCTCGACGTTTAGAAGTTCGAACACTGCAGCGTCCATGGTCACGAGCAGACAAACTATTTCGATCAATGATATTATATATTAAAAGAGGTACATGTCTGTTACATACGCGCCAAAAGTAAGAACCAAAACCCCCCAATTGTAGCACTTTGCAATCAGTTCGCCCAAAACAGATCAACGAGCACACGCTGCCATAATCTCTATTTTTTATTAATTAAGTGATAACAACGCCGTAGGGCGTATAAAAAAAATGCACTAACTATCAAGCAAACATGAATAAAGAACTAGGGATCTCATACCAGACGTGAGTAACAAAATAAAATAAAATATTTGAATAAAATACTATTCAAATTACTTATAGAATAAGATTCTCGAAGAAAATCCAGGTCTAGCAAAGAAAAGAGACAACACATATATTCTATCACAGGTGCGACAAAGACATCGAGTACACGTGTCGTCATTTTAGATAGCTATCTCTTTTATTCTCGTAGTTTTTGTATCTTCTTTCTTACAGCATAGGTAGATGTGCAGTTTTGTAGATTTATACATACAGCGAAACTGAATTTTGCGCGCCATTTAATATGGATGTAACATATCTATAGTATAATATCATTGATTTCGATTCAATGGATGCTATTCCCGTAAACTTTACTTATATATTTATTCTTACGAAAACGTATTTATTTTCAGTTCTGGAATATGTTGGGCCTAAATGGCGAACATTTGTAGCCAACATGTCCATCGCATTATTCTTCACATTGGCCGCATCTCTTCTACCTTGGATCGCGCTGTGGGCCGATGATTGGCGCATGTTTGCGTTGGGCACCAGCCTGCCGTTCGCATTGGCTATTGCTACTCCTTGGCTTGTTCCTGAGAGTGCAAGGTATGTATATTCATTATTTTTCATTTGATCAGTAGCACAGAAACAGCGCCACCGCGACTGGATCAATTTGGGCCATCCGGAAAAATGGCGATTCGATCGCGTAAGTGAAACTTTGTTAAATTGTCGTGTTGTTCGGGGATAGCATGCAAAAACCGAAGCGAAAACAATAACGTTATCAAGGAAGGAATTATATATAATATGCAAGTGAAGGAATTTTCTTGTATTTGTCTATAAAAAGAATAAATTAAAAATTATTGTTTTCTTTATAATGTTACATTTGGATTTATGGAGCAGCACGACATTATTATTTTTGCACAAAATGCAATGCTTCTCATCTACCACTTATAACTAGCATTCGGTGAATAACAAACGCAGTGAATAGAACAGCGAATGGTACTCCCAATAAACTTACGCGTTGCGTGGTACGGCTGTCGTTTGCGGTCTGTACGCTCGGTATGATTGGCTACCTACAAAGTCGTGGGTGTGTTTTAGTATGAGAAGCCAATTATAATGTTGTGTTTATTCAGTTCATTGGATGAGACCTTGTAACTGTGTGCATTAGTGTACTTTAATGAAGAATGGTAGTGGGAAAATGGATTTCTAGGCTCGCATACATTTTGATCTACATGGCATATCTCATTTCTTCCAATATCTTTGATTAGTAGCCTATTTTGTGTCAGAGTTGTTCAAGCCGTCCAAAGGCCTCCGACTTGGCTTAACGACTGCCGTCTAATGACTATAACCGGGAGTGACGAATTTACGTGCCCTCCAAAGCACGGAGACGCTCAGTTTAAATGCCACTATGTGATCACCCATCAGTGCCGTGTGGTGCTCAGAATACCACCACCCCATCTCCTCTCGTGGGTGTCGTAAATGTCGACTAAGGGATTAGTCGGAGGATGGGCAGCAGCGTCCTACGAGTACATTTACAACTCAACTGCGAACGCCAACCCATCTGCCAAGCGTGGCGATTATGGCAAAACCCCCCATGAGCTCACAACACACCCACATCGGTAGTTGTGGTGATGTGGGTCTGTGGATTATGATTTCTACACTCCACACTAGGATTTCACAGGCACAAATTCCACACAAAATACACCCGGACCCGTAACAACTACCTGCAGATCATACAAGTATTTGTTCCGTGCGGTAATCGAACCCGCGACCCGGCGCGCAGCAGCCGACTGTATCAGCCACTGCACCAACCGTGCCATCATGTTTCTGTTCCACAGAAAGGACGTTGCTGTCTATCCCTCAGGTTTAGTCCCTTAGTCGCCTTTTACGACATCCACGGGAGATGGAGTGGTGCTATATTCTTAATCCGGACACCACACGGATTTACTTTAAAGAACTGTCAGCAACTCTACCTACGCAGCTGAAACTGCGTGGCGATAAGTCGTTATTTTTGTAAAATTAATAATTTGATCTTTATCATTTTCAGATGGCTGGTGTCTCAAGGCAAGATCGACAAAGCGTTGACGATTATGAAGAAGTTCGAGAGAATAAACAAGAGTAAAATTCCCGATAAAGTGCTCAGTGACTTCACTGTAAGTACATCTTTGCATGCCGTGTGGTGCCGGCTCAGAATGCCACCACCCCATCTCCTCCCATGGGTGTCGTAAAAGTCGACTAAGGGATTAGCCGGAGGATGGGCAGCAGCGCCCTTCGAGTACATTAACAACTCAACTGCGATCGCCAACCCGCCTGCCAAGCGTGGCGATTATGGCAAAACCCCCCAATGAGCCCACAACACATCCATATCGGTGGTTGTGGTGATCTTTGGGGGAGGCCTGTGTCCAGCAGTGGACTTCATTCGGCCGAAATGATGATGACATCTTTGCATATCTTGTTAGATTAGAATTTGTAGTTATCACCTGAATCGATAACAAGACTACCATACTCTTACAGAATACGGATGTAACGGCCGAATACTCAAACGCCATTTAACTTTAAGTCCCCGCTTGAACAATTTAAGGTTTCTTTTCCTTCGCCGTTAACGCAAGTGATAATCAAATTCTGATGCGCACATGAGTCCGTGTGGTGCCGGCTCAGATGCCACCACCCCATTTCACCCCGTAGGTGTCGTAAAAGTCGGACCGGAGGATAGGCAGCAGCGTACTTCGAGTACATTAACAACTCACCTGCGATCGCCAACCCGTCTGCCAAGCGTGGCGATTATGGCAAGACCCCCCAATGAGCACACAACACACCCATATCGGTCGTTGTGGTGATCTTTGGGGGACACAGGCCGTGTCCAGCAGAGGACTTCATTCGGCCGAAATAATAAAAAAAAATAAAAAAACATGAGTCAGTCCGAAAAGTCAGAGGTGCGGGCGGGGATCGAACTCAGACCCTCCTGTGTGGAAGGCAGGCCTTCAACCAGCTATCGCATGACAATAATCTACTTACCACTCCATTTCAGGAATCATCCCTCAAAACAATCAAAGAATCCGAAGCCGAATGCAGAACGTATTCCGTCCTGGACCTCTTCAAGACTCCAAGACTTCGACGAAATGCCATCTTGCTTATCGTGATCTGGATGGCAATATCTCTAGTCTTCGATGGCCACGTCCGAAACGTTGGGTCTTTGGGTCTGGACATATTTTTGACCTTCACCATTGCGTCCGCCACTGAGCTGCCTGCTGACACATTCTTGACTGCAGTGCTTGATAGGTAAGTTATTACTTAAATTTATGCTCATCACATCTTGCTAGAGTGAGCTTTTAGAGTTTAGAGAGATTTAAAAATCACCTATTATTTTTACGTTATAATATATAAGTATGATATTTAGAACTTCGTCAAGGGCCGTGATTTTGTTACCTTCGCGGTCCACGACAGAGAAATAGTTCTACGTTTGTCCTCTACGAGAGATTTTGATTTAATATAACTCTTAGTTACCTAAATAACAACCTAAACATGCTAATTTTTATTGACACTAAACTAAAATATAAATTTAAAGTTTCAAAATACTAACTTAATAACTTCAAAGTTCATAACTAAATAATATCAAAATATCAAAACTATCACGCAATCTCGCACTGATTATGTTCAAATATAATCGTAGATCAAAACGACTGTCATCATCTCGGCCATTTATACGTCCACTGCTGAACAAAGGCCTCCCCCATAGATTTCCACGACTGTGTCATCATTTTGGGGGTATTTGCCAGTACTCACCACGCTTGGCAGGCGGGTTGGTGATTGTCGAATAAAAATAATAATTATATTAGATCCTCCTATTATTTATTAGTTTCGACTAAATATTGATAGAAATCTAGCTCTTATAAATGTGCCGTGAAAGCATAATTTTGCATGTGGCATAGAATAACTTCGGATATATTATATCAGTTTCAACTAAATATTGATAGGAATCTAGCTCTTATGTAGTGAAAGCCCAATATTGCATATGGCACCTAATGAAATATGTGTCGTCGGTAAAGATGTGGTCGTTTAGTAATAAAAATAATAGGGCAACATAAATAACCGTTACCTGGTTTGATAAATAATAGGTGATATGATTATTTTAAAATAATAGATTATTTATTCAGCTACCTAATATAACGAACACACGAAGTGCTAACAAAAGGTAAAAAGTACAGTAACGTAATATACCAGTTTTTAAAATTCGTAATTTTATATCAGGTGGGGTCGTAGATGGCTGGCCTGCGGTTCCATGGTCATCAGTGGTGTCTTTAGTCTTCTAGCCACAGCAGTACCAGTTGGTAAGTATAACAATGTTTGTTTCGTCATAAACTTATTTTTACACCACTTCATGACGAATCAACCACGGGCAAATCCTGTTGCATGCTTGCCCATGACAATTGTAATGCTACACAGGACTAGTCCTGCATCACACTGCGCCCAGCCTGACATAGATCTTCTGCGCGGGTTCGGGGCCGAGACTTTCTGTTCTCACCCGAAGTGTGTTGAGGTCGCAGCCTATTAAATAATAGGCCGGTAGTTGGATGTCCAGTATTGAGGTGGAAGTAAATACTTGGGAAAATTTCCCAAGTATTATTTGGAGAATACCGGAATAATAACAATAATTATTATTAATAATTTCCCAAGGATTATTAATAATACCGGACGGTTTACTACTCCGTCTCGGTGTTGTGAATTTTTGCTAATGTTTCATAGCATGGGCGCCCGAAGCTTTTCACACAAATCGTGTGAACGGGCCATACCGGGTGGGTCACCCGGTTCCCCGGGTGAAGCCCAGCAGATGCCCGATCTGCGAACGATTTGTGACTATAGTGGCGCCCCGTGCCGTGCGTTGGCTCATTTCTACGGCGTTTTCAGATCAAGCCGATTACGCCGCAGATAATGAGCCCACACTGCGCCCGTCACATCGAGACGTTACTTATATAGATGAAATTTTATACTAAACCATTTTTTTTCGCCCTAATAACATGTAACAGTCACCGCGATATCTCCATTTCTTTACTGTATTCTGTTCTCCAGGTGGTCCATCCGCTTCCCTGGCTATCATGGGCCGCTTTGCCGTGAACATATCCTACAACATCGGTCTGCAGTACGCGGCTGAGCTATTGCCCACCGTAGTCAGAGCTCAGGGGGTGGCGCTGATACATATCATGGGCTATGTGGCCTCTATCGTGGCACCGTTTGTGGTTTACTTGGTAAGTGAGCTTTATGGGGAGTAAGCAGAAAATATAGATTGCGTTATGCGTTTCTAAAACAATATATTGTTACAACATATGTTTCCTTCTGAAAAAAAACTGGACAAGTGTGGTTTGAACTCACGTGGAGAGGATTCCGAAATTGCTGAATATATTGTCTATTGTTGAATTCGGTCTTGTACAATAACTTATCCCAAGAACAACCTTAACTTCAAAAACATGTTTCCCATACATTCCAACCGCAAACGTAAATTTGTACGCATGATATTGAAAGATTTACCATGTTATTTTGAGACCAATGACTTCTTATAGGTTTACCTGTAATCTATAGGCAAAGAGCTATTACCATTATTTTTTTCAGAAATTTGAGCTCAGTAGTTTCAAGCTCAAGGTCAATTTTCGTATATTTTTTTAAATAACTTTAAAACTATATATTTTAAAATGATAAAATAAATACATTTGAGAACCTCACTACAAGCCTTTCTATTTCATGTTACACGCTACAGTTCGCAAATTTTTATTCTAAAAAGTGAAACAAAAATTTTATATGGGGGCCAGCCCATATTCAAAATTCGTTTATTTACGTTACACGTTCGTGTTTGGGTCGCCGATATCCATATGTGTACCAAATTTCAATATAATCGGTCCAGTAGATTCGGAGCAAATTGGCTGTGACAGACGGACAGACAGACAGACACACGAGTGATCCTATATTTCGCCGTTTTTTTTCTTCGCATATTCGGAACCCTAAAAAGGACAAAGCACCTACCAAGCGAAGAGTGTTCTGGCATTCAAAATGGCGACACCATTGTGGAAATTCATGGGGCCTTTGTCCAGTAGCGGACGTCCTTTGGCTGATAGGATGATTATGATGATGAAGTCTTAGTGTTCTTATCACCATTTCAGCCGAAAGACGTCCACTGCTGGACAGAAGCCTCCCCCAAATATTGCCTCAACGACTGGTATGGGTTTGTGTTGTGAACTCATTGGGGGGTTTTGCCATAATCTACACGCTTGGCACACGGGTTGGCGATTTGTGTCATAAATGTACTCGAAGGACGCTGCTGCCTACCCTCCAGCTAATCCCATAGTCGCCTTTTACGACACCCACGGGATGAGATGGGGTGGTGGTACTCTTAACCGGCACCACACGGCATGGTCTTATAATGACTGTTATATATTGTATACACTAGCTGCGGGAACACATAATAAATAAATAATATTGACTCTCCAGTGGCAGTAATTGCAACTCCACTAAATGTGCTTTTTATTCTTTTCTAGGCCAACATTTCTCAGGACCTCCCTCTGCTAATCTTGGGCGTGTTAGGAATAGCCGGTGGTCTACTGTGCCTCTTCTTGCCAGAAACCATGGACACCGAGATGCCGCAAACACTCCAGGATGGAGAAAACTTCGGAATGCACCAAAGGTTCTGGGACAATCCTTGCTTCCCCAGGTAGCTGTTGTTTATGATTTAATTCTTGACTTTGCTGTACTGTGTCTCGTTACCCAACAATGGTTTTATGTAACCTTGCACATCGGCGATGTTGTCTTGAAGGATCTGGGGTTACCAGAATCGCTTATTAAGCAATAGAGTTCGGGTTCAAAACCTGTTTTTTTATTTATTGTTGCCCAGTGGAAATTCTTCATGAACTTCCTTCGCCCTAGGGAAGGGTGAAGGGGTATGCCGGACTCCTACCGGCTAAAACCACTGGAGCGGTCATCTTCGGCACCTAAAGGAGGCTCCAGGTCCTCGTATGATCACACTAGAGCCGCCCACTGGTGCCACGCCTGTAGGCACATCCCTGAGAGGGTGACTGTAAAGCGGTCACCCCCTCGAGGGGATTGTAAAGGATCCCCCAAGGCGTCCCACGGCAGCACGTGACCACATGCGTGCTACCATCTTCTTTTGGGTCGCTCGGTGTGGGCACGCAGATTCCCCAACCTACGCACCCGCGAACCCAGAGGTCCCCCCGCCTTATAGCTACGGCAGGGGGTTTTAGGCGTATGAGAATTAGGCGCCAGGGCGGTTGTTACCCCGGCGCCGTCTCCTCCTCCTCCGAGCGGGATCGGCCCACTCCCGATCCCGCTCTGCGGTCTCCTTCTGGAGCATGACGCTCTCACAGAAGAAGACCACTGCATTACAGTTTTCGTGCTCTGCCAACACAGCCGACACTACTGCTGGCAGAGAGAGATCTTGCCCGAACCGATCGACCAGGATTCGCCGCTCGGTGGCCCAGCGGGTTCAAAACCTGGCATGTACTAATGTGATTTTTATGTCATATGTATGGTCTTAGTTAATCTAACCCTGACTTTCATCATTTCGGCCGAATGAAGTCCACTGCTGGACACAGGCCTCCCCCATAGAGCACCACAACGACCGGTATGGTGTGTGTTGTCATTGGGGGGTTTTGCCATAATCGCCACGTTTGGCAGACGGGTTGGCGATCGCAGTTGAGTTGTTAATGTACTCGAAGGACGCTGCTGCCCATCCTCCGGCTAATCCCTTAGTCGACTTTTACGACACCCAGAGGATGAGATGGGGTGGTGGTATTCTGAGCCGGAACACGGAACACGGAACCCTGACTTTAGGTGAAGGAAAACATCCTGAGGAAACCTGGATCTAACCTTTAATCACCAACATCAGTGAGCGAGCGTGATGATCAATGTTCGTGTCTTCTCTGTGTGAGAAGGGGTCTTTTTTATTGGTCTGGTAGAAATACATCATGTACTTCCTCCGCACTTCCCTGGGGCTGGGCTTCCCTTTCTTACCAGCTTAAACCACCAGAGTGGTCATCTTCGGCACCGAAGAGAGGCTCCATGAACTCAAATAATCTCCATTTAGAGCCAGCCAGTGATGCTATACCTTTAGGCATATCTCGGAGGGAATGACTGTAAGCAGTTAAGTATGTGAGACAGGGACAAGTGAAAGGCTTAGTAGCTGAATACGTACTGTTGTTTATTCGACGGTTCAAGTAGCGGGCGCAGCCGCCATAACTATATGTATATAAATATAAAACAGCCCCCCCTAACAGAGAGAAGCTGCCTATAAAGAGGCCCCCCCAAATACTTCTTGGGAGGATTGTAAAGGATTCCCCCGAAGCCTCGCTATGTGCTGTGCTGCGCACATGGTGGCACGTGACCACATGTACACCACCGTCTTCTTGGGAGTTACTCGGTATGAGCACACAGATTCAGCGCTCGTGACTCCAAGGCCCTCCGCCATATAATCAGGATAGGGGGCTCAGGCGTGTTTGACACGGTCGTCGCGGTGGTTGTTACTCCGGCTCCGTGTCCTTCTTCTCATAGCTGACACTACTGCTGGCAGGGATAGATTTTGCCCGATCCGATCGACCAGGATTCGCCACTTAGCAGCCCACGCAGGGCACTCTCCAAGCGTGTCCTGTGCGGTGTCCTGATCGTTTCCACGTGCCGTGACCTCACGTTCTATCCTGTGCAACTACACACCGAATCAACCATGTCCGGTGAATACCTGCGTCAGGCGGAATGTGACGCGCTCGCTCCTTTGGAGCCAGGGTCCAAAGAGCGGCAAGAGGCTGTCTTGGCGTTTACCAAGGCGGTTTTGCGCGTACTGCGGCACGCCGCCGAGTCAGCCGTCTCAAACTTCCGAGCACATCTGAAGGCTCTGCACCGCTCTGGCGGAGGGAGCGTGTTTGGTGATACACCCACGCATCCATCTCCGCCAGGATATCAAAAGGTGGAAAGCGCGCCCACGGAGTTGCCGCCTCAAAGGACATCGTTCGGTATCCTCGTGCGATCCGTGTAGCTGCTCTAAGCTGCAGACCGTGAATCTTGTTTATTGAGAAGGGGCAGCTGCAGTGGAATGGTTATAGGTTTATATTACCAGACTAGCTGGGACCCGCGGTTTCACCCGCGTTTAATTTAAAAAAAACTTAGAGTACTTGGATATAGACACTTGACATAGAATATATATATTGGATTTCAAGGGATTTTTTGCGCATAACCCTAATTGTTTTTCTAAAATAAAAGTAGCCCAAGTTATTCCGTATAAAATCAGCTATCTGCCAGTGAAAGTCCCCGAGATTACCCGGAACAAACAGACCGACAGACAAAAAATATTAAAATTGTTTTTTTGATAGATGTATCATGTATATACTTTCAAATGTATTAAGTAAAAAGCCGTTTTTTGACATTACAAACAGACACTTCAATTTTATTTATTTATATAGATATAGGGTCCGAGTGGTATCCGGATTAAGAATATAGCATCACTGATCAAAGCATCTCATCCTGTGGATATCGTAAGAGGCGACTAAGGGACCAAACCAGAGGGATGAGCAGCAGCGTCCATACTGTGGAACAGTAGCCATTAATTCTAACAACTCCGCCCTGTGCCGCGTTGTGAGTACTGGCAAATGCCCACAAAATGATAACACAATTGTGGATATTTATGGGGAGGCGTTTGTTCAGCAGTAGCCGTTCTTTGGTTTATATGATGTTTACCAGATATGGTGTACAATACCAGTTCCAGCTAACAGAGTAGGTGATTCGAGTATTTTTTGTGTGACCTAAGAATCGAAACCAACTCAAATCTGTTACGTTATTTCCAGAACCAAAACGGAAGAAGACGAGGAGAGTCCAGGTAGATATACAAAGAGGGCATCAGTTTCTGCCACCACTGATTTCGTCAGAGCTGTGCCAAGTGCTATCGGCTCCAGAGCATCTATCAGAGCTTCGATAAGAGCTTCAACCAGAGCCTCGGCAAGAAGACGTGAAATTAGCAAGGACAAGAATATCGTTTGAATATATGCCAACTTTTTAGCTTACAGCCAAAAATCTGTATAAAATTGGGTCCTTGCTGACCCTAGCGTCAAGACTGGATGAAGCAGGCATGGAAGCTGGTCAAATTGGGCTAAAATTTTACGATTTTGGAAAATGAAATCGCATGATCTCAAGTGAAATTGGTACCGAGTCCTACACAACTTTTCGAGTTACAAAATGTGGACACAATTTAAATCACTTTATCGTGTAAGTTCCTGCTGTTGTATGAAAATGAACCGAAAACAAAGATGGGATTGAATAAGAAAGTAAACGCAGAGGTTTTTTTTTATTTGTTTGCCTGTTTTGCCCTAGGCATGGCTAGAATTGGAAAGACTTAAGAATAGTAAATTTATTTAGATGTCTGATTAACTTCAAGGTTTCTGACATTGGAATTATGTTATTGACATTTCGTCGCTCAATTTAGAAAATTATTTATAATTATTTAAATGCAAAGTACAAAGAGTATTTATTTCAATATTTTATTTTTAATAGACATGCGACCAGAAATTAATGGCATCCTAACTAACCTACTGCACATTATATAAAAAATAGTTCAAATTAATAACTGAATGACTGACAAAAAGTAAGAAAAAAAAAAATTGATGTTATAAGTTTGCAGTTTTTGTTAAATATTTTAATTGGAACAGTGTGTCCGTTCATAAATTACTCTGTTTTTTATTGTACACTCCGTAAGATATATTATACTTAAGTATATTCGTCCGTTATTCTCTATTTTTGGGTTTTAATATTTTTGTCCTGTCGTGTCTGGCAATCCAAACTAAATAAGTCCTTATAAAATAACTAAAAAAATATATATGTAAGTGACAACATATCAAAAACTTTGGGAACAGTTAGGCCTATAATAAAATAGTAAAGCCATTTGTCTCGGAAATAACAGGTTTCAGTTTTTGTAATTTTTTGAGCACGCAGTGTATCGTAAACAACGCGATCAAAACGCTAGGTAATTATTGTACTATGATATAATAATATGCAGCTGCCAGCGATGACCTCATCCGTGAACTCTATCGAAACAACAGCCATTTACCTTTTATTTACATTGCCGTTTTAGTGAAAATAAATAGTACATTGTGTTTTAATTCAAACAGCGTTGGGATAGACGAAAACAATTATGTTATACAGAAAGCAGTTAAATAACGTGAAAGTCATGAGAAGAGCGACGCAATATTCTAACGCTGACGGTTACATAATCATGTACTAAATCCATGCGATCAGTTTTCGTAATGATGTCACTTACACTTGTCATAATATGATCACATGCGATCTCTTTTCGTAATGATGTCACTTACACTTGTCATAATATGATCACATGCGATCACTTTTTGTAATGATGTCACTTACACTTGTCATAATATGATCACATGCGATCACTTTTTGTAATGATGTCACTTACACTTGTCATAATATGATCACATGCGATCACTTTTTGTAATGATGTCACTTACACTTGTCATAATATGATCACATGCGATCAGTTTTCGTAATGATGTCACTTACACTTGTCATAATATGATCACATGCGATCTCTTTTCGTAATGATGTCACTTACACTTGTCATAATATGATCACATGCGATCACTTTTTGTAATGATGTCACTTACACTTGTCATAATATGATCACATGCGATCAGTTTTCGTAATGATGTCACTTACACTTGTCATAATATGATCACATGCGATTCACTTTCGTGATGATGTCACTTACACTTGTCATAATATGATCACATGCAATCACTTTTCGTAATGATGTCACTTACACTTGTCATAATATGATCACATGCGATCACCTTTCGTAATGATGTCACTTACACTTGTCATAATATGATCACATGCGATCACCTTTCGTAATGATGTCACTTACACTTGTCATAATATGATCACATGCGATCACCTTTCGTAATGATGTCACTTACACTTGTCATAATATGATCACATGCGATCAGTTTTCGTAATGATGTCACTTACACTTGTCATAATATGATCACATGCGATTCACTTTCGTGATGATGTCACTTACACTTGTCATAATATGATCACATGCGATCTCTTTTCGTAATGATGTCACTTACACTTGTCATAATATGATCACATGCGATCACTTTTTGTAATGATGTCACTTACACTTGTCATAATATGATCACATGCGATCACTTTTTGTAATGATGTCACTTACACTTGTCATAATATGATCACATGCGATCACTTTTTGTAATGATGTCACTTACACTTGTCATAATATGATCACATGCGATCAGTTTTCGTAATGATGTCACTTACACTTGTCATAATATGATCACATGCGATCTCTTTTCGTAATGATGTCACTTACACTTGTCATAATATGATCACATGCGATCACTTTTTGTAATGATGTCACTTACACTTGTCATAATATGATCACATGCGATCAGTTTTCGTAATGATGTCACTTACACTTGTCATAATATGATCACATGCGATTCACTTTCGTGATGATGTCACTTACACTTGTCATAATATGATCACATGCAATCACTTTTCGTAATGATGTCACTTACACTTGTCATAATATGATCACATGCGATCACCTTTCGTAATGATGTCACTTACACTTGTCATAATATGATCACATGCGATCACCTTTCGTAATGATGTCACTTACACTTGTCATAATATGATCACATGCGATCACCTTTCGTAATGATGTCACTTACACTTGTCATAATATGATCACATGCGATCAGTTTTCGTAATGATGTCACTTACACTTGTCATAATATGATCACATGCGATTCACTTTCGTGATGATGTCACTTACACTTGTCATAATATGATCACATGCAATCACTTTTCGTAATGATGTCACTTACACTTGTCATAATATGATCACATGCGATCAGTTTTCGTAATGATGTCACTTACACTTGTCATAATATGATCACATGCGATTCACTTTCGTGATGATGTCACTTACACTTGTCATAATATGATCACATGCGATCACCTTTCGTAATGATGTCACTTACACTTGTCATAATATGATCACATGCGATCTCTTTTCGTAATGATGTCACTTACACTTGTCATAATATGATCACATGCGATCACCTTTCGTAATGATGTCACTTACACTTGTCATAATATGATCACATGCGATCACCTTTCGTAATGATGTCACTTACACTTGTCATAATATGATCACATGCGATTCACTTTCGTGATGATGTCACTTACACTTGTCATAATATGATCACATGCGATCACCTTTCGTAATGATGTCACTTACACTTGTCATAATATGATCACATGCAATCACTTTTCGTAATGATGTCACTTACACTTGTCATAATATGATCACATGCGATCACCTTTCGTAATGATGTCACTTACACTTGTCATAATATGATCACATGCAATCACTTTTCGTAATGATGTCACTTACACTTGTCATAATATGATCACATGCGATCACCTTTCGTAATGATGTCACTTACACTTGTCATAATATGATCATATGTAATAACTATCAATATTCCTTTTTTGTAAATATAATTAGGCATTATAATTTTCCTGGCACACAAGTTCCTCCGTCAATGTGGTCCAGGGGAATTACTGTAACTAATTTATTGTTATAATTATTGTTTGTAAATAAATTCTTGCCTAGTACTTTAAATGTGATATTTACCAATATTAAATCAATTTTAGTTAGATAATGTTTGTCGTTTTTTGAGGATTTAATCTTAGAGTGTAAAGTTGGTCTGAAATTAAAACTGACTAGAAATAATACATGCATGATTCTTTTTATAAATATAGAAGTGACAATTTGTCGTGTATGTTATGTATTCTAAATATATTTTTGAAAATGAATCATTATGTATAGTTAAGCTGCAAAACAATATGTTTCGGTACAAATTCATTACAAAAATACATTATTTTACAAAATATTTAGGTAAAGTACATGCTTAGCAAAAAAATATATAATAAGTCTTGTGCGCCTTTAAATATTGAAAATTATCTATAATATAAAATGTATTTGGCTTCCGGCCAATTTAGAAATAAGTGAAAATTTTCTCATCACAATTTCAGACCAACTTTATAACAACGAAAGCTCTTAAGCTAATTATGTATAGTAAAAGTAAGTCGTTTAACTTAAGTTTTACTGTAATTTAAGTGTAAATAATGATATATTTTAAGTATAAATATGTATTTAAATCAATTGTTCCTATGGATTAATTTTCAAGTCACTTTAAAATTGCACTGTAACAGCCTGTATCTACACGAATATCCAAATTTAAAATAAATGTAAAGGCCTAGCCTTGCAAAATATATTTGTCCCCAAACAATAATCAAACTTTAAGAAATCTCTTTTATTTATCGTTTCCTAAAACTAGATGGGTTTATAAATCACCTGAGTTAGACTCGGATAAAAAAATTAAACAGAATGGTTCTTCCATATAAAAAAGGCCTGTGTAAATGTTGACTTATTCTATTAAAAACTTCTAATCGAAAAGTAGGAATCTAATGAACTTGTTTTCGCCAATACGATACCGATGCCGATTGTCATAGTAAAGTATCAATGGCACCGAAACCGGTACCGATACCGTTTTAAAGGCGTAGTCATTTTTCTTTGCAATAAATAACTCAAATGAGAGCTTTATTTTAGAAAGCAAAACGCAATTACACAATTGAACAATTAGGGTACGACATAAAATAGTGAATTTCCTATTATACAATAGAATTCCAGGATAGCCAATAGCTTCTACCAGTTACCATAGCTGTCTGTCACACTCTGTGATGTAGAACTCATGGGCATCTGTACAGCCCCCCACGGGTATGAAGCAAAAAGAGTGGTAGCGTCGCAACACGTGACAGCATAAAAACGTGCGTATTTTTCAAAAACGAGGCGAAGACGTATCGGTTTCGACATATTGGCCTTGCCGATATATCAGCCGATCATCGTCATGTCAGCCATAGGAGGTCCGCTGCTGAACAAAGGCATCCCCCATTTCACAATTTTGAAAATCATTTTGGGGTGAGGCCTTTGTACTCGCCACGCTTGGCAGGCGCGTTGGTGAGCGCAGTATGGCTACTGTTCCACAGAAGTGACGTTGCTGCCTATCCCTCAGGTTTAGTCCCTTAGTCGCCTTTTACGGCATCCACGGGAGGAGATGGAGTGGTGCTATATTCTTAGTCCGGATACCATACGGATACAGAATCGGTATAGTTATATCCCTATCAAAAAGGTGAAAAGGAGACTTATTAAATAGAAAAGATAATTGAAATATTTATGTGAACTAATAAAATATTTAAGTAGGCTTTAAAAATATATCAGAAAATTAGCTGCTGAACAGTGACCTCCATACAGATTTCCACACCGATCAGTTTATATGCCGCCCGTATCCAACGAACCATAGCTCCCTTTACCAGGTCGCCTGTCCATCTCGTTGTCACCGTCCCATTTTGCAACTTCCGGTGCGTGGTCTCCACTCGAGAACCTTCCTGCCCAAATGACGTTCAGTTCATAGCCATTTCAGCTTACTAACAGCCTTGCTATGTTGGCAACATTACTTTCATAATCATAATGGAAAATCAGTAATTATTGTATGTATCTGTATTCACAAATATACCCGCTAGGATTGTCAGAATTTAATTTTGTTATAATTTTCTTTGTAAACAAAATTTATAAATAATATAAGTGACGTTTAAAATAATTATAATTGAAATACAAGAAAAAAGGTTTTAGTTTTTAAGAGTGCAGTGTTGACAATATAATCTTTTTCTTTTTGTATATCGTTGCCATTTATATTCTGTGCAAAAAATGTAATATAGTGAAAATTCTGTGATAAAGACGGACAATATCTAATAAATACATAAATATTATTTAAACTTATTTATAGTGTTTCATTTCTCCGTAAACATAAGACTAATATAGTGTCTCTAAATAATTCCATCGAGAACACTCACAAATCAGACAGGTATTAACCCTGGTGTCCCTTTTCGATGACGAGATCTCTTTAGTTTATTTATTTATTTATTTGGAAGACCACCAGCAATACATTTTGTAAAAAAGTTAGCCACAGACAGCCAATTAGAGGTCTCCACTATTAACCATAGTATAAAGTATGTGGAAAAACTAACAAACAAACAACAAAACAAAGAATTATGACTGTTTTACTTTATAGAAAACAATAATAATCAAACTAGATATTCCTTAAGAAAGTCCTGGCTTAGCAACCGTCTCAATGTCGTCATATTCGCGTTAAAAACGTCAAGATCATGAAATTTACAGACTGTTAGTTGCCTTGCTTACTCGCCATAGAAAGGTATTAAGTATATGTTATTATATATATGATATTTGGTTAGTCGCTAAGTCTGTATTGGTTCTCTAGTTTTATACATAGGGACTGGTTTGTTGCAGTTAATCGCAGGGGGGCTCGAGAGCACCACACAGCGGCCGAATTTTAGAACGAACTAGAATGAACCCGCATATATCTTTCTGTTAATTAAAATTTAATTAGGCGCAGCGTCGATAAGCCACTTGTATGAATACAGCATACCTTATCTTTAATCAAGGGCGTCTGGGGCTCGAAAATTACATACATTTATACTATGGGGCTATTTCTAGTTGGCTGCATAGTGTCCGCATTAAGAATATAGCACCACTCTATCTCCTCCCGTGGATATCGAGAAAGGTGGCTAAGGTTGTCGCGGAGTGCCTCCCTCCGTGTTCAGAATCCAATGTGTAATGATGATGAGCAAAATATGAAGAGCGACTCTACGTCACATAAATACGAATTTTGATTTGAATAAAGAATGAATCGTGAGGTGGACAGTGATGGAGATAAAAGGTATGAAGTCATGAAAGAGGTTGATTGAAATGAAGATGAAGGATGACTTCGTCACAAGGTACTCTAAACCAGAGGGACGACCACCATTGTTCCTTCTGTGGAGCAGCAGCCATACTGCGCTCAATCTGCCTGCGTGGCGAGTCAATACTCATTAGGCAAATTGCCCCAAAAAATGTCACAATTGTAGAAATCGATGGGGGATTTGAATCTTATTTTTATTTTTGTATTCATCCGGTGCAAGTACATCATGTACTTTCGGGTATCGGACTCCTACCGGCTAAAACCACCGGATTGGTCATCTTTGGCACCGAATTGAGGCTCCAGGAACTTGAATAATCACCATCTAGAGCCACTCATTGGTGCCACCCCCTCAGGCAACTCTCGGATTGTAAAGGATCCCGCTGAAGCCTCGCTTGCACTGTACTGTGCACACGGCGGCACGTCACCAGATCCCGTTCCCCCACCGCCTTCCCGGGGGATGGGAGAGGTCAACGTTCAGCAATGAAGTCCTTTGGCTGTTTTATAATGATAATAACAATGTTTGACTCTGTCATAGTATCTTATACTCGTAATATAGGAGGAAGGAGGAGAAACGAGCATGCGGGACGAGGTCACCGCCTAAGATTAAGATGTGGCTGGGATGGCTCTTGGTCTTTCCTAATGCCGCGAACATTGTTACACACAAAATAATTTTGGCCACGCAAATCCCAGTGCAACCATTTGATAGAACTAAGTAGTGGGAACAAGCCTGCAGTTCCACCGCCATCTTTACGGAGGTTAGACTCGTTGTCAAATTGTTATCAGTTTATTAACTATCTAAAACAGTCGCCATACACAGTGTAAGCTTGTACTAATATTAAATGGCAAATAATGGTAATTATAAAGATAAAGATAAAAATATTTTTTGTTATGTAATACCACTTAAAGGCACTTATTTATAGTCAGGCTTTAGATACCGCGTTCCAAGTTATAGATAGAGAAGAGCGAGCAAGGAACTCCATGGTCTCTACTTTAGACGGCACGGTAGGTGCAGTGGCTGATACAGTCGGCTGCTGCGCTCCGGGTCGTGGGTTCGATTCCCGCACGGAACAAATATTTGTATGATCTGCAGGTAGTTGTTCCGGATCTGAGTGTGTTGTGTGTGGAATTAGTGTCTGTAAACGCACCCATGACACAGGAGAAATCTCAGTGTGGGGCAACGTTTTTTGAATATAAAACATTTTAACGAAAAATAATTGACTTTAAAAACCCTACAAGATATAAAAATATTAAAACCACTGAAAAGGAAAAAAAAATATTTATGAAGTCGGGCGGGGCGAGGTATAAAATATAACTTTTCGTTGGTCTGCATGAACCCTGGTTGGGGCATATCTGGCCCCGACCGACTTCATAAATAAAGTTTCTTTCTTTCTTTATAAGCGCAGTCAAATTAACCTGTTTATTGAAGCTGGTTAAAAAACTACTCAATCAAATGTAATGAAATTTATATGGGACCAAGTTAAAAAAAGAATTGCTCAAATGGGTCTCCACATCTCGGAGTAATCACGCAAAATACGCATCGAATTGAGAACCTTCTCCTTTTTGAAGTCGGTTAAAAAAGAAAGAAAAGTGAAAAAATTCACAGTTATGATTACAATGTTTTGGTCTAGATTGATTTCTAGATGAACGTTATGTAGGAGAAAAGGGTACTCTTAAAAAAGTCTACACTCAACAAGCCTGATCAAATTAAATTGTCATGGCAGCATTAAGCTGACCAATCCCAACAGATGGTACTCGTTCCCAAGCATGACGCTCAGCTCAACCATATAGTAGGGCAACATAGCGACCCATATAGTAGGGCAACATAGCGACCCAATTTAGCTAGCCAACCACACGACGCCACCATCAGCAGGACACTTGAGTGAGCATGACATACTTAAAACTGCCAGACAACTATCACGTCAATTACACAAGATAATTAATTAGGAATTAATATCCCTCACTGTATTCACACTTACAGTACCAATTCATAGTATATATTATGTAGTAAATAATAGAATAAAACATTAATAAAACCAATGTCATGTCAAAAATAATAATTGAATATTCAGTCTATTTTTTCTCTGTGTCTGTTTGTATCTATGCAATATTCGCACATCAGCATCGTGCTCTCTAAAGCGCCACCCATCGCAGACAGAAGCACGGAGACGGTTCAATGTATCAACAATGGTCGCCCATCCAAGTTTTAGCCTCGGCATTTTTGCTTAACCTTGTAAATCGATTGATCTTTTTAACCGAGAACTCAACGGCTATATAAAGAATACCATAGCAGATAGTTCCACATAATAGCCATCAATTATTGTCTCCTAAAAATAAAGATTGACGCATTCGTGTGCTTCATTCAAAGAGCAAATAAAAATATAGATGTGCTCATCTTTTTATTAAATTTTGTTGTTTACTGCTCGGGCACTCCTTTGATGTTTTGCGTTGTTATATCGGTGCTAATAAGGCCTGATTGAAGGCAATACTTGAGTTCATGCGGCCAAAGATTAGTGAAAAGAACCGATACATTTCTTTAAGAATGATATTAATGTAGGCAGAATAATGCTGTCTTGTTCGGCACAGATGTTTTATCACTGCATTCATTCTTCATAAATAGTCAATGAATTTTATTGTTCCTAACGTGTATCGGGAACTTCGGGTATAATACGGGATCGGGAATAGAAATAATACAAAGCTAGCTCGCATATGGCATACAACGGACTGCTGATTTATTCGAATCGGTGGTCATTACAAATCATGTGGGTAACTTAGCTTACTAATTATTTAGAAGTACCTACATACATTACACCCTACCACTGAAACAGAGACTTACATCTAGTAACTAACATTTTTAATTTATAGGTACATTATTAATACCCAGAGTATTACGAAGGATATCTTATGACCGGTCTCCTATCTCGCTTACTTCTAGGCTCGGCAGTTGTCATTGGTGGCAGATCAAGTGGTTGCAAACACTCATTATTATTATTTCCTAATAGCATAAATTCCGGCTCGGGTGGCGGACAAGCTATAATCGCCCGTGGTGACTTTTTCCACAGTTGATCTATATGTCTTTTAATAGATGGACCGTTTTCCCTCGCAACTAAATAATATCTAGATCCTAAGCGTTTTTTTATTATACCAATCATCCACTTTTCCTCTCCTCCAAAACCTCGGGCCCACACATTATCTCCTACATCTAAACTCCGCATCTTACCCCCTGAATTTTCTGTCTGTTTATGTTGTGCCTCTATAACTCTCTGCTTTACATCACGAGTACTACCGACAGCATGAAGCAGATCCAGGCGAGATCTTAACGTCCTATGCTGTAATAGCCTTGCTGGTGATTCACCAGTTGTGCTATGTACTGTGTTTCTGTACATAAACAAATAAGAATTTAACGCTATATCAACATCACATTTGTCCCGTAGAGCCTTCTTTAATGCTTTTTTACAGAGCTTAACGGCATTCTCTGCTGCACCATTTGAAGCCGGGTGATATACTGGTGTGAAAACATGTTTGATGCCGTTAATACGCATAAAATCTGCTACTTCAGCTCCAGTAAAAGGTGGTCCATTATCTGATACGATCTCTTTCGGTAAGCCAAATCGAGCTAGTATACCTCTTAGTACTTTTAATACTTCTTTTCCCGTCGTGCTTTTCATTTCAAAAGCTTCAATCCATTTCGTCGACGAATCCACTATGACAAAAAACATTTTCCCGTTAAATGGACCCAAAAAATCCATGTGTAATCTACTCCATGGCTCTGTTACATACGGCCAGGGTTGTGGTGGTGCCTTTGGCGGAGCTGGAGCTTCTAACCTACAAGTATTACATTCCCGACAGACCCGTTCAATGTCTGCATCAATACCGGGCCACCAAACATAACTCCGCGCTAACGACTTCATTTTAACAATTCCCATGTGGCTTGTATGCAATTCTTTCAGCACGCAATCACGTAATTGCGCTGGTATCACCATTCGATAGCCCCACATCACACATCCTGAATCTAAATATAGTTCATTCTTTCTAATGAAATAAGGTTGTAGGTCGGAATCAAGACAGGTACCAGGCCACCCGGACCTTAAGAAAATGATAATCTTCCTCAAAGCATTATCTTTATCCACCTGTTTGCTGATATCATCGTTTGTCACTGGTAAAAAGTCTTGTACAAACTTGACGTATGTTGTCTCCTGCCGGTCTTTCATCTGCCGACCAACCGGCAGCCTAGACAAAGCATCTGCTCCATTCCTGTCGGTCGGTACGTATTGAATATCATACTGGTAACCCGAAAGAATGACAGCCCACCTTTGAAGTCTACTTGCCGCCATTGTAGGAATGCCAGCTTTGTCACCAAATATCGTAACCAGCGGTTTATGGTCGGTCATCAGAGTAAACTTGCGTCCGTATAAATATTGGTGAAACTTTTTTACCCCAAATATGATAGCAAGTGCTTCTCTTTGTATTTGCGAGTAGTTACCTTCGGCCGAATTCAGCACCCTCGAGGCGTATGCGATGGGACGCTCTGCTCCATCGGGCATCACATGCGCAAGTACTGCTCCAATTCCTGTGGCACTCGCGTCTGTCGTCAATGTCACACTCATCTGTGGATCGTAATGTGCGAGAATCTCACTAGAACTAAGTAAACATTTAATTTTATCAAACACTTCCGTACAACATTCCGTCCAAATAAATTTATTGTTTTTCTTAAGCAACTCGTACAGTGGTGACAAGGTCATGCTTATATTTTTCACGAATTTTGCGTAATCCATAACCATTCCTAAGAATGATCTGAGCTCAGATACGTTGGAGGGAATGGGCACCTTTTGTATGGCTTCTACTTTCTCTGCGCATGTTTTCACCCCTTGCGTGCTTATAACAAAACCTAGGTAAGATACTTCATCAGCAAAAAAAGTACATTTTTCCCTTTTAACCTTTAAACCATGACGCTGTAGCCTATCGAAAACTTTATATAGGGTCTCGACATGCTCAGCCTCATCGCGTCCCGTAAGTATGACGTCATCCAAAAATACGCCTACTGTAGGCATGTCTCCAAATATCTGTTCAATTTTTCTTTGAAATATCCCCGGGCTCGACGATAAACCATAAATTAATCGATTATATCTATATAATCCTCGATGTGTATTGATTACAGTGTAAGATTTGGAACGTTCATCTAAACAAAATTGTGCGTACGCCTGAGATAGGTCAATCTTACTAAACTTATGTCCAGAATGTAATCTAGCTAGTAAATCTTCTATTCTAGGCAAAGGAAAACGGTCAACCTCTAAACATTTATTTAAAGTTAATTTATAGTCACCACATAATCGCAACGAGCCATCTTTCTTAATGACCGGCACGATCGGCGTAGCCCAGTCGGACGTCTCCACGGGCGTGATCACCCCGTCCCGCTCGAGCTGACTGAGCGCTTGCTCCACACGCCCGCGCAGCGCATATGCGAGCGGTCGCGCCCGCATGAACACCGGCTTCGCATCGGCCCGAACTCGTAAACTGACAACACCACCAGTAAAACAACCGAGCCCGTCCGACAGCACGTTATAGTATCTGGAATACAAGTCATTCATATTAAATGATAGTTTACTGCAAATGTTATAACAATGATTCTTATGCATATGGTCAATATCTTGTAGCCTAATCTGCAATTCGCATAACCATTCTCTTCCTAACAAAGGATCTTTTCCGTTATTGATGACATATAAATATAATTGTTTACCTGTAGTTGCGTATTGAACGTGAGGTTTTATTTTGCCTTTAGGTAACACCTTTTCACCAGTATAGTAATTCATTACTAAATTTGACTTTAATAATGGCCTATTGTAAAACATTTTCTGGTAAAACTCGTAACTTATACATGATATTCGGCTACCAGTATCTACCTCCATCCTAATACTTTTATCATCTACCAATACATTCACAAAATAGGGCCGGTCACCTTCCATACTATTCATATGAAAAACATGAAAATCTACCTGCGCTAAGTTATCATCATAATCATCATCTCCACTCGTAGCGTCCTCCGATTCATTACGAGCTTGCAGCCACATCGTATCCGTAGTTAGCCTGGGACACATCTTCTTCAAATGCCCTTCTCGGTTACAAACGCGACATGTATAACGTCTGAAACGACATGAAACAACATCATGCGTTGCCCCACAAGCGCTGCACCGGCCGCCCATCCTATTTGAGTGATTCTGCAAACCACGCGATTCTCGCATTGACCGTGGCCCATAGCCGTCCGTTCTTAGTTTTTGCTGGTGCTGCTGCGTGCCAGCCTTCGCGCCGGAATCAGCAGGCGTTCTGCCACCGCGCCTCGCCGCTGTTACGTGATGAGTCGCCACCACTTGTGCCGAGTCCCGGCCGTCACTGCATCGTTCCCGGCCGCGGGACTCCATCATTGCCGCGTCCGCTTCCGCCGCTTCCATTGCCCCTGCCATCTGGAAAGCCTTCGAAAATGTAGGTACCTCCCCCGTGAACAGCCGCTGCCTTATGATATCATTCTCTAATCCGCATATGAATTGGTCCCTAAGATTATTGTCCAGTTCTTTCTCAAAATCGCAATATTTTGACATCTTCTTCAATTCCGCTACATACGTTGCAATATTTTCTCCTTTCAATTGCTTCCTCAGTCTAAACTTATATCTTTCAGCCAGTACGTTTGGTTTCGGTTGCAAATGACTTTGCATAATTTTAACAATTTCGACGAACGATAACGTAGACGGTTTTTTCGGAGTACATAACGTAACCAATAGTTCATAACTTGCACTGCCCATGATCGTTATCAACGTCGGCACCTTCAAATCCACTTTGATATCATTAACTATAAAGTACTGTTCTAATCGTTCAACATATAAACTCCAATTATCGACGTCGGCACTAAATACTTGTAATTTTCCGACCGGCATCTTGCAATTTTGTCGACACGTAAATATATAAACACCGGGTTCGAACTCGTCGCCAAATAACGTGTATCGGGAACTTCGGGTATAATACGGGATCGGGAATAGAAATAATACAAAGCTAGCTCGCATATGGCATACAACGGACTGCTGATTTATTCGAATCGGTGGTCATTACAAATCATGTGGGTAACTTAGCTTACTAATTATTTAGAAGTACCTACATACATTACAGTTCCTAAAGACTTATACTTGAATTTCATGCAGAATAGTAAAGTATTATAAAGTGAAAATTCTTTTGGGACGGTTTCAATTGGATTTTATGAAATGAAAATGTGTAACGAAAGCGAGGCAACTATAAATGTATTTATAGGGTTTAGGCTGTGAGAGAATGAGATAAAATACGTTTATATATAGTTTCCCTATTACTGTATTCCCTATTGTCGATCAATCTCTCTCTCTTTCTCTCTCGCTCTCGCTCTCTCTCCGTACCACCTCCATAGTGTATTCCTCTCATACTCTATACTCTTACAAATTAACCAAAATACAAAGTTTCACTTCTACCGCGTGTGATCTCACTACACATTTTTTTTTCATAAATGATAGGTACCTTGCTTTTATAATGCATACCAGTGTTTCTCCAGTTAGATGAAGATTGATCCGTCACTACCGCCGTTAGTGGTTGGTTGGTTGCGATTCAATGGATGCAATTCGCGTAAACATCTGAAAATATTATTGAGTACTTACTTACTCGTATTTTGAAATACGCTCACATGACGATTCGGTCATGCGTACCACTATCGAAAACATGATGTTTTCTAGCGTTGTCGATTAAAATAGAGGCATGTTACAAGTTATAATATAAAATATCATAACTTCTTTTAATTTACATAAAACCAAGCTCTGCCAGACTACGTTTCCCACAGTACTAGAAACGCATCATATTTTGAATACTTTATGGCCGCTCTGCGAATGCATTTAAATATCTAGTCTATGCGACACGCGTATCAATGAAGGCACATCATTAATTAAAGCACTTGTACTGAGTTTGCGTCCTTAGTAACGATGACAAGGCGTGCAATTGTTCTAATATAATAAAATAGACAATGGCCCAACGACCTTACGTGTTGGAATTGCAAGCGAGAAGTCTCGAGTTCGCTCCCCGTTACGCTACTATTGTGCGACTTCTTTTTGCGCGGAGTAAATATTGGAATGTCTTTTGTTCCTCTCATTTTACTAGCTGTTTCTACCCTTTACGTTTGCAGTTGGAATGTATGGGAGAACATGTTTTTCAAGTTAAGTTTGTTCTTGGGATAAACTATTGGTACATGAGCGAATTACAGTAGATAATATAGTCAGTAATTTCCCTCAATGACAATCCGGTACCATGGATACTATTTTTAGTTACGACAAACAAATTTAAAAAAAACCGGGCAGTTGCAAGTTGAACTCTTAGGAGAGGGTTCCGTACGATGAATTTATCATCCAAAATATTTTAGGGTTTCGAACGTCTGAAAGAAAAAACGGTGGAACCCTTATAGGGTCACTCGTGTGTCTGTCTGTCCGTCTGTCACAGCCAATTTGGTCCGAATCTACTGGACCGATTAAGTTGAAATTTAGTACACATATGGATTTCTGCGACCCCAAAACGTACATGTAACGTAAATAAATGTATTTTGAATATCGGGGTCCTTTTTGGGGGGCAATATATAAAAATTAAGAATAAAGTTTTGCAAACTGTACCGTGTAGTTTTTATAGACTTTTACAATGTCTTTAATATCGTTGACCACGATATTCTCCTCACCATTCTATCACAAATCGGGATCTCATCGTCTCAGGGTTGGTTCTCGTTACATCTTTGTAGTCACCAGCAAGCAGTACATATATGTTTATTAGTTATTCTCTGACTGGTGCAAACTGGCAACTGGTTTACCATAAGGCGGTATACTCACTCCCTTTTTAACACGCTTTTATTAGCTTGGTATGTAGCTATGTAACAGAATTGCTGAACTCGATTTTCATCCCCTTCAAAACGTCGGATTGATTTGAAACTTCGCACACTTATCAAGGACTGATGAAAATGCAATAATGTTTAGTTTGACACTTTTAAACGGATTCTATCGCGTATATTTTAGATTTTCGTTTTTCCTGACGTTTCGAACACTTTGCAGGGTTCGTGGTCGCAGGATGACTAAGGTGACAGGCGTCGTTACAGATTTTTAAAACGTTATTTAATTTTATCTACCGTACAATTTTAATCAAAAATTATTTCGATGCACGCAGTAATCACTCACCACTGTGAGTTTTATATCTTGATGTTTTTTAGTGTGGTATTTGGTTTGGGACTTTATTATTTTAATAACAGGATTCCAAACTGGTGGTACCTGCCAGTCCATCTTCTCTATTAAAATTAGGATGTTTTTTAATTTCAATAGCCTCACGAAACATTCTTGGTACATATCGGTTCTCTTTCGCGAGGACTTGAGGTTGATCGAAACGAAGAAAATGGTTGGGTTTGTCTAAGGCATGTTCGCACACTGCAGACTTTGTGGAGCGTCTATGCTTGACGTCAGCTATGTGTTCTTTTAACCTAGTGGCTATACTACGCTTTGTTTGCCCTATGTATGAAAAGTGTTTTATTATAATGTGTAATGCTCGCGAAAACCTAAGACATTATTATTTAGTTTGTCCCATTATCCTTGCCAGGATCCTCAGGATTAAAGATTTTTTCATCTCTGATATCCAGAAAAAATGATAAATTCATCGACATACAGAAACTTGCACAAAAAATAATACCTCCATAAGATGTCGGTTCAATGTTTCGTGGCAAGAGTGCGATGAGACTCGAATAGTGTCTCATTTTTCAGATGATTTTATCAGTAACGGAGGGAGAATTTGTTTACATAAACAGGGAAGATGCTTGGAAATACCACCCGGAGTTATTAAGACTATGGACAGGCAACATGGACATTCAGCCCTGCACAAAACAAAAAAAAAGTTATTATAGTTAGCAGGAGCTATGGGGGAGGCCTTTGTTCAGTAGTGGACGTCTTTTGACTGATATGTTAATGATATCTTATTATTGAATATTTCGTTTGTGCATCTAACAATGCATTTCTTTTTAACGCAAAGGTTGACTGATAGAGTATAGATAATATTTCTTAGTAATGTCTTAGGTTTTCGCGATTATTACTCATAATAAAACACTTTTAAACGGATTATATCGCGTATATTATAGATTTAGGTTTTTCCTGATGTTTCGAATGCTTTGCAGCATTCGTGGTCGCAGGATGACTGTTAAAAGTGTTTTATTATAGTATTTCTTATTTATTTCTTACCACAATAATGAAAAAGTTGCAACCTAATAAAATATTGCCTAGTTATAATATTATTCAAATTTACTGTGGGAGACTCGTGCCTAAGCTAGGCTTGAAGCATGTGTTTCAGTTCACCAAGCCTCCACCACAGAATTCCAATTTTACTCTTTCATAAACAAGCTCGTTTCCGAAAAGGTTTCAGTACCATAGACCACATCCATACGCTGTGGTAGGTTATACAGAAGACCGAGGAGAATAATCTGCCACTATGCTTGGCGTTTGTGGACTATGAGAAAGCCTTCGATTCGATCGAAACCTGGGCAGTGCTGCAATCTCTGCAGCGGTGCCAGATTGACTATCATAATATACATTGAAGTGTTGAAGTGCTTATACAGAAACGACACCATGTCGGTCCGAGTACATGAACAGAGCACGGAGGCAATTCCATTGCAGAGAGGTGTGAGACAGGGGGATGTAATATCCCCGAAACTGTTCACCGCTGCAATGGAGGACGCCTTCAAGCTACTGGAGTGGAAAGGATTCGGCATTAACATCAATGGCGAGTATATATCACTCACCTTCGATTTGCCGATGACATTGTAGTCATGGCAGAATCGCTGCAAGAGCTCAGCACAATGGTCGGTGATCTCAACAGAGATTCCCAACAGGTGGGCCTTAAAATGAACATG
Source organism: Diloba caeruleocephala (assembly GCA_947459985.1). NCBI lineage: Eukaryota > Metazoa > Arthropoda > Insecta > Lepidoptera > Noctuidae > Diloba > Diloba caeruleocephala. Next base: position 9,255,024 of record OX381632.1, read on the forward strand.
GGCAAGACAAAAGTCATGTAAAATGCCCATGTCGTGCCCATCCCAATATCAGTTGGGAGCTCTGTTCTCGAAGTTGTTGACGAGTATGTCTACCTGGGACAAACTGTCCAGTTAGGCAGGTCCAACTTCGAGAAAGAGATCAATCGTCGAATCCGACTCGGCTGGGCAGCGTTTGGGAAACTTCGCAACATCTTTTCGTCAACAATACCGCAATGCCTCAAGACGCAAGTCTTTAACCAGTGTGTGTTACCAGTGATGACATATGGAACAGAGACGTGGTCACTCACAGTAGGCCTCATAGGAAGGCTCAGCGAGCTATGGAGAGAGCTATGCTTGGTATTTCTCTACGCGATCAAATCAGAAATGAGGAGATCCGTAGAAGAACTAAAGTTGTCGACATCGCTGAAAGGATTAGTAAACTGAAGTGGCAATGGGCAGGGCACATTGCTCTGATGAACTGATGGCCGCTGGGGCACAAAGGTTCTAGAATGGAGACCGCGCACCGGAAAACGCAGCGTGGGACGACCTCCAACGAGTTAGACAGACGACCTGGTGAAGGTCGCTGGGAGTTGTTGGATGAGAGCGGCATGTAACCGCTCGTTGTGAAAATCTAATATAACTATTTCAGGCCCCGATACTGATTGATTTTGTCCTTTATAACCGGTTATTATCTTGCATTCCATCAATGCGCACTTTCGCTATATATATCTTGATATAACAATAAACTCGCTGTTCTAAAAAAATGTGTATATTATGGCTTTGATACACCCGATATTGACGATTTATCAAAATTCATTTTCAATTTTCCATATCTTGGTTTTACTTTTGATAGAGAATGCCAAATGGCATCAGTCCGCGTTGTGTACCACCATTTTACATAAAAGTAACACTAAATAAATAAAGAAACGAGCCAAATGTAGTAGGACATAGGCCTACCCCAAAGATCACCACATCAACGGATATGGGTGTGTTGTGTGCTCACTGGGAGTTTTGCCATAATTGCCACGCTTGGCAAGTGGGTTGGCGATCGCAGTTGAATTGTTAATGTACTCGAAGAACGCTGCTGCCCATCCTCCGGCTAATCTCATAGTCACCTTTTATGACACCCACAGGATGAGATGGGTTGGTGCTATTCATCATACATACATATCATCAGCCTGGAAAATTTGGTCAGGCAAATTGAAACTCCGCTACCTGTATGACGTGAGATCCTCGTCAGTTAGTAGCAGGCTGCAAGCTGCACCATGTGCAGGCGATGCAAGGTGGACGTTGTAGGAACAATTATGAACCGAACTTGTCCATTGTTGATGAAATAACTCCTACAATTTCTGTAACTCATAACTCTCACCACTACATCATCATATATCCCAGAATGGCCCACTGTTGAACATAGACCCTCACATTGTAATAATCGCCATACTTGGTAGACGGTTGGTGATCGCTCGGCTGTTTTGAGATACGACCTCTACCTATGACTGTATAAACCACATTTTATTTTATTATAGTATAGATTCTGGAAATTCAACACCTATAAAACATAAGTAAGTGCCATAAAGGCAATTACAGCTTGCCACGAATAACATCAAAAATTTGTACAGAGTTTTAATGAAGACTAAAGCAATGTATGTTATGAGATGACACTTGTTAGCCCATTATCTGTCCCCTTTTGTAACCCATCCAAAGACTGTCTGGAGGAGATCGCCTTGTGCAATAAAACTGCCCATTGAACCCTTAACTTTTTAAATTTGGCCTTTATATATTAATTAAAAAAGGGGTAATTACCGTATGTTGTTTTAGAATACCCCTCAATCAACTCTTGGTATAATTTTGGAGGAGAGGTTGGGCTATATGTATTTGCCGGAATACACAATATATCAGCACACGACAATATTTACTGAAATGTAAGGGCACTATAATTTTAATTACCTATTTTAATAAATAAAACTGGATGGTTAGCTGCTGAACCAGGTACACCCGGATGTATTTAGATCAACAAAATAAAATGTTTAGCAACAACCATATAGAGAACTGGTAAGAACCTAAAATCACCCATAGATACCGACTTATAATCTTTTTAAAGAACAATTAATATTACAAATGTACACACTCATACTTGCTCCACTCTGCCTACTGTCGCGGGCGCTGCTACACGTGTCCGAACGGATTTTTACGAGTATTTCTACTAAACATTTTTTATCTGTGGCATAGCGTCTTTGGCGGGAACAACGGAAAAAGCTGGTAAGTGGTAATTATTATATTATAATAAATTATATTTATTTATTTTATTTCCGACAAAATCACTAGAGAAAGAAAGGGAAAGGAGAGGGGACAATACTCGCTGTACTTCCTTTAACCAAAACTATTTTAGTTAAGAGTTCTAATGAAGCAAATATAGTAGTTTTGTTTTTTTTTTTTTATTGACAGGCTACTAATGCAGTGTATAAAAATAAAGAAAATACAGTAAAATCTTATAAACTAATAAGTACATAAAAAAGTGTGTGTGTCAACTTCGGCGTATATTAGGCAGTGAGGGTTAAACAATATTATATAGAATAAAATATTTCCGGCTTATAAATGTAAATCATACAATTAAAAATAAATTACATTAATTGAATATATGATAAATAAAAAGCACGGATGTTTATGTGTATATATATTATATATAAAAATGAATTATAACTGAACTCACGTGTTCGTCGGATTTCTTCCACCGTCACTTAAACTAGATTTTTAACATATAATACTTTTTTTATTTAATCACTCCTCTGCTAATTAATAATTAACAATAGTGATATTAAATATCAATATTTATATATATTAAATGAAATAATATAAAACTTTGACATGAAACGGCATTTGACACATACATGAGTTTAAAGCAGAAGATGTGCAAAAATGTAACGCATTTTAGTTAACGATCGACAATATTTCACTCCTCATAAATTTTTCATACCCCCCGCCTTATATATAAATCGATTCTTAAGGAGTAAACTCCAAAAACGTGTCATGTCTACAGTCTTGTTTTGGCACGAGTCTAACCTCTCGATCCTCACGGTCAATTTGGTCGTGACCACTATATACTCCATGACCTCCTCAACCTTCGTGGAGTGATAATATTACTCAAATCTCAGTAAAATGACATTTTGAATCTATAGCTACAATATCTTCGTACATCGTATGTACGTATTACACAGCAATCAAATTCATTCGGAGACATATCGAGTGACCCGTAGAATAACGTCATATTTACAGAGCATGCTTTGAAGGAAGCTGTTCGAAGATCTATTTTTGTGCAATTTCATAACTCATTAATCGATTTACAATTTTTTTTATATAGTTGGTACTAACGAGTAAGTATTTACAGATATCCATATGGTGTCCGGATTAAAAACATAGCACCACTCCATCTCTTCCCGTGGGTGTCAAAGACGACTAAAAGCCGAATACTGCAACGCCAGTTAATATTAAGTCCCGTTTTAACCTATTTAAGCCGCCCGGTTTTTTCCGCAACAGACGTCAAAGAATGCGATTTAGTACATAAATAATAAAAGAAATATGCTGAAAAGCATGATGAAATAAATATGAGATGCACTATTTAATTTCTCGTATATTTTGAATACAGTATTTTTCTCTCAGCGCAGCATAGTACACCCTTGACACATTAAAACAAACGTGAAGCAAACATATCTAGCAGACGTCACAAGACGCGTTTGTTTAGCGTATCAATTAAGTATTCGAGATGAATGTGTGTGGCTTGTAAACGTATGTAAATAATTTAGAACTAGTTCTTAATGGTGAGGAAACACATTATCGTATAACTAATATAAACATACATATCAGCATGTAATCTTACCCTGCTTAACATGTAGCACCTAATAATTATCACCACCTGATTCCAAAATGATAAAATGAACGTAAACTATTATAATTAAACTCTTTTAAACGGATTCTATCGCGTATATTTTAGATTTTTGTTTTTTCTGACGTTTCGAATGCTTTGCAGCATTCGTGGTCGCAGGATGACTAAGGTGACATGCGTCGTTACAGATTTTAAAAAGTTATTTTATTTTATCTACCGTACAATTTTAATCAAAAAATTAGTTTCGATGCACGCAGTAATCACTCACAGTGTCTTGATGTTTCTGAGTGCGGTATCTTGTTTGGGACTTTATTATTTTAATTACTAGATTCCAAACAGGTGGTACCTGCCATCCATAACCATCTTCTCTATTAAAATTAGGATGTTTTTTAATTTCAATAGCCTCACGAAACATTCTTGGTACATATCGGTTCTCTTTCGCGAGGATTTGAGGTTGATCAAAACGAAGATAGTGGTTGGGTTTGCCTAAGGCATGTTCACATACTGCAGACTTTGTGGAGCGTCTATGCTTGACGTCAGCTATATGTTCTTTTATTCGGGTGGCTATGCTACGCTTTGTTTGCCCTATGTATGACAAACCACATTCACAGTCAATCTTGTAGACCCCTGCATCTTGTAAAGGTATGTGACATTTCACCGGTTTTAAAAGTTGGCTGATCTTCTTATGCGGCTTGAAGTAAGTTTTTATAGAAGCACGCTTCAAGATGTGACCAATTTGTGACTCCCGTAATGAATGGTAAAACAGCAGGTCGTCGATCAACCGTGGTGGGTTTCAAAACAAACGTGAAGCAAACATATCTAGCATACGTCACTAGACGCGTTTGTTTAGCGTATCAATTAACTACTCGAGATGAATGTGTGTGGCTTGTAAGCGTATGTAAATAATGGTGAGGAAACACATTATCTTATAACTAAGATAAACAACATACATATCACCATGTAATCTTACCCTGCTTAACATGCAGCACCTTATAATTATCACCACGTGATTCCAAATTGATAAAATGAGCGTAAACTAAATATACTACCTACACGATATAAAAATATTAAAACCACTGAAAGGGAAAAAAATAACTTTATTTATGAAGTCGGGTGGGGCCAGATATGCCTCAACCATGGTTCATGCAGACCAACGAGAAGTTATATTTTATACCTGGCCCCGCCCGACTTCATAAATAAAGTGTTTTTTCCTTTTCAGTGGTTTTAATGTTTTTATATTGTGTAGGGTTTTTGAAGTCGTCATTTTTGTTGTTAAAATGTTTCACAGTCCAGGCTGCCCGCTTATGGAATGTGTTGAACAATGACAACTAGACGTGCTAAATCCCTAGCAATATTTAAAAGACTAGTCAAGGAACATTATCACTTTATGTTTGTATATTTATAGGTATCTCGTATAATAATATTGATTGTATATGTACCATGTTATGTATTAACTTATGATTATTGTTACACTGCGAACTACCCTTTTCTTTTTCGCTTACGAATCTGTCCATCTGAAGGTTGTCTGGCAGAAATCGTCGCGTGCGATGAGACCACCTAGTACATGTCTTTTTAGGTTTATAGAAACTTTACTCTCATAAGAACATACAGAGTTCACTTACATGAGATTAAATTATAAAAGTAATTTTAACTGTCTTGTGACGAAGCATGCATTCATACTTTCACATAAAATTACACAATTAAAACAAAAGACACAATTTATGATGATGCAGGTAGGAGAAAATATATATTCACAGAACTAGTTAGCTGTCACCAAGATACCCTCACTGATTCACAGCTCTAAGAGTGTTATTTATGTATTGGATCTTATTTTTGTTATTTCTGGTGTACAATAAAGAGTATTGTATTGTATTAATAGATATATAATTGGAATGACTGTGTGCATACACTCTAATAATTGTTAGCTAATACATTTTCGAATCGAACGATTGCGCAGCATTATTATGATAGAATGTAAGATCTATTTATAATTACCTTACCTTACCACCTTTATACTACATTCTTGCAATAAACATTATTATCTTTATCACACATCTGCCCGTAAACGTCCTCTCCTGAACATGGGCCTCACAATAAGCAGTCATGTGGGTGATTGCCATAATCACTACGTGTGGCAGACGGATTGGTGATAGCAATATGTTGTTATCATTACACGAAATAATGCTGCTGCTCATCTGCAACCTCCCGTACAATTGTATTTTAAACGACTTCAAAATGGAGGAGGTTCTCAATTCGATGTTTTTATTTTATGTATGTACGCCGATTACTCCGACATTAGTAGACTGATTTAAGCAATTCATATTTTAACTGATATAGAATGCTTTCTAATTGGTCCCATATAAATTTCATTACATTTGATTAAGTAGTTTTTAAACCAGCTTCAATAAACAGGTTAATTTGATTGCGCTTATCTAGATGATGTCTTAATAGTTTCGATTCCTCTCAGATCAGAGAACCGATTTGAGTCATTCTTATTAAATACTGATACCAAATTGGAAAAAGTTCTTACATTTATGTTCACTAAAAGAAATAAATAAAACTTTTTAACAAAAAATATATCGACTTCAAAAACCCTACACGATATAAAAATATTAAAACCACTGAAAAGGAAAAGAAAAGAAAACTTTATTTATGAAGTCGGGCGGGGCCTGGTGTGCTCCAACCATGGTTCATGGAAACCAACGAGAACGAGAAGTTATATTTTATATCGTGTAGGGTTTTTGAAGTCGGTATTTTTGTTAAAAAATTTTAACATACAAAGATTTAATGGCCAACATTTTAGATGGCAGATGGGTCTAATGTCGTGGCCAGTGGATTTTCGCCTATATCATACGACCTTGTGACGAAGTCATCCTTCATCCTCATTTCAATCAACCGCTTTCATGGCTGCATACCTTTAATTTGCATCACTGTCCACCTCACGATTCATTCTTTATTCAAATCAAAATTTAAATTTATGTGACGTGGAGTTGTTCTTCATATTATTATCATTACACATTCGATTCTGAACGCTAGTGGTTCGACACACAGCTGTCGCTCTGACAAATAGTTTGCCTGCAATATTACAATTACTTATTTTTAACTAGCTTAAAGTGTGATACTTAAATTGTGATAGTAAGCTATATTTTAAAATATAAACATCACCATGAAGTGTTAATTGAAGTTGTAAATATCAATATACCATTAGAACAATATATATGTTACGTTTCATTGGTCTCGTTAACTGATCCGTTACTTGCTGCCGTGGAGAGAGCCTCCTAGTGAGCTAACCGGGAAGGAAACACGGACAGAATACCACCACCCCATTTCCTCCCATGGGTGTCGTAAAAGTCGACTAAGGGATTAGCCGGAGGATGGCCAGCAGCGTCCTTCGAGTACATTAAACAACTTAACTGCGATCGCCAAACCGTCTACCAAGCGTGGCGATTATGGCAAAACCCCCCATATTGGTCGTTGGGGGAGGCCTGTGTCCAGCAGTGGACTTCATTCGGCCGAAATGATGAAAAGGTAGTTGGTGGTGTACTACTGTAGTAACAAATATTTGGATATAATACAAAACGAAAACGCATTAGGGATAGCCATTGTGGTGATCTTTGGGGGAGGCCTGTGTCCAGCAGTGGACTTCATTCGGCCGAAATGAAAGCCGCCTATTGGTGCCACGCCTTTAGGCACATCTCAGAAGGCATGACTGTAAAGCGGTCACCCGCTCTAGCGGAGGGCAGGCGGCTGTAAAAAGGCCGCCCCCCAGGCACTTCCCGGGGAGGATTGTAAAGGATCCCCCAAGTCTCACTGTGCGCTGTGCTGCGCACACGGCGGCACGTGACCACGTGCGCGCCACCGTCTTCCCGGGGGTCACTCGGTATGACGCCATGCACACCTACGTGACCACAACGCGAGACTTCAGCAGAGCGAGACACACCAAATTAAGTTCACAATTCGTGCCAAAGTCACGCACGTTTAGTTTTACGTAGTAGACGCTCCCGCGTGGCTGCACAGCAACAGCCTGTATCGCTAGCACTCAGGTATAGTCGATGCCTTAATATTCAGCCGCAACTGGTTAGACTGAAAGCTGACCCCAATATAGTTAAGTAGAGGCTTGAATAGACAATGTTGTATTAAAAGTTATTTTGATTGTCCCCAGCCCAGCGCTTCCAAGTTGACGTCTAAGTAATCAGAAATCACGTCGGAAAAAGTGTCTTTTAGGGCAAAAATCCTCTTTGAAAATGGAATCACATGAGAAGAACGTTGCAGCAATGGGGGCAGACCTGGACCCTACAAGAACTGATATTATGGAATTGACTGGAGGTGAGTTTTCTCATCATCATTACAGCATATCAGCCAAAAGACCACTGTTGAACTAAAGCGGGTGGCCATAGATTTCTAAAACTGTGACGTAATTTTTGGGGGAATTTGGCAGTACCCAAACAACTGCTGGTGAGCGCAGGATGGCTAATATTCCACAGAAAGGATACTGCTGCTCATGCCTCTCGTTTAGAGTCCCTAAGTCATCGTGGCAGTTGGGGGAGCTTACAAGATCCTTACAAAGTAGAGAACCAATTAATCATTTCGGCCGAATGAAGTCCACTGCTGGACACAGGCCTCTCCCAAAGATGACCACAGCGACCGATATGGATGTGTTGTGAGCTCATGGGGGGTTTTGCCATAATCGCCACGCTTGCCAGACGGGTTGGCGATCGCAGTTGAGTTGTTAATGTACTCGAAGGACACTGCTGCCCATCCTCCGGCTAATCCCTTAGACGACATTTACGACACCCACGGGAGGAGATGGGGTGCTGGTATTCTAAGCCGGCTAATATAGTAAGCAAGGTAAATACATATAAGAGTCAACGCGCCGGAAAACGCAACGTGGGACAACCTCCAAGGAGATGGACAGACGATCTGGTGAAGGTTTGTTGGGATACGTTGGATACGGGAGGCGTGTAACCAGAAGTGTAAAATCTGTGGGGGGACATCCTTGTTGAGCAGTGGACTTCCTTCGACTCATATGATGGTTACAAAATTAGATGTCAATATAAAGGAGTTTATGTACGCGATCGGGAATATCCACTTACAAAGCATATCGATATTATAGGATATATTAGCTGAGGTTCCAGTATAAAGGAATAATTCCTTTGTTGAGCCTTATCAAAATTGTGTTTATTTGAAGTCTGTTTATTTTTAACCGACTTAAAAATGAGGAGGTTCTCAATTCGAAACGTATATTATTTTTATGTATGTTCACCGATTACTCCCAGATTTGTTTACCGATAAGATCAATTGTGGAGAATACCTTCTAATTGGTCCCATATAAATTTCATTACATTTTATTGAGTAGTTTCTTAACCAGATCCAAAAAACTGGTTTAATTTTCTGCGCTTATGTTGATGATGTCTTAATAGTATCGACTCCTTCGAGATTAGAGAACCTTATTTTTAGTGTAAGTAAGCCTTTAAATCACGCATACCTACACGCCTGAAAAAGAAAGCTATGGATACCATAATACTCCCTACATTGCTATATGGATGCCAGAGCTGGGCATTTACAAAAGCAGTGATATACAAACTTCAAGCTTTTCAACGAGCTATGGAGAGGAGCATGCTAGGATTTAAGCTTAGAGACAGAAAACGAAGCAAAGATATAAGAAAACATACAAAAATATTAGATGCTGCGGAACTGGCATGCAGGTTAAAATGGAGATGGGCAGGCCATGTAGCAAGAGCCACAGATGGACGCTGGAGTGAAAGGATCTTGCACTGGTACCCTCGCGATACACCGCGCCCCCGAGGCAGACCCAGACGCCGGTGGTGCGATGATATCGTAGCCTAGGCTAGCCACACTTGGACGAGACTTGCGCAGGACAGAGAGAAATGGCGAGTGATGGAGGAGGCCTTCACCCGTAAATGGGTACCCAATACTACACTAGAGCATGAATTATGATGATTTAAAATTAAATTATGTAATTTTTAACTTTTATACTAGATAAGTTATTAAAAATATTTAATTATGATTATGGATGTATATGAAAATGAAATCTTATTATATTTTTAAATCGTACGACTGCTATTCAATTAATTATGAATGTTTGTAAATTATGCTTTATCTTTATCAAGTTTTAAATGTTGCATGTTATTTTTTATTTTTTTTGGGACATAAAGGCTATATTATTATTATTATAAGCCTTATTTAAGATAATCTTATTTTTAATGTTAAATACTGATACTAAATTGGAAAAGTTCTTACATTTATTTACATTAAAATATCAAGACAAAACACAGTTTTCAAAACAGCAGCCAATCTGTAGATTTACATTAAAAAGTAACAATTTTAACGACTTTTTTTTTTTAACGACTGCAAGAACCGTGCACGATACAAAATTATTTAAACCACTAAAAAGAAAAAAATACTATCTAGGAAGTCGGGTACGCCCCAACCACAGATTATACACTTATACTGGTTTCCCAACCACAAGAATTTTTGTTATTAAAAAGTTTTATTTATGAAAAAGGTTTGTCAGTCAACGGCGTCGAAGCGCCCTCGAAACCGAAGCATCAGCTAAAGGACTTAGACGACTTGCTCCCATACGTGGGAGATTTCGGATGGTACCAACGAATCCTCTTCTTGTTAATGATACCATACTCTTTCTTCTTCGCCTTCGTGTACTTTGGCCAGATATTCATGACACTCGTACCAGAGAAGCATTGGTGCTATGTGCAGGAGCTGGCGAATTTGACTGTGGAGCAGAGGTAAGAAATTGTGGTTGTAATTTTCATACAAATAACTTCTTGCTTGGTGTGGTGTATAGCACCACATAATCTTCTTCCGTGGATGTCATGAAAGCGCTGAGGGAACTCTAAACTAAAGGGATGGGCAGACGCGTCTCGCGCCATTCTGTATTCACCAACCAACCTGTCTAGAGTACTGGTAAAGGAATTGCTCCATAATTAAGAGGTACCAGGCCAGATCCTTGTACACAATACCAAAAAAATAGCTCGATAAACATAAAACTGATTTCTGCTATTTAATTTTGACAAAATTACTTTCCTTTCTGGTACTAAACAAGAACTTCCACTTAAAATTGCAACACAGGTAACAGATATTTAGAGATGAATGATTCTCCCAAGGTATCGATACTTTTACTCATTACTTGTACCGAATGAAAGTATCGATACTTGCTCATTGCTTGATTAAACAGTATCGATATTTGTATCGGTCAGTTTTTTTGGACTCTTGTATCTTTGGAGCCAAATAAAAACACGTTACCTATTTTTGAACTTCATTACACGAATCTTGTTATTGTATCGATTTTTCTCGATGGATATCAAATTTATAGCTTGACATGTAGCCGTGTGTACATATAATCAAAACAAATCAGCTGAGGTCTTCAATTGACTCGTAAGAGCTAATGGTAAGCCTCCATGCCGAAAATGAACCATCTCCTTTCCTACACATAAAACATGTATTAGAGCCATATCGTCCACGTGCGAACGCTTTTTTCCACCATGTTTAAGGTGTAAAAAACGAATATTTCAATGTTATTAGTGCACTGGCAAAAAAAATTCTTCATGAATTTCCTTCGCCCGGGGAAGGGCGAAGGGGTATGCCGGACTCCTACCGGCTAAAACCACTGGAGCGGTCATCTTCGGCACCTAACGGAGGCTCCAGATCCTCGTATGATCACACTAGAGCCGCCCACTGGTGCCATGTGCCATCTCGGAGAGAGTGACTGTAAAGCGGACACCCCCGAGGGATTGTAAAGGATCCCCCAAAGCGTCCCACGGCAGCGCGTGACCACATGCGTGCTACCGTCTTCTGTTAGGTCGCTCTGTGTGGGTACGTGGATTCACCAATCTACGCACCCACGTCTATATCTATCCTATATTTTGAAATCGCGAACACACAATGAGCAAGCGTTGTAATCATGCTCGTTCCTTCCCTGTATGAGAAGAGCTCCTTGCAGTGGGACAATTACAGGCTGACATTATCATTTCATCCCCAGACGTCACCTCTCAATACCTTTCGTGAACAACAATTACGACAAATGCTCAGTTTATGACGTCGATTGGACCGCGGTACTACAGAACGGAACTCTGGATCCAAACCCAACGTGGACTGTCAAGAAGTGTGAGTTCAAGTGGGAGTTCAACTACAGCGATGTGCCGTATGAAACTATTGCTTCACAGGTAACTAACAGGAATTGGAAAGGAGGTATTTGCCGCGAGGTTACTAGCGATGACATATGGCACTGAGACGTGGTCACACACTATGGAACTAAGAAAGCTCAAGGTCACTCAGCGAGCTACGGAAAGAGCTATGCTTGGTATTTCTCTACGAGATCGAATCAGAAATGAAGAGATCCGTAGAAGAACAAAGTTGCCGACATAGCTGAAAGAATTAGTAAACTGAAGTCGCAATAGACGGGGTACAATGCTCGTAGAACTGATGGCCGTTGGGGCAAAAGGGTTTTCGAGAGGAGACCGCGCACCGGAAAACGCAATGTGGGACGACATCCAACGAGATTCGGGAGCCTCTAATTGGGGAGCCTTTTGTTCAGCAGTGGACGTACTTTGGCTAACATGATAATGATGATGAATTTATCGCAGAGCGCTCAACTTTCAGTCAGTAAGTTCGCCGCCCGCAGATCGCTAATTGTAAAAAATGAGGGAGGTGACTGATGGACACCCGATTGGACCGGAGTACCTTTCGCTATATTTTTTTGTGTTTGTATTAAGTAATTAATAATAGATTAAATAAAAAATTACCGTGTGGTGCCAGCTAAGAATACCACCACCCCATCTCATCCCGTGGGTGTCGTAAGAGGCGACCATAGGATTAGCTAGAGGATGGGCAGCAGCGTCCTTCGAATATCATCATTTCGGCCGAATAAAGTCCACTACTGGACACAGGCCTCCCTCAAAGACCACCACAACGACCGATATCGGTGTGTTGTGTGCTCATTGGGGGGTGTTGCCGTAATCGCCACGCTTGGCAGGCGGGTTGGCGATCGCAGTTGAGTTGTTAATGTATTCCAAGGACGCTGCTGCCCATCCTCCGTCTAGTCCCTTAGTCGCCTTTTACGACACCCACGAGGATGAGATGGGTTGGTGCTATTCGTAGCCGGCACCACACGGCACCTTCGAATATATTTGTGGTGATTTTTGGGGGAGGCCTGTGTCCAGCAGTGGACCTCATTCGGCCGAAATGATGATGATGATTCAGTTTAAGGAAGCTTTATCCGCTTAACTGACCAAACGACCTCAATGGAATTTGTTTTTTGTTATTGTTTCTTATACACCAGATAACTGCAATTGTATTCTCAAAGAAGTAGCTATCACTTTTTCTCTTAACAGCAAGGCTGGGTGTGCGACAGAGATAACTACCCTGCGACTGCTCAAGCTATATTCTTCTGCGGAGGCATAGTTGGGGGCTTTTTATTCGGATGGATTGCTGATAAATATGGAAGGATTCCGGCTTTGGTTGGTAAGTCTTACCTACTTATTTATTATGTCGCCACGGTTGGTGATGTGGCTTTCCGTATGGTACAAATATTTTTTGTATAGATTAAGTTAATTCAGAAACTTATATAAAAAATGAATGAGGTTTTGAAGGCCCACGGAATACCCTGAGCTAAACATATATATTATTATAAACACGACACAAAAATCTTAACATAGAAATTTCTCTCGATCTGGTTTTGCTGCGGCGAAATATGTCCCCTGCCAGCCAATTCTCGGCTGAGGAAAAGACGAACTTATGCATTGCTGGAATCTGGAGGATGTAAGACTTGTAGACTTCCATCCTCCAGATCAGAGACTAGACCCATATATGTAAATGAATTTATAAATAACTTAGAAGAGAGAATAGGAGACCGCGCACCAGGAAACGCAGCCTGAGATGGTCCTCCAATAGTCGGATGACCTGGTGAAGGTCGCTAGGAGTCATTGGATGTGGTTAAGAGCAGATATGAAGCCTTCGATACGAATTATTTCCTCTTCTATAGTGCTCGTCGCTTTAAAAAACCAATGTATCTTAACTTGGCACCATGGCTTTTGCCAATGAAGACTTCCAGGCTTCTGAATAATAATAATCCTGGTTGATACTGTGAGGGTGAGCGTGCTCGATGATGGTTTACGGTGCGTGGGTTCTCACATAAAACTCGCAGGAATGTTTATAGGATAATTTTATTATACTTTTCGTATTCACTTCTCGCAATCTAATGCAATAATTGCGAATAATCGAAATTGCTGTCCACAGCCAAATTCTTACTTATCTATCAACTTAATTCTCACCTATATCATTTAAATAGATTGTAAAAGAAAAAAACAATTGAACCGTACGACGTTGCTGACATATTTTTAAGATTTTTTTTTGTTTTTGAGTAATATTTTATGAATATGTAAAGATTGATTAATCTCAATACCGTACGACGTTGCCTTATACTTGACATTGGCGAAATTGTGGAAGATACTCTCACAGAAGCCATAATCTAAGAGAAGAATACGAAGTAGATTTTTTTCATTTTTGTGAAATGTTTTAGGGATATGTAAAGATTAATTAATCTAAACACCGTACAACGTTGCCTCTACACTTGACACTGGCGAAATTGTGGAAGATACTCTACAGAAGCCATAATCTAAGAGAAGAAGATCATTTAAATAAATATACTTTTATTCTAAATGGCTAGGATTTACACCAAAGAGTTTCATCCTCATTACAATACCCTCTGCAAGCATGAACCCGGTCTTTTGATAGGCTTACGCGGCATCATGAGGTCAACCACGCAGGGAGAGATTATTTAAATCTAAAATATACTGAAACACTGACTGGGGATCCTCCAAAACTGATAAAAATACAGTAACGGATTATCCCTGGGAGTGTTGGATTGTTATATGAGATGGTAGGTTCAGCGCTAAGATCAATTGCAATGAGTAATATATGAAGACATAAAGAAATAAACGGACACACCAGTGTCGGCGTTTCAATCTTTGAAATTCAGACACAATGCTGGCGGGTTAATGTGCCAATACGTTCTAGACATGTAATCGCTCGTTGCGGAAATCTATGGGGGGGAGGCCTTTGTTCAGCAGTGGACTTCCTTTGGTTGATAAGGTGATGACGACGTTGTAGACTGAAATTCTATAAAGGCCTTTTGCGTACTACATATATATCTCCGCGTAAGTCTATCAAGAGACCCCTGTTTTTAACACCATAGCATTCGTAATTTTATTCGTAATACCAACAATGGTCAATGTTTGTCAACAGAAGAGATTTTTTAAACAAAATGATGCGGGTTTTGCCTTTTATATTTGCATAACCCGTTCGTTGCCTCTTACTACACGTATAGGTGAAGGAAAGGCCTCGCTTAGAATAACTACACCGTCACTTGTTCGCGAATGCCATCATCATCAATATCAGTGAAAGGACGTCCACTACTAAACAAACGCTATCCCCGTAGATTCACAAAACAACTTAATTATTTTTTTGCGCATATGGCTTTTACATACGGTTGGTGCAGTGGCTGATACAGTCGACTGCTGCGCTCCGGGTCGCGGGTTCGATTCCCGCACGGAACAAATATTTGTATGATCTGCAGGTAGTTGTTCCGGGTCTGGGTGTATTGTATGTGGAATGTATGTCTGTAAACGCACCCACGACACAGGAGGAATCCTAGTGTGCGGCAACGTTCTTTATAAAAAAAAAAAAAAAAAAGTTGTTACGTAATTTAAATAAGTATCAAATGTTATATAATGTCATAATCACAATAAAATTATAGGTACAAACAATTTAAAGAAATGTTATAGATAACGATAACGAAACTAGAGCTCAATTCTACATACACATTATGAGGAAATAAATAAAATGTACAACGGGTTACATGTCATCCACATCCAATGACTTCCAGCGATCTTCAGCAGGTCGTCTGTCCATCTCATTGTCACCGTCCCACACTGCGTGTTCTGGTGCTTGGTCTCCACTTGCGAACTTTTCTACCCCATGTGCCCCGCCCTTTGTCGCTTAAGCTTACTAATCCTTTCAGCTATGTCGGCAACCTTATTTCTTCTACGGATATCAAGCTTAATTCTCTCCATAGATTGCTGAGTGACCTTGAGCTTTCTTATGGAGGCCCATAGTGAGTGACCACGTCTCTGTGCTATGTAAGTGTCATCACATGATAATAACTTAATAATTATGTATTTTAGGCGCCAACATAGCAGGTTTCATCGGAGGTCTTGGATCAGCATTCACCAATGCGTTCTGGACCTTCTGCCTCTGTCGGTTCGTCGTGGGTCTGGCATATGACAACTGTTTTGTTATCATGTATATTGTTGGTGAGTTTATATTTCTTTATGTTCAATTCAGTGTAGTCTCCGGATCAAGAATCTTCACTCCATCTTCTGGATGGATGTTGTAAAAGGCGACTAAGGGGGGAAACCATAGGGATGGGCAGCAGCGTCCCTTCTGTGGACTAGCAGCCATTTTGCGCTCACCAACCCACCTGCCTAGCGTTGTAATTCCTCCAAAACATGACGACACTATTGTGGAGATGAATGGGGAGGCCTTTGTTCAACAGTGATGATGATGATGTTCTAGCACTTTATCCAAACGATGAAACTATTATAAGAACTATAAATGGGATAGTTACCATCTTCTGTTTCTTTTTGAGTAGCTGATGTTTCGAAACTGTTGCTATTGCCATGGTCACGATGAAAACTGAAGTTATTGCGGGTGGGTGTTATGTGAATAGATCACGTAACACTACAATTACAATGTCAGGATTTAAATTCGATGTAGGTTAACCTAGTTTGGGGATCAATGTTCACCTGAATTTGTTAAAAGTATTATTTGGAAAATAAAAATTTATAATTATTATTTCAAAACGGCGTGTATGGCAAGCTACGTATTTGTAACAATAGGCCTCATTAAAGAGACAAGACTGAACGTTCCACTGATTAACTCATAGATGGATCTCTCGTTGCTTTTGGTATGATAGATACTTAACGCGAAGCAAACGAACTACTAAAGAGCAGGGGTTTTGTGGGTTATATTAAATACTAGCTGTGACCCACGGTTTCGCCCGCGTTTAATTTAAAATTAATTTTGAGCACTTCTACATAGACACTCACACACACACCCTAATTATTTATCTAAAATAAAAGTAGCCTAAGTTATTCCTTATAACATCAGCTTATAACCAGTGAAAATCCCGTTAAAATCGGTCCAGCCGTTTCGGATATTACCCGGAACAAACAGACAGACAGACAGACAGATAATAGAATTAAAAACTGTTTTTTGTTATATGTACCGGATATACTTTCATATGCATTTAGTAAAAAGCTGTTATTAACACGCTTTTATTAGCTTGTTAAGTATCTGTGAATCTGTGTAACAGATTTTTTGAACTTGATTTTCATCCCCTTCAAAACGTCGGATTGATTTGAAACTTCGCACACTTATCAAGGACCGATGACAATACAATATTTTAATAGTTTGTCCCATTATCCTCGCCAGGATCCTCAGGAATAGCGAAAATATTACAACTTCAACATACACAAACTTGCACAAATGACAAAGTCATCGACATATACAAACTTGAACAATAAATAATACCTCCATAAGATGTCGATTCAATTTTCCACGACAAAAGTGCGATGAGACTCGAATACTGTCTCATTCTCCAGATGATTGTATCCGTAATGAAGGGAGAATTTGCTTTTGCTGAAATTAAACGTCGAAAGGAAGATGCTTGGGTAAATAATTACCACCCGAAGTTATTGAGACTATGGACAGGCACACGGACATTCAGCCATGCGCAAAACAAAAAGAAAACGTTTTTTTGTAGTTAGCTGCACTAAAAAATAGAAAATAAATAATAGTTTAAAAAACACGCTTTTGTAGATAAGCGATCTAAACAATTGAACATAATTTTCAATAAGTTTAAAATAACAATAGTGATTAACAAAAAAATGTTTTATTGTTAAAAGCGTGGGGTGCTTGATATCAATTGTTGTAAATATTTTTGTGAATATTTGTAAGCGTAGCGTCATCATGAAAATGTCTGATAAAGCACCCCACGCTTTTTTACCATAAAATATATTTTTTGTTAATCACTCTATTGTTATGTTTTTTTGATCGGTTATCTACAAAAGCGCGTCTTTTAGTTTTTTAACGATAGTTTTTTGACATTACAAACAGACACTCCAATTTTCTTAATTTGTATAGATGATTGTTTTTAGATTTCTTACTTATCTTTGTAGTTTACTGGTGGTATATCTCTTATTGAAAGATCTGGTTCGGTAGGTACTAGGGATGTTGCGATTGTATGATTTATCTAGGGCTAATATGGAGATGCTGATGTGGATCTATTTATCTATCTGTATGAAAATTTATATCCGTCCGTTGTGACCTTCATTTCAGTCCTCGAGTACGTCGGTCGAAAATGGCGTACCTTCGTAGCGAACATGTCCATAGCTGTGTACTTCACGTTCGCTGCCTGCCTCCTGCCTTGGATAGCATTGGCTGTGAACGATTGGAAGATTTACACTTTGGTCATAAGCATACCTTTGGGTTTAGCGGTGTTGACACCTTGGGTGGTCCCGGAAAGCGCAAGGTATGCTTTGGTGTCCTTTTTTTTATTGGTGCCCAGTGGAAATTCTTCATTAACTTCCTTCAACCCGGGGAAGGGCGAAGGGGTATGCCGGACTCCTATTTTTTATTGATGTCCAGTGGAAATTCTACAAGGAACTTCCTTCACCCCCGGGGAAGGGCGTAGGGGTATGCCGGACTCCTACCGGCTAAAACCACTGGAGCGGTCATCTTCGGCATCTAAGGGAGGCTCTGCTTTGGTGTCCTGCATGGCTCTTTAAGTTTAGGCGTAATAATATATGTCTTGAATATTGAAAGGTATTTTAAGTTTCATTAGAATTGGTAAAGTAGTTTATGTTGTTAGGAGATATGAGTTTGACTAATATTAATAAATAATCTTTTCTTTACTCGGGTAGTGTCCCGATTAAGAATATAGCAACAATTGATCTGCCGTAGATGTCGTAAAAGGTGACTCTAAATCAGAGGGATAGGCAGAAGCGTCGCTTCTGTGGAACAGCAACTATTCTGCGCTCACCAACCCGCCTACCAACCGTGGTGACTCAGTACTAATTGGGGGAATTTACTCATTGAAAATTTCCCCAAAATGACGACACAGTTGTAAAAATCTATAAGGGAGGCCTTTGTTCAGCAGTGGACGTCTTTTGGCTGATATGATGATGATAATGCTAATGATCATGAGGAATCAATGGGTTTGATAAGCCTTAAACTACTTAATTGTCTTTCATACAGATGGCTTATATCACAAGGCAGAATAGACGAAGCTATAAAAATTATGCAAAAATGCGAACGAGTTAATGGAAAGAAAATACCTGATGAAATTATAAATGAATTTAGGGTAAGCATTCTTACTATCATTAATTAAAAATAAAGCATACTGCCATATTAGTTTTCAATAGCTAATGCTAGGTTCAGCTGCGAGTTTTAAAGACCTATGTTAGATTTCCAGGTCGAACAGTGTCCTTATCGTCAACAATGTATTCCAGTGAAAGACGGTGAGTCGATAAGAAGCTCTACAAGTAGAAATCAAGTATCCATTGATTCCGATAAAAGTATGACTGACACAAGCCAGCAGCGTGCAATGCACTGCTGAGCTGAAGTCGATTGAGATATTGTACTCCAATCATAGTCTAGTGATATTTTAAAATATTCTGCATCTGGGTTGGTTTCTGGAGACCTATCAGTCACGTGAAAGTGAAATTAACCTTAAGGCGTTAGCGTAAGGGAAGCTTGTTTAATTGTGCTACTCCTCTCATTGACTACATTTTTACCGTTTTTTATTTGACCTAACCTTCATATTTTCGTTGAGATAAATGCATTTCATCCCGTGGGTGTCGTAAAAGTCGACTAAGGGATTAACCGGAGGATGGGCAGCAGCGTCCTTCGAGTACATTAACAACTCAACTGCGATCGCCAACCCGTCTGCCAAGCGTGGCGATTATGGCAAGACCCCCCCAATAAGCACACAACACACCATATCGGTCGTTGTAGTGGTCTTTGGGGGAGGCCTGTGTCCAGCAGTGGATTTCATTCGGCTGAAATGATTGAAATGCAGTCTGTAACTTGATCAGAAGTTAACATTGTTTTGACACGCTTTTAGCAATAAGTTTTAGAGATTAACGCTGTTGGTGGGGTAGCAGTAAATAGTTGAGAATGGTAAATATTGAGTGCATTTCAGTATTACCGATAGTGTACCAAGTTATCAATGAATTGGCTTTATACAAATATTGCTAGGCACTTCACAAATAACTTTGTTTTCTTAATTCCATGATGCGACCACACTTTATACATGACCTGACGCGCTTTAGTTGTTTTATAATAAACGCTTTTGTTCCTCAGCAAACCGCAACAGAAATAGCAAAATTAGAACAAGAATGCAAGAACTACAGCGTCCTCGACCTTCTCAGGACCCCACGTCTTCGTCGTCACAGCATTCTTCTTGTTGTTATATGGATGTCTATAGCTTTGGTGTTTGATGGCCATGTCAGAAACGTAGGGTCTTTGGGCCTGGATATGTTCATGACCTTCACTGTGGCGACTTTCACTGAGTTTCCAGCTGATATTCTATTGATTTTGACCTTGGATATGTAAGTAGTATTGTTTATAAGTTTCTGTATACCCTCACACTTGTACGAAGGGAAAACATAGGTTTATCAATCACTGCCCTGGCTCTACTATCAGTATTTAAACTGACCGTAAAGTTTACTACAGCACAAGTCTTGATAATCGTTCATCTTTCCTGCAGATTATTGTATATCTACCTCTAAGAAGTTCCTTTCTAATCTTATGCATATGACTGTCTTTGCAACTCGCGCACATCATTGGTTACGCGATACCGCTATTATTAGATTACACTAGTTTTCCGTTTTTTGGATCTTACTGCCTTATTCTTTTCGTGTGGTTAGTGGCCAAACCTTGTGTCGGAGTTGTTCAAACGGGCCTCCGATTAGGCTTAACAACTGTCTTCTAATGACAACAACCAATACCAACGATTTCACACGCCCTTCGAATCACGAAGACGTTCAGTTCAAATTCCACAATGCGATCACCCATCCATAGACTGACCGCACCAAGCGTTGCTTAATCTCGCTGATTGTTTACCGATCAGTAAGCTAAACTAGCTATGACGCCTCATCTGCCAGTACCGCTGTTATCGATATCAGAATCGGGTCTGACTTCACGAGCTGTCAGGGCAGAGAAGTGACCAGCGGTTTCAAGTTTTTATATTGGGGAATAAATCACGCCCTTTCTCAATCTTCCAACTCCCTACCTTCTACGCTATGAACAAAATGCCAAAGCCATTTAGTTGACCTATATATTAAATTATTTGTAAAGTTGAATAAATGTACCGATCTGTTATGTTTTTATGTAATTTCGTGCAATCTTGTTTCACACAAGAAACGACAAAAATGTATTCATTGTTAAATAAACAAATTACAAACTTTCTCTGCTACATTTCAGCTTGGGTCGACGCTGGCTAGCCTTCGGTACTATGGTGATCAGCGGAATATTCAGTCTCCTGGCTACCACTGCACCAGTCGGTGAGTATGATTATCATCATAATAATTGTTAGAGAAGTTTTGAACCCTACCTACCCAAACCTAATATTGAACCCTGAGGAAGCCCTTTTATCACTGTTGAACGATATGATTTAGCGCTATTAATCCGCCCTGATATAACTGAGTTTATTATTTTACTGTTTTTTTTTCTATGATTAAACTCTCAGATTCATAATGCTCTTATTAAGTCCACATGATTCTTACCATCCACACTATCAGATGCTTATGGAAGGTATTAAATATTTACATGATAGCCGAGACAAATGGTTAAGCACTACACACTATATACGAGTGGGCTCTAATGAGTAGAGAACTGTTGATACTGTTGATACTGAACTACCCAGCCACTTATTCACCCACGTTGCTGTATCATAAAATCCAATCGTCCTAATAACTAATTTCCACAAAAACTATACAGCCATATCATCAATAATCTTACCACATCTCTTTTTCCCCACAGGTCTTTCCTCGGCCTCCCTAGCAATAGTAGGCAGGTTTGCAGTTAACATCTCATACAACATCGGCATACAGTACGCTGCTGAACTGCTGCCAACAGTTGTCAGAGCCCAGGGAGTCGCGCTCATACACATTAGTGGATACATCGCCACCATACTGAGCCCTTACATCGTGTATTTGGTAACGAATATACTTTAGTTGCTTTAACTGTCCATAAAAACGTGCTAACATTAAGTATGAGTTATTAGGTTATAGCAATAGAAACAATCAGTGCATTATGTAGCAGTTTCTAACAATAAGTAGCCGTAGCAACGGGTAGCGTCCCCTCCTTTTTTGGATCTACTGCAATCTACTCAGGGAGCTGTCGCTGCCTTACTAGGCAATCTGTCGAAACTGAATAGGGAAGAGCGTCATTCTCCAGAAGGAAACCGCAGAGTGGAATCGGGAGAGGAACGATCCTGCTCGAAGAAGGAGGGACGGCGCAGGGTAATAACCGCCCTGACGCCTAATTCCTGTACGCCTGAAACCCCCTGCCGTCGCTATAAGGTGGGGGGCCTCTGGGTCCGCGGATGCGTAGTTTGGGGAATCTGCGTGCCCACACCGAGTGACTCACCATAAGACGGTGGAGCGCATTTGGTTACACGCCGCCGTGTGCGCAGCACAGCAAAGCGCAAAGGGAGGATTGCGGTGTGACCGCTTTACAGTCACCCTCTCTGAGATATGCCTTTAGGCATCGCACCAGTGGGCTGCTTTAGTGTGATTATGGCCGCCTCAGTGGTTTTAGCCGGTAGGAGTCCATCCTTCCCCGGGGCGGAGGAAGTTCATTATGAATTTCCACTGGGACCAATAATAAAAAAAGGTTATGTAATGGTGCTTCTAGGCACTTAATAGCGCCATGTGCACTAGTTCCGCTAAGTAACCGATTTATCCAGAACAGTCCAGAAGTTTCGAGACTTCGTAGTGCTGCTACCAGGCACGAGATGGCGCCACGTTCTGCTTTTAAATACTGGATGGCGTAATAATAGCTGATGTGTGATAAGAATGCGAATCAATAGGTAGCAGTTATTCATAAGAAGCAATAAGGAGTTGTTGCAATAAGAAGAAGTCCACTAACAATAAGTAGCAGCTTGTGGCAGTTAGCAATAGTGGGCAGGTTGGCAGTAATAATAATGATAAATAAATAAAAAGCCTTTTCATCATATCAGCCACAGGACGTCCACTGCTGAACAAAGGCCTCCCCCTTAGATTTCCACAACGAGCGGTCACATGCCGCTCTCATCCAACGACTCCCAGCGACCTTCACCAGATGTCTGTCCACCTCGTTGGAGGTCCTCCCACGCTGCGTTTTCCGGTGCGCGGTCTCCATTCGAGAACCTTTGTGCCCCAACGGCCATCAGTTCTACGAGCAATGTGCCCTGCCCATTGCCACTTCAGTTTACTAATCCTTTCAGCTATGTCGACAACTTTAGTTCTTCTACGGATCTCCTCATTTCTGATTCGATCTCGTAGAGAAATACCAAGCATAGCTCTCTCCATAGCTCGCTGAGTGACCTTGAGCTTTCCTATGAGGCCCATTGTGAGTGACCACGTCTCTGTTCCATATGTCATCACTGGTACACACACTGGTTAAAGACTTGCGTCTTTATTTTCTACAAATTACAAATTACCTACTTTACATTATCATTGCTGTAAACATATACCTATGCTAAGTAAAGTTTTCCCACTGCATCACGCTGATATTTACTGAAAGATAAGGTAGTGATGTACCGTCATACACACGGCTATAGCAAGCTATACATATCCAGTATAAGCTGACCTCTCATTGTACGGAAAGCCTACATGATGTGATATCAGCATATACTGGAATACATGTAGTCATTTACAGTTTACCGTTGACAGAGTATTAAGTCTCATTGGAGAAACCTGATACCACCCTAACCAATATTACTTTTCTGTTATTTTCAGGCCACTATAGCAAGAGAAATACCTCTCCTTATCCTCGGTATTTTAGGGATATTTGGAGGGTGCCTCTCGCTATTTCTACCGGAGTCCATGGGCAAGGATATGCCTCAAACCATCCAAGATGGCGAGGAGTATGGCCTGGATCAAAAGTTCTGGGATTTTCCATGTTGTAACAGGTAAAGTTAGCTTCGTTCTGGAGCTGAACGGTAAAAATAGAACCCTTTTTTATGTTCTTTTATCTCCCCTACGCTGATATGATGATGACGATAATGAACTGAAATTATGACGCTCCTTATGTGCCAGTAATTGGTCTATCTGACTTACTGCCAAGCGTGGTGAGTACTGGAAAATTCCCCCAAAATGACGACACATGGCATGTAATCGGCTGTCGTATGGGGGAAGCGTTTGTTCAGCAGTGGGCTGATGTGATGATAATTAATGTTAAAGTTCGTATGTTTCAATGTTTGTGGCTCTATCACACTCAAACTGCTGAACGGATTCTAATGGAATTTGGTATAGAGGTAGATTGTATCGTGGAATAGAATATAGCATTTTTATTGTTATCAAATGCCCTGAACAGTCTAAATTGAGGGAATTCCTCGCGGACGCAGCTAGTTTTGAACGAGAGTCTTTGACTATATTTGAAATAGAACTAGGGGTGGACGATTGTTACTGAAATAAAAACAATCCAATAAATCGACAGCTGTCCTTTCATATATTCGATTGTTGATTTATTTGTAGTCAACGAATAACTATCGAATTGAAATGTTGCCCGCAAGTATTCAACACGACGTCTAATAAGAGGTGGTCTGTCAGCATGGCGTCTAAAATGACTTAAAAAAAAAACAATTGAACCGTACGACGTTGCCGACATATTCTATTTGCTTTTTTTCATTATTGTGAAATATTTTATGAATATGTAAAGATTAATTAATCTAAACACCGTACGACATTACCTTATACTTGACATTGGCGAAATTGTGGAAGACACTCTACAGAAGCCATAATCTAAGAGAAGAAGAAGAAGAAGGAGTACCAAAACGGAATGCCAATCGAAGAACACTGGTTGTTGTTTGATTGTAATCGAATAAACGGAATAATCGAATAATTCGATTGTTTTTGGTAACATTCGCCTCGAAAAAACATTTTATTAATTATAACATAATTGCTTTTATTTTCTTTTTCAGCAAAAAAGATATAACCTCAGTAGAAGAAACACGTTTTTAAAGAAAAAAAAGTTCTTAATTCGAATAAAAATATGACTGTATTTATTAAACCCAGTATGATGGAATTCTTAATATTGTGTTAATTAAAAATACCAAATTCATTTGTTGTTTTACTCCTAACTTATACATATTATAAAATCGTACGCTGTGAAATGTACATTGAATGTTTTTTGAAAAAAGTATTTGCTATGTAAATTGTGAACGACTACGACGAGAATATGTGTCTAAGCTTCACGCTTAAACTACTGGAGAGATTAGTTTAAAACGTTGCAATAATATACGTTAAAGATTAGAGCAGCTATGAATCTTTACGCTATAGATTTTACAGGATGAGCAGTAGACCATTATGTCAGTTTACTAATACAACCACCATTTGATTTTAGCGAGACGGTTCTTTATAAAATGCTGCAATTTAAATGTAGTTGAACCTAGTCAACTTGTTTAAATAAGAATCGTCACGCTAATGTTCAAAGGCGCTATGCAAAACAGTTTCTAAATATTAGTTTGAGCATATCTCCGTTTTGTTATTCACAATCTGGCCCTGAAGAACATAGCCATTAGCCTACACCGTATGTAGGACCTTCTTCTTGTGTTCAGAGAATCTGAAATTTACGTTACAATTTACAATTTAAAGATACGATTTACATTCACAATTTAGATTTACATATACGATTTATAATTTACATTTACAATGTATGTTTATAATTTCCATTTCCAATTTAGATTTATAAATTATATTTACAATTTAAATCAACAATTTACAAAATATATGTACAGTTTATGTTTACAATTTACATTTCACCTTAATGTGTTTTACTCTCCTACTTACCATGTTTCAACAAAACAAAGTATACCATACATCCATAATTATCTATTATGTTATTAAAAAGTATTTTAAATTTCACTTCATTAACTACTAAATGGCATTAACAGCCGTTGTGATTTCAGTTAAAACAAATGTAAGATAACCAAGTAATTATGTTTATTTCATCAAAATGATTTGTACGTTTACGGCTATATAGGTGTATATATGACCGCGAGAAGTGCCTGGGGGGGGGGCAACCTTTTTACAGTTGCCTTCCCTCCGCTAGAGGGGACCGACTGACCGCTTTACTCTTGAAGCCGAAGAAAATAAATACAATTACTTATCATCATATATCATATCATATCATTCTTGGATGCCATTCCTTAAGCTCAAACATCCATACATCCTTGAATACAGAATCGAAATAATGGTGTAAAACCAATTTGGTATTCTCTAAGACATAATTGAAGCTATTCAAGGACACGTTGCAGAAGGTACGCCATGAGGACCAGTCTTAGCGAATACCAAATCGGGTTATTACCGTTATTTCAATTATGTATTCAAGGATGTATGGATGTTTGTGCTAAGAGAATTGCACCCGTGTATCCAAGGATGTATGGATGTTTGAGCTTAAGGAATTGCACCCCAGGTTACATCACATGCATTAACATTTTATGATACGCCAGGAAAACCGGAAAAAGGAGGACCGGACTTCAGGTGCATGTTTTCTTTCATAAATCTCCATTTGAATCGGGTATTTTTTATATCTTTGCAATTATTATTTTGTCTAATCACTGAGACTTCCTTTACAAACAATTCCGCTGCCAACATCCTTAGTTGAGAAGAGATTTTTGGGACAAGGACATGGACAGTGTGGAGGAGGCCTACACTCTCTTAACAACAGCAATATCTTTAATTACTTCCAATAAGTAATCATGGTACAAACGGTTGATTGACACGGGAATTCGTCCTAGCTGTAACACTCACTATACGGACCTCCGTATAGTGAACAATTCCAGATGTAACTCACACGTCACACTTCAGCCCGTAAACGTCACCTGCTGAACATGGAACCTCCCAATAATTAGATAGAAAAATGGAAGGAAAGAAAAACTAAATATAGCTTCGCAATATATCCCAATAAATCAATACAATGAATTAAGAATATAGCACCACTCCATCTCCTCCTGTAGAAGTCGTAAAAGGCGACTAAGGGAATCTAAACCGGAGGGGTGGGCAAATGTATATCAAACCTTATTTTCATGGATGTATCCCCTCTGCCCAATGATGAATATAAATTATCATCATCATCATATCGGCTAAAAGACGTCCATCGCTGTACAAAGCCTCCCCCCGACACAACAGGTTACATGCCGTGTGTCGTCATTTTGGGGCGAATTTGCCAGTACTCACCACGCTGGGCAGGGTTGGTGAGCGCATCACCCCTTTCATCACTGGCTTATATATTAAAATAATAAAATTATTGGTAATAAAAATGTATAGTAGAATCTATACAAATAAATAAAATCTGTTTGTAATGTCAAAATAACAGCTTTTTACTAAATGCATATGAAAGTATGTACGTTACATATAACAAAAAAACTATTTTAAAATGTTTTGTCTGTCTGTCTGTCTATCTGTTTGTTCCGGGTAATCTCCGAAACGGCTGAACCGATTTTGACGGGACCTTCACTGGCAGATGGCTGATGTTAGAAGGAATAACTAGGCTATTTTTATTTTAGAAATGTAATTAGAGTTCCGCGTAAAAAAATGAAACCCTTGAAACCCAATATATTTATTCTATGTCAAGTGTCTATGTCGAAGTAATCTAAATTTCTTTTAAATTAAACGCGGGTGAAACCGCGAGTCCCAGCTAGTAATAAATAAAAAAGCTCAAGCGCTACATATGATATTGTAAAATAATTGTTGGTCTCTACATAAATCCGTCAATAGGGGCTCACCCGCCAAGTCGGCAACAGCACAACGGCATTTGATTGGGTGGTTCAAAGATCATGCATCTAGGACTTGAACACTCTTCGTCCAATAGTCTGTCTAAACTAAGGATTTCTAAATTGGCCAGTATTAAGGTTGTGGTCTGCTGGTAGTCATCATCATCATCATCATCATCACAATTATGATTTCAGTCAAATAAACGTCAACCACTGGATAGAAGTATCTCCAAAATATTGTCTACTGGTATGGATTTGTTTTGTGTGCTCATGGGGATAACTATAATCGCCACACCGGGCAGACAGGTTGGATGGATGATGCTGCTCATCCTCCGGCTAATCCCATAGTCAGCTTTTACTGGGGTGGTGGCATTCTTAGCCGGCAACACACGGCACGTCACTCCATTTAAGATATCGATATTAAGCCGCATCTAGTTGGACTAGAAGCCGACACCAACAGGGTTGGGAAAAGGTTCTGAGGATGATATAGAGATTTAGATGTGAAGATAACTCCCACATATACAACTCATGACCTTAAGGACAAAAGAAAGATCTACAACGACCACATCAAAACCTTATCTCAACAAAAGGAGGTTAAAAACTGTGCCGAACCGTAAACACAAAAATTGTTTATAAAAATAAATAAAAGAAATGTAAACTATAATGAATATCCGAAAGCGATATGCAGCGGAAACGTAAATATTGTGACTTTTTCAAGTACGGCGAGGAAAATTGTATCGATGGTTAAGAAAATATAAAGTTAACACGTGCATTATTTTGCCGCAAATTATCGACGAAAAAAGCCATGATTTTTTTTTATACACCATGGTGTCGAGACGAGCAAGTCTTCACCTGGTGGTAGGCAATATGAACCCATAACAATTAGAATGCTACCCGGGACTTGTCCTGCGAGGCATCACACTGCGCTTGTCACCTCGAGACTCAAAGTTAGTTATGTTTATGCCCAGTAATGTCACTAGCTACAGTGTCCTTCTAACCGGAGCACAGTTTAGGGTATGATGAGGCTGACATACTTTTGTAAGGTAAAAGCCTCTAAATTAAAGGAGAATTTTAAAAAAAACCTTGAGAAGAAAATGAGAAAAAGCCGGCAGCCGGCAATTGACACGCGAGAGGATTTTTTACGGTACGTAAACCAATAGATTTTTAATTATGTCTCGTTTTACGACACTCAATGAGTACACTGCTGCTTAGCGGTGAATATCTCGTACTGTGGTTGTATCTACCTAGCCGGCCTATTGCAATAAGAGACCTACAACCAGTAGAGTATACGGTCGACGTGATAAAATGTTTCATTACTACGTTTATAGATCATCGTCCTACCCTGGTCTCAAGTTACTTAAGTTCGTGCAATATGTTCTATATTGCAAATTTTTTGGCAAAAGGGTTTTTCAGTCGGCCGCCTGCCTGACACCAACCTAGAGTATACTAGCGTAAGGCACCGCCACCTGCGGGTAACCCAAAGTGCTTATTGGTACGCACGGGTTTCCAAACTCCCTTACTCACCTTTTACGATACCCACGGGATGAGATAAGTAGCCCTATTCGTGACACAGCAACAGACAACAGCCTTTCTTTTTGACAAGTAAAAAATTCCTAACTCCGTTCCTAACTAGTTGTAACGAAGGCATTC
The DNA here is from genome assembly GCA_947459985.1 of Diloba caeruleocephala. NCBI lineage: Eukaryota > Metazoa > Arthropoda > Insecta > Lepidoptera > Noctuidae > Diloba > Diloba caeruleocephala. The sequence goes on from OX381632.1 coordinate 9,284,609, forward strand.
GATAGTGTTAGCAACCCAGTATTTAGGCTGACAACACTGCCGCCATGGTGTGGCATTCGAGTTCGAGGGAATTAGCGGTAGCGGCCGGCGCCAATTCATTCGAAGAAGACAAGTGTAGTATTAGTACAGAGTGTTGATGGGTCAGGGGTGACTTTAAGGGGAGGTTGGAGGTCACCGGGGCGTTTGCCCCAATATTTTTGTATATAATTACCTAATGTGTTAATAATAGTGACGTAGTATATAATCATTTTGACTTCAGTATAAACTAATTAAAACTAGAGAAAACGCGTTCTAACTAAAACGGATTTTCATTGTAACATGTACACTGATTTTTCTTACCATATCGGCTCGTTTACTTTCATTGCTAAGCAAAAGGCTTGCAAAAGACTTTAAAAATGAAATCATTGGGATTTTTTATCTCCACGCTTCACAAGCAAGTATCAGTGGAAGGGTGAAGGGGCATGTTGGACTCGTACCGACTAAAACCACTTTATGAATTGTTAAATATGGAAATCATTAATTAATAGAATAAGAAAGAGAAAACGGTTACAATAATTACATCATCATTTCGGCCGAATAAAGTCCACCGCTGGACTGCCTCCCCCAAAGATCACCACAACGACCGAATATGGGTGTGTTGTGGGCTCATTGGGGGGTTTTGCAATAATCGCCACGCTTGGCAGACGGGTTGGCGATCGCAGTTGAGTTGTTAATGTACTCGAAGATACGCTGCTGCCTATCCTCCGGCTAATCCCTTAATCGACTTTTACGACACCCACGGAAGGAGATGGGGTGGTGGTATTCTGAGCCAGCCCCACACGGCTATAATTACAAATGATAACAAAATTATTTAAGTGATATCATCATCACCTTAAACATTTTTTATATTTTGACAGAGATTCACAGATATCTATATTATGAGTTTTAGAAAACACGTTGTATTGCCAACAAAGTCTGGGCACAGCGACGTAATCACCGAGGTTCGTTTTTGAGGCAGGGATATTAAATAAGCTATACATCGACGCATCAGCTTGTGGGCCTCCCAAAACACAGCTACAAAGCACGCTTGTAACGCTGTTCATATACGACATAGTTGGCATTTCCGAATAGCAAGATGAGGGGAATGAATGGCTAAGATCGGTAATCATAATGATAATATTAGTACATTTGAGCATGTCTCCGCAAGACCAAGACGACAACGTAAGGTTGTAAATTTAATCTAGATTATAATAATTTGCATAACAACCAAATCCGTGTGATGGCCGAATTAAGAATATAGCACTATTCCATCTCCTCCTGTGGATGTCGTAAAAGGCGATTAGGGGATCTTAACCAGAGGGATGGGCAGCAGCGTCCCTTCTTCGGAATTGCAGCCATACTGTGCGCGCACCAACCCGCATGCCAAGCGTAGTGAGTACTGGCATATTCCCCCAAAATGACGACACAATTGTGGAAATCTATGGGCCCTTGTACTACCGTGGACGTCTCATAGCATAACGACCGAGAACAAGGAATATACATGCTGTCTATCTTTGAGGCATGGAGAGATCTCGATGGTAACATTGCTTAACCTCTTAGATCGAAGAATATGTGTGATAGCCATCCAAGAAACCAAGTCATCACCTCACAAAAAATTAGATGAGTTATTAAATACCCTAAGAAATAATCATAAAAATTATCGACCACTCCACCTCACTAAACCGCACCACGCGATTTACAAACAAAACCACTCGAAAATCATTACACACATAAACGGAATTCTTTTCATTCACCGGTCACTTTGAGTTGAGCAATGTCAAGACTATGATTGCCAAAATAATAATCTTAGCGCTCTCCATAAAAGCCTTCGTTTACTGCAACTATTTGGAAGAAGAAAACAATTATCAAAAGCCGAAATTGGAACGAAATAATGTTGTGAACAAAGGAGTTTGGGTGCGAAATAAGTTCAAAGAGAATCTGTTCGAAAAAGGGCGTGGAGGCGACTTTATTTTTAGGGAAAATTCGCTGGATGTGGATAACATATTGCAGAATAATTTTGATGCGTTTGGTGCGAATTACATGCAGGACTCTCCGCTTGTTTCTTCGTACGTTAAAAGGATCAAGAGATCGACTCGCTGTAAGTGTTTACACTGTTAAAATTATGATTACTTTCTTCTTTCGTTCTTCTTTGTTTCTTTCTTTCTTTCTATTATTTCACTAAGAAGTAAAAAGTATGTCATCTAAATTCTTGTCTTTTTACGAGACTTTTTTGTACTTTAATATCTCACCTCATCTCATACCATCCACCCGCGAAAGTCCTAAATTAAAAAATAAAATAAAATGCCGAATGCACATAAAGTTAATATGGAGCAAACATTGCCTGGAGATTAAGGTGCGACTGAGGTAACCCTTGGGCCACTCCAAAGGCGCAAACATTAATACTTGGTTTGAAATAAAAAAAACACAGCCTATTATTTTTAGAGCACAAAATGGAGGTTAAATGTTGGTGGTCATTTACTATTTTTGGCGATCAAATGATATATTAAGCCACTTTTTATCAGACCAGAATATAATTACTGAGCAGAGCGGTCTATTCGTATACTAGGTAGAGAAAAATTTATCTTCGTAGTACTATGTCACAAACACAATTAAGTTCGTTAACTTTCATTTCAACAGAAATCAAATCTGATAAGGTTTATGGACAACTCTAATGTTATCGATTATTTCGCTTCACAGTTCCGAATAATTAAACTAACGAGTAAAGGTTCTACAGCATTTAGCGAGGGCGTGTGAATCATTTAAACCTTATTCCAGTTAAGTATTTCTCCATCCTAAGGTTACCTGGAAGAAATCGTCGAGCGCGATAAGGCCGCCCATTGTACTCTAAAATATACTTTTAAGTTTGATATCTTTTACCGATTGGTGTACAACAAAGAGTATAATAAATAAATAAATACAAGCACTCATCATGAAAATAACACCACGCATCATCATAAAGTGAAGCAAACATATATATATATATAATTCTTCTGTGTGTTACGTCTGTATGTCACTGAACTCCTTCTAAACGACTAGACAGATTATGATGTTTTTTTTTAGTATGTGTGTGTCCTTGAATGGTTTAGATTCTCAACTGGACCCGGTAGGTGGCGCTGCAATTGGTTATGCATGCACCTGCCTGTGCGAAGCTGGAGCGGGCTGCTAGGACTTATAAAAAAAAGTTGGGTCGGCCCTCGATGTCACCTGAATAATTAATAGCAGTAATCACGGATAGTCGCCGTTAAATGTTACTATGTACAAAATTACACAATTTTTACAGTCGTACGAGAGCCGCGGCCTAGAAAAAGTTTAGTAAAAAACTGCAATGGAAAGGGTTGTAAAAATAAAAGCAACAACTTTGAAAGTAAATCGGTATCACCAGGATCAGTGAAATCTAAAACTGTTAATGATATCAGTCCTACGTCCGTTTTCAACGATTATCCTTACGAAGTCGCCTTTTTATTGAACAACAAAAGTGAGATATACGTACCAGAAAATAAAACGACATATGTTGAAAAGAACAACGAAAGTGTTAACACGAGTGGTGGCATGATTCAAGATGCAGGAGGTTCTGCCTTAGAGACAGAATTAAAAGGTAATAATGACACAATATCTAGGAATACATCGTCACCAAAGAGAAGCATGAAATACGATTTTGAAACTGAAATCATAAAGAAATTTGAATTCACTGAAGACCTGAACAAGACAGACGACAAAAATGAATATAATGACAGTAAAGTGAATGATCGGAATATATTTGATAAAGATAATACTGTATGGCATCAAAATGCACCGATACCTGATGTAAATGTATATAAGGTTGTGCCTAAAGAACCTCAAAAAAGCAAAGCTGTTACTGAACGAGGACTCATTAAAGTAATCTCAATGCTTACAAAGACGTTCAAAAAGATAATTAAGCAACACCATGAAATAAAAGACATTTATGACAGAATTAGCGAAGTCAATGAAGACTTTGTAAAAAATGCGGCTACAATAACAAACAAATTTCAAGACTTCGATATAAAATACTTGTATTTATTAAAATTTCATGATAAACTTAAATTGTTTGATGCGAAATTGACTTCGAAACAAGAATATTTCCAAACAAAAGAAAGAGAAATGGCAAGAAATTTCAATGAATTTGAAAATCAACAAAAGAAATTCTTACAACAGCAACGACAGTTTTATAATATACAGAAATTAATGTTGGCACAGAATGAAAAGATCAATTTAAAGCAAAACCTGATAGCGAAAACGCAAAGTGAAATATCCCACAGACAGAATAACTTCGCTAGGATATTGAAAAAAGCTAAACAACTATACGTGGAAAGCAAAAATCCAACAATAACCAAATTAAGTTCAAGTTTAACCAAAATAAATCAAAACAACAGAATTGAATCTAAGGTTACACATACCAGTACAACTTCTCCTACCACAGAATCAGTTAAAATAAATTTATTTTCAATTCCTACTTCAAACAAGATCGAAAACCAAGACGATTTGATCATTAAAGAAAAAGATGAACAAACTATAGACGATCTAGTATACAAATACTACTTCAATAACACATTTATTGATAATTTGATGAAAAATAATGTTCTTACCAGTTTTATGGGCAGTTCAGACAATACTGGGCTCTCTCGCAATGTAAAAAATAAACGGAATGAGTTAGAAACGACTATTTTACTGCCTGTATTTGATTCTAACGATACAGAAACTTTTGTCTCCAAAAATAGGGAAAGGAGATGGATCAATCATCACTCTAGACATAAGAGCAAAAGAAGGAATCGTGGAAAAGATGAACTTGCAATTATAGTTAATGCAACAGATGCTAAATTAGCTAAAAATAACAAGAATAATGTTCCTGTTGAGGACATTGCAGGACAAAAAGATAATGTTAAAGAAATTAAATTAAAGAACGATCCTTTTTTAACTATGGCGACGAATTTCTGCATTGAAATTCGTCAAAATATAAATTCGCAAATGTTGAGATGGTGCGTTGAAAAGGCATTGAGGAGGTTGCAGTTCCTAGGTGAGTAGTTGTTTGCAGATATATTAACAGTAAAAATAAAAATAAAATGCGTGGCCCAGAGTAAAGTGATTTCTTCTAATCCACCAATTAAAATTATGAAATATTTCAAGTACTACTTGTTAAATTTACTGCTACGTGTTTAACAATTTATATCCAAAACCAGATAAAGAAAAATACAAAAGTGAAACGGACGTATTTTGACCTAAGCAATAGATTCGTCACGTATCAAAGCTTTGAGACCATCGCGTTGACGAACGGAACTACTGATTAAACATCTTGACTATACTGAGAATCACTGGCATGACTGGTATACATAAAAGTAACGTTTATAAAAAATGTTTTTATATTTCAGCTAAATTCCCCCCGATACCCGAGACTGGCATAATAGACATAGACACACCTAGAGTGAAACTGTTAAAAATGCCTTCAAATACAAAGTTAAATACAATGCTCACATATCATACTGAGTTGAACACTCAACCAAATACTGTTAAAGTTGAAGCTGTACCAACTAGTGCCAGCACTGTCCATGTTACTGAAACTACTGGTAAGATAGCATTTATTATTTAACTAATAATTTAACGATGAGTGGCAAACGTAGCATGGGGCGCTAGCCAAATGGACTGACCACTTGAAGAAGATAGATGGAAAGGAGTACCCGATGTTGCAAATGTTGGCGAGGCCTATGTCCAACAATCCATTGCGATATTTGTGAGAATCCGGTTACTAATAAAAGGTAATAAATTTATATGAAATCGACACTCGAAAGGAAGAAAGGGATGTGCTTGAAAGGAAGCTTCTGAAATTGAATTATAGTGGGAATCATTTTGACTTTTCTGTGTCGACTAATCAAACTCAATTGAACAAATATCGTCGCGTCTTTCTAACGTCAGAATGCTTTTACTTATGACTTCAGCCTGTAACAATAATGCGATCAAAGCGGTTATCTAGTGTGTTGATTCTTACACCATATCTCGACCGCTGAGAGAAGCAGTGTTTGATAAGGCCCATATTTAGCAAAATATTTTATATAAGGGTATTTTCTTAGTTCACACACCAAATAAGCTGACATCACCAACACCGGTCAACACAAAGACAGATGAAGCACAAATTTCACCGAGTCACAATTCCGTTGATAGTGGTGCGTTCTTTCCTGGTGAGTTTTGATTAGATGTGTAAATTCCTACTAGCTGTAAGCTCAGCTGCTGGAACAAAATCTTGGGTTCAGTTTCAAGTATATCGGATCATAGATGTTAAGTTAAAAAAAAAACTACATGACTCATATCTTTGGCTTACATTAATTAGCTGATCAAAGCCCTCAGAACTATATACTTGGAGATGGAAGTATTTAATTACGTAATAACAGGGAAATCCGCTCCGAATCATGGAAACGCGTGATGTCTACAGGGTCGCAGCGCTTCATACCCCGAGCTGATCACGCCGGTGTAGCTGCCTGTCGCCTTTAATAGTTGTCATTTAGGAGACTCATATATAAATTTGAAAGGTAGACGCCTTTGTTCCGCAGTTCAATAAGTTCTAGTCTACATATAAATAACCCAAACTATCTGATATAAACCAAACTATCTGAGGCACTATATTCTACAAAAATCCTTCTACTATCGGAGACAATTATTCGTGAGGTACTTTTATAGTGCAACCATATTCTCAGGTAAGTGTCCCATTACACTCAAAATTTAAATTTAAAGTATCTCTGCGTGTTAGACCGTTATCCCCTACACCTACATTTGGGGGATTCCGACAGTATGTAAAACATGTAATGCTACGGAACCTGCTCAGGGCGCTAGTCCTACTCGCACTTGACACTTCTATTAACGGATTACTAGAAGTCGCCGTAACAATTTCTAGTGTAGTTATAAAACTCAGTAGTAATAGTGTTTAACATACCTTTTACCTCAAATTCAAATTAAAAAGATTTTTATTCATATAAACCATTTACGGGCACTTATGAATAGTCAGAACGTAGTTCCACGGTTCCAAGAAGTTGGTCCTTTGGAGAAGAACCGGCAAGCCTCCATAGACACTCTTTTAAAATAATTTTAAAATGTTACAAACATTGCAATATAGTAGCATAAAGTTATGTGAGAAAAATGTACTGCCAGTGTGAAATAGATGAAGTAAAATAATAATAAAATCAATGTAAAATAATTTCATTAAACAAGATAACATGGCTGTAAGGACTGACCAGTCCCACATGACGACACCCGTTCACGAGCATGACGCATGCATCGGCGTCGCTCAGGTCAACCATATTGCAGGTAACTTAACGGCCCGATACACGACGCCACCATCAGCAAGACATTTTAGTGAGCATGACAGACTCATACTGCCAAACAACAGGCAGTTATAATTCATAGATGTAGGCTACATGATACTCACATTTGCCGTATTTATTCTTTGCCTCATAATATCAACATCGCTTGAACCTCCAACATTGGCCATTGTCCTCTGTACTTGTAAATGTCACGTTATCCGGAATGTATATTAGAAAAACAAAAGAATATCAACATTGGTTGACGATCGAAAGAACTCGATCCATTCTCCGAGAAATCAAATGCTAAACAATACAAAAAAAAAATGTCGAGTGTAAACACGCGGTAGAATTGAAACTTTGTATTTTGGTTCATTTGTAAGAGAATGAGATGAATACTCTATGGAGGTGGTAAACAGAGAGAGTGTGTGAGAGAGAGAGCGATTGATCGTCAATGGGGAAACTATATACTAGTGGAAATGTGTTTTATCTCATTCTTTCACAGCCTAAACCCTATAAATGCAGTTATAGTTGTCTCTCTTTCGTTACACATTTTCGTTTCATACAATCCAATTCACACCGTCCCAAAACAAGTTTCACGTCAACGAGAAGTGTGTGTGTATCAGTTTCGACGCCCGACTGGAGTTTTACTCCTTACAAACGATAATAATGATATATATCGAATAGAATAAGAGTGTAAATGAACGCATCTTCTAAAATGATAAGAGAAACAAACATATATCTGTAATTATTCAGATTATTTATATTACTTCAATAAAAGCGTATTACATAAAGTATGTTACAAAATAATAATATGACTTGTTTAATAGTACATAAAAATACACATATCAAAGCATAGAAGTACAAGAAAACTTTAAAATCAAAACATTAAAAGTTGATGGTTAGGTTGCTGTTTATGTACGTTGTATAGATACAATAAATGCTACTACAAGTATTTATTAAACAGCATGCATACCCTGTACTCGACAGCAGTATACAAGTTGCGGCAGAACTTCGTAATACATACAAACATACGCACACATTCAACTCTCAGACCAGAGGTAGTGAACTATATAGTGAGACTACGAAGCATCGCACAAACAGGAGGCCTCGAGAATAAGATACGCTGTGTAATGTATTCCATCTCATTCTTTTGCACGTTCAATCCTACAGATATATATGTTTGTCTCTTTCTACGTAACGCCTCAACTTTCCGAGTGTTAGACTTGATTTTACTCCTCATAAAATTTAAAAAGGAGTAAACTCCAATAAATATATTAAATTCTCAAACGATATGGAATCTCTATCAATCATAACCTAAAAACGATTAACTAATTGAAAGAGAAAATGTTTAACTTATGATTTGTTAAGGTTCGTCAATTGCAAAAATCATGTATCAATAAGTTTACTTATTTAAATATAATTATTTTGTATATATGTGTAACTCGCTGTTAAAACGTACAAAAAAGTATAAAATAATTTCTCCTAGCCCCAGATTTGAAACGAAAAACGTGGGGCGCATGCAATATATAACATTAACATTCTTCTGTTTGCTAAGATTCTTATTATTTTCTTTTCATATATAATACCGTTGGCCGAAGATGTTTACGTATTGGATATATTATGTATACAAATTTGTTGAAATAGAAATCTTACATAATATTTTAACCTTCATCATATCGGCCATTCATACGTCCACTGCTGAACAAAGGCCTCCCCCATAGATTTTCACAACTGTGTCATCATTTTGGGGGGTATTTACCAATACTCACCACGCTTGGCAGGTGGGTTGGTGAGCGCAGTACGGCTACCGTTTCACAGAAGGGACGCTGCTGCCCATCGCTCTGGTTTAGATTCCCTTAATCGCCTTTTACGACATCCACGGAAGGAGAGGGAGTGGTGCTATATTCTTAATCCGGACACCACACGGATTCCGGACACCACAGGGATTTTAACCTTACATCATTTTTATTTCAAATCTCGCTCTAAGACTACCAAAACGGTCTGGCAGACTATGCAACTACAGATAATAGTTATTCTAAAACTACAAAAGCGTGGCAGACAGTACAACTACAGGTAATAGTTATTAGCATCGCATCGGTCAAATGTTTCATTCATAACTAATTCTAACAAAAAAAGAAAGAGGCGTGCAACGTAAGACTCTACAACCTGAATGTCAGGTTCCGAGATGGTTCGAAAAAAGAAAAGAAAGAAGGCTCACATTTGGTTTTGTTTTCAGACAACGAAGAGCTGGAATCAAACTTGAAACAATTTGGTAAGTTTTATAAGTTACCACTCTATCCTTTATGAAGGCAATCGGAATTAAACTGCCGTTACGATGTGTTCTGTTCCGTGTGGACCTGGCAGAGGAGAACAAACCCTCTTCACCCATAAATAAAACATGAGCTATGGAAGTATCGGCTAAATTGACAAAAATATCATGTTAAAGAAACTATCCAAGGTATAGAAATTGGATAGGATTATTACAAAAATGTTATAGGTTATGAAAAAAATTTGTAATAATGTGTTATGAAATTGCCATTTTGTACGAAATGAAGCATAGTATTTTTTCTATCTATTTTAATCCAAGTAAGCACCCATGCAATCGATGCATCTTTGCCAACGCAGTGGCAGTTTATCGATGAAATTCTTAAAAATACCGGATAGACGGGAGTCGACAACTCTTCAAAGGCATTTTGTACTGCCTCTCGGGTATAGATTTTTTTTCTTGTCGAAAAGTTATCCAAATTCTGGAAAATGTAGAATTCTGTAGGCGCAAGCTCTGGTGAGTACGGCGGATGACGGAGAGCTCAAATCCGGTTGCAGATGTGCGAGCTTCTCCATCATAATGTTCAATTCTTCACAGTACACATCCGCAGTAATGCTCATCCCGTTTGGCAAGAAGCTGAGATGAATCACACCGGCCCTAGACAACCAAACAGTTACCATCACTTATTAAGAGGTCTTTTTCGTTTAAGGCATTGATTAGGTGCTGATCCAGGATCTAACCAACTTGCTGACCGCTTGCGACTGTCAAACAGAATCCATTTTTCGTAGCAGAGATGCGCAAAGCAGGGGTACAATTCCTTAAGCTCAAACATCCATACATCCTTAAATAAAGAATCGAAATAACGGTGTAAAACCAATTTCGGTATTCGCTAAGTTATGATTGAAGCTATTCCAGGACACGTTGCAGAAGGTAAGCCATGAGGACCAGTCTTAGCGAATGCTAAATCGGGTTATAACCGTTGTTTTAATTCTGTTTTCAAAGATGTATGGATGTTTGAGCTTAGAGAATTGCACCCCAGGCCTCGACATGCACGTTGCACTGATGATGGTTAATTTTGTGGGGCACCCATTTGGCAAGGTTTTATTTTGCCAATTTGACGTACTACTTATCTAAGTTAATAGACAGTCACAACTCATGATGATGACGTCATAAGAAACACTTAACCAGACTTAATTATATTTATATGAAACCAATTCACGAGTATTTAACACTAAAAATAAGAACGACTCAAATCGGTTCTCCAATCTCGGAGGAATCGAAACTATTAGGACATCATCTAGATAAGCGCAGTCAAAACAAACCTGTTTATTAAAGCTGGTTAAAAAAACACGCTCTCAAATGTAATGAAATTTATATGGGACCAACTCGAAAGCATTTTGCACCTATTAAAGAAAGAGTTGTTCAAATCAGTCTACAAATCTCGGAGTACCTAATCTTCCTCCTTTGTGAAGCCGGTTAAAAAGCCAGGCCTGATTTAAAAAGAAAATAACACTATTGCCCTCTTCAAATTCTCACCGAAAAGTTGCTATTTTTTTGACAGGTTGACCACTCTATCGTGTTTATTTTTATATTTTTAACGTTCAACCAAAAATTTTGATCACATCTTTTTCGAATTTCGAATCAAAATCTATTTTTTAATAGGCGGGCACAATGGTGGAGAAATAGATGCTGATATATTGTTCGTTTCAGATATAAAACCGGATGTTGAAGGAAACGTTTACTATGAGGGCAGCGTACACGCAAGTGAAATACGTAAGTACTTGATGTATTTGCATCTTCTTTTGAATACGTGGTGGACTACGTACTAGTCGCTAACTCATCGTCTATAGTGGCTTTCCATGGGGCGTAACTTCACAAGCCGCGGTCATAGTGCAAATAGTAGCGCCCCGAGTACGCATACCCTGGTGTGTGATGATCTATGTACATGCATGAAGCGCGCTGATACTAACATGCACTTTTAAAAGCCCCCATTAGAAAGATTATAATCAATACAAATAAATAAAATAAAGTGTCTGTTTGTAATGTCAAAATAACGCGTATGAAAGTATATGCGGTAACTGCAACAATTAGTTTTTTTTAAATTTGTCGGTCTGTTTGTCGGTCTCACTGTCTGTCTATTTGTTCCCGCTAATCTCCGAAACGGCTGGACCGATATTTACGGGACTTTCACTGGCAGATAGCTGATATTATAAGGAATACCATAGGCTACTTTTATTTTAGAAAAGTAATTATCCTGAATTACCATGAAATCCAATTTAAATACTCTATGTCAATTGTCAATGCCGAAGTACTCTAAATTATTTATAAATAATCAAATTTCTTATAAATTAAATGGCGGGTGAAACCGCGGGTCCCAGCTAGTCTTATAATAATAACACCTTCTTCTTCTTTGAGTGGTGAGTGGCCAACCTCGTGTCAGAGTTGTTCAAGCCACCCAAAGACCTCTGACTTGGCTTAACGACTGTCGTTTAGTGGCAACAGTTTATACGAGTTCTCCGAAGTACGGAGACGCTCGGTTCAAATACCACTATACGGGCACCCATCTATAGGCTGACCGCGCCAAGCGTTGCTTAACCTGGCCGATAGTTTACTGACACTGATCGGTAAATATATAACATAATAACACTTAAACGTATAGTCTTTTGCGAGCACTGTCGCCAACACCTTTATTTTTCATTCGGTGGGAACGCATCATGTACTTGTCCTTTTCCTTCGCCCCAAGCAAGGGCGCTGTGAATGCCGAACTCCTTTTTTTTATGTCCAGTGGAAATTCTACCTGAACTTCCTTCGCCCCGGGGAAGGGCAAAGGGTATACCGGGCTCCTACCGGCTAAAACCACAGAAGCGGTCATCTTCGGCACCCAAGCGGGGCGGGTCCTCGTAAGATCACAGTAGAGCCGCCCATTGGTGCCGCGCCTTTAGGCACATCAGCGAGGGGAGGACTGTAAAGCGGCCAACCCCTCTAGTGGAGGGAAGGCGACTGTAAAAAGGTCACCCCCCAAGCATTTCTCGGGGAGGATTGTAAAGGATTCCCCCAAGCCTACCGACTAAAACCACCGGAGCGGTCATCTGCCGCACCGTAGAGCGCCCCAGAAAGTCGCATCAATCACAGCTGATTTTTATTAGGGCCACGCCTTTAGACACATCTAGGAGACGATAACTGCTTATGGGTGACTCTAGTGTGATGTTACGAGGACCTGGAGCCCCCTTAGGTGCCGAAAATGACCGTTCCCATGGTTTTAGCTGGTAAGAGTCTGGCGCATGCCAAGGGGCATCCCTTCACCCTTCCCCGGGACGGAGGAAGTTCATGATGAATATACACTGGGGATCGTTCAAATGGTTACACACTTCGTAACCATCCCTCTAGGTGTTGTCTTCCCATGCCGAAGCTATAAGGCCCCGCCTCTCGGGGGTTGCGTTATGGAAAGTTTGCACCGCAGAGCGCACGTGGTCATGGGTCATGTGCCCAACACAGCGCACAGAGATCGGGGGATCCTCCACAATCCCCCCGAGAAGTGCCTGGGGGCGGCCTTTTTACATTCGCCCTCTCCGTGGTGGAGGAAGTTCATGATGAATAAATACTGGGGATCAATAAAAAAGGTGTCATCATTCTAATGTCAATAAATCAATCTGAAAGAAGAAGAAAGAAAATCTATTTATTCTTTGCACCTTAAGCACACAACAATGGCGGTTATAAAGTACGAGTACATACAGAGGATAACAAAGAAATATATTAAAATAAAACGATAAGTAAAACATTATCCCAACTGGCAACTGAAATTGGCATTAAAAACAATGCAGCCAGTAATCCAACATTACAGTAAGAAATTAAAAACATAACATCAGGCACATGTTGGCTACCCTGCATTTAATGCAGTGAGTGTAAAATAAAATAAAAACTAATGGCAGTGTGTCCCGCGTGTGCAGAGAAATGGCCGTCGCTCAGCTCAATCTAATATATCATTACACAAAATTACTGAAATGTTATACTTACCTTTGTCACGGCAAGCCACATAAAAAGTAATTTGTAGCAGTAGACCTTTGCGTGCTGATAGCTATCTCCTATCCACCCTGTTAAGAAAAGAGCGTATAGCTTTTTTGTATTTCAGCATTTAGCAGTGAAAGTCAAGGCATAGATGATATAATACCGGGCCTTGAGAGCAACTCGCATGTCGACATGGATCCTCTAGCCTTTGACCTTCAGGCTAAAAGACGGGCTTTCGTAAGGCAGTGAGTATTAATTAACGCTCTAATTAACAGGGTGGGTTTGAGTTAGATTTCCGCTTCTATTTCAGGAGTTAATCGAAACTCGTTCGATTTTTTAAATCCTATTTTTGCCTTTTCTTTCACTTCTCTGGTCGTTATTTTGTTACTATGACCAACAGAGGCGTTGTTTTTTATAAAATATATAAACATTTGAAAAAAAAATTAAAAATATTTAAATATTTATATCTACACAGAATTGGATTTTTTTTTCTCTCTTCACATTTCTAACTATGTGTTTTATACTCGTGGATACGATCACAACCACACAAATCCGTAGTTGGTAAATTCTGAGGAACTTGCTTCACCCTGGGAAAGGCAGAGGGGCACGCTGGACTCTTACCAGCTAAACCCCCATGGTGATACTTACCCATACTTACCCATTGCTGGGGGTGTAGTGTCCTTACTATCTCTGCATCACCTAAATAAGGGCCTTTGTACACAGTTGGACATTAAGCCTAAATAAATATCACAAGACTTCATTGACCTCGAATAAAGTGAAAATGTGATTGAAATCAGTGAGTTAAACTAGGTACACATTGCATTAAAAATGTATCCTTACCAAAAGACAACTTTTATTACTGTAGAACGAATCTAGACAAAAATAAATTGAATTGAAGCCCATTTTCAGTAAATCAGAAAATCTAAATTTTCTCTCTGGGATAAAAATAGGCCAGCCTGTTTCTTCATGAACAGAGAGCCCAGGGTATCATGTCCATCAGCAACGTTTGCGCGCTGTCTATGTAAACGAATGGGCAAGCAATATAATGTTTAGTTCTAACATGTAGCCTTTCTTGTTTCAGATTGAACGAGCAAATAAAAAAGTCTCTGGGTTAAATAACACTTTGCCGTTTATAGGCACTATTCATAAAACTCTAATTCTAAACTAGAATTTAACTTAAAATTAAAATATTATTACTTTTTTACCTAAGATATTGCCCATGTATATAATAAGGTAGACCAAAAACTGAAAGAACGTTTAAAATCCGATATTTGATGTTGGCTTAAATATCGGATCTTGAAGCACTCAAGAAATGGACACAAAAAAACGATAAGGAATTCTTAAGAAGACATAAAGAGGGTCAGATTGAACAGAAGTGTGGACCTATGATGACATAGCAATTTAGAAGATACAATCAATTGGGTTAATACCTAAAACCCTCGACTTAAATAGACTGGTTATGGAGATCAGACGACAGTCAGTCCACATGAAAAAGTTTACGATAACGATGATCTTAAATATATGTATAAAATGATATAGCTGTTCTTTCAATCTTAAAATGCAAGATGCAAGCATAGGTACTGCTATTTATATATATTATCTAATAGTAAGAGGATACTTTAGAAGGCTTGAAACTACCCTGCTGAGGAAAAAGTTTCAAATGAAGAAAAAGACACAGATATGATGATTATGGCACAGACTCTAACCATTGCAAGGGAAAAAGAACCTCCTTAAAGCGATAGAGTGTAATTATACAGGAATAGCCCAGAATTGAGCAAAATTTAGGTGAGGTGTGTAGAAAAAAAGACAATACTCTGACTAAGGATTACGAAGGAGTCTGCCTAGAAGAATATTATACTTCTATCATTAAACCTGCCAAGTAAAGTGTTCCGGGGTTATATTACCAAGATCCTTATCTTCTGCATTGCTTTTTCCCATGTTTACAAGCCATCCCCAGAAGCCGAAGGCAAGGCTCCAACCAGGCGCACGGCTGAATTCGTCATCGAAATCACATCTTGGATAAAGATGTTGGACGAGTGGCATACCGCCCTAAATCGTACAAATAAATAAATGCAAAGTTTATGTCTCATTGAGATGACTGTCACGGATATTATTTCGTTGCTCGACCGATTGGTGTCGCTTGAGCAACGTAAGAATGTTCGGTACACATTCACACACCCACTGGGGAAGAATTTTTAACGTCCTGTCATTAAATTTATATAAAATATGGCATACGCGCCATGTTATCTATATATAAATTGCTTCTTAGTATATAAGCTATAACAGTAAACTTATTTGTAATGAATATTGTATATGTGAACAAAAAATGCAATGTTCTATGTTAAGTAACATCAAAAATTTGGTTTATTAAATGATATGCATAATATTTGTGTATTTACTCACTTTCCTCTTAAGTGTATACATTTATAATCTCTGAATGGTTATATAATTATTTCAGACTAGCTGTTGTCCGCGGTTTCACCCGCGCATTTCATTTTATCATTATAAATACAAATATAGCCTACAGGGATAGTGTAGCTTTCTATTAGTGAAATAAATTTTAGAATCGTTTCAGTAGTTTAAGAAATTTCCATATACATAAAAACAAACAAAACCTGTATATAATTTAAGTATAGATGAGCAAATCCGATGATACAGCACAACTGCTCAACGTGAGGTCCAGGGTTCAATTTGTTGGTCGGGCAGCCAAAAGACGGGTTTCTGTAAGAAAAGTATTAGTAACAGGCCGGAATTTGGAAGTGTCTATTGGATTAGTATGCTACCTATTACCTACTAATTGGGGTTCTCAATAATAAGATAATTAAATGGGCCTCGACGTACATATACATAAGTATTACCGAATTATGAAGTTATGGTGATGTTATAGTTTTGGTAACCTATGAGTAAGACTAAAATATAAATAATAAAATGTAACAAAAAAAAATACCAAGTCACCAAGCATTGCTTTAAACTTCACAACTGTTAACTGTCGTTTGTGGTATAAGCCATCCTTTTGCCCTGTGCTTGGTGAATAAAATATTTGTGAACTACCGACATTGATCTAATATTTTTGCTAATTGCTAGCGCTCAACTGTATTTTTTACGTTTAGTTTTTTCGTGTGAAGTGATTATATAATCTTATGAGAAAATAAAGTTCTTAAACCACGTGTTTATATTTCTTTGTATAAGTACCACATTTTTAGATGGCACCAGAATAATCAAATGATGGACGGAGTGAACTAACACGTGACCACGGCACAAAACTGACCATGGGAGAAATTCTGATATCCATGGGAGAAACAGTCGTGTCTCGCGAACTTGAATGTTTGACCTTATCTTATCGCGAAACTGACTTTCATAGGGAATTGCAGTCTCTTAAATGCATTGGGAATACGCGGCATAAGCACCGTGGGCCTCTGAACTGGTCCAGTTAAAATCGTGGCCTATCACATGGCGATGCACATGCGCAATGATTAACTTCATATCGATTTGAACCTGCCATCAGCGAATCAGCAAACAGAAATCAGAGATTCATGAAAAAAGCGTCTAAACGCTTATTCGACACTGCCCTGACCCACTCGATTCCCCTCGTGGTTTCGGCCGCCGAATACCGACCCTCCCGTATCAATAGCGTACGCCGCCCGAGGCACGTTCTGATCGACCCGGATTATAAAATTACCGTAGATCACATTGACTATCGGTACATCGCAATGTTGTAGTGCTTATACAGAAATGCCACCATGTCGGTCCGAGTACATGAACAGAGCACGGGGGCAATTCTATTGGGGAGAGGTATGAGACAGGGGGACGTCATTTGCCCGAAACTGTGCACAGCTGCAATGGAGGATAACTTCAAGCTACTAGAGTGGAAAGGATTCAGCTTATTTTCCTTAAAATAACGATGCCCCGCACTAGGATTTCTCCTGTGTAGTGGGTGCCTTTACAGACATGAATTCCAAATACAGTACTTCCAGACCCGGAACAACTACCTGCAGATCACAACAAATATATGTTCCGTGTGGGAATCGAACCCACGACCCGGAGCAGCCGACTGTTTCAGCCACTGCACCAACCGTGCCGTCAAAAGTTTTAACTATGCCAAATCTCACACTCCTCCGTGCCCACAATTAAAGGTTTAGTAAGTTCTCTCTTCACGTATTAATATATAGATAGATAAGCTGGAGGTCACTAATGGCCGAAATCAATACAAATAAATAAAATTGAAGTGTCTGTTTGTAATGTCCAAATAACAGCTTTTTACCAAATGCATATGAAAGTATATACTGTACCTACCACAAAAAAACCTTTTTTAATTAATAATATATCTAATATCTGTGATTTGAGTTTATCTGAGATATATTCCAATCGAGATCTCGATCTATATGCGTGTCCTAATAACAAAAAGCGGCAATCTGACTAACAAATATCGGCAGATATCCGCTAATCCTGTCCCTCTTACAATAGACATAATGCTGTGTAAATATGCAAAGTACAAACCTGGCCATGATCACATCAGTTAACTGTCTAATTTTATGAACTGCAAATGCAGCAGAGCTTAGCCTAACCGATATAGCTTTAATGTGGGCACTCTGCTGTTATTTTGATAGATATTCAGTTGAAACGGTTTAAATGCATCATTAATATCGATAACATGTTTATGACCAGTAGGTAATACGTTTTACAATGAACTTTATACAACTGATGCGTTACACTATTAAACTCTTTCCCTTATTAACCCTATTTGGTTCCACTCAGGCAGCTGAAGATGCCATTGGGATTTTCTGTGACTTCTGCAAAGTATAGATAAATCATGCTTTTAAAATTTGAGCATTACGGACGTTTTATGAGCAATACAGCTCTCAGTTTATTAAGATCGTACTTGCATAAAAGTCTATAAAAACCCTGATAAAGTGTAAATACATTATATTTAGCAGTCACAATCCGGGAGTTCCTCAGGGTTAGTTAGGTCTGTTGTTTTTGGTCCCTCTCCAAGATAATCGCCACGCTTGACAAGCGAGTTGGCGATCGCTGTTTAATTGTTAATGTACTCGAAGTACGCTGCCCATCCTCCAAATCATCCCACAGTCGCCTTTTACGACGCCCACGGGATGAGAAGGGTTATTGATATTCGTGGCCGGCACCACATGGCCAGATTCCAAATTTGTTTAATGTAAATAATGAAGTGCTGAATAGAAAAAAAAAAAAAACGTCAGATTTACTTTACCAAACGAATGCGAAAACTAAGCAAAGTAGCGAATGCGACATTGTATTGGACCCAGAAAAACTAGAGTTCGTCGTTAAAACAGTTTTTCCCTCGTCGACAAAACTTAATTTATTTATATCTTTCTCGTTTCTTACGAGACTTACATCATGCGCGGTGATAACATCAAAAATCATCGTGCCGCTGTACGATTGATCGATCGAATTAATTTATCCCAACTACATCCGACTTATTAGCAACAATTCAGTGACGATGGATCAATAGAGCACAACGTAACGTGACCATTTTCAAAAATTGGGTCAGTCATCTATATTACGTTACCTAAGAAGTCAGACGGTTGTACTTTATAGCAAGTTACCGGATATCTGTGCAAGTACTCGACGTTAGCAAGTCAAAAACAAAAAACAAACAAATGTCTAAGGCACCCGGACTGTCATGCATGCCGTGTCCTCCGGGCAGTCTCCGCAGTGATGACAGCCAGGCGTCTGTTCTCGGCCTCTCGGCTCTTACCGCCGTTATCACGGGGTACTTTTCCCTACGCTTGTTCGGGTTCCAGCTGTACCAGGGCTTGGCATATCTGTCTGACAACACTGAGCTGGATACCTATTTGGCACAGACGTGAGACATAGATTAACATATCTTAAGTCCGTTTTCTATCATTGATATTTCCACTAACTAGTAAAAAGAATTGTGATGAACTTATGGCGCCTGTTTTGTAATCTGTGTCTCATATAACTGTGACATTTTCTTTATTACTTTCTTTCTTACAGTTTCTTGCACAAGTTCTCTTTGGTGGGGTGCAAGCTGGTTCGAACGGGGTGAGTCCTTTGCTTTGCATTGCATACCACATTTCGACGAATCCCTACTTCGACATGGTGAAAATTCTCTGTGACTGCACACTTAACGATTGTTTTTAAGAGACTTTATTTTCATTTTTTATAAACGATACCCGTCACTAGGAAGTTTTCTGTGTCGTGGATACAGTTTACGGATATACACCTCACATGCACTAACACCTGGACCCGAAACAACTATCTGTAGACCAAACTAATATTTGTTCCGTGCGCCAAACCCGCGACACGAGCGCTGTAAGCTAAGCGCTGTTAAATTTGTGGATAGTCTTAGCATTCAAAAGCCTTGTCCTCCACATTCACGGGATGTACAGCCTCATTACCAAGATCGATGGTACTCGAGGCTAACAGCTACCATTAGCATAAGCCTTGCTTGTCACGACCGTGCCCTGATTGGAGCCAATTTTAGCTGCGCCATATGCCCGGTAAAGTAGCCAGTTCCCTGATCTGCTTACGAGAACTCATATCAAAAACGAACGACGACGACGCTGCCCACCCTCCGGCTAATTCCATAGTCGCCTTTTACTACACCCACGGGAAGAGATGGGTTGGTGCTATTCTTAGCCGACACGGGGCGAATCTATCCATTGCTGGGCACAATTCAATCCATACAAAGTAATTGAAGGGTTGTTGTACTATATTATTGTATGTAAAGTGTGGGTAAAGGCAGTAATAAACTAGCTACGTATCTAGACGGTCGTTTCATTACTAACATACATACCAATTGGCGACGAGGAGGGATCTACCCACATTATTTTGGAAAATGGCAAATTTTTTAGGAAATATTAGCGTTTTCGACTATAAAATACACGAATGGGAAGTTTTCTACGGCAAATTGACGCAGTTTAATAAGTTGAACAGCATCGCAGATGATAACAAAAGTGCAGTGTTGTTAACGCATCTGTCCGACGAATCCTACCGTCTGCTTCGAAACCTGGTGCATCCGAAGAAGCTTGAAGAGGTTGCGTACAGTGAGCTAGTGAACGTACTCAACAAACATTTCACGCCTAAAAGGTCGACATTCGCCGACAGGGCGAAGTTCTACGAAGCGATCAGATCCGACGGTGAGAGCATTGAGGAATGGGCAGCACGGCTACGTGGGTTAGCAGTGTATTGCGATTTCGGCATAGAGCTGGACACGCTTATGCGTGACCGCTTTGTGCTAGGCTTCAGAACAGGACACGAGCGTGACAAGCTTTTCGAGTGCGACTCCAAGACCCTGTCGCTAGCGCAGGCCTTGGAGGTCGCACAGAAAGCGTCGTGTGCACGGCAAGCGCGCACTGGCAGCGCTGGTGCTGATAGCGCAGGCGCCGTCATGGTGAAGGAGGAACCGGTGTTCTATGTGCGTGCTGGCGCGAGCGCTGGACGTAATACCACCGGCTACCAGACCGGAGCTGGTGCAGGCGCCGATAGTACCGTGGCCCGCAAAACAGACGACGGAAGCGAGCGGTCGCGCTGTACAGTGTGTGGTTTAAAAAACCACAATGCGGCAAAGTGTAGATTTAAGAACTACAAGTGTTTGGTTTGTGGGCAGAAAGGCCATCTTAAAAAGTTATGTGCGGCTAGAAAGTCAAATTTGCATAATATCGGCACGGAGGAGACGGATACGTCTCATGAACGTGATTGCAGTGAGTGTGAACTGTTTAACCTGAGGTATGTTAACTACAATCCTATTAGAGTGACTGTTAGAGTGAATAATGTAGATATCTGTATGGAGTTAGACACTGGATCAGGAGGCACCGTAATTTCAAAACAAATGTTTGTGTTGCATTTTTCTGATCAAAAGTTGCATAAAAGTGATTTAAAAATGTGTTTGTACAATGGCCATAAAATCACGCCCTTAGGGTATTTTCTTGCTAAAGTTGCGTATTCTAATTCATGTAAAATTATTAAGATATATGTTTTGGAAAACGGTGGACCACCGCTGCTGGGCCGTGATTTTATGACAAAGTTTAGGATTTATTTTGCAACCACTAATAACAATATAACTATTACGAATGAGAACATTGAAGAGGTGCAACGGCTATTAAAACGGTACCCGGACGTGTGGAAGAACGAGTTAGGTTGTTTTAATAAGTTCGAAGTCGAATTACAATAAAAAAAAAATGTAACACCGAAATTTTTTAAGCCCCGTACGGTACCCTTCGCCCTCAAGAATAAGGTCAGCAAGGAACTGGATAGGCTAGTCAGTTTAGGCATTCTTATTCCAGTTAGTTTTTCAGAGTACGCCACGCCGATAGTACCAGTTTTAAAAGAAAATGGGAAATTAAAAATTGCGGGTGATTTCTCGTGTACTTTGAATAAAGTCTTAGAAATTGATAAGTATCCCTTGCCGCGAATAGAGGAGGTATTTTCCAAAATAGGAGGCGGGGAACATTATTCAAAAATAGACTTGAGTAACGCATATAATCAATTTAAATTGTCCAAAGCCTCTCAAAAGCTGACTACCATAAATACCCAAAAAGGTTTATTTGCTTATACACGTTTGGTTTATGGCTTAGCTTGTGCACCGGCCATTTTTCAAAAGGCTATGGAAACATTGTTAGCAGGTTTAGAGGGAGTCAGTGTATGGCTTGATGACATTTGTATAACGGGGCCCACAAAAGAAATACACTTGTCAAGGTTACGCGAAGTTTTATGTAGACTGCAAGACGCAGGATTGCGTCTACAAAAAGATAAATGTGTATTTTTCGAAAGGAGCGTAACTTATTTAGGTTGCGTAATAGATAAAAGCGGGTTAAGAACCTGTCCTACTAAGGTTGAGGCGATCCTTGGCGCACCTGCGCCCACCGACGTCCTAGGAGTTAAACGCTTTCTAGGTGTAGTAAACTATTATAGAAATTTTATTCCGAATGCATCTGCACTATTAAGTCCATTACACGAACTGCTACGCGCGAACGCGGAGTGGCGGTGGGAGGAGCGCCAGCAAGCGGCGTTTGACAGTGTGAGACGCGCGCTAGCCAGCGAGCGTGTGCTGGCGCATTTCGACCCGGACGCGCCCCTGGTGTTGACGGTGGACGCAAGCCCAAATGGGCTCGGCGCCGTATTGGCCCATCGGGACGTAGACGGACGCGAGCGCCCGATAGCATTCGCCTCACGGTCGTTAGCAGCGAGTGAGAAAAATTATAGTCAAATTCAAAAAGAAGCGACGGCTATTATATTCGGTGTAAAACATTTTCACCAGTACGTGTACGGTCGTCAAGAACCTTTCGTCTTAAAAACTGATCACCGGCCTTTATTGTCGATTTTCGGCAAAGGTAACGGTGTGTCTGTGACAGCCGCCTTACGGCTTCAAAGATATGCAATTATTTTGTCTGCATACAACTACATCGCTAAATACATAGATGGTAAAAATAATGAGATTGCAGACTATTTCTCTCGGTCACCGTTATCGGGTGCGGTTAGTGATGACAAGCAGGAGGAAGGAAGTTCTAGGTATTTTCTTTTCTTAGAAGCAAGCGTAGAACCGGTTTTATTTGGCGATATTAAACGTGCGATCGCCGCTGACGATGTATTGGCGATGGTTATCAAATACATGACCAATGGTTGGCCTAGGAAAATAAATTGCAAATTGATAGCGCCGTATTTCAAATGCAAAATGGATTTGGAAGTGATAGAGGGTTGTTTGTTCCGCGGTCATAGGATAGTGATCCCGGCAGTCTACCGACACAGGATGTTGAAAGAATTACATTCAGCTCATTTTGGTATCGTAAAAACTAAAAGCGCAGCTCGTAGTAGAATGTGGTGGCCAGGAATCGACGGCGACATCGAGCGGTGGGTAGGCGCATGCGCCGCGTGCGCCGCCGTGCGTAGTGCGCCGCCGAGCGCCCTCCCCGCGCCCTGGCCGCGTCCCCCCGCTCCCTGGTATCGCATCCACATAGATTATATGTCTATTGGGCAGGCGGTGTATCTAATTGTCGTAGATGCGTTCTCCAAATGGCTGGAATGTATTCATATGGACCGTGGCACTTCTTCAAATGCACTTATTCAGAAACTGAAAGACTTGTTTTGTAGGTTCGGTGTGCCTAATGTTATTGTTTCAGATAATGATGTAAAAATTAGTTCAGCAGAATTTCATGCATTTTGTCGAGTCAATGGCGTTGAACACCTAACATCACCAATTTATCACCCGTCTAGCAACGGCCAAGCAGAAAACTCTGTAAAGACTTGTAAAAAAATGATAAAATGTATGATATCAGAAGGTAATTGTCAGAAAGAAATACCAGAAATATTACAGAGTTTTCTGTTTAATTTTAGGAATACAGTTCATTGTGCCACAGGGTCTACGCCGGCTATGTTAATGTTAGGTCGTAACTTGAGGTGTAGGTTGGACTTAATTATGCCACGAAACAGAACAGTCAATAGGCACAACGATCCGGTGTTTTTAAAACAAAGTAGATGTTTTCGTGTTGGTGAAAAAGTATGGGCTAAATGGTTTATTGCAAGGAAAAGTATTTGGAGTATAGGAACTGTAAACAAAATGATAGGTTCAAGAATGTTCGAAATTTATTTTAAGGATTATGATACCAAGTGTAACAGACATGTAGATCAGATGAGAAAATTTTATAGTTTAAGCTACAATAGTGATGTCAATCTTAGTGATAAACACAAAACTTCCAGCATCGGCACCTCAGCAGCACTGCGAGAGCCGAGCGCTCCGCCACCGCTATCCCCGCCTAGGCCTTCGTGTCCCGCGGTTTTGCAGGCCCCCGTAACGCCGTCACTGGCATCTCCTCCGTCTCCATCAACTACCGCTGTGGATGAGACAGAGCTGCGGGTCGTAACTGATAGTGAAGCGAACAGATATGAAAATGTTATCGTAGGCAAACAAAGGGATGCGGACAATGAGGAGTGGGCGGAGGCTTGTGAGGTGATGGAAGACGAGGTTCGGCCGGCTGAACAGAGAGTGGATCCCAACGAGGATACCAATCCAAATAATGTAAATCCCAGGCCGTTCGAACGCTCTAAAAGGCCTAGAAAACCTGTTAGCTATAAGAAATACTTTTAAATAAATAAGATTGTATGTTATGATTGGTGAGTGTAAATATTAATTTGTCCATTGTTACAGGTTTGCAAATTAATGTTGGAGGGATGTACTATATTATTGTATGTAAAGTGTGGGTAAAGGCAGTAATAAACTAGCTACGTATCTAGACGGTCGTTTCATTACTAACATACATACCAGTTGTACATATACATACATTCGAATCCTACATGTTTAAGAGTTCTTCGTTAAATCAAAGCAATGCTTATCGCCAAAAACACTTCTTTTTACGACTTTTCCCGCCAGAATAAAAAAGATACAACGATTACAGTATTGTTTACGGAAATGTTTTCACTTCTCAACCGACTGCAGAGTGCCGAGGACGTTGATTCGTGAGTAGTATACCTCCATTTTAAACACGTGTAATTAAATCTGACGAAGTGTCTATCGCTTTATCATCCCTTGTAAGGGAAGGGCTGCATTTCTTGACCTTTTTGACTAGCGATTGATATCCTACTATAAATGTGCAAGTTTGTGAAGATGTTTCGATGCTTGTTTCTCACATACATACATAATCAGCGCATTACTGTCCCACTGCTGGGCACAGGCCTTTTCTCACGATGAGAAGGTTAGGCCTTAGTCCACCACGCTGGCCTATTGCGGGTTGGCGGACTACACATACCATTGAGAATATTTTGGAGCCCTCTCAGGTGTACAGGTTTCCTCACAATGTTTTCCTTCACGCAAGTTATAATCAAATTCTGATCCACATAATCCAAAAAGTCACGGTGCGGGCCGGGATCGTACTCAGACCCTCCTGTGTGGAATGGAAGCGTTCAACCACTAGGCTAACACTGCATATATGCTTGTTACTCAATCACGCTGAAACGGCTTTACGGATTTGGATGAAATTGAGCAAACATATAGACTATATCATATCATCCACAGGATGTCCACTGCTGAACAAAGGCGGGAGGCCTTAGATTTCCACAACGAGCAGTCACATGCCGCTCTTATCCAACGACTTCCAGCGACTTTCACCAGGTCGTCTGTCCACCTCGTTGGAGGTCGTCACACGCTGCGTTTTTCGGTGCGCGGTCTCCATTCGAGAACCTTTGTGCCCCGACGGCCATCAGTTCTACGAGCAAAGTGCCTTGCCTATTGCCACTTCAGTTTACTAATCCTTTCAACTATGTCGACAACTTTAGTTCTTCTACGGATCTCCTCATTTCTGATTCGATCTCGTAGAGAAATACCAACCATAGCTCTCTCCATAGTTCGCTGAGTGACCTTGAGCTTTCTTATGAGGCCCATTGTGAGTGACGACATCTCTGTTCCATATGTCATCACTGGTAACACACACTGGTTAAAGACATACTTGAGTGTACCCTACGCAGGTACACTTCTCCGACTCAAGCGTGATCTTTTCAAATGTCTTTTTCTTCTCTTAGATTTATGGCTTCTGTAGAGTATCTTCCACAATTTCGCCAATGTCATGTATAAAGTAACGTTGTACGGTATTCAGATGAACGAATGTTTACATATTCATAAAACATTGCTCAAAAATGAAAAAAAATCTACAAAAATATGTCGGCAACGTCCAAACATATTGGAAGAAAGGAGATATGCCATGTAGATCAAAATGTATGCGAGCCTAGAAATCCATTTTTCTACTACCATTCTTCATAAAAGCACACTAATGCACACAGTTACAAGTTCTCATCCAATGAACAGAATAAACGCAACATTATAATTGCATTCTCATACTAAAACACACCCACGACTTTGTAGGTAGCCAATCATACCGAGCGTACAGACCGCGTACGACAGCCGTACCACGCAACGCATAAGTTTATTGAGAGTACCATTCGCTGTTCTATTCACTGCGTTTGTTATTCACCGATTGCTAGTTAAAAGTAGTAGATAAAAAGCATTGTATTTTACAAAAAAAAATGTCGTTCTGCTCCATCAATCCTAATGTAACATAATAAAGAAAACAATAATTTTTTATTTATTCTTTTTATAGACAAATACAAGAAAATTCCTTCACTTGCATATTGTACGAGTATATGATTCCTTCCTTGATAAAATTATTATTTTCGCTTCGGTTTTTGCATGTTATCCCTGAACAACACGACACTTTAACAAACCAGTTCTCCTTATTTCATATTTCTGTGGCAACGTCGTACAGTTTTCAATTCGTCAAATGTCTTTGTTCCAGAAATTTATGAAAAAAACACCTATGACACGATGCGACTACGACGCCGTCTTCTACAGGGTCTTCTGCGTCACACTTCTGGCTGTAGCGTTCACTTTCACCGTCATTCTGACCAATGTGTTCGTAGACATTGATGGATTACTCGCAAATAAGAAAGGTACATTTAATTTTACTAGAGGTTGCCCGGTGGGCGAACTACGACCGTAATTCATTATTTTTTTAATTATGATTGTATATTTTTTACACATATTATACATACATTTAAAATTTCTGCATGAAATTTATGAACTTTTACCACGCCAAATCTCACACTCCCCAGGTGAGTCACTCGTGATGTTCTTATTCGCTTATGATTCGTAGCTATTCGCAAGGCGTCTACTACCGCCAATTTTTAGGACAGTAGCTCGAGTACCTACCTACCTATTAAATTACTAGCACAATGTTACGCGTTCGTAACTGGAGACTACGTAACCGGCAGGACTGCGACTATCATGCAAATCGATCTATCTGCGGGAATCATGAATAGTTTATTGATCTTTATACATGGAGAACCTCCCATGTGCAATATTCATCATAATTAAACAAACCTGACCCGTGGATCTTTGCAATGACCAGAAATATCTGTTGGATGAGAATAACTGGTGACCTTCATCGTACTCGTCCCGCTCCCTCCTCATAATCTGTCTATCAATCTCTTACTGTAGATAACGGCAGAGGACAGTAAGCAAATATGGAATAGTATTATGATTTGTGGATATATAAACAAAATGCATCACAAATTAAAAAAGTTTAATAGTAATCCTTATCCTTCCGTGTGGTGTCCGGATTAAGAATATAGCACCACTCCATTACCTCCCGTGGATGTCGTCAAAGGCGACTAAAGAGAATCTGAACCTGAGGGATGGGCAGCAGCGTCTCTTTTGTGAACCGGTAGCCATACTGCGCTCACTAACCCGTGTTGGGTATTGGCAAATACCCCCCGAAATTATGACACAGTTGTGGAATCTATGGGGAGGCCTTTGTTCAACAGTGGACGTATAAATGGCCGACATGAGTAATCCTTATCAGCCATACATTTTTGCATCAGTAATTAGCAGGCTTGTGTTAGATAGATAGATATTAATAATCATTATATAACAATATAAAAAGCAAAGTTACAAAAAGGGATCTATATATAGAATGGGTACCCAAATGTAGAATGTTAGAATAAGACAACAACAAAAATAATAATAATAGACTTTAACCTCTACGATAATAATGGTACACGTACTGATGATTGAATGTTTTTTTTTTTGTACAGACAAATACAACGCTCTAACTAATGAAAATATCATCCACGATGAATTTACTTCCGAAGCCACGGACAATGATGAAATAAACTATGGTGAAACTGAGCAACCTTACCGAAGTAAGAGGTCTATAGGTAAAGTTAGTTAGCAACCCTACGCTTGACATACCAGTCTTTAAAGCTTTTACCTTCACTTCTGCACTTTCAGTGATCAGCATAAGAGTTTTGCTAAATCTCAAAGTAATTTAAAAGCAGAACACTAACCCGTGGCTAACTACATCGTAATTCAATCTTTTACATTAATGTTTCAAAAAGGAACATTGATAATTGGTCATATTTCGTTTAAAACTATTTTGTTGTTTATAAATAATCCTTCAAACATACATCTATTAAAATACATATTAAACTGGTGTTTTAAACTTTGCAGAAACACAAAGCTTCTTATTCCATACAAAAAATCCAAAAATTAGAAAAATACTAGCTAATCGTCTGACGACTCTACTTGAAGAATTAGAAGCGGATGAATCTAAAGCCATCCATAAGCCTATAGAAAACAAAACTACCAAAGATCTTCCTAAAAATGTAGAAACGATTACCGCAACAAATTTATCTGATGACAAAAGAAAGAATACACAAAATAACGCTGATATACTGCATTTGACAATGCATAATATTCTGCTCCAAGGAATTATAGGACATATGGATTTGAATGATGTTTATAACCGAGTGCATTCGTTGATGACGAATTTCAACGGTGTTCGCAAAAAAGGTATTTATATTATATAAGATGGCTTCTTCTTTATTAGCTACCTTATTATTGTTATGGTTACAAACAGCAGATAGAGCGTGAGTGATACATTCCTAGTTGGTCACAATGACTAAAGTTGTGCCGGTAACGACATTAGTCTCAACCCTTATTACCTTGCACCTGACAGAATCATCAGAGACTTTTGTGGACAGTCCCAATTTTGTTTTCTTACAAGATTTTATCCGACAAGTGGGCGTTGCTTTTTAGTGGTCTTGTTACTTGACAAGATACCAGCACAAAAATCTGACAAAATTCAAAAGGGTCGAAAGCAAATTTCAGTTTTGTAAACTTTTTTGCGGCTGGGATTAAAAGAGGTTTGCCAATATAATAACATCTCTGAGTAGCTAGAAATGATAAAAGTGAACAAAACTAGGAATAGAAGACAACAAACCTGCTAAGACCGCTGTGTGCGTCTCTAGTTAAATTATGAAATAGGATCGCAATGTGCAACGGTAGCGCAGCCCACATAGCATCCATACACTCTACAATTCTGGAATACATTATATTATATTCGACACCATAAGGTGTGTCTATGTTTATGAGATATCTATTTACTATGCGGTAATTACATATCTCATAAACATAGATTTCTTCAATGCATTGACATTAGTCTTTAAAGTTCAAAAAATTACAACGTCTACGAATAGGTATTACTCAAGGGCTTTTTGCCGAGTGATGGTGCCAATATTAGTTTGATGTCTGTGTTGTAACGAGAAACACATGTTATTCAAAAGAATTTAGCGATCACTTTTATAATTTAAATATATTACTATACTAATTTCATTCCGTTTGAGAATAATACTTTTATTTTTAAACTTACAGACAGACTGAAACCTCAATTAGCCGAAACGTTAAAGGTAACATCACCTGTTGTCACTACAGAAGAACCCGAGACTTTACCAAAGCAAATTGAGGAGGAGATTTTTGACGAGCTGGTTAATTGCAATGAGTTGCAGAATCAAATAGCTGAAAGGACCACTGGTAAAGAAATAACCAAAGAGCAAGCGCTAGTCAAAACAATTAACTACTAATAAAATAGATAACAATTTCAAATCTATATAGATCTAGGATCAGTTTGAAGCATGTGCTTCTCATAAGTGCTTTACTTTCAACGTTTGAGGTGGGATTCCCATCTGGAATATTTTTTTGGATGGCTTTCAAACAATTGTTCCGGAGCTGGGTAGACAAAGCTGTCTGTACACACGAAGAGAGCGTGGCGCATCATTTCCAAAAAAACTTATGCTTAAATCCAGATCCGGATAAATCGCCTTACATTTACGGCCGAAAATTATAATCAATCTAATCCGAAATCTTTGGATTTGGGATTAAGGATTTGATTTTTTGTGTTAAATATGATCTTAACACAAGAACTAATGAATTTCAAAATCTTAAATCTGAAGATTTTATTAATTATTAATTGCGGCCGTTAGAGAACTCGAATCACCGGTCGCTGTGGAAATCAATAGTGGAGGCATTTGTTCAGAAGTGGACGACCTTTAGCTGATTTTTGAAGATGATTCACCTTCAAAAATCCCTCCCTTGTGTTCCAAAATTGTACTTAGTGTTCACTTTTTGTATGTAATGACACATATTTTGTTGTTATCACATTACAGCACCTCCCAACGTGATGATCAAAACGGTGATAGACGTAACATCCACAGGCAACAACAAACATAAAGAAAATGATACCACGTAAGTAACTAGAAAAAGTCAAGAAATTGAAGTGTCTGTTTGTAATGTTTAAATAACAGCTTTTTGCTTGATGCATATGAAAGTATATACGGTACCTACAACAAAAAACCTTTTCAATTTTTGAAGTGAAAACTTCTTTTAGCGCGGTACGCATATTTTTAGATGAGATAAAATCTCTGGACTCGCGACACCGTTACGAGACGCAGCTATAGTGTGTGCATATATGCATGTACATATAGCAGACCGCGAACGCGTCTAGATAAATAACAAAAAATAAGTTTTCACTTCTGTCAGCACTCCCGGAGTGCAACTCGTATTTTTTTTGTCTGTCTGTTTGTTCCCGCTAATCTCCGAAACGGCGGGACCGATTTCTACGGGACTTTCACTGGCAGATAGCTGATGTTATAAGGAATAACTTAGGCTATTTTTTTATAACTAGCGTACCGCGCAAAATAATTAAACCTCATGAAATCCAATATATATACTCTATGTCAAATGTCTATGCCGAAGTATGTACTCTAAATTATTTGTAATAATCCAATTTCTTTTATATTAAAAGGCGGGTGAAACCGCGGGTCCCAGCTTAGCTTAGTCCTTATGCGATTGGTTTTCTGTGCATGTACGTGTCGCGGGTTAGATTCCCACACGGAACGAATATTTATGTAATCTACATGTAGTTTATGTATTTGTGCATGTGAGATTTTTGTCTGTAAACTATGTATGTGCATAATTTTATACAAGGAATCAAAATGGAGGGCTTTATGGGCGAATTTGTGTGTGCATCTTTACAAAAAAAAGTCGTTCCGCTAAACATATAAAACAAAACTACTCTCCTCATGCGTGGGGAGTGCCACGAGGTAGGGAAAACCTACCTCTACCTTTTCTTGTCGTAGGCAAAGTCTTTTGGATTTCCTCCTCCCTGTGGAGGTACCCGAACTCTTACCAGCTAAAATTCCAGGGTGTTCCTCCATGCACATTACGCCGGGGTCACGGGAGGCATTCTCGCGGACGAATGGTCTGCAACCCAAGCAGTGCCGGTCCACCTTTTTTATTGGCGGTGGCAGAAAAAATACCTAAAGCATACCTCGCCAGCCGTATGCTGCATCCACCTTTAGATGGACAGCAAGTACCGTGTGAAAACTACCTTCGTGGCCCATCAGCTGTTAGCCGGCTTCGGCCTACCTGTCACTTAGCGTGATGCTTCCAAAGCTTCTTCAGGGTCGTGCAATGCGGATGCCAGACTGTTCGATGTACCGCCCATTGGCACTGGCCCTCTTTCGGCATTACGGCTTAATCCATGTCACACATCCCACGTCATTTCTTTGTACATCGCGCGGTCGATAAAGACAGCGCCATTCCGCCGCTAGCTGACCTTTTGATGGTCACCGGGTCGGGACCGATGCCGAGGTCGGCGACCTTGATATTCTTCCTTGCCTCGGCCATGACGTCGAGCCTCAGGTGGTAGGTTGACCTTCTTCCTTCTCAACTCTTCCCCTTCTGGGCACCTTCGGTACCTAGTATAGTACCACCACTGGAACCAACATCTACCTTAATATTGTCTACCTTAATTACGTGGACTTGTGCAAAAAAAGGTTTGCTGGTTGACCAGCATCAGCCGTTAATGAGCAGCGAGTACTGAGTCAATACTACTTTCACGGCCCATCGGCCGTTAGCGCGCTTCAGCGCAATGGCCGATTTATTAGCATTTTTAGGGTTCCGAACGTCCGAAGGAAAAAATGGCGGAACCCTTATAGGATCACTTGTGTCTGTCTGTCTGTCCGTCTGTCACAGCCAAGGCAATATGCTCTGAATCTATTGGACCGATTAAGTTGAAATTTGGTACACAAATGGATTTCTGCGACCCAAATACGTACGTGTAACGTAAATAAATGAATCTATACAAATAAATAAAATTGAAGTGTCTGTTTGTAATGTCATAATAACTGCTTTTTACTAAATGCATATGAAAGTATATACGTTACCTATAACAAAAAAGCAATTTTGAAATCTTTTGTCAGTCTGTCTGTTTGTTCCGGTTAATCTCCGAAACGGCTGGACGGATTTTGACGGGACTTTCACTGGCAGATAGCTGATGTTATAAGGCATAACTTAGACTTTTTTTTTTTTATAGAAAAATAATTAGAGTTCCTCACAAAAAAATAAAACCTTTGAAATCCAATATATATATTCTATTATAATAAAACACTTTTAAACGGATTCTATCGCGTATATTTTGATTTTTGATTTTCCTGACGTTTCGAATACTTTGCAGCATTCGTGGTCGCAGGATGACTAAGGTGACAGGCGTCGTTACAGATTTTAAAAAGTTATTTTATTTTATCTACCGTACAATTTTAATCAAAAAATTAGTTTCGATACACGCAGTAATCACTCACAGTGTCTTGATGTTTCTTAGTGCGGTATCTTGTTTGGGACTTTATTATTTTAATGACTGGATTCCAAACAGGTGGTACCTGCCAACCATCTTCTCTATTAAAATTAGGATGTTTTTTAATTTCAATAGCCTCACGAAACATTCTAGGTACATATCGGTTCTCTTTCGCGAGTACTTGAGGTTGATCAAAACGAAGATAATGGTTTGGTTTGCCTAAGGCATGTTCACACACTGCAGACTTTGTGGAGCGTCTATGCTTGACGTCAGCTATATGTTCTTTTATTCGGGTGGCTATGCTACGCTTTGTTTGCCCTATGTATAGAATATATATATAATAGAATCCGTTTAAAAGTGTTTTATTATAATGTGTAATAATCGCGAAAATCTAAGACATTACTATATATATTCTATGTCAAGTGTCTATTTCGAAATACTCTAAATTTCTTTTAAATTAAACGCGGGTGAAACCGCGGGTCCCAGCAAGTTTTGAATATTTTCCTTTTTGGAGGGCAATGTAGAAAATTAAAGAATAAAGTTTTGCAAACTGTACCGTGTAACATACGAAATGGAAGGGCTTGTTGCGAGGGTCTCAAATAAATTTATTTTATTATTTTAAAATATATAGTTGTAAAGTTATTTAAGAAAATTGACCATTCTCCCCCCTTATCTCCGAAATTACAGAACCTAAAATTCTGAAAAAAATATAGGTAATAGCTCAATATAAATAATAAGGCAATGGTCTTAAAATAAAATCGTAAATCTTTCAATATTGTGTGGACAAACTTAGATTTGCGGTTGGAATGTATGGGAAAACGTGTTTTTCAATTACGATGTTAAGTGTGTTCTCGGGATAAGTTATTGGTACGAGTACAAGACGGAATCCAATAATAGACAATATATTCAGCAATTTCTCCACGCGAGTTCAACTCGCACTTGACCGGTTCTTCAGTATTATGATGACCTGGAGTAATTCGCTTCTTACACACTTGCGGGTTCAAAACCTGGCATATACTATGAGACATTCAAATTCAAAAGATTTTTATTCATATAAACCATTTACGGGCGCTTATGAATAGTCAGAATGTAGTTGCACGGTTCCAAGAAGTTCGTCCTATGGAGAAGAACCGGCAAGAAACTCCGTAGTCACTCTTTTAAAATAATTTTAAAATGTTACATACATTGCAATATAGTAGCATAAAGTTATGTGAGAATAATGTACTGCCAGTGTGAAATAGATGAAGTATTTTTACTGTCATATGACTATGACTTCAGGAGCAGCAAAACATAGGCGGATACGGTGTATAAGATAGGTGTGCAACTATAAAGAGCGTATAAGAAAGTCATTGGTTGATATCCCGATATGTCGTTTTCAGCGCTTCTCTCATTAAGTGCACAGCCAAAATGTGAAACTTCTTGCCAGCGTATGTTTTTCCTGCTACCCTTCAAAGTAAGATTATATAGGCATCTACTTGGTGCGCTCGTTCCATTAAAGATCACATCTATCTCTTTTCATCAGGCAAAAATGAGATTAAAAGCGATCGCAACCATGAAAAAAGTAATTAAATGAACGAACTAGTGGAATGACCATTAGAAATAATGTTAACATTGAAAACTATCTATGGTAATATTTCTATTATTTTAAGTGAAATAAATATGAAAATAAGTATCATTCCATATTTAGTTTATAAACAACTAACACGATAAAAAATGTGCCCTTTCTAAAAATATTTTATAAACGTTATGTGAAACACAGTGTAGGTAATTATATTATTTCCATTCACAGAAAAAAATACCTCTAAGTGTGAAATAATGCTGAATGTATTCATTTACTTTTACATACATTTATGACCCACGATTCCAAGCCTCGATTATTGTAGGCTTCAATTCCTAAATTACACTGTGAATTCTTGATTCCAGAAACTCAAAAGAAAACATAAAAGGTGTCATAGAACTCGTATACAACGGTAAGACAATTAAGTTTTCACGCCCAGACGTAGAGATAATTCAGACGCAAAAGAAGAAGCCCCAGCTCAACATTGATAAACCAAAAGCTACCGAGGTGAAAAAAGCTACCACTGAAACGAGCACTACAAAAGTAAGGAATTATTTCAACAAAATACCTAAATCATACTTGAATAAATTCGTTGAAGAATATTTCAAACGTTTCCCACAAGAAAGTAAAGAAATCAGCACTGAAATAAAAGAAAACTACCAAAATAAACGTTTGAAACGTCATATCAAAATGAAATATGACGAAAATGAAAAACCTAAAATAAAAAAGAAAACAGAAGATGACGAGTTATATGTCGAAATCGAAACTCATTTTGATAGCAAAGGCCTAAAAGGTGAAAAGAAAAAGAAACTTATCAGGAATTTGATTGAAAAAATACAAAAGGCCATTCATTCGGATATGGACGGCAAATTGGTTAGCACAGGAAGTAAAATTAAGAAACAGAAAGAATTGCATTTCAGAAAACGATTGCAATATCCTCTGGAACATAAAAGTCATATCCTGGTCAACAAATACTCTATTCCTCTAAGCAGTATTGACCATAGAGAATTGCACCCTATAAGTAAGACTTTCCCTCAGCAAGAAAGTTCTCCTTTAATTGGCAGCAAGTCTGGAGAAGACTGGAAGAAAACATTTTATGGACCTGGGTTCTTAGCTGCCAGTAAATCTATAAATTCAGCTGAAATGAGTGAAGTAGATGTCGGCTATAGCAAAGTGATGGATTTCAATGGCATACCGCAAAGGATACAAAAGCCTCTAAATACCGAAGTTAGCGATGAATTTGTAAATGCTAACGCATATTACGATTTAGGGAAAATGAACTTCTTCATAAAAGACATTGATGGTTCAGGTTTCTCCGTTGGTTTTAACCAGTATGTCGATGAGCCACCCGACGCCGAAACTATGAGGTTATTTACAGGCTTAGAGAATGTTATCAAAACTTACCATCAAACCTATGATCCAGCTGATACAACTACAGAACCTAATTTAAAAGTAGAAGAAAATATCCCTGATCCACACTCATCCTACAATGACCATACCATGGTACGACGATCTATAAGTAAAAAACATGATTATCATTCAAATGAATACAAAATAATTTATGACAACAATTACCTACCCTACAAAAACTATCGTGACATATTTGAAACAAAAAAATCTAAAACGAACATTGAATTTAGTAGTTCTAAAAACCATGCCAAGGAAACGCCATTGATTGTGGATGAAAATATATTTAATAAAAACTTGAAACCATCAGAAATATTTGGCTTAGCCAGCCTTTTTGAACGTAAGAAAAGATCAATTAGTGTTAAAAAAATATCAAGCTTAAAAAGCAAGATTAAATTAAATAGATATTTGAACACAAAGGCTATGCCTACAAAAAGAATATATTTGAATAAAAAGAGGAATAAGAGGCAAATAAATAAAATTAGAATCATCGCATCAGACTTACCTCATTTGTCGAAACAGTCTGAGGAAAATGTATTTCTTGTATCAGATGAAAACATATTCGCTGATAGGGCCATTGTTAAGGATGGAGAAACATCAGAGATAGATCATGATAAGCAGGAAGAAGCCGAATATATACCTTATCAAAACGAAGATAATATAGCCCCAACTTATATCACAAAACTATTCAATGGAAGGTCAAGACATAATCCTTTGATGTCGAAGTATCCACACATATTTATGGAAGAAATATCAAGATCTCGCGAAGAATCTATTCCCAATAACGCTTTGCTATTCGGTAAAATACCTGGATTTGGTAAATTAACTCATAATTTAGACGTTGAGAAAATTGACAATAAAATGGTTATGGAACAAGTCAGTTCAGCGCCAATAGTTCCTAATGTAACTGAATTACCGAAATCAGTGATGGAACAAGATACAGTTGACGCATTGGCAGCACCTCCTCCTAATTCTAACTACAAAGTCACAGTAAAAATTGTTCCTAAAAACATGACAGGTCTAAATTCAGGATTCAAAGAAATACACACTAGTATAAATAAAAGATTTAATAAAAACGGGCTAATGTATTCTTCGTTAGTAAATGTATCCGAAATATCAAAAGTCATTAAAATGAATAGGACCAAAGATGGGGAGTATAACGGAGCAGATTCATATTTGGCGAAAAAAATTAAAGACCAACAAGAAAAAATGCAAATACTATTGAAACAACACGCTAAATATATAGACGAACAATTGAGCCGTTTGAATGAAGAAAAAACACATTTAGAATCTATACTAGTATATGGAGATAATATTACTGACTCTTTTCATGTAGATTATGAGGACATTGTAGTGCCTGCGAAACCTTCCAAATCTGTTCATATGAGTAAAGCGAAAGTTAACCAAATGGCAGCAGACACTTATAAGGAGACACACACAACACCTAGTACGCAAAGGACGACTGCACCACCTATTACAAGTATTCTTACAACGACTTCTCCCCCTCCTCCTCCACTTACGCACCCGCCAATATTCTTTGAAAAAATTAAAAAGAGCATCTTGACAACCATGGAACGAAACGGAAACCTCACGGATCAGATTCTAAGAAAAATAGATATAAACACAGAAATAATGCAAGCATTCCTAAAGAAATTAACAGAGAGGACTGAAATTATGACAACGAAACATGTGAAAGAAGAGGATAAAGTAACGAAATTCGACGTGCGTTCGTTTGCACCGGATTGGACCACCCATGGAGTGCAATTTAATCAAAATATGGTGATTAGAAAGAACGACTCGCATATATCTATACCCTTTGTTTACGCATACCAGCAACCAATTACATCTAGCAAAAGAGACACACCAGTTGCAAGTGTAGTGTATCATGGACATATACATACAAATACAATACATTCCAAAGATACACCTGAGGCGGCTGAAAAAGATAAAGTAAAGATGGTTCATAAGATACCTGAAACTAATCAAACTAGATTTTTTATAGATGAATTAGAAAATGATTATAAGGTGATTCAGGTAGGTAGTGTGAAAAAGAACCCTGATTATAATATGGTTAATAGAACTAAGACGTAATTTTTATCCTGTGTATTTATTTATGTTTTTACGAAATAAAGGATTTTCTTTTTTCTTACTGTTATAATTTTACTTTAAAATCCCTTACTTATATAGGCAGTCTGCGGCCGGGTCTTCAGGATTCCATAATAACAACCCAATTAGTGCAGTCGCCAAGTGTTTGGTTACTATACTAAGGTCCGTATTACAGAACGAAACTCAAGCATTGATCTCAGTTTAAAACTAGTTTTGAGTTGAGCATTAATTTTAAAACGTCCCTCAAGCACAGATTTATTGAACGTAGTTCAACTGAGTCGTGGCTTTATTCTAAATCGTCACTCAGTTATAGGTCTGTACAGAGATTTGAACTGTGATCACGTGAGTGTGGTCCGGATAGCGCTTGAGCACAGTTTTTAATGTATGTTGTTTCTTGCGCATTGATTTTTGGTTATTTGGTTTTGATTGATGTTTTTATAAGTGTCTCTGCAATAATATTATATATTAATGTATCTATAAAATGTCATTGAATGGAAGTATATATTTATCACAAAATGGATATTTTTGGAGAAGTTAACTATTACAATAATTTATTTAACAATCATTCGAAAAGAAGTTTGGTCTTTAGTGTTCCTCTCAGATGTATATGAGATGTACAGGACTTATGTAATTGTATTCTTTTTAAAAGAGGTAGTTTCATATTTCCCCGATATGTGGTGAAAAACGTCATACTTTATTTTCTTTAACTTTCTGGAGGTGCCAACACGATTTCGCTACAGGTTATTATGTCAATATGTACATCAAATTAATAAAACGATATTTATTTATCAACATAACATCTGTTCCAGTGTTCAATGACAATAGGCGCCAACACCAATACACGTTCCTTTTAGTTTATACTTCAACAACATTCATCTCGTTAAAGTATATAAAAAAAATTACGTACGTAACTAGTATGTAAAATAACTCTTTTAAAATGAACCTTGTATGTAAAGAGGAACTACTTTGTGAATATCTATATTTCTTAATTAATAGGATTATTGAGGTACATTTAATTACTTCTAATTCTGCGCAGATCGGAACCAAGTTGGTAATGGAAATAAATCGTAATCGAAAACAGGCTGATGCATAGACAATGAGTAATATGTGCTTGAGGCGTGATTTGAATCTCGTCTCAACTGAGTTTAGATTGATTATCGTTCTGGAATATGACCGATACTCAAGTACAGATTCTATACATAAACAGTGATCAGATGATTAAAGATCAAACTGGACTTGAGGATCGTTCTGTAATACGGACCTAAGTGTAGCGGGTACACATATTTTTTCCGAAACTACTTGTTTGTGCATGTGGATTTAGTGTGTCTGTAAACGGATAGACTACTGACACATAACTCATTAACGTAATTGTGTTCTCTATGATTCATGCGAAATCCCAGTGTAGGTATTACGAAAACCTAAGCGTGAGTCAAACAGACTCTATTTAAATACAAGCACAAGACTATCAATATATTAAAGTCAGAACGTATGTACACACAGCTACATATCAAGCTATATAAAACCAGCATAAGCTGATCTCGCATTGTATAGGCTTTCGGTACGATGAGAGATCAGCGTAAACTGACTGCTTAGCTGCGTGTGTCACATCCATCTCAACATTAAAGATCAAAATTAAAGATAACTTGATTAGCAAGTGGTGCCGGTTACGAATAGCACTAACCCATCTCATCCCATGGGTGTCGTAAAAGGCGACTATGGGATTAGCCGGGCGATGGGCAGCAGCGTTCTTCGAGTACATTAACTACTCAACTGCGATCGCCAACCCGCTTGCCAAGCGTGGCGAATATGCCAAACCTGCTAATGATACTCCGCCATTAGACATTTTAAGCTTAGGTATTACATTTCGATATTTAAGTTTTCGATGTTTTGAACATTGACATTTTACCCGTAGGTGTTTTAATTTTCGACGCATATATGTATCCTTGGTAGATATAATAGGAACTGCTGACCTTACAAGTACAATATTGGTAATTAATGATTAAGTAAAGGTACATAAATGATTTACACTCAAGTATTTGCATGATCCTACAACTGACCTATGCAACTGGCATCATATCATCGTCATCATATCAGCCAAAGGAGGTCCACTGCTGAACAAGAGCCTTCCCCATAGATTCCCACGATGGTATCTTAATTTTGGGGGGAATTAGCCAATACTCACCACGACTGGCGGGCGGGTTGGCGAGCGAAGAAAGAAGGGACGCTGCTGCCCATCCCTCTGGTTTGATTCTCTTAGTCGTTTACGACATCCACGGGCGGAGATGGAGTGGTGCTATATTCTTAATTGGGACACCACAAGGAGGCATCTAGCAACATTACACAGATCTATTCATGTAGGAAACCAGCAATCTGATGTCTGCACTTAATCCTTTTATCCATCATAAAATCCAAAATATTCAACAAGAAAATCATCATTTTTCATCATTTCGGCCGAATGAAGTCCACTGCTGGACACAGGCCTCCCCCAAAGATGTCCACAATGACTGATATGGACAACAAGAAAATACGAAAGAAATATTATTGGTAAATCTTTCATTAGTGTAACATCAGGCCCATTTCACCCGTCACCAAAGGAAATATCTAGCTCTTTAGTGGTACCTACATTTTTTATTTTTATTGGTGTCCCGTGGAAATTCTTCATGGAACTTCCTTCGCCCCGGGGAAGGGCGAAGGGGTATGCCGGACTCCTACCGGCTAGAACCACTGGAGCGGTCATCTTCGGCACCGAAGGGAGGCTCCAGATCCTCGTAAGATCACACGAGAGCCGCCCATTGGTGCCAGGCCTTTAGGCACATCTCGGAGGGAATGACTGTAAAGCGATCACCCCCTCTAGCGGAAGGCAGGCGGCTGTAAAAAGGCCGCCCCCCAGGCACCTCTCGGGAAGGACTGTAAGGGATCGCCCCCAAGTCTCGCTGTACGCTGTTCTGCGCACACGCCGGCACGTGACCACGTGCGCGCCACCGTCTTCCCGGGGGTCACTCGGTATGAGCACGTGGTCTCCCCAATCTGCGCGCCCGTGACCCCCGAGGCCCCCACCATGAACTGACGGCACGGGGCTTAGTGGTACCTACCTAGCTGGACTCTTACAATAAGAGAATTGCCACAAGTACCTAATCCCAGTCTCTTCTTTCTCCTGCTGGAAAAGAAGTGACAATCATACCAGCCTTGTGAACATCCTTTGCTGGATGCGGGCAGCCCATTTACCACAACAAATTAGATTAACGGAAACAGCGAGGCTATTCTGTAAGAACTCACAAGCAAACTCACTTCTAAATCCGCAGTGAAATCTCTAATATTGTATTGTTTTACTACATTCCACTGCGCA
Source organism: Diloba caeruleocephala (assembly GCA_947459985.1). Taxonomy (NCBI): domain Eukaryota; kingdom Metazoa; phylum Arthropoda; class Insecta; order Lepidoptera; family Noctuidae; genus Diloba; species Diloba caeruleocephala. The sequence continues at coordinate 9,326,070 of OX381632.1, forward strand.
TTCAGAAATGAGTTTGCTAATGAGTTCTGCTCAGTTCTGAATCCGCAGTGAAATCTCTAATTTAGTATTGTTTTTACTTCTTTTCACTGCGGATTCAGAAATGTGTTTGCCAGTGAGCTCTTACAGATTAACACTGCAGATCAGTAAGGTCAAGGAACGCTCGGCGCCGTCAGTCTATCGATGAGTGACCGCATAGTTATATTGAAACTGAACGTCTCCGTGCATTGGAGGGCACCTTAAATCGGCTGTCCAGGTTATTGTCACTAAATAGCAGTCCTACTCATTAACTGTCGCAAAACCAGACATAATTGGCACGGTTGGTGCAGTGGCTGATACAGTCGGCTGCTGCGCACCGGGTCGTGCCGACTCCGGCAACGGAACAAATATTTGTACGATCTGCGGGTAGTTGTTCCGGGTCTGGGTGTATTGTGTGTAGAATTTGTGTTTGTAAACGCACCCACGACACAGGAGAAATCCTAGTGTGGGTCAAAGTTAAAAAAAAAAAAGCCAAGTTGAAGACTTCTGTCTTTTGTCGGAACTGGTCAGTCGTTAACTGCTATAATCATCATCACCATATCAGCCTTAATACGTCCCCTGGTGAACAAAGGGCACCCCCATAGGCGATCGGTTACATGCCTTGTTTCGTCATTTTGGGGGGAATTTGTCAGTACTCACCACGCTTGGCAGGCGGGTTGGTGAGAGCAGTATGGCCATACTGGCGACTGTTCCACAGAAGGGATACTGCAGCCCATCCCTCTGTTTTAGAGTCCCATAGTCGCCTATTACGACATCCGCGGGAGGAAACGGAGTGGTGCTATATTCTTAATCTGGACACCACACAGAGAACTGCAATGGCAAACAAATAATCATTATATTATTGTAGCATGTTCCCCTCCGAGATTTGTCTAAAGATTTGGCAGCAATAGGTGGCTCTAGATGGAGATTATTCGAGTTCCTGGAGTCTCCCTTCGGTGCCGAAGACGACCACTCCGGTGGTTTTAGCCGGTGGAAGTACGTAGAATACGACTCCGCCCTTTGCCGGGGCTCCTTTAAAATAATTGTAATCTCAATTATTTTATTTTAAATTTAGAGTAGCCGTGTGGTGCCGGCTCAGAATACCACCACCCCATCACCTCCTGTAGGTGTCGTAAGAGTCGACTAACGGATTAGCCGGAGGATGGGCACCAGCGTCCTTCGAGTACATTTACAACTCAACTGCGATCGCCAACCCGTCTGCCAAGCGTGGCGATTATGGCAAAACCCCCCAATGAGCCCACAACACATCCATATCGGTGTTTGTGGTGATCTTTGGGGGAGGCCTGTGTCCAGCAGTGGACTTCATTCGGCCGAAATGATGATCCATGGAGTTTCTTGCAGGATAAACCAATTGGAACCCCGCATCTTAAATTCCGACGTTTTATAAGTGCCAGTAATCAATTTACTTGAAATAAAACTTTTGACTTTAGAGGCCTTTCGGTAACTAGAACAACTTTAGCCGCAAGAAAACAAAGAAACACGCGGTACGTAGACAAACATTTGACTGTTGACGGAAATAAGACACCATCGCTAATTAGCCTGTTTTCCTTGTGCACGCTGTTCCCGTAAATAATTAATTACGACGATGTGATGCAACTAAAATGGCTAATTATGACAACAATATGTCATTATATTGGCGCTATTCCGCTGCTTATGCGCACCTGAGTAGCGCTTAGTTTACACGTTTGGTTATGGAATTCTAAAGTAGTTAAAAGAAAACGAGTTCTGGATCACATTTCTAATAATAACAAACTATTATATTAATTACGTTGATCATTAAGTACAAAGTAAAACAATTGTTAACGGTGAGTAACGGTGACTGAGTTCGAGAATTAAATATTTCGATTATTACTATGATATGTTAACTGTTATTACTTTGAGATGGAACTAATTGAAGCCCATAAGGAAACTCAAAACGCAAAATATATCATGTGAAAGACAATCTATCCCTCTGATAAATTATATTCAAATGATTAAAATGTTTGTTCACAACAAACATTTCACATATATGTATAAAAAAAAAATTTTATTGTCCGGGTAATGAAATAGCGTCACTCCATTTCCCCCGTGGATGTCGTAAAAGAGAACTAAGTGACTCTTAACTAGAGGGAATATTTGTATGATCTGCAGGTAATTGTTCCGGGTCTGTGTGTATTGTATGTGGAATTCATGTCTGTAAAACGCACCCACGACACAGGAGAAATCCTAGTGTAGGGCAATGTTTATAAAAAAAAAATGGCCGACATGAGTAATCCTCGTACATTTTTGCATCAATAATTAGCAGTCTTGTGTTAGATATATAAATAATCATTATAAAACAATGTAAAAAGTAAAGTTACAAAAAGGGATCTATATATGGAATGGGCACCCAAATATAGAATGTTAGAATAAGACAACAACAAAAATAATAATAATAGACTTTAACTTCTACGATAATAATGGTACACGTCCTGGTGATTGAAATTTTCACGCACTCACCATTATTTGGATGCACTGTGTAGACCTTACCCAATGCGGCGTCTTCCATAACTCCCGAGAAACCATATAGTGTACGTCCACGTTTACGTCGATCAAACACACCTCTTTGCTTCTCCTACGTATAGTATGACGGCATCTCGCCATTCGTTCGTGATTTGGCAAACAGATTCTCTTCGCACAGTTTAAAAAATACGAGAAGCTTAGTTTGATGCGGATTTTCCAAGCGCTCTATGACATATTAAGGTTTTGTTAATTGTTTAAGGTTCACACACAATACACCCAGACCCGGAACAACTACCTGCAGATCATACAAATATTTGTTCCGTGCGGGAATCGAACCCGCGACCCGGAGCGCAGCAGTCGACTGTATCAGCCACTGGAGCAACCGTACCATCCGTTGAAATATATTCGCTAGCCATTCTCTAAATGGACGTCAAAATGGATGACCGTCTGATGTCGATCATGTATAGAGACGTCGCAGTGCGGATACTCTGCGAGCTCAATCGCGATTCGCGCTTGGTGCATGATGCAGCATGGCGCTTCCAATCGCTTGCGAGACATGCTTCACGTCCTTCATTACTTTCTTGTGATCGAGAGGCAGCAGTGACAACTCTTTGGGCACCTAACCGCGACTGGCGCTACGTGCTGCTTTCTGCAGTTAAAGTCTGTGCGTTGCACTCACGTTTAGTAGCCAAATTAAGCCTTACGATCATCAGCAGTTTTGAGAGATCGAGCTAGTCTTTGCATCTTAGAAGCCCATGAATTTGAAAAATATACGTCCTCTTTCTAAGAGGCATCTTTAAAATTCCTTTGACACTTTAGAATCCTGTATCAATAACAAACAAATCAAAGAAAATAAATCGACACAGATTAGTAAGAATCGCCAATTGGTCAAATAATTCAGGTATAAATAAAATATCGTAAGCAAGCAAATGGGAAAAATACTACGTTTATCCTGAGCTGACCTTTAACATCAATATTTGCTAAAGTACCAAACCGTGATCTAATTCGACGGTACCGCCATTTAGTTATGAAGAAATAAATAAAAAAATAAATTATAAATTCAATCCTTAAACAGTACAAGTTGCCTTGAACCCATGATGCTTTGACTTTTAGTTTGCACCCGTCTCAAAATACACAATAACATATTCATATTAAATAATTAATAAAATTTCAACTAGACGAAATATTTAACATATTATAGAAATTACTGTTCAAGAGAATAAAATAAATGCAAAACATAATCCAAAAAGTAAGAGTGAAATTTTGTCGAGCGTTAACTAAAATGCGTTACGTTTTTCTGCGCACCTACCTTGCGCTCCTTCTGTCATGTATGTGTCAAATGTTGTTTAATGTCAAAGTTTTATATTATTTCATTTACTAGGTATATATAAATATTGATATCATAATTATTAATACGCAGTGGAGTGATTAAGTAAAATAATATCTATCAAAATAAAATGGAAAAGTAAAGAAAACTTTTCCTCCTACTTTCCATGCTTGGGATAATAGATGTTTATGTATTAATTAGCATAGGATAGGGTTCATCATTTCAGTCGAAAAACGTCCACTGCTGGACAGAAGCCTCCCCAAAAGATTAAGGCATAGCGTGTGCTATACGTTGCGTAAATATAGCGCGCTATTAAAATCGCGCTAGACGCTATATTAACCACCACTACTTTCAACGCTGCTTTAATGGTTGTCGCTCCGTGTTACTACCGATGCTTAGTGTCTGGTCCCACTAGAATTCGACCCCAACACAGTTATAACAGTTATTCAAGCCTCAAATATGGGAAAGTAATAATTGACAAGATAAAATATCAATTAACTAAGTTCTATATAAATGTTTAGCGAAGAACTTTGATGTCATTAAGTTCCAGGTGCGGACGTCGAAATGAAGTATTTATTGGTAAGATAATTTTGATTAGTTGTTTCTTATATATAATATTTATTAATTCCCAGTTAGGAAAGACTATCTCGTCACTTCCTGTAGGAGTCCCGTTGACTATGGATAGGATAAAGATAAATCGTGGATGAATCGTGAAAATAGAATTGTCGATGGTGTGTTTCCACACACCATCGACAATTCTATTTTATTTATTTTTTAATCTCTAAATTAAGTGTGGTGCCAGCTCGCCGTGTGGTGCCAGCTCAGAATACCACCATCTCCTCCCGTGGGTGTCGTAAAAGTCGACTAAGGGATTAGCCGGAGGATGGGCAGCAGCGTCCTTCGAATACATTAACAGCTCAACTGCGATCACCAACCCGTCTGCCAAACGTGGCGATTATGGCAAAACCCCCCATTGAGCCCACAACACAGCCATATCGGTCGTTCTGGTGATCTTTGGGGGAGGCCTGTGTCCAGCAGTGGACTTCATTCGGCCGAAATGACGATGATGAAACAATTTATTTACAATTGTTTAAAATTCATCATATCATATCGGCCATTTATACATCCACTGCTGAACAAAGGCCCCCCGTAGATTGTCACAACTGTGTCATCATTTTGGGGGGTATTTGCCAATACTCATCACGCCTGACAGACGATTTGGTGAGCGCAGTATGGCTACCGTTTCTCAGAAGGGACGCTTGTTTAAAAAGCTTGTTTAAAATTAAACGTCACAAATTCTGTTGTTACACATTTCACCAACCACTACCACTATCGACCACTTTGAAAATCTCTGGTTTAAACCATGTGCAGACAACCTTTGGTAATATGAGGGACATACGTTTTACGTGGAAATCAGTGTGGGTCGCATGTTACATCCTTATGTACAAATAGTATTAAACCTTTAAATAACACACTGTAGTATATTTTTGATTCGCTTTTGTTGTGAATTTTGCGGTTCACGAGCTGCTGCCGTGGCTACTGGCCCCTGGTTTAAGCCATTAAGTGATGAAAAGATAACACTTGCAACACTGCTGGACATAGGCCTCCCTCAAAGATCACCACAGCGACCGATATGGAGCTGTGGGGCCATTGGGAGGTTTTGCCATAATCACCATGCTTGGCAGACAGGTTGAAAGAAAGAAGAAAGAAAGAAAGCATTTATTACCACACTAAGTTAACACAAAAAAAAATACAAGAAAATTACAAGTAATTAGTTTGTATGGTGTGGCATAAGGAGCGGTCTCAGCTAAATGTTGAACAGTGAGCAGCATAGCCGTAACACTGCCCAACGCTGGTGTTCAGTCCGTCCCCACTTACTACCGTTATTTAAATATAGATAATACATTAAAAGTACAATAAACAACATTAAATGAAATAAAAAAGAAATAGTAATTATGTAGATTAAAGATCATAGATTGCCACTACAAAAACAAAACGAAATTTATAATTTGTATAGCCTTTTCTCAGAAGCCGACCCCGTAACCAATCCGTCATCAGACTAAATATCAGACAAATAAATTAGGTTAATGCAATAGTTTGGGACTAAAAGCACCAGGTCATATTTTTATGCGTAACTTCAAATGTTTAGTATATATGGGTTGGCGATCGCAGTTGAGTTGTTAATGTACTCGAAGGACGCTGCAGCCCATCCTCCGGCTAATCCTCGACTTTTACAACCACGGGAGGAGATGGGGTGGTGGTATTCTGAGCCGGGACCACACGGACTCTTATATCTTGGTTAATATATAATTCCTAATGTGTTTATTTTTACAGTTAAGCATATCCGTGCTTTGGCTGATGGTGCAGTGGTGTTCATCACATTCACTTTCAAAAATGGAAGTAAGTAATTTTTTTAACAGTGCATTAAATAAACTCGTTGAAGTCATAATAATAATAACATTTATTTCAAGTTTCATAGACTCCTAACAAATTCATATAACACACACAGTCACATTAAAATAAAATAACATAAAATTTGCCGTCAGATATAAACATTACTAGCATGATTTGTTCCTTCATTCCCGACGTGCAACGTGTAGCCTACAACAGTGGGTAATGTAGGCACAATCAAGCCTTTCCGCAAGCGCGGCCAGCATACTATTGGTGATTGTCGATGCGCTGCAATAGCGGGGGAGCCCCAACATCATCCTGAGCGTGTTGTTAAACTGGACACGAAGGGCGCTGTACGATTTTTGCGTGTAGTCTGCCCAGCGGCTACATGTGTATAATGTAGTGTAGTATGCTTTAAAAAGAGTAATTTTTAACATAAGTTGAGCACCGTGCAAATCTCCGGATCACCATGTTTGCTCTTTGCGCCCTACGCTCCCGTTCAATATCTGCATCGTCTTTCAGGGCAGATGTAACCAAATGGCCAAGGTACTTAAAAACATCTACCCTTTTTATTTATTTATTTATTTATAAATAGGAAAACCAACAGCTATACAAAAGTAAATAGATAACTAGCGTAGGTTATAAAACGCCAATTACAGGTTTTCACTGATAGAAATCAGAATAATATACAGAAATTTTAACAATCACAACTAAGCACAGTGATGACCATTAGAAATAAAGAACGACATTAGGAAATCAGTGTTACTGGAAAAAGTCAAGGTTTAGCCGATTTCGTGCCGTGAAGCTTTTTGTACAAAATGGGTCGAATGAGAACTCCTTACATAATTTATTAAAGTCTTTGGTCGCTCGCACTAGGTATGAGTTTTGCCTGTAGTTTGTGGAGGAGGATGAAATAGAAATAGGTGGATTGAATCTAACTGATCTCTGGGGAACATTAAAATGAAGTTTACGTAGAAGGTCCGGGCAATCTATTTCGTTAGATAATATTTTGATTAGGAAAGTGCAATCGGCAAGTCGACGGCGATTTACGAGTGGCTGTAAGTGAAATTTCTTGCAGAGATTTATGTAATTTTCAGAGCAATATGGCATTTGTAGACGAAAACATAGAAATCGAATAAATCTTTTTTGTACATGTTTTATGCGATCTATGTACTTATTATAACACGGGTTCCAAATTTGTGATGCATATTCAAGGTGACTTCTTACAAAAGAGCAATATAAGACTTTAAGCTTTTTAGCTTTAGGTTTTAGCTTTTTTAAAGCACCCTCCGAGTCTCATTACTAGGCCTAGTGATTTCGAGTAGTATATCTGTTACCTTTCTTGGCCCACCTTGAAAAACCATACAATGACTCTTATTTACATTATAAAGCAGCCCGTGATCAGCTGCATAGTCCTCACAAATACTCATCAACTTTCTGAGTCCACAGACCGAGGCGCTCAGCAGCACCATATCGTCCGCACAGCTAATGTTATTAAAACTGACACCATCTAAGTAACAACCTATATGTTGTTTGCTGAGCGCCTCGATCAGTCCATTAATATACAGGTTAAAGATTAAGGGAGAGCTCAACCCCTACCTCACACCACATTCTAACCTATACGGCTCCGACAATGTGCCCGCCCGCTTCACGTTGTTCACCTGGTTACCATACCAATACTTAAAGATGTTAATAATTTCATTGGGTATATGTGATGATCTCATTTTATTCCACAAGATATCATATGAGACCAGGTCAAAGGCTTTGGAAAGGTCGAGGAAGCAAGCGTACACAGATGTTTTTCTCTCTGTATAATATTTAACAGCACTCTTAAAACACAATGTTGCTGTTTCTGTCGACAGTCCCGGTCGAAACCCAAACTGATTATCATGTAACTTTATATATATGTGTCGTAGAGAATGATAGTTAAACGATTGTAAGTCCCCATTGTTTAAGTACTAAGGTAGGGGTAAACACCGTGACGTCATTGTATCGTGACGGCGCGTGGGCAGGGTCGTGTTAAGGGAGGCGTTTGTAAGTAGGGCCAGTCTTGTGCGAGCAGGCATCCGATACACTCCTCCGACATGAAACTGTCGGTTTGCCCTAAATTGGGGGAAAAGTGATTTACTAACTGATTTACTGTGTAACTGTGTTTTTAATGTAATCCTGCGATATGAACCCGAGACCACCAAATCGCGCTATAGCTCTGCCATCGCTGACGCCGACATATGTTTCATTGTGTATACAGATTGCTATCAAACACCTTTGCAACAATTGTTGAAAATAGGTCTGTGGTTAGATATATCTGACAAATCCGCAGCTTTGTTTTTTACTACAGGCAATACGATCGTCCTCATGATTTCGGTAGGTAGGTATGAGTGTGATATGCAAAAGTTGTACAACATAGCCAGCACTCTGCACATGTGAGGCCCAGCGTATTGTACGTGTTCCACACTTAATCCGTCATGGCCAGGGGATTTGCCTTTTGAGATGGATTTCACCACCCTTGACGGCGACCTAACAACCAAGATATTTTTTAAATTATCAGCAATGCTTTTGAAATCATTTGTACCGTCCACACTCACAGGAAGACCAGGCTGACTCTTCAAGCTCTTGGTATTTTTCCAAAAACCACTGAAATCTTTCGTGCTATGCTTAGCTGCCAGAATATCCATTTTCAATTGGTCTTGATGGTTTTGACACCATTTTAAACGCGATTTAAATATTTTTCTGCTCTCACACATCTTTGTATACATAACACCAGTGGTAGGACTACCGCACAATAACCACTCCCGGAAACTCTCCCTAGCCACCCCGTGACTGTCGCTAACTACCCTATTCCATCCAACAATGGTTTTAGGCCTCAGGTTCCTCTGTTTAAGCTCGCCACCCCCACCCTCCGCAGACACCTGGGATAACGCAACCACAATGTCAGAGTACAGTTTATCAATGAGTAAGCTGTGAGCAGGGTCATTACAATACTGTTAACTGCACTTTTGAAACTCAGTGGGAAAAGCAATAAATCTAAGACGTTTATGACATTCATTTATATATTGTGTAATAGGGTCTGCGGTTCTATCTCCCCACACGATTTTATTATTACCTACACTCGGTATAATTCTTACAGGAGTCAACGATTCTAATTTACATTCACATATAAGGGGAAAATGATCAGACCATAATACGTCATATTTAACATACACATTGCACACAGAGACAGCGGCTGATTGCGACACAACACAATGATCTAGCCAATGCTTAGACCCACAAGCTTGATCTATGAAGGTAAACGTTTCAGAGGTCAATCCTAACTTATTTACATCAATAGATACCCATTTGAACTCATCACGTAAGATACTTAATTCATTAAAAAATAATTCCCCGGGATGAGCATTAAAATCCCCCCCCCCCCCCCCTAAAACAAAAATAGGTTCATTTTCATAATCATTACTAATAGCATTTACAGTTCCCATGCAGTCGATGTCGACCTGGTGAAGGTTGCTCGTTGAGTCGTTGGATGAGAGCGGCATGTGACCGCTCGTTGTGGAAATCTAAAGGGGAGGCCTTTGTTCAGCAGTGGACGTCCTGTGGCTGATATGATGATGATGATGATGATGCAGTCGATAAACACAGGTTTTCCGAGTTGTTTGTTGGCATATAAACACACACCACTACAAACGGACTGGTGGCCGTATAAATGTGAATAGCACTAACTCGCGGATTATCGCAATTTATCACTGTAACACTAGGAAACATACTGGTATTCCACAGCAGTGTTGTACCGCCGTACGGCCTGCCGCGTAGTAAACCCGCCATAGTGTCTACAGCTAATGTCCCTTTGCAACTAAATCTGCTATCTACGCTATTCAGATATGCCAACTCTTACGGAAGCAGGCAAGTTTCTTGTAGTGCTATCACAGCACACTCATCATATAAACGGCGAATATCGCCTACGGCTTTTTACGTTCTTACAATTGTAACAAGCAAACTTGTAAGTCGTACTATCCATAGTTAGAGGGCAATGGACCGATCGCAGCAGACTCTCCGTCCGTTCTACGATTTTTATAATGTACGAAGCGTCTAAAGATAATCCCTTCAGGCCATATTTTTCATCTAAAAACATAGATACTTTAGACTCGCATACAAATAATTTGTAAGCTTTGTGATCTAATACTTTTTTCGTGTTGATCTTTTCTAAAAACACCCCCTCCTGTGTTTAAATTTTTACATAATCAGCAATATCAGACTCCAACGTATCACTGTGTACATTCGTTAAAAAAATTAGTATTTTCTTATCGGCAGCTTTAAAAGTCGATATTTCCGCTTTACCTCTTTCGCCCAAATACCTATATTTCATTTTTCTTTTACGTTTATTCAGTACTTTCCAAGGATATTTATCTTCATTTTCGTTATTTATTTGTGCATTTGACTCAGCTAGTAGAAGATTAATTGGCGCCACATTATTATTAACCTTGTGCTCCGGTTCAACCAGCGTTGTTTGTTTAGAAGTACTTGAGTCAGTGATTGGAGATAACTCGTCCTTCCTCAAGGCTCTCACAGCTGATCGCCTGTACTACTGCTGCCGCCTCAGCGACCGGAAAACTCGGTGAATCATCTTTGTGCATGGCTTGAGATAACGGTGTACAAACCATGATATCAACTTGACAATTATCAGTAGTCATCGCCGATGCGTGGCAGTTTTTTCTCTGCAAATTGTTATGCGACTGTTGTAAAATATGTTCGTTCGAGGTGTGGTTCTGGCTGAATTTCATCCCCACAGGGCCACTCTCCTGACTCCATGCACTTCGTCTCATGTTAACATAGCCACCCAGATTTGATTCAGATGTAGGTGATAGTAACGATCCGTGTTTTAAACTATGTATATCTGCTCGAAAATCCTCAAACTGTTGTACTGTGGCATATGTATTTTTGACGTTTTCAATCTCTGAATTCAACCTTGTGAGATCTTTTAGCAGTTTTGTACAATCTGATGATTGATGAAGACGATCGAACAAAATTGGAGTCAGTTTTTCTAGTACCCTTGCCACAAATACTGGAACTACGTCAGGATCTGTGCTTGCTTTTAAACACACCAATGATGTCATCTAGGTCTCTTTCTTCCTTCCCCTTTCTTTTCTTGTGGTTTTACGCTGATCTATCGGCAAGGATTCGAACTATAATGATTTTGATTTACTTATTTCACTGCTAGTGAACGCGGACACGCAGATTATTTTCAACGTTTCCTCTTCAATAATTGATATTTTATTTTGCACATATGCTAATAATTCATCTATGACGATATTACAAACCTTACATTTAAAACTTGCAACATTTTATTACACACGAAGTGCGTCAACGTATATAATACTAAATATTTATAGAAGAAAATCATAAATTTCTTCCGATATATCAATTTTTGACAAGTTACTGATAATATAATGGAATACATCATTACATCTAATAAGATAAACATTCTGTCGTTTGACTAAAGACTTCTACACATTTCCTTCTCGTTAATGATTGTTAATGCATTCGCGCGCATATTTTTGTAATTACCAAAGCAATTACTGACCAGTTCATTCATTCATTCCAAATTCCAAAACCATGAATCTTTCTTGTTCCTATAGATATGTTAGTTAATAGTGATTAGTGAATGACAATGTTACCATAAATAAAAACAGAAGAAAGCTCAGGTTCACTCAGCGAGCTATGGAGAGAGCTATGCTTGGTATTTGTCTACGAGATCGAATCAGAAATAAGGAGATCCGTAGACGAACTTAAGTTGCCGACATAGCTGAAGCGATTAGTAAACTGAAGTGGCAATGGGGTAGGGTACAATGCTCGTAGAACTGATGGCCGTTGGGGGTAAAAAGGTTCTCGAGCGGAGACTGTGCACCGGAAAACGCAGCGCGGCACAATCTCCAACGAGATGGACCATGAAGCAAATACAAAATACATACTTTGTATTTGCTTCATGAGGTCGACAGACGACCTAGTGAAGCTCGCTGGGAGTCATGGATAAGGGTGGCATGTAACCGCTCGCTGTGGAAATCAGTTGGGGAAGCCCTTGTTCAGCAGTGGACGTCCTTCGGCCTATATGGTGGTGATTCGAAAATACGTTAATACAACTGTAAACAAGAAATCAATCAAATTCATTCGGTAGTGTCAGTGTTGTCACCGGGTTCTTTGTTTGTGCCTTTTATTAATTTTACACTTCAAATTTACCAAGGTTTTTATTTAAAGTTAGTAGTTAAGATATCTGTACGAAACGTTAACGTTATCCTGGATGTACACATGTAGAATAAAGAATACATAGCTTGCCAATTTTAGACGTGCCGTTTAAGACCAAACATTTTTGTATGTTCCAAAACAATTTTTGATATGAAAACTTCTTTTAGTGCGGTACGCATATTTTTAGATGAGATAAAATCTCTGGACTCGCGACACCGTTACGAAACGCTAGACGTTTAGTTTGGCGTTTTGCCGTCGGGATCGCATTAACCCTAGTACCCATCTAAAAAATGTCTAACGCGCCAAAATAAGTTTTCACTTCTGTCGGCACTCCCGGAGTGCAACACGTATTTTTTTATTTGTGTATCTACAATACACAATACACAACACAATTGCTTGCCACCAGGGCAAGCAATTGTGTTGTGTATTGCAAGAGGCCTGCTAGGTATGTTGGGTTACAGCTGAAAACCAGCGTTAGGTGGTCAGTTTACTGCCGCCTAACATTATGCTGAGCTGTAAGCCCTTTGGCACTATAATTTTACTACTGCACGATTTGTACTTATCTGATGTTAGTTTATAGTTATGTTTAGTAGTTGTAAGTTTTTTATTGTGTGTACTGTTTGTGCTAATAAAAACATTTTTCTTTCTTTCTTTCTTCTTCTTTCTATGTACCATCGCATGCCATATTCGCCCGAAGCAGTAATTTCTAAACTTTAGACATTACTGTGGTCCGGTTAGACGGGCACTGTAGCCAGTGACATTACTGGGTGTAAGAGATTAAGTAACAAATGTCTCGAGGAGACGACCGCAGCCACCAGCCAGCGGTGCTACGCAGGGCTTGTCCTGGGTAGCATTATAGTTGTTATGGGCGAGCCTAAAGCGTTCAGGCGAACGACTTGTTCGTCTCGTAACCACGTTGTATAAAATCAAATAAAACAGTCGAAGAGCGCATTTTCGAATTCGTTCATATCATTATCGCATTGTCATCCCAACCCTGCAGACAAAACATCTAAGATTCGCATGATCTTATAGTGAATACAACTTTTATTTTTTAATTACTCCATGTGCTAAGCAAGCTGCTGCTCAGTTAATTGACTGTATGGCTGCTAGCGTAACGCAAGGTGATCACGAGAAAATCTTCTTATCATTTAGAAACAAAAACATAATCATTTTCGTGTATTCCAGCTAAAACAGCCATCAGAGTTGGTGTACAAGGTGCAGGAAGACAAAGATGGCAAGACCTTGACGATTACTAACCCGAACCTGAAGAAACCGTCTGTAAGGGAGATCATTTACTACCATGTCATCGAGAAACCTTTTACAAAAGATCAGGACAACGAGGTATGTTTTTTTATATACTCTTTATTGTACACCTTAAAATAGTCACAGAATTTTTGAATTAAATATCCGCGATCTCTTCCACGCAACCTTAGGATGGAAAATGGGTAGATAGGAGTAATTATTAGGCAGTCTGAGGTGTACCTATATATCCTTATATAAACTTAATACATGAAAACAGCCCGCGACCTTCATCTCCATAATAAATATTTACTATATAAAAGCGTAGATTTATTCGGCCGTTTAATCATTCCCTTGAGTCATTTTGCTTTATATGGTGTTCTTAACAGCAACACGCTTTCATCAGCCCCGTATCGCCATAGCCTAGCATAACAATGTTCTTCCTTTTGGCTTCGGCTTGAAGTAAGAAACCAGAGAACGCGGTTCACTGAAAGGCATTCACCACGTGGACTGCTCTTACTATCAAGCCACGAAGGCATGCTTGTTGACGGCGAGTCGGCTTGCTGTAGCGAGGTGTTGACCAGCCAGACACCAGCAGCTAGACGCTACCAAGTAACAATCCCCTCGAGAGATGCCTGGGGGGTTGGCCTCTTTATAGTCGCCTTCCCTCCGCTAGAGAGGATGACCGCTTTACAGTCATCCCCTCCGAGATGTACCTAAAGGCGTGGCTCTAGATGGAGATCTTTCGAGTTCCTGGAGCCTCCCTTCGGTGCCGGCGATGATCACTCTGGTGGTTTTAGCCGGTAGGAGTCCGGCATGCCCCTTCGCCCTTTCCCAGTACATGAGGTAAATCCACCGGATCAATAAAATAAAAAACAGACGCTACCAAGTAACGACGATCCTTCTCTTGTGCTGTGATGGGCCGATGCGATTCGTGTGCAAGTCTCTAAAGTCTCGAAAATATCGAGATCAAATGATTCAGCATCGGTCTCTAAAATAAGAAACAGCCTTGTGTTTTCATCTGGAGGGCGTTGTCGGGCTCTCTTTCCCTCTCTCTCTCTCTCTCTTTTCATCTAGTCTCATCAGCCCGTTATTGTCCAACTTATCACTACACTCTATTTAGCACAATAGGAAAAATGCTGCTACCCATTCTCTTCATATTATCCCTTAGTCGCCTTTTACGATGCACATGCGTGAAGAGGAGTGATCTGTTTTTTTATCAGGAACCACATGGTACTAGATAGATACAAGATAATACTAGACTGATGTACTAAAAAAATCATTTTCGCAGTCCGAAGCTGACGCAAGGCCTCATGACGTTGCCAAGGTTTACGTGAGGAAATACAGCCAAGATGATGGAGATCATCATTCTAAAGTGGTAAGTGATCAACGTAATAACTTTTTTCGGTTGGCTATCAATCTTAACTAGTTGTAAGTTCATCTTGTGATGGGCCGACGCGATTCGTGCGCAAGTCTCTAAAGTCTCGAAAATATCGAGATCAAATGATTCAGCATCGGTCTCTAAAATAAGAAACAGCCTTGTGTTTTCATCTGGAGGGCGTTGTCCGGCTCTCTTTCCCTCTCTCTTCTCATCACATCTAATCTAATCTCATCAGCCCGTTAATATCCAACTTATCACTACACTACTATTTAGCACAATAGGAAAAATGCTGCTATCCATTCTCTTGATATCATCCCTTAGTCGCCTTTAACGACGCCCATGCGTGAAGAGGAGTGATCTGTTTTTTATCAGAAACCACATGGTACTCCTGTCGCTGTCAGGGTTAGATAATATTAGACTGATGTAATAAAAAAATCATTTTCGCAGTCCGAAGCTGACGCAAGGCCTCATGACGTTGCCAAGAGGAAATACAGCCAAGATGATGGAGATCATCATTCTAAAGTGGTAAGTGATCAACGTAATAAGTTTTTTCGGTTGGCTATCAATCTTAACTAGTTGTAAGTTCATCTTGAAAGATAAGTTAGTGAAGACATGTGGCGCCACCTACATCGCTACTATGTAACTACAACTTAAAGTGACATCTACTGGGACAATAAGTATAACTATTCGATAACGTTACAGAATCCTGACTCAAAAGTGAAGTATGCACAAACACAAACACTGCATATATACAGACGCCCAATATCAACCGTTGGGCACATTACGATAGCCTAGTGAACTATCGTAATTTCATAGGGATTGCAATCTCGCCCGCTTTTCACTGTCACTACCACATTTAGTGGACATCAACGCCCAACCCATAATTCTAAGGGTTGCGACCCCTGCACCTTCAGGAAAGAGTAATATCCAGGTCCCGATTCCTCGCGCCCCTTGCGGGGCACGTAGATGATAATAAGACTAAGCCGTTGGGTTTCGGCTCACCAGGCATTCTACCCGCCTAGTTCAAGGGTCCTCATTTTTCACGGAGGAACACAACACCATGTTTCTCCACATATGTGACTCTGGCATGAGTCGGTGAGCGCAGTTTGACTACTGTTCCACAAAAGGGACCCATGCTGCCCATCCCTCTGGCTTAGAGTCGCCATTTACAACATCCACGGGAAGAGATGAAGGGGTGCTAAATTCCTAATAAGGACGATCGATCTATGTCCGATCCCCGCAAGAAACAGTATTTGTATGATCTACAGATATTTTTTTTGGGTCTGGTTGTTTGTGCATATGAGACTTATACCTGTAAACCCCGATACAGGAGAAATTCTAGCGAGGGTAAAATATATGAAGAAACACGATGCTGGTTTCCCGATTATTTTATTTTTTATGTACATGTTGTCCAGTAAATAGCACGACATACTGCCAAAAAAACACAATATACGTTCAGCTAAATCTTACGGATTTACAGTAGAACAAAATTTTCCGAAACATCGAAAAATCTCTACCTTGACACAGATTTTTAAGCATCTCGTAATGAAAAATTCCTTTTCTAGTTTTATTTTTACCTCAAATTATTTGTGAATAGTTACTTTACTCATTGATAAGTCTTTATTCTATTAAAAACTAAAATGTTTTCAAGAAATACAACTTTTATTTAAATTTTCCCAGTACAATTTTCTTATCGCTTAACTTTAACCTACAGTGGTGAAAAAAAAATCCGTGAGATTTTGCTGAACATATATTGTGTTTTTTTGGTAGGTATTGACCCAAGCTCTCACCCCCTGCAGTATGTCGTGCTATTTACTGGACATCCTGTATAATTATTTAGGTCTTCATTTCAGCCGTAAAAACGTCCACTGCTGGACAGAGGCCTCCCCAAAAGATTGCCACAACGACCAGTATGGGTTTCTGTTGCGTGCTCATTGGAGGCTATTGCCATAATCGCCACGCTTGGCAGACGGGTTGACGATCGCAGTTGAGTTATAAATATACTCGAAGGACGCTGCTGCCCATCCACCGGCTAATCCCATAGTCGCCTTTTACGACACCCACGGGATGAGCTGCGGTGGTGGTATTCTTAGCCGGCACCAGATGGCATACTATTTAGATATTACCAACGAATGCTACGCGATATTAAATATGATATAATAATAATAAAATGTTCAAAACTACTTTGTGTACATTATTAATTACAATTATAGGTGCAGTATACAATTAAAATAAAAAACAAAATTAATAATTATATAAATAATTACATTACAATACTAACATGAACATGGCAAGGTTTAGAAAACGTTTCTGTATTCCAACCGTCCTCCTAAAATCTTTACGTTTTTTTTTCTTCTTAATTATTAGGGAGTTCCAACCATTTAACGATTATGCCAGCTCTATCATACATTAACCGATTTTTATTCATTTTCCAGGGAAATGCAACAAAACAGAGACGGAAGCGCCAAACTGCCGCTAAAATTGCAGTAAGTTATACTTTTGATGTCTAATCTCGAAGAGTTTTGTAACTACTTTGTTATCTATTTATTTTTATCTATCGACTTTAGTTTATTTTATTGTAGACTAAAAAGCTATGCACACACACGCACACAAACACATTTGGATCACTTTTTAACACACATAGAAAGCGACGTGTTCCACTGCAGCGTTGTGTCACCTTAGTCTTCCACGTAACTTGCGGTACATGACACCTGTCAGCCTCAAGATCTCCTGCATGAAGACTTCTAGATGTCATGAAGTGTCAGGACCCACATAACAAACGATTTGAAGCTAATGTTGTGGCGTGACTTCAACTTCTGGTCCCTCATGGCCCATTGCAGCTTCACCCAGATGTAGTCCACGATCTCCTCAACGTTTTCGGAATGCTTAAGATGCAGCAGCATGTTGTGTGGACGGCTACTTCTTCTTCGACTTCTCCACTTTGATAAAGCCGTATTCTATCTTATCTTCCTGTACTAGGCAAGTTGCTGGAGATAAGTTATTTCCGGCAGATTCCGATGCCCCTTGTGCACGCTTTGCCTGATTATTTTGCACGGCTCCAGGCAGGTATGATTAAGAAGTACCTACAGGAGTCCCTGAGGAGTAGTGCAGGGCTTTGGGCAGCACAATGGGTCCAAAGGGTCGAAGTGCGTTCGGCTGATGCTGACCCCGTGAAAGCCACAATAGAATAGAATACATTGTCAGCTTCGTCTAACCAACATATTGCTGTATTGTTTCGTAAGTCCACTATTTCAGCGCGTAGTTCAGTTATGCTGTTCTGGCTTGCTTTCAGAATCGTGATGCCCTTAAACAGTCTGGTCGGTCTGTAAGCAGACGGGTTCGATTGTGACGGAGCTATTCCCACAGTTCCTTCGTCACGTGGTCAGGTTCAGGCTCCTTTAAAACCTGTATTACGTCGTAAAGACTTCTCTCTCCCGTTCGTGCCTCCTGTGTTTGGTCATATCGATCGACTCGTATAATAGCGTGTTTTCACTGCGTATCTGGTCTTCGATAAAGCTCGAAATACGGTCCAGTTGGTGCTGCTGGAACGCCAGAAGCTCGTTAACTATGAGTTTTTGTGAACCGATAGTATAAAAACACAGCGATGGCTATGCCGCGCTTACCACGAATAAGCTAATGCTTGTACACGCTTAGAAAAAGCGCCAGGCCTGGGCAAGATTTCGTGTCGTTTCTACACACGAAATGCATACTTACCTTGGCGCTGAACAAAAAAAATGTTCTACCCGAACAATCGAAAATTAACGATAGATAGACTCGATCATATCGGCCATTTATACGTCCACTGCTGAACAAAGGCCTCTCCCATAGATTTTCACAACTGTGCCAACATTTTGGGAGGTATTTGCCAATACTCACCAAGCTTGGCAAGCGGGTTGGTGAGCGCAGTATGGCTACCGTTTCACAGAAGGGACGCTGCTGCCCATTCCTCTGGTTTAGATTCCCTTAGTCGCCTTTTGCGACATCCACAGGAGGAGATGGAGGGGTGCTATAGTCTTAATCCAGACACCACACGGAAACTAAACTCGATCAATGCACAACAACTGACTCAAGTCTGCCCGAAAACAATCTTATCGTCTACATGCTCATATTTGTCTTGTATGCAGCAGACACGGCAAATTTTCTTGCGTAGGCTAAGTTCTTTAGAGGGGGTGACCGCTTTACAGTCATCCCCTCCGTGATGTGCCTAAAGGCGTGGCACCAATGGGCGGCTCTAGTGTGATCTTACGAGGACCTGGAGCCCCCCTTCGGTGCCGAAGATGACCGCTCCAGTGGTTTTAGCCGGTAGGAGTCCAGCATACCCCTTCGCCCTTCCCCGGGGTGAAGGAAGTTCCATGTAGAATTTGCACTGGACATCAATAAAAAATAAATTTAAAAAAAGACCTTTGGTAGGTAACTCGAGGCTTAGAGTGAAGTAATTCCGTTTCTGAGTGCGAGGCGTACCAGTTTACTTCTATCAAAGAATAATAATATTACTTTTAAATCCTATCATCATTTCGGCCGAATGAAGTCCACTGCTGGACACAGGCCTCCCCCAAAGATCACCACAACCACCGATATGGATGTGTTGTGAGTTCTTTGGGGGGTTTTGCCATAATCGCCACGCTTGGCAGGCGGATTGGCGATCGCAGTTGAGTTATTAATGTACTCGAAGGACGCTGCTGCCCATCCACCGGCTCATCCCTTAGTCGACTTTTACGACACCCATGGGAGGAGATGGGGTGGTGGCATTCTGAGCCGGCAATCCTATACTTATACAATATACTAGTATCATATCTGAAAGTTCGTATGTTTGAGGCTCCATTAACATCAAACGGCTAAACGGATTCTAGATTAGAATACATACATAATCCATTATCCATTAAATATCATCAAATCGGCCATACAATCTTCATCTGCATCATCATCATCATCGTCCACTGCTGAACAAAGGCCTCCCCCATAGGTTTCCACAACTGTGTCATCATATTGGGGGGAATTTGTCAGTACTCACCGCGGTTGGCAGGCAAGTTGGTGAGCGCAGAATGGCTAATGTTCAAAAAAAGGGACGCTGCTGCCCATCCCTCTGGTTTAGATTCCGTTAGTCGCCTTTTACGACATTCACGGGAGGAGATGGAGTGGTGCTATATTCTTAATCCGGACACGACAACATATACATACACACTAAATATATGTACCTTATATTTAAATTATAAAAAAGCAATCATCACTCGGTTTTAATTTACCCCCAGAGAAGTGGTCGGGTAACGGTTAGTATTTGATCAACTATGTTTTTTTTTTCAGGCAGTAAAAGCAGGCAAAAGGGTGAAAAAATGGTCAAATTACAGGGTAAATATCTTAAAACTTTATTTATTAACTTTCGCGCCCTATGAATATGCTTAAAAGTTTGTAATGTCTAAATATATTTCTCTTTATAGAAAGCCCCGAGGCTCTCGAAATTACGTATCAACAAATTTCCAGAGCACATGAAAAAAAAATTGTCCAATTCGACAGAGAGTCATTTCAATGTAAGTATCGTTACTTATCTATGTATTACGGTATAATACGACAAGAAAAACCTTTGTAGCCTTTTTTAAACACATTGGGCGCACGGAGGAATGTGAGAGTTGGCATAGCTAAATTTCATGTGTGCAGAGTGCAGAAAGTAAACAAAATTTATGATGATGTTTATGATGAAGCACTTAGAAGCCAACATAGAAAGAAGAAAGAAAGAAATATATTTCATTCAGTACGGGACAAACTACATTGTATCATTCATAATAACTTTGACTGTACTGAGCCTACAAACAGACTATGCTATGTAGTTTCCCGAACATTTCACAAGCGCAATGGTCGCGCCGGTACTCTGTTCGCGATTAAAATGCCTGTAGAACAAATACGGGATTACGATGCCCTATTCGTCGTATGGTGGAATCTTATAATACTTACTTTATGGATGTAGATATATTTGCATGCCCTAAATCTAAATTTAAAATGAATGTGTTGAAAGTTTTATCCAATATCAATTAACGTAAAATATTTAAATTTATTGAATGTTGATTATATTTCAACTTGCTTTATCCTATGCACTATTATTATTCTTAATTTGATAAATGTTGATCCGATTTTATCTTGTTTTATCCTATCATTATTATTATTCTAAATTTTATTCAATCTCATTAGTTGAACTGCATAGTGGCACATATTACCAAATATTTTTGTTTAATATGCGGATAATGTAGTGGGCCACAATATTGTACGAGTAGTTGCTCGTGTGGTGCCGGCTCAGAATGCCACCACCCCATTTCCTCCCATGGGTGTCGTAAAAGTCGACTAAGGGATTAGCTGGAGGATGGGCTGCAGCGTCCTTCGAGTACATTAACAACTCAACTGCGATCGCCAACCCGCCTGCCAAGCGTGGCGATTATGGCAAAACCCCCCAATGTGCTCACAACACATCCATATCGGTGGTTGTGGTGATCTTTGGGGGAGGCCTGTGTCCAGCAGTGGACTTCATTCGGCCGAAATGATGATGATGAATTGCTTAATATCATTAATTAAGATGCATATTTTATATATTGTGGCTGTGTATTGTCCCTTAATAAATAAATAAAATCAAAACATGATGAAAAGAAACACGGTCGAATTTTGACCTTTAGGCGACCACTAATATTCATAATTAGAACAAGCTATACTATCCTATGCTGAATTTGGTCATAGCATAAAAGAAGGTATATCAAGAAACAAATGGCAGTCTAAATACCCCAAACTGCTGAGTTGCAGCAGCGTGACAGGTGCAAGAGATCTATGGCGGTGGCCGACAAGCATTACCTCAAGAAAACGTAGATAAATTGAGAGAAAAGATGAGTGATATTCGAAATAGGTGATTGAAAGCAAGATGAAAAGAAGAAGAGTAGATGAAATAATAATAGCAATAGAATCAGAAATTAAACAACACCAATCAAATGACCGAAGGACTAAACGATACAGTGGCCTATCTTTCTGTGACCGACTAACAAGCATTGTGCGCAGAGAGACAAACACTATGAGAGCTGTCTCAAGTTACCCACTTGTTCTTCCACTTTAGTGATCAGAAATCCTTACCTCATTATAAACAGTTGTGTAGGTACTTTCAAAGGAGGATTAAATTCTTTATCATTTTCAGGGGCCGGACAACTCAAGAGACGATGCTAGCTCGGCTCACTTGAGCAACAACAAACGTGACGTTAATATAATTAAAAGACCCCACTATAGAACTCCTGGATATAAAGATAAAACTCATGGCATTCATCTAAAGGCCAAAAGAGGCTCTGTATGGAACGTAAGCATGGTTTTATAGTGTTTTGAACCCCATCTCCTCCCGTGGGTGTCGTAAAAGTGACTTACGGATTGGCCGGAGGATGGGCAGCAGCGTCCTTCGAGTACATTAACAACTCAACTGCGATCGCCAACCCGTCTGCCAAGCGTGGCGATTATGGCAAAACCCAGCAATAAGCCCACAACACACTCATATTGGTCGTTGTGGTGATCTTTGGGGGAGGCATGTGTCCAGCAGTGGACTTCATTCGGCCGAAATGATGATATCGTAGTTTGATTTATAATAATCTTTTGTTTCCAGAACTTGGTGGATCCTCCTTATACATACCACGTCGGTGGCATGCTTGACGAAGACAGTAATGAGGTGAATATTATTAACGTATTTCTTTTCTTTCTTTTATTTTTTAAAAAAACGTAGTGTATTGTGTGTGGAATTTATGTTTGCGCTTACAAACACAAATTCCACACACAATACACCCAGACCCGGAACAACTACCTGCAGATCGTACAAATATTTGTTCCGTGCGGGAACCCACGACCCGGTGCGCAGCAGCCGACTGTATCAGCCACTGCACCAACCATGCCGTGCTATTTCCATGAAATAGAACTTAAGCCAAGAGAAATAATGCTGCTATAGATGCATATGCTGACGATGATGCTAACTTAATTCGCTTTTAAGGTTTAACTTTCTACATGCAAATGGGAACACCCAAATATTCCGAATTTGGATATTTAGATTTTCAATAATTCGAATTTCATATTTATTTAGATAGATATTTATTTAGATAAATAAAATTTTGATTACAAAAAACCACGATATTTATTTTACATTCGGTACTCTTAAAATCAGGATTAAGACTGTCGGCATTAAGTTCTTTGTATTTATGTTGTGTGCCCGTGCAAACAGCAACATATATATCGACGGCACGGTTGGTGCAGTGGCTGATACAGTCGGCTGCTGCGCTCTGGGTTCTATTCCCGCACTTAACCAATATTTGTGTGATCTGCAGGTAGTTGTTCCGGGTCTGGGTGTATTGTGTGTGGAATTTGTGTCTGTAAACGCACCCACGACACAGGATAAATCCTAGTGTGGGGCAACGATTAATAAAAGAAAAAGAAACAGACCATCATACAGTTCAGGATGACAGATGATTTTTTATGTCACCTATATATTTGACTCAGTGATCGAAATAACATAATCTGATCAAATAACAGCATTTGACTGATAAGCACTAAAACTCGAAGTGAATCAAAGTCACAAGGATGCGCATGATAGTTTTTGCCAATGATCATGCCTAACTTAAGCCACCCGCATTTCACTTCTGATGAAAATAAGGGGGATACCTGCTATATGTGTTAAAAACGGATATCTTACTAACAGTATATTTGCTAATCTATGTAAATTATGCTTTAATCACATATTATTATTTCAGATAAACAGTGATAGTGAACTAGACTCCACATCAGATGATTCTGACTCTGGCGACAGTGGATATAATTCTGATCCCAATGATTCTAACTTTGCTAGCTCTATCAGCGATGAATCAGGTGTCGATTCTGACTCTGAAAATAATGAAGATCTTGAAACTGAAGACTCCGTCAGCAACTCCGAAGAAGATAGTCAAAGTGGTTCTAGAGAAGATTCAGATGACTACAGCGATTCTCTAGAAAATGATAGTGGTGATAACAACGGCTATATAGAAGATTGTGACAGTACATCTGGTGAGGGCAATAGTGGATCTGGTGAATCTGATAGTGGATCTAGTCAAAGTAATAGTGGATCTGATGAGGACTATAGTGAAGATAGTCTAGGTAATAGTGGATCTAGTGAAGGCGATAGTGGATCCAGTCAAAGCAATAGTGGATCTGATGAAGTCGGGTCTCCAGAGGATTATTATGATGACGATGAAGACACAAATGAATATAATGACCAATATGATGCACATACCAATGATAACCCAGAAATAAGTAACAAATTTAATCATATATTGAGCTATTTGCACGACATATTTGTAAAGGGAAATGCAACCATCGTTTTACCACTCAACGCTTTAGATAAGGATAATCAGTTAAATGTGCTTGAGATGGTTCACGACATATTTGGTAACATGAAAAATAATGAAGACATTCTCCCTCCTGGAGTTGTTATCAAGGATGGAGGTAATTCAAAAAAACCCAACACGATGAATGTCTTAGAAGGTTTACTCACTGGTATTTTTAAAAACAATACCACTATCAACAATGTGCCATGTGATTTCAAGAAACCAAATAAAATCGTTCCTCATAAAGAACAAACACCAACTACTAAAAAACCTTATCACATCAATCAAGACATATCGCCTGTGTCCAGGTGTGATACAAATACTCCTGCTGTGACTTGTACTAAGCCAAAAAAAGATCATTCAGAAAAACCCACGCATACCAAATCACCAATTAAAAAGCCCAAAGAACAGAATTGTCCTGTTAACAAGGTAATCAGTCAATATTTAAACTTATTATCTAGTATAACCATCATGTCCGTATTCCCCAAAATGTACCGTATCCTGCAAAAATCCGCTCTCCACCCATGAAAATATTTAGTCGCTTCGGTGGGAACAAGCCACTAGGGTCCAGTCCATAATTTGGGCTGATACTGTGAAAAAGAAAAACGCATTAGGTATGCGATACACCCCACTGATATAGTATTTGGGACGATTCATTGCTAATTACCAGTCGAATAAGACAATGATAAATTATTTCTTGTTTCTTTAGTATCACCACTGTACTGGAGGCGCAACCAATACCAAACTGGACCATATGCTAGAATTAATAAATAATGTAAGTATTTGGACACACTAATTACATAGAAACAATTTAATAGGTCAATAATAAACACATAACAGATATCTAAGATCGTCGGAAAATCTGAGGCTTAAGATCCCTATGCACTCCACAGTATTTTTGGACAAATCGTTTGAAGTACAACCAGCAAGACTTTGGAATGCCTTACCCGATACAATTAAACAAGCTCAATCATTACGAGCATTTAAAAACATGGTAAAAGAGCATTATCTATCTCTTTAGTTCACTTAAATATCCAGTATTGTATCAGCAAATATCTATGTATAATATTATGTTATATATACATATATTTGTATTTATGTATTAATATGCAAACCGTGTGTTGCCGGCTCAGAATACCACCACCCCATCTCCTACCGTGGGTGTCGTAAAATTCGACTAAGGGATTAGCCAGAGGATGGGCAGCAGCATCCTTCGAGTACATTAACAACTTAACTGCGATCGCCAACCCGTCTGCCAAGCGTGGCGATTATGGCAAAACCCCCCAATGAGCCCACAACACACCGATATCGGTCATCGTGGTGATGTTTGGGGGAAGCCTGTGTCCAGCAGTGGACTTCATTCGGCCGAAAAGATTGATGTAAATTGGTGAAGTAATATTATTTATTTATGCAAATACCTGTATATTCTTGTCCTGTCCTGTATTATCAGAAAGAAAGAAGAAAGAAAAATGTTTTTATTTATCGTTCAGTACACCACAGGCTACCTGAATTTCTTTAATTCCCTACTTTTAAATCCATCGAAAGGTTGTCTGTAAAAGATCGCTTGGCATCGCTGCCACGCTAACTATTGTAAATAATCCTTTATATTATTTTGGTGTACTATAAAGTATTCTATTCTATTCTATTATAATTTGCCGCAGTGTGGTTATTTAAACATACTATTTATTATACAGGGTGTCCAGTAAATAGCAATACCTACCAAAAAAACAATATATGTTCAGCAAAATCTTACGGATTTACAGTTACAGTTCAATTCACCACTGGAGGTTAAAGTTAAGCGATAAGAAAACTGTACTGTGAAAATTTAAATAAAAATTGTATTTCTTGTAAACATTTTAGTTTTTAATAGAGTAAAGACTTATCAATGAGTAAAGTAACTATTCACAGATAATTTGAGGTAGAAAAAAAAACTAGAAAAGAAATGTTTTATCACGAGATGCTTAAAAATCTGTGTCAAGGTAGAGATTTTTCGATGTTTCGGAAAATTTTGTACATTTTATTTTTAGACTTACAGAAATCCGTAAGATTTTGCTGAACATATATTGTGTTTTTTTGGTAGGTATTGACTGAAGCTCTCACCCCCTGCAGTATGTGGTGCTATTTACTGGACATCCTGTATATCTAGCTAGAACAATTCACTCGCACATCAGCCCGTAAAAGTCCACTGCTGATCGTAATACCTATGTAGTTATTAGCTCACGGGAACATGCTGCTGCACATCCTCTTGATATCTACACTTAGTTGTCTTTTACGACACCTTTGGGTAGAGAAGAGTGGTTTATTCAACGCGAACAAGTCGCTCGTGAATTCGAAATCCAAGTGTTGTCCTTGTGTTGAACCTGTGGGGAACAAGGTGTGGTGTTCCTCCATAGAAAAGGGAGGATCCTACAACCAGTCGGGTGTTATGCCTGGCGGGTCGAAGCCCAACGGTTGATTTTAGGCGACGACGCATACTCAAGGCCATTCTAATCTCGTACAGGCTGATGTCCGGGATATCCTCGGTAAAGTGTCGGGTTAGTTTGGCTCGTGGCCTAGCCAATGGTAGGTATAGTTACCGAGGTGTATAACTGCCGGTAGAACTTCTCAATCTCTCTCAAAACCTCTGGCTTAGTCGACGCTACACTGCCGTCCTCGGTCTTCAGCTTCATAATACGACTTTGCCCAATAGACTTGTCTCTTGCGAACACTTTGGAGCCTTGATTCCGCTCAATCGCCTCTTTAACACCGTTGGTGTTAAAGGTGCGGATATCGTGACGCAAGGACTTCCATATCTGTCTATTGAGCAGTCGGTATGCTTCAGCATCATCGGAGGACTGCAGCGTCATGGAGCGTCTTTATGCCATGAGGTCGAGAGTGTGATCGGAGAATTTTTTTGGTCTACCTTTACGGTGGGTTTTAAAGAATTTAGACCCAACCGTTTGGACAGTTTCTACAAACCTACCATTTAAATCGTCCACAGATACGCAATGTTCTAGGCACTCGAAGCGGTTTTGGAGTTCGAGTTGAAAGCTCTCGGGGTTTTGGATATGAGCACTATAGGGCCGGAGCGTAGAGCTCATCAGACGAGACCTCTCAACTTTGAGATTAATATTCAATGTGCCTCTTACCATTCGGTGATCATTACCGGTTTTCACCCTGTGGATCACAGAGACATCATTGAATATTTGTCTTTTATTGGTCATGATGGAGTCAATCTCATTCTTTGTGGAAACATCGGGACTCATCCAGGTCCACTTCCTGTGAGGCGGCTTTTGGAAAAAGGAGTTCATCACAAAGAGTCCCTCCTTTTCCAAAAAGTTGGCCAGCCTCTGTCCCTTGGGGTTCCGTTGCCCATATCCAAATTGCCCCACTCTCAACTCACCATCGCATCGAGTGCCCAGCTTTGCGTTGAAGTCCCCCATCACAACAGTGAAATGTGTCTTCGAAGTATGTATGGCCCTACTTACGTCCTCATACATACTCTCTACTTCATCATCTGGGTGTGTTGAGGTCGGTGCGTAGACCTGTATGACCTTCAACGAATACCTCTTGGATATTCTGAGTATAAGGTACGCTACCCTGCTCGACACATTTTCGATGGCCACTATGCTGTTAATGAGGGACCTGCGGACGAGAAACCCGACACCACCTTGAGACAGATGTTCGCCTTCCCGGTAGTAGAATAAGTTGCCGGATTTCAGGGTTATCGTGTCCTCCCCCTCTCTTCGGACTTCTGATAGACCCATTATATCCCAGTGCAACTTATCTAATTCTTCTTCCAGCTCAACAATCTTTTCGTCTGCCCTCAGTGTGCGTGTGTTATACGTCACCAGGGCCAGTTTAGGGTGGTAGCCGGATCCCATCCGGAGGTTCTTAGCACCCCCTACCCCGCCGTTTCCGTGGCCACTACCATAACCAGGAATGGCGGGGCTGCCGGGAACTGGGGGCCGGTGCTTATGTTGTGTTGTCATTTTGGGGGGAATTTGCCGATACTCACCACGCTTGGCAAGTGGGTTGGTGAGCGCAGAGTTGCTACTGCTCAGCAAAAAGGGACGCTGCTGCCCATCCCTCTGGTTAAGAGTCCCTTAGTCGACTTTTACGACCTCCACAGGAGGAGATGAAGTGGTGCTATATTCTTAATCCGGACACCACACGGAAAGTGTGTTCGGGTGAAATATTTATACCCAAATCTATTCTTTAGACACCAAAATTCACTCATAAAGCCAACTTTTATGAAAATCTTTAGTTTTTTGTTCAAATAAAGAAAAGGCAATCGCCATAAACCTTTAAAAAATTAAAACGTAAAGCCCTAACATTTTTGAACTATGGAGCAACTTAGTGCTAAGACGCGGATTTTTCTTTTTATTGGTGCCCAGTGGAAATTCTTCACGAACTTCCTTCGCCCCGTGGAAGGGCGAAGGGGTATGCCGGTCTCCTGCCGGCTAAAACCACTGGAGCGCTCATCTTCGGCACCTAAGGGAGGCTCCAGGTCCTCGTATGATCACACTAGAGCCGCCTACTGGTGCCACGCCTATAGGCACATCTCGGAGATGACTGTAAGGCGGTTATCCCTACGGGGGGATTGTAAAGGATCCCCCAAAGCGTCCCACGGCAGTGTGTGACCACATGCGTGCTACCGTCTTCTCTTGGGTCGCTCGGTATGGGCACGTAGATTCCCCAATCTACGCACCTGTGAACCCAGCGGTCTCCCGCCTTATAGCAATGGCAGGGGGTTTCAGGCGTATGGAAATTAGGCGCCAGGGTGGTTACCCCTCGGGGGTCGCGGGTGCGCAGACTGGGGAGTCTGCGTACTCACACCGAGCGACCCCCGGGAAGACGGTGGCGCGCACGTGGTCACGTGCCACCGTGTTCGCAGCACAGCGCAAAGCGAGGCTTTCCGCTAGAGGGGGTGACCGCTTTACAGTCATCCCCTCCGTGATGTGCCTAAAGGCGTGGCACCAATGGGCGGCTCTAGTGTGATTTTACGAGGACCTGGAGCCTCCCTTCGGTGCCGAAGATGACCGCTCCAGTGGTTTTAGCCGGTAGGAGTCCGGCATACCCCTTCGCCCTTCCCCGGGGTGAAGGAAGTTCCATGTAGAATTTCCACTGGACATGAATAAAAAAAATAAAAAAAAGGGTTGGTTACCCCGGCACCGTCTCCTCCTCCTTAGAGCGGGATCGGCTCTCTCCCAATCCCGCTCTGCGGTCTCCTTCTGGAGCATGACGCTCTCACAGTAGACCACTGCATTCCAGTTTCCGTGCTCTGCCAACATAGCCAACACAATACGCGGAATCCTATCGTAAAAAATGAGAATTTAAGTTCTCAGTTTTCGTCATTTTTACTCGTGAAGAATAATAATACCCTTCTACTCTAGACTTTCTTGAGTAGTAGGTATTACATAAATCGCATTCAATGAAACCAAAATACTTTACCGAAATATATCACGTACGTCTTATATGTACATATGTTTATAAGACATATTTTATGAAAACTGCCATTAATTTACTGTAATTTTGAAGGCTTCAATAATATTCTATTTTCAGAAAAAATTCTGGGGTTTCATGGGAAACCTGGGTGCCAAATATTTGGAATCTCTGACAGAGGTAAAAATCTTTTTCTTTTATTTAACAATTACAATAATTTAATCTTCGTCAGCCCCATCCTATAAACGCCGCTTATATCAGCCTGTAACCTTTCATTGCTAATAAAGGGCTTCCCAAAGTAATTTCCATCACCATCATGCTAGGCAGAACAATTGGTGATCATGGTATTCCGTAGTTAGCGCATAGGAGGACGATGCTCAGCCTCCTTTAGATAATCCCATAGCTTTTAAAGAGTCCTATAAGTAGAACAGTAGAATTCATTGGCAAGAATAGGCAATCGGGTGCAGATAAATCCATCAATGATCGGTGAGATTTATACTTAGTTGCATCCCTTGCTACTCCTCTGAGTTCTCTCTAGCATCAATAACATTATATCTTCATTATATCAGCAAATATTTTAAATTACAGTATTTTTAACTTGGTAACATTTATTACAGCGCACTAAAAAGTGCATCAAAGAGGAAGTTGCAGCACAATTAAATAAATATTTTGAAAAACATAAGCAAAAAGATCATGTATGCGATAACAAACCGCAAAAAAACGATACTGTTGGTGATGATATATGTCATGATTTAAAGAAAAATAATGAACCTAGTAGAGATCCAGAAAAGAACAAAATTGATAGTAAACGTCCATTAAATGTAACAGCCCAAAACACGATGGGTAACGACAAAGCAACTAACGTCTTCATTTTCTATGCAAGTAAAAACATGGATGATATCATGAATAATATTAAAACCCTTGTAAATGGTAACAACAGCACTAACATATTTACTTTCGGACCTAATAAACCAGAACCTGATTTTGAAAGTATGAATAAAAGCAATGATACTGCGGATACCGAACCATCCGTAAGCGATAACGTTCCATCGACAGTTCTATCATCAAGTACTGAAGCAAGTAAAACTAACAGTACTAATGGCCTAGAGGATACAAAAACTGAGTCCGTTCCTATTGGTACTGAAACTACCACAAAATCAAATTCACATGAAATTGGCATAACGGTTCCTAGCGATGACAAAGTCCATGTCGGTACAGAATCTACTACCGATTCAGTCTTCGATGAAGATAAAGTTACAACTCTGTCTATAACTGAAAAACCAGGTTCACATTTAAATGATAAATTAAATGAAGTTCCTATTGATTCAACAGAAAGTAGTACATATTCAACTCCTGAAATCCTAGATCATACTAAACCAGCTGAAGAAGCTACAGTGGTGGTAGATCACAGTACAGGCACTAGTGTTTATACTGAAAATCAAGAAACTACAGCTGATGACGGAATAAATGTTTCGATTACTGAACCAAATATTATAGAAGTTGTAACGAACAATGACGTTACACCAAATTCTGATAAAGTTACTCTAAATACTGAAGGTTCTACAGTATTTGAGGAAGTAACAGATTCCACTATTTCTACAGAGACTGAAGCAGACAACCATGAAACTACTGGACACATAAATACTTCAGACACTGAAGTAGTTACTGAAAATCCACATAGCAAAAATACAACAGACGGCTGGCAACGCATAACAACTGATAAAGTTGAAATAACAACTGAAAATGATGAAAATGCTACTGAGTTAACTGAAGTATCTACGAACATTGAAGTTACTACAGAAAGTTCTGCCAAAACTGACGTCTTACCACCAAAAGTTGAAGTCACTACTGAAAATCAAGAAACCGTAGCCGATAACGGAGTAGATAATTCAATTACTGAACCAAATATTATAAAAGTTGTAACGAACAATGACGTTACAGCAAATTCTGATAAAGTTACTCTAAATACTGAAGGTTCTACAGTATTTGAGGAAGCAACAGATTCCACTATTTCTACAGACACTGAAGCAGACAACCATGAAACTACTGGACACATAAATACTTCAGACACTGAAGCAGTTACTGAAAATCCACATAGCAAAAATACAACAGACGGCTTGCAACGCATAACAACTGATAAAGTTAAAATAACAACTGAAAATAATGAAAATGCTACTGAGTTAACTGAAGTTTCTACGAACATTGAAGTTACTACAGAAAGTTCTGCCAAAACTGACGTCTTACCACCAAAAGTTGAAGTCACTACTGAAAATCAAGAAACGCTAGCCGATAACGGAGTAGATAACTCAATTACTGAACCAAATATTATAGAAGTTGTAACGAACAATGACGTTACACCAAATTCTGATAAAGTTACTCTAAATACTGAAGGTTCTACAGTATTTGAGGAAGCAACAGATTCCACTATTTCTACAGAGACTGAAGCAGACAACCATGAAACTACTGGACACATAAATACTTCAGACACTGAAGCAGTTACTGATATTTAATCTGATATATGCATAACAAAAGTACAATAGACAACTTGGAACACATGACAACTGATATAGTTGAAATAACAACTGACAATAATGAATACGCTACTAAGTTAACTGAAGAATCTAAGAACATTGAAGTGATCTCTGAAAGTTACGCCCAAATTGACGTCAAAACAGAATAATCTTCACTTTCTTCTAAAAAACGGATACTGTGACAGCAGGACATGAGGTTACTAGAATGTCAGAAGAAGATAAATCATAAAATGGTAAATTTGCTCACCACAAGATTCAACCAAACCAGACAAACTAGTAACAGGGAAAACGTAATCACCAGAAAAGAAAGATTCATCTGTTAAATCATAATCAGAAAATAATGATTCATCTGCAGAATTTTAATCAGAAAAATATCATCTATAGAATCACCAGAGAAGAAAGATTCATCAGTAAAATCACTACCTGAAAAGAAAGATATCAGGAGATTTGTGTTTAGAATCATCATAAACATCATATAGAAAGATTCAACAGGGAATTATGTTTAGGATAACTATAGGAAAAGAAAGATTGATCTGTAGGATCATCAACAGAGGAAAAAAACATTAGTAAAATAAAATCTGAAAATAACGATACATCTGTAGAATCTTCATCAAAAAAGAAACATTCATCTGCAACATCATCACCAGATAATTCATCGGTGGAATCATCACCAGAAAAGAAAGATTCATCAGCAGACACCATCTTAAAAGAGAATCATTTAGAATCATCATCTGACAAGAAGAATTCATCAGTAGACTCATCATCGGAAACAGATAAATATCTGTAGAATCATCACCAGAGGAAAAAAACATAAAGACAAATCTGTAGAATCGTCATCTGAAAAGAAGCATTTATTTGTAGTATCATGATCTGAAAAGAAAGATCATCAGCATCGGAAGGGATAAATCTGCAGAATCATAACTAGAGAAGAAAGATACATCTGTCGAATCATCACTTGAGAAGAAAGATATGTCTGTCGAATCACCACATGAGACGAAAAATCATCTGTACATAGAATCATAAAATTATCATCTAAGAATAAAGATACATCAAACAGACATTATTAGAGAAGCAAGATATGACTAAAATAGTTATTTAAGAATCTCAGATATATCCTACACGTGAAGAATAATATCATCATTTCGGCCGAATGAAGTCCACTGCTGGACACAGGCCTCCACCAAAGATCATCACAACGACCAATGTGGGTATGTTGTGGGCTCATTGGAGGGTTTTGCCATAATCGCCACGCTTGGCAGACGGTTTGGCGATTGCAGTTGAGTTGTTAATGTACTCGAAGGACGCTGCTGCCCACCCTCCGGCTAATCCCTTAGTCGACTGTTACGACACCCACGGGAGGAAATGGGGTGGTGGTATTCTGAGCCGGCAACACACCGCTAAGAGAATAATATAATCTATACAAATAAATAAAATTGAAGTGTCTGTTTGTAATGTCAAAATAACAGCTTTTTAGTAAATGCATATCAAAATATATACGGTACCTACAGCAAAAAACCTAATTTTTTTTTTGTCTGCCTGTCGGTCTGTCTGTCTGTTTGTTCCCGCTTATCTCCGAAACGGCTGGACCGATTTCTACAGGACTTTCACTGGAAGATAGCTGATGTTATAAGGAATAACTTAGGCTACTTTTATTTTAGAAAAATAATTAGGGTTCCGTGCCAAAAATTAAAACCTACGAAACCCAATATATATATACATACTCTATGTCAAGTGTCTGTGCCAAAGTACTCTAAATTATATATAAATGATCCACTTTCGTTTAAATTAAACGGCGGGTGAAACCGCGGGTCCCAGCTAGTCATAAATAATATAGTCAAGATTCATTTGCAGAATCGCTAAAATATATTCTTCTGTAGAGAACATTACCATTAAATAAAGAAATGTCAATGGCATCTTCCTTTAAGTATAAATAACTCGATAAATAATTACATTTTATAAAAATAAAGATAGTGTGCAGACTTTTTTATCTTTAGATAATAAAGATGCACCTTCAAAGAAATATTTTTTTAGCATTTTAAAGATTAATGAGAATGTAGAAATTAGTAGATGATAAACAGACAACTCTAAAGATGCCAATATACAACTAAACAAGAAACAGATAACTATTACACTGAAATTGTGCTCTCAGAATGATTCATAGATGCAAAGATATCATGCAGCATCTAGATAAAACTACCCCTATCAGATATGTGTTAAAATCTATATATTAATACGTGAAGAAAAACCTTTGTAACCTTTTTTAAGCACATTGCGCCAGGAGTGTGACATTTGGCATAGTTAAAGTTCATATGAAGTAAGAGTGCAGAATGTAATGTAAAATTTATGTATAATATGTGTTACAAATACATTCAATAATTTTTAGGGTTCCGAACGTCCGAAGGAAAAATCGGCCGTAACCCTTATCACTTGTGTGTCTGTCAGTCCGTGTGTCACAGCCAATTTTCTCCGAATCTACTAAACCGATTAAGTTAAAATTTGGTACACATATGGATTTCTGCGACCCAAACACGTACATGAATAAATAAAATAAATAAATATAATTACTTTTGGGAGGGTAACATGGAAAAATTCAGAATAAAGTTTAGCAAACTTACCGTGTAACATATGTAATGGAAGGGCTTGTTGTGAGGGCCTCAAATGAATTTATTTCATAATTTTATAATAATTAGTTTTAAAGTTATTTAAGAAAATAGGCGAAAATTACCATTCCCCCCGCCCCTTTATCTCAGAAACTACTGAGCCTAAAATTGTGAAAAAATATACCTATAGATAACAGAAAAACCTATAAGAAGTCTATGGTCTTAAAATAACATGGTCAATCTTTCAATATTGTGCGTACATACAAACTTACATTTTCGGTTGGAATGTATGGGAAAACATGTCTTTCAACTACGATTTTAATTTTGTTCTTGGGTAAGTTATTGGTTCAAACTCAACAATATACAATATATTCAGGAATTTCGGAACCCTGTCCACGCGACTTCAACTCGCAATTTCCGGTTTTTTTTAATGATTTACGGTTGAAGTTTGACCACTGGGCGACTACTAGTATTTGAAAAACCTCTACATTATTTGTCAATAATGACATACCTTTGCAAAGAGCAGGCTCCTGCCCACGTTGACAACTTTATACAAATATTAGGTAATTATGAGTGTACATGCGGCTAGCATTTAGTTTTTAACACGCTTTTATTAGCTCGGTATGTATCTATTTATCTATGAATCTATGTACCTATGTAACAGAATTTTTGAACTCGATTTTCATCCCTTTCAAAACGTCGGATTGATTAGAACCTTCGCACACTTATCAAGGACTGATGACAATGCAATAATTTATATAATTTGTCCCATTATCCTTGCCATGATCCTCAAGATTAGCGATAGATGATTCATCTTCTTCTGACATTCCAGTAACCTCATGTCCTGCTGTCGAAGTATCCGTTTTTTTCATCTCTAATACCCGGAAAAATTATAAATTCATCGACCTACACAAACTTGCACAAAAATAATACCGCCATAAGATAACGAATTAATTTGCCGCGGCAAGCGTGCGATGATGATCGAATATATCTAATTCATCAGATGATTTTATCCGTAATGGAGGGAGAATTTGTACTTAAACGTCGAAAGGAAGATGTCTGGGTAAATAATTACCACCCGGAGTTATTGAGACTATGGACAAGCAACATGGACATTCAGCCATGACCAAAACAAATGTAATACGTTTTTGTAGTTAGCTGCACAAAAAATTTAAAATTAATAATATTATAATAAAACAATTTTAAACGGATTAAATCGCGTGTATTATTGTTTTTTTTTTTTCCTGACGTTTCGAACACTTTGCAGGGTTCGTGGTCGCAGGATAACTGCAAAGTGTTCGAAACGTCAGGAAAAACAAAAATCAATAATACACGCGATTTAATCCGTTTAAAATTGTTTTATTATAATGTGTAATAATCGCGAAAACCTAAGACAATACTAAATAAATAATAGTTTAAAAAATACACATCTCGGGGCTATTGCTATCAACTACAGAAATACATCTTTGATAACTACAGACTGTCAAAAAAAGACAAACGGCTCATTCATTTCAACAATTAATCAATTAACGAACTTTGTGGTCTCGCAGGTCCGAAAACCGAACTCTTTTTAAAAATTTGATTTAATATATTAGTATTCCGTGTGGTGTCCGGATTAAGAATATAGCACCACTCCATTTCCTCCCGTGGAGGTCGTAAAAGGCGACTAAGAGAATCTAAACAGGAGGGATGGGCAGCAGCGTCCTTTCTGTGAAGCGGTAGCCAAACTGCGCTCACCACGCCTGCCAAGCGTGGTGAGTATTGGCAAGTGCCCAAAATGATAACACAGTTGTGGAATCTGTGGGGGAGGCCTTTGTTCAGCAGTGGACGTATAAATGGCCGATATGAATGAATGAAAAAAATATATTAGTAACGCAAATTATACATAAATTTTCTGCACTCATCCTCCGTGTGAACTTTACCTATGCCAAATCTCACAGTCCTCCGTGCGCGCAATGTGCTTCTAAAGGGGTACAAAGTTTTTTGTTCACGTATTAATATGTAGAAGGTAGAATAACTTCAAACGCATGAAAACACATTAAGTTACAGAAAACAAAATTTATATTGCTATAAAGTAAGTAAATCACGTCAGAAATTAAGTTTAAGAATAAGAATATTTATTTGCGAGAAAGATGGTTTGGTAAGACGTTATGGTGGCAAGATGTTTTAAATACATAGTGTAGGGGTGCAATTCCTTAAGCACAAACATCCATACATCTTTGAATACATAATCGAAATAACGGTGTAAAACCGATTTGGTAATTGCTAAGACTGTTCCTCATGGCTTACCTTCTGCAACGTGTCCTTGAATAGCTTCAATCATGTCTTAGCAAATACCGAGTTAGTTTTACACCGTTATTTCGATTCATTTTTCAAGGATGCATGGATGTTTGAGCTTAAGGAATTGCACCCCAGCACGTTTCGCCGTAACATCGGCATGCAAATTTTTAACGTGTTTCAAAGACCACCTGCATTGTAATATCATTAAAACATTATTAATTCATTTGTACATCATCATTAATTAAAAACCTAAAAAGTATTATTATATTTTTTATACAATTTTTTTATTATTAAACAAAACTATTAAATTATCAAAGAAATGTATTATTAACTATATTATTTTGAAACCCCCATTTATCTTCATGTAATATAATTAAACGTGGCCATTTCTACAGTAATGCATTCAAACTGATTAATGATTCGCGCTGGTGGACTATATGAATAATAAAATATGAATGTGCATTACAAAAATGTACATTTCCCTATATGGGTTTTGATGCCTGAATTAAATAATCTATACAAACAAATAAAATTGAAGTGTATGTTTGTAATGTCTAAATAACAGCTTTTTACTAAATGCATATGAAAGTATATGGCGTACCTACAACCTACCTTTTTTTTATTTTTTATTCATGTCCAGTGGAAATTCTACATGGAACTTCCTTCACCCCGGGGAAGGGCGAAGGGGTATGCCGGACTCCTACCGGCTAAAACCACTGGAGCGGTCATCTTCGGCACCGAAGGGAGGCTCCAGGTCCTCGTAAGATCACACTAGAGAACCTACAACCTACCTACAAAAGCTATTTGTATTTTTTTTGTCTGTCTGTTTGTTTGTTCCCGCTAATCTCCAAAACGGCTGGACCGATTTCTACTGGACTTTCACTGGCAGATAGCTGATGTTATAAGGAATAACTAAGGCTACTTTTTTTTTATTTTTTTTTTACTTTATATTTTTATTTAAAAAAATAACCGTTGCCCCACACTAGGATTAGGGTTCCGCGCAAAAAAGTTAAACCTATGAAATCCAATATATATATACCTAAATACTCTATGTCAAGTGTCTATGCCGAACTACTCTAAATTATATATAAAAAAATCCACTTTCATTTAAATTAAACATCAACGCAAAGGCGGACACAGCACAATAGAGTAGTAACGTTTTATAATTGTAACACAATGTATTCTATAATATACATATTATGCATACTACGAGGCATTGCTGAAAATCAGCGCCGCACCGCTAACTGCGATGTGGCTTTAGGCTGAGCAATGTCTCTTTTTAATCGGTATTGCGACGCACACCACTAACCATTAACTTTAATTCATGTGAGGTATATTAGTGTTATATTATAATACATTTATTCTTCCAGCTATCTTCATATTGCATGGTTTGTTGTATGTTCATATCTCAATATGTTTGTTAACGGTTTGTTTTTTATATTATTTTGCTTTATCTACTCAATTTATGCTTTCTGTAAGTGATGTGTGTTGCTCTATCTATCCAAATAAATTTATTTTCTTTTTCTTTCTATTTTCTAGATGTTTTGTTTTTACGCGGCCGATTTTTTGGCATCTAACGTCAGTTTTGCGGTCGCTGTTTCATATCTCCAATTCGCTCATAGCCAGTTGCGCTCACTGATCAGTAAACAAACAGCGCAGTCTGCCTATGAATGGGTAACCGCTAAGTAGTAAAAGGCAAAGATACAAATATTTTTTATTCATGTAAAACCATATAAATGCATTTATCAATAAATAGACTGTAACGCGTTTAAGATGTAGATTTCTTATGGAGAAGCACAGGTAAGAAACTCCATGGTAACTCTTTTTGAGCCGCAATATGTTACAATATTTGTCTACATTGTTCTCGAAACTAAGGTTATGTGACGCATATGTAGAAGAAAAGCGTTCTCTTTAAAAAGTCTACACTAACAGCCAGTTTCTGAAAGGCGTGTCAAATGCCGAATTAGCTAACAAGCTGTCCCAATTAACGACCCGTTAACAGTCCGTCACAATCTGCGGGTTTCTGGAACTCAAATGTCAAATTATCGAAATTTTACTAATTGACTGTTGACGCGTTGTTCGGGAGCGTTCGGAAAACTGTGTTTTGTTCTTGTCTAGCGCATATCGTTGTCGCTTTCGCTTAATACATTGTCTTATTTTGGGCTTTGGCAAGTTAGGTTATCAAAAGACAGCCTGTCTGTCCCAGTTGCTTAAAATCGGAATACTTCTGCGTAGAAATAAGAAAACAGTATCAATAACAGTTTATTTATTATTTCTGTTTTCCTTCGCCGTCAAAATTTATTTCTATTTTGTTGTACCTTTACTGTATTGTACAAACCCCTTCATATGAGGGTCTATAATAGTGCACACGGCTACATATTAGCTATAATTACCATTATAAGCTGATCACTCACTGCGCGGAAAGCCTATATGAGTAGGGATCAAAAAGTAGTGAGAATGAGATAGAATATAATGACTATTGATAACTTAATAATTTATTTTTCTACATAGTTTCCGAGTCTCTCTACACACCGAGTCCAGCGCTATTCCAAGGCTTCAATCCCTTTCGTCTTCTGTGCTCGTTCTCCCTACTCGAAATTGAGAAGCCCACCTTGTGACAGTGGAATACGGCGGAGCAGACTCTCCTAATGTTGCCTCCAAATCGCAATGAATCTCTTGCGTCGTTAACTTTTTTAAACAGAGGTATTTAATAACGGCTCGCACTTAGTTTTTCTCCATTTTCGAGAACACGTTCCGACACGAAGCAAACATATAACTACATTCTGAAAAAAACAAAAGGGAATCGAAGATTTTTTTCTTTATTAATATTACAAATATGTATCTGAGCTATGCCTGCCAGTTTTTCTTTTTTTTCTTACCAAGGAGTATGTCATTCACACTACTTTTTGATCCCTCCTATTATGTGAGCACCACTAAAGCTTTTAATCTAAAGCAAATCCAAAAACCTTGAGGTCCCCCCACAAGGTCCTCCTCCTCCGTCCGTCCGTCGGTCCCAGTTGTTGTTATTAGAGGACAGTCATTAAGCTAAGTCGGCGGCCTTTGGGCGGCTTGAAAAACTCTGACACAAGTCACTTAGGTAAATACATCAAGCTATACAAAACCAGTTTACGGTGAACTCTTACCTTAAGTCTATTCGATGAAATAAAACTCAATTAGGCTAGCGAACCTAACCAAATCGGAGCTTCTTTATTTTCTTTCCTTCTTTTTCGTTAGGTACACTCGGCTACACATCAAGCTAGACAAACCAGTATAAGCTGATCTCGCATTGTTTAGGCTTTCGGTATGATGAGAGATCAACGTAAACTGGTTTCTATAGCTCTATGTGTAGCCGTGTGTATTGAAGTAACAATCCACTTTCTGCTAAATCTGTTAGCGTCGTATGTTAACCAGATGGTTTCGGGTAAATACAGCTGTAGGCGCGCAACGTTTCAAGACGTGCGCGAACGGTTAGTGCTTTCTATTTTTATCACACGTATTACTCACATTAGGATGACAAGTAATTAATAATGGAAATTTGTTCAAATTAATAGGCTCTATCTATGTACGTAGGTAATACTATACCTTTGAGGCGGGCAAATGACATACGTTAAACGATTTATTTTATAGAATACAGTAGTACAATTCTCTAAGCTCAAACATCCATACATCCTTGAATACAGAAATGAAATAACGGTGAAAAACCACTTTGGTAATCGCTAAGACTCGTTTTCATGGCTCACCGTCTGCAACGAGTCCTTGAATAGCTTCAATCATGTCGTAGCGAATACTAAATTGGTTTTTCACCGTTATTTCAAATCAGTATTCAAGGGTGTATGGATGTTTGAGCTTAGAGAATTGCAGTACAGACAGTTATATAGTATTCGAGGACACGTTGCAGAAGCTAAGCCATGAGGATCAGTCTTAGCGAATACCAAATTAGGTTATCACCGTTATTTCAATTTTATATTCAAGGATGTATGGATGTTTGACCCTAGAGAATTGCACCCCAGGGCTTCACGCACATTTAACACTTCATGCCGATATTTTATGAATATGTTTTTGTGAAATATAGCAGTCAATGTGTAGTGGTTGAACGCTTGCCTTCCTTACAGGAGGGTCTGAGTTTGATCCCCACCCGCACCTCTGACATTTCAGATTCATTTGCGGATCAGAATTTGATTATCACTTGCGTTAACGGTGAAGGAAAACATCGTGAGGAAACCTGCACACACCTGTGAGGGTCCAAAATGCTCTCAATGGTATGTTTAGTCCGCCAACCCACACTAGACAACGTGGTGGACTAAGGCCTAACCGTTCTCATCATGAGAAAAGGCCTATGCCCAGCAGTGGGACAATAATAGGCTGATTATGTATGTATGTGTCTGAAAATGCGTGGGGAATTTATTTAACCACAGTTTATTCATCATTTCAGCCGAAAAACGTCCACTGCTGGACAGAAGCCTCCTCTAAAGATTATGTGCTCTTTGGGGTGTTTTGCCATAATCGCCACGCCTGGCGGACGGGTTGGCGATCGCAGTTGTTATAATTGCACTCGAATGACGCTGCTGCCCATCCTTCGGCTAATCCCATAGTCGCCTTTTACGACACCCACGGAATGAGATGGGGTGGTGGCATTCTTAACCGGCACCACATCACTTTATTAGTGTTACAACTACAATACACAGTTTATTACAACTAAAATAATGGGGATTGATTTTACAATAGTGCAAGACAGACAAGTAAATACATTATTTTAAAGACTTATGGTTTTCTTTGCCACGTGTGTTCCACCTATGAAATATTTCAAATATTAGTAATATAACCATACCGTAACCATAATCTTTATAAATATAAATAAATGTTTGTATGTTTGTCCTCTATGCGTTCCTAAACCATTGATCCGCGTCTGATGGAACTTTGTACAGTAGTTTGTACAGTATGTGTTCCGCCTATGAAATATTTGTGATAAAAGTCTTAACACTACGGAATATAAGTAATATAGCCCATAACCATAATCTTTAGAAATAAAAATAAATGTTTGTTTGTTTGTCGTCTATGCGTTCCTATACCATTGATCCAATTGTGATTAAAGTTTGTACAGTAGTTGTAGGCAATTGGTGAAGGTTTCGAAGAGAAAAAGAGTATTGCAACGCATTGCAGGCATTAGCTAGTTATGAATATATAAAGTTAGATAAGATGTATATACTCGTAGAATATTTTAAACATAAGAATTAAATGAATGTGTTGCTGATTTTATTTTATTTCTTTGACAAACCTTCGCTTGTTTTTGAACCAATGCCCTGTGTCGAGACCAGTGTTACCAGTGCTTAGAATTGGAAATACGATCGCAGGTGATTAAAAATGTAACGTTTTGGCAAAAAAAC
Source organism: Diloba caeruleocephala (assembly GCA_947459985.1). Classification (NCBI taxonomy): domain Eukaryota; kingdom Metazoa; phylum Arthropoda; class Insecta; order Lepidoptera; family Noctuidae; genus Diloba; species Diloba caeruleocephala. The sequence goes on from OX381632.1 coordinate 9,368,731, forward strand.
GAGTTATTAGCCTGTGGATGCCATTTATATGTCATGAAATTTCCATTCACCGCTCGCAAGTACGCAGCGTGACACACACTCACACCTCTTTCACGCTTAGTCATACTTACAATATTTCCTCTAAAAATGAGTACCTCTCTGTAGTCCTCCATGACGGATGGATGAACCCTGATAAACTCGGGATTCTCCTATCACGCGGGTTATTGATCAACTCTTTTGGCTACGCTGTAAATGCTGTATATACTTTGTACATATGTCTCTGTATTCACGACTTTGTACAGGGGGTAAAAGGGAACCCGATATTTTGATAGGCTTACGTGGGGACATGGGTCCAACACGCAGAGGCCCTTTAGAGAATTTTAATCTAAAATGTTATGGGACACTAACCAGGACTCTCCATGGCTGCACTCTAAAAATGCAGTCTCGGATTGTCCCCGGAGGTGCAAGACTATAGTATGAGATGGAAACTTAAATTATAAGGTCTATTTAAATTTTAAAAGCATCTGCCTTTCCAACTTTCAATAAAATTCGGTGGCAGACGGTGACTCGCCACTCACAAGATGGGACGCCTAAATGACCACCACTACATGTGACAGGGACCAACACGGGCGAGCGGCACGAATGAGCGGCTCGGAGTGTCGAGAGGTGCGGCACCTGTTTCACCATCGCGCGTCTGGAATTCTCGGCAACTCGGCTCTAAGGCAAGCCAAAGTTGAAAGTCTTGCGGGCACTCACAGGGGCTACTCCAAGCGGCCAATAAAGGCAAACCGGAGATGAGATCCTTGCCTTTCGCGTACGCAGTGTCACCACTCACATATAGCTCGCCACAAACTTTCCATTTTTTTGTTGTGGGGAAATTCTCATGGACTACGTACGGAGTACGGAGGGGCATGCTGAACTCCTACCGTCTAAAACCACAAGGTTCCCTTTCACTTACCTCTGGCTGGGGGTGGCGACCTGAGCCGGCCGCACATACCTTCAGAGAGCCGCGCGAACGCACGCGCCGCCGTCCCGGGCTTGTTTCTGTTTTAGCGATGAACTGCCCTTAGTTCGTTATATGCACTGGTAGTTATAGTTTCATTAAAAAGTTTGCCGTCTCGGTTGTCTTACCTACATATGATTTTAAATTACAGGTATAGATTGAATAGATAGTGTGAGTTCGTATAAATATATACACAGAGCCACTTTTTTTAGGTTTTTTAGACCTGCAAAAATCCTCATGCACTACCTCCACCCTGGACAAAGGCGGTGGGGCTTGCTGGCCTGTTAAGGACTAAAATCCCACGCTGTTTCCAAGACCTACTTACCGCAGTGAGTACCAGATTCACTCCAGCATTCGCCGTACGCATATGTTTTATACCTTTTTTACCAACCCGTTGGAAGTACATCATGTACGTCCTGCGTCCCGAGGAAATGCGGTGGGTCATGCTCGACCAGCTAGAACCACTAGAGCGGTCATCTTCGGCACCGAAGGGGGGCTCCATGTCTTCGACGAAATCACACTAGAATCGCCCATTAGGTGGCACTAATTTTTACCTTTAACTAACTTTAACGTGTGGTGCCGGCTCAGAATGCCACCACCCCATCTCCTCCCATGGGTGTCGTAAAAGTCGACTAAGGGATTAGTCGGAGGATGGGCAGCGGCGCCCTTCGAGTACATTAACAACTCAACTGCGATCGCCAACCCGCCTGCCAAGCGTGGCGATTATGGCAAAACCCCCCAATGAGCTCAAAACACATCCATATCGGTGGTTGTGATGATCTTTGGGGGAGGCCTGTGTCCAACAGTGGACTTCATTAGGCCGAAATGATGAACTTTAACTTAACCTTTAGGCACATCTCAGAGACACGCGTACTTACATAATCAGTCCATGACTGTCCCTGTCCCACTGCTGAGAAAGATTAGGCCTTAGTCCACCAGGCCGGCCTAGTGCGAGTTGGCGGACAAACACACACCATTGAGAACATTTTTGGAGCCCTCTCAGGTGTGCAGGTTTCTTACGATGTTTTCCTTTACCGTTAAGGCAAGTGATAATCAAATTGGTGAATTAATGTGCGGATAGGAGTCCGAAAAGTCAGAAGTGCGGGCTGGGATCGCACTCAGACCCTCCCATGTGGTAGGCAAGCGTTCAACCAGTAGGCTATCTACCGATGACGCTGAGAGGATGACTGTAAACCAGTCACAACCTCTAGCAATCCGAAAACGGGTGTAAAAAAGTAAACACACTGCCGCCATTCAATCTCAGTAAGGGGGGGGTTAAACATACCCGATGAACATGTGCGCACCGCCGTCTTCCCACGCGTTGCTCGGTATAAGCACGCAGATTCCCCGCGTCTAAGCGCTCGCGACCCCCAAGTCCCACCGCCATATAACGAAGACAGGGCGTGTTGGACCCATGTGCCCGATCTTTTTCCGAGTGAGATCAGTCTTCTCCCGGTCTCGCTCTCACAGAGGGAAGTATGGAATAGAGAAGTTAATACCCAAACCTACTTCTCCATTAACCAGTTTTCTGGTTCTACGCATGTTCCTGTGTTCTTCTAATTAAACTAAAAATAACTAACACTTCGGTTACTATAACCACACTGCTATAAGGAAAAAAGGTGTGTGTTGTGTCCGGATTAAGAATACAGCACCAGTCCATCTCCTCCCGTGGGTGTCGTAAAAGGTGACTAAGGGACTCTAAACCAGAGGGATGGGCAGCAGGTCTGCCAAGCGTGGTGAGTATTGGTAAATTCCCCCGAAAATGATGACACAACTGTGTAAATCTATTGGGGAGGCTTTTGTTCAGCAGTGGACGTCCTTTGTGTGAAATGAAGATGAGGAAAATAAAACCGCAAAATTTTTTTAACGCATTTTTTATTACTAAATAACAAAGTTCTGATCTTATGGCACAATAGAGATGAAAATATATAGCTTCAGACTTATAAGACTAAATTCGTTTTGTAAACGCTATGGCAGTCATGTGGCTGTGAAGGCTCCGCTACACAGAACGCGGTGCGGCAGCGGCGCGGGGCGTAGCTTTACGATATACTGACATGTATGAGCGATGTCACACTGAAAGCGGAACGTGGGCCGTGCGTCGCCGCCTGCTTTCAGTGTGACCTTGCTCATACTCGGTGTACAACGCGCCGCTGTCGCTCTATTATCCTTGGCTTCACGCATGTATTTAGCTATTTTACTGACAATCTAGCCGTGTGGTGCCGGCTCAGAATACCACCAGCCCATCTCCTCCCGTGGGTGTCGTAAAAGTCGACTAAGGGATTAGCCGGAGGATGGGCAGCAGCGTCCTTCGAGTACATTAACAACTCAACTGCGATCGCCAACCCGTCTACCAAGCGTGGCGATTATGGCAAAACCCCTCTAAAAAAAAGCCCACAACACACCCATATCGGTCGTTGTGGTGTACTTTGGGGGAGGCCTGCAGTGGACTTCATTCGGCCGAAATGATGACTGACAACCTTGGCGCTGAAATTTCTGAAATTACCGATCATTAGGGACTAAACACAAATGTCTCGAGGAGACCAGCGCAGTGTGGTGCCCGCAGGACCAGTCCTGGGTAGCATTACAACTGTTATGTTGACCACCAGACGAATGACTCACTCACTTCTTAAACAGCTTACATAAAACAAATGTACCGTCAGATACTCGTATACAATTTAAAAGACTATTAACGTACTGTACTAATAAAAACACCTACAACGGTAGTCCATCACGCTAATGCGTTACCATTTCAATGGTGACAGATATGACACCATTCGCTGGACGGCCCGTTAGCGCTCTGTCATTCTCTCCCGAGAAATTATATGACTGACATAACGTTTATATAGCTCCTACCAAGAAAGAGTCATTCAGTGGGTTATGTGGATCGGTTTATAGAAAAGTTGTATTTTTTTCTTTTTTACTATGACTTACACGCTTAGCTGTGATAAAATGGTGAAGAAAAATACTTTTCAAGCACAAAAATCGAGTGACATAGAAAAAAAGAAAAGCATTTTATTTGCACTAAACAGACACATACCCACCACACAGACAAAAATAAAAACAAAATGGTTGTCGCTCAGCATACTACTGTGGAGAGGCATCCCCACAGCGCTGATATTCTTAATTATTATTAATGACATTATTAATTATACCAAACAAGTAAAACGCGATTGTACAAAAATAAAAACCCGACTGCGTAAAAAATAACCCTATGTCGGCCGAGTACTGAAACGCTAGTTATTATTAAGTTGCACGTTAACTATTCGAGAAACCTGCTTTTGGCCCAAATAGTTAAAGCGTAACTACTAGTGGTTACATTGCAAGAGGCCGGCTAGGCAGGAGCCCAGTCTCTTTGGTGCCGCAGATGATTGCCCCAGTGGTTTTAGCCGGTAGGAGTCCGGCATGCCCCTTCGTCCTTCCCCGGGGGAAAGAAGTTCCATATAGAATTTCCGCTGGACACCAATAAAAAAGAAAAAAATAGGAGCCCGGCATTACCCTTGGTCGCCCCTTCCCCAGGGCGGGGGAAATTTATGTAGAATTGCCCTGGGTTCACAAAAAAAGGTAGGACAGTGGCAGATATTCACCGCTAAGCAGTAGCGTTTAAACTTGAGACATTACTGTGCTCCGGTTAGAGGGGCACTGTAGCTAGTGACATTACTGGGTATAAGAGACTAAATAACTGATGTCTGCAGGTGACGAGCGCAGTGTGGTGCCTCGCAGGACTAGTCCTGCGTAGCATTACAATTGTCATGGGCAAGCATGACGCTGACAACCAGGCGAATGACATGCTCGTCTCGCCAAGTTGTATAAAAAAACTGGCGTTTCAGTATTCGGCCGTGTCACTCCCACAATTAACACGAATCTAACGACACCTCATACATTAAAATCCATGAAAGCATTTAGACTACAGAGCGGGCCAAAGAAATAACATACATATACTCGAAAGACATTACCCTCCTTTTAGGGCAGTCGGGTAAAACAGGATATTATAACTTATTTTTTTATAAACTCGATCCCTATACCCTACTGACTATCCCCTTGAAATGTAGTTGACTATTGTAGGACACTATAACTTAACACATGGCAGTAAGGAAGTTATAATTTATACTTAAACATTACAAAAATAATATACTTTATATTATATTTCTAATCTTCGACCAATATAAAATGAATGGACAGGCCCTCTCCACACAATTTGCTCAATAATAAGTCAAAATAATCAGGCACACCTAAATATAAGTATTCATAGCGCATATCTTACAAAAAAAAAATTACAGCGAATATAATAACTATGTGATAAAGAGAACCTTCTGTTATCTGTTGCTATCGAACTGTTTGACAGTTGAAGATATTTGTTCTTCTTCTCTTAGATTATGGCTTCTGTAGAGTAACTTCCACAATTTCGCCAGTGTCAAGTATAAGGTAACGTTGTACGAGATTTAGATTAATTAATCTTTACATAATCAATAAAATATTTCACAAAAAGTAAAATATTCTAAAAAATATGTCGGCAACGTCGTACGGTTCAATTGTTATTTTTTTCCAGAATCCTGAAGATATTTGGTCGCAATATTATATCGGCATTGTCGAAGTGTCAGCTTTCCTTGTCGCACTTAATATGTACGTATACTTGTCCTTTTTTACAACTTAGCGTGTTGGCTATTATGTACTTCGTCGAATGTCATGCTTGAACATTTATTTTGGTATTTTGTTATGTTTTTACACTTTGGAAATGGACATGAAGGCATATTTTAGAAAGTAATTTGGATTGCACTCGCACTTCTAATGGACAGAGATCGTCTGAGACGAAGTGAGCGTTTACTATATGAGCTTCAAAAATCCGTACTTACGTTTGGGCCCATCCATTGATTTTATATTGGTCGAAGTTTCTAATATACCATATTTATTGTAATGACACAAATAGGGTGTTTGACTCTCATAACAAATGGGTAAGTACTTAATATATCTTTAAACTAGGCATCTAAAGAATACGATAGTTGGAAAAAAAACGGCGTATAAGTTTATAAGATTGCTTTCGAAGTTTCTGGAGGGATCGTTCTCTGTCCTTTTCACGTACAACAAAGCTTGTTGTGTTCTAACGTCATATCTCAGTAGAGCCGTCTCTGTCTGAATTAAAATTCGTACTCAAACTATTTTGTCTATTAAAGCATTATTGAAAATCATATCGTCGGTGACTCTTCGACTAACAGTGTTAAATACCACGTAAAACCGCGTAACTAACAGTGTTAAATATCACGTAACTTACAGTGTTAAATATCACGTAACTGTGTTAAATATCACGTAACTTACAGTGTTAAATATCACGTAACAGTGTTAAATATCACGTAACTTACAGTGTTAAATATCACGTAACTGTGTTAAATATCACGTAACTGTGTTAAATATCACGTAACTGTGTTAAATATCACGTAACTTACAGTGTTAAATATCACGTAACTGTGTTAAATATCACGTAACTGTGTTAAATATCACGTAACTAACGGCCGAATACTCAAACGCCATTCAGCGTTAGCAAAGTTAAGTCCCCGCTTTAACTATTCGAGAAACCTGTTCTTGGTACAAATCTGGGCGCCTCAAATTGTTTAAGCGGGGACTTAACGTTAAATAGCGTTTGAGTGTTCGGCCAATACAGTGTTAAATATCACGTAACTAACAGTGTTAAATATCGCGTAACTAACATTGTTAAACCCCGTGTAACTGTGTAAATACCACCTAACTAACAAAAATAAATACGACATAACTAACATTGTTAATTACCACGTAACTAATAGTGTCGTAACTAACAGTGTTAATTATTACGTAGTTAACAGTGTTCACTATCACGTAACTGGCAGTGTTAAATATAGCGTAACTAACGGTTTTTAAATAAGATTTATTATAACCAATAACAAATAGTCAAACACCGTATTCATGAAATATTTGATTCGGTGACAATATCGTTGTAAAAAAACACACGCTACATTCTCATATATATTCCGAAATATCGAAAAATCTCTACCTTGACACAGATTTTTAAGCATCTCGTAGTGAAAAATGCCTTCTCTAGTTTTTTTTTTTTCCCCAAATTATTTGTGTACATTTACTTTACTCATTGATAAGTCTTTATTCTATTAAAAACTAAAATGTCTTCAAGAAATAAAATTTTCATTAAAATTTTCACAGTACAATTTTCTTATCGGAAAAATTTGTACTACTGTAAATCCGTAAGATTTTGCTGAACATATACTATGTTTTTTTGGTAGGTATTGACCCAAGCTCTCACCCCCTGCAGTATATCGTGCTATTTACTGGACACCCTGTATAAAGTAGGTGATCATTAAGAAAGGATTTATGCCCTAAGGGGGGATTGAATTGGGCACACGGCCATATATAAATCTTGATAAGACTCCTAATATCTGTGATTCTGATAAATAATTAAATCTAAGATATCTCCTGAAAATTCAGCATTTTCATTTGACCAACATGGACCACTGTATACAAAAGGCATCAACAATCAAAACTACATGTTTTTATTATACACACGAATCACTTCAAAATATGGTATATATATACATTTATTAAGTAAATATCTATGCGTACTTACTGATTACATAAGATATGCGACTATATTATAATAAACTATGTAGTTTTATCTAACAAGCGTGTTTAGTAAAATATGCTCATCTTCATAGAGATATTGCAACGTCACCACGCTTTAAGAATATAATAAAAATCTAATAATATAACGTATCTTACTATTTATTTAAATAAAAATCCCGACTGCATATAGATTAAATATTACACACATGAAACCGATTCAATCACCTGTAACACTCCAATGTCCAACAGGTGGGCCTTAAAATGAACATGGGCAAGATGAAAGTCATGTCAAATGCCCATGTCGTGCCCATCCCAATATCCGTTGGGAGCTCTGTTCTCGAAGTTGTTGACGAGTATGTCTACCTGGGACAAACTGTCCAGTTAGGTAGGTCCAACTTCGAGAAAGAGGTCAATCGTCGAATCCGACTCGGCTGGGCAGCGTTCGGGAAACTTCGCAACGTCTTTTCGTCAACAATACCGCAATGCCTAAAGACGAAAGTCTTTAACCAGTGTGTGTTACCAGTGATGACATATGGAACAGAGACGTGGTCACTCACAATGGGCCTCATAAGAAAGCTCAAGGTCACTCAGCGAGCTATGGAGAGAGCTATGCTTGGTATTTCTCTACGAGATCGAATCAGAAATGAGGAGATCCGTAGAAGAACTAAAGTTATCGACATAGCTGCAAGGATTAGTAAGCTGAAGTGGCAATGGGCAGGGCACATTGCTCGTAGAACTGATGGCCGTTGGGGCAAAAAGGTTCTCGAATGGAGACCGCGCACCGGAAAACGCAGCGTGGGACGACCTCCAACGAGGTGGACAGACGACCTGGTGAAGGTCGCTGGGAGTCGTTGGATGAGAGCGGCATGTGACCGCTCGTTGTGGAGATCTAAGGGGGAGGCCTTTGTTCAGCAGTGGACGACCTGTGGCTGATATGATGATGATGAACACTCCAATGTAGGTAGAGGACTGCTACCAATAAATAAAAATAAAAAAAAATAACTCCAATAAACATGCGATAATGTAATTAGTATCCAACCAGAACACTGGTAGCCAGCAAGCAGCCGTCTCGTAGTGTCGAGTGCGAGGCGCACTGCGGAGATGTTTGGTACCTACCACCCGATCATATGGTAGGCGTCTGAGGTCATTGACCGCCATCTGTTTTGGATTGACAAGATATTTTGGTGAAAAATTAAGGTACTATTTTATTACTGGATTAATGTACAGAATCGTGGACTCGTTCACCTTCTAAAAGGTTAAAGGTGATAAAATCGGCAACCACTACTTTATCTAATTTGCAACAGTTGATAAAAAAGGCAAAACCCTAGTGTTTTGTGTTATCTTACTTAGATAACAGGTGTATTTAAGACTTTCTGTTTTAAATTCGTATAATTTGATTGGTAGTATTTATATTGCTTTTAACTATTGAGCATAGATTTCCTGTAGCGTACCAGCGCATTGGGGACTAAAAATTGTTAAGCGATCTGTAAAAAAACATTAATATAAAACATAATATCATTAGATAGGAGACACCGGGTATTAACCAGCAAAAATTTAAAACTGCTCATTTTTGAAAATCTAATAGTTTTTTTTTTGTAAGGTAAGGCAAGGCTTTCACGGTAATTTTTGGCATATAAAGAAATATACCCATTCTTTTAATAAAGATATATGCAAGTAAAATCTTTAAAGTTCATTTTATGTAAAATACATAGCTACGCTGTTTCATGTGCAAATAACAAACGTAAAATTCATATTATTGCTGAACCGCTAAATTCGCGAAAACATTCATATAATAATAATTATGTAGCATGAAAATACTTCTATAGACTATCTAAAAATATTTCATAAAAAGAAATACAATTTAAATAACAAAAATATCGGAACACGAGTAAAAAAACATGTAAAAATAATATTAGAAAATTCGGTTTAGGCAAGAAAAAATAATCGTTATAACATTGTAAGTGTTAAAGATAAAATCTTTAACAAATTGATAAATACATTTTTATCTTAAATACATAATAATATGGTGTGTGGCACTCAGATTTAATAAATTTATCTTATAAGTAAAAGGAACATATCAGGTGGAAGAACCGATTTAGGAGTTGTTCAAAAATACAATATAAATGATTTTATTGTAAAAGGTATATATATAGATATCATAACAGATGACCTCATAATATTATAATTTAATTCTAAAATATTATCAAAATTTATTATGATATTTTAATTAATTTTAAAACTCATCGACGTAGTATTCCCGTTTTTTAATAAAATAAAATAATTGTATAATTCAACCACCAATTCAATACGCAAACACATGAAATATTTTTCAAATAAGTATACCAATAAGATTTCAATATGAATAGTTCATAATTAAATATCTATTTCACATAATTCCTTTTTCTTCTCGTTGGACCTTTAGACACTACTAATTTTCTATACTATAAATTAGCCATCTTAAATATAAGGTGTTGGCGAAACTAGAAATTTAATAGATAAGATAAGTTTATTTCTAAATACACGCTTCGGTATCGCGGTGAACCAATCGTAAGTTCGACATATATTATGAAATCCACAATATTTTTTATATTTTTATATTGAGTTTGTCTTCAATATCTTGTGCTCATTTATTTCATCTGCAGTGAAAAAAGGGACTGTTGAATAGCCTAACTATATATGTGGGGACATAGCTCGTAGATCTGATGGCTGATGAGGCAGAAAGGTTCTCGAGTGGAGACCACGCATCTGAAAACGTAGTGACCGCGAATTTAGGAAATCTATGGGGTCTTTGTCAAACCGTAGACGTCCTCAAGATATGATGATGATGATTATGTGAATCGAATCAGAAATGAGGAGATCCGTAGAAGAACCCGACATAGCTGAAAGGATTAGTAAACTGAAGTGGCAATGGGCGGGGCATATTTCTGGTAGAACTGTTGGCCTTTAAGGCAGGTTCTCGAGTGGAAACCACGCACCAGAAACAGACGGGACGACCTCCAACGAGGTGGACAGACGACCTGGTGAGGGTCGCTGGGAGTCGTTGGATGGGGGCGGTTTGTGACCGGGTGTTGTGGAAGTCTATGGGAGAGGCCTTTGTTCAGCAGTGGACGTCCTCCAGTTGACATGATGATGATGATTATGTGATGATGAAAAAAACCGTCATGGTTATTTTGTTACCCTTTTTTCGGCCATCCTAGTAATGCCAACACGTTACTAAACTAAAAATTACTTAATTATCGTTGATCCTAAGTTCTGCCAGTTCCTTCTCCTCGTCCACCTCGTCCTCCTCATCATCAGAACCGTGGACTGACGCGGCCGGGGTTGTACCTCCTGTAAGAATAGTAAGGGTTTAGTTATTAATTTTAAACAAAGTCGATACCGACATTTTTGTAAAATCAAATGTCGATTTATCACATCTGACACAGGCGTCCCACAACGGCTCTTTTTGTAACCGTAATGTGTTAAAATCTGCTCTCGACCAGAGGGTCAACTCTTGTAATACCAATGTTCAAAACATAGTTCCGAGACTAGCTCAGTGTCGTAAATGTCACAAATGTTATTCTCCTAAACCAACACAACGTCAAACGTGAACTTATACTGTGATGAGATCGAAATTGGATCGAAATGTGGTGTGCGGAATGATGGTGTTCTCCTAATATTTTAAACTGGCACAGGTATTCATATTTTCATTAAATAAACGTCAAAATTCACATGATATGAAGCCGAATCGTGATCATACGGAAATCAGATTGAACTATTGTAAGAGGATCAGAATACCAATTGACGGCATGGTTGGTGCAGTGGCTGATACAGTCGGCTGCTGCGCTCCGGGTCGTGGGTTTGATTCCCACACGGAACAAATATTTGTATGATCTGCAGGTAGTTGTTCCGGGTCTGGGTGTATTGTATGTGGGATTTATGTATGTAAACGCACCCACGACACAGGAGAAATCCTAGAGAGGGGCAACGTTTTAAAAAAAAAAAAAAATTTAAGTTCAATTCATAATTTAATCTCAGTTCGGTCAAGTTTCTGACACAGTGTAAATTAATTACGAGAATTGGCCCTCAGGTAATTCAATCAAAAAAAGATACTTTAGAATTTGCCATACCCTGTATTGGGCACAGTTTAACACCCCAAATGTCGCACACACAAACAGACCCGGAACAACTTTAAACCATACAAATATGTGTTCGGAGGAAACCATTCGCTCAGCCACTGCGGCAGCCAGCAGTGCCGTGGTTCGAGTATCAAAATGAAAGCGATTGTGACTTCGAGAGCAATACGCAACCTAGCTGCGTTCGCTGAATTCTGAATTTGCTAATGAATGTAGTTCCATCATATGGATAGTATGAATGGTGTCCGTTCTATGAAATCTGTTAGTCGCATTAACACTACGGAAAGAACTTCCTTCCACATGTCGGTCTACGGGCGAGTATCACCGTGACAGCGATGGAGTACCCAACGATATTCAGGGTATCTTAAAAACATTTTCTTATGGTACAGTCTCTTATCAATAAAGATAATACTAATAACTATATCTGCCTCCACACAAATAAATTACGGTGCTAAAACTCAAGTGCTCATTCTGTGTTCTGTATGTTTTCACACGAATTTTAGTGATTTTTTCTACCAAAGTGCCGAATTTCATTAGTGTTACCACGTACAAAAGTTTAAACTACTACACAAGTACTATTTCAGTGCGAGAAACCTTTCTAATATTCCTCCGAATTGTGACCAGAAACCAGACCGTGATAAACCAAGATTCAGGGCTGCCATAGTTTCTATTTTCCCCGGGTTCATCGTAATTTTTAGGCTGGCAAGCAACACGCCATCTGTCAAAATCGTTCATACTATTATAGGCGCTATACTTTTAAAATAAGGACTATTGTTGGGTATTGTAGTCCTTATTGCGCATAATAGTTATTGACAGATGACGTTTAGTGTTGCAAGTATGAAAAATTGATTTTGTGTAATTAATTACAAGGAATAATAAAGAGCGGGCCTTGCTTTAGAGCAACTATCGTAGTCTGTCTTCGTAATAAATATACAGTTAAAATTAGGATAGGGCTATAATATAATTCACATTAACTTGTCTGCCACAGTAAGAAAACGCAACCCACCCTTTGTGACAATATCCACGGACAGAGTGTGGATGAACGTTTATTTTAAATATTTGCTTTTTAAACTAGTGTTTTTTTTTATCGCCAAGGATACAAATCCATACATTTTTAAATGCAAAACCACAGAAAATCTACTTTTAACGGCAGCCCTGAATTAAAATCCTAACCTAATTCTCGGCGACGTCAGCACAATCTTGGAGCTTAGCGATCAGCTGATCAATCTGTTCAGCCACAGCCTCGTTTAGGGGTTCGAGGAAGTTCTCGTTCGGCGTTCGGAAGTTCTCGGTCGGCGTTCGGTAATTCTCGTGCTCCGATTCGGTAAAGTTCGGCTTTTCGAAGCTGATTTCGAGACCTTGGTCGTTCCCGTCGTCGGTTAGTTCGAGGATTTCCAAAGACTTTTGCAAGTTGATCAAGCTTCTCTTTTGGACGTCTACTTGGTCTCCGTTGGTTTGAACTTGTTGATCGTGTGTGTCGACCTCGAGGGATGACGTGAGGCGTTCTCGGTGAACTGGTGATTGTTTTAGGTTTATTTAGGAGGATACTTGTCCGTATGGTATCCAGCTTAAGATAGCTCTACTCCATTTCCTTTCGGGGAATAGATGTCTAAGGGACTCTAAACCAGAGGAATGGGCAGCAGCGCTTTTCTGTAGAACAGCAACCGCTTTGCGCGCATCAACCCAAGCTGCCAAGCGTGGGGAGTACTGGCAAATATCCCCCAAAATGATGACACAATTGTGGAAATAAAAAAATTGAAAGTGAAAAATTATTTTGGCGCGTTAGACATTTTTAGATGGGTACTAGGGTTAATGCGATCCCGACGGCGAAACGCCAAACTAAGCGTCTATACTCGGTATTTGTTACTGTGATATCGTAACATTAGATTTATTCATCGGGAGTTAACAATTGTTGTATTATCGGTTGTTTAAACACTAGGCAAAACAGTAGTTATAAATTTTATAGCAATACTGTTTTTTGAATTTATCTAGACGCGTTCGCGGTCTGTTATATGTACATGCATATATGCACACACTATAGCTGCGTCTCGTAACGGTGTCGCGAGTCCAGAGATTTTATCTCATCTAAAATTATGCGTACCGCGCTAAAAGAAGTTTTCACTTCAAAAAAATAATGTCATGAAATCTCCGAAAATTCATATTTGTACTTATGCAGCAATCTCGAATTAGACTAAACAGTCTTGCCATTATAAAAATAGCAGGGCGTACTAGACCTAGGTATGCTAAATATAACAGCGTGCCCGGAAAAAAAAGTTGATGATCATGCGTGTTAGTTTAGGTTCGGATTAAGAATACAGCACCACTCCATCTCCCGTGGATGTCGTAAAAGGCGACTAAGGACGCCATATTATATATACATACACATATATTGGATAAACCAAAGGGAGGAGCAATATCCTTTTTGTAGAACCGTAGCCATTCTGCGCTGACCACCTCCGTGTAACCCACCTCCCAAGCGTGGTGAGTACTGGCAAAGTCCCTCCAAAATTACGGACAGAATTTGTTGTAAAAATCCACGGGGGAGTGACCTTTGTTAAACAGTGGATGTCCTTAGACTGACATGCCCACATGGAGGAAACTGCGGCCATTTCTGGTTTACGCATTATAGCGCGAAGCTAGCCGAGATATATCCTAAAAGTGCACTGAAAACTATCGTTATTGGAAACCGTTTCTATTCCGTAATCAAGAGCAGAATAACGATCATATTGAAAGAAACAGAAAGAAAGAAAGCATCTATTACCACACTAATTTAACTTAAAAAAATACAAGAAAATAACAAGAAATTTGTTTGTATAGTGTGGCATAAGGAGCGGTCGCAGCAAAATGTTGAACAGTGAGCAGCATAGCCGTGACACTGCCCAACGCTGGTTTTCAGTCCGTCGCCACTTACTACCGTTATTTAAATATAGATAATACATTAAAAGTACAATAAACAACATTAAATATAAGTAAAAAAAAAATGTAGATTATAGATTGCCACTACAAAAACAAAACGAAATTTATAATTTGTATAGCCTTTTCTCAGAAGCCGGCCCCGTAACCAATCCGTCATCAGACTAAATATCAGACAAATAAATTAGGTTAATGCAATAGTTTGGGACTAAAAGCACCAAGTCATATTTTTATGTAAAAGAATATTATTATATTAAAGGAGCATTGCAATTAGGTTGAACTCAAAAGAGATACGACATGTACATCATCATGAGATTAAACATTCATTCCCCTACCATTCTTCATAAAAACACACTAATGCACACAGTTACAAGTTCTCGTCCAATGAACTGAATAAACACCATTATAATTGGCTACTTATACTAAAACATTGCCGTGTGGTGCTAGCTCAGAATGCCACCACCCCATCTCCTCCCGTGGGTGTCGTAAAAGTCGACTAAGGGATTGGCCGGAGGATGGGATGGGCGAGCACCGTCCTTCGAGTACATTAACAACTCCACTGCGATCGCCAACCAGTCTGCCAAGCGTGGCGATTATGGCAAAACCCCCAATGAGCCCACAACACACCCATATCGGTCATTGTGGTTATCTTTGGGGGAGGCCTGTGTCCAGCAGTGGACTTCATTCAGCCGAAATGATGAGTTCTACGGATCTCCTCATTTCTGACTCGATCTCGTAAACCCAAGCATAGCTTTCTCTATAGCTCGCTGAGTGACCTTGAGCTTTCTTATGAGGCCCATAGTGAGCCACCACTTCTTTCCACCATATGTCACTATCATTTACTTTCAAACTTGTAATTGTACTTAATTTTTGACATTCTTTATTCTTATGATTGTAGTAACATTGACATTTGATAATTCATTAATTTATTATGAACTAGCTGGGACCCGCGGTTTCACCCGCGTTTAATTTGATATACATTTAGAGTACTTCGACATAGGCACTTGACATTGAATATTTATATTGAATTTCAAGGGTTTTTTTATGTTTGCGCGGAACCCTAATTATTCTTTTTAAATAAAAGTAGCCTCAGTTATTCCTTATAATATCAGCTATCTTCCAGTGAAGTCCCGTCAAAATCGGTCCAGCCGTTTCGGAGATTACCCGGAACAAACAGACAGACAGACAGACAGACAGACAAAAAAATTTAAAATGAATTTTTTGTTAGATGTTCCGTATATACTTTCATATGCATTTAGTAAAAAGGTGTTATTTTGACATTACAAACAGACACTTCAATTTTATTTATTTTTATAGAATTATAGAATTATAGAACTAATGCTTATAGTGCCTATCTTAATAATGTAAGTTTAATGATTCTGATGTTAATGATAATTTATGATGTGTGTATATAATATTTGCACGCCAGTATTGGCAAGTTTTTAAGGAACTTAATGTAATACCAAATTATGATTCGGACAGTTTCCAAAAACATCAATAATATCAACTTATACTTACTAGAATGCGTAGGACTCGGCGGCTCGGATATCGGTCTGGGGTAGTTGAACCTCTTGCCCAACTCCTGGTCCATGTGGTCTACATAGTCTGGGTACACGATCTTCAGGGCTTCGGCGCGAGCTTGACGGTAGTACTTTAAAAATTGAGATCATGGTAAGTGGTTTTTCTTTAGGAAGTAAAGAAGAAAACACGTGTGGTGTCTAGAATATAGAACCAATCCATCTCATCTTGTGGATGTCGTAAAAGTCGACTAAGGGACTCTGAACCAGAGGGATGGGCAGCAATGTCCCTTCTGTGGAACAGCCGCCATATTGCGCCAGCCAACCCTGTATACTGGCAAATTCCCCCTAGAAGGATGCTAGTATTCTTAAGTGATACACATTTTTTGACGGCACGGTTGGTGCAGTGGCTGATACAGTCAGCTGCTGCGCTCCGGGTCGTGGGTTCTACTCCCGCACGGAACAAATATTTGTATGATCGGCAGATAGTTATTCTGGGTCTGGGTATATTGTATGTGGAATTAATGTCTGTAAACGCACCCACGACAGGAGAAATCCTAGAGTGGGAAAAAAAAAAAGTATAATTTGAATCAGACATTCATTCAATCACAGCCTAGAAACGCACACTAAACTCGTACACATCTACACACAACACATATACAACATATAACTACATCTACACTCTCTAAATCACTCGTCTCCCCTCATCACCCTCAAATACACAGCCAATTCCTGTTGTATGTACGAGAGAAATAAAGTTTATATTATTATTTATTAGGTATCGAATGATTATTGTTTGTATAATTATTAGAATCTTGTGGTAAGCTCCTAAGTTGTACCTACTAAGTCACCGATCACGAGGAAACTAGATCCCGCGACACAGGGCATCCTAGTGCGGGGTCTAGGGTTACTTCATTGCACAAAAAATAAAGTTTTATTACCTTCTAGATCTGTCCGTGTTGTGTCCGGATTAAGAATATAGCACCACTCCATCTCCTCCCGTGGATGTCGCAGAAGGCGACTAAGGGAATCTAAACCAGAGGGATGGGCAGCAGCGTCCCATCTGTGAAGCGGTAGCCATACTGCGCTCACCAACCCGCCTGCCAAGCGTGGTGTGTACTGGCAAATTCTCCCCAAAGTGATGATACAGTTGTGAAAATCTATGGGGGAGGCCTTTGTTCAGCAGTGGACGTATAAATGGCCGAAATAATTAAGTAAAAAAACCTTCTAGATAGTTCGCATGCCTTTGATGTATCTACCTTTTGTGTGCTAAAATATGTCTGTAAAGTTGCCACTCAATAAAATAAATAAATAAACAGTATAACTTTCTAAATATATTTTTGTTTCGTATACTCACAATGCCCAGATTCCTCCAGTCCAGAAGATCAGACAATCTCTCAGTTCTGTTTCTCTGAATGATACGCTGCCGCCGCGTCAGTCTGCAAAGAAGATCAAAATGTTATCAACATGTTTATATATTTAATATACACTAACAATATGTGGCTGATTCAGTCGGCTGCTGCGCTCCGGGTCGTGGGTTCGATTCCTGCACGGAACAAATTTTTGTATGATCTGCAAGTAGTTGTTCCGGGTCTGGGTATGTTGTATGTGGAATTCATATCTGTAAACGCACCCACGACACAAGAGAAAGAATAGTGTGGGACATAGTTTTAAAAAAAAACAGCTCGTAGAACTGATGGCCGTTGGGGCAAAAGGTTCTCGAGAGGAGACCGCGGACCGGAAAACGGGGCGTGGGACGACCTCCAACGAGGTGGACAGACGACCTGGTGAAGGGCGCCGGGAGTCGTTGGATGAGCGCAGTATGGCTACTGTTCGACAGATGGGCACTGCTGCCCATCCCTCTGGATCTAGATGGAGTGGTGATATATTCTTAATACAAACATTAAACGGAGTTTTTGCCCTGATTACACTTAAACAAACTCACATGCACTCTTTGTATTTTTCATCATTATCATCGTCATATCAGCCACAGGACGTCCGTAGAATTCCACAACGAGCGGTTATATCCCTCATCCAACGACCCCCAGCGACCTTCACCAGGTCGTCTGTCCACCTCGTTGGAGGTCGTCCCACGCTGCGTTTTCCGGTGCGCGGTCTCCATTCGAGAACCTTTGTGCCCCAACGGCCATCAGTTCTACGAGCAATGTGCCCTGCCCATTGCCACTTCAGTTTATTAATCCTTTCAGCTATGTCGACAACTTTAGTTCTTCTACGGATCTCCTCATTTCTGATTCGATCTCGCAAAGAAACACCAAGCATAGCTATCTCCATAGCTGGCATTTCTTATGGAAATAATCCTGATGGCTCTGTATCTTGTTTTGGCGGACGGCACAGGCAAAGAGGCACAACTCATTGATATCCGTTAATTGCCTGCACAATTTTTGCGGTATGTTCATGTTTACTTTACGTTTGACGGCACGGTTGGTGCAGTGGCTGATACAGTCGACTGCTGCGCTCCGGGTCGTGGGTTCGATTCCCACACGGAACAAATATTTGTATGATCTGCAGATAGTTGTTCCGGGTCTGGGTGTATTGTATGTGGAATTCATGTCTGTAAACGCACCCACGACACAGGAGAAATCCTAGCGTGGGGCAACGTTTTTTATAAAAATAAAATTAAATAAATAAATACTTACTTGGTAAAATCAAACATGTACTGTGCCAGCTGCTGCACGGATCCCTCGAGCGATATGTACCGGCGGTCCACCACGTAAATACCATACGACATGGGGTCGGCTATGTGTTCCTGCATGAAGCAGCCGAAACCTGAGACAAGAAAAGGATAGAACATGACAACAGATTATAAACGGTGAGGGTGCTCAAACACCATCATTTGACCAACATTACTAATGTCAGTTTAAGACTATAGTGCTCACAAGTAAAGTGGCAGTCGTAAAAGTCATAGAAGTCATAACAGCCAAAGAAGTCATAATAGTCAAAGAAGTCATAATAGTCAGAAGAAGTCATAATAGTCAAAGCAGTCATAATAGTCAAAGAAGTAACAGTAGTCATGAAAGTCGGAAGAGTCAATAAAGACCCCATACAATGCGTTCAGTGTTACCTGACAGGTTGGTGGTGATACTGGGAATGCCCATGACGGTGCATTCGGCGGGCGTGTAGCCCCACGGCTCGTAGTACGACGGGAACACGCCGAGATGACAGCCGCGAACGAACTCCTCGTAGTCCAGACCGAACAGAGGATTCGTGGAGGTCAGGAACTCTGGATGGAATATAACCTGCGAAAATACGCGTATAAACTCCTTAATTTCATTTTTCTTTGTCTTTTGTCTCAAATATCGCAGGCCCTCAAGGCGATCTGTGCCGACCGTAGTATCAGCTATGTTGGCAGATCATGAACAATGGAATGCAGTGGTCTCCTTCTGTGAGAGCGTCATGCATAACAACAACTCTGGTGCCCAATTCCTATACGCCTGAAACCCCCTTTCGCGGGTGTGTAGATTGTGAAATCTGCGTGCCCACACCGAGCGACCCAGACGGCGGTAGCGGCAGACGGTGGCGCACGTCATCACGCGCCGCCGCCATAGCACAGCGCACAGGGACGAAGCCCCCGGGACCGCTTTACAATCACCCTCTCCGAGATTGCCTATAGGCGTGCCACTAGTGGGCGGCTCTAGTGTGATAATACGGGGACCTGGAGCCTCCCTTAGGTGCTAGCCGGTAAGAGTTCGGCATGCCCCTTCGCCCTACCTCGGGGCGAAGGAAGTTCCTGAAGAATTTCCACGGGGCGACCATTAAAAAAAGGGCGGTCATCTTCGGCACCCAAGGGGAGTTCCAGGTCCTCGTGATCACACTAGAGCCGCCCACTGGTGTCACATCTCTGAGAGGGTGACTGTAAAGCGGTCACCACCCTGGGGAGATTGTAAAGGATCCCCCCGAAGCCTCAATGTACGGTGTGCTGTGGTGCGCTGTGCAGCGCACACGGCGGCGCGTGACCACATGCGCACCGTCTTCACGTGAGTCATTCGGTGTGTGCACGCAAATTCCCCAATCTGCGCAACCGCGAGCCTTAAGTGTAGTACTTAATGTCATATCACTTTACAAACTAAATAAATGTATTAAAATAATTACGTAATGTACTAATAATAAAATGAATTATGAATTTCTATGAACTTATCATCAAAACAACAACACCCTCACACACAAAACTTTATACCCTCCTTAATCGTAAGGAGGACTCACCTTGACTTTATCGTTAACTGTGTTGAACAGCTCACATCTCCTGATGGAGTTCAGCACTGGGTCGCTCCAGTCATCGACCTGGACAGAAGATAATAATAATAAGCAACAACAAATGAAGAATTAGTTTAATGATGATATCGTTTAATGCCGTGTGGTGCCGGCTTAGGATACCACCACCCCATCTCCCGTGGGTGTCGTAAAACTCGACTAAGGGATTAGCCGGAGGATGGGCAGCAGCGTCCTTCGAGTACATTAACAACTCAACTGCGATCACCAACTCGTCTACCAAGCGTGGCGATTATGGCAAAACCCCCCAATGAGCACACATCATATCATCATCATATCAGCCACAGGACGTCCACTGCTGAACAAAGGCCTCCCCCTTAGATTTCCACAACGAGCGGTCACATGCCGCTCTCATCCAACGACTCCCAGCGACCTTCACCAGATCGTCTGTCCACCTCGTTGGAGGTCGTCCCACGCTGCGTTTTCCGGTGCGCGGTCTCCATTCGAGAACCTTTGTGCCCCAACGGCCATCAGTTCTACGAGCAATGTGCCCTGCCCATTGCCACTTCAGTTTACTAATCCTTTCAGCTATGTCGACAACTTTAGTTCTTCTACGGATCTCCTCATTTCTGATTCGATTTCATAGAGAAATACCAAGCATAGCTCTCTCCATAGCTCGCTGAGTGACCTTGAGCTTTCTTATGAGGCCCATTGTGAGTGACCACGTCTCTGTTCCATATGTCATCACTGGTAACACACACTGGTTAAAGACCTGCGTCTTGAGGCATTGCGGTATTGTTGACGAAAAGACGTTGCGAAGTTTCCCGAACGCTGCCCAGCCGAGTCGGATTCGACGATTGACCTCTTTCTCGAAGTTGGACCTACCTAACTGGACAGTTTGTCCCAGGTAGACATACTCGTCAACAACTTCGAGAACAGAGCTCCCAACGGATATTGGGATGGGCACGACATGGGCATTTGACATGACTTTTGTCTTGCCCATGTTCATCTTAAGGCCCACCTGTTGGGAAACTCTGTTGAGATCATCGAGCATTGTGCTGAGCTCTTGCAGCGATTCTGCCATGACTACGATGTCATCGGCAAATCGAAGGTGAGTGATATACTCGCCATTGATGTTAATGCCGAATCCTTTCCACTCCAGTAGCTTGAAGGCATCCTCCATTGCAGCGGTGAACAGTTTCGGGGAAATGACGTCCCCCTGTCTCACACCTCTCTGCAATGGAATTGCCCCCGTGCTCTGTTCATGTACTCGGACCGACATGGTGGCGTTTCTGTATAAGCACTTCAACACTTCAATGTACCGATAGTCAATCTGGCACCGCTGCAGAGATTGCAGCACTGCCCAGGTTTCGATCGAATCGAAGGCTTTCTCATAGTCCACAAACGCCAAGCATAGTGGCAGATTATACTCCTCGGTCTTCTGTATAACCTGCCGCAGCGTATGGATGTGGTCTATGGTACTGAAACCTTTTCGGAAACCGGCTTGTTCGGGAGGCTGGAAGTCATCAAACCTGCGCTCGAGACGATTCGTGATGACCCTTGAAAACAGCTTATAAACATGGCTCAGAAGTGAGATGGGTCTATAATTCTTCAATAGGGTGTTATCACCCTTTTTGAAGAAGAGCACCACCTCACCTCTGTTCCACGCTTCCGGCGTTGTGCCCTCGAGTAAGACGGAATTGAATAGCTTCTGAAGGACTTTAAGTACCGGTGTTCCACCCGCTTTCAGAAGCTCTGTCGTAATTCCGTCTCCACCCGGCGCCTTGTTATTTTTAAGCTGTTTCAAGGCCATCCTAATCTCGTACAGGCTGATGTCCGGGATATCCTCGGTATGAGCACACAACACACCCATATCGGTCGTTGTGGTGATCTTTGTGGGAGGCCTGTGTCCAGCAGTGGACTTCTTTCGGCCGAAATGATGAATGATGATTGTTTAATGAAAATAAACAAATGTAACGAAGGTGTGGCTGAAAGAGAACATACATGAATGAAAGAAAGAATCTTGTATTAGTACTCCAAACCAGCCTTTTCGGGAAGGTCAGGAGGCCCAGCTGTGGGCTGCAATAAGCCATAATTACACTAGGATATAAATAGACCGTATACTTACTACATTGTGTGTAGTGATAGGCGGAAGACCGTCTCTCTGGAGACTGTATATGCACCTCTTTAGACGCACAGTATCTTCCTTCAGCAGAAGTTCAGACGCGTCAGGAAGATGGCCGCTGTAAATCAAATATTGTCGTGAGGTATGTAGTTGATCCGTTATTTAGGGCCCTACAAAAACGCTATAGGGTTTGAAAAAAAATATTATTGCTCCTTTCCCGTTCTTTTTCTGTCAATTCATAATTTTATCGCAGCTCGGTCAACAAAGTCACTGTCAAATATTGTTATGTCAAATAAACCAATAACTGGCATTTATGAAACGTCAGAAATTAAGTTGCAAAGGACATCCGGACAAAACAGGCCTACCAGCGGACAACAATGAAATGTATATGGAAAAATTGGTTATATTTTTGTCTATTTACCGTAATTTGTAAATAGCACAAAACGGCGGGATAATGAAGATCACGCAAAAAGCACCTCATCATCGTCGTTCGTCGTTTCGGCTGACTGAAGTCCACTGCTGGACAAAGGCCTCCCCCAAAGATCACCACAACATAACTGATATGGATGTGTTGTGTGCTCATTGGGGGGTTTTGCCATAATCGCCACGCTTGGCAGGCGGGTTGGCGATCGCAGTTGAGTTGTTAATGTACTCGAAGGATGCTGCTGCCCATCCTCCGGCTAATCCCTTAGTCGACTTTTACGACACCCACGGGAGGAGATGGGGTGGTGGTATTCTGAGCCGGCACCACACGGTCAACAAAGTACCTCAACAAAGGGAATTGATTAAAGCTGTATTGTCATTTAATTGGGTACACTGTACATGTCATTTAAGTCGGTACACACAAATTCCACACACAATACACCCAGACCCGGAGCAACTACCTTTTTTTTTTATTGGTGCCCAGAAATTCTTCATGAACTTCCTTCGCTCCGGGGAAGGGCGAAGGGGTATGCCGGACTCCTACCGGCTAAAACCACTGGGGCGGTCATCTTCGGCACCTAAGGGAGGCTCCAGGTCCTCGTATGATCACACTAGAGCGGAACAACTACCTGCGGATCGTACAAATATTTGTTTCGTGCGGGAATCGATCCCACGACCCGGTGCGCAGCAATCAATTGTATCAGCTACTACACCAACCATGCCGTCTGTAAAAGTATCCACGACACAGGAGAAATCCTAGTGTGGGGCAACGTTATCAAAAACATAGAAAACTGGTGCTAACCTCAAACATATATCATACATCCTTCTCCCAACCTTCTGCTGTATATCGTTTATAGTGTCCCTCAGAGCTTTGGTGACTGCATGACCTCGCAGACTCTCCACGTTGAAGTTGTTCGTCTTCGCGGGGAAGATCATGAAGGCAACCACTGTCATGTCTGACCCTGAGGCCTGGAAAACGGCTTCGTTTAATCACTGAAGAAACTCAAAGAACCAAATAATAATTTCTGGTATTAGTCTTAATAAGTATGACTTACAATACCAGCCAAAATACGTCCACTGCTGGACAAAGTACTTCCCCATAGATATCCAGAGTAGTGTCTTCAGTTTGGGGGGAATTTGCCAGCACTCACCACGCATGACAAGCGGGTCAGCACAGAAATGCTGGTGTTTCACAGAAGGGACGTTGCTACTCTATATTCTTAATCCGAATACCACACGGAATATGAGCCATAACAATACGTATTGCTGTCTGTCTGTTTGGTTGTTTACGCATCTCTAGAGAACAGCTCAACAAAATACGATTGGACTATGATTATTGAATGGCTAAAAGTTTGAATTCAAATCTACTGTGGCTACCATTGAAATCAGTTGACTGGAATCTGAGACACAGCTTGCTCTCTCTCTTTCACTCATACACACATCATATCAGCCGAAGGATGTCCACTGCAGAACAAAGGCCCCACAGATTTCCACAACGAGCGGTTACATGCCGCCCTCATCCAACGACTCCCAGCGACCTTCACCAGGTCGTCTGTCCACCTCGTTGGAGGTCGTCCCACGCTGCGTTTTCCGGTGCGCGGTCTCCACTCGAGAACCTTTTTGCCCCAAAGGCCAACAGTTCTACGAGCAATGTGCCCCGCCCATTGCCATTTGAGCTTACTAATCCTTTGATCTATGTCGGCAACTTTAGTTCTTCTACGGATTTTCTCATTTCTGATTCGATCTCGTAGAGAAATACCAAGCATAGCTCTCTCCATAGCTCGCTGAGTGACCTTGAGCTTTCTTATGAGGCACACACTTACATCAGCATGTAAACGTCAACCGCTGAAGATGGACCTCCCAATGATCGCTACTATGAACGGACTTGGGGGGTATTGCCCATAATCACCAAGCTTGGCAGGCGGATAGGTGATCGCAGTATATTTTTATTAGCACACTAGAGGATGCTGCTGCCCCTCCTCTTGATATCAACCCTTAACTCATATTTTACGACATCCATGGGTGGAGAGGGGCGGTCAAATCTTTTCAGGAAACCAACAGCCGGGTGGTGCCGGCTCAGAATACCACCACCCCATCTCATCCTATGGGTGTCGTAAAAGTCGACTAAGGGATTAGCCGGAGGATGGGCAGCAGCGTCCTTCGAGTACATTAACAACTCAACTGCGATCGCCAACCCGTCTGCCAAGCGTGACGATTATGTCAAGACCCCCCAATGAGCACACAACACACCCATATCGGTCGTTGCGGTGATCTTTGGGGGAGGCCTGTGTCCAGTAGTGGACTTCATTCGGCCGAAATGATGATGAAACCGTCGGAGATCTCTCAACAGCATGTGATCCTGTACAAAGTAAAGATCAAGATAGGCTGGTGCTACTTATGTCATATTTACCTTCAAATAATGGTTCAGCCGAGCCAGCGCTTCAATGAAGATGTCTGCTCCCTTGTTACCGAACTCGTAACGACCAGCGATGAAGAAGTACAGCGTCTTGTCCAAGTCGAAGTTGAAGTGGCTGCAAAACATATTATAAAAATAATATATACATTTTTTTTAAACGTACGTAGATACTCCACGCTGGGATTTCTCTGGTGTCGTGGGTGCATTTGCAGACATAAATTCCACACACAAAACACCCAGACCCGGAACAACTACCTGCATAATCATACAAATATTTGTTCAGTGCGGGAGTCGAACCCGCGATCCGGAGCGCAGCAGCCGACTGTGTCAGCCACTGCACCAATGTGTTGTCATTTGGGACTGACTAAACGTTGTAAAAAATAATGTTATGTTCACCGGATATTGCCATCTATTATCATAATGTAATTACAATCTGTTTTCTTTAATAAACAATGTATGTTAAATATTTAGTATGTGGTCAATTCATTGCCTTATTAGTTTCATTCACATATGTTAGATGGCGTTGAACGTAATATTAATTGATTTTGTGGTATCATCGCCCGCCATCTTTCACTCTCTCTTGTCTACTGTACTTCGTAAGCAATAGTGTGTTTCATGAGAAACCATTTTCCAAAGTATCTTAATTCCAGCCGATAAACGTCCACTGCTGGACAGAAGCCTGCCCCAAATATTGCCACAACGACCGGTATGGGTGTGTTGTGGGCCCTTTGGGGAGGTTTTCTATAATCGCCACGCTTGGCAGACGGGTTGGAGATCGCGGTAAAGGTTTTTTTTTTTTGAAAAAAACCTTGCCCCACACTAGGATTTCTCCTGTGTCGTGGGTGCGTTTACAGACATACATTTCACACACAATACACCCATACCCGGAACAACTACCTGCAGGTCATACAAATATTTGTTCCGTGCGGCATCAAACCCGCAACCCGGATCGCAGCAGTCGACTGTATCAACCACTGCACCAACCGTTTCGTGTCGTCAAGTTATAAATGTACTCGTAGGACGCTGCTGCCCATCTTCCGGCTAATCCCATAGTCGCCTTTTACGACACCCACGGGTAGAGAGGGAGTGGTGGTATTCTTATCCGGAACCACACGGCAAACGTATACGACTATTTTATTCAATTTAACGCCACTTTGGCAACGAATATTTTTGATGTCGCTCACGAATGTTGACGACACGGTTGGTGCAGTGGTTGATACAGTCGACTGCTGCGCTCCGGGTCGTGGGTTCGATTCCCACACGGAACAAATATTTGTATGATCTGCAGGTAGTTGTTCCGGGTCTGGGTGTATTGTATGTGGAATTTATGTCTGTAAACGCACCCACGACACAGGAGAAATCCTAGTGTGGGGCAAAGTTTAAAAAAAAAAAAAAAAATTATAATAATAATAAAAAAAAAAAAAAAAAAAATTGTTGACTGTTCATCGATCAGGATTTTCCTAGATGTCGAAGGACTGATGATGTTTCAAACGATATTTCATTTTTTACTGACCCATAGAAGTGTCCCCTGGAGAACTCGTTAATCTTGTCCTTGGCCAACGCGTGCAAGTTTTGAAACTCATGGATCGCCGAGAATTTCTTCACGTTCAGACCGTTTGGAGTGATTATGTCCGCTTTGCGTTTGAGGAGATGTTCTGCTTCGTATCCTGGTGGAACAGAAGTAAACTATTAGATCTATGGTTGACAGGGGAGGACATTTTTGTGGACTTGTGTCTTATAAAGACGTCATGTTTGACGCAATGGGTAATCCGCTTGGCTATGTCTCAATACAAATATTTGTATGATCTACAGACAGTTGCCGTGTGGTGCCGGCTCAGAATACCACCACCCCATCTCCTCCCGTGGGTGTCGTAAAATTCGACTAAGGGATTAGCCGGGGATGGGCAGCAGCGTCCTTCGAGTACATTAACAACTCAAGTGCGATCGCCAACCCGTCTGCCAAGCGTGGCGATTATGGCAAAACCCCCCAATGTGCCCACAACACACCCATATCGGTCGTTGTGGTGTACTTTGGGGGAGGCCTGTGTCCAGCAGTGAACTTCATTCGGTGGA
Organism: Diloba caeruleocephala; assembly: GCA_947459985.1. Classification (NCBI taxonomy): domain Eukaryota; kingdom Metazoa; phylum Arthropoda; class Insecta; order Lepidoptera; family Noctuidae; genus Diloba; species Diloba caeruleocephala. The sequence goes on from OX381632.1 coordinate 9,396,122, forward strand.
AATGATGACTGACAGTTATACATTTTTTTATTCTTTTTTTTTAAATAAAAACGTTGCAATACACATCTCCGTAGACACGTTCTCGACAGGGTAAGTTTTCACGCGTTTAGAATAGCTCTTCTGGTCTTTACCGGGAAAAGCCAAACAAAAATATTTTTTCAAAAAATCTTTAATCAATCGAAAAATTACCTAAATTATTGACAGACTCTTGCCACGGGCAGTTTGTTAATAAACTTCCTTGCTTCATCATTTCGGCCGAATGAAGTCCCCCACACTAGTATTTCTCCTGTGTCGTGGGTGCGTTTACAGACACAAATTCCACACACAGATATTCTGGGCCTGTGGTGCCGCGCCCATGCGAACACTTTTAATTGAATTTTTTATTTGTAATTAATTTTTAGCTTATCTATTATTATTGACGAATAACAAAATATAATATTAAACAACGTTACTTTATACGTAATTTTACTATTGCGTGCCGTCAGCCGTCACTCGTCACCAACTTAGGGTGGCGCAGAAACTCATTGCTGCTGTGTTGCAAGCAATTTGTAACATAGAAGTGTAATGCTGAGCGCCATTCATTTTTTTTGCGGAGATGAGACTCACTAGTCTTATCCAGTTTTTACTTTTTGTCATAATTTTTTTAATCATCATATCATCATCATATCAGCCACAGGACGTCCACTGCTGAACAAAGGCCTCCCCCTTAGATTTCCACAACGAGCGGTCACATGCCGCTCTCATCCAACGACTCCCAGCGACCTTCACCAGATCGTCTGTCCACCTCGTTGGAGGTCGTCCCACGCTGCGTTTTCCGGTGCGCGGTCTCCATTCGAGAACCTTTGTGCCCCAACGGCCATCAGTTCTACGAGCAATGTGCCCTGCCCATTGCCACTTCAGTTTACTAATCCTTTCAGCTATGTCGACAACTTTAGTTCTTTTACGGATCTCCTCATTTCTGATTCGATCTCGTAGAGAAATACCAAGCATAGCTCTCTCCATAGCTCGCTGAGTGACCTTGAGCTTTCTTATGAGGCCCATTATGAGTGACCACGTCTCTGTTCCATATGTCATCACTGGTAACACACACTGGTTAAAGACTTGCGTCTTGAGGCATTGCGGTATTGTTGACGAAAAGACGTTGCGAAGTTTCCCGAACGCTGCCCAGCCGAGTCGGATTCGACGATTGACCTCTTTCTCGAAGTTGGACCTACCTAACTGGACAGTTTGTCCTAGGTAGACATACTCGTCAACAACTTCGAGAACAGAGCTCCCAACGGATATTGGGGTGGGCACGACATGGACATTTGACATGACTTTTGTCTTGCCCATGTTCATTTTAAGGCCCACCTGTTGGGAAACTCTGTTGAGATCATCGAGCATTGTGCTGAGCTCTTGCAGCGATTCTGCCATGACTACGATGTCATCGGCAAATCGAAGGTGAGTGATATACTCGCCATTGATGTTAATGCCGAATCCTTTCCACTCCAGTAGCTTGAAGGCATCCTCCATTGCAGCGGTGAACAGTTTCGGGGAAATGACGTCCCCCTGTCTCACACCTCTCTGCAATGGGATTGCCCCCGTGCTCTGTTCATGTACTCGGACCGACATGGTGGCGTTTCTGTATAAGCACTTCAACACTTCAATGTACCGATAGTCAATCTGGCACCGCTGCAGAGATTGCAGCACTGCCCAGGTTTCGATCGAATCGAAGGCTTTCTCATAGTCCACAAACGCCAAGCATAGTGGCAGATTATACTCCTCGGTCTTCTGTATAACCTGCCGCAGCGTATGGATGTGGTCTATGGTACTGAAACCTTTTCGGAAACCGGCTTGTTCGGGAGGCTGGAAGTCATCAAACCTGCGCTCGAGACGATTCGTGATGACCCTTGAAAACAGCTTATAAACATGGCTCAGAAGTGAGATGGGTCTATAATTCTTCAATAGGGTGTTATCACCCTTTTTGAAGAAGAGCACCACCTCACCTCTGTTCCACGCTTCCGGCGTTGTGCCCTCGAGTAAGACGGAATTGAATAGCTTCTGAAGGACTTTAAGTACCGGTGTTCCACCCGCTTTCAGAAGCTCTGTCGTAATTCCGTCTCCACCCGGCGCCTTGTTATTTTTAAGCTGTTTCAAGGCCATCCTAATCTCGTACAGGCTGATGTCCGGGATATCCTCGGTATAGTGTCGGGTTAGTTTGGCTCGCGGGTCTTTGTCAGAGCCAATGGTAGGTATAGTAACCGAGGTGTATAACTGCCGGTAGAAGTTCTCAATCTCTCTCAAAACCTCTGGCTTAGTCGACGCTACACTGCCGTCCTCGGTCTTCAGCTTCATAATACGACTTTGCCCAATAGACTTGTCTCTTGCGAACACTTTGGAGCCTTGATTCCGCTCAATCGCCTCTTTAACACCGTTAGTGTTAAAGGTGCGGATATCGTGCCGCAAGGACTTCCATATCCGTCTATTGAGCAGTCGGTATGCTTCAGCATCATCGGAAGACTGCAGCGTCATGGCGCGTCTTTCTGCCATAAGGTCGAGAGTGTGATCGGAGAACTTTTTTGGTCTACCTTTACGGTGGGCTTTAAAGAACTTAGACCCAACCGTTTGGACAGTTTCTACAAACCTACCATTTAAATCGTCCACAGATACGCAATGTTCCAGGCACTCGAAGCGGTTTTGGAGTTCGAGTTGAAAGCTCTCGGGGTTTTGGATATGAGCACTAGAGGGCCGGAGCGTAGACCTCATCAGACGAGACCTCTCAACTTTGAGGTTAATATTCAATGTGCCTCTTACCATTCGGTGATCACTACCGGTTTTCACCCTGTGGATCACAGAGACATCATTGAATATTTGTCTTTTATTGGTCATGATGAAGTCAATCTCATTCCTCGTGGAACCATCGGGACTCATCCAGGTCCACTTCCTGTGAGGCGGCTTTTGGAAAAAGGAGTTCATCATAAAGAGTCCCTCCTTTTCCAAAAAGTCGGCCAGCCTCTGTCCCCTGGGGTTCCGTTGCCCATATCCAAATTGCCCCACTCTCAACTCACCATCGCATCGAGTGCCCAGTTTTGCGTTGAAGTCCCCCATCACAACAGTGAAATGTGTCTTCGAGGTATGTATGGCCCTACTTACGTCCTCATACATACTCTCTACTTCATCATCTGGGTGTGTCGAGGTCGGTGCGTAAACCTGTATGACCTTCAACGAATATCTCTTGGATATTCTGAGTATAAGGTACGCTACCCTGCTCGACACACTTTCGATGGCCACTATACTGTTAATGAGGGACCTGCGGACGAGAAACCCGACACCACCTTGAGACAGATGTTCGCCTTCCCGGTAGTAGAATAAGTTGCCGGATTTCAGGGTTATCGTGTCCTCCCCCTCTCTTCGGACTTCTGATAGACCCATGATATCCCAGTGCAACTTATCTATTTCTTCTTCCAGCTCAACAATCTTTTCGTCTGCCCTCAGTGTGCGTGTGTTATATGTCACCAGGGCCAGTTTTCGGTTTGGGTGGTAGCCGGATCCCATCCGGAGATTCTTAGCACCCCCTGCCCCGCCGTTTCCGTGGCCGCTACCATGACCAGGAATGGCGGGGCTGCCGGGAACTGGGGGCCGGTGCTTATGTTGTGTTGTCATTTTGGGGGGAATTTGCCGATACTCACCACGCTTGGCAAGCGGGTTGGTGAGCGCAGAGTTGCTACTGCTCAGTTCAATTTTTTTAATATGTAGTGTGTTTTATCTTCGGAAATTTATAAATTGTTTTTCTTTCTTTCTTTCTTTTCATTTATGTCTGTAAACTGTACCCACACATACAGGATGAATCATATCGTGATACATAGCTTATTTCCTTTGGTTGTCCAAAAACTACCTAAGAAGAGAAAAGAAATGTGCTTAAATGAATTATACACCAAATTGTACTTCAAATAGATGGAAACCCAAAAACGGAGAAGCCAGTTTAAACATTTCAGCTAAAAGATAGGTCATCTCATAAAAATATGACCTGGTGCTTTTAGTCCCAAACTATTGCATTAACCTAATTTATTTGTCTGATATTTAGTCTGATGACGGATTGGTTACGGGGCCGGCTTCTGAGAAAAGGCTATACAAATTATAAATTTCGTTTTGTTTTTGTAGTGGCAATCTATAATCTTTAATCTACATAATTACATTTTTTCTACTTACATTCAATGTTGTTTATTGTACTTTTAATGTATTATCTATATTTAAATAACCAGCGTTGGGCAGTGTTACGTCTGCTGCTCACTGTTCAACATTTTGCTGAGATCACTCCTTTTGGCACACCATACAAACTAATTACTTGTTATTCTTTTAATTTTTTTTTGTTAAATTAGTGCTAATTTAATTAATTAGTATTAATTTGCCGTGTGGTGCCGGCTCAGAATGCCACCACCCCATCTCCTCCTATGGGTGTCGTAAAAGTCGACTAAGGGATTAGCCGGAGGATGGGCAGCAGCGTCCTTCGAGTACATTAACAACTCAACTGCGATCGCCAAACCCGTCTGCCAAGCGTGGCGATTATGGCAAAACCCCCCAATGAGCCCACAACACATCCATATCAGTGGTTGTGGTGATCTTTGGGGGAGGCCTGTGTCCAGCAGTGGACTTCATTCGGCCGAAATGATGATGAAATTAGTGTGGTAATAAATGCTTTCTTTCTTTATCTCAAGATTAGGGGTTACTGGCTGGAGGCCTTTTGGCTTCGCCAGAAACGACCGGTTAAGCAACTACATTTCCAGGAAAAGGATGCGAGAAGTATCAACATAAAAAAAATAGTTAGTCAGGGAGGATAGACGGTACCGGGCCACTAGGTAAATACAGAATTGGTGCTGTACAGCCTCCCTTCCGGGTGATCCTATCAGCCAAAAAAAGATGTAATTCTTGACGTAACATAACTGTATTTTCCTGTATTTCTTTTTTAAACGTTACCCCACACTTGGATTTCTCCTGTGTCGTGGGTGCGTTTACAGACATGAATTCCACATACAATACACCCAGACCCAGAACAGTTGGTGCAGTGGCTGATACAGTCGGCTGCTGCGCTTCGGGTCGTGGGTTCGATTCCCGCACGGAACAAATATTTGTATGATCTGCGGGTAGTTATTTTTTATTTATTTATATAAAACGTTGCCTCCCACTGTATGTGTATGTTACACACTAGGATTTCTCCTGTTTCGTGGGTGCGTTTACAGACATGAATTCCACACACAATACACCCAGACCCGGAACAACTACCTGCAGATCATACAAATATTTGTTCCGTGCGGTATTCGAACCAACGACCCGGAGCGCAGCAGCCGACTGCATCAGCCACTGCACCAACCGTACCGTGTATGTGCCTCTAACTGAAATAAAATAGTTTTAACTTACCTGTGATGTCAGATACGGTAGTAAAGATGTGCGTCATGTGAGCCGCGGCCCTTTCCATACAGTACCGGTGGTAGATCTGCCGTTTGCCCGCTTCTTCGTCTACTGAGAACTGAGAAAAAAATGGAGCCATTTTAAAGACAAGATTGGAGGGACTGAGGGCTTTGCTTCTCCACCAGGGGTGGTCGGTTTCTCGGTGAGCGTCAGGATGGCTGGACCAAGGAAGATTTTGAAAGTTTGAGCACCAGAAACCACTTTCCGCGTAATAGTTTTGCTTCTTTAGCGAGGTACAAATTATTTGATTTCTGGTACCAAATAGGTACTACAACTTGGTATTGCTCAAACTTTCAAAATCTCACTTGGTCCAGCCATCCTGACGCTCACGGTTTCTCGGGGGTCACGGGTGCTCATACCAAGTGCCCCCCGGGAAGACGATGGCGCGCACGTGGTCACGTGCCGCCATGTGCACGGCGGACTGCGGGGCTTGGGGGGATCCTTTACAATCCTTCCCGAGAAGTGCCTGGGGGGGCGACCTTTTTACAGTCGCCTTCCCTGTGATATAGTGTGTAGATGTGCCTAAAGGCGTGGCATCATGGGCCTTTTTTTTTTTATGTCCAGTGGAAATTCTACATGGAACTTCCTTCTGGGGAAGGGCGAAGGGGTATGCCGGACTCCTACCGGCTAAAACCACTGGAGCGGTCATCTTCGACACCGAAGGGGGGCTCCAGGTCCTCGTAAGATCACACTAGAGCCTCCGGCATCATGGGCCTAGTGTGATCGTTCAAGGGCCCGGAGCCCCCACCCTTCAGTGCCGAAGATGACTGCTGCTCCAGTGGTTTTAGCCGGTAGCAGTCCGGCTCTTCAGTATACCTTCAGTATACCTCTTCGCCCTTCCTCGGGACGAAGGAAGTTCATGTAGAACTTCCATTAATAAAAAAAAGGATTCCGCGTATTAGTGTTAAGTTGCTCCATAGTACCGTTTTAATTTTTTAAAGGTTCATGGCGAGTCCCTTTCCTTTATTTGTACAAAAAAGTTAACTGCATCCCACAGTTCTGGGGGGAGGGGGGCTGGATCCGCCCTTGCGCCATAGGCATGTAAGCGGCAAACCTTGAGCGAGTGAAGAAGGCGTGCCCCGTATACGCGCGCCGTAAAACATAACGACGGCACGGTTGGTACAGTGGCTGATACAGTCGACTGCTGCGCTCCGGGTCGTGGGTTCGATTCCCGCACGGAACAATTATTTGTATGATGTACAGGTTGTTGTTCCGGGTCTGGGTGTATTGTATGTGGAATTAATGTCTGTAAACGCACCCACGACACAGGAGAAATCCTAGTGTGGGGCAAGTTTTTTAAAAAGATTAAAAAAAAAAAAATAACAACCGAATCAAAAATTACAAAAGCAATATCCAAACAAATATATCATCATCATGATCATCAAAGGCCTCCCCGATAGATTTTCACAACTGTGTCATAATTTTGGGGGGTATTTGCCAATACTCACTACACTTGGCAGGCGGGTTGGTGAGCGCAGTATGGCTACCGTTTCACAGAAGGGACGCTGCTGCCCATTCCTCTGGTTTAGATTCCCTTAGTCGCCTTTTACGCCGTCCACGGGAGGAGATGGAGTGGTGCTATATTCTTAATCCGGACACCACACTGTCCTAAACAATTATATACCTTATCCAAATTGTTGTAGAAGTCAGTGTTGCCAGCACACAGGTATCTACCGAGCAGGGTAGCGTGTGTTGTGAATACGGTAGCGACGTCCACGTGACGGGTCCTAGAAATAAATAGATATAAAATAATTATCAGCACGATAATGTCCACTGGTGATCAGTTGCCTTCCAATGATCACTCATAGGGGATCACCTCGTTATCAGACACTTTCATAGGGCATATTTCATATCTAGTGTGTATAGCGAATTTCGTTATGGACAAAAACACCGAACAAAGAGTTTGTCTTAAATTTTGCATCGCCAATGGAATTTCGTGCTGTGTCCTGAAAGGGTTTCATGTTGTTTATCTTATTGTATTGTTAAGATCTTATGTACACATGAAAGAAAGCAATAAATACTTTGAATACTAAAGTTGCCAGCGTAGCTCAAAATATTTTTAAGTTGTGGCAATGCGGGGCGCAGATTTGTTGTATGTTTAGTATTTATATTGATTGTTTCTTTTGTCTGGCAGTATTGGTCTGTCATGCTCACTAAAATGTCTTGCTAGTGGTGGCGTTGTGTATCGGGTCGTTCGGTTCCCTACAATATGGTTGAGCTAAGCGATGCTGATGCATGCGTCATGCTCGTGAACGGGTGCCATCTGTTGGGACTGGTTAGCCGTTAACTGCTACGGCAAATAATTTATTATTACATTCAGTAAAAAAAGTATCGGGAATGGATGATTTGTTTATGGTTGCAAATTCATAATTTTTGTTTTTATTGTTGTTGTTAGATTGGCACAACTGTTTTCCATTTAGGCGCGGAGTTTGAGTTGCATCTGTTATTTATATTTAATACAGTGCTGTTTTTAGTTATATCATATCTAGTGTGTATAGCGAATTACGTTATGGACAAAAACACGGAACAAAGAGTTTGTCTTAAATTTTGCATCGCCAATGGAATTTCGTGTTCGGAGTCACTGAAAATGTTACAGAAGGCTTACGGTGAATCGACTTTATCAAAAACACGTGCTTATGAGTGGTACAAAGCGTTCAAAAGCGGTCGAGATGTGATGGAAGATAGTGCTCGTGTCTTCCTTCAAGATGTGTGCGCAGCACAGCACACAGCCAGACTTCGGGAGGATCCTTACCTGTTATTACTTATGACCCTTGAGATGAGCTTGGGGGGAATTCTTCACAGTTGTCTCATCTACCCTCCGCTAGAGGGGGTGAATCTTTCACCTCCTGTCACCTCCTCCAAGATATGCATTAGGCAATCCCCCGAGAAGACAAACAGTGCACAGCGAGGCTTGGGGAGATCCTTTACAATCCTCCCCGAGAAGACCCTGGGGGGCTACCTTCTTACAGTCACCTTCCCTCTGCTATAGGGAGTGACCGCACTACAGTCATTCCCTCCGTTATGTGCCTAAGGGCGTGGCACCAATGGGCGGCTCTAGTGTGATGTTACCGAGGATCTGGATCCCCCTTTCGCTGCCGAAGATGACCCCTCCAGTGGTTTAAGCCGGTAGGGGGCATACCCCTTTCGCCCTTCCCCGGGGCGAAGGAAGTTCATGTAGATTTTTTTTTTTAAAGGCTTGCTTGATGCGGCTCCACAGCATTCGTTGACGAGATCCCGGAGCCCCGTTTATTGCCTAAGATGGCCACTCAGGTAAATTTTGTCGATGAGTTTATTAGTGTGTTGGAAATAACTGGCATGTTACTTCGTTCCGTACCGAAGAGCCAATTGATGTATTGGTTTTTGTGTTAAAATAATGAAGCACTTTCTGGGCTAGTGGGGGGAAAGTTAATTCCACTGAGCCTAATATTTACCTGAGCATAATGAGACCGATGCCAGCCTGCCACTCGTGGAAGTGAGCGACCACGCGCGGAGGAGTGTCGCTGTAACTCTCGGCTGCTTTGCGGAACTGTAACAATGGGTATATATAATCGTGGATTGTCATGAGGATCTCGTGTACAGAACACTCTCTAATTTCTATTTTACACAACTTTGTTTGAGACGAGCTTAGTTGTGTATTTGTGTATTTGTACAAAGGGCCTTAGTCGCCTGACAATAAACAAATATTGAAATTGAAAGTAGCTTTTGGAGTAGGTTAAGCGAAACTTTTGGGATGGGTAAAGTAACTTTTGAGTTCGGTAAACCTTTACTCACCTCGCCTATAAACTGCGCGACCATAAATCCTAATATAACTGCGTCATTCGCTTCCACGTCCAGGTGCGGTATGCCTATAGAGCAAGTGCTCCATAGTTCCTGTTTGTAGCTGTCCAGTTGCCATGCGCCGGAGCCGATGTCGAAGAGTATGATCTGGGGGTTGCCGTCCACCAGCCAAGTACCGGTGTGGACCTGGAAATATGATATAGGATTATTTATTAATGTTTTAATAGTAATGTCTTAGGTTTTCGCGATTATTACTCATTATAATAAAATACTTTCAAACGGATTACATCGCGTATATTACAGATTTTTGTTTTTCCTGACGTTTCGAGCACTTTGCAGCATTCGTGGTCGCAGGGTGACTACAGTGACAGACATCGTTGCAGATTTTCCGCGCAGATAGCTGTTGTTTCAGAAAAGAGACCTTCCCTTTCGTAGACAGTTGGTCCCTTAATCGCCTTTTACGACATACACGAGAGGAGATATCCTTAATCCGGACAAGACACGGAAGGGGTCTAGCATAAAAATCTAATCTAAAATATAAATAAATAAACAATCTAATAAATGCATATTTCTATATAGGCTCAGCTCAGAACACCACCACCACTTGGTCTCCTCCCGTGGGAGTCGTAAAAGTCGACTAAGGTGATTAGCCGGAGGATGGGCAGCAGCGTCCTTCGAGTTCATTAACAACTCAACTGCAATCGCCAACCCGCCTGCCAAGCGTGGCAATTATGGCAAACGCCCCCAATGAGCCCACAACACACCGATATCGGTCGTTGTGGTGATCTTTGGGGGAGGCCTGTGTCCAACAGTGGACTTTATTCGACCGAAATTATGATACTACACGTATATTCCAGGGTTTTACGTACAACTTAGCAGACGTAATAAAAATAACTAGTGAACTTCACCTTGTAACCCTGACTTCTCATCACGTTGACGGCAGCGGTGAGCGGCGAGTTCGGCGGGAATTCTGCCTCCTCCACTTCTGTACGAGCGCACTGCTCTTTGAAGGGACCTGATCGAAGGATAAGACCCATTTCAGTAGGAATTTCCAACTTACTTTGCTGTTAGTGACGAAAGTCTCACCTGATCACACAGCCACCCATAGAGTAAGGCCTATAATAATCACGAACAACGCCCTACCCTTAAAAGAATTTATAAATCCTGGTGACATAACATATAATAGAGAATCTGACGGGTCTGGACAAAAATAGAATGGTCACCCACTTTAAAAAAAGGTATTAGTATCAGTGGAAATGATCGTGAAGTTCGTCCGCCCCGGGGAAGGATGAAGCGGTATGCCGGACTCTTACCGGCTAAAACCACTGGGGCGGTCATCTTCGGACCTAAGGGGGGCTCCAAGTCCTCGTATGATCACACTAGAGCCGCACACTGGTGCCACGCCTATAGGCACATCTCGGAAAGAGTGACTGTAAAGCGATCACCCCCTCCCCCGATGGGGCTGTAAAGGATCCCTCGAAGCATCTCTGTCTCTGGGTTTCATGCGTATAAGAATAAGGTGACAAGGCGGTAGTTACCCCGGCGCCGTCTCCTACTTGACCCCGTTCTGGAGTCTCCTTCTGGAGCATGACGCCCTCACAGAAGGAGACCACTGCATTCCAGTTTGCATGCTCAGCCAACATAGTCGACACTACTGCTGGCAGAGAGAGATCCTGCCCGATCCGTTCGTCCAGGATCCGCCGCTCGGCCGCCCACACAGGGCGACCTTGAGTATGGTCACCCACCTAGGGCATGGCCGCAGTAGTAGCAGCTTAACCTCACGGATCGACCATTCTTGATCAGAAACTTATTCAATTTAGTAGCTGGTGGAATTGTAGAACAAGTCATATACTTAATGCAATACGTTTTGTTATCGTCATCATCATATCAGCCAAAGGACGTCCACTGCTGAACAAAGACCTCGCCCATAGATTTCCACAGGTGTGTCGTCATTTAGGAGGCTATTGTTCCACAGATGGGACGCGCTGCTACCCATCTCTCTGGTTAAGATTCCCTTAATCGCCTTTTACAACATCCACGTGACGAAATGGAGTGGTGCTATATTCTTAATCCACTCCAGCTAACCAATTAAGGTAAGACGAGGCGCTGATCGACTCTCTGGGGCATTCCGGTACGCACCTCACATACATTTCATGTTATGTGTAAACGCTAAACTGAACTTACTTAAATGCAATTTAAAAAGAAACTAGCCTGGAATAAAGGAAAAGATTCTCCGTTCATAAACTTACCGAGCAAGCAGTAGTTCTCCCCCATCTCTTCGGTGGAGACATAGGCCTTCGATCTGATCACCGTGTATATACCACCAACTGAAAGTAAAGTAAAGTATTTTTATTTGCTAATAACATGGTTTTTTTTTTTTATTATTTATGTACACACAACAGAAGAAAAAAAAAATAGGGTATATAGGTCACTTAAGTACAAAGGTACTGCTTATTTCTAAAGAAATTTCTGGCAGCAGACCTGCGACAGGAGAGGGCAATTGGAAACGTAGACACAGTGTGTAACATTAAAAAAAAAAAAAAAAACTACAAATATACTAATACATTTACTATCACAATTATGAGGAAAGATAATGTTCTTTAACGCGTTTCTTAAAAATAGATATAGATTTAGAATCACGTATATTAGGCGGAAGTGAGTTCCACAGTCTTACTGCATGAACAGAAAAGGAGTACGAAAAGTGATTGGATTTGTGGGGTGAGAATTGTAGAAGAGATCTAAGGTGAGACCTGAAAGATGTAATAATGTAAATAAACAGTCAATGTCAATATAGGAGATTTCTACATGTTTCACCAATAACTGGCATACAGATATTATATGAAACAAGAATATATATTACCACATAAATGTGAATGTTTGTATCTTTGATCTATTGGAAACGGCTTAACGCATTTAAATGAAATTTGCCAGAAAGGTAGATTATGTCGTGGAATAGGATCCTCTTGTTCCCTCCCTCGGCCTCCGACTTGGCTTAACGACTGCCGTTTAATGACAACAACCGGGACCGACGATCTTACGTGGCCTCCGAGCACGGAGACGCTCAGTTCAAATATCACTACACGATCACCCATCTATAGGCTGACCGCGCCAAGGGTTGCTTAACCTCACCGGTCGTTTACTGATCAGTGAATACAACTGGCTATGAGGACATAGGATACCTTTTACTGCGTTATTATAATCCATTCTTCATCATCATCATCATATCAAAGGACGTCCACTGCTGAACAAAAGCCTCCCCTTAGATTTCCACAACGAGCGGTTACATGCCGCCCGTATCCAACGACTCCCAGCGACCTTCCCCAGGTCGTCAGTCCACCACGTTGGAGGTCGTCCCACGCTGCATTTTCTGGGGCGGGATCTCCAATCGAATCTTTCTGCCTCGACGGCCATCAGTTCTACGTGCAATGTCCCCACCCATTACCACTTCAGCTTGCTAATACTTTCAGCTATGTCGACAACTTTATTTATTCTACAGATCTCCTTGTTCTTGATTCGATCTCGTAGACCAAGCATGCTCTCTCCATAGCTCACCGAGTGACCTTGAGCTTTCTTATGAGCAACCACGTCTCTATGCCAAATCTCAACGCACTGAGGCACTGTGTTGTTAACTTAAATATAAGTAAGTAATCGACTACGAATAGCAAAAACCCATCTCATCCCGTGTGTGATAAAAGGCGACTATGGGAATAACCGGAGGATGGGCAGCCGCGTGCTTTGAATACATAAACAACTCAACTGCGATGGCGTGGCGATCATGGTAAAACCCCCCCAATAAGCACACTACACACCCAGACCGGTCTTTATTAGCAGTATTTATTATAGCAGTGGACTTTATTCAGCGGAAACGATGACGATGAACGATGATTATATTTATCTACTAGCTGGTACCCGCGGTTTCACCCGCGTTTAATTTAAAAGTAATTTAGAGTACTTCGACATAGACACATGACATAGAATATTTATATTGGATTTCAGGGGCTTTACTTTTTTCCGCGGAACTCTAATTATTTTTCTAAAATAAAAGTAGTCTAAATTATTCCTTATAACATCAGCTATCTGCCAGTGAAAGTCCCGTCCAAATCGGTCCAGCCGTTTCGGAGATTACCCGAAACAAACAGACAGACAGTTTTTGTTTTAAATTGTGTTTTTGTTCTATGTACCGTATATACTTTCATGTGAATTTAGTAAAAAGCTGTTATTTTGACATTACAAACGGACACTTCAATTTTATTTATTTGTATAGATGTATAGATAACTTTATGGATATAATTAAAGAGCTCGTGATAGTCGTATTAATCATAGACGTATAAAGGTATGGAAGGAAGCTTATATTACCATGGCCCACTTCAACTCAGGTCCACATCTTCGCAATTCTAAGAAAACAAACCTCGAGGAACAAGTATTACTAGTATTTGCAAGGACTTAACACTGGCTGAGCAAACACAATACACGATCTTGTTACCGGCAACTTGGCGCCGAGTTCTGTTGTTGAATCTTCATTAATATTGGGAACGGCAATTATGAGAAAATAATTAACGCATTTTGAACTGCAAAACCGTGAGTCCGAGTGGTGTCCGGATTAAGAATCCCGTGGATGTCGTAAAAGGCGACTAAGGGAATCTAAACCAGAGGGATGGGCAGCAGCGTCTTTTCTGTGAAACGGTAGTTATACTGCGCTCACCAACCCGCCTGCCAAGCGTGGTGAGTACTGGCAAATTCCCCCCAAAATGATGATACAGTTGTGGAAATCTTTGGGGGAGTCCTATGTTCAACAGTGGACGTATAAATGGCCGATATGATGAGACTGCAAAACTTGACAAAAGTCTAAGACTAAAAGTCGGGGAAGATTAAAATTATGTGGTCACTCGATCTCAAGCCGCGGCTTCTTTCTGTACCACGATGGGCGTTGGAGTTAATTTTAAATCTAACGATATTTGGTTGAGTAGCAATATTTTGCAACGGACTAACCATTATTTACTGTGGGACACCGATATTCTAAGGTTAGACAGGTTGTCAGACTTCAGGGCTGCTGACTGGTGGGACTGGTATTTCAATGACAGCTGGAAACGACAGCTGACGTGCTCTTCGAAGCAGGTTGGTCAATACCGCAATGACTATAATTGATCATTTAAGTCAAATAGAGTCTGCTGCTCGGCAAAGAGATCCCCCAAAGGCCGCTGCAAAAACCCGTCTGTGTGTGTTGTGTATTCATTGGCCGTTTTGCCATAATCTCCATGCTAAGCAGGCGGCTTTGCGATCGCAATTGAGTTTTAAAATGTACTCGAAAGACGCTGCTGCCCATCCTGCGGCTAATCCCCACGGGATGATACGGGGTGGTACTATTCTCAGCCGGTACCAAACGGTTTTAGTGGAGTGCTGTGTGAAGAGCTTGACTTGGGCAGTTCCCACAGTTCTACCTATTTCACCTGTCATAACAACTACGTGTGAGCGTAGTTGTGTTCTGGATGAAGGGTAGGAAACAGCAAGTGAATGAAATGATCATTTATTCAAAATAGACTAAGAAATGAGTTCTTTTTGAACGTCAACATTAGACAGCACCCATATAAGCCCACCCTTCACCGCTTCCTAGTGTTTAAGCTGGGGAGAAGAAACGGCGCAACAAACTCCCCAGCAACACGTTAGTCTGTCATATAGGTACAATATTTAACAAATAGGTACCTACATATGCTTCATATACAAAATAACAAAGAGAACGGTTACTTTTGGTAACTTTGTCATAGCTACATGTCCGCTAGCACACGCAATTACGCAATATAACTAAGAAAAGTTCACAGTTACCTACTATACTTAGAAACATTGAAATATTAAATATATTGCGATCTCGAGAGATCTAGAGAAAGTCAATAGGCGTTCCCGCTTACATGTGAAATAAAATATATATATAGAAAATAGGCCTCCCCCATTACCAACCGGTTACATGCCATGGGTCGTCATGTTGGGGGGGATTTGGCAGCACTTACAACGCTTGGCAGGCGGGTTGATGAGCGCAGAATGGCTACTGTCCTATAAAAGGGACGCTGTTATCCATCCCTCATCGGAATTCCTTAGTCACGTTTTACGACATCTACGGAAGGAGATGGTACTATATTCATAATCCAGAAACGACACGGAAACAGATCATACAAATATTTTTTCCGTGCGAGGATCGAAACTTCGACGCGTAGCGCAAAAAGCAATTGGTTACCCACTGCACAAACCGTGCCGTCATGGCGTTGGGTGAGGACTATGCCCTTGACCAGAAGTTAAGTATATTGGTACGTACCTTTGTTAGCGACTTCCCAAGCAGTTTCGAAGGTCCATCTGTTCTCATTGCTGGCTGCTTGCCCCTTGTCCATATAAGACAGTAGGTCATGTGTGGACTCGGCTCTGTAGAACCTTCTCGATGATCTGTCGCGCGACATTGTGACCTGTGGATACAGAATAAGATTTAGTTTTGCTATGATATATATTATATTCAAGTTAACTATGGAAAAATTTTGGTATGAGACATTAAAGATATTTATAAAATTTGCAGTGACACTTGGATTGATTCTTCATCTTCATCAGCTTATCAACGATCACGGTTAGGTCGTAGTCGTAGTTAGTCGCAGGGTATACCTCTAGTTTTGTTCCCAATCCTTCCAGTGTGCCCCAGGGCTCCCATCTCGGTCCACTGTTCTTTAATATTTTCATCAATGATATCATTAATTACATTCATAACTCTAATATACTTTTTATATTCCGATAACACTAAAATGTTCATAGTAAAATTTAGTCTAATTGGGACTGTGTTTGCTGACAGCATGATTTAGTGAATCTGGGTGATCATTGTGTAATGAATAATTTATATTTAAATGTTGATAAATGCTGTATAATAACATTTTCTCGTAAAAAGAAACTTATTTTGTACGATTATAAAATTTAAGATAATCCTTTGAAACGAGTGAGGTGAGAGACCTGGGAGTGCAGTTAGACTGTAAGCTTTTGTTTGATAGGCATATTGGGAACATTACAGACAAGGCATATAAAAAGCTAGGTTTCATCTTCTCACAATGCACTAAATTTACTCATGAAAAGACTCTCATTATGCTTAATAAACTCGTTAGTCAGATCTCAGCTGGAGTATGCTTCGACGATTTGGAATTCTCAGTATGGTATATATATATAGTCATGCTATATATAATTTTCTCAACATTCAGAATAATTTTGTCAAAAGACTAGCATATAAGTTTCAATCCTCTTAACTTCGGAATCGTATCCCTTGAAACCGCAACGAACAAAAAAAAACAGAAATGTTTGTATAAAATTATAAACAATTTAGTTGACTCCCCCTATATTTTAAGTACCATCTTTTTCAATTGTCCACGCAATAAATCGACAGTTTATACCGCATTGTGTAGAACAAATTATTCTAAGAATCGTTTTATTGCAAGAGCGTGTCACATTCATAACAAATCATTTAACCACATTGATGTATTTAACAAAAATCAAACAACTTATATTAATTCCGTTAAAGGCAGTCACAGATTCAGTATTATTCGTATTTTGAGTCTGAAAATTGTTACAACATATATTTCCATATTTTTTATTTTCTTTAAATATGTTCACTCCATGTTTAAACAATAGTGAAAACTCTATTAGGTTTATGTGTCACTGATATGTTACTTGGTTCATTGTTATATTGATGCTGTATATTTTCCTATGAATAAATAAATTCATCGTCATCATATCAGCCACAGGACGTCCACTGCTGAACAAAGGCCTCCCCCTTAGATTTCCACAACGAGCAGTTACATGCCGCCCTCATCCAATGACTCCCAGCAAAATTCACCAGGTCGTCTGTCCACCTCGTTGGAGGTCGTCCCACGCAGCGTTTTCCGGTGCGCGGTTTCCATTCGAGAAACTTTTTGCCCCAACGACCATCAGTTCTACGAGCAATGTGCCCCGCCCATTGCCACTTCAGTTTACTAATCCTTTCAGCTATGTCGACAACTTTAGTTCTTCTACGGATCTCCTCATTTCTGATTCGATCTCGTAGACCAAGCATAGCTCGCTGAGTGACCTTTCTTTCTTATGAGGCCCATTGTGAGTGACCACGTCTCTGTTCCATATGTCATCACTGGTAACACACACACTGGTTAAAGACTTTCGTCTTGAGGCATTGTGGAATTGTTGACGAAAAGACGTTGTGAAGTTTCCCAAACGCTGCCCAGCCGAGTCAGATTCGACGATTGACCTCTTTAAATAAATAAATATAAGTTATTAATTTATAATTATTAACTTATTAACTGATACTTTCAATCGTTCAAAATCATGTGATGTTTCATGGGAAGAAAATATGGTACTCTCCTGTCACCAGTAGTGGAAGTAGATGGAAATAATTTATTTAAGACGTACTGCCGTATATGCCTTCTTTAGCACGCCATAATCTTCGTAAACTAAATAATCAAAATTGTTTTCGATTACCGTCCACCAACGAGTGTCCGCATAAATTACTGAGTTGTTTACTATTAGCAGAGTACGTCATAAGCAAGTATGTATTGGCATTTTAATGAGTACGTAAAACGGTCGACTCATAACTTGTAGTTAATTGAGTTTCGTTTGAAATAAGAACACATCATTTTTCCTCGCTTAACGACCGTGAAGATCCCATACACTGACTTCAATAGTATGATCATTAGGAAGATAAAAGAATAACGACATCGGAACGAAAACTGATACCTGATGATGGATTCAGTACATGATCCTGGAACCCTCAGCGTTAGAATTTTGCGTCGGTCTTCTCATGAATTTTGGTTTCATGTGGTTTCAATATCGATTTTGAAGTCAGTATTTTTTTTGTTAAAAAGATTTTTTGTTTCTTTTTCGTGTAAATAAATGTAAGAACTTTTCCCAATTTATATCACTAAAAATAATTCTAAGAATCGAAACTATTAAGACATCATCTAGGTAAGCGCAGTCAAATTAAACCTGTTTATTGAAGCTGGTTAAAAACTACTCAATCAAATTGATATGGGACCAATTCGAAAGCATTCTGCACCCATTACAGAATCGCTCAAATTGGTCTACAGATCTCGAAGTAATCGATGTACAAACATAAAAAAATGCGTCGAATTGAGGACCTCCTTTTTGAAGTCGGTAAAAAGTGGTCCAACACTCGGATTTCTGCTGTGTCGTGGATACAGTTTACATACAAATCTTTGTTCCGTGCCGGTCCCTAGCCACTGCGCCAAACGTGCCGTCAGAGCAGAGCATTATTTCCCAACTGTACATAAATCAATAATAAAACTAAAAAACACAACTAATTATAAATGAAAATTATTAATCAAGAATTATTCGTAAATTATAAATCTGGACTTTACCGTTAACGGACTTATGTCAAGAATAACTTGCAACACTAGCTGGACCCCAGTCAATTTATAAAGCTCTGTCCTGTTTATTTGTGTCCGGAAGACATCTGCACAAACATTGCTGTTGGCACGAGAACTAACTTGTGACGTAGACGGACGTGCCCCCGACACATCGTAAAATATATATGCAGAACAATTACAACTTACAGTCACAGCTCGGTATAACTGCCTACTCAGTGTCGGTGGTCACTCTCTTAATAATAAGACTCGCATGAAAGCTGCTAGAGCAATCTTTTTTTTAATTTAGAAATAACGTTGCCCCACACAAGGATTTCTCTTGTGTCGTGGGTGCGTCATGAATTCCACATACAATACACCCAGACCCGGAACAACTACCTGCAGATCATACAAATATTTGTTCCGTGCGGGAATCGAACCCACGACCCGGAGCGCAGCAATCGACTGTATCAGCCACTGCACCAACCGTGCCGTCGAATATAATCCAGAAATTATTTCCGGCCATCTCGTGTCACAACTCAACTTTTGTTTTTCAACCTTTCCTCCGCTAAGGGGAAGGGCGAAGGGGTGTGCCGGACTCCTACCGGCTAAAACCACTGGAGCGGTCATCTTGGGCACCTAAGGGAGGCTCCAGGTCCTCGTATGATCACACTAGAGCCGCCCACTGGTGCCACGCCTATTGGCACATCTCGGAGAGGGTGACTGTAAAGCGGTCACCCCCCTACCTCATTAGGGGGTTATGCCAAAAACAGAAACTTCCGGCTAATCCCGTCGTCCCCTGTTACGTCACCAAAATCTATCTAAATGCCCTAAAATCACCAGACCTTCTGTCTCAATTTTCTGTTGTCCATCCTAAATACAAGACAGTCAACTCATTACCAAATGCGTTCTAACAGCTGGACCATCGCCAAACACGTGCATTTTCATAAGTTTTATGTAATATTTGCAATTATACATATACATGCACGAAGCACAGTATAATGACAATTTTATTCAGTTTCCTTGTTGTGAAAGGTATTGGTACCCATTTGCCCACTAGCCGTTACCCGCCCGCTTCGACGTTTCAGCCAAATAAAGTCCATACAAGCCTCCCCCAAAGATCGCCACAACGACCAGGCTGGGTGTAATGTATGCTCATTGGGGGGTATTGCCATAATCGCCACACTTGGCAGGCGGGTGGTTGGCGATTACAGCTGAGTTGATGCCCTCGAAGGACGCTGCTGCGCATGGTCGGGTTAATCCCATAGTCGCCTTTTACAACACCCACGCAATGAAATGGGTTGGTGCTATTCGTAGCCGCCATCACACGGCATACTTGGTGTGATTAAGTTGACAAGTCGACGTGAAAATAAAGTGCATATACCTAACAAATAAACGAGTTAGTCCTTTATTCCCATAAGTTAGGCAATCTAGATAACTTTTTAATTTTATTTTTTTATGAATCCGGTGGAAATACGTCATGTACTTCCTCCGCCCTGGGTAAGGACAAAGGGGTATGCCGGACTCCTACCGGCTAAAACCACCGGAGTGGTCATATTCGGCACCGTAGGGAGGCTCCAGGAACATGAAAGAACTCCAGCTAGAGCCACCCATTGGTATCACGCCTCTAGGCACATCTCGGAGGGGATGACTGTAAAGCGGTCACCCCGCAGGAATGAAAGGAAGGATGTAAAGATGTAAAGGATTCCCCCGAAACGTCACGGCACACGGCGGCGCGTGACCACATACGCACCGCCGTCATCCCGGGGGTCACTCGGTATGAGTACGCAGGTTTCTCACTAGGCGCACTCGCGACCCAAGGCCCCCCGCCATATAAAGACGACAGGGGCTCAGGCGAGTAGGACACAGGCACCGCGCCGGTTGTTACCTCGGCTCCTTGCCCTCCTTCTCCGAGCGGGATCGGCCCTCTCCCGATCCCGCTTCACGACCTCCTTCTGAAGCATTACGCTATCACAGGAGATCACCGCACACCAATTTCCATGCTCTGCCAGCATAGCCGACACTACTACTGACAGAGAGAGATCTTGCGAAATATTATATGCGATTTTAACATGCAATGTAAAAAGTAATTTGGCGGGTATTATTCAAAATATAATTTAAAACCCATTACACATCTCGCAATGAGATAGCGCAACGATAAATAGAGATAAAATATTAGTGAGATATAAGCAGTTGTAAATCGACACTCGAATAACCTTTTTTTTTTTTTTTTTTTTTTTTATTGGTGCCCAGTGGAAATTCATCATGAACTTCCTTCGCCCCGGGGAAGGACGAAGGGGTATGCCGGACTCCTACCGGCTAAAACCGGCACCTAAGGGAGGCTCCAGGTCCTCGTATGATCACACTAGAGCCACTCAAGGAATAACCTGCCACTGATATGATAAGAACATAATATCTGTCATAATAAAGGTATTCTTAACATAAATACAGACATGCTTTATACACCGAGTAAGTATTCAGAAATTCATCTCTCTTTTTTCCGTGGGGAAGTCCTCATGAACTTCCTGTGCCTTGGGAAAAGTGGAGGGGCACGCCAGACTCTTACCGGCTAAAACCCCACGGTGTCCTTCCACGTACCTCTAGCCGGGTGTGAGGTGCTCGCTTTGTCTGCTTGAGACCGCACCCCCGGCAGGTATCGGCTCGTCACTGTTTGACGGGCCCCGTCCCTGTGTGACCGGGCTGGCCGCACCTATCTTCAGAGAGGCGCGCGAACACCAGGACGCCGTCTCGGGCCTAATTCGTCGCCCGCAGGACGCTTCTCATGGTGGCCGGAGATCTTCCAGCGCCCTCCACCGGCGCACGGTGCGTTTTCGGCGACGGAGATCAGAGGTGGTCTCCTCCCATCCCCGCTCTGCCGCCTCCTTTGCTTGCATCACGTCCTCGCAAAAGGAGGCGACGGCATCCCACGCGCTCTCGCTCTCGCTCCGGACGATGGACTGAACGACGGCCGGAAGCGAAAGGTCACCCCTTCGACCGCCGCGACGAGATCACGGCGCACGGGTCTAATAATTCTATGATCTACATATAGCTTTTACGAGTCTAGTTAGTTGTGCATGTGAGATTTATGGGTGGAATTGTTGAAAAAAGTACCCATGGGAATCAGAAGCTTAAGTTGCACTTCTTTCTCTAAATTTATGATCCAGAGATGTATTGCAGACCAGACTTTTGCAGACCCTAAAGTTATAGTGGATCATCTCAGGCCGTATATGTGTCGATATTTTCTAAACGTCGTTATTGAGACTAAATATCGATATTCCAATATCGATAATAGTTTTATAAAGCATCGATTATTTTTGTTTGCTTAATTATGTTGTGTGCTTGTGTCTTAGCGTAGTACTACAGGAAAACAAACGTTTACACTTTCTAAGATTTAGATCAATAGAAGAATTTGTCAAGGCTACCTAAGATGTCTCTCGGTCTTAGGTAGCCTTGACAAATCGTAGTCGTCAGTCATCAAAGCCAGACTTTATCATTTCGGCCATGTATACGTCCACTGCTGAGCAACTTAGATTCCACAACAGCGTCATCATTTTGGGGGGTATTTGCCACGCTTGGCAGGCGGGGTGGTGAGCGCAGTATGGCTACCGCTGAACAGAAAGGACGCTGCTGCCCATCCCTCTGGTTTAGATTCCCTTAATCGCCTTTTACGACATCCATGGGCAGATATGGACTGGTGCTATATTCTTTATCCGAACACCACACGGATCCGAACACCACACGGATCCGAGCACCACACTTAACTGCTGGAAACCCTGTATCGTTTTGTCAACCTACGACCCCCTGTAACCACGAATATAAATATGATGACACAAAACTACTGATACGCAAATTGAGAAATCGTGTTTGTAGGCATAGTGGTATCTTATCAATAGACAAATAACATAGCAAGTTCAAGATTATGAGGCCAATGTATTAGAACTATTAGATAAACAATCATACGCTGAGCTGCCTACCAATCTATGAATTCCAAAAATAGAGCCTGTACGCCTATGAAACCCGGGTGTTGAGGGGTGCAACTATGGTACACTCGTGGTTCGACGGTTCGTGGTTTAGTTTCCCATGGCAGTCTTTTACGACATTCTTCGAGAATGAATGAATGATTTATTTGCCAGAATATAGGTAGGTACATATTACATGGTAAAATTACTGAAGGGTTTCACTATATTCGACTTTACAGTCGTGCAAATTTTTATAACGTGCATACAATAATAAAATTAAAATTAATATAAGAGATGGAGTGGTGCTATATTCTTAATCCGGAATTCCGGACACACACGGGACAGTTACATCATCATCATCATATCAGCCACAGGACGTCCACTGCTGAAGAAAGGCTTCCCCCTTAGATTTGCACAACGAGTCTCAGCCAATGACTCCCAGCGACCTTCATCAGGTTGTCTGTCCACCGTTACAGGCTAATCATTATTATATTTTAATTGTATTATGATCTGCTGATAGTTTTTCCAGGTCTGTGTGTTTTTGCACGTGAGATTTATGTCTGTAAAGCCACGATACAGAAGAAAACGTAGAAATCGAAAAAACAATCGTATAAATTACTCTTCCACTACTGAATCATGAATACATCACAAAAATCATTTAAGCACACATGTATCACATCAAACGAGATAATGATCTGACACGTGTTGATACGCGCACACATTCAAAGCATGCGCACACGCATGCTTGCGTACGTAAACATAAACATCATTGTTACACGCAGACCTACGTTCATTCAGCACGCACGCACATCGCAATCATCTGTACATCGTATGCTTCTGTGTACAAACATGCACACAAACACACAGTATGCTCGCACGTACAGAAATAGGAATTATGGAGAAGTGGTACTGGGGCGTAACCGCGCCACCGCGACATGCCCAATTTGGGCCATCCGGAAAAAATGGCCGTTTTATAACATCAGTTGGATTCGATCGCGAAGTGAAACTTTGTTAAATTGTTGTGTTGTTCGGGGCTAACATGCTAAAAAAGAAGCGAAGATAATAACTTTATCAAGGAAAGAATCATATACAATAAATATGCAAGTGAAGGTTTTTTTTTGTTTTTGTCAATAAAAAGAATTAAAAAAAACATTGTTTTCTTTATTATGTTATATTTGGATTGATGGAGCAGAACGACATTATTATATTTTTACAAAATACAATGCTTCTTATCTACCACTTTTAACTAGCAATCGGTGAATAACAAACGCAGTGAATAGAACAGCGAATGGTAACTATAAACTTACGCGTTGCGTGGTACGGCCGTCGTTTGCGGTCTGTACGCTCGGTATGATTGGCTACCTACAAAGTCGTGGGTGTGTTTTAGTATGAGAAGCCAATTGTAATGTTGTGTTTATTCAGTTCATTGGATAAGACCTTGTAACTGTGTGCATTAGTGTGCTTTTATGAAGAATGGTAGTGGGAAAATGGATTTCTAGGCTCGCATACATTTTGATGTACATGTCGTATCTCCTTTCTTCCAATATCTTTGATAGAAACGTACAAATTTCATCTTAAATGGTATGCATTAAATATGAAATATTTATGGTAAACCAGGCGTCGCTAATTCATGGTATGCCTGCCACGGGTACCACCCGACCTGCGGCCACCCGAGGTCGGTAATATGTTGATAACCAAAAACAATAACTTGAATACAGTCGAAACAAACACGAATACTGTTTCGTGTATACTTGTGACTGTAGACTTGTATTCCTTGGAAATTAGCTGGAAGTTTTACGGCAGTTTATTAAGTGGGCAGTATTTTGGCATTGCAGAAACAGGCGTCCAGTGGATATGAAAGGTTTTATACAGGTATATCAACACGCACACTTTAGACACACGCCGTATACTTGCATGTCTGTACATGTATTTATTTGTGTTAATAGCCATACCTTTGAGGCCTCTCCTTCTATTAATGATCAGAGTGTAAATGACAACAAAGGTAAGGTCAAGTTAGTTCAATGTTCTGACTAAGATACTCATAAAAGAGGGCAGAAATTTATAAAAAAAATAAGTGTTCCCTGTCTCGTATTCAGGGCCGTCTTTAACCTATTGGAGGTCCTGGGCACTTTAGGATAATGAGACCACTATGAATATGATATGATAGAGGACCATTTTATTTACAACAGACAAAAGGAGTAGATAAGCAAGTTCTAGATTTATTCAACTATTATTTTCTTTTGTTAAATTAATAGTTTTCATCATCATCATTTAGGCCGAATGTAGTCCACTGCTGGACATAGGCCTCCCCCAAAGATCACCACAACGACCGATATGGGTGTGTTGTGGGCTCATTGGGGGGTTTTGCCATAATCGCCACGCTTGGCAGGCGGGTTGGCGATCGCAATTGAGTTGTTAATGTACTCGAAGGGCGCTGCTGCCCATCCTTCGGCTGATCCCTTAGTCGACTTTTACGACACCCACAGGAGGAAATGGGGTGGTGGTATTCTGAGCCGGCACCTAATAGTTAATAGTTTATTATAATATAATCCGAAAAAGTAACTCTTTTTAATTCTAGCGAATATCGGTTATCGGATGGTGATCTTTCTTTTTCTTTTTAAAAAACGTTGCCACACTCTAGGATTTCTCCTGTGTCGTGGGTGCGTTGACAGACATGAATTCCACATACAACACACCCAGACCCGGAACAACTACCTGCAGATCATACAAATATTTGTTCCGTGCGGGAATCGAACCCACGACCCGGATCGCAGCAGCCGACTGTATCAGCCACTACACCAACCGTGCCGTCATATCAGGCATAACCGATCTGGCAGAAGTTTTCATGGATCGCGGGGCCCTGGGCCCTTGTCCAGAGTTGCCAATGGAAAAGAGGGGCCTGCTTGTATTGCATGACTCTAGGTGGGTACCACCGTAGTGCCAGATATTCGCCGCTAAGCAGTAGTGTTTAAACTTTAGAAACATTAGGCATGAGAGACTAAATAACTAATGTTTCGAGATGACAAGCTCCGTGCGGTGCCACGCAGGACCGATGCTTACCAGCAGGCGAAAGCCATGCTCGTCTAAGCACCACTTGCACAAAATAGTAATAGGTATCATGTTTGGATAGTTAGTATATTTTTATAGAAATCTCATGTTAAAATAGTATAAATTATAAATGTTTCAACTGCTTACTATTATAACTATTATATTCAGTCCTAAATCGTTACAAAAAAATATGTTATAATAAGTTTAAGGAATACTTTGACGAGAAGAGTAAAGAAAAGGGCATATGGTATAGGACCATCCAATATGAGCCTTTTCGGATTCCTTGGTTTGCTGGAAGTAAAATAAGCAGATTTTGTGTTGTTATGGCTCATAGATTACGTTCTGGTCACTTTCCATCTGGCATGTTTGGACATCTCATGAAAAAGCTTGATTCACCAGATTGTGAAGTATGTGGCAAGTTAGATGATGTCCAACACTTGCTAATGGAATGTGAAAAGAACCAGAGAGAGAGAGGAAGATAGTGATGCAAAAATATAAAATGAACAGATATATTGTGAAGTATGTGGCAAGTTAGATGATGTCCAACACTTGCTAATGGAATGTGAAAAGAACCAGAGAGAGAGAGAGAGGAAGATAGTGATGCAAAAATATAAAATGAACAGATATGATGTCGAGGCTTTTATAACCATATTGACTGAACCTAAGTCTGAAGCGGCCAAATTGGTATATAAGATGGTTGCTGTAACACTATCTCCCTCTCTGTCACAATAACTTATAAAGTAACCGGGTAATTGGTGTAACTAAAAAACGTTTGCGCGAAATAGACGAGGAATTCTCCGCCCCTCTAGAAATGTGTACAACGAATCACACAGTGTGCTTAATCTCCCCTGAATTACGTCACCCAGTCTCTTTCTACGGGTACCGAAGGTGCCATTGCATGGGTATACAGCTGACCCACAAGGACATTAATAGTCGAAACAATTTTATTGGGTGCGTTCAACCCATTTCTTCTTCTGCTTCACAGTTAACGCATTCCATGTGGTGCGCGAGATACTCGCCACCTGCGTCATTTGTGGCGCCGGCTGAAGAGCTAATGTCCCAACAGGGTCAACGGGGAGTCTCTGAACAGGCTGCGGACTCAGGTTGGCCGTAGCAAAGATAACATGTCTCGGTGGGGCTTCTCCATTGGTGCCGTGGAGAATATGGCGCATATGTTATCATATCCCGCGTGCCCCAATACCTCCACGCAACTAGATCTCATGGCCGCTACAGTGAATGCAGTGCGTGCAGCAGAATACCGGCCCAATGTAGTGTGACATTTTGTCCAAAGTTATTCTCACTTACTACCCCACAATAATAACTTATCGTATCTCACTTACTTACTTACACGTAACCACATCTCACTTACTATAAAACAGTTTTGACAGCTGTAAGTTAAAATATTACTGTAACTATGTATTGGGGAATAAGAGGCCTATCCTACCGTAATATAGTTTTTCTAGTACGGAGAATAGTGCTACTTTTACCTGAGACAACTGATAAGATATTTATTCGCCTTCGTGATGGTTAAAGTGAATGTGTTTATTGTGAAAATCTAAGGTACAGTAACCTTTTACGTAAAAATCTTTTTGATTTTCCATTTGTTTAGTTGTCTTTTTGGATTGAAAATAAAGGCTTTATTTATTTATTTATTTATTCTTATAGTCTTCCTTGCCGTATGCTGTCGACACGCTAAGAAGAAAAGGACGAAAAGGATTATGATAACAGAATGGACATGTTTTTATCATACCACGCTTGACAAACTGGTGATGCGGATAGGATAGCAGGCATCTCAAATAGTTGAAAGGGTCTTAAATACTGAAAGGCATTTCAGTGTTCGGCCGTTGAGGCTTCTGATTATTGTCAGTTATACATTTATACAGTTATACTTTGCCGTGCGGTGCCGGCTCAGAATGCCACCACCCCATCTCCTGCTGTGGGTGTCGTAAAAGTCGACTAAGGGATAAGCCGAAGGATGGGCAGCAGCGTCCTTCGAGTACATTAACAACTCAACTGCGATCGCCAACCCGTCTGCCAAGCGTGGCGATTATGGCAAAACCCCCCCATGAGCCCACAACACATCCATATCGGTGGTTGTGGTGGTCTTTGGGGGAGGCCTGTGTCCAGCAGTGGACTTCATTCAGCCGAAATGAAAATGATGAAAAAATACATCCGCATGATCGCTATCATGCGCATGTATATTAAGTACCAGGCGGTCATAAATTATTAAGAGCATAAATAATGAATCAACTCCAACAATACATTAGTGTCCATTATTAGACCGATAACAAGTAATTATGCAACAGTTATCGTGCTAATACTTGAACGTAGAGTTCAATGTAATACATCTTTACGATAAAATGGATATATATTAATATTAATAGAATAGATTCTTTTATTCAGTACTTAAATACTCAAAGTCAAAGTCAAATTATTTTTATTCATGTAAACCATTTGCTGGCACTTACGAATAGTCAGAATTTAAATAGTTGCACGGTTTCAAGTCGTTGGTCCTATGGAGAAGAATCGGCAAGAAACTCCATGGATATACTCTTTTGAAATAATAAATGAATGTATCAGTCTTCAATATAATCGTAAAAACTATGCGAGGATAATGCATGCCAATGTGTGTGTGTGTGTGTGTCACAATGATGATCAAATTCGTTACAATATTACTAAAAGGAACATACGCGTGGTGTTGCCAGGTCGAGAACGCCAAATATCAGGGCGGAATAAAAATGGAATCGGAATACTGTGTTCTTTATACTGTTTTGGGACGAAACGAGCAAGTCATTCCCCTGGTGGTAAGCGTCACGCCTGCCCATAACAATTGTAATGCTACCCAGGACTAGACCTGCGTGGCACCACACTGCGCTCCGTCACTTTGAGACTTCAGTTACTAACGGCCGAATACTCAAAAGCCATTTAACGTTAAATCCCCGCTTTAGCTATTCGAGAAACCTGTTTTTGGTACAAAACCGGGCGCCTCAAATTGTTTAAGCGGGGACTTAACGTCTCAATTGGAGATACGCCGAATATTTGATTAGCGTTCAGGAAATTCCGCAAGTCACACATGCGACATGCATGAACTCTGAAAAACCCTAACAGATTCATTTAACGGCCTATGTGGTGCCAATCAAAAAGGGACGAGTCAATAATACTATCATTTCAGCCGAACAAGTCCACTACTAGACACAGACCTCCCTAAAAGATCACCACAACGACCAACATCGGTATGTTGGGTGCTCATTGGGAGGTTTCGCCATAATCGCCACGCTTGGCAGGCGGGTTGGCGATCGCAGTTGAGCTGCTAATGTATTCGAAGGGTGCTGCTGCCCATCCTCCAGCTAATCCCTTAGTCGCCTTTTACGACACCCACGGGATGAGATGGATTGGTACTATTCATAGCTGGCACCACACGATTCGTAACTGGCACCACACGCATAAATAATACTTTATTTGACGGTAACCATAGTACAAAATTGACACCAATAATTACTAATTCTTTGAACTATGTCATCTCATCATTTCTGATTCGATCTCGTAGAAATACCAAGCATAGCTGTCTCCATAGCTCGCTGAGCGACCTTAAGCTTTCTTACGAGGCCAACAGTGAGAGATCACGTCTCTTTTCCATATATCATCACTGCTTAAATACTGTCTTGGGGCATTGCGGTATTGTTGGCAAAAAGATGTTGAGAAGTTTCCCGGACGCTGCCTTACCGAGTCGGATTCGACGATTGAACTGTTTCTTGAATTTGGACTTTTCTAACTGGACGGTTTGTCCCAGGTAGACATACTCGTCAACAACTTCGAAAACAAGTTCGCATCGGATATTGGGATGGGCAAGACATGGTCATGATACATGACTTTCGTCTTCCCCATGTTCAATTTAAGGCCAACCTGCTGGGAATATCTGTTCTGTTCTGGTCTGTTGGAGATCATCGAGCATTGTGCTGAACTCTTGCAGCGATTGCGCCGAGACTATGATGTCGTTGGCAAATCTAAGGGGACTGATATACTCGTCATTGATGTTTATCGAATCCTTTCCACTCTAGTAGCTTGAAGGCATCCATTGCAATGGTTAACAGTTCGGGGAAATGACGTCCCCCTGTTTCACACCTCTCTGCAATGGAATTAGTAAACTGAAGTGGCAATGGGCGGGCACATTACTCGTAGAACTGATTGCCGTTGGGGCAAAAAGGTTCGCAAGTGGAGACCGCGCACCGGATAACGCTGCATGGGACGACCTCCGATGAGGTGGGCGGACGACCTGGTGAAGGTCGCTGCGAGTCGTTGGATGAGGGCGGCATGTGACCGCTCGTTGTGGAAATCTTTGGGGAAGGCTTTTGTTCAGCAGTGGACGTCCTTAGGCTGATAAGATAACTATGCTGTTGAATATAGATTTACGTTTAACTTGTGTGAGGAATCTACGCGCACGTCAAAATAACATGCTACGGATTTGTTTCGTAAGGGCCTATCTAACGATTTAAATCTTTGACTGGCAAGGTCCCTCCAATATGACGACACAGGGCATGTAACCGGTCGTTTATGGGGGGGGTCTTTGTTCAGCAGTGGACGTCCTTTGGCTGATATGATGAGCCTCTTTTTCCTTGATAACACAGAATAATTTACAATACTATTTGTAGTGCTCAAGTATTTTTATATTGTTACTAGCTTTTACCCGTGGCTTTGCTCGCATTGAAGCCATTAAATAAGTATTGTTTTTCAATAAGAATGCTATGTTACTTCTATCTTATGTAACTTCTATCGTATGTTACTTCTAATACCTCCAAGAATATGTGTACAAAGTTTCATGATGATCGGTTAAGAAGTTTTCGTGTGAAAGCGTAACAAACAAACTTATATTCACATTTATAATATTAGTATGATTTTATTATTCAATTGTATAAGGATGTGTGCTAGCAATGACAAAACAGCCAGGTAATGCTTTTGTTATACTTTGATTGAATAAAGCATATGTATATATGTTTTTGCACTCTTTTGCTTTTGTAGCTTAAACACTAGAGTGAACGGTGAGTGTTTTTAGGGGCTATCTCATATTATTTGATGGTCAAAAAGTACAATTTTCTGTTAATTTTGAATGAACAGCAGCATAAATACCATAGATTTTTTTATGAATTATAAGAACACATCTAGTTCTAAACAAGCATATTTGCTCAATGATAATAAATATCTTTGACAAGTTATTTCCCCAGTTGTTGATTAGACAACCAGTAGCTTGTGTGAACTTATTGTCCAGGTTGTTTCATATGGTGTTCGGATTAAGAATATAGCACCACTCCATTCCCTCCTGTGGGTGTACTAAAAGGCGACTAATGGTCTTTAAATCCGAGGAATGGGCAGCAGGGTCCCTTCTGTGGAACAGCAGTCATTCACCTACCTGCCAAGCATGTTGAGTATTGGCAAGTTCCTGGCAATTATATAATAATTGTTCGGTTCTTTGATTTGCCAGTATACTGGTGAGGCAGAGAGTAAGTGACAGTGCTATTGTAAATAATAAAATCTTGTGTTTTCCTACTTATGTTATGGATTAAAAATAGCGCCAATCCCAATGAACAATAATGTTTTCTCATGAACACCATGCTTAGCACAAAGATTAGTGATTGTATGAACTAATTTCTTCTGGTGTCATTTCGTGTGGTGTCCGGATATTTCGTGTGGTGTCCGGATTAAGAATATAGCACCACTCCATCTCCTCCCGTGGATATCGTAAAAGGCGACTAAGGGAATCTAAACCAGAGGGATGGGCAGCAGCGTCCCTTCTGTGAAACGGTAGCCATACTGCGCTCACCAACCCGCCTGCCAAGCGTAGTGAGTACTGGCAAATACCCCCCAAAGTGATGACACAGTTGTGAAAATCTATGGGGGAGGCCTCTGTTCAGCAGTGGACTATAAATGGCCGATATAATAATAATAAAATAATAAATTTCTTCTGTGCGGTTCCTGACAAACAACAGACTACCCCTCTCCACAATTACACGTACAAGGCGACTAAGGGTTGATATCTGTCGAATAATGGAGGATGGGCAGCAGCAGCCTCTTATGTGCTACAACATACAGCAATCACCGTTTCGCCTGCCAAGCATGGTGATAATCAAGAGCCCATGTTCAGCAGTGGACATTAACGGACTGATGTGTGTCTATGCTTGAATTAATAAAATCAACATGTTCAATACAGATATGCAGTCACATTTTACAGAACATATTAATATATTAAAAGGTAGTGGAAGGAAGTTTATCACAGTCCACTTCTGGATCTGGACTGTTCCAAAGTTGCACAACAAGTTTTATAACAGTATAAATAAGATATTATTTATGATGATAATAATTTTTGTTATCAGGCCACAAAGTGACACGTATAATGGCCTCTAAATACTGGGAGAAGAGACTCATTATCATCATATCAGGTGATGGATGTCCACAACTGACCAAGGCCTCCTCATAGGTTCCCACAGCAACCAGTCGCAGGCCTAAGAGACTAAATAGTTATTTATTCAAACAAATTAATGAGTACGACACATTTTGAGTATGTGATTTCAAGAAAAGTAAGAACCTTTTTTTAAAGTATTAAGCACATAATTTTTTATAAGTTCCCGAAATTCGAGGGAGCCTTGACTGAGGTCTCAAATATATTTAATATTGAATTATAATTTTTGAAATTAAATAGCGCAGTCTATCATTGCTAAATAAATTATGAAGAGCGAATGTAGAAATATGACTTTTAAGTAATTTATATATTTGTGTTTGTGATAAAAGCGATAGTTAAAAAATAGCTATTTTTAACCCACGCCGATCAGCGGCATGAAACGACGTGTCTTAGAAAATAAAAAAGTAATAAATACTTACGGATGAAACAAATAGTTGATGCTATACGCCGGGAGCAGGAACAAGCACTTTTATCACTTAAAATCGCACTAAAACTTGTTTATATGATTCGTTTTCACAATATTTTTATCGACGAAGTTATTTACGACGATTTACCACATAATGCATGTCTACGCGGGTAGGGAATTCAAATGAGAATATTTTTTGTAGGTTACAAAACGTCAAACTCGGTAGTTTTGAAGGTCACCTTGAACTGACAGGTGGAGTTGTCAGTTTATAAATTGCTATAATTATTATTTGAAGATTGAGATGAAAGAGTAAATCGAGTTGCATATTTTATATTTTGTGTGGTTATTCTGTTTGGATGTAAATTATAAAAAAACCTATCGGTAATTATTGTTTTGAGACATTTGGGGTTGAAACGCTTGGGTCATGGGGTCCGAGTGCACGCCTGCTTTTGAGAGATATAGCTAGACGGGAGTATTATATTCTTTGAGCTAGACGGTTAGTCAATACTTCACGTGATCAGGGGGCTGGCCTTTCTTTGGCCAAAGTGAGCATTGCCATTTAACCTGGTAATGCTACCAGTCTTCTGGGAACATTATCAGCTGACAGATATGAGGAAGATTACTCTACGCTTAACTTCCTGTGCCACCTTTTCATATATTTTCTTTGTTTTTAATATTATTTAATTTAAGTAAATAGTCGGTATAAATTGTTTTCATGTGTATAAAAATATTACAATATGTACGTACCTTGGAACTTATTTTTCATTATATTCTTTTTGTATTCTGGCAAAGCTAATTTAATTAATCCTAGATTTCATTGTAATGATACACGGTCTCATGCATACAAGATATATATTAGTTATCTAGCCTTAGCCTGTTAAGCACAGTAAGTTCTTTAGCTGTAGCTACACTGCTCTTCCAACCGGAACACAGATTTTTTTATGTTCAAATTAAGTCATTGACTTAAAGAGATTGGTCTAAGTACTTCTTGTCATTTATAACAGCGTTACCTATGTCACGGACTAACCTACGTATGGCTTTGCTTTGCTTCATCACCATCATCATATCAGCCATTAATACGTTCACTGCTGAACAAAGGCCTCCCCTTAGATTTTCACAATTGTTCCATTTTGGGGGGTATTTGCCAATACTCACCACGCTTGGCAGGCGGGTTGGTTAGCGCAGTAAGGTTACTGTTCCACAGAAGGGACGTTGCTGCCCATCACTCTGGCCGAGTCCCTTAATCGCCTTTTACGACATCCACGGGGGGAAATGGAGTGGTGCTATAGTCTTAATCCGGACACCACACGGATAATATATTGCTTTGCTTATATGCTTTTTATTATGGCTTACTTATTAGACGGAGGTAGGTTTACACAACTAAAGACAAGTATGTAATAATAGTAGTTTTATTTATCAATGTACATATTTACAATCATACAACGAGAATATATAAAATAGCACACATTTTTTTTAATTACTGTTTTACAGTAACGACATATTAATATTATTAGGCGGAAATAATACCTGTGAAATCCTGAAGTATTGTGCTCATATTATCTGCAAAGCACAGTTCGTAAATTTTTATAGACACAATTCGATAGGTTAGTGCGTCAAAAGAAAACCTATTAAATTTCGATACTAGTATAACTTTTGCTTTCGTGAGTACCAACTTTTTTTGTCTACTTGGCTGACTGTCTGACACTTAGTTAAGGGCTTTATACTATCAGCTCCATACTGAAATTTACTGTATATCTAGTGCCAATAAAGTATGAGAATCCCGACATACATAAACTTTCAGAATCCAGCAATATTTGTGTAACACAATTGTTCCAACGACTGACAAATGATCAAACCCAGGACTGAGTACCGACGATGTAAGTTCTACAATACACCGGTTACATATTGGAACGATGGAAATTAAAATACTTACGGATAAAATGTCAATGTTCAAAACATCGAAAACTTAAATATCGAACGACCATAAAACCGAAAACTAAAATAACGTAAGTTTATATTGTCGAATGGCTAGATAACCTACGTCCAATATATCTAAAATCGAATTATCTACAAATTCGCAAAAGACAGTAGCTTAAGGGTTAAAAAAAATATTACCACGAAGGCCAAAGCGGGAGCTCCGCTGCGCTTCGCAATTATCCGAGTCGGATCCGCCCTAGAAGATTGATCGGCACATTCTATATGGTGGTATAATATAATTGTATAATTTCAACACTCTTATATAATTTTAATAAAAGTTTTTTTTATGGCTCTTATACCCCTCTCACTTGCACACACAATGTTCCAGGAGCGAAAGATAAATAAATAAGCTACCATTTATAATCACATATTTTAATTTAAGAACTATCCAAAAACCAAATGTATTCTGCAGTACTGATTTTACTTTTATTTCAGTTCAAAATAACCAGCGTGTACTCATTTCGACTCCTATTGATTAATTTCAAACAACTTCAAATGCCCTATTTTTTAAGAACGGCAGTAGGCACATTTGTAACACGTTATTAATAGTATTGAATTGTTTTACTAATCTAAACTCAAAGGCGGACTAGCATCAAAATCTTCAGCGAAGTGATCAACCTGACTATCATTATTGTCTTTAAAGTCAAAGTTTATTTTTACTGGATTAACCTTTTTAACATAGGTCCTATTCAAAAGTACTGGACTATGCATTACATCGGGTTCATTCATATTCACACACTTTTCGGGAGTTGTTCCAACGCTGGCAACATTTGTGTCAGATTTTGAATGTGAAGGCTCAACAGTATGTAATATAGATTTTAGAGGAGAATTTTTTGTGTTGTCGTTATTTGATAACAATGGACTTCTGTAAGAACTTGACGCGTTTATAGATCTATTTATAATATGTATAGTCGATAGGGGAGGTGGTTCTCCATACATTTTTAACCTTGCAATTTTTTCCTTAACCTTTTTCTTCATAAGTAAAACTTCTTCCGATACATTTTGCGGCTCAGTTTGTCTAAAAGTGGACTCAAAATCGAGGCCAGTGAGGTTGAAATTGTCGTCTATCTTACTAGGTTTTACTAATGGCGAATCAATAAACATTTTATTTTTAGACATATTACAGTCGCTATTATTAAATCTGTAAGGAGATATATTTTCATTATTATATTTCACAACTGAATAATTATTTTTTAAAACAACACAATCTTCACTGAATTTTCTTCTGTCCAACCTAAGAAACTTTTTGTTCAAAGAATCAACCATATTTCTAGCATTTTCATATTTAGGCGTCTTAGTAAAATATGAAAACTCGGTCACCCTGTATTGCGGAATACTTTTTCTGGTGTTGCCAGCTCGTTTTTGCAAATTCGCACATGCCACTACCTGTCCGGTGTCTAAAACAGTTTGAAAACCAAACTTCTTCAAACCTCCCCAAAAATTCACACAGATCATGTTTTTATCAGCGTCAGCCAAGTACACATTTTGAAATGGTTGTTTAGTGGAATCGAATTCTTGTACCGAGGGATCGACTAAAAATATAAACCCTACAGTATCTACTTCGTTATAATCAATAGATATTGACGGGTTTTGAGATAAATCTTTTATAGTGAGGCAATTGCGTTTTAATTGTTTAGTACATATTTTAATTTTTTCTGACTCTTTGTATTTTGAAGTGCTGAATACAGACTGTCTTCCAGCTGATATCTGGATTTCGGAGTACCTGAAATGTAATATCTCGAAGTGAAAATTGTAATCACCATGTGGCGCGTTACTTAGAATCGCACCACCCTATCTCATCTTATGGGTAACGTCAAAGGCGATTATGGGATTAGCCAGAGATCAGGCAGCAGCGTCCTTCAAGTACATTTACAACTCAACG
This sequence comes from Diloba caeruleocephala, assembly GCA_947459985.1. Taxonomy (NCBI): domain Eukaryota; kingdom Metazoa; phylum Arthropoda; class Insecta; order Lepidoptera; family Noctuidae; genus Diloba; species Diloba caeruleocephala. The sequence continues at coordinate 9,432,435 of OX381632.1, forward strand.
GCTATCACCAGTGCGCTTTAAAATCGTGGCGATTATGGCGGCCTGCAGTGGGAAAGTAATGGGCTAATTATGTAAAACACTACTGCTTAGCGGCGAATATCTGGCACTGGGGTGACCTACCGTTTTATTTATTTACCTCAGTGGAAACTCATCATGAACTTCCTCCGCCCCGAGGAAGGGCGAAGGGGCATCTGGACTCCTACCGGCTAAAACCACGGCATCTTCGGCACCTAAGGGGGCAGGTCCTTGTATGATCACACTAGAGCAGGGGTGGTACCTACCTAGCCAGCCTCTTGCAATAAGAGAGCTACTACCGTATCGTGCGAGGATCGAACCCACGTGATGTGGAGCAGTAATCTAAGCGATTCGCCTCTGCACCAAACGAGCCACCCAGGGCGTGGGAAAGCATGGATAATAAAGATTGACGGCACGGTTGGTGCAGTGGCTGATACAGTCGGCTGCTGCGCTCCGGGTCGTGGGTTCGATTCCCGCACGGAACGAATATTTGTATGATCTGCGGGTAGTTGTTCCGGGTCTGGGTGTATTGTTTAAAAAAAAAAAAAAAACATATCTAATATTCACCTGACGGCAGTAGGAACTACATTCATGACGTCGATCCAAGCGCCCTCTTTGATGATTTCTAGTATTGCATCGTTCGGCTTCCATATCGATATTATACCTAAAACATACGTGGTCATTTGGCATCTTCTATATCGGTCAAGGGATAGACAACTTCCTCTCTCTTTGGGTATCGTTTAAGGCTACTTAGGGATTGTTCTAAGAGGTCATCACCTTTTATTTATTTATTTATACTTCGATTAACACGGTTTAAAACGAAACCAATTACACTAATCAAAGGACACTACGTTACACACATCAAAAACAATCGTAAAATCAGTAAAAATTAAATCAATATATAAATAAATAATAAAATAGTATTGTATAATATTTTTAGGTATTTGAATCACCTATAAATTATAACAACATTCGCATGCCCAATAAGGGTAGATATGTCAGGTCTAAAATTTCTAAAACTTCTGTAAACCATATCTTTTGCGAATAAAGAATCTTATCTTATCTAATCTAATAATCAACATGAAATACTACCTAACTTGAACTAAATAAACATTTTGTTCACATAAAATAAATTATTTAAACATTATTTGATTCACAAAACTTAAGACACAAAGCCATTAAGACTATAAATTCTTCGGCGAACACAACGTAGTCCGGGTTGGCTTGCAAGAGGTTATTAAGCGCGATCCGAATACGCGGTATAGGAGACGAGGCGCGGGCCACATTGGAACACGCAGAGATGTCTGGCAGTCAGTGTCTCCTGCTACGTAGATAATTATCAGGAGTGAAAAGCCGAGTCAGCTCATTGTGAAGATCAGGAGCATCTGTTATTCCTCGACACACTTTTAGCTCGACACACTTTACTTTTAATACCTAAATTAATTTTTAGATTCTCGTGTGAAAAGTTGTTAGTTTTTGATGTTTTAAGAGCCCCTTCCAAAGGGCAGCTCCAAAAAATATTTTAAGAGGGCGCTCCAAAATTTGTTTTATTCCAAAAATCGTCAATAATCGAGTTTTTTTTTATACATATATATATTTTAGTTCATCTCGTGGTGTATTCTTTTCGATTATTGTACTAATAAAAAGAGTATGGAATTTTTATTTCAATATTAAAAGGTCGCACGAAAAAATCTAAAGTAGGTCAGATCAGGAGCATCTGTTATTCCTCGACACACTTTTAGCTCTACACACTTTACTTTTAATACCTAAATTAAATTTTTTGATTCTCGTGTGAAAAGTTGTTAGTTTTTGATGTTTTAAGAGCCCCTTCCAAAGGACAGATCCAAAAAATATTTTTAAGAGGTCGCTCCAAAATTTGTTTTATTCCAAAAATCGTCAAAAATCGAGTATTTTATATACATATTTATATTTTAGTCCATCTCGTGGCGTATTCTTTTCGATTGTTGTACTAATAAAAAAAGTATGGAATTTTTATTTCAATATTAAAAGGTCGCACGAAAAAATCTAAAGTAGGTAATGCACTAATAAATTTCAAAAAACTATGAGCGACCTGTCAAATTTTAAATTTTGATTTGAAGCTTTCAGAAACCAATTTTTTTTGGTCTATAAAATAATACAATAACGAGTTTTTTTTTTAAAAGAAACAACGATTTTTGTTGTTTAAAATATTTTGGGGCGACCTCTTAATTTTGTTGTTTTGAGCTGCCCTTTGGAGAGGCCTCTTCAAACATTTTTTCACTCGAGACTAACAAGGTGCCGGCTCAGAATACCACCACCCCATCTCCTCCCATTGGTGTCGTAAAAGTCGACTAAGGGATTAGCCGGGGGATTGGCAGCAGCGTCCTACGAGTACATTAACAACTCAACTGCGATCGCCAACCCGTCTGCCAAGCGTGGCGATTATGGCAATACCCCCCAATAAGCCCACAACACCCCTATATCGATTGTTGTGGTGATCTTTGAGGGAGTCCTGTGGCCAGAGATGGACTTAATTGGGCCAAAATGATGATGATGATTATGAACAACTCTAACTCAAGGCTGACTACTAACTAAAAGAAAACGATCAAGAAGATATATTATTTTTTTACAATCTTTTACAAATTAGGGTTACTGAGGCTATGGTAGGCCACTAGAAATACTAATAATCAGCCAGAACCTCAACATAATTCGGAACAATCGAGGACATTAACCTACCTTTGGTCACATCCACTCCACTCCTCTCGATAACTCCAGCGACTCTTATCTTCAACAGTGTCACGACATTCCTATTGACACATACTCCTGCCTTCTCTATTTTGTCTCTGATCCTCTGCTGTATGTTTTGCAGGAGAACTTCACGGCGTTTGGAGGTGTGATCTTCTAGAAGTCTTGATTGAGATGTTGTCAGTTGGGCCTGTTTGGAAATTATTTCATCACATCGTCACATTGAATTATTCCTGTTAGTTCACCTAGGTGAAATCACCCAGCTCAGCCAAATGGTATACATGACTCTTTTGATCACATCGGAATTATATTCCCTATGTGAACAAAGCGGAAATAAGTTTTGTCCTTTGCTCACCTTAGAAGAAATATACCAGGATGAGCAGTAGCAATTCCCATTTTACAAACTTCAATTTGTGCCCATATGTGGCTTACATTTAATAAACTTAGAATCGTAGAATATTGCCCCGTTATAGTGTTACCTGGGTCAAATCACCTAGATGATTGAATTTCCGCGAGGTTAAGTTACGTTGCTACGTTGTGGAAGCGACCAGGATACCGCACAGCACACGCTCGAGTTCCCTGCGTGGGCGGCCGAGCGGCGGGTCCTGGTCGATCGGATCGGGCAAGATCTCTCTCTGCCGGCAGTAGTGTCAGTTTGTTTTTTAAAACGTTGCCCCACACTAGGATTTCTACTGTGTCGTGGGTGCGTTTACAGACATGAATTCCACATACAATATACCCAGACCCGGAACAACTACCTGCAGATCATACAAATATTTGTTCCGTGCGGGAATCGAATCCGCGACCCGCAGCGCAGCAGCCGACTGTGTCAACCACTGCACCGACCGTGCCGTCATATACAAGCTGATAATTATACATGTTATATTACTTATGTTATATGGTATATTCCACCTGACGATATGATATGACGAAGCCCAATAAGGTTGCTCAACCTAAGAGTGGAACCTCCCGTTCGGCAACCACACTTGCACCACTATATCAGTTGAGACAACATAACAACTAAGAAAGAAACTCACTCTAAATTCACCAGGATCCTTGCTCCTCTTCATAACCTTGGCTATCTGCGAGCCGCTGTCCAAGCATGTGCTTTTGCTGCACGAGTCCGAAAGAGTCTCGGAATCTTGGGACTCCTGTAAAAAATGTGTGGAGTAGTTACCGGGCATTGCCACTGACAATACAATATTTATTTATACTTTTATGCACAACGATGGTACACAAGGCGGACTTAATGCCATATGGCATTCCCTACCAGTCAACCTTTGGGTTAAAAAGGTATGCATCCAAAAGAGGTACAAAAAAGATATATTACAAATTTCATAATAAGATCATCATTTCGGCCGAATGAAGTCCACTGCTGGACACAGGCCTCCCCCAAAGATGTCCACAACGACCGATATGGATGTGTTGTGGGCTCATTGGGGGGTTTTGCCATAATCGCCACGCTTGGCAGACCGGTTGGCGATCGCGAGTTGAGTTGTTAATGTACTCGAAGGACGCTGCTGCCCATCCTCCGGCTAATCCCTTAGTCGACTTTTACGACACCCATGGGAGGAGATCGGGTGGTGGCATTCTGGACCGGCACCACACGGAATAATAAGATATCATCATCATATCGGCCACTTATACGTCCACTGCTGAACAAAGGCCTCCCCCATAGATTTGGGTCTGATTTTGAACTGTGTCATCATTTTGGGGGGTATTTTCCAATACTCACCACGCTTGGCAGACGGGTTGGTGAGCGCAGTATGGCTACCGTTTCACAGAAGGGACGCTCCTGCCCATCCCTCTAGTTTAGATTCCCTTAGTCGCCTTTACGACATCCCCGGGAGGAGATGGAGTGGTGCTATATTCTTAATCCGGACACCACACGGAATGGAATAAGATATACATACTTAAAAATATACTACATACAATACGTACTATTTATAATTTTAACCATGCTCGTAATCGTGAATTAGGATTCCAGCTAATTCAAAAAGTATGCCCGAGCTTTGCGTTTGAAAGAAAATTTACTTGGCGCTTTCTTTATATCAAGGGGAACCTCGTTCCATATTTTGATTGTTGAGACAGAAAGGATTTAGAAATAAAACCTGTACGGTGGGAAGGAAACTGAAGAATCAAATTCTCGGCAGCACGCAGGTTACGGCTCTTAGAGCTACCCAACACAAGAAAAAATCTTTTGAGATAAATACAATACTATTTATTATAAACCAGAAATAACTAAAATCAGATTTCATACAGAAAAAGGTAAGTACAAATGGCGGTCTTATCGTACTCGGCAATTTCTGCAAGACAATTTGTTTATTGTTGGAACGCGCTAATATCTGGAACTATCAGTGGGATTAGAAATAAAATGTTGGCATTTGATAACCATGCCGTGAGGTGCCGACTCAGAATACCACCACCCCATCTCAACTTGTGGGTGTCGTAAATGTCGACTAAGGGATTAGCCAGACGATGGGCAGCAGCGTCCTTCGAGTACATTAACAACTCAACTGCGATCGCCAACCCGTCTGCCAAGCGTGGTGATTATGGCAAAACCCCCAATGAGCACACAACACACCCATATCGGTCGTTGTGGTAATCTTCGGGGGAGGCCATTGTCCAGCAGTGGACTTCATTCGGACGATATGATGATGATAACCTAATTCTTGAGGAAGTTTGTAGGCATATAGCTGAGACCCGCGGTTTCACCCACGTTTAATTTAAAAGAAATTTAGAGTACTTCGACATAGACACTTGACATATAATATATATATATTGGATTTCAAAGGTTTTTTTTTTTGTGCGGTACCCTAATTATTTTTCTAAAATAAAAGTAGCCTAAGTTATTCTTTACAACATGAGCTATCTGTAAGTGAAAGTCACGTCAAAATCGGTCCAGCCGTTTCGGAGATTACCCGGAACAAACAGACAGACAAAAAATTTAAAAATTGTTTTTTTGTTATATGTACCGTATATACTTTCATATGCATTTAGTAAAAAGCTGTTATTTTGAAATTACAAACGGACACTTCAATTTTATTTATTTGTATAGATGTATAGATTTACCATCACGCTACGACCCTTAGAAGCCGAGCAAAAGAATAAGGCCAGGGAGTCGAAACCGGCCGACCGACGATAACTGAACATTACCGATCAGAGCCGAACTTTTTAAATTCAACGGCGGGTGAAAGCGCCTATTATATAGCTAGTTAATAATAATACGTAATTACTTGTTGGGTTGTGGATAAACTACTACCACGCATAATTTTCGATCTGCGCGGTTACGCTGCGCTAGCCGCGATCAGGCTTTGGATGGGTGACCTTTTTTGCTACATGAAGACTCCTTCGTGCCTTGGTAACAAGCTAAGCTGTCGATACGAATACCTATGATAGTAGATAAGGGTAGTCAAAAGTCCCGTATTTTCGACAACCGGTCTACACTTAAGGACGTTCATCATCATCATATCCGCCAACATCCGTGTGGTGTCCGGATTAAGAATATAGCACCACTCCATCTCCGCCCGTGGATGACGTAAAAGGCGACTAAGGGAATCTAAACCAGAGGGATGGGCAGCAGCGTCCCTGATGTGAAGAAGTAGCCATACTGCTGGCAAATACCCATGAAGGTGAGCTCTATGATTTCGAGAACAATCGCATCGAAATCGTGTGTTGGTGCCACGCCTTGTGGCACATCTCGCAGGGTGATTGTTAATCAGTCACCTTCCGATATGTGCCGGAAACGGAGAGGAAGCGACTATAAAGAGGCCACCCGCTAAAGCTCATCTTGGGGAGGATTGTAAAGTATTCCCTCCAAAGAACTGGGTCATTACCTCATCATATCAGCCAAAAGACGTTCACTGCTGAACAAAGGCTCCCATAGACAACTGGTTACATGCTGTGGGTCGTCATTTTAGGGGGTTTCCAGCGTGGTGGGTACCGCACTTGGCAGGCGCGTTGGTGTGGGCAGAAAGGCTGCTGTTCCACAGACGCTGCTGCCCATCCTTCGGGTATAGAGTCCCTTAGTCGCCATTTACGACATCCACGGGAGGAGATGAATTAATGCAACATTCTTATACTGGACACCACATGGTAATTACCTACACTAGGATAATAATAATTATTGTATAGATTGAATTGAAATAGCTTACGGAAATATATCGCTTTTAATTCATTCATTCTATATACATACGTACAGCATGTATGGGTGCAACGTGCAGCCCTAGTACATACAATTATTATAGTATTACTAGCTGCCCGGCCCGGCTTCGCACAGGCAGGTCCATGCAAGCCCCATTGCAGTGACACCTACCGGGTCCAATCAATCCAGTCAACTAATTACCTTATACCGCCATCTGTTAGAATCTTATCGAACTAACAGATAATTATGACTCTTTGTCAGATAATAAACAAATAATTCGCAATAAAATAATATTGCGATTATAAATTGAGATATAAACTATCCTATCTTTTAAGTTGGATGAAACTGCACACAGTGTCCAAAACTTTATTAAAATCGGTTCAGTGGTTTAGGGATCCATAGCGGACAAACAATGTGACACGTAATTTATGTATATTAATATTACACAAATATATGAAATACAAAATGAAATGAAACAATATACATTTGTTCACAATAACACCTAAAAAATCATATGTGTAATACACACTTAAGCAACACCTTTGTATTTCCGTAAGCTATTTCAATTCAATGGATGCTATTCGCGTAAACTTTAGAAAATATTATATTATTGTATACCTGGTCAGAGAATTCTCTCTCCACTTCCTCGTAGATTTTCTCCATGATCGCCTGACTTTCAGCCTCAACCTTCATTTGATGCAGATGTTCAAGACGCTCCGATCTTGTCACTATAAAAACGAAGTATTTAAGGTTAAATATTAATATAAATTGCCTCATTAGTCGACCAGCCTCAATCTAGCGATCTGAGGATCAATTCTCGTAGTTAATTTTCACTATGACTAAAAGCTGATCGAACTGTGGTGAATTAATTTTGAATAGAAAAATAAAATTGTATTCTGCTACTCTAAGTTCAGTCGGACCTCAGTATGATCTCAATCTAGTCACATTTCAGTCTCAATTTTGACGTTTATTTATTGACAATTTTAGTATAAATCCATTTTCGATCTCATTACAGTGTAAGTTCACGTTTGACGTTGTCTGTTACTTTGGAGAATACTATTTGTGACATTTAGGATATTAAGACTAAATCGGAACTGTATTTTGAACATTTTTAAAACCATAAATGCGTTCATTGGACAGTTTGGTCATGTACGTTGTTACATCTCGTTGTCTAGAGAATCTATTATTTATACAATTTCTGAACAGCCAAAATGAAAGTGATACATCATCATGTCAGCCAAAGGATATCCACTGCTGAACAAAGGGAGGGGGTTAGTAGGTGGGTTAGTGAGAGCAGTGCTGCTCTACAGATGGGACACTGCTGCCCGTACCTGGTTTAGTCTCTTTGTTGCCTTTTACGACATCCACGGATGACATGGATTCTTAATCTCGACACCACACGGATGGAATGAAAGCGATTACCATGGCAAAAACGCTACACAAGGAGAAGATAGTTTGGACAAGTATAACCTTATAGGCCAAAAGAGGCAGGCCGCTATTAAAAAATACACTGCAGTCCCTGCAGGTCTTGGGCCGCCACGATTTCTGGTGGGCATCGTCCCATTAAACCTCCACCTAACGGTTCAACATAACAGCCGGCTGTGTAATTATGTTGTAGTTTTTCGCCATAAATATTAGAGTCGAACTCAGTTACTGCTCACCAGTGCTACCATCTTCAAACTTCTCAATATACAGCGCTGGATACACTCTTGTAACAAACACGCGCAGTTTTGACACTTTCCCGCCGTCTAACCTGACAAATGACAGATGGCACAAGATGGCCGCGCTGCTATGGTAACCAAGGCGCGCGTCCCAGCGTGCGCGGCGGGTAGAGTTACCGAAGATTTTGAGTCGGACTGCGGATGTGTCCTGTAAATTGTTTTGCTTCTTCAAATCTCTAGGCTTTACTGGGTCCATTCTCACTTTTCTATACAAAGAGGATCTCAATATCTAATCACAAAAGTCAAATTTTGTGGCAACTCTTGTTGCCCCAAAGCCTCTAGCCTCCGCCTTGAGACAACATAATCCAGCGGTACCCGGGAAGTCTGACTGGACGTTTTACAGACGATCAAACCAGTTATCCATCATCATCACCATCATATCAGCCAAAGGACGTCCACTGCTGAACAAAGATCTCTCCAATATGTTTCCACAAAGTGCCGGTCACATGCCACACGCATCCAACAGCTCCCAGCGACCTTCACTACGTCATACGTCCATCTCGTTGGAGATCGTCCCACGCTACGTTTCTTGAGAACCTTTTGCCTTAACGGCCATTAGTTCTACGAGCAATGTGCCCCACCCACTGCCACTTCAGCTTAATTATCCTTTCAGCGATGTCGGCAACTTTAGTTCTACGGATCTCATTTCTGATTAATTCTCATAGAGAAATACCAAGGATAGCTCTCTCCATAGCTCGCTGAGTGACCTTGAGCGTCCCGTTTTGCTTTTTTATTAATCTATAGTTTTAATTTGCTCGCCCGGTGCCGAGCAGCTGCGGTATCAGTAGAGGCCTTCGATTTTACCGGAGCGAAACAAACATAAAGGTTAAATATAAAGTTTCTTTCCCATTCTTTTCCATAGGATGTCTACACCTTGACGGCACGGTTGGCGCAGTGGCTAAGCAATTGGCTTTCTGCGCTATGTATCGCGGGTCGATGCCCGCACAGAACAAATATTTGTATGATCTACAGACAGTTGTGTTGGGTCTGGATGTCTGTGCATGTGAGATTTAAGTCTGTAAACTGATCCTACGATGAAGGAGAATTAGGAGTGTGGGACTTCGTGTCATAAAAAAACCATGAAAACTTGGAACACAGCAAATAAAGTGTAGACTATTCATAAAGTGCCTGTAAATGGTTTTCTTACATCGCATTAGTGACTGCCTTACTGACTGACTCATTTACTGACTCAGTGACTGACTCATTGACTGACCACCTTAGTCGCCTTATAACTCATTAGTCTAGAATATTAGACGAGTTCCTTTAACTATAGTGAAATGTAGCAAAGGGCTGGGAAATTACTATACCAGCCCGTTCACTTCCACTGAATATAGAAGGCGAATAAAAGGTGAAAAGAGAAGGAATATGTGTAGAATGGTTTAGGCGTGGATGTTGAAAATTTACGATTGTGGCAGAATATTCTCGTAATCTCCACGCTTAGTAAATCATTGTATCTGGTCAAAATATAATTATAAGCACATGAGAGGATGTTGCTGCCCATCCTTAGGGCATAATTCCTTTGCAACATCCACGGATAGAAAGAAAAAAAAATGAAAGAAAGATAAAGAAAAGAAAGATAAAGAAAAGAAAAAGAAAGATAAAGAAAAGAAAAAGAAAGAAAGAAAAAGAAAGAAAGAAAAAGAAAGGTTGCAGCCTACATTGAGAGTAAGATAATTCCAACAGTACTAACCTCCCAAGGTGAGATACCCTGTTCACAGTTCATCAACTCCGCCCCATTGGTCACAATCTTGGTGCCAATACTTATTTTACCAACACACACTAGTTGGGCCAACATTTTGTCTATACACGCTCTGATACAATACCAACCGTCTGTCAGTAATAGTTCTATGTTGTTTGTGGTTTTGACACTGAAATAAATATAATAAAGATTCTTATGGACTCCCATGCTCTCAGGTCACCAAAATTCATTATCTTGTATGCTTAAACATCTTTCCTCTCGACAACTGGATCAAAAAATGTTGTGGAACTACCAAAACGAAAGCGATAGCGCGCTATTTGAGGTGGGGGTGCCCCCTTATCCAACTACTATACTACTTAGCGTTGTTGGGCGCAACTGACCACCATATCCCGATACCTGCTTTGTCTACAATTTCGATTAGTTTCTCAAATCGCCACCGCCAATGTATACGTTTCGCACTGTGCCTTCGACTCCAGAAACAATGCTTTAACCCGGATGAACTCGATCATGAAGCAAGAAGACGTATATATAAGGTCTTATTTTAGTACTCCACGATATTTCGCATGGCGCCTTAGTGAAAGCTGAATATAAAGCAGGTATCATAAAAAACATATAAAACTGGTGTAATATTTTTATAAGTCAATCATTTCATCAAGTTGTAATAATATCTACTTGCATGTAGTAAGAAAATAGCGGGCGTGGCATGACTGGGCTGTCCGATTTTGGTAGTCGGCAACGTCAATTGAAACAGTGATATCGGCATCAAACAAAAGAATGAAACGGATTTACGCCAACAGATTTTTACTTGTAGTAAGTAATGGTACCATCATATTTAAAACTTACTAGGGCGCCATGCAAAATATCGTGGATTATAAAATAAGACCTTATATATATCATCATTTCGGCCGAATAAAGTCCACTGCTGGACACAGGCCTCCCTCAAAGATTACCATAACGACCGACATCTGTATGTTGTGTGCTCATTGGGGGTTTTGCCATAATCGCCATGCTTTGCAGGCGCGTTGGCGATCGCAGTTGAGTTGTTAATGTATTCGAAGGACGCTGCTGCCCATCCTCCGTCTAATCCTCTTAGTCGCCTTTTACGACACCCACGGGATAAGATGGGTTGGTGCTATTCGTAACCCTCCGAAAATTTACAATGTACTTATCATCCATGAATATAGGATTAAAGACAAGCTCATTGACAGTAATCGGTGGCAGTTTTGAATTACCACAGTAAACTTTTCCCTGTTTAGATATTGCGATATATGACCAAACCCATGGTCCAATTGAGTGACGCTCGAGATCGAAATCGCTTTACATCTGGACAGCTTGACAGAGTGGACTGACAAAATGGTGTCAAAGAGTGTCGCACATTATTCTAAAGACGGTTTAAGTGATCACATTTCATTCATACATATTGAAGCTACTTTTCTTCCTGCTGATATAATTAATTGGTCACTTCTGTAGAGTCCAATAAGAAATAAAGAGGTTAATTTTACCTTGGACACAACTTTCGGCCGTTTGTTTTGGCGTAACACTACAAATAGCATACTGAAATATAGCATAGATTTCAGTATGCTATATGTAATGAAATGAAACCATGAGGACATCATGAATCAATTCCAAACAAGATTAGAACTATTAGATATTTTTTAAATAATAGCAGTACTGCATACCTGGTAACATTTACCCCATCCTCATATATCCCAGCCACACACAATACTAAAGTTTTTGAAGCCACATCATCCTTCTCCAAAATCTTTCTTAATGCTGGCCGTTCAGCATTATACAGTTCTTTATCGTATCTATATTTCAACTGATCAGCGACAGCCCTGGCACTACAGACTGTAGAATTATATTTAACTTCGTAAGAAATTAACTTCCATAATATTAGTTTTAAATGGTTGTCTAACCAACCATTTGGAACTAGGCTGCTATTGACAGAATTTAAGAACAATTCTTTTAGTAAATTTACTGTCATATTGCTATACGACAGTCCATTTCTGTGGTCGTGAAACTCGAATTTTAGCAGATTATCGAAATCAAATTTTAGTAAATATGGATCTATTGTTTTATAGTTGTTTTTCGAGAGTTCTTGTAAATCTTTCAAGGTGTAGTGTTTATTTTTCTTATAATTATCGTTGAATGTAATTATATTCTCACTTTTAATAGCACATTCCTTTTTTAATTCCGGTTTTTTTGGTGGCTTTTGTGAATAAGGAGTTTCGAACTTTTTCTTCCTCTTTGCTCTAGGACATGACAATATTGGGCTTCCAGATCTTTTGGATTTAACCGGAGTATCTCGAAAGTCTTCCGTATGCAGGCTGTCTTCGAAATTATTCAATACCTGTGTATCAATAATATTAGCTGTATTTTGTTCATTATCTGATTTATCTCTCTTTTTCTTTGTGAGATTTTCACTTGAGTCATCTATATCGGAAAATAATCGCTTAGACCTTGCTAAAGCATCGTCAGAAATAACAACGTCACAATTGCTTCCGGTCTTAAAGTCAAAATTGTCATTCGAAGAATATTTGTCAACTTTTTTCAAATGATGGCATTGGTTATCATTATTTATAGTATCTAAATCAATATCTTGGAATATTTTTCTGCTTTTCGTTAAAGAATCTTCGGATGTTACAACTTTTTTGTTACTAGCTGTCTGGAACCAATTTAAATTGTGATTTTTATTATCTGTAGTTTCAAATAACTTCTCTGTTATAGTCCATGTCTTTTCGGAAACTCTAACCTCTTTGTTATTTGCAGTTTCAAAACCAAGTAATTCAGGTTCCGTGTTATTTTCAGTAGGTATTGTCACTATATCTTTAAACAGCTTTTTGCTTCTGGCCAAAGATTCTTTAGATAAAGTAACAAGTTTCTTACTAGCAGTCTGAAATCCTTTAAATACTGGACTAGTTTTTCCACTAAGACATAAAGTATTAGGAATTTTTGTGACATCCTTTTTTTCCTTATTTTTATCTTTAATAAATGTGTCCAAAATCTGATTTTCTAAGTTACTTGTAGCATTTAAATCATCATTCATATCTTGCAATATTTTTTTACTTTTAAGCAAGGCATCTGCTGGTACCTTAACTTGTTTATTGCTTGCTGTTTGGAATCCTTGAAATTTATGAGCTGTATTATTGTGAAATTTTATTTTAGTTCCATGTTTTTCTATAGTATTCTCATTTAGGACACATCTTACATGATGATATTTTGCTAACTGGTTCGTGTCCTCTTGAATGGTCTGGTAATCCTCTTTACAATTTTTAGGTAGTAGGTTATCAGCAGAGTCAATATCATTAAATATGTGTTTTGTTTTAGCCAAGGCTGATTCAGATACATTTATTGCTTTATTATTTGCAGTTTTGAAGGTCACGAAATTGGCTTTACTTGAAGGTTTTAACTCGTTAAGAACCGGATATATACACTTTATATCTCCTTCTGCTTCTTGCAGCTCATAGATCGATTCCTTAAGAAATATAAATCTATGAGAATCAATATCTTTCTTGGTGGCCAGAGATTCTCTGGAAATATTAATATTTTTACTGTTTGTTGTTTTAAAATCATTAACTGCTTTACTAGTTGACGGTTGATTCAAATCTATAATTTCATATTTATAAGTGTTGTTTTCTTTTCTTCCTTTATCCTTTTCTTCTATTAAATCAACGTTTAATAAGTCCCTATTAGCCTGTTCTGGAAAAGGAATATCTGGTGAATCCATACCTTTAAAAATATTGTTTGTTATAGCTAAAGACGTATCAGATATTTTAATCTTTTTATTGTTAGCAGTTTTGAAACCTGTGTAATTTGATATAGCTGTAAACGGGCGATCTTTGTCTATCGTTTCAACGTCAACTATATTCCTCTCCTTTCCTTTGAAGTCTACTTCTTCTAATTTTTTAGTACCTCTTTCTGAGAATTTGAAGTCAATAGACTCAATATCTTCGAAAATATTTTTAGTTTTAGCTAAAGCGTCTTTGGAAATGACAATATATTTATTATTTGCTGTTTTAAAACCTACAGACTTATCACTAGTTGAGGGGCCACAAAGAATATCTTTACAAGTGCTTACTTGTAAATCCTTTATATTAATGATAGGAAATCTACAATGTGAAGTAATAATATCTTTGAAAACATTCTTAGTTTTAGCTAAACCTTGATCTGTAGTATTGTTACCCTTATTTTTGGTTATAAAACCCTCAAAACCTTCATTATCCTTTGAAGGCTGTTCAAAATTAATAATATTTCTGTTTACGTTAACCATACTCTTGCTAGCTTTTTTCGGAGATTTAGTGGGATCATTATCTTCAAGTATGTTCTTAGTTTGAGCTAATTGCGTTATTGAATTGTTTATATTATAATTTCTAGCCAGTTCTCCTCCTAAGTTTGGATCACATAAATTCATATTTAAATTCGAATCTTGAATATGTTTTTGTAAAACATTATCTTCTACAACAGAATTTGTGGCGTGTCGCTCATAAAAATTTTCATCAATATCTATACCATTAAAAACATCTTCAATTTTTGCTAACGTCTTCTCCGTTATTTGTATCTTCTTGTTGCTTGCAGTCTTGAATCCAATAAAAGCAGTATCTTTGTCTGTTTCTTTGTCTGTTTCTTTGTCCGTTTCTTTGTCCGTTTCTTTGTCCGTTTCTTTGTCCGTTTCTTTCTCAGTTTCTTTGTATTTTTCTAAAGACATTTCTATTTTTTCAAATTCTTCTATTATAACATCATCTATGTTACGTATATCTCGATCCACAAATGTTTTATTTACTTCTATTTCAGAAACATCCATGACAACTGGTATTTCGTCTTCAGAATATTCAACTTTACTTTCAACATTGCCGTTTTCAGTTTTTGTACCAAAATTTTCATTGATATCAATATCTTGAAAAACTTTCTTACATCTAGCGAATGCCATATTAGGCAGTATTATTTCTTTTTCACTAGCTGTTTTGAAACCTACAAAATTACATTCATCAACAGGTGGGAAATCATTATTACTTAGTAGTAAATCTTTCGCACAGTCAGATAATTTATCACTTTTCTGAACTAAATTCAATTGTTTTTCTTCGTTACCAGAATCTATTTTCACATTTTCATTGACTGCATTCTGCGTATTTATCTTCGCATAACTGACACCATTTTTCACTAATTCGGTTACAGTGATATCATCCCTAATTACATCACTTAATAAGCTTTTAGCTTGGGCAAAAGAATCCGTGAAAATCTGAATAGTTTTATTACTAGCAGTCTGAAAACCCACATACATTGTCTTATCTAAGACATCTAATTGGTCGTAAAAGGATGTTTCTAGTGCGCAAGTGAAGGGCAGATCCTGATCTCTATGTAGACAACTGTCTTCTTCGTCACTGCTGAATAAAATTTCGTCTTTTAAAATTTCGGTATCTGCTTTAATTTTTATTTCACCTGCAGAATTTTCAGCAACTATGTTGTGTATGATGTCATCAGGCGGCACTCTATCTATTTCAATCAATTTTAATTCTGTGTCTACATCTGGACTTTTCACTACATGTGATTTTAAATCTTTACCATTCACTGAAACAGGACTTTGTATTTTCTTTACATTTCTTATTTGTAATACAGAACTCTGTGCATCTTCATACATATGTATTTGTAATTCTGTGTCTAAAAGCTGAGAGTTGATCACATGTTTGGCTGTGTTTAAGTCATAGGATTCTAAGATCGGTATTGCAATTCTTTCAAACTGCTCAAACCTATCTAAATTGAAAATTAAAGGAAGTGGTGACTTTGGTTTCGTTTTCACGTGTTTGTGCATAAAAATAGGACTAATTGGTCTTTCTATAACCAAATCTATTTTATCTTCAATTTCTACACATTCATTTAATGTCTGAGTGTATTCTTCTCCTAGTGTGTTTTCTTTCATCATGTTTTGAGAATATAAGCCAGTTTCTTTGTCTTTAATATTATTACTACACATCATGGGAGAAATTATGCCAATAGAGTTGTCTATATTATTTTCTGTACTACTTACTATTAAACTTTCACTGTCTCTTTTTATACAATCTTTTGTAATATTTTTGTAAAGAATATCCATTCTGTTCTTGCCATTTAATACATCTGTATCTATATTTGCTTTATCTAATATATTATTTTCCTCTGTATGATGACAGAAAGTAGTTTCAAACTCCTGTGTTACTCCACACTGGACATCAATTTTGTCAGCATCTTCAATTATATTAATTAGCTGAGTATCAGATACACACTGTGTGTCAAATTTGGTGGATAGTTTGGGTGCCTGAAAAGCAAAAAATAAATAGTAATCTAATGGCCCATAAATCAGTAAGTTCTCATTTATAACAGTTTAATAAACACAAGACAGTGCAATTGACCTAACCAAATTCATTGAGGCATAAGACAAAATGTAAGCATAGAGTTTTAACTTTGTCAAATCCGGTGATGAAGAAGTGTTCATGTTGCGATTTAATGTTGTGTATACCTGCCGATACTGTCAGTAGTGTGTGTTGAGACGATGCACTGTAAGACCAAGTGCGGGTAAATGTTAACAACTCCCGCCCATCTTGATGCTGACACATGCTACTCTAGTCTACTCGTGACCACAGTCAATGCAACTTGATCGAAACGTCGAGGTTAGTCAAAACATAATTTTGATATTGATCTGTGCGCGAATAGACCCAATACTTAACTACTACATTTTAAAATTACATACCTCATACACTGGTAACTTGTTAACACTTAAAAATATTGATTTCTGATACTGCGGTAGATTATTAACTACACTCTTTTGAACTTTTAAAGAATCTGCAACATTAATAGCTTTCAGCTGTAAAGACACACTTGATATGACGTCTTGTGGTTTGTATGTATGTTTGTTTTCTATTTTATTATTACTGTAGAGACAGCGTTTTCGTTTTGTGCTGTGTTTCTTTAAAATAACTTCAAAGTTTTGGACTTGGTCACTCATTTTGTAATAAATACAAGACAGATTTTTATAGAGGACACGTATAATAATTATGTAGTATCTGCCTTTAACA
Source organism: Diloba caeruleocephala (assembly GCA_947459985.1). Taxonomy (NCBI): domain Eukaryota; kingdom Metazoa; phylum Arthropoda; class Insecta; order Lepidoptera; family Noctuidae; genus Diloba; species Diloba caeruleocephala. The sequence continues at coordinate 9,449,781 of OX381632.1, forward strand.
ACGTGAGGATAGTGACAATAAGCGTCGATAATAATTATAACTATACACTAATTCAATGTACTCTGTGATATCATTGTTTTAATGATAGCTCAGCGCGAAATTTAATTTGGGTTTACATTTTCATTACTCATTAGTGATAGTGACAGATGACAGTCAGACTGACAGTTACCAGTATAAGTGTATAATCTACGCTTACCAGTGTATAATCTATGCTGACAGTCTTCAATAGAAGTGAGGCGTATATACTGAAACAAGTTTTAAGACTAGGTTTCTTCCAAGACGTCTTAAAACCTAGTCTCTCAATTGCGTACAAACGCGTATCGAGTATTTAGAAGTATTGACAATTCATAGACTCAAAACGCACACAAACGTACAAATGCACTGGTCTCGCAAGACTCGTGCCCTTGCGAGACGCGATCGCAGACACGCACGATGGTCGCATGTGTGAGTGAGTGCCTTTGCAAGACTTGATCGGAGACGCGCTCGATGGATGCATGTGTGAGTGAGAGAGTTGGACATAGATAATATACTAATATAGGTATAGATGAGCCACTCTTGTAAATTACTGGGTGACGAAACAAGTGAAGCTTATTCTGCTGTCTCAAAGATGGCGCTAGCATTACAATTTACCGAAATAATTCACTAGAGGTCGCTTTCTCTTAATGGTTTAATTCAGTATTTCGTAAATATTAAAAAAGGAAATGTTTTAAATGAAAACAACTAAAATATTTAACATTACTTTATTTTTTACTGCTTTTTAAATAAAATGACCTAGCCTGTGCTTTCACAAGATCGTCTTGGTCGAAATTAATAATTTTGCCTTTTAATATCTGGTTCACACCTTTACACCAACTGTGTACGACAATATTAATTGATAAATTAACAATGATTTTTTTAAGTACAGGCCTATGTTCTTCACATGTAATCATATTAAAATTAATATCTATATCAATGTAATACATGATCTTTTCTTGTGGCGAATCTCTCAAACATATTATAATCATTTCGTAAATTTTTCGTGTGATTTCTATGAACTCTTCTTTTGCATATATTAACGACCTTTTAGTGTAGTCCCTAAAGTATGTGTATGTAGCAGGGTCTATTTCATTATTAAAAAATATCGTTTTACATAATTTGAATATTTTGGATTGGCATTTTTTTAATATATACCCTGCGACATACCGTTTTGATTCACGGTGTATAATATTATTTTGATCTTCGCTACAAGATGTATTCCATAATGTTTCTATTAATAAGTCAATATTAAAGTTAATATTTTCTTCTTGTGGAACACAGGCTGCTGTACTATTCAAAAGATGTGATAATGATTGCAAGCATTTATTATCATCTGCTTCACAGTTCGCGTTTACAGAGTGGGGTGAACTTAGGTTATTGACCAAAAGCGTTTTATATGCATTTATAAACTGAGCACAGGTTGGGTTCGTGTTTCGGACACCATTACTTCGGATACCACAAAATAAATTTTCTAAAGGGTCCTGGTTAAAATTTCTTGTTAATAAACTAGACATACTATGTTCCTTTGTAGTGTTCCCCACATTTCAATGAATGTTTCAATATTCCCTGCCCAATTCAAAGTTGATGGCACTTTTTCATATTTTACTTTTTCAGTGCCATCTCTAGTTTTTACTATTGTTTTAAATTGTATTGATTTTATAACAGGAAGAATTTCTTTCCAAAATTTTATATGTGGGGAAACATTTTTAAAGCACCCTGTAAATAAATTCCTTTTCTGTACCCAAATATGTGTGTCCATTGAAGGAATCAAATAGTTTATCGAACATTAGTAAAAAACTGGCTGTGTCTTGACACTCAGTGGGCTATATTTTGTGTCCTGAAAGAGAAAAAGTTGTATTAACATCAGTGTTCCAAAGGTTCTTACAGTTTTCATATTAGTGAATACTTGAAGTGAACATAATAATTATCAGGTTTACTACCGAAATTAATAAATGCTAATTATTAGTGACATATTGTATTTTAAAGGAATAATGGGTGAATAAAGATATTTTTATTTTTTATTCAGCCACTTTTCAGTAAACTAGTAGATTTCATCATCATATCAGCCAAAGGATGTCCACTGCTGAACAAAAGCTTCCACAACAGATTTCCACAAAGTCCGGTTACATGCCACATTCATCTAATGACTCCTAGCAATCTTCACCAGATCATCCGTCTATCTCGTCTGTGGATTTCGTAAATAAAACTTTGTAAATATAAAAGATTGTATACAACAAACTTTATAAATAAATATATACATTCAAAATCAAATATTGACTATCTTTGTTGGGAAGGAAAAGGATAAAGGCAAAATAAGTCCAGCGTTTATATTCTTTGATTCCCAATCTGTAATACAGGCATAAGACTCCACTAGTGAATGTAGGCCTCTCAATGAAAATCACCACAACAGGCAGAAGGATTGGCAGCATGTAAGGATACTGGAGCTTGTCTTCTCAGTCATAAATTCTTAGTAGCCCTTTACAGTGGAAAAGGTGGCTTATTCTTTGCCAGGATTCATAAAAATAATTAATAGGTTAACTACTAACTTGATACACTGGGCGTTTCATTAGCTTTAGATGAAGACTGACTCAAAATTAATTCATCCATAAGTAATGGTAGGTTAGCTGCCTGGCGAGAAGCTGAAACATTAAACAGTTTGACATGAACATGAAATATACACTAATCTCCTGCTTCTCTCATGTCAGGACAAACAATATGAGAATAGCTCATCCCATAGTAAAAAAGATTAGCGTGTCAGCAAGTTAGTAGCGATGTTGACTGCCCAAGGTGTGCTGGATGAACACTTGGTATTGTCACTAATGGAGGTTCCTTTATTGTATCAAGCACTATCAGTGTGAGATTTTCCCATGCATCTCCACTAATAGATGCTAACCAATTGCATTTTCATATTGAAATAATGAACTATCTTTACGGACATTAACTAAATTAAATCTACAATAACTATATAGGCTGATCACATCAATAAACTTCTATCACAAGTTAATGGGTTAAAACATTATCGGCCGAATACTGAAATGCCAGTTATTAAGTCCCACTTTAACTATTAGAGAAACCCGTTTTGTTGTCAAATGGTTAGTGGGGACTTAATATTAACTGACATTTCAGTCCGTTAGTAAGTTAATTTATATTATAATTCTTACCAATATTTAATGTTGGGAATGCATTCCTCTTAAGTTTATTACTAGGTGTGCGATAGCACAATTCAAAATGTTGGTCACAAAGTCTCACATTGTTATAAATATATTGTGCATCCCTTTTCTGCATTTCGGTATCTAAAACTCTTGTCCATAAATTAAACCTGTCTTGATTTTGATGCGGATTTGGGAAACGATGCAGAACACCTGAAATAATAAGTTAGTGTTTATGTTACTTTACTTTAGGGGGAAGCTATTTTCAGAAAGTGGTTGTTCGCTGATTTACTCTATTACTTACCATCCGTTTCACATCCAAAATAACACTTCCAATACTTATTTGACGACATTATAACGCGATAATGTTACAAAACGATGTAGTTTTGTGAAATCTCACAGTCCAGTAAAGCAAAGCCAAGTCAAACAAACGTTCAGAATCAAGACCCAGTAAAGACGAGCCAGGGTCAAAGGAATAAGATATCAAACGAGTCCAGATAAAAGCCAAGTCACCAGAAAGAAATAAAATCACACGAAAATCACAGAGAGACAAACTACACAACAAAGTTTCGAAAACTTGTGTCAACAACCGACATTTTGAATATTGATTGGAAAAATATGTTGCTATTGTCAATAATTACGATAAATTACATTTTCATGATATAAAATTATGGAAAATCAAATTTGGTGTCCTGAATATTATAGTAATAACAAAAATATATTTACTGATTTGTTTATTTATCGAAATTAATAATTTATTTCATAAATTCTGGTAGTGGCGCTATCTTTTGAGTAAAAAGAGTAACAAAGGTTCTATTGATTCTGATGCCTATAAGATGGCGCTAGTATCAATACAAAAGCAAGGAACTGGGGAGTTTCATACCCCTGGAGTTGGATGCCGACGCCGAAAGACAATCGACCGTGTCATTCAACAATTAAGACGTTTTTTAAATTAACTGAGCTTGCTTTTCTAGTTTCGAAGAGATTTCGTTTTGCATTTCTAAACCTATTATCCATAGTAATGGAAAAACTTTATCTAATGATATGTGATTAAAATTACGGTAAATAGTGTTACGTGTTTATGTTTACGTTTGGTAAGCACCTGTACACACGTCCACATATCAAGCAATACATTTCCAGTATAGGCTGATCTCGGATTGTACGGAAAACATAAGAGATTAGCTGATACTGGAAATTATAGTGTTATGATTGCCTTGATTAAGTGTTAAATATTATTTGATTTGTAAATATTAAATGATTTGATTTATATTTACTATGTCAACACTTTTGACAAAACGGATGTGACCATAAAGCCGTGTTTCATGGTAGGGGAGAATGTCACTTTAGTTTGGTTCGTACATGTCGCTACGGAAAAGAAGTTAATTGTTGTGTGACTGTGAAGCAGTGTAGTTATGCAAATAAAAGTATTACCGATCACAAAGTGTTTTTCTTCACAATAGCTTGACATATAGCATGCATACGAAAATTGACTATATTACTCAAAAACTCAATAAAAAACAACAACAATTAATAATAATTACAAAAAGTATAATAATATGTGTAAATAGGTATTTACAAAAAGATTTGTGAATAAAATAAATAATCATTGCCATGCATACTGCACCTACCTAAAATTAATAGTAAAAAAATTATACGCCAAAATTTTGAAAATGCAGATTAACGTTGAAGGGAATTTATCAACTTTAAAATCATTAAAACAACCTGTTGCAACTTATCAATAGGTATTGTTAAATAATGAATTATTATGTTATGTACCTGTATTCTGAAACTATACTACTACTCGAATGTATGAAGGCGCACTAGATAAGGAAACGTCAATATACTAGAAACGCCTAAATACTCGAACGTACTAAGACGCACTCGATATGGAAACGTCAATATACTAGAGACGCCTAAATACTCGTGGACCTAGTGTTTGGATCAAGTATTTAATTTTGTTCGTACGCGTACTTCTAAGACTCAGTACGTATTTTACCTAGTACGTCTCACCTTTAGTCTTCTTCTTCTCTTAGATTATGGCTTCTGTAGATTATCTTCCACAATTTCACCAATGTCAAGTATGAGGCAACGTCGTACGGTATTTAGATTAATTAATCTTTACATATCAATAAAATATTTCTCAATAAAATAAAAAAAACTCCTTTAGTCTTCAACAGTCTTGACCGGTCTTGACGGTCTTGACATATAAATGTCTATGGTGTTGTCCACTTTTGACACCTAAAGCAGAGAGTGAGTAACCCCTCCGCAAGGAATATAGTACTCAGACTCAGAGGACCCTGTGTTTTAACCGAGACCGAGTATTAACTAGACGGCAACCATTACAAGTACACACGGGTACACATCAAGTTCGACACCTTTATAACTATGCAATACAGAAAATCGTAGGAAAGGAACTGCGTATCGTGGCATCGGTTAATCAAAGCATTTGTTGCTTCGCTCTTAAGCTCTCACACACGCAGACACACTTCTTTTGAAGAAAAACATCGCTCGCCTTTCGGATCCCAACGTGAACGTTCGAATATGAACATTACTTATATGCATATCATTGTTCATATTCATATAAACACTTGCTTTGCTTAGCATATTAGTCTAACCCGAAGTCATAATTTCATAGAGCTAATTGCTAAACAACTTTTATTTCATTTATATTGTCAATTTTACATCTGTTTCTATTGTTGAGTCCCGAGGTAACACATATAGCTTATATCCATTTTGATAGTCTGCTATAGTATACATAATCCGCCTATTACTGTCCCACCGTCCCACGACTGGGCACGAGCTTTTTCTCACGTTGAGAAAGGTTAGGCCTTAGTCCGCCATGGTCAGTGGCAGATCCAGGATTTTGGTTTGGGAGGGGCTTGACCCAGCTGATGATAGGCTTTATCAATTTTTTTATATCAGATGGTAGGAAGAAATTAAGCAGCTGCTTTAATTGGTTAAACTAGTTTAATATAGCAGCATCCCTGTAAAAATAAATTGAAATATCGACATTAATTCATAGAATAATCGATATTTATCGTCGATTTTTTTATTTAGATATATCGGCAATCGATATTCATTTTTGAGTATCAAATTTGATATGTTTTGAACACTGCTCTGTATCCATTTCCATGCGTTGCATTTATTCGAGAATCTATATATATATATATATAAAATTTTAATGTTCGTTTGTTCAAAATCGCAACTATCCTAAAGTTGTTGACCGACCATTTTGAAATTTTTACACATCGTTTTATTCATATACGCGCATGTTATTATTAAATCAGGAGACTCATAATCTATATATACATAATAATTTAATGTTCGTTTGTTCAAATTTGCAAATCTCCTAAAGTTCTTTACAGATCGTTTTGAATTTTTTACATATCGTTGTATTCATATACGTGCATGTTTATTATTAAACCAGGAGAACCTTAACTGTTTTTTTATTCAGAATCAAAATCATGTTGTAATTACTTGCATTTAGCATCAGCAACGCGTGGCAGAGTAAAGCTAGTCTTATATATAATCCTTCTGTACATGTGTATGTCACTCCTCCTAAACGGCTTTACCAATTTTGATGTTTTTCTTTGTGTATGTTTGAGTGTTTCCCTGGATGGATTAGTTCACAATTGGACCCAGTAGGTGTCGCTTCATATTCATATTCATATTCATTTAATTGCAAATTCAATTGGGTTTGCATGTACCTGCCTTTTGTGAAGCTGGGGTGGCCAGCTAGTACATTTATATATTGTTGCCATATCGCTATGGGCAAAAATATAAATACTGTAATTAAATATCGACACGATATATATCGTTTATCGATATTTTCATTGATCCATCCCTAGGACATGAATCCACACGTTACGCTTACGTTCAGAAATAAATTAACGTCATGAAAGATAGTACAAATTTATGGAACCCTTGACAAATCATTGCAGCTTCCTCTAAATTAATAGATAATCTTATAAAAGAAATTTACTTTTGTTCAAAAATGGTAACAATTTCAACTTTAGTTTAGTTTTTATAATCTGTTCATGTTGTCACTATTTCAGAACGTACGCCAAGCTTCGCTATCAGTACGGCAGGCTAAATCTAAATATTTCTAGAAAAGTAGCGTGAATTAGAGTTTTTCTAAAATACTGTAGAATAACTATTACAAAATTCCGGCATTTGCATTTTCCCCCCCGAAAATGGTAAGTATAGTTGTATATCCGCTGTTTATGTTAATAAAAATGGCGGGTAAATTTAGGTTATTTTTCAGTCTCACACAATTTTGCTGGTGCAACCAGGACCAAGGCCTGAAACGAGGACCTATTCGGACTACGAAAGTGTCAATGATTGCATGGAAGGTGTTTGCAAAATATACGAGGAACATCTAAAGAGGCGAAATCCTAATACGCCGACAATAACTTATGATATCTCTCAATTATTCGATTTTATTGATCAGGTGAGCTTTTTAATCATTTGAATGTTAATAACTACCAATTGACTCCGAAAGCAACTTGTATTTTTCAAATTTTAATTCAAAATAAGGATTACAAGCACTTTCCCTTGTTTTCAGCTGGCAGACTTGAGTTGCCTAGTCTACCAAAAATCAACAAACACATACGCTCCATACAACAAAGATTGGATAAAAGAAAAAATATATGTGCTACTACGTCAAGCAGCAGGACAGGGCGATTAGATTATATTATGTACACAGAATAGTTAACAGATGGAGTGGTGGACATGAATGCTTGATGAGTTATTGTTACAAATTAATATGACAATTACTTTGAAAAATATGCGGAAGGTAGATTTATTTTTATTCTTACCCATACAAAATAATATTGCTCAAATCATAATAATAAATACACATTTATTATTATTGTATTACCTGTAACTATATCTATGAGTAAGCTAATTTATACCCTTAACCTCGTGTATGCTATAATTTCAGACAATTAAATATCCCTTGATATTTCATGTTCAGGCATACAAGAGGTTAAGGAAACTGGATACTGCATTAAAACATATCCCTGTCTTATAAAAACCCTGCCAAAATTAATCGATACATATTATTGAATTCCTGATTTTGTCCTTTAAAAAAAATCTTAAGTGAGATAAGAACAGCCTTTGTACATGCCATCCCCTTTATTGGATCTTATTTGTTGTTTCTGGTAATGGTATGTGAAAATAAAGAGTATTGAACTGTATTAATAGGATAGTTATTATAAGGTTTGCCTTATATTAAAATAAGTGTCTATCATATAGATTGCTGCAGTGTGCGCATTGATGGGACAATGATAATTAAACATAAACAGTGAAGTAAAAGTATTATTTTGGATTTGAGCAATATTGGTTCATAAGGAAACTTTCAAAATGCATCACCTACATTCCATTTGTTTACTATTCCACAGTTTAGTATGATGGTGATGCTTGAAGGCAGTGTCTGAAATGTTGTATTTATGTGTAAATGTGCCTACAGAGTAACTGGATTCTGTTTATCGACAAGCTAGAATTCAGTCTATAAGTAAGATCTGTTAGTACTCTACCAATTGGCTCGAGTTTTGATGATTCCATATGTCGTTTGTCAATATTATATCGGCTGTCTATTTCTGATGGCTGTTGGAGCAGACTGGTTGTGAGCCAAGATGTCATTCCAAGTACAGTGCAGGGAGCCTAGCTTGTTGGATTGATGACCTGAAGGAGATAGCTGGGGAAGACTGGATTCATAGAACCCGGCGTTGTAGTGCAACTAGGAGAGCAGATAGGTTTAGATGTGTTGATGAGACATAGAGCAAATTATAGGCACCTTACTATTTACCACCTAGGATAGATTAGAATAGAATCATTCATTCAATGATTAGATCCTAAGAGAGATTTTTATAGTTCATATTGAAACGGAATATAATTTGGCTACATGTGAACTTTTGAAGAAATGCCAAATAGAACTTGGGACAAACTTTGAAGTTGGTACTTGGATTTGTATTTAATTAATTAAACAATGTGATTATTTTGAGTATGGATGTCATCTATATAGAAAATCACTGAGTTAAATCTTACCTTCACCTATTGTAGCTATTTTTTTTTTCAGAGTTTGTGATTGGCTTTGCCTGTATCGGATTTCCATTTCAGCCGAAAGAAGTCCACTGCACGACAGGCCTCCCCCAAATATCGCCACAACAACTGGCTTGGTTATATGCTTTGTGCTCATTGGAGAGTTTTGCCATAATCGCCATGCTTGGCAGATGGGGTGGTGATCGCAGTTGAGTTGTAAATATACTTGCGAGCTCATTGCTGCCCATCATCTGGCTAATCCCAGTCGCTTTTTACGATACCCATGGGATGAGGAGGGTGGTGCTATTCTTAGCTGGGCACCACTTATCAGATTTAGAATATCAGTATTTCACTGTTTTTATTGCAGTTTCATCTTGAATTTGGGCAGAATTATTTCTTGAATATACATATAAACTTATGACAAACTACATTTATAATAGAATATCCTTCTTGTTTTATGACGCAGTACATCATTCGTCCGGCGCACGAGCATATTGTGTGTGCTGTGTGAACATAACATCGGGAGAGTAATATCTCATAATTCCACTTTTAAATTCCGCGCACACAAGTGTTATGTATGTGCGCGTACGCAGGGTAACGAAATATTTCAGTGTTTACGTCCTTCAGTCTTCAAGTATCACCACATTGTAAAATATTATTATCTCAAATAATGTTAACATTTTATTTTTGTTGGACTTTATATAAGCTATCTCAATATTTATTTCTCTAATATTGGATAGGTAACACGACGCTCGGTTAGGAATTGTGTAAAAAATGCACTGTGTTTACACAGATCAAAATGTTTCTACATGCGATCAGATATTTGACAGTGCTCAGAATATTCTGACCATTTGTTTGTGTGAAGTGTAAAAAAATTAAACTACTTTCATACACTGATATAATGTAAATTTAAATTTCTATATAGCTACCAAACAGTTCTTATAAAACTTTCAAGTATTATCAGATAATGAATGATCAGATTTAACATAAAACCATTCAGAGCACCAGACGTTCAGTTAAATAATGTAAGTGATAAGTTGAATTCGTTTGAAAGAAATATTTCAAATGTCACATACCATCAGTGTGTTTTTTTTTTTGTTGTTGTATGTACAAGTTGTGTAAGTTATTTTTTACTTCCTCATTTGTTACTCTCTATTTATAAGATACTTTGTAAGTAACTTGGTAAGAGTAAAATACCTTTTTGGCAATAACATACTATTTTTTAATTGATTGATGCACCCTTTATAATATCGGCCTGTAAACCATCCCGCTGCAGGATGGAGGCCTGTTCTCATAATGTGGGGATGAACATTGAATATCATGCTTGCTTACTGCCAGTTTGCGATTTCAGGACATTAGACGCAGGCGAAGAAGATACGTCGGGAAGGGACGAGGTGAAGACGCGGCGGCCAGGGTTGTTTTTTGGGGTGGCACCCGGTAGAAAGTATTAAACCGTTTTACAATAATAATTTTCTGTTTTGGTTAATTTTGATGGGGTGGGCACCGCTCTTACCGGGTGGGGTCATGCTCACCCGTGCCCCTACGTCGTTACGCACTTGGGCCAGTCCCTTTTAAGTATGTACTTCCATACAAAATGTATAGAAGAGTCATGATGCAAAACATACAAAAGTGACGTATCATCACCATGCAAAATCTACAGAAGGGGCGCGTACATGCGACTACTTCGTCCTTTTCTACGCTAGTCATGGTAGCTCCAAACGCACTGAAGGAAAGGAATCAGAACCGGACCCGGGGAAACACTACCCAAAATTCTAACCATCTCCGTCAGTGAGACAATGAGCCGGACTGAATCTTGATGCGACTGAGACGGTCGCATGCGGCTATGTATGAGTGCGAGCAAGAAAGGGCATAATTACCTCTCACAAATTCAGCTCGGTGTGGTCTATGTCTATATAGTTACGAATGTTTTTTCCTGTTTATATTATCTGCCTTGAGTTCGTATTTTTCATGTTGGCTTTCAATTTTCAATGTTGATCATGTCATAATCATCTCACTGTTTAGGGTTCCGAACGTCCGAAGGAAAAAACTGTGTGTGTGTGTGTCTGTCTGTCCGTCTGTCGCAGCCAGTTTTCTCCGAATCTACTGGACCGATTAAGTTGAAGTTTGGCATACATATTGATTTCTGCAACACGTACGTGCAACGTAAATAAAGGGATCCGTAGCGGTTGGCGGGCAATGTAGAAAATTTTAGTATAAAGTTTTGCGAACTGTACCGTGTAACATGAAATGGAAGGGCGTGTTGTGAGAGCCTCAAATGTATTTATTTTATTATCCCCCCCTATCTCCAAAACCACTGAGCCAAAAATTCTGAAATAAATGTAGGTAATAGCTGTTGACCTATAGATTACAGGAAAACTTATATATAAGAAGTCTATGGTCTTAATAACATGGTAAATCTTACAATATTGTGCGTTTGCGGTTGGAATGTATGGGAAAACATGTTTTTCAACTACGATGTTAAGTTTGTTCTTGGGATAAGTTGGTATTGGTACAAGACCGAATCCAACAATCGACAAATATATTTAGCAATTTGGGAACTCTCCACGCAGGGTCAACTCTCACTTGACCGGTTTTTTTTAAACGAACCAATGACATGAATCTTAAGAGTAATAAGATTGTTATTGTAAAAAGATCCAATAGATTAAAGGATTCAAGTAAATCTCTAAGGTGAATCGGCTGGCTGATTACGTAAATCGCAGACGCTTCTTAAACGTCATTTTGGTGTTTCGTATTTACCACTAGCGATTAAGTAGGTGAAGATCGCTGACGCACAGTCTGTTGGACGATCAATGAACTAAAAACTGCAGCCTCGGCTTTAGATTTCAGGCTCTTTTCCACTGGGAATCCTTAGACGCGCGATAGCTGCTGTCGCTGTTTTTAGCTAATACAGGTGCGGATCGTTAGACAATCAGAATAAGTGAAACATCTGAAATATATAAATATAGCGCATGACTAGTCTGAGCTGCGCCCTATTACAGAATACACATAGGCGATAAGTCAGTCTGAGAAATTCTGATATCTTTTTCAAGTGAAAACTTCTTTTAGCGCACGCATATTTTTAGATGAGATAAAATCTCTGGACTCGCGACACCGTTACGAGATGCTAGACGTTTAGTTTGGCGTTTCGCCGTCGGGATCGCATTAACCCTAGTAGACGGACAGACGGGTTGGCGATCGCAGTTGAGTTGTTAATGTACTCGAAAGATGCTGTTGCCCATACTCCGGCTAATCCCTTAGTCGACTTTTACGGCAACCATGGGAGGAGATAAGGTGGTGGCATTCTGAGCCGGCACTACACGTGGGTAGCTATTATTAACATTTCTTCGGGGTAGGTATCATCGTCACCATCATATCATATCATCCAATCCACCAAAGGCCCCATAGACGACCGGTTACGTACCGTGTCGTCATTTTTGGAGGAACTTGCCAATACTCACCACGCTTGGCAGGTGTTGGAGAGCGCAGAATGGCTGCTGTTCCACAGAAGGGACACTGCTGCCCATCCTTCTGGTTTTGAGTCCCTTACTCGCGTTTTACGACATCCACGGGAAGACGGGAGTGGTGCTATGTTTAACCCGCGGGCTGATTAGCTAAAAACAACAACAGCAGACGCGATAGCAGCTATCGCGCAGCAAAGGATCCACCGGTGGCAAAGCGTAAAAAAAATGGTATTACGTAAGGCATCGCCCGCCAGTCACTGTTGCGGAAGATGCATAGTTACTAGCGCCAGTAGCCACCAGTGGAGCTAAAGAGAATGAACGTTTTTAGTTCATGGATTGTCCGACAGAGGCGCGTCAGAGGTCTTCGCCTGTTTAGTCGCTATCGGCAAATAGGTAATATCAAATTGACGTTTGACAGCGGCGTTGGAGCAATTTACGCCTGTTGCAAAGCGTCTGCGGCTTAGGTAATCAGCCCGTGGGATACCACACGGAATACGGGGTAGTTTATATTTACAAATAATTAAATACAGAAAGTCAAAATCGACAGCAGCCCCAAGTTACAGTCGGGCAGGTTGGGCGTTGGATCATAAGCGCCGCCTTTTTCCCCCACAAGCCTCGCTGCTCTGTAAACATGCGTTGACTGACTATATTTTTGTAGATAGACAATTATCATCATGAAGTTTCCAATAAAACGCAATTTTTCGAATCGACATCATTATTTATTTAATAAAGTTATTTACACGTTTATTATTATTTACATACACTTAAATTTAAAACCAGATATAAACTAGAAAAAAAACGATGACATTAAACACTTTACCAAGAACTAAAACTGAGAAATAAATAAGGAAGTCCAAAATATTTGTAATAAAATTAACGTGCTAATGCATATTTAAAAATAAACATTAAAATCTAGAATGCATAGTGGAAGGTTTCAATAGGCGTCGGAAAATATGAAATAAAAAATGTAGCCACGCATGCGCATATAATGTTGCCATAAATATCCGAAAGCAGAGGAAATACTGATGATGATGCGTTGCAGAACTACTAGAGAAGGGCTTCCGATACTCTATTCACCGGACGACTATGCTGAGATAACTACTCGTCAATGGATTTGCTATCTGTCAGCCGTTAAATGTCATGGCAAGTATAACATAATTAATTATTGTTGAAAATTATTGGGAGAACAATTGAAAACCGTACGGCGTTGCCCACGTATTTTATAGATTTTTTTCATTTTTGAGAAATATTTTATGAATACGTAAAGATTCATTAGTCTAATCACCGTACGACGTTGCCTTATACTTGACATTGGCGGAATTGTGGAAGATACTCTGCAGAAGCCATAATCGAAGAGAAGAAGAATTATTGTAGTATGTTCTTCTTTACACATTAACCATTTTTCTCATATATTTTACCTTAATTTGTATCAATCAACATTGTTATCTCAATTATTTTAAAAGAGTATCTCTGGAGTTTCTTCCCGGCTCTTCTCCATAGGACCCAACTTGAGTTGTAACTGATTAGACTAGTGATTTCTCTGGTCTAGCCAACCCGTTTCTGAGCTGAACTCGACTGACTGCAGCCATCATCAGCAAGGGTGACCATTTTTTTTTTCTTGGATCTTAATACATAGATTTTTTGTATTTATTTAATTCAATATAATTATGTGGGACAGAGCCGGGCAAACCTGCCCACCTCTCCCCTCGCCCCGCTACGCCTATGAGTATCAGTCAATCTATCCTCTACTTATGCGAGCCTGATGATAGGTTGTCATTCACCAGGGAACCACACTACGCACATTTTCAAAGCGAATGTCCATTTAGTCTGGTCTATCTGCCCATTTATTTTAGTTTGTCATCTGTAGTGCAATTCTCTAAGCTCAAACATCCATACATCCTTGAATACAGAATTGAAATAACGGTGAAAACCCCATTTGGTATTCGCTAAGACTCGTCCTAATGGCTCACCGTCTGCAACGTGTCCTTGAATAGCTTCAATCATGTCTTAGAGAATTGCACTACTGATCTAAGTAGGCTGGTGTACTTATAGATTACGAAGTTCCGAAAGCAGGGTAAAATACTTAAAATACCATCGCCACATCTGGTTACACTGGGCTGAAGACGAATAATAACGATTTTCCAAAGTAAAATATAAAAGCGTGTTCACAAAATTACGTGTTGGTCTGATAATTTCTAACCATCAGCTTAGTGCAAGAACTCATTATCATAGGAGCTGAAGGATATTCACTGCTCAACTAAATCCTCCCCCGTAGAATTCCACATTGACCGGTTACATGTCGCCCGCATCCAACGACTTCGAGCTACCTTCAAAGTACTTACCGGGTACAAATGACACAATATGCTACAGTTAAAACATAGCTTGAATCCTGTGATAGTTGTAAGTAGGCTTGGTTAAAATATATCGATATGTTTTAAAGAATAATCGATATTAATCGTCGATGTTTTTAATCTCGATATTTATTTTTAGTATCACTTGAGGTAACAATTTCGTTTTCCTTTAACGCGGCTTGGTATCCATTTTCGTGCATTGTATTTATTAGATGGACATGTTCCGTTAGCGACTTAAAAAAATGCCTGATCTTTTTAAAATATATATATTGGGATTATACATTTAGATATTTCTGCCATATCGCATAATATCGATATTATTTTCTCAATTTATATCGATTTTTTTTGCTGCTCTTGCTGCTAGGGATGGGCAAATGTCAAGAGTAACATGCCTAGGGCTGGACAATGTTGAACATCGATAATTATAATCGGTTTTATTCTCTTTCATATTCTGATTATTTGTAACTTAATGCAATAAAATGAAATGTGCGATGATGACAGCTTTCAAAGGAGCTGTTTTATGAATCGTAAGTGCACCTAATATATGTTGAACTCACCGCGGTGATTACTATGAGAGCCGGTTGGTTATTTAGTAACTACCGCTCTGTGTGTGGTGTCCGGATTAAGAACATAGCACCACTCCATCTCCTCCCGTGGATGTAGTAAAACGTGACTAAGGAACTATAACCCAGACGGACGGGCAACGCTGTGAAACAGCAACAATTCTACGCGCACCAACCCTCCTGGCAAGCGTAGTGAGTACGGCAAGTTCCCCGCAAAATGACGACACGGCATATAACCGGGCATTTATGGAGGCCTTTGTTTAGAAGTGAATGTCTTAGCTGATATGACGATATTGATGACTCTAATTCCGACAGCACTATAGGCTTACCATGAGCTCTTAATACGAGTCAATTGAAGACCTCAACACTTTTTTTATGTATACATACGGCTACTTATCAAGCAATAAATTTCCAGCATAGGCTGACCTCGGATTGTACGGTGCGGCGTCAGCTTATTCTGGAAAAAATATCTTGAAATGTAGCCGTGTGTACATATAATCAAAACAAATCACTCGTATTAAATGGTAACCCTCCTGTACTAATAATTAAGTTTTTATCAGTAGCTAACTAACTACTTACAAGCCGACTTTAGTATATTTTATTTATAAGGTTTATCTTTTGGTAACAAATTAAAGTAGTTACATCATTTTGTTAAAATTTCGTTGAATTACCATATAATTTTAATAATAATTCACATATTTTATTAATAAGTTCGTACACAGAATTTTAATCTATCGTGTAAATTAATATTAGTGATAATTTTTTAAACTATTATCTAATAGCACCGTTAATAGAGATGGGTCAAATATCGACTTTTCCGAATATATATAATTTGCCTAATATTTGGTTCAAAAATAAACATCCGAATATTAGGTGGAATTTAAATTGAAACTAATGATTTCGGGACTTTTCGCGCACAGATAAATCAGAACAATATTTTGACGAACCTCGAGGCCAAATTGCATTGACGAAGAAGACTGAGTTCTCGTGACCACGGTCTCATAAATCTGGAAATCATAGTCTAATATGAGTGAAATTCGCGATGATTTGAAAACTAATGATTGTCATAACGACCACTCTTATCAGGCGGGTTGGTAATCGCAGTCATTCCACTCCAGCCTATTGAAATCTACAGCGGGACTAACAACATACCTAGGCCACAACGCTGCTCCAAACACTCAAGTCTTCTACATCTACTACACCTTTGCCACCTTCTTTAGGTCATAAGTACGACAATTAACTGCTTTTGCACAAGGCATGTAAGATTCTATTCTATATTCATAGGCCGGATACAGCGAGTATTCGGCCGAACTATATGTCAATAAACCGAAATTCGAAACACTCAGCCCATCTCTATTCGGCACGTTAATTTTGAATATATTTAAATGACATTTAACTACACTACTGTTAATTACAAAGCTTAACTAACGGCTATCTAATGTACACAATGTCCCATGTTAAGATTCTCCCGAGACTGCACTGGGAAACTATGTTTCTTCAACATTTTAAAGAGTCCAAATAATGATGATAATTAGCAACATCATTGTGAGCGTTTCTAAAACACTGGGGTAGGCGCTATATTGTCACTAACTTCACTGTCTAGTAATATTAGGATGGTAAATTTACTCGTGACGAATATTCGGTTCTCGCTGTCGTGTGTTTTTAACTTTTTATAGCTACATATGATAAATATAATACCTAAAATAAATGAATCTATTACGCCCGTTTATAGCTAAAAGTTTACAAAATAGCGGCTGCCCAAATGATTTCTCATTAAAACAAATAGTATTCCCATTAAACTGAGATATTTGCAGGGGCTACCCTCCTTTAGGCCCACTATCACTTTTACATGGGTAGCTCGAACAAGAATATTTGCGAGATATAAAACGCGGTCCATGTCATAAACTTGGTATTTTTACGTCCACGGTACATGGTATAAGACCTCAATAATAGTACGTATACCAGACAATCGGTAAGTCTAATAACACTGGTAATAATAATGGAGTTAGTAGTCAGTAATATAAGGCCCGTATTACAAATTGAGAACCAAACACAAGTAAAACTTGAGTTCTTGCATCAATTGAATATAAATCCTGGACCTATTACGGAGGATTCATATTTGATTAATGCAATCTACGCTTTGCTCGGCGTCGGCCATTGTGTACATGTAGCATAAAACTTCACCCACTAATAGATAGGTACAGTAAAAATTGGAAATACAATATCGAAATATTCTCTATAGACTTCTAACAAATACTTACTATATTTTTTTTACAATATATCCTAACAATTAACTTCTTAAAGGATAAGCATAGAAACAATACGACAATCATATTTACAAGGTATAACAAAAAAATACTAATAAAATATAATTTAATCGTAAGAGACAACTTTGCGATAGTTTTTATATATCTGTCTTTTTTTAAAAGTTTTAATTTCTGATCGTGATCGAGGCAACATATGCAGATTAGGGTAGTTGACTAATATTTCTTCATAATAAGATAAAAAGAACGCCATCTTGAAACGTTGAAATGTTTAGTGGGCGAATTTTCCATCAAAAATTAAATTATATGAAACCGTATTCAGATCCAATGAATTTTATAAGTGTATGACTTCATCATTTCAGTAGCTTCTGTCTAGTGTAAAGCTTAAAATGATTTTTAATGCCAATGTTTTAATATTTAATTTATTTTGGAAATTAATTTGTGAATTTTACTTATTGTTTGTGTGTGTGTATTTTTTGTGTTTTTCCAAATTTGATAATAAGTAAACATATTTTTTAAATTAATATTTTAATAATTACATATTGGCAATATGTGCATCTTGTTTATTCAAGGAATATATATACGCTATTTGTTTAAACTATGGTGTAACAACTACCGTAAATAGGGCTATTTGGAACCCACAGGTCTAATTGGGATGTCGAGTAAGGAATACTATTACTGTTATCAAATAGATAAAATGACTTAGGCGCTCGTAAGTATTACGTTTGATTCAAATTGGACACGAACTTTCAGTATAGCTTCAAAAATATGTAAAAAATCTAGACATATTTTTGGTGCCAATCATGGCTCCCAAACAGTCCCATTTTACTTGTACGTCCAACAACTTATTCCACAAAAAATTAAGGTTTATGCCAAGGGCGAGACCTTGGTTTGGACAACTCTGACACAAAGTTGGCCACGAACCAAACGAAAAAGTATGACAATACATTTTATTGATGGTCACTTTATTGACGTGCAACTACCCTACTTCAGCAAACTTTAAACGCTACCGTTACTAGGCCAACACAAGTTGGTTCTCCATAGATTTTACCGAGTATGATATTTCGACTGTACCTGCGTAAAGTAGCGAATCTTCAATATTGCATGTCTGATTTGTTATGAGAAAATTATATTTCCTTATTATTTTCTGCCGATCGATATTATAAATTTCACAAAATGTATAAAAGATCTGTCTTTGATGTTTGATTAGGCAATATAAAATTGTAAGTGCTTAAATAATAAGCTTTTACAACAAACAAACCAAAATTGCAATTGCAGGTTCGATACTTTAAGTAAGCACGGTGGTGTTGACTGAACAGTGGATTTTATTGAACAGCGGATTTTATTGAAAAGTGGATTTTATTAAAAGTGGATTTTATTGAAAAGATCTATCTTCAAAACTCTCAGCTGATATGGTTGAACATAAAACTTTGCGCCGATACACATAATTCTGTTCCTCAGTACCTTGCAATAAGGTTTATTCTGAATCGCTCTTCACTTTTTTCTTCCTCTTACCTTTGGGATGCATTTTATAGACGTGCTTCTGTAAGTCTTTTAGTTTTAAATACCTGTGAACAAGATTGAACGTACGTGTTTTATCAATAAGTGATTGTAACTGAAAAAAATTGTCGATTAATCGAATACTGAGTTATTCGATGTGGCCGAATAGCAATCAACCATCATATCAGATAAAGGACGTCCACTGCTGAACAAATGCCTCCTCGATAGATTTCCACAATAGTGTTGTCATTGGGGGGGCTTGCCAATACTCACCATGCCTGCCCGCGAGTTAGCGAGCGCAGTATGGCTACGAAGGGACACGCTGCCCATCTCTCTAGTTTACCTTACCTTGACGAAAAAGACGTAGAAGGAGATGGAGCGGTGCGGATGATGAGGAGATGGGAGTGATACCACACAGAGACCACACCACACAGATTTATATTAAATCGGCTTCCTGTATATATAATTGTATGGTATAGGGATGTTATGTAGGTGGTTGTATCAGAGGTGGAGGCGAGGTTGGAGGTCTCATAATGACCTCCGCGGAATCAGAGGTGAACCGGAGCCGTAGTCCTCTGACTACGCCACAAAACCAAATGGAAGTATGTAAGAAACAATATATATATTCTAAAATTATAATAGAGATTAACATGAAGTAATCAAATAAATATCCGTGTGGTATTACGGATAAGAATATAGCACCACTCCATCTCCTCCTGTGGAGGTCGTAAAAGGCGACTAAGGGAATCTAAACCAGAGTAATGGGCAGCAGCGTCCCATCTGTCGAACAGTAGCCATACTGCGTTCAGCAACCCGCCTGCCAAGCGTGGTGAGCATTGGCAAATATCCCTCAAAAGGATGACACAGCTGTGAAAATCTATGGGGGAAGCCTTTGTTCAGCAGTGGACGTATAAATGGCTGATATGATGATGATGAATCACAAAACAAATTAACAAATTGAGAATCCTTTTTTTAATGGTAAATTAATATTATATTTATTTCGTGTCCGGATTAAGAATATAGCACCACTCCATCTCCCGTGGATGTTCTATTATTTTATTGATCCCCATGGAAATTCGTCATGAACTTCCCTCGCCTTGGGGAAGAGTCAAGGGATATGCCAGACCCCTACTGGCTATAAACACCGCCCATTGGAGCCACGCCTATAGGCAGTACTTGGAGGGGATGTCTGTTAGGCGGTCACCCCCTCTAGCGAAGGGGAGACGACTGTCTTGTAAACGATTCCCCCGAACCCATCTCAGTCTGTGAATGTCGTAAAAGGCGACTATGGGATTAACCGGAGGATGGGCAGCAGCGTTCTTCGAGTACTTTAACAACTCAACTGCGATCGCCAACCCGCATACCAAGCGTGGCGATTATGGCAAAACCCCCCAATGAGCACGCAAAACACCCTGGGGGCCTAAAAAGGCCGCTTTAGGTGAATCATAATATGAATTACATTAGAAATCACAAAATGGTCACGTTAATAGTCAGTTATGATTAAGTGACCATTTTGTGCTTTCTAATGTGAATCGTATTGAGATCGTTATTATGTCTTATAAATAAAACCTAATACGGTCTTTTTAGGCCTTCTGGACCATGTGGTGATATTTAATGTGATTCATATTATGATTCTGCTAAAGCGGCCTTTTTAGGCCCCCTGACCAGTTGTTGTGGCGATCTTTGGGGGGGAGGCCTGTGCCAGTGGACTTGATTCTGCTCAAATGATGATGATGATGAATCCTGAAAAAATACTCTGTAAAATCGAGCTCGGTCATTGCAGTTGAGATATGATCACACTTACTTGCAGGAACACTGTTTGCATGGAAACTTGAAGTCTTCTGGTTTGCCGTGGACTCTCAACTCGTGTCGGTCGCGTATGGACTCGGTCGAGAAGTTGCGTCGGCACACCGAGCATTGGTGAGGCTTGGCTGTGTTATGGGACTGTTGACAAAATGGATGTGATTAAATATTTAAATCGTTAGATAGGCCCTTACCATACATTGCAACGTTCGAAATAGGTCATCACTCAAACGAGTGATCGAGTGCATTTGACTTCAGACGCGATGGAGTACCCGGCTGAGAACGTTATCTTACATCAATAAGAAAATAATACAAGACGATCTGGTGAAGGTCGCTGAGAGCCGTGGGATGCGTGTGGCATGCAATCGGACTTTGTGGAAATCTGTGGGGGAGGCTTTTGTTCAGCAGTGGACGTCCTTTGGCTGATATGATGATAAAGTACGACTACATGCGCGTTTAAGACATATTAATACATGACTAGAAATACGTGTAAGGACAAAGGCATCGTCATGCGCAATGCGCGCACAGATACGGACGTCCATAGTTTAAGTATTTAGTACGCGCATTCGCGGCAATAGCCGCTGCCCGGCAATAGCCGCTGCCCGTCAATTTCGCTATGAGGTCACAGCAACTTATCAGCGAGCTGCTGGCATTTATACAACATGCCATCGACATCATGGATGAAGTCAGCATTTTGCAGATCTGCAAGTCAAACTTCAAAGAAGCGGCGATAAGCAGTGGCAAAATGCTGCTATTGCAAACTCTCGGTAAGATCGACCAGATGCCGTCACGCAGGAGAGATGGAACGGAGAAGCGTGTCCAGGACATTATCACGTTATTGAAGGTGACCGATCCGGACGACGTGCCCGCTTTCATGGCGAGGGAGTTACATAGGCTGCCGACCGTCACATTCGATCACGTTGATGTCACCGGAGTGCTGAAGGACATCATATTTCTGAAATCAAGCCTGGCCGAAGTGCAGTCCAAATTGGAGGCGTCAGATAACACCATGGATGAACTACGTGCCGAGTTGGTACACAACGCTGTTTCGGTAAGTAGGTCACCTGACGTCTGTAAGGTCGTCGCGGAGCACAAAACGCTTCCATCATAAGTGTTGAGTCGGCAAATATAGTGGCGTCACCAACTGTCGATTTAGCAGACGGTGCATCGCGGAGACCGGGTGTGACCTCGCAGGGGATATGAACCCGTGAAAAGAGAGACAAGATATTCAACATCCATGTTTATATATATTAAATAAAATAATATAAAACTTTGACATCAAACGACTTTTGACACATACATGACTTTAACGCAGAAAGTGCGCAAGGTGTGTGCGCAGAAAAACGTAACGCATTTTAGTTAACGCTCGACAAAATTTCACTCCTCATAAATGTTTTATAGCGGGGGCCTTATATATAAATCGATTCTTAAGGAGTAAACTCCAATAAAAACTTTTGGTAGCCAAAGTATCGTTTTAGATCTGTAAAGATAGATATTAAAGATAATTAACTAAATAAATAACTTAAACTTACCACTTTCACATGTCTCTTGAGACTAGAGTTGGTTCCGAAACTCGTGTTACATATGTCGCATACATACGGTCTTTCATTTCGATGCGTTCTTTCATGTACCTGCGAAATATAAATAATAAGTTTAGGCTTTGCGGCTAGGGTTGCCAGATGGGAACACTACAATATCTGGGCAAAATTGCACTTAATTCAGTTCAGTCAGATTTTAATCTACAGGCTTGGTGTCTCATGTCAAGAATTTCAGAGATCATTGTTGATATTAGGTCTAGGGTACGGTATATCCACCAGTTGCCTTTTACAGTCACCTTTTACGACATGCACGGGAAAAGATGGCGTGGTGCTCTATCTTAACACACCAAATGTGGACAGATCTACGATTATAACCTTGAAAACTGTAACAGGAGAAATCCAGGTCAAACTCACCTGCAAACTATAGGATTCAAAGAATCCTTTCGCGCAGTAAGTACACCGGTATGTGGCTCCACGCAACATTCGCTCGTGTGTTTTCATGTGCATCTTCAGTAGAGCTTGTGAGCCGAACATCTTGGGGCAATCGGAACAGCCGTGTGTTTTCTCCTGTTGACAACGAAAACGTGTCGATACATAAGCAGTCTGTAATTATTAATTATTGTAACGTGTTTCTTCCGGCAGGGATGGATGATATCTAAGAAACATCGATAGAAATAATATCGATGTTCGATAATATCTATGTTTGACAATATCGAAGTTCGATAATATAGATCAAATCCACACACAGCGCAGATAATATAGATATGTTTTATCGTTAAGTATCTGCAGTTCATCATCATATCGGCCGAATGAAGTCCACTGCTGGACACAGGCCTCCCCCAAAGATCACCACAACCACCAATATGGATGTGTTGTGGGCTCATTGGGGGGTTTTGCCATAATCGCCACGCTTGGCAGACGGGTTGGCGATCGCAGTTGAGTTGTTAATGAACTCGAAGGACGCTGCTGCCCATCCTCCGGCTAATCCCTTAGTCGACTTTTACGACACCCACGGGAGAAGATGGGGTGGTGGTATTCTGAGCCGGCACCACACGGCGTAGCCGGCACCACAGTTTTTATGTAGTTACGGAACGATATTAGCAGATTTTGGCAGATACAAAATATACGTGCAGATCATATCATAACACAATATGATCGAGCGCAACGCCTGTGGTGAGACGCCGTGAAGTCGTGCGCCATATATGTTCCGAGGGTGTTTTTTTTTTTTTTTAAACGTTGCCCCACACTAGGATTTCTCCTGTATCGTGGGTGCGTTTACAGACACAAACATATATTCCAAAAACTGATATTGTGGAGTCAGATCATGATGAAACCCTCCGCGTTAGAATTTGGTCCGGTCTTTCATGAACTTCTTAGATTTTGTCCAGTTTATTTAATTTATTTCAGTATAAAAAAATTGGTTTCGTCTATTCTAGCGTTATTTTCAATAAAAACACAAACAATTAATTTCCACATCAATCTTCAATGTAAATAGAAATTATACGACCTTGTTTCGCTACAGTTCACGGATGAAGTCATCGCTCGCAGTAGCACAATAATATTATATCATAGTACAATAATCTCGTAGCGTTTTGATCGCGTTGTTTACGATACACTGCGTGCTCAAAAATTACAAAATAATTATTCTGTTTACACGGGAACAAGGTGTGGTGTTCCTCCATAGAAAAGGGAGGATCCTCCAGCCAGGCGGATGGTATGCCTGGCGGGCCGAAGCCCAGCGGTTGATGTTGGGCGACTCTATATATGCTGCGTTGCGCGAATACTTTAATAGCGTGATTCAGGATTCTGTGACATCATCGGAGAGTTGCAATTAATATTCATTTAGATGTCGTTGTAAGTTGTAGTTGTTTGCTGGCGATGTAGGTGTCGCCACATGTTATTTCCGAGATATTTTTATTGTAGGCCTAAGTGTAACCGCTTCTCAAGGTTTTCGATATGTTGTCACTTACAGGTTGTAGACAACAGGCAATATTCGACAGTAATCTACACTCATAAGCGTATGATGCGACACACTATAGATGCACAATGTTGTACAAAAGCAAGCCCAATCAACATCTCCAAGTTGAAGTGTAAACTTATATTTATGTCATAAAGTGACTCTTTGCATCTTACTATAAATCTTAACGCTCAGGCATAGAGTTGGATGTACGTTTAGCTAAGAAAATAAATGTTATCTGTATTCTCTGACAATGATAACAAAATTCCTATCATGTAACACTACATTGTAAAATGAACCTTATGCTAATTAAGTATTAAATTCTCACAATGGATATAAATCATTTTGTCTGTGCACTTACGACATCCTGCAAGAGAGAAGGATAGGCGCGTAATACACAGTTGAAAAAAAACGAAAAAGATTAACAATTTCATGTCAAAGCTATACTTGGCGAAAATACGATACTCCGTCGTTTTTATACACTATTACAGTAACGTTTTTGTATGTCATACTGCTTGCGTCGCCCGAGAACGCAATTGTGCATAGTGAGTTTAGTTTAGTTTAGTTTTCGTAAATTCTATACTTCAACGTGAAGCATCTACATGCACACATTATAATATTATTGAAATTGATTTATGAATCATAGTTAATTTTCAATAGCCGGCAATTTTTTAAAATTAAGATTTATGTATCAAACCCAAGGTGTTTTAAACATGACGGCACGGTTGGTGCAGTGGCTGATACAGTCGGCTGCTGCGCTCCGGGTCGTGGGTTCGATTCCCACACGGAACAAATATTTGTATGATCTGCAGGTAGTTGTTCCGGGTCTGGGTGTATTGTGTAGAATTTGTGTCTGTAAACGCACCCACGACACAGGAGAAATCCTAGTGTGGGGCAACGTTTTAAAAAAAAGGAGACCTTACCTAGTATCAGAAAAAAAACATCCTTCTAAAATATAAAAAAAACTTTTTTTTTTAACCATTCTGAAAATATCTGAAGAATCATTTCATCAAAAGTATACTGAACTTACCAAATGAGTATCAGAGTGTTTTGCGAGTGAGTGTGAATACTTGAACCGTTTCGGACATTCACTGCACTGGTAGCCGGGCCCCGAGTCCGCCGAGTGAGTCGCCAAGTGCGCGCGGAGGTCCGTCCATCCTGATATAGTTTTGTGACATATCTTGCATTCGCGAATCCGGGTGGGGTGTGTCCTGAAAAATAATTACTTACTTTTTATCTACTATTCTTTTTTTCGTTTTGACAATTTGTTATATAATATTACATCATGATAAATATTATATAATATTACATCATGATAAATATTATATTATATTACATCAAGTTACATGTATATTATGTAATATGCCATATTATATTATATGTAACCTAATCGTTTTCGAAATCTATGGGTCCCTTTGTGCTTCAGTAGACATCCATCGGCTGAAATGATGATGATTCTAGTTACGAGTTCACTGATGATAAAATAAAATTGAGCCACCCTTAATGTTAGGCAGTTATCAACCCTTTATGTAGTATGCACATTAAATCAGTTTTTTCTATTCCTGGGGGACTATACTGATATTTTCATTTGATTATACAGTTCTTCACTAACAACTGACAGGCAATTAGGGCTCATAATATTATGTGGGCTTATACAAGAACATAACTAGTCAAGAGAAGTGAATTTCTTACCTCTGTCTATGATTCTTTAGACCTGTTTTAGCACTGAACACTTTATCACAATCCTTGCAAGGGAACACCTTGCCATCCACCTTAACATCTGTGACATCTTTAGAATTAATCCTCTCTAAAATCTTTGCTTCTTTCTTCTCAAATTTCTTCTGTTCTTTTACTTTTGCAACCTCCATTCTTTTCTCGTTTGTTTTGCCAAAGGTGTGCCATTTATAATGTATAAGAAATCTTTTAGGACTTTTGAATAGTAGGGTGCAGTGGGGACATTCAAATACACCTTCAAGTTTTACATCTGTAATTTATTTAAAAATAATATTTTTCTATAAATTTACAAATCTAATCAAGATTATAAAAAAAAAGCTTCTGGATTTGATTGAAATTACTGTAGCTATTAAAGATACATCTCAATTATGATCAAATATTCTAAATCATAATTTCAGCTGAAAACCTCGACTGCTAGACAGAAGCCACCCCCAAAGATTGCCACAACAACCAGTATGCGTTTGCATGGTGTGCTCATTGGGGGGTTTTGCCATAATCACCATGCTTGGTAGATGGGTTAGTTATCACAGTTGAGTTATAAATGTATTTGGAGGAAGCTGGTGACCTCTGGCTAATCCCATAGTTGTATTTTACGACACCCGTGGAATAAGATGGGTTTGTGGTATTCTCAACTGGAACAAATACCTTAGGGGAATCTTATCTAAAATCTTCAGATTTAAGATTTTGAACTTAATCTGTTTTTTTTTTGTTAATCTCACATTTAATACAAAAAAACAGAAAAATCCTCCATCCCAAATCCAAAAATTTTGGATTAGATTGATTATTAATTTTGGTTGTAAGACTTGTAGGCCCATAGTACAGATTGAGAATCAAAACTCAATTAGAACTTGAGTAGAATTCTCTTACACAAATATGAACCTTACTTAATAGGTCCAGCATTTATATTTAATGGATGCAATTTCGACTCAAGTTATACTTGGTTTTTGATTCTCAATCTGTAATATGGGCCTAAGCAAGTTATAATTTCAGAATTTTAAACTTTATCCAGCAGGAGAATTTGAGTGTATGTAAAATATGGCGAGTGTTCTTTCTCAAGGAAGGTAGAATGGTGCAGTTGAAAAATGAATTTAAGAATATTTCAGCAGTAGAGGGCCGGAGGATGGGCAGCAGCGTCCTTTGGGTACATTAACAACTCAACTGCGATCGCCAACCCGTCTGCCAAGCGTGGCGATTATGGTAAGACCCCCCAATGAGCACACAGCACACCATATTGGTCGTTGTGGTGATCTTTGGGGGAGACCTTTGTCCAGCAGTGGATTTCATTCGGCCGAAATGAAGGGGGTAAAATAATATTGCAAATGTAAAGCCATATAAATAAATAGTTCATATTACCACTTTTACTAGCCACAGTAGCTTCTTCAACACTATTTTCAGAAACAGTAATTTTGGATCCCATTTGCTCCTCTCTCTGGAATCCATTTGAATCCCGTAAAAACGGAGTAAAGCACTCCGTGTCTGCCCAACTTGCTTTTTCAATTTTTATAACAATACTATTGTTTGTAGTCACTGAAGCATTTTCTGGTGTAATTAGCTCTGTTAATCCGATTGGTTTTACATCTTCCTCATCTGATGTGGATTCATCTTCAGTTTCCATTTTGTTTCTGGTATCTTCATCTTTTGGTTTATCAATATCACTATCATTGTCCTTGGTTAAGTCATCAGGAGATAGTGATAAAGGATCTATGCTTGTTGTATCTGGTACCATTGTGGATGTTTTTCTTGCATTTACCATTGTCATATCTGAAGGTAGGTCAGATTCAAGACTATTCAGTAATTCTGAGGTACTTGGAGGTGCTTCTTTAGGTTTATTTGATGAATGTATTAAGATATTTTCAATAAGTTTAACTGTATGCTCAATGTTTTTTCTTCTGGTATCATCTATTAAGATTTTTTCCTGTGTCTTCATGCTTAAATCTAGATTATGATGCGTGTTTTCGTACATATCATTATGTTCATAGTCGTTCTTTGCGTCCATGTGTTTACTGTACGACTTATTTGGTATTTGAGGTATATTTAATGGAGTTTTTCGCACAGTTTGCTCCTTGAAATTTTCTTGTCTCACTGACTCTATTAATCTCTTATCGTAGGCATAGTTAATCATATTAGTGCTATGCTCATTCTGCATATTTAAATTCATAGGAAACATACCATTCTGCCATGATAGATCGTTGATAGAATTCGCATTTTGGTTCATATAGCTATGTTGAAAGCCCAAGTGTTGATAGTTGGGAAATTGAGGCATTTGCGGTGGCATACCTAAAGGGGAATGATTGTAAGGGGCGTAATCCGGCAGGTTGTAGTGCCCGCTAGGCGTTGGTACGCTTTGATGAGCCATTTTGCTCAAATTATTTATATTATGAGCTAGATTCATATGTCCTGTCATTGGAGTCATGTTAACGGGCGCTCCCATGTTTACTGGCGCCTCGTTGGGCCCATAAGGCCCTGTGTTATGCAACATAGTTGCAGAAATATTGATTTTTGTACACAATTCACGTTTTGCCGTTACATTTTAATGTAGAAAACACTAAACAAATAAAGCTAATGTTAGCCATTTTGGCTTTTTGACATCTCTATCTACGACAGTAGAAATCGAAAACTATACAGATAACACATTAAACACGGTAACAAAAACCCTTTCGTGCAAAAACCGCACTGTATATGATTTTTAAATTCATCCGTTATTTTGTTACGATCCCATTTAACCATGTCATTTAACACAAAAAAATTGATAATAGACATCCGTAATCTGAAATTGACACTGGTAAATGTTTGCAATTGCCAACAAAAAAACAATGAAAAAGTAATTAAAGTGTCTCACTCGGTCTTGGATCTGTCAAGTGTCACTGTCGTCTGTCAGTGGTGGCGTCAAAGTCATTCGTGATTCGTCGTCCATTATTCTTTTCTTTATTTATTTCTCGACTTGCTTCGGAAATGGTTGTCTATTCAGCGAATCTCATTAAAAGTTAAAACCAGTACTATTCTATCTGTATTAGTTGTTTTTCTAAATCTATCAACAATGGCGCTGGGAGCCATAGCTGAAGAATATTTTCGATCTATAAACCCTATAGCTTCGAAAATCCACGACGATATAGTCGATGCAAAAAATTCGTATGAAAGTATATGGGAAACGCTTACGGAAAAGGAAAAGGTAAAAACACTTCCTTATCATTTAAATTACCATTTAGTCAAACATTTCATTTAAAAAGAGCTAATTGTATTTACCGTTCAAATGTTGTTTCAATGATTCACAGGCTTATCCTGTTGTAATTAATAATTTACCAACACCTATCAATGCTATGAGTGCAAGATTCGTAATTTAAATTTGGTTTCATACTTATTGGTATCATCAGGATTATAAATGTATATAAAATAAATGTAACAAGTACCTAATTTTTGTGCTACAATTTATATCTAATAAAGTTTGCAACTATAAAAACTATAGTCCCAAACTAGGCAAGACTTTTAATTATAAGGATGTTTTTAAATGTGTTGTTTATTTATAAATAACAATTGTACTGAGGGCCTAGCACTAATATTTTGATGCATACTATCATAATCGTAACATTAATGTGAGTGAATTGAATCGAAAATACAACTATCCTATAGAATTTTCGTTTTTTTATACAACACCACAATTTGTATCATATATAGGTATGAATAAAGTCTTCATAAAATAAAAAACATGTGCGAATCACGTATTTTCAATTCAACATTCACTCGCATTAATGTTACGATTATGATACTATGCATCAAAATATTCATGCTAGGCCATCTGTACAGTACTTAATACTGCTGTTAAGAAAATCAATTTTCTCCTTATTTGTCATTTACCAAAAAATTATAAATATATACTAACTATGGTGCAATATCAAATATTTAGCATGGTATTTTGTTCTATACAGTCTAATAATATAGAAATATAAAATAAAATAACTTTTTAAAATCTGTAACGACGCCTGTCACCTTAGTCATCCTGCGACCACAAATGCTGCAAAGCATTCAAAACGTCAGGAAAAACAAAAATCTAAAATATACGCGATAGAATCCATTTAAGTGTTTTATTATAATGTGTAATACTCGCGAAAACCTAAGACATTTTTGTCAAAGTCAAATATTTTTTATTTCTAATAAACCAATTACTGGCACTTATGAAATGCCAGAATTTAAATTGCTTTATTATAGTAATATATGTATATAACTAGCTGCCCGCCCCAGCTTCGCAAGGGTAGGTACATGCAAACACGATTGCCGTGCTACCTACTGGGTACAACTGTGAATCTAAGCCATCTAGGGACACACTCAAATTAAACATCAAAATCTGAAGTCAAATTTTGATGTTTTCAGTGACATACACATCTACATAAGAATTGTATATATAAATATAATAACATATAAGTCCAATAAAAAAAAAAGTCATCGTACAAATAATAAATGTTTATTTAAATAACTTATAGGTAAAAATTAAGAAACTTAAAATAAATTTATAAATACGATAATAACTTAATAAAAAATCCACAGTATTTAAATATATTATCCACACATTATTGTACAAATAATGCTCCTACCAATACACCCAGAAATGCTTTAATGTAACTATATTAATTTTATTTATTTCAGTATCTTGCAATCGGTTCATTTAACCTTTAGCAGATGTTTTGTATGGATTTAGTTTAATATATCTGATTTAATTTTCAGACTGAAATAATAAATGAATCTATTATTAAGCCAGATGTTGCACTGAAATATGCCTTATTGGATACCTTGGATTTTGACATAAATAATCCACCGGTACGTAAAGATGACTTAATGTCATTCTTTGGAAGAGAACATGGACAGAAAATTATACAAGATGAAAATAGCTCATTCAAAGATGAACACAGTAGTCCATTCTTGTATCAAACTAAAAGTCAGTTAAACTTATGTGTTTTAAGCCACTGTAGGGCTCCAAAAGAAGTTAAACCAACTTCTCCGCCTCCTGTAATGTCGGAACTGGCATTATCACACTCGAAAGTAGTGTCTGAATTAAAAAATGCATTGAAATCTCATGAGGTACTACGGAACTCTTATAAAGAGGGCCAAGATAGAGAAGTGACTTCTCCAGGATTTATTACTAAGTTTATAGGCAATTTTAAAACTAAAGATGAAGAAAGGGAATGTCTGGTTTCAATCGGACCTCAAACACAGATTGTTGCATCTTCTGAGAACTTCTTTAGAACTAATTTTAAGAGTCCACAAGCAGATAACAAATATGAAAAGGATTATAGAAGCAGTGTGGTTAAATCTAGTAGTGGTGAGTAATCAATTTATGATGCCTAAAAGGTAGTAAGCAACAAGATTTGTTATAATACATCAAACCATTTAAAGCAATTCCAATAATAATTAAATTTTACAAGCTTGTCACTTATCCCCTTTTGACTTTTAATCATTGTTACCTACTCGTGCACCCCCACAGGAAGTATTTATGAATGCGCATTGCTATTTGAATATTCAATGTTTAGATTTGCATTAGGGCCCAACTACACAAGCATTTTGCAGATGATGCACTGTGAGTGGGATACTAGAACAAATGTTACAGTCACATGGGAATCATCATCAACATCCTCCTGTGAGGACAATGATACATTATGACTTTTAACTATGTGGTGCAGGCCAGGTTCTTTTGTTTTATACAATACTTAAACAATGGAATTAGCTAGAGGATAGGCAGCAGTGTCCGTCCTTAATTTACAACTCAACTGCGATCGCCAACCCACTTGTCAGACAGATAAAGCCCCCCAATGAGCACACAACATAAACCCAGACCGGTATGTTGTAGCGTTCTTTGAGGGTGGCCTGTGTCCAACAGTGGACTTTATTCCGCTGAAATGGTGATTATTTAGCGAGGGGATGGTTGGCGCAGTGGCTAAGCGATTGGGTTTCTGCGTTACGTGTCGCGGGTTCGATTCCCGCACGGAACATATATTTGTATGATCTAAAGATCGTTGTTTCTGGTCTGGCTGTTTGAACACGTGAGAATTGTATGTGAATTTTACCCACGACTCGGAGACATCTTAGTGTGTTATTTGAGTATTTTAATAGTATTTTTTGTGGCTTATGTTCAGATTTAAATTTTTTGTTTTTTTGTCAGTATTGATTTCTCTTCATACGACACGACAGACATGATAAGACTACCTAATTACAATTGGGATAACTTGCATGCATTGGTCTGTTTGACATACTAACGTTTGAACAAACAAAATATCTTTGTTTCACCAGGGAATCGAACTTAGCACTCGTTCAGTAGCCGCATTGGCGATCAGTAGAGTAGTTACTAGACAAATAAAAAATTTAGTGTGTGTGTACTAGCGTACACTCGTAAGAAGTGAAACTTCTTTATGACGTTATTTTTCAAAAAAATTAATTTACTATATGCAACTTTACAGAAATTGGTTAAATAAAGTTAAATTAGATAAAGTTTAATAAAAGGCTTTTATTATCATAGACATAAATACAAATTCTACAATTATTTCATTTTAGCTTATTACTACTACTACTAGTTTGAGGATTGTTTTTCATGGATAAATTCAGTTTATCTTTCAAAAATTCAATTAGTTTCAAAGATTTTTCTGATGCAAAATTGATATTAAAATCTCAACTTAATATCATCGGTATTTTATCATTATTGTTGCCGAGTAAAGAGGCACCGCCACTTGTGTATGATAACAATGAATGGTGAATAAAATCAATAATATCGTCCACCTTCTGATTAGGAGATATATATATTGCAACAATCAAAATTTTTATCCCATTTACCATTGTGCCAATATTATGTCAATAATTGCATTGAAACTAATTTTGCATTTCTGAAATCAATTCCCAATTCATTATGGTACTGGGCTGATAAAAAAAAGATGGCGCGTAACGGAAGAATGTGACGCGTAACGAAAAAATGTTACACTAAATTTTTTTCCAACCGCGATAAAGAAGTTTCACTTCAATTATCCAGGAGGTTAAATGCATGTTTGAAAGTTGAGGAAGGAAAAGAACTTGCAGTGCAATGTGTAACTCCCAAGAGATATTAAATTCCTTGCACACAGTACCTATACATAATTATTCATAAAATTTATACACATATATTAAATCAAGAGGCGTGCGATGTTAGATATGACAGTCATCCATATGGTCTTGGCCAGTTTCTAGAACAATCCAACATTCATTCACCTTTTATTATATAGCTATTTCAACGGTTAGCCTAGTGGTTGAACGAAAAAAAATCCGGGCCCGGAAGGGCATGGGTTGAGTCGTCGCGTTAGGCTTCGTCGGCAAGGACGATATACTGGTCGGTTTGGGTTGGTCTCCGCATGTCTTTTTTTAAAGCCTCCAAACTCCTCCGCGATTTCATAGTCTTCGATTCGTTTAGATTTTTGCCATAATCGCCACGCTTGGCAGGGTTATCGATCGCAGTTAAGTTGTTAATGCACTCGAAGGACGCTTCTGCCCATCCTCCATAGTCGCCTTTTACGATACCCACGGGAAGAGATGTGGTGGTGGTATTCTTAGCCGGCACCACACAGTTGATTTGTCCTACTAAACATTAATTTTGTATGTAGTTTATGTATTTCTCGTGATTCCATGTAGTACTTTGAGAAACAAATAACTCTTAAACCGTAAACCGTGAAGAAAGTTCCATATAAAGAAAGAAAAGAAAGAAAGAAGAAGAAAGAAAATATTTTATTGGCTTACAGCAGCGTACACATAGACACAGGAAATATAAAAAATAAATGCAATTAGGTGTCTAACGGAAAAAATAAACTAGGAAGTAAAACAATTACTACAGTTATAGTGGACATTAACCCATAAATCGATCATAGTGTACGTCGCCGTTGTGCCAATAAGGTCCCTCGCTCAGCATTATGCAGCAGCGCATAAATCGCTGCAGCGCTGGTTTTCAGCGAGAACCTAGATGACGTACAATTTTTGATCACAAAACAACACTTACTGCATACATAATAACTTATTATATATATATGACATATAGATAATAGGTAATTACATATTTTAGGTTTATTATAACAAAAACTAATAATATAAATAAAATAAAAAACAAAATAAAGAATATATAAGAAATTTAACATATCCGTTTTTAGAGTCTACCTACCCCGAAAGACAGAATCACAAAGGAAATAGGGAAGCCTATTGTCACGAGGCGACATGAATGCCACTTGCATTGTATTGAGAACCGTAAAAATATTTAAGTAACATTTAAACATGTATTTACAAAACAATCTGTACATAGGTTGACTAACTCATTGTGTTAGCTGATTAGACAATGAAATAATATGTACCACTAAATAGCTGTTTACATTGCGATTTAATTGTATGCGCAAGCGGATTATTATTTTTCTTTTTAGCTTTGAAATGTTCTATACATTGGAGGTTTGGTCATACTAGAGATGGGAAGATGACATTACTCATATAGTAGCCGGCAACTATCTAACCGTTTCTAGCCGGAGGATGGGCAGCAGAGTCCTTCGAGTACATTTATATTTAGACCTCAACTGCGATCGCCAACCAGTCTGCCAAGCGTGGCGATTATGGCAAAACCCCCAATGACCACATAACACAAAGCCATACGGGTGGTTGTGGCAATCTTTGGGGAGGCTTGTGTCCAGCAGTGGACGATTTTCGGCTGAATATGATGATGACGGGTGGAGAAGGATGGTGTCAGCATCATGGTAGCGGAACCAGTTCATAGTCATGATAAATGATGGTAGTGTCATAGATGCTTGAAAGGTCTGCAAAACACATATCATATAAGAGTGGGGCAACGTTTAAAAAAAAAATTCAGAGCTTATCCACCATGCCAATAGGATTACCCTTAAACTTAATTTGTTACTTAAATACATGTTTATTACTTTCAGATATTTCCGAAGAGAACCGCGGCCTTCTGTCGTCGAGCCAAACTTCCTCAGGTACCGACTTCCAGTCCACCGAAACCCTCACAGATTCAGGCGTGCCCAAGACTGGCTATGACTTTCTTGATAACTGGTAATTTTTATAGATAACGGGTCGCGTTACCTTCCTAAGGAATTACTTTAATCGAATCTCGAAACCATATTTTTCTTACTTACTATTTATGTCGTTATTAGATACAAACAAAGCTCATTAATTTGTCATTCAGGGTGAGATTCATAAACGAGTCTAAGCGTGAACTTACGCTTCCATATGTCAAAATGCACTACTTACGCCCCTAATTTTGACAGATGGAAGCGTGAACTTAGCTTAGACTCGTTTCTAAATCTCACCCTTAGCACGGTGCTTTTCTAAGATGAAGCTCTCGCGCTATTTCCGAAGAACTGAGCTAATCCAACAGCGAAAACCCCATTTGGAACTGTTCACTGGTTTTGAAAGTGTACAGAAAACCAATATAACCCACGAATTAACACGAACCCTACGCTCGACTACATATCAAACTATATATTTCCAGTATAAGCTGATCTCGCATTGCATAGGCTTTCGGTACGATCAGAGATCAGCGTAAACTGGATACTTATAGCTTGATCTGTAACCGTGTGTACATTCGCATACATCACTACACATCCATCTGTGCACGCACTTAATTTTTTGGCGAATAAATTATTTTTAATTGGCAAGTATCTTTTTTGAGGGAAAGAGCTGCACTCGAGATAGTAGTTTACACCTAGTTCGGGTTCAGATATTTCTGTAACGAATTACCGCTAACCTAACTTTTAGCTTATTTAACTGTCTCTATTAGTGCTTTGTAATAACGTGTGTAAAATTATGTGATATACATTTAGTATGATCCATCCCTAATACAGTTACATCATATTGAAATGAATGAGGTAATTTCGTTACAAGACTACCTGAAGAGATAAATATACTCAGTATCTATCAATCGTAGCCATGGGCATGCCCAGTTTTTTTATAGCATTGCCTGGCAACACTCTTCTATAATTGTAGCGAAAGTTAGGAGGGAGCAATGTCGCTCGAGATTGTCAAGCAAGATATACTCATATCGTCAGTTGCCATGTAGCTCTGTTTAGCGTAGGTGTGAACTATTAGGTAATGTGTTATTGGGGTTTTCAGTATGAAAATCTCAGTATTACACCAGAAAAATTGTGCAATGTAAGACAGTATTATTTTTCAATAAAATTCCAAGCACCTTATTATATTTTTCGAGTATCATAGAGTCTGTAGGGCTCCAATTATATTACGTTGATGATATTCAACAAACCGTCGACGCCCCTACGCCAATCGTGAGTCGAAGTAGTTAGCTCTTATTCCAACCCATTTTAGACTATAGCATAAGTGATATGAAGCGGTGACAGCAATGCAGATGTCGTGCGATCGGTAGTGGTATGCCATTCGTTCAATATAATGTTTAAGATTTGATCAGAAAGCCAATTCTCGTAATTTAAAAATGTTCAAAATATAGTTCCGATCTAGTCTGTGTCTTAAGTGTCACAAATGGTATTCTCCTAAACTAACAAACAAGGTCAAACGTGAATTTACACTGTGATGAGATCGAAAGTGAAAAAAAAAACAATTGAATCGTACGACGTAGCCGACATATTTATTAGATTCTTTTCAGTTTTGTGAAATATTTTATTGAATATGTAAAGATTAATTTAAGCACCATACGACGTTGCCTTATACTTGACATTGGCGAAATTGTGGAAGATGATCTGAAGAACCCATAATCTAAGAGAAGAAGAGATCGAAAGTTGATCGAAGTCAAAACGGTATTCTGCTAACATTTTGAACTGTCAACATTAAATAAACGTCAAAATTGAGATTGAAATGAGACTAGACCGAGATTAAACTGAAATCCGACTGAACTTTAAGAGTAACAGAATAACATTTTTTCGGTCAATTCATAATTTAATCTCAGTTCGGTCAAGTTTAAAGGAGCCATAGTGTAAATTAATTACGAGAATTGACCCTCAGTTTTAGCTTTGCTTTGTTTCTTGGAAAATATTGTAATGTCAAAATCATTGATGAAATCTTCCGGGCAGGCATTTGTCCAGCAGTGGACGACTGATAGGATTATAATGATGATTATGACATTGGACAAATATATTTGAGGAGTGGCACACCACCCTGACCAGCCTCGATAGCACTAAAACAGCGACGAGTGGAACTTAAACGAATGAGCTTTTGTTATTTTTAAGCAGACTGTGTGTATCACTGTTGGATTCTTGTCGTTTGACAGCAGTGATTGCGAGAATAACGGCCGAATACTGAAACGCTATTTAATATTAAGTCTCGCTTTAATGACTTGAGACGCCCGGTTTTTAATATTAACTGGCGTTTCAGTATTCGGCC
Organism: Diloba caeruleocephala; assembly: GCA_947459985.1. Classification (NCBI taxonomy): domain Eukaryota; kingdom Metazoa; phylum Arthropoda; class Insecta; order Lepidoptera; family Noctuidae; genus Diloba; species Diloba caeruleocephala. Next base: position 9,487,504 of record OX381632.1, read on the forward strand.
GTACGTAATTACACTGAGGTGTCATGGCGGCGCAATCAGGGGGCCTAAAAAGGCCGCTTTAGCAGAATCATAATATGAATCACATTAAATATCACCAAATGGTCCAGAAGGCCTAAAAATACCGTATTAGGTTTTATTTATAAGACATAATAACGATCTCAATACGATTCACATTAGAAAGCACAAAATGGTCACTTAAGCATAACTGACTATTAACGTGACCATTTTGTGATTTCTAATGTAATTCATATTATGATTCACCTAAAGCGGCCTTTATAGGCCCACAGGTCGCACTACCAACAAAATGTATGCAGCTCTAGGGAGGGCAGGAAGGTGTGGCCTTTCGTCCGCTTGGTTGCGCCACCAACCGCACATAAGTGGCACCAAGAACTATTTCTAGATATTTTTACAGCTTTTTGAAGCCATATTGAAAAAATCGTACGTAATATTTAGTTTCGTCTCATCATTTGATATTTAAGAGAAGCACATATAGTACTACTTGTTCCTTTATAGAATTCCCAATTAGCCCCGTGGATCCCAAATAAACCGATTTTCAGTACATAATCAGCCTCTAGGGAGGGATTCGGATTGTCAGACTTGCCATAACCACAAACCCACCACTGCGGCATAATATCGCCGGGCAGTGGCTAGTGCGAATGGTGTCGCAGTAGCTGCTTGAAGTAGAGTTGTGTCGTCAGCCAGAAAATACGTGTGGAAAGGCAACCGAAAGAAACAATTACGTCTTTATTTCATTATTCCCAACTAAGATAGAAACTCTAAAAAGAAACAACTTTTAAAGCCTTTATTTCAGGTCTTTTTATATCATATCAAATAGAGAAAATATTACCTTTAGTTAAAACTTAAGAAAAGAGCTCGTATATGAGTGAAGTGGTTTTCTTTACATATTATTTCTTTTTACACACTCTTTTAGTGAGAATCTTTTGGGGTGTTTGGCATTTGGGTATGTTAGGGTCAATTCACACCGCGAAACGCGACGCGGCGCGTACTTTTTAAGAGAGCACAATATAAAACATGTTTACTACGCAAAAAAGTACACATTTGCTTTGCGGCTGCAACTTTTTTTTTTTTTTATTGGTGTCTAGTGGAAATTCTACATGAACTTGCTTCGCCCCGGGGTAGGGCGAAGGGATATGCCGGAATCCTACCGGCTAAAACCACAAAACATCTTCTTCGAGCATCTGCGCGCCTCGTTACGTCTCGGTGTGAACTGACCCTAAAGAATAATTATGTAAATTATTATAAATTAAATACTAGCTAGCTTGTTATCATGTTAGTATTATAACTTGCCAAATAGCTGTTCCTTACTTATGGGAATCTCTTAATAGACTGTTTAATTTATATACATATACTCATTAAATTAATTATTTAATTCGGATAAAGTAAATACATGCTGTATTTTCTACGTCGCCGTCTGCTAGCTATGAATTTAGGGTTCCATGCCGTCTAGGACGGGAAAAAATAAACAATTGATTTTATAGTAACGTTTCAGGTTTTCGCAATTATTACTCATTATAATAAAACACTTTTAAAGGGATTACATCGCGTATATTATAGATTTTAGTTTTTCTTGACGTTTCGAACAACTTGCAGTATTCGTGGTCGCAGGATGACTAAGGTGACGGGCGTCGTTACAGGTTTTATAAAGTCATTTTAATTTTAATTAAATTTTAATTAAAAGTTAGCTTCAATACACGCAGTAATCACTCAGTATCTTGATGTCTTTAGTGTGGTGTGTTGTTTGGGACTTTATTATTTTAATAACAGGATTCCAAACTGGTGATAACTGCCAACTATTTTCTGTATTAAAATTAGGATATTTATTAATTCCAATAGCCTCACGAAACGTTCTTATGGTGAGCTACAGAAACGAGTCTTAAGCGCGAACTTACGCTTCCATCTGTCAAAATGCACTACTTACACTCATAATTGTATTCACAGACGATCGGAACACGACTAGCGTAAACTAAGCTAAGCCAAGTAGTGAAAATCGACTACTTTGAGCGAATTTAGCGCCACTAAGCCGGCAAAGGTGTGCATGCACCGTGAACTATGAATTATGTTATAGCATCTTTGTCAGATATTTTGTTTCGCTCACTCCAATGGCATTTTGTATATATTGCTATCCTTTTTTATTTTTATGCCTGACTACACAGTTTTGTAAAACCCGTATCTCACCGGTAAACATTCTGTTAAAAATGGCCATAGAGAATAGAGTTCAAAATTTGCCAAGACCGACGTAAGTTTGAGAGGGACTGTCTGTGAATACGAATTTTGAAGATGCGCTTAGACACTACTTGGCTTAGAGCGTTCTTCGCCCGTCTTACGTTCATGTCTCTGAAACTCACCCTTAGTACATATCGGTTCACTTTCGTGAGGACTCGAGGTTTAGCAAAACGAAGAAAATTGTTAGGTTTGCCCAAGGCATGTGCACACACTGCAGATTTTGTGGTCCGTCCAATGATATTATACCATAGATATGTTACGTCCATATTAAATGGCGCGCAAAAATCAGTCTCGCTGTATGTAGGTCTTAAGCTATAAAACTACACGCCTATGCTGCAAGAAAGAAGGTAACAAAAACTACGAAAGCAAAAGAGATAGCCATCTAAAATGACAACACGTGTACTCGATGTCTCTGTCGCACCTGTGATAGAATAAATGTTGTCTCTTTTCCTTGCTTGGCCTGTGTTTTGTTCGAGAATATTATTCTATAGATAATTTGAGTAGTATTTTATTAAAATATTTTATATAGTTTGTTACTCACGTGTGGCATGAGATCCCTTGGTCTTTATTTATTTTTGCTTGATAGTTTGTGGTTTTTCTATACGCACGACGGCATTGTTATTATTATTACATAATTAATAAAACAATACAGATTGTGACAGTGTGTGCTCGTTGTCCTGTCTTGGGCGAACTGATTGCGAGGTGCTACAATTGGGGGAGTATTGGTTCTTACTTTTGGCGCGCATGGAGCATGGGTATCTACTTCTTTTAATATATAATATCATTGGGTCCGTCTACGTCAAAACAATAATCAAAAATATAAGCGATGTAATCCGTTTAAGTGTAGATTTGTGGTCATCGAAAGTTGGATAGCTTTGATTTGTAATAGGCAATTAACAAAAGAATGTTCCGTTACTCTATATATTATACTGTGATTGTATTCGATAAGTTAATAACTATTGTATGTTTCAAAACTACAGAAGTTTTAATATGTTTGTATTTGAACGATTTTATCTTTACTTGTGATTATATTCGATAAAGTTGATAACTGTTTTAGTTTTAACTGCAGAAGTGTTAATTAATACGTTTGTTTTTAAACTACTATTGACACACTTTTAAAACTAGTTACAAAAATAAATCTAGAACTATGTTGTTTATATAATTTACCAAATTTAAGACTTGAAAAATTGAGTGTAAAGTGGAATGATTAGATTAAATTAAGTCATTTAAGATTACGTTCTGCTCTCAGGCTAATGCTGCATTTACTTTTTATATAACTTATGATAATAAATTTACTTATTGTAATTGTGTAATCTGATGTACCCAAATATAAGTATTAATGAAATATTTTCGTTTTATTGTGTCAAGTCAGCCTACTGATGCCCACTGTTGGACATAACCTCTCCCAAATTCTCATAACACCCAGTGTCCTAGTTTACAGCTTCCAGTCCACACCAGCTACCTTCGTCTGGTCATCGGTGAATCAGGCTCGAGGGGTCAAATGCGTCATTCAAACGTGTTCAATTTTGTATTGGGCCTTCATTCTTCGACACCGATCTTCAGCGAGAATAAAATTACCGTAGTGCGATACCAACCGCCCTTTCTCTTCGTGGGGAAATTCTCATCGACTTCCTCGCCTCATCGGTCTTGAGAAGGGCGGAGGTGCACGCCGGGCTCCAACCGGCAAAACCCACGGTGTCCTCCCTCTTACCTCTAGCTGGGGGGTGAGGGGTACGCGTTGTCTGCATTAGACCGCGCCCCGGCAGGATTCCGACCGCCCTACGCTACAGTTGCCTCAACGTACATGGCGTCAATACGCGTGGTCTGCAGCGGATTGAAGGCGCTGAGTGTTCTATAGGACAACAAATACTAGAGAGGACAAACCGCCGCATAAGCTTACCGCTGTAAGTCCAGCGGGCATACATTGCCGCTAGTTGCAGTCGAGTGTGTACATACGCGGAATACGTCCCTGACGGCCGAATACTGAAACCTTAGTTCATATTAAGTCGCTCTTTAACTATTTGAGAAACTTGTTTTCGGTAGGAAACCGGCGAGCTGATTAGCTAAAAACAGCAGACGCGATAGCAGCTATCGCGCAGCTAAGGAACCACCGGTGGCAAAGCGTCACAAAAATTGGTAAGGCATCGCCCGCCTGTCGCTATTGTGGAAGATGCATAGTTACTAGCGCCAGTAGCCACCAGTGGAACTAAAAAGAATGAACGTTTTTAGTTCATTGATTGTCCGACAGAGGCGCGTCAGAGATCTTCGCTTGTTTAGTCGCTATAGGTAATACCAAATTGTCGTTTGACTGCGGCGTTGGAGCAATTTTCGCCTGTTGCACAGCGTTCGGAACCGTACGATAATTATCGTACACATACGATAATTTTGTGCCTACGTACGATGTACGATAGCATATTATTATCGTACGCAGATTGTACGATAATTTCTATCATGATGCAAAATTTGAGAATTTATATTATTTCACTCATGCGCTGATAGTCTAAATCGCAGTAGCATGATTTTATTTTGAAAAATACCGGGAAATACAAGTTCTCTATTCCTATTGGTCCTTACGATCCGCTCTGCTAAGTTTCACCACTGCCGATACTGTAACTTTATCCAGCGCCTGCTGTACACGCTTTCTTATTGGTTAGTATAGCATCTACCAATGCGAACAAGAGAATATAAGTTCGATATTTCGATTATGTTCACACTTCATATGTATAGTATATTTTGTGTAGAAAAGTTGGCAGTCATTTCGTTATATTATTATGATTATATGTCTGTATTCGCTCTGACAAAAGGAATTCATACCAATATTACAATTTATATGATTTATTTATCTATAATAGACATTATCCTAAAAAATACGATAATTTCGATCCATGTACGATAATTTTACGCCCCTGGTACGATAGTCAGTCCACTTCAAGTTGCTAACGCTGCTGTTGCACAGCGTCTGCGACTTAGGTAATCAGCCCGCGGGTGGCTCAAATTGTTAAAGCGGGACTTAATATTTACTGGCGTTTCAGTATTCGGCCGTGAGTCGCGTGTCGCGTGAGTCGCAGTCGAGAATATTTCGTTTATTTCCAAAACGCCGCCGTATCCGGTGGTATAAGCAAACATCGTAGTGAATCAATTTACACACTGATTGTGTCACTTTTCACAGGTGAAACATTGTTACAGACTGTCATAATTTAACATTGCAGCTTGGTTATATTGCATTTTTAGAGACCACAGTATTTACGCCGCAATGAATAGTGCATTGAACAATACGCTCAATACTGAATTAGAACGTAGTAGAGCCGTTGCTTATGCGGTGCTGTGTTAGTTATGGACACACGATCACGCCTCGTTATCATTTACACGCCCATGTAACCCATTTGCGTGGGTGAAGCAGTATTAGAGCAGGAATATAACTGTGCGTTCTTTAGACATATGCGTGCTTCATGTTATAATTTACCTAGTGATGCGTCGCTTGCGAAAGGCAAATTTGTTTGATCTCCCCTTTTCCATAATCTGTGATGGCGCAGCAAATCTCTGCGGCATACGTGTTATCCGTGTGGTGACCGGGTTAAGAATACAGCACCACTCCATCTCCTTCCGTGGATGTCGTAAAAGGCGACTCTAGAGAGATGGAGAAGGGCAGCGTCTCTTCTGTGGAAAATTAGCCGTATAGCGCTCCGGCTCAGAATACCACCACCCCATCTCCTCCCGTGGGTGTCGTAAAAGTCGACCTAGGGATTAGCCAGAGCATGGGCAGCAACTTCCTTCGAGTACATTAACAACTCAACTGCGATCGCCAACCCGTCTGCCAAGCGTGGCGATTATGGCAATACGAGCCAACAACACACCCGTATCGCTCGTTTTGGTGATCTTTGCGGGAGGCCTGTGTCCACCAGTGGACTTCATTCGGCCGAAAATGAAGATAGTAATCTGAATATCTTTACAATACAGTAGCATTAAACGAATAAACGCTTTTATTATTAATTATTATAATCAAAACTCACGGATACACTGAATAAAATGAGTCAGAACCGGACACCAAAGCCAAAAGAGAACATTGTTATCGTCTCTGAGGAATAATTTATTCCTTTGAGAGTAGTGAGTCAATGCGCCGGATTGACATATGACGCGACTGAGACGGTCGCATGCAGCCGTCAGTGCGAGCGAGAGAGCGTGATCTTGCAGCTACCGTTTCATACAATGACCGGACGCGGAAGTCTGCGCCTGCGTTTGTAGGTAGGTATTTCAAAACAGGTAGGAGTCCGGCATGCCATCCGCCTTTCCCGGGGACGGAGGAAGTACATCATGTATTTCCACAGTGATATAAAAAAAAAATGTCTCTGAATGGTACAGAATTAATTTCAAAATTACCTTTTACTTACTCGATTCCAGCTCAAGTTCATACGATATTTTTTTACCATGGGGTGCAAACCGATGAGTTTTATATGGTTTTCGACGAGAACGTCTGATACATGACTTAGGTCCAAAAATCAAGTAATTTGTGATTTATTATTTTGTTAAATTAAACCATAAGTCAATCGTAGGTACGGATGATTTTTGATATTTATTAAGGAGAAAAAAAATTAAGGCCACTCTCCAATCCTATTATTTATTAATAGTACAAGATAGTATGACCCGGCGAAAATATCTGCACACCCACCAATTGGAACCGTGCAACAATATCACAAGTTTCAAGTGCCATTTATTGGTTTATTTCAAATATATTAATTTTGTCTACTGACTTGACATTTGGTCGCGTCCACTGTCGAACTGAACGGCATGACTGGGTGACAGAAAGCTGTTATGGTGACCAAAAGTTGAAGAGTTATTTTCGCCTTACTACATTCACCATATATATGGTAATCGATATTTTTTTTATCAATTATAAAACCTGTCAGTTTATCGATTTATATTCTAGTATCCGGAGATGATCATTCCCTTTTCCACTTGGGCAGCCTTTTCCTTGCCCGTCAACATTTCTATAAGTGTCAAGCCGAACCAGTAGGCTGTGCCTGGACCCTGAAAAGAAAAAACGAAAAATAATTGACAACGCCCCTTAGTGGGTGTCATAAAAGGTTACCAAGGCACGCAGCATCTGCTAGCCAAATGGGCACCCCTCATGGGTGTCGTAACTATGTCAAGAGGATGAGCAGTAGCGTATTTTCTAAAACATACTACGACTACTAAAAAGTCTTCTTCTTCTTCTCTTAGATTATGGCTTCTGTAGAGAATCTTCCACAATTTCGCCAATGTCAAGTATAAGGCAACGTTGCACGGTGTTTAGATTTATTAATCTTTGCATATTCAATAAAATAAAAAAATTCAAAAAAAAAAATGTCTGCAACGTCGTACGGTTCAATTGTTTTTTTATACTAAAGAGTCTGTCACGCGTGGTGATTATGGCAATGATTGCCATTGCGCTATTATGTACTACGTACTAGCACAAAAACAAATGAAGTTCAGAATATGAAATCTTAAGATTTTAGTGAAGTGCGGCGATATCACCGCAATTGAATGATACATCGTAATCAAGTGCGGTGTCTCCTCTAGCACGTAGTGCATAATAGATCTTACTATTCATGGTCCCCCCACTAACTAACCTTGAAATACATATTAAGACATATTATTGTAAGTTATTTGGATTGCATGCAGTAATAAGTGTACGTGTCGCTCTTCTAATGAATTTAGACAGACAGAGATAGAATGAGCCGGAACTTACTTTATAGACTTAAAAAATCCGGCCTCTCCATTCATTTTATATTGGTCAAAGTTGTAACCAATCATTATAGCTATGTCCATCAATTAACCTTTACGATCCCAACTCATGAACTCACCCTGCTGGTGACAACATTGCCGTCCACAACGACTCTCTCTCCTTCCACATATGTGTAAGACTCCTCTGGTATTTTATCCTTTGTGGTTGGGTATGAGGTCACACGCTTCTTTTGACCCACACCGTGAGCTACGAAGGCTGTTGGTGCTGCAAAAGATATACAGGAAGCTCATTTAAATTGCAGACCTGCTCTAACGTTATCATCATCATATCAGCCAAAGAACTGCTGTTGAACAAAGGCCTCCCCCACAGATTTCCACAGCTGTGTGATCATTTTGGAGGAACTTGCCAGAACTTACCGGTAGCTTGGCAGGCCGGTTGGTGAGCACAATGGCTACTGTTCTATAGAAGGAACGCTGCTGCGCATCCTTCAGGTTTACATTCCCTTAGTCGCCTTTTACGACATCCACGGGAGAAAACTCCCAGTTGTGGTACTGTTTGTATATAAGGTCTTACTTTAATAGTCCGCGATATTTCGCATGGCGCCTTAGTGAACGCTGAGGATAAAGTGGGGATCACAAAACAAAAAAATGTTGCAATGTTTTGTCCTCGTTTTTTAATAAATCTACTATTTAATTACTTACTAGTTCTCTTAGTTGTAATAATATGCAGCTGGAAACGAAACACTGGTGGCGGCGCATCACTAACGGATTTAAACCAACCGATAATTCTTTTGTGGAAGGTCTGATTATCTTTAGCATTTACTAAAGCACTGCAAAATATCGTGTATTATTTAAAATGAGACCTTATATATGGCAATAGCTAGAAGTTGAAAAAAGCTTTTGCGAGGCCAGTGTGAGGTTTGTCGTTTTGTTTTTAGCCTTTAAAACTAAAACTTCCATGAGAAATATTCAGTTTCACGAATATTTGTATATGTTGCACCCCTACTTGCATTGAAGTTACTAATAAATCCTATTCAGACAGTTTCATTTCTATGTCTCCTTACCAGCACAAATAGCAGCAATTATCTTGCCAGATTTCTCGTGTTCCTTCAGAAGGGTGCCCACGACTGGCGATTTGGACAGACGCTCTGACCCTTCCAATCCTCCAGGCAGGATGATCTGAAGAAATGAGACAGGAATTTAATCTGGGCTAAGTTGTTTCAATATATTTATCCTATCTGTAGAACTGGTCCAATTCATTTTTTTCTTTCGAAAATTAAACGTTCGAAGAATTTTTCAGAAAAGAAAAATCAAGACAAATAACAATTTTGTGTCTGGGCCTGAAGCTATAGTAATAATTGGTTCTTCTGATAGGCCACTTGGGCTGTTACAAATAATGTGTAAAAAAATTGGGCCTTAGGAGGTTATAACGCTATGATGACGAATACAATGGATGCAGAACGGTTTGTGCTTAAATAGCTATCGCGCAGATCAAATGTTCTGCGAGCGCTTGCCGCAGTTCATTCTGTGATTGTGACAAGTCCTTAAAAAATGCATTGTTTATACTCACAGCATCATACTGAGGGTTTTCAGCAAGAGCATCAGCCAGTGATTTGTCAGGCACGAGAGTGACTTGCCTGGAGCATAACACTGGGGCACTGCTGTCAAGCCCAGCCATGGTGACTGCTACCTGCAAATATAATAATGGTTTGGAAATAATACTAGGCGGGAAGTGAGGTGTGAGGCATATAAAAAAAGTGATTACCCACTACGGCTGGCGCACCGTTCGGCTTCCAGCGCTACGTGTCGAGAGATCGATCCCCGCACGAAACTAATATTAGTATTTGATAGACTAGTAGGCTTTATTAGATAGTATTAATACTTTCTTTTATAGTTATTATTCTTCAGTGTACACCAGAATGGTTAAGAATTCTTCTTATTAAATTTAAAATTGGTAATTTCTTTTTTTTTTTTAAAAAACGTTGCCCCACACTAGGATTTCTCCTGTGTCGTGGGTGCGTTTACAGACATGAATTCCACATACAATACACCCAGACCCGGAACAACTATCTGCAGATCATACAAATATTTGTTCCGTGTGGGAATCGAACCCACGACCCGGAGCGCAGCAGTCGACTGTATCAGCCACTGCACCAACCGTGCCGTCTAATTCCAAAATAAATTAAAAATAAACTTATGATATCCACAGGAGAAGATGAAGAGATGCTATATTGTTAATCTAAACACATATACGCATCGAATTGAGAAGAGAATTCCTTTTCGAAGTCGGTAAAAATGGAATAATATACTCAGGAAATTCTACTGACAAACAAGTTGCTTTCAATACATATTAGTATTACACAGTAAATGAGTATATATCCTATGTGACAAATTATATATCTTTACCATTTATAAGACTAACCAACTATTTTTATCTTGCCTATTTCACGTCTACCTAATAATAATAATATTACCTGCATATCAGGCGCTAAAATTAAGCTGTAACTATTATATTATATTATATTATATTGCCGTGTGGTGCCGGCTCAGAATGCCACCACCCCATCTCCTCCCATGGGCGTCGTAAAAGTCGACTAAGGGATTAGTCGGAGGATGGGCAGCAGCGTCCTTCGAGTACATTAACAACTCAACTGCGATCGCCAACTCGCCTGCCAAGCGTGGCGATTATGGCAAAACCCCCCAATGAGCTCAAAACACATCCATATCGGTGTTGTGATGATCTTTGGGGGAGGCCTGTGTCCAACAGTGGACTTCATTCGGCCGAAATGATGATTATATTCAGCTCACATCCTACCATGCATAAGACATTTATAATGTATTAAAGTTATGTTATGTGTTAAGTCTGTGTGGTGTCCGGATTAAGAATATAGCACCACTCCGTCTCCTCCTGTGGATGTCGTAAAAGGCGACTAAGGGAATCTAAACCAGAGGGATGGGCAGCAGAGCAGAGCAGAGCCCCTGAAACTGTAGCCATACTGCGCCACCAACCCGCCTGCCAAGCGTGATGAGTATTGGCAAATACCCCCCAAAATTATGACACAGTTGTGAAAATCTATGGGGGAGGCCTTTGTTCAGCAGTGGACTATAAATGGCCGATGTGATGTAATTTCAATTTATTGTTGGTAAAAATAATTAGTATGCATTTGCCATTCCATTTGTGGTAAGAGATATTTATTTACTTCAAAAAAAACATGCTTACATGTTATGCTAAGTTATAACAAAAACATACTAAACACACTGAAAACCATTAAAGTAAAACAGGACTACAAAATATAATTACAATGTTCTGCAATTAAAATATTTGCATTGTAAGATTACAAATTAAATTTTTTGTATTGTAAATTGCAAGAATACAAATTATTATTAAAAAATATCAGTTACAAAGGGCAGTCATAGCACAGTTGGAAGTTTCTACCAAATAAAGATGGACAAGAAAAGAAGGTTGAAAGACTGACCAGTTGTTTTGACATTATGTATCAGTGAAATCCTGTAGAAATCAGTCCAACCATTTCGGTACCTATCTCATAACTACTATTTGTACGTTATTTACTTGCTTTTTATATTTATTCATACAAATATATATGATTTACTTACGCCTCCTCTTCTAAGCATGTCCACAGTGATAACGGTCTCCATCTCCTCGGCACCCTGGGCCAGGATTACCAGTGCTGACTTCGACATGTTTGATGCACAAGAATGTTTGTACCTGAAAAGAAATACCTAAGTGGCTGGTAGGTGACACATGACTGCATGGGTATAGCAGAGAATAGATGACCCACTGTTTGTTGTTACAGGTGATGGAATTATGTAGCGGGAATGTGGATATTTAAACGGCCTACTTACCGTACCTACTTTATGAAATTTCCAGCAAAAAGCAGTTTTTACGCAGGTTCGGCGACACGAAAAGTTGAAATTGAATTCGAAAATTATAGTCTGTTTGCCATTACATTACAAGTTTTCTGGATAAGAATAGTAAAGCTCACCTGCTTTGCAAGCAATTATATTTAATCAATATTTGATTATAATTCGAAAGTAATTGCGGCTTAAATATTTTTCCCAGAACCATCAAGACGAAACGAATTGAATCTGACATTGACATTTGACACTAGATTCGCGTATTTATAATTTTATCAAAGACTAGCTGGGACCTGCGGTTTCACCCGCGTTTAATTTAAAAGAAATTTAGAGTACTTCGACTTAGACACTTGACATAGAATATATATGTTGGATTTCAAGGGTTTCATTGTTTTCGCGCAGAACCCTAATTATTTTTCTAAAATAAAAGTAGCCTTAGGCCTTATTCCTTATAACGTCAGCTATCTGCCAATGAAAGTCCCGTCAAAATCGGTCCAGCAGTTTCGGAGATTACCCGGAACAAACAGACAGACAGACAAAAAATGTAAAAATTGCTTTTTTGTTATAGGTACCGTATATACTTTCATATGCATTTAGTAAAAAGCTGTTATTTTGACATTACAAACAGAAACTTCAATTTTATTTATTTGTATAGAAAAATAATTATTACAATACTCCAATACTGTTAGTAGTATTACAATACTCCATCTACGAGTATTAGTTACTTGGTCTTAGATCGTCACAGCCATTGCCGTGTGGTGCCGGCTCAGAATGCCACCACCCCATCTCCTCCCATGGGTGTCGTAAAAGTCGACTAAGGGATTAGTCGGAGGATGGGCAGCAGCGTCCTTCGAGTACATTAATAACTCAACTGCGATCGCCAACCCGCCTGCCAAGCGTGGCGATTATGGCAAAACCCCCCAATGAGCTCAAAACACATCCATATCGGTGGTTGTGATGATCTTTGGGGGAGGCCTGTGTCCAACAGTGGACTTCATTAGGCCGAAATGATGAGATCGTCACAACTCACAGGTAAAATACTAAGTATTAAAAAGTTAATAAAATAGTAATAAAATAGTTAATTAGTAAATTAAGTTAGTCTGCTACTGCGACAAGTTTTCACAAATACCTGTGACTGATGTAACTGTGTCTTCTATTTTCATCATCATCATCATTATAGCAGCCAGAGGACGTCCACTGAGTACACGTCCGTTAGATATCCACGAGTGGTTACATGCCGCTCTCATCCAACAACTCCCAGCGACTTTCACCAGGTAGTCAGTCCACCTCATTGAAGGTCATCCCACGCTGCGTTTTCCGGTGCACGGTCTCCATTCGAGAACCTTTTTGCCCCAACGGCCATCAGTTCTACGAGCAATGTGCGCCGCCCACTTCTATCTGCCCCTAGATAAAAAGTAGTAAGTAATATCCATCGATTGCGACTTCTTTCTAAACTGTGACAAATATATCTGCTTAAATTTTATTAAGTATGTTCGTATGTATGTATTTGTAAATAAACTTTAATGTTGGATAAAACAAAACTTGTACCACTCATAAGCACGTGTTTTTGATAAAGTCGATTCACCGTAAGCCTTCTGTAACATTTTCAGTGATTCCGAACACGAAATTCAAATTTAAGACAAACTCTGTGTTCGGTGTTTTTGTCCATAATGAAATTCGCTATATACACTAGATATGATATAACTAAAAACAACACTGTATTTAATATAAATAACAGATGCAACTCAAACTCCGCGCCAAAATGGAAAACAGTTGTGCCAATCTAACAACAATATAAACAAAAATTTGAGTTTGGAACCATAAACAAATCATCCATTCCCGATACTTTTTTGACTGAATGTAAGTCTGGCGACTAGGGGGGTTAACACAGAGAGATTGGCAACAACCTCCCTTCTATGGAATGGAAAATCTTCTTAAAAAATCGTGATCATCACAACAAGGCCTTTCATTTTATATGTAACACGGTGCAGTCCGCAAAACTTGTTTTAAAATTTTCTAATTTGCCCCTCATATAGTGACCTTTTATTCAGAGTTAATTTATTTACGTTACACGTCCGTGTTTGGGTCACAGAAATTCATATGTACCAATTTCAACTTAATCCGTCCAGTAGACTCGGAGCACGGACGGACGGAACCCTAAAAATAATATTATGTTTTAGTAGATAAGTCGCAATTGTGCATCGTACAATGTTATCAACATAGCAATAACTGACTGACCTAGTTATCTCTGTGGCACTGGTTGCTATGACAACGGTATTTAAGCGATAAATAGCGGGGATTATCCGCTCTCCATATAGAGGGCCTAGAAGAATTCGCGGTGCGCTTGGCAACAAATATGTTTGCCCGCGCAGCCGACTCAAACTGGCCCTTTATAAAAGATATCGTGCCCTGGCACGCACGCCCGCCGGACGCGAAACGTTACCCGCGCGACCTCATCGCTATTTGACGCTGCTTACCCCCCCGGATTTGACGCTTTGAGTAAGTTGCAACACATTACACGCGACTTACTCATACAAAGAAACTAAACACACTTTATACTCACTTACTGTGCATTTGCTCTTAAGTTAATATAAGGCGCTTTATGCACAGTAAACATACTTGCACATAACTCTACAAGCATGCTTACTCACCCGTGGAACGTGCGTGGGAGCGGACACGCACGCAAAACGTATACAATGGGCGACGATTCACAGTACAAGTCACCCTATACCCATCACAACGGCTCATTATCTGCGGCGTGATCGGCTTGACCTGAAATCGCCGTAGAAATGGGCCAACGTACGGCAGGGGGCGCCACCATAGTCACAAATCGTTCGCTGAACGGGCATCTGCTGGGCTTCACCCGGGTAACCGGGTGTCTCACCCGGTAGGGCCCGATCGCACGATTTGTGTGAAAAACTTCGGGCGCCCCTGCTATGAAACATTAGCAACAATTCACAACACCGAGACGGCCTAGTAAACCGTCCGGTGTTATAGAGATCATACAATCTCGCCGTTTACTACCACCTAAACATAGTGGACAGCCAATAACCGACCTATACTTTTATAGGCCGCGACCCACACATCCTTCGGGGAAGTACTAAGGTACAGGTCCCGATTCCTCGCACCCCTTGCGGGGTGCGTAGAAGATCTTAAGCGTGATTATCCGCTCCCAAGACCATTGCACAGTGACTACAGAATAGGCTTCTACATAAGGGGCGTGAAAGGAAAGCTTACGAGCAGGATGGCCCTCTGCAGTTTTGTAGTATTAAATAGAAAACCATCCTACAGTTCACTTCAGGGGGTTTTATCTCGAACTTTTTATGATTTTTTTATTTACTTTAATTATAACGGTACAAAATCAATTACAATAATTAAAGGTATATACATAATTACACATATAAACAATGTTTAATCTTATTAGATACTAGCTGGGACCCGCGGTTTCACCCGCCGTTTAATTTAAAAGAAAGCGGATTGTTTACATGTAAGACACTTGACATAGAGTATGTATATATATATTGGATTCCATGGGTTTTATTTTTTGCACGGAACCCTTTTCGAAAATTAAAGTAGCCTAAGTTAATCCTTATAACACCAGCTATCTGCCAGTGAAAGTCCCGTAGAAATCGGTCCAGCCGTTTCGGAGATTGGCGGGAACAAACAGACAGACAGACAGACAAAAAATGTAAAAATTGCTTTTTTGCTATAGGTACCGTATATACTTTCATATGCATTTAGTAAAAAGCTGTTATTTTGACATTACAAACAGAAACTTCAATTTTATTTATTTGTATCGAAAAATAATTATTACAATACTCCAATACTGTTAGTAGTATTACAATACTCCATCTACGAGTATTAGTTACTTGGTCTTAGATCGTCACAACTCACAGGTAAAATACTAGGTATTAAAAAGTTAGTCTGCTACTGCGACAAGTTTTCACAAATACCTGTGACTGATGTAACTGTGTCTTCTATTTTCATCATCATCATCATCATTATAGCAGCCAGAGGACGTCCACTGAGTACACGCCCGTTAGATATCCACGAGTGGTTACATGCCGCTCTCATCCAACAACTCCTAGCGACTTTCACCAGGTAGTCAGTCCACCTCATTGAAGGTCATCACACGCTGCGTTTTCCGGTCGCGGTCTCCATTCGAGAACCTTTTTGCCCCAACGGCCATCAGTTCTACGAGCAATGTGCGCCGCCCACTTCTATCTGCCCCTAGATAAAAAGTAGTAAGTAATATCCATCGATTGCGACTTCTTTCTAAACTGTGACAAATATATCTGCTTAAATTTTATTAAGTATGTTCATCATTTCGGCCGAATGAAGTCCACTGCTGGACACAGGCCTCCCCCAAAGATCACCACAACCACTGATATGGATGTGTTGTGGGCTCATTGGGGGGTTTTGCCATAATCGCCACGCTTGGCAGGCGGGTTGGCGATCGCAGTTGAGTTGTTAATGTACTCGAAGGACACTGCTGCCCATCCTCCGGCTAATCCCTTAGTCGACTTTTACGACACCCATGGGAGGAGATGGGGTGGTGGCATTCTGAGCCGGCACCACACGTAAGTATGTTCGTATGTATGTATTTGTAAATAAACTTTAATGTTGGATAAAACAAAACTTGTACCACTCATAAGCACGTGTTTTTGATAAAGTCGATTCACCGTAAGCCTTCTGTAACATTTTCAGTTCAGATTCCGAACACGAAATTCAAATTTAAAACAAACTCTTTGTTCGGTGTTTTTGTTCATAATGAAATTCGCTATATACACTAGATATGATATAACTAAAAAAAACACTGTATTTAATATAATTAACAGATGCAACTCAAACTCCGCGCCAAAATGGAAAACAGTTGTGCCAATCTAGCAACAATATAAACAAAAATTTGAGTTTGGAACCATAAACAAATCATCCATTCCCGATACTTTTTTGACTGAATGTAAGTCTGGCGACTAGGGGGGCTAACACGTTGGGCCCTCACACAGCTCGACCGAGAGATGCTCGTCGCAGCTGCCAACGTCATGGCGTGGTCAGAGGTCAACCAAGGGATCTTGCCCGATCCAGAAGAGGAAGCGTCCTGGTTTCGGGGGGCGATGACGTCGATTTGCGATGCATCTATGCCCCGAGCCCGGCGCTCACGGCGTACGGCGGTGTACTGGTGGTCGGAGGAGATCGCGCGGCTGCGCACGGTCTGCCTCGCATCCCGCCGCCAGTATACCAGAAGCCGACGCCGGCGCAGTGCTACAGCCGGAGAGACTGCCGAGGCGTATCGGACCTACCGGGCGGCCACTTTGACGCTCCAAAGCGCCATTCGCGAGGCGAAGGCTCGGTCCTGGAAAGAGCTCTTGGAAGGACTGGACAGGGATCCGTGGGGGAGACCCTACCGCATGGTAGTGGGCAAGTTGCGCCCGTGGGTCCCCCCGGTGACCGAAACAATGGCCCCGGATTTGCTGGAGGGAGTGCTCTCTACGCTCTTTCCGGCGGTCCGGGACTATCCCGGTCCTTCTGTACCGCCGATTGCCTTGGAATGGGATGAGGAATTGGCGGTTTCGGAAGGAGAGTTGGACCGAGCCGTTGGCCGCCTGAAGGCTCGCAACACCGCACCCGACCCGGATGGCATCCCGGGTCGTGCGTGGGTGTATGCATTGCAGTCTCTTGGGGACCGCTTGAGGCGGCTGTTCACCAGTTGCCTCCGTAGTAGCGTGTTCCCGTCCGGCTGGAAGGAAGCCGGATTGGTTCTCTTGAAGAAGGAAGGAAGGGCTGCAGAGTCTCCCTCTGCATACCGTCCCATTTGCCTGCTCGACGAGGCTTCAAAGCTATTCGAAAGAATAATTGCCCGAAGACTCGTTGAGCACTTGTCGCGTGTTGGCCCCGACCTAGCCGACAGCCAGTATGGCTTCCGACAGCGGCGGTCCACTATCGACGCGATTCTTCGCGTCCGCTCGCTGTCGGAACAGGTAGTGTCCCGACGGGGTGGGGTGGCGTTGGCTGTCAGTCTTGACATAGTCAACGCCTTTAACTCTATCCCGTGGGGTGCGATTAGGGGGGCGCTAGTGCACCATCAGTGCCCCCCCTATCTGCAGGATATCATCGGGGCATATCTGCGCGACAGGCATGTTCGCTACGTGGGCAGGGACGGTAGCGTAAAGCGGAGGGAGATCACGTACGGGGTTCCACAGGGGTCGGTTCTCGGTCCTCTCTTATGGAACCTCGCTTACGATGCGGTCCTGCGTGTCGTTCTCCCCGCTGGCGTCAGCTTAGTCTGCTACGCTGATGACACTCTTGTGTTGGCCAGCGGGGAGTCCTTCGAAGGAACCATCCGGCTTGCCGAGCAAGCGGTGGCAATTGTCGTGGCCGAAATCCACGCTCTGGGTTTGCGGATAGCACCTCACAAAACCGAGGCGCTATGGTTCCACAAACTGCCGCGGAGCAGGGAGCCCCCCAGTTCGTGGATACGCGTTGGTGACGCGCAAATCAGGGTGGGCCGGTACATGAAGTACCTTGGGCTCATCCTGGACAGTCGTTGGGGCTTCGAGGAGCATTTCGAGCGTCTTGTCCCCCGGGTCGAAAGGATAGTAGGTGCCTTACACCGGCTGCTACCCAATCTCGGGGGACCGAGGGAAGAAGTTCGCCGCCTCTACGGGGGAGTCGTGCGGTCCGTGGCCCTCTACGGGGCGCCTGTTTGGTCGTCTCGGCTTTCGGGCGTCCAGCGCTGCAGAACCAAGATCCACGGTCTGCAGCGTAGAGCGGCTATACGGATCGCACGAGGATACCGAACGGTGTCCTTTGAGGCGGCAACTCTGTTGGCGCGCTTTCCGCCTTTTGATATCTTGGCGGAGATGGATGCGTGGGTGTATCACCAAACACGCTCCCTCCGCCAGAGCGGTGAAGGCGTGCCTTCAGGGGCGCTCGAAATATTGAAGCGGCAGGCTCGGCGGCGTGCCCTCGAGCTATGGCGCGAGCGGCTTATGCTGCCACAGTACGCGCAAAAGCGCGTCGTCGAGGCTGTCTTGCCGCTCTTCGGAGCCTGGCTCCAAAGGAGCGAGCGCGTCACATTCCGCCTGACGCAGGTATTCACCGGACACGGTTGTTTCGGTGCGTACTTGCACAGGATAGGACGCGAGGTCACGGCACAGTGCCACCACTGTGGAGACAATCAGGATACCGCACAGCACACGCTCGGAGAGTGCCCTGCGTGGACTGCCGAGCGGCGGATCCTGGTCGATCGGATCGGGCAAGATCTCTCTTTGCCAGCAGTAGTGTCGGCTATGCTGGCAGAGCATGAAAATTGGAGTGCTGTGGTCTCCTTCTGTGAGAACGTAATGCTCCAGAAGGAGGTCGCAGAGCGGGATCGGGAGAGGGCCGATCCCGCTCGGAGGAGGAGGACACGGGGCCGGGGTAACAACCGCCGCAGTGCCCGTGTCCAACACGCCTGAGCCCCCTGTCGTCTTTATATGGCGGGGGGCCTTGGGGGTCGCAAGCGCGCTTATTGGGAAATCTGCGTGCTTATACCGAGCGATCCCCGGGAAGACAGCGGTGCGCGTGTGGTCACGTACCGCTGTGTGCGCAGCACAGCGCATAGTGAGGCCTCGGGGGAATCTTTTACAATCCCCTCGAGAGATGCCTGGGGGGTGGCCTCTTTACAGTCGCCTTCCCTCCACTATAGGGGATGACCACTTTACAGTCATCCCCTCCGAGATGTGCCTAAAGGCGTGGCACCAATGGGTGGCTCTAGATGGAGATCTTTCGAGTTCCTGGAGCCTCCCTTCGGTGCCGACGATGATCACTCCGGTGGTTTTAGCCGGTAGGAGTCCGGCATGCCCCTTCGCCCTTTCCCGGGGTGAAGAAAAAAAAAGCGGGGGGCTAACACAGAGAGATTGGCAACAACCTCCCTATGGAATCTATGGAATGGAAAATCTATCATCAAATCTATGGAATGGAAAATCTTCTTAAAAAATCGTGATCATTACAACAAGGCCTTTCATTTTATATGTAACACGGTGCAGTCCGCAAAACTTGTTTTAAAATTTTCTAATTTGCCCCTCATATAGTGACCTTTTATTCAGAGTTAATTTATTTACGTTACACGTCCGTGTTTGGGTCACAGAAATTAATATGTACCAATTTCAACTTAATCCGTCCAGTAGACTCGGAGCACGGACGGACGGAACCCT
This sequence comes from Diloba caeruleocephala, assembly GCA_947459985.1. Lineage (NCBI taxonomy): Eukaryota > Metazoa > Arthropoda > Insecta > Lepidoptera > Noctuidae > Diloba > Diloba caeruleocephala. Next base: position 9,507,540 of record OX381632.1, read on the forward strand.
AAAAATAATATTATGTTTTAGTAGTTAAGTCGCAATTGTGCATCGCACAATGTTATCAACATAGCAATAACCGACTGACCTAGTTATCTGCCTACCTAGTTATATATATATGGCGCTGGTTGCTATGACAACAGTATTTAAGCGATAAATAGCGGGGATTATCCGCTCCCAAGGCCATTGCACAGTGACTACAGAATAGGCTTCTACATAAGGGGCGTGAAAGGAAAGCTTACGAGCAGGATGGCCCTCTGCAGTAGTATTAAATAGAAAACCATCCTACAGTTCACTTCAGGCGGTTTTGGCTCGAATTTTTTTTATGATTGTTTTATTTACTTTAATTATAACGGTACAAAACCAATTACAATAATTAAAGGTATCTACAAAATTACACATATAAACAATGTTTAACCTTATTAGATACTAGCTGGGACCCGCGGTTTCACCCGCCGTTTAATTTAAAAGAAAGCGGATTGTTTACATGTAAGACACTTGACATAGAGTATGTATATATATATTGGATTCCATGGGTTTTATTTTTTACACGGAACCCTGATTATTTTTCGAAAATTAAAGTAGCCTAAGTTAATCCTTATAACACCAGCTATCTGACAGTGAAAGTCCCGTAGAAATCGGTCCAGCCGTTTCGGAGATTGGCGGGAACAAACAGACAGACAGACAGAAAAATTACAAATAGCTTATTTGTTGTAGGTACCGTATATAGTTTCATATGCATTTAGTAAAAAGCTATTATTTTGACATTACAAACAGACACTTCAATTTTATTTATTTGTACAGATTACAATCGGACATTTCTTTCACAAAAACGCAAACACTGTGACAATATATCCACCCATCCATCCGCAAACAAGTCACAGTGAGGATTGGCATCTAGAAGAGCGTTGATCCCAGAGAGCGCGGAAGACGAACATCGTTGCGGCCGTCCATCGACGTCGGTCACCCAAGAAAATGTTGCGAAAGTCGAGAAAATTGTATTGAGCGATCGCAGAGTTACCATCCGATACTTAATTCAAGAAACGGGCATTTCATATGGAAGTGTTCAATCCATATTGAAACAATCTTTGAATATGAGAAAAGTCTCCGCAAGATGGGTGCCGAGAATGCCTGGCTTCGAATTGGTTGACCAATCCACTTATTCACTAGAGCTGGCGGCTAGCGATTTTTATCTATTCCCCAAATTGAAAAAATACTTAAGGGGAAACAGGTACGAAGACGATAACGAGGTGATGGATGCCGTGGAGAGCTTTTCGCAGGATCAAGACAAAACTTTTTTTGTGAAAGGGATTGAAGCCTTGGAAAAGCGGTGGACTCGGTGTGTAGAGAAAGTCGGAAACTATTTAGAACAATAAATTATTAAGTTATCAATAGTCATTCTCATTACATTCTATCTCATGCTCACTACTTTTTGATCCCTTCTCGTATATATATATAGTACCTGGATGACCGAGCTTTGCTCGGTATTTTCGTGTTACTTAACAACGCCATCTGCTGTTGTGTCGTTAAAGCCATTAGTTGCTCACAAAAAATAGTATTATTATTCGCCAATAGATGTCAGGAAGAGTCATATTTTTCAGTTGAGACTACTCAAACGCCTATAAAATGACATTTTCTAAAAATGATTCCTAGCTAGATCGATTTATCGCCCCCGAAACCCCCTATATACTTAATTTTATGAAAATCGTTGGAGCCGATTCCGAGATTCCAATTATATATATACAAGAATTGCTCATTTAAAGATATAAGATATATTACATTTTAGTTGCGCTTTTATTTGGTTACTATTCGTTTATGTACCCCACTAATTTTCTTCTATTGTTTGGGTTTCAACAGGTATATTGAGCTATGGTTTCAACTGACTTGAAAGTTAGGCGTACAGTTTACTCAATGACAAATGCGGGTAAAATTATTTCATTGACGCGCTGGTTTTTCACCGGGAACACAAATTGTTTGCAGTACGTACCATATTGCCGTAGTTGCTCGATCGACCGGTATGTGGCTATATCTATCTACTTTTGGCAGTACACTTGCGCATTACTGGTTATGACTAGAAGCGATCAGTTTAGTTCGTTGCTCCTTGACGAACTATGTCGCACTTTTAGTTCGTTACTTCGCAGCTCGAAGTGGTAATGATAGGTCGGATTTTTAGGTAATAAAAGATTATTATATACTTATAAATGCGTTTATTGGAATGGACACAGATTAGATTAAAAAATATTTTTTTACATACGGTATTTAAAATGTACAACAGAAAAATTGTAGGTACTTATAAGATAATCAAATTCTATCGATTGCAGTTATTGTATCCCCAGCCATACAAGGATTTTAAATGTGTACCTTTTTTGCTGTCTTATCAGAAATCCTCATGGACCTCCTCCACCTTTTTCCAAGGACTCTTACCAACTAAAACCCCACGGTGTCCTTCCACTTACCTCTAGCCTAGGCTCTAGGGGTGACGTGTACGCCAAAGCGTACACAGAACTATTTATGTGTACGCTTTGTCTGCATTAGACCGCACTTCCAGGTATGTATACCAACGTAAGTAAACGCTTGAAAGTTTGAAAGATTTAAACCATGGAAAACGTCTTTTCGTCAACATAACCGCAGTGCCTCAAGACGAGTCTTTGACCAGTGTGTGTTACCAGCGATGACATATGGCACGGAGACGAGGTAACTCGTTATGGCTTCGTAACTAGGTATGGAGAGAGCTATTATTACTGGCTTCCTCTTATATTTGGCTTTACTTTTGGCGGCACGGTTGGTGCAGTGGCTGATACAGTCGGCTGCTGCGCTCGGGATCGCGGGTTCGAATCCCGCACGGAACAATTAATTTTTGTATGATCTGCAGGTTGTTGTTCCGGGTCTGGGTGTATTTATGTGTGGAATTCGTGATCATCACTTTGAATCTCACAATATGTTATTGTTAATGTAGGCTGTGAAAGAAAAAAATTTGAACCTCGCCATTATGACAAAATAAAGCTTCGGTAAAAAAATAACCTATACTAAAAAAAGTACAGTAATATGTAATTTATTCGAGTTATATATGAATTTCGATTAGATCGACTCGTATAATCACATTGATATGGTTTTAAGTTCACAGATCATGGTTGGTTCCCTTTTTTGTTATTATGCTTCTCATATAGATAGCCGTAGATACGAATGATTTTCGATATTAGCTCCAATGAAAGGAGAATAGAGACAATACAGATTTTTGGTGCAAGTAGCCCTAGTTTATAAATAACCACATTCTACCGGTAGATAATTAATAGAAGATAATAAGACCATAAAACCAATTAGAATCGTGTAACAAATTCTGACGTTTGCCTTACAAGTGCCAGCAATTGTTTTATATCAAATAAAAAATATGCTTTTAACCTAAGACCAAGTATCTATAGACGGATAGTATTTAAGCATAAACAAAAAATCTATTACTACCTCTTATGTCTATAGAGCATTGGTTACGGCAAAATAATCGAATGGCACCGTTTCGTACTAAAGTAACAATACACTTTCTGTTAAAACTGTTAGCGTCGTGTGTTAACCAGATGGTTTCAGGTAAATATAGCTGTAGGCGCGCAACGCTTCAAGACGTGCGCGGACGGTTAGTGCTTTCTCTTTTTATCACACGTAATGCTCGCAATAGGATGACCGGTCTTTATAACTGGAAATTAAATAATCCGATCTTTGCTTTAAACTATTAACCTGTCATTCGGTCGTGTCCACCTACCATCAGTACTTAACGGTGACACTGGGTGACAGAAAGCTAATATGGTGATCAAAAGCCGATGAATATTTTCGCCGTAATCCATTCGCCATAAAGTTATAATAACGTTTTTATTTTTTTGGCTGGTGATGATTCGCAGATGATCATTTCTTTTTCTACTTCAGCAGCCTTTTCCTTGCCAGTTAACATCTTGATAAGCGTTAAGCCGAACCAGTAGGCGGCCCCTGGGTCCTGAAAAGATAACAAAAGAAAATTTATTCAATAATTGTCCCCTTCGTGGGCGCCGTAAAAGGCTACCAAGACATGATATCATGAGGGAGCCGCAGCATCTGCTGGATAAGTAAGACAGATCGTGGGTGTCGTAGAAGGCTATCAAGGTAAGTATTTCATGAGGCTGAACTGCAGCATCTGTTATAAATATATACGACCTCCTTGTGGGTGTCGTAAAAGGCTACCAAGGTTACCACGACGCTAAGCTGTAGCATCTGTTAAAAATGTATAGGATCCCCATGGGTGTCTTAAAAGGTTCATCATTTTTCATTTCGGCCGAATTGTATTAGACACTTACGCGGTATTTACCAATGCTACTTACGCGCTATTGAACTTCCCGAATATCCGATAACGAAAAATCAAAACAAAAACAGCAATAAATTCTCATAAATTATTCATCATTTCGGCCGAATGAAGTCCACTGCTGGACACAGTCCTCCCCCAAAGATCACCACAACGACCGATATGGGTGTGTTGTGTGCTCATTGGGGGGTCTTGCCATAAACGCCACGCTTGGCAGACGGGTTGGCGATCGCAGTTGAGTTGTTAATATACTCGAAGGACACTGCTGCCCATCCTCCGGTTAATTACTTAGTCGACTTTTACGACACCCACGGGATGAAATGGGGTGGTGGCATTCTAAGCCGGCACCACACGGCAAAAAAAAATCTTAAAAGTTTACCAATGCATTATGTCACGACATTGAGCTATAGCATTTGTTAAAAATGTATTCCTCACGGGTGTCTTAAAAGGCTACCAAGGCATTATGTTACAATGCTATGCTGTAGCATGGTAAAAATGTATAGGACCTCTCATGGGTGATAAGGCTACCAAGGCCTATGTAATGAGCCTGGGCCACAGCATCTGCTAAAACCAATAGTGGGTGAGTCGTGGTCGTGGCTGTCGTAAACGCCGCCAAACGATTATGTCAAGAGGATGAGCAGTGGCCTTCTTTCTACTACAAGCGATCACCAATCCAACTGTCAAGCGTGGTGATTATGGCTATGACCCCTAAAACCAGGGTTGCCATACATCCCGTATATACCGGACTGTTACAGTATTTCACTATCAAGTCCCGTATTTTTTCATAATACTTGTAGACTCATTACGGAAGCAAAATCAACACCAGATATGGAGACTGGAAGGGAGGGGGAATAAATGCTCCTTTCTGGATCTTCCTACGTTAATTTATTTATATTTAATCGGAATATGTTCATCATTGTGGTGATTGTTGGGGGAGGCTTGTGTCCAGCAGTGGACTTTATTTGGCTGAAACGACGACGAAGGAGTATCAAACAATGATTGCTTAAGTTCATTGATGAACCCACATTTTTCACATTTTTATTTATTGCGCTTATATTACAATTAGGTACCGTGTAGCTACAGTCACGAAAGCACTACATCTCATTCCGTGGGTGTCGTAGAAGGCGATTAAGGGAGTTTGGAGCCCGGTGTGTACCACAATCACTGTAGGTTACCCGCAGGTGGCGGGTAAACCACTAAGATTAGCATACCTAAGGATGGTTGGTATCAGGCAGGCGGCCAACTGACATTATTCTATATTTCACCAACTCCAAGTAACTTGAACAAAGGACTAGGGGCAGGAGGATCCTCTTTCAATTTCTGGCAATTATGGCAAGCCTTTTTTTACTTATGAACTTCTTCCGCCCCGGGTAAGGGCAAAGGGGTATGCTACTACCGGCTAAAACCACTGAAGCGGTCATATTTGGCACCAAAGGGGGGCTCCAGGTCCTCGGAAGATCTTATAGAGCCGCCAATTGGTGCCACGCCTTTAGGCACATCTCGGAAGGGATGACTGTAAAGCGGTCACCCCCTAATTATAGCATGCCTACCAATCCATTTAAGACAATAATGTTACCGGTTATTGGGAAGTAAAGTTCAACAGTAGATTTATCTCAAACTCACCCCGCTGGTGATCACATTGTCATCCACGATGACAGTTCCTGTTCCTTCACCAAATGGGAAGCATCCTTTCGGTATTTTATCCTTTGATGGGTATATCGTGAGACGCTTGTTTGTACCAACCCCGTGAGCTACAAAGGCTGTATTGTGTTCTGTGAAGAAATACAGGGGAGTTCATTCAAATAACGTGAATAAATCCTTATGAGACATCATCATATCAGCCACAGGACGTCCACTGCTGAACAAAGGCCTCCCCCTTAGATTTCCACAACGAGCGGTCACATGCCACTCTCATCCAACGACTCCCAGCGACCTTCACCAGATCGTCTGTCCACCTCGTTGGAGGTCGTCCCACGCTGCGTTTTCCGGTGCGCGGTCTCCATTCGAGAACCTTTAGAACCTTATGAGACAATAATGATCGAAAATAAACTGTATTGAAAAAGGTTTTAGTGTTTTATTTTTTAACTACGTGACGAGATATTTGCCATTGCAAGTCATTCGCCTGCTGGTAAGTATCATGCCTACCCATAAAATTGTTATGTTAACCGGGATTAGTCCTGCGTGTAGTGTTCGGATTAATAATATAGGACCTTTCCATCGCCTCCTGTTGATATCGTAAAAGGCGACTAAGGGACTAAGCAAAGATATTGGAAGAAAGGAAATATGCCACCTTGAATACGTTATAGTATATTCGATACGTAAAATAATATCTATCAAAATAAAATGGAGAAATAAATTATGTACTAATTAATATAGGATAGGGTTATATTTATTTTATAATTAATTTCATAAAGCAGTTTTCACGGAACGGAATTGTTGATGTTGTGTACGCCTATTATTGACGTCGTCAAATGTGATGTATGTTTTAAATTTAAGTTTTACGAAGTTTTAATGTACGTACATTGTTGGCGTATCTAAAATAAATATATATTATAAGCAACGCGTTAGATAACGACCGATATCACGGAAATTTACCGTGTGGTGCCGGCTCAGAATACCACCACCCCATCTCCTCCCGTGGGTGTCGTAAAAGTCGACTAAGGGATTACCCGGAGGATGGGCAGCAGCGTCCTTCCATTACATTAACAACTCAACTGCGATCGCCAACCCGTCTGCCAAGCGTGGCGATTATGGCAAAACCCCCCAATTAGCCCACAACACACCCATATCAGTCGTTGTGATAATCTTTGGGGGAGGCCTGTGTCCAGCAGTGGACTTCATTCGGCCGAAATGATGATCACGGGAATTCACGCGATGACTGCCGCCCGACTCGCCAGTCCACACGCGCACACAGCTCATAGCACGAGTAAAGGTTTATTGTTTTGTTATGTTATGTTTAAAAGAAAAAATAACCTTGCCCCAAACTAGGATTTCTCCTGTGTCGTGGGTGCGTTTACAGACATGAATTCTACACAAAATACACCCAGACCCGGAACAACTACCTGCAGATCATACTAATATTTGTTCCGTGCGGGAATCGAACCCACGACCCACCCAGAGCGCAGCAGCCGACTGTATCAGCCACTGCACCAACCGTGCCGTCATTGTTCGTGCTGTTATCCTCTTTACTCGTTATTTTTTAACGGCGCGATTTTTATAGCGTCAAGTTAGAGCCCGCATAGCGTGCGCCATACGCTGCGTGAATATAGCGCGCTATTTAATCACGCTAGACGCTATATTAACCACCACTAGATGTAACGTGAGCTACATCACGGCGCTGAAATTCAGTGTAACTAGTTTTTTTTTTAACTGCCCTACTAGGATTTCTTTTATCGTGGGTGCGTTTACAGACACAAATTTCACACACAATACACCCAGACCCGGAACAACTACCTGCAGATCATACAAATATTTTTTCCCGCGACCCGGAGCGCAGCAGTCGACCGTATCAGCCACTGCACCAACCGAGTTATAACATTGCAATAAATTTATAAATTTATTCTATTTAGACAGTGTTTGTCTTAAGTTCTTAGTTATTTCTATATCTCCTTACCAGCACACATTGCAGCAATGATCTTGCCACACTTCCCTTGTTCCGTGAGAAGGGCGCCCACGACTGGTGACTTCGACAAACGCTCTGACCCTTCCATGCCTCCGGGAATGATGATCTGATGAAATGGAACAGGAATTTATTCTGGCCTAAGTATGTTCAATATTGTTTTGTGTTGGACACGAGTACTCTAGTGCATGTGCGTGTGGTGCCGGCTCAGAATACCACCACCCCATCTCCTCCCGTGGGTGTTGTAAAAGTCGACTAAGGGATTAGCCGGAGGAGCAGCGTCCTTCGAGTACATTAACAGCTCAACTGCGATCGCCAACCCGTCTGCCAAGCGTGGCGATTATGGCAAAACCTCCCAATGAGCCCACAACACACCCATATCGGTCGTTGTGGTCATCTACGGGGGAGGCCTGTGTCCAGCAGTGGACTTCATTCGGCCGAAATGACGATGATGACTCTAGTGCATGCTGAATTATAACGAAGAAGAATACAAAAGATGCAGAAGAGTTTCTTAACAAATATTCTGCGAGTTTAAATAGCGCTCGCTGTGGTTTAGTTCTGGGATTGGTAGACATACTTAACGCTTCGCGACCTCTCCATACCTCGTCTCGTACTACGAATAAAATTTTTGGAGGAAGAACGAAGGGGGCATGCCGGACTCCTACTGGCTAAAACCACTGAGGCGGTCTTCGGCACTTAAGGGGGGCTCCAGGTCCTCGTATGATCACACCAGAGCCACCCACCGGTGCCACGCCCATACACATCACATCACAGGTACATCTCGGAGAGGGTGACTGTACAGCGGTCACTGTCCCGGGGGAAAGTAAAGGATCCCCGAAGCGTTCCTGTGCGCTGTACTGTGCTGCGAGCCACCGTCTTCTCGTGGGTCGCTCGGTGTGGGCACGCAGAGTCCCCAAACTACGCATCCGCGAACCCAGAGGCAACGCCAGGGGCTTTCAGGCGTATAGAAATTGGGCGTCAGGGCAGTTGTTACACCGGCGCCGTCTCCTCCTTCGAGCAGGATCGGCCCTCTCCCGATCCCGCTCTGCGGCCTCCTTTGGAGCATGACGCTCTCACAGAAGGAGACCATTGCATTCCAGTTTTCATGCTCTGCCAATATAGCCGACCCCGTAATACGAATACCTATTAAACTGGATTTTTGTGGACTCATCAGAGGACAAGGACGTTTTGCAATGATGCCCTACTCAAAAATTCTGTCCGTCCTGGGTATACTTTACAGACATACATCACAAACAGCCAGACCCGAAACATAACACATAACATTATAAGTCCCTTATGGGAGTCCAGATTAAGAAAATAGCACCACTATCTCCTCCCGTAGATGTCGTAAAAGGCGAGTAAGGAACTGGAGGGATGACCAGCAGCGTCCCTTCTTTGGAACAGTCGCCGTAGTGAATACTGGTACTTTCCTCCCAATACGCAATTAGTTGTAGAAATCTATGGCGGAGGCCTTTGATCAGCAGTGGACGTCCTCGAGCTGATATGATGGTGGTGATAGGAATCGAACCCGCGACCCGTATCGCAGAAAGCTAATCGCTTAACCACTGCGCCCACCGTACCAAATTATCGGTACAGTATCGATAATCCGTTTATTTAACAATATAACATATTATTATGCAATAATGAGGAATGCTATATTACCGAGGGAAAGTGGGAGAAATGTCTATCTATACTATACCAGTTGCCAGATGTACGTAAAGATGGGCCTATATTATTATTACGCTAAATTATAATTTATAGAATCTGGCACCGATCTTGAGCGCTGACCTAACCTGGGCACCCTACCCAGTTGTAATTTTATGTGTCTATTTGGCGATATGCAACTGCACAAACCAATGCTCACTTTTTCTGAGCGCTCAATATCCGTGCCGGGCACTATACCTGTTACAAGGAGCCATTGTCCAGTAAGGCACATCACTACCCACAGGCAATCTTAACATCTAGTGTATTGTTTATACCCACAGCGTCGTACTGAGGGTTTTCAGCAACAGCATCAGCCAGTGACTTGTCAGGCACCACAGTGACTTCACTGCAGCATAACACTGGGTCACTGCCGTCAAGTCCAGCCCTGGTGACTGCTACCTGCAAATATAATCATAATATGTAAGTATACAAAGCAGATAGTGATGCAAATTAATGCTATTTTTTAAGAACTTAATAAGCATAGGAGTTATAACACATAATCACCAGACCAGTAAGTAATTTTTAATAAAATAAAAATAAATAATTGCCCCACACTAGGATTTCTCATGTCGCGGGTGCGTTTACAGACACAAATTTCACACACAATACATTATTACCAGTATTACCCAGACCAGGAACAACTATCTGCAGATCATACAAATATTTGTTCCGTGCGCAGCAGTTGACTGTATGAGCCACTGCACCAACCGTGCCGTTTACGTTACCATTCGCCTTGTAGTAAGCGTCATGCCTTGCCATGCCCAAGATTTGTAATGCTACACTAGACTTGTCCTGCGTAACACCACGATTGGCTCCTTCGCCTCGAGACATTAGTTATTTAGGCTCTTATACCCAATAAGTTCACTAGCTACAATCCCCTTCTAACCGGAACACACTAATTTCTTATGTAAGTTTAAACACTACTGCTTCGCGGCGAATACCTGGCAATGGGGTAGTATTCTATTATTCTAGTATGTTACATCTTTATAAATAAACCTCATTAAATTTCCCTCATCATATATTATAACATCATGAGTATCAATCAACATTATAATCTCAATAATTTTAAAAGAGTTCCGGGATGTTTATTGATCTCTCCTCTCCATAGGATCAACCAATTAGAAATGATTTTTATTTAGCAAATAAGTTTAAAGAAACACTTTCACTCGTCAGACGTCAAGAAAAGACGAAACAAACTCAAAGGTTATTGTTTTAAAAGTCCAGACATATTTAGATAATTAGGTGGGAAAAATGTAGGGCATCGTCTGGAATGGTCTTTTGAAAAAGAACCATAGCCATTTTGGAATGACCTTCTAAAATCAGGAGGTGTACCTGTGCTGAAGGAACTCCAGAAAAACGTTAACTCTGTCCTTTTTGATGGAAGAAATCCAAAGTTTCAAAGGGAAATCTGCGTGCTTATACCGAGCGAGCCCCGGAAAGACAGCGCCGTGCATGTGGTCACATACCGCTGTGATCGCAGCACAGCGCATAGTGAGGCCTCGGGGGAATCTTTTACAATCCCCTCGAGAGATGCCTGGGGGGGTGGCCTCTTTACAGTTGCTTTCCCTGCGCTAGAGGGGGTGACTGTAAAGCGACATCCGAGATGTGCCAAAAGGCGTGGCACCAACGGGTGGCTCTAGATCAGGGGTTCCCAACCTTTTTTTGTCTACTGCCCACTTTAAGAATAAATTATTTTTTAACGCCCCCCTTTTTAAACATACTTAAAAACCGCTAAGTACTTATAACTGATTATTGAAACGCAAATTTATAGTATTCGGACAGAGTATCTTTTATTGAAAATAAAACAAACATAATCAATTCTTATTCAATCGGTGTCTAAGAGTCTTCCTAGCTAGGTAGATGAAATTATAAATCGACCCCAAAGCCCTACACAATGCCCCCTTTTTTTTCTGGGTCTCTTACCGCCCCCCTTTAGGCCTGCAGCGCCCACAAGGGGGCGTTATCGCCCACGTTGGGAAAGACTGCTCTAGATGGATATCTTTCGAGTTCCTGGAGCCTCCCTTCGGTGCCGACGATGATCACTCCGGTGGTTTTAGCCGGTAGGAGTGCGGCATGCCCCTTCGCCCTTTCCCGGGGCAAAGGAAGTACATGAGGCATTTCCACGGGAACAATAAAAAAAAAAAAACAGCTCATTTTAATTTTGTTTTGGTTGTTTTATATTTTTGAACATACCTTAGTATTGAGACTTAGTCACTTGGCAACATGACAAAGCCATTTAAATAATTTTGAATATTTTCTTATGTACAGGTGGAAATCTTCACTTTTACTATAGTTGTTTCCTTTCCTTGTACACATGGCTACACATTAAGCTATACAAAGCTAGTTTAAGCTGATCTCTCATTGTACAAAAAGGCAGTGTGTAATTAACTATACAAATAAATAAAATTGAAGTGTCTGTTTGTAATGTCAAAATAACAGCTTTTTACTGAATGCATATGAAATTATATACGGTACATATAACAAAAAAACAATTTTGAATTTTTTTGTCTGTCTGTCTGTTTGTTCCGGGTAATCTCCGAAACGACTGGACCGATTTTGACGGGACTTTCACTGGCAGATAGCTGATGTTATAAGGAATAACTAAGGCTACTTTAGTTTTAGAAAAATAATTAGTGTTCCGCGCAAAAAGAAAAAAAACCTTTGGAATCCAATATATATATTCTATGTCAAGTGTCTATATCGAACCACTCTAAATTTCTTTTAAATTAAACGCGTGTGAAACCGCGGGTCCCAGCTAGTTATTGATAAAAGTTAACTGACCACAATGAACGGAATCTAGGTGATTTATATTTTTTTTTTTCCTGTTATGTACAATCTGTAAATATATTATAAAAATGTAGCTGTAGGTAGCAGTTATCCTGGTAGGCTCCAGAAATAGATTTTTAAGATTACACGATTGAAATATGTTTAACAATTTTAAACACATGGGAAGTATTTTCTAGTAAATTTACATTGAAGTCACCACATATAATTATATTTTTACCGAGTTTGCAAACCTTTTGCAACACTTCATCAATGACCTGTTCAAAGCAATCATATAATGCAGAAGGTGGTCTGTATACACACAATACAACAAGCCGCTCCAATTCCACACAGGCTATATTAGAACCATGCAACTTAATACTGAGACATAATGTAATATAAATTTATTATTTTTGGTAAAAATAATAAAAATGTGTTTATATTTGCACAATGTTTAAAGCAAGACACAGCATTCATCTTTACATTAAAGACATCTGTATTTTGTAAATAATAAAAATGTGTTTATATTTGCACAATGTTTAAAGCAAGACACAGCATCCATCTTTACATTAAAGACATCTGTATTTTGTACTACCTATGTTCTACAAAATAAAATATATTTATTGTATAAAGAAATAAAATGATTAAATACAACTTTTTTACTATTAACAGGAATAAGTTTGAAAGTCAATGATAATTTTAATTGCATTTAACTATAAATTGAAATTTTACACCACAATGTACACTTTTGTACCTTCGAAATACAGATGTATTCTATTCAATTCTATTGTGGCTCTCACGGGCTCAGCATCAGCCGAACGCACTTCGACCCTATTGAGTCCATTGTGCTGCCCAAAGCCCTGCACTACTCCTGCGATGTCAAATCAAGAAGTCCCTGTAGGTACTTTGCAATCATACCTGCCTGGAGCCACGCAAAATCATCAGCAATGGATAAGCTATTCCTAGATGTTTTGCCCTACGTCTTCCCAGAGCGTCACAGCTGCACAAAATGTGCTACATTGACTCTTGATTGTCCATACAGAATCTGCATGTATCCGTTGTGCTAAGCATCATCCTATGGAGGTGCTCCTTGGTGCCGAAGTGGCCTGTCATTGCGCCTATATAGTGGCTTAAATAAGTTTTGTTTAGATTTAATAGTCTTTTAAACCCATCTAGTCTTGTGCTGCAGAAAGTTTTGGAATGGTTTAGGCGTCTTGCTTGCCTCCATTCTCTGACATGTTCTTTACCAGCAAATGCATGTAATGCCTGTTGGTAGGTACCATGAGGTATTCCTACAAATGGCTCAGGGCCCATGAGCTGCCAAAGCCAGCCCTTGCTAATGAATCTGCCTTCTCGTTACCTTCAACACCTTCATGTCCAGGTACCCCAGATAAGATTTACATTATTGTGTTTTCCTAGTTTGTTTAGTAGGATAACACCTTCCTTGACTAGTTTCGAATTTACTTTTAAGGAGATAAATGCCTTTAGAGCTGCTTGACTGTCGCTGAGTGAGAGAGTTTTGTCCATCACATTCCTCCTAACAAGAATACAAATGTAACTATTAATAACACTTTTATCATACAAATGTACATGTTTTATTTATTTCTTTTATGTACATTGAGTATACATACGGACTTAATGCCATGAGGCATTCTCTACCAGTCAACCTTTGGGTTAAACAAAGCACTTCAAAAGAGGTATAAAAGCAAAGCTATATCTAATGTTAAAAAAGACTGAATTAAAAATAGGAATACATAGATATACTAATATAATAATAGATACTATATTTTATTACATAATTATAAATAGTTAAATAGAATACATAAAAATATTTGATATAAATATTAACTCTAATGACGAAGACAAAACTGATTAGGATTGTAACAATTTCAGGAAGTATTGACGCACTTTACTTTTAAACGCCAATTTATTTGGAGCTTTCTTTATAACAAGAGGAAGCGCATTCCAGAGTTTTATTGTTGAAACAGCGAAGGATTTGGACATAAACCCTGTATGGTGGGATGGAATGTTAAGAATTAAATTTTCTGAAGTCCGAAGGTCATGACTGTGGGAGCCACCTAAAAGTTAAAAGAAAATTTTAAGATAATTAGGAGCACACGGATCGTTTATAATAGTGAAAAGCAGACAGAGTGATCTAATGGCTCTCCTCTGACGGACAGGTAGCCATTTAAGCTTAGATCGGTAGGAAGAAATGTGGTCGTACTTACGTAATCCGAAGATGTAACGAATAACGTTGTTGAGAAGTTGATCCAATTTGTTTAGAAGTTCTTGGGATAGATCAGAGTAACAAACATCCGCATAATCAATTACAGGTAGCACAAGATTTTACTTACCCCTCCTCTCCTAAGCATTTCTACAGTGATCTCCATCTCCTCGGCACCCTGGGCCAGAATCACCAATGCTGACTTTGACATGTTTGGTGCACAAGAATTTTCGTATCTGAAATAATGATATAGAATATGTAGGCATGTAGACCATAAGACCAAGAGCAGATAACAGATCACCCCATTGTAACTATTGTAAAAGGTTCATCATTATCATCATAACAGCCAAAGTACGTCCACTGCTGAACAAAGGCCGTAAATGTACTCTTAGGCCAGCCATTGTCTGACGAATGCAAGCATATTTGGTTTTTCCTGAAAATGTGTTTAAAGGTGAGGCAGGAAAGGATAGGGTAGACGGAATTACATTATAAGCAAGTAAGTGCTGGTATAGTGTGGTGTGTGCCATGTGTGTTGTTACTGCGACTTGCATGTCACACATCATATTGTATCGTCAATGATCCCATGAGGCTGGCATAGTCACCTAGAGTGTACTGAAGCCTCAAAAATTAGATTAAAAAAAAAAAAAAAAAAAAGATTGTGTCAAGGGGAATTTGCCAGTATTCACCATGCTTGGCGGGTGGGTTGGTGAGCGTAGTATGGCTACTGTTTCACAGAAGGGAAGGTGCTGCCCATCCCTCTGGTTTAGAGTCCCTTAGTCGCCTTTTACGACATCCATGGGAGGAGCTGCAGTGGTGCTATATTCTTGATCTGGACACCACACAGAAAAAGAAAAACATAAGTAAAACATTACATAATGATGATCATGATGACTGGTGACTTGGGGTACCTATTCAAGGGGTCTACACTAATGTCCTGCTAACGGTACTGCTGCGCATTGGAATGTTGAACTCCTTATAATAGAGTCGAGATTTCCAATGATTCAGTGTAGGTCCACTCATAAAGGCTACGGAACTAGCTTGTAAAGACCATTCCAGCTGACATTGCCCTACATTTTTACTTACATAATGTTGTACCACCAAGTACAAAGTATGTCTGGACTTTAAAACAAAAAGTTAAACGGAGTTTTTTTGGCATTACATTTTTTCTCAGAACCAGTCAGTGGGAAACACCATCATTATTCAGTTTTATTTGCCGTGTGGTGCCGGCTCAGAATGCCACCACCCTATCTCCTCCTGTGGGTGTCGTAAAAGTCGACTAAGGGATTGGCCGGAGGATGGGCTGCAGCGTCCTTCGAGTACATTAACAACTCAACTGCGATCGCCAACCCGTCTGCCAAGCGTGGCGATTATGGCAAAACCCCCCAACGAGCCCACAACACACCCATATCGGTCGTTGTGGTGATCTTTGAGGGAGGCCTGTGTCCAGCAGTGGACTTCATTCAGCCGAAATGATTCGCCAGTCACTGTTTTTTTAAACCTATGTATTTGCTAAGTTCATTTATCAACAGCATCTGACTGTGTAACAACCATATCATACATTATAGTGATCTTTTGAGGGAGCTAATGTTCACAGTAGAAGTCTAGAGAATGTTAAGAAGAAACATGGAAAAAATATTTATCTAATTTGTAACTCTTTTAACAACCTTGTAAGGCCAAAACAGAAAAAAATCACTTTCAAAATAATTTCATCTATACATCTTTACAAATAAATAAAATTGAAGTGTCTGTTTGTAATGTCAAAATAACAGCTTATTACTAAATGCTTTGAAAGTATATAGGGTACATATAGCAAAAAAACAATTTTTATTTTTTTTGGATGTTTGTCTGTTTGTTCCGGTAATCTCTGCTGGACCGATTTTGACAGGACTTTTACTGGCAGATAGCTGATGTTATAAGGAATAACTTATGCTACTTTTATTTTAGAAATATAATCAGATTCCGCGCAACCAAAAAAAACAACCCTTGAAATTCAATATATATATTCTATGTCAAGTGCCTATGTGGAAGTACTCTAAATTTCTTTTAAATTAAATGCGGGTGAAACCATGGGTCCCAGCTTGTTAGTAATATAGTGGATGTAGTAATGTTAAATAATATCTCTTAAATACTAATACATCAGAACCATTTTAAATATACTGTCTTTTTGAAATTTCAGGAAAACATTTTCATTCCAGCCCAGAATCACCCACTTCTGGGTATAGGCATCCGTTCTCTTTTGCCAGCCTCCTCTGTCTTGTCTTGTTATCCAAGTGAATCCCGCAACTTCGACGATGTCATCAACCCATCGTGCATGTGGACTTCTTCTATTCACCAACTCCACTTACATTTATCGCCCTGTCACCAATGAGGCCAACAACGTCGTAAAACATCGTAAACTTTCATTCGGCAATGGATTTCAGTGTTGCGGACTCGGTCGAGAAGAATGATACAGACTATGGCTCGCTCATGTCCCGGGTGTATAAATCATTTAAGGCTCATCGTTCAAATCTTACCCGATGCCAACGTAGACTACGATATGAGATACTACGTCTCGGACTGAATAGTCTCCAGTTGAGTATTATCGCTCCAGAGCGTCCATGTCTCGGTAGGTACGTACCTACCGTAGCGCACATCTCAAAAATCGGAGTAAAGTAGTAAACGCGAGATTCGGCGATCCGAAACGTTGCAATTTACATCGAAATTTTAGACATGACATGTTCATGAACAGAAATGTTTTAGACCCTTGACAGACAGTCTTGTTGTAATTACAAGTTTTATGGAAAGGAATAGTAAATATCTAGTACTAGTAGTAGAAGCTCACCTGCTTTCCACGTAATTATAGTGTTTAAAATTCAGTTAATCTACTCAGTCAACTGAGTCAAATAAACAATAGGATTGAAATGACGGTGCGGGACAACTGTAACGTGTTCAGTGGGTTTTGGTTATCAATATCACCGACCACCGTTATCACAGAATAGGTAGGTAATATTTTGTTGGATTTTTTAATTAATACAATGTACAATACAATAAATTAAATTTGAATTTGAACTACTGGTCAGTGTTGCCATTTGCCAACCCCTACAGAAATTGTTCCCCAAGATCATTCATCATCAAACCCCCTAAAAACCCCTGTATTTTTTTGTACCTTTATCTAGTACAGTTTGTTTAGGTTTACAAATACTTTTTATTGATGTAGTAGTAAGAATATAAGTAACTATTATTATCACATATAATAAAACTATAATTATGCAATATTATTTCATCATCATCATGTCAGCCCAAAAAACGTCCACTGCTGAACAAAAGCCTCCTACCTAAGATGGCCGGTTACATGCCGTGTCGTCATTTTGGGGGGCATTGACCGGCTTGGCAAGCGGGTTGGTGAGCGCAGAATGGCTACTGTTCAACACAGGGGATGCTGCTGCCCATCCCTTAGTCGGCTTTAAGGGTGAGATTCAGAAACGAGTCTAAGCGTGAACTTACGCTTCCATCTGTCAAAATTAGGGGCGTAAGTAGTGTATTTTGACATATGGAAGCGTAAGTTCACGCTTCCATCTGTAAAAATTAGGGGCGTAAGTAGTGCACTTTGACATATGGAAGCGTAAGTTCAAGCTTAGACTCGTTTCTGAATGTCACCCTTAGACTTCCGTGGGAGGAGGTGGAGTGGTGCCATATCTGAAAATTGAAAGAGCTCAAAGAGCGATTTTAAAAGTAAGTAACTTTCTGCCCTTCCTGCACCCTACCACTGACCTCTATGAGTTAACGAAGGTCCTTACAGTTCGTCAGCTGTATATCCTTCACACTGTAACTAAAAAACACTCAATGACGATCTTTGAACCTGATAAAATAAATCAGCTGCGCAGAAAGGATAGAGTTTGTACTAAATGCATGTTAAATACTAGTTTTTCTCACAGCTTCTACTGCTTTCAAGGAAGTAACCTATATAACAAATTAAACAGAGTTTTATCCATCTATTCGCTTTCGAAAGATAAGTGCAAGTCAGTGATCAAGGAATGGTTGCATAAACTGGATTATGAAAGTACAGAAAATCTACTAAGTTAATAAGGAAAAAGGCATATAGTGACATATACTTACATACATGCATAATACACACACGCATTAACATCCACGCGCAAACACACACACACGCCTTCACGATCACGGACTCGCACGCACAATACACACACACACGCCTTCCCGAACACGGACTCGCACGCACAATACACACACGCACGCGCACGATAACACACTTAAATTGTGTTAATCTCTCATCACATCTAATTTAAATAAGTGTAATTTTATAACCTGAATGTGTAATAAATGAATATAAATGCATCCTACTTGCAAACTTACCGCTGGGGTGAGGACCTGGTGATCTGTAATACAGGGCTATACCTATCTCAGACACCAGCTCCTCACATAATTTATGTTTTGAAAATGGAAAATGTATTGTGTATCTACGCTAGTTATATATTATATCCAAAACGGCATCGTCATCGTCGTCAGTGATCTCAGACGTACCAGTGTGAGGCACATATCTTTTTTAAATGATAATGCCTGTAGCTGAATTCCTTTCACATATTTTCTGAATATTTGAAGTTTATGCAAGAACCGAAACCGAAAGAACAATCTTGATTCTTAACTCATAAACTCTTGAGAATAATAAATTAAATTACACCCAACTTATTTCTTTTAACTAAATGCTAGGAGGACCCCAAGCAAAACAAAAAATGAGGCGAGCAAATTGAATTCAAGCGAACGAAAAAAGCGAAATAAATAATGAATGAATAATTAGCATATAGTTTGTATTCTCTTTGGAATGAGAAGCGTGAAATTAACCCGTCAGCAGTACCGTTCGATCATTCTAGGCTGTGTTCAAAAAATATATCAACAAGTGCAAGTTGGCAGCGTTCAGAAATATTAGAACTGTTTTAGTTTATATTATTATTAATCCTTCCGCTGATAAGTGATGACCCCGTAAAAAAACCCCCAAAGAAATCCTGCCACTAAAACCACCCCTTTCAATCATATTCCCCTAAATTTAGGGGGAAAACCCCCAGGTTGGCATCACTGCTACTGGTGCTGGTACAGCCGTTCAGCTTCAGGGCTTTGTTTTGTAATATTCTAACGGCTCTGGATTCTAATCCTTTTGAACCTTGGTTCAAGAGTCCTGAATCAAGACTCTAGTCCAGGGCTGCCAATGCCACTTTATCAAATTCCCCAATAAATAATCCAAGTCAAATTCCCCAAATTGGGGACAAAAATCTGCTGATTCCCCACAAATTCTCCTTCATACATAATGTTTTTAAAAAATGCTATTCCTTAACATCTATATTTTTATGACGGCACGGTTGGTGCAGTGGTTGTTACAGTCGGCTGCTGCGCTCCGGGTCGTGGGCTCGATTCCCGCACGGAACAAATATTTGATTGATCTGCAGGTAGTTGTTCCGGGTCTGGGTGTATTGTATGTGGAAGGTGTGGGGCAACGTTTTCTTAAAAAAGTAACGTTTTATTAAAAAAGAAAAGTAATGTTTTCTTAAAAAAGAAATAAAAGAAATTTTGATGGCAAGAAGATCTGTTAAAAGAAAGATTCTGCTAGTTTATGCATTATTTTATTTGGATTTTGATAGTGTTGAATTCCCAAAATTTTCTGTTTTTAACGTTTCTGCAGGTTATTTAAAGTGTTGTGTTTTAAGTTTCTGGTTCCCGGCCTATTCCCCTCGTCTATAATGGGGGAAATACGATGACCCTCCCGGTAGGGGTGGTGGTGGTGTTCCTTCCCAAACAGATATTTTTATGCAGGCATCAGTTACTCTGATAAGAGATTGAAGAATGCTTTTAAAAACTCGGTAACACTGGTTTTCATTTTCTAAACGTACATTTGGAACTAATTCAAGATTAATTGATAAATGATAAGGCAGCTTATATTTCCACATCCTAAGATCGGAACCTGCCATTTCAGATAGGCAATCTATTACGCTGCTAAAGTATGCTCAACCAATCCATAAAAATTAAAATCTTATTGTCGAGGACAGTATTGTAATGACTGAATATGGGTATGCGTATTGGTATGGGTACGGGAAGGAACTTATGTATTTGTATTTATTTATTGGTATATTGTTATTGTACAAATTTAAGTGGTTAGGATTTTTTCTCCCAAAGAGTTTGAACTCTATTCGAGTATCAACAAAGTCTGTAAAAATTGGATCTCCATCGAATTTATTAATTAGGATGCTAATTTATCAGTAATCATTAGATTTGTACAAATACTCTGCTAAAATTCCTAATTTCCATATTTCTCGTATGGGTATCGTGAAAAGTATCCTTAGTGACTGGACCCTCGAGGAATTAGTTGAGGGCATCGAGACTCCGCTCCTAGTAATTGTGGCCAGCTAGTCAGAGATCGGTGATTGAATCATCATCATCATCGTATCAGCCAAAGGACATCCAGTGATCCACGTAAGCCTATCAAAAGACCGGATTCCTCTTTGCCGAGGCTTTGCTATTTGAGAGATATGAGCTCAAAGTGATTAAGCCTTTACTCGTATGATCTAATTGTATACTCATCTTTAAACCCGAATGCTAAGTGCCCAACCAGTCACTCCTATGTACTGTCGATTACGTGGATTTGATACGTTGGATTCCAAGCGGTGCTACAGTTTTCTAATCTACTTCGTACATAACTGTTACAAAACAAAATTGTAGTCATTGACTTTTTTTAAACTCTTGTAGATCTAATCTAATCTAGGTCCTTTGTATATTGTAAATGGATTGGACCATTTACGTTTTCGTGTAAACTTTATATGGTAACAGTACAGATAAGATGCATTTTATGTTCACTACACACTAAACTATTCGTGTCTGTTTTTAGCAACTGTGTGTCAGAGTTATACGAATAAGCTTTAAATCATCAGCAAAAAGGTAAGTTGTTGAATATTTATTAAACATTTCAGGTATCTGTATCGTTGATAAATTTATTGAAGATATTGGTTTTGCTGATTTGGGGAGGTCCGCGTACAATAGAGGGGAAAAACTAGAGATGTCTAAGTACAAACGGTTTGAAGTAGGAAACCTAAGTGAAGCTTCTGAGTAACTGATATTGTCCTGGGACAACACTACTTTAATTGATTTTTGATTTTCTCAACAGGGAGTGAGGTGTCATAACAAAATGCTCTTTCTGAAAGAGATTAGTCTATGAAAGTCAGGAATACTGTTCTAGATGAAACTCAAGTAACGGAGTCTCCTTTTTTGGACTTCATATATTTAATCACTAGCCTCTTAGTATCAACGGCCACTTTCTGCCATCGCACCTCCCGCCATCGGCGGGGAGTTCATCCACATACCCTAGAGCCAAAATGGTTTCGTACCGTACGGTTTCAGAGGAACTTCCTCCCACGCACGCTCAGGTTGTGGAATCAGCTCCTTACCGAGATGTTCCCAAAAGACTACAGCATTCAAAAAGGGCGTGAAAAGATTTTTACGGGGTCGACAACGCGCGAGTGATACCTCTGGTTTTACAAGCGTTCATAGATTACGGTAACCGCTTACCATCAGGTGGGCCGTATGCCTGTTTGCCAACTTACTGGTATAAAAAAAAGGCTGGCTGCATTATTAATTAAGAGTCTTGAATTCTTGATACTCTCAATCAAATCCTCTAATTTCCAGTCCGTATGAGATAGATAGATAGATACGAGAAATATGTAATTTGGGTTACGATATATAATTAATTATATCATCGTTTTTCCACCAATGGTATGAATAACCTTGTGATCGTCAAACGGTTGAAATTAATAATCAATCTAATCCATAACTTGGATTTTGGATTGTGGAGTTGTATGTATTTGAAAGTTTGATCACATAAAAGCTGATCCAAGGTTTTTATCTGAAATTTAAACATTATGGATAATAAATGGATTAGATTGATTATTAATTTCGAATCCTAATTGACAATTACGGGCATGATTAAATGAATAAATAGTACGTATTATATGTAGTATATTTAAACCAATGTATTTGACCGTATCTATAATATGTAGATTTTTATGAATGTATATATTATTATAATTTTTTTGTAATATACATGTTTTGTACCTCTTTTCGATGCATTTCATTTTAACCCAAAGGTTGACTGGTAGAGAATTATTTAATGGCATTAAGTAAATAAATGTCAGCTGTTAAAGATCCGTAAGTTCGAGTACCAATATGGCAACAGTAGTTTTTAAAGTACAATGCAGCAAGCAGACATGGCAGTGCACTGGCCGTGTTTGTCCAAGGAATGATGATCTTTAGTGGGAAACGTCGTTAAATGATGATCGCAAACAGGCTAGTGCCGTGGGACACTTTACAGCCACATATATTACCAACCTGAAAACGGCTGCTGGGCTTGGTATGGTGCGGAAGTTGGAGCTTCGGGTTTTACGAGGCTTATATTAGATAAGCATATGTACAACCGTGTACGTCACCTTGTATTCTTCTTCTTTAGTGTGATTTGTTGCCTGGTGACAATATAACAAAATAATTGAAAAGAATAGGCCTCTGATTTGGCTTAACGACTGCTGTCTAATGACTACAACCGGGATCGATGATTTTACGTGCTCGTCAAAGCAGACAGAGGACGTAGGAGAATCCTAAAAGAAAAATCGCTTTATGGTCACCATAGGTCCATAGAATGACTGCGACAAACGTTGCGTAGCTTCGCCGGTCGTTTGGCGATCAGTGAGTGGAACTGGCTATAAGCACCATCTAATTAATTGATTGAACACAAATAAAGCTTAAACTTAACGAAAAAAAGCGTGCCTAGTATTGTGGTACATTAAAAAAAAATGCAAATTTTGATGGGTAAACTTTAATTTGAGAGGTACAACTCTGTCTCGTCTCCCCGACAGATGTTCGTTGACGGCAATTCTACTTGTCTATACTCAGCTTCCTTTCTTTCGCTCAATTTTTAAAGGGACAAAAAATCACTCTTTTAAATAAGCTCACTCGTATATTTTAACTTTGGAGTCATGTGATTATCCTTAAATAGTGTAATTTGCGTATTATTAGTTCATTTAAGTGTGTATTTAAGTCATTTTAATTCAGTGTTCTAAGATAGGTTAGAAACTGACTATGGAGTGGAATTGAAGCGTTTTATTCAACATTTTTTATAGTACAACGTCGTGCTTAAAATCATGGATTTTGTGAAAAGGGAAGACCAGAATGTCGTCGACGACGAAAATTACAAGTTTTACGTAGAAAGCGTAAGTTACTAATGTAAATGATTGTTTAAAAATAAGATCGTTTTTTACAAAAAAAAAACTGTTGATAACGTGACTGAAGTTCCGGGTTCGAATCCTGGCTAGTGTATGCTAGTTTTTATTACTGTCAATATTATCTTTTGTTCATAATTACATCATGATCTAGGAGCTAAATATCTTTTTTATTTACATACACATCAAATGATAAGGTTTTCTTTGATTTAGTTGTTGTTTCGCACAGCTAACTTTAAAACATTAATGCAAATTGTTCATTATGATTCTTTCAGTTTTCTGTACAAAGGCATTACATATAACCATTTTTTAAAATGGGTTTTAGTTATCTGTAAAATCATAATGTTTAAAACCTTGGATATTCAAAGCCAAAAGGTAAGCTTTGATGTTCTTGTTCTCAACCCCTGAAAGTTATCTTAACCTTGAACTTTATTTAATATAAAATATTGGTTGATGACAAGGACAGCACAAGCTATGCAAAGTGATATCATTCTGTAACACATGTTTATGAAATGAAATACTTTGATAGTCAAATACTTTCCCAATTAACTTTTATTGAGTTATGGTGTCCCAAAAACTTTGAGCTTGTACCCACTTATATAAATGACTACATACATGTTTTACTATGTTAGCTATGAATGTACTTAGGCTCCAGGCCAGATCTAGGCTGTCACTTTATAAAAACACATTTTATTTCTGTTGAATTATTTCCTTACATGCTCCTCTGAGGCCAAGAGCTGGGTACATTCCCTACACATTTGCCTGTCTATAGTTTAGTAATATAGTAAATGTTAAAGTTTATATGTTTGGATAAACAAATGGTTGTCTTGCCAATTCAGCTGAAAAACATCCACTACTGGAAGAAGCCTTCCCAAAAGATCCCACAACAACCGGTATGGGTTTGTATTGTGTACTCTTTGGAGGATTTTTCCTCTGGCTAATCACATAGTGGCCTTTTACAACACCCATGGGAAGAGATGGAGTGGCAGTATTCTTAGCCAGCACCACATGACAAATTGTGGCAATGGTTATCTACTTCAGATAATATGTAGTACAGGTACTGACCTATAAAAAATATTTCTGTATTGGGAAATATTTTTATAGGTCAAATCAACCATGGGAATTGATAGTTCAAATGATTTTATTTTTTCAAACATATTCATTTATTTTGATATCAAAAGTTCATGATTACCTGAATGATAGTTAGCAGTTATTGATACTTCATTGTCAATATGTCTCTTATTCAGTCAGCTTAACAAATTTCATGTGAAATTTGGCAGAGAGGGACAAAATTTTGTAAAATATAATACAATAATTTTATTGCATTATTATTAAGTTCCATTTAAAGGCTTGAAAAAAGGCAAGTTAACTTACACATGAAGTCATAACTAACAGATAAATGCATAGTTCCTCATAAGATAGCTCAAGGTCACTCAGCAAGGTATGTCGAGAGCTATGCTTGGTATTTCTCTATGAGATTGAATCAGAAGTGAGAAGATCCATAGAAGAACTAAGTTGCCAACATAACTGAAAGGATTAATAAGCTGAAGTGACAATGAGCGGGGCAAATCACTCATAGAACTGATGGCTGATAAGGGCAAAAAGGATCTTGAGTGGAGTGTAAAACACAGTGAGGGAAGGCCTCCAAGATGGCCAGACAACCTGGTGAAGGTCACTGGGAGTCCTTGGATGCTGACGGCATGAAATTGGTAATTGTGGAAAGTCTTTGCTCACCAGTGGGCACCATCAGCTGATTAAGTTATTAGTGCAGTTCCCCAGTATCATTTTGTTTGCAGGAAACCATCTAATAACTGACACACCAGCCCATGTACATCTAATGCTGAACACGGGCCTCCCAATGATCACTACATGGAATGGTTACACCCCGGGTATTGCCATAATCAACAAAGTTGGAAGGCACTTAGTAAAAAAAAATTTGTATTAGTGATGGCAGTAAGTTGGCTGTTGATATCAACCCTTAGTCGCCTTTTATGTATCATAAAAGGCGACTAAGGGTTGATATCCAAGGAGGGTGGTCCACATTATGCTATATTTTTTCGGCTTATACAAGCTTAGTACAAGTGTATGGTTTTAAAGTTATACTGGCCCATGGGCCAACCCAGTCGCACCATAACCTCATTTCGGCCGAAGGAGTCCACTGCTGGACACAGGCTTCCCCCATAGATCACCACAACAACCGATATGGGTGTGTGGTGTGCTCATTGGGAGGTCTTGCCATAATCGCCACGCTTGGCAGGCGGGTTGGCGATCGCAGTTGAGTTGTTAATGTACTCGAAGGACGCTGCTGCCCATCTTCCGGTTAATCCCTTAGTCGACTTTACGACACCCACGGGATGAAATGGGGTGGTGGCATTCTACCCTACTATGACATTATTTGTTCTTTAAGATTAATAATACCATTTTATGATTAATGGTCGCCTAGGGGTCGAAAATGAACCGTGATTCATAAAAAAAAAAATGATTTAATGTATTTGTAACACATATTGTACATACATTTTTCCTGCTCTATTTGAACTTTAACTATGCCAAATACCACACTCCTCCGTGCGCGCAATGTGCTTCAAAAGGGGTACAAAGTTTTTTCTTCACATATTAATTATAGATAAGCGCAGTATTTAAGGAGTCTAAATATCATAAAATATACGACAACAGGAAATTAACGATTAACACAGATCAGTTTGGACTTGCACTATTAGGACTTCGTAAATCTTAGGTTTCCATGTGGTGTCCGGATTTAGAATACTCTCCATCTCTCGTGGATGTCGTAACAGGCGACTAGGGGACTAAACCAGAGGGATGGGCAGCAGCGTCTCTTCTGTGGAACAGTAGCCATACTGGGCTCACCAAGCCGCCTGCCAAGCGTGGTGAGTATTGGCAAATACCCCCAAAATGATGACACAATTGTGGAAATCGATAGAGGAGGCTTTTGTTCAGAGGTGAACATATAAATGGCTGATATGATGTCTGAAATCTTAGGTTTTACTGGAAATACTTTGGATTTACATAGTTTGAGCTTTTACAGTGACATAAATCATCATCATCATTTCAGCCAAATTATTCACTGCTGGACAGAAGCCTCCCCCAAAGATTGGCACATCGACCGGTATGGTTTTGTGTACTCTTTGGGGGATTTTGTCATAATCGCCACGCTTGCCAAATGGGTTGGCGATCGCAGTTGTGTTACAAATGTACTCGAAGGACGCTGCTGCCCGACTGATCCCATTGTCGCCTTTTACGACAGCACAGACCGTGGTTGTCGTAAAAGGCGTGAGATAGGTGAGTTTTTTGTTTTTTAACCTTGCCGACTGTATCAGTCACTGCACCAACCATGCCGTCGTTAATATGGAATACCGAATTGGGAGAAAATTGCTCTGAATATTAGTATTTTATTGCTCATTTCATCATTATCATCATATCAGCCAAAGGACGTTCACTGCTGAACAACGGACTCCTTGGATTTCCACAACGAGCGATTACATGCCGCTCTCATCCAACGACTCCCGGCGGCCTTCACCAGGTCGTCTGTCCACCTCGTTGGAGGTGGTCCCACGCTGAGTTTTCCGGTGCGCGGTCTCCATTCGAGAACCTTTTTGCCCCAACGGCCATCAGTTCTACGAGTAATGTGCCTCGCCCATTGCTACTTCTACTAATCCTTTCAGCTATGCCAGCAACTTCAGTTCTTCTACCGATTTCCTCATTTGTGATTCGATCTCGTAGAGACATACCAAGCATAGCTGTCCCCATAGCTCGCTGAGTGACCTTGAGCTTTCGTATGAGGCCCACAGTGAGTAACCACGTCTCTGTTCCATATATCATCACTGGTAAAATTTTAGTATTGATCAAAATAGAGTAAAAATTTTCTGCTTTTGATTTTCTTTCTAGCTCGAAAAAGGCTCCAGTTACTACAATTGCCTACTATTTCGATTTGTTTGGATCCCTCTTTCGTGTGGTTAGTGGCAACCTTTCGCAGAGTTGTACAAGCTTATGACAACAACCGAGACCGTATTAAACAAAGCACATTTTGTGCTCGACGCTCTGGGAAGACGTAAGGCAAACATCTAGAAATGGCTTATACATCACCTGATGATTTTGCGCGGCTCCATGCAGGTATGATTGCGAAGGCCCTACAGGGACTTCTTGATTTGCCAGCGGAGCAGAAGTGCAGGGCTTTGGGCTGCAAAATGGACCCAATGAGATTGAAGTGCGTTCGGCTGATGCGGAGCTCGTGAGAGCCACAACAGAATAGAAACGGACAGAGACAGTGCGGCTCGGTTCTAATACCTCTTTGCGGTCACCCACCCTGCATCTTGAAATCATAATATTAAAAACATTTTTTTATGAATTTGTGGTGCTGTAGTCGTTAAAAAACGTATCATACATATATTTGCTGTGTTAATATTCTAATAACTGCGAGCTCCGAGGCTACCGCCATATATCGACGACAGCACGTCAAGGCGTGTTGGACATATCGGTAGTTAGGTGGTTGTTACCCCGGCGCCGTATCCTCCTTCACCGAGCGGGATCGACCCTCTCCCGGACCAATTTTACTTACTGGCTCCGTCATTTGGGATCTGAGATGGTAACTGGCAAATGGTGTTCGGCTTCTTCTTTTGTGTGGAAACCCTCATGGACCTTCTCCGCCCTGGGGTGTGCCGGCCTCATATCGGGTAAAAACGAAACTCGGAAAGCGTTCTCGCGCTCGCACTCGTCTGCAACATACACGTATCTAAAATAACTTAGGTATATAACTTTACTGGTGGTAGGTCTCATTGCACGGTGAAGGCGTGCCGCCTTCAGGGGCGCTCAAAAGTTTGAGGCGGCAGGCTCGGCGGCGTGCAGTCGAGCTATGGGGCGAGCGGCTCATGCTGCCACAATACGCGCAAAAGCGCGTCATCGAGGCTGTCTTGCCGCTCTTCGGAGCCTGGCTCCAAAGGAGCGAGCGCGTCACATTCCGCCGGACACGGTTGTTTCGGTGCGTACTTGCACAGGATAGGACGCGAGGTCACGGCACAGTGCCACCACTGTGGAGACGATCAGGATACCGCACAGCACACTCTCGGAGAGTGCCCTGCGTGGACTGCCGAGCGGCAGATTCTGGTCGATCGGATCGGGCAAGATATCTCTTTGCCAGCATTAGTGTCGGCTATGCTGGCAGAGCATGAAAATTGGAGTGCTGTGGTCTCCTTCTGTGAGAGCGTAATGCTCCAGAAGGAGGTCGCAGCCCATCGGCCCTCTCCCGATCCCGCTCGGAGGAGGAGGACATGGGGCCGGGGTAACACCAACCGGTGTCCAACACGCCTGAGCCCCCTGTCGTCTTTATATGGCAGGGGGCCTTGGGGGTCGCGAGCACGCTTATTGGGAAATCTGCGTGCTCATACCGAGTGACCCCCGGGAAGACAGCGGTGTGCACGTGGTCACGTACCGCTGTGTGCGCAGCACAGCGCATAGTGAGGCTTTGAGGGAATCCTTTACAATCCCCTCGAGAGATGCCTGGGGGGTGGCCTCGTTACAGTCGCCTCCCCTCCGCTAGAGGGGATGACCGCCTTACAGTCATCCCCTCTGAGATGTGCCTAAAGGCGTGGCACTAATGGGTGGCTGTAGATGGAGATCTTTCAAGTTCCTGGAGCTTCCCTTCGGTGCCGAAGATGACCGCTCCGGTGGTTTTAGTCGGTAGGAGTCTAGCATGCCCTTTCCCGAGGTGAAGGAAGTAGATAAAGTATTTCCACTGGATCAATAAAAAAAGGTGCCACTGCACTACCAGATGTTGGCCGCCATGCAGTATTTATACCTTAAACATTACTGTGACCCAGTTAGAAGGTCACTATAGCTAGTAAAATTACTGGGCATAAGAGACGAAATAACTAATGTCTCGAGGTGACGAGCGCAGTGTGGTGCCGCGCAGGACCACTCCTGGGTAGTTTTTTTTTTAAGGGCAGGCATAACGCTTACCTCCTGGCGAATGACTTGCTGGCTTCATCACCAGATTGAATAAAAAATAAAATGGAAACTGTCCACTCCTGTGGGAAACATATGTGTAAGTTAATTTAAGAAGTTCGTTTTGAAGTTCGTCGTGTCGTGCCGGTTAAGACTACCAAAACCACATCTTTTCTCGTGGGTGTCGTAAAAGACGACTATGGGATTAGCCGGAGGATGGGCAGCAGCGTACTTCCAGTACATTGATAACTCAACTGCGATCGCCAACTCGTCTGCAAAACGTGGCGAGTATGGCAAAACCCCCCAAAGAGCACACCATATACTAACCTACACCGGTCGTTATGGCAATCTTTGGGGGACGCTACTGCCAGCAATGATGGGTTAATTTCAACTTGTAAACAACTAAGTCTATCTCTTTGTTGCAGCTTCAAAAATCCCACCAGCTTGAACAGATGGACTACCAACACCCACCTATATCAATGGAACAATTACACCAAGCGATGCAGTCTTCAGTCACAAATAGCATCATCCACAACTTCCAGTTGCCTCTCTCACCGCGTCAAATGTCTACCCTTATGCTAAAAACAAACCATTTACCAAGAAACTTGAACTTCAATGACATCCCAGCACATCTACAACGGAATCTGTCAACGGAATTAGATCTGGTCCATAATTTAGCGAACGAGCTACCTCAGAATTTGAACAGACATGACGATTTACTTGGTCAGAATTTAAGTAGAAATCTAGATTTATCTATAGTTAGAAGCTTGAGTAGTGACTTGGAGCTCCAAAACAATTT
The DNA here is from genome assembly GCA_947459985.1 of Diloba caeruleocephala. NCBI lineage: Eukaryota > Metazoa > Arthropoda > Insecta > Lepidoptera > Noctuidae > Diloba > Diloba caeruleocephala. Next base: position 9,538,164 of record OX381632.1, read on the forward strand.
AAGTCAACTTGCCCAGAATTTAAATGAAAACTTAAGTGCGGACTTGTGTAGGATTAATGATTTGAGAGCTGATATACCTCACGATTTGAGCCATGAAATCGATCTGTCACACCATTTAAACCGGGCGAATATCGAGCAGGAGATTTTAAGCCAAGAAGAGGCGAGACGGACTCCTATGGTGGCACAATGTGTGCAGGACTCTCATTTATTGGACCAAAGGTTGGTGGGGTCCAATATTCATATTGAGAGGTTGGACCAAACAGAACATATTTTGCCAACGCCGTTCCATATAAAGTCCGAGCAGGAGGATGATGGATATTTTTATGATAATATTAATCCTGGAATCAATAATGTCGGTGGCTTAAATGGTGAGTACATTTGTAACTATTTAATTTTACAATATATATGGTCTTATATATATAATCCACGATCTTTTGCACAGCGTCTAAATGCTAAAGATGATATACCTACCACCAATAAGATCTGATGATATAAATCCTAATAAAACACTTGAACGGATTACATCGCGTATATTGCACGCCTCATAAGCGAAGCGTTGAGGTGGGTATTACTGTCAGTTTACGCACACCGAGTGATTCTCCAACTTAAAATGTCACTTTTTTATTCTTTATTGCTTTTATAAGTGAATATAAATAGACAAATGTTGAGAAAATACACTATTTTTAACACTCATGATATTTTTAAATCTCTTTTTATTATTTAAACTAATTAAAAAATTGTTTAAAAAGTTCTGTCTTGGACGTCCGTGTGTCTGTATGTGCGGATCCCGTATCTTGTGGTCACGATAACGAGCGAAATACTTCACTTATCGAGTTGTTTTTTTTTTATAGGCTTCAGTATTTTGAGGAATAGAGGCCTATTACTTTTCACGCTATAATTCGATGTAGTTCAATTATTATTGAATAAATTAAATATCGCCTTTATCTATCAATTTTATTGTAATGAATGAGATTGTGAGGCGTGGATTTTGGATTTTCCAACTATTTTAGATTTTTGTTTTTCCTGACGTTTCGAACACTTTGCTGGGTCCGTGGTCGCAGGATGACTGGCCACGAACCGTACAAAGTGTTCAAAACGTCAGGAGCGACGACGACGGCAGAGTGACCAAATAGAGCGGCTGCTCAGAAAGCATTCGCTTCAATTTTGGACTTCGGAAGTATGGCCACATCTCTTTATACCATTCCCAGCTTAAATGGCTGCTTATCCGTCAGAGAAGGTCACTGAGATCTCTTTGTCTCCTGTTCTCCAATAATAACGATCCTTGTACTCCTGATTATCTCAAAGAAGCTAGAAATATCTAGCTCTCATAGCGCACCGGAAAACGCAGCGTGGGATGACCTCCAACGAGGTGGACAGACGACCTAGTGAAGGTCGCTGGGAGTCGTTGGATGAGAGCAGCATGTGACCGCTCGTTGTGGAAATCTAAGGGGGAGTCCTTTGTTCAGCAGTGGACGTCCTGTGGCTGATATGATGATGACGTAATTAGGTCACTTCCGGAGGACACATCACGGTCATTGCACCGATTGTCTTATAAACTCCTTTTTCTATCAAAGCGATTTAGCTTTGCGATTTCCTAGCTTATTTCTTTTATGTCACGGCTGTATTCCTTAATAATTACTATTTAGTATCCAACTTTCAAGGTCATGTCGCGATAAATAAAGATTAAAACACGAATGTTCATCAATTTATAGTTCACATTCATAAATAATTCATTAAACTTTGTGACGTACACATTAAATTCAGAAGTGCATAGGTATACATTTTTTTATTTGGCGCCACTTGCTTTCTTCAAGTTTTGTTTATAATATATGTCGAGTTTTTTCATGTCGTTATCTCATTAATTAAACGATGAAATGAATTCCTTTTGTATCCTGTTTGATAAATGTGACATGTCCAATATAGAAACACTATGGTTGCCCTAGTTTGAAGTGCCTTAGTAAAATTGATTTTGCATTGTCTTCCATCGACTAAAAAGCCCCCACCGCTGGGCAAAGACGTCCTTCTTTTTTCCATGGAGGTATCTATGATTCTGTGCCGCTTCGGCAATTCCTCAGTCACACATCCCGAGTCGATCAGCCCTCTAAATCGCGATTTTCTAGAATTCCGTTTCACTGTCTCCAATTTTGAACTCTACAGGCCCACAATTTGCCCGGCATGCGTCTAATGTAGTCAGTCTCATATAAGCTGGTTTGCTTTTTGAGGAACGTCAGAGACGCGAGTTTTGGCCCGCAGGGTAGTGTTTCGAACACCAAGCATATAGAGCTCCATCGCCCGCTGGCTGGAATTAAGCAAGCAGGAAGAATACACAATATGTTCATAGTGCCAACACCGATCTTGAGCGCTGATCTTCCCGTCCTTCAGCTTCGCAGAAGAGATTGTTTGGGTCTGTTTCATCATCATCATTTCGGCCGGATGGAGTCCACTGCTGGACACAGGCCTCCACCTCCACCAAAGATCACCACAACGACCGATATGGGTGTGTTGTGGGCTCATTGGAGGGTTTTGCCATAATCGCCAAAATAACAGCTTTTTACTAAATGCATATACAAGTATATACGGTACCTATAACAAAACATTTATTTTTATTTTTTGTCTGTCTGTCTGCCTGTTTGTTCCGGGTAATCTCCGAAACGGCTAAACCGATTTTGACGGGACTTTCACTGGCAGATAGCTGATGTTATAAGGAATAACTTAGGCTAGGCTTTTATGATAGAAAAATAATTAGGGTTCCGCACAAAAAAATAAATCGCTTGAAATCCAATATACGTATGTCAAGTCTATGTCTATGTCAAGTGTATATGTCGAAGTACTCTAAATTTCTTTTCAATTAAACGCGGGTGAAACCGCGGGTCCCAGCTAGTGTAACATAATAAAGAACACAATATTTTTTTATTTATTCTTTTTATAGACAAATACAAGAAAATTCCTTCACTTGCATATCGTATATGATTCCTTCCTTCATAAAGTTATTATTTTCGCTTCGGTTATTGCATGTAATCCACGAACAACACGACATTTTAACAAAGTTTCACTTACGCGATCAAATCTCAACTGATGTTGTAAAACGGTAATTTTTTCCGACATGCCCGGATTGTGCATGTCGCGGTGGCGCGGTTACGCCCCCGTACCACTTCTCCTTATATCCTATTTCTGTGGTTATACATCTAAAATTGGCCCAACCAACTGGAAACTACTGGTTCATACCATTGCTGTCTATACCAGATCTATCATTAACGATCTAGAACTTTCTTGACCTAGCAACTCAACGGCAGCTATAGTAGGTTTGCTGCTCTACAAATCTCGGAAACAAGTGATACGATATTTCTGTCTGTGAACGTGTTAAACCCCACACTGGCCGTCTTCAGTACATACGGATGGTAGATAGGATTCAGGGGCGGAACCAGGATTTTAATCAGCGAGGGGCATAAGGTCTAATTTTAAAATTTTCAGAGGTCATTGTTGCTATTAGGTCTACGGTCAACCACATCTCATAAATTGGAGAGGGGGAGAGGCCTGACACCCTGAGCCCCCCTGGATCCGCCCTTGACAGGATACGATATAGTTTAATACTTAACACGTAATTAGTTCAACTAAAAACCAAAAGAACAGATAGCCAATGTAAAAAATCTTGTGTAGTATGATAAAAGGAACGGGCTCAGCAATGTTAGCAGTGTGCAGTGGTTAAACCACGCACTGGGCAACGCTGATTTTCAGCGCTTGCCCGTCGGAGCACCGGAAACTCCGGTGCTACGCACCGGTGCCTCCTCTGCTTTGCCGCTCGTCTTGGGTGTTTAGTATACTTGAGCAAGAAGTTCTGTTTCACTTGTCCTTTTTTCATCATTTCTGCCGACTGCAGTCCACTGCTAGACACAGGCCTCCCCAAAGATCACCACAACGAGCAATATGGGTGTGTTGTGGGCTCATGGGGGATTTGCCATAATCGCAGGCAGACTGGTTGGCGATCGCAGTTGAGCTGTTAATGTACTTGAAGGACGCTGCTGCCTGTCCTCCGGCTAATCCCTTAGTCGACTTTTACGACCCCACGGGAGGAGATGGGGTGGTGGTATTCTGAGCCGGCACCACACGGCAATTCCTGCTTAAGTCTACAGAAACAATCGTGAATACATCGTTATCGATCCCCCAGCAACAGACCCAGACAGACACTCGACTTCTGATAAAACTTGACACTACAACCTTTTCCGAATATACTGAATATATTTATATTAGTAAAGGTCAGTCTGACTGGTTTTAATATCACTTGTAGCTGTTGCTTTCACAGCTATTTCACTAAATGTTCTACGCTGGTTTTCTTGTCTTTGGTGAGGCGGGGTCATAATTCCTGAATTGCTAATCCGATCAGAATACTATAAAGGCATTCATGCCACGCGCTTTCCTACCCGTGTGGTGATCATCCGTGATTTCCGTGTGGTGTCCGTATGGATTAAGAATATAGCACCACTCCATTTACATCTCGAAACCAGTGCATGTGTCTGGAACCCATACGAGTGCAAATACGCACTTTTGTTGGAGAAGGTGCAAAAATCCTTTTTGAGATTTCTCTACAAGCGCCTTTATGTATTTTATCCATTCTTATACCCTACCAGGTTTCTGCTCGGTTCTTTGGGATACAACTCATTGGAAGCTCGGCGAGCCTATGACCAAATTACGACGGCATGTAAAATAATTCGCGGGAAAATAGATGCTCCAGGGCTTAGTGATAGGTTGTGTCGATTTTTTGTACCAAACAACTTCCTTCGGAATCGTAAACATAGGCTCTTCGCAGTGCCGCTGACCCGCACCGTGGCGCGTGCTAACTCGCCTGTACCCCGTGTTCTCGCCGAGCTCAACGCTCTCCTGGACGCTTATCCTGCATGCGATTTGTTTGCAGATACGTGTAAAGAAAGAAAAGAGAAAGAAAGAAATAATTTTATTCTGATCGCACACAACAAGAAAGTAATTGAAAATAACAACACAGAATATTGCAAAATATCAAATTAAAATTAAAAGGCATGCAAACAGATTTTTGTGTGAGACATCAGAATAGGCTTCTATCTCAGCATTGCGCTGGTCTTCCGATAGGACCTTACATAAAATAGTCAAATCGCACAGTTTCCAAAAATATATCATTAATATTAATAATGTATTTATACAACATATTATATTTAAAGTCATTAAATAGAAATCAAAGTTACAAATATACAAACGTGACAGAAGAAGGAATATCATATCTGATTTTAAATAATATTATGAATGTACAAACCGATTAACTAGTCGTTTTAGTACTTCACTAATTAGGTGGCTCAACTGAATTTGTCTATGACAAAAACAAAGAAAAAATCAAAATAGCTAACACTTATCACTAACTATAGTTATCAATTTATTATTGTAAAAATTAATTAGCAATCCTGTGAATTGTGTTCCTTATAATTATTTATTTGATTTATATTCATTTGAATTAATTTGTACATAAAATATGTACTGATATTTTTTCAATATGCTTGCAGTATTGTGAGCGAAACGCATGATTACATACTTTTTATTTACCTATTTACTGCTCTCATTGTTTAATTAATGTAATTGGTGTAGCCGTGTTAATTAATGTAAATAAATGAATCTCTCGCGGGTGTCGGAAGAGGCGACTAAGGGACTCTAAACCAGAAAAATGGGCAGCAGCGTCCCTTCTGTTGTACAGTAGTCATTCTGCGCTCACCAACCCGCCTGCCAAGCGTGGTGAGTACTGGCAAATACCCCCCGAAATTATGACACAGTGTGGAAATCTTTGGGGGAGGCCTTTGTTCAGCAGTGGACGTATAAGTGTTTGATATGATGACTTTCCAATCAGGTAATTGGATCGGATCAGATCTACATCGCGAGCTGTCTCGATTTTATACCCCCGACAACTATCGGCGCAATAAATGGCACAAGTCGTTCGCCGTGCCATCGTGTCGCACCGTGGCCCGCGCCAATTCGCCCATACCGCGCTCGCTCTCTGGGCTCAACGCTCTTCTAGATACCAATCCTCACTGTGACTGGTTTGTCAAAGTGTTTGCGTTTTTGTTAAAGAAATGGCCGATTGTAATCTGTACAAATAATTGAAGTGTCTGTTTGTAATGTCAAAACAGCTTTTTACTAAATGCATATGAAACTTTATACGGTACCTACAACAAAAAAGCTACTTGTAATTTTTTGTCTTTCTATCTGTTTGTTCCCGCTAGTCTCTGAAACGGCTGGACCGATTTCTACGGGACTTTAACTGGCAGATAGTTGATGTTATAAGGAATAACTTGGGCTACTTTTATTTTAGAAAAATAATTAGGGTTCCGCACAAAAAAATAAAACCCTTGAAATCCAATATACGTATAATATTATATGTCAAGTGTATATGTCGAAGTACTCTAAATTTCTTTTAAATTAAACGCGGGTGGAACCGCAGGTCCCAGCTAGTATATATATATACATACTCTATGTCAAGCGTCTTACAAGTACTCTAAATTATATGTAAACAATCCACTTTCTTTTAAATTAAACGGCGGGTGAAACCGCGGGTCCCAGCTAGTATCTAACAAGATGAAACATTGTTTATACGTGTAATTATTTAGATACCTTTAATTATTGTAATTGGTTTTGTACCGTTATAATTAAAGTAAATAAATAAATCATAAAAAAATCGAACCAAAACTGCCTGAAGTTAACTGGGATGTGGTTTTCTCTTGAATACTACAAAACTGCATAGGGCCATCCTGCTCGTAAGCTTACCATAATTTTGGTCGCATCCTTCCACGCTGATTATGTAGAAGCCTATTCTGTAGTCACTGTGCAATGGTCTTGGGAGCGGATAATCCCCGCTATTTATCGCTTAAATACTGTTGTCGTAGCAACCAGCGCCACAGAGATAACTAGGTCAGTCAGTTATTGCTATGCTGATAACATTGTGCGATGCACAATTGCGACTTATCTCATTTCGGCCGAATCAAGTCCACTGCTGGACACAGGCCTCCTTCAAAGATCACCACAATGACCGATATCGGTGTGTTGTGTGCTCATTTAGGGGTTTTGCCGTAATCGCCACGCTTGGCGGGCGGGTTGGCGATCGCAGTTGAGTTGTTAATGTATTCGAAGGACGCTGCTGCCCATCCTCCGGCTGATCCCTTTGTCGCCTTTTACGACACCCACGGGATGAGATGGGTTGGTGCTATTCGTAGCCGGCACCCCACGTCACTTATCTATTATAACATAATATTATTTTTAGGGTTCCGTACATTCTCTAGACAACAGTCTTCATCGTCGAGCATGACCAACGTATTTTGTCTATCTTTGACGTTTAGGGATAGAGATGTTTCTTCTCAAATAGTCTACATCCCAAGAGACGTAGACAAGAGTTTCTTCGTATCTATATCGTAAGGTTTTGCGTTGCGTTAAAGGATTACGGAAACTTAGCTAACACAAAATAGTAAATATGCAATGGCGGGGTCATAACGCAATTATTTAATAAGTTTTTGTGCCGAAAAGAACTCGAGGAAGGTGGAGAGGAACTTTGTGAGAGAGCTCATTGGGCCCTTAAAGTTAGCAAGGAAATGGTTTTCAAAAGTCTCAACCGCACTCTGCCTTAGACCGATAGCGGAGGAACTTTTTTTCTGATAAGATGAGAAATTACGTAGTAAGTAATCTAGCTAGGTTGTAAGTAATGTGAGTTACTTTTTTTGTTGCCATTATTATCTTTCACTTCACAAGAATCAATAGAAATTGCAAAATTATCCCGGTTGTAATGAAATTTTAAACTTTAAAATAAAACCACAGATAAAATTCACGTTAAGCGTTTCGTTTTTGTATTTACTTCTATTTAAAAAGTCTAGCAACCATTTTCCATCCTAAGGTTGCCTGGAAAAGATCGCGGTTAGCGATAAGGCCGCCTATTGTACTTTTACTTCATTCAAAACATTTTTGACTATTTTTCGAGTACAACAAAGAGTATATTACATAAATAAATAAATTGTTCGACGTATTTTATTGGTAACGAAACGCAAAGAATGATTAGAATTGAATGTTATTTCTACGTCACTAGCGGAATTCCGTTGCTATGGAAACGATTTACCATGTCTATGTCTACGAAGACAGCCGAGTCTTCATGTCGGCTCATGCTCGGGAAGAAGAGATATCGAGACGTGTAGAGAGCGCGTTGTCTATCTTCCGAAGAGAAGACTTTGAAATGGCCATGCTACGCCTACAGTTACGCCTATTATTTGGAATCATAAAGTCGCAGAAACCCGCGTACTTATATAATAAACTAGCTTGGACTAGCAGGCACAACAAACGGGAGGGAAGGAAATGTGCACAGCAGTTATCCGTTCCCCAACATAAATCGGCCGCGTTCAGAGGTAGTTTCCGATACGCAGCGACGAAATGCTGGAATAATATTCCCCCTCCAATAAAAAAATACAGCAGTTGTGCGACTTTCAAAACCAAACTCAAGGCTTATCTACTAGACCACCAGAAACAGTATGAAAGTGTTCGGGCACCTACGTCTGCTATATAGATGCATATATTTTATCGGATGTGCTCGGCATCGCCCTTTTTGTATTATTTAAATATAATTTTTATTTTACAAAGATGGGTAAGGCGCATTATTGTGGCTGCGTATCCATTAGGAAATTAATATCTTCTCTGATGAACTTAGATTAATAATTATAAGTACTGGTTTCACCCTGTCCACGGAAAATACGTGGTCGGTGCACCGCTCTCAGCAGGGAGGTGAGGCTGTGTAACTGCGCCATGCCAGAAGTATAAGTTACTGTCATCTCTTCTACTAGACTGCAATAATAAACGGAATATATAGGAAAATAATATACGTCTATACCATATTTATATAAATACAACTAGGTGTGTATGTACCTGTACGTTTATAGCCTGCAAGCAACATTTATATAACTCCTGGCACTGCATTTTTCATTTTGTTACATTTTGTTTATGCTCGATGGCTGGTCATCGAATAGCAATAGCGACGCTGCCACAGATATCCGTCCATTATTTTCCATAGCAATAGGAAGCCTGGAAAAAAAATAATACAAGTAATTGTTTCAGAAAAACAGGCAGGTAGTGTAAGCGTGTTATTTATAGGTTTAATGTATAGGATACTGCAGCGGTCTATATTACCTTAAGGTTATGTCTTGCCTACATTGCTATTTCCTCCAGTGTCCGGGTGCACGTTTCACAGCATTTATTATATTATATTGGCCGTGCCTTTCACAAAATTAGATATTGAATGACGGTCCGATAGACAAACTAAGTAAATTTATCTATATATCTATTTAAAACACATATCAACACCTAACAAGATTTTTAACGGGAAGTCATAAGCGCCGTTCGCAACTGATACTGACTGCAGCATAACTGAGAGGTTGCCAGCTTGCATGTTGCGACCGAGCGAGTCGGCGAGCGTGACGCGCGGCCACTGAGAGTGGGATGGAGATGTTTAATTAGTCGAGATTACGAACATTGCTGTCTATGCCTGCATGCTGTATATATATTTATACTATATACATATATATGTCACTCACGATAATAAACTAGTTTCTTCTCAATGGAATGTAGGTAACATATATTTTGTCATTGATTTTTTAAGGATGTATTTGGGTATATTTTGAGATCGCATTATTAATGTTTTACAGTAATTGGCACTGGTGGGGATGAATGAATGAATGATTATAATTTTGTTGATATTATTTGTTGACTTTTGTTTTTGTTATTGGGGTAGATTTTATGTAATTTGAGTAGGTAACTATTATATAATATGGTATTGTAAGTTTGTCGAAATTACCGTTTATACATTTTATGTTGTTTATTTTGTTTCATTACACACACACACTCTTAAATAATGTTGTGATGTGCAATGTGTGTGTACAAATTTTAAGAAAAAGATTGTTTTTATTTAAGTGCATTCAAATGCATTAGTTTTAGATTCGAGCGTATGGCACCGGTGGGTTACAGCTGAAAACCAGCGTTAGGTGGTCAGTACCACTGCCACCTAACATTATGCTGAGCTGTTGGCCCTTTGGCACTATAATTTTGTTACTGTGCACGATATGTGTTGCCTTTTAGTTAGTTTTATGATTTTAATATTTAAGTTTATTTTTATTTTGTATATTGTCTGTGCCAATAAAATAATTTTTCTTTCTTTCTTTCTTTCTACAGGCTTCTCTTAACTGATCTTGTAATTAATTATAAACGGTTCTACCCTTGTGAAATCACTGTGAGGGCCAACTCTGGTAATATATATATTTTTAAATACACTGCGACTTATACTTGACCCAACTGAGATTAAATTATGAATTGACAAAAAATAGGTGTTCTGCTCCTCTTAAAGTCCAGTCTGATTTCAGTATAACCTCAATCCAGTTTCATTTCAATGTGTATTTTGACGTTTATTTGATGAACGAAGCTCTGGGCATCGTGGGAAACTTTGCAACGTCTTTTTGTCAGCAATACCGCAATGCCTCAAGACGAAAGTTTTTAACAAGTGTGTGTATTTGACATGCTTTCTTTTTTATTTCAGGTCTCCCTGCTGACCACACGCAACCACAACAAAACTTGCACACGGACAACCAGATGTATGCAGTATATAACTCCCACGTGAATGTCCCTGCACTAAACTCCATAGATCTTTACTCAAGACCACAAAGCTACGTTCAGAACTTCACGAACATTCGAGAAAATCCACAAAATTTAGTTATACATAGGCAGTTTGATAACAGTAGCCCTTACCAGGAAGAATTTAAAAAGTTACGCCATGATGGCGACAAAGAGAAATGCGAAGAGCCGAAAGAGAATCTTAAGCCGACAGATCAAAATAAATTATATTATTCGGAGTATAATCATAACTTCGCCGAAACGAAAAGTGAAAACGATTCTAGCGCACATAACAAAATTACTGAAGACATATCTATGAATATAAAAGGGCAATATGCTTGCTACAAATGTAACGACGTATTTCCTTCTAAAAGAGGTTTGAAACATCACTCGAAATCGTGTTCAGACAGTGATCAGCTAGTCGAAAAGATAGGAAAATTTAGCTGTAGTCAGTGCGCATACAGATGCCAGTCGCCCGCCATCTTGAAAATCCACGAACGCACACATTCAGGCGAAAAGCCCTTCTCTTGTACATTCTGCGATTACAAGTCCGGCCAAAAAAATAACGTAGCAAAACATATATTAGTTCACATGAAAGAAAAGCCGTTTAGATGTCAATACTGCGACTACAGATGCGCCCAAAAAAATAACCTAGTTGTACACGAAAGAACGCACACAGGGTATAAGCCTTTTGCGTGCCCTTTTTGCGACTATCGGACAGTCCAAAAACCTAATTTAGTAAAACATATGTATTTACACACCGACCAAAAGCCATTCAGCTGTGATATGTGTTCGTACAGGTGCGTGCAAAAAACTAACCTAACAAAACACAAGCAAAGACATATGAACGAAAAGGAAGGGGACAAGGTCGATGTCAAAAACCAAACTAAACCTTACAGGCCTCGTCAGAAGTCTGTCAAATGTCCTCACTGCACTTACAGATGCGTGCAGAAATCTAGTATGGAGAAACATTTACAGTTTAAACATTGTACTCAAGAAAACGGCGAATTTGAACAGGGTTTGAATCTTATGAAGAATTCTGAAGAAGTCGAAAGTATAAATTTAAGTGTGAAAAAGAATTTTGAGTGTGAAGAAAAGGATAGTGTAAGTGCCGAGTCATAGTTATCAAGTGTTACGGAGTTTTGTTGTAGAAAAGGTGGTAAGTTTTACATTATTGCATTTTTATATTCTTACGTAGAGTTAAATGTGAGTGGGTGGTTTTCATGGCCAAATGTATAAAATATTTGGTCATTGACATTTGAAATAATTACAATAGTTTAAAAACTATAATTTTTGTGATTGTGTGTAAACACTTTAGCTAAAATCGGTCTTATGCATCTTACCCAGTGGATGATGGAGATGGAGTGATGTATTATCATGCAGTTCTTCTGCCCCGGGGAAGGGACGAGAGAACTGACTCCTACGGGCTAAAACCACTAGAGCAGCAATTTTTGGCATCAAAAGGCACCAGTAACCCGCCTCCAATCTACTTCTAGAGCCGCCTATTGGTGTCGCGCATTTGAGCACGTCTTGGAGGGCAGTATCCGACCCCCTCTAGTGGAGGGGAGGCACCTGTAAAGCCTGCGCCCCAAGTGTACACTGCCACCGTGTGCGAAGCGAAGTGCACTGTAAGGCTTTCATTAGTATGGCACTGGCTTCAGTGCCATACTGAAGACAGGAGGCTCAGGCGTTTTGGGCATTGGCGCTAAGGCTAATGGGGGTAACAACAGACTCTTATTCTCGGAGCGGGAACGGCCGTCTCTCGAGCCGTATCTGGTCTTTTGCACCTGGCAATTCAAAATATAATTATACCATGAAAGTTTACACAATCTAAAAATGCAATAGACGTTTTAATTTATCATCGATCTTCCTAAACTCCAGAATTTGCTTTTAATAGGTATGTATGTAATAATGAATTATTTTTGTAAATAATAGGCGATTAATTGATTTTTTGGAGATTATTTCCGCTCGTATTTTAGCGATATTTTTTAATGAATCTGAATCAAAGGAATAATGATTCTAAATCAATTTACGTAGGCATATTGTTCCTCGAAACAGATGAATTTGAATTGAATTTAAAGCTACCCTCAGTGGTAATAAATCGAATATTGTCTTTACCATTATATTTTATCCACTTCGCTCAAATGGAACTTTCACCCTGGGGCAATCTTCCAAGAAAGAAACATCTGGATCAGCCGATATATACTGATTAGAGTCCTCTTGTGTGAAAACAAAGCCCAGCAGTGGGACAGTAATGGGCTGATTATGTTAACAAATGCCTGATAAATTATTTCTGTTCTATGCTCGTTTACATTTTCTAGTTGATCTAGCCGAAAGTAATTTAGTTCAAAGTGGAATAAAAGTTATATTTTTTAAGAGTTACATGTAAATAAAGCATGTTAAAGTGATGAAAGTACCGTCGTAACTGTCGAGTGATTATTTGGTGAAACTACTCCATAGTTGTTACATTGTTGTCCGACTGTTGCCCAACAATTGCCATGCAGATACTTCGACGTTTTTGGGACAATACTGCTAAGTTCTCGCAACGAAACGAAAAGTTATGTTTTATTTTATACTAATTAAACCCGGGCGACGTTGACCTGTCTTTTTCATGGCGAACGGTATAGAAGTTGATGTGCTGCACCGCCATCTAGCGGCGAGTTACAACAAATGGCATAGCATAAAAACCTTGTCCATGAAGAATACATGTATGTGCCAACTTTCATAGTGATCAGAGTGTCTGAATGGGTCAGACTGTCGCAGCCAATTTCAAACAGATATACCAACATCCATTTTTGTATAAAGACTTTTTTTTATGACATAGACACATACATAACAGTTTAAAGCGGGATATTTATCATATTTTTTATTTATCCGATATTACGGCATTCAATATTTCCGCCAAAGAATGATCACTGCTGAACAAAGGCCCCACAGATTTCCACAACGGCCGGATACATGCCGCTCTCATCCAACGACTCCCAGCGACCTTCACCAGGTCATCTGTCCACCTCATTGGAGGTCGTCCCACGCTGCGTTTTCTGGTGCGCGGTCTTCACTCGAGAACCTTTTTGCCCAACGTCCATCAGTTCTACGAACAATGTGCCCCGCCCATTGCCACTTCAGTTTACTAATCCTTTGAGCTATGTAGACAACTGTAGTTCTACGGATCTCCTCATTTCTGATTCGATTCTTGGAGAAATACCAAGCATAAGTCGCTCCATAGCTCACTGAGTGACCTTAAGCTTTCTTATGAGGCCCATAGTGAGTGACCACGTCTCTGTCCCATATGTCATCACTGATTACGACATTGTTCCTCGTAAACGTCCATCCGCAATAACTTCAGTTTATCCGTGAACATGGCGCTTGTATAAGTGCCGAAATGTCGTCGGTGTTACCAGTAGAATTTCGCGTAACAAGTTTTAGTAAATACCGCGTGAGTGACGATGTAGTAAAAGTGAGATTTGAGAGATTGACGTTTAAAATATTCGGTATTTCCCTTTGAAAAAGTGTATTAGACACTTACGCGGTATTTACCAATGCTACTTACGCGCTGTTTAACTTCCCGACGATATTGGAAAATCAAAACAAAAACAGCAAAATATATTCCTCTTTAAATTATTATGATAGTGTTTTTTAGTATGTTTATGTTTATAAGTTTTTAAACTGACATGGTCACTAACACTATTATTGGAACTAAAAACGGGATATTTACCATGTTTTTTATTACTTTTGAGTTCCCGATATTTCGGCGCTGTTGCAAGCGCCATGTTCACGGATAAATATCGGGAACTCAAAAGTAATAAAAAACATGGTAAATATCCCGTTTTTAGTTCCAATAATAGTGTTTATGTTTAGTATCCCAAAGCTTTTAAATACTTTTAAATACTGCTTAAATTTAATTGCAAGAGTGGCACAACAGTCGTTCAACTGTCGCGCTACTTTTGAACTAACTACTTTAACGCGCCTTATATTTTTTGTGATATAGCATATGACTATGATGGAGATGAGGAAACCTGCTCTCTCATGGATATTGTTCCTGTGTATATAAATGGTGAGAAAGGACGAATGCTTTGCTGAAATACAAGAATCAATAATAAGACATTATATATCGTAATGTTAAATTCTATGGAATTTATAGTAGATAGGTATTGAGATTTTGTAAATTTAGCTTAGATTTGTTTTTAACTTTTTTAAGAATCTGTCTTTATGAAATGGTTAATGATCAGCAAATTTGAATATTTTCTTGTTACTTATAATCACGTTTCCATGAAAATAAGTTGATGGTCCACAGCGAACGAAAGGTTACTACTAATTAATATTTTTACAAAACTATACTTCCGGCAATCGGGTATATTATAGGGATGTACCCGATTCGTAGGCCATAAAAATATAATTCGTAAAATTACGGACTTTATGCAGTTAGCTATTTTCTTAACGGTATTACTCTCAGTTATAACCTTTGATCGGAATTAGGATCATTGACGTACGTTCATCACGAACATTTCCTACGATAGTAGTGATTGGTCGCAGTGTTGATATGCCCGCCGAAATTAATATTGACTTAGCTCCTAAACGTAAAATTATTTCATTGCACTTTAAGATATTGTGAATTTATTAATAACGTTATTGTTGTGGCTGTTCATTTTTATATATCACTGTTTTTTTCAATACGTAGTTCTGAGACGTTGTCAATCATAGCAATATCTACAATCAAAACTAGAGGTTGTAAAAAGTTCATATCCATACTAACTACAACATTGAAGTTCGCTGTCCTCAATCAGCTCTCCTAACTCCGACTACTACTTAGAAGAGCCCGTTCATTCGACGCGGTTGTGAGTCTCCCCTGAGCCGCACCTCAATTACGCACCCGTTGCGCCCACTGAAGGCGAGGTGGGCGATGTGCGATTATGACTCGTACGTTGCGCGTTTTCTGGTCTGACTCTAGCGTGCGCGGCGCGTGCGCAGTTGCTTTAGATTTATAATATGTACATTAACAACCTATAATAAAAAGCAAATTGCATTAATTTCCACTAAGTGAAGCGCACGCGGTCTCATCGAATAATATCGCGTCGTGCGATTGAGCACTAGTTTGGTATTAGTTTCTCGGACAGACACCATTGTGTCTATGGCCATATTTCCTACTTGTCATCGGTAAGCGCTAATGGGCTGTGAATTTGAGCAAGTTACATTTATTATATTACATAATTTGGTTGTGAAGTAATTGTAAAAACAGGGAGACTTGTGTACAAGTATTCTCTCGTTCTCTGTACAATAATGTGTGGATAAGGAAATAATTGTTATGATAGTGGGTCGTCTGTAATAAGATACAAGCGGATAACCAGTTGCAGTCACTCATCGGTAAATATTCTGTGAGGTTAAGCAACACTCGGCGCGGTCAGTGTATCCGTGGGTGGTATTTAAACTAAGTGTCGCCGTACTTCGTCGAGCCGGTCTATTGTCATTAGTCGACAGTCGTTAAGCCAAGTCGGAGTCCATTGGGCAATTTTTTTAATAAACATTGCCCCGCTCGACCCAACTTGGACAGCTCTGACACAAGGTCCGCCACTAACCATACGATACTGATTAATGATCCTCTTATTTCATTTTCAATAACTTATCCGACAATTAAACGTTAATCATAATGAAGGATCCGAAGCTTATGATTTTATTAAAAAAATATAAATTCATAAATGGCTTGGTACCGGCTACACATTAAGCTATACAAAACCAGTTTACGCTGGTCTCTCATTATACCAAAAGCCTATACAATGCGAGATCAGCTTATACTGGTTTTGTATAGCTTAATGTGTACTCTTATTTCTGTATCCTCGAAATTATAGTGCGACGATTATAAGTTGGCATTGGGAAATTGAGGAATTAACCGAATAAAATTTGTCATTGGCTGGGCGCCACAGTGCTCTTATATTACGTCGCTATACCCAGACTTTGTAGGTTGTTTTCTAAAACTCATCAATATCTGTGAGTCTCTGTCAAACTATAAAAAGTTTAAGGGAATTAACTCCAATAATTTTAACAATGGTGTTATCATAAGTTAATATAATCGTTTTCTCTTTTTTATTCTATTGATCATTTCAGCCGAATAAAGTCCACTGCTGGACACAGGCCTCCCTCAAAGATCACCACAATGATCGAAATCAGTGTGTTGTGTGCTCATTGGGGGGTGTTGCCATAATCGCCACGCTTGGCAGGCGGGTTGGCGATCGCAGTTGAGTTGTTAATGTATTCCAAGGACGCTGGTGCCCATCCTCAGGCTAATCCCTTAGTCGCCTTTTACGACACCCACGGGATGAGATGGGTTGGTGCTATTCGTAGCCGGCACCACTTAATTAATTATTTCCATATTTTACCAAATTCGTATAGTTAACTCGGTCCAAATTTCTGATACTATTTTATTGTATTCATTTTGTTAGCTTAGTTGTTAATCCAATATTGTGCATGCTGTGGTCTCCTATAATTGAAGGAGTACACTTACCTATTACCTATTGGTATAATAGTTTACCATAATTTAAGAATTTCTGTGTACACCCTTTGTTGGAGACCCTTAAATAAATAAATAAGATGTAAGCGCACAGTGGCGCCCGGCCGCACCGAGTTTACTTGTCGGACTATACGCTTGAAGCTAGTATGACACATCGCTTGATCCGCGATTGATTTATAGAGGCGCTGGTATTGATTTTAGTGTTGCCAGCTGTAATAGATTAGGCTAACGATTACTTGTAAAGTCACTTGACTAACGTGTGAAGACATGACCTATGTGTTTCAACCTCTCGAACTCCGGAAATGGGTTTACCTTCACGAAACATTTGCTCTTAATGCCAACTCATTTTCTATAATAGAGTCTGAAAGGGTTAGGCTTTCACTAGCTTACATGATCAGTTCTTCCAGCTACGATATAACTAGGTTCACAGGGAACTCATATAAAGATTTTGTCTCACTCTCACAAAATGTGACACCCCTGAAACTTTCAACTGTATGCTTGTTTTGTCTTAATAATTGCGGGCATTAGTAATTAAAAAAGTAAAACTTTCAATTATGTATTACCTACTATTGACTACAAAGTTAATTATTTTTGAAAATTATAATTGCTCCCTCAAGTACATGTATACACTTAGCGAAATTCTAAAGTGGACAAAAGAAGCGAGATTGAAGTCTTGGATAATAAAAACACATATTTGTTTGCAAGACAATGTCTAAAATCTTAGGATTTTAAGACATTTTTTATTAATTTCGGCCGATAATTTCGCTCACATTTTTTAAGGCAGACCAACATTCGAAATGCAGGTAGTTTATTTTTTATATTTATATTTTTGCTTTGACTTTGGCATTAAGACCCAAGTCGATGAAAGGAGTTCGTGTGGTAAATAATATTAAATATAGCTTATGTAAATGGGCTGTGATGAAATTTCCATAATGTTTGTAATTAACTGTCGCCCGTTTGTCACGGGTAAAATTGTTGTTACCAAGGGAGTTCCAATTGTACCTTCGATATTGTACATCACAATTCTTTTGTATATTTTTTTAGTATTACTATCTCGTATAGATACAGACTTTGAAACCTCTTTTGTCTTAATTATGCTGCGACTGTCTGGCAATGACGCACTTATAATGTAAGAAAGAAGTTGAAAATGCGTTGACCACAACTTTGTAGCAACTTCTAAGTTGCATGTTTGTATGGAAATTAGTTGGGCTACAGTTTTTTTTTGCGTTTCACAAGTCTGTTTCTGTACTTATTATTTTAAGTTGAATCAATTTTTTGTATGTTCTTTTTTAAATAAATGCCGCTTACCAAAGTGTTGAAATTGAATCATTTTTAATTATTACCATCTTTCTCCCTTAGGATTTGTTCGTGATCAATGATGGAGGAGCGCTAATAGTCTCGGTCACGGCCACCTTCGAAGAGTTAGTGACGAAAAAATATCAAAATATCAAAGATTACCATTAATCACTTTCAAAGGCTATTCCTCGCTTCATTTTTTTTTTCCTCGCTTATTACTACTTAATACACTTGGCGGAAGAGCTAAGTAGGATATTAGCGCTCCCAGTCGAGCCTTTGCCTAGAACTCTACTATGAATGTTATGTATGTAACGTACGTAACGTAGGACCTGCAAGGCACCAAGGCCAAGGTCAAAATCCGGTTCATATTACAAATATCCATTTTACAAATATCTACGTGGTCTTCTTAATAGGGATACAAGAATTTAAAGTGGTTCAGAAATTCCTATCTGCAACCTATAGTTGGATTTTGTACGTTGAATGCTGGTAATATGGCAGATTTTCGCACGACTGCCGTAATGTTGACTATAGCCTGACCAATACCGCTGTACCGTGCCTTAACACTTCGGGGCGGCCGAGCAGCCGGTCCGTTTTGTAATTTTGTCCGTTTCCTTCCCCCTCCCCGCGCTTCCCTAAGACGCGGTACAGCGGTATTGGTCAGGCTATAATAGCAGCAGGGTACATGATACAATACATTTTCTAAGAGTCAAAATAGCAATGGTATAAATTAAAATAGCATAATACATATCATATTAGGTATGGTTTGAATTAATATGTACAGAGAGCAATAATTGTTGTTGATTATATATTAATATTTTATAAAAGAATGGGTATAAAATAAATCGAGCGACTACAAAATTAGTGATTCTGTAATACTGACTAGAGCGATTTCTGTTATCGCGAAAATGTATCTAGACTGCAGACATAAAATACTACTGCGCGTTTGCACTAACGGTTAAATTGATGTCTGTCTAGGATGCTGTTAGGGAATCAAACTTATATGACAGAGACTTAGGAAACGAATGAACTTCCTTCGCTCCGTGGAAGGTCGAAGGGATATGCCGGACTCCTACCGGCTAAAACCACTGGAGCGGTCATCTTCGGTCAATGATGGGGGCTCTAGGTCCTCGTAAGATCACACTAGAGCCGCCCATTAGTGCCACGCCTTTAGGCATATCACGGAGGGGATGACTAAAGCGGTCACCCCCTCTAGCGGAGGGTAGGCGACTGTAAAAAGTTCGCCCTCCAGGCACTTCTTGGGGAGGATTGTGAACGATCCCTGAAAAGTCTCGACAGGAGCTAAGTACCTACATAAGTTTAGTGCAAACGAGCGTAAGTATAAGCTGATGACTAGAAATACCGAGTGAGCGACTATTTACTCGTTTAATTAAGTACTACTTATTATATATAATAAGACGTTATTATTGTCCTAAGGAAAACCCTTGGGCCACCTCATTGCCGCGATCATGTTAAGTACAACGCTATAAAAATGTTACTCGTCATTCATTTTCATCATTTCGGCCGAATGAAGTCCACTGCTGGACACGGGCCTCCCCCAAAGATCACTACCACCATCGATATGGATGTGTGGTGGGCTCATTGGGGGGTTTTGCAATAATCGCCACGCTTGGCAGGCGGGTTGGCGATGGCAGTTGAGTTGTTAATGTACTCGAAGGACGCTGCTGCCCATCCTCCGGCTAATCCCTTAGTCGACTTTTACGACACCAATGGGAGGAGATGGGGTGGTAGCATTCTGAGCCGGTACCACACGGTACTTGTTTTTCCTGTCTTTGTTACTCAAGTGGTAAGAATTATGTCGCTGCCTTTCAAGTTTTGTAGTCCTTCATTTAATATTTTTATATCCAGTTTTCAGTATTTCTGTCACCTTTAATTAGAATTTACGGTCATTTGTATTATGTGGGTTAAAACAATCGTATGTAGTTGACAAACATTTTAATTATTACTACTCGGCAACAGATGTCCGTATTTATATTTTATTACACCTTTGTTCTTGTTGTAATGACGTTGTCAGCTAAAGTTTGTTCTATTCGCTAATAGATGGCACTACAAGCGCAAAATTTAGTCATTTACCGAGACGACTCCCATTAAATCTGTGTGAAAATCGTGAAATACTTGCTTATCGTAAATATAAATAAATAATAATATTTAAGATATTCATATAGGGATTGCAGAAAAGGGTAAAAGCTTTTAACGATGGGTAGATACTATCGCGAATGTCCAGCGTAAGGTTTTGCATTCTATTTCCAGATTCGGTTTTTTTTCGGCATCTCCCGTGCCTGCCTTCGAGGAATATAAATACGTCGTCGGCAAAACGAAGATCACCGTTCACGGTGATGTGGCGATAATCGTTGGGGTGACCATTTACTTCCAGCGCCCTAATTTTCGTGTGGTTTCCATCAAAGAATAGACTTCTTAAAGGCGGATAAGGAATTGATATCAAGAAGATAAGCAGCAGCATCTGGCAATGGAGTGTGCCAATAACAACATATTGCGATCATCAATCCGCCTGCCAAGCGTGGTGATTATGTTAATATACCTTATGACCGCTCATGGCTCATCAATAAACTTAAACTTTTAATCGCAATTTAGTTTATAAGGTTTTTGTTATGTATTAAGTCTAACATAACCATACTACTATTTTCTGTGTAGTGACCGGATTAAGAATATAGCACCACTCCATCTCCTCCCGTGGTTGTCGTAAAATGCGACTAAGGGCCTCTAAACCAGAGGGATGGGCAGCAGCGTCCCTTCAGTGGAACCGCAGCCATACTGCGCTCACCAACCCGCCTGCCAAGCGTGGTGAGTACTGGCACATTGCCCCCAATTGTGGAGATCTAAGGGGGAGGTCTTAGTTCATCGTTGACGTCCTATGGCTGATATGAATAACCATATTACGCATCATCATATCAGCCACAGGATGTCCACAGCTGAACAAAGGTCTCCCCCTTAGATCTCCACAACGAGCGGTTACTTGCAGCCCCCATCCAACGACTCCCAGCGACCTTCACCAGGTCGTCTGTCCACCTCGTTGAAGGTCGTCCCACGCTGCGTTTTCCGGTGCGCGGTCTCCACTCCAGAACCTTTTTGCCGCAACGGCCATCAGTTCTACGAGCAATCTGCCCCGCCCATTGCCACTTCAGTTTACTAATTTTTTCAGCTATATCGCAACTTTAGTTCTTCTACGCATGCTGTATTCATATCAAGTATATAATTTTGCCACCAGAATATTGTGCTTAATTTGTTTTTTAAGTTTTGTCTTTTATTGTATCCTGTTTTGCGAACCTAATAAAATATAATAACAGGTAATTGTAGTGATCATTGAAAAGCCCGTTTTCAGCGGTGAACGTTTACGGATTGCCGTGTGTTTCGTTTTAAATAGGACCTTACGAATATGAACTTTTCCAGGGTTATGTTCTCCCCTGCCTCGCACCATGCGCAGTTGGTTTCATCTTATGGTTCTGATTTTGACTGTCACCTTTGTGCAGACGCCTTATAATTACGATATTACCATAACCAACACCAAGGAATACGACTCATCAGTCACAGTACTGGTTACTTTCATTGCTATCTTATAAAAACAAAACTAAATAAGTTCATCTACAAAACATGTTATTTTCAATTCCATAACACAATGTTTTTCTGAACAATTTAAAAAACAAAAGAATACTCGTACCTGGCATGAAACAATTTTTCTAAACTCCATCGCGTTTGGGTTTTGTGCGCGAATTTCGTAACAGGCGAGAAGTCAATCATATCGTTCGCTGGCTTTAACAGCTGTCAGTGTCAGTTCCCATCGCCATGTTGAGTTTTAAAAAGTTAGGTTAGAATAACGAATTTTTTACATATTTTTATTAAAAACTAATTTATTTCGTAGTTTGTTAGTGTTGTATCGGTTTAATCGAATTATACTGCATATAGATACTTTAATAAGTACATTGATTAAGCTGTGGTAGCGCTGTGAGATATCCTAGCGAACAATTATTAGTCTGCCACTTTCCGTTGGTAAAAGGCAACTAAAATATCATTCATAATATATATATATATATATAAGAATATATAAGAGGATGGACACAACAAGTTTCGCTCGCTAATCCAATCATTCATTTAGTAATTATATTAGGTTATGTGTCTGCGATACAGGTACGTAAGAGACTGTACTTCTATGTATTATTATTCTAAGCTATAGTATGGGTGTAGGTCAAAGAGATTTCCCTATGTACGTCTGGGAATCATCTAGGTACAACATAGGTAGAGTCAAAGTACTATAGGTTATTCAAAAGTTTCACAATACCCTGGAATGCAGCTGATCTTATAATACAACACCACTGCATCCGAAACAATTATTTCATGTTATACTTTAACAGAAATCATCCAAAGAAAATACTTTACGATAATTTAATAATATCATATGTGGGGTCGTAACTTAGAATACTAAATAAAAATGGCGACAGATGATCACAATAATGTCTTATTAATATATATTGAACGCATTTTACGCGCCATTAGTTCATTGATTTATTAGGGGCCGAATGAAGATTGTAAATATAAAAGTGCTATTTAAAAACGGGGTTATCGAATAGAATAGTTTAAAAAATTGTAACGTTTACGCTTCGTTATCTTTGGAGATTATAGTTGTCAGTTTTATTCTTAAATTGCATCACTTTTCAACACGCTCTGACACTAGGCTTCTCCTTTTTCTTTCCATACAACATTTAAAAAATGTCTATATTCTTATAAAATACAGTGCTACCAATTAGTATAGTCCAATTTAACAATGCGTTCAGGGCGCTGTTGCGGCTTCCACGTTTTTGTAGTGCATCAGTGATGTTTGCTGATGCGCGCACAGATGGCTTTGCAGCTATCTGGCGCAAAAATACTGCATCGCTTCTCAGTCGGTTGCGTGGAAGTAGCCACAACATCTTGAATACTATAGCGGCTAAGCACGACTGTCCACTGGTGTGGAAACTTATACAAAGGACCAAGTCGCTATTTACAATTAGATAAAACATTTTTATAACTGTATTACTACAAATCTGGATCTCTGTTGTCTGAATAAATAAATTATATTATTATTATAATTAATTTGACCCACACACATCAGCCCGTAAACGCCCACTGCTGGACTTGGGCCTCCCAATGATCACTAGAATGAGTGGTCATATTGGGCGTATTGCCATAGTCACCACGTTTGGCAGGCGGATTGGTGATTGCGGTGTGTTGTTATTATCTAGCAAACGGGAGGATGCTGCAGCCCATACTCTTCCCCCTCTCGTTGCTATAAGGCGGGGGTCCTCTGGGTTCGCGGGTGCGTATATTGGGGAATCTGCGTGCCCACACCAAGCGACCCAAGAGAAGACGGTGGCGCGCATGTGGTCACGCGCTGCCGTGCGACGCTTTGGGGGATCCCTTACAATCCCCCCGGGGGGGTGACCGCTTTACAGTCACCCTCTCCGAGATGTGCCTATAGGCGTGGCACCAGTGGGCGGCTCTAGTGTGATCATGCGAGGACCTGGAGCCTCCCTTAGGTGCCGAAGATGACCGCCTCATTGGTAAGAGCCGGCAGGAGTCCGACATACCCCTTCCCCGGGGCGAAGGAAGTTCATGAAGAATTTTCACTGGGCAAACAATAGAAAAAAAAACAAAAAAGGCCATCCTCTCTTAAATCAACTCTTTCACGATAAATATGGGTGGATAGAGGTGGTCTTTTTTGACCGGGAACTACACGGAACATAGTAAGTAAGTAAGTAAGTAAGTCATTTATTCTAAACAAAATACATTTGTGTTGAATATAAAAATACATTAAAAAGAGCAATTTAAATAAACTAATATTACATTGATTTTAACAAACCTATTTTAATATATATTCCATATGAATTGATAAAAATTTAATATAAAAATTCAAACAATAGTAGTAGGTAATTCATATTTAAAACTCGATATAAAAACTATATTACCATATAAAAACTCATTCTATAAAATTATTAAGTATATCAATATTATTATATTATAAATGTTTGTCTTGAAAGAACTCGTCAATACTATAGTAGCACTTATTCAGTAGCAAAGCTTTTAATTTGTTTAAAAAAATATTTGGATTGTTAGTGCCTTTAAATATTTTTGGCAACTTATTATAAATAATGACTGCTTGCACTCTTGAACAATGTTTAACTATGTTAAGCTTTGGTTGTAACAAGTTGGGCAGATCTTTTCTACGTGTGTCTCCTCTAATTTCCCTTTCTTCCTTTGTCTCAACCTTGTCTAAATTCTTGAGAAAGTGGCTAAGTAGGACTAAAATATAAAGACACGGTACCGTCAAGATTTTGAGTTTGATAAAGTGGTCCCTGCAGGATTCCGTTTGTCTTATACGAAGCATAGTTCTCAGAGCCCTTTTTTGCATAATAAATGCTGTATTTAAGTTATACTTATAACTGTTCCCCCACAATTTGATACTGTATCTAAGTTTAGACTCAATCAAGGCAAAATATACTGCACGGAGTTGAGCAATTGTTAATTCATCCCTCAGGCCTCTTATGGCGTAACACGCACTACTTAATGTCTTAGTGATGACTGACAATTCTTGCTTCCAACTCAAGACAGCATCAACTTGTACCCCTAAAAAATTTAAATTTTCTACAACATCTACTTTATTTCCCAGTGATACTACTTCTAAGCTAGCTTTGTTTTTAGCAGTTGATTTAAAGAGCATGCATTTAGTCTTATTGACATTAAGTTTTAGATTATTCGTTGAGAACCAATTTTCACAAACAGACAGTAAAGTATTGATCTTGGTTTCTAAGTTTTTTAAGCTATCGGCACTAATTACGGCACTAGTGTCGTCAGCAAATATTACTAGTTTAGTATCAGGTATAATGTTTTTAATATACTCTGTGACATATGACTACTCTCTGACATATGACCTGGTGTTCGATAATTAAACTAACATCGCTACAAAACGGTTCAATGATTTCATACTGACAGTTTATACGTCCACTGCTGAACAATGGCATAGATTTCCACAACTGTGTCATATTTTGGGGAGTATTTGCCAATACTCATCAAGCATGGCAGGCGGGTTGGTGAGCGTAGTATGGCTGCGGTTTCACAGAAGGGACGCTGTTGCCCATCCCTGTGGTCTAGATTCCCTTAGTTGCCTTTGCGACATCAAGGAGATGGAGTGGTGCTATATTCTTATACCGGACACCACACGGACAGTTCGCTTCTTTACAATCCTCCCCGAGAAGTGCCTGGGGGGCGGCCTTTTAACAGTCCCCTTACGAGTTTCTTGAATAGTTAAAGCGGGACTTAATATTAAGTCGCGTTTCAGTATTTGGCCGTTACGTCTTTGATGCGTCATACGCTTGATTTGGAGCTTTCGACTTTATTACATACTAGCTGGGACCCGCGGTTTCACCCGCGTTCAATTTAAAAGAAATTTAGAGTTTTTCGACATAGACACTTGACATAGAATAAAGATATTGGATTACAAGGGTTTAATTTTCTTTACGCGGAGCCCTAATTATTTTTCTAGCCTAGCCTAAGTTATTCCTTATAACATCAGCTATTTGCCAGTGAAGGTCCCGTCAAAATCGGTCCAGCCGTTTCGGAGATTACCCGGAACAAACAGACAGACAAAAAATGTTAAAATAGTTTTTTTGTTATATGTAACGTATATACTTTCATATGCATTTAGTAAAAAGCTGTTATTTTGACATTACAAACAGACTCTTCAATTTTATTCATTTTTATAGATTAGTGTTCTTAGAATAAATCTAGGAAATGAGTCACATGTGAAAGTTTCTTACCATAATACTGCAGTGCAAGATGTTATGCTGTTAATATTGTAGGTCACCCGGAAGTATCCTTCAGGTTTTGATGACCAGTGAGTTGGACTTTTAGCATGAAAATACGCTGCGATAGGCCGTATATTTTTACTCCGTTTACAGTATGAGGTTATAGTCCTTAGTATTCGACGTCAATCAAATACGTGGGTCAGCGACAAACTGTTTATTGCAAACTTAACTTAAGCTACCCGCCACCTTATTAATATAATCATAACGACAGATCGTCACACTTCTCCCCACCAAGTTTACAATAATATTATAATTAAATTAAAGTTGACTCCGCAAATGAATCTAAGAACTTAAATCTAATTAATGGGGTAAAGTTCGTTTCGTTCGGTGGAACGCACGGAGTGCTCGAGCGGACGTACCCAGCGGTGTCGGCGACGATGCCGGCGCTGGTCTAGGTGACAGCCGCTCCAACTGAGTCTGTGATGATTGTGGCGCTTCTGTCAAGGTACCCGCAGACTCACCGTCACCGCTGGATGCGTCCTCAAACAAGATATCAGCTTCGGCTCCATTGTAGACTCTTGGTTCCCCGGTATCACCTGAGTGCTCATCTGCGGTCACACCGCTCATTCGAGATAACGAATATCTGTTTTTATTACTTACAGTTGAAATCAATTGGTCGGCGTGTCGACGCCACTCTACCCCATTACCTACACCGACTTTGTACGATACGGGGCCTGTCCTCTTAACGACCGTGGCTTCGGCCCACTTATCCCCCCTCACCGTATAATCGCGAGCCAACACCGCGTCCCCTACACTAAAGTGTCTGTCGGCACCGGCGCTGCGTGCAGCTCGCCGCTCCTGCTTGGCGCACACGGCGGCCGCGACGTCCGGCCGCAGCGCGTCCAGCCGGCTTCGCAGCCGCCGCCCTTGCAGCGCCACTGCCGGCGACACTCCGGTTGTCGCGTGCTCACAGTTACGATATTTAAAAAGGAACTTGCATAGAGCGGCGTTTACGTTCTCATTTTCGTATAACGCTCTTTTTATAGCTTTCTTTACTGTTTTAACAGCATTTTCAGCCGCGCCATTTCCTTGGGGTCTATAAGGAGCCGAAGTTGAATGTTTTATACAATTATTTTGACAATATAATTTAAATTCTTGAGACGAGAATGGCGGGCCATTGTCAGTCACGAGCTGCGACGGCAAACCAAACCGTGAGAAAATGCTTCTAAAAATATTTATTGTACATTCTGTATTAGTACTTCGCATTGGTATAGCCTCAATCCACTTGGAGTGTGCATCTACTATAACTAAATATCGCACACCTCCACAGTCTGCGAAGTCAGCGTGAATGCGCTGCCACGGGTGCAGCGGAAACTCCCATGAGTGCAGTCGCGCGTGCGGCGGCGCATCGCGAACGGTGCGGCACGCAGCGCATGACTTACATACTTCTTCTATATCCCTATCTAAATCAGCCCAGTAAATGTAACTCCTTGATAAACTTTTCATTTTGTTCATACCTAAATGGCCATCGTGCACCTCTTCTAATAGTTTATTTTGTAGGACATAGGGCACTACAATTCTATATTTATAAATGATAATTCCCTGATCCACTACAAACTCATGCTTTCTAGCAAAATAGGGTTTTTCAGCATCGCAACTCGGGGCCGACGGCCACCCAAACAGCACATAACCTTTAATCTTGCATAACAACGGATCGCGTTCTGTCTCTTTCGCAATATCTTTGTAACACACAGGCATCGAGTCCTCCACTAGATTCAAGTAATCTACGGTGTCTGCGAAGCGACCCTGTCGAGGTAGCGGTAATCGCGATAAAGCATCGGCCGGACCATTGTCCGCCGATCGAACGAATTGTATACGGAAATCATATGCAGCCAAGCGTGCGGCCCACCTTTGTAGCCGACTGGCGGCCGTTTGTGGTATTCCTCCCTTTTCCCCAAAAATATGAGTCAGTGGCTGGTGGTCAGTGCGCAGTGTAAAACGCCTCGCGTACAAGTACTGATGATGTTTTGTAACGCCGAATAGAATAGCAAGTGCTTCTTTATCTAGTTGGCTATAGTTTCGCTCGGGCGCACTAAGTGTTCGCGAGACGCAGCTGACAGGCCGCTCACTGCCATCCGCGTATCGGTGCGCCAGCACTGCGCCTAGGCCATACGCGCTACTGTCCACTGACAGCACCAGCTCACGTCCCTCCTCGTAGTGTGCCAATACTCGCTCACCCAAGAGAGATCGCTTCGCTTCTATAAAAGCTTTTTCAGAATTGGAGTCCCATTTCCAGCCGACATCTTTTTTTAACAAACTATGCATAGGTTGTAATAAGGTGCTCAAACGGGGAATAAATCGCCCATAGTAATTGAGCATTCCCAGAAAACTTTTAAGTTGAGATACGTTCTCAGGCCTCGGCACGTTGGAAATAGCCTCCAATTTTTCAGGGTCTGGTCGCAAACCATACTTGTTAATAATAAAGCCCAAATATTTAACACTATCCTGTAAAAAACGACATTTGCTTAATTTTACCGTAAGCCCCGTATTGCGCAGCCTGTCGAGTACAGCTCTCAGATTTTTTATGTGTTCACACTTATTAGACCCCGTTACACAAATATCGTCTAAAAATACGACGCACCCTGGCACCCCGCGCAGTGTTTCTTCCATTATCTTTTGAAATTTTTCCGGGATACACGACAAACCATACGGTGTACGTCTATAAGCATATGTACCCATATGCGTAGTTATAGCTGTGTATGGTTGGGAATCGCTTGATAAAAGACACTGTTCATATGCGTGTCTCAAATCTATTTTGGAAAATTTGTCCCCCCCGCTAAGGTTTGCAAACAACTCCTCAATACGCGGTAATGGATAGTAGTCTCTTTTTAATTTGGGATTTATAGTAATCTTATAATCACCACAAATGCGAATATCACCATTTTCTTTGACAACGGGTACGATTGGTGTTCCGTAATCTGAGTAATCTACGCGATAGATGGAGCCATCCGCCTCGAGGCGTTCTAACTCCCGCTCAACACGTGCGCGCAGTGCCAGCGGCATCGATCTCGCTCGAACGTAAACCGGTTCGTTATCTGTCAACTGCAGTCGAATAGGCTGCTTGCAAGTACCTAACTTATCACAAAAAACTTCTGGGTACTCATTACTTAATTGGTTCACGAATTGATCATCAATAATTTCATTGAGGGTTATCTGTGTTATTTTTAAAGCGCGCATCCATTCTCGTCCTAGTAATGGTCGCGCCCCGCTCTCAATAATATAAAGGCGCAATGCTTTTTCCGTTACTAGCCCTAAACAAACATCTACCTCAATGTAACCGAGTGACTTAATTCGTGAACCCGAATAACAACGCAACATTAAATTGTCTGGCATAATTTTTTTATGTGAAAACATATGTTTGTAAGTTTCTTCACTAATTGCTGAAATACGGCTACCTGTATCCACTTCACATTCTACATTAACCTTATCAATCGATAATTTAATAAAGTATGGTTTGTTACCTCGGGCAGCGACTTCAATGTTGAAAATACCATCGTCAGACTCGTCACTTACATAATTATGTCGACCACTTTTGTCGCGCACTTGCTTACACTTCACTTTCAAATGCCCACGCTCACCGCACTCATCACAGTTGTAATTTTTGAATCTGCATCTGTCAGCCGCGTGCGCCTTGCCACAGCGCCAGCAGGGCCGCGCATACGAGCCCGAGGCCTCCGCGCCGCCACCGCCTGCGCCCGCGCCACCTGCGCCCGCACCGCCAGCACCGCCCGCGCCAAGCACTCGCGGCGGCCGCCCGCGCGTGCCAGCACGCCCGCCTCGCGCGTAATGCAGGCCCTCGCCCGCCTCGCCGCCTACCGTCCCCGATGAGTCCGTCGCCGCCGTCACCGCTGTGGTGCCGCTCACTTCAGCATGCTTCTCAGCCGCCTCTAGAGCCAGTGCCAACTCCACCGCCTCCTTGTATTGGATTTTCTTTTCCGCGAAAATTCTCGATCGCATCACATCATTCGATAGCCCCGACACGAATTGATCACGCAAGTTTTCTTCTAGCGTTGAACAAGACTTGCACTTGCCGAAGTTACACGTAGTCGCGAGATGTTTTAATGCTTGCAGGTACTCCGTGAGGGACTCACCTGGGCGTTGCCGGCGCAGCTTGAATACGTGGCGCTCGGCAATCTCTGAACGTTGCGGTTCCAAGTGATCAGTCACCAGTTTTACTAATTCATCATACTCTTTATTTTCCGGAAAACTTGGTGAACACAAATCGCACATTAACGCGTACGTTTCCTCCCCGACAACGGTTATTAACATGGGTACCTTCAAGTCATCAACAATATCATTCAACTTAATGTATTGATTTACGCGACGGATATACGCAGGCCACTGTTTGGAACTTATATTAAACGGCTCGATTTTTCCGATCGGCATTTTTATAATTACCAATAACTGTATGTTATGTTCGAAAAAGAAAATTTTAATCAAAAATCCCGTTCTCGTCGCCAATGGAACGTCAATCAAATACGTGGGTCAGCGACAAACTGTTTATTGCAAACTTAACTTAAGCTACCCGCCACCTTATTAATATAATCATAACGACAGATCGTCACAGATATCAACTTGAAATCTAGCAGTTTTTAAGTAAACGGGCCTTGACACATGGACACTTATCTGACAGACAGACGGAAAACAAAGTGATAGTTACTATAATGGTTGCGTTTTTCATTATAAAGAATACGGGACCCTAAAAACATTGTTACTGGTTTCACCTGTTTTTAAACAACGAAGGCGGAATGGGATGGAGAACCGCTGCGCCGCGGGCCACGTCAATCATTGGCCAGCACTAAATTCAATTTAACCGCTATGTTCGGATACGTTCACAATTTACAAATTAAATGTTGGCGTGCTTCTGACAGTGATTCGGAAAGATAAAGTTTCGGTTGTGACTTATTAGTTGTTTTAATTAAGTATAATTGGTAATTAAATTATTTAAGTATTATCCTAAATTGGTGGAGTAAACCTCGAACTTCGTATTCAAAATTATTTTGGTTTACCCAATGATGTAAGAAGTAGATATGTTACATGGGCGCCAAAAGCAAGAACCAAAACTCCCCCAATTGTAGCACCTCGCAATCAGTTCGCCCAAGACAGGACAACGAGCACATACTGTCAGAATCTGTATTGTTTTATTAATTACTAGCTGGGACCCGCGGTTTCACCCGCGTTAAATTAAAATACATTTAGAGTACTTCGACATAGGCACTTGATATAGAATATATACAATGAATTTCAAGGGTTTCATTTTTATAGTGCGGAACCCTAATTATTTTTCTAAAATAAAAGTAGCCTAAGTTATTCCTTACAACATCAGCTACCTGCCAGTGAAAGTCCCGTCAAAATCGGTCCAGCCGTTTCGGAGATTACCCGGAACAAACAGACAGACAGACAGACAGACAGACAGACAGACAAAAATGTTTAAAATGCATTTTTTGTTATATGTTCCGTATATACTTTCATATGCATTTAGTAAAAAGCTGTTATTTTGACATTACAAACAGACACTTCAATTTTATTTATTTGTATAGATGTAATAACAACGCCGTCGTGCGTATAGAAAATACACAAACTATCAAGCAAAAATAAAATAAAGAACAACGGATCTCATACCACACGTGAGTAAAAAACTAAATAAAATATTTTTGTAAAAATACTATTCAAATTATCTATAGAATAATATTCTCGAACAAAACACAGGGCAAGCAAAAAAAAGGGACAACAAAGAAATGGAGTAAACGTGTTGTCATTTTAGATAGGTATCTCTTTTACACTCGTAGTTTTTGTATCTTCTTTCTTACAGCATAGGTGTGTAGTTTTATAGCTTTATACCTACATACAGCGAGACTGACTTTTGCGCGCCATTTAATATGGACGTAACATATCTATGGTATAATATCATTGGGTTTACCTAATTTGAAGAACTAGACCAGTCGCATGACGAGGTATCTGTTCCTGATCGCCAAGAACTGAAAACATGCTGGGTCGTCATAAGCTCTAGTGTATTTTTGGAGTTTACTCTATAAGAATCGATTTATATATAAGGCCCCCGGTATGAAAAAATTACGAGGCGTGAAATTCTGTCGAGCTTTAACTAAAATGCGGTACGTTTTTCTGCGCACCTACCTTGCGCACCTTCTGCATTAAAGTCATGTATGTGTCAAATGTCGTTTGATGTCAAAGTTTTATATTATTTCATTTATATATATATATATATACATATATATAAATATTACCGTACAACGTTGCCTTATATTTGACATATAACAGTTAATACTCAGGGCACTCATGGAGTTAAATTCCACCCAACTAATAAAGGCAATCTGGAGACGAGGCCCTGTCCTACTCCCTGAGGTATACGGGTACCTAGAAAGAAAGAAAGTAAGAAAGTGTGTGTCCACTTTTAAACAGCTCGCTACAAGTTGCCCTGCGGTTTGTATACTTCTTAATACCTAGATCTCCGTTTGAAATTACAAATGTTATTTGTAAATAACTTTTGTATTCTGTATCTACGACCTTTACCTATTTTCTATTCAAGTATTTC
Source organism: Diloba caeruleocephala (assembly GCA_947459985.1). Taxonomy (NCBI): domain Eukaryota; kingdom Metazoa; phylum Arthropoda; class Insecta; order Lepidoptera; family Noctuidae; genus Diloba; species Diloba caeruleocephala. Next base: position 9,571,030 of record OX381632.1, read on the forward strand.
ATCTCATCATTAACAATGTGAAATATAAAACATCTTGTTAAATTCAAAATAACCTCTCAAAGTACTTTATCTACCGGAATAAATCGTAATCAAGCTATCAAACCGGTTTGGAGCCGTCATTTGTAAACATTAGCTAGATCAATTGTAGCGTAAATTTTTTGAATGAGAGTTATTTATGGTTTATAATGAATGTTTGTAATACAAAATATAAATTGTAAGTCGTTTGGGGTACTTAGGTTCCGTATATTTGGATGGCTTTATTAAGGTTAAGCTCGGTAAGTTGTTTAGAAAGCAATGATATTATATATATTCTTTTAGAAGTAGATATGTTACATGCGCGCCAAAATTAAGAACCAAATCTCGCCCAATTGTAGCACCTTGCAATTAGTTCGCCTAGATAGCTATCTCTTTTACTCTTGTAGTTTTAGTAACTTCTTTCTTACAATATAGGTGTGCAAGTGAGACTGAATTTTGCGTGCCATTTATTGTAGCCGTAACAAATTATATTATCTATGGTATAATATTGTTAGAAGAAGAAAACACGGGAATAAAGGTTCCTATATCCGAGAACATATTGTAAAAGTGTACTCGAACCGCTAAGGTCTTTTAAAACTCGACTCGGGAAAGAAACTTAGGACACAGAGTGTACAAAACAATTAGGATTCATATTCGTGAAAGAAAAATCAGGAAGGAGAGTTACATAAAGCGTACGAAGTAATTTTTTTATGGGACAAGCTCGCCACAGATTCCCAACCACTGAAACTCCTGTAGGTAAGCCAGGATCTACAATGGCGATGAAGCTCGGTGTGTCCCAGAGAAATGAATAACTGTCTTGGAACCCGCAACTAAATTAATCAGGAAAGAAAAAGGAGGAATAGGAAAGAATATACGTCCAATTCCCTCCGTAGCAAGCACGAGACAAAGAAAATACTATAAACCATAGGCACAATAATTGGGAGGCGGATAAGCCTAGTTGCCAAGCACAGGTACAAAAATGTTTATCAATATTTAATTACGGGTCCTATGTTGTGAGCTATTGTGACTGATTCCAATAGTAAGTATGGCAAAAACAAATAAAACTGATTTTAATTACATATCAGATTTTGATTACGGGACATTTCACGCACAGATAATTCAAATCAATATTTTGATTAACTCGACTAACCTAACTTTTTAACTAGACTAAATGCGTTTTCACTATTTTAGCTTATAAGGCTGATCTGATTCGGAGGTTAGGTTAGAAGATTTAAGTAAGCTACGGCTTAATCTTCATGGTTAGGTATTTTATTTTATGCTGAACCACTCATGTCTGCATTTTGTCTGGTTATAATCAGTTTTAACTGACATTCATTTTTGTCTAGCAGTAAATTCTAGTTGTAACGAAAGTTTTCGTTATAAACTAATTTTTACTACAGAATACGCGTTCTAACTGAAAACGGGTTTTCAGTGTAACATGTAATACCTTTTTCTTCATTATAAATATATTGGGCCCGATGGAAATTCTACATGAGCTTCCTCTGCCGCGGGGAAGGACGGAGGGGCATGACTCCTACCGGTTAAAACCACTGGGGCGGTCATCTTCGGCAACTAAGGGGGGCTCCAGGTCCTAGTATGATGACACTAGAGAACATGTAATACCTATATCTACTAAAATTGCCCGTTACAGTCGTTAGTTACTATTTATACAATAGACTAGGTACCATACAAATTCGCAGGATATTTGTTTTCTCTACAATTTAACACATACTTTTGCGAAATGCATTGCTCATCAAATGTTTATGCAATACCGCTCTTACAGATCTCTAAAATTCATTCATTAATAACATATAATTTCTACAAAACATCGATAAATTATCTGACAATTGAATTCGCGCCTTTTTTAATGTCAAATTAGGTCGGCCATTTTTTGTAAAGTGTCACTATAGCATTGTTCTTTTCGGATTCGTTCACGCGTTCACTTAATTTTGTAAAAGGGGGTGATTTTTTTCCGCCATGCGTTATTTTTTATGTGTGTTTGTATGCGTGTGGCCGTTTTTGAATAAAATGTAGTTTTTGTGTAATCTTCTAAAGAATGCACAGGGGTTTAAATGTTGCGACTTAAGTTTTTGCACGTGTTTGCGTGAGAATTTCAAGACACGGTTTTTTGAGGATGTTTTGACTCATGTCAACCCTTTACCACTTTGTTACTTTAAGGATCTCTAAGAAGGACAGGATATACTCCACTAATAATTTCTTCTCTGTGATAATGATGTTAAAGTATGTTTTTTCTGTGAGATTCATTATGCTCTATCATCAACAACTTCCTTGTGTTAAAAGTTAAATACCTACAAAATATTACTTTGTTTCAATGTCTACTTACGAGATCTCTTCTCGCTAACGCGTTTTAAAATCTATAAGTCGTTCTAACTAGTGTTAACGGTGACTAACCCGTGAGCTACAGAAGCGTGTGTGAAATAAGGGAAGGACAGAAAATCAATGCCCACGATAACTAGCATCTTTATATTTTTGTATAAAAAAGCGATTACACTAGAATTTCTCCTTTGTCGTGGTACATTTTACAGACATAAATCTCCTTAACCTATACAAACATCCAAACCCGGAAGAACTATCAGTAGGTGATACCATCTGAAAATTTAGTGGCTAGTATATTTATTTAGTCTAGTTTTATGAAACCATTGTAAAGAATTAATATACTAAATAAATATCGACGGCACGGTTGGTGCAGTGGCTGATACAGTCGGCTGCTGCGCACCGGGTCGTGGGTTCGATTCCCGCACGGAACAAATATTTGTACGATCTGCAGGTAGTTGTTCCGGGTCTGGGTGTATTGTGTGTGGGATTTGTGTCTGTAAACGCACCCACAACACAGGAGAAATCCTAGTGTGGGGCAACGTTTTAAAAAAAAAAAAAGAAAAAAAAAACAAATACCAATAATTTTTCTAGCCACTCTGCTAAAAGTGCCGTCCATGAGTGTTTCAATCACAGCTTTCTAAGTTCATCAGTCTGCCACAATGCTGCAACGTATGCAAAATGCAAACACCGTGGTGATTAAAAGGCTGATGATCTGTGATATCGTTCATCATGTCAGCCAAAAGACGTCTACTGCTGAACAAAGGCGTTCCCATAAACATCCGGTTACATGCCGTGTGTCGTCATTTAGGGGGGAATTTGCTAGCCACGGTGAGCGCAGAATGGCTCCTGTTAAACAGAAGGGACGCTGCTGCCCATCCCTCTGGTTTAGAGTCCCTTGGTCGCCTTTTATGACACCCACGGGAGGAGATGGAGTGGTGCTATATTCGTCTGAACACCACACGGACAATACTGGGATACCGTTTTTTATTCTAAAACTTTAGTATAGGAAAAAACAAGTATAGGACAAAACTGGGTACCTTTCATACAAATATAAATTACTTGTTGATCCTTTTTTATAAGACACCACTAAAAGTTTAGATGACAATTTTATGCTTTGATCTATATTTCAAAACTTATTTATAAATGTGGCAGTGTCTTACGTTTTTCCAGTATCCGGCATTCGAGTATGTCATTCCATATGCAGGAACTTATGAATAGTCAATACTTTAGTTGGCGCGTTCCAAGGTGTAGATTTCCTATGGAGAAGAACGGGCAAGAAACTCCATGGTTACACTTTTTAAATCATAATACTTGTTACAATATTTTTGACTACATTGTTTCCAAAATAAATAATGTGAGGACAATGTAGCAGAAAAAAGTAATCTTCTTAAAAATTCTAAACTGAACAAGGCTGATATTTAGAAAAACATATGATTAAATTGTCATGGCTTAAGCTGACCAATCCCAACAGACAGCACTCGTTCACGAGCATGACTCATGCGTCAGCGTCGCTCAGCTCAACCATATTTGGCAGGCGGGTTGGTGAGCGCAGTATGACTATCGTCCGTCAGAAGGGAGGCTGCTGTCCATCCCTCTGGCTTACAGTCTCTTAGTCATCTTTTACGACATCCACGGCGGGAGATAGAGTGGTGCTATATTCCGAACACCACATGGACTACATATGTTGTTTAGTAACAATTAATGATTTATTTTATTCACAGCCAGTTATAAAGTAGGCTTCTTCCCTATACCTTATCCCTGCCCTGCTCTGCTGATTCCCCTGACATACCCTTTTTTTATTGTCCAGTGGAAATCCTACATGGAACTTCCTTCACCCGGGGAAGGGTGAAGGGGTATGCCGGACTCCTACCGGCTAAAACCACTGGAGCGGTCATCTTCGGCACCAAAGGGGGGCTCCAGGTCCTCGTAAGATCACACTAGAGCCGGGTGGTGCCACGCCTTTAGGCACATCTCGGAAGGGATGACTGTTAAGCGGTCACCCCCTCTAGCGGAGGGAAGGCGACTGTAAAAAGATCGCCCCGCCAGCCACTTCTCGGGGAGGATTGTAAAGGATCCCCCCAAGCCTCGCTTTGCGCTGTGCTGCGCACACTGCGGCACGTGACCACGCGCGCGCCACCGTCTTCCCGGGGGTCGCTCGGTGTGAGCACGCAGATTCCTCCCCTGACATACCCTAGTTCATCCCCTTAATATAACACATACGTTACATTAGGAAAAGCGAACCACGTATCCAAATAATATCGAATGTGTACAAATTGCCGACGGAACGTAATCCGATGCGAATTTAAGTGGGGAGCAGAGCCGGACTTGGGTAGAATTTAAAGGAACTATTTATTGCGTTTTTACTTGCCACGCAGGTCGAGCGAAATGCGAAATTTCGAGACTAAGTAAAGCTTCTTGTGGTAAGTCAGACTATTATGTTATCTTATTTCTTCCAGACAACCTTTGGATGGGCTGAATGGAAGGAGAGAGATTGGGCTGTCAAGTGCACAAAATATTATACGCAATATTATCTCATGTATATTGAAGAGCTGCCTGGGGCACCAACGGATATTGAGGGCAAAGGACGTTGTAACTGAAAAAAGGAAAAAAGATAGACCGCTGGTCTTTCTTTCTTTCCTTCTTTCACTTTCTACGTCCACTGCGCCAACCATGGCGCCAGTAAGTTTTACTTTAAGTAAGTACAGAAAACGGTGCTTCGCTTCATCTATCTATACAAATAAATAAAATTGAAGTGTCTGTTTATAATGTCGAAATAACAGCTTTTTACTAAATTCATATGAAAGTGTATATAGTACCTACAACAAAAAGTCTATTTTAATTTTTTTGTCTGTCTGTTTGTTCCCGCTATCTCCAAAACGGCTAGACCGATTTCTACATGACTTTCACTGGCAAATTGCTAATGTTGTAAAAAATAACTTAGGCTACTTTGATTTTAGAAATATAATTAAGGTACCGCGTATAAAAATGAAAACCCATTAAATCCAATATATACCCTATGTCAAGTGTCTATGCTGAAGTACCTACTCTAAATTATTTATAAACTATCCAATTTATTTTAAATTAAACGGCGGGTGAAACCGCGGGCCCCTGCTAGTTCTTGATAAAACCAGTTTTTGTTGTTGGGTGCCCACAAGAGGGGAAGGTCTTCAGCAGTGGACGTCCTGTGGCTGATATGATAAGCAACAAGAAGAGAGCAAGCGATCTTTATAACCAAGATATTTGGGCTAGAACACCTCTTGAATCGTTTGGGTCAAAGGTTTTTAGTAAACTGTAGACTTTTCATTATTTGGTGGCTTAATGGCTACCTGACTAAGTAGGTACCTCGCCCGGCCAAAAATAATAACTTAAAAGCACCTCTGAGTTTGAAAGTATAACCATAGAATTTAATGAGCGTTAGTCATCATAGGAATTACTTAGATTACTTAAATTCAAATTTATTTCCGCGCATGGCAGATCTAGTTCCCCGAAACAGACGCAATAACAGTAAACTCTGTCTACACCGGTCTAGGACTGCACTTATGCGCAAAAGTGTTTTCTGCATGGCTCCGATAATTTACAATAAGTTACCAAATAGCTGGAAGGAACTTAGTAATGTAGCATTTAAGCATAAAGTAAAATTATTTTTAACAGATCAAGCCTACTATAGTATAACTGACTTTCTAATAGAATCATTAATTTGACATGTTTTGTTTCTCTATTTTATTTTATTATTCATTTTTGACATTATTTTTATCTTTACATTGTTTGACATTCTATTCCAACATCGTTATATTGACATTGTTATTTTAATTAAATGTTACAGATGGTTCCTTAAATTATATTGTAATTGGAAAGATTATATCTCACATTATTAAGTATTAATTTTATATTGTTTATATTGATAATAATGATGAAAAGCCATATATATAGGAAATTAAATAATCTTTAATATTTGCACGCCATGGCACGTGGTAAACATGTTAGAACAGATTTTGACTTTTTTGTTATCTTGCATGCACATGACATTTATGTATGTACACACATGTTTGAGCAAATAAATTTATTCTAATTCTAATTCTTAGAGTAATTGACATCTTAAATTGTCTTGACAATTCACAATTTTTCATTAAATCCATAGCATGTTTTTACCTTGACTTTCGCGTGAAAGTTTAATACGCAATTTTTATTGTCATAGTCAATATATCACTGAGTACGTCCCCGCGCTCGTCAGAGTCATGTTAACAAGTACACAACACACACTACACGCTGTTGTGTACTAGTGATGACGTCAATAATACACGAAGAATGGATGCGGTATATCGTTTTTGTAGTACTTAAGTCTGGCCATCTCTATTTCATTGCATTAGCTATAATTGGATCAATCTATAATTATTTGTGCATACTATTTTCCACCGTACATTTACACCAAATAAATAATCCATCATATCAGTCAAAGGATGCCCACTGTTGAACGAAGGCCTCCCCCATAGATTTCCACAATTGTGACGTAATTTTGGGATTTGCCAGTACTCACTACGCTAAGCAGGCGAGTTGGTGAGCGCAGTATGGCTATTGTACCACATAAGGGACGCTGTTGCCCATTCCTCGGGTTTAGAGTCCCTTAGTCGTCTTTTACATCCACGGGAGGAGATGGAGTGGTGTTATATTCTTAATCCGGACACCACACAGAAATAAATAAATAAGTAATATTAAAATTATTTTAATTACTATTTATCCCTGTGGTATCCGGATTTTAAATAAATATAGCATGACTCCATCCCCTTCCGTGGATTTCGTAAAAGGTGATTAAGGGCCTCTAAACCAGAGGACTGGGCAACAACGCCCCTTTCGTGGGACAGCAGTAATACCAATTCCGATTTTAGTTTATGGCTCTGTCGATGTTTCTGCCAATATCAAGGTTGGATAAAACAAAAAAAATATTCTAAAGAATAACCAAAATATTAAATAGCGCTCTAGAAACTGATTTGGTCAAATAACCTAAAGTACAGTAGCACAAAATATTCGCTATATTAATAAACAAAACATAATAGTGTATGTTCCTCCCGAACGATAAAAAAATAATAAGTATATTGAATTAAATTTTAATATTGTTCTTTTATATAAATAATATATAGATGAATGGACCACGAAGTTTGGACTAAAGATCAATCCAACAAAAACTCAAGTGACTGTTGTTGGTGGCTCTCGAACTGTCTCTAAAATTGTCTGGTCGACACTTCCCCAAGTTTCTCTTGGTAACTCTGTTATTCCTATATCCAACAACGTTAAGAACTTGGGGATTTATATCGGCAGTACTCTTTCCTGGACTAAACAACTTCAGGAAGTCAGTCGTAAATTATTTGCTGCAGCAGGCTCCTTGAGACGTCTTCGTAATTTTCTCCCTATTAATACCAAAATTGCGTTAGCACAATCTCTTCCACTCTCGATCCTTGACTATGCTGATGCCAGCTATCTCGATCTCACGCAAGACCAATTTGACAAGCTTGAGCGACTTCAAAATCTTTGTATCAGATTTATATTTGGCCTACGCAAATATGATCACGTTTCTGAATTTCGAACTAAGCTCAAATGGCTTGCATATAATGTGCTCTTTAAACCTTCTACCCCTTTTTATCTTAAAGAACGCTTTCAGTTCATTTGTGAGACACATTCTAGTTTCTTGAGATCATCAGAAAATCTAAAATTAAGTATACGTATGCATTCCACTTCCTTCTTCGATAATTCATTTACTATTCAAGCGGCTCGCTTGTGGAATGCATTACCTATTGAAGTAAGACGTGCTCAAACACTACCTATTTTTAAGAAAATGGTGAAGGAGCATTACCTTTCTCTCTAATTTTTCTTCTCCTATCCTAGTTATATTTGATATTTATTAGTATATTTTATCATCGTTTTATATATATAATATTTATTGTATATATTGTTATGTGTTTTATATTTTTATGTCTAAGTAATATTGTGTATGTTATATTGTACACTTGACAGCCCAATATCTCTCTCCTTTCTTCCTGCCCATCCAAAGGTTGTCTGGAAGAGATCGCCCTGTGCGATAAGACCGCCCATTGTACATGTATCCTTTTAAATATTTATCTCTATGTATGTATTATGTGGTGTACAATAAAGAGTATATAAATAAATAAATAAATAATTTATTATTTGATATTTTAATTGAAGATGATTCGACAAGGAATGGAATATTAACAGTTAGGATTAAAAACTTGATACGTCTAATAAAAACATATGCCAATGTCCGTAGTGTCAAGGAAATTAGTGTGTGAACCAAAATAATCAACTAGTAAAGGGAAGATACATATTATATAACATTGTAGCTACCTCCATTCTGCATTTCCGTGCCGTGAAAGGTGCCATAAGTTTTCAACACTGTACTATAAAACGCATAAGTTACCATTTAGGAACTGGATGTCTTGTAAATAATTGTTTTTATAGATTCATTGATTTGGTGTATGGTGCCTAACATAATATAAAATTGGTGATTTTATTTATTTCCTTTTTTTATTTAGTCATACTTTTATGCACTATGCCTACTACAAAAGGCGGACTTAATGCTATATGGCATTTTCTACCAGTCAACCTTTGGGTAAAACGAAATATTAATAGATATTTTTAATAGGTACATACATTTGTTTTAAAAAAAAAGGATTTTTATATATGATGTATTAAAGGTGTTTAGGTGTTTATTTACAAGGATACGTGTTCTAATAAATACGGGTTTAATGTGTATAATATTTAAAGATTCCTATAGCACATCACCTTCCAATATGTTTCTGGCAAATAAACAATAAGTATATGGGATTATTGGACCAGATTGATTATTATGTAAATAATACATAATAATCAATCATTATTAGAAGAATTAGAATATAGTTAGGAATCTGCGTATTTTTTATGTACAAGAACCTTCCCATATGGGTAGAGATTACCCGCGCAAAAGAATCATGAAAATCTGCGGTGCATTTTCTGAAAAACATTCGCACATACGGGGGAAAAAGAGAACCTTCCTTTTATTAAGTCTGTTAAAACTAATCATTATCCAAAAAGATGGTATAATAATATATGCCCGCAATCACAGATGAAGTTGCCAGTGTGGTCAGTAAGATAAAGGCTAATGTACAACCGTGAACTTAGGCAGAATACAGACATATTATTTTCATCCTATGGTTGCCTGGAAGAGATCGCGGATAGCGATAAGGCCGCCTATTGTACTTTTACTTAATTCAAAACGTCAGTGACTATTTTGGGTGTACAACAAAGATTATATAAAAAGAAATGCAATGCTCAGTTCACATGCGAATCACATGCGGGGACAGTATTTATTGTTACTGGTAACGTGCTAGTCTCAAGTCCTCATCGTTTTACCAATTTTTCAAAGTTTCTGTTAGAAAGAAAGAAAGAAAGAAAGAAGAAAGAAATACATTTATTTGGTACGGCACATAGTGACAGCATTAATCAATTTATCATCATATCGGCCATTTATACGTCCACTGTTGAACAAAGGCCTCCCCCATAGATTTCACAACTGTGTCATCAGTTTGGGGGGTACTTGCCAATACTCACCACGCTTGGCAGGCGGGTTGGTGAGCGCAGTATGGCTACCGGTTCACAAAAGGGACGCTGCCGCCCATTCCTCAGGTTTAGATTCCCTTAGTCGCCTTTTACGACATCCACGGGAGGAGACGGAGTGGTGCTATATTCTTAATCCGGCACCACACGGACATCAATTTATAAAAGAATAAAAATCATATAAAACAAAAACAAGATTACCCTTAACCAACTAATTGACAGTATTTATTGTTACTGATTTCAAGCAACCTAACTTACCGCGAGACATTTAATATGATATTTCGACATCATGGGTGTTAAGCCTGCTAGATATATAAACCTTGCCCACACCGAGCGACCCACGAGAAGACGGTGGCGCGCATGTGGTCACGCGTCACCGTAGCAACACAGCACAACGCACAGTGAGGCTTCAGGGGGATTTTTTACAATCTCCCCGTGGGGGGGCGACCGCTTTACAGTAACCCTCTTCAAGATGTGTCTATAGAGGTTGAACAATGGGGAGCTCTAGTGTGATCATACCAGGTTCTGGTCCTTAGGTGCTGAAGATGACCGCCCCAGTGGTTTTAGCCGGTAGGAGTCCAGCATATCCCTTCGCCATTCCCCTTTGTAGAGGAAGTTCATGATGAATTTCCACAGGAACCAATAAAAATAAACCTATTCTTTATTGATATGGACCACTTCAGACCCTTTAATCAATCTAACGATACAATTTCTAACCAACGTTTGCAAATTGCAGCCAAATATTTGCGAAATAAGACACTCTTCGCAAAGTGCTTTGGCAAACATGGCTGGACGGACGGGCAGGGTAGTGACATGTTTGTTTTGCGGTAAATTTTGATGTATCATAAGTATTTGATGGGATAGGTAATTGATATTATGGATGTAATGTTGTTTATATTTATAACATTGATTTGTTAATATATCTACATTATACATACATCTTCATTGCTCGTAGAACTGATGGCCGTTGGGGCACAAAGGTTCTCGAATGGAGACGGCGCACCGGAAAACGCAGCGTGGGACGACCTCCAACGAGGTGGACAGACGATCTGGTGAAGGTCGCTAGGAGTCGTTGGATGAGAGCGGCATGTGACCGCTCGTTGTGGAAATCTAAGGAGGAGCCTTTGTTCAGCAGTGGACGTCCTGTGGCTGATATGATGATGATGATATTTCCACTGTGACTGACCAGGTTGACCAATTTACATTTAGAAGAAGTCCAACCACATGGAACCATCCACACGACACTATAACTGTCTGACATTAGAAAGAGCGATAACTATATTGTGATTTTTATTAAGTATAATATATTATACGTATCTAGTTTTAGCGGGTTTAAATCCGCTTGAGGTTTTTCCACCCCTTCAATACCTCGCGCCGCCAGGCTCTTGACTATGGCAGGGCACGTCGTAATACTGCCGCGCTCATGATAATCACAGTAAGTCTGACTATTTTTCGACATTGAATTTAATACATATTTGGAATGTAGAGATTGTCTACATTCAAAATATTGATTATTATTACCTCAATATCGAAAAAACAATAGCGGTGGTAAGACCCTTTGTAAAGGAATGGCTGGACACAGCATGCCATCCTCACCTTCCGGCTGACGCAGATGCTCTCGGGACATCGATGATTCGGGAAGTATCTGTTTCGCATTGACCGGGAAGAGACGCCCGGTTGTCGTTACTGCGGAGACTGTCCAGAGGATACGGCGCAGCACACGCTGGAGGAGTGCCCAGCTTGGGCGACGTAGCGCAGTGTACCTGTTGCCGGCTGTGGTTCAGTCCATCGTCTGGAGCGGAAGCGCGTTGGATGCCGTCGCCTCCTTTCGCGAGGACGTGATGCACGCAAAGCAGGCGGCAGAGCGAGGACGTGATGCACGCAAAGCAGGCGGCAGAGCGAGGACGGGAGGAGACCACCTCTCGCCAAAGAAGACGCACCGGGTTCGGGCGCCAGCAGGGGGCACTGACCGACCTATGGGCAACGAACTTGATGGAGCAATCCATCGTCCGACCAGAAGCAGGCACGAGACGGCAGTGAGGTATGTTGGCGCGCGCCTCTCTGAAGGAATATGCGATTATCTTCTACTTATTAGTTCTTACTGATTGGCAGTCATGTGTTACTATGGGCTCCAGCTGAAAATCAGCGCCCGGCATCACTGCCCGGCATTATGCTGAGTTGGATACCTATTTGATACGGGCATGGGACACACCATGAAAATATGTAGATTTAAGGTATACACATTTAAATTATAAGGCAAGTTACATTTTATTTAGATCTATTATTATTTTAAATAACATAATTGTGTCACATTTATCTGTGGTCAAATAAATGTCTTTCTATCTTTATCTTGACGACGGCACGGTTGGTGCAGTGGCTGATACAGTCGGCTGCTGCGCACCGGGTCGTGGGTTCGATTCCCGCACGGAACAAATATTTGTATGATCTGCAGGTAGTTGTTCCGGGTCTGGGTGTATTGTATGTAAAATTCATGTCTGTAAACGCACCCACGACACAGGAGAAATCCTAGTGTGGGGCAACGTTTTTTTAAACAAAAACAAAAAAAATCTCATCTATCTTTAATTGCTACAATCTTCATCATCATCATGCATGGCCTGACTTCACCCACTGCTGGGTAGAAACCTCTCTTTGCACGTGCCAATCTCGACGCTCTCGTACTTACTAGTCTCATCCAGGTTCGACAATAACACTCTACAAACGGAATACAAGACTAAATTAGAAATATTTCTGCAACAATCTCTCCGACTTGAATCAAATTCTGATATCAGTTTCAAAAACATACAATTTTCAAACAAAAAATTATGTCTTTAAAGTTGGAGCGATATCTTTAAAGGAAGGGTGTATTATACGTGTCAGTCGCAGTAGATGCAACGCTTCTTATCTTCGCTTTGATGTTCGGATAATACATAGGGGTAGTGAGGCGGTCGTGAATAGCAAATTTGAAAAAGTCGGTCATGTGTGTCCTGCATAAGGGGTGCAATACACATTAGGAGTTAAGAGTATTTATGGAAACAGTTTAAATAAAACAGGTTTTTAAAAGAAGCAAATGAAACTGTTGTCTCTAAACCGAAAAAACTGTATCTGCCTGTTCCAAAAAGTTCCATAAACAGACGAAAACAGGCCAACTGTATACAAGCTTACTTACTTTGATAGAAAGGGATACAAACAAAAAACCGGATAACTGCGAGTTGAACTGGCGTGGAGAGGTACGATAAATATGTTAACTACCAATATTTTTAATTTTTAATTTGCCAAAATGTGTGTAGCATACCTAAAAATGTATGTGTGGTATTTTAAGACCGTAGATTTTTTATAGATTTTCCTGTAATCAATAAGTAAGGAGCTATGTTCCATATTTGATGAGATAGGGGTCAATTTTCGCTTATTTTCTTAAATAACTTTCAAACCATTTATTTTACAATGTTAAAATAAATATATTTGGGACCCTCATAACAAGCCCTTGTATTTCATATGTTGTCACACGGTAAAGATTGCAAATCTTTATTCTTAAATTTTCTATTTTACCCCCCAAAAGTGACCCCAATATTCAAAATTCATTTATTTACGTCCATACACTTCCGTGTTTGGGTTGCAGAAATCCAATGTGTACCAAATTTCAACTTAATCGGTTCAGTAGATTCGGAGCAAATTGGTAGTGACAGACGGACAGACAGACACGCGAGTTATTCTTTAAAGCCGTTTTCTTGTTCGGACATTCGGAACCTTAAAAATGAACTGGTACAGTTTGGAATAAGTGCTCTTCTTTTCTCACTTAATGTAACTGAAAGAGATAGCACCTACATTTAAACACCTGGGGTGCAATTCTCTAAGCTCAAATATCGATACATCCTCAAATACAGAATTGAAATATCGGTGAAAAATCGATTTGGTATTCGAAGCTATTCAAGGACACGTTGGAGACGGTTAGCCATGAGGACCAGTCTTAGCGAATGCCAAATTGGTTGGTCGCCGTTATTTTAATTCTGTATTGAAGGATGTTTGTTTGTTTGAGCTTAGAGAATTGTACCCCTGTTCTAAGAGAACCCTATACCACGGTGTACCTCACATAATATCTCACGCGTAAAAAGTAAACACCTGTTGTAATACAACCCTGTTATTTTGAAAAATACTTCTGAAACTGTGTTTTCTCTGAAATAGGAACATGCGGATCGGAATTCTTATTTTACCATTATTACTTTTTTTGCGTTGTGTAAACGCATGCCAAACAATTGATTAGATTAAGCAACGTTTGGCGTGGCCTGTCTATGGATGGGTGACCGCAAAGTGAAATGAACGTCTCCGTGCTTTGGGGGGCACGTAATATCGTCGGTAATATCCCGGTTGTCCAACAGATACCAATCGTTAAGCCACATCGGAGGTCTTTGGACGGCTTGACAAACTCTGAAACAAGGTTGGTCACAAACCAAACGTAAAATAACAAGAAGCGACATTATATGCCAACAGATCGCAAGAGTAGTGTAGTATTAACGTTAAAGTCGCCCCCCCCCGACCCTTACTCGCGCCGGCCCGTGCCGAGAAATCGAGTAGTAACAAAAGATCCCTTTAAACCCCAATTAACCATTGATCCAGCAGTCCCTTATGATTATTACTATCCCAGTAACTCCCTGAGCCGAGGTCCGTGTCCCGCAGGGGACGCCCTCAGGCGCAGTTACTTAAATATAAAGAAAAGCTAGGCTGGAGGCTACTTAATGCTTCGCCAATTTGCCCGGTTAAGCAGATATATCCCCCTTGGGATTACTGCGAGAAGCCCTACATAAAAAAAGTAGTGTAGTGCGGCCGGGGCAGGGTTAGGACACAACTTAAATTTCTCGACGAATGCAAGCGGCAGAATATCTCGTTCAGGCGTGCGAGTAGCTGGTATGTGTCATCATCGAAATTAATCGGTATACCAGGCTAATTTTCCCTAGCATACTGTTTTACTGACATGACTATTGTACCTGAGCAGAGACAATAGCAGTATTCCTTAAACCCTCAAATCAATTATTTAGTTTTGGTAACTTGGTGTCGCTGCGAGTACTTATTTTATACTTTTAATTACTTTATTCAAATTTCAAAATCAAGTCAGCCAGTAAAACAACAGGTGTAACATAGCAAACGCTCCAGGTAAATTATAACTTAATTTCATGTAGTGAATACATTACAGACTACGCCGTAGCACTTGGCTACGACTCCATATGAATTTCATACTACATTTTACATATATTTCATTATACATTTTATTTTTATTTATTAAGCATAATATCGAAGCTTGAAAGGCAAAAGGGGATAAGCGAGAAGCTTGTGAAATTGAATTATTGTAGGAATTCCTTTGGATTTTCTACATCGAAACGTCCAACTTAATTAAACAAATCTTGTCATTTATTACCTTTTGCCTTGTAGGCAAGAATATGGTTTTGTAAACTCCTGACTTTGCAAACAAACCATTAAACTGTCCAAATATATTTCTCCTCGTCTAGCATAATATTTGTATCCCTCTCGCACACCACATGACGATCACGTGGCAGTCACGTGACCTCTTGAAGATTATCAACGCATTTGTGCTTCGAATCCAAAAATTATGTTTATTTGTCAAGATAGAGATTAATTTTATTGTTTATCTTCAAGCTGTTACAGAGTTGACGGGGCGTTAATGAGATTACATGACATGTAGAGATATTTGATTATAATATTGTTTTTGTAATTTAAAGTAATTGGAGTAAAATATTGTTATTACGCATTAAGGTATTATGCACTACGTCTCCCCTAAGACACCCCACTTCATTACGATGTCCCATCCAATTGCGGCGATATCACTGTACTCGACACTTCCGTTGTATGCAGAAAATTACTGTGTATAAAATAGGTACTACAGGTATTCAACAACTGTGTCTTCTAAAATTTGCTTACTATAGATATATTTAGCTCATATCTGTACAAAAAATTATGTATGAATAAATTGTTATTGTTTCTAGAACTTAATAATACCTACATAATAGACTATGATGTCAGGTCTTTTCGCGCACAGATAAATCAAAACAATATTTTGACTAACCTTGACGTTCCGGTCAAGTTGCATTGAAATAATAAATAATACAGTTTATTCCATAAACACCACATTTAACCATTCCGCTATGTTAAACATTATTCGTACAAGTTAGGAGCATCCTTGCTTCATCTGGGCATGAAAAATCATATTTATTTATTCAAATCAATTCCCTGTTAAATTAGCAACGGAGTGCATGTAATGGCGGGATCAGAAGCAAATCTTTGCAATATGGCGGCATGTGTTTTTGACATAAGTTTTGGCGCGTGACTCGCACGTGTCGTCTGCTGGCCATCGATCCAGAGGGTAAGCAGTGGGTGTTATTGGCGCAGATTAATTAAATTGTTTATTTTTCATGGTTTTCGGTTGTGTGATTTTTGTGGTAATAAGTACTTTAGCTACAATTTAATTAAAGTAAACAGAAGCGATGTTTTTCTACCCAAATTTTTACGTTTAAAAATCGGTATATTTTATTTTTATCATAGTTAATCCAGGTGCTACGTACAGGCAGGTGATACAAACATCAAAAGTGTCTAGGATCAAGCTGATTTCTGATAATATTCTTTTATCCTAATAAACATTTAATACCCATATCTATGAAAATTGATTCCTATGTCTAGACTAACGAAGTACGGCTGCTTTTGTATTAATAAAGACTGTGTGACGTTTTGCAAATTGTGTAAAATTTTATTTTAGTTAATGCTGACAATATAAAGTTATTAATTGATAAAAAATAAAAATTAGTAAAGGTTTTTGGAGTTTACTCAGAATCGATTTATAATATATAAGGTGTGAAAAATGTATGACGAGTGAAATTTTGTCGAGCGTTAACCAAAATGCGTTACGTTTTTCTGTAAGTATATTTAAAATCATCGGGTTTGAGGATGATGATGAGAATATGCCGTGCTGATTACATATGTCGCAAACGGTTTGCGACAGGCGTAAATCGCGCAGACGTTATTTTGATATTACTTATTTGCCGATAGCGATTAAATAGGCGAAGATATCTGAAGCGCTCTGTCCGACGATCAATGAACTAAATATTGCATCCTCGCCTTTCGATTTCAGGCGATTTGTCACCGGCGGATACTTGGCTGCGCGTTGGCTGCTGTCGCTGTTCTTAGCTAATCAAGATGCCGATGTTAGGAATTCGTTACTGCGGACGTGGAAATTGTTATAAAGTAGTATTATATCTAACTATTACGCCAGCTACGAATAGCCCTTGGGTGTCGTAAAAGGCGACTATGGGATTAGCCGGAGGATTGGCACCAGCATCCTTCGAGTATGTTACAAGTCTACTGCGATCGCCAACCCGCCTGCCAAGCGTGGCGAATTTGGCGAAACCCCTAATGAGTAGACAATATACCCACACCGGTAGTTGTGTAACTTTGTCGGAGGCTTGTGACCAGCAGTGGCCTTTTTTTTAAATTATTTTTGTAGTTTTGAATGTTTAAGGCTCCATCACTCTCAAGGCGCTGAACGGATTCGAACGAAATTTGGCATAGACGTAGACTATAAAATATAAAAATATAGATTATAAAAAAGCCCTTCTCCCCATAGACTTCTAGAACGACCGATTACATGCCGCCCACATCTAAGGACTCCCGTCGACCTCCATCAGGTCACCTATTCACCTCGTCGTCCATGTCCCACGCTGTAATGCTGCCCCAGCAGCCATCGGTTCTACGAGCTATGTGCCTCGCCTGTTGCCTCTTCAGCTTACTAATCCTTTGAGCTATGTCGTCACTGTCTTAGTTTATAATAATTCATTTTACAGAGTTATGTATAAAGTATATAACTACAATAAATATTTCTAATATTCCGTTAATCAACTTTCCATTTAATATATATTAATAATTATAACGAAGCATATAAGCTGAGGTTTTAAATTCAAAAGTTGAGGATTCATTCGCGTTTTGCTTATATATCTTGAATCAAGATTGCTTAATTGAATCTAAATGCTGCACCTACTACGTTGGATTCATATTTGATTAACGCAATCTAGGCTTGAGTTGAACTTAAGTTTTGATTCTCATTCTGTAAACTCCAAAGAGAATGATTGTAATAAGCGAATCAAATTCCAAGATATATTTTCTCAGTTATATATCTCTTCGGTATTTTTTAACAAAGCCACTTTTCATTACGTACACTCGTATTACAGCGTTTTTCTTTACCCCTAGACAACTAGACATCTACAGAAAAAATATTTATATAAAAATACCGGGCACAGGACGCAGCGGGTAGGCGGCACAGTCCACAGATTATAAATATGAAGGTGCGAACTCGTGTCAACTGCAGTCCGTACGTTCGAACGGTTATTTATATTTCACACCTCTAGTTCACGCCCCGCGTGGGGACCACTCTATTGATTGCTTGTTTTGTTCGTTTTAATATTACTTTGTTTTGTCATTTCTAATATTCGAATGTATGTGAAGGAATGTGTTATCAGAAGTATGGTGAGAATATGGTTTCCAACAAAGGTTACGTGTGGTTATGTTAGAAGGGTCCTCTTGTCCTCGCATAACATACTTATTACATCCGTATGCCAAACGTGGAGATTATTGCCATATACCCTCTGGGGTCTGCCATCATCATCTGCGATGTAAAATTACGTTATTTTACCGAAACGGTGACCTTGGGCGGTATTTCTAATTAATTCAACATTAAAACAAAAAACATCGCGGTAGAAGTGAAACTTTGTATTTTGGTTTATTGTAAGAGAATGAGATGAATATAGGTACTATGGAGGTGGTAAACAGAGAGAGAGAGAGAGAGCGATTGGTCGACAAAAGGTAATCGGGAAACTATATAGAAACGTGTTTTACCTCATTCTCTCACAGCCGAAACCCTATAAATATATTTATAGTTCTCTCTTTCGTTACACATTTTCGTTTCATAAAATCCAAATAAACCCAAAAGAAGTTTCACTTCAATAAACTGCAAGTTTTTCAAATTGTCAAATCGTTTTCAGTAACGTGTACTAAAGCTAAAAAACTAAATTACTTAGATATCGTATAGCGACCATACTTTAGTATTAGATAATGACCATATAGAAAAAAAAAATTGAACCCTATAAGTTTGAAAATGATTCGACTAATGCGTAGACTTACAATACTCCATCTACGGACTAATGGCTATGAAATTATTACATGAGAAGGAATTAAAACAAAAAAAGAAGCTGTTGAACCGTACGACGTTGATGACTTTTATTTTTTCATCATCATCATTTCGGCCGAATGAAGTCCACTGTTGGACACAGGCCTCCCCCAAAGATCATCACAACACCGATATGGATGTGTTTTGAGCTCATTGGGGGGTTTTGCCATAATCGCCACGCTTGGCAGGCGAGTTGGCGATCGCAGTTGAGTTGTTAATGTACTCGAAGGACGCTGCTGCCCATCCTCCGACTAATCCCTTAGTCGACTTTTACGACACCCATGGGAGGAGATGGGGTGGTGGCATTCTGAGCCGGCACCACACGGTTTATTATTTTTTATTTTTGTGAAATGTTTTTTTTTACTATATCTAAAGATTAATTAATCTAAACACTGTACAACGTTGCCTTATACTTGACATTGGCGAAATTGTGGAAGATACTCTACAGAAGCCATAATAAAATAAAAGAGAAGAAGAATAGAAACTAACAGCAGTTCAAATGAGTATTTCAATAATCGACCTGTATACCACTTCTACGTATTGAACACTCCCTGTCTTCCACAACCACAACCACTTTACTTACATTTGACTATTATTTTTATAACCTACCTAATACCTACATTCATCTCCTTTGTGCGTTGCTTTTTACTTTTTACTTACCCATTGCACGTTCAGCAGTCAAATACAGATCGGAGAAACATACCTACTATTTCGTAGCTATGCGCTTGGAGTTCAAACTTCTGTTTTGAAATAAGTGGCTGAACCGCGTTTGGTGCGTTTCTCGAAGCGCTGCCTTGTCGAAACCTCCCACAACCCGCCGTGACCGAGCGACTGAGCTGAGTTTAGCAAACACCCACCACCGGGGAAAACGAAAAATATGATTTGACTGAAAATTTCTATAAATTACGTATGTTACCGGGGTAATTTTACCGGTGTGCATCCCTACTGCCCACTAGACTAGGCTAGACACCACAACTCTTAGTTGTGGTGTCTAGCCTATGTTAGACACTGCGGTGGCTGATACAGACCTCGGTTAAATTAGCAACTTATTTCTTTTGCCTAGCGTTTTACCTCGCCCATGTATGTTGTTCATATTTCTAGAAGAATATATATATATATGATATGTCAAAGTTCGGGAATACTACTTGTAATATTACTCATTTTTGCTAGAAAAAAAAAGCTGTGGCGGAACCGCGGAAGCCATACGGCAAGGATTCATTAAAAATAACCGGACAAGTGCGAGTGGAACTCGTTCCGTACGATGAATATGTTATCTTTAGGTACGAGAAGTGACGGATCCCTGGCCTAGTTAAGGCGAACGAGTAGTACCCATACTTAATCCGAAGAACAAACTTAACATCGTAGTTGAAAAACGAGTTTTCGAAAAAGAAGAAAGGGCAGGTGTATGGTTACTCTTTTTAACTCTGACTTCATCATCATCATTAGCCAAAGCAAGTCCAATGATATTACATATTAAAAAGAAGTAGATATGTTACATGCGTGCCAAAAGTAAGAACCAAAACTCCCCCAATTGTAGCACCCCGCAATCAGTTCGCCTAGATAGCTATCTCTTTTACTCTTGTTGTTTTTGTATCTTCTACCTCATGACATAGTTGTGCAAGCGAGACTGTATTTTGCGCGCCATTTTAATATGGACGTAACATGTCTATGGTATAATATCATTGCCTTACACATAATTTAACCGGTTACATGTTTGGTGTCTTCATTTTTATTATCACGCTTAACAGGCGGGTTGGTGAGAGTAGAATGGCTGCTGTTCCACAGAAGTGACGCTGTTGCCCTCCTTCTGGATTAGAGACCCTTAGTTGCTGTTTCTTCTTAGGTGTTTTGAATTGTTAAATTAAAGCGCTGGTACGATAGAAATTATAAAATCTTTATTTTTACAATATTAATTTTAAGGTATTACAGACAATGGTTGCAATTAAAATATACGTGATCTCTACTTCAGGTCTTTGAGGCCAGTAGTTCTAATTCAAAAAGTTAAAGTCATGATCAAAAATAACCAACGTCGCGTTCACAAAACGTTTTGTTACGGATGCATTCGTAACAGTTGCCTTTTACGCCATCCACGGGAGATGGAGTGCTATATATTCTTAATCCAGACACCACAGGGTCAGTGAATATCCTAATATATATTTCACTTGTTTAGTATGTAGATCGATAACTGTATATTTGTGACACATTACATGAATCTGAAGGGGCTGGGCAATACATTATTCACGTCTCTAGGCGCAAGCAATAGACTTTGTTGAGGTAAGTGAATGAAAGACAGAAACATCTTTTATATCGTTTATAATTTCCACATAAAGTTGCCATGACAATATCTTGATTTAATTTAGTCTTGATCTTACATACACTATGAGATCGCTTATGATACGTACATCAGAAATATTTACATTTTGGTGCAAACTACTAATAATGAACATAATTTACAAAAAATACCATTCCGCATCTAGATCTGAGGATTTTGCCGTAACCCTAGCATCTTGTCACATGAGTTGAGGGCATCGTGCAAATTAAATCGAGGTCACATGACGTATGTCAAACATTTTTTTGTTGCGTTTCTGTTACGCGGTTTTAAGCTGCAGTCACATCTGAAGATTTCGTCGTGTCCCTTGCATCTAAATTCACCACTCGATGGCGTATTTTGCAAATTGGACTACGTAGTACGTATTGGGTGTGGGTTTCATCACCGGTAACTAATTAGGAGGTGAATCAGTCCATGATTCTCTACCCGAAACAGTAAAAATAAATAGTATCTTAAATGTTCTCCAAAATATCTATTTATTTTCTAAAACAGAATCAAGCCAAAGCAACTGTTGGTCAATGACCTTATGCGCCGAGTATCATTATAATATTTCCGCGGTACGCACCTCGCGCTCGGTCATTGTACAAGTGGTGCAAGTATTTTGGATAGATACTAATTACATTATCGCGTTTTTTTCATTGGTATGGCGTAGAAAACGTTTTTTTATTATTATTGGTATTATTATTTCGCATTGAAGTGTTTCATGTGATTAAATCGGCTTACTGTATACACCACGGTTTCATTGTTATATCTAGTTACGAGATTTTTAGAACATAAGGCAATGAATTCTGTCAAAGTAAAATTGCAGTCAAAAGCCATTACGGGACAGATGTGAACACGTCGCCGGGTCATGACACTAGTGAGGACGTACGTGCTGAAAAGCAACAGGCCCCTGGATGTCACTGACACGTTGTTAATTAAATAATTAATTGGCAGACGCCAAAGCCCGATTTGTGGTGGTTTTCCTGCCCTGGTCGAGGGAAAGCAACAATAAATTTATTTTGCATGTATCACATGGACCCGAACAAGGATGCCCTCCAGCTAGTTGGATCGAGGATCTAAAGAAAGCTTCTGGGACAGATAGCATGGTAGTACAGAGGACCGGGTATTGTGGTGTGGCTTAAGGTTTATGTCCAGCAGTGGACCGAGATAGGCTGAGTAAATTGAGTTGACAAGGGCGCCCTTCGTTAATATCCGCAAAAATAGCTTTGAGTGGTGTGTCAAATGTAAGGTTAGCGACACGACTTTTTAGATCATGTGACTACGATTTCTTAATAATTGCACATTTGTTTATTATTTCAGAACAGAGATTGACTAGGGCCGTAATAGTAATAGGTATATTTCCTTTTTGTCTTTAGAATACAGAAAAGTTATAGAGGTTCCAAGGCTTTATCTCATAGATCAAATTAACAGGCCATTGACTGACATTTAGAGCTCATACTAAGCCAGGACGGACTTTACAAATGAAACTATGTATTTTTGCACCAAATAATACGTCACATTTACAAACTTACATCTAGAAGTCTCTACTTACATTTATTATATACACGCGTATTCTACTTAAAAATATAAGGTAGTGTATTAACTTAGATCCCACGACAACCTTTTTTGGAAAACGTAAGGAACACACATGGAAAAGGAATTTTATCGATAGATTTTGGAATGAAGTAGCTTCTACTGTTGGTATTAAGTTTTAGGGGTACATAATTAAAAACCAAGCGTTCCAAAGTGGGTAGTTCGTTTTGCATCTTCTTTAGGCATCAGTTTGGTATCTGCTGGCCTAGCAAGGCCGAACACATAGCACGCAGAACTGAAAAAATTGACTATTTTCCCCCCTTTCGCCGCTTAGCTGTCCTGAAGAATAGTCTAATTTAATGTTACGGGTGTGGCTTATCGAAAGCGGAGGCAGAGTCGGAGGACTCATAATGACCTCCGCGGAGCCCGAGGCAAATCAGAGTAGGAATTGGGGTTCACAGAATCAAATAGAAGTTTGTAGAAAACAAAGTTTACTTCAAGAATAAGAAAAAGAGAGTAACGTAACGTAACATCCAAATCTTATTCTGCTAACCTTAATAATAAAATCAACTAATTTAGCCTCACTATCGTGTTCTAACATTACTTAGATATAAATTAGTTATCTCTAATTATCATGACATGTATGAGATTGAAGACTATTTATGATGAGAACTCTAGAAAAGACCACCACGTCATCTATGCACGTTTATAATTTGCTTATAAATTCACCGGATAAACTAAACAAGCTGAATGAGGTGTAGGTCGTTCAGATGATGGTTAAATATTACCGTTGCTTACTGAGCTGAAGCAAAAAAAGAAGTTGACATCTAACTTTACCTAAACACTTTGCAAACACACGTCGAGAGATATAAATAAGAAAGGGATTGAGGAGGTGAATAAAACGAGACTCTGTGAACGTAATTTTAGTTCAATAGATTTATCCATAACATATATCAGACATTATTCTACTTGCTTAGGGCTGAGAGCCAGACGTGGTCATCAGTGTAGCATAAATTTAATATCGTAAAGCAATTCATAAAATCATCTCATTTCTCACAGCAAGCCTGATACTAGAAAGCGCAATGTTAGGCAGTTGATAAAATCCTTTGATACTGTCTAAAGTTAAAAAGTACACTTTTGCTATCATTCTCATCCAAATAGACAGAGATTTGTTCAAACACTCGTGTGAAATCACTCATCAACATCAGCATCATCATCATCATATTAGCCAAAGGACGTCCACTGCTGAACAAAGGCCTAGATTTCCACAGTTGTGTCGTCATTTTGGCAGGAACTTGGCAGTAAAGTAAGTAAGTAAACCACGCTTGGTAAGTAGGTTGGTGAGTGCAGTATGGCGGTTCCACAGAAGGGACGCTGCTGCACATCCATCTGAATTAGAGACCCTAACGGCCGAAATTAATAATCAACTAATCCAAAATCATTAGATTTCAGACTGCAGATATGTCTGTTTTTTGTGGTAAATGTGATCGTAACTCAGCAACGCATGAATTTCAATCTAGACGAATGTCAATATATATAAAATAAATCTTAAATCTTAAATTTTGGATTAGACTGATTCGTAATTTCGGCCATTACTCATCTACGGGAGGAGGTGGAGTTGTGTTTATTCTTAATCGGGACACCACTCGGAATAAATCATTTAATATTTTACATGATAGTCACGTTACACCTAGCGGCTGACCATTTAAAAGTATTTATCCCGATAACAGGATGTGATTAAATGCTGCTTACCAAAAAGAAAAACAATCCAAATTTGGTTTATATCTTCTTTACCAAAACAAATATGGAACTAGTTTTTAATGTTTTTGTTTTCGAATAGAACATTGTTAACCACACCGCGTAGCTCTTGTTATATTCTAATACCGATAAACTAAAGGGCACTCAAAGGAATAGTATCTGTAGAATTCTCTCATGGTAACGTTTTCAGAACGTACTAATATAGGGGCGAAATCGGCAATATAATAATGTATATATATCCTTATACTACTAATAAAATTTACAAAACACTTTTATTTATTTTACAATTATGTCTACGGATAACAAAAACACGTCATGTTACATTAATCTCTTCATCACTAGCGCTAGCATCGCTCTCATAATCATCCTCTTCCATATTTTGAAACGGTACTTCGCGGGAAAACAGTTGACTGCCCGCCATTTTGTCTTCATACCCTCTAAACTCGTTCGACGTTGTTGTGTAAACTTTCTTTATATCTTCGTTTTGGTCTTCGTTGTTTGGTGATGGCGATAGCTTTGGTTTATCTGCTTCAGCGTCTGAGAGGTCCGGGTGTGGGTTGTTTTTATTTGGTAAAGTTTGTTCACGAGACCCACCTGAAGCTAGAAGTTCCCGCTCTTTCGAATTTCGCCATTTCATGCGGCGATTCTGGAACCAGATTTTTACCTGTAGAAAAAACATTGTGGTTAAATGGTGTCAATATTATGTGAAGTTCTTTGTTCGCAAGGAGGTATGTTCCTATTCGAATTTGTCTGCACTCATCCGGGTCTATTGCCAGATACGCTGCCAAAGGGATCGTGCTAACTGGCCGCGGCTTACAGCTTTCATTAGATTGCGATTTTTTATTGGCATT
Organism: Diloba caeruleocephala; assembly: GCA_947459985.1. Taxonomy (NCBI): domain Eukaryota; kingdom Metazoa; phylum Arthropoda; class Insecta; order Lepidoptera; family Noctuidae; genus Diloba; species Diloba caeruleocephala. The sequence goes on from OX381632.1 coordinate 9,596,657, forward strand.
CCAACGAGATATTCACAATATTTTGAATAGAGGCAATGATACGTATAAAAAGTTCAGTGCAAATAACTCACATTTAGAAATGAACATGTTTTACAGTAACTGAAACAATGTATTAAAGAAAAGCGACTGATTTCTAGCCTTGTTAATTTAGTACCCTGGGTTTGCTCTATCATCATGTCAATAGTTAACTATGTCGTATTAGCTCGTAAACGCTAAAACGGACCAAAACAGCTAAACACGGGCCTCCCAAGACCGCTAAAAGTTACGGTCATATGTGTTGATGCAACGAATACAAATATGAATATTCATATTCGCCGAATATCATGATGATATTCGTAAAAAATATTTGAGTAAAATAGAACGCACACGTAAAAAGGTGAGTTACGATTCATGTATCTATCCGAACATATTGCTTTGACGTTTTAATTTGATGATTCGGGGATACCCTGAAACCAATCAAGAGGATTATGCTATTTGCAAATGTTATGAAATTGAAATAATTCGCCGGGATTAATTTTGATTATTAAAGTACTTGTATTAATATTGACTAGCGTGTTTTATTGCCATTGACAAATAGCTTTCAGCGAATTCGTATTCGTATACGCCCAACTGTAAAAATCAGTATTCGTTCTCGTAAAAGTAGTAATTATTCGTTTTATCACTAATCATGCTTGAGTGATGAGAATTCTGAGTACCTATGTCATGTCCAGTTGCTACAAACGACACTATAAAAAGGAAGGGGTGGACTATCACGGTTACTTGATAGTAAAACTGAACATTATAAATAAATATATTTATGTTGTTTTATATGGAGTTAAGTGCTAATACCTCTTGGAATATTGACCACCCTTTGACACAGGATGTACGTTAATCTTACCCGCACATCATAAATGTTAAGTCCGTGTTTATCACAATCATTCATTCTACTATATTTATTCAAAAGAAATAAGTTCATACCATTGCCGATATGAAAAAAAAAACGCGACGTAAAAATAATCAATGACAATAGGGCGCAAAACATTAGCAGCGTTACTTTTTTTCGCAAATCGATTTCTCATTTATATCGTAAAAATCGTTTTATATTTTTTCGGTATAAATTCTAACAGTTTTACGGAATAAATAGCGAGTAACGGTGCTTTGTGTTTGACGTCGCATGTTATTGATGGTCGGAGGCGGGGCTCTACGCGGGTGTGTTCCTTTGCAGCGTTATATAAAAAAAGGTGACGTTTGACCGCGCGCGCGGTTTTTGTTATGATTTTATTTTTGTGTAATGTTTTTTTGCTGCTTTTTATAGGTTTAAAAAATATTATGGACATTGCTTTTAATATCGAATAAGAACCTCATTACCTACATTGACGACGATGATACAGTTAAATACATTAAAAAAGGTTTATTTACCAAAATATTGCAACAGTCAATACTTATACCGGTGAAATGGTCTCCGTGCAATAAATGTTGTTTTGACTTTTCTTAATCTCTAAAAAATTACAACACAAAATAGCTGCATATTAATGAGATAGCCTGGTTGTAGAATGCTTGCCTTCCATACTTTTTTTGTTTTGATTTGAGTTCGACCCCGGCTCACACTTCTGACTTTTCTGATTCATGTGCGAATCATAATTTGATTATCACTCGTGTTAACGGTGAAGGAAAACGTAGTAAGGAAACCTGTACACCTGAGAGTGCTCCAAAATGTTCTCAATGGCGTGTGTAGTCCGCCAACCCGCACTAGGCCACCCTGGTGGACTTTGGCCTAACCTTTCTAATCGCGAGAAAAGGCCCGTGCCCAGCAGTGGGACAATGATGGGCTGATTATAATTGATATTCGTTAGTAGATAATCGTAGATTACAATTACCTATATCTACGAGTACAGCAGTACATAATAATAAAATTCGTCTAAGTTGCAGTTTTAACACTACAAGTTTCGATATGTAGGTATATTGGGAAACGGCTGAGCGACAACTTGACAATAAAACTAATATGTCACGTTTGCAACAATAGAATAAAAAATGTGATCTATCATCAGACCGATGACAACGCGGACACGACGTGAGGGCGGGATATATGTTTATTATGATTATTTTATTGAAATGTCATTCGAACTTTGCGGTGCTTACCTGAATTATAGTGTAGAGTGAAGATAAAAATAAACTTCGTATTCTACATGTGAACAAGATATACAGTATTCAATGATATTATATATTAAAAGAAGTAGATATGCTCCATGCGCGCCAAAAGTAGGAACCAAAACTCCCCCAATTGTAGCACCTCGCCATCAGTTCGCCCAAGACAGGACAACGAGCACACACTGTCACAATCTGTGTTGTTTTAATAATTAAGTAATAACAATGCCGTCGTGCGTATAGAAAATGCACAAATTATCAAGCAAAAATTAATAAAGAACAAGGGATATCATACCACACGTGAGTAACAAACTATATAAAATATTTTAATAAAAATACTATTCATAATATAGAATAATATTCTCGAACAAAACAGGCAAAGCAAAGAAAGGAGACAACACATATATTCTATCACAGGTGCGACAAAGACATCGAGTGCGTGTTGTCATTTTAGATAGCTATCTCTTTTACTCTTGTAGTTTTTGTATCTTCTTTCTTACAGCATAGGTGTGTAGTTTTATAGCTTTATACCTACATACAGCGAGACTGAGTTTTGCGCGCCATTTAATATGGACGTATGGTATAATATCATTAACAGTATTCCAAATTTAAAATCAATATTACCTACGTGATTTATTTTATACATACTTAAAAAGGGACAGTCAAACAGTGCATACAAACCAGTGTTCATACCAAGGGCGGATCCAGGGGGGCTCAGGGGGGCATACACCCCCCAAAACTGTGGGATGCCATTGACCTTAGAACTAGTAGCAACAGCAATCTCTGAAAATCGTAAAATCAACTCCTGGCTCCCGCAGTTGTAACTCCTGGATCCGCCTCTGGTTCATACAGGTGGACAATATCAGTATTTTACCCGGAGCATCTGGGCCTGACAGCTGACAGCCGAACTCAATTTCTGGTGAATACCGATATGGATATGATAATTGTTAGACTGCTTGACCAATTTTTGGGATTTTGACTGCCAAATATGTTTTCGAAACATGGATTGACCTTGATATTTAAAGAAAGACCAAGTCTAAACTAGCTAACCTACGGCTGATTACTGAAATGCCAGTTTATATTAAGTCTCGCTTTAACTATTTGAGCAGCCCGGCATCGTACCGAAAACAGGTTTTTCGAATAGTTTAAGCGGGATTTAATATTAACTGGCGTTTCAGTATTCAGCCGCTAGCCCCATGAGCTTCCGATTCTGCTGATACGAGCAAAATATGCGTAGAAACCAAATACCCTGCATGCACCCGTTACCTAGCATGATATGATAGCAGCTGATACATTACTTTCAGATTGTTCCCAAATAAAACGCAATAATCAATTTGCCTGATCAGCGCAGAAATAAAACGATTTAAAGTAAAAAAAATTGAATCACATTTTTTCAAAAACAAATTTCTTTACTGAAATGACAAATGGGCGCCCGGCGATTGCCCGTGACCAATCAAACTGATCGATGTTTGCGCCCGATTCAAATATCGAATCATTTGTCAAACTTTAAATATGGCTGTTTTTTACGCGCGCAAATTTCATTGTGTCAGATTGAATCGTTAAAAATCTTGACAATATTTTATCGAAAATAGTGAATGTACCTAACAGATGTTTCTTGGCGTGATGACTGCTAATTTTCACGCTTAGTCTGTCCATTAAACTAACCAACGGTTCTGGAATTGAATTGTCTGTTACAAAAGTACTGCCATCATATTATCAGACTACAGTCTTGATATTAAGTTATATTTAGCTTAGCTATGGTCTCGAATATACGCTACTAAATAAAATTGATTAATAATAATAACATCGAATAATTGTCGAACTGCAGGACAAAGGCTTCTGAAATGAAAAGGTACCTACGAGAATTGTTCACTACGCTTACTCACGCATTTCAGTTTCAGACCGTTAGATCCAGATTTTATCGAGGTAGCACGCCAAAATAGCAGTGGTAAGACCCATCAAGGAGGAGTAGCTGAAGAGGCATCATAGCGTCCTTGTATGGGTGTTTCGGGAAGTATCTGTGTCGCATAGATCGGGAAGAGACGCGCGGTTGACATAACTGCAGTGACTGTCTAGAGGATACGGTGCAGCACATGTTGGACCATCATAGGACCCGTAAATAAATAATAATAATTGTACCCGTGGTGCTTGGCAACTGGGCTTAACCCTGTTGTAAACTTCCATTCAAATTCAATCATTTATTCAGTAATTAGGTCCTAACAGAGACTTTTACACGTCATATTGAAACAACGGAGGGCAATTTCACTACATGACAACCTCTGAGAAGAAATGCCAAAAGAAACTCAGGGCTACAAATTATTTAAAACAACTGTTATACATTGAAAAACAATCGCAGCTATACAATACAAACAATGCAGATAACATTCTGTTTCCAGGGAAGCCGCATGTGCAGATAATAAATAAAAAATGATAAAAATTAACGCCACACGTCCCTATCGTCAACATAGTCTTTGATTTTATAATAGGCTTTTTTATGAGAATTGCTTTAATGTGCGTTTTCAACTTCCCACCAGTAAGATCTGTAATTCGTTTTGGTAACTTATTATAGAATCTGACACAATTCCCTAAGAAAGACTTATTTGTCTTGGTTAATCTATATAAAAGTACCACTATTTTATGTCTGTCTCTAGTATGTTTGTCATGATAGTCGCTTTTTAATTTAAATGTATCAAGAATTTTACGCACGTAAATTATATTCACAAATATATAAAGTGACGGCAGAGTAGTATATTGATTTCTTTAAAACACTCTCTAAGCGATTCGATAGGAATTTATTGTGCCTGTGGCCTATAGTTTTTTCTCTGTCTCCTGCTTGCTACGGAGTGAAACGTACATTCTTTCCTACTCCTCCTTTTTCTTTTCTGATTAATTTCGATGCGGGTTCCAAGACAGTTATTCATTTCTCTGGAACACACCGAGCTTCACTGATCGGTGTTCTTTTCGGCGGTCGCCATTGTATATCCGGGCTTACAGGAGTTGCAGTGGTGGGGAAGGTGTGGCGGGCTTGTATAAAAAAAACCACATGACGGAATAAGACCAGCTGGCGCGACGCAGTGCCATGACCTCATCGCAGCGGTCGAAGATGCTGATCTTTCGAGTCCGACGGTGGTTCAGTCTATCGTCTGAAGCGAAAGCGCGTGGGATGCTGGTACCTCCTTTTGCGAGAACATCATTTCGGCCGAGTGAGGTCCACTGCTGGACACAGGCCTCCCCCAAAGATCACCACAACCACCGATATGGATTTGTTCTCGCTCATTGGGGGGTTTTGCCATAATCGCCACGCTTGGCAGGCGGGTTGGCGATCGCAGTTGAGTTGTTAATGTACTCGAAGAACGCTGCTGCCCATCCTCCGGCTAATCCCTTAGTCGACTTTTACGACACCCATGGGAGGAGATGGGGTGGTGGCATTCTGAGCCGGCACCACACGGCAAAGAACGTGAACGTGAGAAGAAACTTTGTGAGAACGTGATACACGAAAAGCAGGTTGTGGAGCGGACCCCCGGTGGGAAGGTTAATTAAACCCCAAATAGTAGTCTGCTAAAATAAAACTTAAACACACAAAATGGTATTTTCGTCGTTTCTCGATTTACCCGTGACATGTTTGTCTTGATCGGGACGCCAATGATCCGATTGACTGTCACTGGGTAGGTATCTAGGGCCAATTCTCGTAATTAATTTACACTATGACCGAACTGAGTGAAATTATGAATAAACAAAAAATAGGTGTTCTGGTCCTCTTCAATTTCAATCTCATTTCAGTTTGATCTCCATCCATCCACACCACCATCCAGTCTCATTCCAATGCAAATTTTTACGTTTATTTAATGATGGTTTTAGTAACTGTGTCAGTTCAAAATGTTAGCAGAATACCGTTTTGGCTCGATCCATTTATCTCATCACAGTATTGAATATAAGTTCACGTTTGACGTTGTTACCGAATACCGTTTGTGCATTTACGACACAGACTAGATCGTAACTATATTTTGGAACATTTTTGTTAGGGTTCCGAACGTCCGAAGGAAAAAACAGTCCATCTATCACAGTCAATTTGCTCCGACTCTACTGGACTGATTAAGTTGAGATTTGGTACACATATATATTTCTGCAACCCAAACAGGGACGTGTAACGTAAATAAATGAATTTTGAATATGGGGGTCACTTTTGGGGGGCAATATAGAAAATTAAAGAATAAAGTTTTGCAAACGGTACCGTGTAACATATAAAATGGAAGGCTTGTTGTGTGGGTTTCAAATGTATTTATTTTATAATTTTTAAATATTTAGTTTTAAATTTATTTCAGAAAATTGACCATTATGATTATATGACCACAACTTATCACTACGAAACTACTAAGACTAAAATTTTGAAAAAGTTTAGATAATACCTTTTTACCCATAGATTACATGAAAATCTATAAGAAGTCTATGGTCTTAAAATAACATGGTAAACCTTTCAATATTGTGCGTACAAACTCACGTTTGCAGTTGAATGTACGGGAGAACTTGTTTTTCAACTACAATGTTTGTTCCTGGGATAAGTCATAGTCATCGTAGGGATGAACCCTCTCCAAGCGAGTTCAACTCGCACTTGTCCAGTTTTTTAAAAGGTAGTATAATTTTGACTGGTGGTGACCAATTTTTCTGGGAGGATTTCTTCTAATTTGATGCACAACATAATAAATTATAATCTGCTTAAAATATTTCCTGTAGGATGATAACAAAACTCTCTCAAGCTCACGGCTGCGTGAATCTGAGGAGCAAAAGATCTGCAATCTAGTGACCGCTCCCCTCTCTGTTCGGGTACAGACCCTGGCGTGAAGGGTGGCGACAATATGCCGGTGGCAGATGACGCCGGCCCTTTTGCGACTAGGGATGTAGACAGGTGCTGGAGCAATTGTCGATAGAACTTATTTGATTTTGTGGTTCATGGAGTTTCAAAGCTATTTATGACTTGTGTAAATTATTCATGCTATCGCTCTATTCTGTCATGGGTAGGAAATAGCAGTAGAATAAAGATAGTAACTATAACCTTTTTCATAAGGATTATAATCGCTTTATATGCCATCGGTGTTATCATATCAGCTATGTGAACTTAGACTAAGATTTAGGCACTCAATATGTTTATGTTTTTAGATCATTTATAAACGTACTTAAGAATTGTATATACTTATAAAGTAGAAACTCGTTGTAACGACGGAAGTATCGTATCGTGTGCGCACCATCAGCGTTACGTGTATAACATACACAAAGGCCAACCGGCAACACGCAATATAAAAAATGTCAACCTAATTTAAATAAATTAGGAAACACAAGATAAAGTTTAATCATAAGTAATCAATCAACTAAAACATCGATATTTTTTTATCGACCTCTACCGCAACACTATAAGAGACAGGGGTTCGCCGGCTAAGTATTAATTACTTTTTGACATATTCACTTTTATTACAATTTATACGGAGTAAAGATGTAACGCGTGATACTGACATTAAACGGGCGTAGTAGGGAGGCAGATTATAGTTCATTAGTTATAAATGACTAAATAGAATCACATCCCTGCTACTTCTTTATTTAAGGAGGTTTACCTTTTTATATCTATACGCCAAAATGTTGTGATTGCCACAACGACCGGCCCGGGTGTGTTGTGTGCTCATTGGGGGTATTTCCCATAGTACTTCATATATATTTAATTTCTAGAGTGTAGCTTACATGCAGAAAAGACCCGACGTCGTATATACTTTTTCTTTTTTTATTGATGTCCAGTGGAAATTCTACACGGAACTTCCTTCACCCCGGGGAAGGGCGAAGGGGTATGCTGGACTCGTACCGGCTAAAACCACTGGAGCGGTCATCTTCGGCACCGAAGGGGGGCTCCAGTTCCTCGTAAGATCACACTAGAGCCACCCATTGGTGCCACGCCTTTAGGCACATCTCGGAGGGGATGACTGTAAAGCGGTAGCGTGTAGCGCCCGTAACCCCCGAACGCCGTATATCCCTGTCGTCGACATAGTCTTTAATTCCAAAGTAAGATTTTTAAGAGAATTATTTGAACGTCCCAACTGTGAGATCAGTTATTGCTTTGGGTATTTTGTTATAAAATCGAACACAGTTACCTTTTAACTCAAGCAGAGGTCTGTGCTAGCGAAGATATTCATTTTCATACTAAGGTGACAATTAAATGAGAAAGAGACCGATACATTCGACCACAACATGACATGCAAATATTAAAAAGAAAATATCGATATTCGTAATTTAACCAGTTACTAGCATTACAGTGCCCCTCTAACCGGAACACGGTAATGTCTAAAGATTAAACACTACTGGACTGTGGCGAATATCTAGCGTTGGGATGATACCTACCTAGCCGGCTCTCTCAATAAAATATCTACCACCACGACACCTTACCTTAAGACGGACACGACATAGCCATGATAAGCCAATGACATTTTACAAATCGACGCGTCATACACGAACATTTTTGCACTACAGAACAGCGCGCCGGCCGCCATTAGACCGCGCAATAAAAAATAAATCAAACTACATTTAATTTACAATATTGATTTACGTTACGTATTTATTTATGAAATAAAACGTCTTTTTATCACACAGTTACAGTGTACTTGTACAGTATACGTGCATCGTCTATAAACACAAGATGGCATTATTGTTTCGCAATATGTTGCTGAATTCGCTTATGCTTCACGTCGAGCCGCGACACTGGTCGGTGCATGACTAAGTGAACTCCAGGCAATTACCTTGCTTTCGTGTGACCATCGTAGAGCGTGGGAAACAGCTTACGTAAAGCAGATATTTCTTGTCAGCTTTTTTGTATGTATCTTCCACGTAATGTTACTATCTTCCGATAAGCCTAAAACTTATGTGACCGCTATTTCTTTCGTGTTATTGTATTTATACTTAGTTCGCTGTAAAAAGTGCATTATTTTGGTTTTGTCAATATTTCATCATCATTTCAGCCGAATAAAGATCACTGATGGACACAAGCCTCCCTCAAAGATCGCCACAACGTACCTTGGTTACACGTTTGGTTGTGTACGCAATAGGGGGCTTTGACATAATCGCCACGCTTGGCAGATGGGTTGGCGATCGCAGTTGAGTTTTTAATGTACTCAAGGACGCTGCTGCCCATCCTCCGGATAATCCCATAGTCATCTTTTACGACACCCATGGGATGAGATGCGTTGGTTGGAGCTGGCATCACAACTAACCTATTATCAATAATTACACAGTCATTACTTTGTATTGAGCCAATAAATAATAGATGTTAGGCTTTCGTTAACTTCATTCTTATACTCAAGATTTGTTTCCTTTTTGATAATGACGGCACAATTATTTGCAAAGAGCACTATGGGATATCGAACGCATTTTAGTAGGTCATTTAAATGTAACACAAGAATAATAGTGGCCCGAGTACAATACCTTGCGGTACACCGTGTAATATTTTCCTATGCAATATTTTTTTATCGCTTAAAGTACATCAGTAGGTATACTAAAGGTGGGCTTAATGCTGAAGACATTTTATGCCCGATGAACTTTAGGTGATGCAGAGAAAAACAAGATACACACCAAGGCCAAAACTGTTGGGATGCAGTTGTCGTTAGACTTAGTAGCAACAATGATCTCTGAAAATCAAACAATCAAACATCAAACCCGAACCCCCCCCCCAAATGGAAGCCGCCCCTGACACCAGCAAAGTAGGAAAGAAAGCAAAACCATAACTCATTCATTTAAACGTTTTAATTGCTCGAAAGTCTTTGTCATTAACTATCATTGTTTAAACAACAAAGCTTTATTATGTTAAAACTCTTTTAAACGGATTACATCGCGTATTTTATAGATTTTTGTTGTTCCTGATCCTGCGACCACGAATGCTGCAAGATGTTCGAAACGTTAGGAAAAACAAAAATCTATAAAATACGCGATGTGATCCGTTTAAAAGTATTTTATTTTAACGAGTTTGATTTTATTTTTATTGCATTTAATCTAAAGTAATAATAATCGCGTAAACCTAAGACATTACAAAACTTTATATCGAGTAAAAATCTGTGTTTATTTTAAACCCTTTTACGCAGCTGAAGCATATATTATACTTTTATAAAACGATTGTATTTATTAGTACCGCAATATTTGCCTAAAAGTAATATTTGAAAGGGGTTAACAATAATGTTTGCAGTAATTTAACTGTTGTTTAATTTGAATAGTAAAAATTAAACAAACATGACATGTGTCAATCAAAAAGTCAAGTATAGATTTCTGTAAGAGCGAAAGGGATAGCTCATAATTATGCCGGTTATACAATTCAAATTCTGAAGAGAGATAGAAAAAAATCCACCTACGTGCAACAAGGATAGCACTACCGTTGCGATAAAAATAATGTTTTTGCAAACGAACCGCGGGAAAAAGTCCAAACAAAAAGGTCTCGTATCCATAAATAAATAAATGCAAATATTTGAAATTGGAACGCCGTGAATGTAAACACAGAACAGTTTGAATATTCATTCGAAATATGAATATTTCAAATATACGGAACGGACCGAGGACGAAAATCAGATTCATTGGGTATAGTACCTATTTATAGGGTTTGATTATGCCAGAATGGCCAATATTGGTATATTTTAGACGTGCATTGATATTTAACGAAAGATACGCAATAGAAGCCATAATTTAAGAGAAGAAGAAGAAGATATTTAACGAATTACTTACTTTCATGGGCGTCTTGTAGTTTTATATTATTGGTAGGTATAAATATTTCATATCATATCGGCCATTTATACGTCCACTGCTGAACAAAGGCCTCCCCATAGATTTTCACAACTGTGTCATCATTTTGGGGGGTATTTGCAAATACTCACCACGCTTGGCAGGCGGGTTGGTAAGCGCAGTATGGCTACCGTTTCACAAAAGGGACGCTGCTGCCCATTCCTCTGGTTTAGTCCCTTAGTCCCCTTTGACGACCTCCATGGGAGGAGATGGAGTGGTGCTATATTCTTAATCCGGACACCACACGGAATATATATTTACTACCGATATAAAAGACGGGTTGGATATATTCTCTATGAAACAAAACGTTTTCCTTAGTATTAATTTTTCTGCCTTTAAGTTTTCAGTCATTGCAATAAATGCCTGTAAATATATTTTGTGTTTTCTTTGCGACAGTGTAAAGATTAAACTAGAGGCTCACACTACATATTTTCAGTATGTAGTAGAAAGCTAGTAAGGTAGGTATTAAAGTTTAATTACCCGATCTGTGTACTCCACTCGGTCCACTATCTGGATAATTACGATGCAAGTTGATTTTATTTGTAAACATAGACACAAGCTGCTCTAGACAAGACGGTTATAATACGCGGCTTTACCGTTCGTGGATCTTAAGTGTAATACATATTGTTAACATACACCCATATACCGTAATCTAATTAAACCATCAGCCACATTGTTTTTCATACATAAATTATAATTAAATACGGCGATAAACCCAGACAAGAACATCAAAAGCGTCGAAATTATAATCTATTGTTGAACCATAGACAATTAATTAATTCTAACAATGGAGCAGATTAGATGGCGGGCTTAAGATATGGCGGGATATAGTCGATTCTAAATGTAGTAGAATTCGATAGAATTGTCGGGATCTGCTCAAGTGGTATGGTAATTTATCGTTCCGCTATTTTATATGTTTATTATATGAATTTATACAAATATAATTAAAGTGTTGCACAGAGTATTGTGAAATTTTTGAATTCAGAACCTACTTTGTTATACTTTAAGAATTGGTTAGGCAGATGAGTGAAGTTTTTCTTTTTAGAAAACTACCTTCACTAGGATTTCTCCTGTAAAATGGGTATAGTTTACAGACATAAACGCAAATATTTGAATCTGGAACGCCGTGAATGTAAAGTGCTCACATGCACAAACACTTGAAATATCTCTAAGCCATACAACTATTCGTTCCGTGCGGGGATCGAATCCGCGACACGTAGCGCAGAAAGGCAATCGCTTAGTTACTGCGCCAACCGCGCCATCGCAGTTAGGTTTATGTCCACTGTTGTACAGTCATCAATGACTCGATTTTGTGATATTAGAATCAATGGTTGTACCCACGGCTACATATGAAGCTATATATCCAGCACAAGCTGATCTCGCATTGTATGGGCTTTCCGTACAATGAGAGGTCTATCTAAACTGGATTTTAATAGCTTGATATGTAGCCGTGTGTATAAGCTCATAACAAGTTCTAAATTTATCATATGTAATGTGTCAAATTCGTATTCGTAAGCTTCTTTACTCTTTGATATTTGGTTGTGTAATAATAATCAGTAATAATAATTGTTCAGGGATTCAAACTCTATCATCATTTCGGCCGAATGAAGTCCACTGCTGAACTCAGGTTTCCCCCAAAGATCACCACAACCACCGATAAGGATGTGTTGTGGGCTCATTGGGGGGTTTTGCCATAATCTCCACGCTTGGCAGGCGGGTTGGCGATCACAGTTGAGTTGTTGATGTACTCGAAGGATGCTGCTGCCCATCCTCCGGCTAATCCCTTAGTCGACTTTTACGACACCCATGGGAGATGGGGTGGTAGCATTCTGAGCCGGCACCACACGGCTATGCTCAAACTCTATACTTTTACATAATTTTCAACTGTAGACTGTACTGTCTGTAGACAAATGGTGTTAACAAAAAATAAGTATGAGAGTTCGCCACTGTCCTTAAAATGTATAAAATATACTTAAAAACTTGAACAATTCCGTTTTTGACTCAAACCTTGTAGTATGTAGGAATTTTCTTTTAAGATAAAACTCAATAACAATTTGAAATCGAATCAAAGTCTACATGTTCGAGTCACTTGCGACTTTCAGATATATAAATAAGTATAATTCTACAAAGAACAAAGGTATTGGTTCACTGTAGCACCGTATCCGCAATCTTATGCGCTACATGCGTCGGACATTTAATAATTATTAGGTTCCGTTAGCCGCGGATATTCGCATTATGTAAAGAAATATAGACATTATAATATGTATCGATAAAATCAGTATAGAACCAGAAACAATCAGAAATCATAATATATAAATGAGATTGATTTAAATTCTTATAAGCAAAGCAAATGTCACTATATTGTGAAGTAAGTTTCTAATAATAATCAAATTGAACCGCAGGAGAATTTGTCAATCGCTCAATCAAATCATCCTTTGACGGCCTACGTTAAGCATAGATTCGCGCATAAATCACTAGAGTCTGACAAAGCTTAACCAAAATCTCTGCAGTGTTCTTGTTATTCAAACGCAGAGTTACCTTAGCTTGGTCTATGAGCAATGCAAAGATTTTGATAGTTATTGTATGCGGTTTTCATAATTCCTATGCAGAATTAGCTTAGCCAGACTATACAATAAAATGACGGAAGGTAAACGGATCGTGCTATTATTAAAGAAATTGCAGATGTATATTCTCTGGACGCTGGTCTATTTTCATTTACGGAAAGTAGTGTTGGCCTATCCTTGACCAACACAGCAATATCAAATAAATAGGTACCAATATTAGTGGTAGGTCTCTACTTATGGCGAGAGGCTGCCTAGGTAGGTGTACGCGTAGATTGGGGAGTGTGCGTGCTCTCACCGAGCGATCTCCGGGAAGACGACGAAGCGCACATGGTCACGTGCCGCTGTGTGCGCATCACAACGCACGGCGAGGCTTGGAGGGGATCCTTTATAATCCTCCCAGAGAAGTGCCTGGAGGGTGAACGTTTTGCATTCATCTTCCCTCCGCTAGAGGGGGTGACTGCTTTACAGTAATCTCCTCCGTGATGTGCCTAAAGGCGTGGCACCAATGGGCGGCTCTAGTATGATCTTACGATGACCTAGAGCCCCTCTTCGGTGACGAAGATGACCGCTCCAGTGGTTTTAGCCGGTAGGACCCCTTCGCCCTTCCCCGGAGCGAAGGAAGTTCGTGTAGAATTTCCACTGGACAAAAAAAAGGTAGGTACCACCCCAGTGCCAGATATCTCCCCTAAGCAGTAGTGTTCAAACTTTAGACATTATTGTGTACAGATTAGATGAGCACCGTAGCTATTGAAATTACTGGGCAAAATAACTTCATGTCTAGAGGAGACGAGCGCAGTGTGGTGCCACGCAAGATTAGTCCTGGGTAGCATTACTATTATTAGCAGATAATTATTGGGTAGGCATGATGCTTACCACCAGGTAAATGACTTGCTCGTCTCACCATCATGATGTATAAAAAAAACAATATATTTATTTGTAAATAGGTATTACAATCATAATGACGTAATGATAAAGGAGACCGTTGATTTATGAATTTTTAGCATGTCATGTTTATTCCTAATTACAAATTAAGAAAATATTGTATCTTATGAGTATCTTCAGACACACCAAATTGTGATAAAATGTTAGTTTTTCTTATAATAATCATGGCAAAAAAAAGGAAACATGTCTTTTCTTAGCTATGTATCGCACAATAATCTACAGACGGCAATTCTTCGAAATAAAATCTTACATAGAAACTGGAGACAACCTTTCCCCTTATCACATTAACTCGCATAAAAGTAATATAAAAATACTCCAACTCAAACTCCACATAAATAAAGGTATTCGCCTACCGTAGTATCGTATCCGCAATCTTGGGCGCTGCTTGCGTCTGACGTTAAATAATTGTTGGGTACCGGACGGATATCTGCGCTTGGAATGGATAGATGTGGCGGATATTGTGTTTCGATTGTTTTGGTTTTATAAATCGTGCTATGTTTTCATCTAAAGGAAAAATTATTGTACGGTAACATAATGCTATTACGGTATTTATTGCATGACAGTTGGATTATGAATATCGTTACTCGATTACTTAAAAGCCGTCGTGTTCGAAATCACAATACAGAGTTGTTGACCTTTTGGTTAAATATCGTAAATTAATTATAGGACATAATTTTTACATTATTATAGTATTTATCCAACCCAACCAATTTATCCAATACAATTAAGGAATATAATAAATTTAAATCGTTTATTTACATAATTATATACATCAAAGTCAATCCATGAAAGTTGATAAATACTCTTATTGCAAAGTAAAAATTATTTATAAATGACAAAATTAAAGTATAAATCTATATAAATTACATAGGCAATAATTCGCCGTGTGGTGCCAGCTAAAAATACCACCACACCATCTCATCCCGTGGGTAAAAGGCGACTATGGGATTAGCCGGAGAATAGCCAGCACCGTATTTCGAGTACATTTATAGCCTAAGCCCGTTTCCCAAGTGTGGTGATTATGAAAAATCCCCCCATTGAGCACACAACACAAAATCGGTATGGTTGGTGTGGTAATCTTTGGGGGACTTCTTCTGTCCAGTAGTGGATATTTTTCGGCTGAAATGACGAGGCAATAATCTACTAGGCATTCGTTAAGTATCGCCCCTAAAGTGGTTCATTAAAACTAACATTTGTATTTCAATTAAATACCTAACAATCCTTTTTGGTTAAATAAAGATCTTTATTGAGCTTGACTTGTTATTATCTAAACTAAGCAAATCCCGAATTTTTAATTAAATTTTTAAATCTTGTTATTATTATAATTAATAATTTAAATACTAAATACTGTTTATATACTGCTCTCTGTTCATTAGATTTAGTGATCGTTATTAATTGAGACAATTGATATAACTCTATGGACCCTAAATAATTTTAGGCCGCCATATAATTACATACACCACATATTTGCGAACAAGTAAATGATAATAACCAATATAAATACCATAAAATAAAGCAGTCAATCTTTAAAATAAAATATTCAATATCTGCCGGGTCTATTAGCCACCAGTCTGTCACGAGGGGTAGCGCACAGTTGAAATTTATTTAATGATGACCAACCGTTGGGATTTTTGCGAGATTATGAAGACATTTCGCAAGTGTCGGTATTTTCCTGTATTTTTACAGGGGAAAAGAACTAAAGAGGATGTCAAGATACCTATTTTTGATTTTGTAGCACAAGGTAAAGGTAATTTTATATGAACTAATTGGTCCTAAAATTGAACAAGGGCTTTAATTAAGAATTAAAATTATTATCTTTCGTTGGGTAAATGAATATTTACTTTATATCCCATAGCAAACTGCTTTAGCCAGGATACCTATACCTCTGGCTTACCCTTCGCTAGTAATATGTACCTGAACTTATTAAGTACAGACAAAGAAACAAAAGGGTGTTGTAAACAAAACTAAACGAAAATAAATTGCTTACTTTCAGTACCTAACCGTACAATGTTTTGTAAATAAATCTAATTTTCAATGTAAATATCCAGCAAAGCTGCTAAACTCTACCAAACCATTCGGAAACACACCACAATATCTGTTCACAAGTACGTCATAAAGTTCAGATATCCTAAAAAAGGCCCCGGTACGAATATCTAAACACGAATACGAGTAAAAAATAATATTACCGACCAATAGCGTTGCGTTCACACTTTTATTCGATACAAATCGGCCAATAGAAGCAGATTTTAAGACGTCGTTGTAGTGATATTGCCGTCTCTTTCTAACTGACACGGTTTCTATTTGCTATTTCATGTGAATGAGTGTATTGTCTCAAGACATTCGAATGAGCTGAGAATATCTCGCGGCTTGTATTTTTGCAAGCCTTTCGTTCGTGAAAAGGGTTTTGAAGTAAAAGGCTCGTTTAATTATAAAAGGATACGATTAAAAGATAAGGATATCTTAATTTGCTTTGATGTTAAATTAAGATGTATTTTGTGGAAATTGCATAAAAATAACAAGGAACTTTAAAAAATAAATGGAAAATCGTTATATCTTCTAGCAGGGCCCAGGGCTAAAGATAAACGTATCAGTAATCGTATTTTTCTTAATACTTTTTTTTTCCGCACTCATTGAGTGACTTATGATTGTCCAAGTATTTTGGTGCATGGTTTGGAATTATCGGTAGGTACTATAGGAAAAAGTCGACATGAATTAAGAAAAAAATCACGGTAATGGTTTTTTAATGTAATTGTACAAATAAGTTTAGTAAGTCGACTACATGCGTATAATGTTCCTGTATTATTATTCATCATTTCGGCCTAATGAAGTCCACTGTTGGACACAGGCCTCCCCCAAAGATCATCACAACCACCGATATGGATGTGTTTTGAGCTCATTGGGGGGTTTTGCCATAATCGCCACGCTTGGCAGGCGGGTTGGCGATCGCAGTTGAGTTGTTAATGTACTCGAAGGACGCTGCTGCCCATCCTCCGACTAATCCCTTAGTCGACTTTTACGACACCCATGGGAGGAGATGGGGTATTATTATTACCTATCAGTAAATAATTTTATCCGGAAAAACTAAAAATTAAAATAGCTCCTGACCGACACCTCTTGGGAATCGTTGGATGTGGACGTTGTGGAAATCTATGGGGGAGGTCTTTGGACGTCCTTTGGCTGACATATCCATTAGCCAGAAAAGTCCACTGCACAATATTAGGTTTCCAATGAGCGGTCATAGGTCATGATATTGCCATAATCACCACGCTTGGTAGGCGGATTGGTGATCGCAGTATATAGTTATTAGCACACGGCAGGATACTGCTGCCTATCAGACCATTACTGTCCCACTATTGGGCACAAGCCTTTTCTCACGATGAGAAAGTTTAGGCCTTAGTCCAGTAAGCTGGCCTAGGACAGGTTGGCAGACTACACACACCATTAAGATCATTTTGAAACCCTCAGGTGTGCAGGTTTCCTCGTGATGTTTTCCTTCACCGTCCACATCACCGGTTCTACATGGTAGCATGATAATCACTTCAGCCGAAGGACGTCCAGTGCTGTAACAAGCCCCTATAGAATTCACAGCAACCGGTTTCATGCCGCCCGCATCCAACGAGTCCCAGCGACCTTTTCCCAATGCAGAAAAGCGTACAACTCACCCCCGGCTAGAGGTAAGAAGAAGGACACCGTGGGGTTTTAGTCGGTTTGATCCCGGCATGCCCCTCCGCCCTTCCCAAGGCGGAGGAAGTCCAAGAGGATTTCCACATGTTAAAAAAAAAAGGTGTTCTGTCCATTGAGCCCTAAGGCGTGCTACTTAGTTTTCCTTGGGCTCCTCGCAGACATTTTCTTAGAAATATTACTGCTCAACCGGATATAAGCTTCATCATTTCGGCCGAATGAAGTCCACTGCTGGTCACAGGCCTCCAAAGATCACCACAACGGCTGATATGGGTGTGTTGTGTGCTCATTGGGGGGTCCCGTCATAATCGTCAGACGGCAGACGGGTTGGTGATCGCAGTTGAGTTGTTGATGTACTCGGAGGACGCTGCTGCCCATCCTCCGGTTAATCCCTTAGTCGACTTTTACGACACCCACGGGATGAAATGGGGTGGTGGCATTCTGAGCCGGCACCACACGGGACAGGCTTACTTAAAATTAATTTTACTATATGGTAAGCAACTTGCGCTAAGGGCGCCCCCTGCGGGACACGCAACTCTGCTTACTGCGTTGCCGGGGATAACAAGCTATTGTTTTGGGGACAGCTGGATCAGTATTATTTAATTTGTATTATGGAACGTTTAAATTTACAAGCTCGGCACGGGCCGGTAAAGGTTTAAGAGACGGCTAAGGGACTCTAAACCAGAGGGATGGGCAGCAGCGTCACTTCTGTGAAACGGTAGCCATACTGCGCTCACCAAGCCGCCTGCCAAACGTGGGGAGTATCGGCAAATAAAATTACGACACAATTGTGGAAATCTTTGGGGGAGGCCTTTGTTCAGCAGTGAACGTATAAGTGGCTGATATGATGACGGGCCGGCGCGAGCAAGGGACGGGGGGGGGGGGGGGGTAATTAGTACTTGAGCGGAATGGTGTTGTCGCGGCGATGGACCGCTGCGACGTTGGTAAGGGCTATCAGTTCGACGAGCTATGTCCTTATTTACCTAATGGCTTTTAATTCCTGCAAAGTTTTTCCTATACAGGGTTGCTACTGGTCTTGTCCCAACAGATAAACCCAAATAACTTGTCTGCAGTGGAAATCGAACCCAGTAACTCAAGCTTGGCAGCCGCGCCTTCACCCACTAAACCAATGAGATTATTGCTTTTTTTATAGTAGTTTTAATAGTAGACGCTTCAACGCAACGGCGGATCCAGAGGGCCAAGACCAGGCCTCTGCCAAAGATGGCCACAATGACCAGTCGAGGTGCGTTGTGTGCTCATTGGGGGGTTGTGCTACAATCACCACGCAGGCGGTGATCATAGTTCAGTTGTTAATGCCCTCGAAGGACGCTGATGATTAGCCAGGGAATGCCCATCCTCCGGCTAATCCCATAGTCGCCTTTTACGACACCCACGGGATGAGATGGGTTGGTGCTATTCGTAGCCGGTACTACACGGCCTAGGCCTTAGTCCGGTTAAGAAGTAGTCATCACTTGACTTAACTGCGCTGCACTGCCGTGTGGTGCCGGAATGCCACCACCCCATCTCCTCCCGTCGGTGTCGTAAAAAATCTAAGGGATAAGCCGGAGGATGGGCATCAGCGTGCTTCGAGTACATTAACAACTCAACTGCGATCGCCAACCCGTCTGCCAAACGTGGCGATTATGGCAAAACCTCCCAATGAGCCCATAACACACCCATATCGGTGGTTGTGGGGATCTTTGGGGGAGGCCTGTGTCCAGCAGTGGATTTGGATCGGCCGAATTGATGAAAAATGATGAACTGCGCAGAGGTTCTATTTAACAAAGTGACTCCTGGTGTTGCTTGAATATATTAACCATCAGTTACAAGGTGACCCATATGCCTGCATACCCTTCTCCAATAAAACAGAATAGCCCTTTCAATTTCCACATAAAAATCAGTATCAAAATCAAGATCGCAAAAACAAAAAAGCTTAAAATTTTATACTCAGTTGATCCAACCGCACCCCTAGGGGTTGAAATCGTTTAAATGAATCGCCGAGGGGATGTGCGCAGATAATTGCTGGCGTTTATCGAATTAGGGGATGAAGGTAAGCCGTCTTTAATAACTTTAGGGATGTCTTTCAATTTGTACCTATATCACGCGCCTTTAGTTTTACGAAGGTGGCTCTCGGAAAAGCATAGACAAGTACTCTTCATCCATGAACGTCGGAAAACGTTTGACGACACGGTTGGTGCAGTGGCTGATACAATCGGCTGCTGCGCTCCGGGTCGCGGGTTCGATTCCCGCATGGAACAAATTTTTGTATGATCTGCAGATAGTTGTTCCGGGTCTGGGTGTATTGTGTGTCTATAAACGAACACACGACACAGGAGAAACGCTAGTGTGGGGCAAGGCTACTTAAAAAAAAAATCGTCTTTAACCTATTGGAGGCCTGGAGGCCAGGAGGAGATGATATGATATAGGACTATTTTATCAACAACAGACAAAAGTTTATTTTCATTTGTTAAATGAATAGGTAAATATTATATAATTCGAAAAAGTAACTGTCTTGTAAGTAAATGTCCAGAGTGGCCAATTGAAAAGAGGGCTCTAATCCTCCTGTGTGCTTTTTCTTCTTATTTCATGTGGCCAACCTCGTTTCAGAGTTGTTTAAGCCGCCCAAAGTCCTCCGACTTGGCTTAAGCGGTGACAGCCTAGTGGTATGAACCCTTGGCTTCCATACAGAAAGGTCTAACTTCGATCCCGGCCCGCACTACTGATATTTCGGATTCATGTGCGAATCAGAATTTGATTATCACTTGAGTCACGGCGAGGGAAAGCATCGTGAGGAAACCTGCATACCTGAGGGCTTCAAAATGATCTCAATGTTTGTGTAGTCCGCCAACTCGCACTAGGCCTGCGTGGTGGACTAAGGCCTAACGTTTTTCATCGTGTGAAAAGGTCCGTGCCCAGTAATGGGTTGATTATGTTATGTTAAAAAATCTCTCTCTGTCAATGTGACGAGATTTCACACATGCTTCTTTTTTTTTTCATTTCGGCTGAATGAAATCCTCTGCTGGACACAGGCCTCCCCCAAAGATCACCACAACGACCGATATGGTGTGTTGTGTGCTCAGTGGGGGGTCTTGCCATAATCGCCACGCTTGGCAGACGAGTTGGCGATCGCAGTTGAGTTGTTAATGTACTCGAAGGACGCTGCTGCCCATCATCCGGTTAATCCCTTATTCGACTTTTACGACACCCACGGGATGAAATGGGGTGGTGGCATTCTGAGGCGGCACCACACGGCAAAGTCATGCATGTGACTGATATTACTGTAACTTACATCTCATATCGGCCATTCATACGTCCACTGCTGAACAAAGGCCTCCCCCATAGATTTTCACAACTGTGTCATCATTTTGGGGGGTATTTGCCAATACTCACCACGATTGGCAGGCGGGTTGGTGAGCGCAGTATGGCTACCGTTTCACAGAAGGGACGCTGCTGCCCATCCTGGTTTAGATTCCCTTAGTCGCCGTTTACGACATCCACGGGAGGAGATGGAGTGGTGCTATATTCTTAATCCGGACACCACACGGATATCCGGACACCACACGGATATCCGGACACCACACGGATATCCGGACACCACACGGATATCCGGACACCACACGGATATCCGGACACCACACGGATGCGGAACTTATATCTACTCCTTGATAAATACCAAGAAATATATATCGGACGTGACGTGACGGCTAAATGTTACAGACCTGTTCTGTGACTGTACTTGCTACAGTCGCCACAAGTATTTGCGTTACCAGATACGACTTACGCGACTTGGTAGGTGTCCTGTATTTCCTCCCCGAGAAGTGAATTAACTTCAATTTCACAGTCGGATACTTTTTTACTACTGATTTTATCTAAATTTCTAATGTCTATTTACCAATTACGCAAAAAATATTATCGTGGCTCAGTAATAAATTTTATTTATACAGATATATATCTGTTTATATTTTACCATGTTTTTATTTACGCAAAATCTTTAATGTGTAAATATTGTTTATATTATTTATTATTTAGTTACGTGTATATAATATGTGTAAGTTTCATATAGCTTTTAAGTTTATACATTATCATAATTAAATATTTTTTCAAGTATAAATCAAAATAATGATTAAATACTAAAACCGATCTGCTTGAATAACCTGAAAACAGGGCGGGCATAAACACGAACAGAAAAGAAAATTTTAAAAATATATCTCGCTGTCCATCGCAGTTAAATGAGTAAGTAACATTCAATTATACAGATACAGAAAAAGATAAACAACCATCAAAAAGGCAAAGGTCTTTATTTAAATAGGCTTTATAATTTTCGAATAACAACTAAATCAAATGACTATAGATTAGAAGAAGAAGAACTAAATCTAATTACTATTACTTACCTTACATAGTTAAAAAAAATGCCAGAAATTATGTAATAATTTTGCCTACTCAAGTCTATGTTATAAAATCATTTTTCTAAACAATAATCGAAAAGGCAAAGGCCATACCGATACAGCCGAACAGGGAACCAAAAAAGTCTCAATACTAAAATTCAAATATCCCTCGGTAATTGTTTTAAACGTTTCCTACTGGGGGCGGAGTCCAACGGCTGCGTATGACAGCCCCCTCTTTGTGCCCCCAGGGGTAGCAATTTTTTGTAACACCCTGTGTTAAACTCCCCTTTAGGGAGAGTTAGCGGCAGGAATATTGTATCCTTACGGCAAACTCCTTGAGGGGTGGGTAGGATGTATGTTTTGATTTTTGAGTTATAGGATTATAATGATTGTGTGTCTGGACCATGTTATGCAATGCTTAGCTTGGTTAAAAAGTAGATTAGGGTTCCTATATCTTCCCGAGTAAAACTACAAGGCTTCTATAAAGCATTTTTATCAAGTCTTCCAACGTAGTGATTCGTTGGTAGCAACCGCAGCTGACATTGGCTTACGAGTATTTTTATCCAATTCGACATTGCCAAATACTGCCGATGGCAAAACGACTCGTTTATGGATACGAACCTGTTACTAATAGTATTCATGAATTATGGTGGAAAGACTTTGGAGTCATGATTATGGCTCGAGAATTTGGCCTGAACCAACTTCATACATTCCCGCCCTAAGCTATGAAGCTAAAAAGTTATTCTCTACCTCTCCAGAACAAAAGTAAACAGAACATTTCCAACTAACCTGACTATCCTTAAGTCCCAGCTTCTCAGCCAGCTTCTTCCTATCAGGCTTAGAGATATACTTCTGCACTTGGAACCTCTTCTCCAGACCTTTTCGCTGCAGGTCCGAGAAGACAGCGCGACGCATCATCCCGCGACGAGGTTTACCTAACAAATGAAAAGAAGTAAGTTTAGTATCATCATATCAAAATTACTTGACAGGACTCTTTTCTGCTGATAGTGCACGTGGTCACGTTCCGCCGTGTGCGAAGCACAGCGCACAGCGGGACTTGGTTTACAATCCTTCCCAAAAAGTGCCTGGTGGGCGCCGCTAGAGGGGGTGACCGCTTTACAGTCATCCCCTTCGAGATGTGCCTAAAGGCGTGGCATCAATGGGCGGCTCTAGTGTGATCTTAAGAGGTCCTGGAGCCCCCATTTGGTGCCGATGATGACCGCTCTAGTGGTTTTAATCGGTACGAGTCCATCTGTCCGTGGGCAGGGACGGTAGCGTAAAGCGAAGGGAGATTATGTGCGGGGTTCCACAGGGGTCAGTTCTCGGCCCCCTCTTATGGAACCTCACCTACGACGCGGTCCTGCGTGTCGTTCTCCCAGCTGGTGTCAGCTTAGTCTGTTACGCTGACGACACTCTGGTGTTGGCCAGCGGGGAGTCCTTCGAGGGAACCATCCGGCTTGCGGAGCAAGCGGTGGTAATTGTCGTGGCCAAAATCCACGCCCTGGGTCTGCGGATAGCGCCTCAAAAAACCGAAGCGCTATGGTTCCACAAACTGCCAAGGAGCAGAGAACTACCCAGTTTGTGGATACGCGTTGGTAACGCGCGAATCGGGGTGGGCCGGTACATGAAATATCTGGGGCTCACCCTGGACAGTCGTTGGGTCTTCGAAGAGCACTTCCAGCGCCTCGTCCCCCGAGTCGAGAGGGTAGTGGGTGCACTATCCCATGCTGCTGCCCAATCTCGGGGGACCATGTGAGGAAGTTCGCCGTCTCTACGGGGGGGTCGTGCGGTCCGTAGTAAAAAAAAACCTTACGTCTCAATCAGCTCATTGGAACGTGAGATACAATTTGATCGAATCGATTGAATGAAATTGAATTGTATTGGGTTCTATACAAAACAAAGATCATGATAAGTTGGTCGACCTGCGCGGACGGAGTCACATGTATAAGCTAAGAACAGTACAGATAAAACAGGAATTTAACATAGAAAAATGGGGCGTGAAGTAGTTTTAGTCTGTTTTTAAGGTACAGAAACTATTAGTTGCCCATCCCTTTGACATAATCCCTTAGAGACCTTTTCCGACACCCATATAGATGTGTGGATGTTATGTATCAGCCCGTTCACGCCCACTACTGAACCTGGACATCCCAATAACCGCCCAATGATCTGTGATAGCAATCATAGGAGACACTGCCGTAATTGCTTCGCTTGACCGTAATACTGGTGATCACGCACATATTATACTGTTTTTAGTACACAGAACGACCATAGCTGACCATCCTTTGGATGACGTCTTTTCAAAACCTGCGGGTAGAGATGGGGTGGCCTTTTCTGTACCGTGCAATAGATGCAATGTCAAAATAATTATTCAAAATGGCTCGATTTTGATGCCGATTGCCATGTTCAAAAATAAGAAGAAGAACTAAATCTAATTACTATTACTTACCTTACATAGATAACCATACACTGACATGAAAAACATAACATACGGAAAAGAATACACGAAACTATTTTTCAAAAAATCATCCCCTCCTGCACCATCATGTCGCTAGTCGACGAAGATTTTACGACATAATGATGGCAGGATTCTCATCTAATCTGTTCCCTCAAATATCTAACCCAAGGTGACAAGCAGCGTCATCGGCCTGAAAGAACTGGCCTGGTCCTTGTTCCTGTTACGGGCAACCAGCTTGGGGACATTAACTCCCTTTTTGAGAGAGACTGATGACCAGCATATCAATATTATATGTATTTTTTTAGCTAATTCAAGACACGGGCTTAAACGATGAACGAAAACATCGTGAGGAAACCCAGATCTAATAATGGTCTGAAATAGCAATCAGGCAGTAATTAAGGGTAAAATCTATACTCCTTCCATTTCTCTATGAAAAAAGGTTTTGCCCTGCGGTGGAATTTATTTATTAGGTTGCTTAGAGAGTAGAGACCGACTCGCGATGCCCTGTAGACAGGTAAATATAACTTGTTGGAGATAATAGATAAAAATACAAACCTCTGGAACTGTGAGCCCAGGGGAATCCTCCGGGTAAAGGAAACACTTGAGTATGCGCTTGCGCTGGTCGTACTGAAACAATAAAACATAAATTATGTTCAAATACTTTCGAACAGATTCCGACACTGACATCGAGAATTTGAAACTCCATCTACCGAGTTTCGTGTAATTTAATGACATTTAAGAAATTAAACACAATGGGACAAAATGGCTGCATTTGGGCCTGGTGGTCAAAAGTCGGAGACCTATTGATACTTCGCTATTGCATAAATACAAAATGATATCCACTGCATCAATTGCGCGTCATCTTTATAAAATACCATTGTGCTACTGCTATAATTCCCATCTATGCTTGACCAGTTTTTATTAAACCGAAAAGCAATAATATTTTTTTATAAACATCTAAAATAGCAAAGGAAATCGAACGCATTATGCCTAATATGAGCAAAAAGGGCGTTTATTGCATTGTACTTTTTGCACAATTCATCTTGTTTGTTGAAAGGTTAACAATAGCATTACGGAAAATATGTTAGTTGCTCCTGATTTTACCATGCATTGATAGATATTTTTATGGGATAATAAGTGTATTGATTAACTTCCACAAGCATCTGAGAGAGCAATAAAAGTACGGCACGGCTGTTTTTTTAAATATTGCAGTCTACGATTCAATAATATGAGTCAGTAAGGCTTGGTGTCCGGAATAAGAATATAGCACCTTTCCATCTCCTCCCGTGGATGTCGTAAAAGGCGACTAACGGAATCTAAACCAGAGGGATGGGCAGCAGCGTCCCTTCTGTAAACGGTAGCCATACTGCGCTCACCAACCCGACTGCCAAGCGTGGTGAGTATTGGCAAATACCCCCAAAATGATGACACAGTTATGGAAGTCTATGGGGGAGCCCTTTGTTCAGCAGTGGACGTATAAATAGCCCATATAATGAAGGCTTTTGTGGACATCTTTTGCCTGATATGATGATGATAACTATATATATATATACATAAATTAAATAATTATAGACGGCACGGTTGGTGCAGTGGCTGATACAGTCGGCTGCTATGCCCCATGACCCGGAGTATAGCAGCCAGGTTCGATTTCCGCACGGAACAAAACTTTTGTATGATCTGCAGGTAGTTGTTCCGGGTCTGTGTGTATTGTATGTGGAATTCATGTCTGTAAATGCACCCACGACACAGGGGAAATCCTAGTGGGGTAACGTTTAAAAAAAAAAAACAGTGAATAAATAAATTTACAAATTTTACGGAGATCGAATGTTTTACCATAGTTTTACCTATTTAATGTAAAAAATATCAGTACGTAAGGCAACATTGAAATATATATACGTTGCTCGTTTGGACCGGAAGGAAGCCCTCTTATGGAGAAGAATCGATAAGTAACTTTAAGGTTCAACCGCAAAGTTTAAAAAATAAAGTAATTCTAATTGATTTCATCGAAAATATCCTTTTGAATCCACATAGGATGCCTGTTGACGATGAGTAACATATTTTAATCGGTGATATGATAGATATGACAAGTTTCCCAAAGAATATAATAAACGGGCAAAAGACTAACCAAATAATGCATGGGACAACAAAAAGTTAACAGTTTTTAAATACCAAAACGAATACAAATACATCAATGTATTCAATATTAATTTTTCAACCATTACTACCCTCTGCAATCCTTGTTTATCTAACAGATTACTATAACAATGGGTTTGTTTTTATCTCTGTCCGTCAAATTGGGCGTGTCGGAGGCTTATTATCCGACATTTTGTTGCTATTGCAACAATTTGTTGTCACAAGCAACAATGCCATTCATTGCTGGGAGGTCGATGTTTAAAAAAGATTTGATTCATTGTCTATGATAAAAAATAAAGACTCTGTGGATTTAAAAGTGAGTGCTTTATTGTCTGTGGTTTTGAAAAAATGGCGATGCAATGCAATGAAAAAGGGATTCTCACATACCTTGTTATTATTGTGGATTTCGTTTTCGAATTATTACCTACTTGATACTATTTCATCATGAACAGATGGTTTATGTTCGAACGTTTAAGACTAAGCCATGAGAGCTTCGATATTATAGAGAGGCTACCGCATCACGGCACGGTTGGTGCAGTGGCTGACACAGTCGGTTGCTGCGCTCCGGGTCGCGGGTTCGATTCCCGCACGGAACAAATACTTATATTGGAATTTATGTATGTAAACGCACCCACGACACAGGAAAAATACTAGCCTGGGACAAAGTTTTAAAAAAAAAACTACGAAATCCTTCCTCTACGAGAGTAGGAAAGGCTCTCCCTTCTACGAGGAGGCGCATGTTAAACAGAAGATGTTTATAGGCTCGTTTCGTTCTTCTTGAAGTAAATGAATGAGGCGATAAGGGAACTGCCGTGTGGTGCCGGCTCAGAATGCCACCACCCCATCTCCTCCCATGGGTGTCGTAAAAGTCGACTAAGGGATTAGCCGGAGGATGTGCAGCAGCGTCCTTCGAGTACATTAACAACTCAACTGCGATCGCCAACCCGCCTGCCAAGCGTGGCGATTATGGCAAAACCCCCCAATGAGCCCACAACACATCCGTATCGGTGGTTGTGGTGATCTTTGGGGGAGGCCTGTGTCCAGCAGTGGACTTCGTTCGGCCGAAATGATGATGATAAGGGAATCCTAGTATACAGATATTATGAGAAAGATATTCTAGTTAGGCGGCAGAGAAAATCATTTTAAAAAGACAACTTCTGTCGGAATCTTGAAGCAATGGCAATAGCCCAAGTTATATGATGACGATTATCAGCAGCAAGTGATAAAAAAAAAGCTAGATTGAGATCGTGAGTTGCTATATAGAACCTCGTTCAAATACACATTTGAAAACTTATATGTTTCTATTTTATGTAATTTGACGACTATAGTTCCACAAAAGTTTTTACAGATGCGTTCATAGCAATAGATAGAAACTAATCTGTCTTGCTCCCTATAACCCTTGTGGTGATCAAGATATTGGTGCAGTGCCGCGCGGTGACGCATACCGAGTGCACGCGTGTTGTGTTTACCCAGTTAATTACTAACTTATATTATACTATCGTACTGTTTTAATTCCTACATAGTTTATCACGTTTATATATGGACGAGACCCGTCAGGGTTCTCAGTCCGGCAGGAGTAGCAGTATGAGTGAAGAAGATATTATGCAGGGAGTTGCTTGTGATGAAAGTATTTCGAGATGTGAAGTATTAAGCGGGTCCATCGATTCGCCCGGCTCGGCTGTTTTTATCAATAAGCGGCCGCCGGCGAAGCGACATAAAAATAATACGACAAGCGATGAGTGTGATGACGAAGGTTTCAGTTTAGTACAAAGGAAGGTTAAAAAAACGAAGACAAATGAAGTTACTGAAATTGACAAAATTGAAGTATGTATGTCATCCCACCAATTACTACCAAAACAAATCGGTTTGGCGAAGTTATTAAAATCGGAAAATATACAAAATGCCGTTCAAATAAAATATAAAAACCCATATAAAGTTATAATTTTATTTGAAAAAAGAGAAGATGCTGACAGATTAATATCAAATAAAAACATTATGGAATTGGGATGTCGATGTTATTTAACGAATGAAGTGAGTGTGACTTACGGTGTGGTGAAATACCTAGAATTAGATGTAAATGACGATGAATTACTGAAATCATTCCACTGCGTTCAACAGATCGTATCTGTCAAAAGATTGAAAAGGATTTCGGATACAGGTGAATGGGTTGATAGTGAAACAGTACGCTTCGGCTTCAAGGGGTCTATTTTGCCAACATATGTTTATGGTTACGACTGTAGATTTAAAGTTGAGCATTATACTTTCCCAGTGCATCAATGTTCAGCATGTTGGCGATATGGTCATTTAGTTCGTACGTGCCCAAACAAGAAAATATTTTGCCCTAAGTGTGGGGGGGCACATGCCAATTGTGAGACCTCCAAGTATATATGCATAAATTGCAAAGGTAACCATATATCATTCGACAAATCATGCCCCATCTATCTTAAAGAAAGAGAAATACGCTCTATTATGTGTATTGATAATTGCACCTACAAAATAGCGGTGTCTAAATTTGTACAAAAGAAAACACATGAAAAAAACGATACTAGTTTAAAAAATTATAGTCATCACAATAGAAGTAGTTTTAAAAAGTCACATGAATCTTATAGTCAAAGTTTTGGGACGAAAATTGAGCAAAATGAAATCCCAACCTTAGTTCATCAGTCAAGTAAAGAATGTGAAGATGGTAGTGAAGAAGAGTTAGAAGAAAGTAGTCAGGATAATATAGTTAACGCACAGTCAAAAGGAAAAAACAAAAAGCGGAAAAAACAAAAGAATGACCAAGAAAAAGAAGATTTTGAGAAAATTTTTATGGAAGAAGATAAAGAAATCGGTTCTGAAGAAGATAAGAAAAATAAGTTTAATTTAAGAAGAATAATACAAAAATCAAAAGAAATTATTTTGGCGACGGATATTTTTGAGGAGAAAGTATCCCGGATGATAAAATTAATTTTCGAAGAAATAGTTTTATTCTTAGTAGAAAAAATAAGACACGGAGACTTTTTGAATACAGTTTT
The DNA here is from genome assembly GCA_947459985.1 of Diloba caeruleocephala. Classification (NCBI taxonomy): domain Eukaryota; kingdom Metazoa; phylum Arthropoda; class Insecta; order Lepidoptera; family Noctuidae; genus Diloba; species Diloba caeruleocephala. The sequence continues at coordinate 9,626,754 of OX381632.1, forward strand.
TGGTTTTTTAAGTAATGGCCAGTAGAAATCAATGTTCAAACGATATAACAACTTCCGGCTCTGAGGGTGGAACAGAGTTATTTATAAATGTTGCTCAGTGGAAGTCGCAAAGTTTGATGCCTAAGAAACATGATTTGGAACTTTTTATGAATCAGGAAAAGATAGGTGTTTGTTTAGTTAGCGAAACATGGTTAAATGAGGATATTATTTTAAGGATAAATAGTTACAACACTTTTAGAAAGGACCGTATCGATTCTTATGGTGGAGTAGCGATAATTGTACATAAATCGATTAAAGCTCAATTGTATCCTGTTAGTATTACTAATACAGGAATAGAAGTTATATGCATTAAGATTTTAAATTGTAGCCACTTAGAATACGTAGTATCCGTTTATTGTCCTTCTTCTGTAAGAACTTCACAATGCGATTGGGAAACTCTATTCTCTAAGTTTCCTGCTAAAACTATCATAGCTGGAGACTTCAATGCCCACCACTTAGATTGGTCTTGCAAAATTAATAGTAGAGGTGTACAGTTATTTGACACGTGTTTAGAAAAAAACTTCGTATCTCTGAATACTGGGGACTTTACCAGAATTAAATTAGTTAATGATAACCTTCAAGAATCCTCGCCTGATGTCTCCTTTGTAACTACAGATATCGCTATCTACTTTAAATGGCAGGTGAAGCGAGAAAATTTAGGTAGTGATCATCTTATTATTACATTTAAAATGCAATTTAAAAGTACACGTAAATATATACATCGACGTAATTTTAAATTAGCTAATTGGAGTATCTATCAAAATGTATTAAAAAAAAAATTTGATCGAAATATTTTAAATGAAAATAATATTCAAGTTAGTTATGATTTCCTAATAGATAAAATGAATAATGCTGCTGATTCGAGCATACCTATGTTCAAAACTAGTACCGACCCCACACAAAATTTTCAACCTAAGCCGTATTGGACATCAATATTATCTCGCACTATTGCCAAGCGTAGATTAGCATTAAAAGAATTTAGGCGCAACCCAATTCCTCATAATTATGATATTTTAAAGCAGAAAATTGCCGAAGCTCAAAGGATACATCGACAATTAAAATCAAAGAGCTGGCAAAAGTTGTGCAGCAGTATTAATGAAACGGCTACTCCATCAGATATGTGGCGTAATATGCAATGGATGAAAGGTATAAGGATGGGAGCATTTGTGGCTCCTAAAGATAAAAAAGAGGAACTCTTAACCAATTTAGCTCCTGACTCCGCGCAATATAAAATGCCAGTATTTAGGTCTGAGAATTGTACTTTGGAAAAGGAATTTTCTGCCCAAGAGCTATCTAACTGTCTTAAGAAAAAAGACACGGCACCAGGTGACGACTTAATTACTTATTCAATGTTATTCTACTTACCGTCCGAATATAAGATGCTATTACTTAGGATTTTTAATATGATATTAAAACAATCCTTAATACCAGATCAGTGGCGTAACATTAAAATAGTACCTATACCAAAGCCCAATAGTAATAGTGCAATACCTAATTTTAGACCGATTTCTTTAATATCATGCGTGTGTAAAATGTTTCATGCGATTTTGTGTAAACGCATTGAATGGTACATTGAACACAATAAAATTTTACCTCCTATAACAAGTGGGTTTAGGAAAAATCAATCATGTATTGACTGTTTAGTACCGGTTACTTCACATATACAAATAGGGTTTTCCAAAAATTTTAGTACTTTAGCCGTATTTTTAGATATATATAGTGCTTACAATAACGTTATAATAGATAAACTCTTAATGATACTCGATACTTTAAATATAGGATCCAAAATATGTAAATATTTATGGTCATTTTTGAGCCAAAGACATTTAAAAATTCAAGATGATATCAAGGATCAAGCAATGATTCGGTGGGCTGGCAAAGGATTAGCACAGGGAGACCCTCTTTCACCTCTATTATTTAATATTATTACCTACAATATATGCTCAGATCTTCAAAACGTATATGCCCTACAATACGCAGATGATTTTGTCCTTTATACACAAAATAATAACCTAAATGATAGTATTTTATATTTACAAAATTCTTTAAAAATTGTAGTAGGCAAATTAGAACAACTAGGCCTAGAAATTTCTCCCTCAAAAACCCATTGTTGTCTTTTTAGGAAAGGTAGAGAAAGGGTTCAATTTAAGTTGAAAATCGAAAATTATGAGATAACTCCAGTAGAAAATGTTAGATATTTGGGTATATGGATGGACAAATCCTTATTATGGAGAAAGCACATCAATGAACTTCAACAAACTGTTATTAAAAGATTGAATTTGCTCAAAGTGTTAGCAGGTGCTTCATGGGGTATACATCCTAAATATCTTCGACAGCTATACATATCATTAATTCGTAGTAAGTTAGATTTTGGTAGTTTTATTTATGGGACAGCAGCGAAAACACATTTAGCTAAGTTGAATAAAATACAAAATATTGCACTGCGAGTAATAGGGGGCTTTATTCGAACCACACCCATACATGTTATGGAGTCTGAGCTATGTATACATCCACTCCATATTAGACGTCAATACCTAGGTACAAAATATTGTTTAAAATCACAATCACTAGCGCATAATCCAACAATATCTATATTAAAAGATCTTTCATTAGCATGTACATCAAGATATTGGCAAACGAAAAACAAGCCTTTGCTTGTTCCAATTTTTGAGGAAACGAAATCAGAGAAAATGAATAGTAGTATACCAATGAATATGTTTACACTTGATACATGGACATCTGATATTAAAGTAGATTTTATTGAAATAGAAGTAGAGGGTATTAATGAGGCGAAAAAACAGAGCGATAGTTGGATTCTTAAATCAAATGTTAACTTCATGCTGAGCTCCAAGTATAAAGATTGGCACAAAATATATACAGACGGGTCCAAAACTACAGATGGAGCTGGAGCGGCTTTTTATGATCCCGATCGCAATGTGAAGGAGGCATATAAAATTGTTTCTGATAACAATACTATAATGTCATTAGAACTCCTTGCAGTCTCAGAAGCATTATCATATATAATCGCTTCGGAAATTAATAATGTCGTTATTTTAACAGACAGCCGAAGTGCTTTGCAGCATATTGCTCGATGCGTTTATGGATTAAGAAATGCTTCGGTAGCATATGCAATTATAAAGAAAACTTTATTTCTTTTTCAAAAAGGTGTGAATCTGAGGCTGCAATGGATTCCTTCGCACGTTGGCATTCGAGGTAATGAAATTGCTGATGAGATAGCAAAAGAAGCGATATCAAGTGGTACAGAAATATACATTTATCCAGAAAATAGTGAGGTTTTGATAAAATACAGATTCAAGATATTTGAAAAATGGAAATTATATTATGATGATATTTCTCGAAATAAAGGAATTTGGTATAAAATTGTACAGCCCGATCCTCCTCGAATACCATGGTGCAGGCATAGTAAATTGAAAAGGCAGATAATGGTGATGGCATATAGACTTCGCTCTGGGCACATCCCACTAAACAAATTCAAACACCTTATGAATAGGTCGGAGTCTCCCAACTGTCCATCCTGCGGGGTTCCGGAGGATGTGTATCACCTGTTGGTGGAATGTGCACGGAGCGAGCCTATGAGAACTTTAATTAAAAATAAATATACTCTGAATCCAATGGATATCGGTGTCTTCCAGAGTATTCTAGCAGTACCCTTGTGTGAGGCAGCTAAAGCCGTATATGCGATGATTTTAAATATTTCGTAAGATGTTTGTAAAATGTGATTGTTCGATAGGCCTGACATAGTCGCTAAGCGACTCAAAGCCCTTACAAAAATAAAGATAAAAAAAAAAAAAAAAAAAAAAAAAAAAAAAAAAAAAAAAAAAAGATATTGGTGCATCGCCAAACACTACTTACCTAAATATGGATGATGACAATGTGCTAGAAGATGTTGAAGGTGCTGATGCTGAACTGGGATCGGTCTGCTGGCAATAGGTTTGGCTATAGGCCACGGACTGCCCATAATTGGTTGCCGGTATTCTGAAATAGAAAATTTATGTTGTAGCAGGAAATATGTGAAAGCTGAATTAAAGCTACATTTTTATCTTTTCTAAGTGTTTTAGATTAGGTGGAAAAACATTTTTTTTTTACTGCCAACACACTGAATATGTTTATATTTATTCCATTTTGCCGACATCAAAAAACTTCTTCTTCTTCTGTCCGCATCTGAGTGAATTTCACCGTGTGGATCAAAGCATCTTAATGTAAAAAATTATCAAAATCAGTACGATAGCTTGCAAACCTGTGCAAACGTTACAAACAGACACACACAAACTTACATTAATTACGTATTTTTTTAATTCAAACATTCTTTGCAGATAAAACTTCATTCGCTGTTTCAGTTATGGTGTCATAATTTTACATAATTATTGAGGTCGTGGTAGCCTGGGGGTATACGAACTCGCTTCGCAAATACTGTGTTGCGTGTTCAAAACCTGGTAAGACCAAATAAGACTTTGACTTTAATGTCTTATTTACTTTCTGTAATCGACGACACCGGCTAACTTTTAACGGTGAAGAAAAGATCGCGAGGAAAACTGGATCTATAATGTGAAATATCAACACGCAGGAAGAAAGCGTTGTGGTGTTAATAATAAATGTTTTATCTTCTCTATATGAGAAAGAGGCCTTTGCCTTGCATGGACGTTTACAGATGATGTTATATTCAAAGGTCTTGAACTGTAAACCCGAAACCTTCCATTCTCCTCGTTCTCCTAGTTAGATATTCAGGGCTTTCAATATTCGATAATAAATAACTCTACAATGAAACCATCAACAAAATAACAGCTATTAAGCCCCACTGATAAAACATGAGCGTCCCAATGAAGACTACATAACATGTATCCATAAGCAGAGATCGGAATGGGCAGAATACCTTAAATTCAAGTATATACGTAGAGTGGTCATGGGAGAACCTAGGGAGGGGGATCAAATAGAAAAAAGAAAAACCGAAATGCTTAGAGGTTTACACTCAAGCCTATAAAAAAGAATAGGAAAGTCATTTATGTCGGAAATAATAGGTTACAGTTTTTGTAATTTTTTGAGTACGCGATATATTGGTATGATTATTGAGCTATCATATCGGCCATTTATGCGTCCACTGCTGAATAGAGGCCTCCCCCATAGATTTCCACAACTGTATCATCATTTTGGGGGGACTTTGCCAATACTCACCGCGCTTGGCAGGCGGGTTGGTGAGCGCAGTATGGCTACCGTTTCACAGAAGGGACGCTGCTGCTCATCCCTCTGGTTTAGATTCCCTTAATCACCTTTTACGACATCCACGGGATAAGATGGAGTGGTGCTATATTCTTTATCCGGAGACCACACGGACTGATTGAGCTATGGTATTATATTATTATGCTACTGCGAGCGTTGACCTCATCCGTGAACTGTAACGAAACAACAGCCGTTTGGTTATTATTTATATTGCAGTTTTAAGTGAAAATAAATAGTTAATTGTGTTTGATGGTAGACGAAAACAATTATTTAATACTGAAATCAGTTACCTACTCGTATATAAACTGGAAAAATATCCGAAAATTCATGAAAATACCAATGCAAAATTGTAACACTGGTTATTCAAGAATGTCATCACATCTTGTACTGAATTCATGGTATCAGTTTTCTTAACAATTTCACTTAAACCTGTTATTATTTCCCTACACGTCCAGGAACTACACAGCCAAAGAAACAATAATCGAAACAAAATGACAAAAAAAAACAAACAAACTACAACCCAGAATTGAATATAAATAAATGGATCTATCAAACACAGACCGATCGATATAAAATAATCAAAGTTGAACGGCTCAGTAATAGGATAACGACGTGATTACAATACAATGCTGGGCGAGAGGGAGCGCAGGTCTCAAGTCTGGAGCTTATGGCGTAATGTATTTGAATGAATGAAAATGATTGAGTGAATGAACATGATTTCAAGAATGAAATGAATGAATCCAAAACAAATGCATATATGAAAATAAATCGTAAATGAACTGGAATAAATAACAAATTTATTTGGTAACAACAGGGTTTTAAGGGTCCGAACAAAGCAAAGCAGCTCAAGACAAAGCGATTCGAAGATCGAAGGAATAATATTAGCCGGTAAGAGGCCGGCACGCCCCTCTGCCATTCGTGGGGATTTCCCCACGTGTGCGAAAATGGGGACAGCTAAGGCTTTAAAATGAAAACTGTTCCTATTAATCTTGTTTCCTATTCGCAAAACAAAATCGTTCAAATTTTTTAAAAAGCTGATTAGCTAAGATCAGCAACAGCAGACGCGATAGCAGCTATCGCGCAGACAAGGATCCACTGGTGGTAATGCGTCAAAAATTGGTATTACGTAAGGCATCGCCCGCCTGTCGATATTGTGGAAGATGAATAGTTACTAGCGCCAGAACTAGACTAAAAAGAATGCACGTTTTTAATTCATTGATTGTCCGGCAGAGACGCGTCAGAGATCTTCGCCTGTTTAGTCGCTATCGGCAAATAAGTAATACCAAATTCACGATATCAATTTGACAGCAGCATTGGAGCAATTTACGCCTGTTGCAAAGAGTCTGCGACTTAGGTAATCAGCCGCGCGAATACAGCACCACTCGATAGCCTCCCGTTGATGTCGTAAAAGTCGCCTTAAGGGACACTGAACCAGATGGATGGGCAGCAGTGTCTCTTGTGCGGAACAGCAGCCATTCTGCACTCACCAAACCACCTGTCAAAAAGGTGAGTACAGGCAAATTCCCCCTAAAATGACATGATGTCATCTATCGATAAGGCTTTGTTCAGCAGTGGAGGTGTTTTGAATGCTATAATGGACAAAATTGTTATAAAGGACTTTAAGACCGGAATGAATAAAGACAAGTTCATTGCAATAACCTCGCAAATCACAAAATTACGTCATAGGTGTTCAAATGTTACGAGAAACATCAAAAATACAATGCGGTAATTTAATTTTTTTACTACATGTTCGCGACAGGGTCAAAGTTAAAATTACAGCGGCTGACAGACGACTTGGTGATCAAAATTGGAACCAACATCGAAACAGAACAATTATTAAGAACAACATTACCTTTATTTAATTTTCCGGGCTATAAACTGTAAACTGTAAATTCACAACAGTAGGCGTAGCATGAACACCGAAGTCAACGGTCTTGTCGACGGAAGAGCAGACATAAATGACATTTGGATGTAGACAGTGGCAATAATTCTAACATTGAGCATGGCGATCTCAAGAATGAACGGAAAGATTAGTTTCTACTCTTCCCTAGACAAAAGTCTTCATCGTCGAGCATGACCAACGTATTTTGTCTATCTTTGACGTTTAGGGATAGAGATTTTTCTTCTCAAATAGTCTACATCCCATGAGACGACGACAAGAGTTTCTTCGTATCTATATCGTAAGATTTTGCGGTGCGCTAAAGGATAACGGAAACTTAGCTAACACAAAATAGTAAATACGCAATGCCGGGGTCATTACGTAATTATTTAATAAGTTTTTATGCCGAAAAGACCCCAGGAAGGGGGAAAATAACTCTGTGACCTGGTCCTCGACCTGCCGGAGAATGAATTCCTCGATTTTTTTAAGTTAGCAAGGAAATAGTCTTCAAAAGTCTCAACTGTACTCTGCCTTAAACTGATAGCGGAGCAACTTTTTTTTCTGATAAGATGAGATATTACGTAGTAAGTAAGCCTACTTACTACGTAATAGCTAGCCAGCTAGGTTGTAAGTAACATGAGTTACTTTTTTCGTTGCCATTACTCACTTTCACTTCACACGTGATCGCATCATTTCGTTATGAGCACACAGGTAGATGCTGCTGCCCATCGTCTAGATATCAACCCTTAGTTCCCTTTGAGTAGCATACTCATGGAAAGAGAGCGGCTGTCTATTCTTTGCTCGGCACCAAACGGAAGGGTTTTAGACTCTACACAAGAAATTTAAATAAAACACGCACTATATCATCGTCATCATCATATCAGCCAAAGGCCGTCCACTACTGAACAAAGGCGTCGATAGATTCCCCATAGATTTCCTCAACGAGCAGTCACATGCCACCCTCATCCAACGACTCGCGACCATCAGCAGGTCATCTGTTCACCTCGTTGAAGCTCGTCCCACGATGCGTTTACCGGTGTGCGGGCTTCACTCGAAAACTTTTTTACCCCAGCGGCCATTAGTTCTACGAGCAATGTGCCCCGCCCAATGCCACCTCAGTTTTCATTCTTTCAGCTATGTCTGCATCTTTAGTTCTTCTACGGATCTCCTCATTTCTGGTTCGATCTCGTAGAGAAGTATTTCAAGCACAGCTCTCTCCATAGCTCGCTGAGTGACCTTGAGTTTTCTTTTCGCACTGTGTGTGGAAACTATTTATAACTAGCTGTGCCCGCGGCTTCACCCAGCATTTTATTAAAAGTAATCGGATTATTTATTTATTCTAAAATAGCTTAAGTTACACCTTATAACATCAGTTATCTGCCAGTCAAAGTCCCGTCAAAATGAGTCCAGCCGTTTCGGAGATCAGCTGAAGCAAACAGACGGACGCAAAGGCGGACATTTAAAAAAATATTGTTTTTGTGTTATAACTGCCGCATAAACTTTCATATGTCTTTAGTAAAAAGCCTTTCTTCTGGCATAACAACGAAACATTTAAATTGTATTTATTTGTATAGTCAACGTATTTTATGACTGCAATAATAATGCCATTTTTTTCTATCAACATGTCTCCTATCACTTGGACCACACACCCTGATTTCTTACCACCCCGTTATGTCAAAGACACGCTCTCCATTATATATTGTTTGCCTTTGTTATATCATTAATCACAACGCTTTGCCTTGTTTTTGATTTAAACTATTAGGTATGTGTTGTAGGCATTATGTCAATTAATTTTATGATGCCCCACGAAGTCCTACGAATTAACACATTCTAGTCTATTCTTTCTTCTTGGTTTTGTGTGGCTAACGGCTGTGTCAGATTTGTTCAAGCCACCCATCACCACTGGCGGGCTGATTACTTATGTCGCAGACGGTTTACGACAAGCGTAGATCGCGCAAAATCGTCAATTTTCGAAACGTGGAGCCGGTCAATTCAGATACTACCCTATAGCGGATCCACAAGCCGACCGTGCCAAGCGTTGGTTAACCTAGCCCTCGTCAGTGGCGGAATGACGCTTTGACTGTTGCCTGTGGCATCAGCAACATTGCACTGGATCACACGCTTCCAGGATGCCTGCTGTTCTCAACATTTGTTCTCTGGTTAAAAGTCGGAAGTTCATGAAGAAATTCCACTGGACACCAATAAAAAAAAGGACTACTGGGTATCAATACAGTTGTTATGGGCAGGGGTGACGCTGACCAATAGGTGAATGACTTGACGTCTCGTAATTTGTATTTAAAACAAGACACGGTGCGATCCATTGAGATGGGCCAGTGTGGAAAATAGAGCATTTTTTATTTTAGGCATGGGATTTCATAGCAAGATTTTTTCCTTACAACTTACACTGTCAATTACCGTAATAAACCATGAGATTTAAAGGAAAATTGGTTCGATTCGAGTCGAGTTTGTAGAAAAAAAAGTCAAGTAAACTTTTGTGTATCTCTAAATTCGACAAGTGGTTTCTTAAAACATATTTACCTCCAGCCACCATCAGGAGCGGCCTGCGGGCGACGAACTTGGGACAGTCCGTCGCCCGAACAGAAACAGGCCTGAGGTGGTGGCGCGTGTTCCGCGCGCGTCTCTCAGTATAGGATAGGTGCGGCCATCAAGGTCGTACAGAGACGGGTGCCCGTCAAACAGTGACGGCCCGATACCTGCCGGCGCGGTCTAATGCAGACAAAGCGTACACCTCACCCCCCGCTAAAGGTAAGAAGAAGGACACAGTGGGGTTTTAGCCGTGTTGAATCCGGCATGCCCCTCCGCCATTCCTAAGGCGGATGTCCATGAGGATATCCCCACGATGAAAAAGGCCCTTTCCGAACAGCGAGGTCATGACCATCTTGGCGTCCACAGAGTAAAATATCTTTCAATAGTGACCAAACGTGCATCAAGCTAGTCAGTAATCCATGAAGCAACCTATTTGCTTCATGCAGTAGTCCCACATCGTACGTCGAAATGCATAAAAATTGACCCTTATATCCATGAGCTTATTAAAAAGAGGCATGGGCGGACCCTTACATAAATTAACTGCGTTAATGCGCACATAACAAATAGCAGCTAATGAAAACTGCAAATATCATAACGTTATTTTAATGCAACCAAAGCGGGCTTAAAAGATATAATACCTTTTGTTAGCAGATCAAAACTATCTTTTTTTATCTTTTATTATGTTTGAGGATTAAGTTTTGTTTGCTTTGCATTATGGTTTTATTGCTTCTATTGTGCTGTGTATGGTTTTTTATTTGTTTTCTCAAGTGTTTCTTGCGTTTTGGCAAACGCATACTTTTTGTAGAAGCGTTTTTTAATAAAGTATTTGGAGGGATACGTGTAACGTGGCTTTTATGAAGTTGATAAGTTTGATTGTGTGGGTATTTATTTCCGTAGAATTTTGCAATTGAAGAATTTTATTTGTATTGATCTATATCTTTCGGTCGATTTGCTTCTTCAAGGAGCAAGTAATTGGTATTTGCACTATTTCAAGTGCTCCCGTACAAACCCATATATCATATCATTTCGGCTGCAGCTGAATACGGGCTTCGCAATGAAGATTCATAAGGCCAAAGGCGGCGAGTGTTGGCAAAATTCTTCCAACATGATGATACATTTGTAGAAATCTATGGGGGGGGGGGGGGGGGCTTTTTTCAGCAGTGGACGTCCTTTGGCTGACATGGTGATGATGATGATGGATGGATGCCCATAAATTTCCACAATTGTGTCATTATTTTGGTGAGAATGGTAATCACCATGCGTGGCAGGCAGGTCGGTGAGCGCAGTATGGATACTGTTCCACAGGATGCTGCTATCCATCCTTCTGGTTTAGAGTCCGTTAGTCGCATTTTACGTCATCCACGGGAGGAGATGTAGTAGTGCTATATTCGATAATCCGAACATCACACGGAGATGACGGACGGATATTAAATATATATCGTAAGAAACGCTGACACCATGAATTCTTCCATTTTTTTTCAGTATGTTTAACTTATTTCAGTATTAAATTATCGATTCGACTGCCATAACACAATTTTGAATAAAAACACAAAACTACTTATTTCACATAAAACTGCAATGTAAAAAAAACTAAACGGCTGTTGCTTCGCTACAGTTCACGGATGAGGTCATCGCTCGCAGTAACATAATAATATCATATCACATTTTCCGTGTGGTGTCCGGATTAAGAATATAGCACCACTCCATCTCCTCCCGTGGAGGTCGTAAAAGTCGACTAAGGGACTCTTAACCAGAGGGATGGGCAGCAGCGTCCCTTTTGCTGAGCAGTAGCAACTCTGCGCTCACCAACCCGCTTGCCAAGCGTGGTGAGTATCGGCAAATTCCCCCCAAAATGACAACACAACATAAGCACCGGCCCCCAGTTCCCGGCAGCCCCGCCATTCCTGGTCATGGTAGCGGCCACGGAAACGGCGGGGCAGGGGGTGCTAAGAATCTCCGGATGGGATCCGGCTACCACCCAAACCGAAAACTGGCCCTGGTGACATATAACACACGCACACTGAGGGCAGACGAAAAGATTGTTGAGCTGGAAGAAGAAATAGATAAGTTGCACTGGGATATCATGGGTCTATCAGAAGTCCGAAGAGAGGGGGAGGACACGATAACCCTGAAATCCGGCAACTTATTCTACTACCGGGAAGGCGAACATCTGTCTCAAGGTGGTGTCGGGTTTCTCGTCCGCAGGTCCCTCATTAACAGTATAGTGGCCATCGAAAGTGTGTCGAGCAGGGTAGCGTACCTTATACTCAGAATATCCAAGAGATATTCGTTGAAGGTCATACAGGTCTACGCACCGACCTCGACACACCCAGATGATGAAGTAGAGAGTATGTATGAGGACGTAAGTAGGGCCATACATACCTCGAAGACACATTTCACTGTTGTGATGGGGGACTTCAACGCAAAACTGGGCACTCGATGCGATGGTGAGTTGAGAGTGGGGCAATTTGGATATGGGCAACGGAACCCCAGGGGACAGAGGCTGGCCGACTTTTTGGAAAAGGAGGGACTCTTTATGATGAACTCCTTTTTCCAAAAGCCGCCTCACAGGAAGTGGACCTGGATGAGTCCCGATGGTTCCACGAGGAATGAGATTGACTTCATCATGACCAATAAAAGACAAATATTCAATGATGTCTCTGTGATCCACAGGGTGAAAACCGGTAGTGATCACCGAATGGTAAGAGGCACATTGAATATTAATCTCAAAGTTGAGAGGTCTCGTCTGATGAGGTCTACGCTCCGGCCCTCTAGTGCTCATATCCAAAACCCCGAGAGCTTTCAACTCGAACTCCAAAACCGCTTCGAGTGCCTGGAACATTGCGTATCTGTGGACGATTTAAATGGTAGGTTTGTAGAAACTCTCCAAACGGTTGGGTCTAAGTTCTTTAAAGCCCACCGAAAAGGTAGACCAAAAAAGTTCTCCGATCACACTCTCGACCTTATGGCAGAAAGACGCGCCATGACGCTGCAGTCTTCCGATGATGCTGAAGCATACCGACTGCTCAATAGACGGATATGGAAGTCCTTGCGGCACGATATCCGCACCTTTAACACTAACGGTGTTAAAGAGGCGATTGAGCGGAATCAAGGCTCCAAAGTGTTCGCAAGAGACAAGTCTATTGGGCAAAGTCGTATTATGAAGCTGAAGACCGAGGACGGCAGTATAGCGTCGACTAAGCCAGAGGTTTTGAGAGAGATTGAGAACTTCTACCGGCAGTTATACACCTCGGTTACTATACCTACCATTGGCTCTGACAAAGACCCGCGAGCCAAACTAACCCGACACTATACCGAGGATATCCCGGACATCAGCCTGTACGAGATTAGGATGGCCTTGAAACAGCTTAAAAATAACAAGGCGCCGGGTGGAGACGGAATTACGACAGAGCTTCTGAAAGCGGGTGGAACACCGGTACTTAAAGTCCTTCAGAAGCTATTCAATTCCGTCTTACTCGAGGGCACAACGCCGGAAGCGTGGAACAGAGGTGAGGTGGTGCTCTTCTTCAAAAAGGGTGATAACACCCTATTGAAGAATTATAGACCCATCTCACTTCTGAGCCATGTTTATAAGCTGTTTTCAAGGGTCATCACGAATCGTCTCGAGCGCAGGTTTGATGACTTCCAGCCTCCCGAACAAGCCGGTTTCCGAAAAGGTTTCAGTACCATAGACCACATCCATACGCTGCGGCAGGTTATACAGAAGACCGAGGAGTATAATCTGCCACTATGCTTGGCGTTTGTGGACTATGAGAAAGCCTTCGATTCGATCGAAACCTGGGCAGTGCTGCAATCTCTGCAGCGATGCCAGATTGACTATCGGTACATTGAAGTGTTGAAGTGCTTATACAGAAACGCCACCATGTCGGTCCGAGTACATGAACAGAGCACGGGGGCAATTCCATTGCAGAGAGGTGTGAGACAGGGGGACGTCATTTCCCCGAAACTGTTCACCGCTGCAATGGAGGATGCCTTCAAGCTACTGGAGTGGAAAGGATTCGGCATTAACATCAATGGCGAGTATATCACTCACCTTCGATTTGCCGATGACATCGTAGTCATGGCAGAATCGCTGCAAGAGCTCAGCACAATGCTCGATGATCTCAACAGAGTTTCCCAACAGGTGGGCCTTAAAATGAACATGGGCAAGACAAAAGTCATGTCAAATGTCCATGTCGTGCCCACCCCAATATCCGTTGGGAGCTCTGTTCTCGAAGTTGTTGACGAGTATGTCTACCTAGGACAAACTGTCCAGTTAGGTAGGTCCAACTTCGAGAAAGAGGTCAATCGTCGAATCCGACTCGGCTGGGCAGCGTTCGGGAAACTTCGCAACGTCTTTTCGTCAACAATACCGCAATGCCTCAAGACGCAAGTCTTTAACCAGTGTGTGTTACCAGTGATGACATATGGAACAGAGACGTGGTCACTCACAATGGGCCTCATAAGAAAGCTCAAGGTCACTCAGCGAGCTATGGAGAGAGCTATGCTTGGTATTTCTCTACGAGATCGAATCAGAAATGAGGAGATCCGTAGAAGAACTAAAGTTGTCGACATAGCTGAAAGGATTAGTAAACTGAAGTGGCAATGGGCAGGGCACATTGCTCGTAGAACTGATGGCCGTTGGGGCACAAAGGTTCTCGAATGGAGACCGCGCACCGGAAAACGCAGCGTGGGACGACCTCCAACGAGGTGGACAGACGATCTGGTGAAGGTCGCTGGGAGTCGTTGGATGGGAGCGGCATGTGACCGCTCGTTGTGGAGATCTAAGGGGGAGGCCTTTGTTCAGCAGTGGACGTCCTGTGGCTGATATGATGATGATGATGATCACAGTACAACAATCACGTAGCTTTTTAATCGCATTGTTTACGATAAATTGCGTGCTTAAAAATGCCAATAACTGTAACCAATTATCTCCTAGATAAAGAGGATTGCCCATTGTGCTAAGGGCCCAAATATTGCAAATGCGTTTCAGTTTTTAGTTTCGTAAATGTGTAATATATGAGAAAAAACCATAAAAATTACGCCTCGCTACTACAATGAACCAAATTGTTAGTAAAAAAAAAACATGCGTTTGCGAAGGAAATATTTGAACGAAAATATGTTTTTTACGTGTAATTATATATAAAATACGACGATAGTTACTTTTTATAATGTAACATAATATTTTATTAAATTAACTGCAAGAAGTTTTGTTGTTGGAACAGATTTACATAATAAAAAGAACGAGAATCGATTAAAGTATTGTTGCCAGTAATAATATTTGTTTTGATTCATGGCTTATCAATATGATACCTGTTTAAATCAAAAATTTGTAATAAACCGCAGGCAGACTTGAAACTAGGGATAAAAGTCGCATTTATATTTGCCTAAATTAATCTATAATTCAAACAAGTCCTATTGGTGTGTCCACGATTGGGCCCAGAATGGGCATTCCCCTTTCCTATTTAAATTATAGGCCTAAATGTAACCTCAAAGATTTCGTTACGTTGTTACTTACAACCGATATATTATTTTACTTACATGGGAAATTGGGAACCGAGCAGAAGTCGTTTCATCATTCAAGAATTCTGTTCTTCCCTAAGACTACACAGTAATCATCAAAATCTGTCTCGCAATAATACCAAATTATCCAAATCAAAGACGCAAATAACCTATCACGAACATTCAGTAATCAACCCTTAGTATTATAATAAAATAATTAAAATCACGCCGGGGGTACACGTTTTAAATCGCTAAGCGTTTAGGGGTGGTTCGGGTAAACTTTTCCGGTATGACGCCTCCACCCCAAAGTCTGGAGGGTGAATTTTCTACACCTTAATCGTTTGAGTATATTTTCTGGATAAGCGAAGGTTGTATTCTCTTGAGGTTAGAGTGTCGACTAGTGGGATTCATTTATTGAAGTTCCATTTTAATAATTATTTGATGGTCGATGTCCGTGTCGTGCCGGCTAAGAATAGCACTAGCAATAGCATTGTTGTAAAAGGGGACTAAGGGATTAGCCGGAGGATTGGTAGCAGCATCCTCCGAGCACATTTATAACTTAACTGCGGTCGTCAACTCGCCTGCGAAGCGTGACGATTTTGGCAAAACCGCCCAATGAGCACACACCACGATTTATGAGATGGGGTGGTGGTATTCTTAAGCCGGTACCACGCGTGATTTACTGTGTAAGAATAAACTGGTAAAATAAAAAAATCTAGTGATAAAAACTGATCTGCATAAATCCAGACCCGAAACAACTATCCGTAGGTTATACAATTATTTGTTCCGTGTGGGGATCTTATTTTAGAATCGTACGTGTTATTGTTAAAGCAAATAAAAAAAACAAACATTTAGCCAACGCTTACCGTACCATATGTTTGCAAAACAATTACAAAAAAGTAGTAACCCAACAGTTATGAACGTTACTGTAATATTATTTAATTAACCGGTATCCGAAAAACGATTGCGTCGCCATGTGCTCGAATAACGGCTATTTGGCGCCAATTTTTACGCGGGAAAGTGAGAAAATAATTGATTTGGTTAGGGGACGAATTTTATTGGAACTTCGGCGGATTGTAGGATTATAAGGCTTAATTTCTTTGTGATTATGTCCTTGGTTTATTATTTCGAGGTAAAAATTGTTAATGTGGGTTACTTTCTCGGAAATAATGACGTAGAATGAGGGTGTTATTTAGTAGCACGCGAGTATCCTCTGGATTTCGTTTAAATTCTGTTGAAAAATGAGAAATCTATAAAGTGGTTGAGCGAAACAAGTAATCTGTGGTCTGGATGTTTGTGCATTAGATATTTGTAGCTTTATAATTATTGCGAAGATTTTTTAATAAACTATTCCCCGACGAGAAAGCCTATACAGAGAAGACAATACGATGTGAATAGTGTACCCGAGGTCTTAGTATTGTGGCGTGAATTTGGAGAAACCTATATCAAGCAGTTAAACATTAAACAATTCCCAGGTTATAATAATTATACTTACAGAGAACATAACAGAAATGTATAAATATTAGTTCAATTTACAGCTAAACGATAACATAAACGTCACAATCTGTGCTGCGGTTACCTGCGTGCTGTAGACATATTATGTTACGAGCTGGTTGTAGAATTGTATATGGGACTATAAGTAGTGTAGATTAAATAAACACTTGTTTTGTAAGTACAAGATACCTATGCATTAAACAACATTTCTCTAATATAATAATAACCCATATAAGCGAGAAGTCTGTCCATGCACCACTAATCTGGAGACCCTCGAAGTTCCTCAAATACGTATGACGACATTCCGAAAAGCTTGTATTGCGAGGACACATGAAGGGGTTTCTTTTTAAGTACCTGTAACCAAAATTATATCACATGTTAGTGAGATCAATTATATCTTTAACTTTACAAAAACTCAGCCTGGTCGTGGCTATGTACTGTTGCTGCTTTTCATTTTAATTTCATTTTTAACAGGCGCACTTTGTGGTATTTGAAAATTAATTTAATATAACATGTTTGATTTCTATACATACCTTCTTTTTACTCACATCACTCACTGCGGTAGATGTCTTAATTTCTTCGTATTGAGTTATTAAGTACATTTTATACACCCACTACACATTTTTAAACCATAACAATAATAATTTTACACAGCATATTATGTCTTTAGTTCGTACAATATTTGAGACTGCACGTAATGACATATTAGACGGTATTAATCAGTTTCATTATGCAAAACGCACTCATGACTGACTGACTGACAATACACGCACAAATATTCCTTCCTTTATATAAAAATAAAACTACTAATACATTATACCCTTAATCTTAAAAAATCATAAACATTATAATCACGTTTACGTATAATTGTTATCAATAGAGTAAAGCCAAATTTCACTGTCAATTTTAAAATATTTTATTATTTAGCTTTATATTGTACCTATTTTTTTACTGGTTGGCATCCGTATGTCACCATGGGCTCCAGCTGAAAATCAGCGCCGGGCATTACTGCTGCTTGGCATTATGCTGAGCTGGATACCAGTTTGACACGGACATGAGACACACAATGATAGTATGTATTCTTAAGATATAGTTGCATAATTAAATCATAAGGCAAGTCATATTTATTTATATTTAGAACTATGTTAATGTAAACAACATCCTAATGGTGTCACATGTATCTGTAGTCAAATAAATGTATTTTCTTTCTTTCTTTCTTTCTTTCAGAAAAAAAAACATATTTTGAGATTGATTTCCTCTTAACTTTCAGATTCTCCCGCGACTATCGAAAGGCATTTTACAGCGTAAATAATGATGTTTTGCTATTATATCTTAGTTCGACACTGCGCATTACAGTACAAGAGATTAAATAGTATCTAAAAGCATAGTATATGCATAATATCTAAAACCTTATCCAGCTAGTTTTTCGAATTTGGTCATTATTTTGGTCCTTTTCGGTGTTCCTCAAGGTACCATTATCTGAGTACTGCTCTAGAATTTTTTTTTTTCTATGGTTCCTTTCATTCCGCAGTCTAAAATAGTATAGCGAATTTCCTAGGATCTACATAATCAGAGAAAAAAATATGAAGCTCAGGTGGCTATGAAGGGTTGTGCTAAAAAGCCTTTTTAAGCCAACTAAATCAGTTCATCATATCCAACTATTGAACATAGGCCGTTCCCAATTTGCCATATAATTCTGGCGAATATAAAATACTTTTCACCATCATCAGTCAGTCGTTCGTACATACTAATTCGTCGGTCATATTAATATTTTTTCCAGTTATACGACAAACATAAACGTCTTTTAAAGTCTGTGGAAGAAAACCTTTAATTTACATACGCATACTTAAATAAAATTCATCCTGTGACCCACCTTAACCCGCTCGACCGCAATCGACAATTTCCGTGAAAACCCGAACGCGTTATCGCGTTGCCATTGGCTCGTTTAAATTCAGAACATGTCTGCGGTCGTGTGCAACGGGCGCGGAGTGTTTCAAAATTGGAACGCCAACATTTAACAGGTGTAGAACATTTAGTGAGTACGTTAGCGGTTATTGTACTTATAGTTTTGTGTACTGAGATTATATGTGAGGGAAGCGAGGGATGTTATTTGGTAACTAGTTATGTAACTTCATATACAGTATACTGTAACCCACAACCTATAAGGGTTTGTTTAATCAGGAAACGTATAAAACTAATAAAGCAATAAGTCAAAGCATATCAGCTAAGTAAAATACAGGAAAAATAATACTTTGATTTAACCCTCATAAAAACCTGAAATACTTAAATCAGTCCTTCACCCATTATTTTACCCTACCATTATATTTTTCATTACGATTCGAGCCCAGTACAATCACATTCAGCCTAAACTAACAAAATAATAATTTACCCCACCTGTTACCAAGGAAAAAGTATCCTTCCCAATCATTCGATAATCGAATCGAACTTACTAAAACGATATCGATACCCAACTTTACGACGTCCATAAAAAAATCCGATTCGGAAAATCGACTAATATATACTTGGACAAAATTCAACTTTGCAACCAAAAAACCTCTGCATGCAGAAAATAAGGTTAAATATCCTCTGTTTCAGCTGTAAAAGTAAGTTGGTTGTGAAACGTAGTGAGTGAACGTTCCGAATTCGAATATGATCGCAATATGGCGGCTGAATGACATGTTAATATGGGCCCGGGGACCGATATGCATAATTTTATAACTCCGATTCTGAATTTTGCTTTTCTATTCTTATTTCTTGTGTTAGCAGATGTTGTAATATAGATTTTCGCCGTGACTTCGCTCTGGTGTGTCGATATTATTGGAAATTGGATTATCTTTAAGACCTATCTTTGATATTTTGGCAAGCTAAGCTGCCGATAGCTGTCTCAGATTCAATTCGCAAGGTCATACATAATATATACTTTGAGATATTCGTTGATAAAGGAATAGGCAAGGCTAGGCGAATATATTATAACCAATTGTGATCTCTTATAATGAAAGAAAGACATAAAATGTATCTAAATGAATTAAATCCATCATACAAAACAAACGTGTCAGTGAACACGTTCTTTGCGATGGCGTCACTACTACTAATCTTACCACTATTATAAACATGTAAGATTGTATGTTTGTATGTCCGTCTCTCAGGTTCCATCAGGATTAAACAACTAAACGGATTCTAATTTGACATGGAGGTAGATTACATAGGATATTAAGTTCCCAAAAGGACGCAAACAAAGTGGCGGGTTACAGCTAGTTATAAATAGTTTCAAAAGGACTTTCCACATTAGCAGCGTGCAGTTTTCTTGGGAATCGAGTGCCGAGAGGATTTTCGCTTTAATCCCGTGAGTGTAAAAGGGAGAAGTACATTTTTGTGGTTGCGTTTAGATTTGGTATATTATAAATATAATAAGTGTAAGGCAAGATATTGTTAATAAAGCACTAAAGTGTGATTGTTGCTCTTAAAAGTTGCGCTTCATAAGTATAAACGCCACGCAGCATCAGCAGAAAGTTGTAAAACACTGTCCATACAAAGAACGTGTGGATGAATTGTGTATTGAGAGCTTAACACGTGAAACTGCATTAAGAATTACCAACCATATCCTTGCCAGACCCAGCTTGCAGTCCGTGCGGACCTCATCGCCCTGTGCAGGAAGCTACTACGTCATCATTTCTAAGCGTATGAATAAAACAAATAGATTGCAACAGTTAAATAATCATGTTCCCTATTTTGAGTTAGATATGTAGGTATTTTCAAGAACTATTTATGTAAAGACTAATAAAATCTCGTACGCGCTTAACTGATGTTATGTTATAATCGATCTCTAACGCAGCGACTGAAAGCTAATTGAATACGGCCTCTCAGCAAGTGTGCTTACTGGTCAGTCAATATAAAATAAGAATACCTACTATTAATAGACATTGCTTAAATCCCTAATAATACTCACTTCGTAGGCATGTGAAATCTTAGCAGTTTTCATCATTATCATCATCATATCAGCCAAAGGACGTCCACTGCTGAATAAAGGTCTCCACCTTAGATTTCCACAAGGAGTGGTTCAGTTTACAGTTCTACGAGCAATGTGCCCCGCCCATTACCACTTCAGTTTTGTCATCCTTTCAGCTATGTCGGCAACTTTAGTTCTTCTACGGATCTCCTCATTTCTAATTCGATCTCGTAGAGAAATACCAAAGCATAGCTCTCTCCATAGCTCGCTGAGTGATTTTGAGCTTTCTTATGAGGTTAGGTTAGTGTTACCACACACCCACAGTTAGTGACCACGTCTCTGTTCCATATATCATCACTGGTAACACACACCGGTTAAAGACTTTTGTCTTGAGGCATTGCGGTATAAAGACGTTGCGAAGTTTCCCGAACGTTGCCCAGCCGAATCAAATTCGACGAATGACCTCTTTCTCGAAGTTAGAACTAACTGGACAGTTTGTCCCGGGTAGACATACTTGTCATCAACTTCGAGAACAGAGCACCCACAGATATTTGGATGGGCACGACATGGGCATTTGACATGACTTTCGCCTTGCCCATGTTCATTAAGAGGCCCACCTGTTGGGAATCTCTGTTGAGATCATCGAGCATTGTGCTGAACTCTTGCAGCGATTTTGCCATGACTACCCAGTTTTATAAACTACATAATTCTGAATTGTGTTCTTCAGTTTTGAAGTGTGTATTTGACAGCTCTAAACTGTTGTAAGCTCAGACCATTTATGTATATAACACTACGAGTATATCTTTGGTTGTGAGTATATGTATTCTTTCGTGTTTTTTGTTTATCTGAAAGTAAATATCTTTAGATAAGAATACAAATTATTTAGTCGCTACCATCCAGATTCGGCGTTTGTATAAATAAACCACGGTTACTTAACTCCCAGGAAAATAAACTATAAAAACAAAAGTAACACGTTAATAACGGCCAAATAACGCCATCGCGTTGCTACATCTTAATTCAGTAACGGGGAAGTTGCAATATGGCTTCGGGGAGTTTTTCAATAAAATGTTGGCAACAGCTGGCCAGACACTTAAGCGCGGGGGAAAGAAAGAGACAGCGCCATATATTAGTCCATTTGTCAGAAAGAGATAGATATACTTCGAGGGTTAGCAGCGAAATTAATATGTCCTTTTCTTAACATAACGTTAGGAGTAAGTTGCTTTTTATATTATTTTATTATTGATGTCGTTTCGTGGATATGGTCTTATTGTCCGCCGATATTAGGAACGAAGCAATTACTGGCCAATAAGGATGGTGAATTGCCTGTAAATAAAACAGGATTAAAGGCGTGAGTTACCTATACCACTATTTTTTTATAGGATCGATATTTTGTCTTTCTCCTGCTTAGTTTCTAATTCATGACATTACAAACAGCAAGAATGTTACCTGTGGTAGTTCAGCTGAGTTTATCCAAGGAATTAATCAGTAATGAATGCCTGAACTAAAAAACCGAATGAGATTTCGCGGTAGGCTTAAGAATCTAGGCGCTGGTGCAGGCGGGGTCATGGGCGCGCGGATTGGGGAGTCTGCGTGCTCAAACCAAAAGTGACCTATAGAAAAACGGCAGTGCGCATGTGGATCCGTGCTTCTGTGTGCGCAGCACAGCGCACAGCAGGGATTCGGGGGATCCTTTACTATCCTTTGAGAAGTGCCTGGGTGGGGCTTTTTACATTCATCCCCTCCGATATGTGCCTACAGGCGTGGCGTCAATGGGCGGCTCGCGTGTGATCATACGAAGACCTGGAGCCCCCCTTCGTTGCCGAAGATGATCCGGTGATACGCTCCGGTGGTTTTAGACG